>CM060891.1:65027500-69827500 GCA_030762935.1 Hymenopus coronatus
TGTCTCTTATTTGCTAACTCACTCAATTATTTACTACTAGGTACACTAATTACTTTCTCTATACGTACTATGTACACAGTGTATAGAGAAGCTATTGCATTGAACCCAAAAATTCGATACAGAGATTTCATCGGAAATACATGTTTTGAGATCACCTGAATCCAACAAAAGCATTTTTAGAAAAATGTCCTGTGTTCGTGTGTGTGTGTGTGTGTCTGTGCGTCTGTGCGTCTGTGGGAAGCATAGCACAAAAACGAAAAGACCGGTAACTTGGTATTTAAGTTCAGCATCTTCCAAGGATGCGACAGGAACATTTTCAAGAAAATCCCCCACCCCCAACTACCCCTTAACATGGCAAAATTTTCGAAAATTTTGACTTTATAAAAATAGCTAACGATTTTGATAAAAATATCATATATTAAAGATATATACTTGAGAAATAATATGTATATCTTGAATTTTCTGGGAATAGCCTCTGAAGGCTACTTTATTCTAGAAGAATTTTAAGGAATTTTTTGTAACTGGTAAACTGTAAGAGATAGACAAAAACTTACCACACAAAAATGTAGAGCACATTAAAGCACACAATTTATGTTATATACTTTTTTTCGTGGAGTTGGTCTTTTTTTTTGTTTTTTTTTTAGATATTCTTTGTTTTTTGTTCAGCCTTAAATAACTGTACTTTTCTCATACAGGAATTTGTCAACTCCTGTCCATACAAACAAAGGAACTTCAGTCACATAGAAACCATCTTTTGCTATCACTTTAACCTATGTTACTCCCTTATTTCGCTTCTACTTACAGGGAAGCAAGTAATAAGACTATTTCTGCTAATTTTTTCTAACTTAGCATGAAGTAAATAGAGGCATAAACATTTAACAAAAATTTGATGCAGAGATATAGAGAAAGTAATGTGAAAGGATTACATCAGATTTTTTTTAAATAATATTGGTTAACTAGCAATTTTGCTAGTTACATTTTTAAATTAATTTGATACAATTTTAGTGGAATAAATAATCATATTAATATTAAAAGCCCTCTCTTTCTGTCTCACACACAAACACGTACGTGCGCGCGCGCACACACACACACACACTCGCATACATATGACATATGAAAAATGGGTATGGCGCAGTTGCACTTTCAAAGTTTTTAATTGTTTAAACTCTAGGGGTGGGAAACCAAATAAATACTCTTACGTCTATATTTTCTGCCAAACAAAATACGACAAAAATCTTGTAAGAATGTGCAAGATGGTTCCAGATGTCAGAAAGGACTAGAAATATATTGTTTATGGTGCAGCGTAATTCTAAATAATAATCAGAAAGATCCATTGAATATTAAACTTCAGTTGCGGTTTTCACACAGAACGTAAGACTTACATTTTGGGTTTTACTTTTTCTAATTAATTTTTGACGGATAAGTATAAACAGATTACCATGTATGTAACCAGCCATAATACAACAAACTGTGCACCACTTGTTATTACCTTCAGTCATTCATTTAAGATTAATTTTTTCTCTTAAAGTTTTTGGACAGGTTAATTTTGTTTTCATTAAAATGTTTAAAAAATAATAATTCCATAAAAATATAGAAGAGTTTACAAAATACGTGCAGAGGTTTATTATTCGTTGCCTTTATTATGAATATGCAGGTTCTAAATGACCTGGTTCTAATTTTCATTTTTAAAATGTTATCAGATATAAATTTGTAGCAAATTTGGAAAAGTAAAATTCTGAAAAATAATGAATCATATGCTTATGCCATTTTCTAAAATAAAATCAGATGTGTTCCATCCGCACAACTTTATCTACATTTGTAATAAAAGAAACATCAGCAGCATTACTTCCTTTAAAGTGGAATGGAATTAAGGAAATACACTAGGTTAAAGCGATATCCAAATCCTTTTTAAAAAAACGGTCACTATGTGAAAGCAATTGAAATTCGCTTAAAACAGAGATGAAACGAAAGTTGACTTAACATTTGAGTAAAACCTCACAGTTTAAAATTGAAACCAATAAGGATGAATATCTGGAAAAATATATGACAGTGTATTTAAACATGAACTACATTTTTTGTACGATACGTACTTTGTTTATCTTTCACGGTTTAGCAGATATGCAAAAATTGATCCAGCATAAAAAGTTCTTCAAAGACTATTTCCAGAAAGTTAAATGTGTAGATCATATCTTATATAAATATCTTTAATATGCGGTATTTTATTCATAATCGTCAGACCCATTTTTAAGAAAAAAACAAAATTTTCAAAAATGTTACCATGTTATGGATAGTTTCTTGAAAATCGTCTTGTTGCATCCACAAATGATACCAAGCCTAAATACTGAATTTGGCATTATCGGTCGTTGGAGTTTTGCTGTCCACACAAACAGATCTTTTTCCAAAAATGCTTATTTTGGATTCAGGTGACCTCAAAACGTACATTTCGGGAGACATTTTGACACCAAACCTTTGGGTGGAGTACAATATCTTCTCTATACACTATGTAAGTACTACATATAGAGAAAGTAAAAGTATTGTCTGCAATCGAGTGTAAAACAGTCGTTGCGTAAACAACAGCTACCAGATCTAATAGGTACTAAATACCGTAATCTTTTATTTGTAAGTTTATTGGAACTCTATAAACCGTTTCGGCAAGCAGGCCTGCTACAGAATACAGTTTTGGTGTAGGTAAATGTCTTGGTTCATGCTTCTTCAACGAATTCCCTCGACATCCTTAATTCACCATATACCGCAAGTTCCCCAGTTCATGTGAAAGCTGCTCATAATATGGATTTATCTGCTAAACCACAGTGGAACCCATTTAGAAATCATGCTCCAACACGCTGCACACTCTCGCGCTGTAGTCTACTGTATGTAACTTTGTATATTGCTAAGTAAATGGGTACATAAACTTCTCCTTAAGAAAAGTAGACACGCTCTTCATAAGATGTTTACAAGTCTGCGGATTCACGCAAACGAAGTAATGAAGTCAGCTCTTATATAACTCCTCTCATGCTTCCATACAGCTTTTAAAAAATTAACTAGCATGCACTTCTTCGATAAAAATAACAAAGGGTTCAGATGTAGGTGTTTATGTTCCTAGGAACACAAAATACCATAACTTAATTGATCAGAGAGCGAGTGTGTTCCATAGGCATAGCTTTTTCTATCTGTTCCAAAAATATTCTTACAAAAGATTATTTTATGTACGTAATGCTAATAAAAATTATAGCATTACTCGAAAGGGTCTCATTACTTAGTTTCTTATAAGTATAATGGAATAAACTAAGTAAAAGTGATATTTATATCTATTAAAATCAGTCGCTATGCGTTTGTAACAAATTTGGTTCTTTCCAAGGCCAGGAGTAAAAAAAAAGATATACGAAAGATAACTTCTTTTTTGAGAAAAACTGAAGTAGTTAAAAAATGAAACCAGTAACAAGGAAAATCTCTGAAATGGTTAAAACGTATGACAAAATTATGTGTTTTAAGGAGATTTACATTTTTGCTCATCTCTTCCGGTTTCTCAGTCATAAAAAAGTCACCCAGAACCTAGAGGTCTTCAGAGATACGGTCCAGAAAATTCAAGATATAGTGAAATATAGTTTGTGATAAAAATATCCTAAAGATACGGTATATTAATCAAAACAGTTTGCCATTTTTGAGTAAATAAAGTTTTCGTTAAATGTTCCACGCAAAGGGTAATTGATGTGGGGGGGTGGATATTCCTGAAAATCGTCGTGCGCATACTTGGAAGATACTGAATAGCAAGTTTGGTATTTAACCGACTTTCCGTTTTTGAGCTATGCTGTCCACAGACACACACATACATATACGGAGCTTTTTGTAATAATGCACTTTTTTATTATCATCCACAGTACGTAATTCCGGTGAATTTCGGTATCGATAGAATACAATACTTTCTATATTTTCTATTTCCATTACACATGCCTGATAAAGTAAAAAAATGTTGGCTGGATGTACCAATTTGACAAAATACAACACTTGGGAACAAGATATAAAAAGTGTTCATTTGTCGGGAAGTACCATAGCGTGCTAGTTTCAAATATTTGCCAAAATGGTTTGTTCTGACGCAATTTAGACCAAGCACTACATAACACTGAATTTATCGTATCCACAAACTATCAAATATTCACATTGTGTTCTAGTTTTTCACCGATATTTTAACCTAGCGAAGATATTTTACAAAGCTTACGGTCGCTTGGGATCGAACCCGGGCAGCCTTAGTGAAAGGCAAGTAGTCTTAACCACTTGGCCACGGCGCGGCCACACCCTTGATTCTGAATAACTTTTGCATAACTGGTAGATCTTGGGACAGAAAGAATTACTACACATAAGTGTGTGTATATCGTTAAAACACCATTTATGTGATAGGCAGTTTTTGTACACCTAACTATTTCAGAGATATTCCCTGTTATTGGTTTCAATTGTCAAATGACTTGTCAAATAGGAAGCCCTCGTCCGTTTTATATCTCGTTTTACTCCTGATCCTGGAAAGAGAACTGTATTTCAATGGAAATCGCATAGCGTCAGGTTTAAAAATATTTGACTGTGGCTTTAGCCTAGTATATTCCCTTATTTGAATTCTGGAACTACATAAGGGCATTTATGTTAATGTTTATTTTCATTAACATTATGCAGATAAAGTAATGATCTTTTGCAAAAAATAGTTTGTTTACTGAGTAAATAGAGTAAGTCTGTTTTAAACACATTTATTTATTCACATCTTCCATTACATTAGTAATGCTACATGTCTGATTTCCTTTGTTTAACGTTTGTTTTTTCTTACATATGTTTCGCGAATCTGGTTATTCTTTTTGTTTATGTGTGGTTAAGTTACTGTTTTGTTTTAGATATTATACTTTCTATGTTAATGGTATTCACAGAGATATTTTAGAAATTCTCCTGCTAGTGCTGGTTTACTTTCTTAAAATTTCCCTCCTTTTGTTTTTTATTTGCATCCTTGTTTTCTTTCTTTTGTTGTTGAACATGTTGCAGTCGTATAGTATGTGATCTGTTGTTTGGTCTCGTCTTTTACAGGTCGTCGATCATGTGGAATCTAGAATAGTACGCCCCGAGTCCTCCGTGTTCTGTTAGCTTGGTGGCGAGATTTGTTCTAGTCGTTTTGCTACGGTAGGACAGTATTGTTTCGTCTCCTGTCCTTTTGTTGTGTTTTCCCATTCTATTTTCCATGAATAAGTCTACACATCCGATTTTTTGCTTTAGCTGATATTTTGTTTAATGAACTAATTTCATTTAACTTATTTTATCCAAGTAGTGGTTTGCACTTAAACGTACACAATAAATATATAGACTGGGTTATAAAATATACATGGCCAATAAAAAGGTGTGAATGTATGCTCCGGTTTTCTAACCAAGAAGTCGGGAGTACAATGTTCAGATTTTATTTTTTTCCCTCCAGTTTGTTTGTCTTTGCATCGTGTTACTGAAAGTATTTTTCAGAATATAATTAAATATTTCTAGCTTAATAAATCCAAAATGCATCAATTCATGAAGCTCTACTGTCAATGTAGCAAGAAAGAAAACTAAGACCAACAAGAGCTAATAGTTTAAGTGTGCTATAACAAAAATCAAAGTTCTTACATACCAGTGTTCCCTAACTTAAAGAATAAACGTCTGAACTTTTACTTTATTAGGTGTCCAGTACTTCTAGACATCTCTCTCCCGCACCCTTCCATGTCCTTTAATCAAACAGATATCAAGACGAGTGAAAGTATCTAATAAAATGAGCACGTAAATGAGATCGACATTCAAAGCACAAAAGCTACCAGATAGCTAGTCAAAGAACTGAGGGAAAACTGCGCATAAGGGCAGAGTGACGCAGCCGGAATTTGAACAGGAGCAGCAGCGAAACAATCGAGTACTTTATCCGTGCACCGTAACCTTTCATTGCCATCAATGCAACACGCTTAATGGAAATCTATTGCTAAATATAAATGTGAAGGCGTTTTTATTCAGAAGATACCAAGCTCAAATTGAATAATTTCAAAGGAAAGTTACCATCAAAGTGTTGTTCTTAAATCAGTATGTGATTTAACACTTATTGAAATTATTTTGATTTTCTTATTATCTATTTGAACATCTTCAGTGTGATTTCCTAGTACTTTTATTTTTGGCATAGAACAGGGAGAACCTGCATGCCATAAAATAGCAAAACAACCACCATCACAACACCACCACTAACCACAACAACCACCATCACAACACCACCACCAACCACAACCACCACCATCACAACACCACCACTAACCACAACAACCACCATCACAACACCACCACCAACCACAACCACCACCATCACAACACCACCACCAACCACAACAACCACCATCACAACACCGCCAACCATAACCACCACCACCAAGAACAAGAACCATAACGACAACCACCACCACCAAGAACAAGAACCAGAACCACAACCCCAACAATAATAATAGTAATAATAATAATGTATAAGTAATAGAAGTATGAAACAATGTGTGTGTGCGTGCGCGCATGTGAGCGATTTACTGAATAAAATCTAAAACAAAAGAAAAACGAGTAGGAGTTGCGTACAGGCAATATGTTCTAAGCGGAAATGCCGCAGATATGACAGCAGTTAAAAGCCGGGAACAAATGAATAATAACAATAACAACCATAATAACAATAATAAGAAGAATAACAATATCAATAACAGTAATGACAATAACTAACAATATTGTTAATAATAATATAATTTCAATTGCCATTATCATCATCATCATCATCATCTTCATTATTATCATTATTATCATTATTATCATTATTATCAGTCATGATTATTATAGTAGCGTTTTATTATATAGTCTGTATGCCATATAGATAGGAACCTTTAAGGTTTAGAAATGCGTGTCAAAAACAACAAAGAAGTTGCCAATTTCTTGTTATAATGCCTACACCACACCTTGCATACAATAGAGTTATTTTACTAGACAGAAGAATCTGGCGCACAACGTGGATGTCATCACATTTACATACTGTTATGAATAGTTGATGCTAATGAACAGTTATTTAGCTTAACTATTCTTTTAAAGATTGGCATTTGAGCCAATTTTGGCAATTAGCCCGTTAAAGTCAAAGTTAATTGATTGAATTGTTCTACTGGCTCTTAACGCATTGCCACATTCCTCTAGGGTCATTAGGCTTTTGGGTTTCGTTTCTCTTTCGGGTAATTGCAAAAGATTTACCGACCTATTGGGATGGGAGAACGCAGAATGACATTGTTTACCTAAGATATACAATTACTAGAACATGATGCACGCTACACCTCTTAGGTTTTTGGTTGTATTCATCAACAGAAGCAGAGAGAGGATTTGGCGTTTACACCACTACAGCTAATGATCTACATTTTAAAGCAAAATGTAAACTTAAATGACTGTTTTACTGAAGATGCAGAAATTGTTCAACAATTTTAGCACGTTTGATGATCAGTAGTATGTAGGAATAGATTGTGCATTCAGTTAAAGCAGACCGGTCCAACACTGGCAGAATACGTAGCACACACATCAAAAACTATAACCCCAAACAAAGCGTAAATTTCCAAAAGCTGCCAAAAGACGCATAAGTAAATCTTAATTCAATACAATATAAATTAATCTTTGATTGAATTTATTACACCTCAAAATTGGCTTATTTTACAGTTTAAAAGCAGTCTGTGAGATATGTAATGTTGCTAATCACCGAAGCAGCTTTATTGATTTACACACTACTACATTCAATGGCAATTAGTGTTTTATCCATGTCTATCTAAACTATAAAACGCCAGCTCTCTCACACAAGGCAGCAGCGCGGCAGGCTTACAATTCACAATGAAACGTTCGCGCCAATGCAGTATTAACACAAGATTTGCACTCACGGTATTTAATACAAGCATCCAAACAAAGTAAAGTATTGCTGTAAATCTACTGACTAAAATGCTCCCCCCCTCCAACTCTGCTCCATATTTTGTTGTTGGGTACGCGGGTTTACTCTTGCTCAGACGAGCCGAGTTGGAACAGCCTGGTGTAGGAAGTAGCATACTGAAACGAAGGCGAACACGTCGCTTACTGGGACCAACTGCGGCTACATCCTCTGGGAGGCAAGGAAGTAGTCTCAGGCTTGCTTGCAGGTCTACAGACACGCAGAGGTCCCTAATAGATCCAGCTCAACACAGCTTCAAAGAGTAAACATAAGAGGGCGACGCAGTAACTAGCAGAAGAGGCACCTCACTCTGGTGGCCACGGGGAAAAGCTTTCTACAGGGAGAGCAAACGCGCCATCTGATCATCACCGATGACACCGTAGCATCTGATAGCACACCTTAAATATGAACACGAAATGCAATGACAGGAAGTGCGGGAAAGAAGAATTGTGGTGGAGGGTACAACCCTGGCTTTCGCCATCGTTGCTAGGGGTAAACCAAGAACATCACCATGGTGAGAGTGGGCGGTGGTCGGTAGTGGAACCCCGCATCTCCCAAATGCAAACCTCGCACTTCATTGCAGACCTATCTCGCTCGGTAGAAAATGACGTGTATTCTTATCTGTCAAAATGTTGAAAGCAAAAGACCTTAACTGCATGGTTCAATCAGCGGCATTTCCCTATTGGCAAAGGTTTTTTTGGTAGTATTTAACGCACGCTTTTACTACCTGTGGCACCGTAGGCGATGACACAGGTGATACATGGAATGAAGATGGAGCACCGGTGGAATGCGATGGCGGGGGAAACCAGAGAACCCAGAGAAAACCCGCCCCTGCGCCGCTTTGTCCACCTCAAATCACATACGGTCGCTTGGGAGTGAATCAGAGACGTCTAGGTGAGAGGCGAGTGGTCTACCCACTTGGCCACGGCGCGGCCTATCGGCAAAAGCGTTAACTCGTGTACTGATGTCGATGGATTTCTACTTATCGTTAATTTTAATCATCAAAATTAAAGAAAGGGTTGGAAACCATTGGGATGGGAGACATTTGGATGGCGGGGCAGGAAAACAGGCGAAGTATTTGGAGAAAAATTAAGAACCGCCTCTGTGATATTGACAGACAGCAAATAATTGCCCAATGCACAGAGAAGGTGTCATTAGAAGTACAGTCTGGGCTGAAATCGGAGTGGGGTATGGAGCAATACATCAAAACAGGTACCAAACTCATTAGAGATGGGCTCGCGTGGATTAGACTAGGAGCATGGAGGAGCACGAAAATTTCTGACGAGAATGGTTCGAGAATCTGTCCCATTTGCGAGGAGGAAGAGTCGTGGACTCGCATCTTGGCAAGATGTAGGGGTACGGAGGAATGGCGGGAAAAATATTTGCCGCGATTTTTTACCACTGCGAATGTAGGGCTAGAAACATGTTGGACGCTACTGGCAGGCACGGAAAACATGGACGGGCTAGGTAAATTTATACTTAAGGCAAGACAGCTGAGATCTGAGGAGGCTGTCAATAGAGAACGGGGGGGGGGGGAGGAATAAGATCAACTAAACAAAAGTGACTACATGGTTCTACATACATATATATTATGTCATACTTAGGTCACTGTTGTGCTATGGTTTTATATATGTTGTATATATTATGTGTATATATGTCTTTTAAGTGTAATTTTCTATTATAAGAGGGTGCATTTATGAAGGTGTACTCTGTGCTGTAAATTTAAATTGCTATATTTGAATATCTTTGTATTTTTATTTTCGGGTTCACTCTCTTAATTCTTTGTTGTTGTTGTTTTAATATTGCTTGTAATGTGTATTACAAAAGCACGTACGGTCTGTGGATCCGTGCGATTGTTGAAATTCTATGTATGATATTGCTATGTCAATAAATACACTTATTCATTCATTCAATTTTAATCATTAGATTTCTCTCTTTACATACCCTCCCCCCCCACACACACACACACATATACATTCGTACTTCTATACTCTGCAAAGGATAGATAATCTGGACTAGAGAAAAATCCCTATACCCCAACCGGGAATCGAACCAGTGACCCACATCAGGCAGGTACACTATTGACAGAGAAACTTTATGAGTAAAATGTTTTGATCTGAAGCCAAAATAGCATTAAGTTTTTAATGCAATACATATTACGTTTATATGATGTATTTTGGATGGAGAATGGGCAGATTACTGAGAATTCATCGCCCCCTTTGCTGAAAGCATGAGTTCTGCTGCTTGTAACAATGTTATTTGTTCCTGTATCTAACTGGCAGTTGATGGCCAAATGTAAAAACGCTGTAAAGGATTTGAAAACCTGGTGCTAATCTCCTGCCAGATGATGCAGAAACTTTCAGTTGTAGAACATTTTGGTAAAAGTGCTTTGTGGTCAAGTGAATTACCGCTCCAAAACTTCGACGAGGGGTTCTCAGATCAATAGCACAAACCTCCAGGGGTGAAAAACTTGTTTTATTTATACCGTTTTAATCCCATATCACATGGACCGAAGGGGTTAACTCAAATACAAATTATAATCGCGAAATAAGTAATGTATCAGGTGCTAAGGTACATTTAGTGTTAACTGTCTCTGAACAGCATCCAGTAGTCCACTAAAATGTAACTTTTTAACAAACTTAGGTTCACTGAATTCTTTATACCACAATCGGTAGAGAGGAAAAAAGGCGGTTCTTACTAGTGGTAAGTGAGCAGTACGATGCCATATTTAAGGGTGCACACCGCGGAAAGTGGTGTGCTATACTAGAGATACATATACTTCCTAGTCCATTTTATTACCAGTCTGAAGAGTAAATGCAGACAGTCACGAGTGGAAGCTTGCATAAACACATATAGATAAGCGATATTACTTATCACTCCTGGTATCATTGTGCTGTGCAGTGTGAGGGGTCGGTTTGTTCTCAGTAGCAGTGGTGGTCATTACATCAGCGCCGATTTTTAATGGTAGAACACTCGTTAAAACGAAGGACGCCCACGCCAACAATTTACTTCAATCCTAAATAGGAAATTGCATGCTTCATCGCAGAATATAGCCGTAGAGCCATTTGTTTAATCTGTCACAAAAATTTGCCGGTGCTGAAATGTTTAAATCTTCAGTGTAATTTTATTTAACAAATGTTGAACATTAATTTACTATACAGTTTATATCCGTTTAATTTGAAGCTTTCTGTATATTCTCATTGTATAGTACTTTTTTGTTTGTTATTTTATATTTGTGCAGCTTTTGGAAACACATTTGCGCTAATTTCCTCTAACAGACTAGCGTTTCGTTGCTATAGTAAACGATACTGCAAGTATATGTTATTTTGTGTGTAGAACTAAGGGCTATACCTGTTTTGTATTGGGCTGCTGCGACTATAATACCAAACACCAGAAGAATATTGAAGCATGTATAACACAGTTCCTTATTATTCCTTCGTTACTATCCTACGCTTAATATTTCAATGGTAATGCAATAACAGATTAACGGATGTCACTCCATGAAGTAGTGATTGACTTACAGGCGTACACTTCGCCGGCACAGACTAGTGACCTTTAGCACCGCTCACACAGTACAGATGCACCCTGCTTGGGAGTCAGCTGTTTATGTTTTTGAGGCGGACTTCGTCTTGGAACAAAGTATGTACCTACCTTAAATGGATTTTCCACAAAGGAGTATCTAATCATGCAAATGAGCTGGAAAGTGAATGATTTACTTTATGAACATTTTCTGCCAAACAAGCTAAAAATATAGTTAAGTGATTCAGGTTATATAATTTAAGAGTGAGGTGCAATTTAAGAGAAACGAATATACAATATCTAAAATTTGTCCCACCGAGGGAGAGGCTAAATGAGCACGTATGAAGATTTATGAAAACACTTTCAAAATGTAACAATTTTTTTTTCTGGTTAGTTTTCTTACAGTAAATATCAAAGGAATTACACGATTTGTTTCTCATTATTGAAGTGGAAAGAGATGTTTCGTAAAATATGCGGTTTTCCTTTGACTATAGGAAACAATGTAATTGTGAGTGTTGCCTCTCACGAACTGACCAGAGTTCGAACGCCACTTAGGTCAATAGGCCTGATTAAGCTTTCGTTTGTGAATTTTCATCGATGCTTAGAATATAAAGTTCAGGTAGTTTTAGATCCTCGATCACATTTGCTTATTCATTGTGTTTAATTTAATCAGTTTCCTTAAAGGACGCCGGGTTTACAGAAATTGAGACAGGCCGTTCTTGCTGCATATGGTACCACAAACCGCGAGCTCTAATGATTCATGAAATGATAATTAGAAAAGGAAATTTGGGAACAAAATCTTCCAGACCTAAGTTTAGGGTTCTCGCCGGTACTTGCTAGTTACGAGGACTGAAGGAAAACCTCAGTCAAGGGCCAAACCCCTATGACCACGACCTCCCGTGTCGTTGAGAGGGTGTGTGTGTGTTTCCAGTAAAAGGAACAGAGACTAAAAATATTGAGGAGTATGAATTTGTGCGTGTAAGAAACAGAGTTTACCAAAGGTTAACATATACAGTAAACCTGTGCAGATCATTGCCATGAACAATAGTTCCAAAAGGAAAAAGCCATCGATGTGATCTACATGTTGAAGGCGGCTTAAAAACTGAGACTGTTAATTAGCCTCGTCGTAATAATGACAATCATTCTATTAATTATCTAAGTATATAAGTAAATAAAGTTGGCATTTATTAAATTGTATACATAGGAACCAAGAAGTCAGTTGTTGACTTGAAAGCTACACCGATTCCTAACGCCTCACTGGTGAGAGGGGTGAGAAGTTGCCTCTTTTGTGTAAGTCACGTATGATTTACACAGGGGCAGTCCAGTTTAAAACCCACGAGGGGACATCTGCTTTATATTCGTAGTATCGCATGCTTATTATGACGTATTCTGGGAGATTCGCAATGGTTTTTGGGTCACGATGGTGTCATTTTGGCGCACTTTGTAACCAATTAGGAAGAAGCCACCATGAGACCGTTTTTAGTATAAAAGAAGTAGGGTTCGACACATCGTGGTCGTTTTGCTAAGAATTTGCCCGTGAGAGGCAACGTCGTTTGTCAAGAATCTGTCCACGAGATGCTGTAGGTCGTCGTTTTGTAAAAAAAAAAAAATGTTCGCGAAGTAATGACGTGCAACTGTAAAACTCTGTCCGCAAAGTAAGATTGTTATGAGAAGAAACGTTAGTGAATTATAGTAACGTAGCTCACCTATTTAACATTCGGCTCGTGATTACTTGAGTGAATTGTGCCATGTACTCAACTTAGAAACAGTGTAATTGAGAGTACGTGTGAGTGAGTGGTAAAAGTACCATTCAGCAGGATAACAGTGTACAGCAAGGTGCTTATCTTGGAATCTCCTTACAGAATAAATAACAGTAAAAGTTCACAGGTGTTTTCTTCACAATTAAAAGATCACTCCTATAACTTCTCCCACTTGCCAAATCCAGGCCAGAGAGAGTCAATGATTGTGCAAGACTGAGCAACGCCGTGGCAACCCATCCAAGAACAGCTTCAGTACCAAGTACGCGAGTGTAGTGGAGTTTATTTGAAGTGACACTTAGGTACGCCGCACATAAGCACCCACGTTGAGGCGTAAAACACCAACAACGTATAAAAAAACACGTTACAAAACGAAACACAACATAGCTTTATGCAATAAAAATAATAAAAAAATAACAATAACAGCGCAAATACGGAAAGAGGGTGAAACGTAAACAGATCTCTGCGATAATGGTAGAACACAGGTTTCCTATTATGCAATAAGAACAGCTCTTCCTTTTTCCAGGAACACTTGTCAAAAATGAAGTTGTTGAATCCTGACTCAACCACACATGTTTGTGGTTTCTGTTTGTTGTCTTTGGGAGTTAAACCAACGATGTGCATAACAGAGAATATACAAAAACAAGTCTTCCAAGTAGGTTGCGTTCGTCTGCTCTGAGGATATGACGTGCGTGAATGAGAAACCCCAATCCTAACAGTCCTTATAATTCTGATAATTCTAAACATGTAATGTGACTGAACCGAGCGTGATAGTTGAAAGTTTCGTCTGCGACCCGCATTCGGAAGGTCGTGGGTTTGATCCCCATGGCGCGCCTACCTGACCCATGAGCATTTCCTCGGAGCGCCAGGCGAATACTGGGTAGCTTCATTAAATCCTCTTCATTTTCCGGTCCACCATTATCGTTTCCGTATCTATTTCAGGGCGACGGTGTACAGTTATGACTGGATGGTATCTTGCGAACTGTATTATTGTCGTTGTCGGACCATCCGATCGGGACCTGTCTTCATAAGGGGGGCTCCAGAAGCTCGAGGCTTGCGACTAGGGCTCGGGTGGCATCGGAAGCATGCCATCTGTAACGGTTGCGGACCCCGTCCATGTTTGTACCCGTCGCCATTCGAATCTTGTCGTTCCTCGAGTCTCTCCCCAGGGTCACGTAAGAGGCAAAGGGCCGCAAAGGCCTACGCCCGGCGTTCTGCCCCACCGTCCTGGGAGCCCTGTCCGTGCGTATTGGTAATACCAATGTGTAATGAGCGAACTTGAGTTTTGAAATGTCAATTGGAAACGCCAACAAAGCAGTGTAAAACTGATGCTCTCCACTGTGTTTTCTGTTTTAGTGACGATAGCAAGAAAGAATCACCACACAAACATACTTGCAAAATACTCTGCTGCAATCTACGTAGAATTTAAAGTCAAATGTTTACGATAAACTCGGGTTTAAAAGCATAGGACATTAAAAATTTATTAAATATTACACCCGCTCTACTTCAATTCTACGTAATTTTTATATCTTCACGTTATTTTAAACCATTATCACATCGAGTTAAATATCTGCCTATACGTGTAAATTCTTATAAATTTGGAGCAAATTTATACGTTTTGGCTCAGGAGAGCCTCAGGTATCTGTAAATTCTAATTAATTGCACAGGAGATGAAAATTTTGAACGTCTTTCATGCACTAGATCAGAGCCTTTGAAATCAAAATAGCACCTTGCGAACCATGGAAATGGTTTTAATTGATTTGGTTTATTACACTGTTAGTAATGTATTTATTTCATAAATATTAAATTTTGGTATATGAATTTATATTTTACTCAGATTGGATAGTAAATAAAAGTTAATGATATTTAACTTCATTTTTAGTTATTTTGGCTGAGGTTTGTGCGCAGTGCACAGGTCCGACTCAACTCGGCTCGGGACAATTCGCAGTGAGAAAGAACAGGGGAAGGTGAGGAAGCAGGAGACAGGCGGAGCTAGCGTGAAAAGCATAAGCAAAAAAAGAAAGAGATATTCTACAGATCGAGTACTGTCAATCTATTTCCTCTACAGTAAATGTTTTTTAACAGCACAAAGTCAGCGTGTTATTTTGCGTGATAATTTTTAAACTCTTCTCTCAGGCCTTTACTGGATGGCACATTCTCATTTGGTATTGCACCACACTTTTCGCATTTTGCGGAAAAAAATTACAGGAATTTTGAAATCCTCCTTGTTAATAGCACGTTAAATAATATATTAACACCCTTAGTTATGACATTATTAAAATACGATATTCAAACTGTGTAAATTTTTAAACAAAAAAGGAACCCTGTATTTATAATCTTCTTCCAAACTACTAAGATAATTACCACATTCATGTTTACAATATATGCAGATTGGAGATTTTAATTTTAAAATATTGATTAAAAAGAACACTATCATGTGAGCAATTGTTCTTAATAAAACACAAAGGTGATTTACCTGAATAATTTTTCCCGGGGTTTTCCCTTATCCTGAGATAACGAATGTCAAGTAAACTTAAGCTCCATGGACCCCGACATTATTTGAGCATATTTTCACCAGTTTCATTCGTCAAATTTCAACCAAGTTAAACGACATTAAGCTAAAATAAAAAGTAATATCTCTGCAACTGAAAACCAGTCTAACTATTATATACTGGTTACTGTATTAACATTTCAAATAAGACCTAAAATTGTGGAGTATTTTAATTTCACAGATGGGTTCCCCCCTTTTATTATAAAGCTTAACGCCCATTTTTTTCTACCATGGCACCGCAGGCATGACACAGCGATACATGGAATGTAGATGGAGCACCGGTGGAATGCGATGGCGGGGGAAACCAGAGAACCCAAAGAAAACCCTTCCCGACGCCTCTTTGTGCAACACAATGTGGGTTTTCTTAATGTCCTTCATATTCATTCTCAGAGTTGTCTTGAAAACGTCGATGTCCATATATTAGATATTTTGTATAGACGCGAAATTAAAGGCACCTATAGGAAATATTACAGGAAGCCTGCGGTTTAGGACCTATAGGGACGATTATGCAGGGAAGAGCCTCCGAAGTCCTGCATGCATATATATACAAAACAAGGTTAGGTTTAAAGTACACACCTACATGCTTCCAAGGATCTTCCGCAACCACCCAGACTGCTTTAAATACGAAGCTCGTTTTCAATTGCCTTAAGAAGTGTATCGCTGCAAAACGCTGACGATGGAGATTGTTCTTTCTTTCTCTGTACACATAGCACGTGTGTGAGGGCAGTCTTGGTCCCATGAGCCCCATACAGAGCTGGAGTTATGTAACCTTACAGTGCAACGGTTCTCTAGGGATGTGTGTGTGAACAGAAAGCTTCCAGTCTAACTCTGGTCAATAGAACTGCTCCATATTTCCATACGACCCAAATCTATTAACTTCAGGTCCACTCTTGTGCATCTGTCTGGATACATATCCATAGATTTGATTCCATATAATACAGACACTCTTGCATGGTTTTCAAAGCTAGTTGACAAAAAAATCAAAGAAGAGAGAGAATGCTACAGATGAGAGTATACAGGTCACTGGCAGGATCTAGGTCGCAATAATCAGGATTTCTTTCTGAATTTATAAAGCGTATTGCATAGCACGGAAATGTATAGCCGATGTTACGAGCACCTGCTAAGAGTGGGCACTGATTGAATATTCTTAAAGATCTTCGTTACTATGTTACTGGAAAAAGCAGTCCAAGCCGTCTCGAAAAATTAAAACTTCTGGAGAAGAAACTGGTGTCTGGGTCTACCCCTGAAGGAAAATAGCATCCCTTAGCTTCTGATCAAAACAGATAAAATGTTAGCATTTATTTGAATGTTTTCAAACCTTTATCTCGGTGCTCTACAATTAAGTGCGCTTTAAATTTTATGTCAATATTTTGTTAATATTTGAGAAAAATTATAGTAATTCTATTAATAACTAATCAGGTGTTTCGCGCGGTGTAGAAATCGTGATTTTCAAAAAATATACATTATTTAAACAGTAACACGCAAAATTGGCAGACACCTATACATTTTTTTATCCTTCTGGTAGTTTCAGAAAAAAAAAATCTTTAATATCCCCAGGTTTCTAATTGTCACATCTTTAGCAGCTTAAGGGTACCCGCAGGTGAAATTGCTAAATTCCAGAATTTTATATATACATAGGGCTGGGGCATAAACATCTCATGGTTTTCAAACCAACCCGAAAACCATGTGGTGCTTGGGCAAAAATATGTTATAGTCATGTTGCAATGTACACAACGACACTGAGTTTTCAGATTTTATGGTTCATTGGCTTGTTTCTTCTTTTTACTTTCTCTACACGTACTATGTATGTGTATAGGGAAGGTATTGTAATGTACCCAAAAATTCGATACGTGATTTCACAGGAAATATATGTTTTAGGACACCCCGAATATAAAAAAAAAAAAAAAAATGTTATAAAAAGGTGTGTGTGTGTGGACAGCATAGTGCAAAGAATGCGACACGAAGATTCTTAAGGAAATCCCCCACACCAAACTTATGTTTACATGGAGCATTTTTCGAAAAATTTGATTTTGTCAAAAATGACGAACAATTTTGATTAAAATACCTTAAGTATGAGATATTTTATGACAAAAGAAATGTAAATCTTGAATTTTCTGGGAATAGCCTCTGAAGACCTCTTCATTCTGAATGACTTATGTAACTGCAAATCTTAAGAGATATACAAAAACATACTAGACAAAAAATGTAGATCTCAATGGAACGCAAAATTTAGTTTATATACATGTATATATTTTTTTTTAACGATAACCGTTTTCGAGATATTCCGGGTTATTGGTTTCAGTTTTAAGCCACTTAAACTTTTCTCAAACGGCAAGATATTTTTTTCTCGTTTCTTATTTGTTTACTCCTGGAAAGGAAAGAGATTTGAATTTCAATTGTTTCACATAGCGACCGGCTTTTAAATGACGAGAATATCGCTTTAGCCTGAGCATTTTCTTATTTCCCTTCTACCTACAAGGAAACTAGTGGTAAGACAAATTCTGCTTATGTTTATCTTGATTAGTATGAGGTAGATAACAGATTAATATTTTGAATAAAAGGTTTGTTTACCTAACAGATAGAGGACGTCATCTAAATGGAACACGTTAGTATATTCCCTTTTCCTTACAAGGAACAAGGTAACAACAAACATTTCTGCTAATGTATATGTTGATTATCATGAAGCTTTTAAACAATATTTTGTTACAGAGGTATAGAGAAAGTTACGTGAATGAAACACACAGGATATTTTTTGTTATAGGCTGGTAAAATATTTAAGTAATGGCTATGATCTAACAGTGTACTACTTGCAGTTCAGTTGCGTGGAGCGTTGGTCTATACCAGAGGGCACTCATTCAGTAGAAACATTCACCAGAAAAAACTGAGCTATAGCTGTTCAGTAATTTCGAAGACATTTCAATAGACGCAACGCACCCTCCAGGAACATTGTTACTGTGGGTTAGAAAATGCAGCATTTGTTCTCATAAACGTTTGTACTGACTCAATACGCTCTGATACTGGCCAACGCTCCACTTAACTGATCTAGAAGCACTGCACTGTTAAACCATACTACAAGCAACTATTATGTTGATTACGTTGCAACCAAAAACAAAATTAGAATTAAATCAGTGAACAATGTCATCTGAAATTACATGCGATAGTGTACATTGCGACATAACTTAAATATATCTTTGACAAATTGCACAATGTTCCGATTAGTTTAAAAACCGTAAGCCGTTTATGCCCCGTCCTGCATTTGCATTATACATCGTGCATTGTACAGGCAAATTACAGTGCGTACTCTAAATTTCATTGCAAATATTTAGTAGACTTAAAAATTATTAAGTCAAACATATACTCCAGACGGTGAAGAATCAGTAGTTTGATTAATTTTACTGTGTATTCCAAAACAAGCACACACTCTAGAAAAATGTTGGAAACGTTTTGTTAGTTCTTAAGTTTGGCGGAAAAAATTAACTTTGTAAAAACAATTTTTCGATGTCAGGAGGTTAATCAAATATAATTATACTCTCATACCAACATTTCACAAAAATTATTTTAAACAGTTTTATCATTTGTCCCATTTAGATTTTGCCTTAAAATTTGGAAGCAAACGGAACAAAAATTGCGTCGTGTTGAACATATTCAATCTCCAAAAAACGATGAGAAAACAAAAAACAAGTAAATCAGCTTTGAGCTTCTAGAAGGGCTGCTGGTCCACGTGCACAGGGAGCGATAGATACAGGTTGTGAAACTAGAAGATTGAAAGAAAATCTATTTCGAAATGAATTTCGGTTAATTTGACCCCATGCGTAGCGTTAAAATTGTAGCAAAAGCCACTTACAAGTTCATTCCCTCTGTAGTTTCGGCTGAAAACGTGAAAAATGTTGCTTACCAACTGCATCGTATGGAACATTTTTAATACACAAAAGCGTGTGAAAAGATAAAGTCTGCAATGAAAGTAAATACACCATTAGGCGTTGTGCTGTTGAGCGTTTTCATGGTCACGAGTTGAAGCTGTAAACAGCTCCGATAGCAGTTCACCATTATATGTAACTGAAGTTCAAGGTTCAAGGTATTTTCAATTTTATGAAAATTTCACCAAATTTCAGCTTAGTAGCATAGAAAGGAAAGATCTCGGAACGATAGCGTTTTAAACTCAAGTTTCTAGGTAGAGACAATTGATCATTTAGGGACATAGGCAAGACTGTTCTTTACATAGATTGTTAGCTTGTTTTGCATCATGCATTATGTGAAGGAGAGGTAGAGCTGCCAGATTTCCTCAACTGTACATTATGTTCCGAATTTAAGACTGGCGAGTGTTGTTCCTAAATGATATTTTCATTAAATCTCTCACGTGTTTCCCATGAGGTCACCAAGAAACGTAATGTAAAACTTGTGTTGTTAAAAGTACCTTGTGTACGTCTCTAGCAGCAGTAAAGGTTCCAGCATTGTAACTTCAGACTGAAAAATTCCTAACTGTAAATGTTTTATTACTACTACTTGCAGCTAGTGTGTACTTACATGCAACTTTTGTTAAACCACTTAAAATTGCACTTCAGTAACGCTAATGCTGCAACTCTGGCCCGGGTTTCTATTTGCGTTTATAATTTAATTTTCATCAAATAATATTAATAGACTGCCTCCGTGGTCGATTGGGCAGTGAGCTGACTTCTCACCCGGAGGTCTCAGGTTCGATTCCCGGCTGGGGCGGGGAATTTTTCTTTAACCAGAAGCATTCCCTATCCCCCAATGAGTCTGAAAGTTTGAATGTAAGAGTAGATGTGTCTGTGCTGTGTATTAAAAAAAATGATTAACCTAACGTTCTAAAACTACAGTAATACGGGTTGTTTCACAATTCAAAGCCCCCGATATCACCATTGAAGTTAAAGGGGGGTATGCAAATGAAACAACATGTACCTGTCCGACAATTTCTAACTGTTTATGAAAGGGGCTTGTCTATTTATAAAAAACAGAACAATCAAAATAAGAAAATTTAAACTTATTAAGAATAACGTCACCAAGCGGGTTAGCACCGCGGTAACGTGAGCGACTTGGAGTCGGGATACAGCGGCTTCTATCCCCGGCATCCGCCCACTTACCCATGGATTTTCTCCGGGTTTTCCCAGGTCATCAGGTGAATGCTGGAGTTGTTTATTTCATCCCCGAAATTTCTTGTCTCTTCATGTCGTTTCATTTCGCTCATCCTTCTCTTTCCGGGTTGGAAGTGTCGGTGATGGTGCTTCATTGCGGCGTGGCAGGAAACAAAGGAATCTCTTTGGAACTCGCCGACCCCGGCCTTTCGGCTGGCTGCCGGAGTATAGGGACCATCCCTTGGGGGTGATAGACCCTATATGGTACGGGATACCCTATCCGTTAATCCGAATGTCGGGGAGTTGGAATCCGGTAACTGAATGGACTCCGATCGCCCGGTGTCTCCACTCGCCTTATCTCTTCCTTCCGGGATGCCGCTTCGTGCTGAATATACACAAAAACCGCACTGGTTTGGTGCCAAAACCTCTCCATACTTATTCTAGTATATCCTGATATAAAGTCAAAATGAAGGGCGATTTCCGTAGAAAATATAACTTGTTTTTTTCTAATCTGTCTTTTCTGTAAGCATTATTTGTGGCATCCAGACTCTAATGAGGCTGATAAATCTACTTAATATAAATCAGGTGGCGCCCTGCATGGTCTGTTTGTATCACTCGGCTTTCACATAGGCAATAGAAACTATGTTATCACTCAACAGAAATAACTGACAGCTTATCATAATGTAAATAAGACATGTGATATTGTAGAGAAAGGACAAATGAGATTTGAGTTTTTCACGTATAATCTTTTTCGTTATTTGGTATTAGCACCTCTAAACCAGAGAAACTTTCGTCCCACTTCCCTCCAAAAAGTCAAAACATATCGGCATGACGTGGTACATCTTCAGTAATCGATAGACTAACAACTTCTGGCGTGCCAGCAACCAGATATAAGTTTTGTTTAAAGTATTTGAGTTAGAAGATATCGTATTAACAAATAACTCTAAAAGCCTGGTTCCTCTTCGTTACACACATTGAATCAAAAAAGCAAACACGAAAAAATGAAGCCTTCAGCATTTGAATTTATTAGTTTGCGTAAAGAAGAACATTCACAGCTTGGCCTAACTTCAGCCGGAGTCGAATATGAGAAGAGGTCGCTTGAAAAAGCCTGGTTTCTCTTCGTTACACACATTGAATCAAAAAAGCAAACAGGAAAAAATGAAGCCTTCAGCATTTCAATTTATTAGTTTGCGTAAAGAAGAACATTCGCAGCTTGGCCTAACTTCAGCCGGAGTCAAATATGAGAAGAGGTCGCTTGAAAGGTGGCATAAGCTTGACAGTATATAGCTTTCATATTCTTTTTTTACTTTTTGTACAAATATACAGAACTGGAGAATGACAATCCGGATAGCAGACGTTATGAACATTGTTTTTTCGGCTAATCTGAGGCTGTCAAATGCAGGTTAACAGCCACACATGTATAGATATTTCACCGTAGATGTATTTTTAAGGTCTCCTGAATCCAAAAAATAATTTTAGAAACAGGTCCGCGCGCGTGTGCCTGTGGATAGCATAGCTCAAAAACAAGATGTCGGTTAAATACCAAATTTGGTACTTAAGTTCAGCATCCAAGAATGCGACACAGAGTTTCAGGAAAATTCCCTCATCTTAAACTACCCTTCGCTTGGAACGTTTTTCGAAATTTTCTATTTTATAAAAATGGCTTCTACGATTTTGATTAAAATTCCGTATATTAGATATGCTTACATTGCAAATAAAATGCATGTCCTGAATTTGTAGGCAATAGTCCTGAAGTGATCATCATTTTGAAACACATTTGCACAACTGGTAAACCATGATAGAGAAAAATCCACTCCACAAAAAATGTATCTGTTTAAAACGGAATGTATGCGATATTCAGTTTTCGTGTTTGTTTGTTTGTTTTTTGGAGCTAAGCATTTCCGCGATATTCTCTGTTATTGGTCTCAGTTGCACAATACCTAAACTCTTCTCAAATGGGAGGTTCTCATGCGTTTTTTTTACCTCGTGTTTCACTCCTGGCCACAGAAAGAGAACCGGATTTTAATGAAATCGCTTAGCGACAGCTTTTAGCAATTTGATTATCGCTTTAGCCTAGTAATTCACATATTTTCCTTATATTACAAGGCCAATTCTGCAGGTGTAAATAAAAGAATAATATTATGAGAATAGCTTGTTTGCAAGACAGATCGAAAAAGCCGTGTGAATGTAACGCACTATAATGATTGGTTTAATTAACACGCTGAAATAAGTGTCTCAGAAACCTAGCTTGCCTGTAGCTCATTTCAGAAAATTCCGCTGATATCTTTTCCACAACTCATTAAAAGTGAAACATGTTGATACACGAAAATTAATTCTAGTTTTTATCGGCATAACAAAAAAAGAAATAGAATATGCTTTTTGTGTAATACAGTGAACCTCGTTCTATAATTTAGTTAACTATTTTTAGAGGAGCATAAAACAAATTAATGCAATTAAGATATTGCATATTTTGCATATATAGATAGAACAAGTCTTACGAAGTGGTTGTTGAAGGAACTGATGAATGCCATTTCAAGTAAACTGCGATAAAAGCTTGTACCCCACCGTTTGAAGTTCCTCATTCTGAGCACCCGAATACCGAACCGCAACACCTTGCGTGAAAAAGTAGAGAAACTAAGAGTTTTCGCATCCAATACGGTTCAGTGAATGAAATTGAAAGCAGCACTCGTGGTGTCAACTGTGGAGTGCCTCAGGGATCAATTCTAGGCCCTACTTTTTTTTCTTTATGTCAATGATTTCAAAACTCCTATTATAAACATATTTGTTAGAATTAAAGGGCTGTTACCAATATCTTGAATCTTGATTGTCATTGTACTATTTTCTAATACACTCTTGTTTGGCCTATGATATTTATTTAGAGTATCAAAAACAGATTTTAAACCATTAAAAGTACTTCAGAACAAAGCTTTTAGAAATGTATTAGCAGTTCAATATTTAACTCTTACTAAAAGTCTTTATGAAAAATCTAAAATAATTTTTAGTTACTAATTAAATTTAGTGCCGCTGTATATACATTTAAACCCAAACATAAAACTATAGCAAACTTACAGTAGAATATAACAAAGAAATACAGGAACACAACACAAGCCAGAAATTAAACATTTATTTTAACGTTCTGAAAGAGTAAGTTATGGAATAAGAGGTTTAAAACATTTCTTAATTATAATATATTATAAATTGCCAGAAGAAATAAAGAATATTTGTAATTTCCAAAAATTTGCGCCACATTAGTTTTGTGCTATATATATATATATATATATATATATCATAGTTTTTATCCTTTAGTTTCATCATAACCAAATTTGGAAAGGTCTTATTTGTGTACACGCTTTGTACTTATCTTTCTACTGTTTTTATATTTCATTATTTAATCTTTATGATATTTTTGTGTAAAGTAACCATGCATGATTTGGGATTCATAAATGACAACCCATTTTCTATACAGCCCCTTAAAATGGAATGTGCTCGTTGGGGTGCTTTCATAAATACATGAAGAATAAATAAAAATGAGTATCCAATCAATCGGCAGCCTCAGATTGTCGTTAAACTAATTTTCAGAACATGAATAGAAATCGATAGACACACGCACCTTCCTAAGAACGGCAAGCATTCTATCAGCATTTCGCTTTGCTCTCGATTCACATATATCGATACTGTATGTTGCTCTACTCTGTATGAATAGAATACAACAAATCACGTGTGAGACGTTGCTCATGGGAATTAATTCATTTATTTACATATTTTATATATGCCAGACCGCAGACGGAACTAATTGCATGCTATTCAAAAATTCCATATCGAGATATTTCCGGAACTACAATTTAAAACTGCGCGAACGGCTCCAAAAACATGCTCAGATAAAGAACTGCGTACGGTGCATGTGCGCGAATGTCTCGTCACCAAATCCGATAAAAAAAAAAAGCACGAGTCTTTTAAAGATGTAAGCTGAAAATTTCTTACACCTTTAGCATTCGTATCACAGCTTCATAGCATTGTTCTTTTTACGAATATTCACTTTTGTCCATATTTTGCATGCTTAAAGTTACATGCTAAGTGATCTGTTTCTAAGTGCACAGTTCATTATTTCAGTTTCTCCTTTACAGGAGCCTCGTTACAACAAACACCAGCCCCATACAACTTTCACATGCCACACTTGTCTATATTGTTTAATCTGAAATACTTCAAAACAAACATTTACCCCAACTACTAATGTGCGGTGCGTAAAAGAATCGTGTGACGGGGTATTACATTTGCTTTAAGTTAAAGTGAATAAGTTGATAGTGAGCTGGTCAAATTTGAAGGCCCAGGCCATGGCATATATGTGAATGAATAAGTGTATTTATTTACATAACAATATCATACATAGAATTTCCACAATCGCACGGGTCCACAGACCGTACGTGCTTTTGTAATACACACTAAAACAATGTTAAGACAACAACAGCAAAGAATTGAAAGAGTAAATACGAAAATAAGAAGACAAAGCTGGCCTCAATGTATATGCATGGCGCAGGTGAAAAAGACGACTTCGCTAGGTTCATCACAGTGCAAAGTCCCACTCCTCGATTTAGATCCTTCATCGCTGATTCCGACCGTTTCCTCCTTCACTTTCTCCGCTGTTTCTTTCTCACTGTGCAATGTTCGAGCTAGACCAATACACGGAGCACAGAACCTCTGCGCCTCCGCTTTTACGCTTTAGATTTTTCGCTTTTGAGGACGCTTGGTAGAGGCAGAGTAGCAACTTCCTTGCTGAACCTCAAAGAAATATTTATATTAAGGTTTCTTTAAAACTATAGAAGCTATTCATAATGAAAATGCTATTTCTTATAAAAACACTTCAAATTCAGAAACCATAGTCAAATTTGAGCTTAGGTTAATCATTTCAATCTTGATATTTAAATAAGCATGAAAAATTGCAAAAACTTTCGGATGTTTTCTTGTCTAGGTACACTTTTCTAAGAAAATTAAACAGAGCTCTGATTTTGTGCACATATGCAACATGTATTGCTCTAAACAGCCGGTGAAAGCGTTTATGTTACATATGTATGAAAGCCCTAAAAATTATAAATATCTAAAAAAAAAATTAAAAATAAGGTGTTCAAAATTATATATTTTTAAAATTATAATTTTTGGTTAAATGTATTAATTTTAAACAGTTATGTCAAATAACATGATTTTAAACTGAATGCATATCTTAAGTGTCTTAACTTTAATTGTTGAGGAAAAATATTCACCTAAAGAAGAAAACAAATGAAAAAAATTGTACATTTTTTTGCACATTGAAATATCAAATTGACAATCATTAACCTAAGTTATGACTTAACTACGGTTTCCGAATTAGTAAACGTTGTTTTATAAGTGATAAAATGTTAATTATGGTAGCTTTTATGGTTTTCAAGAAACCTTAGTATGTATTTCATTGAGGTTCAGCATGGAAATTGCTACTCTGTCTCTACTAAATGTCCTTGAGAGGCCCGGGTCCATATGTATGACGGTTTGGCGGAGGAAGTGAATAATTTGTCGGGGGCTCAAAATCTAATCTTTTAAAAAAGTTTTAAAGCTAGGGCATGAAATGCTTCTACACATATGCTGCATGATCTATGTGTAAACTCATCGAAGTCTCAAGCCTGTAGCTTTAAGTTTTAGTTATTAAAAACGCGTATAAATGGAATGAGGCCGAAAATGTTATTGAATGTTTTAGAAACTGTTATTGATAAAACTGAGTATCAGATTTCTTCATTTAGTTCCAGTGCAGAATAAAAGCATACGTGACAAAAAAATTTTTTTTTTTTTGCTCAGGGACATATGTTCAATTTATTATTTTATAAACTACACTATGCAGAAAAATGTAGGAGCTAGTTTAATTAGTGTTTTGAACATCCAGTGCAAATTTTTAGCCTATAGGAGATGGCTACTGGCGCAAAATACAAACCAAAACATTTGACTTCTATTCACACGACTTTCTCTATCTGTACTGCCAATAAATTATCTTGCAAAAGATTATTTTATATACACCATACCAATCGAGATGAACACTGGCAGAAATACTCTTATTACTTGCCTCCTGGCAAGCAGAAGGAAAATGAGCAACTGTACTAGGCTAAAGCAAGAGTCAAATACTTTAAAAGCTGGGGACTATGCGAAACAATTGAAATTCTGTTCTCCTTGCACGGCCAGGATCAAAACAAAAAGGGAATGGAAAGAAAAGATGACTTCCTGCTTGAAAATGTTATTAAGTAATTCAAAATTTCAACTGAGAACAAGGAATATCTCGCAAACGGTTAACTCTACGGAAAAATGTATATGATATTGTGTGTTTCAACGAAATGTAAATTTTCATGAAGTACGTTTTTTCAGTCTCTCGTGGTTTTTCAGTTATATAAAATACATCCAAAATGAAAAAGTTTCCAGGTACTATGTCCAGAAAATTCAAGATATAATCATTTCGTTCGTCGTAAATATAGCTTAAACACATGTGATTTAATCAAAATTTCGACAGAGATACATTTGTTACTGTCGAGTTGGCAGCATGTTCCCGCATGTTTAAGAAGACAGATAACGTTGTCTTGTACCCGGAAAATGAATGGTTTCCTGTCAATGGCTTTTACCATTAACTGTACTGAGTCTGCTGGAAATGGTTCACTGGGCGACAGATTCTTTCTTTGTAAATGTATTACACCTTAACTGCTGGAAAATGGAAGCTACAAAATGAATTTATAGCTACCAGATTTTTCCTTTTTAGTAGAATTTCCTGGGAATTTCTAGATATCAATCGATACATTTATTACTTGTCAGCAAAATCTTCAATCAATTTTCAAATCAAGAAAGGCGGTTTACTGCAAAACCATCTATTTACATTCTTTCCTGATTTTCTCTTTAGCTACTCAATCTAAAATGACTTCATTAATAATAATTTGTTGCCAATTATGGTATCTCATTCTTCAAATTTGTATTTAATATGCTTCCAATAATTTTCCTCACTTTATCAAAGCATAAAAGCAAATTAGGTAACCTTAAATACTTATGAAGTACCAAAATAAATGTTCTTGAATTTGGAATGTAATTCATTAAAAATTAAAAATATGTGTTCCATTTACATGACTATCTGTCAGCATACACACTATTCTTACAAATTCTTTTTCTTTTATCACACTAATCAAGCTAAACATTACCAAAATTGGTTCCCTAGTTCCTTCGAAGTAGAACTAAGGAAATACATTATGCTAAACTGTCAGTCAAATATTTTAAAAGCTGTCGCTATGTGAATGACATTGAAATCCTGTTCTCTTCCTATGGCAGGGAGTAAAACGAATTAGGGCTTCCCGTTTAAGAAAAGTAAGTATTTCAAAACTGAAACCAATAACAAGGAATATCTTTGAAACTCTTAGTTCTACAACAAACTGTACATGAGAAATCATATGTTTTAACGAGATTATGTTCGCAGTAAGTTTTTGTCTAGCTGTTACAGTTTAGGAGAGGAATAAAAGTAATCCAGAATGAAGAGGACTTCAGGGGCTATTCTCAAGAAATTCAGGATATACATTATATTTGCCATATAACCATCTTCAATACATGGCATTTTAATCAAAATTGTTTGAAATTTTTTTAGAAAATAGAAATTTTAAAAAATGTTTCCTAGTTTGGGAAGAGGAATTTTTCTAGAAATCTCCACTTCGCATCCTTGGAAGTTTCAGAACCTAAATACCAAGTTTGGTGTTTAACGGACTTTTCGTTTTTGAGTTACAATGCCCCCTCCCCCACATACCTTTTTCTAAAAATGATTTTTTATTGTTTAGGGGACTCTAAAACACGTATTTCCGGTTTGGGTGGGTATACAATACCTTCTCTCTCTTTCTCTCTCTCTCTCTCTCTCTCATGTACAACATTTTTCATAGGTGCTAGAGAAAGTAAAAAGTGTCAGTAATGCGGACTCCGCTGGTACTGTGTGTTTGTATCAAGGGCTTTGCAAGCTGAAGATGTACGTAACAACATGTGTATTCACTGTGGTCCATAATGGAAGAGAGCGTTTATGTTGCTAAGGTCTAAATCTTGCTCCGCACTCTCAGTGGTCTAAGTTAACCTGCTGGCCTTCATTTTCCCCAAGATCGCAAGTTCCAAACAGATGGAGGGCGACGGACCTTTTTGGGCGCAAAATTCCTCAGCACGGCTTCCTTCGGATGGGAACTAAATCTGGTGGTCCCGTGATGTAGATTTACGGCACGTTAAAGCAGCTCAAGCTTGATAAAAGGGCCTCTGTGCAAAATTAAAACAGATAGAATGGAACGCTGAAAATTATAAGTTAAAAGAATGTCTATAAATAAAAACTCAATTTCGTTTTCTTTCCTCTACAAACGTGACCACTACTTTTTCCGGTCATAATTCTATTTACAGGATTAGCATAGAACTTTGTCTCCCCTAAAATATCAGAACAACCTTTATATTTTGCCCTACACTACCATTTTCTAATATCGGTTTGGTTATTCCCGTTCAATAACGGCAATAACTTTAAACTTCGTCTGCATGTCGTTGATGAAAGCTCTCATATGCAGGTGTGGTATCCGTTTTCCTGTTAAACGATACATGCAAATGTTTCCTCACCCCTTCCTGTAGAACACCGAATTATGTTGTAATTGGTTGTCTCAACTTCTGTACCCATTATAGTGAAGCCTTTCATTAAACCCCTGTGTGACTCACCCAATCGCTTTACAATGATTATAACCCATTCCATTGGCTGGTTCTCATGTTCCTATTTGTTTTCCAGGGCAGTCACATAGGGTACTGATACCGGCTGGGAGGAATAAAAGTTTCGTTTCCTAAAGGTGGAAACTTTACGGAGAGAAAAACGATATTACAATCTAAAAGAATGGGCCACTTTGAATGCACGAAAGTGTACACCAAACGATGCCTTGCTCTCTAGATCTAAGCACATTTGCAACGTATTGCCATATTTCTTTTTGTCTCCGTGTAACGATTAGGCCTACGCTTAAGAATAAAATGTTGCTTGGAAAATAGGGTTGGTATAATTTTAACCTGTAAGCGTGAGCAGCAATCGGCTAAGTTAGGAATGCAGTTTTATGTACAGAGATCTGCACAATGAAAGAAGCTTCCGCATAGGATATTAAGTTCCGAGTGTGCACCAGTGGCGTATCTTTTATTTGAATTAACAGTACCCATTTACTTTACGAATGCGATTATTTTTGAGTTTTCTCATGCTATTCTGTGCGTATGTCGTATACCTCCGTGCTTGCGGCAGTACTCCCGAGGTTTTACAATAGTTATTGGTACACAGTAAGAGCACAACTGGGTGTTTAGAAATGATTATTGAGCCGCGTGGTCACCCTTTGTCGATCCCTAGTATGCCAAAACTATCCGCTTCTCTGAGATTACTTCATTCAACACTGAATACAGAGCGACACAGTGGAATGTGCGGAAATATCTCAAAAGAACACGGAGACGCTGGGGACACCCTACCTGTGAGAAATCGAGCCTTACTGGTCAACAAATCGCATGTTAACCTAATGAATAAAGTGGTCAATTTATCACAATGGTTAATATGCACAACTCCATGGTATGAGCAACCTAAATAATGGGGATGAAAAACAAGCTCTATTTCGTTTGGTGCGAATTACCTGGATGAAATTTTATTTTATGCGGAATAAATTGATGTCGAAAACATACAAATGTATGGATTCTGTGCTCCTTTTATCACTAATGATTATAATCTCAGCAAGCCATGAACATCAATACTAAATTACGTTGGCGATTATTCGAGGCTATTGCCTGTACCATTTTCTCCTATAGTGTATGTTGCATAAGAAATAAAATTGCTAAAATATTAGATTGCGAATAGGTCACCACTCCTTTATCGTTTAGTTCTGCAATTTAAGTAGCGAGATACAGCTGCAAAATATGAGTAATTCGCGTTTTACCATTTGTTGCTAAAATGAGTAGTTTGGTCACAAAATAATGTTAAAGAATTGGATTCCAGCGTGTCAGTTGGGCTATACCTTGGCAACTACGGAAGCAGGTCAGGAATGTTGACGCCTTGCACAACAGCTGGTTTTGTCAGTGCCTCAGTAAATACATTCACAACTATGTCTAGATGTGTTTCTTGCGTATGGCAAAGCTCAATCCTTTACATTATTACTTCTGGAGACATCTGAAGAATAAAGTGTCCAATGACGAGGTTGCTACCATTGATGATCTTCGCACACCTGTGTTTGAAGCAGCCTTACAGATTGCGCAGAACGCAGTTGTAACGAGAGTAGAGCAAAATTGGCTAAGAGGGTAGGATGCCTGCAAAGATTCTAACACATTTTTTAACATTTACTGTAAATGTTATATCATATTGTTGATGTTACAGTTATTGGTCTTCAATAAGATTCCTGCTTAGAAAAAATGTGGCTTTGATTTAATTATTCACGATACAAATGAACGAGATAGTTCCATAATTCACGATTGAATTTCCTTTATCCTTGATCAGACTATATCTTATGCGTAGTATCTTACACAGCTTTTACTTCAGGTCTTGTGAAGTAGTTAGCTTGGAAGAAAAACACCCCACCTCTCGTTTGTGACAGTAGTTAATAGTAAACACATGCACGTGGCGAACCGGATTTCAAGTACAAAACAAAACGTTGGTATGACCGCAAACCAAAACAAAACATTCGGTTATTAAGTCCTACTGTGTTGCCAGACTGTAGAGATAGTGTACCAAATGTTTAATTATCTCCATTTACTTTTCAAGATAGATGAAATTATTATTTTGCTTTATTATTCGTCATATTTTGGCTCTCCCAGCACGAGTCTGCGCACTCATACCCCTAACAGCGCGTGTGTGTGTGTGCGTGCGCGTGTTTAGATATGTACACACACACAAAACCAATGGCTCATTCAGCCGTAATCAGATGAACAGTGATCAATCTCACCCCATTCCATGGTGGCTTTTATTGCTTAGTGCAATCTGCGTTAACGTGTGGTTTAGTTTGAGGACTGTGTCGCGTACGGAAATAGCAGGTCTAACACGGAGCAGTCACCATCATCTCCTTCGCGTGGTGCTGAAATGCGGATTTTTTGCATAGCAGGTACGCTAACATTGTTTAGAAGAGGACCGCCATTGAATAAACACTAACTGACGTCACTGATTCCAAAATCTCTACTTTCCGCACAACTTCTAAAACGGAAGCTGAGTCCAACACCATGTCGAGTTGAAGTTTCTGTCTCAAAGGTACGCTACCACTGGTTACAAGAGAAATCCCACTGTACAATATTAATGGGGTAGTTGATGAAACCTTTTAACCTCATTAGGACAATAGCGACTTCTGAAATCGACGCTGAGTTGGCATGGCTTTGTTCTCAGTCGTTAATGAGGCGTTTGCACGAACTATAAGCAAAGTTTAACCTGAAGTTAGTCAGCCTTTATTTTTTCCCTTGCTTGTTATATGTATGTAACCAGTTTTTCCAGGACTACATTCACAGAAAGCCAGTTGGTATTTTTCACAACTACAGGTTTGTGAGCAAAAGACAAATAATAAAGATAATGAGGGTATATATATATATATATATATACATATATATATATTCTGGGCTTACTCCTTGAAATTCTGTCTCAAAACTTTGTAACACAATATCGAGCAAATGTACACAACATTGTAATGAAAAAAAGTGCTACAACTCTCATTTATGGCGAGCATAAACCCATTGTGACACACTTTAACGCCGATGTTTTAATCAATCGACTGTGCAAGATACAAGAGAATTTCCAGTAATTTTCAAAATGTAGAGCGACGGCAAAGTAAAGGCTCAATTAGTAAATCGCATGAAAAGACCTGCTAAAACAATACTGAAGAAATGCAACTATTTAAATTACACAATGGACCTATAAATTTAAAGAACTTGAGACTGACGAGACATTATTCATTCTTGCATTGTATATGACGTAATTACATATACGACTGTTTAGTCTGTGAAAGCAGATCTGTAGAAGCAGATCTGTAAACAGTTCTCCAGTGCAATACATAAAATATTCAAACCGGATGTTTGGTTCATATAGGGTTTCACAAATACCGTCCTATTGCAGGGTTTCTGCTCCTTTTGTGTACGTACAGGCATTAATTAAACCTATTAATGTTAATTTGTACACACTGATACACGTTTCTAATGATTCACAAGTTTTAGTCTGTTACCTACGCAAGTCAGTAATTACAATGTATGCCTCAATGAATTGTCTATTGAACCAGGTGCGAAACAGTTGTTCTTCCTTAATCAAACATTACCTCAACCAGATACGGTATAATTGCAAAAATTCAGCAAAACCATCATGAAGAAAAAATGTACGAGTTACTGGGTGATCTTAACTAATTAAAGAATAGCTTTATCCGTCATATTCGAACCCAGGTCAGGATGTAGTAAAAACACATTATGGGTGACTTCAGAGCGTCATGGAGGTGTTAACATTCTAAATACAGAATAAAAGTCAAAGAATTCCATGTCGCTCATTTACACTTTCCTCTAGTGCTTTTATATATATCCCCTCCTCCCTCAAGATACTGTTCGTATTTCGCACCATGTAGGATGCAGGATATTGGAACGTAGATAGCGCAACTCTAAATCGATTTTTCACATTTCATTTTATTCTTCCATTTATTGTTGCCGCGACATTGTTCACTGTGACACCATGATGGATTGATGGATGGAGGCTATAACCTTGGGAGGCAGGGATGAGCTGAAGGAGCCGGAGGTCCAAGGCCCGCAGACAGACAGGCCCATAAAAGTGGGCAGCAATTCCAGTTCTAACACCCGCATACCAAGAGGGCGACACAGCTGCCCTTGCAGGCGAGACAGTCGGCAATGAGCGGAAACCTTTCCGTAGCGCAGCCACAGGGAGGGGGAGTTGAAGTGTTGGTGATAACCAAGCTAAGCCCCAGAGAAATGTCAACTAGATCACATTATGAAGAGGCAGTTAAACCTAGATGAAAACAGTGAGAGAAAAAATATATGGTGTGTTCCATTCACATCACTTTCTACATCTCTGTAACAAATTATAGTTAAAAAGCTTATTCTTCTATTTCCTTTATGCTAATCGAGATATACATTAGCAGAAATGGTCTTATTACTTCCTTTCTTATAAGCAGAAGGTAAACAAGGGTATACACTAGACTAAAACGATAGTCAAATATTTTAAAAGCTGGTTGCTATGGGATTGAAATCCCCTTATTTGCATGACCAGGAGTTGGTTGGCCCCAGTATGAGAAAAGTAAGTATTTTAAAACTGAAATACATTACTAAGGATATTTCGGAAACGGTCAACTCCACGAGAAAAATGTATTTAACAAAATATGTGCTTTAAAAATATCTGCATTCTATGTGTAGTAGGTTTTTGTCTATCTCTTACGGTTTACCAAATATGCCAAATTCAGCCAAACTCATTCAATATAAATATGTCTTTAGAGGTTATTCCCAGAAAATTGAAGATGTACAGTTTGTCATGTAAATATCTGTCGCATCCTTGGAAGATGTCAAACTTAAATACCAAGTTAGGCACTTAACGGTCTTTTAGCTTTTTAGCTATGCCGTCCACACTAAAAATGAGTTTTTTGACTCATGGGACTTCAAAACATATCTTTCCGGTGAACTCTCGGTATCAAATTTTTGGGTGAAATGCAAGACTTCCTCTATACACTATGTACATAGTACGCGTAGAGAAAGTAAACATGGAGTAACTGAGAATATTTTTGGAAAAGCCTCAGCGCATAAAGATGTTCCTATTTCTTCCTAATTTGTAAAATTTAAAATATTTCGCCTTAAAGTAGTTTCGGTTATCTGTTTCCAATAAGAATAACCCTGATGTGAACCCATATGGGAGGGAAGTAAAGAGAGAAAGTGGCACGTGACACTTAGGCTGTTAACTATCGGAACAAAGCTCGTGTAGTATGTTATATTTGATGTCGAGTGCCTGTAATAAGTGCAGCACTGCAAGTAGTTTTCTAATCGCTGCTCTGCGCGAATTCATTTCCTTGAAGTGAAAGCATAGAAATATTTGTTTTCATTTCCCCAATCCCTGCACATACAGCATAGATATTTCCCAAGTTCGTGAATTCTGAAAAGACTGTACAACAGAGGTATACGTAAGAATAAAGATTAAACAGAAGACAGTGCTGTTATACACCATTGACTTATTGTTATTTCTCTACTTCAAACATATTGCTTAAGTAGAAAAGTTATTGTATTCACCCGAGAATTTGATACCAAGATTTCTCCGGAAATACACGTTTTAAGGTCCCCTGTATTAAAAATAGAGAAAGACCCGCGGGCGTGCGCATGTGTCCCTGTACCTGTGAACATAACTCAAAAACGAAAAATCGCTTGAATATCAAACATTATGTTACGTTCACCAACTTCCAAAAATGCAACATGAATACTTTAAGAAATATTCCCCATCCCAACTTTACATGGAACATTTTTTATCTTTTCGAAAACCTTTATCTTCTCATAACTGGCTAACGATTTTGAATAAAATGCATATATTTAAGATACTTTCATGGCAAATGAAATGTATATCTTGAATTTACTGGGAATAGCCTCTGAAGACCTGTTCTTTCTGGACGACTTTCCCTTAACTAGCAAACCGTAAGAGATAGACAAGCTTTTACCATACAAAATGCAAATGTTTTAAAAAGCACAGTTTTTCATATAGTTCTTTGTAGAATCAGCCATTTCTCTGATACGCCGTTATTAGTTTCAATTTCAGAATACTTTAGCTTTTCTTAAACGGAAAGTACTCGTCTGTTTCACATATTTTTGTCTTACTCCGGGCCATGGAAAGGGAACCGAATTTCATAACAGATTTCAAAGGATTTGACTGTTGCTTTATTCCTTATTTCCCTTCTACATACAAGAAAACAAGCAATAAGAACATTTCTACTCACGTTTATCGCGACTAGCATGAAATAGATAAAAGAAACGTCTTTTGTATGAATTGTTTGGAAAATATGTAAAGAAAATTATGCGAATGGAATATTTTTTTAATAATACGCAGCCTAGATTTGTATCACTTAAAATCAGCTGTATAATTGTAAACCTATAACATAGGATCATTCTCGAACTAGTTTGTTGTCGAGTTGAATGCTGATTCAGATGCTGGAATCGCTTCTGCAGCCTCATCTCGCAAACCACATAAGCAAACCCTGTATATCATTTAAATGGCAGTCAGCACACCATCATCGGGCAGGACTGCCAATGTGCCGATATAAAATACAGCCGAGGCGAATGTCAAGTACCCAGATGCAAATGCTTGTGCAATGTTTCGAATGCTTAAATGTATTCCATTCGCATGAATATACCGGGTAGAAGGGAACTTATTGCATTCCTTCTAATATGTACCTCATAGAAGTATTACAAAAAAAGAAAAAAGAAAAAAGAAAAAAAGTGTAATGGCATTTTGTTCTTTGATCAGCCTATTTCCAAAAAAATAAATATTTTTACTTCCAAATTAAATGCGTTATTTCACAAGGTACGAACATAATAGTTACTGTACGATGCGTAGAGTAAAGTTTTTTTTACATAAGTTTCTATAGGAATTATGGGACTCTCACACGGTGTCGAAATAATTAATTAGTTAAAAGGAATACTCCGAGGAATTTACAGGTGAAGTAGCTCTGGAACCTTGCGTTGAGGTTGGTCAAGTTTCTGAACCGGCTTCTGTTGTAAACACTCGGTTGCTTGCAAACACGACGTACGGTGGTGTAATGTTCTGGCAGTGCAACTGGCATTCTAATTGGCCTACGCTAGCACAGTAAAAGGAAAGCAATTCCTTCAACGTCCTAGTGACGCGTGTTTATGTACTGACCTAATGCAAGTGACACCCACACCACCTGCAGCGTTGCTAGCGTGTGTGTCCCTTGTTTTCGGGAAAACTAAAACATCTCCGTAGGAAATGGTCAGACACAAAAGCGTAAGACACAAAATGTGTTCCAAATAAAGAGATCCATCAGTCGTTTAAATTAATGTAATGACTTCCCTTCCACCCAGTATGTTCTGTAAATGAACTATTCTTACAAAGTATTATTCTTTTATCTACATAATGCTAATCAACATATTTATATATATATTTATTTATTTATTTTTATTACATAGTTCCTTATCAGAAGGGAAATAAGAGAATACACTAGGCTAAAGTGGCAGTCAAAACATTCAAAAGCTGTCGCTTTGCTATTTTATTGACATTCGATTATGTTGCTATTGCCAGAAGAAAAACAAAAGAGATAAAATGGATGAGGATATAGTTTAAAAAAAGCTCACACTTTTTATTTTCTCTAAATGCACTACGTATATAGTGTATAGGGAAGGTATTGTATTGCACCTAAATGTTCGATGTCAAAATTTCAACAGATATATATATGTTTTGAGGTCCCCGAGTAAAAAAATAGAAAAAGGTCCATGTGTGTGGATAGCAGAGATCAAAAGCTAAAAGACCGTTAAACACCAAACTTGGTATTTAAGTTCATCTTCCAAGGATGCGACATGGAGGTCTTCAAGAAAATCCCCCACCCCAAACTACCTTTTACACGGGAAAAAAATTTAAAATTTGGATTCTCTCAAAAATGATAACGATTTTAATTAAAACCTCTTATATTTAAGATATTTATATGGCAAATAAAACTTATATCTTGACTTTTCTGAACACCTCTTTATTCTGGATGAGTTCTGAAAATTTTGCATAACTAAGAAACAGTCAGATAAAAAAGAAAAAAAAAAGCTTAGCGAACAAAAAATGTAGATCTCCTCAAAACACACAATTTATGTCATACATCTTTTCGTAGAGTTGTCCGTTTTCAAGATATCCCCTGATATTGCTTTCAGTTTTAAAATACTAGTTTTTTTCTCATACGGGAACTTCTCAAGTCCTGGCCGTGCAAAGAAACGGTTTCAATCCCATTCTAACACATATGACTGTCGGTTTAGCCCCATGTATTCCCTTATTTCCCCTCTAGTTATAAGGAACTAAATAATAAGACCGTTTCTGCAATTTTTTATGTGGATTAGAATGATGTAAAATAGAAGAGTAAGTTTAATAATAACAATAATTTGTTAGAGATGTAGAGAAAGTCATGTGAATGGAACATCAGAATTTTGTAATAAATTTTGGCATCTCTTACGGTTTACCAGTTATGCAAAAGTTATTCAGAATGAAGACATCAGGGGCTACTCCCAAGAAATTCAGGGTATTCGTTTTATTTTCCATGCAGACATCTCTAATATACAATATTTTAATCAAAACCATCAGAGCTTTTTTTGAGAACATTGAAAATTACGAAAAAATGTTTCATTTAAAGGGTAGTTTTGGTTGGGGGGGATTTTCCTGAAAATCGTTGCATCCTATTCTTGAAGATACCAAACTTAAATACAGAGTTTGGTATTTAACAGATATTTAATTTTTGAGTTATCTGTCCAAAGGGGCACAGACACGCACGGACCTTTTTTCTAAAAACTATTTCCTGTGTAGGGGTCCTCAAAACATGAATTTCTGCTAAAAATCTCGGTATGGAATTTTGGGTGGAATACAATACATTCTCTACATATGTACTATGTAACATTATACAGGTTGTTTCAAAAATACGGGGCATAATTTCAGGTATGTAATTCCCACATGTAGACAATCAAATTATTTCATTATAACGTGTCCGGAAATGCTTCATTTCCGAGTTATGGCCTTCACAACATTGAAATTCACTGGAACGTTTTTCTTTCCGCAGGTTGTTATTACAGAAGATGTTCAAAATGTCCACCTCCTGCTTGAATACAGACCTCACATCGATGTCTCATTGACCTGCGAACACGATCCCAAACTCCAGGAGTATTGCGTATGTCCTCACAACTTGCCACATTTCGATTCCGAAGGGATTCCAAATCCGGCACCGGAGACGAATAAACCAATGATTTTAAATGGCCCCACAAGTAGAAATCGAGAGGGTTCAGATCAGGTGAGCGTGGAGGCCAATCAATTGGGCCACCTCTACCTATCCATCGATCAGGACACCTTTGATCCAAGTACCGGCGAGCCGTAAGACTGAAGTGTGCAGGAGCGCCATCATGCAAGAAGTGAATGTGTTGATGATTGATCAGTGGAGTGTCTTCGAAAACGTCAGGTATGGTGTTTTCCAGGAAGTTTGTGTACACCTGCCCCGTAAGTCTGTTTACAAGTACATGGGGTCCAACTAATCGATCACCAATGATACCGGCCCACATGTTGAGGGAGAACCGCACCTGGTGATGAGATACAACAGTTGCACGTGGGTTTTCATGCGACCATACATGCTGATTGTGGAAATTTGTTATGCCATCTCTTGTGAACTGTGCTTCATCTGTAAATAATACGACGGCAGAAAAGTTCGGATTTACATCACACTGCTGCAAGAACCACAGACAGAACCTAACTCGTGCAGGGTAATCTGCTGGTGATAGGGCCTGTACACATTGCAAATGATAAGGATACAATTGATACTCGTTCAACAGTCTCCAGACAGTCGTATGAGGAACATTGACTTGCAACGCTAACCGTCGTGTGCTGATAGAAGGAGTCCTGTCCACAGCCTCCAGAATCTCCTCCTGCACTTCTGGAGTTGTAGATCTTGGTCGTTCCCTTCCCAAACCAGGAGAGGTGAATGTTCCATACTCGCACAGACGGGAATGGAGACGTAAAAATGTCTTCCGATCTGGACATTGTAGCTGTGGGTACCTCTCCTGGTACAAACGACGAGCCAGCGCAGCATTGCCGTCCTCCTTACCGTATATGAAGTGTATCTCTGCCAGCTCTTGATTTGAATACATGTCGCACAGTGTTAACGCCTAAAGAACACTGAATGTAACCTTCCACAGAATGAACTATCAGAAGCATTTCCGGACACATGTTATAATGAACCATTTTGATTGTCTTCATGTGGGAAATACATATCTGAAATTATGGCCCGTATTTTTGAAACATCCTGTATATGTATGTGTGACAGAGAAGGTAGAAATCTTGCTGGCAATGTCTTACTTGATTAATTGTGAAGAAGTTAGTGGTACAGCTAGTGTTGCCAAACTTGTCTCCACACTAGCGTCAAGCGTCCGCTTCACCTTCTTGTTTACACCAGGATGCAGTATAGCGATGATTTTCCTGAATGAAGATTAAACACTTCCCTGCAGTGCGTAAGTATGTCTGGGTTAGCTACGTGCGCAGTAGAGTCGCGTTACCTGCACGCGGTTAACCTCAGAACCGTAGACAAATGTCTGGTAATTTTAGCCAGCTACCGTTCTCTCAGTCCTGAATCATGCTTCACAATTCATACACTTATAACTCAACTTCGGAAACCCACCACAGAGTTATCAATAGCTTTAGCTTTCCGAAAGGGTCACAGCTTTGAAATCCCATTTGTAAAGTAAAATACTGCAAGCATTCTGAAGCATATGGCTGCATGCATTAATTTTAAATAATTCGATACGATTTTCAGCGACTGTGCTATATATCCCGTTTATATTACATATGTTAAATTAATTAACTATTATCTCGAAAACTATGAGACAAATTTTTTACAGGCTGTAAATCCATTCCAGCTAAATTTTATACAATACGCGGGTTTATTAAAAGAGTATGACCTTTAATGCATTATATTTTGATTAAAATTTGTCAAAATATTTTTAAAAATATTCTGTTATATTATTAACATAAATAGGTACGCAACAGTACATAACGGCACCTACAAAATACCTTTTTAGCTATTTTCAGTGTTTGAGAAAATGGGTCATTTATGCCAGAAAATTTAATTTACAGAAAAGATTGAGAAAACAAAGTCGCATATGTTTGTAAAGAAAGAAATCGCATTGACTTGAGCACACAAACTGCCATGCAAAAAACAAAAATAAATAAATACTACCTATTTATAATGGAATTCCCCTAAAAAAATCGTTTGTACTTCTCTATTATACAGAATGTCAGAGTCGTGCGTTAATTTTTCTGTGAAATTGTGTACTTCAACTCCTTTGGCCAGAGGTCCATCGGGCTTGTCTAAGCTCCGCCCAACTCGGTTCGGTTCTGGCTTAATTTTAAAAAAGTTTATTAGATAAAGATGATACTCAAGAATGTTTTAACACAGTATTTGTTTGTCGTATAAATATTTAGACGTAGAGTACTTTAAATAAAATCAATAGCGTCATGTTTTGAAAAAATAAAAAACCAAAACTTTTTACGTATAAGGAGAAAATAGACCCGAATAGAAAATTAATGTGAATTTTGTTCACGATGTTGAGATGCCCGGAAGAGCACCATTATCGCAGTATACACCCAGACATCACAGCAATAACAACTTTGGCCAAATGTGGTCAACGTCACACCACCAGCAAACTCCGCCTCCCACCGTCGACCCACACCCAGGACATCCTCAGCAAAGAGCAGTAATAGGCAGCGGAACGTGATAAGCTATCAACTTGCTGATTCTATGTTCAGTTCCAATGACTTTAATAGGTATTAAACTCATTAGGCAGGGGTTTGTGTGGATTAGACTAGAAGTGTGTTCGATGATAAAATTACTGTTGAAATTATATGAGAATCTGCCTCATTTTTGCGGAAGCGTTGTGGTTGCATATTTAGGCAACATGTAGGGTACTGAGGTAGAGTATTTACCGCGTTCTTTTACCAATTCTAATGGAGCGCTAGAGGTGTGTTGGACGATACTGGCAGTCATGGAATAGCAGAGGGGATAGGTAAATTTCTACCTAAGGTGAGGCAGCCGATATCTGAGAAGGCTGGTATTACGGAAAGAGCTAAACAGTGATGATAGTACTTTATACGTTTCTTTTTTTGTTGTCATTGCTAGCGTTGTTTTAGTCAGTGTTACTTGTTTATCATAATAGGGCACAATAATACATCGGAATATGGTTTACAGTTGTCTGTATATATTTAGTGTTTGCCTTATTTCTTTTAATATTGCTTATAATTTTGTTTATTACAAAAGCATGTGCGGTTGTGGGTTCGTGCGATTGATGGAGATCAGTGTATGTATATTGGAATTTAAATAAATACACACATTCATTAACTATTTCCTTGGGGCAGTTCAATTTGTCTCCAGTAACATAAATGCATACCTTACTAGGTCGCAGAAGAAGAAAATAGTCCCATGTTCTTACCAGAAATTGAACACGCCCATCTTCGAACCGCAGTGTAATAATAATAATAATAATAATAATAATAAAATAATGTAATGTAATAAACAATATAATATAACAATATAATACATAACATGTTCTTACCAGATATCGAACCCACACATCTTCGAACCGCAGCGTATAATAATAATAATAATAATAATAATAATAATAATAATAATAATAATAATAATAATAATAATAATAATAATAAATAATAATAATAATAATAATAAACAATCATATAACATAATATAATAATATACTATAATAAAGTAAGACATGTTATTTAAAATAAAATCAAAAGAATTGGGCCGGATCCAGGTGTTGCAGTAAACTTCCTCGGGCACGGTTCACATCAAGTCGGGCCTAAGTATTTCGGTCCGCGCAAATGTCTACCTCAGGCAAAAACCATTCCACACGTCACTTCAGTTTTTTACATAGTTCAGCAACACAAGCTGACGGATGCTTCCTATGTCTTTTCAGAACAGGCTTTGAGAAGAGCTTCCAGATTCCAAACATCCGCTTCAAAACCCCTATATGTTACATTTTTGTGGTGTTTGTTTTAATGTTAAACGAAAACATTCGAACTGACCTATATTCAGTAATAAAACTCTCGTTTACCGTTTCCACTACAGTGTGTCTCGATTCCAGTAAAAAGAAGAAAATGGAACATAGCTTTGTTCAAATTACACGAGAGCCAGAGAGAGAGGCGATAAAGCGCGTACTAAGCCAAGTACTACACTGCCTTGAGTTGCTCATGTGCAACTATTTCACAGCGCTGCGGAACCGGTTTCTTGGCGTTTAAGCGTCAGATCAATCCAGTTTCTCCACCAAATATGAAACTTGTCAAGGTACTTCACTCAGGGTCTTTGCGAGCAGCATTTGGAAACAAAATATATATGCGAGTTTTCCTTTGAGCTCAGAGAGCGGAACATGTTTATTTTACTACCCTTCACTTGTTTATAGCTATGTTAAGTTGTGAATTGACGGCACAATTCCATGCTACTGGTCTTTAGCGCTACACAGTATGTTTGTTACTTAAAGGTACTTCAAACAGCTTACTGGATACCTGAGCAGTAACACGAATGGCTTTTGTTTTCAAATACTCAACTCAACTGTTATAATCCTATTACCAGATTCTATCCAAATTAAGCTGTACTTAAGACTAGTTCCCGTCTTCGTTTATGCGCAAGCAAGTATTTGGGCACGATTTATAAACGTTGAACTCTGAAATATAGGTAAATCAGTAATGAAACCAGACATGTTTAGTTTACTTTGCAATGGTATTTACAGAAAATAAACCATTAGTCTAGTAGTATTAAACTATTAATAGTATTAATAAACTATAGCATTAAGAAACTATTACTCTAGTAGTAATTCTAAACTTCCAAATGCCTTTCATTGCATTTCCGTGGCAACAGTATAGATGCTTAAATACGTTATGCTGTAAGTTATAGACGGAATGGTCGAAGAGCTTTTGAGCGGTATCGACGGGGATTGGCTGTCACACACTTAACTGTAGCGACGTGTCTGTCACCGAGATGTCTCAAGGGATGTTTATAATTTTGTGATTATAGTATGCTAGCGGAGATACTGAGAGGGAATGTGGCCAAAAAAGGTTTATTAAAAGTTATTTATAAGTATCCAATAGTTTTAATATCATGTATCTCCTAAACAAACGCAAAGTAAGGTTCCCCAAATTCCTATTAGTAGTAGTAGTAGTGGTGGTAATAGTGGTAGTAATAGCAGTAGTAAATGTAATAGCAGGGGTAAATGTAGTAGCAGCAGCATGCTATCGTTTCATGTCATGAACGACGCGTACGCCACTAAACGTTGCTCTGCACCAACTAGTGCATTAAGCATAAAATTATATTAATTCGGCCGCATTAAGGTTTGATGTTTTGTGTTCTTTTACGCACTGGGTACTTAATAATCCTCATATGCAATTCGTGTTCAAGTAGCTTAACATCGCATATCAGCTAAATACTTAACCCCTCACCGTCGGGACTTATAAGCCCGCGTACTTTAAACTATTGTAGAAATGGTGTTTACATACCATTTTTGCAATAAACAGTGCTGATTTTTTTTTAAATAAAAGTGCAAAACCCACACAACTGCAGTCAAATGAAACCCCGACAGCTTCCAAAGTGTCATTACACCAGGTGTTTTACTTGGTCCCTCCCCGTCCTTTACCACGGCACATTTTAATGCAGTGTCAGAGATTTCAAATCGCGACGTTTGGCTTTGAATGAATGGCCAGTCCATTACCTATCGCCTTTAACTTACACCTATTCGAACCACTTTTGTGGCGGTAGCCGGAAGAGATATCTCCTGTTGAGAAATTAGAGGAAGAGCGGCATAAGTATCAAAATAATTTGGTAAATAAAAGGTTAAATTAAAGCTTAAGGTTCCACAGATTCCTATTGCAACAGTAATGGGAATAGCATGCTCATTTCATGTCAACGAACGATGTATTGCACCGTTGTGGAGGGAAAAGCTGGTATGGTTTTCTCAGCCCTAACTAGGGCATTACGCATCAATTTATATAACGTCAGTCACATTGAAGTTTCACGACGCTTTTTTCCCATTAAAGCTTTGAAGCCAGAATAACAGCTCCTTGTTTCGAACAACTTCAAACTCATTAACAAAATGTTCCCAAAGTACAATAAGTATATGCCCTAATTCAGTTCTAAACACTTCTAAGAAAATCAGAACTGTTTTGTTATCTTTTATGCCCTGGTAACTGAAGCGACTCAGTTCTCCTACGCGATCCATGGAAGACAATTTTAAAATTCGAGTAGTCCGGAAAATTTTGGAAGCAGTTGCAGGTGATTTATGAAAAGCACTTAAGGTGTCACAAATTAGTTTAAAATGAGAGAGTTAACGTTAAGCTCCGTCTATTATCAGTGAGAGAGTCATGTGAATGGATCATATAATTTTATTCAGGAAGTCTCTAAGCGTACATTTCCAGTGAAATCTAATTTCTAATATGCATAGTAGAAGAATTTAAAAATGTTTATGTATTCCAATCACACGACTTTCTTACCTGTTCTGCAAACTATTTCTGCTATTCTTTTATCAACGTCATGATAATCGAAATAAACATTAGCAGAAATTATCTTATTACTTAGTTCTCTACAAGTGGGTCCGAAATAAGGGAATGCATTGGGCTAAAGCGACAGTCCAACCTTTCAAAAGCGGTCGCTATACGATTGTCATTAAAATTCGATTACCTTTCTTTGGCCAGGAGTAAAACAAAAGAGATGAAACTGTTGAGGAATTCCCGCTTGAAAAATGTGTAAGAATTTTAAAATTGAAACTATTAACAGGGGATATCTCTTAAATGGTTAGCTCTACAAAAAATATGAGAAACTGCATATATTAACGAATCTACATTTTTCATGTAGGAAGCTTTTTTGTATTTTTTACGGTTTACAGACAGACCAAAAGTTATCCAGAATAAAGAAGAATTCCGAGAAATTTCAAGCTATGCATTTTATTTACCAGATAAATCTCCTTAGTATGCGATATTTTAATCAAAATCGTTAAGACATTTTTGCCAAAAACTAAAATTTCCAAATATGTTCCATGTAAAGGGTAGTTTGGGGAGGGAGAGATTATCCTAAAATCTTCGCATACTTGGAAGACTAAACTTAAATATCAAGTTTTCTATTTAACCCACTTGTTGGTTTTTAGTTGCCTATGATTTCCAGAAACACACACACACACACACCAATTCCAAAAAATGTTTTTTTGTTCAGTCAAAGTATGTATTTCTGGTACCTCCTGTGCATACTATGTACATCGTAAATAAGTGCTAGAGAAAGTAATTATTCGGAGAAGCGGAGTTAAATGAACGTTATTACATATTTTCATAAACTACATTTGTTCCTATAAATAAACACCCTATCCCATGAGTTAAAAATGGACTTCTTGTTTCTAGTTTTGAAGAATATTACCTGCATAACTTAAGGGTCACTGGGGCAGATTCGGGGCGAAAATAACAAAATTGTCGATTTTTTTAGTTACATCATATAAATAATAATCAATCAATTGGTCCAACAGTTTTCATGTTCTATCATTTTTAGAAGTGCAGCAGCATTTATCACCTACGCGCTACCTTTTAACCCTATTTTTCCTTTGTTTTACGGTTTTGCGCATGAACTTTATTCCATGCGTATCAGTTTTACGATTGATTTGTTTACAAATTTGCACACGAAATCTCAAGTGTACTTATAAAGATATAAGTACGGATTTTTTGACTACTTTCTTCATTTTCAGAAATAATAAATAATAACAATCATTATTACTTATACTTAAAACACAATGACTTTTAGTACAAATAACTTCTTAAAAGCAAACTTCCCCCCCCCCTCCAAACTAGCAACTTCAATCTAATAAGTTTATTTTCACTGTACTAAATTATTGAAAAATGCCTTTATCATGCTTCTCTAACAAATGTGAACAGCCAAAGTAGGTTTTAATATTTTGTGTGTGTGTGTTTCCTTTCTCTCTAATAAAAATATTTGATTGTATTATCTGAGTAAGTATATGAACTAGAAATTTTAGCTTTTGAACAATCATTTCTTTACATATATTAACTATGCCAATTTTCAAGTAAATATTTTGAAAATTAAAAAGTTGGCAAACTCTGTTCCAGTATTCTTTTAAGTCTTGATATGTTGATAGAATTGGGATACAAAGTAGTTTAGCAGTAGGAAATGTGCATTAAATGATTTTGGTTTTTATGTAACCCTTGTCTTAATAATTGTTAATAATGTACTTTATTCTGCATTAAATAAGCTGCATCTAGAAATAAAACGAGGATGATTAAGCGCAAGACTAGGAAGTTTAAATATTTGGCCATAAATTTCAAAGGAATGAGATTTATTATGCACATTTTAATGTGTGTGTATGTACTTTGCTTTCGCGGCAATACTACTCCTATTTTTTCGAACTCGTTTACCTTCAGTTATAATATTTACAATTGCTTCACCTCAGTCATCTACTTAATGGTAAAGAGCGCTAGGATTCGTATATTACCTTGCATCTGTGAATGTTGGGCTAACAAACTTTAAATACAAAATATTTCATTTCTGTTCAAATTAGCCACGCCCATTTCCTAGTGGGATATGGGATTCAGTTTACCCAAGTTTCTTCAGAACATTAACTAAGTCATTAATTCAATGCCTTTATAAAAGGTTCATATTTCCGCGTCCTCAGTTGTAGCTTTACATGTTTCACATTATGGTTTACTTTTGTAAACACTTTCTAAATACTCGACATTCTGCATACAATACAGTTTTACATATATTCTACATGTAGATGTAGCATTTAATTAGTAGAAAAAGTTTACCCCACAAATAATAACGCTTTTGTTTCATTCTCCCTTTGATTTTCAGATATAACATTAGACTAGATTATTTCAACGTCGGTTTAAAATGATCATTACATGTATGACACCAAACTCCAGGAAACAAAGGTTTAAAGGCAAGCTAACTGTGCATTATTTACTAAATCGGACAATGAATCAAATTGGTGAACTGATGTTTAAATGATCTATTGGTCATGAAGCTTCAATTTACTCGAAATTCGTCTTCTCGGGATATGAGAAAGCACCGAAAAAACTTATCCGGTTAACTCACCCTTAAGGAGATTCAAACTCGCAACTTATTGAATGTGAGGTAGGCACGAACACAGTTCTTCCTTTACAGCTAGCTAGTATTAAAATTTGAGAATTAAACTTAAAATGAAGCTTATTACTTTGAATTATATTTAAACCCTAACCTCTCGCATAAGTAGACATAGAATAAATCTGCTAACAGCTTCAGAACTGAGCTTATGTATACTTTACTTTAATTTTCTGATTAACTAACACCGCCCAACATCTCAACTTAAGAACTTGGAAACACTTGACCACCTCGAGTGTATTGAAAGCTAACGTCCCTGCCTTCATATCAGAACTCATTTGAAACTGATAGTTCACAGAACATGCAATAGTATTAGCCATTAAATCAATTTCAGTTTTAATAAACAATTAAATGGATTGAAAATAACAGGCACACAACGAAAAATTTAAATCTGTGTTCCAACTTTTTCCTTATTACTTCTCTGCCACTATCTGCGTACATTGTAGGTAAAACAGGTATTATTTACCACCCAAAATTCGCTACCGAGATCTCAGCGAAAATAAATTTTGAAACCCCCTAAAAATACATTTTTATAAAAATGTCCGTCTTGTTTCGGTGTGGGTGTGGGTGTGGGTGTGGGTGTGTGTGTGTTTAGCATTACTAAAGAACGAAAAGGCCGTTCAATGCCGAAATTGCTCATTTAAGTTCGCTATCTTCTAAGGATACGACACTATGATTTCCAGGAAAATGCCTCTACCCTAAACTACCCTTTAAATGTAATTTTCTAAAAAAATAGCTCTAATAAATTAAAGTATTTATATGACAAATACAATTAATATATTTTTTAACTTTGGGGGAATAGCCTCTAAAAACCTCTTCATTCTGAATAACTTCTATATAACCGGTAAACCATAAGAGACGAAAAATTGTAAATATTGCTAAAACACTTAATTTGCATTAACCACATTTGCAGAGCTAACCACTCTTTCTTATTGGTTTCAGTTTTAAAATACTTAACTTTTCTCAAAAGGAAAGTTTTCATTTGCTTGGTATCTCTCGTTTTGTTCTGGCCATACAAAATGAAACGAATTTCAATTGTATCACATAGCGACCAGCTTTTAAAAGATTTCACTACCAATTTAGCCTAGTGTATTCCCGTATTTCCCTCCTGCTTACAAGAACGCAAGTAATAAATACTAACAGCATGTCCGCTAATGTTTATCTCGATTAACATGATTTAGATAAAAGTATAGTCTTTTGAACAATAAACCGTTTGCAGAGCAACCAAGGAAGTCAAAGGAATGGAAAGCACAATTTTTGTTGAATACGAATAGCTCAAAATAATGCCTTCGATGCCGTGTAATACTGTTTGACTTGTGTTTACCAGTTTTGGCACTTATGTAGTACACGCTTTAAAATGCTTAAAATTTTACGCACGGAACTTTGAAACCCGTAAAAAGTTGGAAGAAATTCCCATCCAAGAAGTTGTATTATAAAATAAAACAATTAAAATGAACCTGATAAACCCAGATGAAAGCCTATATAACATAACACCGCTTGAGACAGCAGAAAATTCGCACTCGGTTTGCTATCTATGTAGACTGCCTGTAGAATTAAAATTCCATAACACTGTATAACATTTTATCGAAAGCATTTATGAATAAATAATACGTCCGGCTTTTCATTTAGTCCTATTCTGTGTAGAGTAAGAGAGAGATGTAGTTTTGAAGGTGTTAAAAGTGTCAAATAGCATAGCTTCTGAGCACTGGTAGCTACCGTGAAGGTACACTCATTTAATTACGTCGCCAACGGACAGAAATAATAGTAAAATTAGGAATATCTCCGCGCAGTACTGGCCAGTAACACCTCCCCCATTTAACTGGCTCCAATTGCATTCTTATATGCGAAACGCTATAGGTTTGGTTTCCCAGTTAATATGACTATAAAACGTACGCTTGTTGCGTATATAACAGTGAATGGATCATACCACAATACGGAACTACCCTACTTAATTATAGCAGGTATGACCAACTTCCACTGTTTAAAAGGAATTTTGCAGTCGTTTAAGCAATAAAACATGCTATTTTCACATTTCTTTCCAACAGCAAACACTAATTTCTTTGATGGAGATTTTAAATAAATAGATGAAAATGATTACAATTTTCCTGTCGGGTTATTTGCGTTGATTCAAAGTAACGGATCTGCGGAGAAATGCTTGCAAAGACGTAGAGTTGACTTTTAGCAAATAATGACCTGTAACGTTTACTTTCCAAGGTTATTCCCACTGCTTTTGGATTTCCGTCAGATCGGAAGCTACTGAAGTTGTTGTTATGCTAATCTCATTAAAGTGCTGCTATTTTTAGGTTTTTACTCTTATTTGTTTCCTATAGAGCAGACTAATGACCACAAACTCTCGTTTGAACTACTACTTTCTTTGCGACTTTCACATCTACTTTAATACCCTGAATACGTAAATTTTATTACAACATCGGTTTTCCAATCCGGAAAACAAAAGAACTGTTCCTCAAATAAACTTAAGCTTCAACTGCTACGAATGAGAAAAACATCCAACGAAACAGTGAAAATGATTCAGTTGTTTTTAATTCTATGTATGTAGAGTTTTAGACATGTTTAAATGATTACAAATTTTACTCTGTATCTTAAGGTATTGTATTTGGTAACTATCTTTGAATAGATTAGGCGCATAACTGTTTTAAGATACACATTTTACTCTTATTAATGAAATGTGTTAAAAACTATCAAGGACATAACATCGCATCACGTTGTAGAAAGGAAAAATAAAAATGGAAACAAAAACCAGCCACGATAATAAGAGGAAATACCCCTTATAGCTAACAAAGTGATTAAAATATGGATGATGGAAGTGATTTTCAAGTGCAGAGACCCGACAGCGTAGAAACTTCGCTTTTCAAAACAGTTTGATGGACTTAAAGCCGAAGTTTTGCAAGCGTTTAATAAAAGATAAAGCTTTTAAAATGCCGCTGCGTGTGTGGCAGAAATTTCACGAACCTCAAATCTTGAATTATATAAGCGGAAAAAAAGCTTTCTAGCCGCCTCGACATAGTGAAGGGCCACTTCGATTGTTTATTGTTTCATTAATTCTTAACCGCAACAATTTCTGAAGGAGTGTTGAATAAGAAAAGGAAATGTGGAATGGCGAAATACGACTAAATTGTCAGGTTTTCGTGTTCACCATTTGACTAGGAAGGCGATGCCCGCTGGTGAATGGGCTATGTATAGCGTAAATCCACTCAGTCAGGCAGCCGGCAAACCAAAACAAATACGTAACGGAATCGCGCCGTGCTGGATATCAATGTGAGAGGGGTGGAATTCGCTTTCGTTTTCTATAACATGCGATCCTGTTTAGTTTATTTTCTCTTTCGACAGTTACTTCTTTTTGCTGTTTAATTCTTACGAGAAATCAACTTTAATTTTGATGTAGTTTTATAAACACTCACCAAAGATCTTTGTTTACCACAAAAGACATTTCCATTTTGCGAGACGTGACGAACTTACACAACCCTTTTTGACACATACAAATGTGGAAAACTTGTCTATCAAGAAATCATCGTGAGGTTTTTCAAGAAACAGCTTTTGCACACAAAACAGGAGAAATGTACCACACAATTAGCATTTTATTCAAGGCTTGTATTGGGAGAAGATGAAGGGATAACATACAAACACATCTTGCCGGTGATAAGACATGTAATTCGTAATATAGGAATAGACCAGGAACAAAAACAAAGTCGTTGGTTTTTGTTTTTTTCTAAATAAAACTTGTCACAAGTACCTGTGCTAACGATCGTAGTTACGGCGACAAAGATGAGGAAAATGTTCTTCATACTAGATGAGGAGCAATGATTTTATAGCAGCACTACAAAGCATGTGTTGTTACGTACACGGAACTCCCGAGCAAGAACGCAGACAGATCCTGCGCTAACAGCGGGCACGACGAAACTGAATTCTCAGCGAAGCACGAGCCGACTAGTAGCCAGCGATTGCTGCAGCGCCACGATACGGCAGAAGCCTGAAACCTCGCATCACGCCACAACTAACTGCACCTCCGAAAGTAACACGGCTAAAATAGAAAAAAATAAATAAATAAACGTAGCGGAACACAAATTGGTGGGTCGCTGGAAACTCTTATTCAATCCACTCGCTTGATTGCTTTTCCTTTGTCATTGCGAAACCTATTTCAGCTAACTTGACATATTTAATATGCGCGATCATTATCGAAGTGAACACTGGAACCAAGGAGGATCGTCAGAAAGTTTGTAGTAACAAATATATTATTTTAATAGCTGATGTTTTAATTCGGGATTTACGTTTATATCCCAGAGCTAGCATAGTCTGTACTTCTTCAGCTTTCGAGTATGAGTCGGGTGTTCATTAAAACAATTTCAAATATATAATATGCTAATCAATATTGTTGCAGCCATTTTAAAACAAAAATACCAATGCTTCTCAATGCAAAGTGTTTTCTATAATGACAGAAAGGTTCTAAAAAGTTTCACCTGTATTCTTAAAAGTATCATACATTTAATACCACAATGTGAAGAAGTGTACAAAAATTGAAATTACATTATCACTGAGGAGAGGTATTTTTATTTTCTCTAGCACGTATATACCAAGTATATAATAGATGGAGAAAGTAGGGGAAGGAGTGGTAATGGCTCTCACTTAAAGAAAACATAACAGCAACCTCTTAAAATATACCTAAACATGTGGATTATTAGTATAACACAGGCATTAAACATTTTTCTTCATAAATAAATACATTTTATTTGAAAACAAAATTATATTATAGGAATTAAAAATTAAATTATAAAACTATGCAATGAGCGGGATTGCCCGATGCTTGAGGGTAATGGCACTTATAATATTGTGGTTTATCAGCTCCAATACAATCTTTATGGGTCCAACTTGCACAAATGGTGCATCGGAACTAGACTTCACCATTTCGACGAAACTCTCCACACACCACAGAAATATTTTTACTATCGTTCTCCTCAAAATCAGGAATTTGGTTTAGAGTGATGTCGTCTAGTTTGTCTTCATCACAAAACTCTTCTTCTTCTTCTGAGCTTCTTCTGCCTTTTTGCTCTTTCTATTTTTTTTTTTTTTTTTTGCTCTATAATTTGATGCAGCTGGTGTGATGGACCTCTTTTGTCCTTTCTTAGATTTTGATGAAGGCACAGCTGAAATTAGCTTGTTGGTCTGATTCCTTGTAGGTTCTGACTTCTTTAAACTTAAATTGGGGTACCTTCTAAGGAAACCGTAGAATCAATCTTTTCCAGCCTCTCACTTCTCTTTGCAAAAGTTATTTTTGATCCCATTTTGATCTGTATATTCCAAAACAACCTTTCTGAGTTCAGAAGATGTAATACCAAAATATAATTTTGAAAGTGTCAAGGCATGTTCTTCCATTTCGTTTTCCTGAGCCTCAGTAAAAACGCACTTTGCACCTAACGATGGACCATAAACCTTCCCTGATTCTATTCTATTCTGAATATTGAACTGTTGTGTTGCTTTTCTTATAGAATTTCTGAATTTTACTGTTCTGAATGATGCTTCCATTGTCCCCAATGACTACGTTGCCCTATTCGTACTCATGTCCCTTTTCTTTGGCATGTGATAATAAATTAATGAATAATATGTAAATATTGTAATAAGCATAATCTAGATTACTAAAGGAGTTTAATAGATATGAAATGAAGGTATTATAATTAAGTGCCCAAACAATTATTTTTCATAATTAACATTCACAAATAATAAGTTAAAATTTAATTATAAAATACTTGCCAATTTTAATAATTTATAATTTAGTAATAGGCATTTTAAAAATTAGGAAAGTTCATATTTAAATGCTTTATTTTTCTTTATAAAATGTATAATAAACCTCATAAAAACAAGCTAAATAATGCTGCACAGTTGAGGGGTAATACCGCTCACCTGAGCGCCTTTGCCCTCCATGGCCGTTTTGGAATTCTTTGCCAATAGTGAAGAAACGAAACGGCTTTTTATGCTTTGCAATATATTAATGGAAAGTGATATGCATCCCCTTTCTCAATTTGATAACTGTCATGGATAATTGCATACCTTCAGGTTTATACACACTAATTTCTGTAATAAATTCTCGCTGAAAATATTCTTGCAGATTAGAGCAAAACTTCATTCGCCTTCACCATTCAACTGCTACGAACTTATTAAGACTGCCACAAGATGTCGGTACCACCTGGACATGCGCGCCATTACTCGCCGAGCGGTATTACCCTCCGTTCCCATATTATTTTCCACCAAAAAATTCCATATAAAGATTTCACCATAAATACCTGTTTTGAAACACCTGAACCCAAATAAACATTCAAAATCTTCTCGGGCTTCTAGCCAGGTAAAAACTTGGCTTGACACCAACGTTTCGAAGAAGTGCATCTTCCTCGTCTTCAGTTCACCCTGAAGACGAGGAAGATGCACTTCTTCGAAACGTTGGTGTCAAGCCAAGTTTTTACCTGGCTAGAAGCCCGAGAAGATTTTGAATTAACACGTCGCCAGGAAAGCTTTAGTTTTTATTCCAAATAAACATTTTTAGAAAAATGTTGGGCGGGAGTGTGTGGGGAACGGCATATCTCAAAAACGAAATTTCACTCCATCTACTTAGCTGTTTAGAAATGTCCTACTACTTCGTTTAAGAAAATCATAAAATAAATATCTAAATTCTTCAGAACCTACTTAAAAATATGCAAAGCCTTGCCCTACCAATGATAATATTATATATACTTTATTGTTTGCGATTAGAAAGCTTCATTTCCATATTGCTGTATTTATTATAACAATATTATTTACACGTAAACAACATAGTACCTAGCATGGTTCTTTTTACTCATTTGTGTTCATACCTATTCTATAGAAAACCTTATTTTTCTACCCACCTTCTCTTAATGGCCTTATGTATTCCCCAGTGTTTGTTCTAGTTACGTAACATAACACGTGAAAAAATCAAATGAAAAGATACGAAAATTTCCGAAATGGATGTTTTTATAGTGTTTAACGCCCGCTTTTACTACTTGTGGCACCGCAAGCGATGACTCTGATGACGCATGAATGAAGATGGAGCACCGGAGAAATGAGATGGCGGGGGAAACCGGAGAACTCGGAGCAAACCCGCCGCTGCGCCGCTTTGTCCACCACAAATCTCACATGCGGTCGCTTGGGATGAACCCGGTCTAGGTGAGAGGCGAGTGGTCTAACCATTCGGCCACGGCGCGGCCCTTACTTTGTTTAAGAAAATCATAAAATAAATATTTAAATACTTCTGTACTTAACAATATGCAAAGCACTGGCCTACCAATGATTATATTATATATATTTTATTGTTTGCGATTAGAAAGCTTGATTACATTATTGCTGTATTTATTATAACAATAGCATTTACATGTAAACAACATAAATACCTAACATGGTTCTTTTGCACTTAATTGTGTTTATACCTATTCTATAGAAAACCTTATTTTTCTACCCACCTTCTCTTCATGACCTTTAGTACTCCCTAGTGCTTTTCAGCTACGTAACAATACAGTAACATGAAATGTGGTCTAAAGAAAGACTGAACTGTTGAAAAATCAGCGATAATAAAACGAGAAGGATATTTTGTGTTCTTCCCACGAACACATCAGAAGTAAAAGAAAATACCTCATAGCAAATTAAATTATGCTGTAAAACACGTGAAAAAATCAAACGAAAAGAAGTTAACTTTCCTAAATGGATGCTGACTAAATTTTTTTTTTCATGTTAACCATATATATATATATATATATATATACTATGCATGCACCTTTTCTTGGGCTCCCTAGTCTTCATGGTTTCGCGCAATTTCGGAAGCAGAGCAATAACACAGACAATGAAGTACGTTATGCACCCAAATATCTGATAGATGCAATACTAAGATTTCATTCCGTCTGTAGATCACAGTGTTCACGTATATTCATATGCACTGTGTTTCATTAAATAATTCACTTGTTTGCTGTAAAGTAGTTAACCTGTTCACCATAATGACTGAAGACTCAAAGGAAGACACTTTCTTTGGTTGACAAGACAGGTAGTCTGGTGTGCGTGTCTGCCTTACATTCAACTGGTCGCGTGTTCGAATCTCCCTTAAGGTGAGTACCCGGATAAGGTTTTGTTTTGGGGGGGGGACCCATATCCTGAGAAGACAATACCGATTAACTTTAAGCTCCATGTACACCGAGATCATTTGAGCATCATTTCACCCATTTCATGCATCGTCCAATATGACCAACTAGGTTAAAGGACGTTAAGCAAAAAAAAAAAAAAAAGAAGAAGAAGAAGACAGGCAGGCTAGCGAACGCTTCATCCCGCCGGGCCTCTCTTCCCAGTAAATTAGGCAAGAAAAGGTGAGCGCATACATATATACACAGGACTACTTATGTCCTGTAGTAAATCTCCCAAGGGTTTCAAGAAACAAGATCTTATGGAATAAATTAAGATAATTACAGTAAATATTTACAACATTATCCCGGCTTTTCAAATGTATCATATTCTAATCAATATAGTTACAATCATTTTAGAACAAAAATACCAATGCTTCTCTGTGCAAAGTATTTTCAGGAATGAAAGAAAGGTTCTGAAAAGTTTCACGTTGTATCGTAAAGTATCATACATTAAATAGCACAACATGAAGAACTGTAAAAATAATGAAATTACACATCACTGAGGAAAGATATTGTTATTGTCTCTAGCACGTATGTACAAAGTATATTATAGATAGAGAAGGTATTGTTCTCCATCCAAAATTAGATACCTAGATTTTACCACAAATACATGTTTTGAAACCCCTGAAACCAAATAAATATTTTTAAAATATGTCGAGTGTGAATGTAGGGGGTGGCAACATATATCAAAAACGAAAAGTCCGTTAAATAGTAAACTCGGTATTTAAGTTAAGTATCTTTCAAGGATGCGACATGTAAATTTTCAAGGAAATCCCCATATGTAACTATCTTTTACATGGAACATATTTCGAAAATTTGGATTTTCTGAAAAATTAACTAACGATTTTGATTAAAATACCATATGTTTAAGATATCTTCGTGACAAATTTCTTTGAATAGCCTCTGAAGATTTCTTCATTCTGGAAGAGTTTTGTGTAACTGGTTAAGCGTAAGGGATAGATAAAAGCTCACTTCAAAGAAATATAGCTCTCGTTTAAACACAATTTATGTCATATCACTTTTGTAAAGTTAGCCGTTCCCAAGATATTCCTTGTAAATGGCTTCAGTTTTAAACTACTCTCAAACGGAAAATCATCGTTCATTTCACACCTGTTTTACTGCTAAACATGCAAAGAGAACGGAAATTCAATTGTTTACAGAGCGATAGTTTCTAGAAGATTTGACTATCGCGTTAGCTTAGTGTACTCCCTTATGTTCCTTATGCTTATAAGGAAGCTAGTAATAAAACAATTTATGGTAATATTTATCTCGCATAAAGCAATAACCGTTTATCAGAATATTTTGTTTACAAAACCGGCAGAGAAAGTCATATGAATGGAACACATCAGAATTTTTTTACTGAATTTTAGTTTCTATACATTAAAAACCTGATGTGTTGCATTCACATGACTTTCTCTACATCTCTGTGATAAATTATTATTAGAAAGCTTATGATTCTATTTACTTCATGGTAATTCAGAATAAATTAGCAGAAATAGTCTTATTACTTGCTTCCTTGTAAGTAGATGGGAAATAAGAGAGTAACATAGGCTAAAGCGATAGTCAAAAGCTGGTTGCTATGTGACTGAAGTTCCTTTGTTTGTATGGACAGGGGTTGACAAATTCCTGTATAAGAAAAGTATAAGTTGTTCAAAGCTGAAACCAAAAAACAAGGAATATCTAAAAACCGATCAACTCCACAAAAAAAAAAATGTATATTACATAAATTGTGTGTTTTAACGTGCTCTACATTTCTTGTGTGGTAAGTTTTTCTCCATCGCTTACAGTTTAGCAGTTATGCAAAATTACGTAAAATTGATCCAGAATAACGTAGTCTTCAGAGGCTATTCCCAGAAAATTCAAGACACACTTTATTTGTCAAAAAATATCTTTAATATACGACATTTTAATCAAAGTCGCTAGTCATTTTTAAGAAAATTAAAAATTTTCGAAAAAAGTTCCATGTAAAGGGTAGTTGTAGGGGGGGGATATTCTTGAAAATCTTCGTGTCGCATACTTGGAAGATACAAAACTTAAATACCAAGTTTGGTATTCAAGGTGTTTTCGTTTTTGAGTTATGCTGTCCACAGGCACACAGACACACACACGCACACGCACTCGGACATTTTTCTGAAAATGCTATTTTTTGGATTCAGAGGAACCCAAAACATTTATTTCCAGTGAAATCCCGGTATCAAATTTTTGGTGGAATGCAATACCTTCTCTATACACTATGTACATAGTTTGTTGTTTAACTTTTTTTTTCGTTTTTGAGCTATGCTATCCACACTATCACGCTGACCTTTTTCTAAAATACTTGTTTTTTATTCATGGAGTCTTAAAACATGTATTTCCGGTATCGCAATGTTGGGTAGAATACAATACCTTCTCTATCTACTATGTAATTTGTACATACGTGCTAGAGGAAGTGAAAATTATGAAACCCATTTACTCTTGTTTTAATTACCATCATTAGATATTGAGTATCTAACCTGTTCTCTTTTGGTAAGTGTTTTATTATATTACATTATGAAACAATAGACATCTACGCAACTTTTAAATACATAATACATATAATTGTGCAAAATATACTGTGTACTAATGTTTTGGTTAATATTTTCAAGTCTGTGAAATTTTACTAAAAATTATGAAACTTTTTTTCATAATAAAGCATCTAACATGGATTCTAAACTTTAAGAATATACATGTATTTTTCACGTGAAGCATTTTAATTATCAATTAACTGATTTATATACGCCTAGACACATGAGCTTTAATGGGAACGATGAACTGCAAGACTTGTTCTCTCGCAAATTATTTTTCAACATTTTTTCATACTGAAAATTCACCACACGGTGCAAAACTTTGCTACTTCTTTCAAGAAAATTACCATTTACGTTTTCTAAATAATGCTTCAAATTTGAGAAATAAGCTATTAAGTTTTGAATAATCAAGAGCTCTAGAGGGTACAAAAGGTAAGGATTTTTTTTCTTCAGTACTCAAGGATTAATATAAAAAAACTAACACAATAAATTGATTTGTTTTTTTTAGCAAAATTTACTGTAAAACTTAATTTTTTATTAAAATATTTTTAAAAACGCATTGTGTGGAACAACATTATTTGAACAATGAATTGAAACAGTAACACGTTTTTATTTAAATACCCATGCAATTTGTATTTTGAAAGATGGCAAAAATATCACTGTTGCTATTTTAGTAACTAGTATAAATTTCAACAAGAGACTTTAGATACTTTGGATTTTCCAAGTTTCACAGATGCGTTAAATATCTGCCTCTAAAGGCTATAAATATGCGTTCGACAAAACCCATTAGATCCAAATGAAGACATACTCTTCCTTCTTGGGAATCCCCTGTTTCTGTGAGGTTATCTTCCGCGTATTTCCCTTAGAATTACTTGCAGGATATCAATGATTGAGTAGCATACATGTACAAGTAAATAAAAATGGCATACAAATGGAAATGCATAAGGCAATCTTATATTGGTTCTTTCTGATTGTCACTATTTACATACCGTCAATTAACTACATAACTATATAAATGTTGCACAGCTCACGTCAAAACAAATTCTGATGTTTTAGCTTTTCTACAAACTTTTTTCAAAAGATTCTTCTTCTTTCTAGACCATGCTAATCGAGATAAACATTAGCAGACTGTTCTTATTACTTAGTTTCTTGTAAGTAGAAGAGAAATAAGATAATACACTGAGATAAAGCGATATTCAAATGTTCTAAAAGCTGTCGTTATGTGATCGTCATTGCAAATCGCTTCTTTGCTTGGCCAGGAGTAGAACAAAAGAAAAACGGACACTTCCTGTATGAGAAAAGTACAACTGCTTCACAATTGAAACCAATAACAAGGAATATTTCGGAAACGGTTACCTCCACAACAAAAATGTAAAGAACATAAATGTTATGTTTTGACGAGATTTATATTTTTTGTGTATAAGCTTTTATCTGTCTCTTGCGGTTTAGCAGTTAAGCAAAATTTGGCAAAATCCATTAAGAATAAAGAGGTATTAAGAAGCTATTCCCAGAAAATTCAAAATATACATTTTATTTGGGAAGTTAATAGCTTTAATATACGGTATTTTAATCAAAATATTTAGAACCATTATTGAGAAAATCAAAATGTTCTAAACTTTTTACATGTAAAGGGTATTTTTTGGGGGATTTTCTTAAAAATCTTTGTGTCGCATCCTTGGAAGATACTAAATCTAAATAAAAAGTTTGGTATTTAACGGTCTTTTCGTTTTTGAGCTATGCCGTTCACAGACAAACACACCCGGACGTTTTTCTAAAATGCTTTTTTCGGACTCAGGGGACCCCAAAACATATATCCGGTGAAACATCGACTTCGAATTTTTGGGTGGAATACAATACCTTCTCTATCCACTATGTGCATTGTACACATGGAGCTAGAGAAATTCATAAGTGTGCATGAACTGTTGAAGGGATAACAATATATATTTATATACATTCTGAAGTCTAAAAGCTTTAAAACCTTCAACTTTATTTAAAAAAGTAAAACTCGTTTTAATTTTCTTGGTACTTATGGGCGCTATTTAGTTACTACGGTTCTTAGCATTCCTTTATATATTAGTCGTCAAAGAAGGACATTTTGCTGAGAGACTTCTCTCAGGGTCGAAATTCTTTTACGAGCCATACATAAACGACACAGGTCTAGCGGCTTTACTTCCCTTTCAAAGGAAGCCTTGCTAAGTATTATTACGCTCCATCACACTCCGTCGAGTTTGAACCCGCGACCTTAGAAGTAAAGACTAGTATGGTACCCCTAGATCATGGAGAACGATGCAGGTGAAATGAAGCTTCATTTTGATCTAGTGAATTAATATAAAAGAATATAGAAATATAATAAAAACACACTTAATATGACTTATTAATTATATATTATGTTTACTTAAGTAAGCATAATTAGTTTAATACCTATGTAGTTTCACCTAGGAAATATGTATTTGACAGAAGTAAGCACAAAACTTAGTCTGAAATGATAGCTGCTCATCCTGCGAATGGCAGGGACTGAAAATGGAAATGAGTTAAGCACAACAAACAGCAATGTGTGCTTATTTTTGGTATAAAATAATTTAAGGTCATATAAATTTTGCTTTATAGGTAATACATTTTAGAGCATGCATAAATTGATAAAATATAAGCTCTTCTTAACATATCACGCTTTGTTTGCTAATTTAGAATATAAAATAATTTAAGGTCATAGAAAAATTTCTTTATAGGTAATAAATTGTAGACCACGCATAAATATATAAAACAAAAGCTCTTCTTAAAATGTCTCACCCAAAATAATAGCACTCAGCATAGGGTAAATTTCATTGTTTTCTCTTTTTTTTTTTTTTTTATTATATGTTTTTTTTCAATGGACATACACATGAATTTTCTTATTTAATATAAACTGCTTTAACCTCAAATGCCTTTATTTAAATTCTCCTTCTGCAATTCATGAAGACTGTTTACCTGTGTGATAGCCCGATATTCTCTCTCTCTCTCTCTCTCTCTCTCTCTCTCTCTCTCTCTCTCTCTCTCTATTTTCTCCTACATACTAAAGAGCTCAGCTCCACCTGGGGGATTCCTCGCTCTAGGGCCACTGGGCTTTCTTTCGACATGCTTGTCCCATCTGTAACCCTCATCTTTAGATGTACACATTCCCTAAAATGTTTATTATTGGTAGTGCTTTCTCATTTGATTACATTTACACGCCGGGTTAAAGCGGATCTTAAATAGAATTATCAGAATGCTGAATACTGATGTACCTACACAGTTTCCATTTAAGGGGTGGGTACAACCAATTTATGTTTAATACGTAATCATTTTACTGCCAAATCGAAACAGTATCGAAAATTAGATAAATAACTCCACTGCGATGTTTGCTAAAGTCCAAAACTGAGTGAAATTGTAAATTAATACTACTGCTTCAGTGCGTTTCCTTTGCACTATGGCCGCCACTCGGCTGCTCGTGCGTGGGCCAGAGCAGCTCGCATTCCCGCTTAAACAAATACAGGCAGGGTGTTTTAAAACGCCACCGAACCAAGATGTGAACATGATTGCACAGATCCTATGGAGACGAAAATATAGTTTTCAACTCCTATAAAGGTACATAACAAAACGCCTCGTGGTCAACGTGGATTAGTCAGTTACCCAGGAACAAAGCCACTTGCTGGGCCACGTTATCAGAGGAAACGCGGTGGGTTGGGAAGCAACAAATGGTGTGCTTTCGCAGTGTTTTCCAAACACACCGACATGCTGCATAGTGCTAATATTAAAGCATTACTTGTCTTAGAAAAGCCCGCTAAAGAATATATTTAGTCATTTGTTTATTCTTCAAATATGCAATTTCATCATAACAGGCAATGAATGAAAGGAAATGACAGGGAAAATAATCTGGAATATATAAGCCACTAATACTCTTTTTTAGAAGTAATTTAATGTTCGTGATCTTGAGGATGGTGGCAAGGAACTGATAAAGACAAGCACATGCAAAATACTATCAGAATATTATCAAAGGATTCTAGATAAACTGAAACAAAAGTAAATCCTTTTTACAGTGAGACAAAAAGTTTATTTTACTATCCTTAATTCGTAATACTAAATGAAACATTTTTACGTTTAATAGCAGGCTGTTGGTATTTACAGTAGGCTGTTGAAAGTTTACTATTAGGCTAATTACATGATGTCAGACACGCAGACCAAGTCCCCAAACCAACATACGGCCCGACGCCCCTGCCAGGAGCGGTCCTCTTCCTGGCAACCAAGCAAGTCAGAAGAGGGAGAGAGTCACTTTGAGCATCCTTTTTCCTGCTACGCCGCACCGAGTACCATCGCCGACACTTCCAACCCTGAATGAAACCAACGGGAGTTTTTGTTGTCAATGGAAACAACATCGAGGGACAGGAAATTCAGGAGAGAAAATACACCGTATCAGCATTCGCCTTGTGACCCCGGAGAAACCCCGAAAAAGTCATGGGTCAGGTAGGCCGGCCACGCGAAGTGAATCCGTGACCTTCCGAGTGCGAGCCACAGCGAAGCCAACTGAGCCATCCCGTTCTGTCGGGAAACCTTGATAAAATATTATTGTATCCCAAAGGAGGGATGGATTCTGTATACCGTCGATATCTCGATGCTCTCGATACTCGGTGGCATTGAAGTGTGTTTAATACTTCGATACTTTCTTAATGCTATTTAAATTTTAAAGTTCTGTATTATCACAAGTTGTTGCTTGAAGTTTATGTTAGATAGCAATTAAGCAACATTGGGAGTGAAATTTTAAATTTGTGTACATCTGTATACATTGTTCTAAAACTTTTGCTGTGATTGCAATACTATTATGGGTAATTTAATTCAGATTGGATAAAGAATTTCCAAAATATAAACTATTTGAAAAATTTAATTAGCCAACGGCTATAGCATGATGAAAACACCGGTTCTCGTCCGATCACAGCAGTTAAGCAACATTGGGCGTGGTCAGTACTTGGATGGGTGATCGGTTGTGGACATCACGTGTCTTGTGTATCGTGGCTGAGTGGTTAGATCGCTCGTCTCCCATCTAGATGGCCCGAGTTCGACCACAAGCGACGCATGTGGGATTTGTGGTGGACGAAGTGGCATCTGGACGGGTTTTCTCCGTGTCATATGGTTTCCCCCGCCACTCATTGCACCAATTTCTCCAACATCACCTTTCGCTTGCGCTTCATATCATCCACTTCCTTAGGCTCATGCCTGGCTACGAGCCGACCATTCGTTCTAGGTTCTTCATTCTGTGGTTTCGTGTCATTGGCTCCCCGACAGGCTGATCCCCAGGCATTCGCTCGTAAGTCCTTGGGAGTGGGTGTTAGTTCTAATTAGGGGGAGGGTAAGCCGATTACGAAACGAAATGTAATTATGTAAATATATTCCATAGTCAAAATATCCCTCACGACTCAAAATATGACAAAATTGGTTGGCATTTTCTGAATTGGAGCTTTGAACCACTCACAACAACTTTAAATGTGGATATTTCAATAATTTTGATTTCTAAATTATTATATATTTAAACAAAGTTAGAAGTTTTAATCTCTAAAATTAATCATATCTTCATAAATATACATTTTTTTAATGACTTCACGTCATTACCTCGCACTATCCCAAAGGAGTTGTTGATTGACTTTGACATCGCTTCCTGTGTGGGTGAGTGCCTGCAACATTGCAGAATGTTGTGTCTGAACCAAACCATACAAAACAACGGGCAGAAATAGGAGACATATTCATGTAACATATAGCAAACTGAGAGTGATCTACGCTGGCAGTATTGCCTGAAAGTTCCCAAGAGGCATTTAAAAAGTCGCCGTTTTTGTTGTTGTTTTTTTTTAAAGAATGCCCCAACTATGAAGCAAATATAGAAATAAATAATCAAATTTTCTTTAAAATATATTATTATTAGTGGTAGTATTAGTATTGGTATTTTTATTGTTATTTTCAACCAAAATGATAATTATAATCGACACCACCATAAAATAAAGTAGTTTTTTAAAACTTACATTTACATTAAGTCCTCATGCTCACTTCTATAGATTCTGACTAGGTCCGGCTACTCCATTGTCAGAAACAGACTCTCTGATGTAACTCAACTTTAACACGGAATCAGATGGTCCATATGATCGGCAACAATGTCCTATGCGTTTTAGCCCACTTCTTGATGTAAGGATCGAGTTCAGAGCACATATCTATATTCATCCTATCACACAATTTTGGTTTCACTATGCTCATTTAACCGAAAGTCCTCTCCATTTTCACATTTGAAGTGGGGAGACTTAACGCTTTAATTGCAAGACACCATATCTCTTGAAAGGAGTTCATCTCTGTGGAATCCTTGTAACACTTCAGCCCAAAAATCCATCGTATTACCAGTTTTGCGCCATTTTATGAAACTGATATTCCGCCACTTTCTCCACATCCCTTTCTACATTATTGCAAAATTATTATAACAATACTGAGCATAGAATAAGTGCATTAGTTTGGGAGTATATAATTTTATTGAACAATCTTCAAACTTTTCCCTAATATATCCAAGCAGACCCCAAAACATTTGCTAATCCCAAATATGAATTTTTGTCGCTGTTTTGCTTCACAAAGTCTCCAGATTTAGCTACTTTTCCCCCAAATTGGCAACAATGGCTGCTGATGTTCAAGCACTAGATCATTTTCTGCAAGTGTGCTTGGTGACTTATTTTTTCTAGTCTGGTGGCCAATAAGAAAATAATAACATAAAACATGGCATAACAAAACGAATGAATATATTTTCTCTAGGCTTGACTACAATAGGAGATAATATAACTTCGGCATTATCACAAACAATATCATAAGACGTCTGACGTAACCGATAAACCCTCGAGTGGAGCGAGGGAATTTATCTGCGAAGGTCAGACCGTTGATTAATATTTATCTAGATTATTTCATAAATAAAATATGAATTTAAATACTATCGTAAAGATTTTACCAGAAAATGTTAAACTCTATAAAAAATCACTAACGTGTTCCATTCACATGAATTTCTCTACCTGTTCTTCGAACAAACTATTCTTACAAAAGATTATTCTTTTATCTGCATCCTGCTAATTCAGAAAAACATTAGCAGAAATTGTCTTATTACTAGCTTCCTTCTAAGCAGATGGAAAATAAGGGAATACACGAGGCTAAAGCGATAGTCAAACCTTTAAAAACTGTCGCTATGTGAACAATGTTCGGTTCGGTTTGCACGGTCAGTGGTAAAACAAGAGAGTTGAAATAAAATGTGACCTCCCGTTTGTAAAAAGTTACGTAGTTTAAAATTGAAACCAACAAATAAGGAATATCTCGGAAACGGTCAACTCTATAAAAAAGTGTATATGCCATAAATTGTGCGATTTAACGAGATATACATATTTTGTGTTAAAAGGCTTTATCTATCACTTAGGGTTTACCAGTTATACAAAATGAATCCAGAATGAAAAAGTCTGCAGAGGTTTTCCCAGAAAATAAAGATATACATTTTATTTGTCATGTAAATATATTTTATATACGGTGTTTTAATCCAAATAGTCGTAGCAATTTTTGAGAAAAACAAAAATTTCCAAAACGGTTCCTTGTAAAGAGTAGTTTGCGATGGGGGAACTTTCTTGAAAATCCGCGTGTCGCATCCTTGGAAGATACTGAACTTAAATACCAAGTCTGGTATTTTCGTTTTTGATCTATACGTCCACAGACACACAGACACACACCAGAGGTTTTCTAAAATAGTGTTTTTTTCAACTCAGCGGACCACAAAACGTATATTTCCAGTGAAATTTCGCTATCGAATTTTTGGATGGAATACAATACTTTCTATATGCACATAGTATGTATGTACCATGCTAGCTTCATACATACCCAAACTCACGAGTTCAAACCCGGTGGAGGACGATGGATTTTTTCGGGCGTATCCTTAGCATAGCTTCCTTCGGAAGGGAAGTAAAACCGTAGGTCCCATGTCATAGATTTATGGCACGTAAAAGAATCTCAAGCATGACAAAAAGGCCTCTGAGCAAAATTAATCCATTTTCCACGCCCAGTATATAATGGAACGCTGAGAACCTTAGTATTTAAAGAGCGTCCTTAAATAAAAAGTAATTTCATTTCATTTCCTGGCGTCGCTGATTACACAGAGAATGACCTTGTGATAAATGGTACAAAACAAAATAGTGGTGAGAGAGTAAATCGTATACGATAATTAACGCCTCTATTTATGAAAAAAGTCAAGCTAAAAATGTTGCTGTTAATTGGCGATTAACAGGAACAATTTCGAGACTTACAATGGAAAATTGGTTGCATACGTTAATACACGAAAACTACTAATAACATAATTCAGTGAACAGGCTACGGCCAGTATTCTACACAGTGAGTATCGAATATTGGTGCTTAAATATAGGTATCGAGAAATATTGTATCGTCCCATTTCTGCCCTAAAAGCAGGTACGTATCATCCTTGTTTAGTATCTGGTGTCAGCAATATACCTCGTAATTGCAACTGTTCAATATCTAACGGCCTCTATTTCTATATTGCGTTATTTAGTTTAAGTGAACGTGATGCTTAACAAATTTTTATTTAAATTATTCAGGTGTTTTTCTTTTCATAATACAGAATTTATTATTATTATTATTATTATTATTATTATTAATAGTAATAAAACATTTTGTTTTAATCCAATTAAATTCAGGACTTTATTTCACAGCGTGAACGTAAATGATGCTAAATAAATGAGAAGGATTTATTTACGCTACAGCCCTGTAATTTTTGTCGTACAAAACCTACATATTCCAACCAACCTCAGAAAATATAAATAATAAAACAGTGAATAGAAAATGCTAGTTGTTACAGGAACTCTCTCTCCTTCTTTGTTCTTCTATCTCTGTCTCTCTCACTTTACATAAGAAGCAAACAAATATTATTGGATAGCAATTTTCAGCAGCACAGACATACGTATATTATGGCGTAATAAAATGAAAATACTGCAGGGCATAAATGAACTACCGCAGTTAAATAAAAGAATAAATATAAATTAGTAGTTACGACATTCAGCACACAACTAAAACATAACAGTATTTAGTAATTAAATACCTTCAAATAACATAATTATCAAGCTTATGCCTGAGGCTGTCTTTCATCGTAATTTCTTAGTCCTTGAATCGGTATCTCGTATAACACGATTTTTGTTCACCTTCCTAATTTCTCAATCCAGTATCGCCTAAGTAACTTCTTCTTCTTCCCAGAACTTACAAGCCAGAGCGTGGGGTCAGATGAGGCAGATGGGCACAGGATCAGAGAGAGTAGCCCTGGATGAATGATCAGCCCGATGCCTGACATGAGGGTGAAGAAGAAGATGATATGAAATGACAGTGAAATGGATGAAAAGAAAGCTGATAATGGAATAGGTTGGTGAAATGAATGGCGGGGCAACCGGAGAACCCGGAGGAAACCCGCCTAGACTACACTTTGTCCACCACAAATCCCCCATGCTCACCTAGGATCAAACCTAGGCGAGTGGTCTAACCACTTGATTACGGCACTGCCACCAGAATAATAACAAAACTTAAAATTCACTAACAATTATCAAACATATTTTAAAATGTGGTACGTAGCACTCACACGGATTTTTCAATCCGTTAACATTTCACTGGTGAAGCTTATTTACATTACTTCCTGTCTGCTTGGGTCTCGGCTCCATATCTTAGAATGTACCTCACCATTGTCTTATATTACTTTGGCTTTTCCCCACATTACAAAGTAGTTATAATAAGCAACGGAAATGAATTTTTAAGATAGATAATAGGGAAGACTGGAATTGATAAGAAGAAATACGGATGTAAAGAATCAGTATGAAGTAATTGATTTTAGCAAATTTGTGAAAAGTATAAAAAAGGAATGGACTAATCATATTGAAAGAATAAAGAAATGATGGTAGAGAAAAGCCAGTAATGTGAAGCCACTTGGAAGAAGATGAATAGGAGGGCCACAGAAAATGCGGAGAGAACATATGCAGACGATATCTAGTAATTCTTCAGGATAAATGGTAAAGAAAAGCAGGTTGATAATCTACATAACAGATAAAGAAGAAGAACAAGAAGAAGAAGAATAAGTATACGTTATTCCCTTCAACCGCTCACGTAACGCAATGGTAACGCACCTGCCTCTTGCACGGGAGACCCGGTTTCCTTTCCCTGTGGATGCATGTGAATTCTCTCCGACCAGTGTTCTTTTCTGCTGCTTGGGTTTTGCACCCCTTCACCTACATTCCGCTAAAGGCACTGGAAAAGAACCGGGGTATTATCCTGTCTAGCCGCTGCGGTCGAATTGTGGTCTCTCTCATGAACAGCGACGGTTCCAAACAACCTTCGCTTTGTTCACTCATCATATATATACTTCATATAAAAATTATCTTTCCACTATCTTACATCCAGCGCAATAAAAGTTTGACAAAAGTGACTTGATTAGTGAAACATTCATTAACAGCATACCGTTGTTTATAAAGTTCCAACTCAGTTACTGTCGTTAGCTCAAAGGAGAGAGGAGAGACTGATAAATATTATCTTTTTCATTTGTTCATGTACGAGGGTCGGCTGATAAGTCCCGGGCCTCACACAGATATGGTACGACTAGGCCAGTTAGACGGTGGCATCGTATATTTTAACTCCAGACTAGCTTGTAACCATAGTTGCAGGTCAATAGTTTGTTTAGTTTTCGAATGACAGCATTTTAAACAAGACAACTTTAGAGTCTTCACGAAAATGAAGAATTTGGAAAAACGAGCAGTGATTAAACACTTCCATTTGAAAGACTTAACGCCTAAAGAAGTCAAGGAGGAAATGCACAGTACGTTGAAAGACTCTGCCTCTTCATATTCGATGATTAAAAGGTGGATTGCAAAGTTTAAAATGGGACGTACGAGCACTAGACGCCCTGTAAAAGTGACAACGCCAGAGATCATTGAAAAAATGCATCGTTTAGTACTGGAAGACCGCAGATTAAAGCTGTTTGAGATAGCAGAGGCTGTAAACATATCAAAAGAACGTGCAGGTACTATTTTAAGTAATGTTTTGGGCTTTTATAAGGTAAGTGCAAGATGGGTGCCGCGTTTGTTGACACCTGATCAAAAGTTGCAAAGAAAAACGGTTTCTGTTATCAATGTGGAGCTCTACGGTAAAATTCCCAGTGAATTTTTGAGACGGCTTATTACCATGGATAAAACTTGGATACATCACTACACTCCAGAAAGTAAATCAGAGTCAAAACAGTGGATTGCGCCAGGTGAACCAACTCCAAAAACACAAAGTCAATTTTGTCAGCTAACAAGGTTATGGTGAAGGTTTTTTGGGGTGCAGAGAGAGCTATTTTTATTCATTACGTGGAAAATGGTAAAAGTATCACTGGTGACAACTATACAAGCTTACTGCAACGTCTGAGCGATGAGGTGAAAAGAAAAAGACCTCATTTGGCCAAAAAAAAGAAAAAAGAAAATCGTGTTTCCTCACGACAATGCTCCGGCCCATCGTTCATCATTGGAATGGGAAAAATGTGCGAAGTAAAGTTCGAATTGCTTGAACGTACACCCTATTTGCCATATCTACACCCAGTGACTACCACCTGTTTCCTAACCTCAAAAATGACTTAGAGGACGAAGATTTCACAGCAACGAGGAGGTCATTGATGCGCTAAACATCTATTTTGAGGACCTTAATAAATCGCATTATAGAGATGCTTTAATTAATTTATAACACCGATATGACAAATGTATTAGCCTTTCTGGAGATTATGTTGAGAAATAAAGCAAAAAAGAAATGAATGCTGTTTTCATTGAGAGGCCCAAGACTTATCAGCCCACCCTCATTGTTAAAAGTTTAAGACTTTTAAGACAAAGTCATCTATTATCACTATTTGTGTATTTAGGAACGTGTATTCTTTGAGAGGGTCAGGAATTTCTAAACCTGTATTAATGTGAACGACTGTGCATTGACATATTTTATGGTAAGCACTACTTTGGTTTAATACAGGTAGGGGGCGATGCAGTTTGCACTGAAGGCAATGCAAACTGCACTAAATCATTAGCAGTATAACATGTATATAATGTTCCTATACTTAGTGTGTAAGCTGCACAAGGAACATGGGGATGTAGTTTGAACTGAGGATACCTTTTGAATGTTTTTTTGCACGGACTTTATATTTTGCATATTCAATCTCCATTCATAATTCATTTCGCTTCACTTTTATAAATGTATAAAAATATCAGAGAAATATTTAAAATTGCCAGCAATACCCATGTTGTTTATTCCTTTTTCTACACGTACTATACCGCCTGCGGTGCCATTAGTAGTTAAAGCGGGTGTTAAACACTACCCAAACAAAAACTACACGTACTATGGATGTAGTGGGTCGAGAAGGTATTGTACTCCATCCCAAAAGTCGATGTCTAGAATTCACCGGAAATACATGTTTTGAGGTTATGTGAATCTAAAAGAATTACTTTTAGAAAAAGTCCTTGTGTATATTTGTGTGTGCTTTCTGGACAGCATAGCTCAAAAATGACAATTCTGTTAGATACCAAAGTTTAGTGGATAAATTCCAAAAATGTAACACGAATATTTTCAATCAAATTCCAACACCCCATGCTACGCTTTACATGGAACACGTTTTGAAAATGCTTTTCTCAGAAATGACTCTAAAGATTTTGATTAAAATACGTATATTGTGAGGTACCTGATATGGTCATTTTGAGTAAGTTATATTTCATTTAGTAAGAAGTAATGTTTTCTCCAGCTTCAGCAATCGATATTAGCGGCAAGGTTTCGAAATGCTGACATAGATCTGCCCTCCTAAAGCAATGCTGGCATAAACATGGGTAAATAAGTCAGAGGAGCTCTGTTCATCTGAGCTGCTGGCCTTGTGATACGAACAGGCCGACGTACTAGTTTTATTTAAAAAGTGTAAGCTGCTAGATGGTCGTCTCCTTAGCGCGGTGGTAGCGCAGCTGCCTACCAAGCGGGAGACCTGGGTTCGATCCCCAGTACCGGCGTGGGGATTTTTCCCCCGCTGGGAGACCTGGACCGGGGTGCACTCAGCCTCGTGAGGTCCCAATTGAGGAGCTACTTGATGGAGAAGTAGCGGCTCCAGGTCGTGAGGACCGCATTAACCGGCCGGGAGGGGCTCGAGGCGCTGACCACGTCTCACCCTCCAATACTGCACCCCATCCATGACGTCTGTAGTGGACCGAGATGGGGGACGCAGCGGCCGGGCGGTAGGCCAAGGTTCCCCGTGAGCTGTCGTGCCATGGAGCTAAGCTAAGCTGCTAGATCAACGATGTGCCAGGTGAATCGAATGGAGTTTGGGTAAATCGTGGGTTCTCTCACCACTAACCACACCGTATCTTTTTAACAGTAAAAGGCCTGTCTCTCGTCATACGTTTCCGTATTTTTTTATGCCTCCTGATCTTTCTAACCAAAGGTACACTTTTGGTAGACAAAATCGAACCACACAAACAATGTAGGTATCCTTAAAATATATAATGTATGCCATATACAGTTTGTTGTAGAGCTAACCAGTTCAGACATGTTCCCTGTTATTAGTTTCAATTTTAAAATACTTCAAACTTTTCTAAAACGGAAAGTCGTCGTTCATTTCACAACTAAGTTGTAATCTTCATGACCATGACAGTCGTATAAAGACAGATTTTAAAAGATTTGACTGTCGCTTTAGCCTAGTGTATAATCTTATGTCGCTTCTATTTATAAGAGACTTAAGTAATAAGGTCATAAATTCAGGTAATGTTCATCTTCACTTAGCATTACATATAAGCCGGCCAAGGCGAGTGCAGACCTATACCGCGGAGCGCCACTGTACATGTTCGTCTGTATAGTCCAGTTGGGAAATGGCAAGCGAATGTTTATGATGGCATTTCTCTTGTGTGTGTTAAACTGTATGTATATATGATATGTATATTATTAGCAATCAAGTATATTCTCAAATCCATTACGATAAAATAAATGTGAACATATATTTCACTCTCTTGCGTGCTTGGCATTATTCCATGATACCTCACTCACTTGCCGTGTGGTCTCCGATCCGGTGGCCGTTTCTTCTCCCGATTCGTCGTTGCTTTCGAATCCTGGATTGATTATTATCCTCTCCATTTCTTCTTCCATTAGTGCATCTCTATTTCAATATGTTTTTATCAATATTGTGTACCTTCTGAATCGAGGTTTTCGGTCATTTTCTGTTATTGACCCAATAGCATTCTAAGAATGTATGCTGTTTGAACCACTACGTCAGAGCGTTCTCTCAGTGAACTCCGTTTTACTTTACGCTTTACGCTTTTTAAATTTCACTATTTTCATATACATCCAAGAAATGAATCTTCTTCGTGAAAACGTTTAATAGTTTTCGCAGTGTAGGGATTTCTTTTTAACCTCGTAATACTCCTGATACTTTCTTCTAATGACACACTCGTCCAAAACGACTTTATTTGCAAGCGGTTTACCAATCTTCTGAGGCGATGCAATTTTGTTCGTCTCACCTTCTTCAAGCCGGCCCTCCTTTCTGATCTTGCATATCGTTGTCTTATTCTAACCGGTATAAGTGACAAGTTCATTCGTAATAGGATTTTCTGACCTTCCTTCTTCTCTTCACCATGTAACTTAAGAACATTATAAATAACACGCTTTGCGTTTCATCACTGTCACTGAAAACTAAGCGGCGTGCTAGTGAAGTAAACCAGACCATACAGTATTTCATGACGTATGCGTGAAGTCTTATTGCATCATCGCGTTGGTTGGCCTGCTCTCCGCTTCCGCTGCAGGACTGTAGTGGCCTTAACCGGCTTATAGATAAAAGAATAATCCTTTGTAAGAATACTTTTTTTAAGAACAGCTAGAGAAAGTCATGTGAATGGAACACTTCAGATTTTTTGCTTCACTTTGAAAAAAAGTGTCGTGTTTTATTCACAACCCATTGTTACAACGATTCCTACAAAGACTTATTTCTTCTGTCTGCTTCATTATTTTACCTCTATTCGAGATAAACGCAAACCAAAAATCACTTCTATTACTTGTTTACTGGATATTGAAATTCCGTTCCTTTTGTAATGCCAGGAAAATAAGAAAAACGGCTAATGACAGTCCATTTAAGACAAGTATTAGTATTGGGAAATTTAAACCAATGACAAGGTATACCTCGGAAATAGATAACTCCATAAGGACCATGTACATTCTCATATAAACTGTGTGCTTTAACAATATTCGGATCCTTTGTGAAGTAAGATTTGTCTATCGCTTACGGTTTACCAGTTATGCTAAATTCTTCCAGAATGCATAAAACTTCAGAATCTATTACCGGTAAATTAATATATACATACCATTTGTCACGAAAATATCTTAAACATATGGAATTTAGTCAAGACTGTTTTAGCCATTTTTGAAAAATCAAAATTTCGTTTGGATTTTGGAGATTTTATTGAAAACCTCTGTGTCAGACCCTTAGAAGATGCTGAACTCAAATACCAAGTTTGGTATTCAACGGAATTCTCGTAGTTGGAATTATGCTGTTCACAGACACACACACATACACACGGACCCGCGCGTGCACAACTTTTTCTAAAATTCTTTTCCATTCGGTGACATCAAAACATGTATTTCCAGTGAAATCCTCGAATAGAACTTTATGGTGGAACACAATACCTCTCTGCCTAATTGTAAGGAAAGCAATAATACCAGGAGTTTTTGACGAATGTGAAGTTACAATTTGACCCCGTTCCTATTTATTGATTTTATTCTTTATTTAGTAACAAAATTATTTTCCGTGTGTGGATTTTCGTAGCTGTTTATTTTGACATTGACGTTGGGCTGATAAGACGTCAACTCTTCCACGACACAGAAGCATGACAGGAATTAAAACTTGCATTGAAATGTGAATGATTCATATGCGTTCACAGTTCGTCCAGTGTCTGCTGATCCGTCTCTCCACATAGGGCAGGAAAACTGGCACTTTAGTCAATGGTTTTCAACAGAGGAAGATGAAGAGCTAAAATTGTTCTCATTTTCGATTTGTAGCAGCATCAAGGAGAGGAATAGGTCATTTAAGGGAGGCATTCGGCACTAGCCCAGTGAGGTTGCTGTACCTATGCCTACAAAAGGGAGAGATGGAGTCACATGAGATACAAGGCGGCCGGAACCAGGAGTGGCGGTACAAAACTGACCGGGTCTGTAAAAATTCCCGATTGAGACGTCCAACTGGTTGCTGGCAAACCTGTCCAAACTATCTTGGCTTGACTTTTCATAAAGTTGGAGTCGTTTTTTATTTTTTTTTGTGCTCAACAATGAAACAACTTGTTTATTGTATTATTTTCTTTCTTTATAATTTTGTTAAGTATTCCTGTATCTATAATAATAAGCGTGTTATCAACTAAATTTTCTTTAGAAGATAATCTTCTGGATTTATTAAGCCATGTAGTTCATATGTTTTCCTACCCAGGATTTACATTTGAGTATTATATGAGAGGCTATTTCATCCTCTATATTGCACAGTCTACATACTGGTTCTGCTTTGAAGACTTCAATTGTGTGTAGATGCTTCTTTAATCTACAATGTCACGTCAATAACCCTGTTGCGCGGTTTATTTGAAATGTGTTGAATTTAAATGCTTCTTCTGTTCATAAGGAAGATTTTCAGCATTCTTTTACTCTGCTTACATCCTTCTGTATACACCCGATTTTTGTTGGTGAGAATATTTAATCCACTCATGAATGATTTTTCGAACAGAAGGTCCAAATCCCAAAGAGAGAGAGCCACATACCCCTGCAATCAGCTGAAGGTCGAAGGTCAGAATTAGTTCCAGAAGAGAGCATTCTCTTTCTCTGTAAATCTTCATCGAAACACCATCACCGACAACCCAGAAATAGATCAAATGTAGTAAGAGGTTAATGAAATGATACATGAAACGATATGGAGAGGCAAGAAATTCCGGGAATGAAAAAAAAAGCACTTCAATATTCAGCAGACGATCGGAGAGGCTCCAAAACAACCATTGGTCAAAATGGGCGTAACCGGGAATCGCACCCGGGACCTCCCAAATGCAAGAAGCCCGGATTTGATTATAGTAGTATCAAATTGCTAACAAGTGAATCACCTTACTTCACTTAGATCCAAGTATTGTAACTTACAGACGTAGTGAACTGGTGTAAATGAAATGAGTTCTTATATTTGCACCCACATATGAAACGTAAGGTCTGTATGTTCCCTTACTCCGTGAATTAGTTAAGTGAAATCTGCGGAGAGTGGTTCTAATATTCGGCCGTGCGCCATTATGAATATCGCAAACTATAGCTTTGGACTCAAATATCCTAAATGTTAGGATATTTGTGACAGAGACGAAATGTGTTTCCTTTGACTCTTGCTTTTATTTGGAAGCAAACAAAATAGCAAACACACACAGCGAGTATTCTTAAAGTCATGAACACAGAATTGATTCAACCTATATAAGAATATGACAAAACTATAAAATACTGGATTGGCTATAACAGCGATCACAAAAAATGCTTAAAATTGTTGTAGAAATGATATAAACTAGCACAAAAATTATCTCAATTACTATCAAGCATTAAGGTCTACAAGGCGTCATGCCGCTTCAAATACGCTTAAAATGCTCCTAAATGTACAAAAATGTCATTAGTACACCGCCGTTGTCATAAAGTTCTTAAAAAGCTTCCAAAAATACTTTCAAAGTGAGTTGCAATACCTATTGCCTAAGGGTTTAACACTACTCTAATGTTCTGCATACCTTAAAAGTCGTAAATGATCTGTAAGGAGACATAAAGCACTACAAAACACTACAAAATACAGCAAAATGCGCTAAAATTGCCATAAAAGTGTTAAAAACCAGTGTAAAACACTGAACATTCTCTAAAAATATTAGCAATATGCATGAAAGTGCAAAACCGATTGTTTTAGAGTCGTATATACCAACAAAACTGTTCGAGATATACGGAAAAGAGCTAAAATATCTCAACAATACCCTGTCCTACGGTCCTAAACACCCTCCCAAAAATGGTATGGCATAGCATTAAAACCACATTAAAGAACAGTGGTAATGCTACAAATCTCTATTTAAATCCTGAAAAATGTATGTGAAAGCACCAAAAGCACTAAAAAAATATCTCAAAACGATCAAAAATGCCTGTAGAAGTGCTAAAAAGCACTAACAATGCACTGCAAAATAATGTAAAATATGAGCAAAAACGTCTCAAAAGGGTTAAAATACTAACTTTAAAGCCCTAAATACCCTCAACATTACGTGAAATCAGTTGAAAAGAGCTAAATTGTGAGATGAGAACCCTTAAACAGCTGACCTAAACACCCTCCCTCTGGTATGAAATGATACTAAAAGCATTCGAAATAGTTGTCCTAGCACTCGAAAAAACCTACAAAGAGCTTATAAATGTCCTGTACACCCCAAAAAGCACAGCAAAACGCTTAAAAATAAGAAAACAAACATCTTGAAACGGCACCCCACAGTACTAAAAATCGTTAAACAAATAAAAATTCTGGGTAAAAGCCGTAAATATATATGTAAAACAAAGCAGTCAACCTTGAAAAGGACTGAAAAATGCACATAATACTCTGAGCTTAGGTTAGAATCCCCTTCCCTCTAGTATGGGCTCCTTGGGCTCTGCCATGTATGCGCATTAGCCCTAGCCCTGAGCTCTCGCTAGAGACTCCCTCCTCCTGAATTCTCTATCTTTCCCATGTATGCGCATTAGCCCTAGCCCTGAGCTCTCGCTAGAGACTCCCTCCTCCTGAATTCCCTATCTCTGCCATATATGCGCATTAGCCCTAGCCCTGAGCTCTCGCTAGAGACTCCCTCCTCCTGAATGCCCTATCTTTCCCATGTATGCGCATTAGCCCCTGCGCCAGGATCCCTCTCTATTAACTACTTATGTTTACGGGACGTCTGGTAATATTCGGTGTCTTTCTCACAACGGATAACAGCGAGATATTTGCTCAGTTCTGCATATGAGGTGCAATCACCTCTCTTGGAATTCTTCTCACAGAATTTATTGGCAATGTATTCTGCATTCGAGAGAGGTGGCGCCGCGGTAACAGGTGCGAATCACATTCGGGAGCTCCCGGGTTCGATTCCTGGTGACCGTCCAGTCTGACCAATAAGATTCTTCTGGACTATCCCGGATTGAAAACTGAATGCTGGAGTGGTGTATTTTTTCTCTAGAATTATCTGTCGTTTCATTCATTATTCTCTTCATCCTTCGGGTCATTGCAAATGTCGGCGATGTGCTTACGTGCGGTGTGATAGGGAAAGGTATGATGTGTGTTACACATCGTCCTTCGGCTGGTCACTGGGGCGTCAGAACCGCCCCTTGAGGACATTGGATCTGGTGCCCGGGGGCAGTCTTGCCCATTTTGGGTGAAAGTAGCTAATTCTGAGGTATTTGAGTAGCATAATACTGACAAAAATTCATATCTGGGATAGGTGACTTTTGGGGGTCTGCTTGGGTGTATTAGGGAAAATTGTGAAGGTTGTTGAATTCAATTATGTTCTTTGCATTTTTGTTTTGGAGCTAACGGTATCCGAAATATACATTTTTATTGGTTTCAATTTTAAAATAGTTATACTTTTCTTAAACAAGAAGTCGTCTGTGATTCTTTTGTTTTACTCCTGGCCATGCAAAGAAGAGAATTTCAATGACAATCATAGTTTCCAAAACATTTGACCATCGCTTTAGCATAGTGCATTTTCTTGGTTTCCTTCTAGTTATGAGAAGCTGAGTAATAAGACTATTCAGCTAATCTCAATTGACATTAAGTAGAAAGAAGCATGTTTTGTAAGAATAGGTTTGTACAATAGGTAGAGAAAGTCATGTGAATGGAACACGTTAGATTTTTATGTATGTCCATCAAAGATTACATGTTCATTTCAAGTGACTTCATTCTTATATCTAAGAACCGATTGAGTGGCATATAATGTTACAAAAATAAATCCGCGGTTTTCCGTTCTGAAGACCAACCAATATTACAAAACAGAATATTCTATCTACATCATGCTAATGGAGATAAGCATTAGCAGAAATGGTCTTACCACTTGATTCCTTGTAAGCAGAAGGAAAATATGGCTCAAGGGATAGCCATGTCTTTTAAAACCTAGCTATGTGAACAATTGAAGTTCGGTTCACTTTGCAAGGCCAGCAGTAAACAAAAGTGAAATGAAAGGTAGAAGGTACAGAAGGACCTATTGCGACATACTACCCCCCCCGGGAAAAGGGATGACAGGATGAGAAACCACAGGCCAGCACACAGGAAACGACCGGGCTAGGCGCAGAGACGCAGGAAGTCCCTAACAGTCTCTAGAAAGCAGCCCTGGCGCGCCACTATACAGCGCCGGGAGGCCGAAAGGAAGTCTCTACAACGGCACCTAGCCTCAACCAGCGCAACCAAGAGGAAGGGAGTTCCTATCAAAGCAAGCAACCGTGCCACCTGCCTACAGAGCCTCAAACTACACCTGCGCCGACCTGAAAGATAAAGAATGGAAAGGAACTGTGGTAGATATACAGCACCCCAGCATTCGCCCAAGCGGTCCAAAGAAAAAAACTCGGAAAACACCGGACCAGAGTGCGCGGTCAACGGAGAGCGAACCTGGACCTCCCGAATCCAGTCCCAAACGAAACGCCTGAGCCACCTGGCTCGATCAAAGGAAATGATACTCCGTTTGAGAAAAGTTACGTAGTTTAAACTTGAAACCAATAACAATTAATATCTTAGAAAGGGTTAATCTACAACAAAAATGCACATAGCATAAACTGTGTGTTTTAACAAGATCTACATGTTTTGGTGGAGTACGTATTTGCCTGTTTCTTGCGATTTACTAGTTATGCAAAATTCAACAAAACTCACCCAGAATGAACAGACCTTCAGAAGCTATTCCCAAAAAATTAAGGTAATATATTTTATTTGCGGTATAAATATCTGTAATATACAGTATTTTAATCATGGTCGTTAGAGCGATTTTTAAGAAAAAACAAGATGTTCAAAACCTTTTCCTTGTGAAGGGTAGTTTGTGGTGGGAAGAATTTGTTTGCCAATCTTCTTGTCGCATCCTTAGAAGACACTAAACATAGGTACCAAGTCTGGTTTTTAACGATCTTTTCGATTTTGAGCTATGTTGTCCACAGACATATACGGGCCTTTTCCTAAAAATGCTCTTATCGGACTAAATGGCCCTCAATATTTCCAGTGAAACTTCGACATCGAAATTTTGTGGAATACAATAACTACTCAAAGCACTATGTACATAGTACGTGTAGAGAAAATAATATGTTAATTTATAATTTCATCATAGGTTTCTTACTCTTCCAGATATTATTGCTATAGATTGCAAATTAATGTGAAACCATAGCAGCAAATGTGCTGGGTGGTAAACGTACAGAGATTAACGTTACCTTAAAAAGTTGGACTATTATGCTGTGCAGGATTTTTCAGATCATTGAGCTGCATTAATCATTGCGGTTACGTGTGAAACTCAAAACCATCTGAATGGAATGACTACATCCAAGTAAAGAGAGATCTATTTCACATTAACTCGCAGCATCAATTGAATAAAAATGTGGGACTGAATGGGATTCAATCGCGTAGATGAAAAGCATGAAACGTGCTTATTACTATGATGAGCATATTCTGTGATGATTCGGTCACAAAATATGTGCTATTTTGGAAATACCCGGAAAACCAGATGAAGCTGAGAGATTAGCAATAAAATAAGCTTGCAGTCTACCATATCGAAGAGAGGAAACACAGTTGTGGAAAGCTACTAACGTTGTTTCTGTAATTTTCCTTCCTACCAACTTCAGGCCCTCATTTTGGATTTATGTTCCGTTATATATAAAAAAAGGTCTATACTAAATGTTTATATGTAAGAATAAGTTTCTCATACTACCTGTATGTACACTAAGGAAAAAGTTGAATCAGACTTTAAAAAGCTGATGTGTTACGCTAAACATGACTTTCTCTACCCCAGTCTTTACTAGTGGATAAACAAATTATTCTTACGGAAGTTTATATATATATATACCTACTTCACCTTAATGAGAAAGCCTTTGCAGAAGTGACTACATTATCTATTTCTTATATATACAAAGGAGGCCGTGGCGGTGGTGCTGGTTGCGATAGCAGTACCAGTAGTAACACAGTCACATGCTGTCTATAAATACTTGGATTTAAAATATGATCTAGTATATATCAATGTTACATACTTTCACAACGCTGGAAATACACTCTATACACACACACACACACAAGCGCGCTAAAACAGCACAACGGACCAGTAAAAGAGAACACACTGATATCGTACATATACACACTCGCACTTACAACTACACCTACACAGATAGATTACTCAAACACCAAATGTCTACACAATATATTTACACAAATATGTTATCTCTTAGTGCCCGTACTTCCAGGCTTCGCCAGTTTTGGCTGATTAGAATCAAATCCCAGCATGCTGTCCTCCCCAACTGTTTGAAGCTGAAAATACTTCCAGCAATATTTTTTTTCCTAACATCCTCCATCCGTACAGAAGTATTTCCAAATGAAGAATTCGCAGAAAATGCTGTATACATTTTTTTCCCAATATAAATATCTCTAATATATGGTATCTTAATCGAAATAGAGCTATGTTTGAGAAAATAAAACAAAATTCAAAACTATTGCATATAGTGGTTTGTAGAAAATCTTTGTGTCACATCTTTAAAAGGTTTCGTAATCGGCTTACTTTCCCCATATTTGCAGGACTGACACCTTCCTAGGACATACACACCAATGCCTAGGGACTAGAATCCTGTCGGGGAGCCAACGGCACGAAACCACAAAATGAGGAACCTGTTACGAGGGACGGACCGCAGTCAGACGTGAACATGAGGAAGTGAATGATATGAAATGTAAGCAAAATTGATGGTTGGAAAAGTGATGATGGAGCAATTGGTGGAATGAGTGCCTGGGGAAACCGGATGATCCGGAGAAAACCCGTCCAGACGCCACTTTGGCCACCACGAATCCCATATACTGGCGCCTGGGATCGAAGCCGGACTCCCAAGAAGGGAGACGAGCGTACTAACCACTCAACCACGGCCATATTTGAAAGGTGCTGAACCTAAACACTAAAGTGGTATTTCTGTTTTTGAGTTACGTTGCTGACACACAGGTACTTCTTCCAAAATTCTTTTTCTGTTTTCTAGGTGCCTCAAAGCATTTGATGTCCAATTTGGGGTAAAGTGCAATACTTCATTTATCTACACGTACATTATAAAGAAAGTAAAAACTCAATGGCACAACCAGAACACTGTCACATTCCGTGTAGATGCTCTATGCTATCAATGCTGTAAGAAGTAAAATGCCTTCAGCTATGAATATTATGTGCGTTCATAAAACACAAGTTGCTTATGATGTTTAACCAGATTTTAAATTAAATTTTAACTATTTCAAGGCAAATATTATAGTACTATATGTTGCACCATAACGGGGGGGAAAAAAACTCACAAGATGGCAACAGAAGTTCTGTTAACAAAGTGGCATGTAGTTAGCAGTGTGCATCATGCGACTAGAATATGAGAAACCAAAGTCAACAGTTCGTGATTATCCTATATTATGATTATTATTATGATTATTATTAATAATTCTTCTTATTATTAATTATTAATTAATATTATTATTACTATGACTATTATTATAATGATAGTGAATGTGATTATGATTATAATGACAATAAATATGGTTATGACATTATTATTATTATTATTATTATTACTACTATTATTATTATTATTATTATTACTACTATTATTATTATTATTATTATTACTACTATTATTATTATTATCATCATCATCATGGTTATGATCACCACCACCACCACCACCACCACCACCACCACCACCACCACCACCACCACCACCACCACCACCACCACCACCACCACCACCACCACCACCACCACCACCACCACCACCACCACCACCACCACCACCACCACCACCACCACCACCACCACCACCACCACCACCACCACCACCACCACCACCACCACCACCACCACCACCACCACCACCACCACCACCACCACCACCACCACCACCACCACCACCACCACCACCACCACCACCACCACCACCACCACCACCACCACCACCACCACCACCACCACCACCACCACCACCACCACCACCACCACCACCACCACCACCACCACCACCACCACCACCACCACCACCACCACCACCACCACCACCACCACCACCACCACCACCACCACCACCACCACCACCACCACCACCACCACCACCACCACCACCACCACCACCACCACCACCACCACCACCACCACCACCACCACCACCACCACCACCACCACCACCACCACCACCACCACCACCACCACCACCACCACCACCACCACCACCACCACCACCACCACCACCACCACCACCACCACCACCACCACCACCACCACCACCACCACCACCACCACCACCACCACCACCACCACCACCACCACCACCACCACCACCACCACCACCACCACCACCACCACCACCACCACCACCACCACCACCACCACCACCACCACCACCACCACCACCACCACCACCACCACCACCACCACCACCACCACCACCACCACCACCACACCACCACCACCACCACCACCACCACCACCACCACCACCACCACCACCACCACCACCACCACCACCACCACCACCACCACCACCACCACCACCACCACCACCACCACCACCACCACCACCACCACCACCACCACCACCACCACCACCACCACCACCACCACCACCACCACCACCACCACCACCACCACCACCACCACCACCACCACCACCACCACCACCACCACCACCACCACCACCACCACCACCACCACCACCACCACCACCACCACCACCACCACCACCACCACCACCACCACCACCACCACCACCACCACCACCACCACCACCACCACCACCACCACCACCACCACCACCACCACCACCACCACCACCACCACCACCACCACCACCACCACCACCACCACCACCACCACCACCACCACCACCACCACCACCACCACCACCACCACCACCACCACCACCACCACCACCACCACCACCACCACCACCACCACCACCACCACCACCACCACCACCACCACCACCACCACCACCACCACCACCACCACCACCACCACCACCACCACCACCACCACCACCACCACCACCACCACCACCACCACCACCACCACCACCACCACCACCACCACCACCACCACCACCACCACCACCACCACCACCACCACCACCACCACCACCACCACCACCACCACCACCACCACCACCACCACCACCACCACCACCACCACCACCACCACCACCACCACCACCACCACCACCACCACCACCACCACCACCACCACCACCACCACCACCACCACCACCACCACCACCACCACCACCACCACCACCACCACCACCACCACCACCACCACCACCACCACCACCACCACCACCACCACCACCACCACCACCACCACCACCACCACCACCACCACCACCACCACCACCACCACCACCACCACCACCACCACCACCACCACCACCACCACCACCACCACCACCACCACCACCACCACCACCACCACCACCACCACTACCACCTACCACTACCACTACCACTACCACTACCACTACCACTACCACTACCACTACCACTACCACTACCACTACCACTACCACTACCACTACCACTACCACTACCACTACCACTACCACTACCACTACCACTACCACTACCACTACCACTACCACTACCTACTACACTACTACTACTACTACTACTACTACTACTACTACTACTACTACTACTACTACTACTACTACTACTACTACTACTACTACTACTACTACTACTACTACTACTACTACTACTACTACTACTACTACTACTACTACTACTACTACTACTACTACTACTACTACTACTACTACTACTACTACTACTACTACTACTACTACTACTACTACTACTACTACTACTACTACTACTACTACTACTACTACTACTACTACTACTACTACTACTACTACTACTACTACTACTACTACTACTACTACTACTACTACTACTACTACTACTACTACTACTACTACTACTACTACTACTACTACTACTACTACTACTACTACTACTACTACTACTACTACTACTACTACTACTACTACTACTACTACTACTACTACTACTACTACTACTACTACTACTACTACTACTACTACTACTACTACTACTACTACTACTACTACTACTACTACTACTACTACTACTACTACTACTACTACTACTACTACTACTACTACTACTACTACTACTACTACTACTACTACTACTACTACTACTACTACTACTACTACTACTACTACTACTACTACTACTACTACTACTACTACTACTACTACTACTACTACTACTACTACTACTACTACTACTACTACTACTACTACTACTACTACTACTACTACTACTACTACTACTACTACTACTACTACTACTACTACTACTACTACTACTACTACTACTACTACTACTACTACTACTACTACTACTACTACTACTACTACTACTACTACTACTACTACTACTACTACTACTACTACTACTACTACTACTACTACTACTACTACTACTACTACTACTACTACTACTACTACTACTACTACTACTACTACTACTACTACTACTACTACTACTACTACTACTACTACTACTACTACTACTACTACTACTACTACTACTACTACTACTACTACTACTACTACTACTACTACTACTACTACTACTACTACTACTACTACTACTACTACTACTACTACTACTACTACTACTACTACTACTACTACTACTACTACTACTACTACTACTACTACTACTACTACTACTACTACTACTACTACTACTACTACTACTACTACTACTACTACTACTACTACTACTACTACTACTACTACTACTACTACTACTACTACTACTACTACTACTACTACTACTACTACTACTACTACTACTACTACTACTACTACTACTACTACTACTACTACTACTACTACTACTACTACTACTACTACTACTACTACTACTACTACTACTACTACTACTACTACTACTACTACTACTACTACTACTACTACTACTACTACTACTACTACTACTACTACTACTACTACTACTACTACTACTACTACTACTACTACTACTACTACTACTACTACTACTACTACTACTACTACTACTACTACTACTACTACTACTACTACTACTACTACTACTACTACTACTACTACTACTACTACTACTACTACTACTACTACTACTACTACTACTACTACTACTACTACTACTACTACTACTACTACTACTACTACTACTACTACTACTACTACTACTACTACTACTACTACTACTACTACTACTACTACTACTACTACTACTACTACTACTACTACTACTACTACTACTACTACTACTACTACTACTACTACTACTACTACTACTACTACTACTACTACTACTACTACTACTACTACTACTACTACTACTACTACTACTACTACTACTACTACTACTACTACTACTACTACTACTACTACTACTACTACTACTACTACTACTACTACTACTACTACTACTACTACTACTACTACTACTACTACTACTACTACTACTACTACTACTACTACTACTACTACTACTACTACTACTACTACTACTACTACTACTACTACTACTACTACTACTACTACTACTACTACTACTACTACTACTACTACTACTACTACTACTACTACTACTACTACTACTACTACTACTACTACTACTACTACTACTACTACTACTACTACTACTACTACTACTACTACTACTACTACTACTACTACTACTACTACTACTACTACTACTACTACTACTACTACTACTACTACTACTACTACTACTACTACTACTACTACTACTACTACTACTACTACTACTACTACTACTACTACTACTACTACTACTACTACTACTACTACTACTACTACTACTACTACTACTACTACTACTACTACTACTACTACTACTACTACTACTACTACTACTACTACTACTACTACTACTACTACTACTACTACTACTACTACTACTACTACTACTACTACTACTACTACTACTACTACTACTACTACTACTACTACTACTACTACTACTACTACTACTACTACTACTACTACTACTACTACTACTACTACTACTACTACTACTACTAACTACTACTACTACTACTACTACTACTACTACTACTACTACTACTACTACTACTACTACTACTACTACTACTACTACTACTACTACTACTACTACTACTACTACTACTACTACTACTACTACTACTACTACTACTACTACTACTACTACTACTACTACTACTACTACTACTACTACTACTACTACTACTACTACTACTACTACTACTACTACTACTACTACTACTACTACTACTACTACTACTACTACTACTACTACTACTACTACTACTACTACTACTACTACTACTACTACTACTACTACTACTACTACTACTACTACTACTACTACTACTACTACTACTACTACTACTACTACTACTACTACTACTACTACTACTACTACTACTACTACTACTACTACTACTACTACTACTACTACTACTACTACTACTACTACTACTACTACTACTACTACTACTACTACTACTACTACTACTACTACTACTACTACTACTACTACTACTACTACTACTACTACTACTACTACTACCACCACCACCACCACTACTACTACTGCTACTACTACTATTACTATCTCCAACTTTTTATGTAGCTTAACGTACCTTAACTTGATTGGTTATTTCGAACGATGAATGAAATTGTTGAAATTATGCCTAAATCATCTCAGGATCCATGGAGTTTAAAGTTATTCGCCAACGTATTCTCAGGATAAGAGAAATTCTCGAAAGAAACCTTATTCCGGTAACTCCCCCTGAGCGAGATTCGAACACTGTCAAGCTACCCCCACACTACCGAGGTGGGCAAATAAATACTGTTAAAAAGCTTATTCTTCTATTTGCTTTATGCTAATCTAAATAAAATAAGAGTAAATGTAACTTATTACTTGCTTCCTTTTATGTCGAAGGAAAAAACATGGTACACTAGGCTACGGCGATAGTCAAATCTTTTAAAACCTAATTGCTATGTGGTTGAAATTCGTTCCTTTCCATGGCCAGAAGTTGAAAAATTCGCGTATAAGAAAAGTTTAAGATTATACAACTGAAACCAATAAAAAGGAATATCTCGGAAATCGTCAACTTCACGAAAAATGTATGTAATAATCCTGTGTTTTAACGAGATATACATTTTTTGTGAAGTAATTTTTATCTTACTCTCACTGTTTACCAGTTATGAAAAATGAAGAGGTCTTCAGAGGCTATTTCCAGAAAATAAGAGATATATATTTTATTTATCATGTTAACATCTTTAGGTAGCTTACGTATTTTATTCAGGAGCGTTAGAGCTGATTTTAAGAAAATAAAACCCTTCGAAAAATGTTCCATGTAAAGGGTAGTTGGAGTGGGAATATTTTACTGAAAATCTTGTGTCACTTCCTTGTAAAGCGCTGAACTTATATACCGATTTTTCGTTTTTTATTAAAATGCTTCTATTTTTATTCGACTCTAAAACATTAATTTCCGGTGAAATCTCGGTATTGAAATTTTGGTTGGAACAACAATAGGTACCTTAAGTCGTACGGAATAATGCCGTCATATAGCCAGGATTTCAACCTCGGATCTGCCATTTCCCAAACGGCTGCTCTTATTTGCAAAATGCCGACACGACGTTAAAACTTCCAACTGACTCTCATTTTCCGTAAACCACAAGGTGATATAAACTTATTTTGGAATTATATATCTCAATGTCGACTTAAAAGTTACAAATTAAGCCCTGGGCATAATTGTTTAACCACCCATTAGATCAATAATTATTATTGGCTGATTAAACTGTAACGGTTAAATCTTGATGGTAAAACTATGAAGCATGGGACTTAAAGTATGTACAAACGATATCTTAAGTCGCCTTTGGGGCATGTCATCTCAAAATAGATTTCAGATTGCCTTATGGTTTACCGGAAAAAAGCGAGTCAGATTGAGAATTTAATGTCATGTTGGCATATGGTAATGGTAAATTAGTAAGAATCACTGTTGGAAATTTGTGGTGGACAAAGCGGCGCTGGGGCGGGTTTTCTCCGGGTACTCCGGTTTCCCCCGCCATCGCATTCCACCGGTGCTCCATCATCATTCATGTATCATCAGTGTCACCGCCTGCGGTGCCATTAGTAGTTAAAGCGGGCGTTAAACACTACCCAAAAAAAAAAAAAAAAAAACTGTTGGAAACCGGGAGATTCATTGTTCAAATTGCGGCTATGGCATTTAATTTTTCAGTTGGACTACCTTTCCAATACGATTTGTGTGAAGAAAAGATTGCACATATATTGGAAAGGTTCTTCAAATACCCTAAATAGACGCAGAAATTAGCATTGCAGCAATCTAGGCAACTAAAAATAAACTATGCTGCCCTAAAACAGTATTATAAAATCATAAAATAATATTGTTTGGCACTTAAAAGCCAAAGAAATGTATGTGAAGAAATTTCATGCTTCATGATACGCACGAAAACTGCTTAAAATGGCGTGCTTAACCAAAGAATCATAGCCAAAACTATGTAATAAATATAAATCATCATTATTATGTATAAAATAGCTAATAATTGATGTTTAGGAAAGTATATTAAGTATATAAAACTTGAAATAAACATACAATATGGTAGGAGAAGCAGAACAACAATAACAACAAAAACAACAACAAAAGGCATCACGATATGCCAAGTGCGGTAATTTTTACTTTCTTCATACGCACTATGTACATAGTGTATAGAGAAAGTATTGCACTCCACCAAAAAATTCGATACAGAGATTTCACCGGAAATATATGTTTTAGGGTCCCCAATATCCAAAAAAAGCATTTTCAGAAAAAGGTCCGTGTGTGTGTCCGTGTGTCTTTGAACACGATAACTCAAAAACGAAAAGTCGGTAAAATACCAAACTTGGTATTTAAGTTTAGTATCTTCCAGGGATGCGACACGAAGATTTTTTGAAAAATCCCCCTACTCCCAACTACCCTTTACATGGAACTTTTTTCGAAAATTTTGATTTTCTCAAAAATGGCTCTAACGATTTTGATTAAAATTTCGTATATTAAACATATATACCTGACAAATAAAATGTATATCTTGAATTTTCTGGGAATAGCCTCTGAAGAGTAGTTTAATCAGAATGAATTTTACTAAATTTTGAATAACTGCTAAACCGTAAGGGATGGACAAAAACTTACTCACAAAAAATGTAGAGCACATTAAAACACACAATTTATGTTATATACATTTTTTCGTGGAGTTCGTCGTTTTTGTGACATTCCTTATATTTGGTTTCTGCTATGAAAAACGTATACTTTTCTCATACAGGAACTTGTCAACTCCTATCCATATAGACAAAGGAACTTCATTGACATATCAACCAGCCTTTGTCTATCACTTTAACCTACCGTTGTCCCTTATTTCGCTCCTACTTACAAGGAAGCGAGTAATTAGACTATTTCTGCTATTTTTTTCTGATTAGCATAAAGTAAATAAAAGTGTACGCTTTTTAAGAATACTTTGTTGCAGGGATATGGAGAAAGTCATGTGAATGGTACACATCAGATTATTTTAAGAATGTAACAAAGGAGAAGAACAAAACTTAACAAATAACTAAGTTCATAATTATACGAACATTATTAGTGAAATTATTCAAATGTACTAGGAGCATATAAAATGTATATTATATTAATATTTCACGAAAAGTGGGAACAAGGAAACCTGTCGTCCCCATCGCGATGTGCAGATTACAATACTAAAAAGAATAATCTTCAACTTTATGTTATAAGTGAATATTTTATAAAGTTCCGGTACACAGTCTCTGAATATGGAAGACGTAGCCACTGACGCTACAAGTTTATCTCAGAAATCGAGATTAATATTATAGTAACTGTACAGAAAATCATGTATTGTATGAACTATCATCAATAATTTATGCAAGTACATACCATAAAGAAGATTCAAAATCTTCTCGGGCTTTTTTAAATTCATTTCCTCTTAAAGAATCCTACTAACCAAACAAGGGGATTGAGATTCTTATACTCACCAACAATATAGCTAGCAATTACTTGGTGTGTAATATAACCGGGTTATAAAAATGAAATACTCTCTCAACAATTGGTTCGAGGCTAAACAGAAATTCCAGTTACGCCAACTGTAAGCGTGACCAACGTTACAGATCCAGCGGCAAATTCAAACTGATAAAACAGTCTCAGCATAATTACTACTTCGAGGGTCCAGGACGAGAGTTCCCGAGACGTACAGCAGCCCAGTCAACTCCGAGACTACAAGCTACACCGACACCGAAGGTGAGGTAACCGACAGAAACAAAAGGTTCCGCGACAACATATGTTGGAAAGGTTCTTTAAATACCCTAAATATGCAGAGTTTTAATTGGAATAGTCTAAAGCCAGCATTAAGGAGCAAGGTAAAGCATTGCACTGCATGTGAAGCACTAGCAAATTCCTCTATGAGACCTATTAAAGGCTAAAGAAAGGTAGAAAAACGAAGGAATTTTTGTTTGAGAAAGGTATAAGTGCTAATAATTACATAAAAATGAAAAACTCTGCAAAAATCTGCGTTGTACATAACCCGTGTGTTAGCTAAATTTACATGTGTTATATAGACATTTTATCTATTTACTAGATATCCAAAAGTAATCCAGAATGAAGAGACTTCAAAGGCTGTTCCCAGAAAATTCAACATACACATTTTATCTGTGATCAAAGTATCTCAAACACATGGGATTTTAATAATAATCGTTAGCCATTTCTCAGAAAATAAAATTTTCGAGGAAGGTTTCACTTAAAGGATGCTTTGATGGAAGGACTTTATTTAAAATCTTCATATCGCAGCCCTGAAAAAGCTGAATTTAAATACTAAGGTTTGTATTTAATGAACTTTTCATTTTTGAGTTATGCTGTTCACAAATACAACACGTGGACCGCTGTGGGTATTGTAACGGCGGCGCGTGAGCCTGAGCGACCGCTGAAGGAATCGCTGCCTAGCCCGCTCTAATAATAGAGAGAACAGACACAATAGCAGGGAAAACAAAGATCTTTATGTGTTTCCCTGCAAGACTTCTCGGACTTTTAACTATCCCTAGACCAAGAAAATTAGACTTCCAGAGTTATGTCTTTCTAAATGGACAAAACGGAATTTTTCAGTAATGTCTAAGAGTTGAACTTTTGAAGCCCGGCTACGGACTATGTAAGGATCCGACAGGTGCCGGTGAGTGAAGTGAGTTAAAAAATCAATCTGTGAGAGAGGAATGTGAAGAAAGTGACGTGAACGCAATGATTCAGTTATTTGTGCATGAAAGGTATAAGTGTTGTATTACGTGTATTGCTCTAATGTTCAGTAAAGTAAATTTAACAGAAGTTGTGTTCTCATTTGTTACAGTATGGATGTTTAACTGTGTGTGACATACTGTGTTTCCCCTCATTGGCTGGAGTTGGAGTCAATGTTATGACCTTGTTTGGAGACTCCTGTTCTGGAGTCATTTTTGAGAGAATGAGAATAACTAAATATTATCTGGGATGGAAGCAATTTCTTGATTCTTTGTTGCACCCTTTAAATGTACTTATTCAATGTTTCAATTGCTGAATTGTTGTGTTCTCTTATAGTTCTCTCACTCTCACGCCTTTTTCAGAATTCAGAAGGTCTTAAAATTGATATTTTCGCAGAGTCTTAACGTTTAACTTTTCAGAAAATATAGATAGGATTGAATAGGATGTGGCCGGAGAGGATTCGGCAACGAACCTGAGGTTATTTTACCTATGCCACCACGATGGGGCGACCCCGGGAAGGAGGATGAGGTGAGAGGATGTACCGGGTGGCCGGAACCAGAATCTAACACAGCAATGGCAGGGTCCCTACAGTTTCCAGATTAAGGCACCTCGATAGTTGGGTAGGCAGACCGGAGCTCCCGATCCACAAAGGGTTCAACGGCTCCACCAGGAGGGTCCTCATCCTGGCAACCAGCCGTGGCCAAGGGACGAGATTAACTTAGTGTCCTTTTTTCATGTCACGCTGTACCAAGCACCATCACCGACACTTCCAAACTTGAAGGAAACTAACGTAATGAAAGAGGAATGAAATGACAATGCAAACCGCACGAAAGGATAGGAAATTCACCTGGCGACCCGGGAAAACCCTCAAAGTACCCACGAGTCAGTTACGTCACGGTAAGCGAACCCGGGACCTCTAAAATGGGTCACAGACGAAATCGCCTGAGCCATCCCGCTCGATAAACTTTTGGGTAAAATACAATTAATTCTCTACCTCAGGTTAGCAGTAGCGAAAACAAATGTATCATTTTAACGTGGCCTTGACATGAAGTAGGATTAAGGTAGCACTATTAGGATTAAGGAAAATGAGCTATCATATATCATTACCCTGTTATTCTCAGAGAATGGATAGAATTTTGTATAAATTAGCTAAGGATAACATAAATTAAGGGAGAAAATAAGCAAGTGTGCGCAGGTGTGGCTGCAGGTAGCCCGTACGATGATGTACTTCTCCAGTCGCTTAATTACTCAACTTTTAAGAGGCCCATACTTGCTGCTTATGAGTTTCCTAATCTTTAGCGTGGTTTATCGCCTTAATGGTCCCACTCATCCAAAGAGATAGCGGATTAACATGTTAGATCCTGTCAGCCTAACTCGTTTGCACCTCTGTGTAATAATGACGTATTATTGGCTTTTAACAGGAACGCTTACAAATTCTACTATTCCCCCACTCGTAAGCAAGCAGATATTGGCGGATAATTTAAACAAAAATATGGAGTTATGTTTATGGACGCTCTTTAGCTGTTGTGGTTCTCAGCATCCCATTCTATACTGGGCGTGAAAGACCGATTAATTTTGCTCAGAGGCTCTTGAGGTTCTTTTACGTGGCGTAAATCTAAGATACTTCCCTTCCGAAGGAAGCCGTGCTAAGGTCTTTTACGCCCGAAAAAAATCCATGGTTTGAAGCATGGTAACCATTACACCAAGGAGAGCGACGATAATATGGGCCTGCATACCTTAGAAACAATAAATAATAAAAGGATGAGCTAATTAATAGAATAATATTGTGAATAATTTCAGTGCAACTCTTGCTTATATTTTTAATTTACCTCTGAAATTTCTTTAGCAGCGATGGGGCGTGTAAGTTTTTTGGTTATTGCTGATGTTTTCTATGTACATAGTACACAGAACAATATGCGTATTCGATAGACAATGTATTGCAGTCCATCAAAAATTCGATGCAGAAAAGTCCTCGGAAATATATGTTTGCGGATTCACGTATCCCAAATAAAACATTTTTAGAAATAAAAAATATCAGAATAAATAACGAAAATGCAGTTACTTAAGTTTAATATTCTCCTAGGGTGTGACATGAACATCTACAGAATAATCTCCCCAATCTAAACTACCCCCTAACACGGAAGATTTTTCGAAATTTTGGATTTTTTAAAAAATGGTTCTAGAGATTTTGAGTTAAATGTCATATATTCAAGATATTTACATCACAAACATGTATTATCTCAAATTTACAGGGAATAAATTCTAAAACACTTCATATTTTTTGTATAACTGGTAATCGTAGAAAGTAGACAAAATCTTACTACACAAATACTATAGATTTCGCTAAAACAAAATTTTGTTGTTGTTGTTGTGGTGGTGATGATAACCGTTTCCGACATATTCCATATTATTGGTTTATATGTTTTATTATTTATACCTTTCTACTTGTGAAGTCGTTATTTTTTTTTTAATTTTTTTTTTTTTGTCTTTCTTACTCCTGACCATGCACAGATAACGGTATTTCTCTATCATCAGTTAGTGACCAGCTTTATTTGACTATAATTTAGGCAGTGTATTCCCTTATTTCTCTTGCACCTACAAAAATATGTAATAAAAATACCTACTTCTGTTAATGGTTATCGTGACTAGAGTGGAGTAGATAGAATAACAAACTAGATAGATAAGGTCATGTGAATAGGATACATCAGATGTTTATAAAATAAGGTATTAATGAACATAAACGATTCATTATGTTCTCTACTGGATATATGAAACTCAGTTTACCAGCTGCAATTGCCAACATAAGGTGTTTATGTGTCACAATGACATTTTCCTCACAGCAGACATTGTATGTCGCACTGCACCTTAGCCAATTACAATCCCAGATTAAGGAAAGTTTAGCTTCAGGGTCAGCCAACTTGACGACTTCTGACATCAGAGTAGTTGTTTGAAGCAAGACAGAAGAAAGGTTACAACAACAGAAAGGTTACTGGGACAGATCCCTTTTTAATTCCTTAAATTGCAGTGTCCTCATTTCTCCTCCTACATCTTTGTTTTTATCCTCTAAAATAAACGCATGGAAGAGAAAATATGTGTTAGACACAAAGTGTCAAGGTAATAAGCTTTTGGTTTAACTACCTTTTTGTGGCGTAACAGTTTTACACAGAGCTGTAAAATGTGGAATGCAAAACACGTGGAAGGTTGGGTTAACGCCTACCAATTTATGTCAGCATTGTGATTGTCAGATATGGACTTCCCTTCTCATTGACATCCAAGAGAAACGTTGGTGGCGCCAAAGACTATGTCTGATGCAGCTAGGACTCGTAAAAAGTAAAAAAAAAAAAAAAAAAAAAAAATCCCCTGAGCAACAATTGTGGATCGTTTTTACGCCAAGTAGGAACCTGTTTTTCCCTAGTGCCATATTACATGCAAATATGGGGTACAACGCGAGGTGCTAATGTCCGCAAGGGTGTCTGTCTCTAAATAGTATAACTGAAAAACGAAAAACCGGTGAAGAGCCAAACTTAGTATTAAGTTCAGTATCTTCCATGAATGCGATACAAATATTTTCTATTTTTAAAAAATGATATTAATGATTTTGATTAAAATTCTATATATTAACGACACTTATATGACATGTAAAATGTATTCTTGACTCTTCCGGAAGTAACCTCTAAGCCCTATTCATTCTGGATCACACTTGCACAATTTACAAAGCTTAAGAGATAAATAAAATCTTAGTGCTCCTTTACAACAAATTATTACACATACATTTTTTGCAGAGTTAACTATTTCCGAAATTTCCTTGTTTTTAATTTATATTTCCCATTTTGTTTTTCCTAAAAAAAGTATATGATATAAATGATGTGTTTTATCGAGATTTATCTTTTACGGTTTATCAGATATGCAAAATTCAGCAAAATTCATATAAAATAATGAGTTCTTCAGAGGCTATTCCCATTGAAGATGTAGATCTTATTTGGCATGTAAATATCTTAAACATATGATATTTTAACCAAAATCGTTAGAGATTATTTGAGAAATTTTTTTTTTGAAAAAGTTGCCATGTAAAAGGTAGTTGGGAATGAAAGGATTTTTTTGAAAATATTCGTGTTGTATCCTTGAAAGATACTGAACTTAAATATCAAGTTTGGTATGTGAAGGACTATTCGTTTTTTTAGCTATGCTGCACACATACGCAAGAACACTTTTCTAAAAATGCCTTTTTTGGATTCAGGGGTTCCCAAAATGTATTTCCGGTGAAATCTCGATATGGAATTGTTGTCTCTATACACTATATACATAGTATGTGTAGAGAAAATAAAAATAAAGCTATTTAAAAATCAAATTTGGTAGATATTTAAGTGCGGCACCTTTTCAAGGGCGATACACGAAAGAGTTTTAAGAAAATATTCTCGTCCCCAAATTACACATTACATGAAACATTTTTTTAAAAAATCTGATGTGTTCCATTCCCATGAATAGTTGTTCCGCAAACAATTTCTTACAAAAGATGATTCTTTTATCTACATCATGCTATTAGAGAAAAAGATTAGCAGAGTTGATCTTTTAGCTCGTTCATTTGTGAGTAGAAGCATTTTACCTTTTATTGCAATGATTATTAATCTAAAAAATAGGGCATATATATACATATATATTAATTCACCCGAAAAAAATAAATCTTAATAAATATAAGAACTATATGTAAAATGATAGTTAAAAGGACATTAATTAAATACAAATAAGGGGATACACTAGGCTATAGAGATAGCAACCAGCTTTTAAAGATTTGACTAAGTGAAACATTTGTTTTTGAGGAGTAAAACACAGAGACGAAAAAAAAATTCCCGATTGAGAAAAGTTAAAGTAGCTCAAAATTGAAAACAATAAAATGGAGTATCTCAGGAATAGGTAACTCTACAAAAAACATATATCCCTACATTTTCTGTTTTAACAAGATCTGTTTACCAATTACACAAATCTTAAACAAAATTCATCCAAAATGAAGATGTCTTTAGAGGCTATACCATAAAATTCAGATTATACATGTAGCTTTTCATAAAAATATCTTAAACATATGGTATTTTAATCAAATTTTTAGAGCTGTTTTTGAGAAAATCTAAAATTTCGAACAATTCTCCATGTAATGGGAAGTGTGGACTGGGATGATTTTCTTGAAAGTCTTTGTGTCATATATCTGGAAGATACACAATTTAAATACCAAGTTTGGTATTTAACTGACTTTTAGTTTCTGAGTTATGTTGTTGACACACAAACACACACACTCACGGACCTTTTGCTAAAAGTGTTTTATTTATTTACTTATTTATTCAGATATTCCTAAAACATGTTTCGGTAAAATCACGTTATGAAGTTTTTGGGTGGAGTACAATACCTATGCTTTTTTGGTCAAATTACACCTATGCATTACCTTAATATTAACCAGTATTGATTCCACAAGGTTGAAGTACAGTCTCTGCTATAGAAGGAAGAAAACCGTCCCACGTGAAGTTTGATGTAGCTTTTAAACCTCTCCTAAAATATATCAAGTGTTCCTAAGGGAACGAACGATAATATGTCACTGCAGGATTGTTCATGGAGCATAAAATAAATATGAGGAGCAGGTTGATGTATCATATCGCCGCCCTAGCGCTGCGGACGCCACACCTACATTTATAACCTCGATATAAGACCGGCACGATATATAAACAAGCTGCCAAACAAAATGTGTGTCTGTAACGGAAGGAGGCAATACTACAGAGAAATAAATATCTCAAGTGAAACAAACTGAAGGCTGGAATTTTAATTTCATTTCCTTCGTGATCTAAGCTTCATGAGATCGCTGCTGGTCATGAAGGAATGAGCAAAGATCGTTTACGATAACTGGCTGTACGTGTCTAACAGAGCAATTTCCAGTCATTTAACTCCGTTTATTTATTTTTCTAAAGTAGCTAAAAGCAAGTAAGAAGAGCAACGAAAGTTTAAAAAAAAAAATCTTACTGTATAATTACACTCTTACACAGGCTAAATGAGATCCTGTTTCATGAAGATTATGGAACAAGATCTCTTGGTTTCTTCCTTCCATAAAGATTATGCAAGAAGAAACCCACGAGGATACGAACATCTATCGGTGTGATTAAATGACAGAAACTAATTTAAATTTTGTTTAATTCTATTTTATTTTAAGTCGCTTTAACTCGATCATATCGCAACGGAATTGTTCAATATTACCTCGTTTAAGATACGTATGATTTGGATAGGGGCATTTTAAGATCTCATCCCGTTCCATACAGTCTTTGACCAAGAGGATGACGTTGGAGATCCTCTTCAACAGTAAATATATCAATATTCATTAAAAATATTAAAGCAAAAAAATAATATAATTTGAATTATATAATAACCTCTTCTTATCAAACAAAGGAATCAATATATATATATATATATATATATATATATATATATATATATATATATATACCTATATAAAAATACAGTTGCACTAACACTGTAGTCAGATAGGCTATCTGTAGTCAGATGGCAAAGTGCAGCTACCTTCTAAGGTCTCATCTCCTCACAACATTCTAAGAATTTAACTCCGCGACTGGGAGACTCATCTTTTGAATGATTCACACTACTTCTGATTGTAAAGGTTTTTTTTTTTATCTCATTAATGGTAAGTACTAATGCGTGAGAACCGTTTATAGCTGAGAAATAAGCAATTCATAATAAGGGAGCGCGACAGTAAGTAGAGAAGGTATTGCATCCCATCCAAAGATTCGATGTCGAGGATTTATCGGAAATATGTGTTTACAGAATCACTGGCCCATTTAAACAATGTTGCGTTGACTTTAAAGATATCGATTTAAAAATATTATAACAAACGTTTTTATTGAATAAAAATGTTTATAGTTACAAATAAAGTGTTATTTTCACAGCTACTAGGGTGGGCTGATAAGTCCAGGGCCTCACTTAGATATGGTGCCACTAGGCCAGTTAGAGGGTAGCATCATATAGTTTAGCTCTAGACTAGCTTGTATCCATAATTACAGGTCAATCAATAGCTTGTTTAATTTTCAAATGACAGCATTTTAAACAGTAAAACTTTAGAGTTTTCACGAAAATGGAGGATTTGGGAAAACGAGCAGTGATTACATACTTCTACTTAAAAGGCTTAACGCCAATAGAAATCAAGGAGGATATGGACAGTACATTGAAAGATTCTGCCCCTTCATTATCAATTATTAAAAGGTGGGGGTGCACAGTTTAAAATGGGACGTACGAGCCTCGCTCTGGACTCCCTGTGGAAGTGACAACTCCAAGGATAATCGAAAAAATTAATCGTTTAGTATTGGAAGACCGCAGATTAAAGTTGTTTGAGATAGCAGAGGCTGTAAAACATATCAAAAGAACGTGCAAGTAATTTTTAAGTAATGTTTTTGACTTTTACAAGGTTTGTGCAAGATAGGTGCCGCGTTTGTTGACACCTGATCAAAAGTTGCAAAGAAAAACTGTTTCTGTTAAGAATATGAATTTTTGAGACGGCTTATTACCATATATGAAACTTGGATATATCACTACACTCCAGAAAGTAAATCATAGTCAAAACGGGGATTGCGCCCAGGTAAACCAATCCAAAATAGGCAAAGTCAATTTTGTCAGCTAACAATGCTATGGCGAGTGTTTTCTAGGATGCACAGGGAATTATTTTTATTAATTATTTGGAAAAGGGTAATAGTATCACAGGTGACTACTACGCAAGCTTAGTGCAACATTTGAAAGATGAGGTGAAAATAAAAAGTCCTCATTTGGCAACAACAAAAATAATCTTATTTCATCTCGACAATGCTCCGGTCCATCGTTCAGTCATTGCAATGGGAAAAATGTGGAATTAAAGTTCAAATTGCTTGAACATCCGCCCTATTCGCCACATCTAGCTCCCAGTGACTACCATCTGTTCCCAAATCTCAAAAGAATTTCTTGGAGGACGAAGATTTCACAGCACCGAGGAGGTCATTGATGCGGTAACAGCTATTTTGAGGACCTTGATAAATCGCACTACAGAGATGGTTTAATTAAATTAGAACACCGATATGACAAATGTATTAGCCTTTCTGGAGACTATGTTGAGAAATAAAGCATAAAAAAAAAATTAAATGATGTTTTCATTGAGAGGCCCGAGACTTAGCCCACCCCGTACAAATGATTCACTCAACGTCAGTTTGCGGCTGCACACTATTGCGCGCTAACACTCCAGTCACTCCAGTACAATTCACTGCAATTGTTCCTCCTTTTGTAGCAAGAAAATGACGTCACAGACTTCCTGGAAACCAGCAGAATATAACGAAAGCCAAAGCTCGGAGAAACTTTGAAAGTCCTGTTCCTGAAAGTTCCTGTTATATCTTGCCCTTCCTCCAACTGCGATGTCTCATGTTCCAATTTCACCGTCGCCTACCAGAGCAAACCTGAGAGCGTCACGTACACGGATGGCATTACCACAATTTTCAATAACTTACTAAGAGGCTCAGAATAGGGTGGGATACGTCGCGGGGGGGGGGGACCGGAACCGAACTTGAGGTTATTATACCTACACCACACGAGGGAGTACCCCCGTGAGGGAGGGATGAGGCGAGAGGATACACCAGGTTGCCGGAACTACGACACGGTCCATACAGTTTCCAGATTAAAGCACCCCGACAGTCGAACAGGCACTTCCAACTCTGAAAGAAACCAACGGATGAAATGAAAACGCAGCCGACAAGGAGGGCCAGGAAAGTCGGGAAAGAATCTTACCAGCATTTGCCTGGCAACCTAAGGAAATGCTGAAGAAAACCCATGCGTCGGTTAAGTCGACCACTGAAAGCGAACCTCCCGAATGTGGGCCTCAGACCAAACAGCCTGAGGCTTCTCAATTGGCACTTATTATCTTAGATTAATAACAGTTTTAATCTATAATTATATCTTTAACATTTACAAGACGATTTCTCACATCACACGTCATTTCTATTCCTTAACATAACCTTTACCCAACTTTTAGAACTTTTGAAATAAATATATTTTCCCTAAAACATCTCTTCATACTGCTACTAACAGCTTTTGCTAAGCATTCAAAAATAAAAGGTGCTAGCGCACTGAAAATCATAGTTTTAATAAATACCACAAAAGCTAAGAATGGTTTGAGGGCGTGAAGATTCAAGCAAGTGTTGGAATTTGGTTGAAACAATGTAATGTGTTACTTAAGAAGAATTTGCTGAGAGTAAAGTGGAGTAAAATATTTATATGGAATTGCTCAACTCGAGTGAAATTTGAGACAAAAATTTATTGATAAAGTATTTATAATAATAAAAAGTCTGATGTCCCATTCACATTACCTTCTCTACATCTCTGCAACAAATTATTGTTAAAACGCTTACCTGTGCTTCTATTTACTTCATGCTAAACGAGACAAAATTAGCAGAAATAGTCTTATTACGTGCTTCCTTGTAAGCAGAAGCGAAATAAGGAAGTATCATAACTAAAAGTGATAGTCAAAAGCTGGATGCTATGTGACTGAAGTTCTTTTGTCTGTATGACTGTCTGTTGACAAGTTGCTGTATAAGAAAAGTATAAGTTTTTCAAAGCTGTAACTAAAAACAAGGAATATCTCAAAAACGATCAACTCCACGAAAAAAAATGTGTAGAACATAAATCGTGTGTTTTAATGTGCTCTATGTTTTTTGTGGTAAGTTTTTGTCCATCTGTTACGGTTTAGCAATTATGCAAAATTCAGTAAAATTCATCCAGAATAAAGTAGTCTTCGGGGGCTATTCCCAGAAAATGCAAATAAACATTTTATTTATCAGATAAATATCTTTAGTATACGATATTTTAATCAAAATCGTTAGAGCCATTCTTGAGAAAATAAAATTTTCGAAAATGTTTCCATATAAAGGATTGCTTAGTTTTGGTTGGGGGGATTTTCACACACACACACACGGACCTTTTTCCAGAAATGTTTTTTTTTTTTTTTTTTGCATTCAGTGGAACCCAAAACATGTATTTCCAGTGAAATCTCGGAATCAATTTTGGGTGGAATACAATAGCTTCTCTATACACTATGTAAATAGTACGTATAGAGAAAGTAATGACACTTAATAGATTTTATGCTTTATTTTTATTCAACTATTACAATGTTTATGTAGAATAGATTTTTAAAAGTACTCAGAGCATTTATGCTATGCAAGATTTGAAAGATCAAAAATATAAATGAAACTTTTGTGTACGCTGCACTATATTCTGGCCGCCATAAGAACTTGGTAGTTTCTTCACTTCTTAGTCGCTTGAATTTCTGTTTATGCTATAACCACGCCACTTGGAGAATTCAACTGCCTCGGACTGGAGATAGAAGTAGTAGTGAAATAAAGTCCTCGCCTGCGCTATAAAGTGATAGTACTGCTCTACCGATCAACACAAACGGAAAGAGGTGCAAACATCCACAGTTAATGTGACTTTTTAGTGACTGAAAAATAATAACCCATCATGCTTTCGTAACATCAAAGTACGTAAAATCTACCTATGCCGGGCTACGAATATCCTGGACAAACAGAAAATGAATTTGGAAACGGAATTATTTCCTATGTTAAATGCCAGATGGCCTACTGTCCCGTAATTGGCGTATGTATTTAGCCGTTCGTGCGTTAAAAGAGTTGCAGAACCTAACGAAGCTATTTCAAGTTAAATCGGTTAGTTAATTGGCTTAGCTACCTTCGTTTACCCCTCTTGCTTATAAGCGAAGAGCTTGAGCGAGACACTCTCATACAGAGGGATAAAATGAAGGTCGCTCTCGCAAGATCTCTACTAAGTAAGTCTTGCCGGCTTTAACTTGAAACAGCCCCGTTGACTTTTACGACTCTTGTACCACCTGGTAAATCTGTAAACCACAAAATTCCCTAACACGGAATTGGATTCACTTTCGGAACTGTCTAAGAGGCTAATTATATGCGTAATATATTACATGTGCTGAATTTCTAAACAAATTGCATTGATTTTGAGAGCGACTGTACTTGCACTAAAGTGTTAAGAACCGTGTTTGTTGATGCAGAATGCAAAGACCTTTTCTTGTGAAAAATTCGCGATAGTTTTTTTGATTAAATTATTCCTTCATTATAATTCTACGTGGTTACATTTTATCGTATCTGGTTTTATTACTCAGAAACCTGTGAAACCGCAAAAAAAATACCAGAACTGACGTATTCCGTTTTGAGCGGCGTTTACTATGTTAGCAAAGTTGGAATTCTTTATAGAAAGTAATAAATTGTATCACATTTCAATATCGAAGTGCTATGAATCAATAATGTTGCTGGGAAAACGAGTACCGCCCACAGGTATTCTGATTCTATAGGATTCCGGAGAGAAAAATATGGCTCGTTAATCCGAATTCATTGTGCAATGTATCTTGGGCGCAGTCGTGTACATTTTGAAATGTACCATTTGTTTCGTTTATACTTCATGGTTTTAAGAATCATTTTTATTTCACTTCAGATTAATTTTTAGTTACAAAGGATTGGTTCTGTAACGACAGTTATGGTGATGGAAAGTTTGTTCTTTATAGCGTATTTTCTGAATGTAGTTGGCATTTTCCTTAACTAATTTTACGAGAGAGAGAAAGAGAAATAAAGAGAGGGGGAATTAGGTTGATCCCAACTTTATAATCGCAGGACCATACGAGTTGAAGAGCAAAATTTACGATACTTTATTTATACACTAGTTTTATAATTTATTTAATTTATTTGTATTCTTTATTTATTTAGTCTACTGTGGGTTCCCCTTTATTATGCAATCTAATGCAAACGTTTTTCATGTAGATAATATTTTTACACTCGTAAGCAATCCTCACAGGTATATAAATAGTCAGAAATAGACTTAAAAGGCAATAGCAAAATGCAAATGACAATTGGTATGCAAATTCGTATCTCACACAGCGAGTTTCTGCTAGTCATCCGAAGTTTCCAACATGATTAAATGTGGTCACTTCGCTCATAAAGCACTTTATGCTGCTCGTTAAGATTGCGTCAATTACGCGATATGAGCGTGTCTATTACTTTAAATAACCAGAGGCAGTTTGATGGGGAGTTCCCCGGCATACATCTCTATTCTCTCTCTGATTCCTCAGTGTACAGTAACGTCGATAGTTCATCTTTCTGCACGCATTGAAGAGAGTCTATGCCCAAGCGTCACTTGTCTTCTGCTGGCTGCTAGAAGATGAAAGTTGGAAGGCAACATGGCTATATTTTACAGATATAGTTTGTACTACTTTGATTTCATAAACATTTTATTTTAAAGAAAAGAAAAATATGATGTTCTCCATTCCAACCTTTATAAGTAAAAGGAAAATAAGGGAATACACTTGGCTAAAGTGACAGTCAAATGCTTTAAAATGAAGTTGCTATGGGTTTGAAATCAGTTTCTTTGAGTGGCCAAGCGTTGAAAGGCTCCGTATGAGAAAAATATAGGTATTTTAAAACTCAAATCAATAACAAGGAACATCTCGAAAACGGTGGACCCTATGAAAAAAATGCAGATGACATAAATTGTGTGTCTATCTCTTACGGTTTTTCAGCTATGCAAAATTCATTAAAACTCATACAGAATAAATAGGTCTTTAGAGGCAATTCGCAGAAAATTCAAGACATACATTTTATTTGGCATGTAAATATCTTAAATATAACACATTTTAATCAAAATCGTTAGAGCCATTTTGGAGAAAATCAATATTTTTGAATTTTTTTTCCACCTAAGGGTAGTTTGGGATGGTAGATTTTTTTTAAAGTCTTCACAGGCACAAAACATCGTCCCTGCTGTACTACAGACACTGACCAAAATATGGATTTACGTTACAATACCGGTGTTCATACAACTTACAGTCAATAGGCTCGATTTTTTTACAAAAATGAGGATTTTTTATGTTTTCTTCAACTTAGATTCATATATAATTTGGAATTTTCTTTTCCATTTGCCAAGTTTGATACTGGATTCAGTTTTCAGAAATTGTATCCTTTTAAACCGGTTAGGTTGTGTAGCCTGTTTCGTCTTCCTTTTTCTATTTTTCTTTCTTTACAAATAACATAGTAGAGAAGGTATTGTACTTCACCCAAAAAATTATATTGGATTAAAATTACTGGAAATACATATTTTGAGGTTTCCTGGATTAAAAAAAGCTATTTTAGAAAAAATAAGAGGCCCAGGTAGCTGAACTAAAAAATGAAAAGTCAGTTAAATGCCAAACATAACTTCATCGTTACATTAAAATGTATGAGCAATACACACCTTTTACACAGAGTTTCACTAATTATTTCTTAACTTTTTTACTTTCTCCACACGCACTATGTACATAGTATATAGAGAGGTATTGTAATGCACCCAAAAATTCGATAAGGAAATTTCACCGGAAATACATGTTTTGGGTCCCCCCGAATCCAAAAAAAAAACATTTTTACAAAAAGGTGTCTGTGTGTTTGTAGATAGCATAGCTCAAAAACGAAAAGACTGTTCAATACCAAACTTGGTGTTTAAGTTTTTTATCTTCTAAGGATGCGACACGAAGATTTTCAAGAAAATCGCCCCACCCCCAACTACCCTTAACATTGAACATTTTACGAACATTTTTATTTTCTAAAAATGGCTCTAACGATTTTGTATAAAGTGTCAAATATTAAAGATATTTACCTGACAAATAAAATGTATAACTTGATTTTTCTGGGAATATTCTCTGAAGACTACTTTATTTTGGGTGAATTTTACGGAATTTTGCATAACTGCTAAATCGTAAGAGATGGACAAAAACTTGACACACAAAAACTGTAGAGCTATTTAAACACACAATTTATGTCATGTATATTTTTTTCGTGGAGTTGGTCGTTTTTGACATATGCTTGTTTTTGGTTTCAGCTTTGAAAAAATTATACTTTTCTCATACAAATTCCTGTCCATATAAATAAAGGAACTTCAGTCGCATAGCAACCACCTTAGGGTTATCAGTTTAGTCTATAGTACTTTCTTATTTCCCTTCTACTTACAAGGAAGCATGCAATAAGACTATTTCTGCTATGTTTTCTCGATTAAAATGAAGTAAATAGAAGCATAAGCTTTTTAACAATAATTTGTTGCACAGATGTAGAGAAAGTCATGTGAATGGAACACATATTTTTAAGTTTATTTTGTATTAAACGCCTTCTTTAATATTGCTTTTCTCTTATCGATTTCTTCTAAACAGCTTGTGTTACTTCAACAAATTAAACTTGCAATTAAAGTAATTAGATGCACTAATCACTAATGAATATTCTGAAATATAATTACAATCTAGTTGCACTTATTTACTAAACTTGAGCAGATATTAAAAAGAACTATCCCTTTTTTGCGGCTTTGCCCCTGTTCCAGGTTACCTCTGATTATTTTTAATTGTAAATTAAGTTATTTGTAGATTATTTATATTTGTTCTAGCTATGTGTGTTCCTCGGTCGATCAAGTAATATCTTAACTATTTCAGAGATAGTAAAATTGTAACTTTTAATTTAAGCAATTTACCTAAAGTGTTGGAGATTTCATAATTTATGTACACGTTAAATTTCTCTGCGGTCATAGCTGAAAGTGTATTACGCATTCACTTACATGTGAAATTTAGTTTTCGCGTTTTACTGGAGGAGAACAACTAAATGCACTTCTACCTAAACGAACTTCGCTGTACAGTTAATGAAAACCTACTGTCTTTTACAATAACTGAGGACAAACTGACTAGGGACGAACTGAATCGAGAACTGTGCCTCTGTGGCATATATTCGAGTACCCTTGTTCAGGTCAAGCATTAGCTTTCTTTCCCGCTCTCAGTAGCGTCTTCTTTCATGAGCCAATATAAACTATCCTAGTATCTCACTTAGGCTGTTAACTCCCCAGTAACTATCACTTTTGTATTATCTTACCACCCCTTCTAATGTGTGTGTAGTCTTTATAACTTCAGGATATTCTTTTATACATTTCCAAGTCCCTGGCTACTGTCCACAAAACCTTTGTGAGAGATACCTCTTTTATGATTTCTCTTTTTTAACTATAGCTTCTGTTTTATAAACAAGCTTATGCTAATATCCTATAATAATGTAATATCATTTCTATTATTGGATACATTTATTTACATTATCTTCTTCTTAATTATTTGCTTCTCCTTGCAGTCATTGTATTGCCTCATTTTTCCATAAAATCTATGGAAGTTTGACCAGGTATACAAGAAACGGCGAGATTTTGTGAATTACTTAGCATTATAGCTATACACGTCTACGCACAGTGTTGCTTCTCGACTTCTAACGAATCCATTTCGACACTCGTAGTCCTCGAGGTTAGCCAGTCCGCTCAGTTAATTTATTCGCACTCGCGCCCAAACATTATGCAACTCGTGCATTTTGCTTTTCCTTTCGTCATAAGAGCGCAGCTGTAGATTGGCTTCCATTGGACATAGAGGTGGTTCTTTTTGAAACACTGGCACTTTTCATTTGTATGAATGAGGCAGACCAGTCTGTCTGGTCCTGTGATTGTGAATAAGAACCCTCCCCCCTACTTTATGACGGCCATGACATGCACTGTCGGCCTTGGATATAAGTTGCTCTCTCGCCTTCGGGTTCTTCTTGGCCTGGAGGCGAAGAGGTTCCTTTCCCAGAAGGGGGAGAGAGCTTTTATCACAAAGAATGAACGCCAGTTATTTACTCTGCAGGAGCGCAATTAAAACATTAATAAAACGTTTACAAATTTGCTGCTGTGAACCACTATCGTGTTTCCGGTAGGTGAATTTGTCACGAAGTTTCTGAATCACTTTTTACTTTCTCTACACATACTATGTACATAGTGTATAGAGAAAGTATTGCATTCCACCTAAAAATTTTATACCGAGATTTCACCGGCAATAAATGCTTTGAGAAAATGTCTGTGTTTACGTGTGTCTGTGTGTGTGTCTGCGGACAGCATAACTCAAAAACAAAAAGACCGTTGAATACCAAACTTGGTATTTAAATTCGGTATCTTCCAAGGAAGCGGCACGAAGATTTTCAAGAAAATCCCCCTACCCCCAACTACCCTTTAAATGGAACTTTTTTCGAAAATTTTGATTTTCTCAAAAATGACTAACGATTTTGATTAAAATATCAGATATTAAGGATATTTACCTGACAAATAAAGTGTATATCTTAAATTTTATGGGAATAGCCTCTGAAGACTACTTTATTCCGGATAAATTTTGCGGGATTTTCCGTAAGAGATGGAAAAAATCTTACCACACAAAAAATGTTGAGCACATTAAAACACACAATTTATGTCATATACAATTTTTTCGTTGAGTTGATTGTTCTTTAGATATCCCTTGTTTTTGTTTTCAGCTTTGAAAAACTTATGCGTTTCTCATACAGGAATTTGTCAACTCCTCGCCATACAAACAAAGGAACTTCAGTCACATAGCAACCAGCTTTTGACTGTCACTTTAACCTATGGTACTCCCTTTTTTCGGTTCTATGTACAAGGTAGCAAGTAAAAAGTTTATTTCTGCTATATTTTTCTCGATTTGCATGAATTAAATAGAAGCATAAGTTTTTAACAATAATTTGTTGCAGCAATGTAGAGAAAGTCATGTGAATGCCACACATCAGATTTTTTCTTTCTCTAGCACGTATGTGCATACAATGTGCATACTAGCTAGAGAAGATATTTTATGCCATCCAAAATTTCGATTTCGAGGTTTCACCGGATATATAAACTTAAACTTACTCTCAAACAGGAACTGGCGATTCGTTTAATCTCTCTTGTTTTTACCGAACTTCAATTGTTTCACATAGGACCAGCTTTTAAAAGATTTTACTATCGATCAACCCTAGTGTATTCCCTTATGTTTCTTCTACTTACAAGGAAGCAAATAATAAGATAATTTCTGCTTATTATAAGAACTTTATTAGCATATCGCAGATAAAAGAAAACAAAATTATAAGGAAATTTGCAACAGTGGTAACAGCTAGAGAAAGTCATGTGAATGGAACACATAGATTTGTTTTCCAATTTCAGGTTACCAAACTTTGGCTGCTCCCAGCCGATATCAGTTCCCAACATCTGAACAACCGACAGGTATATAATTACAGGTACAGATTACATTGTTTCCTTACTAAATGCAATCTGTGTAGTTATAAATTATTAATGTAAGTGAACATTAGCGTTATAACTAATAATATATAGAAATGTATACATTTTTAATAATATATATACCTTATTAGACTTAATTAAGAATAATTGGCATACTTATATTATTATTGTTACTATTATTATAATTCTTTTCTATTTTTCGTATAAGTTATAATACCTAGTACAACAATAACAAATGAAGGATGTTACAATCGTTGTAAAATGGAAGGGTAGGTCCACACCGTCTTTGTGAAACGGTCTACCTATGACATACACAAGTAAAAGCTGCCTGCCTCTGTAGTGCAGTATGAACCTTGTAGCCTGTTAGCCTCGCGTTGAAGAGGTCACGAGCTCGAAAAATCGGTTAGGGTATTACCCAGATAAATGTTTTTCTGGGGTTTTAACTTATGCTGAGAAGACGAATTTCGAGTTACTCTAAAATAGACCTGGGCTCATTTGAGTATCATCCACTGATGTGATCTAACAGGTTAGATGACGTTTTCTTTGCTTGTCTTTGTTTTTCGTAGTCGGCTTACTCTCACTGTAGGACTGGCACTCCCCTAGGACTTACAGGTGGGTGCTTAGGGATCAGAAGCCCGTCGGGTAGACAGCAGCACGAAAGCACAGAATGAAGAACCTGGAACGAGTGATTGGCCCGTAGCCAGGCATGAGCATGAGGACGTGGATGAGATGGAATGAAAGCAAAATGGATGATAAGAAAGGTGACGACAGAGCAATTGGTGGAATGAGTGACGGAGGAAACCGGAGGATCCGCAGAAAGCTGCCATTTCGCATACATAAAATAAGAACAAAAAGCTAAACGAATTACATTATATAGCATTCTACAGGAAGGCATGAATGATTATTTGAATGTGTTGTTAAATTGGACAACATTTGTGATTCTTACAAGTATAGCTTCATAATCGAAATGTAGACAAGGGTTAAAGTTAATGCCGTTATCAAAGGGAATATCCAAATTGATACTAAGGAAATGGCAGTATAGCATGGAAATATAAGTAGAATCAGGCTGAAAAATTCAATGCCATAGCCGGGATTTGAACCATAGATCACCCGATTGCTTTACCACTGAGCTATCATGGCAACGTGCCAGCATAGCATTGAATTTCTCAACTGACTTACATGTTTCCTGGTAAACCATACAAGGTGACCTCAAATTATTTCCAGATGACAACCTTAAAAGGGACTTACTTTGTTATACGGGCATGTCCGTGGTTCAAATCCTGGCTATGGCATTGAATTTTTCAGTCTGACTCTACCTATCCAACTCCTGTCCTACACGCGCTTTCTGTGAGAAAAAAATTAAAACTATCACAATTGTCCATAATAGTTGGCTAAAACTATTAATCCTGAGACTTAAAAGTACGTACAACATTGTAAGCCGCCATTGGGGTTGTCATCTCAAAATAATTTGAGACTACCTTGTATGGTTTACCGAGAAACATGGGAGTCAGTTGAGAAACTCAATGTTATGCCGGCATGTTGCCATGGAAGCTCAATGATAGAGCATTCCTTTATAAGATCCCATTATATAATTCTGCTGTGCTCGAGCATAAGTCAAAGACGAAATCCCCATGACGTCTGTATTTGCATAGCAATTGCTCGTGACTCTCACAGCCGCCCTAGTTATTTTGAGTGGTGAAGAAACAGTGATTATATTTTGTTATTCTGTTGGTTCACCACAAGCTTTGCTCCCGCTGAGCTAACGAAAAGTAATTTATTTGTTTGATTTTAGTCGTCGTTGCCTTAGATTCCCTCACGAATGCTGCGAGCAGGCTTGCAGACCGCGGTTCGACATGCCTAATTAAGACAGGAAACTCTTCAATCTTTAATCTATTCTCGCCTTCATTTATTTTTGGCCTTGCTGCGATACATGATGAATACTTAAGATTTCGTATGCTCATAAATGCAGGAGCACAGGCTCCACTGTGGTTGGTAAACAGTTTTCAAATATCAGAGCGTAATAACGATGCTTATATTATTAGTTTTTCTAGTACGTATGTACAATGCACATAGTGGATAGAGAAGGTATTGTACTCCACCCCGAAATTTGGTACCGAAATTTCACTAGAAATAATGCTTTGAGAGTCCTGAATCCAAAAAAGCATTTTAAAAAAGTTTTTTAAGTTTATTTTCCAACGATGCCACACGAAGAAGAATTTTTCCCGATCTTGTTTTAAATTATTTTTGAATATGTTAATATTCTAAAAAAAAAAAAAAAGGCAAACGATTTTAATTAAAACACCGTAAATGGAAGATACATGACAGGCAAGCTGTATAACTTGAATGTTCTGGGAATTGCCTTTGAAGAAATCTTCATTATGGAATGAATTTTGGATAACTGGTGAACCGCAAGGGATAGAAAAAATTGTGTCATATACATTTTTTTTTTTTTTTAAGAGGTAACCATTTCCAAAATTGTCACTGTTAGTAGTTTAAACTTTAAACCACAGAGAGTCCTCATTCATTTCATATCTCATTTGCTTACTCATGGCCATGCAACGAGAACCGAATTTTAATTGCTTCGTGTAGCAAACTATCTTTTAAAATATTGGACTATTGCTTTATCTTTCTGTTCTACTTACAAGGAAGAAAGTAATAGGATCATAACTTTTGGTAATTTATCTCAATTAGCATAACAAAGATAAAAGAATAACCTCTTTTAAGATTATTTTGCAGAAGAGATAGAGGCAGTATTATGAGTGAAACACGTCAGATTTGTTTAGTCTTACTGCGATGCATGATTAACACAGAAGGTCTTGCATGCTCATAAATGCAAAAATGCGCCTGCTTCATTGTGGTCGGTAAACAGTTTTCTAATGTTACAGTGGAGTAACGATGTTTATATGTTTTTGAAAGAGGTTTTCGGGACATATTCGTCTGAAATTAGATATTGATAGTCAAATTGGGTACAATACTAACGTAAACGGTATAAATGATTTCTTTGCATATCATGGCGTCACCATCTCGCTTAGTTTGTGTAGTGCAATGGGTACACTCAAAGACAATAAAAATACGTCTAGCGCTGTGATTTTGCTGAAAATGTGAACGTTTGACGGGGACTCGGGATCTAGAGGATTTTCATTGGTGACATTCTGGTTCGACATACGACGCGAGTAACAAAAGGCAAAACCGATTGAGCAATCCACTCCTTCGTCCCTCACCCCGCTCGACGCAGCATCACATCAGTATAAGCAGTGTATTAAATTTGTCAACCACGCGTGCGCATTACTTTGCCATTTGAATTTCAGCATCAAGCGCAGAGAAAAGATTAGCTTAATTTTTGTCATCCATTGAGAGAGGTGGATTGTTATCCAACCAGAAAGTTAAGGAATTACCAGTTTGCAACTCAGAACTTCATATACCGCAAGTTATGTTGCATGTTTAATTCCTTCCTTTCGATAACGTGGCCTGTCCAATACGCAATAAGAGCATAGCAAACAGCTGAGAGACATGGGTGGGGTCAGCGAAAAGACCCCGTCCTACGATAAGTATTAGAAGCACATTTTTAATGTATTTTAGTGTACAAACGTGACAGGGATTGTCTTTCTTCTTTGGTCATACAGTTTGTCATTTGTCAATGTATACTGGGAAAGGAAAAAAAAATCAGCAGCAGGCCATTGATTCCTGGGCTTATACCTGCTTAGGAGGAATCTTTCTTATGACGTATAGAAAGTGGCGGAATAAGTATTAAGTTTGTGACAAATGTGTGCACTCAGAAAATTCAATGTGCAGCATCATTACACAACCCATGCAAGTTAAGTACGACAGTTTCAGAAAGTTTCTTTGGAATTGTGTTCGATACCAGTTAATGAATAGTGAAGCAGTTAATTACTTAATATATTCAAAGAGTTTTAAAATGCATATTCTCATAACCGTATGAATCAAATATATTATATAATAGGACCATTGGACCTTGAATACATGCACATTTTTATCATGAAATAGATGGGACGATCCTTTACTTCAGACCTGCCTCTCAGGATGGAGATAGTAATGTGTCTATCATGACAAGGTGTTTATAATGTTTTATCGCCTTTTCTTGCGTGGTACGCGACTTTGTTTTCATCATTCAAAGGTGTGCATTAGTCAATTAGAGAAAATGGGAAGTTAACGTAGAACGGAAGAATTTATCTCTACGGGGAAGCTTGTAAAAGTCATATAGAATGAGGTGGTCATCAGAGGTTATTACCAGAATGTTAAATATATACATTTTATTTGTCATATAAATATTTTAGTACACAGTATTTTAATTAAAATCGTTGGAGTCAGTTTTGAGAAAAGCAACACTTTCAAAAAATTTTTCCATGTAAAGGGTAGTCTTTGTGTACTATCCCAGAAAGATACTAAAATTAAATACTAAAGAGATGTCGGTTTCTCATTTTTGAGCTATGTTGGACACATTCACCATCTTCTCCGAAAGATGTCACGCAGAAGTAATCTATTTGCAAAACAAAAAATTCTGATGAGTTTTATTCATAGGGCTATTTCTAGCTGTTCTTCTAAGCCTCTTATAAGGGATTTTTCTTTTTGCCCCAACATGCTAATCGAGATAAACACTACCAGAATGTCCTTATTACTTAGTTCCTTATAAGTAGGATGGAATGCAATGTGATAAACGATAATATAGTGTTTTAAAACCTATCGCTTTGTGATTGTCGCTGAAATTCCATTTTTTGCATCTCCAAGATTAAACAAAAGAAACACGGACGACTTCCTGTCTGAGAAAAGTATACGTTTTTTTTTTTTAAAATTGAAACCAATAACAACGAATATCTCGGAAATGGTTACCTCCGCAACAGAAAAGTAAATGACGGAAATTATGTGTTTTCGCGAGATTTACATTTTTCTGCAGCATATTTTGTCCCTCTCTCTTATGGTTTACCAATTTAACAAAAATTATCAAGAATGAAGTGAACTTCAGAGGATATTCCCTGATAGCTCAAGATATACAACTTATTTGTCATCTACATATCTTGATATGGTATTTTAATAAAAATCGTTAGAGCTATTTTCGAGAAAATAAACATTTTAGAATCATTTTCAATGAAAAGGGTAGTGGGGTGGGGTAACTTCCTTAAAAATCTTTGTGCACATCCCTAGGGTATACTTAACTTATATACCAAGTTTTATATGTAACGGATTTTTCCTTTTAGAATTATGCTCTCTACCGACACACACACATACAGCTTTACTAAACATGCTTTTCTGTTTTTTGGATTCAGGTGTCACAAACATATACTTCCGGTGAAATCTCGATATTAAATTATTGGACAGAATACAATTCTTTCTCTGCCTACTATTTACGTTGTACATATGCCCTAGAGAAAGTAATTAAAGGCCTTGGGGCAGTAACGTGGTTTCGGGTTCGAATCCGGATGCGGGTTTAGGGTAGTAGGAATGGTGTGGATATGAGGGTGCCCTAACTCAGGAGTTTTACTAGCATGGAAACTCTTTCAGAGTGTGTTACAACACAAGTGCTTTATTCAGTTAGTTCGGCCTTTTTCGGTAGTCGAACATACACGCATTCCTCCTAAAGTTCCTACTGTGAAACTATACTTTACCCGGCCGTGACTATTCCTACTTATTAATTTTGATGCGGTGATCTCGTTGGTACTCTGGTCTGTATTAACATTGTTTCCGTCACAACTAACGGCTACACCACGCATCCAAATATCGTATCTTGGTTCTGCCGATGCTCTATGCCAAGTGCCTCAAAAAGTGACCCCTTGACCAACGGTAGCATTGTTTTTTTCCTTCCCGTTATTTCCCTCCGGCAGTGTAACCTTACCCCTTCAGGTTAGTGCACTACCCTAACGGTATAAGGTGCTACCAGCTCGTGACAACTCGGCTACTTATACGTGTTTTAAATCTTTCTTCCCTTCCCAATTTCAATGTACATTTATATTCCTCTTCTTGATATAGTTTATATTATTAGACATGCTTTATCTTTCCCTTCTAAATAACTCTTTGCCACGTAACAAGACGTATACTATCTCAGCCTACAATCCTGCAAGAGCATTGGATATCTTAGAAATCAGCCAAGTAAAACCACGCAGCGAGTTTGACAAGAAACGAAGGTAAACTTGATGACCGCTGAAGTCAAAGTATTAGGGAAGTATTATAGTGGGCTTATTTTTAGATAAATATATTAAATAAGAGAAAGTGGCACACTGGACAGCCTTGGAAATCCCATGCCCACCGTCCAAGCACTTCTAAGGCTCGCATTGCAAAATCAATAAAGATCAATATATACGTGTTGCTTGTCAATGTTTAGGATATTATTCCAATGTCGCAAGTTCCAAACCAGAACACAGCCACTTTCTAAATGACAACATTATTATTGTGTGCTTCATCTTTATTTTCCTTTACAATTCTTGTTTTATAACATTAACTACGTATTATTTAACTGTACTCGATACTAAATTCGTAATTTATATAAATTTAAACCAAGGTTTTGGCCATAGTTAAAATGAAATGGCGAGATGGTGATCTCCAAACACTTTAATGCGAATATATTGGAAACGGTTAATAATGCAAACGTATCTATTCTTAATACTTTGTGATATCAAGATCATATGCGTAAAATTTAGAAAGTCAACGTTAAGTAAGATACCTTAATTTATCTTAGTTATTATGCCTACATAATAATATTTATGTTTCTGTAATCTTTCAAAATAGCTATCAAATTTTCTGTAAATTTTATATCGTAATAAAACTGCTTTAAATTATGTGTTTTAAATATATTCTATTAAGGTTTATAGTAAATAAGCATACATATATTGATTTCTCAAATTGATTACTCTTTGTACTGTCCAAAATTGATTAAGGAATAAATTCTCGAAATTACACTGCTATTTTAAGCAAACCTAGTATTTTGTAATTAATTTCATTAATGCACTCTTGCGAGGCAGTACAAAATTAGGAGACTATTAAAAGAGTATTTATTACCCTAGCGAAAAATTAAAAATTTCCTATCATTAAAATGCTTTCTTCTGTAATATTGTAAAAGGTAATCCAATAAGAATTATTGGAAAAAGATCTTTGGCTGTTTCCTGAGATGTGTTTATAAAAATTGTTCAGGTTAGTCCGTAGCTCATTTGATAGAGTACATCCTACTGTGCTAGGGGATTTGAGTTCGATTCCCTGGGGGCAGAAGGTTTTCTCTATTAAACTTTATTGTTCATCCTTTCCAGAGTCTGGAGATATGACAATGTAAATGTGTGGGCGTAAGATAATTCATCGAAGATAAACAACAATGGGTGAACACCATTGCTATAATTCTTCAAAGAAGAAGCCGCAGATATGACCTAAAGGTTAAAGGCGATGAGTTCTATTCACAAGACTTTCTCTAGCTACTCCGCAAACAAGCTCTTCATTAGCAGAATTGCACAATATACTTGCTGCCTTGTAAGTAGAAGGGAGATAAGGGAATACACTAGGCTAAAGCGACAGCCAGGAGAAAGATGATTTCCCAATTGAGAAAAGTTGAAGTAACTCAAAATTAAAACAAATAACATGGAATATCTCGAAAACCGTTATTTCTACAAAAAATACCGTATTTGACATAGATTGTGTGTTTTTATGAAATCTAACTGTTTTTCTAATACGTTTTTGTCTATCTACCAGTTATACAAATGTTATACAAAAGTAATGAAGAGGTCTTTAGGGGCTATTCCCAGAAAATTCTGGATATATATTTCGTTTGTCATGAAAAATCTTAAACATATAGTATTTTAAAGAAAATTGTTAGAGCTATTTTTGAAAAAAAGAATAAAAATTTTCGAAAAATACTCCATGTATAAGGTAGTTGAAAGCGGGGGATTTTCCTTAAGATCTTCGTGTTACATCTTTGAAAAATACTCTAGTTTGGTGTTTAACCACTTTAGGTTCTGAATTGTGCTTTCCACAGACACACACAATCACACAGAGAAACGCACACGGACTTTCTTCTAAAAATGTTTTTTCTGGATTCAGAGGACCTTAAAACTTAGTATCAAAATTTTGGGTGGATGCAATACCTTCTCGGGTCGTCTCCTTAGAGCGGTGGTAGCGCTGCTGCTTGCCAAGTGGGAGACATGGGTTTGATTTCCGGTACCGCCGTGGGGAGTTTTCCCGCGTTGGGAGACCTAGCACGGAGTGCACTCTGCCTAGTGAGGTCCCTGAGTCACCAATTGAGGAGCTACTTGATGAAGAAGGTGCGGCTCTAGGTTGAGAAGACCACATTAACCGGCCGGGAGGGACTCGAGGCGCTGACCATGTCTCACCCTCCAATACTGCACCCCAACTATGACGCCTGCCTTGGGCTGAGATGGGGACGCAGCGGCCGGGCGGTAGGCCCTAGCCCTTTGTGGGCTGTGCGCCAGAAGTTTATGTTAAGCGATACCCTCTCTATTTGTTATGTACACTGTAGATACGAGCTAGAGAAAGTAAAAATCGTTCTACGGATTTCAGAAGATAAAAAAAAAACTGATGTGTTCCATTCACATGACTTTCTCTACATCTCTGCAACAAACTACTATTAAAAACCTAATGCTTCTCTTTACTTCATGCTAAACAAGAAAAAGTTAGCAGAAATAGTCTTATTACTTGCTTCCTCGTAAGTAGAAGCGAAATAAGGGAGTAACATAGGTTAAAGTGATAGTCAAATGCTGGTTGCCACGTAACTGAAATGTCTTAGTTTGTATGGACAGGAGTTGACAAATTCCTGTAAAGCTGAAACCAAAAACAAGAAATATCTCAAAAACGATCAACTCCACGAAAAACATGTATACAACATGAATTGTGTGTTTTAATGTGGTCTACATTTTTTTTTGTGTTGTAAGTTTTTGTCCATTTATTACGGCTTAAAAATCATTTAAAAATTCCGTAAAATTCACCCAGAATAAAGTAGTCTTCAGAGGCTATTCCCGGAAAATTCAAAATATACATTTTATTTGTCAGGTAAATAGCTTTAATACACGATATTTTAATCAAAATTGTTAGAGCAAATGTTTCATATAAAAGGTAGTTAGAGGTGGGGGATTTTTCTCAAAATCTTCGTGTCGCATCCCTGGAAGTTACTACACTTAAATACCAAGTTTCGTACTTTACAAACTTTTCGTTTTTGAGTTATCGTGTTCACAAACACATGGACGCACACACACAAGGATCTTTTTCTGAAAATGGATACAGGGGACCCTAAAACATATATTTCCGGTGAAATCTCGGTATCGAATTTTTGGGTGGAGTGCAATACCTTCTCTATACACTATGTAGATAGTACGTGTAAACAAAGTAAAAATGACAAAAATGCTCTCCGTTAAAGCATTGTTTGGTATGGGAGAACTTCCTCGAAAGATTGACAAAAAGAATTATCAGATTTTGCGTATTATTAAAAGTTTTTTTTTCTGTTTTTCCTCCTAAGATGAAGATATTAAACGAAACTCATTTTTTCTGCGAACGTTAGACCAATTCTGTTGCATAGAAGTGGCGTTAGTGACGTCACTTGCAATTTAATAACACATTACACAAAATAAGCTGACCTCATTCTTTGAAGGTTACCCACGTGTGACAAGTTGAAGTTAACAATAACGTCTTAAAGAGTTCAACGGCTGATTTGGGAAATACAAGAGAGACAATGGGATGAAATAACAGACTCGGCTTCATTTGCATATGTTAGCATGCAAATTACTACCAGGCTGTAGATCCATTTCAACAGTGCGGCCGTGCGCGTGTAGCCCATCATAATCAGAAAAACGGGTAACAATAAATAACGGCGGCAGGCGAAAGAAAGACGTCATGAAAAAGCAGCAAATTATCCCAAGCTTTTAAAGTTTCACTGATCCGTTTTTATGCAATTCCTATTATAATACCTGAAATTTGTATACGTCCTTATTAACGTTTGTATCTTTTCACGATAATGCTTTTACTTTCTCTAGCACATATGTGCAATATAATACTAAATAGAGAAATTTGATTACGCGTAAATGCACGTTTTGAGGACTCCTGAATCCAAAAATGCACTTTGTAAAAGATTATGTAACTCAACACCAAAAAAAGCTGTTAAATACCAACTCGGTATATAAATTCAGCATCTTCCAAAAACGCAACTCAAAGATTTTCAGCAAGCTTCTCAATCCCAAATTACCCTTTATAAGAAACAATTTTGCAAATGTTTTTATATTTTAAAAATGATTCTAATGATTCTAATTAAAATGACATATGGCAAATGAAACATATATCCTGAATTTATTGAGAATAACCTCTGAAGGTCTCTTCTTCTGAATAATTTCTGATTAACTAGCAAATCGTAAGAGATAGAGAGAAACTTACAGCACAAAAATGTAGATCTCTTAAAATAGACATTTTATTTCATATACTTGTTTTTTTTTTGTTTTTTTTTTTTTTTTCTTTTTTTTTTCTTTTTTTTAGAGCTAACCATTTACAAGATATTCCCTGCTATAGGTTGTAGTTTTGAAAAACTTAACTTTTTCTCAAAAGGCAAGCCCTCATATCTATTTTTGCTTTACTTCTAGCCACGGAAAGAGAACCGAGTTTCAACGGCAATCGCAATTTTAAAAGATTTGACTACCGCTTTAGTCTGGTGTATTCCCTTATTTCCCTTCTAATTATAAGGACTGAGCTGTGGTAATATTTGTACTTATTAGCATGATGTAGATAAAAGAATAATATTTTTTTACGAAACGCTTTTTTTAAAATAGAGAAAGTCGTATGAACGGAAAAAATCATATTTTTACGTTCTCTACACATACTATGAACACAGTGTGTAGAGAAGGTATTGTAATGCACCCAAAAATTCAATACCGAGATTTCAAAGAAAATATATGTTTTAGGGTCCCCTGTATTCAAAAAAAAAAAAAAAAAAGCATTTTCACAGAAACGCCGTGTGTGTTTGTGTATGTGTGTCCGTGTGTCTGTGAACACGACAACTCAAAAACGATAAGTCAGCAAAATACCAAACTTGGTATTTAAGTTTAGTATCTTTCCAGGATGCGACACGAAGAGTTTGAGAAAAATCCCCTACTCCAAACTACCCTTTACATGGAACTTTTTTCGAAAATTTTGATTTTCTGAAAAATTGATCTAACGATTTTGATTGAAATATCCTATATTAAAGATATTTACCTGACAAATAAAATGTATATCTTGAATTTTCTGGGAATAGCCTCTGAAGACTACTTTATTCTGGATGCATTTTACGGAAGTTTGCATAAATGTTAAACCATAAGAAATGGACAAAACTTACCACACAAAGAATGTAGAGCCTGTTAAAGCACACAATTTATGCTATATACATTTTTTCGTGGAGCTGATCGTTTTTTTTTTTTTTTTTTTTTTTTTTTTTTTTTTTTTTTTTTTTTTTTTTTTTTTTTTTTTTTTTTTTTTTAGATATTCCTTGGTTTTAGTTTCAGTTTTTAAAAACTTATACTTTTCTCATACAGGAATTTGTCATCTCCTGTCCATACAAACAAAGGAACTTCAGTCACAGAGTAACCAGCCTTTGACTACCACTTTAACCTATGGTATTCCCTTATTTCGTTTTTACTTACAAAGAAGCAAGTTATAAGACTATTACTGCCAATTTTTTCACGATTAGCATGAAGTAAATAGAAGCATAAGCTTTTTAAAAATAATTTATTCCAGAGGTGTAGAGAAAATCATGTGAATGGAACACATCAGATTTGTTTTTCTTAAACTTTCATTGCGGAATAAGGGAAAGAAGGATATTAAAGCGCTGCAAGTATAAGCTCATGCTCACATGAATACGTACGTAGAATGAAAATATCCTTTAGCTGGTGTGTTATGGTCGACAGTGTTAAAGTGAACTGTCTGGCCAGTAAATTAAGTTATTCTCCACAGTGAGCAGCTGCACTTTCAGAAGATTGGCAGCACCAACTCCTACTTTCAATTCTCTCTGTTTATCTTCAGGGCTTAGCAACAGATGCTTTGTTCTGTTTGGTCTTCCGTTGGGTGGAGATGAATTTAAATTTAAATACTCCACCTCTGGAGCTATTGTTTATTTTCCTTTCTGCATCTGTTTTGAATTAGAATAACGTTTGGAGGCATTTTCGGTGATTGTGGAGAGAGTTTCAGAAACACTTCAGCATTACTTAAGTTGAAACCGCACTAACTGCTTGTTTCTGCTTGCTCCGTCCCACTTAAGAAATCACAGATTTTGTTCTTTCTGGAGGTAGTTTTACTTACTGTATCGCTTACGTACAATCTACATAGAGACAGAGATTTTTTTTTAACATCAAAGCTCATATCGGGGGCTTTGGTTTAGAATCAGCTCGTTGACTGTAGGTTCTTTATGCTGGGTTTTACTCATTATATTTTCTTCAAACACACACACACACACATATTCCCTATCACAAATATACTTCCACACTTTTTGGGGGATGGGGAATACTTCTGATTAATGAAAAATTCCTCGCGCTTCCGGGAATCGAACCTGGAACCTTAGGGTGAGAAGTCAGCTCACTGACCACTCAACCACAGAGGCAGTCAAGAAGTTATTGTATACCACCAAAAAGTTCGATACCGAGATTTCACCGGAATATCTGAATCCAAAATAGTCCGTTTTGGAAAAAGATCCATGGGTGTGTTTGTGTATGTGTGTGTGTGTACGTGTGTGTCTGTGGACAGCATAAGCCAAAAACGAAAAGTTAGTTAAATACTAAACTAGTATTTAGATTCAGTATCTTCTAAGAATGCGACACGAAATTTTTTAGGAAAATCCCCCACGCCTAACTACCCTTTAGACGAAACATTTTTCGAATATTTTTATTTTTCCAAACACGGCTCTAACGATTTTGATTAAAATATATATTTAATATATATCTTGAATTTTCTGAGAATAACCTGTAAGGACCTCTTCATTCTGAATGACATTTGTATAACTGGTAAATCATAGCATATAGACGAAAACTTACAATACACAAAATGAAGATCTGGTTAAAACACATAATTTAGATTATATACAGTTTTTGCACATTTAACCGTTTCTGATATATTACTAGTTATGTTTTCAATTTTAAGACAATGTATTGTATTTCAACCAAAAATTCGATACCGAGTTTTCACAGGAAATACATATTTTGAGGACCTCTGAATAAAAACATCCGATTTAGAAAAAGATCTGTGACTGTTCGTCTCTGTGTGTGTTTCTGTATGTGTGATTTTCTGTAGACAGCATTAACCCAAAAATAAAGGGATCTTTCTTAAAAGTGTTTTTTTTTTTTTTTTTTTTTTTTGCATTCAGAGGATGTCAAAACATATTTCCTGTCAAATATCGGTATCGAATTTTTGGGTGAAATATAATACCCATCTATTTACTATGTACGTTATTACCATTTTATATAAAGGACCCTAAAACGTGTATTTCCGGTGAAATTTCGGTATCAAAATGTTGGGTGAAGTGCAATGCTACCTCAACCTATGCACCATGTAGTACATAGAGAAAGTAAAACAGGAAAAAAATTGTATAATTACAACACACAATTAACAAAATATTGCGACAAATAAACACGTTCTGACCCACATTAAAAAACAAACAGCCAGTTTTTGAAGCATCGAGTATTCAGCAATTGTACACTGTACCATATTTACTTTGGGTCATCTCCTTAGCACAGTGGTAGCGTGACTGCTTGCCAAGCGGGATACCTGGATTCGATTCTCGGTACCGTCATTTTCCCCCGCTGGGAGACCTGGCCCGGGGTGCACTCAGCCTCGTGAGGTCCCTGGAAGGCCAATTGAGGAGCTACTTGATTGAGAAGTAGCGTCTCCAGATCGAGAAGACCGCATCAACCAGTCGGGAGGTCCTCGAGGCGCTGATCACGTCTCACCCTCCAGCACTGCACCCTATTCATGACGTCTTTGGACCGAGATGGGGGATGCAGCGGCCGGGCTGTAGGCCAAGGTCTCTTGTGGACAGTCGTGCCATGGAGTTACGTTTTGTCATGGTTACTTTACGGATGCATTATTTTAAGTTTGCTGGGAGCCGGTGCAATTCTCTTTAATTTTTGTGATAAATAACATAACCGGTTTTAACTTCATCTTATCATATGTTTAGAGCTGAGATGTAGTAGCTATCTGTTACAAATGTGAAGAGTGTACAGTTTTTGTTCTCATAGTTGCCTGGATATTCTCATAAAAATGCGACGATATGTCCTTAAATTAACTTCTTTTATATGCACAAATATGAATATGTACCTATATATACCGGGTGTTCGGAAATTCATATAGCAAACTTCTAGAGCTAGTAGAGGGGATTTAGTAGACAATATTTTGAATTGGAAACTATGTTCGGAAACGTACCGTTTCCGTGCTTAAGTCATTACTATGTGTCGGATTTGTCGATATTGTTTTACAACCGGATAGGCAGTACATAACATCAGAAGATCACTTATTGACACATGCGTTTGCCCTGCTGACGTCAGAGGGTCACAGAACGTTGGATGATGTGCTATTGCATGTCCGTCAGGAACTGTGGTTTCAGCAAGATTACGCACCGCCGCACGTTACACGTGACGTCCGGGGAATCTGAACCGAAGATTCGGACAAAGATGGATAGTCCGGGGTGATTCAATTGCATGGCCACCACGATCTCCGGATTTAACGTCATTTCTTCTGGGTCCGTATGAAGAGTGTGGTGTACGAGATTCCTGTAGAGACCGAGGAAGAACTGCTGGCGGGTCAAGGTCGTTGTGCAAGAGATGAACAGGACACCAGGTGTCATGAAACGATTGTATCAGAACATGATTCGTTGTACTACCTGTCCAACGTTAGTGGTCGTCACATGGAACCTTTGTTGTAGTGAACAGAATCGTGGGACATTCCAGGTTGAATACAGACACATTTTTCCACTGTTTACACAAGTGTTGTGATCAATGAAAGTCTTTTTTGGTTAATTTGGTATTTCTGCTAAATAAATTTTACTTTCTTCTGTAATGAGTCAAACTTAATTTAATTCTATACACCTCAAATCACATGATGCTCGTCTGACGTCATGTACTTGAACATGGCTTCCTATTCAAAATGTTGTCTACCTAGTCCCCTCTACTAGCTCTAGAAGTTGTAACATGAATTTCCGAACATTCTGTGTGTGTGTGTATATATACCTAAATAAATAACACTATTATATATAATAGTGGGATACTATAGTCTAGTTATGTTTTCTTTTACTTTCTCTACACGTACTATGTACATACTGTATACAGAAGGTAATGAAATGCACCCAAAAATTCGATACCGACATTTCATAGGTAATAAATATTTTAGGACCTCCTTTGTCCAAAAAAAAAAAAAAAAGAAGAAGCATTGGTATTTAAATTCGGTATCTTCCATGGATGCGACACGAAGATGTTCAAGAAAATCCCTCACCCTTAACGGTCGTTACATGGAACATTTTTTGAAAATGTTGCTTTTATAAAAAATGGCTCTAAGGATTTTGATTAAAATATCGTATATTAAAGATATTTATTTGACAAATAAAATATATATCTTGAATTTTCTGGGAGTAGCCTTTGAAGATACTATATTCTGGATGAAGTTTACGGAATTTACTAAAACACACAATTTATGTTATATGCATTTTTTCCCTGGATTTGATCGTTTTTTAGATATTCCTTGTATTTGGTTTCAGTTTTGAAAAACGTATACTTTTCTCATACAGGAATTTGTCAACTCTTGTCCATACAAACAAAGAAACTTCAGTCACATAGCAACCAGCTTTTGACTATCACTTTAACCTATGGTACTCCTTTATTTCGCTTCTACTTACAAGGAAGCAAGTAAAAAGACTATTTCTGCTAATTTTTTTCTCGATTAGTATAAAGTAAACAAATGCATAAGCTTTTTAATATAATTTGTTGCAGAGATGTAGAGGAAGTCTTGTAAGTGGAACGCATCAGATTTTTTTTTTTTTTTTTTTTTTTTTTCAGAGAAAGCTCAGATCATGCAATAAGTAGCCACGGACGGTGATGTCTGTTTCGCGTGATGTTGATGACAGACGGGAAACAGTTTCATTAACGCGTGAACTGACATAACATTAGTGTTCCCTCTGAGAAAGCAAAAAGAGCACTGTGATACACATACACTGTAACATAATAATGCCTGTGTGTTCCGCAGCACAGAGTGTTGGACATGTATCCTGCAACATGATGGAGAGATGCATCATAACCATGGTAACCGACGGCTCTAAATTAGTATTCACTAAATAAAAGAATAGCCAGCTGATTATACCTCAATGTCTCTCTTTCCCTCTATTATTACGAAGAATATTCCTCTGGGTTGGTCTGCAGAAGTGTTGATTACAGATAGATTTCCTGCCACCGTCACCAGTGTCATTACTAAATTATTGTTAAAAATCTTATTCTTCTATTCATGCTAATCGAGAAAAAATTTAACAAAGATAGTCTTATTACTTGCCTTCATGCAAGTAGAAAGGAAATAAGGGAGTAGCGTAGGCTAAAGGATTAGTCAAAAGCTGGTTGCTATGTGACTGAAGTTCCTTTGTTTCTATGGACAGGAGTTGAACTCCGTATGAGAAAAGTTTAAGTTTTTTAAAGGTGAAACCCATAAAAAAAAGATATATCTCAAAATGGATCAACTCTACGAAAAAAAATCATATAACATAAAGTGTGTGTTTTAAAGTGCTCTACGTTTTTTGTGTGGTAAGTTTTTTTCCATCACTTACGGCTTAACAGTTATGCAAAATTCCGTAAAATTTGTTAAGAATAAAGTATTCTTCAGAGGCTATTAACAGAAAATTCAAGATATACATTTAATTTTTGAGGTAAATATCTTTAATATACGATATTTTAATCAAACTCGTAAGAGTCATTTTTTAGAAAATCAAAATTTTTTATAAAGTTCCACTAAAGGTTAGTTTGGGGTGTGGGGATTTCGCGTCGCATCCCTGAAAAATACTAAACTTAAATACCAAATTTGGTATTTTACCGACTTTTCGTTTTGAGATATCCTGTTCATAGACACATGTACACGCGGACACACGGACTCACACTCACACACACACACACAGACCTTTTTCTGAAAATACTTTTTTTGGATACAGGGGACCCTAAAACATATATTTCCGGTGAAATCTCGGTATCGAATTTTTGGGTGGAGTGCAATACCTTCTCTATACCATATGTACATAGTACGTGTAGAGAAAGTAAAAAAGAACCTCATGTGTTCCATTCACCTTCTTTACCTGCTCTGCAAACAAACTATTTTCTTACAAACATCGTTCCTTTATCTACATCATGTGAATCGATATAACTATTAGCAGAAATGTACTCATTACTTAGTTACTTATAAGTAGGAGGAAATAAGGGAGTGCACTAGGCAAAGAAATAGTCAAATCTTCTAAAAGCTGCCACTATGTCATTGACATTGAAATTCGGTTCTCTTTGCATGACCAGGACAAAAGAGATTCAATTAAGAGACTAATAATTCTTTTTCCATGTGTCCGGTTTCTCCCACCAGTCATTCCACTAATTGCTCCATGATAGCCTTTTCTTGCATACATTTGGCCTTCATTTCATGTCATTTTTTGTCTCACTCTCATAAAGGCCGATCTTCCGTTCCGTGTTCATCGCTCTAAGATTCCATATCGTCTGCTTTTTAACAGGCTTCTGACACTAAACATTCACGTGTAAGTCCTGGGGAGTGTCAATCTTACATACGAGAAGTGTAAACTAAGTAGGAGAGTGAGCGAATCAGTCTGTAATAATAAATGTATCAAAAGTTTAGATGATCTAACGTAGTACACGCATATACGTGCAGTAAAATAGACAAAACATCGAGATAGAATAGGTTATCAGCACTTATTACAGGAAACTAAACCTTCCACCATGCTAATATGGTTGAGAAGTGATCAGAAAATGCTTTTGTTAAAACATTATTTATATTTGTGCTTTGAAATACTGTCCTAAATCGAGAAATGAACAACAGCAATAATAAATGATAAATAATTTTCTCAAAAACAGTAGAAACACCTTAATTATTAGTCCTTTCAAACAAGAATCTTAAGTATAACTGTTCAACGCGTGCTCTTACTCGCCTACCAGTAGCGTATAATATGGCCATGCTTTATAGAACCTGTATTAATTCTAATTGAAGAAACTGAATTTTTAGACAGATAACATACTCCTGGATTTCTTCATATGCAACTTCCGTTTACTAAATAAGGAATTTTTCATAAATAAAAGCTTTGTCTTTACCTTTATGTTACTCCAAAGTCATCTCTTGGCGTGTAACAAAGTATACAAACACCGAAAACTAAAAACGATGATTTCTGGGGGATCTGCTTGGTCCTCCTTTGTTGATCCCTTGTTTAATTTAGGTTATACGGCATTTAAATTGAGGCTTCTGCTTGGTCAAACCTAGCCAAGAACTGCTCCATGACTTGCTGTAAAGGTTCACTTTGTGGGAACTTAAAACTACTTGTCTGGTTTTGTTTTCAGATGCTTTTGTTGTCTAGCAAAGAGAAATTACACACTAGGAGTTTTGTCATCGGTTAATTACATAGCATGTATTTCTTTACACTAGGAGAGGTACTTGTGTGGTGTAAGTGCAGGCGTATAAATGGGAGGTGACCACAAATTGATAGCTGTCCCTTACTGCTGCTGGAAAACCGTGTAGCGGAACAAATGAGGGTCGACGTGACTCACACGTGTCCCATCCTGAGGGTCCGGACCGGCTTCTTCTGATGGAGTGAATCTCAACTGGAGCGGAACGCAGCAGGTCCTTGCATCAAGCGTTTAACTGCAATTTATATTCTAATTTTCTACTCTCAAAGCTGTCTTCAAACATATCAACAAAAATCTAGATCTCAGTCAATCAAATAGCGAACAACAAAGCCCTCTTGGAACATTTGTTGGTTAAACAGGGTGGAGGAGACAGACAGACATGCAGTGAGACGGTATGTAATATACCGGGTGTAAGGGAAAGTCATTACATTAATTTAAACCAGTGATACGGTATTTGGGACACATTTTGTATCTTACGTTTTCATTCCTGACCATTTTCAACGGAAATAGTTTATTTTTTTTTAGAAAATAAGAGATAGACAAGCTCGCAACGCTGTGTGGGTGTCACTTGCACTAGGTCAGTACTTAAACAAATGCCTCACTGCTGCTATAACACTAACATAGGCCAATCAGAATGCCAGTTGCAGTCGTTATCTCCCAAAACATTACACCACCCTGCGTCGTGTTTGCATGCGACCGACGTGTTTACATCCAGAAGTCGGTTCAGAAACCTGACCAATCTCAACATAACGCCGAGTTATTTCAGTCTGAAAAGGCTGCTCAGAATATACTTTTAATGATTTTAAAAGCTCAACTATTTCGAAACTCTGTGTGATGTTCCACAATTACTACCGAAATAATGTCAGAAATACGTTGCACTAAGCATTTTACTAGTAACAAAATATTATCTTTGTACATTCTTGTGGAATTATGCATCCCATTTGGAACAAAAACCATTTATGTTTTCGAAATCGGCTGATCAAAGAACAAACTGCCATTAGACTTTATTGTTTGTAATGCTTCTATGAAGCGCATATTAGAAGGCATGTAATTAATTCCCTTCCACTCGGTATAATTTATAATGAAGGCACTAATAAAACTTAAGCAAGAGAAGAAAATAAAACTCCTTCTAAAGTTAAGTTTAGATGCGAAGGGAAGATATGCCGTTAAGGGTTTTCCCACCGCATAGGTGCATAAGTCAAACAAAATGGGGAGTCAACATCTTTAATCAACCTTATGTTACTTATTGTAAGAGACAGGAGTTCAATGTTCCTACGCATGTAGGTAGTTGATTTTCTTAATGAAGTGGCAAAGCCAGAACCCGGTAAATATTTGCAGTCAGTATAGCTTGGCATTTTGAAAATCACTTACAGTCGAAAAGTCCACCAGTCCCTTAAGACGGGAGGTCCGACATTATGCTCCTCGTTGGAGAGTCGGGCACGTAGCAGTGATGCCAGTATTTCTAGGAGTGAAACATGAAGTCGAATCAGTAAACCAACAAAGCACAGTATTGTTGATAAATTACGCAACAAATTACGTTGTATAATACTACCTCGGTGAGGCGTAATTATCACAAAAACTAACGGTAACATAAAATAATTTAAAACAGAAAATGAAACCAATCAGTGGCTTTGTATTCCAGCCCTGAGAACCATGCAACCCTAATAATCCCATATTGCTGAACAGGCACATGTCACCCGTTCAGGATAACCGCAGCAGCAGACAGAATTGAAATAGGATCTAAAGCTTTCCTGGCGACGAACATATTCTAGACGTTCTCGGGCTTCAAGCCAGGTGTAGTGATGAAGAGTCATCGACGTTTTGGGAGCGTGCTTCTCTCCCATCATCATCATCATCGTCTAGAATAGATTGTTATATTGCTTAATTGAATGCCGCGAAAACTGCATATCATTTAAGCGTTTTATTATGAATTTAACTTGGAAGATAACATTGCTTACATTCTAAATTTTTGTGAAATAAATATTCCCTTAATATATATTAGAATCCTTTAACACCAAAATAAGTCGCATTTCTACAAGATGGTGGGGGAGAAATTACTTGCCTCTGTAGTGGGGGGGGGGGTAACGTGACTGCCTGGCATTCAACCGAGTTCGAATCTCGGTTAGTGTAAGTTATCCGGATCAGGTTTTTTCCGGAATTTTTCTCATTGTGAGAGAACGAATATCGTTAACTTTAATCCCAGACTCATTTGAGCATAATGCACTGGTCCCATTTATCAATATCAAGTTAAGAGACGCTAAGCTACAAAAAATAACTAGACAAAAAAAAAAAAAAAGAAAAAGAAAAAAGAGTTATAGTAAAGCCTTTCCTACTGAATAGGTAAAATATAATTGGGAGTGATCGATATCTATTTATATTTGGGAAACATTCTATCCATATTAAGTAAAAAAATCTGATGTGTTCCATTCACATAACTTTCTCTACATCTCTGCAACAAATTATTGTTAAGAAGCTTATTCTTCAATTTACTTCGTGCTAATTGAGAAGGAATTAGCAGAAATAGTCTTATTACTTACTTTCTTGTAAGGAAAAAATGAAATTTCGTTTTACTTATGGACGCTCTTTAACTGCTGTGGTTCTCAGCGTCCTATTCTATGTTGGGCGTGAAAGACCGATTAATTCAGCTCAGAGGCCTCTCTATCAGGATTGAGGTTCTTTTACGTACCGCAAATCTAAGCCACGGGACCAAGGGCTTTACTTCCCTTACGAAAGAAGCCATGCTAAGGATTTTTACGCTTGAAAAAACCCATTGTCCTCCGCCGGGGTTGAACCCGCGACCTTGGGTATACGAAGTTAGCATGGTAACCATTACACCACAAAGGGCAATGCGAAATAAGGGAGTTCCATAGGTTAAAGTGATAGTCAAAAGCTGGTTGCTATGTAACAAGTTCTTTGTTTCTATGGACAGGAGTTGACAAATTCCTGAATGACAATAGTATAAGTTTTTTAAAGCTGAGACCAGAAACAAAGAATATCTTAAAACGATCAACCCCACAAAAAAAAGTTGTTAGTATTAATTGTGTGATTTAACCTGCTCTACATTTGTTGTGTGGTAAGTTTTTGTCCATCTCTTACAATTTAGCAGTTACGAAAAATTCCGTGAATAAAGTAGTCTTCAGAGGATATTCCTAGAAAATTCAAGATAAACATTTTATTTGTCAGGTAAATATCTTTAATATACGCTATTTTAATAAAAATCGTTAAAGTAATTTCTGAGAAAAATGTAATTTTCCAAAAATTTTTGCACGTAAAGTGTAGTTTGGGTGGGGGATTCTCTTGAAAATTTTCGTGTCGCATCCTTGGAAGATACCAAACTTAAATACTAAGTTTGGCATTAACGGTCTTTTCGTTTTTGAGCTATGCTGCCCATAGACACACACACACACATATACACACATACACACAGACAGACAGACACATATACGGACATTTTTCTAAAAATGCTTTTTTTGGATTCAGGGGGACCCAAAACATGAATTTCCGGTGAAATCTATCGAATTTTAAGGTGCATTACAATACCTTCTCTATGCACTATGTACGTAGTACGTGTAGAGAAAAAAAGTCTGATGTGTTCCATTCACATGACTTTCTCTATATTTCTGTAAATTATTATTGTTAATAAGCTTATCTTTTATTTGTTTCATGCTAATCGAGAAAAATTAGCAGAAATAGTCTTATTTCTTACTTTATTGTAAGTAGAAGCGAAATAAGGTTAAAGTGAAAGCCAAAAGCTGGTTGCTCTGTGACTGAAGTTCGTTTGTTTGTATGGACAGGAGTTGACAAATTCCTGTGTGAGAAAAGTATGTTCTTCAAAGCTGAAACCAAGAAAAAGGAATATCTCAAAAACGATCAACTCCACGAAAAAATATATATAACATAAATTGTGTGTTTTAACGTGCTCTACATTTTTGTGGGTTGAGTTTTTGTCCATCTCTTACGGTTTAGTAGTTATGAAAAATTCATCCAGAATAAAGTAGTCTTCAGCGGCTATTCCCGGAAAATTCAAAATATACATTTTATTTGTCAGGTAAATAACTTTAATATACGATATTTTAATCAAAATCGTTAGAACCATTTTTCAGAAAATCGAAATTTTCGAAAAAAGTTCCATGTAAAGAGTAGTTTGGGGTGGGGGAATTTTTCTCAAAATCTTCGTGTCGCATCCTTGGAAGATACTAAACTTAAATACCAAGTTTGGTATTTTACCGACTTTTCGTTTTTGAGTTATCGTGTTCACGGTCACACGGACACACGGACCTTTTTCTGATAATACTTTTTTTGGATACAGGAGACCCTAAAACATATATTTCCGGTGAAATCTCGGTATCGAATTGTTTGGTGGGGTGCAATACATTCTCTATTCACTATGTGCATAGTGAGTATAGAGAAAGTAAAAATCTGATGTGTTCCATCCACATGACTTTCTATCACTGCAACAAATTATTCTATTTACTACATCTAATGGAGCAAAAATTAGCAGAAATAGTCTTATTACTTGCTTCCTTGTTAGTAGAAGCGAAATAAGGGTTACCATACGTTAAAGTGATATTCAAAAGCTGGTTACTATGTGACTGAAGTTCGTTTGTTTGTATGGACACGAGTTCACAAAGTCCTGTATGAGAAAAGTATAATTCTTTATAGCTGAAAAAAACAAGGAATATCTCAAAAACAATCAACTCCACGAAAAAAATGTATATAACATAAATTGTGTGTTTTAAGGTGTTCTACATTTGTTGTGTGGTAAGTTTTTGTCCATCTCTTACGGTTTAGCAGTTATGCAAAATTCTGTAAAATTGACTCAAAATAAAGTAATCTTCAGAGGCTATACCCAGAAAATTCAAAATACAAATTTTATTTGTCAGGTAAATATCTTTAATATACGATATTTTAATCAAAATCGTTAGAGCCATTTTTTAGAAAATCAAAATTTTCGAAAAAAGTTCCGTGTTAAAGGTAGTTTGGGATGTGCGGATGTTTTTCAAAATCTTCATGTCGCATCCCTGGAAGATAATAAACTTAAATACCAAGTTTTGTATTTTACCGACTTTTCGTTTTTGAGTTGTCCTGTTCACAGACACACGGACACACACACACGGACCTTTTTCTGAAAATACATTTTTTGGATACAGGGGACCATAAAACATATATTTCCGGTGAAATTTCGGTATCGAATTTTTTGATGGAGTGCAATACCTTCTCTATACACTATGTACATAGCACGTATAGAGAAAGTAAACATGTAGTCCTTTCCCCCTCTCTACCTATTTTCATGACATCATCATCGTTGGCCACCGTAGCCAACTGTAGTCGATTGAATGCAATTATTAATTAAATATCTGAACACAATTTTATTTAAAACTATATGAATTGCAAATAGGTAAAAATTCATATTTTATAAATTAATATTGCTATTAGAAATGGCTGATTTTATTTTTGTAGTTAATTTTGATATCGTTATTTATTTATCTGTTTATTTTTGTAGTTTAAGTCCTATATCCCGGAGAGCATATCGTACGATGAATGAAATGTATAAAATGATGCTCAAAAGAGTCCGAGTCCATAGAGCTTAGAGTTATTCAACATTGGTCTTCTCAGGATAAAGGAAAATCGCAGCTAAAACCCTTATCCGGGTAACTCTTCTCTCCGAGATTCAAACTCGGGATCTCTTGAATGGATGTATACTTTTGTCTTTAATTTTTAGATTGGGTGTTTTTTCATTGTTTGGAAGTTAGATAAGGCTGTCCCAAACTGGGTGCGCTCCAAAAGAGATGACAGTAGCTCATGACTCATATGGCATATCTGCAATATGCAATGCAGCTTTACATTGAGGGCTAGCTATCGTCACGGCCGAATTAAGTTTGGAGATGCAGTGGTAGGACCTTAGTTATCTTTTAATATCCTCTATAAAATATTTGAAAATGCATTTAGGTTTTTTAAAAGCTTCATTTAAATATATTTTACATTAGGCAATTTTAGACATTTTTTCCTCAAAAACTAATTAAAACAACTAAACTGCACAGATTTTTCGTTATATTCTTTACGAAGAGCCAACAAGTCATCATAGAATACCTTCTAACCTATATAAGGATATTTGTAAAATTGTAATGGGTAGGTTAATATATGTTTTATCTACAGGAGTAAATATTATTAAAGGTGTAATACATCTGAGATGATATCAATGTTTGTTATGAGGTATTGCGAGTACCTTTTACCTCAGTATACCTATATGGATGAGAATTTTTAGTACACTTCTCATACTTCATAGAAAAGTAATTAGTTTTGTTTTAATAATCATACCAAAGCATATAAAATGATCTTGAACTTTGTGTTAGAATCGTAAACTGATTGAGTTTTTTTATTGTTTCATTTATATAGCCCCCTTTAACATCTAAGGTCATAACAGGGGCTTTGCACCTGAAACAGCTCGTCTGTAGGTTCTTTTATGTTTGATTTAAATCATTTTATTTTGCTCAAACACACACAAATGCACTCTCGCATACATACTTCCAGACTCTGTGGAGGATAGGAAATAATTCCGGCTAAAGAAAAATTTCCCGCCCAGCCGGGAATCGAACCCGGGACCTCCGGATGAGAAGTGAATTTGTTTTGTTCAAATCGTAAACGTATAATAGTTTTGTAGTGATGGAAATGACATCCAGAAGCTCAAGCATTTAAAAAAAAAAAAAAAGTATAAGAAGAATATATCTGAAGCCAAGGATGATTGCCCATAAATGTCGTATCCAATTTTCTATGCAGTTGCTGCAAATATTTACTGGAACAACATACAATACAATATGGCCTTGAAAATAAATTCTGGTGGTTTTATAGCACTGTTCGGCTGGCATTTCAAAACCACACGCAGCAGGTATTACAAAATTGTTGTGATTGGTCGATGAATCCTGTATTCGAAGTATCCATTACTGATGACATGAGATTTTTACAAGAGACGTGATCTTTGATGGATGTGATGACTTTAATAATATAGAAGAAAATGGATAAGGTACGTTGTCATCAACGTTAAAAGCCGAAGATTTTTGTGTCGGAATGTTTAGAATCCTATTCGTGACTCGAATATCACGACTTAGTGACGTGACGGTACGAAGAGCTAGATATAAACTCCGTCCTCAAGGTCGATCATAATTCTGGAACAAACGTTGATCTGGAGTCATCTGAAGAGTGTTACATTCTTATTCTCGGCCAGGTTGTGCATACCTTTCGTTGCAGTTCTAGTCTGTAAAGCATCCAAACAAATGAAAACTACCGAGCGGAATGGCTCAGGCAGTAACATCTCTTATAGGGAGGTCCTCGGTTCAAATCTCATGAGCCGACCAATCTGGCTTAGGGTTTTTCGTGGTTTCCCCTCAGTCGTCAAGGTAAATACGGTAAAGGATATTTAATAGTTTTAATACCACGACCAAAAGAATAGAAGCTGCGGAAATGAAATGTTTACGATTTGTGATAGGATATGCATTAACCGATGTGAAGATATTCCTAAAGAACTGTAAATATTTAGCCCTATAGACAAAACAAAAGAACGTAGGAGACAATGGTAAGAACAAGTGTGTAGAATGGCTCCCAAAATAATACCCTGGAAAAGTTTGAACTATCAATCGAGAAGTGGAAAAAAAGACCAGGAACATCCACGGAAAAGATGAATACAACAACTTTAACAATTTGAGCAGAACAGAGCAAATAAAAATCCACTTTCGGTTTGAAACAACAGTAAAACTGAAAAATTATCTAGTAATTGTGATTATGCGGCCATCTATCCAAAGACAGCGGAAGCAGCCGTCCCGGATAGTACCCCAGCACCATCACGCTGTCGCGGAGAAAAGTAGTATCGTGTAATATGCATGAGACCTAGAAAACAGGCTGCATATCTTCCGAGTATAAATGGTGAAGCAGCAGCCAGACTGCATGGCACCCTTGCACCATCTGTTTGGCGCGAAGCGAAACTGGTATGGGCACGGGGAAAAGACCATGAAGCATAAGATCCTCTTCGCGTGCGCGCTAAATTTGATCTAAAAGTCTACTCGCGCTTATGCTTGGTTTGGAGTAGCCATCGACTCTTCTCAAGGCGTTTTAACGCGCTTGTTGGGCTTCACAGACCCAAGCTACCTGGCGACTTCTTAAATAATAAATCACTAGGATTTTGTTTGCAGAATTGTAATTTATTTTGTAATTATTTCGTACAATTCTAAAGTGAAATTGCAATCGCTTGATGCAATTTATATGATTTGTTGAATGCTGCAAATATTTGTTCATATATAATTCTACGCGAATAGATTAATAAACGCGTAATCTCCAAGTGGCCCTTTCCATACTTGTGAAAAAGCCTCTTTCGTTTGAGTAACCGGTTTCACAAACAAGAAAATCAACACGTAACTATGATACTTATTGTTGGAAAACAAAATGGCATAGAGAAAATCAAAACACTTTTACCCGACCAAAGTACAAGGAATAATACACATTTGCATACAGCGTTTCAGCTTCGGAATGCAACAGAACAAAAACATTTGAACATCAAATATTACAAAAAAGACATGAAATTCACAAAATGTTGACAGATTTTGTGGTTAAGATACAAATATTGCCTCAACCACGAAGGCTACTGTCCAGCCAGTCTGGATGCACCCTTGCACGGTCTGCGTGAAGCGAAAGTGACATTGGCACTCGGTAAAGGCCATGAAGCGAATGAGTATAATAAACAGAACCGTCTTGATATGACCAAGCAGATAAACAGACTTAAATAAATAAAATTAAAAGATCCTATGTGTTCCATTCAGATGACTTTCTCTAACTTTCCGCAAACAAACTTTTCTTACAAAAGATTATTCTTTTATCTACTTTATGATAAACATTAGCAGAATTGTCTTATTTCTTGTTTCTTTGTAAGTAGAAGGGAAATAAGATAGTGCACAGGCTAAAGCGATAAAGAAACCTTTTAAAAGCCGATCGCTGTGTGAAACAATTGAAACTCAGTTCTCTTAGGAGTAAATAAAAGAGAGACGAAAAGAAATATACTTCCCTTATTAGAAAAGTTTATGTACCTTTAAACGAAACCAATAACTCAGAATATTACCAAAATGTATATTATATAAATTGTGTGTTATAATAAGATCTACATTTTTTGTGTAATAAGTTCTTGTATATCATTTACGGTTTACGAGTTATTCAAAAGTCATCCAGAATGAAGATTTTTACAGAGAATATTTCCAGAGAATTAAAGATTTACATTTCGTTTGTAACGAAAATATCTTTAACATATGTCATTTTAATAAAATCATTAGACCCATTTTTGAGAAAATCAAAGTTTTCGAAAATAATCCATGCAAAGTGTAGCTGGTATGGGCGATATTTTGTCTTGGAAGATACTGATGAATAATGACTTTGCGCTTTTTAGCTATGCTTCCCACAGACACGCTCTCAGATACAGAGAGAGAGAGAGACAGAGAGAGAGAGAGAGAGAGAGACAGAAAGACACTCACACGGACATGTATTTCTGGTGAATTCTCGGAATCAAATGATTGCGGTGGAATACAATACCTTCTCTATCGCCATGTACATTGTACATGCATGCTAGAGAAAGTAAAACCATGTAATTGATCAATTTAGGTATAAAATTAATTTAACGTTGAATGTTAACCTAGTAATTGTTTAAGTTGTAAAAGTTTTTCAATTAGAAAATTTGAATCAAACATGCATTCAATACTATGTTGCATTTGGACTACGGATCTTCGCGTTTCCGTCCGGTTAGTCGATATAAATGTAGTATGTTTTGTCTTGTCCTTTACCGCTTATCAGCTATGCAAAAGTCATCCAGAATAAAAAAGAGGATGTTCCCAGAAAGTCAAAAACGCACATTTTATTTTCCATTTAAATTTCTTTTATATACCTACGGTATTTAAAGAAAATCGTTAGACGTTTTTTGAGAAAATCGAAATTTTTAAAATTGTTTCCATGTAAAAGGTAGTTCGCGGTAGATGGGGGGGAGGGGCTTCCTTAGAAACTTCGTGTCACATCCTTAGAAGATGCTAAACTTAAATACAAAGCTTGGTATTTTCCACTGTTCGCTTCTCAGTTATCGTGTTCACAGACACACAGACCTTTTCTCAAAAATGTTTTTTTTATACACGAGACCCTAAAACGTGTATTTCCGGTGAAATCCGGTATCGAATTTTTTATGAAACCTTTATTAACTTCTATGTACACTATATATATATATATATATATATATATATATATATATATATATATATATATATATAGGTGCCAGAGAAAGTAAAAAGCAGACATGAAGTTACAGGTGGCATAACCGAAGTGAACAATTTAGTATCTAACCAGAGGCATTCAATTTATTAAAAATACATAAAAAAAAGTCTACAACTTCCGGAAAAGTAAAAGAATTGAACAATTAACAACAAGATTGGGTGTTTTCCAGACCATGCTTACTCCAAGAGGTATAGCGTTTGTACTTATCAGATTTTTAGCTATTTAATTCTCATTGTTGGACAGACAATATTTCCTTATGAAGCATTATTTTACTCACAAGTTGAGAAAATATGAAATAAGAAACATAGAGGCCGTAAATAAAAGAGAGAAGCAGAGAAAGGGTAAACTTAAAGTTGGAGTTTTATTCACGAGTTCAAAAAATATATAAATTAACGAATTTCTTAAGATATTTGTAATCACGAGAGCAATCTAAATACAGGAGTATCTTGTTCTATAATGTTTTGGAAACTTAGGTTTTCTAAGGACTTCTCTGGAAGGCCATTGCTACAACTTTAATTGCATCAGGCGGAATAAAAACAAAATCACAGCTGTCGTGCCTTTTAATTAAAGTCGGAAGGAGTCTCATTTTTCCATTTAGGTGTGCGGCTTTGTATCTCTAAGACAGAACGGCGTACTAGAGAAGTGATATGCTGGTCACGAACCTAGCAAAGTGTTCAAAACCCCGTGCTGGGGACCCGAAGGGCCTTAGGACGACTTCTGCAGCACAAAGAAACACGCCCCAGAAACCTTAAGAGCAATTCTATCACTTGAAAGTCGCCCTAGACACATATATAGCAGTACAAATGTGGTCATTAGTTACGAAAATACTATGACACGATCTGGAAAATAAAGAACACCATTTCTTTTAAATGAATTCCACTGTTTATCATTTGAAGCTTACAGCTCGAGAGATGCAAACATCCATTCCATGAATATTTAAACAGTTTTTCTCTAGTATATGTTTTCTTAAACACATGTCATTTTGAATATTTTACGAATATGTAGTCTTATTCATCACTCCTCTTTGCATGTACCAATCATCAAATTAAATTTACGCAAAGTAGTTTTTTCCAGAACACCCAATCAAATTAAGTTATTTCTTCTGTGTACATCTGATATTGATATACAGCTGAGTTCAGAACACGCTAGCAACTTGTTTATTAATTATATCCTATTATTCGTAGTGGAAATTGCTTCATCAAAGCAGGACTCACAATCACTCGTACCATGTACTTGGACAGCGTGTCTACTTTCCAACCTGGACAATCCAAGCTAAAACATCGGTAAGGGCGAGCTGGCGCACTTTTTCTTGGGCGTTAGTTTTACAGGGAAGCGAGCTGGACCACCGGCCTTTTTGTAGTTTTAAGTTTCTTTCTTTGAGCCTTTCAACCATTATGGTGAATACGCTATCTAATTTACCGCAATATAGCTGAATTATAAAACGAAACACGCATACCTACATGTGCGTGAATTCTGGGATCTACAGACAGAATGAAACCACTAAATGCCTGGATGTGTAGCGTACTTCATATCTCAATGTTGTTACTCTGCTTCCGAGCGAAACCTACCGATTGAATACTAGGCAACTGAGCGCCCGAGAAAAGGCACACGCATAGTATTCTCACAGCACATGTTTTATTTAACTTCCATGCAGCACTTTAGAACATTAAAATTAATCCTATTGTTTAGAACCTCCAAGAGATTCATTATCCTAAATTAAATTAAGATGTGAGTGAAAATGGTAATCGCTTACAAAAACCTTCATAACTGATCTAGGTTCGTTGCTTGGGTTGAGTTTGCGAGACCAGAAGTAGATCCTCAATTGGTCTCAAAAATGTAATAAGGCCGTGTATAATATATATACTATCTCAGCGGTATGGTGTCTTTGCAGTGCAGGCAAAAATGCTGTGGCTGTAAATAATCACATTTTACGACACTAAAACACCCATTATTTATGCATGCAAACAATCGCCCATTGTCGACTTCTAGAGGTTGAAGAGAATTTTTGTGATCTCCATCAAGTACTATGTGCACATTGCACCGAAAAATTCGATACCGAGATTTCACCGCAAATAGCATGTTTTGAGGACTCCTGAATAAAAAAACAGAAAAAGGTCAGTGTGTGTGCGTCTATTGACAGCATAGCTCAGAAACGGAAAGTCCATTAAATACAAAACTTGACATTTAAGTTCGCAGCCTCCAAGGATGTGAAACACGAAGATTTTCAAAATCTCCTCCACCTCATACAGTACACATGAAAACATTTTTCAAAAATGTTTATTTTTCTCTTAAATGGCTCTAATGATTTTGATCAAAATACCCTATATTAAAGATATTTACATGACAAATAAAATGTATATCTTGAATTTTCTGGGAATAGTCTCTGAAGTGCTCTTCATTTTGGATATCTTTGCATAACTGGTGAAGAGTAAGAGATAGATTAAGAATTACTACTAAGAATGCAGATCTCATTAAAACACACAATTCTTCCGAGATATTTCTATTTTCTTCATTTTCATCTTCTTTTAGTTACATGTTCCTATCGGTGATATTTACTATAAAACTTATTGCTTATCGAAAACAAGTGTAATGATTTCATTAGGTTTTCTATAAATCTTCAAAATTAATTATTAAAAACACACACACACACATTCACACTCGCGCTCATACTTCTATACTCTGGGGAGGCTGAGGAATAATCTGGGCTAGAGAAAAATCCCTACGCCCCAGTCAAGAACCGAATCCGAAACTCCTCGCACAGTAGGCAGATGCTTTACGCGTGGGCTCATTTATGGTTTAAATTTTTAGCAATTAAACTTTCTTCAAACCGGAATTTATCATTCCTTTTTTATTTTGTTTTACTCCTGGACATGAAGATAAACTCCAGTGACATAACAACCAGCTTTTAAAAGATTTGACTATCGCACAACAGGTTTAACTACTTCCTTTTAAACCCAACTGCATGCAGGTAGGTGATGTGACTCTCTGAAAACGGACAACTGTTGACAGCATTCGTCTCTGTAGTCTGAGGATGGTTTGTCGTGGGAACATTCCACGTACTCACTACGCCTCTCTGCATTCTCTCACCTTGAGAGTTCTTTATCTCCTACTTCCCATTTCAGCTTGAGGCATAACATTTTCTTAATTTTAAATATCTGTAAGTATTTTAATGAAGCTTCAGTGGAATATATATTTTTGTTGGAAGATAGCAAAGGAATGAAGGAGAGTAAATTAATTTCTAGACCTATTCATGCTCCTATTCATGAATTGGGACAAAGTGAAATTAATACACCAGTAATGCTTTATTTGATAACGTCGCTGTAATTACCAGGATCATATCAGCGCCACCTGTGTGTCGGAATTTTCTCCCACAGAAGTTATTTTATATGCCAGAAAAGGGTCCTTCACATAGATGTATTAACACTAATGCAAGGACACAAATTCACATTGCCATTTTCAATGTCAACAAAACTTAAGTGCCCGTCTGGGTAGTATGGGTCGTGAGTTCGAATCTCGCTTAGGGTGAGTTACCCGGATAAGGTTTTTTTTGGGGGGTTTTCCCTTATCCTGAAAAGACGAATGTCGAGTAATTTAAAGTTCCATGGACCCCGAGAGCATTTGAGCATCATTTCACCACTTTCATTCAACGTTCGGTATGACCAAACCAGGTTAAAGGATGTTAAACTACAAAAAGAATACTTAAGTGTGAAAGCGTTTAAAAGTGGAGGCTACGATGATTATTGACAGTACAGTAGGCATATTATATTGCTTCAAAATGCATTACCATCAGTTTCTAAGCACTATATATCTTTCCATACACATATGAAAACGAATAGCTCATAAAGTTAGCAATAAAGTTTCACACTTCGTCGTAAAACAGAATTTTCATGTATCAGTTTATTTATTTCCAAAAATTCATTTTAAAACTTATCTTTGTGAGGTATATGTTTTTTTCTTAAACATAATAATTATTTTGAAATAAAACAAATAACTTCTCATCAAACGACTCCAGTTTCCTATTTACTGTTTCTGTGCAGTGCGATTTTCTCTCGAATTCCGTTAACTCAAACATGAAAGCTTGCAAAATTTGACTTTAGCGTCTGGCGATTGTTTATGTTGATGTAAACGAAAACTACTCTGAATATCCCAATTTATTAACCTGGCCATAACCTTTAATGATAAAGTTGCATTTTAAGGCACACTTAAAACCATTGGTCTGGGCCGTGTTCGAACCCGCGATCTTGAGATCGGAGAGGCAATGCCTAACCAACAGAGCTTTCCGGACCGACATGTATAAAATGTGCAAATATCTCATTAACAACACCTCTCCAAAGCGATGTATTATGCAAAAGTAGTCCATTTCAGACACGTTTACATAAAGAAAAGAAAATATATTGCGTATTTGGAGGCATCCAAAAAGGTTGTCCCTATTTAGGGTTTGGTAATTATCCCTGACCAACTAGTTTCTGCTTCTCTGAATGTTGAGTCAATCAATTCACATAATGGACAATTACTTTCTCTACACTGTGCATATAGTAAGTAGAGAATATATTTTATTTTGTACCACCCAAAAATACGATGTTGAGATTTCACCGAAAATGTATATTTTGAGATCACCTGATGCCAAATATAATCAGTTTTAGAAAAAGATATATGTGTGTGTATGTAGACATAATAGCTCAAAACGAAATAACCGTTAAATACCAAATTTGGTATCTAAGTTTAGTATCTTCCAAGGATACGACACGAAGATTTTGAAGAAATTCTCAATCAATTTCCCTTTACTGGAAAATATTTTGAAAATTTTGTTTTGCTCAAACATGGCTGTAAGGATTTTGGTTACAAAATCGTGTATTAAGGATATTTACATGCCAAATAAAATGTATATCTTGAACTTTCTGGGTAAGACTCTGAAGATCTCTTCATTTGGAATGAATTTTGCATAACTGGTAAACCGTAAGAGATAGACAAAAACTTAGTAAAAAAATCTGATGTGTTCCATTCACATGAATTTCTCTACATCTCTGCAAAGTATTTTTAAAAAGCTAATGCTTCTATTTACTTCATGATAATCAAGAAAAAAAAAATAGCAGAAATAATCTTATTACTTGCTTCCTTGTAAGTGGAAGTGAAATAAGGGAGTACCATAGGTTAAAGTAATAGTCAAAAGCTGGTTGCTATGTGACTGAAGTTTCTTTGTCTATACGAACAGTAGTTGAATTCCTGTATGAGAAAATTAGGTTTTTTAAAGATGAAATCAAAACAAGGAATATCTTAAAAACGATCAACCGCACGAAAAAAATGTATGTAATATAAATTGAGTGTTTTAATGTGCTCTACATTTTTGTAGGGTAAGTTTTTATCCATCTCTTACGGTTTAGCAGTTACGCAAAATTCCATAAAATTCGTCCAAATTAAAGTAATCTTCAGAGGCTATTCCCAGAAAATTCAAGATATACATTTTGTTTCTCAGTTATCTTTGATACAAAATGTTTTAATCAAAATCGTTAGAGCCATTTTTGAGAAAATCTAAATTTTCGAAATTTTCTCCATGTAAAGGGTAGTTAAAAATCTTCGTGTCGCATCCTTGGAAGATACTGAGCTTAAATGCCAAGTTTGGTATTTAACGGACTTTACGATTTTGAGCTGTGCTGCTCACAGACACAAACACACACACACGGACATTTTTCTAAAAATGTTTTTTTTTTTTTTGTATTCAGAGGGTCCTAAACGTGTATTTCCGGTGAAATCTTGGTATCGAATTTTTGGGTGCATTACAATACCTTCTCTATACACTACGTACATAGAACGTAAATTGTAGATCTCGTCAAAACACACACTTTATATCATATACAGTTTGTTTTAGGCTGCACCGTTCGCCTCCCATCTAGGGTTCGATCCCAAGCGCCTGCATGTAGGATTTGTGGTAGACGAAACGGCGTAGGGTGCGTTTTCTCCGGGTCTGTTGGTTTCCCCCACCAATTGCTCCGCCATCACCTTTTCCATCATGCATTTCACTTTCATATCGTCACTTCCTCACCCCCTGCTACGGGCCGACCACTCGTTCCAGGTTCTACATCGTGTGGTTACGTGCCGTTGACTTCCCGACGGGCTTCTGACGCCTCAGCAATCGCTTGTAAGTCCTCGAGGGGTGTCAGTCCTACATAAGGGAAGGGTAAACCGACTAAAAAAAAAAAAAAAATAAAAGAAAATAAAAAAAAAATTAGAGTTACCGTTTCCGAGATATTCCTTGCTATTGTTTTCAAACTTAAGTTGCTTAAACTTTGTAAAACGGAAGGGAATCTTTCGTTTCATCTCACTTTTGTTTTACTCCTGGCCGTGTAAAGGGAACCCGATTTCAATTATTTCACATAGCGGCCGGCTTTTAAAAGATATGCATATCGCTTCAGTTTATCCTCTTGCAGGTGAATAAAACGTAATATATCCCTTTCTGCTTATGTTTATCATGATAAGCGTAAAGCACATAGAAGAATAAGCATTTTTAAAAATATTTTATCGCAGCATTTACAGAGAAAGTTTGGTGAATGTGGTACACGAAATTGTTTTCTAAAAACATACATCCATTTCCGGTGAAATTTCGACATCGAAAGTTTTATTGTAATACATCACTGTCCTGTAATATAGATGGTAGAGAAATTAAAACATACTTTGTAATGCATATCAAAATGTCAACTCACAGTTTTCCTGAAACTTAATTTGAGCCTTCTCACACCTTCTGGAACCTCCGACCTGAAGCTCCAGTATTTTTAATTTAATCCCAATTTCTTGCGCGAGATCCTGAGCTTAGCTGTTGACAAGTCACTTGAAGTTACGAAGCCTTTTACAAAATGAACGGTTATAACTTTATCGGACATTGTTGTACAACACGGTATTATCATCGAACAGCATGAAAGCGGATTTCAGGATCTGGCTGTTTTACATTGTAATCCGTAGATTAACAACGCTGCAAGCTTGTAGCGATAAAAATGGGCCGCTCGGTTTAAGGTAGGTCTGATTTAAGGTAGCTTACTGCATCCTTCACATCTCTTGCATATGGATAACCTTTCAACATTACATCTATTCGCTCTTATCCTCAAACGAATGCCGGGATGGCTTTTGAATTTGATGGCTTACATCTTAAAAAAATCTGATGTGTTCCATTCACATGACTTTCTCTACATCTCTGCAACAAATTATTGTTAAAAAACTAATGCTTTTATTTACTTAATGCTAATCGATAATATATTAACAGAAATAGTCTTATTACTTGCTTCCTTGTAAGCACAAGCGAAATAAGGGAGTACCATAGATTATAGTGATAGTCAAAAGCTGGTTGCTATGTGACTGAAGTTTCTTTGTTTGTACGGATGGGAGTTAACAAATTCCTGTATGAGTAAGGTTTTTAAAGCTAAAACCAAAAACAAGGAGTATCTCAAAAACGATCAACTCCATGAAGAAAATGTATACAGCATAAAGTGTGTGCTTTAACGTGCTCTACATTTTTTGTGTGGTAAATTTTTGTCCATCTCTTACGGTTTAGCAGCTAGGCAAAATTCCGTAAAATTCATCCAGAATAAAGTAGTCTTCAGAGGCTATTCCCAGAAAATTCAAAATATACATTTTATTTGTCGGGTAAATATCTTTAATATACGACATTTTAATCAAACTCTTTAGAGTCATTTTTGAGAAAATCAACATTTTCGAAAAAAGTTCCATATAAAGGGTAGTTTGGGGTGGGGGGATTTTTCTCAAAATCTTCGTGTCGCATCCCTGGAAGATAATAAACTTAAATACCAAGTTTGGTATTTCACCGACTTTTCGTTTTTGGGTTATCATGTTCATAGTCACACGGACACACACACACATACACATACACACACACACACTCACAGATACGGACCTGTTTCTGAAAATACTTTTTTTGAATACAGGGGACCCTAAAACATATTTCCGGTGAAATATCGGTATTGACTTTTTTGGTGGAGTGCAATACCTTTTCTATATACTATGTGCATAGTACGTGTAGAGACAGTAATAAAAGCATTTAATTGAGCATAACTGGTAGTAGATACAAGTGAAAATATTAAAATTTTACTTTCTCTACACAGACTATGAATATAGTAGAAGGAGAAGGCACTGTATTCTTACCAAAAATGCGATGTCAAGATTTCATCGGAAATAATGCTTTGAGGTCCCTAAAACAAAACAAGCATTTCTAGAAAAAGGTCCATATGTGTATATGTGTAGCATAATTCAAAAATGAAAAATCGGTAAAATACTAAACGACACAAATATTTTCAGGATAATCCGGCCATAAAATGGAAAATATTTGGAAAATTTTATTGCTCTAAATGGCTCTAACGATTATGATTAAAATACCAAGTATTAAAGATATTTACATGACAATTAAAGGTATATCTTGAATTTTCTGGGAATAGCCTCTGAAGACCTCTTCGTGCTGGATGACTTTTGCATATCTGGTAAATCGTTATGTCAAGATTTTCTGCATTATGTGCTGAAAGTTATATAGCCTCTATTATTAAATAGCTGTTGCTGTTCCTGTGGCGCGACGGTCCGTGAAGGGCTAAGGGTTGCCAACCCGACCGCCGACCTTACGCCCACGTACACGCTGCAACGGTTGGTAGTTTACCTGAGCAGCATTACCCATAACCCAGATGGAAATTTGGCTTTCGAGACCAGAATCGCTGCCTATCGCAGATCCTCCTTTTTTCAGAATACTCGTATTAAGCAACCATGGAACCAAAAAGAGGTATAATGGTTTAAAATGTAACTTGCTATAAGCATGTAAAAGTTATTTTACTATTCCAACCGAAGGTTCTTCAATCACCAAATGTATTTTTACACTAGGTAGCATTTACAGAACATGGAAGACGGTCAGGGGAGGTTTAGGAATTCAGACGCTGTGCGGATGAATATCTAGGAATTCATCCGTTATTTGGAATACTCGAGACTGCATTAAATTAGTTTTACAAGGGATAATGAGTAGATTTCACTATAAAAGCTCTCTAGATCATTTTAAAAGAATTTTATACTGAACGGGGAAGGCAAATAAAAATAATTCTCGGATGAACCAGCTGGTATGTAATAATGCACTGTTTGAAATTCGGAGATATGAGGATTTAACACAGCACATTAAGATATTGGGGATTTGTCTCATGAACAGTGCTTATATTATGCCGTTCTCTCAATTATTGTTTCATTCATATAGCTACTTTAAACTATGTGCTTAAATTGGGGAGCGGACTTGAAAACCAACTTATGGTAGTGTTAATCAAATTTGCAAGATTAAGATTCTATATACCTACTTTCTCAATGAAACACCCCGATACCAATATATTCAGAAAATTTACTTAAACCGAAATAAGCTTTTTGCGGATTATTTTCTCCAGATTAATTTAATGATTTTGACTAAGTACCACATTTTAAGGATATTTACTTGCCAATAAACTGCATAATTATCTTGAATTTTCTGTGCACAGCATGGATTTGTCCACTTTATTGGGCATTAATGTTGTATAATTTTGAGTAAATGACAAGCATTAGAGATAAACAACAACTTAATGTTCAAAAATGTAGATTTTTAAAATCAAAGAATTGATTTCAAACTTCTATATTGTGGCTTCAGCCGTTTCCAAATTATTCGTTACTGGTTTTTCATTACGTTTCTGTTTTGTGAAGCGCTTTGACCATTTAGCTGTTTGTGGGGTTTTCTGGAGAGAATGTAAAATTTCAAGGACAGCAGGTGGCAAAAATATCGCTTCAGCCCCTGTGTAGCCTTGTGATCATTTTGAAATACCCTTCTCTTTGCTTGTCTGGAAAAAACGAATAACGGCTTCCCATTTGACGTAAGTTAAATATTTCAAAATTGAAACCAATGTAAAAGAATATCTCAAAAATGGTTAACTGCACAGAGATTTGCAAATTGAATGTTTTATTTAGATCTTCATTCGTGTGTGGATTCTATAGACAGACAGACAGACAGACAGACAGACATACATACAGACAGACAGACAGACAGACAGACAGACAGACAGACAGACAGACAGACAGACAGACAGACAGACAGATAGATAGATAGATAGATAGATAGATAGATAGATAGATAGATAGATAGATAGATAGATAGATAGATAGATAGATAGATAGATAGATAGATAGATAGATAGATAGATAGATAGGTAGGTAGGTAGGTAGGTAGGTAGGTAGGTAGGTAGGTAGGTAGACAGACAGACAGACAGACAGACAGATAGATAGACAGATAGACAGACAGACAGACAGACAGACAGACAGACAGACAGATAGATAGATAATATTTATTGCCGGATTTATTGTAGCAACGTTAAAGCCAATAAAAGCTTAGAAATTAACACTAAAAAATCATTGGCACTATATAATGGATTAGCCACCAATAAAGCTATTCTTTATTGGATGTTTTTTTATTATCAAATGGGTATTTGTTTCTTTTTTATGGCGCATGGTCCTCTTAAAGTTTAGGTAAGGGAGTTCTCTTATTCTTGGTGGTAAAGCATTAGACAACTTCAAAGAGAATACTAAGTAGCTATTCTGAATTTTGGTGTACTTGGATTTGTTAATATATAAATTTGAACTATTTCATGTTGAATGGTTATAAATATTTGAACAAGTTACAAAGCTATTTTTATTTTCTTTGACATATAAGAGGCAACTCAGCACATACATCGATGGAAAAGATATAACGCCTTATTCAATAAAAAGTGGCTTACAGTGGTGTTTAAAATGAACTCCGCAAATTATTCTCACAGCCTTCTTTTGCAAAATAAAAATGTTATGTGACAAAGGACGTTTACCCCAAAATATAATGCCATAATTGGCATGAGAATAAATGTAAGCATAATAAATCTTCATTAGGACATCCACAGTGACACTAGGCTTAAGATTCGTAACATGAAAAGACCTGTAGTAATATTTTTAGAAACACATTTAATATGAATCAATGTGCACACCCAAAAATTTTTTAGAAGAACTATCACCAGTGTTAAATTTAAATTGAAGATGAGTGATTATATTACTGTTCACACTTAATTTATTGGCATTACACCAATCTTGAACAATAGAAGTCATAGAATATAATTTGGTTTGTAATATATTTTTATTGCTGTTATACAAGATAACAGCAAGGTCATCTGCATATAGATAAGTGAACAACTTTACATCCAAGATTGAGGTTGGCAGATCATTTATATAAATAATAAATAAACACCGGACCAAGAAACGATCCTTGAGGAACGCCAAGGTCAACATATTTAAATTTTGACAAGGTACCATTGAAATACGTAGCCTGGAGTCTATTATTACAGTAAGATCTTAAAAACATTATACTGTTATCCTGAAAGACATAGAATTTAGGATTTTGCAAAAGAATACTGTGTGAAGCAGTGTCAAAGGCTCTTACGGTTTTCCAGCTACACCAAAGTTGTTCAGGATTAAGAGAACGTCAGAGAGTATTCAAAGAATACTCAAATGTGCATTTTGTTTTTGATGATCAACATTTCCGAAAAAGTTTCAATGCAGCGCAGATTGGCTTGAAGGGATTTTCTTGAAAATCTTCGTGTCGCATCCTTGAAAGATGTTCAAGTTAAACGTTTTATATTTAAAACACATTTCGTTTTTGTTATGTTCACACACAGAAAGACCTATTTCTAAAAACGCCTTTTTTTGGATTATGACTTCAAAACATTTGTTTCTAGTGATACCTTGACATCAATTTTTGGAATATAATATGCTCTTACCTACTATGTACATAGTACAAGAAACTATACACAATAATAGATGAAAATGTGTTTTGCTTCGCACCAGTGCAGGTAAATAGTATGCAGCGCCTTTCGTCTTCGTTTTTACTAATACTCTGTCGCTCTGTGTAGGTATAACAAGATAATTACGTAGTTTCCAGGAAAAATTTACCATTATTAACTGCGTAATAAAACAGAACAAGTTTGAAGAAGAAATCATAGAAGAAAAGCAGTGCGATTAATACACAACAGATTTTTTCTTGGTCTGCATTGAGAATAAAAGGGAAAAGGCTGTGGTATATTTATATTACCATTAAAAAAGAGATTATATTCTAAGCTTGCGGGCAGTTACCAAGTTAAAGTGAAGTGTAACGTTTACTTATAATAACAGATGTCAGCTTGCTCACCTTTTTGCTTTCTTTATTTCCACGCTAATGAACCCGAGGGTAGTGACGCCGGCTAAAACATTCTTATTAGTGTTTTTTGTTTCGCTTTGCTCGAGCTTGAAGCGCACCTGTTTAATAAGACTTGAGAAATCGCATGCGCTTACGTCATCTAACCAGATCTGCCCCTTTTAAACGGTAACACCGCTGATGTTTTCGTGTAGTAAAAAAAGTGCCTGTCGGAGTCATTCATTCAGAACACTCAATACCATAAAAGTAAACACGTATTCAGCATACAAAACACTGCGTGTCGTACCCGTCAATTTTGATTTTTGAAGACCTGCATTACCATCACCATAATGATAGTATACGGAACACAAAAATGCAGTTACATTTAAGAAAAGGCACAAAGTTCTTCAAAATTACCAGTAAAGCAAACAAAATTGTAGTTTTTGAAAAAGTTATTACTGTAAGTGTGTTATTAAGATTTGTTATTCTAAATTTTAAAACAAACGGAGCAAGATGAATTTAGTAAGCACACCTTAGAGGTATTGTTGATTACACTCTTTTTGATTCTAAAAAAGTTAACAATTAGAAAGCAACTAACATCAACGATAAGACCAGTTTTAAAACCCTCAGGCCCACCACAATTTTACTGGGAAGTCCCATAATGATATAAGTTTTCTCTCTTCTCTCTACACCAATTTTGTAATCTGTCACATTGCATTCCACTCAATAATTAAATTTTGCGGCGTTCCCCGCTGCTCCTTGATATCTCTGATTACGCTTCATATAATAAACTATGTTTTCTTATAGATTATTCATATTTACTCTAACTAGTTGGGTTCCTCAGTAGAGCAAGCATCTCTTACAGGGAAAACCCGTAAAAGGAACTATTTCAGATATAACACATTCGTGAGTTTAAGCGATTTATTTAAACTGTTACCAAGATATTTCATAGTTTATTTCCGTCAATTTCTATGCGACCATAGCTGAAGCTGTATTTCGCGTTCACTTACACGTGAAACTTACGTATCACGTTTCTTATATAAATAATCTGCAATGTACAGTAAATGAAACCGAACTGTCTTTTCCCGTAAACGGGGACAAACTGAAGCGCAAACTCGCGTCACCGTAGAATATATATATCAAACACATCTGTTCAGCCTAACTGTGCTCTAATTAGCTTTCTTTCCCGCTCCCAGTTGCGTCTCTTTTCATGAACCAATAGAAACTGCCTACTGTTTAACTTAGACCGCTAACTCTAGGTAATTTTCCAGTTTCCATTATCTCATCACCCCTTCTAAGACGTGGGTAGTTTTTGTACTCAAAGACATTCTTTTATATGTTTCACCCCAACTTCTCTCTTCTCTCTTTTAGGACATGTACAGTTTCAGCTATATCTCCTCTCTTATAACTAAGCTTATGCTTGTTTACACCTTTTTGCAATCATTAGTGCTGCCTCAATTTATTTCCACTTAATAATACAATTAGTTCTAAATACTATTTTACAATCATTTGGCCATACAAAGAAAATACAATAATGTCAAATATTAGTTACTCCTCCCTGGTTACTGTTTAACCAAGTGGCCCAAACAGTTTTAACCGTGAAGTTATTCAACTATCAGATGACTAACTTATATCTACAGATCCATCTCTAAACGCCCATTTTATCCACTTTCTTCAACCATTTTCTTTTAACCTTGTTCAGATAATCCCCAAATTCTAAAATTTCGTGCTCAGCTTTCATATTTATCAACTTCCACCACCTCTTATCTCTGTTGGTAAATTAGTTTCGTAATATTTCCCGTATTTGTACGATTTAAAAACAATGCCAAGGGACCAGAAGCCTGTCGGGGAGTCACAGAGTGGAGAACCTGCCCATAGCCAGGCATGAACAGAGGAAGTGGATGATATCTATGTAAGCGAAATTAATGAATGGAGAGGTGATGATGGAGCCATTGGTGAGTGACGGGAGAAACCGGAGGACCAGGAGAAAAATCGCCATACGCCGTTTCATCCACCACGAATCCACATGCAGCCGCTTCGGATCGAACCCGGGCCGCCTAGATGGGAGGCGAGCGGTCTAACCACTCTCCCACGCTGCACTTGCTATTTTTCTGCACAAGTTAAGGATTAACTTGATGTTGAGTATTCCTAGTGGCATTATTGGGTAAATATTTTTCAATAGTATTTTTATATGAAAGAAACATTTACTAACATATAAAGAAACAACTATAATAATTTTAAACTTCTCAAATAATTGTATACCAGCACATTTATTGCATTTATTGCTCAATGCTACTCCATACTTGTTATTTTAGATTACCAATGAAGGAGGCCCTCCTCAAAACAAAAAGAGGAAGAAGAAAAAAAACAACCAGTTCTTATAATAAAGAAATTAAAAGGAGTAGTAAACAGAAGTATGGGTAATCGTTTATTTCTCAGTAGGATGCACATTAAGATACTTCTCCACATTAATGGTGTAAATGGTCATTCTGCTGCCTCATAATATATTTTTGTATGAAGAAAATTATATTTCGACATCGTAAGGTTTCACGGCAGTACTAGAGCAAGAGCCTTTTATTTTAGGTATGCCCTCCGGAGGCTTCAACTCATCATCATTCCGGATCTTGCTTATAGTGAGGAAAGTCGAATAGTCGAAGTTTCAATTAATTATATATTTTGAATTTTCAAGACACATTGACGAGTATTTATTCTCATTTTTAAAGAAGGAAAGAATGAAAGTTTAGTTACGTATAGAAGGAAAGCAATATAAACTTAAAGCAATATATTTATTTTATGTAATATAGACTAAAACATGTAAACTAATATGTGAAACGAAATTTCAATAGCAATGTAAATGTTTCAATTCGTAGACATTTTCTGTTTCACTGAGTCTACATATAAAGGAACAGGATATGTGATTACATAAGGCTCCAGACTTTACTGATGCAGAAAATGAAACAGTTATGGAAGGTTTTTGGAAGGAAAGATTCCAGATCTAAATTTAGTGTACTACCTCGGAATTTGCCAGTTAAGTCGACACAGGAAAATCTGAAAAAATATTACAGGGAAATTCCGGTGGGATTTAAACTTCAGATCTCCTGTTCATAAGTCTGTACCTTAAAGTGTTTATAATTATCATACTGCGATAAATAAAATTTGGCCTAAGTTTTTCTGCGATTGCAGAATCTTTGTTTTAATTTATAATTTCAGCTTTTATATAATTCACGGCTACACAAAAGGATTCATAAAAGGGGTTTGCATAAAAAGGGTGCAACATACCCAACTAAAAAGAAAATGCCAGGTGTTAATTTTGGAGAGACTGTAGTCCAAGCGAAGTCCCCTGGAATAGGACATAGAAAATCTGTCAGATACTTGATCATGGTTACTCCAGCGATAAGCGCTGTCATTACATCTTGTTCGGAAGAAATCTTGCCGGTGTCTATGTTCTTTGTGCCGGAGGAACTTTAATGATTACTGACAACAATAAGGATTACAGCAAATAAATAACTGCATAGCGCAGGTTTTTCAGGAGGTTCATATCATTGTCTTTCAACATGTTCTTAATGAATTGAAAGCGTTTGATCTTCCAAACCACTTTTGTTTTAAATCCAACTATAACGCTTTACTAACGTCAACAACAGAGTTAGAATTCTGTTCTTTCTGCATTTGTGAAACATTTCCATTTGGCCAGATAGATGGTCCTAGAGTTTCCTACCGTTTGTTATGTTTGGTTCTGTTGAGAGGTTTAGATTTACCTATTTTATTTTGTTTTATTGCCGTTTGGGGATCTTGGAAACTGTGTATCAATCCGAAAGTAGTATGTGTAGGATGAAAGACCGGAGAAAGGCCTAATCAAACTAGTGAAAATAAGGATTTCACCTAAAGTCATTCCGGTTAGCCAGGCAAAAAAGTATCCTAAGTGCATGTCAGAGGGTTTTGGAGAAGACAATACTTGGCATATCGTGGAAGGACAGGACGCCTTAATAAGACGCTACAAGCAATCACCTACTCCTAGATCACAGTTCAGCAAGACACAAGAATAAGGGAGCAGGTGGTCACAGAAACAACTTGGTACCCCTAAAAAAGAAAGAGCAGTAGAGGAAAGCTGAGAGCCAGATGGGCTGACACCTTCAGACACCAAATTGTTACATATTGGTGCAGAGCAGCACAGTGCAGAAGAGGGTGAAAATAGCTGAGAATGCAACCAGAAGAGACTAACACCAACGAGTAAAGACGATATATTCATGACTAAAGTGCTTAATACACTCATTTGTTAACATAGTGCTAATTATGTGAAGCAGGGACTAATACAAATGAATAAAATCATGTTAGTGACAAAAATGCTAAATACTCTAATTGGATAGTTTAGTGTCATTTATGTGAGGTGTAAAACTCCGTCACGTGGACTTGCTCACCATATGAGCAAAGTGGAGACACAAACTTTCCCTCTAGCAGGAAGCCTTAACTTTTCCAGGGACACCACTAGTCTGCTTTATTTATCCATTCCAATAAGAACCTCGGCACTGCAACTAATTAAGGCATATACTCTTCACCACACAACAATATTGGACATAGATGGTTCTCCAATGACCTGTTTTTCTTCTTCTTTTCTAGAATGTTTTCCTTACCCATATTTTGTAATTATAGAGGGCAAAAAATAATGTCAGGGGTAAATTAATTATTGAAGACATTGATATATTTGGCAGAATGGTGAAAATAAGCAGATTTTATTTCTATAAGCATTTCCTAGTCGGCGTCATGCAGAGAATATGGCTGGCTTGTGACGTAGTATTCACGAAGGTCCTGAGGATTTTGCCAAGGCCTGCGAGATATTTTACGACTAACGCAGCCTCCCTGAAGATACTCAGCACAAATATACTCTTTATATGAAATACATTTTTATAGCAGTCAATATTTTCTAGGTATTCGTTATGTTGGTTTGCATTTTCAATTAACTTATATTTTTGGAACTGTGAAGTTTGTTTCTCGTGGTCGTGCAAAGAGGAGAATTCCAAAGCAGCACATGTGACTGTAACATATTCAGATTTCTTTTCCTTTTTTTTTTATTTTGCACCTCTGGTGAAGGTAATAAAGATATAGGTACATTCAATTTCCTAAGCGGCACTTAAAGTAGGTTAATCACCAAGCGTTCAAATAAATGTTTGAGCAATTCTTGCATATGAAAATCGTCCAAATGGAAATTTTTCAGTCACAGCTTTTTAATATTGTAGATATTATGGCCAATTGAAACAAAGTCTGGATAAATTTCGAAAAACTGTAACTAGATATCTCTGTTGCAGAACAACAGTAATGTGTTTCAGACTGATTGTGAATGTTTCTTTTGTTTATTTGTTTTGGGTCACAATGCAGTATCATCTCACGTTGATCTTCATAGCACTGATATGTTTGACAGCCCTGCTTTAAGCGGTTGTTCTCATTCATCTACACTGTTTGGTCATCTTTCGCTCTGCTCTTTGAAACCATAAAAGCGGACCCTGAGCCCTGGGGCTAATAACAGCAAGCGAGGTTGTCCTCTTCATAATAATCAACTGATCTACTGAACTTTCATACCACTAGGAATGTGCCCCTGCCTGCACTGGAGACAAAAAATGGAATAGGAAGATCCATTAACGAAAAGGCTTGAAAATAAGAGCAAATGAGACACGATCAAGGTTAGCAGATAGGCGGAAGATATACTTAGTTATATCTACTGAATTAATGGAGTTCAGGACTGGTTTTAAAGACCATGCACCTCATTTTCACTGTGGCAGCGCTGCGGCGAGCACGATAATTAATCACATACATATGCATAGTCTGCCCGCTATCAGGGAAACATATTAAAGGACCTACATTGTGCCACACATTAAATGTGTTTATATGCATTTAAATTGGAAACTCCAATATTTGAAATAAATCGGCATATTTGGTAGTGTGATTTCGACTTCTGTGATTCTAAAAAAAACTACTACCTAAATTTTATATTCCATTTTGTTCACCTCAAATATTACAGCCGAAGATATATTTCACAGTTCCGAGACAAATTAAAACACAATCCTCCCCTAGCTTTAAAATCTAAAGACTAGGTAGTTCAAATTGAGGTTGCAGTTTTAAAAACTGTAAGGAGGTTAATGAATTTAAAACAAATACTACAAATAGATAATATTAAGACCATGCCCCGTGGCCGTAAATGTCGAATGTGTGTGTAAGGCTTACTTCGCAAGTCTTAGCTCTTTGTTGGAAACCATTGTTGTACTACGTTAGTGGACACCTGTGTCGGCGGCTGGTTATTTTGAGATCGTAGCTATGATTGGTACCCCTATACAAGTGGACACGTGTTGTGTCGGAAGGTACTTTGAAGCCGAAGCCCGCATTATTAGATATACTGCATGTGAAACGGCTTCTGGAAGTTTTCAGTGACGTAACCTAAAGGTATAAAAAGGGCAACGGAGTCCTGCCCAGTATTCAGTTTTCACTGGAAATGCATTACATGCAACAGTTGGGTGAATTTAACGGGAATTTCGAAGCAGGCTATGTCGCCGCTACAACGAGAGCCGAAAACAAACTGTATGGCAGAGTTGTTACAAAAGTCAGTTATTTGGGAATGGATTCTGGTTGTAATCAATTTGTGGAAGAAATAAGCAGTTTTTGTTGAAGAAAAAGGATGTTTTTTTGTTACAATATGTACGTGTTTATTACATATTAAATCATGTGTACAAACATGTAATTAATCATGCTTGTCATTTATTTAAAATATACTAAATAATGAACTGTCTTAAATGCTTCAGTAAGCCGTATTTATACTTGTATTAATAGAGGAATTGGGAACAGTAAGTCAAATTTCGAATACCATTATTTGAACTAAAATAATTTTAAAACAGGAACATCCCAAAAGAAAACAGTCTTTGAAAATAGGCCCTCAAACAAAAACAAAATAATTATTAATAGTTAAACTAATAATAATTGCGAAAAGTAGAAGATGCCGCAAGGTAACGGATGATTCAATTTAAGTCATATTATTAAGTTGCACCATATTTCGAACTCGACTAGCATTCCAAAATACCAGGCACTAAAAAATCCTCCATGTAAAGAAGATGAAAATCTTCGTGTCACACCTTTGGAAGATATTGACCATAAATACAAATTAGTAATAAGCCAATTTTGAGTTTTTTGAGTTATTTTAAAAATCTGATGTTGCATTCATGTGACTTTCTCTTCCCCCTTTTAACAAACTATTTCCTAAAATAATGTACGTTTGCAGTCACATGCGTTGCTCTACCTATGTTGCAAGAAATATTCTCAGAAACTTTTTTATTTTATTTACTTCATGATAACTGAGTTAAAACTTTCCAGATATGATCTATATTTTTTAATGCGTAACGGTAATAAGATAATACATTAATCAAAAATATTTAAATTTAATATTATGTGATGGTTTTCAAATTAATTTCTCTTTGCATAAAGGATTATTACTATTTCAGAAAAGTATAATTATCGAAAAATAAAACAAATAACAAGGAATACCTCGGAAATTGTTAATTCCATAAAAATACTGCATTGACATGAACTGCGAGCTTTTATATACATTGTAAAATCTCTTTCACTTTACCAATTATACAAGTCATTTATAATGAAGAGGATTTCAGAAAAATTTCTAGAAAATTATGAATATGCGTTTTATTTATTATGTAAATAGCTTAAATATGTTATTTAAATAAAAATTGTTAGGCCCAATTTTGAGACATTAACATTTTCGAAACCTCTTCCATGTAAATGGTATTTTTGGGTTGGGGACTTTCTTGAACGTTTTCATGCCGAATCCTAGGAAGATGTTGAATCTAAATATCAAGTTTGGTAGTTAACCGATCTTTCTTTTCGTTTCCTGTTCCTGTTTTATCAATAAGGTCAATAGTTTCATTGTCACTGCAGCTATCATATTCATTCTCATTTTATGAAAATCAGCCACTTGATATTGATATTTGGGTGATGTAGTCTGATTACCTTCTTATGTCTCCATTTCATAAAATGATAATGAATATAAGAACTCCAATGAATAAAATTATACATACTATTGATGAAACAATATTTCATGAAGTATAATCATCCACGTTCTCTAAAACTGTATCGCTTTTTTTAATTCAGGGGTCTTTAAAACGCATCTCCGTATCGAATATTTGGGTGCAATGCAATACCTTCCCTACCTACTATGTGTTTTAATTTAGGGAGTCTTAAAGCGTGTATTTCTTGTGAAATCTTGGTATCGAATTTTTTGTGGACTGCAATACTTTCTCTCCTTGCCATACTAGCAGAGAAACTAAAATGTCTTTGAAATGTATTACTAAAACACGAAAAAAGAAAGAAATCGCATTACAGAGCCACTGCTACCAGCTCCAGGATGTTTCTTAGAACCGAGCATTTTGCAGTTGTTGCGAAAGCACATGCCGTTACGAAAGAAGCTGAGGATGATATAGTGCGTCTCTGAGAATGGTAACCACGTTGGTCAGTGAAAAGAGTTTCAGTAACTAACGGGAAAGGTGATCTCACCGAATACGACAGACTGATTTAATGCTAAGTGTAACGAGCAAAATATGGAATTTAAGATAATAGAAATCCTGGCGGACTTTTCGACTCCTGTATGTAATAAAGATTTGTGGTATAATAAATAACAGGTTTAGAATTCATAACCTCCTGACATTAAATTTCCCATCTTGTCTACCATGTGCTCCTAAATCTATTTCTAAACCTTCACCTATTGAATTTCAAATGGCTTGTATTAATTTAAACTTAGTTCTGCTTACGTAAATATGACAAGAACTGTAGAACTTAAAAAAAGAGCCTATGCCTCATATTCGCATACACTTCTCTACAAACCATTTTTAGGAAAGCCCAGATATTATTGTTTCATTTGCATATTCTATTGTCGTATCCGGGGGTTTGAATTGTGAAATGGTTTCTGATGTTTAAACTGAGGCTTTATCATTTTGTTTTTCAGTATTATACTATCAAACAAACACACAAACATCGACTCCCATATGCATACTTCAAATTCTTAAGGGAGATAAAAAATTATTCCGGTTAAAAGAAAAATGTCCTTCGCAAGCCTGGAATCAAAACTGGGCCCTTAAATACTAGTCTGCAGAGAGAGTCACCTTATTTTTCTACTTATGTATTTCGTGTTTATCGGTATAAATCTTTGCAACAATAATTTCATTATATACACATTTTGTTGTAAACAAGGGTAACCGAATTTTTCGTTAAGTATTTTAGAGGTATGTGCTCGTCCAAGATGCTGTAGTCTTTCCAGAACATCGCAGAAACAGAACGATAAAAGTAGGCCTTTAAAAATGAAAACCAATAACTCATGTCACAAAAATGTTATGTTAAATAAACTCTGTGATTAAAAGGCAAATACATTTTTGAGGAATTATTTTTTTCTGAATCATATAGTTTACTTGTTTTAAAATTACACAAACTCTCTTCCGAATAAAGAGGTCTTCACAAACTACTTACAGAAAATTTTATCTGTCAAGTAAATATTTTGAATATATGGTATTTCAATAAAATCGTTTGTGCCATTTTTGAGAAAACTAAAGTTATGGAACTGTTTGTCATATAAAGGGTATTTTCGGGCGGGAATATTTTCTTGAGCATGCTGTTTAAAGACACACACATAGACAGTTACGCATGCGGACCATTATCTAAAATTCTTTGTTGGATTCAGGGTTAATCCAATTTTACCACTTGACAAGGAGTGTTGGGGTAGAATAGGAAGCTTCCTCTTATCTGCAATAGATACGTGGCAGAAAAAGTAAAATACTGCTCGTACATTGATAAATTTGTTAATGTTCTATTGATCTTTGTCAAATATTTTCAATAAATCTCTTTTAATACTATTTTTGGAATCTGTTTGTATTAACGTTTAAACTTACGAGATAATTTTAAGTTGTAATTTATAAGTATTAGTGATGTTAATTCAGCCAAAATAATTGAAATGGTGCATAAATTCGAGTAACAGTGTGTTTATACTTCGGAGGTGTATAGGATACATATTGGTTGTATTAAAATGGTTGAGAGTACTTAAAAGCAAAAATACGACAGAAATGCCGGTGAACAAAACATACCTTTAAATGATAAATACGAATATATTGTAACCGACAGCCACTGAATGAATTGCTTGTTTCGTTTTGATTACTGGCAGAAAATACAGACTCCAGATAGTATGTTGTACGGTTTCAATATAACTTGACAATATTCAGCAAATCCAGAATCACTGCTAGTGATCAATGGGTAAAGTAATGTTCGCAAATTACTAATTAGTCAGTGATTATTCATAGCCTTCTATTGCATTTGTCTTGACATAGGCTTATTACAGACAAATCTCAAACAGACGTTTGCTCATACTTGGGCGTATTTACGATTGCTTCTTTGAAGCTGTCAGTTATGCTTTTTATCCTGTAGCATCCAATACTGAGAGTTTCTAATCAGCAGTTCATGAACAAAACATGCTGCGTCAACATTGCTAATAGTTGTTAAAATTAAATACAAATCAAACCCTCTGAATACTATTATAATAGGTGTACCTGTTTAATGTGTTTTTTTTTTATGATTTCAGTAGAACACAAATCTGGAAGAGCCGTCAATAGTGGGTCCCCAAAAATTCTCTGGAACTTTAAAAACATCTGGTGAGAGAACTGTGTATGATTTATTCGAAAACCAGCACTTGATCTCATTTATGGCAAAATTTCTACTTGAAATTATTCACTGCATATCATTATCTGTGTATCGAATTCTACTGCAGTAATATGCTAAAAAGGTAAGAGGTACCTTTCGGGCCTAATGGTCCAAACACGATTATATCAAACTCAAAAGATAACGTATTAATGTAAGCAATAAATATAAGAGCTATTATGATTTTATTTCCCCTTAGAAATCTTCAGGTGGTATTGATTCACTATATAAAGATTCACACTGAATAAGTAATTCATAGGGAATCTTAATTACTTAGAAAAAAGTGTTAAACTCAAAAATCCATTGGCTGGTTTCATCTTCGCCAGAGGAATATCTCATTTGATCTCTTCTTCCCCTTAAATATTCCAGATCCAAATCCGATTTTCTTATGAGTAAATAAATGTCCTAGCTGCCGTACAATGTTAGAGCAACAACCAATATTAGAGAAAAATTAAATAGGCCGGACGACAATAGTCACATTATGCGGATGTCTCACTCTTATACATGCATTGAAATCTCCAAGTCAGTAACATATCAACACCATTTGAAACATTTTACTTAACGAGCAGTAGCAATACAACTGTAACATCGTCGGGAGCAGTAAGGATCAGAATTAATGTAAGAGTCTTATCCTCAGGACAAGAGATAGAAATTAAGTATGTATATAATTCCCTCAACTAAACCTGAAATTCAGCAGGAAAATGTACTTTTACTATGAGGTGACATCCAACTTTGGTTTTGATCGGAGACCTCTGATGGTTTACATTTAAAATTTATACTATACATATAGGTATTTATTGAGTACCAAAGGCCATTTGTTTCCATACAAAGATGAAATAATGAGAAAAAATTTTAAATAATGATCCAAAACCATTAACAGCTATCAGATTCTACAGTTTCGCTCATCATATTTATTATTTTAAGTTTAAAAATCTATGTAGTTGATTAAAACATATTTTGGAATCAAGCTTCGTAATTAAGAGCGAAGAAGAATTATAGACTACCGAAAATGCTGTGGTTGAAGAAAATTGTGAAATAGAAAGCAGCATACATACATTCATTTATTTTTTATTCTAAGAATATATAGGAACACATGTTAACAATGTATTTTATTGCCTCTATAACTTTGTTGGCAACTAATCATTTCTATAAATTTTCCTCCGACCATTATATAGTTTATTCAAATATGAATTATCACGAAAGAAAGAAGCAGAAATCCTATGTAGCTTTTAGATAAGAAAGGTAATATATGTTAGAAACTGATTTCTAGAGCTGAACAAATTATGTAATTTAAAACACCTAAGGAAATCACTGTCAATTAAAATAGTGTCAGGCTCTACTCGAAACGTAACATTTCTTATTCAGCTTTTGACATCGCTGAGCTGCAGCGGATCTGTTTCGAGGCCAACAACATCATGAAAACTCTGTGCTAACACTATTTAAAGCAAACTGTCCCGTTCGATATAGTGACATCTGAAGCTTTCCTGGGGCGTTAAAGAGTTATGGAGCCTTCCCTACTAACCCAAAACCCGTTCTCCAATTCTAGATTAAGATCATTATGCGCGATCTGCCTTGCAATGGCATACCCCCTAAAGGGACACTTACTTTTTGCAAATGGCGCCTGGTCTGTAAGTACCTAGAGTGGCTTCAAAATTAACAGGGCTTCTCTGCGCCCATACTTCAAATACTTAACACGTCTATTACGCTAGTTTGGGCCACAAGAGCTATTCCGTTGTTAAAATTTCAGAACTGAAAGTGTAAAATCAAAGTGCTGTTAATTATTATCTTCATACTCGAGTGCATAAAACGCGGCCCATAACAGAACGGAGTAGTGTATGTTGATGTGGTTAAATCTCACCCCAACCTCTGTAAATGTGACATCTCTTTTCCTGAGCATAATTCTAGCCTCAGAGTTGACATCGTACTTTATCCCCCATAAAATATGGTCAAACTTAGAACTTAAACGTTATATTTTCATGCTAATCTACATTTTCTTAAGATATGTTAGGTTATTGTTCAATAACGGCGATAAATATAATTTTGCTTTGTGTATGCATGCGCTGATAAAAGCTCTCATATACCTATTTAAGTGTCATAGCAGTTGTCCAGTTCAACGACAAATACAAATAATTCTTCACCGATTCCACTAAAATCCCGAATGATGTTGCCATTGGTTTATTCATTCCTTGTGTACCAAACACAGCGGAACCTTTCATAGAAACGATTTCCGGATTAACCATGCATTTCACAACGATTATAACATCGTTCATTTCTTACATATTATATCACAATTTGTTTTACAGCCCAGTCACATAGGAAACTGATACCGGATAGCAGGACTCAAAAGTTGGTGAAAATCTTATGGAGAAAAAAAATACTATTATGCATGACTACCTTTGGAGGGGAAATAAAGCTGTTGGTCCTGTGTCGTACATTTATGACACGTAAAATAATCTAAAGCCTTCTAAAGAGACCTTTGAGCAAGTTTAAACGCTGTTTCACGCCCAATATAAAAGAAGATACAGAAAACCATATTAGGTAAAGATTGTCCATAAATAACACTGAATTAAATTCAATCTAGAGGAGACTGTTCCAAATTAAGCACAATTTTTCATTAATCATGCCAAGCAATAATTTCCTTTGATCCTGTTCGAAACAAAAGTATTACTTCGTTGTTTCGTTTTAGAATTGTTTGCAATGTAAACGTAATGTATTATCTAAAATTGTTGTGACTACAAAGTCAGCATTCTGGGTATTATTTGTGGCTTTACAAAGTATTCACAAATACTGGTTCCTCCATATTGCACACGCATTTCCCAAAACAATTTACATTTCTCTTACGAATGATACGAACATTTGCTACTTTGCTTTCTACAACCCTTCAAGATTGCAAGAATCTGCCTGAAATACCCAACTAATAATCACTTTGGTTCCTTTAGCTCTACAGCACATGATTTCCATACTTTTTCTTTTTGGTCTTCATATTCAATATTAGTAAAGTATTGAAGAGAAAGCTGCCAATACATCATTAATCCATGAATAATTTTAGAAAAGTTTTATTTATCTTCCGCCCAAACTACGACTGAAATTGAATGCTTCATGTACTGCTAGTGCTTAAAGCTTACAAGGAACTATGACTATACTCATCACAAATACCTCAAAAACTTTCCTGTGCCAATAGTTTAGTTAAAAAGGTTCACTCCTGTTTTTAACTTCAAGTGCCCGAGATCGAACCTGGGAAATTTTGGATTAAAGCACTGGGACATCAGGAGACGGATCTTTACCTGGAGACCGGCAATCCGGATGCCGCAAAAATGACCGTCCTGCTTAGCGTCTTGCAGGTACGAAAGCGAAACAGAAGAAATTGGTATTGATGTAGTGATTACAATACAAATTCGTTTGGCACCATGCACAATAAGCAATCACGTCATGTGCACAGTTTTCTTCACATATTAACAGCACCATATTATGTTCCCTACACGTTCCAAGATATTTGAAACCCATTTGACGATACTTCAAGTTGAAAAAAAATAGCTTATATTTGGAGGATGTAACTTCTTACACCGCATAGATGACAAAGGAAAACTTTTGAAATATTTTGGATATGATTATAATGACAGGTTTCCTATCAGCACTTCGAATGCCTTACTTGCAATGCTCTCGCAAGCATGACCCTGAAATATTTGTAAGACATGCTCATACCGTGATATCAGAATAATTGCAACATTTATCCTACTTATGTAATACTTATGTCATTGTGTTGTAGTGTTACATGTTGTGAATACATTATGTATATATACATATTTCTCTTAAGTGCATTTGTCTATTGTAATAGTGTACATAATACATTGAAGAAGAGGCTGTATTTGAATATCTTTGTCCTTTTATTTTCATGTTTACTCTTTTAATTCTTTGTTGTTGTTTTTTTTAATATTGCTTACTATTTTGGGTATTTCAGAAACACGTCCAGCCTGTGGACCCATGATATTGATGAAGCTCAATGTATGATAGTGTTATTTTAATAGATTCATTTATCCATTCATACTCAACATTTATCTTAGGTCAACATGTGGCACAACGCACTTTTATCAGCGATCCTTTATGTGAAACAAGTAATCGAATGCTGTTCAAATGAATATTCTTAAAAGCACTCTTAGGTTTGTTAATTTCAAAACTGCACACACGATTATCATAAGCATTAAGCGTTAAATGTGCGTGATACAGTCATTATGGATTTCAGTATTTGCCTTTTTTCTGCCTAACATCATTTAGACAGTAAGCTTCATAGTATTTAGAACCTTTTAAAATCATGATCTGACAGCGGTTTAAGATTTTATGCTCGCCATGATACCAATAGGTATATTAAAGTATAAAGTAAGGTATAGGTGTTTTAACAAAGGCTTCGCCTTAGCAATCAATATTTGCACGATTTTTAATTTTCGTTTATAAATTTACAAATTTAATTTTAAATTATAGACCAATCAAACTGGTGGATAATATGCCAACAAAAACCAATGCTCCCAATACAAACCCCGCGGATTGATGACATCGCTAAGTTTTCTTGCTTTTACGATTATGTCAGGAGGCAATAATTGCATCTGCTTCTAGAATAGCGCCAGAGAAGCGAAAGTAATATGAAAATTGTATAATTCATAGATAGGTAAACTAGCATAAGAGGAACTGAGGCTTTTTCGATCATTAGTTACAGCTAGCTATTCTAGGCTCATCAAATCGTAAAAACAAGTACAACTAAAGCAATGGTGATATAACTTTGTGGTATATTTATTAAGAGATAGAAAATTCAAGAAATAATTTTGGACCCAGCCGCCCAAGGCCAAAGCACTGTACGGTACACTTTAAAATACATTTGTGATAGATTTTCTCTCTGTAGTATTTCTAGCACACATTATTTTAACTCTTTTTTCTCCTTCAGTTATTATCTATTTTGTTTGTAAAAATGAGTTGGATAATCAGCGATTTGCTTTATACCGTTAATAGCCATAATCTACAGCCATTATTTGGTAGGAAGTAAAGGTGTCGCATTAAACTGTACCCATTCTGCTTGTGACGTTGTAGCGATTAATATGCCGTCCAAAATGCAACATTCTTACTAAGGGCTTCAATACAAGAAATATTTTGAGGAACCCTCACTTTTCTCAGTTTCTCACAACATTGGAGAACTACAACAAACACAATGGCATAGGTGCCATTTAACTAAGTTATCCCAATGATTATATTTGTGCATATTGCTTTAGAGTGAATTTCTAGACAGCCTTGCCACACAGTGTCGGTCTAGGTAGCTCAGTTGGATTGGCCTTCTGAACTAGTGGTTGCGGGATCAAACAAAGCCCAGACCGATGTTTTTTAAATGTGCTTAAAAGCGACAGCCTAAAGAACTCCTGCGGGACGAAATTCCGACACACTGACGGAGCTGATATGATCTTTGCAATTGACAGCCTGGTTAACAAATATAATACTTTGTGTTTATTCCCCCAGAGTTGTGTTTTTAAACAAAACTTAAAAACAAACTTTTATAATAGATCTGCTCTAAGCACCCGAAAGAAAATTGTTGATGTAACTGTTTTTGTCTTAGATTCTTCATTTGATTTTCTTTTCCTTTCCCTCTCTTTCCTTCTCTACTCTTCTTTTATCCCTTTTCATGTTCACTCTGCCAACTCCATACCTTCTGTGTAACTCAAATGTAATGTGATGTTTTAAAAACAAATTATAACAGTACGAAAATCTGTGCCTAATGAGGTGCTTATAATGTGATCAGAAGTACACTATTTTCATGATAAGCAGTTTAATTAGAATAAAATCAATAACGAAAAGTTTGTACAACTTTTAAATGTTTATCCTATCCAAAATTTTTACTAGCATAAGCGGTAGGAAATATTCTGGCTACAAACATTTCTTATGCAAACTTTTTGCTCCTAAAAAGTTACATAGTCGAACGTATGCTATGTAACAATTTCGCTATATTTAAGTAATGGGATAAAACACACATATACACTTCAAAATTGCAGTTTGTACTTTCTCTACAAGTACTATGTACATAGTGTATAGAAAAGGTATTGCACTCCACCCAGAAATTCGATACCGAGATTCACCGGAAATATATATTTCAGGGTCTCTTGTATCCAAAAAAAGCATTTTCAGAAAATGTGTGTTTGTCCGTGTGTTTGTGAACATAATTCAAAAACGAAAAGTCGGTAAAATACTTGGTAGTCAAGTTTATTATCATCCAGGGATGCGACATAAAGATCTTGAGAAAACACCCCCACCCCAAACTACCCTTTACATGGAGCCTTTTTCAAAAATCTTGATTTTCTCAAAAATAGCTCTAACGATTTTGATTAAAATATTGTATATTAAAGATATCTGCCTCACAAATAAAATGTATATCGTGAATTTTCAGGGAATATCCCATCGAGAATTTTTCTGGAATTTTAAATAACTGCTAAACCGTAAGAGATGAACAAAAACTTGCACACAGAAAATGAAGAGCACGCTAAAACACACAATTTACCTTATATAAATTTTTTTCGTGGAGCTGATCGTTTTTTAGATATGCCTTGTTTTCGTTTTCAGCTTTGAAAAACTCATACTTTTTCTCATACAGGAATTTGACAACGCCTGTCCATACAAACAAAGAAACTTCAGTCACATAGCAACCAGCTTTTGACTATCACTTTAACCTATGGTATTCCCTTATTTCCCTTCTACTTACAAGGAAGCAAGTAATAAGTCTATTTCTGCTATTTTTTTTCCCGATTAGCATTAAGTAAATAGTAGCATAAGCTTTTTAACAATAATTTGTTGCAGAGATGTACAGAAAGTCATGTGAATTTGTTCTTTTACGGTGGACAACGAACACTATTATATAAATTGAACCTAACGCTTACAGTTTTATTATACATGCACAAGTGACGTCAAGAGACAACAAAAGAAGTGCGGAGTGTCAAACTATTGGTCTCAGGTAGCAACTTAAAAAAGGAGAAAAAAGAAAGAAAAAAAAAACTGAAGTGCCAAGAAGTTCACTGTTATTTCCTTCGGGGCGTGTGTGACGACAGCGTTGGGGATACGTATGTACGTGTGGACTCAATACGCTATTCCGGCCAATGACTGTAGCCATCGCCCCCCTCTCGCCCCGCCTCTGCCCGAGTGGCTCTTATCTAACAAGTGAAAGGCGCGTAGCGTCGCGTGCCGAGTTAGCCATGTAATAATAGCGGACTCCCTCCTTACGGCACTTCACAGCTGCTGTGAATTTGCCTAGCGTTAAGGAGCTCTGCACATGAGAGGTCGCGAGATGCGGGCAAAGTATGGACAAGAATGTCAACAGGGATGTAGGGATTTCACTGAAATAACATGTTCTAAAAATCTGATGAATCCATTCACATGACTTTCTCTACATTTCGGCAACAAATTATTGTTAAAAAGCTTATTCTTGAATCTGCTTGATACTATTCGAGATAAGCATAATAAAACTGTCTTATTTCTTGCTTTTTCGTAAGTAGAAGGGAAATAAGAGAATACACTAGGCTAAAGCGATTGTTAAAGCTAATTTCCATGTGATAGAAATCCGATTTTTTTTTATTTAATGGAGTTGACAAATTCCCGTATGGAAAAAGAATATGTATTATACTTAAAAGAAATATCTCACATACGATCAACTTTAGCAAATAAATCTATAACACAAATTATGTATTTTCACGAGATATATACTTTTCAGTAGTAAGTTTGGTCTATGTCTTACGGTTAAACAGTTATATAAAATTAAGCAATATTCATCGAGAATAAAGAGGTTTTCAGAGAATATTTCCAGAAAGTTCAAGATATACATTTAATTCACATATAAATATCTTTAATATACGATATTTTAATCAAATGTAGCCATGTTTTAGAAATTCTAAATTCGAAAAATGTTACATGTAAAGGGTAGTTTGGATGGGAGGACTTTCTATATATATTATTCGTGTCACATTTTTGGAAGGTACTAAACTTAAATACCAGCTTGGCATTTAAGGGAATTTTCGTTTTTGAGATATACTGTCCACAGACAGACACACACACACACACACAATGACCTTTTTTGAAACATTGGTTTGTAATTTTTGTACTCAGGGAGTCTCAAAACATGTATTTCCGGTGAAATCTTGGTATCGAATTTTTGGGTGGAATACAATATCTGCTATATACACAATGCGGATAGAAAAAGTAAACATGTGTTCCATGCACATGACTTACTCTCAATGCTGCAACAAACTGTTTAACAAAAGTTTATTCTTTTACAGGCTTCATGATAATCGTATAAACATTAGCATAAATGACCTTATATCTTTGTTGCTTAAACGTAGAAGGGAAATAAGGGAACAACCTAGGTTAAACGCTGGTCACTATGTGATCGATTTGAAATTCCATTTGCATGGCCAGGAATAAAACAGAAGAAACAAGAATAACGACTTCCCACTTGAGAGAAGTTTAAGCACTGGAAAATTTAAAATTCCAACAAGAAATATCTTGGAAGTGGTTAACTTCACAAGAAATGTATTTTAGATAAATTATGTGTATGGGCAAGATATACATTTATTATGAAATATGTTGTTCTTGTCTCTTATGGTTTAGCAGCTATGCAAGTTCATCCAGAATCAATAAGACTTTAGAGGCCATTTCCAGAAAATGTAAAATACACATTTCATTTGTTTTAAATTATATTAAATACAGTATTTTAATTAAAATTTTTAGTAATTTTTGAGAAATGTAAAATTTTCAAAGAAGTACTATGTAAAGGGTAGTTTAAAGTGGCGTGTTTTGTCGAAAATTTGTGTGTGTATGTGTGTGTGTCGTAACCTTAGTATTTAAATACGAAGTTTGGTATTTAAGGACTTTTTGTTTTTGAATTATGTTATTCGCAGCACCAGAGAAGATACGCACGGAAATTCTTTTTCTAAAGACACATTTTTGGACTGAGGGGACCTAAATTTATCTCTATATTTAATTTTTTGTTGGAATTCAATGTCTTCTGTACTTACTATGTGCATTACGTGTAAAGAAAGTAAAAAAACAAAAATAGATTTTACATTTCACATCTTCCAAGAATAATTATAGATTTTCAAAGTCATTCTCGACCAAAACTACCCGTTTCATTGTACATTTATTCAAACTTTTTTCTCAAAGATTTGCTAAGATTTAAGATGTTTTCATGCCAAATTAAATATATATTGAAATTCCTAAGAATGAATTATTAAATTCTTTTATTTTGAATTACTTTTGGATACTTGGTAAAGTAAGAAATAAAAATCGTATTAAAGCACACAATATGTAGAATTAACAATTTCGTAAACATTCTTTATTATTTGCGTGAAATTTCAAATACTTACTTTCTCTACACGTACTATGTACATAGTGTACAGAGAAAGTATTGTATTTCACCCAAAAATTCGATACCGAGATTTCACTGGAAATACGTGCTTTGGGACCCCCTGAATAAAAAAAAAAGGATTTTAGAAAATGTCCGTGTGTGCCTGTCTGTCTGTCAATATGAGTGTGTGTACTTGTGGGCAGCATAGCTTAAAAACGAAAAGGCCGTTAAAAACCCAACTTGATATTTAACTTTAGTATTTTCCAAGGATGCAACACGAAAATCTACCCACACCAAACTACCCTTTACATGGAACTTTTATCAAAATTTTTGATTTTCTTAAAAATGGTTCTCACAATTTTGATTAACACTTCTTATATTTAAGATATTTACATAACAAATAAAACGTATATCTTGAATTAATTGGGAACAGCTCCTGAAGATCACTTTATTCTGTATGATTTTCATAACATTTTGAATAACTGTTAAACCGGGAAGAGATAGATAAGAACTTACTACACAAAAATGTAGATCTCGATGAAAAAAATCTGATGTGTACCATTCACATGACTTTCTCCATATCCCTGCAACAAATTATTCTTAAAAAGCTTATACTTTTATTTACTTTATGCTAATCAGAAAAAAATAGCAGAAATAGTCTAATTACTCGCTTCCTTGTAAGTAGAAGGGAAATAAGGGACAACTGTAGGTTAAAGTGATAATCAAAAGCTGGTTGTTATGTCAATGCAGTTCCTTTGTCTATATGGATAGGAGTTGACAAGTTCCTGTATGAGAAAAATACAAGTTTTTCATATCAGAAACCAAAAATAAGGAATGTCACAAAAACGGCGAACTCCACGAAAAAAATGTATATATCATAAATTGTGTGTTTTAAAGTGCTCTACATTTTTCGTGTAGTAAGTTTTTGTCCATCTCTTACGGTTTAGCAGTCATCCAAAATTTAGTAAAATTCATCCAGAATAAACTACTCTTCAGAGGCTATTCCCAGAAAATTCAAGATATACATGTCATTTGACAGGTAAATATGTTAAATATCCGAAATTGTAATCAGAATCGTTAGAGCCATTTTTGAGAAAATCAAAATTTTCGAAAAAAGTTCCATGTAAAGGGTAGTTGGGGGTGGGGGATTTTTCTCAAAATCTTCGTGTCGCATCCCTGGAAGATACTAAACTTAAATACCAAGTTTGGTATTTTACCGAGTTTTCGTTTTTGAGTTATCGTGTTCACAGACACACGGACACACGGACACACGGACACACACACACACACACACACACACACACACACACGGACCTTTTTGTGAAAATGCTTTTTTTGGATATTGGGGACCCTAAAACATGTATTTCCGGTGAAATCTCGGCATCGAATTTTTGGTGGAGTGCAATACTTTCTCTATACACTATGTACATAGTGCGTATGGAGAAAGTAAAAACACAAAATATGTCTTTTTTTTTTTTTTTTTTTTCGCTTGGCCATGCAAAGAAACTGATTTCAATGCCATAGCAACCACATTTTAAAACATGTGACTATCAGATTAGGCTAGTGTATTCCCTTATTTCTCTTCTACTTATAAGGAATTACGTAATAAGAACGTTTCTGTTAATGTTTAACATGAAATAGAAGAATAAGCTTATTAACAAGAATTTATTACAGAGCTATAGAGAAAGTCATGTGACTTTTATTGTGGAGCACACCAGATTTTTACTTTCTCTACACGTATATGTACATAGTGTATAGAGAAGGTATTGTATTACAAGAAAAATTGGATACCGAGATTTCACCGGAAATACATTTTTTGAGAACCCCTGAATCCAAAAAAAACATGTTTACTTTCTCTACACGTACTATGTACATAGTATGTATAGAAGGTATTGTATTCCACCCAAAATTCGATACCGAAATTCACAGGAAATACATGTTTTGGATCCCTCTAAGCCCAAAAAAAGAACATTTTTGGAAAAAGGTCCGTGTGTGTGCGTGTGTGCGTCTATGGACAGATAGCTCAAAAATGAAAATAACGTTAAATGCCAAACTTGATATTTAAGTTTGATATCTCCCAACGATGCGACATGAAGATTTTCAAGAAAATCCCCCATCCCAGACTACCCGTTATATGGAAAAATTTTCGAAATTTTTTATTTTTGCAACAATGGCTCTAACAATTTTGATTAAAATCTGTAATATTTAAGATATTTATATGCTAAATAAAAATTATACTTTGAATTTTCTGGGAATAGTCTCTAAAGACCCCTTTATCCCAGAAGCTTTTTATTGAATTTTGCATAACTGGTAAACCGTAAGAGATAGACAAAGACTTACTACCAAGAGATGTAGATCCCAATAAAATACACAATTTATTCCTTCACCTTATTTTCGTAGAGTTGGCGGGTTTTGAGGTATTCCTTGTTATTGGTTTCAGCTTTAAAAAACTTGTACTTTTCTCATATAGGAATGTGTCAACTCCCGTCCATACAAACTAAGTATCACTTTAACCAATGATACTCCCTGACTTCGCTTCTACTTACAAGTAAGTAATAAGGCTATTTCCGCTAATTTTTGTCAATTAGCATGAAGTAAATGGAAACATAAGCTTTTTAACAATAATTTGTTGCAGAGATGTAGAGAAAGTCATGTAAATGGAACCCATCAGATTTTTAGAAAAATGTCTCCATGTATGTGTGTGTGTGTATAGGCAGCTTAGCTCCAAAACAAAAAGACCGTTAAGTACCAAACTTGATAATTAAGTTTGGTATCTTCTAAGGATACGACACAAAGATTTTCAAGAAAATCCCCTCACCCCAACTACCCTTTACATGGGAAAAAATCAAGAATTTTAATTTTCTCAAAAATGGTTCAAACGATTTTGATTAAAATCTTTTATATTTAAAATCTTTGCATGACAACTAAAATGTATATCTTGAATTTTTTGGGAATAGCCTCTGAAGACCTGTTTATTCTGGATGATTTTTATTAAATTTTACATAGCGAATAATCCGGGAAGAGATAGACAAAACTTACTTCAAAACAAATGTAGATCTCGGCAAAACACGCAATTAATGTCATATTAATTTTTTCGTGGAGTTGGCCGTTTACGATATATTCCTTGTTATTGATTTCAGTTTTAAAATACTTATACGGGAACTTGTCAACGCTTGGCCACGCAAAGAAACGGATTTGAATGCCATAGCAACCACATTTTAGAACATGTAACTATCGGTTTAGCCCAGTATATTTCCTTATTCCCCTTCTACTTATAAGGAACTAAATAAGACCATCTTTGCTAATGTTTTAGCATGAAATAGAAGAATAAGCTTATTAACAGTAATTTGGTACGGAGATGTAGAAAAAGTCATGTGAATGGAGCAGTTCAGATTTTTTCTCACACAAAGGGCATTCCATAGCGACACATATTTAACAGTTACATAAATTGTTTGAATTGAACATCCTATTTCGATGCTGGGTTCAATGCTATTAAGTCCACTGTTGCAAATTCCTTGAGGGAATGTGCAGATGTGAATTAAAAGCTATCTGGTTCAACAATACTAGAAGATAACCTTTTAGAATAGTAGTGAAGTCATGTGATTGTAGCGGTGCAGAAACTTTCTTCGCAATGAACAGGGAAGGTAAGAGTATAAAAACAATCAAATTTCCTCTCTTCATCTGGTGTAAACACAATAAAGAATTACTGGATAAGCTTGAAAGATTGTAAAATACTAGCTTCTGAAAATTGACTGTAGGTATTCAAGCATATTGGAATGATGCTGAGAAAAGAGTTTGTGGGAAGATTTTATAATGCTAAGAAAAATGTAGAAAAGTTCGGTTAAAATAAAACTTTTGATGGCGGAGCTGCTCGCCTCTTACTTAGGTGTCCCGGGTTCGATCCCAGGGAACCACAAGTAGGATTTTTGGTGAATAAAGTGGCGTCTGGACGAGTTTTCTCCGGGTTCACCTCATTCCACCAATTTCTCCGTAATGATCTCTACTCTCATTCCTTTCAACGTGATTTCGTATCCTACATTTCTTCATTTTCTCCTACACATCCAGCTGATCATTGTCTTAATTATTTCTTGTGTTTCCTTCTATTTTCGCTTAATTTTTCCTTGCCTCCATCCTTCTGTACACACTTGTATTTGTTGTTCATCTGTAAGTTAATTTATTGATTTCTTTCATTTTAGTGGTGCTTTTATTCTTTCAGTTCTAATCCTATCCGTTCTAGACTTTCCTCTAAGTATTTTATTTCTACTGCAGTTACTTATATTAGACTTCTCTGTTAGTATCAAGCTTCTTTTTACATTAGTGATACATAAAATGAAAAATGAAATAATTGGGAGAGGAAATTTGTGAAGGGGCGTGTCAGACTCGATCCTTTATTCCTGGAATTATTTTGCTACATATGCCTCTTCCTGTGATTCCCAAACCGACTTTCATATCCCTTACAAAGACACCACAACTGAAGTAGTTCGAATATCTGTGAGCATTAAGAAGATTCATAATGGGCTGTTCATCCACTCAAAGCCAGATATCGCGAAATGAAATCCCAGCAGTTGCAGCAAATGTGCTGTGGTAATAGACACATAAAATAGCCGATGTAGAAGCATGCTTGGAAGCTGATGGGCTTACATTTGACTCAATTGAGTTGATTTTTCTTCTTATTTTTAAAAAATCACTGCAATTTCATTGCAGGTAATTTAATGTTTACAATATAAAACAGCTATAAATGCTTGTATCTTATGTTTGAATGTTATATTATGAAATTAAAATTAATTAATTAATAAAAAATCTAAAACTTTAACAAAACCATACTACAGTGCCACTGCGGTTGAGTGGTCAGCGTTCTAGCTTCTCGCCCAGAGATCTCGGGCTCGAATTCCGGCTGGAGTTGGGAATTTTCCTTTGGCTAGAGTTGTTTTCTACCGCCATAAAAATGGAAGTATGCATTTGAGAGTGAATGTATATGTGTTTAATAATGTAATAATGAAAATACAAACATTAATAAACCCTTCAGTTCAGCGAGACTACACCAGAAAGTGTTTTTAAAGCAAACCCTTGATATGACCATAGAAGTTAAAGGATGCTGTAAAAGTCAAAGAAAAATCCTATTGTAGAATTAGTATTAGTATTTGCCCATAGCGTCCCTGGCGGCACCAGCCACTCCCCTTGAAGAAGTGGCATGGTTTGGAAGTCCTGGTGATCCATTCCAGGGAGGATCCGTTTTTTGATCTTAACCGCTCACGTAATTTGTTCTAAATAACATGGTATTCCCTATTATAAAGTAAGAGTTTTGGCACTATTTTGTTCCGTTGTATGCACTTACACACTTAGGTGTTAAGACACAATTTTTTTTCTACTGATTGCACTTGTATACTTGTGTTCCGTGTAGACGTCTTGATCTGATGCTGCCATCTCCTTCTGCACCTATGCGGCCCGGGTTCGATCCCAAGCGACCGCATACGAGACATGTGGTGGACAAAGCAACGCAGGGGCGGGTTTTCCCTGCCATCGCATTCCACCGGTGCTCCATCTTCATTCCTTGTATCGCCTGCGGTGCCAAAGTAGTAAAAGTGGGTGTTAAACACTACCAAACTGTCTTTTTCTGTGGTGGTCCATCTCTTGCCGAATGTTTTCTTGAGATCTTCTGATAATCTTGTTCTTTGACGTTCCGCTCTTCTTCGTCCCGTCCTCAGCTTATTGTTGAACACTTTACAACAATCTATAAAGTGCCAGATTTAGGGTATGTCTCCGAAACGTTTCCAATACAGAGGAGAATCTGTTAGAATTCTGGTGGTATTTGAATCACAACTCTCGTTCATGAGAAGGAACTTCGGGAACCTGTTTCAATATGCGTCCACCTACATCAAATCTCATAACATATTTTAAAGTTTATGATAACGATAAAAACCAAATTATCTCATTTCCAGGTACCTCTTACACCAATTTAAATTAGCTTACTGGCCTATTAAAGGCGCCTATCGAGATGCATATCTATAACGAGGTAGCTAAATTAACTTCCGTTCTGAAGAGAGGTGCACTGCGAAGATTTTCTCTGAATGAATTCGTGTACCTACTAGAATGCTGATCATCAGATAGGATCAACAGACGAAATAAATTCTCGAGTGCCGTGAACAAAACTCAACAGCGGTGCCCGGTATACTTACCTAACCAGTCTATCGCTAGACCAATGTCTACATTTCCCAATAGTTAATTGCCGCATATAAAGAAAAAAGGAGCGCATATCCCAGATGTTTCGTGTTCCATATACATCACTCGGCTGCCACTTTTGCCTCGAGGTGTTTCTCTCTGTCTCTCGCAGCCAGACTGACCAACATGCACGAACCGACCGGCCACTTTCTGATTGATGCTCTATACGTGTTTCACCTGCTCTGTCCGGCCTTACATCTTACAAATGAAATGCAAATTCTTGGTGTGAGCGACGAGAGTAGAATATTAAAATATACCACACTGTAAACAATACAAAAACCCGCTCCAATAAAAAGATATTATAAAACATACTAATAAATGCATAATACTATTTGTATTAAACATCTGATTTGTACTATTCCCATTACTACCTCTACCTTTTCTGCAAGCAAACCATTCTTACAAAGTGTTATTTTTTATCTCTTCACGATATACATGCAGAAATTGTCACATTATTTGCAGAAGGGAAATAAGAGAAAGAATATGCTATCGCTTTGTGAAACAATTTAAAGTTGGTTCTCTTTGCGTGGCTAAGAAAAATAAAAGAGATATGAAACGAAAGACGGCTTTCTATTTAAGAAAATTTCTCTTTAAAATTGATATCAATGATTGGAAACTGTTAACTCTACAAAAACTCTACTCTCGTTTCCTTCGTAATCGGCTTATCCCCGTAGGGCTTATAAGTCAATGCCTGTCGGGGAGCCTACGGCATAAAACCACAGAATGAAGAACTTGTCCCAAAGGGTCGGCCCGTAGCCAGGCATTGACATGGCGAAGTGTATGATATGAAATGTAAGAGAAATTGATGATTGGAAAGGTGATGGTGGAGTAATTGGTGGAATGAGAGGCGGGGGAAATCGGAGGACCCGGAGAAAACCCGCCCAGACGCCGCTTCGGCCACCTGGGATCGAACCAGGGCCGCCTAGATGGGAGGCGAGAGACCTAACCACTCGGTGCCGCCTACAAAAATATATGTGACATAAATTGTGTGTTTTAAAGAGATCTATATTTTTCACGGTATATTTTATGGTTTGCCAATTACACAAAAATCATCCAGAATGAAGGTGTCTTCAGAGGCTAAAGATTTTGATTAAACTATAGTATACTAAGGATAGTGATGTGGCAAATAAAATGTAAATCTTCAATTTCCTGAGAACAACATCCGAAGTCCTCTTCATTATGGATGACTTTGGTCTAACTGGTAAACCGTAAGAGATGACTAAAAACTACTACACAGAAATGGAGATCTCGCCAAAACACAATATGTCCAATGCATTTTGCTGTGAAACCTAACAATTTCCGAGATATTCATTTTTATTGATTTTAATTTTAGAAGACCTATAATTTTCTCAAACAGGAAGTTGTTATCCGTATTTCGTTTGCTTTACTCCTGACCTTGAAAAGAGGATCGAATTCCAAAGCCAATCATGGTGACAGCTTTTACAAAAAGTTACTATTGCTTCAGTCTAGAGCATTCCCTTGTTTCCCTTCTGCTTATAAGAAACTAAGAAATAACAACGTTTCTGCTGACATTGATCTCGATCAGCACGAAGTAAATAGAAGAGTAATATTGTGTAAGAATAGTATGCAGAACTAGTAGAGAAGATCATGTGAATGCAACATCAGAATTTTTGTTCCACAAAACTTGTATTTATCCTAAATCTAAATATCTAATTTTGGCGTGAAAAGTAATACTTCTTTACCCACATATAGTAAACATTTTATGTTTAACATTTCTCTACATCTGTATAAAACTATGGTTAAAAACCTTATTATTCATTCTATTTCCCATTCCTTTACCCCATCCAATTTTTATTTCATTTTGTAGCTTCAATGCCGAATTTTTCTACCTTCAGATTCTAATTCTTGCCTGTTTATACCACATACTCGTCTTTTTTTAACTTTTTACACGGTGGTGTATCTATTTTCGCTACCCCTTTGCCAAATACTGTTTAAGCCAAGTTTTGATCAATCTCCTGGTAGCCCCTCCACCAACCGGATCACCTCTATGTTATTCATTTGATGCTGATAACGTATTTCTCTGAGTTTTTTGGTCACATATAATTATTCGCAGCCAGTATCCAACCACAGCTATTTTAGTAAATATAGCGGCTTCCCAACATTCTACCTCACGAACACCTTGTTTGAAGTACCTATTCCTAAATCCAGAATACGTTTCCAGAAATCACATTGTACTTTATTTATGTTATCTACCCTCGCCCATCCCCACAGCTCACTTCCATATAGTAATGAAGACCTAACAATTGCCTCATAAATGATGGTCAAGCTAAAACAAACAGTATTATTTCAACGCATTTAGCTTTTAAATGCATTGAGGAAGATTGGTAGTGAAAATAGTACCGGACTATATGGCAATATAAAGCTACTACCTAGATCAGTAATGTCCAAATTCAAAGTGCAAACGGAGGTAGCACTATCCCATTCCGCTCCGTGTGAAGCATTGGCGCTTTCCGCTGTGCTACGTAATGGAATGTTTTTAAATCAAGGCTTTCCCCATCTGCATAAAGTGTTTCTGTCTTGAATTAAAGAAAATAAGAAAGAGAGAGAAAAAACGAAGGAATTGCGACTTCATGTTTGAGAAAATTATAAGATAAGAACATTTAAGCCAATAACAGGAAATATCTCGAAAATGGTTAACTTTAGAAAAAAAAATCTGAGCGTTACATTCAAATGACTTTCTTTTAAAACTATTGTTATATAACTTTATTCTTATATCTGCATCGTGATATATGAGATAAAAAGTAGCAGAAATGGTTGTGCTAGTTCCTCTTATGTAGAAGGGGAATAAAGTAGCACACTAGGCTAAAGCGATGGTTAAATATTTTAAAAAACTGTTCGCTATGTGAAAAAAATGAAATCCGGTTCATATTGCACGGCCAGGAGTAAAACAAAAGAGAGACGATAACAAGGAATATCTCGGAAACGGTTAATCTTACAAAAAATTGTATATGGCATAAACAGTTTGTCTTAACGAGTTAATATATTTATTTATTTATTTATTTATTGTAGTTTAACGTCCTTTAACCTGGTTGGTCAAATCGGACGATGAATGAAATTGGAGAAATGATCCTCAAATTATCACGGGGTCCATGGAGCTTAAAGTTACTCGACATTCGTCTTCTCAGGATAAGGGAAAACCCCAAAAAAATACCTTATCCGGGTAACTCACCCTAAGCGAGATTCGAACTCACGACCTGTTGAATGTGAAACAGACACGCTACCACCAAACTACCCAGGCGAGCTTAATATTTTTTGTGTGATAAGTTTCTATCTATCTTTTACGGTTGAACAATTATGCATAACCCATGAAGAACGCAAAGAGCTTCGGAGTTATTCTCAGAAAATTCAAGATATATGTTTTATTTGTCATGTAAATATGTTTAATATATGTTATTTTTATCAAAATCGTTAGCTACTTTTGAGAAATACAAAATGTTCTATGTAACGGGTAGTTTAGGGGTGGCGGGATTTTCTTTTAAATTCTTTGAAGATACTTAACTTAATTACCAAGTTTGATACACAAATGGTTTTTCAATTGCTCTAAATACTTTTTTTTGGATTCATGGGGCCTCAAAAAATATATTTACGTGAAATATCAACATCTAATTTTTGGATGGAATACATTACCTTCTTTGCTTAAGCATGGTATGTATATAGAAGGTAAAAACACAAAAAAAAAGTGTATCAAGCATAGTGTGTTTTAACGAAGTGTTTCTGTCCAGTAACGTTTTGTCGGTTACTAGTTGTTTAGCAAAGAGTGCTTCAGGGACTTTACCAGGAAAATTCAAGATATATTTATTTTATTTGTGATGAAAATATCTTCAACGAATGATGTTTTAATCAAAATCACTAGAGCCATTTTTGAGAAAATTAAGATTTTCGAAAAATCTGTAAGGGTCTTTAGGTTGGGTGGATTTGCTTGAAAAGCTTTGTGTCGCATCCTTGAAGCTTGCTGGACTTAAATACTAAGTTTAGAATTTAACGACCTTTTCATTTTCGAGTTATGCTGTTCATACGACGCGCAAATACATGCACATGCGCGCGCACACATACACAGACCTTTTTCTAAGGATGCATATTTTCAATTCAGGTACCTTTGCCATTCAAATATTCATGGTTACAGAATCATGAGCATTTAGTGAACACCTACGTTCTGTTTCCTTCTCTCTATGATTCGTATAAGTTTGAGTATTGAGTTTAGCTAAATTGTGTATCTACAAGACGTAACTAGAAGTTTCTGCTTTTCATTGGTGTTAGAGAGGGTAATTTTGGTCGATATCTTACTCATATGTTCTATTCTCATGTGCAGTGCACATATCCTAAGTACTTTGATGGCCTTTACCAGTGCGCTGTCCATTAGCAAAGGTTTGGTGAGTATGATATAAAATTAATTAATATTCCAAGTTTGCAGTATCATATAAGTTGAATAAATATTAGAATAAATGTTATTTATTATGGATTGTCATGGAAATACAATTGGAAGGTGGATTTAAGTGTAATTTGATGTAGAATATTAACACTACTGCCCCAAGCTGGTCAGCGCCTGTAGGTGTAGGGAGCAAATCAATACAAAGCATGACCAAAAACATTTTGCCTGGGTAGTGTGGTGGTAGCGTGTCTGCTTCATATTCAATAGGTCGCGGGTGAGCTCCTGAGAAGACGAAATGTCGAATAACTTTAGCCTCCATGGACGCCGAGATCATCTGAGCATTATTTCACCAATTCCATTCATCGTCCGATATGACTAACCAGATTAAAGGGCGTTAAGATACAAATAAAAAAAAAATATTTTCTGACTCTGGCATCAGTGATTCTGTCTTTTAATTCTTTCAAGCCTGATGTTTGCGTAAGATTACCTCGCAAGACTCGGATTCTACAAGTCCTGGTTCGATTCCACGTCTGTCACTCTGACTTTGGTTATTTCACGGTGTTTTCTGGTTGCTAGGCGAATATTGGAGTGGTTTATGTATTGACACAACGGTCTATGTGGAGCTATAACTACATTCTATAACCGGGAGAAGGCGTAAAGTTCCCATGAAATTATGGCAATATTTGAGTCAAAAATGGCATGTTATTTATGGACGCTCTTTATGTACTGTGGCTCTCAGCGTCCCATTCTGCATTGGGCGTGAAAGACCGCTTAATTAATTTTGCTATATCATGCTTGAGGTTCTTTTACGTGCCGTAAATCTATGATACGGGACCAACGGTTTTACTTCCCTTCCGAAGGAAGCCATGCTAAGGATTTTTACACCCAAAAAATATCCATCGTCCTCCGCCGGATTTGAAGCCGCGACTTGGGTATATGAAGTTAGCATGGTAACCATTACACCACGGAGGACGACCATAGTTGGACAAAAGTGGATATGCTACTTACGCGTGTCAACCCCAAAAGGGAAGAATGTCGGTTAGACCACTACGATCTAGCATGCCATCTCCTAGCTCTTCAATCTCTTACAGAAAGGTATTGAGATGTCTCACAACCTCCCTGAGTATCAACACCCAAGCGTAAAATCTCCCGGGGTTTGCTAGACAATAGCTCCGCCGAGTCAAACCCAATCCCGGGATCTCAGATCTTGCCCCAAAATGCCATAAAAATACCACGAGTGCTAGGAACCCGCACCATGACAGCTGAAACAGTCGTAACCCTTCCCTAGAGGATTATTTTATGCTGCAAATTTTACTGCGCCCATTTCTGTCTTTTAATTTCCTTATATTTAAGAATCAAGTGATCCGGTGAGTGGCCGGCCGGCGAGGCATATGGCGGTTTAACATATTTTACGGAACTGCCTACCATAACTGCGGGCCTTCAGAGAGACATCCATGAGCAAAGTGAGGTCTATGGAGCATTCGTGCCGGCGTTAGAATGTAATATTTGGAAATGTTAGATATCCCTGTCTGTCGACCCGGATATGGCCATCTTTCCTTTCCTTCATCCTTTTCTCCTGGAGGTTTTTGAAACAAAATAGCTGACCAATACAGAATAGTTCATACAGAGAGCTCGGATAATTCGAGCTATTTAGGGCTAAGGCTACTTCGCATTACAAAACACATTGTACGAAAATATCACTAAATTAATGAATAAATCACGAATAAACGTTTAATCAGTGCAACAATGGTTAAAATTAATTAAAAACAATATAGTGTACATCTGCGTTATACATATGATGAAATATTTTCAAGTTGATAAGAATCTCATATTTTAAAGAAATTTTCCAATGATACGGCCTTGCACAATGGGAAGTCAAAACACTTAAAATGCTACAGATGGGCTTGTTATAGTTTCAGTATGTAGAGGTTCCATCTATAACAACGATCAATTTATTACTGCTGTAAAATGTGTAGCATATTTATTTAAGCGTATTTTAATGTACTGTCGTGGAGTAGGGATTACGTACCAATAGATATATTTTCTGAAAGGATGATATGCATTTTACAATTGATTGATACGCGGCCCCAATTATAGAAAGGTCGATAAGTGCACTCTTCCAAGCCAAATGGTATTCGTCAATTGCAATAGAAGTGCATTAGTAATCTGGGGCTATGGTTATTCCTGTGCAATATGAACGAAATCCCTAAGTGGATATTTTTGCCTATATTGTATATTCAAAGTAAATTAAAGATACGCCTGGAAATACTTATCGTAAGATGGGATGTTTTCGTTGACTCCGCCCATGCCTTCCACTTGTTTACAATGGTCTTAAGGGTACCCTAAACTGAAAATTGATCAAAAAGTGCAAAAAATGATCTTTTTTTTTTTTTGCCTTATTAAATAATATAATGCTTGTAGTTCAATTTCCTGTTATTTTTGTTACCATGCGGCGCTTTAAACCCTATCACGTGACGACTTAAATGAATGACTGTAAGTGGGTATGGTATTAACGTTTTCACTGTGGTGAAAAATTGCTAAAAATCCGAAATTTGGTTTTAGCCAATAACATTTGACCTTAAATATGTCTATTTCAAGTTGAAAATACAATAACATGCACTAATAACTAAAAAGTGTGAGTACAGTACAGTAATATGTTTCAAAATTTACAAACCAGTTCTCACACCGGGTGTTTCTACCTGCCCCATCATCATCTAGGCATGCGTAACACAAATTATTTAACCCAGACCCTCCCCATCCTAAACCACAGGTGAGATGGAGAACCCGGCGGGCCTCCCCACACTCCACCAATAGCATATTTGAGTTGACAGATATTCATGGTTTAAAAATTGCTGTATGAGAATAAGAAATTCTAAGACTTACAAACAAAAAATATGTTAAATAGTATGTTAAACCTTAAAACCTATTTTCTCGCGTTTTTATTCTTCAGTGTTTTCAAAACTTCAAATTGTTCCACATGATGCAGTTTATGTCCTATCTGCTTCAAATTTTCATCACAGACTCAGAGAATATCAATAAAAAGAATTGACATATGATTTTGTTTACAAATGAAAGTTACCTGATATATTGCACAATCAATATAACAACGAACATAAATTATGGTAAAATAATAATATTTAAAGATTTAAACATTTTTTCTGAAGTAACCAGAAGAGTAACAAAAATTCTATATGCCAATTTTATTCACATGCATGAAACAAATGTACTTATATTTTTGGTTTTACAAAAAATAATTTATACATCGTGCACAACTTCTGATGAATTGGCATAATGAAAGCCATTAATTATTTTTTAAATCCAAAATGATTAAATATATATGTATGAAACTCAAATGCTACGGATAATTGTATAACAGCAGCATGTAAAAAAAATTTAAAAATATTGCTTGAAAAATGCAATATTTGGAAATTTCATTTTAGGCTATCGTTAAAAGTGTATTGTACAAGCCACGTTACCGAAGACAAGCGAGTAGACATGAAACGTAATTTACAACAAATTAAGTTCTGAGTTAAAACTGGTGATCTCCAAACTCTCTGGTAGGATAACTATCCACCTCTCTCACCGGATGACAAAATAAGGTTAATTTTTTCTCTGTACTACATACTTAAGTTCTAATGTCAAGGCGATTCCAGCACATGGTGAACAAAATGAATATACAGCTTATACAAGTCAACCTGTTCTGTGGGAGCGTTGAGCAGGTTGAAGCATGAAGGGGTGGATTGCCCAAACGGTTTTGTCTTTTCTTAATCGCCTGGTAATGTGCCAGAAAATTGTCGTAAGACTCGACTCCCCGTCAAACGTTCACATTTTCAGCAAAATCACAGTGCCAGGCATATTCTTAATGTCTTTGAGTGTACATTGAAAATTGAAATGCATAAAATCTACATGCATGCAGTATGCTCTGGTTCTCAGCGTCCCATTCTAAATTAAGCGTGAAAGACCACTTAATTTTGCTCAGAGGCCTTTCTGTCAGGCTTGAAGTTCGTTTATGTGCCGTAAATCTACCATACGGGACCAACGGCTTTACTTCCCGTCCAAAGGAAGCCATGCTAAGGATTTTTACACCCAAAAAATCCATCGTCCTCCGCCGGGTTTGAGTCCACGACCTTGGGTATATGAAGTTAGCACGGTAACCATTACTCCACTGAGGGCGACAAAAAGAAAGCCTACATGCGGACAACGTATAAAAAAAGGGATTTTAGTCTAGTTTTATCTAAAGTTCTAATTTTCTCAAGACCATCTCGTACGCGGAACCTCGAAATACCGGGGATGTACTGTATTTACATAATTTTACAGAGGAAACTCTTTATAAACGCGCCTGCGTTTATAAATTCCTGTTACGTTGACGTCAGAGTTAGGTATTTTTATATAAGAGAAATGTACCTCTAATAAAAGCTGGTCCCACATCAGAATAAAAGACCCCTAACTGCCCGTTTAGATATGAGCAGGAACAAAAATGCGAATCGCAAGGCATGGCATTAGCATGACTCCGAAACTAAGCGGATGATCACGCAGCACGCACCATATAATGCCTTGACCGTCATCATTAGAAACACATCTGTGTAACAGGAGTCACGCTCGTAAATGATACCCTGCAATCTGATACGTTCCAAGTCATTCTGCTGTGAATTTTAAGTGATTCCTTCCACCTCAGCTTCACGGATTACAGCTCATTAAGAATCGCATTAAAACGCGCTCTTGAAAACAGGAAGCATGCTTAAAGCTACTTAGTAATTTAGAGAAACCAGCTAAGTGATTCGTGTTAATTAGCTCACATACTTTATTTTATAGTGTCTAGATATCTCTTAATATAACCACACTTACTTAATATAACCACAAGTAATGGCAGAGAACTTTTTGTATTACAGCCAAACATTTGGCATAGATTTGGATAGGTAGTCAGATTGAAAAATGCAATGCCATAGGTTGCTCTACCACCATGGCAACATACCGCCATAGCATTGAATTTTTCAACTAACACGCATGTTTCCCGGTAAACTACAAGGTGATCTCAAATTATTTTGAGATGACAACCACAATGGCGACTTACAATGTTGTTAGTACCTTAAATCCCAGGATTCATAGAATAGGCAACTATATATGGTATGTATGGTCATATATATGGTATAGATTTCAATAAAAATATTATGTGTAAAAATCCTTAGCATGGCTTCCTTCGGAAGGGAAGTAAAGCCGTTGGTCCCGTGTCTTAGATTTACGGCACGTAAAAGAACATCAAGCCTGATAGAGAGGCCTCTGAGCAAAATTAAGCGGTCCTTCACGCCCAGCATAGAATGGGACGCTGAGAACCACAGTAGTTAAAGAGCGTCAATAAATAACACGCCATTTACTTTTTTTCTCTCCATCGCTGTAACAAATTATTGTTAAAAAGCAATTTCTTCTATCTACTTTATGATAATCAGATAAACATTAGCAGAAATGATCTTAATTACTTGTTCCGTGTAAGTAGAAGGAAAATAAGGGAAAACACTAGGCTAAAAGGAATGTTAAATCTCTTAAAAGCTGGTTGCCATGTGGTTGAAATCCGTTTCTATGCAGGGCCAGGAGTTTCCAAATTTCCGCGTGAGAAAAGTTTAAGTATTTTAAATTTGAAACAAATAACAAGGAATATCTCAGAAAGAGTCAATTCAACGAAAACATCGTATATGACATAAATTGTGTATTTTAACGTGATCTACATTTTTTGTGTATTAAGTTTCTGTCTACCTCTTAAGTTTTAACAGTTGCGCAATATTTGAGCCCAAATTAATTTAGAATTAAGAGGTCTTTAGAAGCTATTCCCAGAAAACTCAAGATATACATTTTAATTGTCATGTAAACATCTTTAACATACGGTATTTTAATCAAAATCTTTAGAGTCCTTTTTGAGAAAATAAAAACTTTCAAAACTTTTTCCTGAAAAGGGAAGTTTGAGATGGGGGTGATTTTTCTCAAAAGATACCGACATTAAATACCAAGTTCGGTATTTTACCCACTTTTCGTTTTTCAGTTGTGTTCACAGACACACGGACAAACATACATACACACACAGTGCCCACGCGGACCTTTTTCCAAAAATGTCCCTATATCCATTGTACATATGGGGCTAGAGGAAGTAAAAAAGGACAAAGACCTTATCTTCCAAAATAATAAAATGTTGCCCAAAATTCTGCTTCAAATCTTTTAAAGCATTGCTTTGTTTATTTTAGTATTTTTTAAAACTATGTAAATTCCATTTTTTTGGTATTACTTATGTAGTAAAAATATCATCTCTGAAGTAAGATATTCAGGTTGTTTCAACCAGATATAAAGACAGGAATCAATTGAGGAATTGTAGTTCATTTTTATAAACGCCCTCTTTTGTATATAGGAACCGCAGGCGATGATGCTGATGATACGTGGAATGAAGATTGAGCACCGGTGGAATACAATGGCGGGGGAAACCGCAGAGCCTGGAGAAAGCGCGCCTATGTGCCGCTTTGTTCACCACAAATCCCACATGAGATCCCCTGGGAACGAACCCGGGTCGCCTTGGTGAGAGGTGAGTGACCTAAACACTCGGCCATGATAGGGTCATCAGTATCTCAATGTTAGAGCAACCGGGAGAAACCTCTGGCAGTGAATTGTTCAGCTGGTTCTTTTAACAGTAAAACACAAAAGCTTTAGTAATATAATCAATACACCTAGCTAGGTGGATCATACGTTTCATCTGGGATTTCGTAATGTTGTGGGATCTATTCCCCTCGGCTGACCTTTCTGACTCATGGGTTTTTTCGGGAGTTTTAGCGGGTCACTAGGCGAATGCTGGGAAGGTTTCTTCATTCCCTCGAACTTCAAGTCCCTTAATTTCAGTTCCATTTATTCAAACAGTTTATTTCAGTACTGTAAGTATCAGCGATGACTGCGGTAGTGGCCCCCTTCTCATGGAGATGACTGCAATTTGGAAATTCAGCTCTCGTCTGTAGACTCGGGGGCGTTTGATTAGACATGAGACGTGGGCTCTTAGCGCTCCCCTCGTAGAGAAGACCTTCTTGAAACCTATTAGGGACCGTCCACGGTGACTCCATCCCGCCGTACGGTTCCGACTGACCACTGCAATTACTCTTATCTCATTCTATCCTCTTATAACCGTCTGAAGTGTGGAATCCCCTCCGACACACCCACACTACACTAAACTAACTCCATGGCACAATAATCCGCAAGGGACTGAGGTCTTCCGCCTGGCCGCTGCATTCCCCATCTCGGCCCGAAGGCGTTATGAATTGAGTACAGTTCTGGAGATATGACCAGAGCTTCGAATCCCTCCCGATCGGTTAATGCGGTCTTCTCGATCTGGAGCCACTACTTCTCTATAAAGTAGCTTCTCAATTGGCCCACAAGGGACTTCACAAGGCTGAGTGCACCCCAAACCAAGTCTCCCAGCGGGGGGAAATTCCCCAAGCCGGTACCTGGAATCAAACCCTGGTCTTCCGCTTGGCAACACACTGCACTAGCCAATATAATAAGATAATATAGTTTAGTTTTGTATTTATGGCAGTAGGTAATATCCTGATAGAATACATTTGATAGATTTTTAATACCTTGAATATCTACATTTGTTGAAATGTGTCATTCTTTCATAAAATCGTACCATATTTGTACTTGGAGTAGTAGTTAATTTAATTCGTCTGGATTTGTATATCAAAGGATCCTGGGGAATATAACAAAAATGAAACGATGATAACGAAAATGAGATACAGGATGCAGCCAACAAGTCACCTAGGAGTGGTTCTCGTGATCAGCCAAAGGGTTTTACGGAATGCATTGAGCAACAAGCCTCCACTTTACCTGACTGTCTCCCCTACCCAATAAATTACAGGGTGTCTTCCCACGTGCTGACCCGTGCCCTTGCATGGATTGGATGGGCGCAACGGGCTTAGGAAATGATTTCATTTTCGATAATGTTTCTCATCCACTTGCCTTTGTTGATGAACGTTATTACTACAACTCAGTGCCTGTTTATTTATGTGTTTATTGTATGAAATAGAATAAATGGGTACTCCTACAGTGGCACTGGATATGAAACGTTAGCACATCACGCAATGCTATACAAATTTATTGCCATTAGTAGATACACTCGCTTTATTCTCGTGTTACCATTAAAGGATAGCCTACATTACTCAATCTTTATCAAAATTTACATAGAACTTTATTTATTTATCACTACTACTGCCATAGATAGAAGTGAGCACAACATTTACTATTTAATTACGTTTTACTCATTGTAACTAAGTGTTGGTCATCACTAGACCCCTGATTTTTAGGTTCTAAAAGGTTAAAATTAGATTCCATAATTATATCAGTACATTATAATTTTATGGGATCATATATGTTAAATTTAGAAATTTAAAATTTTTTTTTATATATACATGTACATATATTTCATGGGCTGCGCCATGGGTGAGTGGTTAAACGGCTCGCCTCCTATCTTCGATCCCAAGCACCTGCATGTATAATTCGTGGTGGCGTCTGGGCGAGTTTTCTCCGGGTCCTCCGGTTTCCCGCGCCTCTCATTTCACCAATTGCTTCATTATCATCTTTCCGATCATCAATTTCGCTTACATTTTATACCATCCACTTCCTCATGTTAATGCCTGGCTGCTGGCCGACTCCTCGTAACAGGCTCTCCATTCGGTGGTTACCTGTTGTAGGCTCTTCGACAGCTTTGCCCCTAGACAGTGGCTTTTAAGACCTAGGCGGGTGTCAGTCGTACAAATACGAGGAGGGTAATCATATATCCAGGGTTGCAGGTGAAGACGATGCATTTTTTCGGGGGTAAAAATCCTTAGCATGGCTTCCTTCGGAAGGGAAGTAAAGCCATTGGTCCGATGTCGTAGATTTACGGCAGAGAGCCTCAAGCCTGATAGAGAGGCCTCTGAGCAAAATTAAGCGGTCTTTTGCGCCCAGTATAGAATGGGACGCTGAGAACCACAGCAGTTAAAGAGCGTCCATAAATAAAACGCTATTTTATTTCAGGGAGAGTAAGCCGATTACGAAACGAAACATATACTAGATATATTATACGATGTTAAATCATTATACCCAACCTTTACATAAGAGTTGTCGTATTCAAATGATTACCCTAGACACGGGTGTAAACTTTAATAGTAATAAAATGCAATTAAGGTTCTAATATTACTTATATTTGTACAAATATGAATGTTACACATTAATTAATGTTGAGTCACAAGGGATGTAGCAAAAGTAGTAAGATCAGAGTATATACTGTATGTGTCTCACTTTCATGAACTTGTATTCTATAACTGAAACAACTACATGAAATACAAAAATACCTCAATTACATATCAAAAGCAGGAGAAAGTAGGGTTAACAGCGTGAAACTACACTAAATATAGTATACAGAGTTAAACATTACATTTATGCTCCCAGTACGAGCAGTGACTTTCAAGCACAAAGTCGCCTGCTGCAGGGTGCTACAAGATGTTCTTTTTTCCATCAAGCGGATTTCACCATTAATGCTGCTATGCTGAATGCTGAACCTTGGTGTGATTGGATGACCTCTTCCTAATGCTGTTGTTTTATTCTTTTTGAGGTATATCTGCATCATATATGGACGAAACTCCAAGTGCGAATTATTACTTCTGGACTTTTTAGTATTGCCAGGAACTATGAACCTTTACATATAGCTTGTCAAAATATAATTGGAAGGGCAAGTGAACCAGATGAGCAGGGAGCTCACTGAGCATCTGCACCTTGCAGCTGCACACTTTCCAGAGTGTTCCTAATGTTCTTAATTTTCCTTGAAATACTTAAAAATCTGTCAGATACCTTGAGGTAGCATTCAAGCACCAAATTTTATAAATATAACGAATAGTCTTACCGCGGATAGGCTGTTTGCAGCTACGTCTTCCATAATACTCCACCATGCATTCGTCAAAATCAATATTCTGCTCTGGCCGTCATGTAAGATGAATATTTTCTTCAGCTTATCCATGAGAGGCCGCAATTCCACATCTTGTCATTGACATCCAGTTAAGTGTTATCTGAACAATGAATGAAACGACAAATTTATATAACCTTTTACCAGGATAGCTAGAAGGATTTTAATCCACTGTTGATATGCTAGGATCATCACAGTTTTTGAACACTGCATATTTCCTAGACCCCAAAATCAGAAACTGAATCACTTTTCATCAAACATAGGCTCAAAACATTTCGTATGAGATTTACCAGAAAATAACCTGCAATCAGCTACTGAGATAATAAAAACTGAGTCTGTATTGTCACTTTACTCCAGATTACTGATTTTTTCATCATTTTCCTCTTCTTCTGACGTGGCAAAAATTAATTATCGTCTGGGATAGGATCATCACTCGCACCTCCTACACGTTCATTGTCTATTAGAACAATTTCTACCGTGCTGTAAAGTTGACGTTCAGTAAGATTATCAACTGCAACCCCCCCCCCATCTTCTCCCGAATTCTGATCACAGTCGATATTAGCTTCTGGAAGCTCTATAAAAATCCTTTCAATATCTGCGATTGGTTCGTTAGATTCAAAGAAGTCCAGGCGTTTCTGAAAGGTAATGTCCCTTTCAGAAACAAAAAGGAACAGTAAAATAAGTTGTATACACATTATAATGTTCTATATTATGAAAAACTATTTAATATTATTGATATGAATCTTCTTTATGCTAATATCTAATCTAATATACGCAAGAATACGAATATTTCTCACGAGTATAAAAACATTGAATACTACAGGTTTATTTCATAGATCATTTAATATGAATCATTTCATAATGCGTTTACTTACATTTTATGCAACTATAAATAAACACAAACAGAACAGGGACTTACTTGTAGTACACCGACATTTTTGCAGCTGCTACGTAACTAACGGGAAACAAATTTGTCTTTCGGCAGCCCACAACATGTAGCAGTGTAATAATCAGTATTTTTTTTTTTTAAATACAGTTCCGGAGGCTTGTCAGGACTCCGGCGCTGTATTCCTTTTTTCTCCAGTTGCCTCTATTTCCTTAATAGACCTTATTATTCTTAACGTTTTCCTTTTATACATATATACACAAACATAGATACATTTACAAACGCAGAAACACCCATGGCCAAGGAGGGACTCGAACCCACGATCCTGTGCACCACGAAGCGCCCAAGCGAGACACTTTAGCGAGCGCGGCCACCGGGATCGGCAATATTCAGGGCTATCACAACTTTCTCATTACCAGCGAGAACTTTGAAAGAGTTAGAAAACCCGCATGTTCATAGTGCAGCACGGCGTTAAATGTTTAAGCTGGAATAGATTTCACAATATCATTATTATTTAATATTTTGCTTACTCGAACGGTCTTCTTTCGCTTTGAACATATTTGTATAAATAAATGTAATATATTTTATTATGAAGAATAAGTCCTAATGTAAAATTAAATCTATTTTGGCTCTATAAAATTGAAATATATTACTTATTGGTACCTAAACATTAATATAAAATGAAAATTGGAGAATAAAATAAGTCAGGAGCTAAGAATCCAAGGCTTAGTCACCACAAATGGGTATTTAACTTTTAAAGACTCGACCCTTACCATAAATTAGTATATTATGCAAAGAGAGAATAGTGGTAGCAATTAATATATGAGTATATTTATTAGACGACAGGAGCGAGTTTCAAATATTCATATGCTCATTAATTGCCGTTATAGTCCAATTTCAACGGCTATTTGTACTCGACCTTGTGTTTAGATTTAAAATATTTATAAATTATTTTTAATATTCTATACTTAATATGCCATTAAGATCATTGATGTTGCCTTACGCAGCGAAACAGCTGGCAGGGTTATGGTATGTGCGAAAGTATTCATTTCAGTCTCATCTCGGCCATGACACGATACTTGATGATTCGTACATACCGCATACGTGCTATAGCCTTACATCATATGCCATTGCAGAAATTTCCGGCACTGTAAATTTCACTAGTGTACGATATTTTTACTTTTCCTAAACTGGCACTACTTGTTCTTCGATTGAACATACGAGGATAATCGATAGTTACGTTTTTAGCAGCAACTGGTAGCGTTAAGAGATGTGTGCAGAAACGAAAATATTGATCGCTACATGTGGATATTCTGATTGTTTGAAACCTGCTTTTTAATGAAGTCGATAAAAAGTGCAGCTACCAGACGTATAATTACGAGGGTCAGTCAATAACTATTGTCTCGTAATTTTTTTTTCTTTTTTTTTTTTTTTTGCTTAACTAAGTTAGCACTGTAAAACATTTGAATTTGGCGCAATTCCTCAAACCTTCTTCTCTAATCCACTGCAGTAGCAATTTCCTAAGTCAACATGTGGCAGCACTGCTGTCTTTTGCAAAATGGCTGACATCGATTGCGTTTTAGACAGCGTTCCGTAATTGAATTCTTGAATGCGGAAGGTGAAACGACCATTCGCATTTATGAAAGTATGAAAAATGTGTATGGCGATGCAACAATGGATGTCGGCACTGTTAGAAGATGGGTCTGTCGCTGTAATGAAGCAGAAGGGCAAACACCGTTGACTGGTGAAAATCGGAGCGGTAGACCGGTGACTGCAGTGTCTCCACGCAACATTGAGCGAGTGGATGAGATCATCGCACTGACCGCAGGATAACAACGGATGAATTGTCTTGCATTCTGTCCCTCAGTAAAGGCAGTGTGATGACAATTATTGAACAACTGGGTATTCAAAAGTTTGTTCACGACGAGAATAAGGAGATAATAAAAACAACAGCCGCCGAACTCTTGCATCGCTTTAATTTGGAGAGAGAAAGAGAGAGAGGGAGAGAAGTTTCTGGAAGACATTGTAACTGGAGACAAAACATGGGTTCATTTTTTTGAACCTGATTAAAAAAGACAGTCAATGGAATAGCATCATACAACTTCGAAGAAGAAAAACTTCAAAAACTGTGCTATCGGCAGGGAAAGTGATTGCGACAGTGTTCTGGAATGCACACGGTATGATTCTGGCTGAACTTTTGGAGCAAGGGTGCACAATTAAACTCTTTCCAATAGATCCGCACCTCAAAAAATTTAAAGCAATAAAACTTCGCCCAACAAAAATCATGGCAGATGTTCTTTTGCATGACAATGCAAAACCACACACCAGTCATCACACCACTGAAGCGATTAAGTGAAAATTGGATGGGAAGTCTTACATCATCCCCCATACAGCCCTGACCTAGCACCATTAGTCTAGCATCTGTGTGGGCCGCTAAAGGAAGCTCATCGTGGAATTCACGTTGAAGGTGCAGAGAAAGTGAAAACATCTGAGCGTCGGAAGCACACCACACTGGAATACATGCCCTTGTTAAAAGATGGACCGAAACTGTGGAAAAGGACTGAGATTGCATTAAAAGTTACAATTTAATTCTCAATGTTGTGGCTTTGATGCTGTGAAATCAAAGTTTGATTTTCTTACAAATTAAAACAGAAGAAAATAGAAACCATTAGTTATTGACTGACCCTCGTACTACATTTAGACAACATTGAGCATAAAGATTCAAACAGCTTGGGTTGTAGTTGCTAAAACTTTAATGCAGATGATCTTCTTTTTAATTTTTATAGTCTTAATGTAACAGATAGAATAATATTTTATTGTTCAATTACACTTTAATGTTTCAAACATGAAACGCTATTCATAATTATCTTTAGCTTTATGAAATCACGTCAAAGCAAAATTATGACCTTAAAACGTTTATTTCTGGTGAAATTTCAGTAATGAAAATTTTAGGTGTCAAGTATTATGGACGGAAAGTAAAAATTTAAATATAGATAAGTATCGCATATATAACATACCTACCCTATTTAATTAACATGTTAATAATGCAATTTAAAAATAGTGTGTAGTGTTAAGTTACATAAGAAAGCATTCTCAGTGAAATTGTGTTTAAAATATAGGTAATGAAATGGTATATAAAAATGTAGGTAACTATTTCATTTCAAACAATTTATAGACAAACGAAAATTACACGGAAGAAACAGTTTTACTTTATCTACACGTAATATGTGCATAGAGAAGGTATTGCACTCCACACAAAAAATTCGATACGGACATTTCACCGGAAATATACGTTTTAGGGTCCCCTGTACCCAAAAAAAGTGTTTTCAGAAAAAGGTCCGTAAGTATGTGTGTCTGTGAACACGAAAACTCAAAAACGAAAAGTCGGTAAAATACAAAACTTGGTATTTAAGTTTAGTATCTTCCAGGGATGCGACTCGAAGATTTTGAGAAAAATCCCCCCACCCCAAACTACTCTTTATATGGACAGTTTTTCAAAAATTTTGATTTTCTCAAAAATGGCTCTAACGACTTTGATTAAAATAGGTATCCTATATTAAAGATATTTACCTGACAAATAAAATGTATATTTTGAATTTTCTAGGATAGCCTCTGAAGACTTCTTTATTACGATGAGTGAATTTTATGGAATTTTGCATAACTACTAAACCGTAAGAGATAGATAAAAACTTACCACGTTTAAACACACAATTTACGTTATATACATTTTTTTCGTGGAGTTGATTGTTTTTTAGATATTCCTTGTTTTTTGTTTCAGCTTTAAAAATGTTATACTTTTTTCATACAGGAGTTTGTCAAATTATGTCCATACAAATAAAGGAACTTTAATGACATTGCAGCCAACTTTTGACCATGACTTTAACCTATGGTACTCCCTTATTTCGTTTCTACTTACAAGGAAGCAAGTATGAAGACTATTTCTGCTAATGTTTACTCGATTGGCATGAAGTAAATAGACCACATGCTTTTTAACAACAATTAGTTGCAGAGAAATACAGAAAGTCATGTGAATGGAACACATCAGATTAAGAATAGTACTAATCCGAGATGGATAAAGAAATTCAACTGAGCGTTTAAAATCAGACATGTTTTATTGGTGTCTAGTGATACTTTCTGAACGAACTTACACTTCTCATTACGAAGAGCTAAATTTATAAGAACTATGATACGTGATAACAGAATTCTTGCATGAACATTTTATAATTATGCTTCCATCCGTGCATGAGTAATCAGATAGGAGCCACACTGGGAACTTGCTATCCATTTGGCGTGGTGGGAAAACTCTTCGTTTAATTTCAAGTTAAAGTTCCATTAGCGTTTGCACGGTAATTTTTCACTTGGGCCAGGTCTATGAGTGTGGTAAGAACATTTTCACGCCCGTTTTCTAAACCATTAGGTCCTAAAACCTCTTGCGAAACCCCCTCTCGATTAGTCTTTGTCTAATGTCATGGTCCGCAAGAACCTTCCGAGAAATGTTCTTAGAGTTTTTTCCGCTCAAATGCCCAGGTATGCTACCAAAAGGTGGTTTGGAATCTGGGAAAGAAAATAAATTATCTTTATAAAGTCTAAATTTTATGGATAGGTAGAGTAAAACTGAAAAATGCAATGGCATAGCCGGAATTTGAACCACGGATCTCCCGGTCTCTATCCGGTTGCTCTACCACTGAGCTACCACGGTAACGTGCCAGCAAGGCATTAAATTTTTCTACTGACTCGCTTGTTTCCCTATAAACCACAAGTTTATCTCAATTTATTTTGGGATACCATACCCTAAGAGTGCACTTACAATGTCCCAGTATATATATATATATATATATATATATATATATATATATATATATGATATGATATGGCCATTATAGGCAAAGAAAAATTTAAAAGTTAAGATTGTAATTGGAGGACAAAGAATTGAGCAGGTCTCTATTTTAAATATTTGGGATCAATAATGTACAAAACTGACAGAAAAAGAGAAATGAAAGAAAATATTAAAACATAACAAAACCAGTGAGTATGTTAAAATACATTTTGTGGAATCATGAGGAAGGATCTTAAAGTAAGATGTATAGAATAGTGTCTTAGCTCACATTAAAATACGCATGGAAAATTCATCATTGGAGGCATCCTAAATTAAACTTGTAAGGTTTTTACTGGGTATAACTAGAAAAGATCGACTTCGATATGTATACCGAATGTTAAGGGTATATAGACAGATATTTTGATAAATGGTACCTTTATGAGTGTCCTCTTCGCCTAACAGTTTTCCTAGAAACTAATTACATAGTTTACTACCTGATGTGTTTTGCATGTTCTAAACTTCGAGGCCTGACTGTAAGCACTATTTCACACCTTAATACTTGATTTGATGGCCTAGGTAGTGTCAGTCAATAGCCTTGCAGAAAGCATTCAAGCTCAGTTCGATACAACATTCGTTATAGCGATGCCCGCCCACTCAAAGTTACGCCTTCCAACCCGTGATCTCAGGGAAAATAAGCATGTATGCCTTGTGTGTGCCACGCCTAGTTGGATGTAATAAGTAACCTGAAAACATTAATTTCAATAAGTGCAATTAGGAGCCTGCAAATAAAGCAAATATTGATGTAATGTTGTTAATTACACTGCTCTTAATTAGAAAATAAAGTAATTAATTTATAAAATATTAGTAAAATTCATTCTTTAATTAAAATTTACAATAACGCTTTAGTAGATTTACCAAAACCTTCAAACATATTTTATTTACACCTATATTAATAACAACCTTTATACAAGAGTGGAATTAGGGACAAAAACCATTATAAAAGAAATGAAAACGTATCAGACCACGTTGAAAGATCCATGTTCAAAGGATGGAACTTTCGAGATTACCATGGCAAGCTGTTTTACAAACCTTTGGGATGGAAATTGACATGCTCATATGTGGCGATGACAACAATTGGGTCAGCCTCGGGATAGGCCTAAAGACCTAATACATATTAAGGAAGAAGAAGGAGAAGGAGGAGGAGGAGGAGTAGTGAGAGGGCTCCCCAAATCCCAATTTGTTAGCGTGAACATTATATTATGTCTCTGTTCCTCAGGAAGTTCATCTTCCGCTAGTTCTTCAGTTCCAGCAACGAAGCCTTATAATCGCGGATTCCAAAATCTCACACTTGTCAGTTGGTTGAAAAATAGGAATTTTTTACCTCCAGTTCAACAAGTTGGCGTAGACATTGCGTGCGGATCAACCCGTTTTAAAAAGAGCTGTTTTAAATCTGACGAGAGCTTTAAAAAAGGTGAGGCCCGTTCTCTGAGAATTCGTGATTATATGTAATACATTAGCTCGCCTTTCCTGGGGCAGTTGATAGCCTGAGGATATTTCAAGATATTTATGTTCTAACAGGTGATATCCTAATTATGTGTACGTAACCGGAAAAGTTCAGTTTTGTTAACAGTACGCTTTACAGCATATATTTGCAAATGTTGTACATTTAATAACCAGTACTTATAAAAAATAACTATCAACTATCATTCGTTTCTATTTCTTTTCTAAAAATATGACTATAAAGAAGACTTTTGACAGATTACAAAGAAGGATATAAGATAATGGATTTGAGATCTTCAGAAATTGTTTCAATTACATTTTGCAATAAGCGAATGCAGGCGACTAAGACGATAGCGAACTATTTCTAAAAGTAGAAGCTATACGCTGACTCTGAAATTTCACATTATTTGCATCATATTGCAATAAAAAATAAAATAATAAATGATTTAAAAACATCTGATGTGTTGCATTCAAATACTATTCTACAACAAATTATACATGTGCGTAAGCTTATTCTTTTATCTGAGTACTTCATTTTAATCGATATAAGCATTTACACTAATAGCTTTATTACTTATTTCCTTATATGTATTAAGAAGTGGTTGGTATTGATGAAGTTGAAATTCGGTTCTCTTTGCATGACCAGGAGTAAACAAAGGAAACGAAACACGACTTTTCATTTGAGAAAAGTATAAGTATCGGAAAATTTAAACCAATAAAAACGATTATCTCGGAAATGGATAACTCCATGCAAAATATATTTGGCATAAGTATTTGCTTTAGTATAGCTTCGTAAAAGGCATCTAGAGTGAACAGCACTTTAGAAACTATTCCCAGAAAATTGAAGATATACATTTCAATAATCATGGAAATGTCTTTCTCCTGTGCTATTTGAATCATGATCATCAAAGATACTTTTGTAAGTGCGAAAACTTTGAAAAATGTTGTAGTTTGGGGTGTGGGGTTTTGTTGAAAATACTCATGTCGGATCTTAGTAAAATACTGAACTTAATACCAAGTCAGGCATTTAAGCAACTTTTAGTATTTGAGTTATGCTGTTCACAGGTATATAGACAAACACGCGCGCCGACGTTCTTCTAAGAAGGTTTTTTTTTTAATTCAAGAAGTCTCAAAACATGCATTTCAGCTGAAATCTTGGTATTAGTTGCCGAGTGGTCACGACTCGCCTCTCAACCAGGCGGCCCGATTTCGCTCCCAGGCGACAGCCTGTGGGATTTGTGGTAGAAAAGGCGGCTCATGGGCGGGTTTTCTCCGGGCTCTCCGATTTCCCCCCGCCATCACATTCAATCGGTGCTCCATCTTTATTCCATGATTGCCTGTGGCGCCTATGTAGTAAAAGCGGTTTTTAAACAGAAACAAAAAATTCTGGGTTTTACATTTTTGGGTGGAATGCAGGACTTTCTCATTGATATGCATAGTAGATAAAATAAAAAATCTTATGTGTTACACTCGCATGACTTTCTCTAGCTCTTCTATAAAATTTCTTACATAAGATTATTCTTCTTCCTGCACCTTGCTAATCGAGATAATCATTGGCAGAATGTTCTTACTACTTAGTTCCCTATAAGTAGAAAAAAAATAAGGGAATACACTAGGCTAAACTGTCGTTATTTAATTGTCATTGTAAATCGCTTCCTTGCTTGGCCAGGAGTAGAACAAAAGAAAAACGGACACTTCCTGTCTGAAAAAAATATAAGTACTTACAACTGAAACAAAAAAAGGAATATCTCGGAAACGATTACCTCCACAACAAACATGTAAAGGACATAAATTGTGTGTTTTGATCAGATCAACATTTTCTCTGTAGTAAGTTTTTGTCTATCTCTTGCCGTTAAGCAGTTAAGCAAAATTTATCAAAATTCATCCACAATAAAGAGCTCTTCATAGGCTATTCCCAGTAAATTCAAGATATACATTTTATTTGGTATGTAAATATCTTTAATATACGGGATTTCAATCAAAATCGTTAGAGCCATTTTTTAGAAAATCAAAATTTTCCATTTAAAGGGTTGTTGTGGTTGGGGGGATTTTCTTGAAAATCTTCGTGTCGCATCTTTTGAAGATACTAAATCTAAATACAAAGTTTGGTATTTAACGGTCTTTTCGTTTTTGAGATGCTGTCGACAGGCACACACACAGACAGACAGATAGACAGACAGACAAACACACACATACTCACGAATCTTTTTCTTAAAATGTTTTTTTGGATTCAGGGGGTCCTAAAACATGTATTTTCGGTGAAATTTCAGAATCGAATTTTTGGGTGGAATACAATACTTCCTCTATACACTATCTACATAGTACGTATAGAGAAAGTAAAAATACACTCCATCCACTTTCATTTGCTTCACCTCTTCTACAACTAAGTATGAGTGCATTAAATTTGTGAAGATTTTATATAAATTAGCCCGAATGATGTGTATGTGGGTGGACATCATAACTGAAAAACGAATATGAATATGAAACTTCGTATTTAAGCTTATAGTATCTTCTAAGGATGCGAGATAACGATTTTCAAGAATAATCTCCTACCCCAAATTACCTTTTACAAGTAAGATTTTTTGAAGCTTTAATTTTCTTAAAAATGACTTTCATTATTTGATTAAAATATCAAATATTAAAGATGGTTAGGTATCAAATAAGACATATATTCTGAATTTCTTGGACATAACCTCTGAAATCTTTATTATGTTTGCCTTTTATACGCCTAACTGACAAACTATACATTCTAAGAAAAGGAAAAAACCTTCAACACAGAAATCTTATATCTCGTTATAACACACAATTTATGCCGTACACATATTTTACTTGCTCTACACGTATTATGCATATAGTATATAGAGAAGATATACAAGATTCTACTCAATATAAGACCTTTTGCAGATATTCCTGAGAAATTCTTAGGGTTCAAAATGTCCAATAATTTACATTTTTCAAATGCTTTTCTTACACATATACAACGTACATGGTAGATAGATAAGATATATATTATATTCCAACCACAAATATGATACAGACATTTATATGTTGTGAGACACCCTGAGTCCAAAACACAAAAAAAAAAATGATTTTTAGGAAAATGTCCAAGTATCTGTCTGTTTGGGAATCATAGCTGAAAAACGAAAAGACCGCTAAATACCAAACTTGGTATTTAAGTTTACTATCTTCCGCGGATGCACCACGAATACTTTCAAGATAATCACCGCACAACAACTACCCCGTATGAAGCATTTTTCAAAAATTATGATTTACTCAAAATTGGCTCTATCGATTTTGATTAAAATATTATATGTTTAGGATATTGTTATGAAAAACGAAATATATATCTTGAACTTTCTGGAAATAGCCTTCCAATACCTCTTCATTTCGAATAACTTTTGTACAACTCGTAATTCTTAAAAGATGAACAAAAGCATACTACACAAAAAATGAAGACCTTATTAAAACAAGCTATTTTTCGTATACATTTTGGGTTACAGTTAACCCTTTCCGAGATATTCCTTGTTACTCGTTTCAATTTTAAACTGCTTAAATTTTCCTAAAGTGAGAATGCAAAAGGGAACCAAATTTCAATGTCATCACATGGCGATGCTTTTAAAAGATTTGACTATCGCTTTATTCAAGTGCATTTTCTTAGTATCCATTCTACTTATATCGAACTAAGTAATATAACAATTTATTCTAATGTTCCGTATGGTGAGAAAAACATTAACTTTCTTAAGAATCGTTTGTTGTAAAATACGTAGAGAAAGAAAGCTAAGTGAAAGGAACAGATCATATTTTTTAAAATGGTAAATTGTAATAGGGTTTCTCTTGTGATCATCCAAAGACAATGTAATTTCAAAGTCATAGTATAGTTAACCGTTTTGTTCTTACTTTTTTGTTTTTTCTTTGTTTTTTGGTTTTAATTCGACTATCGCTTTAATCTAACTTAGACAAAAATTAAGTGTATACTTTATCGCATTTTCAATAAATAGATAGAAGAATAATTATGAATAGTTTGTTGAAGAGGGAGTATAAACTTTATAAGAACACAACACATCAGGATTTTAAATAAAGTGATAATTTTAAATACGACAGATAAAGTATTGCTTACAAGGGTTTAACTTATCCTCAGCTTAAGAAATGTTTTGAATTTAATATTCATGGATGCCTTCGAACAGAACTGTTATCATATTTTCTCTTTGTACGTTATTATAGTTGTCTTCGTGTGAGAGCATTTACATATAGGGATCACAGTGCGATAAGACCCTGGAGAATGTAAAAGTAAATTAGTATTCCATCCAACACTATTGCTAAACTAGATATTACGTAAGCTTTGCCTGAGAGGCTGATGCAGCCCAGGGCACTGCAGTAAAACCTGAGAGTGTACTGCATTCTTAAAAAAAATACTGGACCCTGACCAGAACCAGAATGTCTGGAATGTGGACAACAAATAACTTACGTGTTGAGCTGAGCGATAGGTCAAAGCTATTTTATTTCAGATGAAATGCCATGTGATAAATATTTTTATTAAGCTTTTTTGTTACTGATTATTAAATAATTTCTGAAGAAAATACGCTGTGACACTATTTTCATTAACTGCTATGTTTGTTTTTTGTAGTATTTTGGTTTGTACTCGAGGAGTTGTTGTCTATCTTCTTTAATACACAACTTTTAGAGCGAATAAAGACCACCGAAATGAGCACTCCTTCCACAAAGTTACACTGAAAAAATGGTGGTTACTTTCCTACTTTTCTATATATATATATATATATATATATATATCTCGTGTAATGATAAACAGAACCTTCTTTAATATCTGCTCAGTTGACCAGATTTTACACCTTCAGACTCTACTCATAGGATCTCATCAACCTTCCACACTCACCGTTCTATGAATCAGCCTGTTCTTATTATGTTCGGCTAAGTCCGAGTACTCGCCTGCCTGTACGCAGCAGCAGTGCCAGGAGTTCAACTGGAGGAGAAGTGTGATAAGTTGAAAACCAATGTGTCATAACACAAGTCCCTGTGCTTCTTGCTAGTCATAATTAAAGATAAAACGTTTGTAGGCGGCACGAAATACACGGACGAGCAAACATGGACAGAACAGGTAAACAACTAGGGATGGTGCACCCAAACAAACTGCAATCAGGATTTCACGCCATTCATTTGTTTACCTACCTATCACAACAAAAAGAACGAACACAGGCCTTCATTATCATATCCCTCATATAAGCTCTAGACCTTAACGTGTTGTATTTCTCATTTTCAGATTGTTACCTACGCGTGGTTTGTTTACGTTGGAAGTCTATATAGATATAAGCATAAATCTGTATAACATCTATGCACATGTAACTTAGCACCAAATCGAAAAGCCGGAGAAGCCTGTTGTCTATTTCGTGGGCAGCATAAGTTTTGTTTGTTGAAAGCACGTACTCTCGCAGTGTCTTGTATGTCAATATGTGCTGAATGAGATAAAAAAGAACATATAGCATCATATGCAGCTCTTCAAACCACCGTGATGACAGCCTCCCCCCTCAGTGCCGATCTGCATTGCATGGTGTAGGCAAACTGCAGCGAGGCTTGGGTATCGGTACACAACATGCTGAACAATTTTTCCATGTAAAGGGCAGTTTGGGGTGGGAAGATTTTTCTCAAAATCTTACTGTTGCATCCCTGGAAGATACTAGACTTAAATACCAAGTTTGGTATTTTACTGGCTTTTCGTTTTTGAGTTATCGTGTTCTCAGACACACGGACACACACACTGACTTTTTTCTAAAAATGAGTTTTTTGGATACTGTGTACCCTTAAACGTCTATTTCCAGTGAAATCTAGGTATCGAATTTTTGGGTGGAATACAATGCCTTCTCTAAGTATTTTCAGAAACCGTGTGTGTGTATGTGTGTATGTCTGTGAACTCGATACCTCAAAAACGAAACGTCTATTATATAAGACATCGTAAAAAACCTCAACTACAAGTTCCAATAGGTGAACCGAAATTTTGGCCGAAATTAGAAAGAAAACTACTGTGAACAATTGTCGGAGTTTTCAATTCTCAAGCCAATCTATTCTACAGTGATTCGTTGTTCAACAAAATTACTGAGAGAAAAGACATTTTCAAGCTGACATGTGTTACTTCTATCAAAATAGACAAGCGTGCCATATACGAAGTCACTTATGTCCAAGGATCGCTGCTCAGATACGTCACGACACCTAACCTCTTCATCGCTTTATTTGAGACTATCTGAAGGAGAGAGTATACATAATCACACACAATCTTGCACAGTAGCTTGTACTTAGCAATTTCAAGAATTCATGAATGTTAAGAAGAATAATGCAGAAATATTCACTGTTTTATTCAGTCAGATAGGAGCACCACAAATTACTGCTTACACTGAGTAGAACGAATATGCAATTTCTTGAAATGTTTTTCTTTAGAAAATTTGAAACAAAATCGCTTCAACTTGGGCGACCGCGGTTGTTTTCCGGTGCCTTCCGCAGGATGGAGTGACCAGCGGTGAGGGACCCTGTTTGGAGAAAAATCGCCACGCCCCCGCCGGGAATTGAACTCCCATCCACTGTGCCAGAGTCACACACCCTACCACTGTGCTACTGGGACTTACAGAGTACAATCATAAAATATATGTATTCCTCTCTTTGATTGCAATAAAACTCGTCGAAGCTGAAGCGATGATCGTGGTCTCTCCCATGACGATTCCAACCAGCTTTCGATTTGATCGTCCTCTCATCATTAATTATACCCTATTTTCTAAGATGTTTTTCTGATCATGAGAATGTTTTTTGTTCCAAAGGAGGTTAGAATTAGATCTATGATACTGTAAAGGAGAGGAACACCTCGCGCACTGCGAGACCACAGTAGGAAGGAGAGAAAAAAATAATCAGTTGCAGAATAAGTAGTGGTTCTGTGTCGCTTTCTCGAAGGTCGGGTGTTCAAACCCAACCCACGTCTATGTTTTTTATGAGTGGTTAAAAGCGCAACATCATTAATTGTTCTCCATTTTCTAAGACTCTTTTCTCTTCAGGAGATTGTCTCTTGGCCCAAAGTTAGGATTATGCTAGTATAAAGGAGAGAAACATCTCGCGTCCGGCGGCACCATAGTGGACAAGTAGAGAGAAGAATATGCTTTTATAAGAATAATCTGTTGCAGAGTAGGTAGCGTTTCTCTGTCGCTTTTTCAATGGTCGATGGTTCAAACATAATGAGGCTTAGGTGGCTGCTTCTGAAGGCACGGATGAAGTGAATGAGCCCTAGGTGGCAGCAGCCACAGAGGTCATGAAAACTCGCAGAGGTCCCTAAAATTTCCAAGTTTGAATATCCGCACACTATTATGGAGTAATCCACAGAGGACGACACAGCGACCTATTTTAGTCAGGGAGTACTCTCTGGCATTCACAGGGAATTCTTTTCAGAACGCTAGCAACTGCGCCATTCGTCCAGAAAAACCCGTCCTGCAGAACCTGAAGGCACGCCTGAAACATGAAACGGAAAATGAAATGGGAGGGAATGAGGAAATTAAAGTCGTGTAGAACACATCACCATAACATACGTCTTAGCGATCAGGAAAAACAATGATAAACCTCTTGGTCAGTGGAGGTCGTCGGCAATCGAACCTGGGGCCTTAAGAATGCGAGCATCAGAGATTACTCTGGAGCCATTGCACAATTGGTTAATCCACACCTCAGTTTGTAAATACAGCATTCCCGTTCCATTTATGGAAATGACATCCAATCACCTATTTCCCGTTCTAGACTTATGTAGTATATATTTTGATAATCGCTTTTATGCATTCCACAAGCCCATATCGTTATGTAAAGTTTATTTAAGTACCATAGCAAATAATATATATTCTGACCCTTGAGCATAAATGCTGCAGAATCCTCCCAATTAGCCCCCTATATCAGTTCCATTTCGTAGCTTCCTATGAAGCTATAAAGCATATATTAATTTAAATACCTTGTTTCAAATTGTTCTACGCATTAGTCTTGCCGCAAATTTTTGTAGGCAACTCCAAACGCATACTGAATTATATAATTGATACTATTAATCTAATCTCTGTAGCTTGTTCTGTGATAGCCAGTAGAGAAATTTATGTACTAGGGACTACGTACTAGATTACAGTTTCGCAAGTATAATGTAGTCATAAAATAGACGTTTTGAAAATTTTAAATCTGTACTTTTTTTCATTTTTAGGCAACAGTTCATTATTCGTAGCATGACTAGGATATAAGCATATGAAAGTTGTTTTTGTGTGCTGCATGAAATTTAACTTAATTTTAAATCACTTCTAGACAAACATTTATCTTCAAAAACGAATCTAAATGGAAAACTAATTTTGTATGAATACATACTAGTATATATCTGAATTTTTAACGCTCAAGTAGAGTCGCCTGTGTATTAGACGTTTTATCAAAGTTTCGCGTCAGCTATTTATACATTTCTCTAGTAGGCAAGTACAATGCATATACATAGTAGGTAGCTAAGATATTGCATTTCACCCAAAAATAGACACCAAGATTTCAGCATAAACACATGTTTTGAGAGCCCCTAAATCCATAAAAAGCATACTTACAAAAATGTTAGTGTGTGAGTCAGTGTGTGTGTGTGTGTCTATGTATGTGTGAGTGAACAACATAGCTCAAAAACGAAAAATTGAGTAATACCAAACTGATATATAAGTTAAATATCTTTCAAGATTATAATACGAAGATTTTCAGTGTTCATAGGGCATTTTTCGAAATTTTCAAATTTCTAAAATGTCTCCAACGATTTTGATTAAAGATGTTTATATACCAAATAAACTGCATGTCATGAATTTCTTGGGGATAGTCCCCTGATATTCTTTTCATTCTAATGACATTCGCATAACCGCAAGAGATAGCCGAAAATTTACTACAAAAAATATAGTTCTCATCAAATAACACAATTTATGGCCTATACATCTTTTTTTTTTTTTTTTTTTTTTTTTTGTAAACCATTTCAATGATAAAACCTCTTATTTGTTTCAATTTTAAAAGACAAACTTTACTCAAACGAGAAGCCCTCATCCTCCTTTATCTCTCTTTTGTGTTACTCCTGGCCATGGAAAGAGAAGCGAATATCAATAACGATCGCATAGCGACAGCTTTTAAAGATAACGGTCGCTTTACCCTAGTGTATTCTCTTGTTTCCTTTCTATTTATAGGGAACTAATAAGACAATTTCTGATAATTTTTATCTTTATGTAGAAAAAAGAATAATCTTTTGTAAGAATAATTTGTTTGTAGAACAGAGAGAAAAAAGCTGACGTGTTCCATTCACATGACTTTCTCTACACCTCTGCAACAAATTATTGTTAAAAACCTTATGCTTCTATTTACTTCATTTTAATCGAGAAAAAAATAACAGAAATAGTCTTATTATTTGCTTCCTTGTAAGCAGAAGGGAAATAAGGGAGTACCCTAGGCTAAACTGACAACCATAAGGTGGTTGCTATGTGACTGAAGTTCCTTTATTTGTATGGACAGGAGTTTGTATGAGAAAAGTATAATTTTTATCGAATCTGAAACCAAAAACAAGGAATATGTCAAAAACGATCAATTCCACGAAAAAAATATACATGACATAAACTGTGTGTTTTAATGTGCTCTACATTTTGTATGTGTTAAGTTTCTGTCCATCTCTTACGGTTTAGCAGTTATGCAAAATTCCGTAAAATTCACCCAGAATAAAGTAGTCTTCAGAGGCTTTTACCAGAAAATTCAAGATATACATTTTATTTCTCTGGTAAATATCTTTAATATTTGACATTTTAATCAAATTCGTTAGACCCATTTTTAAGAAAATCAAAATTTTCGAAAAAAGTTCCATGTAAAGGGTAGTTGGGGATGGGGGATTTTCTTGAAAATCTTCGTGTCACATCCTTTAAGGTTAAAATCTTTGATACCAAGTTATGTATATAACGGTATTTTCGTTTTTGAGCTATGCTGTCGTCAGACACACACACACACACACACACGGACTTTTTTGTATAAATGCTTTTTTTTTTTTGGATTCAGGGGGACCCAAAACATGTATTTCCGGTGAAACCTGGGTACCAAATTTTTGGGTGGAATACAATACCCTCTCTATACACTATATATAGTGCGTGTAGAGAAAGTAAAAATTTTAGTGGTACACAACCGATTTTGGGTAATGTTTTTCATACTATGTAAGTCGCCCTCCGTGATGTAGTGGTTACCATGCTAACTTCATATACCCAAGATTGCGGTTTCAAATCCGGTGGAGGACGATGGATTTTTTCGAGCATAAAAACTTTAGCATGGCTTCCTTCGGAAAGGAAGTAAAGACATTGGTCCCGTGTTGCAGATTTATGGCACGTAAATGAACCTCAAGCCGGATAAAAGAGGCCTCTGAGCAAAATTAAGCGCTCTTTCACGCCCAGTATAGGATGGGACGCTGAGAACCATAACAGTTAGAGAGCATCGATAAATAAAACTCCATTTAATTTAACACTATGTAAGAATTTTGCTGATTTTCTACTTGTCCCAAATTATAAACATTTACTACTCAGAGTGGGTTATCATCCTCAGATAAGCATCATTACTGAGATTTATCTTTTGGCAGGCAATTCAGGATTATGATCTGCACAGTGGGGAACCTTCTGGAAGGTACCCACGCAATGTTGAATCATGCAATATACCAGTAACAATATCTCACAAGAGTTCAGAAATCCGTGGGCACGATCGGTATAGGTGAACCCAATTCATGTTCCTGCAGTTCAAAACAAGGACCCAGCTGCAAGCTAGAGCCTATACCGACCAATATCAGCTATACAATTTATGGCCAATAAACGGAATTTCAGTACCAATCCAAGCAGTAAAACGTAGCATATACAGAACTCAAAATCGTTTGTACAAGGTACGAGTGTCAAGTGACTTTAAATATTAGAGTAATAAAAGAATATTGACCCATCGGTTGCCTCAGTCATGGAATGGATTCTGGTTTCACTTCAGGGTTGCCGACCATAATTTCTTACAGCACTGCTAAAATCTCACGCTCGTTCTACACGTTTTTCATGTATGACACCAAGAATGTAAGTGAACCGGATGAAATTTGGTATTTACGCCATCGTAAAATGCGCGTAACACATTCAAATATACCAAAGTGTCCTCATTTCATCATAAACTTCAATATAGTTTATTACTTGCCACAAGCAAACGAGCCGCAATTTTACTTTGTAACACATAAATTGAATATTATGTTTAAAAGTGACTTAGGAGTAGTATACAAACATTACCATGGAGAAAGAGTTACCAGAGAAAACCATAGGTGTGATACTCGCATGACTTTCTCTACTTATTCTGCAATACACCATTCCTTAAAAGGTTATTCGTCTATTTACTTCAGCAAATTAAGACAAACATTAATTGAAATTGAACCATGGATCTCCCGGTCTTTAGTCGGTTGCTCTACCACTGAGCTACCTTAGCAATATGCCGGCATAGCATTAAATTTCTCAACTAACTCGCATGTTACCCGGTAAACCACAAAATGATTTCAAATTATTTTGAGATGACAATCCAAATTATGACTTATAATGTAGCAAGTACTTTAAGTCCCAGGATTCATTGTATAGCCAACTATTATGGACAATTGTGATAATTTTAATTGTTTTCTCACAGAAACCGTGTGCAGGATAGGAGTAGATAGGTAGGCAGACTGAAAAACTCAATGCCATAGCCAAAATTTGAACCACGGATCTCCCGGTCTCTACCCGGTTGCTCTACTACTGATCTACCATGGAAACTGGCTATTGGATTGTCTTATTAATTAGCCCATTATAAGTAGAATGACAGAGTTATGTATTCAATTTTTTTTAAAATCATGACTAGATTAAAGCAAGAGAAAGCGAATTATGAATTCCCGTTTGAGAAAAGTATTGCGAAATGTATACCAATAATTAGGAAAATCTGTAAAATCGTTAAATCTAACAAAGATGTATTTGACGTAAATTATGTGATGTAACAAGAACTACACTTTTGTATAATAAGATTTTTTTAAGTCGTAAGGTTTACCAGTTACGCAAAATTCATCCAGGATAAACTGAACTTCAGAGGTTATTACCATGGACATTAAGATGTACATTTTACTTGTCATGTAAATATCTTTAAGGTGTGCAATTTTAATCAAAATCTACAAAGCCAATATTGAGAAAATCAATTTTTTTTAAAGCTTTCTCTTGCAAAGGGTAGTTTGGGGAGGGGGTGCTCTTGAAAATCTTCGTCTCGCATCCTTGAAAGATGCTGAACTTATATATCAAGTTTAGTATTAAACGGAATTTTCGTTATTAGTTCTTGTTTGAAGACACACAATACACACGGATCTTTTTCTAAAAATATCTTTCTTGGATTCTTGGTATACCATTTTGGGGCGGAATACAGTACTCCTCTACCTATTGTGTATTGGTAGAGAAAGATATTTTTCTTTAGACTAAAATATTCAAACGAAAATATCAGATAAATTCTTGCTTCGTACAGGTAAAGATTATCTGGACAAAGCTTTGTGATTTTGCCATTTTCTAGGTTATTATTGCGTTTGGGAAACTAGTGACTATAATTTGTTATGATTACCGACAAAATCGTCGTCTCAGCGCGCGTTATTGGATTGCATATGAAAGTTCTCTTCTCCTCTCCTCTACTTCTTCCTTTTTCCCCCTCTCTCAAAATCTATCGCTGTCTTTGTCCCACACTCATTATCTTTCCTCTTACAATCCCTTCAATTTTGGACATCCCTATCTTCTCTGTGTGAATTACTACCCATGTTTAATTATTCATTGGAATAAATTAATATTTTATGTATTGCTTTTTTAATAAGGTAGACTTGAGTAAATGTACCACCAATAAAAGTATGTTTTTTGGTATATTAATAAAAGCATTCATACATAAGCAAGAGGTTTAGCTTTACACAAACGAATGTCTTATTTTAAGATTGCAATGTGATCGGTAGCTACTACTTTTGCTTTCTTGCATTCTCTCTGTTGTAATCCAATTGTACAAAGTTTTAGTAAATTCTAAAATTTTCATCCCATCGAAATATTTTAAATAATGAAGCTTATCTGAATCATCTAGCTGAAAGATTTTATTACGTTACCTGTTATTAGGTATTTAGTTTGGGGGGAAGGATAGATCAAACCGTTTAATAAAAGTATGATACCGTTTAATTTATTATTTAAGTATGACTTAGGGTATTTATAAGCATATTTAGTAAGACTGGATTTAATACATACACACACGTATGTAAAAGGGTAAAAATTCCAGTGTCAATTGTTATTCATCCAGTATCGAAATTCTAGATGAATTCTGGCTTCGTGTCCATTAAATGTGTTTTGTGTTAATTTTGTCAGGCATATCACTTCTCGAGCTTTACACCCAGAATTTTAATCAAAGGAAGCAAGCGATGCATGTTCTTACATTAATTTGGAAAATCTAAACACACCCTTTAAACTTACACTCATAAATGCAGTGGTTTGATTCTTTATTGGAATTTATGGCAGAAAAGAATGACAGACCACATAGGAATATGACAGTAAAAGAAAATAAGAATACCTCAGATGGAGAAAGGAATGTCGACACAGAAATAATATTGCTCACTACATTGTTGAGTCGGTCTTTAACAAACAAGAGGCCAGTTTAGAGCAGCCTCGTCAACTATTCCTGTGAACACATTCTTTAAACTTACACTCATAAATGCAGAGGTTTGACTGTATATTGGAATTTATGGCAGAAAAAGGTGACAAACTACTATAGTAATATGACAGTAAAAGAACATAAAAATACCACAGGTGCAGAAAGGAATGCCGACACAGAAATAATATTGCTCACTTCATTGTTGAGTCGGTCTTTAACAAACAAAAGGCCAGTTTCAAGCAGCCTCGTCAATTCCTGTGAACAAACAGTATTCCCATGACCACCAAAAATGCCAGCGATGACAAGAATTAACAGTATTCCCACGTGAAGATAAGGTGTGACTTTCAAACTAGTGAGACTAGATTCTACCTCAGAACGACATAAGTGCTATGAGTAGATTTGTTTCGCACTCACCTTGTATAGACGAGACGAGAAAGGAATATGGGTGAATTAGAATAAGGATTATACACGGAGGGAGCCAGCAGTTACTGGTACAGAGCATCAGAAGTAGGTCGAACCTTTTATCTCTTACGTGATCCCAAAGAGTGCGGCGGGCAGATTAGGGTAAAGACCCTAAGGACGACTGGATCCGGATGATGAGCGCACGCATGGAAAGGGTTCCTAACGGTTACAGCCTAGGTCCTGCTCGCACCGGTTATTTCACTTGGGTCCTCCCATTCCTTTGCCATAGAAAATGCACAAAGGAATGTTGACACGAGAAATAATTTTGCTCATTTCATTGTTGAATTGGTCTTTACAAACAAACAGCATTCTACATGACCCCAAAAATGACAAGAATTAACAGTACTCTCCAACATGGTTACGTGGAGATAAAGTGTGTCCTTCAAGCTAGTAGGACTGGATTCTACTTCAGAATGACATAAGTAGATAAGTGTCATAAGTAGATTTGTCTCCAACTCACCAGGTGACAGGTAACAAGGAATATGGGTGAGTTAGAATTAGGATGATACACGGACGGAGCCAGCAATGCTGGGATAGAGCATCGGATGTAGGTCATACGCTCTTTAACCTCTTACGTGATCCCAAGAGGAAGGGATTAAGGGTGAGAACCAAAAAGTGATAGGAATCGGATGATGAGGGTGCACGCATGAAAGGGGTTCATAAAGGCTACACTGAAAACGCAACCAATGCCGCCCTAGGTCCTGCTCGGGGACCGTCTAGCTTTCCTGTGGATCTTCGAGGAAATCCCAAATCCGAAGGCGTCGAGTGTTTTTAACGATGTTACAAGGATAAACTGTAAGAATTCGGGATTCACCATGAAGCCACAAACCGCTGAACGCTTTTACCTCGTCCTTCAACCCTAAAGAGAATATTAGGAAATGATGCGAACAGGAAATGGTGGACTACAAAATGCGGGGACCTACCGGGATTTCCTGGCGACCCTTGAAATCCCTCAAGATCCCAAGGATCAGGTAGATTGACCATTGATATCGATTCCGCGACCTCGCATTGCAGGCCACAGACGAAACTGCTTGAGGCATCCAACTCGGTAGGCATATGGATGCGTCTGTGACATATTTAACCGTAGTTTTAGCCGCAACCCTTTATGTGAATTGTCTAATGCTTCACTTAAGTTTAAGTAATTTGGAACTAGGTGGACCGAAAACATATTACCGTAAAACTTCCACTTCGCCACTGAGCAGCATAAGGATGTCTACATAGTGTGATGATGGTAATGTGCGTACCGAAGCGTCTATGACCAACTGACCACTATACTGCTGTTACTCCTCATTTTTACAGACGGGACAATCCGGGTTATGAAAACTAGCCTTCTAGAATAGAACTATCCGTGGAGAAAACATTCTGTCTTCAAATCTTTCCGTCATATATACAAAGTAGCCTAAAAGGAGTGGAAATACCCTTGGAATATACCCTTGGAATATGTGCCCGTTCCTCTGATGTCAGCCTACTGTTGTGTGCAGTGATGTCTTTCTCTCAGTGAAGGTGTGGTTGTTAAAAATCTGATGTGTTCCATTCACATGCTTTTCTCTACATCTCTGTAACAAATTATTGTTAAAAAGCTTATACTTCTATCTACTTCATGGTCATCGAGATAAACATTATCAGAAATATTTTGTTGTAAGTAGAAGCAAAATAATGGAATACAGTAGGCTAAAACGATAGTCAAATTTTTTAAAGCTGATTGCCATGTGGATGAAATAATTTCTTTGCGTTGCTACGAGTTGACAAATTCCCGTATGTGAAAAGTTTATGTATTTTAAAAACGAAAACCAATTACAAAAAATGGTTTAACCCTACGTAAAAAGTGTATTTGACATAAATTCTGTGTATTAACGAGATGAAAAATTTTGTGTAGTAAGTTTTTGTCTATCTTAACTTACTAGTTATGCAAAATCTAGCAAAATTTATCCAGATTAAACAGGTTTTCAGAGGTTGTGCCCAGAAAATTCAAAATATACATTTTATTTGTCCTGTAAATATCTTTATTAAACGGTATATTAATAAAAATCGTTATGCATTTTTGGAAAAATCCAAAGTTTTTTTCATGTAAAGGGTAGCTTGACGGCGAAAGATTTTCCTCAAAATCTTCGAGTCGCATCCTTGGAGGATACTAAACGTAAATACCACGTTTGGTGTTTTGCCAACTTTTCGTTTTTGAGTTATCGTATTCACAGGCACACGGACATTTTTCAAAAATTGCTTCTTGTTTTTGGATACAGGTAACCGTAAAACTTGTATCTCCGGCGAAATCTTGGTATCGAATTTTCGGGTGGAATGCAATATCCGCTTTATTGTTTCAGAAGTATTTTCTTCGTATCATTTTTCTGAACATTTTATCACAGAAGTCTTGATCCTGCTATTGATATTGTACCTTTATGACCTCCTATAAGAAGTATTCCTTTCAATACTCTTTAAGTCGCTTCAATACCTGTTCTATACAGTATGTATAAAGCATGTGTAAAGAAAGTAAAAGTAGACCAATTTCTGGTAATATTAAATGGATTCCAGTAACGGGTCTGTATGGAATGACTTGCCCATTGTTTTAAGATGAATAATCAGTAATATAATCTAATAGTCTTGAATCTAAGCACGTATTAAATCTACTAACCTCCAAAAATTATTTGGAGTTATTAGGCACAATAGACAGAAATATTAGTTTAAATTTGTTTCCGTCATAAAGTAACGAGCTTAAAATACTGCGGCTCGCTAAGCTACTTTATGGAAAATATCTTTGCAACCCCGCTAAACGGTTGGTGAGCCTATCGCAGCTGTACTTGAAACGTAAGAATGCCACTTGAAACCCGACTCACCAGAGTATACTGAAACACAAGATGCGCTACAGTAACCAAATTTTGTAATAAATACGCTTATATTAATCTAAATCCCGCATATAACAGACTAGTCCTCTATAGTTCCGATGTTCCTAAGTTGTTAATCTTATCCTAGCTTACATAGCTTACGTGAATTCTAAGCGTGTGTCACACACTAATTCGATTAAAATGAAATTAAGTTTTATTTATCGACGTTCTACTGCTGCTGCGTCCGATTCTAAATTGGATGTGATAGACCACTTAATTTTGCTGAGAGGTCTCTTTATCAGTCTTGGGTTAAGCCAAAAGATATACGTGCCTTATATCTACGACACGAGACCAACGGCTTTACTTCTCTTCCGAAAGAAACCATACTAAGGATTTTTACGCCCGAAAAACTCCATCGCCTCCACGGATTTGAATCAGTGGCTAGCATATTACCCCAAGATCACGGAAGACGACGAATTAAACCTTGATCCAAATGAATTTCATTGTTTACTGAAATTGCTAGAACTTAATTACCTTCACTATTACGAATCCGAGTTTAATTGCTTGCCATTACTAATGACTCTTGCCTTGCAACAGAATGCTTTTACCTTGTGCTTGTTTTTACATTACTCCTTGGTTGTAATACGAGGAAAGGAAAAATTCGAATGTATAATCTATGATGGAATCCGTGGATTGCGGGTTCTCCGGTTTCCCCCTCCATCGCATTCCATCAGTGCTCCATTTTCATTCCGTGTATCATCATAGTCATCGCCTGCGGTGTCTATGTCGTAAAAGCGGGCGTTAAGCACTATCAAACACACACACACACACACACACACTCAAACACACACACACACACACACACTCACACACACACACGCTACTCCAACAGAACAAAGCAACAAAAGAAAGAATACTCTGATATCACACATATAGACACACGCACTCACAACTACACCCACGGAAATAGCAAGAGCAATTTTCGTTTTACCCCTTTCAATAATCTCGACCCGCTCACGTCTCTCCTGATAAGTAAGAGAGCACATGTCCAATACGGGGCAGTTGGGCCACCTGGTATATTCCGTTTCATCACATTGTTCTTGCTAGCTGGTTCTGCTAATTCTACTTCCGTGGAAGAAAAGAATAAGGACTGGTAAAATAAAAATATCTGAGGTATGCTGAAGGCAGCAAATTTGAAGAACCTCTTTTCTGGCCGAAAGGAAGCCGACTTATGTTGATTTGTTTCTCTATTTTAAATCCATAAAGGTTTATATATGTTTAGGAGCTAATATTCTTTCATATTCCTTGACCTATTTTTCACTGAGAATGTATTCTATAGTTATTTGCAGTAATGTTCCGTTTAGTTTCTATACAGTTATTAGTAATCATGAGAAAAGCATTATGCAAGAATAAAACACTGTTATTGTTTTGTGGTTTTTAGGGTCTGAGGTCGACTTGGAAGGGTAAAGGCGACTGTGAAAGGTATCCAAATGAACCATAATTATTTGAGAACCGAGAGCTTAAAAAGGTGAACCGCCAGATGTGAAGGGAAGAATTCCTAGATGCCTTTAACCTAATATGGATGCACAAACGTGACTAAGAAATTATATTTATAAGGCCACTGTGAGATTACCGTAGACAAATGTTACCAAAACTAATGGGATTAGGGCATGTCAAATGCCAAGATTTATTTAAACATGTGATTGCGTGATAGATGAGACCCGCTGCTTGGCGAAGCCACTTTCTCACCCCATGCCCATGTTAGTTTGGAATCACACACGATAGATTACAAGTACTGAGAAAAATAAAATCTTAGCAAACGAAAAATGTGGATCTTGTTAAAGTGCACAATTTATGCAAAATATATATTTATGGAGTTAACCATTTGCGAGAAATACCTCGTCATTGTATACAATTCTCAAATGGGAAGTGATCAGTTTTTACTTTTTCTACACCTACTATGTACATGGTATAAAGAGAAGGTATTGCATTCCACCCAAAAATTGATACCGAAATTTCACCGGAAATAGACGTTTTAGGGCCCCTATTTTTAGAAAAAGGTCCGTGTGAGTTTGTCCGTGTTTCTATAAACACGATAACTCAAAAACGAAAAGTCGGTAACATGCCAAACTTGATATTTAAGTATCTTCAAAAGATCCCACTTGAAGTTTCGACATCAAATTTTTGGGTGAAATACAATACTTTCTCTGTCCACTATGTACATTGTGCATGCGGGCTAGAGAAAGTGAAAATGTTCAGATCATAGATGCCTATTTTTAGCGGTCGCTGTACATGCACGAAATATCCTGTTCGGTTCACATATGACATTTTATGAATGTCTTCCGGACAAAGTTTTTTTTTCTCTCTAAATTATGTCTGAGCTAGCTCAGCGCCTTGCCTGGAACCATGGAAATACATCTGTTTAAAATACTTGGAACAAGTGAAATTACCGCTTTACCTAGAAGAGGCATGTCAAGGAGCCGAGAGTGTTAAAGAGGACTGTAAAGTTCAAAGGAAAAGAAAGTCTAATTTGTGTGTTCCAATCTCCTAATTTATGCTGGAGGCCCAATACACACAATCAATATCTTGCATACAGGCAGAGGTTTAGTAATTCTGCTTATATTACTCATTCAATACTGCAATGAAATAGACCTTCGCTGAGGGAAAGCGAGGGGTTTCTTGGAAGGGTTAGTGTAGAAGAACACTTTCATTTCTTACTAGAGCTAATTAGTTAATTAGACACTACAGCCTCACACTCACTAAAGTACCAATCTCTCATTGCATAAATAAGTTTCTAATACTGCTGTTTATTTCCAACTTTGGGATATCAACCATTCGTCCGTAATCAATTTGTAGTAACTGTGAATTCGTATATTAAGACAAATGACCACGTGCTTTTATAAGCTATATTTGAGTTTAAAGTTCACTATGGATAACTTTTTCAGCATATTCGTATTAATATATCATAATTATGCTGTCTTTTGCTGTACGCTGACGATATTGTAAGAATACAACAAACAGAAGTTTATTTGCAACGCTCAATACATTATCATAGTCAAATATGTATAAGTTATAATATCGAAATATCATACGAGATGTACGATTTTTACTTTCTCTATACGCACTATGTACATAGTATATAGAGAAGGTATTGCACTCCACCCAAAAATTCGATACCGAGATTTCACCAGAAATATATGTTTTAGGATCCCCTTTGTATAAAAAAAACATTTTTGGAAAAAGGTTCGTGTGAGTATGTGTGTCCGTATGTCTGTGAACACGATAACTCAAAAACGAAAAGTCGATAAAATACCAAACTTGGTATTTAAGTTTAGTATCTTCCAGGGATGCGACTCGAAGATTCTGAGAAAACTCCCCCACCCCCAACTACCCTTTGCATGGAACTTTTTTCGAAAATTTTTGATTTTCTCAAAAATGGCTCTAACGATTTTGATTAAAATTTCGTATAATAAGATATTTATACCACAAATAAAATGTATATCTTGGATTTTCTGGGAATAGCCTCTGAAGACTACTTTATTCTGGATGAATTTTATGGATTTTTGCATAACTGCTAAACCGTAAGAGATGAACAAAAACTTACACACAAAAATGTAGAGCACATTAAAACACACAATTTATGTTATATACATTTTTTCGTGTAGTTGATTGTTTTTGAGATATTCCTTATTTTTGGTTTCAGCTATGAAAAACTTATACTTTTCTCATACAGGAATTTGTCAACTCGTGTCCATACAAACAAAGGAAATAAAACTATTTCTGCTAGTTTTTTTTTTCTCGATAAGCATGAAGAAAATAGCATAAGATTTTTAACAATAATTTGTTGCAGAAAAGTAGAAAAAGTCATGTGAATGCAACGCATCAGATTTTTTATTGTTTCATTTGTATAGCCCTCTTTAATTTCTAGTGCAAATACGAATTATTGAACGATTTTTTCATAATAGCAAAATTTGTTTCATTTAGTCTCAAAGTTTGTCACCTCATCCGTATGCATGCAAAACGAGAAAAATGGAAATGGAGTTCTATTTATGAACTCTCTTTAACTGCTGTAGTTCTCAGCATCCCATTCTGTAATAGGCGTGAAAAAACCGCTTAATTTTGCTCAGAAATCAACGGCTTTACTTCCCTTTCGAAGGAAACTATATTAAGGATTTTTACGCCCAAAAAAATCCATCGTCCTCCGCCGGGTTTGAACCTTCGTCCTTCGGTATATAAAGTAAGCATGGTAAACGAAGAAGATGGCATAGATGGAACAATTTTTCAGTTGGTATGTAGCTCTATTCGGGAAGTCATCCATTATTCAGTCTAGTTGAATCAATATGAGGCAGAAGGATGACAGTCCTTAAAAGTCAGGAAGGAAGAATACAGGTGATAGAAAAGAATAGGATAAGAAGGGTATCTAGACTGGAAAGAAAAAATAATTAGGATATAAGAAAATTAATGAAGATGAATAGAAAGGGTTCAGTAAAGGTCTTTCAATTATATGGTTACTGAGAACAATAAAAAGAAATACGACTAAGGATTATCCTGGGATGGTCACCGCGAGGAAGAAGGAAACATGCGTGACCAAGGAAAACATGGAAAGCTGGAGTAAACCAGAAGGATGAGGGAGCAACGTATGCAGATGGATGATTGGAATGATCAACAACGATGGTAAATGGAGATTAAGGGACCCTGGGAACGAAATTTCAAAATTCTGTATTTCTGTATGGATTTTTCTGCACATTTTACTGTGTTAGGGATAGCTGGTATGGTAAAAGAGGAAAAAAGCATCTTAGATAAAAACTACTTATTTATTTAAAATTGTAACTTTACATGAAAGAATAGCTCAGAAAGGTCTGGTGAGGGTGTAGAAGAAGTCTTTGATACTAATATGCACTATTATTCCAAGGGGAAATCTGGAACGCAGATATTATTATTATTATTATTATTATTATTATTATTATTATTATTATTATTATATATATATATATATATATAGAATCATTCAAGCTAGAGAAAGCACCACAAGGCGGTTCTGTGTTAAATAGGCAATAAGAATTGAATTTACGATCTACCTAGAACATAAAAAGGAAGCTCAACGTGCCTTTAAATTTGGCAACTATTTGCTCTGTCTGTGCGGCAAAAACATCTAAATTAACAGCTAGTGGCACAGATAGGACATCCATCATGTGTGAAGGACAGTCAACAACATGAAAGACCAGGTTCATCCACGTACTCCCTGTAGAGTCATTTTAAGATTTTGAGAGAGGACGGGCAGATCAACTGCGAAGAGATGGCCCGGGGATATGTGATGACCAGAGCACGTAACCATATCGGGTTTACCTTTAAAGGAGAAAGTTTGCTGTTCCTCAGAGATAATGCAAGAGTACATACGTGCCAGTGAGTCAATTAGTGTTGATACGATGTACCCAAGAGTCGATATTGAAAAGAAAATTAAACGCTGACTGAAATGCTTGGAAGTAGATTGAAAAATATTCAGTTGTTTCTCAGACCACCCTCTGATTAAAAACATCTGGTGTCACTTCTTTATATATCTTGCACAAGCCATTATTAAAAAGCATATTCGGCTATCTACTTCGTATAATTTCATTTCGTATTACTACAAGGACAGCGGGTCCAAGTAATAAAACCACTCGCTCCCACATAGGCGGCCCGGGTTCGATCCCAAGCGCCCGCATGAGGGATTTGTGGTGGACTTAGCGGCGTCTGGTCGGGTTTCCTCTGGGTCCTCCGGTTTCCCTGCCACTCATTCCACCAATTGCTCCACCATTACTTTTCCTATCATCCATTTCGCTTGCATTTAATATCATCCACTTCCTCAGGCTCATGCCTTGCTACGAGCTGACCTCTAGTTCCATGTTCTCCATTCTGTGGTTTCGTGCCGTTGGTTACTCCTTAGCTTCTGACCCCTAGGCATCCGCTTGTAGAGTTGTAGAGGGGTGTCAGTCCTAAATACGGCAAGGTTAAGCCGACTACGAAAAAAAAATCTGATGTGTTCCATTCACATTACTTTCTCTATATCACTGCAACAAATTATTCTATTTATTTCATTTAATGGAGCAAAAATTAGCAGAAATACTTGCTTCCTTGTTAATAGAAGCTAAATAAGTTAAAGTGATAGTCAAAAGTTGGTTGCTCTGTGACTGAAGTTCCTTTGTTTGTATGGACACGAGTTCACAAAGTCCTGCATGAGAAAGGTAAAAGTTTTTATAGCTGAAACCAAAAACAAGGAATATCTCAAAAGCAATCAACTCCACGAAAAAAGTGTATATAACATAAATTGTGTATTTTAAAGTGCTCTACATTTCCTGTGTGGTAAGTTTTTCTCCATCTCATACGGTTTAGCAGTTAAACAAAATTCCGTAAAATTGACCCAGAATAAAGTAGTCTTTAGAGGCCATTCCCAGAAAATTCAATATATACTTTTTATTTGTCAGGTAAATATCTTTAATATACGATGTTTTAATAAAATCGTTAGAGCCATTTTTTAGAAAATCAACATTTTCGAAAAAAGTTTCATGTAAAGGGTAGTTGGGGGTGGAGGGATTTTTCTCAAAATCTTCGTGTCGCATCCCTGGAAGATACTAAACTTAAATAACAAGTTTAGTATTTTACCGGCTTTTCGTTTTTGAGTTATCGTGTTCAACACGGACACACACACACACACACTCACACACACGGACCTTTTCTTTGGAAATACTTTTTACTTTCTCCATACGCACTTTGTACATAGCGTATAGAGAAAGTATTGCACTCCACCAAAAAATCGATACCGAGATTTCACCGGAAATATATGTTTTAGGGTCCCCAATATCCAAAAAAAGAATTTTCACTAAAAGGTCCGTGTGTGTGTGTGTGTGTGTGTCCGTGTGTCCGTGTGTCTGTGAACACGATAACTCAAAAACGAAAAGTCGGTAAAATACCAAACATGGTATTTAAGTTTAGTATCTTCCAGGGATGCGACACGAAGATTTTGAGAAAAATTCCCCCACCCCCAACTACCCTTTACATGGAACTTTTTTCGAAATTTTTGATTTTCTCAAGAATGATTTTGATTAAAATTTCGGATATTAAACACATTTACCTGACAAATAAAATGCATATCCTGAATTTTCTGGGAATAGCCTCTGAAAAGTAGTTTATTCTGGATGAATTTTACTAAATTTTGAATGACTGCTAAACCGTAAAAGATGGACAAAAACTTACTCCACAAAAAATGTTGAGCACTTTAAAACACGCAATTTATGTTATATACATTTTTTTCGTGGAATTCGTCGTTTTTGTGACATTCCTTATTTTTGGTTTCTGCTATGAAAAACGTATACTTTTCTCATACAGGAACTTTAAACTCCTATCCATATAAACAAAGGAACTTCATTGTCATAGCAACCAGCTTTTGACTATCACTTTAACCTACGGTTGTCACTTATTTCGCTTCTACTTACAAGGAAGCGAGTAATAAGACTATTTCTGCTAATTTTGTCTGATTAGCATAAAGTAAATAGAAGTATAAGCTTTTTAAGAATTATTTGTTGCAGGAATATGGAGAAAGTCATGTGAATGGTACACATCAGATTTTTTTGGATACAGGGGACCGTAAAACATATATTTCCGGTGGAATCTCGGTGTCGAATTTTTTGGTGGAGTGCAATACCTCCTCTATACACTATGTACATAGCACGTATAGAGAAAGTAAAACATGAAGTGTTCCATTTACATAACTTTCTCTAGCTGTTCCATATGCAAACTGTTAGTATAACAATTAGGTATGCTTTTGTCTGCACCATGCTAATCGAGATAAACGTTAGTAGAATTGGTTTTATTACTTGCTTCCTTTTAAGTAAATAAGGGAGTACATTAAGTTAAAACGACAATCAAAACTTTTAATAGTTGGTGAAACAACTGAGATTCGGTTTGCTTAACATAGTCCGATTTGAGAAAAGGTAGTTTGAAATTGAAACCAATAACGAATATCTTGAAAACGGTCAACTCTCCAAGGAACACGTACATGACATAAAGTATGCGTTTTAACGAGTTCTACACTTTTTGTGTAGTAAGTGTTTGTTTAATTCTTACAATTTAACCACGACACAAAATTCTGAAAACTAATCCGGAATAAAGTGGTCTTCAGAGACTATACCCAGAAAATTAAAAATACACATTTTATTTGTGATGTAAATATCTTTAATGTATGATATTTTAATCAAAATCGTTAGAGTAACTTTCAAGAAAAATAAAATTCTCTCTAATGCTGTAAGGATTTTCTTGTAAATCTTCCTGTCGCATCCTGGGAGGTACTAAACTTAAATCCCAGGTTTGGTATTTAATGGAAGTTTCCTCAGACTCACATGATCGTTTTTCTACATAATGTCTTCTAGTTATTCGGTAAACAAACCTTTTATTCAAAAATTAGTCTGCTTGCTACATCATGTTAATCAAGATAAACATTCGCAGAATTAGCCTTATTGTTAGTCTTATTACTAAGTAAGAGAGAAATAAGAAAATGCACAGGCTAAAACGATAGACTCGTCCTATAATAGCCGCTTGCTCTGAGAATCAATTTATTGAAACTCCAATCTCATTCTTATAAACTAAGTTTGCCAGGCTTGTAGGCCGTGGTCCAGTAGTTGGTATAACCGACGTTTCGCCGAAAGCTGTGTTAGGCATCTTCAGGGTGAGAGTCTAGCTCCGGAGTCCAGGCAAGACCGCTGGAGCACGGCCTACAAGCCCGGCAAACTTAGATTATAAGATTGATAAGGCCGGCCGTGAAAGCCTAAGCCTCCAATCTCATTGCTTGCGAGGAGTAAACAAACAAGAAACGAGAAAGAAGATGTCTTCCCAATTGAAAAAAGTTTAAGTGACTTATAATTAAAACCTATAATCCGGAATATATCTAGCTCTAAAAAAAACGTATGTGACATAAATTGTGTGTTTTAATGAGATGTACATTTTGGTAGTACGTTTTTGTGTATCTGTTACGGTTTGCCAGTTACATAACAGTCATCCAAAATGAAGAGGTCTCCAGAGGCTATACCCAGAAAATTCAAGATAAACATTTTATTTATGATGTAAATATCTTTAATGTGCGATATTTTAATCAAAATCATTAGAGTTATTTTTGAGAAAATCAAAATTTTCGAAAATTGTCCATATACAAGTAGATTGGGATGGGTGTATTTTTTTTTTAAATTATCGTGTCGCATCCTTGGGAGTTCGGTATTCAATAGTATTTTCATTTTTGAGCTATGCTGTCCAAAGACACACGCAGGTGGACCTTTTTCTAAAAATCCTTTCTTTGGATTCAGGGGGTCCCAAAACATGTATTTCCGGTGAAATCTCTATATGGAATTTTTGGGTGCAATACAGTACCTTTTCTAGCTACTATGTACATTGTATGTGAATACGGGCTGGAGAAAGTAATAAGTTTTTGTAAGAATTGTTTTGACTAAACGTTTACGCTTGAAATATTGTCTTTAGTGGGATAAAAATGTGTTTTCCCAAATACAAGTATCATTATAATTTAATACGATCTCCTTCATCCTGTGTCGTCATAAAGTACATATTGCAGTAATTGCTTAAGTAAAGCATGGCAGTTGCGCGTTTTTTGCTGGACGATAAAGTTAAGACTTATAGTGTTGATGTCAAACATTCATTTCGCTTATGACTCGCAGATGTCTGCGTAATTGCGTCTTTGTTCTTCCTTCCATGGCCGGTTCCAGAATATATCATTTGGATATCTTAGATGTATGAATCCGATTACTCGCTTTCAGGGAGTAAATCCTGACCAACACCTGAATGTTTATCAATTACAAATGTTTCAAAATTACCGTCAAAATTATTATAAAAATACTGATTTGTTCCATTCATAAGTTCCCGCCTCTCTTTCTCTCCATCTTTGTAACAAATTATTGTTAAAAATGTTATTTTATGTCTACTTCTTGCTAATTGAGATAAACATTAGTAGAAATACTTTCTCGTCAGTAGATAGTCTCGGCTAAAACGATAGTCAAATCTTTTAAAAGCTGGTTGCGAGGTATTGACTAATTGCCGTATGTGAAAAGTTTGTAGTGTTTTAAAACTGTGACCAATAACAAGGAATATCTCAAAAATGTCAACTCCAAGAAAAATTGTATATGATGTACATTGTGGTTTCAAAGAGATCTACATATTTTGTGCAGTAAGTTTTTGAATATCTCTTACGGTTTACTAGTTATTCAAAATCCAGCAAAATTCGTCCAAAATAAACATGTCTTCAGAGTCTATTCCCACAAAATTCAAGATATACATTTTATTTGTTGTGTAAATGTCTTTAATATACACCATTTTAATCAAAATAAGAGCAATTTTTGAGAAAATCAGAAGTTTAAAAATGTTTCCATGTAGAGGGTAGTTTGGGATGGGAGGATTTTCTTCAAAATCTTCGTGTCGCATCCTCTGAAGATACCAAGTTTGATATTTTACCTACTTTTCGTCTTTGAGTTATCGTGTTCACAGACACACGGACACACACAGATATTTTTCTAAAAACGCTTTGTTGGATACAGGAGACCCTAAAATGTGTAATTCCCCGGTGAAATCTCGGTATCGATCTTTCTGGTGGAATGCAATACTTTTTCTATACACTATGTACATAGTAGGTGTGGAGAAAGTAAAAATTATTAAAGTGGGGATACAGTAGAACGAAGTGATAGATAATTGTTTGAAAGCTGGTCGTTATGCGATCTTAAAAATCTGATGTGTTCAGCTCACATGGCTTTCTCTATCTAATTTATGATAGTTAAGACATTGACAGAAAGTGTCTTAATTACTTTCTTCCTTATGAGTTGAAGGAAAATAAGGGAATACACTATAGCTAAAACGATAGTCAAATCCTTGTCATGTGGATGAAATCCGTTTCTATTCAGGGCCAGGAGTTTTCAACTATAAGTACTTTAAATCTGAATCAAATAACAAGGAATATCTCAGAAATGGTGAATACACGAAAAAGACAGAACGCAATGCACGGAAAAGAAAAGAGAAATAGACGCGGAAAGAGAAGGGGAGAAATGTCTTAAAAGTAAATGATGGGAAGGTGTTTAAAAGTGCAGGAAAAACAAAACGCCAAACGAAAGAGAGGCCGCCAAAGCAAACTAGGAACTGATGGACAAGTTACTAAGAAACAGGTTTGTGGTATGAATTCCTCACTTAGACACCTGCCAGCCAGCGCGGCGGTAGCTCAGCATCCCCACGAGATGCGACAGTCAGCTGGCAAAGGTAAAAAGTTCCACGTAACAACGCACAAAATTGTGAAAAGCTATAAGTAATCTTAAACTGAATAGTGCAGAAAAAAATATTTTATGTATTCCATTCACATGCTTTCATTACACCTCTGTAACATATTACTGTGAAGGAGCTTATTCTTCTATTTCGTTTCGTTTCGTAATTTGCTTACCCTCCCCCATATTTGTAGGACTGACACCCCCTGACACCAATCAATAGCCTATCAGGGAGCCTAACGGCACGAAACCAAAGAATGGAAAACCTGTTTTGAGGGGTCGACCCGTAGCCAGGAATGAACATGAGGAAGTGGATATGAAATGTAAGCAAAATTGATGATTGGTAAGTGATGATGGAGCAATTGGTGGAATGTGTGGCCAGATGCTGCTTCGCCCACCTCAAATCCCACATGCGGTCACTTGGGATCGAACCCGGGCCACCTAGATGTGAAGCAAATAGTCTAACCACTCAACCACAGCGTCGCCATTTTTCTATTTACTTCATGATAATCGAGATAAACATAAGCAGAAATTGTCCTTATTGGAGTCAAATTCAATATCTAAAAAATCTGAATATTCATAACTTCAATATCATTGATGCGGGTTTAATACTTTCATCAATTAAATAAAGAATTCGGATAGATGGTAAGGCAACTGTTCAAAGTATTTCTAGATATTGAGCTACCCTTATTACTTGTTGCTTATAAGCAGAAGGGCAAAAATCCAACGTGTTTCATTCACATTATATCCTCTAGCTATTCGATAAACAAACCTTTTATCCAAAACATTAATCTGTTCTTTTCAACATGATAACCAAGATAAACATTAGTGTTATTACTAGCTTCCTTGTAAGTAGAAGGGAAAGAACAATCTAAGGCGATAGACTCGTCCTATAAAAGTCGGCCGCTATCTGAAACAATCGAAATTCTAATCTCTTTGCTTGCCAGGAATAAACGAACGAGAAACGAGAAGACATATGTCGTCCTGCTCGAGAAAAGTTTAAGTTACTTAGAATTGAAGCCAATAATCTCAAATATCTTGAAACCGGTTAATTCTTTAACAAAAACAAAAACAAAAAAGATGGATGAATTAATGAAATCTACTTTTTTTGCAGTAAGTTTTTCTATATCTGTTACGGTTTGCCAGTTATATAAAATTCATCCAGAATGATAAGTTCTTCAGAGGTTATTCGTTTGTCATAAAACTATCTTATATATACGGTATTTTAATCAAAATCGTTAGCCATGTGTCGCATCCTTCTTGGAAGATACTTAATTTAAATGACAAGTTTGGTATTTAACCGACTTTTCGTTTTTGAGCTATGCTGCCCACAAACACACACACGGAACTTGTCTAAAAAGTGTTTCTTTTTTGATTCAGGGGGGTCCCAAAACATGTATTTCCGGTTAAATATTGGTATGTTCGAATTTTGGATGCATTAAAACACCTTCTCTATACATTATGCACATAGCACGTGTACAGAATCATGATATATTTTCTAGCTCCATCTGCAAACATTTTACACATATGCAATGACTTCCTCTCATAACACTGCGTTTATCTAATCTGTAAGCGCGTTTTGTGGATGTTATCACGGTCGCTGGTTGCCAATTCTTCTTCTTCTTCTTCTTCTTCTTCTTCTTCTTCTTCTTCTTCTTCTAGATTTGGTCCATAATTTCCTTTGATCAGACGTGGCTGATCACAATTCATGAAACAGTACAACAGTACACACCTCCAATTTGTCTGATGGTGCAAAAACTTTTCGTTTTTGAGCTATGCTGCCCATAGATACACACACTTACACACGGAAATTTATCTAAAAGTGTTTTTTTTTTTATTCAAAACATATATTTCTGGTGAACTCTAGGTATCGAATTTTTGGGTGCAATACAATGCCTTCTCTATATACTAGGATTCAGGGGTCCTCAAAGCATGTTTAGGGATGAAACAATGAATTGTTAGTGAAATACAACACCTTTTCTATCTTTATGTACATTGTACGTACGTGCCAGAGAGGGTCTACAATTCCACTGCACCTCAAGGCAAGGATGGATGTTCATCTCCATCGCATACCGCGTTCCAGTTCACAATGCGATTTCGATCTAGACACTATACAGTTGGAAAGAGGAAATAATGTTTTTGTACTGCATCTTCATATCATACGGTTTCTCTCACAAGAACTTATCTATGAGCTTCGCCATGATATTATTTATTAGAAAATTAAAATGAATGTGCACGTAGTACCTAAATATGTTTAAATTCTGTAAATAATTTAAAATAAATTACTTACGTAGTTCGTTTTAACGTTCTCTAATTAGTACGTAGTACATAGAGAGAAAAGGTATTACATTTCATCCAAAAGGGTTCGTGTGTGTATGTGTCCGTGTGTCAAAATGAAAAGTTAGTAAAATACCAAATTGATATTTAAGGATGCAATAAGAGGATTTTCAGTAAAATCTTCCTACCGCAAACCACCTTTTACATGGAAACATTTTCGAAAATGTTGATTTTCTCAAAAATGGCTCCAACAATTTGGCACCGTATATTAAAAATATCTGCATGACATTTAAACTGCATATTTTGAATTTTCTGGGAATAGCCTTTAAGGACCTCTTTACACTTTATGAATGTTGCATGTATGGTAAACCGTTAGAGATATTCCAAAACTTACAACACGAAAATGTAAACCTCGTTAAACATATAATCTATGTCACAATAATTTTTCTTGTGGAGTTGACCGTTTTCGAGAAGCTCCTTTTAATCTACCTGTTCTCAAACGGTAACATGCAAAGCGAACCGAAGCTCAATTGTTTCACACAACGACGAAGTTTGAAGATTTGATAATCACTTTAGCCTAATGTAAACTCTTATTTGTCTTCTACTTACAAGGAAGCAAGTAATAATGTTGTTAATATTTATCTCGATTAGCATGATTTAGATAAAAATAACACAGGCCAAAAATGAAAACGTTTCGGGCTCAAAAATAGAAAATTCTTATATATTTCAATCTACTGCATTAAGAAATCACCATAAATATGACAGATTAGCTTTTCCTTTGGAGATAAAGAGACATTTCATTTTCATATCAACATTTTTAGTTTGAGCGAAATTTTGTTTTGGGGGTTGGCACTCCTCTTAAGCTGTTTGTAAGCCATAAACATAGATATACATTTTATTTGTCAGGTAAATCTCTTTAATATACGAAGTTTAATCAAAATTGTTAGAACCATTTTTTTAGAAAATCAAAATTTTCGAAAAAACTTCCATGTAAAGGGTAGTTAGGGGTGGAGGGAGTTTTCTCAGAATCTTCGTGTCGCATCCCTGGAAGATACTAAACTTAAATACTAAGTTTGGTATTTTACCGACTTTTCGCTTTTGAGTTATCGTGTTCATAGACACACGGACAAACACACACACATACACACGGACCTTTTTCCGAAAATGCTTTTTTAGATAAAGGGGGCCTTAAAACATATGTTCCGGTGAAATCTCGGTATGGAATTTTTGGATGGAGTGCAATACCTCCTCTATACACTATGTATATAGTGCGTATCGAGAAAGTAAAAATACATTGTTATATTCGTTTTTCTTGACCGAAAATTAGTAAAAATTGACTCATGAAGTGCAGGAAACTTTCAAAAATTGTTTTTTTTTTTTTTTTTTGTTGGTCAGTGTAATCTGTGTAGTGAAGAGTGTGTATAGGAACAACTAGAAAAAGGTAGCACATCAGATGGTTTGAAGTTTCCGTTGCACAGATGTAGCGTTTAAAATTGAAGCACGTAGTGTACTCCTCGTTTACAGAGATTTAGGGGATTGACTTGCGGTGCTTATAGCAGGACCGCACTGGTAGGTATGTTTATCTTTGGCAAAATTGGGAGAAACCTTTCATTCAGGGCTCGATAATCATTACCCACACATGCGTTCGCAGATGATCTCAAAAACTTATCAAGTCCAAAACATGCAGAAGCTCCCTTGAGCTAGCCGTAAACATCACGATCTTTTCGCTAACTACCGGTGTACCAGATAACGTCTCGACCTTGGCTCTGGGGCTTGAACCCAGGATGTAATGAGTAGTTTCGGCATAGCCAACTACTGTAATCGCTTCCTAAAAAGCTTTTGATCGCCCCTCGCTTAGCCGCAGATTCTTCCACTAATGACCAACGGCGCCACACAACGAGCTACTGCATGAATCGCCTAATGGATAATATAGCACGGATAAAGGCCCATAGTAAACCTCTAAAATGTCTGTTTTATACCTACACACTGGGAGGTGAATAAGTGCAAATATTTGTATCAGAAGTGAGGACTATGTGGTGATCCAGTATTTGAAGTTTTTTTTCACTATTTTCTAAAATTAAATTCATGAGGAAAACTTTTATCTCAGACCTTCGGTGATGTTTACGTAGCAGGTCACATGGTTGATCCTTTTCTACCTTTGTCCTGCCCGACTGCGAAGTGAAAGTAGAATATCCACGCTTTGAAATTTAAACCTAAGTGGCAATCCGTTTTTGTTTTCATACAAATTTATGCGATTAGGATTCTCAATTCTGGATTCACTAAAATATTGAACACAATGATATTATTGTAAGTTCTTTAAATTTGGTCTTATTGAATAAATATATAACTCTAACCAACATGTAAGTTTTTGCACTTTTTTAAACTTCAACCTCATCCTCATTATTCTTAAAAAGGTTAGAAACCAAAATTAAATCTCAACAATTAAAATACATTCAAATCAGGAAATAAGAGAAATTGCAAATCCTTCAATACGCTGCAGTTAACGTTCGTGTTTTACGAGGATGACAACTTAGAAATTGCAACATTTGCAGGTCCTCCAGTTGCGGCATGATTTAATATGTGCCAAGTCAGAGTATGTAAAAGCCATTCATTGTAGAGGAAAGTTTGCGACTGAATCGTTCTCTCGTTTCCTCATTGTGAATCACGTGAATGTAGGTCGGCGGTGTGCGCTTTACTAAACAAAGGAGCTAACCGTTACAGCAAATATATAACCCTAGGTTAATTGAATTTGAAATTTGTGCTTACTAATAACAATGTTATTAGTAAGCGAACAAAAGTATATAGATTTATGTGTTGCAATCATTGTTCTGTACTAAACATTGCATTATTTGCACATATGGATAGGTGGATGCTTATTAATATTCACTCCAAACTTTTAAATCTTATTTTATAGCAAAATTACTATTTCCATCACTCTTCCATACACAATATACTACACACAATGCAAGATTTTACTAACTTATTTTAAAAATTGTATTCTTCTTGTCAAAAGTGCATTAAAGGACATTGTCATATACTTTTTTTTTTTTTTTTTGAAATGATGCTCTAATTGTGAGAAATAAGTAACAAAATTTTGAAAAATAAAACTTGGAGGGTCCGAAAAATAGCAATTCTTTTATGCTAAGGCTAACATAAAAACATAATATCACACAACTATTTGTTAAGTCATTTAGTGTAAAACTATGTTTTATGCGAATATTTTAAAAACATATTACCTGGCTTATTTTTATTAGACAATGCATTTATAGAGTAAAAATGTATTATTTAAATAACCATGCAAGCTAGAGTAGTGATTTAATGTAAACGTGTTACTGTTTTTGTATGTAATATCTGGGATATATTTCAATAAGATATCTTGTTTACAGTGTATTTTCCAAATTAAACAGATGCGTCACCTTAAACTTATATCAGTTTAAAAAAAAATCGTTAAAGCCACTTTTGAGAAAATAAAAACAGTTGATTGACTGCCTCCGTGGTCGAGTGGTCAGCGAGCTGACTGATTACCCGGAAGTCCCGGGTTCGATTACCGGCTGGGGCGGGGAATTTTTCTTTAGCCAGAATTGTTCCCTGTCCCCCTCAGAGTCTGGAAGTATGCATGCGAGAGTGAATGTGTGTGTGTTTGAATAAAACAAAATGATTTAAACCTACTGACGAGTTGTTTCAAATACAAAGCCCCCGATATGACCTTAGATGTTAAAGGGGGCTATATAAATGGGGAAAAAAAAAAAAAAAAAAAACGGTTGAACTATTGTTTGGGATGTGGAGTGTTCTCGAAAGTATTTGTGTCGCATTCTTAAGTCGTAAGTTTCTTTTTAATTCTGGGATGCTCAAAACGTGTATTTCCAGTGAAGCTTCGGTATAGATGTCTTTGTATGGAATGGATTTAGAAATGGTAAAAAGTATTCAAATGTCCATAATTCAATCCAAGTAAGAGTTATTTTCATGTATGTTTTCAGCAACCAAGAATTTTTGGAAATAAATAAAATGGAAAACATGTTTAAATACTTAATATGGAATGTATACCCAAATTATGTTACACTGCTGTCATAATCTGATTTCACTTCTAATAACTTGGAAGCTAGTATTAGTAGTAGTAGTATTTACTAGGTGCATAATAATACATCAATTGTATCCTACAGTCGCATGGGTCAGCAGACCGCACTAGCTTTCTAAAAAGATATCTACTTCGGTTGAAAATATTGCCTACATCTATTTTATAGTCAGAATACTGTAAATACACACATTGACACACACACAAACACGCGCACGCGCACGGTAAATCAGCAACACAAACTAACAAAAGAAATAACAATGATCCACATTCATGCGCCAGCACTCACAACAACGCCCACGTAAAATAAGAACTGAAGCTTTCCTGGCGACGTGTTAATTCAAAATCTTCTCGGGCTTCTAGCCAGGTAAAAACTTGGCTTGACACCAACGTTTCGAAGAAGTGCATCTTCCTCGTCTTCAGGGTGATGCACTTCTTCGAAACGTTGGTGTCAAGCCAAGTTTTTACCTGGCTAGAAGCCCGAGAAGATTTTGAATTAACGCCCACGTATTCACAAATATAGATGCTCATATACCAAATATGTCTATACAATATTTGCACAAACACCTTAACTCTTAGCACACGTATATCTATTAAGTATGTGTCCGAGCGAGGCCAGTTTTGGCTGTTTAGTATCAAGTCCCAGCATGCTGTTCTCCGTCTGTTTGAACCTAACAATACCTCCATTCTAAAAAAAATGCTTATCCATCATCACAACCTGACAAAATATTCGTCCAGGCTTCCTGTTTCCACATCATGGATAAATACTCCTACCAGCATCATAAATTAACCTTGCATGCTTATAAATCCCATAAGGTGTACGTTAAGCAATAAGAGGGAAGGGGAAGATAAAGCAGCGTGGAGTAATACATCTCTACAGGACAAGGTAATATGAAATAAAGGTTAGGTTGATCGCGGTGATGAAAACCTCCTCCACACTCCATAGTAACAAAAAATCTGATGTGTTCCATTCACATGACTTTCTCTACATCTCTGCAACAAATTATTGTTCAAAAGCATAGGCTACTGTTTACTTCATGCTAATTGAAAAAATATTAGCAGAAATCGTATACTTTTATCAGAAATAAAACGTGAATCTTGAATTTCTTTGGGAATTGCCTCTGAAGCTCTGTCATTATGGATGACTTTCGTATTGCTCGCAAAACCATAAGAGACATACAGAATTTTACTACAAAAAAATGCAGACCTCTTTAAAATATACAATTTATGCCATATGAAGTTCATTTGTGGAGTTAGCCATTTTCGAAGAATTACTTGCTATTAGTTTTAACATTTCCAATACTTTCTCGAATGGGAAGTCGTTATTCATTTTTATTTCTTTCTGGTCATGCAAAGAGATAGCTCTTCACAAAACGCTCAGCTTTTAAAATACATGACTATCGTTTTATTTGTCTTGCAATTAAAAACAATAAGATTATTTCCACTAATGTTTATCTCGCTTAGTATTAAGTGGCAGAAAATTAAGCTTTTGCAAGAATAGTTTATTGCAGAATAGGTAGTTACTAGATGCTTAGTTAGAAATAATGGAATTTAAAATCTGATTTACAATAATAGTGGGGGAGGGAGGTAAATTTGAACATGTTTTGTACAAATAGATTTTGTGAAAGACGCAATCAGTTTTAAGTAATCGGATATAGCCCAGCAAAGCGCTTTTATGAGATGCACAGAAGCAGGTTATAGTACTTGATGGTACCAGGTGTAATACAGTACACGGAACCCTAATATTGCCAAATATAAACATTCTGTTTCCAGGACTTGATAGCGTAACAGTCTTACTACATGTTGTTAGACACAGAAGTTGAAGTTTTATCTACAACGATAAATATTATTGTTTATCCACTGATATCACTTGCCGTTACATTCCGGGACGGTTTAACAGGTGGTCAGTGCCAGTTTCTTAAATATCCCTCCCTGCCTACGTTCAGTTCGTGACCGGCTACATGCGACTATCCAGGCAACAAAACACGACCGTTGACATGCATTGCCGATCTCCTGATACCCGCTCTAAATGGTGCGAAAGTGCTATCTGGAATACTAAACCGTTTGGCTGTACATGCCATTCCTAAAGAAAGTGCCGAGATGTCAGCGGCGTTGAGAACTTGAAAGTGACAGACACGAACCAAGTACTGTAGTTGTGTGTATGTAAGATAAACGTTCCTCGGAGGTAAATCTGAATCACATTGGTACAACTCATAAGTACCGAGCCAAGTTTCGATTCGGGAGGTCATGTGTTCGATTACCGACCGATCTCTCGTCACTTTTTGGGTGTATTCATTCCTCCGAATCCCCTGTTCCTTCATTTCATCTCCCATTTCATCCAACCGGTCTCTTTCATGGTTTAAGTATTGGCGAAGACTGCGGACATCCTCCGTAAATGAAATATTTTGATTTTGGGACAATAACATGTGTCATATTGGTCACTATGACTGTTATAGTTCAATAAATCAAATCAATCAATATCTTGTTATTTTGCAACCTCACTTACCTTATCTTGGAAGATCCTGCGGAAGGCTTCGCGTGTGTAACGAGGTCCGTTTGCTGCTGCAGTCCCGGACGCTGCCGCCGTTCCCGCGGGCGCGGTATTACCTCCAGCTGGTATTGTACCAGTACCAGCATTGCTTCCCTCCTGAGAGAGGCGCAGAATTTCGGCACATTGGCGCAACAGACTGGCCCTTAGACGCTCTCGCATGCTTTCTTCCTCCATTGAGGACATCTTGAGTGAGGTGGTTGGAGTCGGAGGTGAAGAACTCGCGACATCTCCCCCAACCACAGCCTCTGCCATGACTGATCAAATTGTCTGCACACTCACACGCTTAAGTCACATTCACTTCACCAATCCGCAGACGAACGCCATGCAAGTCTCAGGATTCCGTTGCTTGGAGGCTTCCGTCCCAAACGAAACAAGTCACTGCAAAGATAGAAAATGTCCTTTGAATTTCATGGAACAGAATAACGAAACTGAAAAAATGTATATGTAATTAGAGTTCATGATAGTTATAGGCTTCTTAAATAATAAAAATATACACATAATTCCAAAACAAAACTTTTAGGGAAAAGTTGGACATTTGGATTTTTTAAATCTTCTCTATCCTAAATGTAATACTTCTTTGATAGAAATTATTTCTAATCGGCAATGATGTCCACTGGTTTAAAAAGGTACCATGGATAAACTTTCCTGAGATTCCTGACTCTCTAAATTTCATAATACAAAAATCTGAGTGTTCCATTCACATGACTTTCTCTATATCACTGCAACAAATTATTCTATTTACTTCATCTAATGGAGCAAAAATTAGCAGAGCTACTCTTATTACTTGCTTCCTTGTTAGTAGAAGCGAAATAAGGGGGTACCATAGGCTAAAGTGATAGTCAAAAGCTGGTTGCTCTGAGACTGAAGTACCGTTGTTTGTATGGACACGAGTTCACAATGTCCTGTATGAGAAAAGCATAAGTTTTTATAGCTGAAACTAAAAACAAGGAATATCTCAAAAACAATCAACTCCACGAAAAAAATGTATTTAACATAAATTGTGTGTTTTAAGGTGCTCTACATTTGTTGTGGAGTTAAGTTTTTGTCCATCTCTTGCGGTTTAGCAGTCATGCAAAATTCCGTAAAATTGACCCAGAAAAAAGTAGTCTTCAGAGACTATTCCCAGAAAATTCAAAATATAGATTTTGTTTATCAGGTAAATATCTTTAATGTACGATATTTTAATCAAAATCGTTAGCGCCATTTTTTAGAAAATCAAAATTTTCGAAAAAAGTTCCATGTAAAGGGTAGGTAGGGGGATTTTTCTGAAAATCTTCGTGTCGCATCTCTGGAAGATACTAAACTTAAATACAAAGTTTGGTATTTTACCGACTTTTCCTTTTTGAGTTATCGTGTTCACAGACACACGGACATACAGGCACACACACAAGGAGCTTTTTCTGAAAATACTTTTTTTGGATGCAGGGGACCCTAAAACATACATTTCCGGTGAAATCTCGGTATCGAATTTTTTGGTGGAGTGCAATACCTTCTCTATACACTATGTACACAGCACATATAGAGAAAGTAAAAAGCAGGAAGACAATTATAACCAGTGAACAAACCTTCAACCTCAACGAAAGGTGGAGAAATATGTACTAAAGGAAGAGGTAGGGGGTAAATTCATTACGTGATGTCAACAAGGCTGAGGTGAGGTGCTAGAATGGGGAGCTACGAAAGGAGTTAAAATAATTTAAAAGTGAAATAAAGTATTTACTTTTCTTCAGGATGAAAAAAAGGTTCATTTTTGTTGTTTCCTAGGAAACATGACATGCATACATATAGGATAGGATAAAGGTACTGTATTCTTACAGTATTGCATTCATGTTATTAGTTCGTGAACAAAAATAAGAGGGTACATCTTCTTTATTGCAATCTACCTGTAAACCGAGACACCTGCGACTGTAACTCAATTATGATATGCTTCTTTATATCTACACATTATTATTTAGATCCTGATCGTGTCATTAGTAACATTTTTATGCTGCTACGATATTTGTTTATGAACAGTTAAATAACGCAAAGAAACTTTATTCCCCCCCCCCCAAATAGTTTTGAAGAAAGCGCTGTTTATTTTGTTAGCTGGAATATTAGAGTTTATCGTCATTTCACACACATCTATAAGATTCAGATTTCCTATTGGTGAACATTTTTTCTTTGGTTGCTCTTTAACGGACAGTAGTTTGATATTTGTACGTATTACTCGTCTAACTCTACAGTTTATCTCTACTTTTATTTACTTAAAGTGAATCCTGTCACCATTTGCTAAAATACTTACTCCTAAATTCCTCAGCAATACGTAAATTTATCAATTTTCGAGTTGGAAGCATTCTGTGTGTTTGGAACTAGTCACACAGCAAAGAGACTATGCGATTCAGGCATGGAAGTCAGTGTTTTGCTGTGACAATACTTATTCACACTATGCACACATTGCTGGTACCTTTCAGTCGCCTCCTTTGGCGATCGGTGTAGAAACTCTAATTATTATTGGTGTAGCCATAGCTCTTGAAAATTCTTAACCGCTCATTGATAATATTACTGATGAGATGGAAATTAATATCGTTAACGTTGGGAGTTTTAACTTCAGTAAGTTCACGTATTATTAGTGTCAATTTATATACTTAACAAAAACTATGTTTTTGTACGTTCAATAACATAACTGCATTAAGAGTAAAGTCAAAAGTGAGTTTAATACTTTTTATAATTTCAAAGTTCAATAATAGATATTATGAGCTTTAGCTCAATGCAGAAATGCGTAATACTAGTATTATTCGTATAGTAATGCAACAAACGGTTTTAAATAACCTTATATAAGAACCAATTAAATACTTAACACACATATTACTTGCAACTAAACAGCTGTTTTGTCATTTAAATCCTTTGAGAATTCTAGTCCTCAGTTATTGACATATGTTATTTTATCAACTCAACTTAACGTTCATGTTAAAAATGCTTCCAAACGGCATTTGGTTGTGTTCCTTTCTCCTTTCACATTTTAGGAATAGCTACACTTCTAAAAAAAAATTACGAGGCAATTGAATTTCATGCCTCAGCTTTAATCATGAATCACAGAATCCATTATCAAGCAAGCAATAACATAAGAAATCATAGCCTTAGACAATAACCGAAGGTAACGTAGAATTACTTTTAATACCTTTCCAAATTACAAATCTTGGTAGATCAATCCGCGTGTGCATTTTTCTTCTTGTACAGAAATGAACATTTTTTTTAAGGAAATAATTAAGAACTATTCCTTATTGTATACAATATAAAATTGAGTTTAGCATTTAACTGTTTAAACTACTGTATTATTCAAATGTTTCCTTGCGGAAGTATACACCTCTTAAACGTTCTTTCAAGGTCTTCGAGGCGCAGGGAATCCTGGGTTCGAGTCCCGTATTGGGCATGGGTGTTTGTGTGTTTGTAAATGTGTGTATTAAAAGCAAAAAAGCAAAATGGTAATCAAATAGAGAAACAAAGGACATGTTGGGAAAATGGAAAAAAAGAGAAAAATATGAAAGAAAAAAAAAACAGGAATACGGCACGGAGTACCAACAGGACTCCGGAACGTTAAATAAAAAAAAAAAAGGCGAGTTGGCGCTGCGGTAATATCTGCGACTCGCATTCGGGAGATTCCGGGTTCGATCCCCGGTGATTCCCCACTCGGACTAATGGGTTTTTCATGGATCCCCCGGGGTCGTAAGGCCAATCCTGGGTTGTTCCTCATCCATCGCGACATTCTGTTTCTCGTTCATCTAATGTATATGTTTCCAGGTTCGTGATGAATGAATAGTAGTGCGGACAGATAGTGCGGATGCATGCTCAATGGAAAGAATACCCCTCATTAACACTAGGTGGCTGCACACTTTTATGGCGGGCTTGTAAATGCTACTCTCTGCTGACCCGTTTGGCTGTGCTTTTTTAAAAGTTGTCACAAGGGAGTTCTATTTTGTGTGGGCCTTGATAGTACATTCTAACATCTGTAGTTTTAACTTACAAATAAGATAATCCTGTTTGCAAAGTAGAGTCAGACTGAAAAATACAATGCAATAGCCGAGATTGGAACCATGATCTCATTGTCTCCGTTCAGTTACTCTAACCACTGAGTTACCGTGATAAAATACCGATAAGACATTAAATTACCTAACTGATCGAGATTTTTACTGTAAACTACAAGTAGATCTCAAATTAGTTTGTGATGACTAACACAATGGCGACTTACAATGTAAATTTCCTTTACCGGAAAAATCTCAACTAAGTTGGGGAATTTAATGTCGCGTCAGCATCTTGCCATGGTTAGCATAGTGATTACAGCAACTGAACGCAGACAGGAGATCCGTAAATAAAATCCCTGATATGGCATTCAATTTTTCAATCTGATTCTACCATTCCAAATTCTGTCCTACACGCTGGTAGTCAGGAAGAAACAATAAATTCATAAGGTAATCCTAATTCTTCATAAAGTAAATGATACAGAATTACTATATCAAGATGTGGGAACGTTTTACTTTTAAAACATTATGGACCAAAATGACCACTCCCCGGATTAAATATGGGATACAATTAAATAAGTCTTCAATCTGTAGAACTCTCAAATAATTGGACAAGTTCAATTACAAGTGACAACCTGTATCTGAAGTGACGGATAGGATATAATTGTACAAAATTATTGTCAATGTTTTATTGGTAAACAGTTTATTGGTTTCATTTTGGTATACATATTAACGAACACAGCAATACGTTTTAAGCATACAAGTATTTAACAAATTCCAGGGCATTTGCACTGAAATCTTTGCAAGCGTATTGAATTTCAAAAAATCTGATGTGCTAACCTAGCTGCAACAAAGTATTTCAAAATGTTCATTCTTCTATTGTATTTCCTCAGATAAACATTAGCGAAATAATTTACTACAAATTATTTTCTTCTGGAAGAGGTATATGAGAATACAATAAGCCGATAGTTAATCTTTAAAAGCTATCGTTAAGTGATGGTTTTGAAATGTCGTTCGTTAGCTTGATAAGACGAAAGAAAAACAAATAACGCCTTCCCACTTCAGAAACCATATTAAAGAATGAATAGGTATCTCAGAAATGGTTAACTCAACTAAAAATTTGTATTTGACATAAATTGTGCTTTAACGATATTTACAGTTTTATAGCGACTTTGTCTATCTCTTTACAGTATATCAGTTATATAAAAGTCATCCAGAACAAAGTGGGCGGGCTTCTAAGGCTTTTCCCAAAAAATTAAGATACATATTTTGATGAAAATATTCTAAAATACGGTATTTAATTAAAATCCTAAGACATATTTTAGAAGATCAAACATTTCAAACAAAGTTTCCATGTAAAGGGTAGTTTGAGTTGGGGATTTTTTTTTTTGAAAATCTTCGTGTTGCATTAAGAGTAGCTGCAATTTAAGGTATTTTCGTTTTCGACAGTTTCATTTAACAGTCACAGGATACACACAAACACACACATGCACTCATAAAACACAAACACTCACACATAAGCAAATATTTTAAAAGTTGATCGCTATGAAATTCTGTTCTCTTTGCTTGACCAAGAGAAACAAAAACGAATAACACCTTTTCACTCGAAAATGTATAAGTATTGCAAAATTAAAATCGATATCAAAAAATATCTCAGAAATGGTCAACACAAAAAAAAATTGCATATGACATAAATTGTGTTTTAACGAGAGCTACATTTTTGTGTAGTAACAGTTTACCACTTATGTAAAAGTTATCCAGTAGGGAAAATTATTTTGAGCCTCTTACCAAAAAATTCTAAATATACATTTAATTTGTAAAAAAATATCTTAACCATATCAGGTGCCCCATCTCCCCATATTTGACGTGTTTAAATGTCCCTTCGTGCGTTAAAAGATTTGCAAACCTCGGGGCTATTTCAAGTTAAAAACGTAAGTGGGAATCTAGGTGAGTGACCGCTTTATCAACATTTGGGTTTTATATAAAAAGGTATCGTGATAGTTTTATTTATTGTGTTTCTGAGGGGCAATATAAAATTTAAGAGAGATTGCAACCTGTGGAACATTTTGAGTATAGAAAAGTGTTGGAAAATGTTGCTTAGAAAATATCGTTTAAAGTTGGGAGTGGCTATTAAAAGCACGTGGCTGCGCATTTATAACTACAGTAGGTTGGTAATTAAAGTTTGCCGAGTGGAGAAAACGATACAGTTTCTTTAACATTAGAATTCACATAATTTTGTTACGAAATAAAATATTTTAGTTACATTTAGCTGATGCATCACCTCAAGTTATATATTCCCTGAGTGATTTAAGCGGATACAAAGAATTTGCAAACAGTGATAATCGGTTGTATTCCTTCAAAGAAAAGTGTTGTCTAAATTAAGACTAAATTCATTGCCTAAACTCTGCCGTAGTCCCAAAAATAAATTAATCCTAGGGAAAATTTCAGCATGGCTCAGAAAGGCTCTTTCCCTAACTATAATTGAGCCTATGCTTTTACGCCTACACGTATTTTCTATGAACGTTTATGTAAAAATACCTTCTTGTCAGTTGAAGGCCGCCCCAATTAACTAGTGATTCATAACATTTCACAAAAATACCGGAAATTGCCTAACCTTTACGATCGTTAGATCTCGGTAAGCTTCAAGAAAGAAAAGAAAAAAAAAAAAAAGGGAATGTGCCAGAAAGCCTTGATCGATATCACCTTAAAGTAAGCTGTAATTTGTCTTGCATAACCATCTTGATTTTTTCTTGAAAGTTTTTGCAGTAATAAGGCTTGCAAATTCCACAAACGCTAATTAATGAGCTCTTGTGTGAAATTTAGATCATTTATATAGTAGCTCTGTAACAAAATAATTACGCATGGCTAGGACACGCTCTGATTTACATAGAGACCATAAGTTAGGGTATCATATTCTTTATAAAGCACCAATTATGAAGAAACTAAAGAAATGGCAAAGAGAAATTGCACAGTGTGATGTCCCGGGGTGTAGCAATTTATTAAACCACATGTTGAAATTCTTCCACTGAAGGCAATTTATTATTCTTAAAAAAGAAAAAAAGAGAGAAAAAAATTCTGATACGTTCCATTCACATGACTTTCTCTACATCTCTGCAAGAAATTATTTTTAAAAAGCTTATGCTTCTTTTTAGTTCATCCTAATCGAGAAAAATTAGCAGAAATAGTCTTATTACTTGCTTCCTAGCAAGCAGAAGAGAGATACGGGAGTACCATAGGCTAAAGTATTAGTCAAAAGCTGGTTGCTATGTGACTGAACTTCCTTTGTTTATATGGACAGGAGTTGACAAATTCCTGTGTGAGAAAACTAAGTTTTTTAAAGCTGAAACCAATAACAAGGAATATCTAAAAAACGATCAACTCCACAAAAATGTATATAGCATAAATTGTGTGTTTTAACGAGCTCTACCTTTTTTGTTTTGTAAGTTTTTGTCTATCTCTTACGGTTTCTCAGGTATGCAAAATTCCGACTAGTCTTCAAAGGCTATTCCCAGAAAACTCAAAATATAATTTTTCTTTATCAGGTAAACATCTTTAATATACCGTATTTTAATAAAAATCGTTAGAATCATTTTTGAGAAAATCAACATTTTCGAAAAATTTTCCATGTAAAGACTAGTTTGGGGTGCAGGGATTTTCTTGAAAATCTTCGTGTCGCATCCTTGAAAGATAGTGAACTTAAATACCAAGTTTAGTGTTTAAAAGACGATTTTTTAGCTATGCTGTCCACAGACACAGACACATACATACACACATGAATCTTTATCCAAACATACCCCTTTTAGTTTCAGGGGGACCCAGAACCAGTATATTCGGTGAAATCTCGGTATCGAACTTTTGGGTGGAATGCAATACCTTCTCTATACACTATATACATAGTACGTGTAGAGGAGGTAAAAAGCTAAGCATGTTAGGCAAGCAGGTTCAAATTTCGCTCACCAGTCTCACTATTTTTGAAAAAGGCTATAAGGTTTTCACCTTCTCTACTCTGCATAGTAGGGGAAGAATTACATTCCATCTATAAATTCAATGTCAGGATTTCACCGAAAATATATGTTTCAATCCCAATCGGAATTATGAATGTTTGTTGAGTTGTAACAATATGTACACCAAAAATTATTCCTAGTTCATTAATGATACCAAAAATAATAACATTTGAATTACAGATCATACTCGTTTTATAAAGCATAAAGGAATTAAAACATAAATGCAAAAATAACAGTTTTGAGGTCACCAAAACAGTATTTTTAGAAACATTTTGTGTGTATGTGTATTTGAATGCATATCTGTGAACAGCGTAACTCTAAACTAAAAGTCTGCTTAATATATAAGAACATATCAAAAACTGGCTGATGATTTTGGTTAAAATATGAGTTTAAGATACTTTTATGAAAAAATGGAAATGTATACCCTGAATTTTCTGGGAATAGCCTCAGAAGTCATCTTCAAACTGGATAAATTTTGCATAACTGATAGATGGCAAAATATACACAAAAATTTACTAAACCAAAAGCGGATCCAATCAAAATACACATTTTCTGTCAAATACATTTTGTGCGTGTATATGTGTATTCCCCTTAATTGGTTTCAATTTTCCCACACTTGTGCTTTTCTTAATTAGCGGGAAGTCGTTTTTCGTTTTTTCTGCTTAAAATGTCAATGGAAAGTGAGTTCAACATTACGGCATATCATGTCTGATGACTAAGTAATCTTCGGAAGAAATGAATGAAGTGGTGGAATGCAGAAAGTAGTTAGATCTGATAGCAACGATAACGCCACAGAAACATCCATTACGTTTCCGGTTTTGCGTCCTTTCGACGCTCCCATATTTTCATGGGCAGGTTTTGACAGATTATTCTGAACAAAGGAAGAACAGTACTCTCTCCAAAATCACATATACACATACGTCGCACTCCACCGTCCTTATAGGGAAATTCGTATTCCTAAGAAACCATCCCAGAATTCGGAAACCTTCAGTCAGGGTGGTCAGTCACTTTGAAGTTTGAAGGCATCTAAGCCTTTCTATGTCTTTTTTTAAATATAAAAAATATTTAAGTTTTCCGAAGATCTAATATTTATGATCGTATAACAATATGTGGATTACTCCGCGGTTATGTGGTGAGAGTGCTGACTTATCATCCGGAGGTTCAAGGTTCGATTTCCATCTAGTGCAGGGAAGTTTTCTTTAACCAGAATGATTCTCTATCCCCCACAGAGTCTGGAAGTGAGACTGAATGTGTGTATGTTTGAGGAAAATAAGAAACAACGATTTAAACCTAACGTAAAGTACGTATGGACATCGAGTTTAAAGCCTCCGATATGACCTTAGATGTTAAAGGGGACTATATAAATGACATAATAAAAAACTGATGTGTTCCATTCACATGACTTTTTCTACATTTCTGCAACAAATTATTGTTAAAAAACTTATGCTTCTATTTGCTTCATGGTAATCGAGAAAGTAGAAGCGAAATAAGGGTTAAAATGATAGTCAAAAGTTGGTGCTATGTTACTGAAGTTCCTTTGTTTGTATGGACAGGAGGTGACAAATGAGAAAAGTATGTGTTTCAAAGCTGAAACCAATAACAAGGAATATCTCAAAAACGATCAACTCCACGAAATAAATGTACATAACAAAATTGTGTGTTTTATAGTGATCTACATTTCTTATGTAGTAAATGTTTGTCTATCTCTTACATTTTTCCAGTTATGAGGAATTCAGTAAAAATCATCCAGAATAAAGTAGCCTTTTGAGGCTATTCACAGAAAGTTGAAGGTATACAATTTATTTGCCAAGTAAATATCTTAAATATAAGAGATTTTAATCAAAATCGTTAGAACCATTTTTAAGAAAATCACAATTTTCGAACTTTTTTCTATGTAGAGGGTAACTGGGGGTGGGGATTTTCTTGAAAATTTTCGTGTTGCATTCTTGGAAGATACCAAACTTAAATATCAAGTTTGGTTTTAAACGATCTTTTCGTTTTTGAGCTATGCTGCCCACAGACACACACACACACACATAGACAGACAGACACACAGACGGACGTTTTTTGGATTCAGGGGGTCTCAAAACATATATTTCCGGTGAAATCTGGGTATCGGATTTTTGGGTGCAATACAATACCTTCTTTATACATAATACGTATAGAGAAAGTAAAAATATCTGTAATGGCACATAACTAGTAAATCTCTTATCAGAACTTGTTGATGGATTTCCAGGGTGAAAATTAACTTTCCGGAAAATACCCTAAAAGGTATATATTGATTTTTAATTAGCATGTAATTATTTTACATGTATCTTGATCATTGTTACTGTCATTTTTGTATTCTCTACTTACTAGTTAGGTAGAGAAGGTATTTCATTCAACCCAAAAATTTGATACCGATATTTCACCGGGAAAAAAGTCTCAGAAAAAGGTCCGCGCGCGTGTGAGTGACCATGTATTTGTGAACACTACAACACAAAAACGAAAAGTTGGTAAAATATCAAACTTGGTATATGAGTTTAGTATGTTACAAGGATGCGACACGAAGACACAAAGAAAGAGTAAAATGCCTTCACCCCAAACTTACGTGGAAATAATTTCACAAATTTTGATTTATTCAAAACGGTTCTAACATTTCTTAAATTTCCGTATGTAAAAGATATTTACATATCAAATAAAATGTATATCCTTGAAGATCTCTTCATTCTGAATGACTTTTGTATAACTGGTAAGTCGTACGAGATAAACAAAAATCTTACTATACACAAACTGTAGATCCCATTAAAATATACAATTTATGTCGTATACCTTTTCGTGGAGATGATAATTTCAGAGATATTGCTTATTGATGGTTTCAGTTTTAAAATGTTTATCTTTTTCTCAGACGGAAATTTGGCCATGCAATCATTAGCAACCAGCTTTTAAAAGACTTTCGTTTTAGGCTATGTGTTCCCTTATTTCCCATCCTATTATAAGGAACACAGTAATAAGACATTCTGCTAATGTTTATCCCGATCGGCGTGAAGTAGATAGAGGAATTAGCTTTTAATCTGTTACAGAGATGTAGAGAAAGTCATTTGAACGGAACACATCAGATTTTTTTCAATCAGAACCCGTGCCCTTAACTATCCATAATTGCATATTAGCACAGTGCTTTATATATAAGTAAGATCGAGTTACTTTCATGGAGATAGCTATCAGCAACATTGAAGCAAAAGCATCATCCAATTAAATATAAGATATGATCGATCCGTATTTCTATACTTCAAGATGCTGCTCAACTAACGCGTGTCTGGTATTTTCAAGAGATTTCGCAATTTATATATCGCATTCTCGGCGTAACGACATTTATAATCGGTTGCAATCGAAATTTATATACGAGAAGCTATTTTCCTCCCTCCCTTTCCTTTGTTAGAGTCTAATTACCAACATTAGTATCTTCGTATATTTGTTTGAAACACATACCACTTTTCGTACTTTTTAATAAAGTTCAAATTGCGTTGTAGTTGCTACATTTTCTTGTATGTTCCTCCATGCTGAGAAATCTGAATCAAACTTTATAAATATATTTAAGAACCTTCGAATCAAAATATTGAGGGTTCATAAGAATAAACCGGTCGGATAATCTTTGCTTCTTTTCTTTACTTCGTACATACTACCTAGGAAGACAAGGTATTGCATTCGAATTAAAATTCTATACCAGAATTGACTGGAAATACCGTTTTAGAGTCTTCTTTATCCCAACAATTATTTTTAGAAAAAAGGTACTCTTTGAAAATTCCATTAAATTTTATATTTAATTTTAGCATTTACAAGAATGCAACACGAAGATTTTTAGAAAATTACATTTGCATGGAAAAAACTTAGAACCGTTTAATTTTCTTAAAATGTTAATATTTTAATTAAATTATTGTATACTAAAGATAATTACATGACAAATAAAATGTATATTTTGATTTTTATGGAAACAGGCTCTAAATGTATTTAGATTGTAAATGACTTTTACATAACTGGCAAACCGTTAGAAATAGGCAAAAACTTACTAATAAAAAGTGTAAATCTCGTTAAATATACATCTGTTTTTTTTTTGTTTTTTTGTTTTTAATATACCATCCGGTCCCTGATATTCGCTTTATTATTAAACTAATTAAACTTTTCTCAAACGGCTTATTCTTTATTCCGATTTATTTTGTATTAATCCTCGCCATTCAAAGAGAATCACATAAAACAGTTTCTAAAAGATTAGGCTGGTGCTTTAGCCTGGTGTATTTCCATATTTCCCTTCTACTTTAGAGAACTAAGTAATAAGACAAATTCTGCTAATGTTTAACTTGATTAGCATGAAATAGATGGAAGAATAACTTTTTGTAAGATTTTTTTCTAAAGAATAGGTGGAGAAGAATATCAGCATAATAATATTCCATTTCCCTAGATAGCGATTGTTCGGAGGAAAAATTATCAATAATTAAGGTATTTAGATACCCGTAAATTATTATTAGCGTCACCCTCTCGTAGAAAGATGGCTTTGCGATGGCAGAAAATCACATTTCATCAACAACTCTAACCTATCCATTAATATTCGGGTAGTATTACCTGCGCTTTTCAAAGTGTTCGTGACCTAAAATTCTTCTTCTTGAATTGGTTCCTTACACTGAAATTAAACCATTTTGGATCAGGTTGAATCTAGTTACAATCAATCTGCTTCTTATTTAATTAAAAACTAGTAAGAGTATTTATATATCTGCTATTGATGTTGGTTTTTTATGATACCCTATAATAATTATTTCTTTTATTGTCTTTCGAGTACCTTTTGCAGATATTTCTTCCTGCGTTAAAAGAATTACAGAACTCAACGGAGCTATTTCAAGTTAAAACTGTCCAATGAGGAACTGGAGAGCGATATCTACGTTTTGCCCTCTCAATGAGCGCGATAAAGGTCTCCGTGTCTACAAAAAACAATAGGGGTAAAACAATGGGCAGCCAGTCCCTACTTGCCGGTTTTAACTTGAAATAGCTCCGTTGAGTTCTGCAACACTTTTAACGTACGAAGGAATATCTGCATACGTCAAATACGGGGCCACCTGGTAAGACTATTTCTATTAATATGAATCTCGATTAGTATGTTTTAGATAGCAGAATAAGTTTTGTTAGAATAATTTGTTGCAGAATAGGTAAAGAAAATAGGTAGGGAATGAAACACATCACATTATTTGCTTTTCGTTTATGATCCAACAAAAATTATCTTATGTTGCCTCAACTCCATTTGTATGATTCCAAACCGTGTGACTGATTCGAAAAAAATTCAGATATACAAAAAAGTACAGGCAACTATTAACCTCCAACCAAACAATCAAGAAATCTTCAATTATTTTCATAAACAGTTCGTAATATACACATTGAAAATACCAAGATAATTTATGTTTGCTGTGTAAAATATTTGCAAATGAACAGGATTGAAATAAAAATGTGATGTTATACTCATATGACTTTCTGTAGTGTTTTACAAAAAAAAATTCTTACAAAAGATTATTCTTCTACCTACACCATGCTAATCGAAATAAATATTAGCACAATGTTCTTATTACTTAGTTTCTTATAAGTAGAAGGGAAATAATAGAATGAGGAGTGCTATAGCGATAGTTAAATGTTTTAAGAGCTCCGTTATGCGGTTATCATGTAAATTAGCTTCTTTGCTTGGCCAAACAAAAGAAACATGGTGACATCTTGTTTGAGTAAACTACTACTTTAAAAGTGAAGCCAATAACAAGAGATATCTCGGATATGGTTGTTTCCAGAAAAACAACAACAAAAAAACATGTACGTAAGGGATACAAATTGTGTGTTTTGACGAGAACTACATATTTTTTTTACTAAGTTTTTGTCTATCTCTTATGGTTTACCAGTTATGTAAAACCTATCCAGAATGAAGAAGGCTTAAGATAATATTCCCAGAAAACTCAATATACGCTGTTTGTTTGTCATGTAAACTCTCTAATATAAGGTATTTATTCAAAACTGTTAGAGACATGTTTAATAAAATAAAAATTCCCAAATATTTTGTACTTTAAAGGGTAGTTTGGGGGTAGGGATTTTCTTGAAAAACTTCATATCTCGTTACAAGTTTGGTATTTAACAACCTGATCGGTTTTGAGTTTTGTCTACCAAAGAACCACATAGACTCACACACTCACACACCCACACAGACACTCATTGCCTTTCTATAAAAATCTATTTAATCAATTCACATGAGTTTCTCTAGCTGTTCCACAAACAAACTTTTCTTACAAAAGATTATTCTTTTATATGCATCATGCTAATCAAGATGGACATTACCAGAAAAGGTCTTATTACTTGATTTTTTGTAAGTTTAAGGGAAATAAGAGAATATACTAGGTTAAAGTTATAGTTAATTTTTGTAAAATGTGGTCACTATGTAAAAGAATTGAAATTCGGTTCTGTTTGCTTGCCAGGACCAAATAAAAGAGAGATGAGAAAAGATTGTGGCTTAAAACGGAAACCAATAACTCTGAATATTTCTAAAACGTTAACTCCACAAAAATGCATAGGAATAAACTGTGTATTTTAATCAGATCTGTATTTTTTGTATTAAGCTTTTGTCTGTTTCTTACAGTTTAACAGCTATACAAAATTATACAAAAATCATCCAGAATAAAGAGGTCTTCAGAGACTATTCCCTGAAAATTCAAGAAAGACATTTCGTTGTCATAAAATATCTCAAACACATAGCGTTTTAATCAAAATCCTTAGAGCCATTTTTGAAAAAATAAAAGTTTTCGGAAAATGTCGCATATGAGGGGGATTTTCTGGAAAATCTTCTTGTCGCATTCTTGGAAGATAATGAACTTAAATACCAAATTTGGTATTTAACCGACTTTTCTTTATTTGAGTTATGCTACTCACATACACACACAGACACACACACATACGCATATGCTTTAAAAATGGCTTTTTTGTGTTAGGGGGTCTCAAAATTTGTATTTCCGGTGAAATTTCGGCAAGGAATTTTTGGATGGAATACAATATCTTCTCCTTCTACTGTGTACGTTCACACGGGCTAGAGAAAGTAAAAATGGATTCAGAGAGTCTCAAAACTTAGGTATATCTCCGATGAAATCTCGGTATCTAATTTTAGGGTGGAATAAAATACCCTTCTCTGTCTAATATGTGCATTGTACATACGAGCTATATAAAGTAAAAATGTTTTTTTCTGGATGCAGGTGTCTCAAAACACATATTCATGATGAAATCTAGGTATCGAATTTTTTGGGTACAATACAATACCTTCGCTATCTACGAATGCATGTTGCACACATGCGCTGGAGAAAGTAACAAGGTTAACAGAACATTAATATTTGCAATGCTTCAACTTTGTGGTCCTTGATGTTACTATCATTAAGCTGAAGTTTGCATTACTGCAAACAGAACAGAATAAAATGCATCTGGAAGCTAAACACTATTATTTCCAAAGTAATGTTTGCATAGGCAGGAAAGTTATGTGTAATGTATAAGTATATGCTTAAAACTGTGTGAACATGCTAAACTTATGTGTTATGTGCAAGTCTGCACGTAAAGATCACATTCTAAGCTGCTTCTACTGGATTAAAACTGAAAGCTTTAGCTTGTTTTTGTTGTAAATTAAGATTTTATGGTTTTGCATGTTATTTTACCGTTGCAGAAAAAATTCAATTTGTTTCGGGTGGATGTATATCAAATTACTGAGAAGCATACATAATTACAAAGATTATAGTTTTTCACTCTAGAAACTCAGTATATGTTTCGTGAACAAGAAACGATTTCCTTTTTCTCCAAGTAACCTCTGTATACACCTTTATTAATTATACATCGTTAATAACATTTATATTATTCAATATAAAAGGAATTTGTATTATTCTAAATCACATAAGGATTAAAATCATCTTTACAGAATACTAATTCACATCATGATTTTTCTATTCACTTAATGCTAATTCCATAAATATCTCCATAGAAATAGCTTAAGCCTTCACATGTTATTGTCGATTGGACAGTAAGATAACAATCATCTTTATTTAAAAAAATTGCATTTGTTTGTCTTGAGACGAGGAGAAAGAAAAGTCACAGCACAAAACATTAAAATTTAGGAAAATATAAACTCGCTTAAGAGAATATTTTGAAAACAGTTAATACTAAAGCTGCTTTTTAGTAAAATAATTAATAAGCTTAGAAATATAATACTAACAATAGTAATAATAATTTGTTAAATGAAATGTCCTGTAACTAGGAAAATCGCAACTAGGAATACAATGGGTAAAAGTATACTGAAATGTGCTTGAGTACCTAGCGGCCTAAACATACAAACTGCAATTAAAAGAACTGGTTTTTGCCAAAATTAATAGATATATAGCATAGGCAATACTAAAAACGTAACAGGTAGTATCTAATTATTGTTTTATAATGAAAAAAAAATGTTATAACTTGTAAGTGAGGCTATAAACGAGCAACATTTTAAAATTAATTAACTAGGTATCAAAAAACAATTCGGAAAAGATATATGTTAAAAAAAATCAGTTTTATTTAGTATCACATTGGACATTTTGTATAACTAGACTTACACTGTCAACTGGAATGAATGCAAGAGAGTTTAGACTATCTATAAGCAATATTTTAGTTAATTGATAAATTGTCAGTTAGTTAAATGTTTTATTTTTATGTATGGGAGTTGGTAAATTTATAAAACTGACAATTCTATTTTTCACTTTAAAAAAAAGTTTTGTCAAATAAAATATGCATATTGAAACATATAGTTACATAACATACTTTTCTGGAGATTATTTCAATTACAATTACCCAATCTTGTTCTGCTTGCGATAAGGAAATAACCGTAGAAAACTTCTTTTCCAAGTACACAGTTTACCCTAGCCGAGGTTTCAACTCGGTTTCAACTTCTTGAATTTAAAGCAGTCTATCCCACATCACGAAAGAAAGTAATAAATAATAATAATAATAATAATAATAGTGGATTATAAGTGATAATTAGGAAGTGTGAATAAGGACTGAAAACCGCATCAACCGGTCGGGAGGGACTCGAGGCGCTGATCACGTCTCACCCTCCTGCACTGCAATTCCTGACGCCTTCGGGCTGAGATGGGGGATGTAGCGGCCGGGCGGTAGTCCAAGGTCCCTTGTGGACTGTCGTTAAATTACGAAGTTGTGGAATTAAATCACGACTAAACATTAGCAGTGGCCTTTCTATGAGGAAGATTAGGTATTTGCATACCACACAAATAGTATATATGCAGTTAACAGCAATTTATATATTATTATCAATCATCCTTATTGTTACTATTTAGTTTATAACACCTCTAAAATACTAAGGTCATATTAACGACGGCCCAATTTTTTTTTCTCGCAGGAGTGTTTTAGAATCTAGTGTGACTATAATTATAAAGTTGCCGAATTTAAAATCTATCGTTTACCTTGGAAAAAGGTCAGGTTTAATAAGCTATGCCGGTAGATACGAGTATAATGAAATATGTTATTTTCGGCGAAATAACTCTAGTTTTTGGTAAATTCATCAGTAACAAAAATAAATAAACTATTGATTAGTATTTTTTATCCTATTAAAAAGCAGATCTTATATAAAAATTATACTCATGAATTATTGTAAAACATATTTACTGTAACTAATTTTTTGTAACTATTGTTCCTTTTATGTTATCTGCCTCTGAATTACGTAAACCTTGTATATATTGTGGTATTGTTCAATAAGAGAGAAAGTATATTAATAATTAATATGCACTTCATAGTATATACCATGGAGTACTAACCATTTTGATTGCTTGAAGAGTTATACCGAATAAACTATATGGACATTTTCAAGTGATAATAATTCATTTGTTATTAAATATATTTATTTTAATTATAGCAGAAACGACTAGACATTTAAGAGAATCGATAAACAGCTTCAGGAATATATAAATAATTCAGATACAAAGATGTACACCCTTAACGCACTCCATTCACTAACCGGACGTTCAACTTTCTGCTCATTGTGCACGACCGAACAATGTATTAACAATTCCAATAGGCCTTAATGACCATTACAAAGCCTTTGCTTGCATTCGTGTTTACCTTGGCGATAAGTATTTCCTCCCCTTTTGAAACCCGCTATTACACATGCATAAGACGCCCACCACAGCTCGTCTGAGAGAATCAAAATAAAACAAAAAACTATCTCGCCGCGGAAGTACCGCTATAGTGAATGAAGCCGTTGGAACGCCCTTCACGATCGTCTTGTAAAGCTCGCATGAATGGATTATTCAAATGCGTTTAGCATGGAAGTAGGAGGAATTATGTATTAACTTATCAGTGAAACACATACGGCTGGCTTGTCTTTCTTAAGGTTACAATGTAAACTTAAAGATGCACGCAACCATTTCCAACAGACATGTTTCTTCTTGTCTCTTAGTGGCAGTGAAATATCTAAAAACATGCACAAGGGCAAGTCAGTAATTAAACGGATACTTCTGAGTGATTTATTATTGAGAAATGTATAACTTCCACGCTTAGGTTGTTTTCATGTTAGATTTATTTGCTCTGAATTTTTAAGTGCAGGCTTTCTTTTATGATTATACCAAGTAAGAAATTTAGTCATCAGTACATTCCAGTAAGAAATTCTTCCAATATACTGCCTCCATGGTCGAGTGGTCAGTGAGCTGACTTCTCACTCGGAAGTCCCGGGTTCGATTCATGACAGGGCAGGGATCTTTCTTGAACCAGAATTATTCCCTATCCCCACATTGTCTGTAAAATAAACGGAAGAGTGGATGACTGTGTTTAATTGTATAAAAAATCTGATGTGTTCTGTTAAAAAGCAGCAATTGTTTTCTCTACATCATTGTAACAAATTATTATTACAAAGCATATTCTTCTATCTACTTTATGATAATTGAGATAAACATTAGAAGAAATTGTCTTAATTCCTTGCTTCCTTGTAGGTAGAAGGAAAATAGGGAGTGCACTAGGCTAAAACGAGTCAAATCTTTTAAAAGCTGATTGACATGTATAGCTTTCCGTATGAGAAAATAATAAATATTTTAAATCTGAAATAAATAACAAGGAATAATTCAGAAATGGTTAATTCCACGAAAAAACATATATGACATAAATTGTGTGTTTTAATGTGATCTATATGTTTTGTGTAGTAAGCTGTTGTCCATCTTTTACGGTTTACTAGTTACGCAAAATTCAGCAAAATACATTCAGAATAAAGAGGCCTTTAGAGTTTATTCCCAAAAATTCAAGATATACATTTGCAATAAAAATATCTTTAACATACGGCATTTTAATCAAAACCGTTTGAGCCATTTTTGAGAAAATCAAAATCTTTCAAATTTTTTCCGTGTAAAGGGTGGTTTGGGGTGGGGGAGATTTTTCTCAAAATCTGCGTGTCGCTTCCATGGAATAACTAAACTTAATTACCTAGTTTGGTATTTACCGACTTTTCGTTTTTGAATTATCGTGTTCACAGACACAAGAACACACACACGGGCATTGTTTTAAAAATACTTTTTTTTGTTGTTTTTTTTTTTGTTTTTTTTGTTTTTGTGGATACAGGGGACCCTAAAGCGTGTATTTACGGCGAAACCTCGGATCGAATTTTCGGGTTTAATGCAATACCTTCTCTATACACTATGTACATAGTACGTGTAGAGAAAGTAAAAATGGTTAACCTAATGTTATAAACCTACAGTTAATATGAATTGTTTCACAAGACAAATACTCCAATATGACCATTGAAGTTAATTAGGGGTATACAAATGAAACGATAAACAAACAAAATCTTAATACAGCAAGTATAAAAATCAGATGTGTTCCATTCACACGACTTTCTCTATCTGTTCTTCAAACAAACTTTTCTTGGAAAATATTATTTTATCTTCATGCTAATCTAAATGTTATCAAAACTTGACTTACTGCATATTTACTTACAAGTAGAAGGTAAATAAGGGATTACTTTAGAATAAAATGATACACAGATCTTTTAAAAGCAGCCCCGGTGCTATTGTCATTGAACTTCGTTTCTGTTTCCAAGGCCAGGAATAAAACAAGAGAGAGATGAAACGGATCGGGTTCTTTAAACAAGAGCGAATATCTTGGAAATGGTTAGCTCTACAAAAAAACTTTATATGACATAAATTGTATGTATTAGCAAGATCTAAATTCTTCTGTAGTACGCTTTTGTTTTTTTATTTTAAAATACAGTTCCCGAGTCTGGTCGGGACTCCGGCGCTGTATACCCTACTTTTATGTACCTATTTTTTTTTAACTTTATTTGCTGTATGGTTACTGAATTACTGTTTTCTTCTTTTACACACACATATAAACATATAACACCCCTGCCCAAGGCAGGACTCGAACCCACGATCCCCTGCGCTACGAAGCACCAAAGCAAGACACCTTGGCCATGGGAACTGGCACGTGATTTAGAATAAGGGGACTTCAGGGGCTATTTTTAAAAAATGCGGATATACATTTTGTTTGCTATGTAAATATATTTAATTTATGCCATTTTAATCAAAGTCGTTGTAGCCAAAATTTCGTAAACTGTTCCATGTAAAGGATAGAGTGGGGTGCGGGATTTTCCTGTCTCATACTTGGGAGATACTGAACTTAAATCCAGCTTGGTACTTTACGAACTCTTCAGTTTATAGCTATACCGTCTACACAGAGACTTTTTTCTAAAAATGCTTTTTTGGATCAATGGTCCTCAAAACATCTATTCTCGGTGAAATCAAAGTACCATATTTTTTGGGTGGAATACTACACCTTCTCTCCTACTATTTACATTGTATATACATGCTAGAGAAGGTAAAAATAGTTTATTTCTTGAAGTTTTAGGAAAATATTACATCTGAAGACTAAATAGTTATTATTTATTAGTAACAGTCACTTAATTCATCGTTACTTACAGAATAAATGGAGCATTATTAATTACTAAGCAGATGATATTAGCTGTAAATAGATAAACATCATATATAAAACATTCAAAACAGTTAGAATCACGTTTTTTTTTCTTGTATTTACTTTAAGAACCTTGATAATAAGCGACTAAAATGCCAGTAATTCACATTTTATTGAATTATGTTAAGTGCAGCTTCTGTAAACCGAGACACACAAAAAAGGCAAAAAATGGCTGTTGAGAAATACACATTTAAATGTTTAATACCTTCTGAAGAGTCTGTATTGTCATAGTTTGTTTAAGCGTGTAAATTACAATGATAAGTATATTTGTGCATACCAAATAGCATTAAAATTTGTTATTTTATATCTACATGACTTTCTTTATCCATTCCTCAACAAACTATCTTTGCAAACGGTTAATCTCTATATATTTCAATTTAATTCATATAAACATCTGCAGAAATTATTTTGTCATATATTTTCTTTTACGTACCTACAATGAGAACAGAGTTATTCAGTAGGTTAAGTGATAATCAACGCTCCGAAGAGGTTCCATATATGGTAACACAGATATTCTATTCTGCATTTACAATAAGGACATTAAAAGATCCACCAGAATCCATTTGAGTAAAGAATAATTATTGGAAGAAATAAACCAATAACAAGGAATAACTCCGAATGATTAAATCCACAAAAAGCGTTGTAGGTCGTGTGCTTTAACAATATAAATATAATTTGTATATTAGGTTTTGTCCATCTTTTACGGTTTCCCAGTTATGCAGAAGTCACACAGAATGAAGAGGACTTTCGATGCTATTTTCAGAAAATTCACGATCATATTTCATTGAGTTACGGGCATTTTGAAAAATATAAGTTTAAAAAAAATCTAATAAAGTGGGTTTCGAGTAGGCGGTAAAATAAATACCTAATAAAGTAGTAAATGTTCATCCATGAATTGCTTGATTATTATTATTTTTTAATAATCCATGATGACTTCATGTAATTGTAATTCCGGAGGGTTTTCTTGAAAACTTTTGGTTTGGAATTTAAGAGACTTCTCGTTTTTCACAGGCCAACATAAAAGCTTGTACTGCTATAGACTCCATACTAATCCAGCTAACCATTATTTGAAATGACTTTATTAAGATATTTCCTTGTGTGCAGAAAAAGAATAAGGGTATACACTGGACCTTAGCCAAACAGACAGTCAAATCTTTTCGTACAGGTCAATATAATGGCCTTGAAATGTTATTCTCCTTGATAACCAGATTGAGGGGAACCAAAAAACGACTTGCCATTTGAGAAAGGCATAAACATTGGAAAATCTAAACCAATAACAAAGAATTGTTATCTTCAAAAAATGTAGAGGAATAAACTGAGTAGTTTAATGAGATCTATATTGTTTGTAAAGTAAAGGTTTGTCTGTTGCCGTTAACCAGTATTGCAAGTTATCCAGAATGAAAAAGGTAGCAAAGAATTTTCCCAGAAAATTCAAGATATAATTACAATTTATCAATGAAATGTCTTAAGCAGTATTTTAATCAAAATGTTTATATTTAGTTTTCATAAAATAAATATTTTTGAAGCATTTCCCATGTAAAGGGAAGCTTAGGGTTGGGAAAAATATTTCTTGTAAGCTGCAGAACTTCAATATGAAGTTTTGTGTTTAAATGAATTTCCTTTTTTGAGTAATATAATTGCATCATTAATTACAAATAAATTTATATTTCGATATGTAATAGACGGTCAATACCTAGAAATCCTTTGAACAATTTTACCTGCTGTAACCTTAGTTTTCTGTTCACTAACACCTTAGGAACGTTTTTCTAAAATATATATTTTTTGATTAGGGGCTCTAAAAATATGCATTTCCTGTAAAATATCGATATCGAATGGGAATACAATAGGTACTTTATCTTCTCTATAATTAGTAGAGAATATAAATATGCTTTTTATTGGGTTCTAGGGTCATCAAAACATACATTACGATGAAACTCGACAGTAAATTTTGAGAGGGACTGCTAGATCTCCCGTTCATATATGTAGTAGAGAAAGCAATACATGCAGAGGAACACGAAACATTTTATGTATACGATATTAATATCTTATACATACACATATCACATTTTGTTTTTTGATTCATTTACTGATATGATCTTTATATCAGGTTTATCTTGAATGAGTTGACTGGCGGTTCATCGTATTTATACCTGGAACACACAGGTAAGTGGGTGTGAAATTAAAACTTCGATATTTCTGCATAAATTTTTCTAGACACTTCACTGTGATTACCTTGCTCTTATGTAAATATGAATACTAAATTTCATTCAAATTGGATAAATACTTTGCAAGTTATAAACTATTTTACACTTTATTATGTATATATGCTGCAATGAAAATGTTTCATGACCTTCAAAGTTTCAGAAACCTGGTCGGCATTTTATGAATTGAAGCTTTGGAACACACACACAAAAACCTTTAAACTGAGGCATTTCAAAAACTTTGATTATTTACTTATTATAATAGGTTTTAATCTCTAAAATAAATAATTGTTCATAAAGTATTTTTAATTACTCTTCTTGAAGTTGGCATAATTTTAATAGATCTTTTTTCACTTTCTAGAAAAGTTTGGTTGTATTTAAACAAAAACTGAGACTCTTGGAACATTTTGAAAGTGTGAAAATGCAGTTTTAAGAAAAATGCTAGTTTATGAAATAGTATCCCAGGAATCAGGTGTACTGTACGATATTTAAGTGGCTGTAGAGCCCGTAGCAAGGGGAGGACAACTGAATGTTGATTATTTTTAGACGCCCAAAGGTTTCAACAACTATTTGCTACAAGAAAACTAGTGTTGCCCTTTTGACTGATTGTAATCAAATTTCCACTCCTAATGTGCCTTTTAAATATGAATCCGTTTGTGCAGTAGTAGCTAACGTCCCGCCCTTATTTTTTTATAGTGTTTAACTCCCACTTTAACTACTATGGCGATGACACTGGTGATACATGGAATGAAGATGGAGCACCGGTGGAATGCGAAGGCGGGGGGAAACCGGAGAACCCGGAAAAAACCCGTCCCTGCGCCGCTTTGTCCTCCACAAAACTCACATGCGGTCACTTGGGATCAAACCTGGGCCGTCTGGGTGAGAGGCGAGTGGTCTAACCACTCGGCCACGGCGCAGCCCTTCCCGCCGTTTGTCCCTGAGATACTGCTAAGGATGTGAAATAATATGGATGTGTTACGCATACATTTTATTATATGTGATACAAATAATACTTCTCTTGTCTGTAGTACACAATACTGGCACTTATTGCAGACATTAAACTCTCCACGAAGTTCTGCAGTCGAAATATTGGAAAATAATACCGGATACCCTTCTAATTCGTGGAGCGTAGGGAAATTGTTGCATAAATTTTGTTTTTAAACATTCTGCACGGACAATAAACACATGGATTAAGTGGAAAGTCACAGGTCAGTCAATTATTAAGTCATTAAAAACAAATTGTAATGCAAAGCTGCAATTTTCTTGGTGTTTTTGCACGAAGAGTTTTTTAAGTTTTCTCAGAACTGATGGTTGTCTGTTTCTTTTTTACTTTCTCTAGCCCGCATGCACAATGTACATTCCACCCAAAAATTTGATGTTAAGATTTTAGTGGAAATATATGTTTTGGGGTCCCCTGAGTCCGAAAAAGCATTTTAGAAAAAGGTCGACCATTAAACACCAAACTTGGTATTTAGGTTTGGTGTCTTCCAAGGAAGCAACACGATGATTTTCAAGAAAATTCCCCCTTAAAATAAATTTGCGAAATATTTTAGTTTCTCAAAATTGGCTGTAACGATTTTGATTAAAATTCCGAATATTAAATATATTTACATTCCTAATAAAATTTATATCTTGAATTTTCTGGGAATAGCCTCTAAAGACTTCTTTATTCTGGATGAATATTGCCGAATTTTGCCTAATTGCTAAACCAGAGGGGATAGACAAACACTTATTGCACAAAAATGTAGATTTCGTCAAAACACATGATTTATGTCCTTTTGTTTTTGTAGTAGAGCTAACCATTTCCGAGATATTCCTTTTTATTACTTTCAATTATAAAGTATATTTTTTCAGACAAAAAGTGTACGTTTTTTTTTTGTTCTACTCCTGGCCAACCAAAGAAGCCGTTTGCAATGCCAATGGCATAACGCGAGCTTTTAAAACATTTGACTATCACTTTAGCATAGCGTATTCCTTTAGTTCCCTTCTATTTATAAGGAACTAAATAAAATACTCTGCTAATGTTTATCTCGTTTAGCATGTGTAGAAAGAAGAATAATCTTTTGTGAGAAGTTTGTTTGTAGAGCAGCTAGAGAAAGCTATGTGAGTGTAACGCATCAAATTTTTCTAACACAATTCGAGTCTGTTTATTTTTCTAAAAACTTATAAATTTATCTTTATAAATACAAGCCAGCAAATGTTAACACAAGCATTCATCTTCTGAAATTTAAAGAATTAGAAGTGCACATAAGCAGCTAGACATATAAGACTAAAATCAACCAGCTTCACATAACCTTATTTCTAGCATACAACAATTGATGCGGGATTTTTAGGTGTTTAGGTGTTTGTGAAAAAACAATGAAACCACTCTTTTCCGTATATCCTCGTTTTATCCATGTTAAACACACAAAATAAAGTGCGTCTACCCCTCCGAATTACTTTTGTCCTAATTTGTACTAACAGTTACACAGTTTTATCTTTGAATAAGTTATTAATTAAACCACAAGGCTTTGATCCAGTTTCCTTACATGAATATTTCCCTATATGCTTCTCCTGAGAATGCTGATAGAAAAATCATTACTCTCACACTCGCGATTTTTACAAGTTTTAACACCAAAATGCTAACACATTGTTACAACTTTACGTATCGCAAACTATTTTACAAATAAGTTTACCTCTTTACAGTTCGCAAAGTATTCCAAAAGTAATCTATACATGTCTTCAGAGCTGCTATCGGCCTAGACAAATCTAAACTCAACCTATTTTCTATGCAATGAGCCGATCTTACACGAATTTTTCAACTTTCACGAATATTATTGGTTCTTTAATAAAAGAAAAAAAAAAGGTATACATTATACGTTATGAGTTTCCGCTCTTGGGTGTTTTTTTCTTAACTTCAGAGTTGTACGTTAATTTTTGAAAAATATGGAAAGGATAGCGTGTACTAGTTTCTGACTCCATATGTTATGTAAAGCTTGTTTTGCTAAAGAAACCCACTCAATGGATTCCGACCGTAATTTTCACGAGGCGAACCATACATAGAAGCCTGTGAAATTTTTCTTTTCTTACAATAATTCTGTATATTCTTATAATATAGTTTCTATGCATTTGATTACAATATAGCTTTTATTCACTATTTCTTTCTTTTGCTTATTATTATGTCCATTTACATTCTTATTATTTCCCGAGGTTTCTTATTATTTCTATTATTATATTCTCTGCTTCTCTCGCATGAATTCCACGTTTTCTGCATCTTTTTCTTTGGATTATTAATATACTTGTTTCTCTCTTATGAATAACAAATAGCAGGAAATGTCTGACTCGTATTCAAGTTATAACTAGAAGAATTTTCCGGCCTGAGAGGCCGTGGTCTGCTGGAGTTTTCAGGTCCAGACTGCGGCGAACACCTTCAGTGGCGTGGTCTAAGACTTCTCGTTGCTGCGACCAAACCTTCACCTAGAGGACGCCACTGAAGATCTTTACGCAATCGTGAACGAAACGTCTGGACCTGAAAACTCCGGCAGACCACGGCTTCTCAGCCCGGAAAATTCTTCTAGTTATAATTTGGACTCCGGCCGTGAAAGCTTACGACTACTGATCACATTCAAGTGTTTACGAGTTCGAATCTCGCTTAGGGTAAGTTACCCGGATAAGGCTTTTTCGGGGTTTCCCTTATTCTGAGAAGACGAATGTCGCATAACTTTAAGCTCCATGGACCGCAAAATAATTTGAGCATTATTTCACCGATTTCATTCATCGTCCTATATTAACAACCATGTTAAAGGGGTTTAAACCATTAAATAATATATATAAATATAATATAAACTATTATTATTATTATTATTATTATTTAATGCAGTACTAAGTGTATCAATGAAAGTTATGAAAAATTGCAAAAACATAGAAAACACAGTTCAGATTAGCATTCAGTGGGTAATCCAACATGTGCTTTGAGTAAGTTTTTACAACTCTAAATTCTCCTGGTCTGTGTTATCAAAAGAAGGCCTCCGTTTATCTCTTATAAAACTACTGAAAATATTTTCAAATTTTCTTAATTTTCTTAACTTTCATAAATAATTGGAGAATATACTTCTATCAGCTTCAATAATATAAAATTAAATTAATTACGTGTGTAATAAAACAATTTGATAGATTAAAACGAGATGCTGTCTCAAAATGGATACCAAAAACAATAACTATAAACTTTCAAGCTACTTCTTTTTCGGTATTGCTTTAAATTGTTTTGTTTCACAGATTGCAGAGATAATCGTGAGTACATAGGTAATAAAACAAACCCAATTTGCAGCCGCAAGCTGCAGACAATGCCTTGCAAAATTTTATCATAAATTGATGCAATTTTCTACCGGTTCATCCTATTCAATCTGATTTCTCATTCCCCCTCCTCTTGAAGTGCTCCTAGAAGATCTATGTGATAACAAGTTGATTTGTATTCCCTTAATTATTTCAAACACGCTCTCTAGTAGTCCCTCTCTAAAAGGCTACAACATCATTTGCGAACGCCGGCAGCGGAAGCACTTCTAGAAATTATCCAAACGGAGAAACTTGCGCTTAAAGTAGTTTGATATTAAGGCATCAATGCGATATCGCCCCGGGGAAGAATACCTTCGATCTTTATCGAAGAATTAATACTGTAAAATAAGCAGTTTGAAAAAGCGAGCCCAGCTAAGGATATAATTCATCGTCAGAGAGGTAAATGTGATATCGGCCACCTGATGGGAATCTTTCTTCGAGAAGCAATGGTCAGGACATTTGCATAATTAATGGCGACAAGATTAGAACACGCGCAAGCGGTAAGTTCACTTGCAATTACTACGTAATTAAACGATTTATTATAAAGAAAATTAAAGAAAACTTTGACCCAAACCCGGTTTTCAATGATTTATTTGTACTACCTGAAAGACAGCTTTAAATATTAATTCTTAATGTCTGGCTGTGTTACCGGATGCACTGTCGTCGGCACTTTGGTCTGTGCAATTTTATTACAGAGATTATACAAAACTATAAATTAAATTTGGAATTTTCATTTTCAAGAAATTTATTGAAAGAAACTTATTTCTGGTCATTGTTGCAAAGCTTAAACAAAGTATGAGCAGATGGCGTTTTAAGATGAGATATCTCTGCGTGAAAAGCGTAAAAGTTACATTAGGCATTTAATTACTTGAGGCATCCGTCATCTTGTAGAGAAATATAAGGTTATCAAAGGCTAAGGGGATGAAAACCTTGATTGAAAAGCACCTAGTCTAACAGATCTGGGATTGATGTGAAGGGAAATTGAGAAAAATAAATATTAAAACAAAACAAAACAAAAAACAAAAACAGGGACTTACAGTCGTACAGATTTAAGAATACTCGAAAAAGGCTACGGAAGCAGATGAAGACAATAATTGGTACATGGAACGTTCAGGGAATATGAATTAAAGTGATACATTTGTATTGATATGTAAATAATTAGAGATTAGAATGAAGAGGATGCCACAAGAGAGTGTGGTAAAGGAAGACTGCATAACACGTGGATTCAGAAATTAGAGGGACAATGATGCTTTGTGAAATTGAGGAAGATATACTCCTAAAGGTAAGAATGGAGAAAAGTGATAACATGTTAAACACTGTGATGTTTTACTCTATGAACCCTCAAGTATACTCGTGATTACTATGTTCAAGAATAAGAACCCAGTGCTCAGGTTAGATGCAAGGTTCGAGGGGATTTGTGTCCACTGATAATCAGGAGGAATATAGGAAGATATGATGGATAGTGATCAAACAACCATTCCATAGTCCAAAGAATGCCCTGATTTTATTCCGCTTATCCTGGGAGAGGAAACATCGAGTAACTTAAGCTCTATGGACCCCGGGCTCATATGAGCATCAGTTAACTCATTTCACTCATCGTCCCTCAAAATGGTAATTAGTGAGCCAACACAATATGACGACGAAAATTTTGATATGATTGGCAGAATAATTACGATGAGATTCGCTCTCTGTTGGGCTACTCTCATATGTTTTTTCTAGCCATAAAGTTGAAAACTCCTAGGTTTAATTCAATGTTTATTTGTATGCTTATGTTATTCATGGTGAACAGTTAATTGTTGTATTTATGCATAATCTAGTTTTTAAGTTCACGTTATACTTATTTTAAATTTTCAGGCCGTATTGCGTCCATGTCGTGATTCCCTGTCTTTAAAATGCTGATTCCGAACTGATTAGTTACATGACAAAATTGTATATCTGAAAATTTCGGCCAAGAAATGCCAAATAACGAATTAAAACTAGTTATTTTGATTAACGTCAACCCGTCTGCATGATAACCACTATTATCTCTGTCAGCTGTAATGCATACAGGTATTATCGCCAGTGGATTTGCCTCCACGGGAAACATTTGGTCGCTGGTATCATTAGCCCTCTTCACCAATGAAACCGAATTTACCAGAATGGTGTCATCAATCTACATAGTCGTCATCTGTGGGCTACAGAAAATCCTCGGGGATTGGTAGAAGCGTCTCATCAGTAATGGTACAGAGATTCTTGGCGACTACATACTTTGACCAGTTATTCACAAATCCTCAACATAAAAATCTATATGGACTTCCTGCAGAACACCCAGTCTCTTTTTCTTGAGAACATGCCTGTGGAAATACGACAGGTAGGTGTTGTAGTGTTGCACGCCACCCTATTTCCGCATTATGTTCAACAACGTTTTAACACTATCTTCTCCATGCGTTGAGGTCGCGAAGGCACTCTTGCTTAGACTGCTTGATCGCCGGGTTACACCCCCTGGATTTTTTTCTGGGGCATCTGAACAGCGTTGAGCATGCTCAACTAGTTCCTGGTTTGAACATTCGAAAGAGAGAGAGAAAGAATTGATGGCACTACATGTATGCGCTTGCATTGTATGCTATAAGTATTTAGCAATGACACAGGTCTGTAAAGCCTGATGCTTTGATATTTTACACTCTAGTACATAATTGTAAATATTTGCATTGGAAACTCTATAACATGTGTGTAAATATGTATTGTAATTTATTGATATTTATGAAGAGTACATAATACAATAATCATATTTTAGTTTTATATAATTACTAGTAGTAACTATTATGTCGATAATTAGAAAACTATCATCTGGCATTACATCAGTGCTACATTAATGAAATTATATTTATTTATACTTTTTAACACTAAATTTTGATACTCTTTGTTTTTATGCGCATGCCAAAAAAAAGTACATATGCTTTTATAGAGCACATTAAGTATAGTGCAGCGGCGAACAGACCTGAAAAGCAAATGGTGTGATTATATGTCTATTCTGTTGTTTTGTAACCCATGCTTTTAGTTCTAGAGTTTTATACATATTTTTTTGCATAGTATATAAACATATGTATACATATATATGCCTTGACAAGTTCTATGTTCAGTGGCTCCCTGGCCTAAACGAACCTACAGAATGCTTTCTAATCTTGAACATCTGTTGTGACATGGATGTGATTCAGGTCATGTAATGTGTGCCGAGATGAACTCTGTCGTTGCACAGACACCGTCCAATTCCAGTGTTGATATGAGATGTTTTCCTCCATGACCCAAAACTGTTAAAACGTAGTATTTAAAGTAGGTTAAACGAGTTTTCAAAGATCGCAAGCAATATGTTTTTGGTCATAAATCATCTTAGTTTAGCTGATTTAAGCAACATTTTGGTGGTTTTAAGAGCTAGTGGACTTTTGCTGGTTTATTGTTTTGAATATCTGTCCACGTTTCACCTGCCTGAGCAACATTTAGTGGATTTTTGCTAACTTACATTCCGAAATAAACTTAAATTATGGAATGATTGGCATACAAGTTTCAAAATAATGCAGCTAATTTTCTTAGTTCTTCTTTTGTACCCTCGGTAATGAATTATTTATATTTAACATTCTTCATCAATGCTTTTTTTTCCAAAAGAAATTAAGCATAAAGAAGCAAATTGGTAATCATGATGTACCTGTACGTGAAATTACAGAATACACTTTTATGCTCTAGTTTGACACACAGATTCACTATATTAACCATGTCTTACTCAATATAAATATTCTTGTACCTTCTCAAGCTGAAAATGTCATCAGAAATGGGGCATTGATATCAAATAGGAACATCAAAATGTCAGGGCTTCCAAACGCAAAGAAAGGAAGATTAATTTAATATGAGGATATCTATTGTGAGAGATCAGCTTGGAGAAGCATAACTGGGCGTCTTAAACAGCTAAGAAAACTGAATAGTCATCGACACTTCAGCTATTTTGCACGTCCCATGCCTAGCAACATTGGGTGTCACTCCGTGAAAGGTCATTTGCTGTTGAAAGATACTTTTTGTATAGTGACAGAGATAAAGAAGTGAGCATACATTCTCTGAAGGAATATGAGTGAAGTGCTGCAACTTTTAATACTGTTCGAACATTGTGTTGATCAAAGGAAACATTCAAGAAGTACAAAACGGTAATGAGGCTGCTGATATAAAATCTCTAAGGAATTAACTATCTTGTGCTGCACAGTATTTTGGAACCATTGTATATTTTGAAGCTAAAAGGTATTTAAAAGTAAAACTAAGTAACCTTCAGGAGAACAGTAGAGTGAGAACCGTTATTTGCAAAGCAAATTTGATTCAAATTCAACTGTGGGGAATTATTCTGGAAATGATGTTTGTTTTGTAGCTTAAGGCTCTTTAATCTGGTTGGTTATATCGGACGATGAGTGAAAATTTTAAAATGATGCTGAAATAATCTCGGGGTCCATGAAGTTTAACTTACACGATATTTGTCTTCTCAGAATAAGGGAAAACCCCGAACAAAATTATTCGGGTAACTCACCCTAAGAGAGATTCGACCTCGCGACGTTTAAATGTGTGGCAGACACGCTACCACCACACCACCCAGACGTCCTGTGATTATTATAATAAATAAAGCAACAGGTTATATCCAAATTATGTATAAATAGTAGGAAGAGGATTTATCCGGAGAAATTAATAAGCAGAAAATGATATTAGAAGTAATTATTAACGTCAATACAAACTCAGCTGGGAATTCCTCGGGTCACCAGGCAAACCTGTATAGGATCCATCCGAATTTTCCGTTTTGTTCCCATCATCTCTTTCAGAGCTGAGTCTACGGTGTTTTTTTTTTTTAATTAAAATACAGTTCCCGAGTCTGATTGGGATACCGGCTCTGTACTGCTTTTTCTTATTCCTCTTGTTTTCCCTTTTCCCTAAATTTCCTTGTTTACCGTTTTCTGTTTTATGACAAATACAAGTATACATACATATACACATTCACAAACACACAAACATCCATGCCTAAGGCGGGACTCGAACCCACGATCCTCTGCGCCACGAAGTACGAAAGCGAAGCGCTTTAGCGAGCGTGACTATGGGGACCGGCTGTTCGGCGGGTTGCGGCTGGATAGTGATTTGCGCATTGTAAAAGGTTATCCTGGCGCCGTCGGGACCCTCCTACCTGTTTCAGGGCTCCCTCTGGGAGCTCGCAGGGAGGCTTGGGACTCGTGAGCAAGAACTAGGGTGCCGCCGGAAGCGTTCCAAACTTGCGCCTATCATCATCCGATTATGGTCACCCCCCTCCCAGTGACCGCGTAAGTGCTGTGTCTCAGAGTCCTGGGGCCCCCTAATCCTAATTCTAAATTGACAACAATGTAAAAATAAGTTTTTTTAAATTATCTCAGAGAAGTTCCTTCTTTTTCTTTAAATATAAAGCACTATCTATTCCAAGAGTTATACCAAACAGAAGATAATGATCACGATATTTAAACTCAATTGTAAGCAAAACAAAATTCTCACAGAAAGAAAGTGAAGTATAGAGGTTTTATAAATGTTTGTCTAACTTTGTACAACGTCCAATAAGAAGTAGCTGAAAAAATACATTATATAAGAGAGGTAATAAAAACGATAGCTATTGAGGAAATCACTTCACTATTATATAGGTAATGCTCCTCCTATATTTAGATTACACTGAATAACACTTTTTATTATTAGAACCAACTGAATGTGCCGTAGTCGAGTGGTTAACTCCTCGCCTCCCACCTAGGCGGCCGGGGTTTTATCCCAAGTGCCCGCAAGTGGGATTTGTGGTGGATGAAACGGCGTTTGGGCGTTTTTTTTGGGTTCTCCGGTTTTCCCCGCCAATCATTCCACCAATTGCTCCATCACCACCAGGTGTTTTTTACTCAGTGAACCGACCGGTATGTCTCCTTCAGAAAACACGATAGTGGCGACTTACAATCGTAAGTATTAGTATCCGGGTAATATTGATATTATCAAGCTATTAAAACATATGAATCAGTTGGAGGACTTAATGTAATTCCGTAATGTTGTCACAGTAGCTTAATGGTTAGAGCAATTGCACAGAGAGCGGAAGGACCATGTTCAAATCCCAGCTGTGGCACTGACTTTTCAGCTGGTTCTAATAATAAAAATTAATTTCAATTGCGACAGTATATTAGCCCGGTGTGTATTTTATTAGTTTAATTATTATTTTTGTATCGGTTTCATATAGTAAATATCTGCTTCAGTAGTCAAGACTGAGCAGATTGTAGAACTCAAAACCTTAGGGCGAGGAAGTTACTATTATGCTCGCCCAAGGTTACCTTTTCTTGTTAATGCTAGTAAGGCAATTGCCTTAGCGCATTAGAGACATAAATAATAGAGTAAATTTTAGAGAAAGGTTAGTCCTCAAAAAGTCAGAAGCTCGAGAATGCTTCATTATAAAGAGTGGTCACGTGAATTGAATACAAAGCACTTTCAAAGTTAGTCAAACGACAACGTAATTTTCGCGCTTCTTTTCAGCCAATCAGGAAGGAGTTCAATATTGGAGATTTTAGATATTTAAGCGACGCGCTTACAAAGAATCAGGTTACTGCGATTCTTACTGTTATTGTGATTATTGTTGCTGTTGCAGCTTATTCTGCGTGAGAGACGCGCGATGCTGTACGCGGTACGCTATAGGATGTACGTGTTACGTACATGAACGCGGAGGTGTGATTGCCTAAGTATCTGATTGTATTACGCGAGATATTGTAGCTATTGCTCAAGTTGATTTGTCACGTAATATGAAAGTACGCATAAGTACCGCTGACCGTCGAAAATAAGAGCTTAGCAACCAGCAGATAATAGCACTAGTTATTAATATTCCTACGTCTTCAAGAATTACTATGTCGTGAGTCGCTCGTAGGTTTAGTACCTCAACAAGCAACAAAGGAGAATAAAATTTAGTGGAATCTTAAGTAAAATACTTCTATTTTTGAGTCTACCCCGTGTTATATACCTCAGTCATTCTTTCTCTCCCTGACTGAGAGTTAACTAGTGTTCTACAGGGACGAGCATAGCCTGTGCATCAAAGGACTTTTCATAGGTATGTACTCATTTATTTATAGAGTATTTCTCGACCGACTCCGAGGTAGACAAATGAACGACATATTATTGTCAACACACAGACAGCGACACAATGTTTGACTATGAAGGCAATATTAGCGAAAACAGAGCAATAATTACAATAATTTCTGCCTGAGCATAATCTCACCCTCAACAACGCCAGTCACAAGACATTTTGGAAATACAGTTTCCCCATTATTTAGACACGATATTAAAGCATCTTTTATTTGTACTGTACTCAAATAAGTGTAAAGACAGATATTATTGGCCTAAACTTTTATGAAGGATTATTTATCTTTCGAGCTTTGATGCCATGGTCCAGGATCCGTTTATACTTTACCTAAGGATGTCATCTACTTGTTTACTGAAACATCAGCTTCAGAATGAAAACCAATGAATCCCAGCTTCTTAGCCCAAACAAATGAATGTTAATAATTCCAATATTCCTGAGCGTAACAACCATTTGTATATATGTTTTTACTATACTAAAATGTGGAAAACAAATGTAGTTCAATTATTTGGTTAGGTATGTAATTAGTCATCTGGATGTTCAAGCCTGTGTTCCATGTAGCATAAGAACCTTAGAGCTGTTATTAGGTTTAACAAGTTACGCTCAACAAAATCTAGTGCCGGAGGCAAAACAAGAAATAAATGTTATGTGAACGTTGCAATATATATTCACATTACATATGTCGTTTCACTTTCAACTGTGTGCCTTGTCAACCTTGAGGAGTATTGCTAAAAAAAAGGCTACTTTCTCCATTTCGTACAATGTCTGTAATGTCATAGTACATAGAGACGGTATTACATTCCATCCAAAATTTCGATACCGAGATTTCATGAAAATACATGTTTTAGGATCTGTTGGAACCAAAAACTGTGTCTGTATATGTGTTTGTGACCGTGTGTTCGTTTGAATATGCCTTTTAACAATGATTTGTTACAGAAGAGTACTGAAAGTCATGTGAATGAAACACATAAGATATTTTATTGTTTCATTTATACTCCACCTTTAATTGCATGGTCCTACGCCGTCATTTCCCTGTGGAACATTTGCTTCTCGACAACTCTTGTATCGTTAGTACCGTTAAATTTCTATTTTCTTTTGATTTTATACATTAGATGTATAGATTCTTGTGAGATATCTTATCTCAGTTGCTGTCGGGTTGTTGGATCTGTAAGTAAAATTCGTTCCTTAGAGTTACCCCAAAAGCAAAGGTCGGTCGGATTGAAATCTGAAGATCGTGGCAGCCACTTTACGAACGGAACGTCGACATCCATATCCACACTTTGATCCATACTTCCAGATTCTGGGGTGGGTAGAGAAAAACGTGGGCTAAAGAAAAATTCCCACTACCCCAACTGGGAATCAAATCCGGGACCCCTCGCACAGCAGGTAGGAGCTCTACCAACTGAGCTATGGATCCAGCCTCTGCCGTTCCTATGTGGGATGAAAACAGGTCGGCAGAGCAGCTGAATAGATGTGTTGTCAATCACCTCTGGCAGCAAGAGCCAGCAAAAGCCGAGAGAGATCACACGTATATGATGGCTCGGAGAACGCAGGTAAAACAGCAGATGGTGTTCGGCAGAGAGCTGCAATACAAAAGACCGGAACCGCATGCAGGGATATGAAGATGTTAGACTGGTAAAACACAAGGATAAGATTCCTCCGAAGCACAGCTGCTGTGAGATATCGAATCAGTGCCATTGTTGTTGGTAATTACTTCTATCGCGTGCTAATTAATTAAATCCAAGAACCTCGATAACATTAGATAGCTAAAATGTTATCATCACTGGGAGAACTGTAATACGCTGCAATAAATTATTCTACAAACGATTCCTTCCCATGTTAACTTCTGAAATAATTGCAGTAGTGGCATTAATTCTGGGCACCGTTTTGTTAAGTTAACACTGTATTCCACTCAAATTTCAGGAAATGTAGCAATTTTATGATTATGAATTTAAATACCACGAGCAACACCATGAACACTATAATGTTAAAAATATGGAATTTTCCCAATTTCGAGCAACCCTATTATATGACAGTAATAAAGCAGCCGCGCCGTGGCTGAGTGGTTAGACTACTCGTCTATCACGTAGACGATCCGGGTTCGATCCCAAACGACCGCATATGAGATTTGTGCTGCAGGGGCGGGTTTTCTCCGGTTTCCCTCGCCACACTACCAAAAAAAAAAAAAAAAAAAAAAAAAAAAAAAAAAAAAAAAAAAAAAAAAAGAATTGAGAGTAATGATGAGCTAAGGCGCGCCGCACCACTCGCCTCTCATCTAGGCAGCTCAGGTTGTTCATGGTGTTGAATTTTAGATAGATGTCTTTAAATTTTGAGCTCCTCTATGTAAAATGAGAGCAATAAATCCAATTTTCACATTGGATACAACATAAACTAACAACATATATACATACACATATTTTATATTTAATAACAATACATTTTCCAAAGTGAGAATCTGAATTATTTCAGGATTTAATGTTGAATATGGAAGTGGGGGTTTTGCATTAATTTTAACGTAACCCATTAAGGCCTAAATTATATCCAATTTAGAGTAAATTGTTCAATTCAGTATTTGGTAACATTTCTGACTATAATTTATCACATAAAAATGAATCTGAATGAGAGTGGAACGCAATATTCAAATATGAAACTGGTTTAACAAAATATTTTATAAACTATTAGACATAGTTAATGTTTTGTAATGACATTACTAGCAATAATACAAATATCTTCTCAGACAGATATTCGCCTACAAATATCATTTTTGCAGCTACACACTCTAATACCTTTGAAACATATTGTCTAATAGACATTTTGGTAGATGTTACTCCAAGGTCACGAAAATGCGATACTGTGAGTTCAGGGTAGTAGCAAGGAGCAGGACCGAAGACTCCCGTACCCAGGCAAGCTTAGCAGGTAACAGCCCCCAAGCCTCCCGCGAAACCTGTGTAATTAGCCAGCAGGTGGAGCGGAATAGTTATGTCTAATTTTTTCTTTGATTTCTTTCAGTGTACTGCAAAATAATTCACAGTTAACACGTTTTCCGACGAGACTGAAATTACGGCGAGTAGGACAGGAAGGAAAAGTCTACTTCGGTTACACTTTGGGATTCCAGAAGTGCTTAAAAAGTGGGGTAGTGCGATGGAAGTGAATTGTTAAAAGTTGCAAAAGTTTTATTAAAACCTTTTCCATAGAAGAAATAGATGTCCTGGATATTCAAGAGGACCATAATCACGCGGCGCCACCTAGTGACAAAATTCAGAAACATAAAGTATTTTGTGATCTGAAGAGAAAAGCTACGGAAGATATATGTGAAAGGCCATCAAAACTAATATGATAATAAAATATTATAAACATAAAACTTCAACTGTTACCTGTTTCGACCGGGAGGCTACCTGCTTTAGGGTGGCTTGAGGGCTACGTAATTAGGGACCTTTAGGGTCCAGGAGGCTTTGGGGCTATTTTTCTGACCGCGGGAGGTTTCGGTACCGCACTCAGTAGCATACGGCATTTGGTAACATCTTAGAGATCTCATTATTCTCCTCCACCAATTGGTCTCCTTCTCCTCCGATGAAATACGGAGATAGGATTTCTGAAGCGGATCGTAAGGATGAGGAGCCCATTACCAGTTTCTGGTTCTGTTCTTCACAAACACACACACACACACACAAAAAAAACTACAATAGGCCCAAAAGCTGTAGTACCTACTCCCTGAAGTTGTTTTATGTCCTAAATTGTAGTCAAACTGAATTTTTAAGATATTTTTAGTATTGCCGGAATACACTTAACTTTTCAAAAGCTATACACATTTTTACTTTCTCTATACGTACTATGTGCATGGTATATAGAGAAGGTATTGCACTCCACCCAAAAATTCGATACCAAGATTTCACCGGAAATATATGTTTTAGGGACCCCTGTATCCAAATAAAGCATTCTCAGAAAAAGGTCCGTGTGTGTGTCGGTGTGTCTTGAAAACGATAGCTCAAAAACGAAAAGTCGGTAAAATACCAAAGTTGTTATTTAAGTTTAGTATACTCCAGGTATACGACGCGAAGATTTTGAAAAAAAAATTCCCCACCTCAAACTACCCTTTACATGGAACTTTTTTCTAAAATTGTTATTTTCTCAAAACTGGCTCTAGCGATTTTGATTAAAATTTCGTATACTAAAGATATTTACCTGACAAATAAAATGTATATCTTGAATTTTCGGGGAATAGCCTCTGAAGACTACTTTATTCTGGATGAATTTTACGGAATTTTCCATAACTGCTAAACCGTAAGAGATGGACAAAAACTTACAACACAAAAAATGTAGAGCACCTTAAAACACACAATTTATCTTATATATATTTTTTTTTCGTGGAGTTGATCGTTTTTGAGATACTACTTGTTTTTTGGTTTCAGCTTTAAAAAAATACTTTTCTCATACAGGAATTTAACAATTCCAGTCCATACAAACAAAGGAACTTCAGTCACATAGCAACCAACTTTTGACTTTAACCAATGGTACTCCCTTATTTTGCTCCTACTTACAAGGAACCAAGTAATAGGGCAATTTTTGCTATTGTTTTTCTCGGTTAGTATGAAGTAAATACAAGCACATGCTTTTTAACAATAATTTGTTGCAGAGATATAGAGAAAGTCATGTGAATGGAACACATCGGATTTTTATTCGTCACACATGACCAAACACACGTGTCATACTATCATACAAATACAAGCATTGGTCAATATGACCAAAGGAAGAAATCAAATATAAGAAATTTGCATTTTAAATTAAGTTACATTTATTAATGCCTTAGTTTGCCTAGGGTAATCGGATTCATTATGGTAAAACGTGTCAACGTATGAGCTATACATGCTCAGTTTTTGTTATATTTTGTTACCTACAAGTGCTCCGTCTCTTTCACGTATGATCTTGACATGATTTAAAGACCTGCTTATGCATGCGAAATTAATAAATTACTACTTTCAGACAAACCTTGGAACATTAAAACGTAATCCGGAATGCATTTTTCGTAATCAGATTTGAGAGAAAAAGAAAACAGTATGATTCCTAAACCGGTTCTTAAATTGTCCCATTGTAAGCTCAACATTAACTAAGGCATTTTAAATAATCATATCATGGCTGAATACATATCAGGATAAATTTCACAATGCGGCATTTGTGATTGGGTAAGACAGGAGAAAATCTTATGTGTTCTGTTCAAATGACTTTCTCTACATCTTTGTGACAAATTATTGTTAAAAAACTTATACTTCTATCTACACCATGCTAATCGAGATAAACATTAGCAGAGATTGTTTTTATTACTTGGTTCCTTGTAAGTAGAAGAGAAAATATATGATATTTTCCATTCAAATGATGTTTTTAGCTGTTCGTCACACAAACCTTTTATTCAAAAGATTAGTATTTTATCTAGATCGTACTAATCAAAATAAACTTAAGCAGAATTAGTCTTATTACGATCTTCCTCATAAGTAGAAGGGAAATAAGTGATATTCAGTTATAGTGATAGTCAGTTATTTAAAAGCTGGTGGCTATGTGGGACAGTTGAAATTCTATTATCTTTGCTTGCCAGGAGTAAACAAGCGAGAAACGAGAAGAAAGATATCTTCTTCCCGTTTGAATTCAATAATCCGCAATATCTCGAAAACGGTTAACTCTACAAAACAAAATGTAAATGACATAAATCGTTATGTTTTAATGAGATTGTGTAGTAAGATGTCTAACTCTCACGGTTTGCCAGTTATACAAAAGTAATTCAGAATGAAGTAGTCCTCAGAGGCTATTCCCAGAAAATTCAAGATATAAATTTCGTTTGTCATAAAATATCATAAACATAAGGTAATTAAAAATCGGATGTGTTACACTCACATAACTTTCTGTAGCTGCTCTACAAACCTCCTACAAAAGATTATTCTTCTTTGTACAAATGCTAATCAAGATAAATATTAGCAGAATGTTCTTATTACTCCTTAAAAGTAGGAGAGAATAAGGGAATGCGCTATGCTACAGCGATTGTCAAATGTTTTAAAAGCTAACGTCATGCGATTGTCATTGCAAATCATTTCTTTGCTTGGCCAGGAGTAGAACAAAAGAAAAACGGACCCTTCCTATCTGAGAAAAGTTTAAGTACTTCACAATTGAAACCAGTATTACTACGTGTGCAGCCATTACTACAAAAACAATAAAACCGTACAATAATGTAAAAAATCAATCTGTTACATTCACATGCTATAAACCATTCTCACGAAAGCCTATTCTACCATCTTCTAACCAATATTAACATAAGCAGAAATTATTTTATTGATATTTTCTTATAGTTAAAGGAGCATAAGGGATTACACTAGGTCAAAGCGAGTCATATATTTTGAAATCTAGTCGCAATGTGATGATATCTAAACATATTTCTTTTTCTATGGTCGGGACAAAAGCAATAATGACGATTTCCCATTTTAAAATACTATAAGCACTGAGAAATTTAAATCAATGATAAAGAAATGATTAACTTCACAAAAAATGTCTTGGGGCATAAACGTTGTGTTTTGATACCTATATATTTTTTTGATATTCTTGAAAAATCTTCGTCGTATCCTTAGAAGGTGCTGAACTTAAACATTAATGTTGGTATTTAACGGAACGTAAATATTTGATCTATGCTGTTCACGGACATACACACTTACACAGGAACCTTTTTTTTCTGGTTTTTGGAAATCCGTATCTCCAGCTATACCTCGATTATCAAATTTTTAGGTGGAATGTAGTACATTTTCTACGTTTGTTTAATGGTGTAGAGAACGTAATTCAAATTACGAAACTCGGCACTATTAGAATAATGTTTCCATGTGTAAATTTAAACATTTCGTTGTACGTACACTCAAGTTAACTACGTATTTGATTTATTCGAAATGCTATTGCGTAAATTTTCATCAGAAATTCATATTCCCATTCCAAAGATGATATCACTCAAATGACCTCTACATATTATCTGAATGATTTGGACTACATTCACGATCGGAAGAGCAGATTGACTTAAATGAACCTTCATATCAAATAATCTAATGGTAGACGATGAAAACAACATTAATCGTCCCTACCAAATATGGCGACCACTTTACTCCGAGACTGGCAGCAACTTTCACGTTTTTTTCTGCCGCGTTTTCGCTCCTTAAGTGCTCAAATGGAAAAAATTCATTTACACCGGATATTTCTCGGTTTTTTAACCCGACAGTTGCATGTTGCATGCCTGATCACAGACCGTTATGGAATCCTTTTTACGAGCTTCGTTTTCATCTGTGTAATTCCAAGTGCACTTGCGTGTATTTTATAGTTCAGTGATCTCATTCCGCAGAAGAAATACTTTCCAAAGGTTGTTTCTCTGATCGCAGCATCGGTAGATCTAAATTAGTCAGAGGCAAGTAAATAGTTCAAAGCTTATTTTTAGAGCTTGGAAGATGCTGAAGGTCAACTGATGAAACGCTAATTAGAGAATGAATATTATGGACCAATGTGTATTTTATAGTTCAGTGATCTCATTCCGGAGAAAAATACTTTCTGAAGGCTGTTTTCTCTGATCGCAGCATTGGTAGCTATAAAGTGGTCAAGAGGCAGGTAAATAGTTCAACGCCTTATTTTATTTTAGGAAGTTTAAAGTCAACTGATGAAACGCTAATTAGGGAATGAATATTATGGAACTACTGTTAAATAAATATATATAACGTGTGTATGTAAATTTGAGCTAACAAGCAAACATCCTCATGTGGAAAATAAAAATGTAGTTTTTTCTTCTTCTATGTTTGTAATGTCAAAACAAGTGCTTATACAACTTTTTTATAACGGGAGTGCAACTGCTTCGCGAGTTATTTACTTATAAATAAGTGAGGGGAAGGGGGTGACGTTTGGTTTCATATGAGAAGAAATAAATTTCTTACCTTAATTGAAGCTTCTCGAAAATACTACACATCTCCAAACACGGTTATTGTTCTTGAACACATATCCTGCAGTAATGACATCCTACAAAAATGTGTGTAAAATATAATTTCACTGTACACCATCCCCACCTAATAACCGCCACTTTTTCGTATTTATCATATAGTCCTTCAAGTACGATTGGCTGCTCGCTGGACTATCAGAAAAAAACCAAAACCATTTCCAAAACACAATGGATTATTGCTTTAAAACTTTTAAAGAATAAATGCGAAAAAGTAGCAGTTATTAGGTATGGATGGTATACAGTGAAAGTATGTTGTATACACTTTTTTTGTGGAATACCATTACTGCAGGGTTATATGTTCAGCTATAATAACCGCATTTGGAGATGTGTAGTACTCCTGAGAAAATTCTATCGAGGAAAGAAATTTAATTTCTTCTCACATGAAACCAAACGTCACCCCCTCCAATGCCCTTATTAATATGAAAATAACTCGCGAAGTAAATGCACCCGCGTTATAAACATTTGCATAAGCATTTTTTTTTTTTTTTTTTTTTGACATTACAAACATGTTGGAAGAAAAATCTCACATTTTTCCTGCCCCATGAGAATGTTATCTAGAGAGAACGAGAGCGATAGCAGCATAATTAAAACACAAACTTTCGAATAAAGCCCATATATTATTCTTAAGTGAGACTTTCAGAAAGTTATCTCTGAACTTCTTAAACAACCACTTAGTTCTATAATTTTACTTTCTCTATAATGCTATCTGCATAAATATCTACACATAGTAGGTAGAAAAAAATATTGAATTCCATTCAAAAATTCAATACCGAGATTTTACCAGAAATATATATATATATATATATATATATATATATATATATATTTGTAAATAAGATCTCCTGAATAAAATATTAAAAAAAAAGGATTTTTACATAAAATGTGTGTGTGAACACCATAACTCAAAAAGAAAGTTAAATCCAAACTTGGTTCTGTTTAAGTTCAGCAGCTTCCAAAGTTGCGACACGAAGTTTTTCAGGAAAATGTCCATAACTCCAGCTACCCTTTACATTTAAAAAAATGCTGTAATTTTTTTTTACTAAAACAGCATATGTTTAAAATATTTTCATGATAATGATATTTACATCTTGAATTTTTTGTGGAATATCTTTTAAAGACTTCTTCATTCTGGATGCCTTTTCTAGACTTGTAAACCCTAATAAACAGCAAAAACCTCTTAAACAAAAATTGTAGGTCACATTATAACGTACAGTTAAAGTTATTTTTTGTAGGGTTAAATATTTCCGAGATATTCCTTGTTATTTTTCTAATTACAGAGCCTTCCTGAAATAGGAGGTGGTTATTGACGTTTTCTTTTAATTCTGGCCATGCAAAGGATGGATTACAAGGTCATCACATAGCGAACAGATTTTATAAAATTTATAAAACTATTTTATTTTATATCGATTTAACTTCTTGGCCATATTGGGACGGATCTGTTCGGTAAAATATCTCGTTGATGGTATGTGGAGGATAGCTTTCAGGACTATTCCCGTATCATTCCACATTTACATAGTGCCAAGAAGATGGTGCTTGGGTACCATTCTATATGCTTTCACCATCCGTATTCAGACGGCGGAGTACAGACAAACTTCGAAGCCTTTGGTCTAGTCTCCAACACCGTAATTAGAAGCAAATTTGTCAGCCCTCGAGGCCACATCCCTACGTAGCATACTTTTCCGCAACAAGTAGATGGCGCTAAAGTGACATTCAGATTAACTACTTTAACTTCTGTGGATAGCTGGCAGCGCATTTGTTATTACCATCTATTTTCAGTTTTTTTTTCTAGAACTACATTAGACTGAAGATGGAATTTTGAGTCATGGAATTAAATATCCAATTCCATATTTACCTTAGTGACTGAGTAAGACCACGACAAACTCAGCCACATTAATCGCCCCACAGGGATCGAACTCATAACCTGCCAATGCGGGTTAATTTGACTATCACTTTGTTTAGTGTATTCCCTTATTTACCTTATAAGTACATACAATTTTTGATTACAGCTAGCTCTATTAGTATATAGTAGATACAAGAAAAAATTATTGTAAAATCCAAAAGTGTTACATTCACATAACTTTATCTATTCTGCAAACAAGCTATGCCTATAAAAGATTGTTCTTCTATCTACATAATGCTAATCAACATAATCATTAGTAAAACTGGTCTTATCATTTGCTTCCTTGAAAGTAGAAGTAAAACAAAAGAATGCACAAGGCAAAGTCAGTAGTCTAATCTTTCCTAAAGCTATTTGAAACAATTAAGATTCGATACTCTTTGCAGTATAAAAGAACAAAACAAGACAGAGACAAAACGAAAAACTAATTTCCTTTGAGAACGGTTTTATGTAGTTAATAGTTCAAACCAATATCAAGGAATACATCGGAAACGGTTAATTCTACAAAAAATGGTGTATGACATTTACATCTTTGTATAGTACGTTATTGTCTATTTCTTAAGGTTTACTAATTATACAAAAGACGTTCAAAATAAAAAGGTCTTCATACGCTATCCCCAGAAAATTAAAGATATACCTTTTGTTTATTAAGAAAATAATTTAAACATATAATATTTTAATCAAAATACATAGCACATAGTAGCTAGAGATGGTTTTGTATTTCATCCAAAAATGCAATGTCAAGATTTCACCGGATAAATATATACATATACACGTATGTAAATATATACACACACAAACACACACAACTCCCTTGAGTCCAAAAAAAGAAATTTTAGAAAAAGGTCGGGGTATGTGTGTATGTGTCTGTGGGCAGCATAGCTCAAAAGCGAAAACGCCGTTAAATTCAGACTTATTTTTTATGTTCAGTATCTTCCAAGGATGCGATACGATTATTTTGAAAAGCCTCCCCCACCACAAACCACTTTTAACATAGAAGCATTTTTGAAAATTTTGTTTTTCTCAAAAATTGTCTCTAATATACGGCATTTTAATCAAAATTGTTAAAGATATTTGCATCCCAAATAAACTGTATATTTTATAGCCTCTGAGGACTTCTTTATTGGATGAGTTTTACAGAACTTTGCATAAGGGTTAACCAACTTAATACACAAAAACTGTGGACCTCATTAAACTACATAATTTGTGTCGTGTACTTTTTTGTTGTAAAGTTGACAGTTTGTGAGATATTACTTGTTGTTGGTTTCAGTTTTAAACTACCTAACAAACCGAACTTCAGCCGTTTGTCCACCACAAATCTCTAATGCGGTCGCTTGGGATCAAACCCGGGCCGTCTAGGTGAGAGGCGAGTGGTCTAACCACTAGACCACGGCGCGGTCAGTGTATTCCGTTATTTCCCCTCTACTTACAAGAAAGTGAGTAATAAGACCAATTCTGCTATTTATCTCTATTAGCATGATGTGGATAAAAGTATATTATTAGAATAATTTGTATTTGGAACACCTAGAGAAAGTTATGTGAATTAATCACGTCAGAGGTTTTACAATACCAAGACTTACATATTGCATGTAAAGGTTAGCTGCGGATAGGGATTTTTCTGAGGCATCTCTGGGACATACTGAATTTTAATACCAAGTTTAAGCCTCGCCGACTTTTTCGTTTTTGTGTTATGCTGTCCACACACACACACGTACGTAAACAGACTTTGACTCAGGGACCTCAAAACACATATTTTCGGTGAAAAATCTACATCGAATTTTTGGATGAAATAAAGTAACCTCTCTATCTACTACGTATATAGTACGTGTAGAGAACGTAAAAATAGTTTGTTGCTGAACATATAGAGCATTCATAAGGATATAATATCAGAACGGTAATGAACGGCTTACAATATGTAAATGTTTTAGTATAAGTTTCTCCTGGTTGAATTTTACTACTGCCCATTCTTGTAACATGTATTCTCTTCTTCCTTCGGTTAAGTTCATTGCTAACCAAATTCGGGTTGTGGTATAAATAACCTAAGTATTGCGGTTATGTCTTGCAGTAATACTGTGCGTACCTCATAACCAGCTACACTTGAGCCAAATACGAGGACTTTTTTTTTTTTCTCCCCAACTTCCAATAGGCTATAAATAAAAGACAAGTTCATAGAAAACAATTATTTTATTACTAAACGTTTTGTACACTTATGGTATCACCGAAAATATTGAGATATTGATCATACCTGTGCACAAGCTTCGCAATACCCGCTTCAAAAAATGTTGCCGCCAATGATTTCAAATGAGCATTGACGTTCTTTTGAAGATCTTCGTACTTTACGACTTTTGCGGAGAACCATTCAAAACAAACGAAGAGGAATGCTGACTTCAGGAATTGTGTATCCTTGACAACGCTCGTCCACACATTGCTGGCAAAACCCATGGCTCCTTGAACAATTTCAATGGGGCATTTGAGATCATCCACCGTACAGTCCTGACCTGGCACCATCTATTTTCACCTTTTTCCCTGAACTGAAGACATGGCTAAGAGGGCAGCACTTTCAAAGCATCGAAGATCTTCAAAACAACGTCAATGCTCATTTGAAATCATTGACGGCAACATTTCTGAAGCGGGTATTGCAAAATTTGTGCACAGGTACGATAAATGTCTCAATATTTTCGGTAATTATGCTGAAAAGTGACCACAAGTGTACAAAGTTTTAGTAATAAAATAATTGTTTTCTATGAACGTTTCTTTTATTTACAACCTATTGGATGTTGAAAAATAATACGTTCCTCGTATATACTACATAACCAGTTACACTTTAATGATATATATATATATATATATATATATATATATATACATATACAGAATATACCAATATATACATATATATAATGTTACGATTAATTTAAAATGGAGAGATAATATAATAGTAACATATACTTGCAAACTAGTAAGGGCTAGAGAAAACTATAAGTATAACACAAAAGACATTATTCATTCCCAAAACTTTTACATATGTCGCATTGGACGACTTTCGTTTGAAATGAATTGCAAATCAGCAACAATGTAATTTTTTTTCTTATAATTTCCATTTTGGGAATATGAGACGACAAAAAAACAAGAAAAAATATCACTCCTAATTACGCTTTATCTCCAAAAATATAAAGGTTTCGAAAACATATTACACACATATCTTATTTTTTAACGTACGTACATGACTAATAGTATTTAAGTTATTTTTTCTTTTTAGTTGTTTCATTTGTGATCCCCCTTTAACTTCTATGGTGACTTCAATGGTCATATCGGGGGCTTTTCAACTTGTGAAACAACTCTTACATTCACTGTGGTTATCATGCTATCCTCTAAAACCCAAGATTTGAGGTTCAAACCTGGAGGATTATGGATTTTTCGAACGCAAAATCGTTAGCATAGCTTCCTTTAGAAAGGAAGTAAAGCCGATGTCCCCGTGTAATATTTATTTGCACGTAAAAGAACCCCATAACTTGAAAGAAGAAGGTTCCTGGACAACATTTTCCGCCATTTCGCGTCCGCAAGTCGTGATTTCTTCCTACAGTGCTAATTGTGGTCGACGAGCTGATCCCTCGTCACCATGGCGCATAGACTCATAGTGGCGAACTCACGAACTAGATATTCAACTCCAATCATTGAAACATCGTAACTATACCCTTTGTTACACTTAGGAAATACAGGAATACTACCACTACTACGACCACTTGACCACGGAGGTACTCACTTAAACCTTGAATTTTCTGCAAAGTCTGTAAAGTTCTCCCCATAAAACATATTTTTATAATTTTGTGTGTCTGATAAATCGTAAAATATGAAAAAAAAAAAAAAAAAAAAAAATACATAAAAAATTATGATCTGGCTAAATCACACAATCTATCTCAACATTTCGTTTATACTTTCTCTACAGTGTACTAGGTAGGAAGATCTCAAAAACAAAAATTCCCTTAAATAATAATATTATTATTTAAGCTCAGCATATTTCGAGAATGCGTAACGAAAATGTTTAAAAAAATTCCTTCCTTCATTAAAAACTACTCTTTACGTGGAAAACGTTTAAAAAATGAATATTTTCTCAACGATTTTGCTTAACATTACCATGCCTAAGATATTTTCAACACAAATAAAACGTATATATTCAACTTTCTTGGAAAAACTTCTGAAACCCTCTTCATTCTGGCTTAATTTTACGTTAGAGAAATACTTCACAAAAAAAGCAGATTCGTTAAAACATGCAGCTTTAAACGGATATATGGAATACTTTTTTGTGGAGTTATACCATGGCGCGAGCTTTTAAAAGATTTGACAGTTGCTGCAGCCTATTTTTCTCCTTTATTGTTCTTGTAATTGCAAGGAACTACGTAATAATACAATTTCTGCATGTTTATCCCATTAATGTTTGATTAGCATGAAATAACTATAAGAATAGTTTGTTGTGGAATAGGTATATGGAGCTATTTGCATGAAATGCATCAGAATTTATATTGGTTTAAATTGTCAAAACTTGCGTGATTTTATTGTGCAAAGTGAGACAGTACATGTCTTGTCACGGGGCTAAGAATGCTTTAAGAGTGAAATATAAATTGTAGCAAATAATATAATATATACAAAGAGGGGGAAAATGTAGACATTTAAAATGGGCGGGGAAGAAAGATTTCAAACACGTCTAAGTAGCTGATTTGTCCCGAGTCGGCGAGCGACCCCGAAAGCACAGTTAGGGGTAGAGCATTGAACCGAATGGGGTGAGAGTACACTGCCCGGGGGGAACATAACAGTAAAAAGAAAACAATGCTACCGCTGATCAAGTGACACTTTTTTGAGGCACTGGGCGTAGAACATCGGGGAGCAAAGACGTGATATTTGGGGTCCGTGGTGGAGGCGAACAGGCTACCATTAGTTGTGAGGAAAATAGTTATTTTAATACAGACCAGAGTGCGGAATTAGTCACTGCATCAAAAGTAATAAGTAGTAATAGTGGCGGTCGCGTAAAGCGACACAGGAGAAATGCGTGTGTGTTCGACGGCGGAAAAAGGCCGAACTAAATGAATAAAGCACCTGAGTTGTACCACACACGAACAGCTAGCAAAATGTTGAGATCGGGCACCCACAAATCCACACCATTCATATAGCCACAACCTGCGCCGGGGATACGAACCCGCAACCCCGTTACCGCCCCAAAAGTCACTGTCTCTCTCTCTCTCTCTCTCTCTCTCTCTCGTGATGTAAGATGTCAAGCCTGCACCCAGTGACCCACATTTTAAGGATTTTGGCTATAGCTTTATCCGCTTGCAAAGCGAAATGCAAAAGTTTATCTCAACTTCGTCGGTAGAGAAAGCCATGCGGATGTAACATGAGGCGTTTATAGTTTCATCAATATAGGGTCACTAAGCTGCTACGTTAACAATATCTGTATTTAATTAAGACATAAGTTCTATTTTACTTATGTTGAAATTAAAGTACTCAATTCAGAGCTGTAAAGAGATTAGGGAATAATCCCACTAAAAAAAATCGCCCAATCGCAGCAGAGAATCGAACACGAGAACTTAGGTTATAGAAAATTGACCAACAGATACAGAGGCAGTCACGTTCGTATAAATTTTCTTACTTTTCTAAATGTTTTCAAAGTGTTTAACGCCCGCTTTTACTACTTGTGGCACCGCAGGCGATATTTTTCTAACTGCCGACGTTGTGATGTGTGGATACAAATATCAGAAAATTTTAACAATGTTATGCTAATAGGAATACTCAATTGCAATCAAATTATTTAAATACTTTGTTTTATTATGTGAATTGCATAATCAAAATGTTTCTGAAAATTTGAACAAAAAAATGGATGGCATTTTTTCAATTGCAACTTCAAACGGAACAAAAGAACTTTAAAGCTTGATATTTCAATAACATTAACTATTGAATAACGTCCTATGTTTTTAAAAGTTAGGGATGTTAATCTCAAAATTAATTATTTTAATAAAAATACAAATTTTGAAATATTACTATTAGTGTTAGGATAATTTTATCATTTGTAATACTATAATAGATACTTTTGCCCATTCTGAGAGATGTGTGTAACATTTTAAAAGTGTAAAAATGTAGTGTTCGGTAAAATGCTATTTTATAAAACAATAGATATGCCCGAAAACAGGTGTATTGTTTGATCTTTAAATAACTGTAGAGTCTGAAGCAAGGGGAGGATAGCTGAATGTTGATTGTCTATAGATTTACAAATTTAGTACTTGCTTTATAAAACAATTTTAGATTTTTCCATCGATTGTAGTCAAAATTTCACCCACAGTGTCCCTTAAATTTATTTGCGAGATTGGTTGATATCTGGTGTTCTGTTGGAATATCTCGGCTCCTCTAACGTTAGCCTAAAACGTTTTATTTTGTAGCCCCATTTTCAATTTCCGTACATCCATATGTGTAAGTGTTTGGTTAGTATACTTTTGAAATTTGGGTCATTGTGCGAAATGGTTATTAAAAAGCCGACGTCACGCATCCAGTTGCTCTTATTCAGATACCAGATTCTTACGATAGTCTGAATCCTTTAACTCAACCCGAACGGAAAATGAATTTTCAATTCTTTTAGATTCATATTTCGAATCGCACACACATGAATGCATTCACACTTTCCAACAGCAATTATTGATACGAAAATAAAAAAATAAAAGAAAAATCTCGCTTTTAGCGAGAATCATATCTCTGGATTTAGTAGATAGCACGCTAACCAAGTCGCCCTCTGTGGTGTAATGCTTACCATGCTAACTTCATATACTCAAAGGTTGCGGAGGACGATGGACTTTTTCGGGTGTAAAAATCCTTAGCATGGCTGCCTTCGGAAGAGAAGTAAAGCCGTTGGTCCCGTGTCGTAGAATTACGGCACGTAAAAAAACTTCAAGCCTGATAGAGAGACCTCTAAGCAAAATTAAGCGGTCTTTCACGTCCAATTTAGAATTGGACGCTGAGAACCATAGTAGTTAAAGAGCGTCCATAAGTAAAACGCCATTTACATTTATTTTACGCTAACCAAATACACCAACAATATCAAGAATCGAGTAAAAATATAAAATGCAGAATAAAGGATGTGTTATTCACAGTGGATAAATAGCAATAATGACGCAGTAACAAGAAACACATTACCCCGCCTCGATAGTGTGCGGGTAGCGTATCTGCCTCACATTCAAGAGGGCATGATTTCAAATTTCGCTTAAGATGGCTTACCCGCATTAGGGTCTTTTCCTATTCCCGAGAAGGAGAATGTCGAGTAAATTTAAGCTCCATGGTGCTTAGGGTTACTCGACGCTCGTCTTCTCGGGAATAAGGAAAAACCCGAAAAAAAACTTATCCGGATAACCCACCCTAAACAAGATTCGAACTCGCGACCTAATGAATGTGGGGCAGACACGCTACCCCCACACTACACACGCGAACAAAGATCATTTCAGTATCATTTTACCGATTTCTTTCATTGTCCAATATGAACGACTAAATTAAAATACGTTAAACTGTTCTCCCAAGAGAGAGAAACATATTTTTCGCTGACATTCACAGTCACCTAAAACCTAAATTTTTCTTCCCTGGTTTTATCTACACAATTTGTTTCTAGTTAACTGCACATTTAGAACATACTTTATTATTAAAAGATTTCGATTGTTCTTGCGGAAAGGAAGAAACATTAGAACATTTAATCTTCAGCTGCCCTCAGTTCACATACAGAAGATGCTGTTTGAAATTCCATTTAAATAATTGCAATATAGAATTTACAAAATCATTGCATAAACATTTTAATAGAAGATGTTATAAATATTTTGTAAGATTTGTCTACATAATCTATCGAACACTGTAAAATATACCTATGTAATTAAATTATTGCAATTATATGAGAAAGAATTGAAATTCCATACATTTGATTGCCAGGAGTAAACAAACGAGAAGGGAGAAGAAAGATTCTTTCTCGTTCGAGAAAAGTTTAAGTGTCTTAAAATAGATAACAATAAAAATGTCTCGAAAACGGTTAACTACAAGAAATTATATACAACAACAAATGTGTGTTTTAATGAGATCTACACTTTTTGCTAGTACGTTTTTGTCTATCTCTTATGGTTTGCCAGTTATATAAAAGTCATCTAGAATACAGAGATCTTCAGAGGCTATTATCAGACAATGCAAGATATACATTTCATTTGTCATAAAATATTTTAAACATAATTAAAATAAAAATCGTTAAAGCCTTTTTGAGAAAATTAAAATTGGCGAAAAATGTTCCATGTAAAGGGAAGTTGGGGATGGGGGGATTTTCTTGAAACGCCTTCGCATCCATGGAAGGTGCTCAACTTAAATACCAAGTTTGGTTTTCGTTTTTCAGTAATGCTACCCACAGACACACACACACACATGGACATGTTTCTAAAAATGCTTTTTTTTTAATCAGGGAGCCTCAAAACATGTGTTTCCAGTGAAATCTCGGTATCGAATTTTTGGGTGCATTACAATACCTCCTCTATACACTATGTACATAGTATGTATAGAGAAAGTATATCTAACGTGGTGGATTACAAACTAGTTATTATTAGTGATAATGGGTTTAAAATGTATGTTACGATCAAATAGATGACTAACGCCTTCGCGGAGAGCCGAGTGTTAAAAGTAAAATGATTTCATTTTACGATGACGAATTGATTTCATTCACGAGATCTGCGATCACGGTTTCTTGCAATCTTGGTTAAAATGTCGGTACGCAGGGCACCTGACTAGCAACCAGATGAGCTAAGATGTCTTAATGCGTGTAAGCAAGGACGTCACTGCCCTTACCATGTACCGTAGGGCAATTTGTGGTAACCTGAACCAACCACTTAGCCTGGCAACTACAGCCATCAGAACACGCAAAAAATATGTGCCAGAGGAAACGGATCGACCCGATTAACATCGACTTTATATCCGCTATCGATACTTGTCGAAAACGTATACGTCCATAAGTAAACAAGCATTTCTGTGTTCATTTTCGTATTCTTTTAGATTTATTCAAAGATAAGTATTAGACTTTTTGTTTCTTCTCAGTTATATCATTTTCCAATGACCATGCAGGATTTGTGCCCAAAAAGCTATAAAATCCATCAGTTTTCACAAATAGATTATAGATAATAAATTTGGAAACTGGATCCTGGTCTATAAATGTGTGTAGAAAAGATTAGAAAAACAAACCAAATTCCATTTTAGAAGATTAAATTGGAGGAAATATAATCAATGAAGATGCAAATATTAAAATTGTGATCTATTGCACTCACATGACTTTCTCTACCCACTCAGCAACAAATTATCCCAATAAAAGCATAACTCTCTACTTCAAGATAACCGAAATAAACATTACCAGAAATGTTTGTGTTACTTAGTTCCTATTTAGTGTAAGGGAAGCAAGGGAATATACAAGGTAAAGCGATAATCAAATATTTTAAAAATGGTCGCTATGTGTTGCAATTGAAGTTCCCTTCTCTTTGTATGACGAGGAAGAAAAAATTATTAACGACTTCCCATTTGAGAAAAATATAAGTATTGGAAATTTTAAACTAATAATAAAAAAATCCCTAAAGTGGTTAGCTGTAAAAGGAATGTATGTGACAGAAATTGTTTGTTGAAATTTATGCTTTTTGTGTAGTAAGATTTTGTCTACATATTACTGGTTATCAGCTTTGCAAAGTGTTTTCAGAGGACATTTTCAACATATTCAGGATATAGGTTTTATTTGCAATTTAAATGTCTTTAATATACGATATTTTAAACAAAATCGTAGCCATATTCGATAAAACCAAAACTATCGAATAATGTTCCTGTAAAGGGTAGTTTGGGATGGGAAGATGCTAAACTTTAATACCAAGTTTAGTATTTAACAAACTTTTCGTTTTTAAGACACTCTTTTTTAAGACAGACACTCTTACAAAGAGAGACAGGGGGCAGAGTGAGATAGAGACAGTGACAGGCATAGATAGGGTCCTTTTTTTAAAAGCATTTTTTTTCGGAGGCATAGATCTTCATAACATGTATTTCCGGTAAAATCTCGGTTTCGAATTTTGTGATGGCATACGATATCTTATCTGCTTCTACATACCTACATAATAGTACTTGGTAAATACATTTAAAATGTTGATATTCAATAATGTAAGCCTGAGATGTTACTTATAATACTAAGATTAAATTTCCGTCTTATTTCCTAATATATACTAATTTATGAGTTAATTCTGCAATATATGCTAAGTAGCACCTAATTTACAAACGAACTACATAAATTAATCCGTTACCTCAATAAGGACGCCCTTAAAACTGCTGCTTTAGAAAAAGAGAATGTAGATATTTAGAAACACTAACTTCTAAATCGTTATATAGAAATTAAATTTTGAACACTGTCCGGTTTTTTATAATCGGATGTTTCAACACCATCTCCAAAAATAGCAAGCTATCAGATGTCCTTGCTTTGAACTAGGACAGTGAATAAACTTAGCTTCAGTGCTTCTCTAAAATATAGCCAGTTTGATTGGTTTCTTCTGAAAATGCAATGCCTAAAGAATGTGTCCATGTTTCTCGACCTTTCCTTGAGCTTTTCTAGCGCTGACTGCTAGAAAATATTTAGGAAATAATACCGTAATGTTTTTAACTGGTAAGTTACTTGACTATTCCCGATATAGGTTAATATGATGAATGAATTGTTTATTACAGATGGGAGATTAATATTAAATTTGATTACTCGGAATAATGGCTTAGAAGATTTATCTAAATCCTCTAACATTTCAAATTAATAAATTATAATTGCCTAAAAACCAAAGATCATCTGACTTTGCTGGTTAACCGTAGATCTAGCACAACTTTTATCAAACATCTCAATATTTACTGAACATAAATTTATTTAAGATCAAAACATTATACTAGTCTTTTCCCTACACTACAAAGACATCCCTCATCAATTGAAATAGTTTTATATCCTATTTAGCCTATAGTATATTTTTCATCCTTTGTCAATCGCGATTAAACACACAAGAGAAATTGGGCTTCTGATGCGACCTCTAGCTTAAAAAATATTAAACACTTTAGTTTTTAATGAAAACTGGGTCACCATATTTGATTTTTAAATTCGTAAATAACATAAAATGTAGATTATACGTAAAAAATCTTTAAATAAGTGTACTGTCAGGATTAAAAAGTGTCTCACACTTAAAATAGGACAAAAACATAATTTTCATAAATTTAACTCCCAAAAATCTCAAATTCTAAGTCAATTTTGAGCCTCTTCGCCTTTGAAGATAAATTAATAATTTCAAGAATTCCAATTTTTGGGAGTTTTAACAACAATGATCTTTTCTTTTGATTCTTAAAATGTCGAAGTTCTTGGCTATTCCACTTGCAAATTTTTCCACGAAATAGGTTTGTCTTTAAACGAAATTTTAGCAGTTTTTTTTTATTTTATAAAAGTGGTAGTTATATCCGCTCTAAAATAAAATTATTTTACTACAGATATTAAGAACTAATATATGTGATAACCAGATCGTATTTTAAGCTATAATGCTCCTTTTTTTCACGAAAGTATGGCAACCTATGCGTGAAACATGATAAATAATCAGAAATTTATATTTTGTTTTGGGAAATGTATCTATGCTTTGGTAGCACATATAGTATGTGTATAGTCCAAAAAATCTTATAATACATTTTATGAATCTCTATAGACTCTGATTCACAGTTGGTTTAAGAAATGATGGTACTTCACATAAGATATATCCAGGACACTGCCGATTACCTAATGGCAACACTTTTTCACTGATCACTTGGCACACCACAAGCACATTACACTACACCACATTGATGGGGTTAAGTGTTCGCCGCACAGCAGCACAGAGATACACTGAGGTGCTTGGGGCCTCTCGGCTCAGAACGTTCCTCCGTGCGGGGAACAGAGGAGAGGGGGGTCGGCCCACTCTTAGCCAGTCCCTCCTGGACATTGTTGCGCCCGAGTAATTATCCTGGGCAATGTCTCCGCGAGTCATACCTCCGGGGGTCGCCAAATTCTTTAACTTTTCGTTTTAATGGCTCTAGGAAAGTTTGCCAAGTAACTTCTATTTGATCTTTAGATGCGAGATGTCAGATCAGTTTATTCATAGAATTGTTAATAATAAAATATTCTTTGCAATTACTGAATTAAAATAAACTTAATCTAATATGCCTTAACTTACCTGAAAGCAAAATAAATAGTTCATTAATTTAAAGCTTTTAAGAAAAAATGTGATCACACGACATTTCTCTAATTACTCTGCAACAAACTATTCCTGAAAAAGCTTATTCTTCCATATACGTCATCCTAGTTGAGATAACCATTAACAGAAATGCACAAATTACTTGGTTACTTCTAAGTATAAGGAAAATAAAGGTACACACTAGGCTAAAACGATAATCTTGCAATTGAAATTGTCTTCTCTTTGCATGAACAGGATAATAAAAATGAATAACGACTTCTCATTTGGGAAATATCTAAGTATTGAACATTTTAAAACCAATAACAAACAATGTTAGATCTACAAAAACAAAAAACGACAAACGTATTTTTAACGAGATCTGCGTGCGTTGGATAGGTAGAGTCACCTAAAGAATTCAACGCCATAGCCGGGATTTGAACCACGGATCTCTCGGTCTTTAGTCGGTTGCTCTGCCTCTAAGCTACCATGGCAACATAATGTCATGGCATTAATTTTCTCAACTGACTCTCATGTTTCCAGGTAAACCACAAGATCCTAATGACGACTTACAAAGTTGCAAGTACTTTTAAGTCCCAGGATTCATTGTATAGCCAACTATTATGGAAAAATGTGATAATTTTAATTGTTTTCATGTATGTGCGGTGCAGGTTTGTTGACATGTTAGCTCAGTGGTAGAGCAACTGGCTACAGGCCGGGAGATCCGTGATTCAAATCTCGACCATAGCATTGACTTTTTCAGTCTGACTCTACCTATCCAACTCCTGCCCTACACACTGTGAGGAAACAATTAAATTATCACGAGAGCTATATTGTTTGTGTAGTAACTTTTTGTCTATCTCTTACGAATTACCAGTTATCCAAAAGTAGCTCAGAATGAAGAGAATTTCAGAGACTATTTCCAACAAATTCAAGACATGAATTTTGTTATATAAATGTTTATAGCTTACGATATTTTAATCAAAATCTATGATAAATTTGAAAATGAATAAAAGTCTTCTAAGTAATTGGTAGTTTGGGTTGTGGGGGTGGGGTGAGAATTCTGAAAAACTTTGTTTCTCATCCTTGGAAGATATCAAACTTAAATATCAAGTTTGTAATTTAAGGACTTTCCGTTTTTAAGTTATGTTGTCTACACACACTCACACACATACACACACGCAACGTATCTTTTTTCTGAAGTTATTACTAAAAACAGGCATTTCCGGTGAAGTATCGGTATCGAATTTCTGAGTGGAGTACAATACCTTATTTACCCACTATGTACCTATTATGTAGGTCGTAAAGATCAACTGTGTTTGCTTACATTTCAGTTCATTCCCGGGTGGCCGAGGTCGCTCGCCTCCCTCTAGGGAGCCCGGATTCGATTCCGAGTGCCCGCATGTGGGATTTGTGGTGGACGAAGCGACGTCTGGGCGGGTTTTCTCCGGGTACTCCAGCCACTCATTCCACCAATTGCTCCATCATCACCTTTCCTATCATCAACTTCGCTTACGTTTCATATCATCCACTTCCTCATGCTTATACCTGCCTACGGCGATCCCTCGTAACAGGTTCTCCATTCTATGGTTTCGTGCCGTTGGCTCCCCAACAGGCTTCTCACCCCTAGGTATTGGCTTGTAAGACCTAAGGGGGTATCAGTCCTACAAATACGGGAAAGGTAAGCAGATACAAACGAAAGTGTTTGTATATGGAACAGCTAAAGAAAGTTATGGGAATGGAACACATCAGATTTTTTTTTTCTTTTCCTTGCATGATTTTGTTTCTAACAAATACCAACTTGCCAAACTCTTTCTTGGAAAAGTACTTAGCATGTATAGAAAATTCACTTCTCATATTAGTTGTATATTTTAATGGGTAGAAAAAGTTGCACATAAGATTTTTAAAATTAATTTGCTATACGGTACAAGGTATGTTACATGACTTCTTACCTAGCATACATGTATAACATCTGTACAATCTTTTTTATTTCTGTAGGATTAAGCTACTACAGGTAGAATATGGTGCGTCTCTTTACGCTTAGTAATGCGTGTTTATAGAGGAAAATGAGAAAGGCGTGAAATTATGTGTATATTTATGGGACAGCACGCGAAGAGCGCTTCGTGAGCTCTCAAATAAATAATATTTAATACTTATAACACCACGTGCTGAGAATCGCATGCAAATTTAAATATTTGTGTTTATATTAACAGTAGGAGAAGTGAAATAAACATTTTCTGTGCTATATTTTCACAAACATGAAACACAATTCAGAATATTCTTTAAGAATAATTTAAAGTTTGTCAATTTCCAAATACCAGAAAATCATTTCTTTGAACACTAAGTTCCCTTAATATGGCTTTCTCTGCATCTCAGCTACAAATTATTGTTAAAAAGCTTATTTTTCTATTTACTTCATACTAATCGAGAAAAAAATAGCAGATATGGACTTATTACTTGTTTCCATGTAAGTAGAAGGGAAATGAGGGAGTACCATAAGCTAAAACGATAATCGAAAGCTGGTTTTTATGTGTGTAAAGATCCTTTGTTTGTATGGACAAGAGTTGACAAATTCCCGTATGAGAAAATATAAGTATTTTAAAGCCCGCTTGGGTAGTGTGGTGGTAGCGTGTCTGCTTCGCATTCAAAAGGTCGTGAGTTCGAATCTCGCTTAGGGTGATCACCCGGATAAGTTTATTTTTTTTCGAGGTTTTCCCTTATCCTGAGAAGACGCATGTCGAGTAACTTTAAGCTCCATGGACCCCGATATCATTTGAGCATCATTTCACCAATTTCATTCATCGTCCGATATGACCAACCAGGTTAAAGGAAGTTAAACTTAGAAAAAAAGAAAAAAAAAGAAAAAAAAGTATTTTAAAGCTGAAACCAATAACAAGGAATATCTCAAAACTGACCAACTCCCGAAAAAAATATATACGACATAAATTATGTTTTTTCACGAGATCAGCATTTTCTATTAAGTAAGTTTTTGTCTATCTCTTACGATTTACTAGTTATGCAAAATTTCGTAAGATGCATCCAGAATAAAGTACTCTTCAGAGACTATTCACAGAAAATTCAAAATATACATATTATGTATCATGTAAATATCTTTAATATACGATATTTTGGTCAAAATCGTTAGAGCCATTTTTGAGAAAATAAAAATTTTCGAAATAAGTTCCATGTAAAGGGTAGTTGGAGATGGGGGGGATCTTCTTCAAAATCTTTGTATCGTATCCTTGGAAGATACTGCACTTTTCGTTCTTAAGCTATGCTGCCCGCCCCCCCCCCCCACACACACACACCCATAACACTGTCACAGAGATACACAGGGTCCTTTTTCTAAAAATGCATTTTTGGGATTCAGGGGGTCCTAAAACATATACAGTGTAATCTTGGTGTCGAATTTGTGGGTGCAATACAATATCTTCTCCATAAACTATGTACATAGTGCGAGTAAAGAAAGTAAAAACGAAAGATCTGTAATTCATTTTCAATTGGATTAGAATAATAAAATAAAACTGATGTTATATTTATATGACACTGTGTTAAGTTGGCAAATTATTCTTAAGAAAATTACTTTTTTTATGTACTTCATTTTAATCGAGATAAACGTTTTCAGAAACAGCCATCTTACATAGTTTGTTATAGAAATAGAGAAGTGACAGTCAAATGTTTAAAACTGGACGCTATAAGCTGGCGTTATATCCGTGCAATTGTCAGACAACTGAATCCGATAGGATTTTAAACGAATGAAAGTGCTGACCAAATTGAGTCCCATAGCCTCCCTCGGTAGTGCAGGGATAGCTTGACTGTCTCATATTCAAGAGGTCACGAGCTCGAATCGAGCATAGTTTTTTTTCTCGGGATTTTCCCTTTTTCTGCGAAGGCGAGTGTCAAATAACTTAAAGTTCCATGAATCTGGAGATCATTATGGACCATTTCACCGATTCATCGTCCCAAATGACCAACAAGGTTAAAGGAGAGAAGGGTTCCATTTCCGGCTGGATGATGGAATATTTTTCTCTAGCCCTATGCTCTCCAAACTCTGGAAGTATGAAAGAGTGCGAGGGTGTGTATGTATGTGTGTGACCTAATGAATAAAATTAAAGAAAATAACCCAAAGATAATAAACAAGTACACGCGTGAACACTATTTCCAATATCTTTCGTAGGGAAGTTCCGCCGATAGGACTATGCAGTTAAAGCGGGTTATAAACGGGGGGGGGGAGCCCGTAGGGGCCCTTAGCTCAGTCGGTAGATGACTGGCTGCTACCCGAGAGGTCTCTGTTCGATTCCTAGCTGGAAGATTGGCACTTTTTCTCTAGCCGAAATGTTTCCTTCTCCTGCCCAGATTCAGAAAGTATGATTGAGAGATGAATATGTGTGGATGATTTAATGAATAAAATTAAATAAAAATAGAACTCCAATGACACAACATATAAGGTAAAACCACTATCGATAGGCGATATGACAGTGCAGTTAAATAGGAAAAAGCAAATCATTGGCTGGCTTCGCAGCTCAGTCAATAGAGCAGCTGCCTGCTGGAAAGGAGTCCTGGCTGAGAGTATGATTTTTTTCTAATTAAGACATTCCCTAGCCTGGACGTGTGCACGAGAGTGTGAATTGTGAGTGTAAATTTAGATATAATAACCCAAAAGATATGAACAGTAGATGAGTGAATGCCAGTAGATGAATGATGCCTTGCCTTGACCAACTGTTCCAAAGATGAACCCGCCGATATTACTTAGATGTTGAAGGCGGCAAATAAACAAAAATCTGATGTGTTCCATTCACATGACTTTCTCTATCTCTCTGTAACAAATTGTTGTTAATAAGCTTATCTTTCATTTATTTCATACTAATCGAGGAAAATTAGCAGAAATAGTCTTATTCCTTGCTTTATTGTAAATACAAGCGAAATAAGAGAGTACCATAGGTTAAAGTGAAAGCCAAAAGCTGGTTGCTATGTGACTGATGTTCCTTTGTTTGTGTGGACAGGAGTTGACAAATTCCTGTATGAGAAAAGTATAAGTTTTTCAAAGCTGAAACCAAGAAAAAGGAATATCTCAAAAACGATCAACTCCACGAAAAAATGTATATAACATAAATTGTGTGTTTTAACGCGTTCTACATTTTTTGTGTGTTAAGTTTTTGTCCATCTCTTACGGTTTGGTAGGTATGCAAAATTCATTCAGAATAAAGAAGTCTTCAGAGGCTATTCCCAGAAAATTCAAAATATACATTTTATTTGTCAGGTAAATATATTTAATATATGATATTTTAATAAAAATCGTTACAGTCATTTTTTAGAAAATCAAAATTTTCGAAAAAAGTTCCATGTAAAGGGTAGTTTGGGGTGGGGGGATTTTTCTCAAAATCTTCGTGTCGCATCCCTGGAAGATACTAAACTTAAATACCAAGTTTGGTATTTTACCGACTTTTCGTTTTTGAGTTATCGTGTTCACAGACACACAGACACACGGACACACACACACACACACACGGACACACACACACACACACACAGGGACCTTTTTGTGAAAATGTTTTTTTTAGATAAAGGGGACCCTAAAACATATATTTCCGGTGAAACCTCGGTATCGAATTTTTTGGTGGAGTGCAATACTTTCTCTATTCACTATGTACATAGTGCGTATAGAGAAAGTAAAAATCGAACTACTGATGGAAAGAGGTCTACATTATTTGTGCTCGAGTTTCGTCTATTGCTTAAACGTTTACTAGTTATACTAGATTATATTAGTTTCTTCCATGAAGCGGACTTCACAGAAATGTCCAGATATACATTTACTTTGTGATGTAAATACCTTTAACTTACAACATTTTAATCAAAAATTTCGAAAAATGTACCATGTAAAGGGTAGTTTGGATTAAGCTTTCTTGCCGTGCCTTTGGAAAACACTGAACTTAAATACCAGTTCGGCATTAAGTATTCGTTTTTACTTTCTGTACGTAGTACATGATACATAATAGAAAATGTATAGCACTCCACCCAAAAATTCCACGTCGATATTTCACTGGAAATATACGTTTTAGGGTTCCCTATATGTAAAAAAAAAGTATTTTTAGAAAAAGGTGTCTGTGTGTGACCGTGTGTCTGTGAGCACGATAACTCAAAATCGGAAAGTCGGTAAAATATAAAACTTGGTATTTAAGTTTAGTATCTTCCAAGGATACGACACGAAGATTTTGAGGAAAATCCCTCTACTCTGAACAACATTTTACATGGAAAAAGTTTAAAAAATTTTACTTTCTCAAAAATTACTATAACGATTGTGATTAATATACCATATATTAAAGATATTTACATGCCAATTAAATTGTATATTTTGAATTTTTTGGGAAAAGTCTCTAAAAACATCTTTTTTCTGGATGAATTGTTCTCAATTTTGCGTAATTGGTTATCAAGTGGTAAGCAAAAACAAAACGAAAATGTAAATCTTTTTAAAGCACGCAATTTATTACATATGCTTTTATTCTTAGAATTGACCACTTCCGAGATACTCCGTTTTATTGGTTTCAGTTTTAAATCTCTGGTCATGCAAAGAAACGGATTTCAATCACATGGCTAAGATTTTACTATTGCTTCAGCCTAGTGTATTCCCTTATTTCCCTTCTAATTACAAGGAAGCAAGAAATAAGAGCATCTCTGATAACGTTTAGCATAAGTAGAAGAAAAAATATTTTTAACAATATATGTTAGTAGAAAGAGTCATATGAATGGAACACATATTTTTATGGTATGGTATTTACAGTCACAGTCATAGCCGCACACACATACACACGGACCTTTTCCTAAAAATATTTTTTTTTTTATTCAGAGGCTCAAAACGTGCACTTCCTTGAAATTTCTGTATCAAATTTTGAGTGGAAGATACTGTAACCATCCCTACCTACTATACATATTTTGCATACGTGATAGAGAAAGTAAATTACCAGTAATATGCATTAAAGGTTTAATTATGTGTTTTAAGTATTATGCAGTGATGTTTATATATATTACTGGTCAATTTTAAGACGCTTTTACTAGGAAATGTGTAACATAATTTCTCAAGCATTATATTAGATATTCCCTTGGTGTATTCTTAAGGAGAGACTCTTAGAGATCGTAAGAAATCATAAAACCTGTAATAAATAAATACATAAGTATATGCTCGTCTTGTCCATATTCGGTAGAGTCGGTTAATTTGCATAATTACCTAGCTTTCAATTTATCAGAGAGTGTGGTTATAATGAGCGTTTCAGGTTAAGTGCTATAGAGTTAGAAGGAACTTTTGGTTGCCATTGGGCGTGGGTTGAAGCATCTAATGAACAACTGCAGTGCATTATTTAAGAAACGGAGGTCAAAACAATGCCATGGGAAAGTCTTGGTTTCGATTGCAATTTAAATAAACCTTACTCAAAATAATGGCATCCTCACCTTTAAAGATGTCATTAAATATCTTAAAATCTTTTGTGTTCCATCCACATGACTTTCAGAATAAAGAAGTCTTCAAAGGTTATTCCCAGAAAATTCAAGATATACATTTTATTTGCCATATAGATATCCTTAATATACGATATTTTAATCAAAATCGTAAGAGAAATTTTTAAGAAAATCAAAATTTTGTCTATTTAAAGGGTAGTTGGGTGTGGGGGGATTTTTCTCAAAATCTTCGTGTCGTATCCCTGGAAGATACCATACTTAAATACCAAGTTTGTTATTTTAGCGACTTTTCGTTTTTGAGTTATCATGTTCACAGACAGACACACACATACGCACTCACACACACACGGACCTTTCATCTAGAAATGCTTTTTTTGGATACAGGAGACCCTAAAACATATATTTCCGGTAAAATATCAGTATCGAATTTTTGGCTGGAATGTAATACCTTCTCTATACACTATGTACATAGTACGTGTAAATAAAGTAACATTTAGAACCTAGAAACGGTTGTAAGTATTGACCTATATCGGTGAATGCTGCTAAGCAATGAATGAACGTTGTATCTTATGAAGAGAAAATTTCCACTCTTCACTTCGGCTAGTAACATTTCGATCAGTAGATTTTCTGAGAAGTCTGTAGTTGCTGACGTCAGACGTATGCAAAATTAGATGATGTTTCACAGGGTTTGAGTTAAATCTTTCAGCGCCCTCATAAATTCGCTTGGGTTTTCCTTTGATCGCCGAATTAGCCACCAACTGGTCGTTTATCAATGAACAATTTAACGCAATAGTTTCTATCTGGTTGTTAATTTAGCTGATGATGGAGAGGCCAAAACAATTATTTATCCACTTCTGCTTTCTATCACTTCCTCTTTGAATGAAGGCTTTAATCGTTTAGTGACGCTTAACCTGCGTGAAGTTTTTTTTCTTCCAACTGCTTGCCCTTTTATAGCATCCTATAGCGAGGAAGGCAAAAAGAGAGTGGTTAGAAATGAAAGAGAAATGGTTCGACAGTAAATTTAATTAGGAATGTAGAATGCTTCAGAATTATCTTCGTGATGTTAGCATATCATCTTCCATGTGGAGATAATTTTTCTTTCCTCTCTTTCGTTCTGTTTTTCTGCAACTCTTCCTTTTCAGTTATTGCTCTGATTAAAATGTTTCTCCCTGATTCTATTCTTACTCATTTTTCGCGGCTCTGCTGCTTTATTACACCTAGTTGCACTCCACCCAAAAATTCGATACCAGGATTTCACCGGAAATATATGTTTTAGGGTTCCATTTATCCAAAAAAAAAAGCATTTTCAGAAAAAGGTGTGTCTGTCAACGCGATATCTCAAAAACGAAAAGTCGGTAAAATACCAAAGTTGGTATTTAAGTTTAGTATCTTCCAGGTATGCAACACGAAGCCTTTGAGAAAAATCCCCCCACCCCCAACTAAGCTTTACATGGAATGTTTTTCAAACATTTCGATTTGCTCAAAAATTGCTCCAATGATTTTGATTAAAATATCGTATATTAAAGATATTTACATGACAAAATGTATATGTTGAATTTTCTGGGAACATCTCATTCCCTGCTAACATCTTATTCATCGGAATTTTGCATAACTGCTAAACCGTAAGAGATGGACAAAACTTCCCCACACAAAAATGTAGAGCACGTTAAAACTCACAATTTATGTTATTTACATTTCTGTGGAGTTTTTCGTTTTTGAGTTATTTCTTGTTTTTGATTTCAGTTTTAAAATTTCTATAATTTTCTCATATGGGAATTTGTCAATTCCTGTCCATACAAACAAAGGAACTTCAGTGATATAGCAACCAGCTTTTGGCTATCACTTTAACCTATGGTAATCCCTTATTTCGCTTCTATTTACAAGGAAGTAAGGAATAAGACCACTTCTGCTATTTTTTTCTGATTAGCATGAAGTGAATAGAAGTATAAGCTTTTTAACAATAATTTCTTGCAGCGATGTAGAGAAAGTCATGTGAATGGAACACATTAGGTTTTTATTGTTCTTCAGCAACGTTCTATTTGAATTTCGAATTCCTTTTATTGCTATTTTACCTGTCATATTTTACTTATAAGGGTGGAAAATAACGCACAAAGTTATTTAATTGTCATACATTAACTTTTTCCTTCTCCTAGCATAAACCTAAATTGCTGGTTTTCAAATTGAAGCTTAATACTGGGAATATTCTATTTGTGAAAAATATCATAATCAAATGTAATAATACTAGAGTGAAGGACTGTTTCCCCATTATTGTAGTCAGTTAATACTGCTCCGCGGTCTCACCAATAAATGACCTTGTTTCATCAGATACATCACATAAATCTACTCAGGCAAATGTTTGCGTGCTAAAATACACTCACTTAAAACTATTCAATGCAGAAACACCACAGATTTATAGAAGAATTCAAATATAGAGATTCAATTTTAATACAGATACTAAAAGAGTATACGTCGTCGGTTTCAAGAGCTTGAGGACAAAGGTGTTCAAGTAATTGGGTTAACTTACCTATGTTTGAAACTATGCGAACAAAGAAAAATATGCTATTTTATCCCTTAGTTGCCTGCACTAGTAAACTACATATGTCGTTGTCCCTTTAATTCAACTCTAAAACTGGAGTTCTAATAAAAATATTTGGGAATAAATCTATAAAATGTATAAAATAATAGAGAAAATATAAATGAAAATTAATGTAGATCCTTTATTAATATTTTTCTTTCCAATTAAAAATTTAAATTCTTTTAAATCAGTTTTCATAATCCTGCCAAAAGCAATACCCAAAAAGAAGTTCAAATGACCATGAGTGTTAGGTGATAGGTAATGGACTGGGCATCCATTCAAAGACAAATGTTGCAACTTCAAATCCCAGTGATTGTGGTAAATGACGGGGAGAGCCAAAGTAAAATAATCGGTGTGATGCTTGGAAGTTATTGGGTTTTCTCTTTTATTTATTTAAAAAAATCATTGCAATTTTAGGGCAAACATTGTATATTTTTACAATATAAAACAGCCTTGATTACTTGTCGTTTATGGTTAAAAGTTAATACAAAATGACATTAATCCTAAAATACAACTCTATTTGTATAGCTGCGTTTAAAACAAGCGGAACTTAATAGGTACCGATAGGCAACAAAGGGTTAGTCAGGATTTCCTCTAGTAAATAAGGCAAATCAATGCTTTAAAATATTCTTTAAATCGAAATTTCAGCTTAAGTTTAATTTGAGTTATAGGATCGGTTTTTTCAAGGGCTGTAATGGATCGGTTTATGAAGGATATATTGGAACGGTTAGTGAGAAGGGTATTCAGTAAACAAATTTAAGAGTTTTATTCATATGACTTTCTCTAGCTGTTCCATAAACAAACTTTTCTTACAAAAGAGCGTTTATCTACAACATGCTAATCAATATAAACTTTCATCAAAGTTTTTAGGCTTTCACGGCCGGTGTAAATACTAGCTATAGTATAATCCGAGCTTGTGGGCCGTGATCTAGTGGGCGCCTCCTTCTTCTTCCCAGATGCTTCGTCTGCGGCTACGGCAGACATATTCGAGGTAGTGACGAGGTCGAAGTACTCTATTTTCAACTGCGACTGTCCATAATAGCTGGTTGTACTATGAATTCTGGGCCTTGAAATACTTACGACATTGTAAGTCGCCATTAGGGTTGTCATCTCAAAATAATTTGGGTCACCTCGTGGTTTACCGGGAAACATACGAGCCAGTTGAGAGATTTAATGCCGTACCGGAAGTTCCCATGGTAGCTCAGTGATGGAGCAACGGGCCAGAGACCGGGAGATTCGTGGTTCAAATCCTGGCTATGACATTAAATGTTTCTGTCTGACTCTACTTATCCAACTCCTGTTCTACACACGGTTTCTGTGAGAAAACAATTAATTTATCATGGCTTTGATTGTTCGTAGGGTTGCAAAATTTGGTCCACGGCCTCGTTTCGCAATCTTCCTACTCACAATATAAAACACAATTTTAAGTCTTATATCATAAATAATAGCCATATTTTAATTAATTTTTAAGACAATAAAACATTTGTTATAATATTATTCGAAATGCTCAAGGATATATTGTACATACATGTTAAGTTATCCACACTACCACAAAATGTATTAAATTTATGGTATGAAAGTAATAATATTTATGTAAAGTAGTTAAACTGTTTCATTGTAATAGAAATATTTTATTATGTGCAAATACGTAATTGAATATTATAACCAAATAAAATAATTTAATCAATTGCTATAAACCTCGATTGGGTTCTGTCACACTTGAGCATAATACCTCATGTTGCGTAAGGCACAGGAGGTTTAAGCTTCGAAATACCTAACTTTACTTTCTGTATAACTTACCTATAGCAAATAGAGGAAATATTGCATTCAACCTAAGAATTCAATACCGAGATTTCAGCTGAAATACAAGTTTATAGGTATTCTGAATAATGAAGAAGGTTTTAGATTTTTATAGAAAGTTTCGTGTATGTACATAGGTGTGTGTGTGTGTGTGTGTGTGTGTGTGTGAGTGAGAGAGAGAGGGAGCAACAGTGTACGTGGTGTGATTGTTAGTCTAAGAATCGTATAATTAAAAGAAATTGTCAAATACCAAATGCTGTATTTATTCAGCATCTACTAAGAATGTGACACGAAAAATGTTCCCATACTAAACTACCCCTTAGATGTATGGAAAATCTTGCGGAAGCGACTGCACATGATGCCTTACAGATTACAGATGTTGCAGTTTCTGAGTGAAGAAGATAAGGTCCTACGGCGTGACTTTTGCATCGCCATGTTGCGACATGATGAAGACGATGCTGGTTTTTGTGAGCGCATCATTTCATTTTTGTGGTAACGTGTTCTAAAATGTCGTTGGACAACAGTTGCTGATTGCGTTCTAGCAAATTCCAACTCGCAGTATGTCTTTTCCATGGGATTTTCCGCCATTTCAACTTCTACAACAACAAACAAAACACTTCAGCGTTACCAATAGTAACAAACGAAACTTGAGAGTTTCTCAACATACCTCCAAAATAATTAGGTTGCTATCTCTAATAGTTTTTGTTTTACAGGCAGTTGAAGTTGTCTATTTCTTTTGTAGTAACCCTGTATTTTGTCATTACATATATATTCTATATTCTGCGGAAATCATTTTTTTTTCTTATTCTTCTCGTGACCAATCAAAGAGCTTGGAGTCTATAACCTCTTGTACACCAAAACCAATAGATATACCAGATTTTCATCTAAAGATGCCTCATAAACCATTTCGGTATGTGGCTCCAAAGGAAAAGTAGACGGGTTAACACCAGTGATCATTCAGCCCAAGAAAATGGGTCATTGTTGAACATCCCCCTTCACCAGAATTGTTCCCTACGACGTTCAGAAGTGACAGGTACACAATAAAGACAACATTGTAGGTTCCTAAATAGAATACTCTCGTTTTAACTCGTGCAAGAAGGAGATTCGAAATGTTTGTAACTGTAGCGTGAAAGGTACGTTTTCAAAAATAGTATGTTGCTCAAAATATTATGAACTAACTTATACCATGACATAAGAATTTTAATTTCCAAATACTTTTCGATATATTTTGTCATACAAAACAAAGACTATTCCTTATCCCATGAAGTTCATTTGTTTCTTGATCTAGTGTACGGTTTTACTATAACCATTAATTATTTTAAACAGTTTATAGTATCAGACTTTTTAAAAAAAGATTTATATTGAAATGTTTGAGCAGGAGTGTAATATTTAAATATAATTTAAATTATTATTTTAATATATTTAAATATTATGGATTTATTATTTTTTCAATCTCTCTTTTCTAATGCCCAATAATTCAACAAAAATCCTCTTTTTAAGAACCTTAATTAGAGGTGTATTAATTTCTATTATTATAAATTTTAATCTTAATTTTTTAAGCAAACACGAGAACATTACCTTAATCTAAACTTTTTATTTCACTTTTCAAAGTCTCTTTTCTTTTCACACATTTTCCACTGCAAGTTTTGCAAATACCTTTAAGATAGAACTCCGTTCCATCTGCTCAAAGAAAATGTAGCACTGCTTTCCGAACATACTCCATCGTGTCGTTGGCCACGCACATTTCCTTAACAGAACTAAAAAGAAGCTAGTCGAAGGGTATCTATTCGGAACTGCACGGAGGATGTGGAAGAGCTTCGCACCCAAATATTCTGATTTTCTCCTCAGTGCCACGATCGGAGTGAGGACATGCGTTAACCAACGGGCTAAACTTTTCGATAACCGAAGCTTTCAATCAGTTCTTGCACACACTATGTCGTCCTGCAAGTTTTGCACCGATTTTACCACAATGACATTCCTGTCTTCTCTAGATTAGATTAAATAAAGGAGGGTTTGAAGCAGTTTTTACTTTCTCTAGACCCGTATGTACAATGTACATAGGGATAGAGAAGTATTGTATTCCACCCAAAAATTCTATACCGAGATTTCACCGGAAATATGTTTTAGGGTCCCCTGTATCTAAAGAAAAAAAAAAGCATTTTCAGAAAAAGGTCCGTGTGAGTGTGTCCGTGTGTCTGTGAATACGATAGCTCAAAAACGAAAACTAGGTAAAATACCAAACTTGGTACTTAAGTTTAGTATCTTCCAGGAATGCGACACGAAGACTTTGAGAAAAATCCCCACACACCAAACTACCCTTTACATGGAGTTTTTCGAAAATTTTTATTTTCTTAAAAATGGCTCTAACGATTTTGATTAAAATATCATATATTAAAGATGTTTACCTAACAAATAAAATGTGTAGCTTGAATTTTCTGGGAACAGCTTCTCAAGACCTGATTATTCTGGCATAACTAATAAACCGTAAGAGATAGACAAAAACTTACTGTACAAAAAATTTAGGTCTTGTTAAAATAGACAAGTTATGTCATATACATTTTTCTCATGGAGCTTACCGTTTTTGAGGTATTCATTGTTATTAATTTCAGTTGTGAAGTACTTATACTTTTCTCAGACGGGAGTGTCCGTTTTTCTTTTGTTCTACTCCTGGCCAAGAAAAGAAGCGATTTGTAATGACAATCGCATAACGACAGCTTTTGAAACATTTGACTATTGGTTTGGCCTAGTGTATTCCCTTATTTTCTTCCTACTTATACGGAACTAGATAATAAAAACATTGTGCTAATGAGTACCACGATTAGCAAGGTGCAGAAAGAAGAAGTTTGTAGAACAGCTAGAGAAAGTCATGTGAGTGTAACACATCAGATTTTTTTTATTGTTTCATTAATATAACCTCCTTTAACATCTAAGGTCATATCGGGGGCTTTGCATTAGAAACAACTCGGTTTAAATCGTTTTGTTTTGTTTTTCTCAAACACACACCATTCATTGTCACATATATATTTCCATACTCTGTGGGGGATAGGGAATAATTCTGGTTAAAGTAAAATTCCCCGCTCCAGTCGGGAATCGAACCGGGTACCTCTGGGTAAGAAATCAGCTCGCTGATCACTCGATTTTTTTTTTTTTTTTTTTAGTTTAACGTCCTTTAACCTGGTTGGTCATATCAGACAATTAATGAAATTGATGTAATGATGCTCAAATGATCTCGGATCCATGGAGCTTAAAGTTACTCGACATTTGTCTTCTCAGGATAAGGGAAAACCTCGAAAAACACCTTTTCCGGGTAACTCCCCTAAGCGAGATTCGAACTCTCGAGCTTTTGAATGTTAAGCAGACACGCTAAAGCAGTCTTGTTGACCTCCTGTATGTCAGCCTAAAAGACTTATTGTACTACTATCATTGTCTTCCAAAATCTATTCCTTTAACAAGTTGCAGGCTATTGGTTCCCTTCCAAATCGTTCCTGGTTGTAAACACAGTAAATCTCTTCCTTTTCAGAAATGGACAGTCAAAGAGAATATCCTCTTCCAACATTGCACATTCTTCAGATAAGTTCATCTTTATGTTCTCTAATGAGAACTCTTTCCTTGTTTCCCAGTACGAGGAAGACCGCTACGATGCTCCTCTAGGATATTCAGGTTCCCAACTTTTAAATGTTACTCTGTAGGCACGTTGAAATCTGAGGTGAATTCAAGTAGAGTTTTTATCTTTAATAATGTAACGAAACCAAACATTGATGTTCGTCATTTTGGTAGTCAGATGAAAGAAGTAATGGCGCCACAATATGTTCTGTAAAGTCTGTAGATTACGATCCTGTGTTACTTGTTGGAATTTTAATTTTAAGAACTCGCTTAATAGCTTTTGAAAACATCGCGTCTATATAGGTACATTGTTGGGACTGGAATAACACTAGCATAGCTGTCAGCTCTATAACAGCAAAAAGTACAACTTATGATGAAATAGTGGTACCAGTTGATTTTAGAATATTATACGCTAAACGATAATGTAATACTTTAATGTGATTACAGGTTATTTTAGAACTTGTTTAAATGTGGTGGTTTAAGAAACCCTAGGATGAACTTTCAAATTTGTATATTATGGTATAGGTTTTTCTATACAATAATTGCATTGCTGAAATGTTAATATGCATATAAATTTCACTCAAATTTGATAAATATTTCGCATAATATAACTCATTTCATAAATTATTAAGCTATATAAATATATTGCATAATCAAAATATTCCACGAGCCTCAAAATTTGAGAAAGTTAGTTGGAATTTTTAATTGCAGTTTTGAACCACACATAAAAGCTTTGTATATTTATATTTCATTAACTTTAATTATTGAATAAAGATAATTAATTTAAATATTAGAAATTTTAACCTCTAAAGTTAATAATTTATCTTAAAAGTGATTTTGATAAATTACTATTGATGTTAGGATAATTTTGTCGCCTTTAATATTACAATAGCTATTTTTTCACCTTGTGGTAAATTTTAGTTATGTTTAAACAAAATTGAGATAACATAACTCCATGGCACGACAGCTCACGGGGAACCTTGGCCTACCGCCCGGCCGCTGCGTCCCCCATCTCGGTCCACTATAGACGTCATGGATGGGGTGCAGTATTGGAGGGTGAGACATGGTCAGCGCCTCGAGTCCCCCCGGCCGGTTAATGCGGTCCTCACGACCTGGAGCCGCTACTTCTCCATCAAGTAGCTCCTCAATTGGCCCCCCCAGGGACCTTACGAGGCTGAGTGCACCCCGGGCCAGGTCTCCCAGCGGGGGAAAAATCCCCACGCCGGTACTGGGGATCGAACCCAGGTCTCCCGCTTGGTAAGCAGCTGCGCTACCACCGCGCTAAGGAGACGACCACAAAATTGAGATAGTTATTTTAAACGTGTGATAATTTAGCTTTTAAAAAATTATGTTTTATAAAATAGTGTGCTAGGAAAATGTGCTATGTATAATCTTTAAACAGATGAAGAGCCCGAAGCAAGGAAGGAAGGACAGCTAAATGTTCATCCTCTATGAATACCGAAAGGTTCCAACAACTACTGTCTATAAAAATATTTCAGATTTCACTTTCAGTGTGCCTTATGGTAATGCACATCTATCCGTAAGATAATTTTTTTACACATATAAAATTTATGTTTTTGAAGTCCACGTAAAACCTTTGAAACAAATTAATAAAACGTAGCATTTTTAGTATGGAAAAAAAAATTGCGAGAAAAGAATTCGGCGTGTCTATTATTAAGCATGCGTCTATGCACTTATATATTCAGTTAAGTGTTATTTCAAATTGCTAAGGGGGGGGGAGAATAATATATTTTTATGAAGCTTTAAAATTAATATAATTTATTGTGAAAAAGCTTTTGTATTTTCACAATTTTTTATCAAATTTTACACATACTTTAACTACTTTTAGCTGTTTGGACAATCTTGTCTTTCTATAAATCTGGGTTGCAGAGGAAACGTTGAAAAATAAAAGCACTTAAAAGTGAAACGAGTAAGAGTTATCCAGCGTCGAATACAAAAGCCATTGTCCTCGGAATCACTTCGCAAATTACGACTGAATAGTATCTGGAAGGCTGTGATTTGCGTTAAATCGATGCATTCTTCGCAGGAAATGCTTTGCTTCCACACAATACGAACTCTCGACAAAGAGAAACCATAAGAAGCATTACTGGATTGGACCACCAAAGGATGTAACATAATTTACGTAGGCTTGAGATTAGGTCATGTTTCTACCATACATCCGCAAGTCGTTCCAATAATGATAGAAGAGCTGTCCATCAATGATGCGTGCCGTTTGGTTCATCTGATGAACCGCTTAATCATTTTGGAAGTCTTGCTGTTCTTCTGACAATCTGTTCTTGACGGGAAATATAACAGTCTCATTTCCGTTTCCTGTAGGTCAGTTGCAATTCGATTATATGTTTCATTCACAGCAATGACCGCTTTAACACTTCTCACCGGAAGTCCAAATTGCGTCATAGATAAGCCGGTCAAATGACTACTAAAGATAGCATTAGGAGAAATTACTGGTTGGTACTCCCAGAAAAGCAATGGGTATGTTAACTACAGCTTGCTGACTAAGTTTACAGTTCGTCGAATAAAAATAATGGAGCATGACGAACTGAACTGCTTAAACGTATCTTCTAACCACACGTTGTATTTAACAGGGGCGGTCCTTCACTGAACAGTTTTAATCCTTGAATCATTAGGTACGATTGATAGAAAGCATTTCTTTACCCTACTATTGCCCAAGAGAGAGAGAGAGAGAGCAATTGCTGCAACGACGCAAGTATCCACTTTTACCATTTCGCCGTACACCAACACAGAGTATGAGGTTAATAGGTGCAAATAGTTTGATATTTAGAAGAACACAATACGTATAACATTTAAGTCTATCTTAATTTGTTCATTTACTCATAGTGTTATAAATGAAGCATAAATTTCAGTGTCTAATGTGTTTTGAACGGCCATGAAACTCTGCTCAGGTCTCTGAACGGTTTCTGCTGTGTTTATATACATCATACCACCTAGAGTAGGGCAGAGGAGGAACAACCGTGAGGCCTATTACGTAAACAACCGGACCTCTGAGATAGTGTATAATAGCCATCTAAACATGTCGTAATAAAAAAAAAAAAAAAAATTGCAGATGTTGCACATTCAATCGTTATTAAACACTCAAACACATATTTGCACTCATTCATCCCCCCTCCCCCGCAACTTGTATATATTGAATTAAGAAGAGAGTAGTATAATAAATCTAGTGTATATTCCTAATGTTTTAAGAAGACCAAATTATTTTTACATTCCTTACCCCATACCTAATTTGCAAAGAAGGCATTTCATTCTGTCCAAAAATTCGATATCGATATTTTGGAGTAAATACATATTTTAAGGTAATTTCCATGACCTCCTTTACCTATTCTGCAACAATCCTTATTCATTATTTCAAAAGCTTATTACTTTCTCTATACGTGCTATGTATATACTGTATAGAGAAGGTATTGCACTCCATCAAAAAAATCGATAACGAGATTTCACCGGAAATATATGTTTTAGGGTCCCATGTATCCAAAAAAAAGTATTTTCAGAAAAAGGTCCGTGTGTCCGTGAACACGATAACTCAAAAACGAAAAGTCGGTAAAATACCAAACTTGGTATTTAAGTTTAGTATCTTCCAGGGATGCGACACGAAGATTTTGAGAAAAATCTCTCCACCCCAAACTACCCTTTACATGGAACTTTTTTCGAAAATTTTGATTTTCTAAAAAATGGCTCTAACGATTTTGATTAAAATATCGTATATTAAAGATATTTACATGACAAATAAAATGTATATTTTGAATTTTCTGGGAAAAGCCTCTGAAGACGGAACTTTGCATAACTGCTAAACCGTAGGAGATGGACAAAAGCTTACCACACAACAAATGTAAAGCACCTTAAAACACACAATTTATGTTATATACATTTTTTCGTGGAGTTGATTGTTTTTGAGATATTCGTTTTTTTTCAGCTATAAAGACTTATACTTTTCTTATACAGGACTTTATGAACCCGTGTCCATACAAACAAAGGAACTTCAGTCGCAGAGCAACCAGCTTTTGACTATCACTTTAACCTATGATACCCTTATTTCGCTCCTACTAACAAGGAAGCAAGTAATAAGACTGTTTCTGCTAATTTTTGCTCCATTAGATGAAGTAAATCGAATAATTTGTTGCAGCGATATAGAGAAAGTCACGTAAATGGAAAACATCAGATTTTTTTCTCTCTACCTCGTGCTAATTGAGATAAACATTAGCATAAATTGCTGTATTGCTTAGTTCCTTTTAAGTAGAATGGGAATATGGAATACACTACGCTAAAGCGTTGACCATGTATAAAAAAGGGTCCAAAATTAAGCAGGCTGTATACGCTACTCCTGGAAAATTCACGAGATTCGTTTTATTTTTGATATAAAGATCTTTAATTTATATTTTAAATTAAATCTTGGAGTCATTTTTCAGAAAATCTAAAACTCCAATTTCCATGTAAAGGGTAGTTTGGGATGGGGATACTTTCCTTGGAAGATACTGAACTTAAATGCGAAGTTGAACTATTTAAGTAAAATTTCAACTTATGAGTTATACTGTTCATAGTCATACACACACGAACCTTTTTGTAAGTTGCTCTTTTTTATTGTTTGTTTCTTATTGGTTTTGATTTTAGGGATGCTTAAATACGAAGTTGAACTATTTAAGTAACATTTCAACTTATGAGTTATATTGTTCATAGTCATACACACACACACATACACACACGGACAAGTAGATACTGACTCACACGAACCTTTTTCTAAGTTGCTCTTTCTTATTGTTTGTTTTTTATTGGTTTTGATTTTAGGGATGCTCAGATATGAGTTTTCGGTGAAATCTCGACATTCGAATTTTGGGAGGAATGCAATACCTTCTCTGCATAACAGGTATGTGTGTGTTTCCGTGAGTCCGTGAACATGCTAGCTCAAAACGGTAAATTGGTGAAATACCAAACTTCAAATTTAAATTCAACATCTTTCAAGTATGCGTCGTAAATATTTTCAAAAAATCCCCCCACCCCAACTACGCTTTGAAAGAAAAAAAGTTCTAACGTTTTGACTTTCTCAAACATATTTCTAATGATTTTGGTTAAAACATCATATATTAAAGATTCTTTCATGACAAATAGAATAACATGTATATCTCGAATTTTTGGGGATAGCCTCTAAAACCTCTTCATTCTGTAAGACGTTTGCATAACCTTAAGAAGACAGGCATAAAGTCATTACACAATAATTGTAGATATCCGCACAATACCCAATGCAATACACAAGGAGCACCTGAAATATAATTTCCCCGAATAAATAATATACGTTTTTACGTATTTTTGACTTCTACTATACTAATATTATTTCATCAATTAATAGAAGAACTATTAATAGAGGGAACACAATAAGGTAACAGGAAGAGCAGGATATCTACCCCTTTTAGAGACATTCGGTTTTCTTTTGGTTATTTTTTGTTTGTTTTGAGTTGACTATATTCCTTTACATTTGTTTCAATTTTAAAATACTTATACTTTTCTCAAACAGGAAGTAGTCATCCATATTTCATTTCTTTTACTCCTGACCATACAAAGAGAACTGAATTTCAAAGTCAGCCACATTGCGACACTTTTTAAAAGATGTTCTATTGCTTTAGCCTGGTGTATTCCCTTATTTCCTTTCTACTTAGAAAGAACTAGGCAATAAGACCATTTCTGCTAATGTTTATTTTATTGTTTCATTTATATAGTCCCCTTTAACATTTTAGGCCATATCGGGGGCTTTGTATTAGAAATTACTCGTTTTCTGTAGGTTCTTTACGTTGTGTTTAAATGTTTTTTTTATTTTCCTCAAACACACACACACATTCACTCTCACATATATACTTCTAGACTCTGTGCGGGATAGAGAGTAATTCCGATTAAATAAAACTTGGATAAGTAGAGTCAGACTGAAAAATTCAATGCCATAGCCGGAATTTGAACCACAGATCTCCCGATCTATAGGTATGGCAACATACTATGAATCCTGAGACTTAAGTACTTGCAAAATTGTAAGTCGCCATTGGGGTTGTCATCTCAAAGTAATTTGAGAACAACTTGTGGTTTACCGGGAAACATACGAGTCAGTTGAGAAATTCAATGCTATGCCGGCATGTTGCCATGGTAGCTCAGTGGCAGAGCAACCGGCTAGAGATCGGGAGATCCGTGGTTCAAATCCCGGATATTGCATTGACTCTACCTATCCAACTCCTGTCCTACACATGGCTTGTGTGAAAAAACAATTAATCCAATACTAAAGAAAACTTCCTCGCCCCAGTCGTTGGAATTCAGCTCGCTGACCACTCGACCACGGAGGCAGTCAAATGTTTGTGTTGGTTATCAGGTAGTACGAGGGTCTTTTTTTTTTCAACCTCCGATAGGCTATAAATAAAAGACAAGTTCATAGAAAACAATTATTCTATTACTAAATGTTTTGTACAGTTATTGTTACTTTTCAACATAATCACCGAAAAGATTGAGATATTTATCGTACCTGTGTACAAGCTTTGCAATAGCCTCTTCAAAAAATGTGTCCGCCAATGATTTCAAATGAGCATAGACGTTGTTTTGAAGATCTTTGTACTTCACGACGATTGCGGAGAGTTATTCAAAGCAAATGAAGAGGAATGCTGACTTCAGGAATTGTGTTGATTCATGACAACGCTCGCTCACACACTGCTGGCACAACCCATCTGCTTCTTGAACAATTTCAATGGGACATTTTCGATCATCCGCCGTACAATCCTGACCTGGCACCCAGTGACTTTCACCTTTTCCCTGAACTAAAGACGTGGCTAGGAGTGCAGCACTTTCAAACCAATGAAGTTCTTCAAAACAACGTCAATGCTCATTTAAAATCATTGGCGGCAACATTTTTTAAGCGGGTATTGCAAAGCTTATGCACAGGTACGATAAACGTTTCAATCTTTTCGGTGATTATGTTTAAAAGTAACCACAATAGTACAAAAATATTAGTAATAAAATAATTGTTTTCTATGAACTGTCTTTTATTTACAGCCTATCGGAGGTTGAAAAAACCGACCCTCGTAGATAGAAGAATAATGATGTATAACAATAGTTTGCAGAGCAGTTAGAGAAAGTCGTGTGAATGAACACATCAGATTTTTATATCTGTGATAAGTTGATGGAAAATTGAAGTCCTGTAGTTTCTAGAAGTCATAACGCTGAGGTAGGGGCAAATACAGTGAACAAACAGCGGTTAATAAGATCTGCGAGCAGTGTTGATATCCATGTTAGTGATAGCTATCTCGAGGAAAAGTATCTGTTTCTTTCTACACAATAGCAAATGAAGTATGATGATAGCTATGTTTAACTTAATTACAGATGTAGCTTCTATCTCTCAAGTAATCAAATCCTACATGTCCCACACCCAACTACGTAAGATGCATATTGTAATGTGCTCCTCCTTTCGCTATTTGTTAAAACAGCAGATGCAAAAACTTCTTCATCACGGTTAAGACCTTATTGGTCTGTTCCGGCTCCAAATTGCTGCTGGTTCATTTTTTCCTAGATCTTCCCAGTTTCTTCTTCCTCGTGGTGAATTGTTGTATACTAATTTTGGTATTCTGTTTTCGGTCATCCTTATCAGGTGCTGTTTCCTGTTTGTTGTACACTTCACTATTGTTGAACTTAGTTCTTCTATGTATCAGAAATCACAGCAATCGTAACCGGCCATGATAAAACAAAATCATACTTGCACAGGTTTAAAATAATAGACGACTCAACGTGTCCCTGCAATCTAGGAGAACTACAACATATCATCTGATATATGACTGCAAACTATTGAACAGACAACACACAATTCTTAAACAAGAAGTTAACAGAACAGGCCAACTACCGACAATGTTCTAATAACAAAACACACCAAGGCATTCTACACATTCCTGAATTCAATAGACTTGGACAAATTAAAATGACACAAATGTTCAACACAATAAAAGAAATCTGAAATCAAAGACTATGTACCACAAAATTAAGAACCTTCCTTGGAATTTGTAAACATATAATAGTTATCTTTTATAAATTACAATTAATTTAATAGAATTAACAATTTTGCACATCCATACTTGTAGCATTACATATTTAAAATATACATATTTGTTTCAATAGAAACCTAACACTATAAGAAAACTAAAACACCTAATATTAACTTGTAATGGAGCATGTAGTTACTCAATTAAAAAAAAAAAAAAGAAAAGAAAAGTTGTACTACTTTAATTGTTGCATGATCTCTGTATTATAGTTTTCTGTATGTTTTCTGTATTTTCATTTTATAGTTTTATTATAGTTAGTAATTTATATATTTAAACTATAATACATAAACTGTATAACTGTTCGTTGGTATCCTGCTATTGATCTGAGGAATCTCATTTCTGCAGATTGTATTCTAGTCCAATGTCATAGTTCATATTTCGGATGCATAACTTATTGTAGGAACTGCCAACGTCTTATTTAATTTCATGATAGATTCTTTTCTGGTTTTATTTTTCAAAGTTCTATTTAGTGTTCCGGTTATATAATTGAACTTATTTAGTTTATTATTTATGTCTATTTCCATTGTATATGTTATTTTCCGGCATAGAAAATTAAATTTTGTTACTTGTTCTATTGGTTTATTTTTTTCATATTATCTTTGACCAATCTGGATGAGAACCCTTGAATGCAAAACAAATATCAATAAACTATTTTAAATGCCTTTCCTGCAGGAGGTCGTTTTAACTTTCTCAGCCAAGAACTATGTACCTGTACAATGTACACAGTAAGCAGAGAAGGTATTGCATTCCACCCAAAAATCAGATACCGAATTTCACCTGGCGTTTTGAAGAACTCTGATTAATAAATAAATAAATAAAATAAGTATTTAAGAAAAAAATCCATGTGTATATGTTTGTTTGTGTGAGTATTTGGACAGTATAGCTCAAAAACAAAAAGTCCAATATATACCTAACTTGATATTTAAGTTTGGTATCCTCCAAGCGTACGATACGAAGATTTTCAAGATGATCCCTCCATCCCAAAATACATTTTACATGGAAAATGTTTCGAAAATATTGTTTAATGGCGCATATGATTTCAATTAAAATACCGTACATTAAAGATATTTACATGGCAAACAGAATATGTATGTTTATTTTCTGGGAATATCCCCTGAAGACCTCTTCATTCTGAATGACTTTAACGCAACTGGTAAACTGTAAGAAATAGACTTACTGCACAAAAAATTAAGATCTGGTTAAAACATACAATTTATGCCAGAAAACATATTTTTGATAAGTTAAAATGTCCTAGCTATTCCTTGTTATACTTGTTTCAGTTAAACTCTTCTCCAATGGGAAGTCGCATTCGTTTTGTATCTATTTTGTTTTATTCCTGGCCATACAAATAGAACCGATTTTCATTTTCTCACACAGTCTGTTTTGCCTAGTGTATTCTTTTATTACCCTCCCTAGGAGAATCATTTCGGATAGTGTTTATTTTGATCAGTATATAGTTTTTGTAAGAATAGGATATGTAAAGTAAGGCTGAAAAATTCAACGTCATAGCCGGGAATTGAACCAGGCTCTCCTGGTCTCTAACCGGCTGTTCTAGCCACTGAGCCATTATAATACATGCTGGTACGGCATTAAATTTCTCAACTGACTCGCATGTTTTTTTCCACCCAAGCCATGTGCAGGATAGGAGTTGGATAGTGGAGTCAGACTGTAAGAATAGTTTGTTACAGAATAGGTTGAGATACTCATGTGAATGGAACACATCAAATTTTTAATAATCATCAATTGTTTTACATAAAACTGACGTTAACAAAGGTAGATTTACAATTTAGTATTCATGCCGAGCTCCGCACAGTTGTGTTACAAAATGGTCATTATTTATTACACAATTTATGTAGTTATTTTTATATATAACCAGAGAGAATTTCTGAATTTTATGAAGTCACTAAGATACATCATTTCATAGGCTATTAAGTGATGTAAATGTGCATTTATTACATTTCTTTAAAAGTTAATAGGTATAATATCTACTTTAATGAGGGCGTTAACACATGAAAACGTCGTCAACACTTCTTTTAGTTCAGGTCTTTGGATCCGTTCCGCCCTCCAATTTAAATTCCAGGTAATTTTATCAAAAACTTCCTTGAGATAATGCACCTGAGATTTGTAGTTCAGAGCAGTGTGTGTCTGATAGCTTCTTTGAACACATTTGTTCGCTTTTAATAAATTGAATAAGTAACAATATATTATATAATTATATATTTATTACTTTTTCTATATATATACTATGTACATAGTGTATAGAGAAGGTATTGTATTGCAAAAATTCAGTACGAGATTTCATCGGAAATGTATGTTTTTAGATTTCCTGAATACAAAAAAAATTATAAAAATGTCCGTGTTTGTGTCTGTCTGTCGTGTGTGTGTGTATGTGTGTCTGAAGGTAGCATAACTCAAAAACGAGAAAGTATTGGTATTTAAGCTCAGTATCTTCCAAGGATGCGACACAAAAATTTTCAAGAAAAAGTCTCCCCACCCCAACTACCTTTTAATGGAAACATTTTCCAATATTTTTATTTCCCCAAAAGTGGTTCTAACGATTTTCATTAAAACGTATGTATTACACATATTTACACGACAAATAAAATGAATATCTTGAATTTTCTGGGAATAGCCTCTGAAGACATTTTTACTCTGGATGAATTTTTTTGCGGAATTTTGCATTACTGCTAAACCGTAAGAGATGGACAAAAACTTGCCACACAAAAAAGTGTAGAGCACGTTAAAACACACAATTTATGTTATTTTAATTTTTTCGTGGAGTTGATAGTTTTTGAGATATTCCTTGTTTCTTTTGGTTTCAGTTATAAAATACTTAAAATTTTCTCATGCGGGAATTTTTAACTCCTGTCCCTACAAACTAAGGAACTTCACTCACATAGAAACCAGCTTTTGACTATCACTTTAGCCTACGGTACTACTTTATTTCCCTTATGCTTACAAGGAAGTAAGTAATAAGTCGATTTCTAATTTTTTTTTCTTTTCTCGATTAGCATGAAGTAAGTAGAAGAATAAGCTTTTTAACGATAATTTGTTGTAGAGATGTAGAGAAAGTCATAGGAATGGAACACATGAGATTTTTTTATTGTACTATTATTAATATCTGGTAACCGTGCACTAGGTCAAATCCCTTTTCGATGTAGTCAGAAAGTAATATAACGTTCCCACATATTAACGACGTTTCGGAAATATACATTGACGATTTTCTAGCAAAGATATGGCTGTATTAGTTTTGATAAATTAGAACTTTGGAGGGGGAGAAGAACTAACTCCAGTGTGAGCGGAATAATTTTTATGAAATTAGAGCAGCTTTGTAGTTACTGGTCTGTTATATACGTTTAGGGTCTTGAGCCGCAAAGCGTAGCATAAAGTGCAGGCACCTAAGCCACACAGCGTCGAAATTTCAGCAATTTCACATCTGAACAACTTAATGATTTCAACACTTTCCAATATGAACCGCCAGTAGAGGTCACTTAACTGCTTCTTAAGACCGTGTGCGTTCTGCAACCTTCGTATGGCTTTACCGAAAAAATTCTCGCCGTTTCGCGTCACACATTGTAAAGAATCCCCAGATACAGTTTCTCAAATATTTCTTTGTGTGTATATGTACCCCTAACACTCTGTACAATACTTGCATACTTCTGGGTGTAGGACAGAAATTGGAAATTTAGTTTCCTGATTAAAAAGTCCAATGCGTTAACCGGGATTTTAATCACGGATCTTCCGGTTTTCGTGCAGTAGCTCTAATAAACTGAACTACCATGAGAACATACCGATACAATATTAAATTAGAAATTAATGTCGTGTTGCTAATTGCCATGACAGCTCAGTTAGTTAGACCACTTGAACAAAACCGGGAGATCCGTACTTAAAATCCCAGCTATGTAATTGAATTGACTCTATATTTTAAACTCATAAAGAGGCCAGCAGACCACGTCATAAAGTTTCTTGGTTTAATGCATTTTTCATTACCTTACATTTAGGTAACTTATTTAATTTGTTTATGCAAGGTGCAAAACCTGTTGATAATTAAAACTACAGTTTGATTCTCTGCTATACGTAGTAGTTGATGAAGTGTATAATAATACAATTAATAGACTATATTACTATAACTGACTTAGATTTACTAGGGCCAATTAGTGATTCGGCAAATTTAACAATGACATTTCTGATAATTATCATGAAGGCTTTCTTTTAAATAGGTGCCTTACATTTATGGTAATAAGTTTCATATTACTTTCGAAATCTAATATAAATTGAAATTGGTAAATCTGAAAATTGTACCAATTTTGTGTTAGGGGGTGTTATTGTCTCTCAGTTGCTTGGTAGACTTATCTCAGGCTAAAATAAATAAAATAATGTGACGTTTTCCATTCATATACCTTTCTGTACTATACTGTAAACAAAGTACTCTTAAAAAAGACTATTCTTCTCTCTAATTCATGCTCAAGTAAAGCTTTAGCAGCAATGGTCTAATTACATATTTCCTTGTAAGTAAAAGGAAATAGTAGAATACACTAGGCTAAAGCGATAGTTAAATGTTTTAAAAGCTGTCGCTATGCTTTGAAATTCGGCTCTTTTTGCATGATCACGAATAAGTCAAAAGGGATGTAAAACGAACCAAAACTTTCCATTTGAGAAAAATAGAAGTATTTTAAAACTGAAATCAATTATAAACAATATCTTGAAAATGGTTAACTCCCAAGAATATATAAGACATAGATAGTGTTTTAAGGAGACGTACATTTTGTGTAGTACGATTTTGTCTCTTACGGTTTACATATGCAAATTAGAGCTTCAGAGGCTATTCCAAAAAATTCAAGAGAAATATTTTAATTTGCATGTAAAATCCTTAATATATGGCATTTAATTCAAATCATTACAGCCGCGTTTGAGCATATTAGTAATTTAGAAAAATCTTCCAGGTAAAGAAATTTGGAAAAGGAGATTTTCCTAAAAATCTTCGGTTGTATCCCTGGAAGATACAAAACTTAAATGCCAAGTTTTATACGAGCCGACTTTTCTGTTTTGAGATATGCTACTACTATGGTACCACGATGTCAAAGATGATACATGGAATAAAGTTGGAGCACCGCTGCAATACGATGGTGGGGGAAACCGGAGAAACCCCGTCCTTGCGCCGCTTTGTCCACCACGGATACACATGCAGTCGAACCCGCCTTGGTGAGAGGCAAGCTGTGTAGCCACTCGGCCACGGCACGGTCTCTTTGGGTAGAAAGCAATACCTTCTCTACTTACTTTTAGACTGCACATACATGGTAGAGATATTAATAACGTACAGAAAGGCTATAGTCAACAGTACAAGAAGATGAAACGCACTACTGAAGCAACTTGCACAAACGGATGGTATATAGGAAGGTTTGAGCAGGTCTACAGTCCTCCGTAATCCAAGGCTAACCTGCCCCAAGGTTGTGGGTTCAAACCCAGCAGAAGGCGATGGTATTTTCAGGCGTAAAAATCCTTAGCATGGCTTCCTTTGGAAGGGAAAGTTAAGTCGGTGGTTTCTTGGCTTTCATGGTGACACATAAAACAATTTCATACCCGATAAAATAAAGCAAAATTAAGTGGTTATTTATGCCCAATATAGAATGGGACGCTGAGAACTATAGCAGTTAAAGAGGGTACATACATAAGAATATGGTGTATTCCTTCACATAACTATCTTTAATTCTTTCAAATACATTTTATTCTTACAAAGTATACTTTTATTCGCATCAAAATAATCCAGATAAACATTAGCAGAATTTGTCTTACTATCTGTTTCCTTGTAAGTATAAGGGAAATAAGTGATTATATTATGCTAATGCGTTTTTCAAATATTTTTGAAAGATGTTCCCTATGTGAAACAACTCAGGTTCTGTTCGCTTTGCATGGTTACGTTTGAGAAAATGTTGGCGATTTAAAATTGAAATTAATAGCAAGGAATAACTCGAAAATGGTCAACTCTACAAGAAAACCGAATATGACAAATTATATGATTTAACATGATCTACACTTTTTGTGTAGTAAGCCTTTGTACATCTCTTACGGTTTAACCGTTATGCAAAATTCTACAAACTCATCCAGAATAAAGCGATCTTCAGAGGCTATCTAATTCAAAACATGTATTTCATATGTTATATGAATATGTTTATTATATGGTATTTTAATCAATATCGTTGGAGCCATTTTTGAGCCATGTAAAGGGTAGCTTGTGGTAGGGGGATTTTCTTGAAAATCTTTGCGTCGTAGGCTTAGAAGATACTAAACATAAATATCAAGTTTTGAGGATAATGGTCTCTTCGTTTTTGAGACAATCACAGATGGATCGTTTTCTAAAAAAAAAAAAAAAAAAATTCGAACCCAGGGGACCTCAAACCATATATTTCCGATGAAAGTTTGTTATCAACTTTTTGGGTGGAATAGTATGTAAATACGTGCTAAAGAAAGTAAAAATGAGTTTAAGCAACGGTGTAAAACAGTGTTAAATTTAAATTTTTGCAAGAAATAACAAATTCTTATGCCACATGTTGCTACAAGAAGGTCTGGATTTAGAAATTATTCATAAAGCGCATTAATTTCCTATTGCATAATGGACTTGCATGTCTCTCACCAAGAGGGTAATAAAAACGTTTAAAATTACCATGAATCACGGTATACTTAAGTGACCTAACTTCAATTAAAGTCTTTATATGTCATTAGTGTCACTAAATAAGGGGTATTAAAATTCAATTTATATACTAATACTGCAATAGATATAGGCTTTTACAGTAATATTTCCCTTTCAAAGATGTCAAAATTACATAATTTTATTAAACTGAAAAAATTCAGTTATGAACCTATACATAATATAATTGTAATAGTGGTTACAGATTTTAAAATACCACCCACAGTTAAACAGCCACATTAGTAAACCTTATTCAAGTCACTTACATTAGAAATTCATTATTTTAATTGGTAGGTGTGAAGTATGAGGGTTAAAATATCCATGTTTTAAGGAAATTGCTTGTAATGGAATTGCGTTAAGTTATTTCACCAATTATCGTATGCCATTTAGTGATTCAACTCTCACTATGGCACCCATGTTTAACACACTTGACATGCATAGCCTGTACACAATTAGTATGGTAAAAAGGTGCCAAAACATGGAGCCAGGTTGTGAAATAAGCGTTCAATATTCAGTGCTCCCATACTGCGGCTACTTCTTGACAAAACAAAAACTTTACCTACATACAAAACTAATTAACCCCTGTAATTTGATACTTTCGGCTTTGCCATAATTATGTTAATTTTTGATAGCAGATTATAGAGTTGCAGATCTATTATAAAGCAGGTCATCACTCACTGTGACCACTTTTGGCAAGACATCACTTCTAGATATGCCATCAGGAATTCAATCTTGCGTTCCAACACCCATTCGTTGCATCTATTACAGATTAGAATTGATTATAAGTCCCCATTTGATGTTCTTCGAGGTGACTGTTATTTTATACAAACTGGTCATTGAGAAGGAGTAAATTGATAACTATAATCATGGAATTAGTACATTCAAAGATAGTAAAATACACCTGGAAATACTTATTGTAAGACGGAATCTTTTCGCTGTGTCCACCCATGTCTTCCACCTGTTTGGATTCTGGTTACCACTTGCACCACCTTCTGATTCAGAAGAAACCTCTCATAGAGCCTTGCTGGGCTCAGAAATCATGTTGGACAAGCCAATTTACCGAAGGGGAAACCGGGTGCACATGAAACGTAACTTGCCACAAATGAGACTCTGAGTTACGAACTGATGATCTCCAAACCCTCTTTATTCTTTTCTCTGTGCTACATACTGAACTACAAATGCCAAGGTAATTCGCCAACACAGTGGATAAAATTAATACACTGCATGTACATATCAACCTGTTCTGAGGGAGCGTCGAGCGAAGTTGAAGAATGAAGGGATGGATTGCCAAATCGGTTTTGCCTTTTCTTACCCGCCTGGTATATTGTGCCAGAAGTGGCAACAACGAAAATCGTCGTAAGACCCGAGCCCCGCCAAACGCTCATGTTTTCAGAAAAATCGCAGCGCCAGGAGTATTTTTAGTGTCCTTGAGTGTACCAAGATAGGCTTGACACATACTCCTGGGAAGAGGCTTACATTTTTACAAGCCAATATATTTACACGGCTAACCTATGCATACCAGTGAAATGTAAGAAGGTACATTAGAAAGCAAATGCTCACTCGTACTACAAGATTACTATGTTTTGAAAGAAAAATTATACACTCAGCTCCAAACAAAAACTGGAGTCCTTTGAGAATGTCCTCCACTAGCTATAAGGTATGACTACCAATCATGGTAAGAGGTCTGTTTGATGCACTGAATACACTCTACGCCTTTATATTTTAGCCAATGCGATCAAGAGTGTAAACATATGCAGAATATAGAACATATAACGTGTATATTTTATAGAAACCGTTTAATATTTTCTTGTGTATTGAAGAACGTTTCTTTCCAGTTAATTAAGCCTATATCATTTCTGATTGATCATTAATCAATAAATTAACCAGTAATCATTTTATCATGTGCTTCTCACAGTTAGTATCCTTGAATAATATTCTCTTAATGTTATGGTGGTCATTTAAACGATTTTTTAAGAAACGTGTTATTTTTTGTCAATTTACGATCATTGGATCTAACACTAGTATATTTACCTGGTAATAAAAGCTAAATAGAATGTTAGGAAATATATCGAGTTGAGCTCTATTGTTATGTTGTTAAAAGAAGCAATTTATAATTAAGAAAAGCATATTAAATGTTAATTGTTTACAGATTCGAGCCTAATAACAGCATTACTTTTTAATTCTTGTTTATATCAGTAGATTGTCACAAGTAAGAATCTACAGGAATCCCTAAAGAAAATTGTAACGTTCATAGAGCAAAATTATGCAAATAAGAAAAAATAATGCACAAGGCAATGATGATGAAAGTTATAATAACAATTGCACTGACAAGCGCGTGTACCTATCATTTGGAACTATTATAGATGCCGATCACACACGACGCTTGCCACACAACCATCATGACAGAAGAATGGTTACTGTGGCACAGAGATCGTGACTACAGTTAGCTTTCTTTACCAGCACAGCAGCAGACGTCTGGAATGGATGCAGTTCTTCCTCAGAATAGCCCACATTCTAAAAGACATATTTTAATATTATAAACGCCACATTAATCATAGTTACCTTACCCGGGGTCAGGATCTTCACTGCATATCTAACCTCCATTCTGTCAACTTTTCAGCGTTCTTCTTGTTATGCGTCATTTAACTTTATAAGAGTGTATATATTATTTGCTCTCGTGCGCGAACCGTTTTATAGTGTATCTCAGAAGTGGAATTGCTTCTTCCCCACGCTGTGCCTTGTATCCTCTTCAAGATAAGATGGATCAGACCACCTTCCAGCTCTAGCATTTTTTTTTTTTAAAAAATACAGTTCCGGAGGCTTGTCAGGACTCCGGCGCTGAATTCCTTTTTTCTGCATTTTTTCCAGTTTCCTATATTTCCTTAGTAGACCTAATTATTCTTAACGGTTTCCTTTTTACATACACATACATAGACACATTTACAAACACAGAAACACCCATGCCCACGATCCTGTGCACCACGAAGCGCCAAAGCGATACACTTTAGCGAGCGCGGCCACTGGGATCGGCAGCATTCATATTCACCATATCTGGAAAACACTACAGAGTGAGAGCTAATGCTGCAGTACCAATGCTCAGCAAGAGTAAACAACAACAGCATTCCAGTGTATTTCAGAGCAAGCGGTTTCTTTCTTCCAGTGCTTTAGTCAACTTATCTACCTATTACTGATCTCTTTCCCCACTCACTTTATAACCTATTTATTTATATTGTCCACCCATTTCTTATGTCTAATTTTTCTATAAAAAAGTGTTTCAAGTAATCTCAATCCTTCACCTCATTTCGTCTAAATGCTAAAGTTTCCGTACTATAAATTCTACGCCAAGCACTTTAATAATACCTTTCCAATTTCTGTCGGTCTTCATGGTGTAGTGGTTACCTTGCTATCCTAAATACCCAAAACCCGATTTGGATTTTTTCGGGCGTAGAAATCCTTAGCATGGCTTCCTTCGGAAAACAATATAGCCGTTTGTCCCATGTCGTAGATTTACGGCATGTAAATGAGGCCTCTGAGCAAAATTAAGCGGACTTTCATGCCCAATATAGAATGGGCCCTGAGAACCACAGTAGTTACAAAATGTTCATAAATAAGTCACTATTTCATCTTCCCAATTCCTCTCTTCGAGCGTACGCATATAATGTTCTCTATTAAAAACAACATTCATTTTCATCTTATTCTCTGATTTCCTGACATCACACCGTATTACTACTTGTGGTATGTAGAATAATGCTCTCCTACGTTATTTTGATTTTAATTCCTCTGTTTTCTTTTCGTCCAATGTCAACATTTTCTCTTGTAAACAATCTCATCTTTTGGACCTTATACGCTATCTTCATCAGGAAGTTTCTTAATTTGTTCAAGATATCAAACTAGGAGAAAAATAAAGTCGTTAACACTATACATAGTATCGATTGAATTCTAGACTTTATATATTTTCCAAAATAATATTTAATTTTCTCTTAGCATGAGCGCGGGAAGACAAATTTGGCCAGACCTATTGAGTTAATTTCCTGCTGGCCTGGAGAAGATCGAATTTGCTATATCATAGCCATTTTTGTGAACCTGTTTGCTTATGCTGATTTCAACCTTTCTGTTTTAAGGATAATGCAAATGAAATACTGAGATAGGTTTTACGAAGCATATTTAAACCCCTGGTTTTGGTACTTCGCGATCTTTTTGCCAACACTACTACCCGAAAAACCCACCGATCACTAAAGGTGACTTAGTTTATATTTATAGTGAAATACGTACCTAATGACTCGAAATCTAAGTCACACTCCCGGTTCAACGGGAAAGATGACCACCTTCAAAATTGTCATCACTTATATCATACAAACAGCTTTTTATCATCATTATTCATGGTTGTAATGTAAATACAGTTTAATTATTACCTAGGATTACCTATCTCGTAGTGCCTCATTTCAAGTAGAAATTATCTTTCACCAGTTCATCCTGTTTCCTCCTTTTAAGTTAAGAGTAACCTAAATGTTAATCCCGAAAACTCTGACTACGCTATCTAATAAGTAGCTATTCACCCAAACTCTAATGCTAAATCTCCGTTACACTTGGTGGAAGCGCCATGAGGAGGCATGTGTTGCCGTGTTACCTTTCGTTACAATATAATGAGAGTGGTAAATCTTGCCGTACGCACCTAAAAAACCCCATTACTGCTTACTACAAAGCGTAGGTGAAACAAACGTATTGATTTTTATGGCAGTTATCTGCTGAAACTTTGAAAAATCTTCAAAAACACCTGTTATAATTAAAAAAAAACAGACACACAAACCTGTATATTCATAACTATATTGTATTCTCACCTCCTGAAAACGCCCTACCGTGTATTTAAAAATCTAATGTGTTCCATTCATGACTTTCTCTATCTGTTCTGTAACAAAAAACGTATTACAAAATTCTATTCTTCTAATAGAAATGAACATTTTCATTTAACGCCCTTGGTATTTCCCTCTGTATTACGACAGCAAAATAATCGACAAACGCATCCAATTTATAATACCTGTCCGCGGAATTTCTCACACTGAGAACCTGCAACTTTAAGGAAGTTTGTAACAAATAGCAAAACAGAATTTTCATTTCAGAGCATTTATTTTACAGACAGAAGAGCAATGTTTCCGCTTTAGTGATGTAAAATATAAGAGATTTATAGCTTGCTAGAGAAGTTCGCGTGCGGTATCTAGAAGACGTTGACAAGGGATAAATGACAAGAGTTTCGTGACTTGAACGCCTGTAGAATCTCCAGACGTCCTCACGAACTATCAAGGTCTTTCCTCTTCCGTATGAATAAAACATGGCCGGGCCTCGCTTCGAACAACAAAGCTTCTTTTTGTCTTCATCAGAGAGAGTCGTTAACTTTCAAAATCTGGTGCACAACTCAAATGCTTGTTAACGGAAGGCCAAACTCTTGTAGTCAAGTTTTTGCACGATGCATGTCTCCAGTCTATGAACCTGGAAACGCTGGTTCGGTGCCTACTGCATGTTCTGCAGCTTCTACAAGAGCTTTGAACGGTTTTATTGGCGAAAATACTGTACAGGATATGTATAACCTGTGGCATATTATTAATATATGTTAACTATAAAAAAATGCAGAAAGCTGGTAGAAGTTCTAAGAAAAGTAATTACACTAAAGTGTACATAAATTTATCATCACCTGCCATTGTATACCAGCCTCTCAAATTTAAAGCAATAATGTTGAAGCATTGATGAGTTTCGTCCAAAAACCAAACCTATCAACAACTTTTTTTAACTTGTTACCACAAATAGGCTCACATGCTCTAAGAGTTAATGCAATCAACTGAACGCGTAGTGCAAAACAGGATTATCTCTAAAGCTGAAAACTGAAGATACACTTTCCCAAGCATTCATGAGTCATTTTGCTTCTTCTGGAGTATATTAAAATATTCACACGCCGTGTGCAAGTTTTCACACTTTAAAATACTGTATCTTAATTAATTGTCCTACCACAACTGTCAATGCTTGTAAAAGAAAATGAGAGACTCAGATGGCTACTATGATATTAGGATTCTAATTGGTTGTCACCTTAGTGTTATAAATAAAAATCTGATGTGTTCCATTCACATGACTTTCTCTATATCTCTGTAACAAATTATTGTTAATAAGCTCATCTTTTATTTATTTCATGCTAATCGATAAAATTAGCAGAAATAGTCTTATTTCTTGCTTTATTGTGAGTAGAAGCGAAATAAGGGAGTACCATAAGTTAAAGTGAAAGTCAAAAGCTAATTGCTATGTGACTGATGTTCCTTTGTTTGTATGGACAGGAGTTTACAAATTCCTGTATGAGAAAAGTGCAAGTTTTTCAAAGATGAAACCAAGAAAAAGGAATATCTCGAAAACGATCAACTCCACGAAAAAAATGTATACAACATAAATTGTGTGTTTTAACGTACTCTACATATTTTGTGTGTTAAGTTTTTGTCCATCTCTTACGGTTTAGTAGTTATGCAAAATTCACCCAGAATAAAGTAGTCTTCAGAGGCTATTCCCAGAAAATTCATGATATACATTTTATTTGTCAGGTAAAGATCTTTGATATACGAAATTTTAATCAAAATCGTTAGAGCCATTTTTGAGAAAATCAAAATTTTCGAAAAAAGTTCCATGTAAAGGGTAGTTAGGGGTGGGGGGATTCTTCTCGAAATCTTCGTGTCGCATCCCTGGAAGATACTAAACTTAAATACCAAGTTTGGTATTTTACCGACTTTTCGTTTTTGAGTTATCGTGTTCACGAACACACGGACACACACGGACCTTTTTGTGAAAATGCTTTTTTTGGATATTGGGGACCCTAAAACATATATTTCCGGTGAAATCTCGGTATCGAATTTTTGAGTGGAGTGCAATACCTTCTCTATACACTATGTACATAGTGCGTATAGAGAAAGTAAAAACTGATTGTTACAGCATTTAACAAACTCGCGTGAAGTAAAATTCAGGGTGTAGAAATATGAACAAGTAGATGTCACTTATATGGGATCACAGCTTATTCACGAACATTCACTTTTGGTAGTTCATGTTCTATATAATGATTTCTTACAGAATTTACTAATCTCTGTTCTTATACTTGCATTCACTTGATAATATTTAGTAGTAAGGACTTTGCTTGTCTGCACTTTTCGTTCATATTGTTAACAATAGTTGCTGACAACCAATGACAAGTAAAAATTCATTAAAGTCTTAATAAACACTTACCAAAGGATATACATAAATTGCACATTTTATCCTTAACTCACAGAATAAAAAATACACGGGAGTCAAAGTGACTCCATTGGACATATTAGGTAAGTCTTAACATTTCTTGTAAAAATTACTTGCAATAATCTGTTTCTTTTCAGCTTACTCCAATCCAAAAGATAATTAAAATTCATACAAAAATTTTGCTGTAGAATATTTCAAATACAGGTAGAGATTTTAAAATATAATATATTGGAGTCAAAATTACTACATGGCCATGCTAGTGTTATATCGTTTGCATTCAAGAGCCTGAGAAATTATTTTTGCCCATTGCTTGGTAACTTGCAGAAAGTATGATATTTAACTATGCAAAGAATCTTTCCACATTTATCATTCCTAATGTGTTATTTTATACCTAATATTGTCGTATATTGTTATTTTTTCTGCCACGTATGTAGATGAGAAGGTATAGTAGTCCTCTAAAGACAGCGATTCTGAGATTCCACAGAAACTACTGTTTTGAGAACGACTGAAAAGTCCATATCTGTGGTGCGTGTGCCTGTGAGCAGCATAACTCAAAAACAAAACGTCAGTTAAAAACCAAACTTTATATTTAATTTCAGTATCTTCTAAAAATGCGATATGGAGACTTTCAACAAAATCCCCACCTGAAACTACACTTTACTTGGAACATTTTTCTAAATATTCGATTTTCTGAAAAAACCGTTTTTATTAAAAGTTATTTGCATCATAAAAATGCATATATTGTATTTTCTGGTATAGCCTCTAAAACAACATCCATTTCGGTGAATTTTGCATATCTGGTAAACTTAAACCTTAAGCTAATCACAACATTTATTAAATAAATTGTTGTGGCGTTAACTATTTCCAACTATATTCCTTACTATTGCTTTTAAAACTTCCAATACTTAGATTTTCTCAAATGGTAAGGAAGTCCTTATTCAATTTTTTCATCCTGGTTCAACAAAGCAAACGGAATTTCAATTGCATCACATAGCGACCAGGTTTTAAAAGATTTGACTATCGCTTTAGCATACCTAGTATATTTCCTTATTTCCCTTGTAATTATAAGGAGCTAAGTAATATTGCCATTTCTGCTAATGTTTATCTCTTTAACATGAACCAGATAGACGTAGTTAGAATCATTTGTGGCAGAATAGTTAGAGAAAGGCATGTAAATGAAATATCTTATTTTATCTAACTACTTTATATTAACGACGATAACTATTGTGAGAGGTATTTTTAAACTAAGCAACGCAGACTTTAGTATCACCAGTTAATATTTGTTTATAATGAGTGCAGCTCAAAAAAAAGAGTATGTTTTTCAAACTGAAACGTATAACAACGAAGAGTTTGCAAGAGACAGCTAATTTTTACATTTTAATCAGTATTTCTTATGACTTCCATTTTACATAAACTGGTGTTCCAATCACATGACTTCCTCTACATCTCTGTCATAAAAAAGGTATTGTTAAGAAGCTTATTCTTCTATTTCATGCTAATCGAGATAACCATTAACATAAATGGTCTTATTAATTAGTTCCTTGTAAGTAGAAGAGAAATAAGAGAGAAAAATAGGCTAAATCGATAGTAAAATCTTTTAAAAGATGGTTGCAATGTAATTGAAATTCCTTTCTGTACATGACCAGGAATGAGAAAGAAAAGTTTAAGTATTTTAAAGCTGAAACCAATAGCAAGGAATATCTCGGGAATCGTCAACTCCACGAAAAACTGTGTATGATGACATAAATGTGTTTGTCTGGCTCTTAAGATGTACCAGTTATGCAAAAGTCACTCACAATTAAGAGGTCTTCAGAGGCTTTTACCAGAGAATTCAAGTTATACATTTTCTTTGTCACACAACTTTAGTATACTAATTTAATCAAAATCGTTAAGAGCCATTTTTGAGAAAATCATAATTTTCAGAATGTTTTCCATGTAAACGGTAGTTTGGGGTGGGTGGGATTTACCTCAAAATCTTCGTGTCATATCGTAAACTTAAATATAAAGATTGGTATTTTACGGAATTAACAGACTCATGGACATGACACAAGGACGCACTGAGAAAACCACACACACAGAGCCATTTTTCTAAAAATGCTCTTTTTAATACAGGGGGCCCTAAAACGTGTAATCCCGGTGAAATTTCGGTATATTTTTAGTCGAAGTGCAATATCTTCTCTACTATTTACTATCACTATAATAAAAAGCAAACATTATAACATTTTCATCAAAAGAGTTAGAACTGTATTGGACAAAATAAAAAAAAATAAAAAAAAATAAAACGAATATCATCAAAGGAAAGGGTTGTTTGAAGAGTGAGAGGAATTCTATTCAATCTTCATCTCGTATCCTTAAATAGATATTAAATTAGATACTTTTTCAAATGTTCGTTTTTCGATTAAATCAGTCATACACGCGCACATGCGCCCGCTCTCACAGAAATTCTGAAAATATTTTGGTGTTTCAAGCGAGAAAATAAAATATGTGGTGTAGATCTTTTGATTCAACAACTTACTTTACTTTAACCGAGTGAAGTAGCGCAGGTGCATTTGGGACGTGGTGGTTCAATTTCCGTCGCCGGTCTCCTGACCCATGTTTTACGAGTGGGTTCATCGATTGGCTAGGCGGATAATGCTGGGAAGGTTCATCATATCCCCTAAATTTCACGTCCGTCCATTTCACCCTACTTCTCATTTTATTTCACCCTTAAACTTTGGGGTGGTAGATTCCGGGGGGATTTCCTCAGTGTTGCACGGCAGGGGAAAAGGGTACCCCTCCCCACCAACGGGAAGGGTGGCCACCGCCAGGAACTTTCATTCTAGGTTACGATAAGATGCCCTCAGCTCTATCGTGACTCCTTGTTTCGACCTCCCTCTGTCTCCTCCCACCACTCTCTCTCTCTCTCTCTCTCTCTCTCTCTCTCTCTCTCGAGGATGCCTCGCACGGGGCAAAGTACAAGATAAACCTATTCTAGGTCAGGCGTCACCAATTCGCTTGATTTTGTGTCGAAGCAAATAGACTTATGAGTAAACACGTGACAGCGGTACTGTCTCTCTTCCTTGTATAATACATCTGTGTTAGTTTATAATATCCGGAACAGAATGCAACCCAACATGCAAGCCATCGATGCCTACATTTTTTCCCGTCTAAGAGGATTTTTTCTTATTTATAGAAAGTGATGGAACATCTGTTTAATTTTCTGCACCCAGAACGCAATCCATTCAAGTGAGTACAAAAAGTTACCAAGAAGAAGGTCCTTTTAAATTGAGATCGATCTGAATGAATTATCAAGACACCTGTTAATATTCACTGCCTTAAATGTAAATGTTTTACGTGAAAGATTAATGCTCATACTTTTGGCTATACAATGCGATTAAAATTGTATAACTATATCAAGTAGCGTCTTATTTATTATATTAACACTTTAATAATTTAATATTCTTCTGGAATTCTTTTTCAGACCAAAAAACCTATTTAAAATATATATGTTCATATTTGAAGTATAAATACTAATGCAAGAAACATAATAAAGCAATCATGAGGCTACAATAGGTGTATTAACTATGAAAGGTGGATTACGTATTTCAAAAGCAAAATGGTGCATACTACCACAGCACTGAAGATATTATATGTTCTGCTTTCCACGCAGCTGGTCGCGCAGTGCATAGTAAGTGATCCGCAGGAGCATCGAGCAAGTTTGTTTTCTTTATTTTACTCATAGGGAAATCAGTGGTGCCCCTGTCCTAGGTCGAGGTGCTTAATTCCATCCAAGTCTTATCGTAACCTACTCTACTTTATAAGAAGCAGAGAACGATAATTTTATTAGAGAATTTTCCTGAATATTACACTTCGTAATAACGTATAAGGCAGATTTTAAGATGCTTACTGACGTAGGAACATAAATAAGTTGATTAACGTGACTATGTTGAAGCGTGAAACCGGATGTTTTGCGACCTACCGCAACCCAGCACGTAGTGGAAGGTTTCCACGGCTGCTGATGGCTTGGCCTCTGTGAGCAATTTCGTACAGAAGTGCCGATAGCACGCTGCCTGGGATGGTTCCAAATTCCACATGGGCCATAAACATTTATTAAACATGTTCTGCTCATCCATAGCGCACCGAGGCATGTAAGGTAGCTTCAGATTTAATGTTCAGATTCACAGAGAATCAGTTATGAAGGAACAAACGGTGTTAGAACTGATATAAAAATTTGATGTGTCCCTTCACATGACTTTCTCCCCTATTGTTATAAAGCTTATTCTTCTAGTTCATGATAATCGAGATAAACGTTAGCAGAACTTGTCCGTAATACTTGGTTACTTGTAAGTAGATGGGAAAAAATCTAATCTGTTCCATTCACATAGTAATCTGTTATCTACATCATGCTAATCAAGATAAATGTGAGCAGAATTAGTCTTATTATTAGCTTCCTTGTAAGTATAAAGGAAATAAGAAAATGCATAGACTAAAACGACAGTCGCGTCCTTTGAAAGACGGTAGCCAAGTGAAACAATTGAAATTGCAAACTCTTTGCTTGCGGTAGTAAACAAACATTTTCGTAACGTTTAAGTGGCTAAAATTGAAACTACTAATCCGGAATATCTCGAAAACAGTTTAACTCTACAAGATCAATGTATATGACATAAATTGTGTGTTTTATGGTAGTAAGTTTTTGTATATCTCATACGGTTTGCTAGTTTTACAAAAGTCATCCAAATGAAAAGGTCTTCAGAGGCCATTCCCGGAAAATTCAAGATATACATTTCGTTTGTGATAAAAATACCTTGCACATAATGTATTTTAATCAAATCACTAGACCAATTTCTGAGAAAATCAAAATCTTTTTAAAAATGTTCCATGTAAAGGGTAGTTTGCTACGATTGTTAACCACATTGGTGATTAGTGTTTTGTATCTTTTGTGCGCGTATTCGTCATCAGTGTGGGGGATTTATTTGAAAATCTTCGTGTCACCAGGTTTGGTATTTAAACGGTATTTTCGTTTTTGAGCTTGCTGTCCACAGATAGACATTCACATAGGCGCACACATACGCACAGACTGTTGTTTTTCTGAAAATTCTTTTTTTGGATTCAGGGGGATCCAAAACATATATTTCCGCTGAAATCTCGGTATCGAATTTTTGGGTGCAGTACAAGGCCTTCTCTATACACTATGTACATTGTGCGTGTAGAGTAAGTAAAAACTCAAAATTTCTCTTTAAAATAGGGATAATGATTTATATCATACGTAGAATATACCATATTTACAACTTCACGTGAGCGCAAATTCTCATAATACCAAAGTGAATATAAATCAACCTTATTCAGAACGGACAGGAATAGATTTTCAAAAATGTGTCCAAATTAAAATATGAATTTACTTAGTAAGATATTCACGTCATTTTCTACAGGCGGGATTATCAGTTTTGATTCGATTACCATATTGGAATTCACAGCATGGAACCGAGCTAAATGGCTCCGCGGTAACTGTTCGATTCCCGTCGAGCGCCCACTCTGAGCTTTTTTCGTGGTTTTCCTAGTCGATAGGCGAACGTACAGTGGTCTCTTACCAACACGATTTCATTTCAATTATTTATCTTTCACTCCCATGTCCTCATCTCTAAGGTGAGTTTTCGGTTTCATGGTGTGTGGCGGTGCTGGACAGATGGCATGGACATTTTCTCTAAGGAAACAGTAGGGAACTTGCTCACTCTCTCTAGACAACTCCAGTAGTGAGATAGTTTGCGAGCCATGAACTAGTAGGGACTTCCGCGCGTTCATGTGGCCTGTTTGCCTTTGCCTATAGCCTTTCATTGCTGTGGAGCATTGTAAAAATATGTATCTAGAAAATTAGTAAATAATTATTTACTATAAGAACATTTATGTCACTATAACGGGAGGGGGGGGGTGTTTCTGAACTTCAGCGTCCTTCTTGCTGTGTTGAAGGAGGCGTTCAGCACCATATCGTGCAGAAGCTCCAAGACCTACAAGCTCCAACACCGCCATTAGCACATCATAACGTCCACCGCAACTGATCCGATAGTCTTGCATCGCAGATGAAGGCCCCGGTTGCCCGAATCACCAACACTTCATCATCATGGTTGTACCCGATAAACACCTTTCACTGCTCCCGCGCAACGTCGGCAGCATTTTCCCTAACACATCCCGATTCTTACAGGCTATACCGCACCCATTGAGCTTAGACTGGGAGTAGAATGATAAAGTGCGTCCTCCCCCCCCCCCCCATGTACGGCTACACGGTAAAAAAAATAAAAAATATTTATGTGTTCTATTCACATGTGTTTCCATACATGTTCTACAAGCAAACTACTTTTACAAAGATTATTCCTTTATCTACATCATGCTACTCGAGATAAACATTAGCAGAAATTATCGTATTACTTATTATCCTATAAGTAGAAGAGACCTAAAGGAATATTCTAGGCTAAAGTGATAGTCAAATGTTTTAAAAGCTCGTTGCTATGTGATAGAAATTCACATTGCATGGACAGCAGTAAAACAAGAATAGGAATAAACAATTCCGTTTGAGAATATTTTAGATATTTTAAAATTGAAACCAATAATGAGGAATATTTCAGAAACTGTTAACTCAAAAAAACGTTTGAAATAAATTCTGTGTTTCATATCTACATTATTTGTGTACCTAGTAGTTTTTGTGTATCTCCTACGATTTGCCAGTTATGCAAAAGTCATTCAGAATGAAGAGCTCATCAGAGGTGCTTCCAGAAAATGCAAGATATTAAATTTCTTTGCCTTGTCAATATCTTTGATATCGTTTTAAAATAATACGTTGGTGCTATTTTTTAAAAATTCAAAATTTTTGAATTGTTTTCCATTAAAGGGTAATTTGGGGAGAGTGATTTTTCTCAAAATCTTCCTGTCGCATCCTTGGAAGATACTAAACTTAAACACCAAGTTTGGTGTTTTACCGACTTTTCGTTTTTGAGTTATCGTGTTCACAGACACATGGACACACGGAGACACGGACACGGACCTTTTTCTGAAAATGTTTTTTTTTTAGATACAGGGGATCCGGTGAAATCTCGGTATCGAATTTTTGGGTGGAGTGCAATACCTTCTCTATACACTATGTATGTAGCACACATAGAGAAAATAAAAATAAGAATGAAGTCCGGAAAGAACAGACAATACAAATAGTACAATGTAATAAATTTGCAAAAGATCGGGAATAGCGTGTCTGAGGTTGGAAGAGTGAAAAATACGTAAGGTAGTTGAAGCTGGTAGGCCGATTTGCCCATTATGCGGGTATCAGGAAAACTGGACGCATATTTTGGCAGATTGCGTGCAGATGGGGGATATTAGGAAAAAATTATTGCCGGAAGTATTTTTAGCTTCAAACTGACGAAGGACAGCTTTCTGGGATTTGATTCTAAACACCCAAAACTGGCCAAGCCTGGGCGCATACTTATTGGAAGTTCGTGCACTAAGAGATAACATATTTGTGTAAATATGGTATTGAATTATTTGGTGTTTGAGTAATCTACATGCACGAATACGTGGTGTAGTGTGTGACTGCAAGTGTGTGTGTGTGTGTGTGTGTGTGTGTGTATGTGTTTTCAATGTTGTAAGATATATAAAATATTTATGTAAGTCATATTCTAAGTTCATGTACGGTCACCCAATCCATGCGACTGTTTTACGCAAATATTTCATTATTGTAAACTTCATAAAATACCACAACTAAAAACATTTTAAAAATCAAAATTAAGTAATTAATATTAATATTATAGTATTAATATTAATAATAAATAGTGTATATATTAATATCTAAAAAATTTAAATACATTTAAACTGCCACCTTGGTATCAAGGCAGTGCGGGATGCATTTTTTGGGCGTAAATCCTTACCATGACTTCCTTCGAAAGGGAAGTAAAGCCGTTGGTCCCGGTCGTATATTTACGGCACGTAAAGGAACCTCAAGCCTGATAAAATATCTCTGAGCAAAATTAAGCGGTCTTTCACGCCTTATCTAGAATGAGACACTGAGAACCACAGCAGTTAAAATAAAACCCCATTTCCATACGTCCCAAATTACGTCATGTTGGCCTCGGAACAATAACAAGAATTGGAAGTATCCTGCAAAAGATTCTGAAAAATAGGTATGATTAGTATAAGGAAATCTAATGCTCATAAATTTAAATTTGATAGAAAATTCAAACTATCGATTTTATTGATTATAAAAGTGCCTTAAATATATTGTGTTTTAATCCAAAATGTTAAAGCTATTCTTGAGTAAAGCAAATTTTCGAAACATTTTTTTTCATGTAAAGGGTAGTTTGGGAAGGGAGGGGGATGTTCTTGAAAAGCTTCGTGTTGTATCCTTGGAAGATGGTGAATTTAAATATCAAGCTTGATGTTTAACTAACTACGTTTTTAGTTGCGCTGTTCACGGACGACGGAGAGACATGCGCGAGGTACATTTTTAAAAATTGCTCTTATTCAAGGGGCCTTAAAATGTGCATTTCCAGTGAAATTTCGGCATAGGATTTTTGGGAGGAATAGAGTGTCTTTTCTGTATATGACACTAGAGTGAATTGTATATCATGAATACAACTTCTCAGTCACTTTCTTAAAATCTGTACCAACACTAATAATTTAGAACTCATAATAACTCAAACTTATATCTTTGTTCCGGTTTCAGGCATATTATGACAAGCCTAGATATTGCGGAAGAAATCTTTTCAGATTTCTAAATGAGATGAAGAAGATAAAAGGGAGTGAGGGAACATGCTGTCAACTTGATGATGAAATAGCATGAAAGTGTCAAGTGAAAGATCAGAAGCACTACGGCAAATAACGGAACCTCCGCAAGAAAACTACAAGCGCCGTTAAAGGAGTGATCGGCAGGAGCATGCCCCAAGAGGTGAAAGTGTAATTGATAGAGCCCAATAAGCCGCCTTTAATGGGCCTCTTAATTGATGTGAAAGAGGACTGAAGGAACTGATTGATGTCGTGAGATAATGTATACAATTTATTAACGTTGTTTAAATATTCTATTTAATATTGAACTATAAATGTCCGTTTATTGAGGCAATATACCTTGAGACTGCCTCCGTGGTCGAGGGGTCAGCGAGCTGACCTCTCACCCGAGATCCCAGGTTCCATTCCCGGCTGGGGCGGGGAATTTTTCTTTAACCAAAATTATTCCCTATCCCTAACAGAGTCTGGAAGTATGCATGTGAGAGTGAATGTGTGTTTGAGGAAAATAAAGAATCTACACACAATGAGTTGTTCCTAGTGCAAAGCCCCCGATATGACATTAGATGTTAAAGGGGGCTATACAAATGAAACAAGTAATATATATACTTTGAAATGGCCAGGCTCGGAGATCATGACTAATCACAGCTTGGGATCGAATATCAAAACTCCTTTATGCATTAGAACAATTTTAATGCATAGTTAGTTCATTTCCTGTAGCTTCTAATTGATGCACAGGGCATCGAAACATGTTTTCGTGAACGATTTGAATTTCTAGTTCGTGAGTACGCCGCTAAGCACCATGGTGACGAGGGATCGACTCTATAGCACGAAATCACTACTTGCGGACGTGAAATGGTGGACTTTTGCCTAGATACTTTCTTCTTTCAGGGTACGGGGTTCTTTTACGTGCAAATAAACATTACACAGGACCACCACCCACTTTACTTCCCTTATGAAGAAAGTCATGCTAAGGATTTTTGCATCCGAAAAGTTGCATCACATTCAACCAGGTTTGAATCTGCAATCTTGGGTTTTAGAGGCTAGCAGAGTAACCACTACGCCACGGAGGGCGACATTATAATATATATGCAAGTGGCAAGTACATAATGGTGTTTACTGAATACACGATATTCATACAATTTGGTGGGTTGAATAGTTGAGTGTTTTCTCAGTCCACCGCTTACTATGCAGACGATAGACTTTGGTGCAGCTATATTGTTGTGATTGCCTTAAATGTGGAAACATCCGCTACAGAGATTCAGTGCTTTGAGATGTCCCTCTCCAAAAAGATTCCATAAAGCCGAAATCAGGAGTCCAATTTCTCTGCATCTGTGAGAAGTATAATCCAAAAATGTGATGTGCTCCATTCCCATGACTTTCTCCACACCTCGGTAGTCAAGTATTGTTAAAAAGCTTTTTCGTCTATTTAAAAATCTTATTCTTTATTCTATGTCATGATAATCGAACTAAAAATAGCAGAAAAGGTCTTATTGCTTACTTTTTACTTTCTCTACTCGTACTATGTACATAGTGTATAGAGAAGGTATTGCATTCCACACAAAAACTCGATACCTCGATTTCACCGGAAATGCATGTTTTAGGTCCCCCTGAATACAAAAAAAAACATTTTTGGTAAAACGTCCGTGTGTGTGTGTGTGTGTGTGTGTGTGTGTGTGTGTGTGTCGTGTGTCTGAACAGCATAGCTCAAAAACAAAAAGACCGTTAAATACCAAACTTGGTATTTAAGTTTGCTATCTTCCAAGGATGTGACGCGAAGGTTTTCAATAAAATCTTCCCACCCCAAATTACTCTTTATATGAAACTTTTTTCGAAAATTTTGATTTTTTTGAAAAATGGCTAACGATTTTGATTAAAATCTGTTATATTTAAGATATTTACATGTCAAATAAAATGGATATTTTGAATTTTCTGGGAATAGTCGCTAAAGACCTCTTTGTTCTAGATGATTTTTATTAAATTTTGCATAACTGGGTAAACCGTAAGAGATACACAAAAACTTACTATACCAAAAATGTAGATCACGATAAAGCACCAATTTATGTCATATACATATTTTCGTGGAGTTGATCATTTCTGAGATATTCCTTGTTATTGGTTTCAGTTTTAAAAACTTATACTTTTTTCATATAGGAATTTGTCAACTTCTGATCATACAAACAAAGGAACTTGTCACTTAGCAATCAGACTCTGACTATCACTTTAACCTATGGTACTCCCTTATTTCCCTTCTACTTACAAGAATCAAGTAATAAAACATTTCTGCAAATTTTTTTAGCATGAAGTAGGACCGTAAGATTTTTAATAAGAATTTGTTGCAGAGGTGAAGAGAAAGCCATGTGAATGGAACACATCACATTTTTTGTAAGTAGAAGGGAAACAAGGGGATTCATTAGGCTAAAGAGATATTTTAAAAGCTGGTTGCCATGTGGATGAAATTCGTTTCTTTGCATAGCCATGAGTTTACAAATTCCCATATGTGAAAGTTAGTATTCTAAAACTGAAACGATAACAAGGAGTTTTTCAAAAATGGTCAACTTCAGAAAAAGGTGTAATGACAAACGGTGTTTTTTACATGTTTTGTGCAGTAAGTTTTTTGTCTAACTGTTACGGTTTAACAGTCATGCAACATTCAGCAAAACTCATTCAGAATAAAGAGGTCAACAGGGGCTATTTCCAGAAAACTCAGGAATTGCATTTTATTTGTCATTTAATATATTTCACATACGGTATTTTAACCAAAATCGTTAACGCCATTAGGAGAAAATCAAAATATTCTAAATTTTTTCGTGTAAAGATAGTTTGGGGGGAGGGAGTTCATCAAAATCCTAATATCGTATCCTTCAAAGCTATTAAATTTAAATACCAATTTTGGTATTTTACCAACTTTTCGTTATTAACTTATCGAACTCATAGACATAATGAAACAGCAACATAAGACGTACCTTTTTCTAAAAATGCTTTTTTAATACAGGTAACCCTAAATGTGTATTTCCGATGAAATCTCTGCTCAAAGTTTTGGATAGTACAATACCTTCTCTACTTATGCACTATATACTAGATAGAGAAAGTAAAAATACCTTTTGAATACAGGATTCGTGTGACCATCACAATTGCGTTTTAAGTTATATTTAGCTTGCCGAGAGATTACCGCAGTTTTATTTCTTTAGTCCATACTTTAAATCACAATTTATATTACTGAGGTGTATTACCTTGTTAGCAGTAAGCCATTTCTCCAAGACTCACTCAGTTCTGGGAACTCAGCGACCCCTGAAGGCTTCTTGAAAGACCCAACGTTCCGTGTCAGGCGATACATCAGCCCATTATTTTATTTACACCATTATCTGTTTTATGACAAGGTTTTACTGCGCGTTATAATCCCAGAGAGTGTCTGGTAGCCCCTCTGGTCTCTGTAGTAAAACTGGATATTCCTGTGCCTGTAGCCTTTAACAGCACTTTTATGGAAATGCACAGCACCACTAGCAGAAAAAAGTCTACACGCGGTATCCTGTCTAAAGTTCTACCAACACTACCTTAGGAAAAGGAGAGTATTTTGGTTGCTTATAACAGGAAAATAAACATCCTAAAAATATATCTTCTCCTTTCAAAGGAATAATTGTGGTTAAATTGGGTTGTTACACAGCCACTATCAGCTATTTCAAACAAGATGGATAATAGTATATTGCAATATAAGTGTGGTAAATATAAGGCTTTGGGCGAAGGATATCATGCGTACATATAGTTTTTTATTGTTTTATTTTCTCACAAAGCAGTTCCTTTTTTATGCACCAGGAAGCTGTATTTCTCTGTTGTTTATATGATCTATTACATCAAGTAGAAACTTTCCTTCTACTGTATAACCAACGGACTGGCATGTAGCCAATATTTCCTTCACAGTACCCTCAATTTTCTTGGACATAGATATATCCCCATTGTTTTTACAATGTTTATAACATCATCAAAAGAGAGGTTGCCATTATTTAGAGTCAAACTGCAAAATTCAATCCCATAGCCGGGATTTGAACCACGGATCTCCCGGTCTCTAGGTGATTAGGTTACCACTGATCTATCATAGCAACCTACCGCTACAGCACTAAATTTCTCAACTGACTCGCATTGTTTGTTTTTTCCTGTCCTTAGGTAATTCCTTCAGAGCTTTGATATTCAGAGAAGCTGCAGATGGACATACTAAACTAGCTGCTTGCTATTTTGAATTGTAAATTTCGCTTTGATCTTCAGGCCCTTCCAATTTGATGTAGCTTTAGCCTTGCCGTCATCACCTTTCTTGGTAGACAAACCTAGAGGTCCATTCTTTCGCTAAAGATTATGTTACACCAACTTCACCTCCAGCTCATCACAGGTAAACCACTTTAACTTCACTTGGATTTCACAAACATTGGCCATATTTCTCTACACATGAATATGTGCTATTCAAAAATTACAGCTTACGCCACTTTACCAAAAGAAACAACTGAGTTAGTAGATAGAATTGAAAAGCACTGGAGTTCAATAAGCCGTATGCTATTGGTTTATAGGTACTCCCAAGACTTTCATAGCTGTAAACAAATGTATTTTTTGACTCAACAATTAGTTACAAATAAAGTCTTTAAACCACAGGTGCAAGTAGTTCATCAACGCTAGACAGTTGACAGCTGTTGGCTGCACGCAATCCATGGGTCGCTCACCAGTGCGCACAAACACTCCCGTCACTCACGATTCAGTACAATTCACAACAACTCACAGCAATTCTTCCTCCTTTTTATAGCGAGAAAACGAGTCACAGACGTTCTGGAAACTTGTCAAAGTACTAGAACCCGGATCTTGGAGAAACTTCCGGAATATCGTGAAAATCATGATATCGTGAGAAGAGTCTCTCGTTCCGAAGGATCCTGTTGCGGCGCGCCGTTGTTTGTGCATCCAATTACGATGTCTTACATTCCAGTTACACCGCCGCATGCCAGAGCGAACATGATAGCGATCAAATACTGGACTCCATTGTCACAATATTTTTGAAAAGTTTGGAATGTCATAATGTACAACTTGGCTATGATATATATTATATACAGACGTGTTTCGAAATACTCCAAACGAAGAAGTAGAGGTTGCAACTCAGGGTCTATATGAAAATATAGTTTTCAATCCCAATAGAAGTGTGTGCAAAAATGTGGGAATCTGTAGCTTTAGTTTGTTTATTCTTCCAACATATTTTGTCATAACAGAGAATTAATGGGGAAATAATATGGGAAGCATACGCCACTAATAATACGTTTAAGCAATTTAATGTACATACATTTTTCGAAGTTCCACATTTTTTTGAAAAATTTACTCTGATTGCATTGTTGTTTAGTTCACATTTATATAAAAGTTAATTCATATTGGATAAATACTCCTAAGGCTATAAATTATTGTATAAAGTGTATTATGTAAATATGTCGCATAATCAAAGTATCTCATGGCTTATAACTTAAAAAAAAAAAGAAGGTAGATAATTATGCAATTGGAGCGTTGAGTTTTAAGGTAAAATAGTATGAAAAGATATTTTAAATAAATAATAAACGAATTGTGACATGTTTATAAACCTGTAAGAGAAGTAATCTTTAAAATAAACCACATATTCAAAGAAGAACTATTTTTGGGACTAGAATGTATTGCAAAATGTTGTAGGACAATGAGATTGTTGTTGCTGTATGATTATTTATGCACTTTTGGGGAAATTTTAATGGAATTTAAACAAAAATTGAGACGCTTGGAAAATTTTTAAAATTTTGGAAATGTTGACAATACTTGCTGAACTACTCTACCATTAACTTATAATTTAGAGCGTAGAGGATACTTTAGTTGATGCCATAGAATTGAAATTGTTAAATAAAGCACTTGCTCTGATATATTAAACTCATGTGAATATTTTCAATTAGAATTAGTAGTGATGGAAGGTTGAAGAGAAGGTTTGGCAGCAGGATAACTTCTCTTGTATTTCAAGCTATCTGAATGACATTATTAAAAAAAAAGATGAGTTTATGAGAATAAAGTCAATTGCAAGAATGTATAAATAACATTTAGACCTTTGCTAACCAATATTACTAAAACAATAACACTCAATAATTGGAGATTAATTCTGTCAGAAAACTTCTTGGGAAAGCAAGAGTTGATGGTACTTGATTTCCGGCTGGACCGGGGAATTTTTCTTTAGCCAGAATTATTTCCTATTCCCCACAGAGTCTGGAAGTATTGCGCCCAAAAAAATTGATACCAAGATTTAACTGGATATATGTATATGTTTTGAGACCCCTGAATCCAAAAAGAAACACTTTTAGAAAAATGTTTGTGCGTGTCTGTCAATTTGTCTGTCTACTGCCTGTCTGTCTATCTGTCTGTCTGTCTGTCTGTGAGGTGTGTGTCTTTGGGCAACATAGCTTAGATACGAAAAGTCAAGTGGTATTTAAGTTCAGCAACTTCCAAGGATGCAACACAAAGATTTTCAAGAAAATCTTCCCAATCCAACTACCCTTGACAAGGAAAAAGTTTCGAAAATTTCGATTTTTTCAAAAATGGCTCTAATGATTTTGATAAAAATGTCGTATATTAAAGATATATACATGAAAAATAATATGTATATCTTGAATATTCTGGGAACAACGTCTAAAGACATCCTTATTCTGGATTAATTTTGCCTAATTTTGCATAACTGGTAAACCGTAAGAGATAGACAAAAACTTACTTCACAAAACATGCAGAGCTCGTTAAGATAGTCATTTTATGTTGTATACCTTTTTTCGTAGAGTTGAACGTTTTTAAGATATTTCTTGTTATTGGTTTTAGTATTAAAATACTTTTCTCGTACGAGAATTTGTCAGCTCTTGACCATACAAACAAAGGAGCTTCAATCACATGGCAACCAACTTTTAAAACATTTGACTATCGCTCTAGCCTATGGTACTCCTTTATTTCCCTACTACTTATAAGAAAGAAGTAATAATACCACATTCTGCTAATATTTTCTTGATTAGCATGAAATAAATAAAAAATAAGCTTTTTAACAATGATTTGTTGCACATATATACAGGAAGTCATATGAATGGAACATATTAGATTTTTTTTTATCATCTAATAAAATAAAATGGACTTGTATATTGGAATAGAAGTGTAGAGAATGATTATTGGTAAATAAACTAGTTTATAATTATATTCCATGTCTGCAATAATAGCTGCCTATAACAAAAGTTAGAGGATTTAAGGTAGTTCTTTCACATACATGCAGAAAACATACAGTATTTAAGTTACCAGAACTAAATACAGGAAACTCAACTTTATTCCTTGTAAGAATGACCAAAAGGTGGATTAAATCACATTATCGTCCAAATATTTTATTTACATTCCTCAATGTATCCTCCAAGGGTCGTCTCCTTAGCACGGTGGTAGCGCAGCTGCTTACCAAACTAGAGGCCAGGGTTCAATCCCCAGTACCGGCGTGGGGATTTTTCCTTGGGGGGTCAATTGAGGAGCTTCTTGATGGAGAAGTAACGGCTCCAGGTCATGAGGGCCGCATTAACCGGCCGGGGGGCTCGAGACGCTGACCACGTCTCACCCTCCAATACTGCATCCCATCCATGACGTCTGTAGTGGACCGAGATGGAGGACGCAGTGGCCGGGCGGTAGGCCAAGGTCCCCCGAGAGTTGTCGTGCCATGGAGCTATTATGTAACCTCCAGTGGAAGTAGAATACGGTCATTGAAAGGAGTGTAAGAATACAGGTATAAGATCTGTTCTCAATTGTGTTCCATGTTTCAGATTTTAGTTTTTAGCATTAGTTTACAACAGTAAGCTGCAACTTACACTAACACGCTGAAGTGCAAGAGTCATCCATTCTGTTTGCAGAAGCATTTTCAAGAAGTCAAGCCTTATGCTTTTTGAAAATACATACTAAAAATATTATTACATGAAAGTGTTATACTCATAATTTGAGACAGTGTCATTATTCAACAGCTGAATAAATTAATGTTGATTAAATAATTTTTGCCCACAGACCAGGCTAAAAGTTAGGCTAAAATTATAATTCATTGTTTTGGCATAACAAGGAAGAGAATATATGTTCACGTGACGTCATCTCCACCAAAATATGTTGCATATAATATAATTCTGAATTGTATGCTTAACAGAACCGTTATAACGGAACGCTATAATTTATGTCACTTATATAACTGTAGATAAAACGCATAATGGTAAAATAAAAAAATTGCTGATAAGTATGAAGCTATAAAAAGTATGAGCTATAAAAGGAATCGCCAATAAACATATGACTGTTAGTTTGCAAAACTGGATGTTAGTGAGATTTAAATCTGCGACACTGAAATATTAAAAAGTGTAATTAAAATAATATAAAGAATATTGTTCTACACAATATTATGTCAGAATTGTAAAATAACTAATATATGTACACTTGAAAAGGTTTATAATATGCTATGAATTTAAGTTTATGTTTAAAATGTTTGTTGCCGTTATAAAAACGAAAAAAAAAACAACTATAGATATAAGCAACAATGCTCATCTTAATGAGGTTTAACAAAATATCAGCATTTTCTGGGAAGATAAGGACGTCTAAATCAGACAAAGTGTACATGTACTAAAGTACTTAAGTAGTATTAAAGTTTACAATAATAATCTTACAGTTGATAATAGTAACACAAATTAATAAAAGTAAATATAAACTAATAGTAATACAACTAACATGCTATATATGCATGGTTTTTGAAATAACTAACTACTTATTATTCAGTATAGCAAAATTTATGTCAACTACCAGTATGTTTATAAACAGTTACTATGAAATCTCAACATTAATAGTTACAGAACAGTTTTTAGATCTGTACTTCACAATATTTACTTTAATTTACTTAAATTCACATTTAATCACGTTAAATTATCCTTAGATTTGTTTAAGGTTAGAGTGCAGCCCTGAAAGGCTGCTTCAGGTAGTTCATGCCATTGAAATAAAATTGTCCTATGTCTGTTTTGTACCTTCTACCCTTAATTTTATACAAAAGATCGTTTTGTCTGTAGTATCCCGGGTTTTCTAACCTGCACCCATGCATTAAGACCAGTGGAAGCTTTAAATAGTGCGAATAAAGTATGTCTTTTACGCCTAACTTTTAGTAGTTCCCGTTTATTCTCTTCACATGTTCTATGGAGTAACAGAAGATAAAATCTTGGCGTCATCAAAGGGACGGTAACCCCAAAATGTAAGGAGTATAAAACAGGTTACGTTTTTAAAAATAACCAAGCAAGGGGATAAAAAAAACTTATACTCACCGTTCAGAAGCTAGTAATATTATTCTGCATTCACCAGAATATCTAGGGCTCAAATAAAATGTAGTTTAAATTCAATGTGAGAAACACATCAACACTCAGCTATATGTTCGCCAACAAACATTAAAATCCGTCGTTTAGAACAGTGACGCCAACTGAACTATCGCGCGGAGCGGAACTTAGGATCGTTTCACACTAGGACACTGGTGACGGTCATCAGTTGAATTGGAGCATTCACTCCGGGACACTACACTGTCTCACCCTCGCCACATGTGACGGACAGGGCAGTCACCGCCGGACAAGCATTAGTTTGAATTGGAGTGTTCGCAGGGACACAGATCACACATATAGCGTTGCAGATTTGCCAACAGACAGGCACAGCGACACAGCAAAACATTAGTGTACACATTGTAGCGACGAGTTTAGATTCGATTAACACGGAAGATTTTATAAGTGAAGTTGAAAGTCGACCTGCTATTTGAGATACCAAAAGCGATGTCTTGTATCAGATGGTCATAAAGAGCGTAAAACAATCTTTTCTCCAGCCGATAATGTAGCAGCGGGTGTTCGTGTAATGAACGTTTTCTCTTCATTCTCTTTCTCATCCTCCTCCTGCTTAGGTGTACTAACAAAAGTTCCTCCCCGTTGGAGTTTATTTCACTAAATAATAATTTGGCAATACCTGCAGCGTCAGTCACCAGTGATCCAGGAGTGTTCATCACAGTCACCAGTGACTGTAACTGGTGACCGTCACCACACTCCCAGTGTAAAACGAGCCTTAGTATTAAAGCTATTTCTTCAATACCTGTTAAGCTGACACGCCCACTAGCAGCTTCACCAAGCAACCACTACTGCCAATCCCACTCCAGATTATCTCAAAGTTATATTAAACCTATTAGCAAACAATAAAATACTGTCGTTATTGCTCAAATGTAGGCTATAATTTTCTAATCTTTTGCCTATAATTTCTTGAATTCAGAGATAAAACTTTTAATAGTTTTTAGCGAGTTTTTTACTTTTACAACCAGTTTACTTACAAATTACAATTTAGCAAAAGCTTCAAGACCGTTGCGAACCAGCTCGAGAAGATCACTATCTAAATTCGACCAAAAGTAAAAACAATAGATCTGTCCAAAACCACATTGACAAAGCTATGGCCCGGATGTATTTCCTCTCAGGTTTAACGCAGTGTAACTGTTTTTGTAATGTTTCTGTGAGTTTCCAATGATAAAATGTAATTTCTGAGTATACCAAATGGCCCAATGTCTTTGATTTGTACTCAGTGAATGAAAATATTTTCAATCGAAAAAAAAATAAAAACTGCAGAAAATAACTTTGTAAAATGCGTGATTCAAAGCCTGTCATCTCTTCGTGCGTTAAAAGACCCTGCTTCAAATTAAAAACGGTAAGATAGAAAGATAGACAAGTTTATTTGCCAGAACAAAGTACATTGTGTAGCAACGTCAAATAAAGTAAGATCAAAAACAATTGGCAGTATTATAAAATTCATCCAGACAATAAAATGGATTTTAAATCAAGATGCGCTTTACTGACCTCTTAAAAGAATCAATGGAGAGAGCTTTAGTACTGTTACTGAGTTTGTTAAATAGATTTAATGATATTGTTTCAAATGAATTTTGTATCTTACTATATTTACATCTATTTGTGTAAATATTGGAATTAGTTCTGGTGTGATGAAGATGGATTTCAGAAACATAGATTGTATTTATGGCTATTTTTCTTAGTAAATAAGAGGCAATGGAACACAAACAATAAAGTCAAAGTTAAAACACCCAACTTAACAAATAGCGGTTTACAATGTGTTCTGGGGGCTACACCACATAAAATTCAAATTGGCTTTTTCTGTAATAAAAGTATCTTTTTAGCTAAAGCATGGTTCCCTCAAAATAAAATACCATAACTCAAATGGCTATGGATTTGTCCATAATAAATTGATAATAAAGCATTGGAACACACATGATTTTTTAAAACACGTAACATAAATATACCTCTGCTCACTTTGTTGGCAATATAATTAATATGTGAACGCCAAGGTAGACCAGGTTCGAAAAGAATGCCTAAAAATGTTGTACTAGATTCAGTTAAAAAAAACAAAACAAAAAAAAACAGGGCAACTAATATTAAATTTGAGGTCAATTGTTTTGTTCTCATTGAGAACAAGACTATTGTATTTGCACCATTTATCAATTTTTTTCAGAAAGTGCATCAAGTGCAGACTGGCATCAGAATTGACAGAGATACTTACTGCCAAATCGTCCGCATACAAATATGTTTCTAAGCAATCATCTCGGATATTAAAAGGGAGGTCATTAATGTAAATTATAAAAAATAAAAAATAAGGAGGAACTGGCTGAGCGACCTTCGTTTTAACCTGCTTGCTTATCAGAGGAGACAGTCAGTGGATTGCACTCATTAAGTAGGATAAAACGAAAGTCGCGCTCGCCAATATTTCACAGACCGGGTTGAACTTGAAATAGTCCCGTTTTGTTCTACAACTCTTTTAACGTACGAATGGATATCAACAAACGTCAATTATAAGGCATTTGGGCCACCAGATACAGAACCCTGTACAGTTAACTTTTGTAACCAATTGTGTTCGAAATGCACAATATTAACCTACAACTCATAGCTGGTTGGTTGAGGTATTGACATAAAATTAAGCGAGGTGGCGCCACTTTAACGTAGAGACTGGCATCCGGAGGTCCCGGGTTTGATCTCCGGTGACGACCACTCTGATCCATGGATTTTGTTTGATGTCCCCATGACGGCAGGTGGTTCTCAAGAGCCTTAACATGGCTTCCTTTAGAAAGGAAGTAAAGCCGTTGGTGCCATGTCTTAGACCTGATAAAGAGGCATCTGAGCAAAATTAACCTGATTTTCACGTCCAATATAGAATGGGACGCTGAGAACCGCAGCAGTTAAGAGCACTTATAGATAATGCTTAATTTAATTTCATGACGCCAGGTGGTTCGTCGTCTACACGATTTTCTTGTCCGTTATCTTCTGTATTACTTACTTCCTTCAATATCATCTATTACTAAGCTGAAGGACCGTTTTTTCTGATAGTGTTTAACACCCGCTTTTACTACTAGTGGCACCTAGGCGAAGAAGTACCACTGTTCGGCGGGCTGCGGCTGGGAGGCCGATGGTCGTTTTGTAGCGGTTTTCTCGCTTGCGTTGTTGCAGGTGTGCTCTGAAGAACGGTGCATTATTATGATTTCTAAATCTATTCCTTCATGTTTATTGAACTAATTATGTTTATGTTTTTTTCTTTTATTTCTTTTCTTTTCCGCTTTGTGAGCTACTTATTGGTTATTTGAAAACATTTGATGCAAAAAATATCTTATTAGAAATGTTACCAAAGCAGATTAATTAAGATATATGTCTGCTGTATTTCTGACATTGTGCCTATGTTTATTGAATGCAAAATCTAGAAACACTGCCACAAAAAAAAAAAAAAAAAAAAAAAAAACCAGATAGCTTATCCTCACAATGATTGTGATTTTATTTTTAAGAAACTGAAAAAAAGCTTGAACTGGATTGTAAAATAAAAGAATATTCATGAGTGTATAAATGTTTTTGGAGGCTGAATTTTTAAAATCTGTAGTTTCCAGAGTAGAGATTTGGTAGAAGTTTCTTATGGTTTCAAGCACAGCAGAGACTATTGCACTCAGGAAAGATGGGCTAACTGTACGGTTAGCTAAGGTGGGCAGTTTATTGACTGAATCCAAGAAAAATAAAAAGTATAATATAATAAGATAATGAAGCATGTAACAGACTCTAGCAAAGTACTTATTTTCCTTTATTACTGTATGACCACTGTTTGCTTGGACTGCTTTTTTCATTAAAATACTTCCTGTATGATAGTTAATCAAAGCTCCAATTGACTAACTAGAACGGTGTTGTAAGGATCAGAGTTTCCAAATACTCCTTCCTTTTCTGAAACATCACAAAAAATAGAAAATACACTAATGATGAAGAAAATTACTGCTTTTCTCTGGTGGTATGATAACATCGCAAAGGGTACACGCGATAGACACGTACGTCCCACCTACATCCGTTGCCATTAATCGCCATATGTAAAAAAGAAATTAATGAGTTATGTTTAACAAGACCACTGCGGTTACCGGTGGCTCAATGCTATGATCATAGATTTCCATTCTGAAGTATGCCATAACCTGGAGCGGTACCACTTGGAAACCCGGATTTCACTGGGGGTAGTTCAAAAACAGCACTTGTTCTGTCTTGACAATTAACTCGCCACTTTCGGTATCATCCCCTCTGGGCTGCTGTCAAACTTGTCTTATAAATTACATATCCGCTTATTTAGAACCCCGCTTAATTCTTTAATGTTAGCATACAAGAATACTTCTGAAGTAATAGGACATCCAGCATTAGACAGAAATGGCTTATATTTATTGTACGTCAGCCTTGTATGCATAGATTTCCTTCACATGGAAAAAGGTTCCATTCAGAGGACTTCCTCTACATCTCTGTAACAAACTATTATCTATTCTTCTATCTACTTCATGTTAATTAAGACTAACATTAGCAGAAACGATCTTATTACTTAGTTCCTTATAAGTAAAGATAAATAAGAGAATACACTAGGCTAAACCGACAGTCAAATATTTTAGAGTGTGGTTACTATAGGATTGAAATGCGTTTCTTTGCGGCCAAGCGTTGATAAGTTTCCCTATAAAAAAAGCTTAAGTATTTTAAAACTGAAATCAATAACAATGTATATCTCGAAAATGGCTAATTCCACGAAAAAATGTATATGACATAAATTGTATGTGTTATCGAGATTTACATTTTTTCTGCAGTATTTTGGTCCATATCTTACGGTTTACCAGCTATGCAAAATTCAATAAAAATCATTCAGAATAAAAAGGTCCTCAGAGGCTTTTCCCAGAAAATTCAAGATAAGTATTTTATTTGTTATGTTCACAAATATCTTAAATATAAGTGATTTTAATCAAAATTGTTTGAGTCATTTTTGAGAAAAACAAAATTTTCTGAAATGTTTCCATGTAAAGGGGTGGTGGGGGATTTTCTTGAAAATCTTCGTGTCACATCCTTAGAAGATACCAAACTTAATACCAAGTTTGATATTTAACGGTCTATTCGTTTTTGAGTTATGCTGTCCATAGACACACATACACAAACACATATACACACACTTAGACCTTTTTCCAAAAATACTTTTTAGTGGATTCAGAGTGAAATCTCAGTATCGAATTTTTGGATGGATTACAATACTTTCTCTATATGTACATAGTACGTGTAGAGAAAGTAAAAATTCACATGCTCCAGAGCACTTAAAGTGAACAATATGACCTGCTTAAACGCATAGAGGTGTTAGATTGATTAAAAGAAACAATTACCATGTTTCCATGGGGAATTAAGTCGATTTGAGTACGCTTACCTATTGAATACTGCATGAAAAAGGGGATTCAAATTGTATTGAGTTTTAGATCCGATCCTCTTAAAAGTTGAAGTCGGAATGAGATCGGATCGAAATATGTTGCACGGAAACCCCTCCGTATTCAAATCGTTTTGATCCGTAAACAAACTCTTCTGCTATACTTGTTGCACGCGGTAGTCATATGTTAGTGCTTTTTGTTTATTTCTCTGTGTTGCATTATAAGAGAACCACTTTTATGGTTTCTACAGTTTGCAATGTATTTTCAAATATAATTATTTAACTCAAATGCCTGTTTATGATACAGAAATAATAAATATAACGTTAGTAGTTTCGCCAACGCAATTCAAAGATTGACCTATATAAACTGTTGATTAAATTATTTTCGAAGCTTACGCATTTAAAATTCGTATTTAATTTAACATGTGAATTGCGGAACGTATTGAGATGGAATTGAACCCAGATCGATTTCAATTCCCCATAGAAACATAGTAAACATTTAAGAGCTTGATATCCGTAGAATAAAGCTTCTAAACCGATTTTGTCTCATAAAAGCCCATTGTGGGTTTTCGAAACTATATACATTTATGAATATGTCTGAAAAATATCTAAACTATACCTACCGGATGTTACCACTGAATTGGGAAAAAAATATACAAAATCTAATGTGTTCCACTCACACGTTTACTCGGTTTACAGTTACACTATATAACATATGCAAAAAATCTTTAGAAGTATTTTAAGTATATTGTATTTTAATCAAAATTCTTACAGAAATTTTTGAGAAAATAAAAATTTTCGAAAACTTTTCCTTGTAAAGGGTAGTTTGGAGTGGGGAAATTTTCTTGAGAATCTTAGTGTGGCATCCTGGGGAGGAAATAAACTTAAATAATCAGTTTGGTATTTAAAGTACATTTCGTTTTTGAGTTATGCTGTCCACACACAAACGCGCACACACTGGTTTTTTTCTAAAAATGCTATTTTTGGACTCTGGGATCTCAAAATGTATATTTCCAATGAAATATCCGTATCGAATTTGTAGGTGGAATACAATACCTTCACTATCTTCACTTTTATTTTCAATTGCAGTAAATGATTCACACAGTAATATTATTTCTCACTATAATGTATGCTGATGATATAAATTTTATTAATATCATTGAAGCACCTTTTACTATGTCTGATTCAGTATTTGGTTCACCCTATCATAATCAAGGCATCTGAATGGTTTGTAGCTAACAGTGTCCTCTTAAATAAAGCTAAAACTGCTATTGTTCGTTTTACTTTGACATACTTGAGACAGATTCACTTAATTTATATCAGTCTAACTTTAATTTTCTAGGAGTTCATACTGATAGCCAAATAACCTGAAATATGCCTGAATGCCTGAAGAAATGATTGTCCAATATAAGAAATCTGAGAGAGTGCATTCTTCCCGAATATATAAGAAGTATGTATCTTTACTTTCTCTACACGTACTATGTACATAGTGTATAGAGTGCATTCCAACTAAAAATTCGATACGGAGATTTCACCGGAAATGCAAAAAAAAAAAAAATGTATTTTCAGAAAAAGGTCTTTGTGTATGTGTGTGTGTGGGGGGGGGACAGCATAGTTCAAAAACGAAAAGACGGTTGAATACCAAACTTGGTATTTAAGTTTGGTACCTTGCAAGCATGCGACACGAAGATTTTCAAGAAAATCCCCCACCCCCAACATGGAGCTTTTTTCGAAAATTTTGATTTTCTTAAAAATGGCAAATAAATTGTATATCTTGAAATTTCTGGGAATAGCCTCTGAAGACTACTTTATTCTGGATCAATTTTACGGAATTTTGCATAACTGCTAAACCGTAAGAGATGGACAAAACCGTACCACACAAAAAATGTAGAGCACGTTAAAACACACAACTTATGTAATGTACATTTTTTTTCGTGGAGTGGATCGTTTTTTGGATATTCCTTGTTTTTTGTTTCAGCTTTGAAAACTCACACTTTTCTCATTCAGGAATTTGTCAACTCCTGTCCATATAAACAAAAGAACTTCAGTCACATAGCAACCAGCTTTTGACTATCACTTTAACTTATGTTACTCCCTTATTTCGCTTTTACTTACAAGGAAGCAAGTAACAAGACTATTTCTGCTAATTTTTTCTCGATTAGCATGAATTAAATAGAAGCATAAGCTTTTTAACAATAATAGTAATAGTTGCAGAGATGTAGAGAAAGTCATGTGAATGGAACACATTAGATATTTCATTTTTAGTCTATTATAAGATATGGTTTAATTATTTGGGGAGGCACTAATAAGATGTGTGTAATACATCTACCTTCTACAAAAGAATATTTATTGTTATACAACCTCTTGAGGACTGCTCTTTATTGAGCTAGATATTTTAACTATATAGATGTTATATGCTCGGCGCCTTAGCGCGGTGATAGAGCAGCTGCTTGCCAAGCGGTAGACCTGGTCCGGGGTGCACTCAGCCTCCTGAGGTCCCTGGAGGGGGGCGGGATCCACTTGAGCAGCTACTTTATGGAGAAGTAGTGGCCCCAGTTCAAGAGGACAGCATTAACTGGCCGGGAGGGATTCGAGGCGCTGACCAATCTCACCCTCAAAAACGTCTGTCCTGGACCGAGATAGGTGACGCAGCAGCCGGGCGGTAGGCCAAGGTTTCTTGTGGATTGTCGTATCATGGAGTTATCATTGTTTACAGTTTTTATAGTTTAGATAGTTTAGTTTATGTACCCAGATCTTCTGAAAGCCTAACATTAAGAAGCGATACGATACAATGAAATGTAAATATGCCTTATTTTTTATTATACAAAACTCAAAAGAGTTATATGTATTTACGTTCTATATACAATAACCTGTCAGAACATATCAATGCCTAGGTAAGAAATATTTGAAATCCTGAGTATATCCTAAGGAGTTTGCAAATCCTTATAGGTATTCAATAAAATAATTATTATATTTTAAAGCTTGTGAATTAAAATTACATATATAAGTATATTCATGCCGCTAATATCAAAGATGCCAAGTGCTTTAAAATAGAAGGAAATAAACATTAACAACTAAAATTACTATCTACTATAGGTGCTGAGAAAGTACTAAGTTAAAACTTCAAAGAATGACCAAAAGTGCATCAAAATGTAGTAACTTCATTCATAACGTTCATCTATAATTATTATATACCTAGTTATTATAATAATTTACTTCAGAAATACGTATTTTAAAATTCAGCTGTATAATTTGTTTTGAAGTTACGCAAACGTATGTATTACACGTACTGATGCGTAAAACTCCACTTTATATATTACTACTGCCAATATACAAAACAAAAGAAAAACAAAAAAAAAAAAAAACTATAATTCCCTAAGTAGCTAAACTGGGAGAACATCAGATTTATAAGACAAAAGGAAAATGTTATTCTGATAGAGAACATTGTCATCATCATTATCATCATTTGTATTATATATATGAGAAAGAATTTGGAATACTGAGATTTACAAATGGCTTCAAAAACAGCAAATTCCTTAAACAATAAAAAATATATTTTTGTTTTATAACAATGGTGCATAATATTTTCCTAAGTTTTATCCTATTCTATAGCTTAACAATTAAAAATATACATTATTTTTTTTTTCATTTATATAGCCCCCTTTATCTTCTAAGGTCATATCGGGGGCTTTCCACTAGAAACAACTCGTTGTGTGTAGTTTAAATCATTAGTTTTACTCAACACACACACATTCACGCTCACATACAAGCTTCCAGACTCTGTGGGGGGGGGTAGGGAATAATTCAAGCTAAAGAAAAATTCCCCGCCCCAGCCGGGAATCGAACCCGGGACCCCCGGGTGAGAAGTCAACTCGCTGACCACTCGACCACGGAGGCAATGTAAATATACATTTTGTATGAACTAAACTATATTCTATTTACATTCTTTTTTTTTTTTTTTTTTTCAGATCTTCCTCGTTCGCTAGGCTGTGCTGGGTTTTTGTTCCGTAAATGTTCTAATCGATGCTTTCATCACTACATTGTATTTCTTTCCTCACTCCCACCTCACTATTGGGCACTCACGCATCCTGGATATGCTATGAATAAGTTTTCTTGCTCCTCGACAGGCAACTGACTCAAGTTATTGATAACCTGTTGAAGAATAAGAAGATTTCGAAGGGTCTGATTCATTACAGTGTACTTTTACGTCTGCTATGTGAAAGCACTTTACATCTAAAACCATTCCTAGGCTTTGTGTCTAACATGAGAAATCGCGAAAGACATTCGAACGCATGTAGCTTGAAATCATTGCCGATGTTTCTTAAACACAATTTTGCAGGTCCTGCAGATATCTTACATGAGTTTGCAAACTCGTGACGTGACACACCCCAAGCAAACAAGTATAAAGGCGTGAAATCCGGTGAACATGACGGTCAATGTCCAATGAAATCTCTGTCTATCCATCTATTTCGAAACTATTGCTTGATTTATGTTCTCGCATCTTACACAAAATGAGGGTGTGCCCCATCTTGCAGGGAGACAACGAGGTATTCAATGTTATAGTTATTGTGACAGAAAATGTTTCGCATAATCGAATACGATTCTTTATGCAGTGTCTGTATCGTCTAATGCAACATGGAAATGAAATCAATTGTGTTATATTTTCTCAGTAATGTATCTTTTTATTAAAATTCCGTACATTTAAGATAGGTGCGGCGCCGTGGTTGAATGCTTAATCCGCTCACCTCCCATCTAGGCGGCCCGGGTTCAATCCCAAGCGCCCGCATGTGGGATCCGTGGTGGACGAAGCGGCGTCTGGGCGGATTTTCTCCGGCTCTTCCGGTCCCCCCCCCCACTCATTTCACCAATTGCTCCATCATCACATTTCCAATCAACAATTTCGCTTACATTTTATATCATCCACTTCCTCGTGTTCATGCCTGGCTACAGACCGACGCCTTGTAACATTCTGTGGTTTAGTGCCGTAAACCTCCGACAGGCTTCTGACCCCTAGGCATTGGCTTGTAAATTCTAGGGGCTGTTCTCTATCCGAATAACATTTCCCTTTTTTATGTAATATAATACCGCTATCCACTATATTCATTGCGCATATGGGCTAGAGATAGTAAAAAATAAGAATAACTCTTCCCGTTTAAGAAAAGGAATATTAAAACATTTCACCTATAACAAGAACAATGTTGGAAATGTTTAGCATATAACAAAATGTATATTTTTAATTCTTAAGCTATAGTAATAGGATAAAACTTAGTAAAATATTATGCAGCATTGTTATAAAACAAAATGTAGTTTTTATTGTTTAAGGAATTTGCTGTTTTTGACATAAAATGTATTTTGTGACGAGATTGCATATTTTTTACTAGTTTATCAATTATGCAAAAGTTATTCAGAATGAGCAGTACTTCAGAGGCTATTTCTAAAAAAAGGTAAAATATAGTTTGTATGAACTAAACTATATTCTATTTACATTCTTAAATATATTATTTGCGAAACCATAACGGAATATATCGTCCTAATAATTGAACAAATAAAATTTGAGTTCTGTATATCCTAGTGTATTCCCCTTACTTACAAGGAAATAAGTAATAATATCGTTTATCCTAATATTGGAATCAATTAGATACAATAAGCTTTTTAGCAATAAAATGTACATACACACAATATATAACAATATAATACAGATGATGATAATGATAATGACAATGTGTATGAGAAATAATTTGGAATATTGAGATTTACAAACGGCTTCAAAGACAGCAATGTGTTACAAAGATATAGATAAAGTTATGTATATGTTTAATTATCATGTAAATATCTTAAATGCTTCGTTTCGTAATCGGCTGTCAGTCCTACAATTACGGGGAGGTTTCAGATTTTATTATTATCAAATAACGAAAAGTGCTCAAGTGAAGAATAGTTTGGCATGGAAGTTCTTTTATTAATCTTCGTTTGTCGAAATACGAAGTTGAATGTTTATCCGACATTTTTTTTTGTGTTACACTGCTCATAGACATGCGCGCGCGCGCCTTTTTTTTTAGAAACGTCTTCTTTTTACAGTAACTTTCAAAACTAACGAAACCTCTGTATTGGATTACTGGGTGGAATGCTATACTTCCTATACCTACTACTGTAGGAGCAAGACAAAGTAAGCTGGTAAGACTAAAGTAATTAATAAATATAATACTGACATTGATCAGATATTTGCTTGTTTTGGTTTAATTTTTAATTAATATTGATATAATTTTCCAATTCTTTATCATATATTTCTAAAAAGTGAAAACTTAAATATTTATTTCTCGTGATGTCCAAAGAGTATTCAATTTCAAAACTATCATATATGTAACGATCTAGTTTTTAAAGATTTTACTTTAGGTTCAGTCTTATTTGCCTTTTTGTGGATGAGTCTTCCTGTTGTTCTCACCTATATTACCTCCCTTAAAACATATCCCCCCTTCCCTCAGAGATGATCTATTATCCCCTTCAAACCCGCAGGTAAGGTGTAATGAAAGCATCCTTACAAATATTTGATAAACTCAAAGAGATACGAAAATAAGCCTTGTAAGTATAGTTTATAGATTGGAGATGACATAAAAATAGGAGAGAGAGAATTCTGTACGAATGTAACTTATCGGACTCTTAAGATTTTATTAACTGGAAAGTCAAAGGTTTAGTACAAACGCTTGCTATAAGGGAAATGCAAGGTTTATAAAAATCGAATATATTCCATTCATTCGACTTTTTCTAGCTGTTGTGCAAACACATTTTCTTGCAATAGATTATTATTTTATCTAAATCATGTTAATCGAGATATTCATATACCAAAGTCAAGGGTTCAAACCAGGCGGAGGACGATGGATTTTTTGGGGTGTAAAAATCCTTAGCATGGCTTCCTTCGGAAGGGAAGTAAAGCCGTTGGTCCCGTGTCGTAGATTTATGGCACGTAAGAGAACCTCAAGCTTGATAGAGAGGCCTCTGAGCAAAATTAGGCGGTCTTTCACGCCCAATTTAGAATGAGATGCTGAGAACCACAGCAGTTAAAGAGCGTCCATAAATAACACGCCATTTCATTTCATTTTTCTAATCGAGATAAACATAGTAGAATTTCTCTTGTTACTTGCTTCATTGTAATTATAAGGAAAATATGCGATAGTCAAATCCTTTAAAAGCTGCTCGCTATGTAAAACAATTGAAAAAGTCCGTACTTATCTTTGCTTGCCAGTAATGAAGAAAAGAAAGGCTAATAGAAACAAAATTTTTGTCAAACGGGAATTAAGAAGCTTAAAATTGAAACCAATCATATGGAATGTCTCGAAAATGGTTAACTCTTCGAAAACAATGTGTACATAAAATAAAAGTATGATTTAGCGAGATCTACATTATATTTGTATCTAATGTTTGTCTATTTATTACTGTTTATCAGTTAAACAAAAGTTACACAAAAGCTATCCAGATGACGTAGTTTTCTGAGTGTTTTCTTAGAAAATTCAGAATATACATTTCGTTCGTTATAATAATAATATTTTAAATGTATGGTATTTTAATCGAAACCAATAGAGCCACTTTTGAGGAAATCAAAGTTTTCGGAAAGTGTTACATGTGTGGTAGTTGAGGTGGCAGGTTTTTCTGAAAATTGTCGTATCGCATCCTTGAAAGATACTGGACTTAAATACTAAGTTTAGTATTTAACCGAATTTTCAGTTTTGAGTCATGCTGTCTACAGGCGCGCGCAGGCACGCACACACACATACACACACATACACACACATACACACACATACACACACAAGGACACACAGACCTTTTTCTAAAAATGCTCTGTTTTTTAATCAGAGGACCTTAAACATGCATTTCCTGCGAAATCCCGGTATCGAATTTTTGGGTGGAGTACAATACCTTCTCTAGCTATTATGTATATTGTAAATACGCACAAGACAAAGTAAACATGGGGTTTCATATAATTTTTTTTATATATCATTTAACATTTTTAAATTATCTATATATTTGCTAATTTAAAACATATCCTGTCTGCACAGGTGACCATAAGGATCTAGTATAAAATGAATAAAGCTGAACAAATTACAGAAAATAAGAAATTTACCTAAAAAGTTACCTTCATCTAAATGAAATAATAATAATAATAACAATAGTAATAACAATAATAATCATAAAAACTGCAAAAATGAAATTACTCTAAAATGATTATTATATATGCAATATTTAAAATTTCGAGTATAAACGATCATTTAATTTCTATACAAAAAGTTCTCAAGTTGTACAATGGGCACAACGTGTTTTAAATTGTCACCTGTGAATTTGCAACAACATCCATCAGCCCCCTATATATATTGTTTTCCATACGAGAATCCAGCACCAGTCGACTTTCTGCTTCTCTGTCGATGTCCACACTGCCCGCTCCCAACCTGGGATATACAATGGACCTCATTATAAACCTTCCATTGACCTTACTATTGATATTGATGAGCGAACCCAGTGATGAGCATTTCTTATGCACTATCCCAAAATATGATCGAGGGCATATTCTGTACATTCATGATGTTGATAGATAATGATGTTACAGCAGAGGTGTTGCAAAAACGTCTTATTACACTTTGTTGCGATTTCTCAAGTACCTCGTCTACTGGTGAAGGTTTGCTTCTTCGCATCGTAGGAACTAGATTTTACGGCTAAATATTTGAATGATGTTTCCACATGTTATACATAACTAGTACTTATTGCATGTGCATAGAGAAATATTTTTATATAAATGCTCATGTTATTATGTATATACCAGGGTAGGCTGATAAGTCCCAAGCCTCACACAAATATGGCGCCACTAGGCCAGTTAAACGGTAGCATTGTATAATTTAACTCTAAACTAGCTTTTATCCATAGTTACAGGTCAATATCCTGTTAAGTTTTCGAATGGCATCATTTTAAACAAATCAACTTTAGAGTTTTCACAAAATGAAAGATTTAGAAAAACGAGCAATGATTAAACGTAATTCTTTCACTTAAAAGCTTAACGCCTAAAGAAATCAAGGGGGAAATGGACAGCACATTAAAAGACTCTGCCCCTTCATTTTCAATAATTAGAATGTGGGTTTCAGAGTTTAAAATGAGTGATGGTCCTCGCTCTGGACGCCCTGTAGAAGTGACAACTCCAGAGATCATTGAAAAAAGTCATCATTTAGTACTGGAGGACCGCAGATTAAAGTTGTTTGAAATAGCAGAGGCTGTAAGCATATCAAAAGAACGTGCAGGTAATATTTTAAGTAATGTTTTGAGCTTCCACAAGGTCTGTGCAAAATGGGTGCCGCGTTTGTTGACACCTGATTAAAAGTTACAAAGAGAAACTGTTTCTGTTAAGAATGTGGAGCTCCACCGTAAAAATCACAGTGACTTTTTGAGACGGCTTATTACCCTGCATGCAACTTGGATACATCACTACACTCCAGAAGGTACATCACAGTCAAAAGAGTGAGTGGATTGCGCCAGGTGAACCAATTCCAAAAAATATGATGTGTACCATTCACATGATTTTCTCTACTTCTCTGACACAAATTATTCTTAAAAAGCTTATACTTCTATTTACTTCATACTAATCAGAAACATCTAGCAGAAATAGTCATATTACTTGCTTCCTTGTAAGTAGAAGCGAAATGAGGGAGTACCATAGGTTAAAGGGATAGTCAAAAGCTGGTTGCTATGCCACTGAAGTTCCTTTGTTTTATGGACAGCAGTTGGCAAATTCCTGTATGAGAAAGGTATAAGCTATTCATAGCGGAAACCAAAATCAAGGAATGTCTCAAAAACAATGAACTCCACGAAAAAAATGTATATAGCATAAATTGTGTGTTTTAACGTGCTCTACATTCTTTGTATAGTAAGTTTTGGTCTATCTCCTCAGGTTTAGCACTTATTCAGAATTCCGTAAAATCCATCCAGAATAAACTACTCTTCAGAATCTATTCCCAGAAAATTCAAGATATACATTTGATTTGTCAGGTAAATGTCTTTAATATACGATATTTTAATAAAAATCGTTAGACCCATTTTTGAGAAAATCGAAATTTTCGAAAAAAGTTACATGTAAAGGGTAGTATGGGGCAGGAGGATTTTTCTCAAAATCTTCGTGACGCATTCTTGGAAGATACTAAACTTAATTCCAAGTTTGGTATTTTACCGAATTTTCGTTTTTGTGTTATCGTGTGTTCACAGACATAAGGACACACGGACACACGAACACACACACACGGACATTTGTGATATTTGGGATTTTTTTGGATATTTGGGACCCTAAAACATATATTTCTGATGAAATCTCGGTATCGAATTTTGGTGAAGTGCAATACCTTCTCTATACACTATGTACATAGTGCTTATAGAGAAAATAGAAAGGGGAAGTCAATTTTGTCAGCTAACAAGTTTATGGCGAGTATTTTCTGGTATTCAAAGGGAACTATTTTTATTGAATACTTGGAAAAGGATAAAAGTATCACTGGTGACTACTATGCAACCTAACCGCAACGTTTCAGTGATGAGGTGAAGAGAAAAAGACTTCATTTGGCAAAAGAAAACCTTGCTTCATCACGATAGTGCTCCGGCTCTTCGTTCAGTCTCATTGCAATGTGAAAAATCTAATGTGTACCATTCAGATGACTTTCTCTACATCTCTGCAACAAATTATTCTTAAAAAGCTTATACTTCTATTTACTTTATGCAATCAGAAAAAATTACCAGAAATAGTCTTATTACTTGCTTCCTTGTAAGTAGAAGCGAAATAAGGGACTACCATAGGTTAAAGTGATAGTCAAAAGCTGGTTACTATGTCAATAAAGTTCCTTTGTTTATATGGATCGGAGTTGACAAGTTCCTGTATCAGAAAAATATAAGTTTATCATAGCAGAAACGAAAAATAAGGAATGTCTCAAAAACGACGAACTCGACAAAAAAATGTATGTAACATAAATTGTGTGTTTTAACGTGCTCTACATTTTTTGTGTAGTAAGGTTTTGGCCATCTCTTACGGTTTAGCAGTTATTCAAAATTCCGTAAAATGCATCCAGAATAAACTACTCTTCAGCGACTATTACTAGAAAATTCAAGATATACATTTTATTTGTTAGGTAAATATCTTTAATATATGATATTTTAATCAGAATCGTTAGAACCATTTTTGAGAAAATCAAAGTTTTCCAAAAAAGTTTCCATGTAAAGGGTAGTTTGGGGTGGGAGGATATTTCTCAAAATCTTCGTGTCGCACCCCTGGAAGATGCTAAACTTAAATGCTAAGTTTGGTATTTTACCGATTTTTCGTTTTTGAGTTATCGTGTTCACAGACACACGGACACACTGACACATGGATAAACGGACACACACACGGATCTTTTTCTGAAAATACTTTTTTTGGATACAGGGGACCTTAAAATATATATTTCCGGTGAAATCTCGGTATCGAATTGTACATAGTGAGTATAGAGAAAGTAAAAATGTGCAAATTAAAATTCGAATTGCTTCAACATCCACCCTATTCGCCAGATCTAGCACCCAGTGACTACCACCTGTTCTCAAACCTCAAAAAAAAAAAAAAAAAAAAAATGCTTGGAGGACGAAGATTTTCAGCAACAAGGAGGTCATTGATGCGGTAAACAACTGTTTTGAGGACCTTGATAAATCGCACTACAGAAATGGTTTAATTAAATTCGAACACCGATATGACACATGTACTAGCCTTTCTGGAGATTATGTTGAGGAATAAAGAAAAAAACATTTTTTAAATGCTGTTTTCATTGAGAGGCCAGGGACTTATCAGTCGGCCCTGGTATATATGATATGAGATGGTCTCTGTGGTGCAGTTGTTAGCATGTTAGTCTCTAATTTTGGACGTAAAAGCTCTTTACATGGGTTCCATCGAAAGGAAAATTAAGCAGCTGGTCCCGTAAAATCATTATTTGCACGTAAAGGAACCCCTTATCTTGAAAGAAAAGGTCTCTGTCCTAAATTTGCTGTTTTTCCACGTCCAAAGACGCGATTTCGTCCTGTAGTGTCAACTATGAGTGACAAGTTGATTCTATAGTGGTGAACTCCCGAACAAGACATTCTCTGATCTAGAAAAATCCCTAACTGATATATATGAAGTTGTTATGTTTCGAGAAAACATGTGAGCATCACATCACCCTTTGTCTTTATTTAATGTTACGGTTTTATTGCTATAAGTATTGTAGATAAAACTCTATGTTTATTATATAACTTTGCTGTGGAAATATAAGGAATAACATAGCTCCGTCTTCAAAAAAATCTGAGGTGTTCAATTCACAGGACTTTCTCTACATCGCTGTAACAAATTAGCGTTAAAAATCATATTCTTCCATCTACTTTATATAATCGCGATAAGCATTAGCATAAATTTTCGTAATTACTTGCTTCCTTGTAAGTAGAAGGAAAATAAGGAAATACACTGGCTAAAACGAATGTCAAATCTCTTAAAAGATGGTTGTCTTGTGGTTGAAATTCGTTTCTATGCAGGGCCAGGAGTTTAACATTTTCCGTGTGAGAAAAGTTAAAGGATTTTCAATCTGAAATAGATAAAAAGGAATATCTTGAAAATAGTCAATTTCACGAAAAAGACGTATGTGACATACCAAGTATGTTTTAACGTGATCTATATTTTTTGTTTAGTAAGTTTCTGCCTAAGTTACGGTTTATCAGTTACGCAAAATTCAGCAAAATTCATTCTTTGGAGGCTATTCCCAGAAAATTCAAGATACACATTTTATTTGCCATATAAATATCTTTACTATACGGTTTTTTAATCAAAATCGTTAGACCTATTTTTGAGAAAGTCAAAACCTTCAAAAAAGTTCTATGTAAAGGGTAGTTTGGGGTGGGAGGATTTTTCTAAAATCTTCGTATCGCATTCCTGGAAGATACTAAACTTAAATACCAAGTTTGGTACTTTACCAACTTTTCGTTTTTGAGTTATCGTGTTCACAGACACACGGACCCCACACAAACGAACCTTTTTCCAATGTGTGTTGATACAGTAGACCCAAAACGGGTATTTCCAGTGAAATCTCGGTATCGAATTTTTAGGTGGAATGCAATATATTGTCTCTATTCTATGTATATAATGTGTGTAGAGAGAGTAAAAGGAAAGAAAGAAATAATTATGTATCCAACATAAAACCTTCTGAATTTTTATAAAATTATCTTGCGATTCTCCAACTAACCTACCTGCAACCTTTAAAAATGACGTAGTCCTTATGCTAGTGTCAAAACAACGCTGAACTAAATTACCTGTAGTTTCATGCATTAACACGTTTGCCATTGGCGTATCTTGCTTGACTGCAACTAGAGCCGTGTGCCACAACTTTTTGCAGACCTGCACAGGCAAATGTCGTCCGAAGGTTTATGTTGGCAGATTCCCCCGGAGGATAGCTTACTCTTGCCTTGAAATCAAGAGGAACGCTGAAGGTAATAATTTAGTTGAGATTACGTCAGATTAATTTCCCTTAGAGACCAAAACTCGTTCAGACCGATCGTTCTTCGGTGCAATCTCGCTGCATGCTTCGAGTACAAGACGATAAGTAAGCACAGCCCGACAAGTTCTGCTTGCGTGCAGTTCTTTCATATATAGTAAGCTTAGAGATAAAATGTTAGGAATTTCTCCATTCTGTTTGCACAAATCAAGAAGCAAGTATGCGGTTGCATGTGTTAATTCAATTACTGGAATTAAAACGTAGTCTAGGACACCGCTTATTTACACAACTGCTAAAGAAAAATTATGTGCTCCCTAAGCGTGAGAAATCTAACTTGTGTACGAAGGCAGTGCCTCGTCGTTTATAAGCTCTACATTTCCAATGCTTGCCATAGTTAATTATTCTGATATTATAAAGATAGAAAGTGTGTATATGTGTGGGTGGATATGGATGTCTACAGATAGAGGCTATAAAATATTTCCTAATATTCTATGCCGGAATTATTGCGGTACTAATTTGCTAGGGCGGCGCCGTGGGCGAGTGGTTACACGTAGGCGGCCTGGGCTCAATCCCAAGCGTCCGCATGTGGGATTTATGGTGGATGAAGCGACGCTGAGTGGGCTTTTTTGTGTCTTCCCCCGCCACTCTTTCAACCAATTGTTCCATCATCACTTTTCTATCATTTATTTTTCTTGCATTTCATATCTTCCACTTCCTCACGCTCATGCTTGACTACAGGCCGACTAATCGTTCCAGGCTCTCAATTCTGTGATTTCTTCCCGACAGGCTTCTGATCCCTAGGCATCCGCTTGTAAGTCACAGGCGATGTTAATCCTACATACGGGGAGGGTAAGCCGACTACGAAACGAAACTAATTTACAATTTTGTGACTACACACCTATACCTTGCCACCGTGAATTGTTGTCGGTGGCTTCCTTGCCATGCCCTTTCCATTGTTTCATCAGCGATCGATGGGCGAATGACATCAAAACTCTGCAATATCACTCGCAACAATCTATCTAGGGCGTAGCCGCCACCTGACAATGGCCAGAATGGTTTCATTGGCTCCTCGCACCGCTGGACAACTACCCGCCACAGATCGTGAGCCTGGCGCCAACTTCCGGCCACCGCCGTCACCACCTCTGCAACCGCAGCGCTCCAGTAATTCGCCGGCATCCCAATCGCCAACACAACTCAGACCTACGCCTCCACATCATCACCGCCGGCCACCAGAGCATCGCTGTCGCCGCAAGTCAGCACTCACACAACGCCTGACCACTACAGCGTCATGTCTTTCGTAGTTCACGATACTTCGCATCACAGTTTCTCCTGAAACAACTCAAGCAACGCTTTTCCTCACTCCTGAAGGCCACCAGGGACACCAAGAACGAACCAACACCTCCTCCTAAGCCTCATACTCCGCTTTGAAGCCAACAGGCCCACCTGGACACCGCCGTTGCTGCCTCTACGCGCTCACAGCAGCAAACTCATCCACCTTTCTGCTGCACATGATGAAGTTAATACACTTCTAATTAAAATTTGTATAAAGAGGATTTTTGTCGAATTGTTTGGCATTCTAATTAGATTTTGACTGATCATTTAAAAAAAAAAAAAAAGTTGTTGACAACACAAATACTGAAAATAAATAAATAAATCGGTTATATATTACCCAAAGAAATTTCCACCTGCAGGCTTCTCAACCTCACCCGCCGCGAGAGATTTTGCGCTACCTGCTGCAGGATGGAACGCTTCATACGGCAAACCTGTTGCCAGTTATCTCCGAAGACAACCCCACCACGGAGGCATAGCCAAAACTCACAGCACCGCCACCTAGTTGGGCCAAATCTCGCCATCACCCCCAGAGGGTGCCCAGGCCCGCGCGCGCGCACGCATACGCACACACACACACACACACACAGGATCTTGCGGACGCTCTAGCAGCCTTATCGGAAGGCATAGCCACATGTCTAGTCGCCACAGCTGCCATACAGGCAGACATTGCATAATATATCAGCATGCGGTTGGAGGCGCTTCGGCTTTCGACTTTCAGCCAACAGGCAGACACCTCGGAGCCATTAAAGCAGACCCGCATCCTCCGTTCAAAACTAAGCTACCGTCTCGACACATCTAACAAAGCTCCGTGTAGAATTCTACATCACAGTTAACGAGAATTGGAAGTGCTTATATCCACCAACCCAAGCTTACATAACTGAGAAGTACCTAGAGCTTCTGGCGCAGCTGGGCGCCCTAGAGGCCTCAGTCATCGGGTTAAGGGATCTTCACTGGATATCTCCACGGATATCGCCAAAAAATGTCCAACATACTAGACAACTAGCAGAAACTATAAGAATGGTAGTCACTTTGTTGAATAACAATACTAAGGACACAAGAACGGCACCGCCGACAATTCCAGATCCACCAACTCCACAGCAAACCAGGTCATTAGAGCTTCACCTTATTTCGACTCAAATTTAAATCGACTCAAAGTTAAAAAGCACCCTAATGTCGTAGGCTATCTGTCAAGGACGCGGCCTACACACACCACAGTCTTTCTGGCGCATGGGACAGTTGTACATAAAACTCCGGGTGGTAAGGCGCTGTCGGTCACAACACTTCCTCTTCATAAAATAAAAAGGGACACCATAGAACAAAATCCTTTACCTCCTACATCCTCTCTCCTACCCGTATCCCTACCTTCTCTGTTCTATTCCCATGCCTTTATTTCCGTTCCCCTCCCTCAAAATCAGCCAGTTTTTAAATAAAGTTAAAGCTTGCTTTTAGTGCAAAGTTGACCCATAGACAAAAGGTTAAAAAATATAAACACTGCAAATAAAGAAACAACTAAATGGTTGAAAAGAGGTAGAAAAAAGAACAAAACATGGGATAAAACAATATTAAAATTAAAGTTATGCTACAAATAGATGTATCTGAGGTGCTGGTGAAAGAACATAGAAGGAATCATTGAGAATAAATACTAAAAGGGTGATCCATTAAGAAGGCTAATGAGCCCTTCAAGGCAGTAGTAGCTACCAATTGATGTAATATCTATGGTGCCATCTTCAGGTGTTGTTCCACCGGCTTATGAGAAATCTAAGAGTACAGTTTCATTTCAGAGACCAGTCGTTAACTGTCTACAACATCGAAGCGAGGGGAGATAAAACTCTTATACAACGTTGCAATCAACAGAAATAGTAATTAAGACATTTTGTTTAAATTTATGTGTATACGTATATATAGATGCATTTCTTTTAAGTTTGAAAGTCATATAACCTGATAGAACGTAACGGACGATGAATGAAACTGTTATTATGATGCTTAAATGAGCCCGAGGTCCAGAGAGCTTAACGTTACCCGACATTAGTCATCTCACAATAACGGAAAGTCGAAAAAAAAATCTTTATCCGAGTAATTCACCTTGAGATTAAGTCTCAGCACTTCTTTATGTGAGACAGGCACGCTCTTCTACATCACCGAATCGATTTTGTTAATCATTTTAAAAAGAAATAATGGGATAATAAAGAAATGGCTAATATAAATAAAGGCATATATTAAAATACAGATATAATGCAAAACCCAAAAAAATCCAACTTTGTTTCTCTGTAAGAAATCATTAGCACAGACAAGTTGCGTTGGAAAGCAATTAGTCAGGTGTCACATTCGCGAATGTAATTAGGTTCCGGGAAAAACAGTAAGAAAAATTAACTAGGGCTTAGGTTCATGATAAGTTTAGGCTCAAAAATTTTAAAGAACGCGAGTAAAGAAGCACATGGGCCAATTTTGGGAATTATAGAGGAAAGTGAAATCTGATATTAGGCGGAGAATGAAAGTGGTGGGTTATATGCTAATAAAGTTGTAAATTTTGGCAGCATGAAGTAGTCAGATTTAGGGGTGACTTAGGGTAGTAAAAGAGCGCGTATTTCAAAAATTTAAGTAAAAAAATTGAATCATCCCCCGATTACATGTGTCAATCGAAGAGCTTTGTGTATCTTCACAATGCCCATGAAAAAACTTATCAATGTCTATTTTTGACAGACCAAAGGTTAACCTATGAGTACTAAAACCACATCAGAGAACGTTACCGTAGCCGAGAGGTTAAGGTGACCTTGCTTCCGCTCATAAGTTCCTAGGTACAAATCTCGTGTTGCTTGTCATTTCTTTTTATTTTGTTAGGATATTTAGAACATTATATTGCATTAATATAACTCACCTGAAATTATCAGTCCATGTACACAAAAAAATAGTTCCACTAACACTCGTGTTAAATCACTAAGACATGTGTGTAAATAAAATATTATCTTCTAAAACTAAAACACAAAACATAAGCAAAATTAATATCGGTTGAACCCTCAGCCCGTATAACTGCCTAAATCTTTGTGGCATAGACAATATTAAATTCCTGCAGTATTGTGGACGAGAACTTTCTTGAATTTGTGCCCAGAAGCTAGCTATCTTCTGTCCTTCGCGTATTTAAAGGTAAATTGTAGCACAGCTCTACCTCAGCTCACACATTCTCAACATAGATCAAATCTGGAGTATAGGGAGGCCAGTTTACCACTCTGATACGAATGCAAAAATTAGCACAGGAAGCAACTGTTTCTGTACAGACAGAGCATAGAACCGTTAGTAAGGAAATGCAACTGAATTTCTATAAATATAATTTGTATAACTGCATTCCTATATTCCGAAATAAAAATGATGAGCAAAAGGAAATCATAAATTTACGCGAAAAACCCTAAATAAAGTGTCCGAAATATGGACAAAAACAATCAAACTCTGCCTACAGTTATGAGGGTAGCGTATCCAGTATATTTTGCGACAGTGTTAAGTAAGTAATCTCAATTTCAATTCACATTCATTTCCAATAATAACTAGCGCGATCCGTTACCAACCGAACAGTTGTAAGTGAGAGTGCTAGCGCATTCATCTCACTGCGGAGACATTTAAGACACTTGTTAGTACATACTTCCAACTTCTGTCCTACACACGGCTAGTATGGAGAAAGCTATTAATTCAGATATCCTTGAGTGGAAGAAACAAATAATTCAAAACTAATGCATACATAGTCCAAAAATCTCATATCAACTTAGAGGTGAATCAAATGTAATTATTACGTTACAATATTTGAGTCTCGTATAATTTTTACACTAGAATCTTTATAAATCAGGTTTCTTAAATCCTTAGCTGCTGTGTCTCTAATTCAACATAAAAAGATTGAAGAAATAAGAAGAGAATTATGAATACAAATCTGATATGCTGCATTCACATGACTTTCTTTACGTCTGTGTAACAAATTATTATTAATACGTTTATTCTTCTGTCTACTTCATACTGAGGTCAAAATTAGCAGAAACGGTTTTATTACTTAGCTCCTGATAGGTAGAAGAGAAATAAGGGGATACATAAGGTTAAACCAACAGTCAAATGTTTTAAAATGTGTTTGCTATTGTATAGAAATCCGGTTCTTTGCGTGGTCAGGTGTTGACAAGCTCCCGTATGAGAGAAGTATTAAGTATTTTAAAACTGAAATCAATAACAAGGAATATCTTGAAAACTGTCAACTCCAGAAAAAATGAATAAAACGTATATTGCGTGTTTTAACGAGCTCTATATTTCTTGTGCAGTAAGTTTTTGTTTACTTCTTATGGTTTACCAGTTATGAAAAATCCGCAAAATTCATTCAGAATAAATGTTTATTTAGAGGCTATTTCCAGAACATTCAAAATATACGTTTTATTTGCCATGAAAATATCTTTAATATACAAAACTTTAATCAAAATCGTTTGAGCCATTTTTGAGAAAATCAAAATTTTCTAAAATGTTTCCCTGTAAAGGGTAGTTCAGGGTGGAGGGATTTTCTTGAAAATCTTCGTGTCGCATCCTTGGAAAACACTGAACTTACTTGAGCTATGCTATCCACAGACACACACACGGACCTTTTTCTAGAGATGCTTTTTTGGATTCAGGAGGTTCCTAAACATGTATTTCTGGTAAAATGTTGGTATTGAAATTTTGGGTGCACAATACCTTCTCTGTTCACTATGTACATAGTATGTGTAGAGAAAGTAAAAACAGTACTAAGTCGTACCCAGAATTTCCGGAAGAACTGGAAAGAACATTTAGACAGCATTTAATTATAAACCAGGCCGTCCAAAATTGAGATGTAATGAACGATTCTGATGGGGACGGAACGGGCTTGAGTCTCAAATGATGCTGCAGCTGCTGCTGCTGCTGCTGCTGCTGCTGATGATGATGATGATGATGATGATGATGATGATGATGACGACATCTCTTATCCTAGTAAAGTGTCCAAATAGCGACAAGTAGCTGAATCTTGAATGAGAAGTGGATATGTTGACATATACACTGCTGTGTAACCTTTTCCCAATTAAGATCGGTGCTTTCTTTTCCTTCAGGCTTGGTCATTAACAGGAGCTCAAGGGTTTTCTTCCATGGGCTGCTTCTCTTCAGCTCCTCACATAATTGCTGCCAAAGGTGAGAAACAGATGAATGAAGGATACAACTAAGCTTTAAGAAATCGCTTCCTTCATGCAAGAATGTTGGTATCAGTATCTGGAAATCAGAACGTTAGACAGCTAGCTCTTCCCTGTCCCTATCGACTGACAATTAGCCAGACCAACTGGTCGCTGTCCTATCAATAGATCTTATCTATCGGTTTCACTTTAGGTTGTCATCTACCAGGATGATTTTGATTGAGGTTTTACATATCATCTCAAAGAAATATTTTGAAATAATTATATTTAAATTCTACTCCAATAGTTTCTGTAAAGGTTCGCTGTCAAATTCCATTGCCAACAACATTTATCAGCTAATCAGCTTTATAGCTTTGGTATCCAAGTTTTCCTCCCTTGTGATCTGGCCAATTTATTCCCACAATACACTTCCGACCAAAATGATGGGCTGGAATGAAGCCCAGAGTCAAGACTGTCGAAACCATCGACTCCGAACACTGGTTTCGACTCTCTTGCGAAGTCTTACTTTCGCTCTGACGTCATAGAATGCATAGCACAGACTGTGTTAGTGATATTCCTTATTATTTGTTTCAAGTTTTAAACTAATTAACTTTATTCAAACGTTTCACCTCTCTTGTTTTACTGCTGGTCATGCAAAATGCTTAAAGTAGTAACCAGCTTTTAAAAAATTTGACTATCGCTTTAGCCTAATGTATTTCGTTATTTCCCTTCTACTTACAAGGGACCAAATAATAAGAAAATGTCTGGTATTGTTTATCTCGATTAGCATGAAGTAGATGGAAGCATAATCTCTTATAAAAATAGTTAAGTGGAACAGCTAGAGAAAGTCATGTGAAAGGAGTACACTTTTTTTTTTTATTCAGGGAGTCTCAAAAGGCGTATTTCCAGTGGTAGCCCGGTATCGAATTTTGGTTGGAATGCAATATCTTACCCACTTCTTTGCGCATGAGTTCACATTACGTTAACCATACTTACGCATATCCTGTCACATAGTCCTTCATTTGCAGACACGCGTTTTATATCTGATGCAACAACAGATGCCATGCGGAAGAGGGATTCGACTCTAGAACCGAGAGTATCGGTTCCCGGTCGTTAAAGTGTTCGATTCTTCGCGATACCATTCTAGTTATTACTACCTAAAATGTGTTATCTCACTCGATGTTTAACCGAAAAGTCACCATTTGAGTTTCTTTGGGTTTTTGTGAATATAACGCATGTGTTAATTTCTAATCTCAGAGACTACATCAACAGTTTTTTTTTTATTAAAATGCGTTGTTGAAATTTGACATCAATACAATGTGTAACTTGAATTCAGAGTAAAACGCCCACAAATGTTTTACATACTCCCGAGGATCTATCCGTGTGGATAGACCCTCGTTTAAATCCATGATACAATAAACTCATGTCGTAAGGGCATATGCAGTATTTTTAATATTAGCCTCACACACAAACCCCGGATATAAGTTTAATTAGGAGATTAGGTGTGGAATCTTTACTAACGCCGCAGGTGAGGACACTGCTGGAACGAGGCAGCGATTCCCGTGACATAGTGCAGTAAGCTTTTGCCTCTTACTGTTTACCACTTATGTAGAAGTCATCCAGAAAGAGGAGGATTCAAGAGACTGTTGTCAAAGCTCAAGGTATACATTTCATTTACCATGTAAATATCTCTGATATATAGGCATTTTAATCAAATTCTTTGGAGCAATTTTTGAAAAAAAAATCAAAATTTTCGAAAATATGTTCATGTAAATGGTAATTTGTGTGGTGGAATAACTTAGTAAATGTTTATAAATGTAGTAAATCATCCTTGGAAGATGAAGATGAAGAAGTCAATAAACTTCAAACTTTTTAGTTATGCTCTTCACAGACACACTCGGATTTTCTTATAAACATTCTATAACTCTCAAAACGTGTATGTCTGGTAAAATCTCGACACTGGATGTTTGGGTGGAATACAGAGAACAGAAAGTAAAAATTATGCCTTATATGCTTTTTATAACCTGTAATTTGGAATGCTAAATAAAATGGCTCTCTAGAGTTATGAAATCTGTTACATATTATATTTAATTGCATCACACCACGTCACTATTAGCTCCAGGAAATTGCATCTGACAAAAACTATCAATCTACAATCATGCAAATTTTGAGGAACGAAGAAGTCAATAGCAATCAATAAGAGACAAAATCGCATCAGTGGAGCATGAAGCTGTTGCAAAGTAATAATTAGGAAATTGCGTCTGAATGGTCTGCATTTTGAGTAGGGGCAACCCGATCCTGCCCTACGGCTCAGATATGTAATTTGTGGTGGACACTATGTCTGGACAGTTTTCCTCAGGGGATTTTGGCTTTTCTTGCCACTCAACTGCCTCATCATCGGCCATACTGTGGTGCGCCGCAAAGTGTGCGACTGGAAGATGCACTACGTGACTAACGTTCGGCATAGTCATATCTATTATCTCCTGTAAAGATTTTTGTTATTATGGTTGGCATTTCTATCTTCCGCACAATGCAGGTTTTAGAACAGAAATACTAGAGTCACCTTCCCAGGAACTAAGGACCAACGTGATGAATATATATTACTTTCTCTGTACAACTATGTACATAGTTTATAGAGAAGGTATTGTAATGCACCCAAAAATTCGATACCGAGATTTCGCCGGAAATATATGTTTTGAGGCCCCCTGAATAAAAAAAAACTTTTTAGAAAAAAGTCCCTGTATATATGTATGTCTGTGTTTGTGAGCGTGTGTGCGTCTTTGGGCAGCATAGCTCAATAATGAAAGGACCGTTAAAAACCAAACTTGGTATTTAAGTTTGGTATCTTCCAGGGTTGCGACACGAAGATTTTGAGAAAAATCCCCCCAACTCAAACTACCCTTTACATGGAAATGTTTTCAAAATTTTTGATTCTCTCAAAAATGGCTCTAACTATTTTGATTAAAACGTCGTATATTAAAGATATTTACCTGACAAATAAAATGTATATCTTGAATTTTCTGGGAATAGCCTCTGAAAACTACTTTATTTTGGATGAATTTTACGGAATCTTGCATAACTGCTGAACCGTAAGAAATGAACAAAAGCTTACCACACAAAAAGGACATTAAAGCACACATTTTATGTTATATACATTTTTTTCTGGAGTTGATCGTTTTTGACATATTCCCTGGTTTTAGTTTCAGCTATGAAAAACTTATACTTTTCTCATACAGGAATTTGTCAACTCCTGTCCATACAAACAAAGAAACTTCAGTCACATAGCGACCAGCTTTTGATTATTAGTTTAGCCTATAGTACTCCCTTATTTCCCTTCTGCTTACAAGAAAGCAAGTAATAAAGTTATTTGTACTAATTTTGCTCTCGATTAGCATGAAGTAAATAGAAGCATAAGCTTTTTAACAATAATTTGTTACAGAGATGTAGAGAACGTCATGTGAATGGAACACATCAGATTTTTTAAATTGTTTATCACTTAATAGCAAATGGTGTTTTTGCAACATACACAAACAGAATTTTACCACAGTTAGTCACAACACAGTGCAATACCAGAAATTAGAACACAACAGCATGTAAATAGTAAATACAGCGAAGGAAGTCGTAACAATGAATTATAATAAAATCTTTAAAATACAATACAATAGATAGTGTTTAACAAAGCAAATCCTGTATGGATGTTAATAGTTACAGTATGTTGTATATTGATGTTGAAAGAAGAAATTTTAACACACTGAATCATTTTTTACTTATTGAATAATATTGAAAAAGGAGTAGCTATCCGCACAAGCTTTGCATTTTGTGAAGACGTGCTTGATGGTTAAGGTCTTGACAGTTGGCTTCTTCAGAAAAGTGGCGGTATGGGCGAGTTTTGTGTATCCACTGCAAAGTCCTGATATTACCACTTCGTCTTGTCGTTTTAAATTTGAAAATATAGTTGGTGATGAAAATGTAGTATATAATATGTCATGCAACTTGGTTTAGTGAGTAATAAGCGATGAATTTGACCACTAAAATTTTATTTTACTTTTTATATTGGCGATAAAATCCTGGTAAGTGCTAGGTAAAGCAATAGATATCGTTCAAGGATATTTAGTGGATTCACATGCATGTTGTTTAAATGTCAGGTGACTTAGCAAAATCTATGGTATAGAAAACAAATGACATGCTTTCAATTAACTGTCATTACACTAAAAAATCTGTACACATCACACAACCGAGCCTGGAGGCTCAGGCATTTTGTCTGGGACTAACTTCCAGGAGAACCATGGACTTTTCGGAGGGAGGAGGTTCCTGGCTCTCCAGGTAAATGCTCGGGAGGTTTTCCTCGTTCCCCCGAACAACTTATCCGTTTATTCAATTTTAACCGGGCTCTATCAGGGTTGTACATGTCGGCGAATCTGCGGTGGCGGCACCTCTTCGTGGTGGCGATTTCGCTTTGAAATATAGCTTTAGGCGATGGGGTTTTTTGACTGTGATAGGAGCTCTCTGATTATGTTAGGGACCCACCATTCGGTCGGTTTCGGTGTTCCCGTTGGGTACTCTATCCTCCTGAGTCCAACGCACAATAAGATTACGGTGACTGAAGTATGGAACCTCCTCTGGAATGCACCAACCAACCCATCACACAGATTTTCTGAAGCTTAGCCGAAGCATTTGCCTCTCGCTATTCTCTTTATATCTATAACGGAATGTGTAGTGTAGCAAGTTCCGCAAAAATGTATCTCAATTAAAGATAAGTAGATAGAAAAATAATATTTCATAAGAATGTTTGCACTACTACTAATAAACTAAAGAAGGTAGAATGTCACACATCAGATTTTTAGAAAAAGGTCCATGAGCAACACAATTCAAAAACAAAAACTCGGTTAAATACCAAATTTGATGATTACTTCCAGGGATACGACACAACAATGTTTAATCTCCCCCCTCAGACAGTCCTTTATGTGAAACATTTTTCGAAATTTAGTTTTCTCAAAAATCAAAAATAGCTCTAACAATTTTGATTAAAATTCCATATATTTAAAATATTTTCATGACAAACAAAATGCATATATGAGATTTTCTGAGAATAGCGTCTGAAGTTCGCTTAATTCTCAAAGACTTTTATCTAAAAGATAGACAAAAATTTACTACACAAAAATGCAGATCTCGTTAAATTATTTATGTCAAATATTGTTTTAACCGTTTGAATATTTAAATACCTATACTTTTCTCAATTGGGAAGTAGTTGTTCTTTTTTATCTCCTGATCGGCTAAGGGGAACGAAATTTCAATCACACAACGGCCATTTCCCCATTGCTATTGTACCTATAAAGAAGCATGTAATAATACACTTCTACGAATGTGAAGTAAATAGAACAAACTTTATAAGGATAGTTTGTTGAAGAATGGGTAGGGAAGTACATGAAACACATCACAATATTATTTTTAGATGATTCTTAGCCAGTTTTTGTGAGCGCACGTTCTGGTGAAGCAAAAATGGGCATTGTGTATGGTACGTCTGCTAAGGTTAATAATAAAGTTAATATTATGTAACAATTTATACTTCAGAGCATTAAACATTGTTTTGTGTTTTGTCTGCGGACATGAGGCGATCTGTGTAAATAAATATACCTGTCTGTGACTACAATAAATATATTGAACAAACAATGATGCAAACAATGTCAAAAAAATGTGATGTGTTCCACTCATATTACTTTTTCTACATTTCTGTAACAAATTATTGTTAAAGCGCTTATTTTTCTATCTACTTTATACTAATCGAGATAAGCATTAGCAGAAATGATTTTATTACTTTATTTCTTTTAAGTAGAAGGAACATAAGGAAGTCAAGTCAAGTCTTTTAAAAGCTGGTTGCTCTGTGGTTAAAATACGTTTCTTTGCATTGCCAAGAGTTGACAAATGCCGTGTGAGAAAAATGTTAGGTAATTTAAAACTGAAGCTAATGACAAGGAATATATAAAAAAATTACATATTTACATAAATACTGTTTTGAATGAGATCTACATATTTTGTGTAGTGAGTTTTTATCTCGTACGTTGTACCAATTATGTAATATTCATAAAAATTCAGAATGAAAGAAATGGCGTTTTATTTATGGACGCTCTTTAACTGATGTGGTTCTCAGGGTTCCATTCTTACTGGGCGTGAAAGACCGCTTAATTTTTCTCAGAGGCCTCTTTATCAGGCTTGAGGTTCATTTACGTGCCGTAACTATGGCACGGGATCAACGGCTTTACTTCCCTTCCGAGGGAAGCTATGATAAGGATGTTTACGCCCGAAAAAATTCATCGTCCTCCGCCGGGTTTGAACCCGCGACCTTGGATTTATGAAGTTAGCATGGTAACCATGTAGGGCGATTATAAAAATCAGAATGAAGAGCTATTTAAGTCTATTCCAAAAAATTCAAAATATAGATTTTATTTGTCATGTAAATATCTTTAATATACGGAACATTAATCAAAATCATTAGTCATTTTGAGAAAACCAAAACTTTACAAAAATAAAGGGTAATATAGGGAGGGAGATTATGCTCAAAATCTTCGTGTTGAGTTCTTGGAAGGTACTTTACTTAAACATCAAGTTTGGTATTTTATCGATTTGTTGTTTTTGAGTTATCGCATTTACAGACACACGAACATATGGACTCATAAGTAGACGGACATTTGTCTAAAAATCTGATGTGTTCCATTCACATGATTTTCTCTTTCTCTCTATAACAAATTATTGTTAATAAGCTTATCTTTTATTTATTTCATGTTCATCGAGGAAAATTAGCAGAAATAGTCTTATTTCTTGCTTTATTGTAAATACAAGCGAAATAAGGGAGTACCATAGGTTAAAGTGAAAGCCAAAAGCTGGTTGCTATGTGACTGATGTTCCTTTGTTTGTGTGGACAGGAGCTGACAAATTCCTGAATGAGAAAAGTATAAGTTTTTCAAAGCTCAAACCATGAAAAAGAAATGTCTCAAAAACGATCAACTCCACGAAAAAAACGTATATAACATAAATTGTGTGTTTTAACGTGCTCTACATTTGATGTGTGTTAAATTTTTGTCCATCTCTTACGGTTTAGCAGTTATGCAAAATTCATCCAGAATAAAGTAGTCTTCAGAGGCTATTCCCAGAAAATTCAAAATATACATTTTATTTGTCAGGTAAATATCTTTAATATATGACATTTTAATCAAAATCGTTACGAGCCATTTCTTAGAAAATCAAAATTTTCGAAAAATGTTCCATGTAAAGGGTACTTTGGGGTGGGGGAATTTTTCTCAAAATCTTCTTGTCGCATCCTTGGAAGATACTAAACTTAAATACCAAGTTTGGTATTTTACCGACTTTTCGTTTTTGAGTTATCGTGTTCAAAGACATGCTGACACACGGACACACACACACACACACACACACACACACACACACACACACACACACACACACGGACCTTTTTGTGAAAATGCTTTTTTTTAGATAAAGGGGACCCTAAAACATATATTTCCGGTGAAACCTCGGTATCGAATTTTTTGGTGGAGTGCAATACTTTCTCTATTCACTATGTACATAGTGCGTATAGAGAAAGTAAAAATCTGATGCGTTCCATTCACATGACTTTCTCTATATCCCTCCAACAAATTATTCTTAAAAAGCTTATGCTTCTATTTACTTCATGCTAATCTAGAAAAATATGAAGTGTTCCATTCACATGACTTGCTCTATATCTCTGTATATGATTATTGTTAATAAGCTTATCTTTTATTTATTTCATGTAATCGAAAAAAATAGCATACATAGTCTTATTTCTTGCTTTATTGTAAGTAGAAGCAAAATAAGGGAGTACCAAAGGTTAAAGTGAAAGCCAAAAGCTGGTTGCTATGTGAATGATGTTCCTTTGTTTGTATGGACAGAAGTTGACAAATTCCTGTATGAGAAAAGTACAAGTTTTTCAAGGCTCAAACCAAGAAAAAGGAATATCTCAAAAACGATCAACTCCACGTAAAACATGTATATAATATAAATTGTGTGTTTTAACGTGCGCTACATTTTTTGTGGGCTAAGTTTTTGTCTAGCTCTTACGGTTTAGTAGTTATGAAAAATTCATCCAGAGTAAAGTAGTCTTCAGAGGCTATTCCCAGAAAATTCAAAATATACCTTTTATTTGTCAGGTAAATAACTTTAATATACGATATTTTAATCAAAATCGTTAGAGCCATTTTTTATAAAATCAAAATTTTCGAAAAAAGTTCTATGTAAAGGGTAGTTTGGGGTGGGGGATTCTTCTCAAAATCTTCGTGTCGCATCCCTGGAAGATACTAGACTAAAATACCAAGTTTGGTATTTTACCGACTTTTCGTTTTTGAGTTATCGTGTTCACAGACACACGGACACACACACACAGACCTTTTTTTGAAAATACTTTTTTTTTGGATACAGGGGACCCTAAAACATATATTTCCGGTGAAATCTCGGTATCGAATTTTTTGGTGGAGTGCAATACATTCTCTATACGCTATGTACATAGTGAGTATAGAGAAAGTAAAAATACCTTTTTACGGAATCAGAGGACCCTAAACCTATCTTTCCGGTGAAATATCGGTATGGAATTTTTGGGTAAAGTGCAATACCATGTACTTACTATGTAGAGGAAGTTAAATATCCCAAGTGCAGATGAAGATGAATACACGTTTTAAAATTATGAGTTTCCCCACCATTCAAATCCAAACGATGCAAATACTGGGACACAATCCTAAAAAAGCTAAATTAATATGATTGAAATTACTCATTGGAAAATCCCCATTCCCACAAAAATGATATTTCACCAAGCTCCTATTTTAAACATAAGAAGGCGTATGGGATAAATCTTTTGTGGTTTATTTTAAATGCTGCTCGTATATTGTTGAATTTCCGGGAAGGAAGGTGACCTACCACCTTTGTGGTCTTCCTACGCGAGGACCGAGTTCTCTGTTAACAATAAGACCCACGCATATACAAAGTGCAAACAAAGAATACGGTTAAATACACCCATCGCGAGGTGGTAGGAAGATATACTAAGTGATGCCTTTATGGACATTCCAGCACACGCCTTTCCCAGCCGCCTTTTCTTATTACGATAGTATCTTGTTTGCGGTGACATTTGTGGTCCTTGACAGCTCAACAGAAGTAAGAGTTCTCGAATTCAAAGCAGTTCTAAAGAGGCATGAAGTGAAGAGAACTAATTAAAATTAGTGTTTTTAAGTTTGTTTAGACTAGGATCTACAAGTTCAAATTCTAGATTAAATACAGTTACGTTCACAAAATCATTATAACTATAAAAATCCTGATGTGCTCCATACACATAACTCTCTACATATCGTAACAAATTATTGTTTATTTAATGCTAAAACATTAGCCCGCCTGCGGTTCCATAAGTAGTTAAAGCGGGCGTTAAACACTACAAAAAAATAAAACATTAGCAGAAACGGTCTTATAACTTAGTTTCTTTATAAGTAGAAGGGGAATAAGTGAATACACTAGGCTAAACCGACAGTCAAATGTTTTAAAATGTAGTTACTATGGGATTTAAATCCGTTTCTTTGTGTGGCCAGGTATTGATAATTTCCCGTAGAAGAAAAGTTTAAGTATTTTAAAACTGAATACAATAGCAAGGAAAATCTCGAAAACGGCCAACTCCACGAAAAAATGTGTTTTATCGTGATCTACAGTTCTTTGCGTTGTAAGTTTTTGTTGATCTCTAACGCTTTATTAGTTATGCAAAATTCAATAAAACTCATCCAAAATAAACAGGTCAGAGGTTATTCCCAGAAAATTCAAGATAAATAATTTTACGAAATATGTTCCGTGTAAAGAATAGTTTAGAGGGGGGGGATTTTTTGAAAATCTTCGAGCCGCATCCTTGGAAGATACCAAACTTAAATACCAAGTTTGGTATTTTCTTTTTTTTAGCTATGCTGTCTACAGACATACATGACTTCTTTCTAAAAATGTCTTCTTTTTTTTTTTAATTCAAGGGGACCCAAAACATATATTTCTCGGTATCGAATTTTTGGGTGCAATACACTACGTACATGCTACGTGTAGAGATTGTAATATGTAACCAACGAATTCAAAATTCAAGTTCCATCATGCCATGTCCGCGTATATTGCGTCAATTTTACAGTGGTTTCTTGATTAGGCAATTTCTAGTTTGCGAGTTCCCCAATATGATCCAGTTTGGTGAAGGAATAATAAGTGAATTATAACTGCAGCAGCTACAATAAATGTAAGAACAAAATGAAATTTGAAAAATTGATTTAAGGTTGCATTATCTACAGCAAATTTCACTCAGACTCATTGAGCTAGATCACTACCTAATAGGGGATAGCTGATAATAAATTGGTAATTACTGTGGCTCCTGAAAAAGATGTCGAGGGAACAATTCTCGCCCACAGATGGTACTTTACTAATCAAGTAAAGCGTAGCGAATTTAAGTCGTTGTGACTTTTAATTGGTTTCGAAGATGAAGAAACACTTCGTGGCATTTCCCTTTAGAACTGTCCAGAGATTCCTCAGGCAGTAGATCGCTCCATTCGAGCTATCAACCCAACAGACGCTACTAAAGGTATTCTACGACGTCCACATTGCTAACAACGAGTGGTACACAATATTGGTAACTGCTTTAAAGCACGGTTAAACTGCGTAACATGTATCTTTTGTATTAGTTTTAAATAAATAGGTGCAACTATTAAAGTTCCAACCCTCATATACACCCCCTTCCTCATAGCAATAGAATAGTTTATGATACGTGGTCACCTAGACTGCCCGGGTTCGATCCCAAGCGACCGCATGTGAGATTTGTGGTGGACAAAGTGGCGCTGGGGCGGGTTTTCTCCGGGTTCTCCGGTTTCCCCCGCCATCGCATTCCACCGGTGCTCCATCTTCATTTCATGGAGCATCATATTATATAACATAATAAAGATAATAGAAAGGTTCACTTAACCTATTTGAGGTTGCCGTTGTGAAAAAACTACTAAACAATTTTTAGAATTAGATACGTACACACATACACACACATATATATATATATATATATGCATACATACATGCATGTGTGCATAGACACAAAATCATATGAGCAGATGTTTAAATAATGACATGCAAAATATTTAAAAATACTAAAATTAAATATTAATTAATTTCGTTTTCCAGAAAATTATCTAAAAATAGTTTCTTAAACAGTGGTATACAAAAACGCAATATAAGTAAGGTTCAACGTACATTATCGATTACATAACAGATTCCTCTAAATAGACTACAATACCGCCAAATTATTTAAGTTTAAAGATCATAATATATTCTAACTTTTAAATTAAGTATAACTAAAGAAACAACTTCTGTATAACTAATATTCAACTAATTGTATACAATTGAAAACATTATCTACATTAAGGTGACATTTTAGAATGAAAGTGAGAAGTAGTAGAAGTAAAAATGACAACACTGTTCTACAGTGAGGATGCAGTTTTATCACCTCTAATTCTCCGACCACATACACAAATAATCAAAAGGCATGCCGATGTTGCTCAGATCTTCGTGTGTACAGCACCTTCTATTGTGTATTCATTCTATAGTATGCCATTATCAGCACAGCCTGCCTGTGAGCGAGAACTGAGCTTCACTTCCAAGAAGCCATCGTGTGTTGTGACGCGTTTATCAATATATTCCATCAAGAGGTCCCTCAACAGCAATTATAACTGTCAGAAGAAAGGGCGCTTTTAAAAACATGACCTTGCTGAACAAACAGAAGTTAATGAACCCAAGCGATTTTAGAGCGAAGAAAAATAGCCACTACTTATTTACATTGTCAAAATTGATATATATTGAAAGTGTTTTTTTTTATGATTGCTATAGGTAAATTTGATATAATGGGATGAGATTGGATAAGATGAAATCTCAAGCTCAATTCATTGGAATAACTTGTCGGTTGTAATTTGCTTCATTTGATAAGAATTCTGAATCGTATTAATTAACATATATATATATATATATATATATATATATATATATATGAGATTAGAAACAAATTATATACACATTATTTAGTTCTTGCATATAGTAAAACTCCGAAATAATAAACCTTTAAATAAGGATTAATATCAGAGAAATTTTAATACTTTTTATTTTATTTCTTCGATATGCAAATGTTCTATTTTCCACTGTATTGTAGCATATCCAGTGCGGGTAGGAGTCACTCTTACATTGCGCATACTAGGGCTAGTAGTATCAGATATGCGGAAACTTAAGTCTGCGAGAGGGAAACGGGTTGAAGGTGCAAGAAGGTGTACATTTGGGGAAATACCCAGGAGCTATAAATAAATACGCTAGGGTGCGAGGAGACACAAGGATTTTAATATCAAGAATTAATGAATGGTTAAGGATAAGAAATCCCAAGGTATTACCCAAACTCCATTCAGCACTCAATTGTTTTAAATGAAACAAGGCCTATTCGATGGATAAAAATCAGTACGTCTCACGTCAGCAGCAGATGAATTTGGCTCCTATAGCCTAGTTATTGTAGCTTTTATAATAAAACCATGCTTATACCAGTACTGTTTTAAGATGATACAGCTATGTTACTTTCGACATCTTGCCACTAATATCGATTGCTAAAACTCGTGCAACGTTACCGCATACCAAATGAAATATAATTTATTCAAAATGACCATATCGTCATTGGTATAAGAAACAGAGATTAAAGCGATATTTGGGTTTTTAAAAAGGGGATTGCTATATGACGGCTTTATTAATTTTTATGACCCCAAAAGAAAAGCGAAAAGCGACCTATCACTGGAACTAAGTATCAGAATTTGAAACTCAAATAATAAATTAAGTATTTCTGAAATATTTAACGGAACAAATAAACATATTATCCACTTAAACAAAAAATCTACTTATGTATGTAGTAGGACTTTGTTTATCTCTTGCGGTTTTATCAATTATACAAAAGTCACTCAGAATTAAAAGAACTTCACAGGCAATTTGCACAAAAGTGAAAACATACATTTTTTTTGTTGGAAAGTTAGAGTCAGTCTGAAGAATACAGTGTCACAGTTGGGATTTGAATTACGGACCTCCTGGTCTCCATCCGATAGGTCTAACCACTCAACTACCCTGGTAATATGCTACATGACACAAAACTGCCCACTCACTCGGGGTTTTTCCGGTAAACTACAAGAAAATCTCTAATTATTTTGAGATGACATACCCCAATAGCGACTTGACGTAAGTACTTGAAGTCGCGAGATTCATAGTATAACCAGTATGGATCCACGGTTCAACTCTCGGCTATGGCATTGAATTTTTCAGTCTGACTACTTTTCCAACTCCTGTCCTATATACGCCAATGTGAAAGAAACAATTAATTCGCAATACATTTTATTGGTCATTTAGATGTCATAAACGTAAGATATTTCAATCAAAATTTCTAAATCCAATTTTGAGAAGGTCAAAGAAAAACGAAAAGCTTTCAATCTAAAGATTAGCCTGGAATAGAGGATTTTTTTTAATCGCGTCGCATCCTCGAAACTTACGAGGATGATCAGAGATTAAGTGATACAAAGCGTGCATAGAAATGAGTATATTTTATTTCGTACAACCAATGCAGCCATTTGATAGTACATACATTAAGTTATATTTTTCATATAGTTTCCATATCAGCTGAGGCACTTAGTAGGATAAATTTGAATATTCCCTCCTGATAAAAATCCTGTTCTTACATGTTCAGCCACGTTGTCATGAAGTGTTGCACCTTCTCATCTGAAGCTAATCGTCGGCCTCCTAGGTGTTCCTTCAAGTGAAAAAAGCTGAAAGTGAAAAGCGAGATTCGGGTTGTAGGGAAAGTTGTCGATGATATCCCAGCGAAACTGCTTACACACCGTGGTGGTCTTCTGGGTTGTATGAAGTCATGAAGGAAGATGACACCCTCGATGAGGAGCTCTGGCGGTTTCCTGCCGACTCCTTCGTGCAATCGTTCTCGCAGTATCGGTCTCTATGCGCCCTTTTTCCACGAGTACGACACCACATTGTGACATTCACCTTCCCGACAGATGGTACCACCTTAAACTTCTTTGTCTTTGGAGAAGAGAGGTATTTCCACCCTATTGAGGAGCACTTACTGCTGGGGTATAGTGGGAATCCATTTTTCGTCTTCTGTGACAATGCGGTGAAGAAAAATGTTCCCTTCTATGTAGAAAAGTCTCAAAAGTTGCAAGCTTGCGCCCAGGCGCTACTCCTTATGTTGGATGGCCAGATTTTTTGGAACCCATTGGGAAAAACCTGTCTGAACAATGTGACGAATGCTTCCAAAAGACATTCTCAGCTCTACCGCCAAATGCAGTACCGTGATCCTCTGTCTCGTGAATCAGCTCCTCCATGCGAGCTGTGTTCAAATCTGTGGAAGCAGTGCTGGACCGGCCACTGCGATTCTCTCGTTTTCTCTATCGGCCGCAAACTTTCGACACCATTTGCGACTTGCTAGCGAGACATTTACAGTCTCTCCATAAACCTCTACCAGCTGTCGTTGAATATCAGAGGCGGTGTGCATGTTTTGTTTATAGAAATCGAATAACTACGCGAATTTCTTCGTGAGACCAGTTTTCCGAACGAGTCGCTATTTGTATTTACCTTGCAGTAGCACTGTAGGTGGCAGTTGGCTGAAACTCTGCTCAGTTGCCAACCGCTTGTATTAGAATTACCGCAGACTATTAAGTTCGCTGTGAAAGACAAAACACCAAGAATATGAGCTTTGTAACCTTAGTTTCTGATCATCCCTAGCGTTTAAGACTTTTAGTGTTTGAGTTATACTGTTAATAGATACATACAACAGAAACACATACTCGGAAAGTTTATCTAAAAGTGTATCAAAATATGTATGCCTGATGAAACCTTGACATCAACGTTTTGGAATATGGTACTTTCTCTGCTATAACGCGACATGTTATGTGAAACAGATTCCATGGAACGGTTATATGACCATTACGTAAATATTTAAAAATAATTAAGCATGTTTTTCGCATTTTTAGTATTTTCCTATTAAAGTGCGTGTGTACGTATTGTATAATTTTTTTTTTTTTTTGCTAAAGACCAGTTGGCAGGGAGAAATGAACACTGTCATACCTGGTAGCGTTATGCCCGCGAAGGAAGATTTAATGGACCATACTTGTCAATTTGTCCAAAGTTCCATTTGTGTTTTCCGCGATTAAAGCGCCCATCCGTAACCTGCGTTTTGGAGCATATCCCCGTGGGCCCTTGGGCAATGTGGACGTGCCCACTCGTGAAAGTATGTGATAATAGACTGGTAGCCCATACTGGAGCAGACAGTAATAATATGTAATCATAAGAGGCCATTCCCTTCGCCGCATATTCCACTGTGACTGACAAACTACGGAGCTCTACTGTGATACGAAAATGTACACAACCACGCAGTTGTTGCTGTTAATCAACGAGAACGCCAGCAGTTCACGATTTTTCATTCTCCATCCTGCAGTAGCACTTCAAGAGGTAATTTTTTTTTCAACTAAAGCAATACTTCAATTTCTACCTACGTGCTGTGCTGCTTTTACGCAGGTGAAACCTGTTTTGTTAATAAATGTGCAGTAACTTTTGTAAAAAGGTTTACTCAGAGTTTTTTTTTAAATTTCAGAAAAGTACACAGTTGACTTTTGGCTATTTGCCATGCTTCCAATTTCAATCATGTTTTATTTATCAATTTTGGTAGTCCTTAAAGCTTCCTGCGAATAAATATTCTTGAGCACTTAGTGCTGCAATGCAAACTACAATTTTATATTATGCTGTTTTGCGAAGTGTTTTTTTTTTTTTTTTATTTCTCTATACGAAATGAAATGACGTTTTATTTATGGACCTTAGCCTATAGAAGAAGTATTGTATTCCAACCAAAAAATCGATACCGAGGTTTCACCGAAAATATATTGTTTTAAGACCCTCTGAAACCAGAAAAAGCATTTTAAGAAAAACGTATTCGTGTGAGTGTCTGCGGGCAGTTCAAAAACGAAAAGTCCATTAAGTTGAAAGCTTGATATTTAAAATCAGCATCTTCTAATAATACGACACGATAAATGTTAAAAAATATCCCCCCACCCCAATTACACATTACATGGAATATGTTTCAAAAGCATTTCACAACATACAAAATTGATCCTGAATTTTCTGGGAATAGCCTCTGAAGACTTCTTCATTCTGGATGACTTTTGTATAACTGATAAACCGTAACAGACAAACACTATGCATATAACAAATCTAGTTAAAACACTTTGTATTGGTTCAGTTTCAAACTGCTTAAACTTTCATAAAACGGGAAACTATCTTTTGTTTAATCCCAGTCACGTAAAGAAAACAGAATTTCAATTCCTTCACATAGCGATAGCTTTCTAAATATATGAACTATCGCGTTAGTCTAGTGTATTCCCTTAGCCCTTCCTCTTACTAAGAGGCAAATAAGAATATTGCTAATATTGATCTCGATCAGAATGATGTAGATAAATGAATAATCTTTTCCAAAACTACTTAGTTTTCAGAACAAGTTTGGTATTTAACGGTCTTTTCGTTTTTGAGCTTAGCTATCCACAAACGCACAGACATTTTTCCAATTTTTTTTTTTTTTTTGTATACAGGGGGACCCAACACATATATTTCCGATGAAATCTCGGTACCGAATTTTTGGGTGTAACATAATATATTCTCTATACACTATGTACATAGTACGTGTAGAGAAAGAAAAAGAATGTTATCCTTTTGCAAGTAATTTCCTTCGCTCCCTTAGAGGAAAGAATTTTCGAAAAGTGCTCTGCCGACTGGCCTGACCGTCGAGCTTATATAGGTTCCTGCTACAAAGTAAACCTCTTACAGCTTCACTTTCTCTAGGTACAGAGTGGATAGAGAAGGTGCCAAAAAATTCGACACCGAGATTTCATTGGAAATATATGTGGTACCCTGAGTCTGAAAAATGCATTTCTACTTTCTCTACACGTACTATGTATATAGTATGTAGAGAAGGTATTGCATTCCACCCAAAAATTTGATACCGAGGTTTCACCGGAAATATATGTTTTAGGGTCTCTATAAACATAAAAATCATTTTTAGAAAAATGTCCGAGTGTGTGTCTGTCTGTATGTGCGTATGCGTCTGTGTCACAAACTTGGTATTTAGGTTTGGTATCTTCCCAGGATGCGACACGAAGATATTCAAGAAAATCCCCTACTCCCAATTATCCTTTGCATGGAACCTTTTTTGAAAATTTTGATTTCCGAAAAAATGGCACTAACGATTTTGATTAAAATATCGTATATTAAAGATATTTACCTGACAAATAAAATGTATATCTGGAATTTTCTGGGAATAGCCTCTGAAGACTACTTTATTTTGGATGAATTTTGCACTACTGCTAAATTATAAAAATGGAGAAAAAAAAACTTACCACACAAAAGTGTAGAACACATTAAAACACAATTTATGCTATATACATTTTTTTCGTAGAGTTGATCGTTTTTTATATATTTCTTGTTTCTGGTTTGAACTTTGAAAAATATACTTTTCTCATACAGGAATTTGTCAACTCGTGTCCATACAAACAAAGGAAGTTCAGTCACATAGCAACCAGCTTTTGATTATCACTTTAACCTATGATGCTCCCTTATATCGCTTCTACTTATAAGGAAGCAAGTAATAAGACTATTTCTGCTAATTTTTTCTCGATTACCATGAAGTAAATAGAAGCATAAGCTTTTGAATAATATATTTTGCAGAGATATAGAGAAAGTCATGTGAATGGAACACATCAGATGTTTAGAAAAAAATCTTTGTGTGTGGACGCATACTCAAAACCGAGAATACCGTTAAACGTCAAACTTGGTATTTAGGTTTAGTCTCTTCCAAGAATGCGACACATAGATTTTCAAGAAAATTTCCCCATCTCAAAACTACCTTTTACATGGAAATTTTGATTTTCTTAAAAATGGCTGTAAAATTTTGATTAGAGTCCCGTACATTAAAGATATTTACATCCCAAATGAAATGTATATCTTGAATTTTCTGGGAACAGCCTCTGAATATCTCTTTATTCTAGATTAATTTTGCCAAATTTTGCTTATCTGCTTAACCGTAAGAGATAGACAAAAACTTACTACACAAAAATGTAGATCTGTCAAAACACACTATTTCCTTTACGTTTTTGTTGTGGAGGTAACCGTTTTCGAAATATTCCTTGTTATTGGAATCAATTGTGAAGTACATATACTTTTCTCAGACTAGAAGTGTTCGTTTTTCTTTTGTTATACTATCGCCCTAGCAAAGAAGTGATTTACAATGACAATCGTATAATGTTAGATTTTAAAACATTTGATTATCACTTTAGCCTGGTGCATTCCCTTAGTTACCTTCCACTTATAAGGAACTAAGTAATAAGAACGTTCTGCTAATGTTTATCTCGATTAGCATGGAGTAGAAAGAAGAATAACTTTTGTAAGAACTTTCTTTGTAGAGCAGCTAGAGAAGGACATGTGAGTGTAACACATCAGATTTTTCGATTCCATTACATTATCGACTGAAGCTTATACCTTGTTTTACCACAGGATACTAGTCATTATGCTGAAATCATCACCAAACATGCACCGAACGGATCACATATTATAGGTACTAACAAAGTTTTATAACTAAGCTTTTTCTTTACAACGTAATAAATCCATTGCAATTTCACTAACTGTTGTTCATTATATTTTTATTCAGAAATAAATTTGTTATTTTTGCTTCTAAAAAGACTCATTGACTTTTATGATAGATTGTAGAAACATGTTTCAAATTGCATTCGCCACTAACTGCAACACAAACCACAGGATTGCAGGTGTTACAATGTGCTTTGAAACTATTATTCTTCAGGGCGATAACCACAAATACTTTTCTTTTTTCGTTTTGTTAAATAAACATAAAATCGCCATTTCTTCGATTAGATATCGTCTACACCAGCTCAATAACTGTCTACTCTCTTCGCGATCATCCGACAACATGACCCAAATCTGAGACCAACCGATATACCCAATGAACATACATACAATTTAAAATGAAATTTTGGACATAGAATGAAATACGGGGTTTTTGACGGTACGACGGTAACATGGAACAAAAATCCTCCTCGTCGCTCCTCCACCTCGGATATATTATATATCCATATAATTCGGACGTCTAGTTAAAATGCTCCAAGAGTATTAATGTTTACCAATTAGCTTGAAAATGTATACAAAGCTTAAAGAGTAATTATAATAACAGTTTGCAGGTCATTTTTAAAATTTGTGAAGTGTTTTGAATTTTTTTCAGAACTTCATTTTCACAAAACCCAAACATTTATATTTGAAAAAAGCGTATCTTAATATTTCACTAAACTTCATTAGATTTACGTAATATTAGAATCACACACGAGCGGGATCTCCAGACACTGGGGAAGAACATCGCACTTAGGCTCTTTGAGTCTTATGTGACTCCAGGGGGGTGGTGGGGGGGGGGGGTTGGTGGTGGTCAAAAGTCAACCAAATCTGATTAACGACGGGCGCAAGAATGGACGGGGTACTAACGGTTAGATGGAATGTCTCCAACGCTGCCTGTTTTCCTCACGAGCCTCGACCTCCGGTGGTTCCCCGAGAGGACTCGAGTCCAAAGCCGCATCTCGATGGAGCAGTTCCGGTGACGATAAACCCTTTACAGTGCGCAAGCCACTCCGCCGAATACTGTCGCCTATTCCTTCAACCATGAATTAAAAAACAATAAAAGTGAACAGGATATGATAGACCGGAAAATTCGGGACATGTAGTGAACCATCTCAGCAGGCTGGTGACCGGGGAAAACCCCAAAAAACCTGTGGGTCAAAAAGACTGGCCTCGTGAATCGAATCAAATCCGCATAAATGATAGTCGCACGCATTATGCACTCGGTTTCATTAGAATTATAGAAGTTAGCAGTAGTTGGACAGAGGGGTCCCTGTAGCTATTGTACAATACCTATATGAACCATAATACTGTAAGGGACAGCTCCGTTTGAGTGAAAGGAATACGGTTTTGGTTACATTAAGAAAGAATGACACTAAGGAAGTGTGAGGAAGGCAGCCGTCAGGGTAACCACCGGCGTATCAAAAGCTTTCAGTGAATGCATAAAAAATCAAAATACAGCTAAATGTGCTCATCATTTGCCACTGTGATATTCCAAATCAGCTGAGGATCTCACTGTGGACTAAACGACCACTTACAAGTGCTCTTTTTTACTTGTTTTGCTGTTCTAACTGTGAAGACCTAAGATGGGTGGTGATTATTTCTTATTATTATTCTTCGCTCTCAAAATGAAGGACGAAACGTCAGCAAAACACCCACAAATCGCGAAGGGCGTAGAAGCTGCGCATTACTTATGTGTGGATGAGATTTATCGAGGATATTTACTTTATAATTATAGAGTTTTACGTAACTTTCAATATCGTTTGAAGCAAAAGAAAATACAAAAACTTACCTTGTTGAAGAGCGGAAACCAGGATGTTTTCAACTGATCGTGACGGAGGTGCTGAAGATAGTACCGCTTTGGACTCTGCAGATGTTTGTAAGCAATGATACACGACCTTCACACTTCACAGCTAGAGGATCTGGCCTTCTCAATACACCCACACTAACACTCTCAACAGCTGCAATTATACTCTTTTTTGCTTTCCCATGAAATCCCCATAAGCATAAAAAGAAGCTTTAAGAAAAAAAATTGTGAAAGTCTGGTTGCTGGAAACATGACTAGTAGAAGTGCAACTCATAATAAAGACCGAAATATATGTATTATGTCTGACTTTGACCTTGAGCATTCATGGCTAAGAACTACAAAAAGAAGAAGGGCCAAGAACGTGAGATAGACGTTTGCCCCAAGGGGATATTCCAAGTGTAGAGACGTACGTTTAAAATTCGCGACTTTTAAATACAGATCCATTCCAGATTAAAACGAAACAAAATGGTCCACGAGGCATTTTATGTGGTCAACTTGGCAGTTTCGTTACCGACAAAAGCTATCTGAAGCCTAGGGTAATAGAGATGCTTTTTTATGCCAGTGCCGCTAATGATTTGTGAATCCTCCGCATTGAATAGTCTGGAATGGTCTTAGAGGGTTATGGAACATATCTTTATAGTCTGCTCCTGAGTTAAAGGAACCAGCTCAGCCTTTCTGACTGATAATTGGTTTCTCCCCTAAGGCTAAAAAGGACTGTAGATGGAGCTAGAGACGAGGAAAAACATTTTCAAACTATAAATTCAAAATATAATGGATTTTTTTTAACTTATAGAGCAGAATTTGTTTCCTTTCTCCTCTTCGCTTTAGGTCTTCAGCCTATGCCTTTGTACTATCTCTACACGTACTATGTACGTCGTGTGCATAATTTTGCACCCAACATTTTGATACCGATATTTCACCGCAAATACATGTCTTGGGTTCCCACTAAATACAAAGAGCATTTTTAGAAAAATGTCCGTGAGTGAGAGTGTGTGTGTGTGAGGGATGCATAGTTCAAAAACTAAAAGTCCGTTAAATACCAAACTTGATATTCAAATTTAATATCTTCCAAGGATGCGCCACAAAGAAACACAACTAGCCTTTATACGGAAACAGTTCGAAAATTTTGGTTTTCTCAAAAATGGCTCTACGGATTTTGATTAAAATCTCTTATATTTAAGATATTTTCATGACGAATAAAATGTATATTTTGAATGTTCTGGAAGTATCTTTTGAAGACCTCTTTATTCTGGACGAAATTTTCTGAATTTTGAATAACTGGTAAACCGTAAAAGATAGACAAAAACTCGCGACACAAATGATGTAGATCTTGTAAAAGTATACAATTTATATCATATGTATTTTTTCTGGTGTTGGCCGTTTTTGAGATATTACTCCTTATTGGTTTCAGTTTTTACTTGTTAACTCCTGGCCACACAAAGAAACGGAGTTCAATTCCATAGCAATCAGATTTTGAAACATTTGATTTTCGATTTAGCCTAGTGTATTCCCTTATTTCCCTTCTACTTCTAAGAAATTAAATAAGATATTTTTACTAATATTTATCTCGATTAGCATGAAACAGATAGAAGAATATGCTTATTAACAATAGTTTGTTACAGAGATATAGACAAAGAAATATGAATATAGCTCAACAGATATTTTACTTTTGCAGACAATACTATGTTTCCATGGTCTACCCTGATCTATCCTATCATAGGTTAATAATTTAATACTATCTTAGGAAGCCTGGTTTCTCACATTCTTACTTTCTCTATACGTACTATGTACATAGTGTATAGAGAAGTTAGTGCACTCCGCCCAAAAATTCGATACCAAGATTTCACCGAAAACATATGTTTTAGGGTCCCCTATAACAAAAATAGCATTTTCAGAAAAAGATCCGTGTCTGTGCGTGTCCGTGTGTCTGTGAACACGATAACTCAAAAACGAAAAGTCGGTAAAACACCAAACTTGGTATTTAAGTTTAGTATCTTCCAGGGGTGCGACACGAAAATGTTAAAAAAATCCCCCATGAAACGTTTTTCGAAAAGTTTGATTTTCTCTAAAATGGCTCTAACGATTTTGATTAAAATATCGTATATTACAGATATTTACCTGACAAATAAAATTTATATCTTGAATTTTTTGGGGATAGCTTCTGAAGGCTACTTTATTCTGGATTAATTTTACGGAATGTTGCATAATTGCTAAACCGTAAGAGACGGACAAAAAATTGCCACACAAAAAATATAGAGCACGTTAAAACACACAATTTATGTTATAAGCATTTTTTTCGTGGAGTTGATCGTTTTGGAGATATTCATTTTTTTTGGTTTAGCTTTGAAAAACTTATATTTTTTTCATACAGGAATTTCTCAACTTCTATCCCTACAAACAAAGGAACTTCAGTCACATAGCAACCAGCTTTTGACTATCACTTTAACCTATGGTACTCCTCTATTCGCTTCTATTTACAAGGAAGCAATTAATAAGGCTATTTCTGCTGATTTGTTCTCGATTAGCATGAAGTATATAGAAGCATAAGCTTTTTAACAAAAATTTGTTGTAGAAATATAGTGAAAGTCTTGTGAACGGAACACATCAGATTTTTATTTTATGTTATATCTCTTACTGACTTTAAAATCTGTTGTGTTCCATTCACATAAGTTTCTCTGTCTATTCCGCAACAAATTATTCTTAAAAAAAGTTTATACTTTTATCTAATTTATGCTAATTAAGATATACATATAAATGGTCGAATGACTTAGTTCCTTATCCGTAGTAGGGAAATAAAGGGATTCACTAGGCTAAAGTGATAGCCAAATCCTTTAAAGACTAGTTTCTACGTGATTAACATTCGGTTCTGTTTGCGTGGATAAGAATAAAGTAGGAGAAATAGGAATGAGAAAATAGTTTATGAGAAAATTGATACCACTTAAAGAGAATAATTCGGAAATGATTAATTGGACAAGAAATTTACGTGATTAAAATTGTGGTTTTAAGATGTTGACATTTATTTTTGTAATAAGTTTTGCCTTCTCTCTCTCTTATGGTTTACCGATATGCAAAAGCCATCCAGAACGAAATAGTTTTCAGAAAATTCAAGATATACACTTTATTGACATGCTAATATTTTGAATATATTACTTTGGTGCAAAATGAATTTACATTTTCATATTTGTTCGGTTCATTCACATCGTTTGTGTATTTATTATATATATATTGTTTTATTGTTTCTTTTACATCTAACATCTAAGGTCATATCGGGGCCTTTGCACTTGAAACAACTAGTTGCCTATAGGTTCTTTTAAATCATGCTATTTTCCTCAGAAACACACACATTTACTCTCACATACATACTTCCAGACTCTGTGGGGGATAGGGAATAATTCTAGCTAAAGAAAAATTCCCCGCCTCCGGATGAGAAGTCAGCTCACTGGCCACTCGACCACGGGGGCATCTTATTATATTATTGATGCACATTATTACTCATATTTAAGGCCTTCTTGTCCTTGTGTGCACTCACTTCGTTGTCTCTTCGCAGATCTTCTCTTAGGCACACATGTACAAAATAACAGTTCAAAATCATTACATATTTCCTCTGACAGTTGGATTTTAATTTTGTCTTAAAATCTAAATCCAAATTCAAATTAATAAATATAAAGAGTCCATAATATCAAATAATAAATAATTCAAATTAAATTATGTTTCTTAAGAAGATAATGGAGATAATGTTACGGGTGTTATGAGATTTCCCTTATCCCGATGAGTCTAAAAGAAATCTAATACCATAATTTCATGTATACTTCCTGTAGCGATGGAATGATGAGAAATATACAATTGGTTTTATAAAAAGTATTTGTTGCTATCATTTACAAAACATTTACCTATTATCATTAATGTTTATAACCATAATGCATAGATATAAAATTGATCTTTTTTCCTGTTAAATATGGCATTAATTATTTGAGTAACGGTAAAATATACATTGATTGCTCATATAATTCTTTTCCACCAGTTAGTGTAGGCTTATATGTGTAAGCAAGGGGTAAAATGGTTCATCTTTCTGCTGGAGGAGTACACACAACGATGAAGTCGTGCCTCCCTAGCAAATTCCCAACTGCTTTGAAGGTAGCTCCCACCCCTATCTTAAACGTCGCTGAATGGACAATGGAATCCAGCTTGCATTCAAAAGATTCCTTGTTGAATTTTTGACTGAGGTGAGTTATTTGGATAAGGCTTTCTCGAACTTTTCTTGCTGTTGTCGGAGGACCATCGCTCTACGATCCCGATCTGATTTAAATATAATTTATTTAGTTAATAGATCCACTCAAAAAAGTACCCCGCCAGAAAAATAGTCTTGATTAAAAATAGGCTCATATTTGCGTTTTTCAGAAAATCTTCTTACTTTTTTATCTGTATAGAACAAATATGCATTATTTTCAAATAGCAGAAGAATAAGAATAATCCTGTAGTTGATAAACTTAAGTCCAGGCGAACTCACACAGAGAACAATACTTGGAATTATGGCCCCAAATATCCTCTAATTTAATTGTATTGCGTATGAGCTGTGTCCTGGCGTAGTGGAGTAAACAAAATAAAATATCTGAAATTACGATTAGAAAGAAACAGAAAAGTCGTAATTTTACAATTTTTCACGCAATATGTTTTTCCTCTATATTTTAAGAATAGTAGCATTATAACAAAAAGGTACACCCATTGTGGGCTTTATTTCTTTTGAAGCCAAGAAAAATCGCGCACAATTCGGAAATGGTTAGTGACATGTTAAGTATCTAAAATAATATATTATAGCCTAAATAAATCTATATTCAAGGAAATCCCCCCACTCCAAACTATCCTTATCATGGGAAATTTTTCGAAAATGTTGATTTTCTCAAAATAGCTCAATGGCGATTTTGATTAAATCGAATTGTATAAGATATTTTTATGACAACTGAAATTTATATCTTGTATTTACTTGGACTTCTTCATTCTGAATGACTTTTGTATGGCTGGCAAATCGAAAGGGATATACAAAAACTTACTGCTAAAAAAATGTAGATCTCATTAAAACACACAATATATATGTAGGCAGAAACGTTTTCGAGGTATTTCGGATTATTGGTTTCAATTTTAAGCCACTTAAACGTTTCTCAAACGGGAAGACATTTGCTTTCTCGTTTCCAGTTTGTTTACTCTTGCAAGCAAAGATATTGGAATTTCAATTGTTTGATATAGCGACCGGCCTTTAAAGGACGAGACTATCGCTTTAACCAGTGCATTTTCTTATTTCCCTTCTACATACAGGGAAACTATTTATAAGGGTAATTCTGCTTATATTTATTTTAATTAGAATGATGTAGATAACAGATCAAGGTTTGTTTACCGAACAGTTAGAGAACATCATGTGAATGGAATACATTAGAATTTTTCCCCCTACTTACAAGGAACTAAGTAATGTTTCAAAATATTTAAAAAACGATCAACTCTACGAAAAAAATATAAATAACATAAATTGTGTGTTTTCACGTGCTCTACATTTTTTGTGTGCTAAGTTTTTGTCTATCGCTTACGGTTTAGCAGGTATGGTAAAATTGCGTAAAATTCATACAGAGGCTTTTCCCAAAAAATTCAAGATATACATTTTATTTGTCAGGTAAATATCTTTAATATGCAATATTTTAATCAAATTCATTTGAGCAATTTTTAAGAAAATCAAAATTTTCGAAAAAAAGTTCCATGTAAAGGGTAGTTGTGGGTGGGGGGTATTTCTCTCAAAATATTTGTGTCGTATCCCTAGAAGATACTGAACCTAAATACCAAGTTTGGTATTTTACCGACTTTTCGTTTTTAAGTTATCGTGTTCACAGACGCACAGACCCACGGACACACATACACACACACACAGACTTTTTTCTGAAAGTGCTTTTTTTTGATACAGGGGACCCTAAAACATATTTCCTGTGAAATCTCGGTATCGAATTTTTGGGTGGGGTGCAGTACCTTCTCTATATGCTATGTACAGAGTACGTATAGAGAAAGTAAGAGTGCTAGAGAGCATCCCTTTCCTCTGCCACACAGCATCATCGACACACTTGCAAAAGAGACCATCGTGCGAAAGTTGGATGAAAGAATAATGAAGGGACATGGAGAGGAAAACAAGGGGATGAACGAATCCACTCCAGATTCACTTGCGACTCGAGAAAAAAGTCAAGGTCAGAGTGGGCCGTCGCTTGGAATTGAACTTGGGACTTTCCGGATACGCGGTGCTATCTTGTACGGCATGTACTGCTAGAGTGCATTGCTCTAGCAAAGTTCCATGTCTCTCTACGGTTGCCGGCTTCCGTTATGGAGGTCCTGCCGATGACCACGGAGCGCTAGAGAAGGTTTAACATTCTTATTCCACGTGACTTTTCCACATAAGGATTTAGATTTTAGTTATTTACCCAACAGATTTTATGGAGCGGTTGTTATCGGGTTATAAATGCTTTATTAGCAGTGACCAATGACACCAGGGCTTGGGTTTTATTTATTATGTTCTCTATACGTACTATGTACATTGTGTATAGAGAGATATTGTATTGCACCCAAAAAATCGATATGGAAATTTTATGGAAATATATGTTTTGGAATCCCGCCGAACTCAAAAAAAACATTTTTAGAAAAAGGTGTCACTGTGTGTGTGTGGGGGGGGGGCAGCATAGCTCAAAAACGAAAAGCCGTTATATACCAAGTTTTATATTTAAGTTCATTATCTTCCAAGGATGCGACACAAAGATTTTCAATATAATTCCCCCACCTCGCAACTACTCTTTGTATGGAAAAATTTTCTAAAGTTTTGGTTTTCACAAAAATGAATAGGGATTTTAATTAAAATCTCCTATATTTAAGAAATTTACATAACAAAATGTATATCCTGGATTTTCTGGGGAAAATCTCTGAAGACGTCTTTATTGTGGATAATTTTTTCTAAATGACTTACTACACAGAAAATGTATATATCTTATTAAAACAATATCTTATGTCATACTTTTTCATGCAGTTGGCCGTTTTCGAGATTATATTCTTTGCTATTGGTTTCAGTTTTAAAATACTTGTAACTGCGGTAACTTGTCAACTCCTGGCTATGCAAAGAAACGGATGTCAATCGCATGACAACCACATTTTAAAACATTAGACTGTTGGTTTAGCCTAGTGTTTTCCCTTAGTTCCCTTCTTCTTATAAGAAACTAAGTAATAACACAGTTTCGCTAATTTTATCTCTATTAGCAAGAAGTAGTTAAATGAATAATCTTATTAACAGAGATGTAGCGAAAGTCATGTGAACGGAACACATCAGATTTTTGTGTGTGTCCTATTGTTCCATTTTTTAAAAATATATTTTAGATTGCTCTGTGACCTTCGCCAACTGTAGTATTATTAACTGGTTTTTATAACTTTTCTTATTTTATCATTGTTTTAATGTTTATATTGTCTTTCACTTCTGAGGTTTTTAATCGGCTTTGACGCTAATGGCATCTGTACTTAGGCGCCTAAACACCGACCAAGAGCACGGCGGCATCTCGCGTGGTTTCTGTTGTAAATGCTTGTACTTCTCATCTATACAATGTTACACACAAGATTCAAGATGGACCTCAAAGGTTATTTATAGAATTCAAGAAATGGTTCTATTAATTTTTATCATACTTAAAACCTATGACACTTTAATCTCAGCCGATATAACTGTTTTAGAGAAATAAATAACGAAAGGTTTTCCTTACAATGGTGAATTTACTGTAGAATGAAGTCTTTGAAAATCTCTAAAGTAATTCTGACTCGAGTAAGATTCATAGAAAAAGACATACGCAACACGTGTATGAATTTCTTTGATGATATATTCAACACGTGTTGCAATTTAGAAGAAGTGTCATCATTTGAAGCCCAGACTACCCCATTGGCTTTTGGGCAGACATTTAAAGCTAGACCGATTTCAAGGTCCAATGTGTGTGTGTGCGTGTATAAAAACATACAAACATACCCACACAATTTAAATGAGAATTTAGAAGGAGCAAATTGAAATTGTTCTTCAATATCGAAATTTGCAAAAATCTAGAATGTTCAATTTAGAATAATAAAGTTGGGATTAACGGTTATAAAATCTGAAGCTATATAAAGGTGTCAAAGTAATTTAATATTTATAGTTTTAAAAACATGAAATTGATGCTTTAAAATATACATTGTGCATAAATGATATTGTATATTCCACCAACTTGGTACTTATTCCTTACTTTCTAGTCATTTTCTGGTATGGGCAATGGATGCTATACATTTTCGTTAAGAGGTGAAAAATTAAAAGTTAATATTTTTTTAAAATAATCGATAAAAGGAATATATTTCAATTAATATATCTGGAGATATGTATAAAATGCAATAGCCTTACTGGCTACAAAATACAGTATAATATTTCGGAAAGAATGAAACCGTAAATGTGCAGCAAAACCAAAATATAATAATAGTAACATTATTAAACAAAAATTAATACGAACGTGGGTAACGAAGATTGCCTTCCTTCAGTTTTTCCTGGAAATAACATGGCGAGCTAAAATGTTAAATCATAATAATTAACACTCCCTACGTCAGGTAGTGTCAGGCACGATAGAAGAGATAAGTGGAAGGAAATTGCTGTATACGTCCTTCATGAAGTGTCTGATATCCTACGTGAATTAATGTTGAAGAATTCAACAAAGTTGCTAAACCTAGATAAAAGAGAAAGGAAAATTGTTGTAAATTAAGGCACTTTATCTCTTTTTCCCCTCTCAAATAACATCAGCCTTCTGGCTTATAGCTTGTTACTCCAATTATAATAAATATATCGATTCCAAAACAAATTGTGTGTTACTGCTCATAGCTTAATAATAAACGTAACAAATGTTCGACCTTTAAAATCTTACAAGATCTGAGTTTAAAGCGGCGTAAGCCTGGTAGATTTCTATCTCTAATTTTATTAAATATCTAAATACAGGGTTACTACAAAAGAAATAGACAACTTCAACTGCCTGTAAAACAAAAACTATTAGAGATAGCAACCTAATTATTTTGGAGGTATGTTGAGAAACTCTCAATGTTTCGTTTGTTACTATTGGTAACGCTGTAGTGTTTTGTTTGTTGTTGCAGAAGCTGAAATGGTGGAAAATCCTGTGGAAAAGGCATATTGCGTGTTGGAATTTGCTAGAACGCAATCAGCAACTGTTGTCCAACGGCATTTTAGAACACGTTACCACAAAAATGAAATGATGCGCTCACAAAAACCAGCATCGCCTTCATAATGTCGCAACATGGCGATGCAAAAGTCACGCCGTATGACCTTATCTTCTTCACTCAGAAACTGCAACACCTTGAATCTGTAAGGCATCATGTGCAGTCGCTTCCGCAAGATTTTCCATACAGCTTGCTGTGGAATTTGTAATTGCATGCTTGCCCTAGATGTCGATTTCTGTGGGCTTCTTATGTAGGCAGAACGAACACGTTCAACGTTTTCTTCCGAAACTCTTGGTCTTCCCGAGCTCTTCCCTTTGCAAAAACATCCCGCTGTCTCGAATTTTCTATACCAGTCGTAGATTGACTGCCTAGTCAGTGGCGTTTTGTGGTAACGTGTTCTAAAATGTCGTTGGACAACAGTTGCTGATTGCGTTCTAGCAAATTCCAACTCGCAACATGCCTTTTCCACAGGATTTTCCACCATTTCAGCTTCTGCAACAACAAACAAAATACTACAGCGTTACCAATAGTAACAAACAAAACTTTGAGAGTTTTTCAACATACCTCCAAAATAATTAGGTTGCTATCTCTAATAGGTTTTGTTTTACAGGCAGTTGAAGTTGTCTATTTCTTTTGTAGTAACCCTGTATTCTACCTAAAATACATACAAATTTCTGACATTAGAATATAAAACTGAATTTTTAGTGTACTACATAAGCATCACAATTTTAGTAATTTCTATGTAATATTTTCCGTCAGTATTATTCACAATTTAGCAAAATGTGAACATTTAAACATAGATTTTAACAGTTATATGACATTCATTAAGGAATTGTGAATGAAACAGTTAAAGAAGAAGAAAAAAAAAGAGCTTGGGAGAGAGAAGTTTCTGGTGAAGAATTTGTTTTTAGGCAAATAGCTATAATGGAGAGCAAGTATTATTGTTGTGTCATTTGTATCATTATCATGTCAATTAGTTTTCTAAGTTTATTACAATAAAACAAATATTTAAGAATATAATTAATAATTCTATTAAACGATTACTGAGAGCCAAATAAGTCTCTGTAGACGATAGTATCGCTTAATGATTCTGAATTAGCTTTTATCTTTTTCACATGAAAACTAAATTTAGGTGACTTGGATCAGCTCAATAAATGTAACTTTCTAGAAATCGGCACGTCACAACGACGCCTAGAATTTTCCAAGAAACTGAGCAACAAATCAGCAGTAACGTGAGAAGCTCGTATTCAAGAGATTCTAAGCTGATTTCCGTTGGACCGGCTGCTCTGAAGTTGGGAGTTTATTGCATGCTAGTTGAATGCTGTGGTGGGGAGATTTCCTGATTCCCAATACATGTCATTTAATTTTCTTAACATTATGGCTCGAGTTCCGCGGCCCTATGTGTATATGTGACCTCTGTTCAATGTCAACAAACGCCTCCTACAATCACTGGTGGTACTATCACTGAGTAGATGTTATACTTGCGGCGCGGTTTGTCTGCAGGATACACCAGTTCAGAGTTTTAATTATCATGTTTCAGGATCGAAGGATCAGGCGAGTGGTGGGTAACCAATGTTTTGACGGTGAAAGTTGTTTTGAGGAACGTCTGCTTTAAGGGTCGCCCCCCCCCCTCAGGAGACGATTTTGCGGTGAGAGTTAGACTTGCGTGGGAGGCTCCACCGGCGTCAGGATCTGGTGACTTGGACCTCGTTCCGGATCTAGTTGTCCTCTGTGTCGTTGGTTTCAGCCCTTCCTCCTGGAGGTTTGCACGAATATATTAATGAGCACTTACTTAAGTGTCAAAAACCTCTTTGCTTCTTATCAACGAATGATTGATAAGAGTGGAAAATATCGAAGTATACCTATCAGACATTCGAAAACAAAAACTGCAGACTCTGTTACTGCTGATCATTTAAATCCGTTTAATACGTTTCTTAGAATATTCCGTACCATGAATGTTTCTCATGCACTTCCATTTCATTGATTGAAAAGTGAACCAATAACAAGAAATATATTGGAAATCAAAATAACTTTTCTCGGGCTATCAGCCAGGTGGATTCTGGAATAATTTCCTGGCTGATAGCCCGAGAAAAGTTATTTTCATATCGCCGCCAGGAAAGCTTCAAGTCATGGTTCATATTGGAAATCGTTAACTTTACATAAAATGTATGCGATATAAATTGCGTGTTTTAACGAGATCTACTTTTTTGTTACTTAACGCTTTCTCTATCTCTTACAGTTTACCAATTATCAAAATTCATTCAGAATGGAGCGGATTTCAGAGGCTATTTTTAATCAAATTTATTAGACACATTTTGGAGAAAATAACAATTTAAATAATTTTTCCATGTAAACGGTAGTTTGTGTGAGGATTTTGCAAAACTGATAAACCGTAAGAGATAGAAAATGTCGAGCTCGTTAAAACACACAATTTGTTATATACATATTTTTCATGAAGTTGACCGTTTTTGAGATTTTTCTTTTTATTGTTTCAACTTTAAAATATACTTTTCTCATACGGGAATTTATCAACTCCTGGCCATAGAAAGGAACATTTATCACATAGCAACCAGCTTTTAAAATACTTAACTATCGCTTTAGACTATGGTGTTCCCTCACTTCCTTTCTACTTACAAGAATTCAAGTAATAAGACGATTTCTGTTAATGTTTTCTCGATTAGCATAAAGTAAATAGAAGAATAAACTTTTTAACAATATTTTTTTGTAGAGATGTAGAGAAAATCATGTGAAGGGAACTCGTCAGATTTTTCTCAGTAGTAATATACTCTAACTAGTGTTATTGAGAGATTATATCTAGTAATCCTTGTGGTATTTTTATTTGCATCTGTTTACAATAGTTTTAGGGGCTCTTTCATAATTTATTTTACAGATATAAATATTTCAGCCATATACTCTCCTTTACGGTAAGAAGATAGCCTCCGATGACGTCTATGCACCACATTCCATTAAACAAAATTTCTTATCAGCGTAGTAAATCGGAAGAACTAATCTATGACATTGGGGAGAGTTGCTTTATATTTTCAAATCCTTTTTAAGATACATAAAAGAAAAGAAACCCTTAAGTGTACCTTCTCATTAGGAGATTACGCATGACATTAAATTTGGATGGGAATATGCCATTAAAATCCTACAGCATAACTGTTACTAATGCCCAAGTAACGACTTTCCTTCAGTTCAACTGTGTTTGCCAGGTATTTTCTTGATTTTATAGCAGAGGTATCTGCAGTTGTTTTGATCATAAACTATTTATTTATGATTCACATTTGCGGACATTTCCTTTTCTTTTTGGTTCAAGAACCGGTTGCTTCCATTCATATATGAAACTGGATCTCTCTAGTTCTCGGAAAGTGGAGTTTTAAGACGAAGTCTAATATTGCTTTTTGTGGACGTAGTTTCCATTGTTAATTTTATCTCAAACACTTCACATACTTTCTCTACATCTCTGTAGCAAATTATTGTTATAAACCTTATTCTTCTATCTACTTGATGCTAATCGAGATAAACTTGGCAGAAAGGAGCTTATTACTTACTTCCTTGTAAGTAGAAGGGAAATACGGGAATATACTATTCTAAAGCGATAGTCAAATATTTTAAAAACTGCTTGCTATAGGATTGAAAGGCATTCCTTTGCATGGCCAGGAGTTAACAGATTCCCGTATGAGAAAAGGTTTCTATATTTTGAAATTGAAACCAATAACAAGGAATGTCTTGAAAACGGTCAACTTCACGAAAAAAAAAATGTATATAACATAAGCTGTGTGTTTCATGAGATATACATTATTGTGTAGTAAGTTTTGTCTATCTCTTACGGTTTAACAATTATGCAAAGTTCAGCAAAAGTAACCCAGAATAAAAAGGTCTTCAGAGACTATTCCCAGAAAAATCAAGACATGCATTTTATTTTCCATATAAATATCTTCCATGTAAAGGGTATATAGAGGTGGGGGGATTCTCTTGAAAGTCTTCGTTTCACAGCCGTAAAAGATACTGAGCTTAAATACGAGGGCGTTCAATAAATCCTTAGAAAAATATATAAATACTAATTATTTTTGGTACATTTTTTTCAACGTAATCTCCTTTTAGCTCGATATACTTTTTCCAGCATTTGTCCAACTGTTTGAGGCAGTTTGCTTCTTAAGCACAATACTCTCCATTTATCGCTCATCCTTTCTACAAGTAATCAATGTAGACGATTCCGCGTGCATCCCCCCCCCAAAAAAAAAAAAAACCGAGGCCATTACTTTTGCCTTGTTCGAAACCGGTTCGCCTTTAAAACCTCACTGTTTAGATTTTACTTTTGTCTCTGGAGTGTAGAAGTGTGTCTATGTTTCATTCACAGTTATGTATCGATGCAGAAACTCGGCAGCATTGCGACGGAAAAGCGCCAAACCAGCTTCCAAACCTTTCACACAATTACGTTTATTCTCCATTGAGAGCAAACGCGGCACCCATCTTGCCAAAACCAAAGTGACATTATTTGAGAACCTTGTGATATGCCTGTGGCTTCCACTATTTCGCGAACTTTAGTTCGTCGATCACTCGAAACCATATCCTAGATTTTGTCAATCAATTGTGAGGAAGTCACTTCTACTGGACGTCCGAAACGATGTTCTTCATCTGTGAATGTACGGCCACGTTTAAATTCATTTATCCAATTGCAAATTGTTGCAAATGTAGGAGCAGATGTGCCATGAAGTTCAGCCAACTCGGCTTTTATCTTTTTCAGTATTAAGTCTTTTAAATAGAAGTATTTAATCACCTTACGAAACTATTTTTTCTCATCTTTCTAAAGAAGCACAAGCTTGTTGATTCAATCTCCCATTGCACGGAATCCATGTGATAAATATGGCTGAAACTTTAACTGCCAACTAATAAGAGAAGATGGTTATTAAATACAAACTTTTTTGATACTATGAATGTAGTTTTTTTGGATTTTCTAAGGACTTAGAGAACGCCGCTCGTATAAAGTTTGGTATTTTACGGACTTCGTTTCTGAGCTATGCTGCGCACAGACACATTCAGAAGCACACAAAAAGACATTTTTCTAAAAAAGGTTTTTCTTTGCTTGATTCAGGGGTCCTAATAGAAGTATTGCCGTTGAAATCTCAGGACCTATCGAATTTTTGGGTGGAATGTGATACCTTCTCTATACACTATGTACATAGTACCTGAAGAGAAAGTAAAAATAGAACTTAGCGCCTGGTTTCTGTAAGCATAGCATAACAAATGTTTGGATATATCGTCTATTTGCCCAGACTTGCTGAATTGTGTTTAGTTCTATATGTGGAGTTTATGGAATTTATATCGTTTTTATAAGCTGTTATTTTCTGATTATCAGATTGTATTGTGCCGAGCGCGGCCGTTCTCAGGTTCACTTTGGTATGCAGTAAACACAGGAAACAACGCGCCGGTAACCAGACGCCTTGGAACGCGAGACATTAGTCGGCACATGCTGGAATTGTCCACTATTTTCGATTAACTTCCACTGGAGAGTTAGCGTGCAGTGGCATGCGAGGTGTTGCGTGAGAAAGCCTTCAACTCTATTCGCGTAGAAGGATCGAGTGAACTGTTGTTGTAGTGAATTAATACTTTCTTTGTAAGAAATTAACAAACAACTTTTTTTTTTTTTTTTTTTTTTTAATTTATTGAGCTAGCAGAACGATATATTTTAAAATATCCAGAGAGAAAATGTAGGTAATAGGATCGAGGAGTTTAATATACAAGCACTCACTATATTGACTGCATATTAACTCAGTCTCTAAGAGTTGTTGATGTAAACTTTCTTGGCAATATGTTTTACATGTGTTGAGAAATGTGGCCATCAATAAGTAACAATAGAGATAAGAGCGTTTAAGGGTATGTGTGACTGCAATTTCATGAAAACTCATAACAAATCAGCTTCTATATTTGAATTCCGTAAAATAATTTAAACATTCCTGCATCCATAAAGGATATAATTGGCCACCAGGTACCCTTTTTATAAGCCTGAAGTGAAATCATTAGAAATGAAACTGTACTGACTCGGCAAGAAAAATTTCAGTTCGACGAGATATCAATCACAACAAAGAAAATCAGCAATGCAAGAAGAAAGGGACAGAAAAGTCAGCAGCAGAGGAGAGGAAAAACAAAAAAAAGCTGAGGTCCAACTTACCAACCTGGTGGAATTTAATGTAAGCCATACATTCAAATCTTTCCTTGTTTTCTCGCTATTGATATTTTCAGAATTTTTCCTCCTGTAAAATGCTTCTTGCTGTTAAACAACATTTGCTGTACAAGTTCACAGGTTTTACTGCCAGAGTATTTAAGCAAATGTTTTCAGTGTTCAAAGACAAAAATTATATTTGTATGTACTGTAATTTTAATTTTTCTACCACACATCTAAAGAGGTAGAGGAATATTGTATTCCAGCTAACACTGTATATCATGTAGCGCAGATGCTTACTAAGCGGGAGACCGAAGTTCGATTCCCAGTACCGGCATGGGGATTTTTCCCCCGCTGGGAGACCTAGCCCGGGGTGCACTAAGCCTCGTGAGGTCCCTCGGGGGCCATCAGAGGAGCTACTTGACGGAGAAGTAGTGGCTCCAGGTCATGAGGACCGCATTAACCGGCCGGGGGGCCTCGAGGCGCTGACCACGTCTCACCCTCCAGTACTGCTACCCATCCATGACGTCTGTAGTGGACCGAGATGGGGAATGCAGCGGCCTGGCGGTAGGCCAAGGTTCCTTGTGAACTGTCGTGCCATGGAGTTATTGTTACCGTATATCATGCTTTCATCCAGTGTGTATATGTTAGACAGAGAGCCGTGCAATTAATACTCAGGTTCAGCATATTCCAGGGATGCGAGTCAAAGTTTTTAAGAATCCCTCTCGCCGCAAACAAATCTTTTCATGAAACTTTTTTAGAAACGTTTGAGTTTCTCAAAATTGGCTCTAACAATTTTGATTAATATATCATATATTGATTGAGAGAGATAGAGGGAGGGGGAGGAAACAGAAGAGGGAGAGGGTGGGAGAGATAGAGAAAGCACCTTAAAACAAGTTTGGAGTCTAAAACAAACGAGACACGAGAACCCTAGCGTAACTTCAAAAAGTAGATGTATAGAGTAAAATTATTAGACTAAATTTTTAATTTTTTTTGTCGCAAGGGACCTTGAGTGACGTGACAAAACAAAACAAATTTGCCATAACTTCCAAACAATTAGACCAGAACGGATGAAATTTGTTCTGTAACTTATTTACATTATATTACCGTGTGATATAAATTTCAAAAAACTATCATTATCTGTCATAATGACCTTCAGTGGTCGGACTGGACATTTTGAGAATTCTGGAATTAAGAATTGAAAATATCAAATACGATTTTCAGATTAAAGTACGAATATATTACATACAATAGAAAAACTGTTAATCGTGCAAAACTGTATTGTTTATTTTCGTCACCAGTCTAATCATCATTATTCAAAAACACTATACACTGTCGGTATAGTTTCAAATGCCAGTAAAGCTGTGAGGTTGTCGTAATGCACACTTTTGTCATCATGGCAGGTGAGGGTGTTCGTTTAGGGACGAACATGTGATCTTTCACCACTTCCTTACTTCATTGTTGTAAACCAAAGCATAATGCACACCTTTGTCATCATGGCAGGTGAGGGTGTTCGTTTAGGGACGAACATGGGATCTTTCACCGCTTCCTTACTTCATTGTTGTAAAACAAAGCATAATGCTAATCAGATGCCACATTTGAAGAGGTATTAAATGTATTCAACAGGAGACTCTTTACATTAACGATGGGCTTACATATAATTTGAAGCTCATAAAGCGTCTGCAATAAACGGTAGTTTCTAAAAACAAACATCTAATTCTACTTCCCTGCCCATTCTCTACCTTTTCTGCATCAAACTATAAAAATCTGATGTGTACCATTCACATGACTTTCTCTATATCCCTGCAACAAATTATTCTTAAAAAGCTTATACTTCTATTTACTTCATGCTTACAAGAAAAAAATAGCAGAAATAATCTTATTACTTGCTTCCTTGTAAGTAGAAGCGAAATAAGGGACTACAATAGGTTAAAGTGATAGTCAAAAGCTGGTTGCTATGTCACTGAAGTTTCTTAGTTTGTATGGACACGAGTTGACAAAGTCCTGTATGAGAAAACTGTATTTTTCAAAGAAGAAACCAAAAAAAAGGAATGTCTCAAAAACGATGAACTCCACGAAAAAAAATGTATATAACTTAAATTGAGTGTTTTAATGTGCTCTACACGTTTTGTGTAGTACGTTTTTGGCCATCTCTTACGGTTTAGCAGTTATTCAAAATCCCGTAAAATTCATCCAGAATAAAGTACTCTTTAGAGGCTATTTCCAGAAAATTCGAAATATAAATTTTATTTTTCAGGTAAATAGCTTTTATATGGGATATTTTAATCCAAATTGTTAGAGCCATTTCTAAAAAGATAAAAATTTTCGAAAAAAGTTCCATGTAAAGGGTAGTTGCAGGTGGGGGGAATTTTCTCAAAATCTTCGTGTCGCATCCCTGGAAGATACATCCACACACAGACAGACATGTATTTCCGGTGAAATCTCGACATCGAATTTTTGGGTGGAATACAATACTTCTCTATCCCTATGTACATTGCACATGCGGGGCTAGACAAAGTAAAAAACCTTTAGTTGATCCACGGCATGCGACCAGTGCACTGTTATAATGTGGGCTTGTACCATTTACATTTTCATTTTGTCTCTGGATAACTGCTTAATCAAATTCTGACCATGAGGCATTTTCTTGATCTAATGTTATTGAAGACTTGGAAACAACGTGTAAGCATGTGGTTTAAACCACCCTGTACTATATGAAACGGTATACAAGGATGGGACATTTTCTGCAACAATAGTGCAGACTAATGCCTTTAAAGGCAAAACCAGAAACTTCTGCGTTCACACAAAGATCGTATTTATGTTTCCTTTAATGTATTCAACAGAGGTAGAAGTTAAAGCGTGTGACATCCCAAGGTAAACGTGGATGTGATGGTAAACAATGACTTTTCCTATTTGTTTGAGTGTCTTCACCTTTCATTTGTTATAACTTTATAAGACTGGCTTTGCATTTCATTAGTCGCTGAGAATCTGTTCAGTTCCTCTGATTTTCCTTAAGGAGAAAACGATATACAGCATAAACGGGCAATTAGAGTGAAACATACACAATGAATGGACGAATCCTTCCTTATTTAAATACTACGATGGCTATGATTAGATGCTACATATGGCTTAAGCTCCAGATTAAAGTGTTAAGTCAGGTCCAGGCACACGTTTTTGTGCAGATAATTCTAATCGTTTGATCTTGACCAATCACATTTTGCAACGCCATTGGTATTATAACAAATGTCTTTGATGACTGAATTGTTTATTAATAAAGTCTTAAAATTCATTTCTGCAAATAATTCACTCGACATTTCGAGGCATAGACAGTTAACGGCTGCTCCGGAAAAAAATATGGGAGAGATCGGCTCGGAAATCAAACCCACGACCTTCCGAATGCCAGTCCCAGACGAAATGTCTGAGCCAACTGACTCAGTAAACATGTAGTGAGTAAACATCATAGAAAATCATAGATATGAGGCAAATGCTCCTCGTTATCTCTGATTAATGTTGTTATTAATTATGTTTTAATATAATATTCATATTTGCTCCGGCTAGTTAGGATCTTCGGCAAGAGGAACTGTATCAGAAACTGTATTACACGCGTTCACTTACAAATGAAACTTAAATGTCAGTTATCACGTTTCTTTCGTACGACCGGTGTCTCTATAGCATATAATTATATTGAAAACCCTTGTTCCATCTGGGCATTAAACCTGTGCTCTAATTGGTTTGTTTTTCTCGCTCCCAGTAGCGAGAGGAACTATTTTACTATTTCACTTTGGTTGTTAGCTCCCAGTAATTTTCCAGTAACTTTCATAATCTCACCACCCACTCTAAGTCTTGCGTTGTCTTTTAACTCAAGGACATTATTTTATACATTTCACCCCAACTCTTCGGCTATTGTTCACAAAAACCTTGCGAAATATTTCCCCATTATGACCGAAGAATGGTTTCTTGTCTTTCTTAAACTAAGCGTATTGCAACATCCTCTAGTAATAAAATCCTAGTTCTATATTAAATATATTTAGTTATATTATGTTTATTTACAGCTTCTTACATTCATTAATACTGCTTATATACTGTTTTAGATGAATAGGTTTGACATCTGGAGTAACTGTAAGATAATCTGACGTGATAGTGTCAACTGAGCTGGAGGATGTTTGGAGCAACAACACAGCTAAGGGTTGTCCACGTTTATTCATTAAGATTACAATAAGTATAGAGCAGGCGTAGCCTGTCGCACCTGACGGATGATTGATGTTTAAATTACATGTATCAGAGCTATGAAAGGCGCACATTACCACGCATTTTTCAAGAGCGAAAACTTTATCCTCAGGTAATATTCCTTTTTTTTTTTATTCCATCACACTGTCATGCGTCAGACATGGATACAACTTCTCCCAGCATTTCACGTACTCCCCATTTGATCCGATACGGCTACGGACCTTGGGCAAGGTGAAACAATCTTGAGTCGTAACCTAAAATGGAACGTGTGTATTGCAAGTGCACGCCTTTCGTGAGGATCTTGATCATTTTATTTAATGGTTATGTCTTATGAGCTGAACTCAAACCTGATAAGGCGTGAACACTGAACAATTTCTTAGGGGATTGCAACAAAGCAACAATATTTCCCAATAGATGCAGACCTTTTAATATAATTGCTATTTACTCAACGATTGTATTATTTTCTTTCCTTCATATCGTTTAGGAGATCATGGGACTGAATCAGACGCATCATTTATGATATTAAGCGTTCAAATACCCTCTAACTTAGAGAAATAATTAGGCTACCAAATGTTATTGATCCACCAAAAGAAAAAATACAACAGTTGGTTCAGTTTCTTAGGCAAAAGTGTGGTAAAAATTCGATGAAAATTCGGAAAACTGTATTACATAATCTTATTCCCTCCAAATAGAATCTAATTCCTTTTAATATGTGTATATATTTATTTCTGTTTATGTATTTATATATAGGTAATTTTGAAGCGGTTCAATTTAAAATTATTAAAATTTCCTAATGACAGCGATTTACTAACAAAAAAAAAAAATTACGACAACCGTTGGTTCAGATTCTTAAGTAAAAGATTGACTAAGAATTCATGAAAATTCGGAAAACTGCATCATATAATCCTGTTCTTTCCAAATAAAATAAATTCATGGACATGTTTATATATTTACATATTTATTTACGTTTATATATTTATATTTATATACATTTAGGTAATTTTGAAGCAGTTCAGTTTAAAATTATTAAAATCCCCTAATGATAGCGATTTACTTATGTTAAAATTGCAATTAGAAATGACAATTACTTTAAAATATATTAAACGTTTTGTAAACATTGTATATACAAACAAATTAAGCACATAAAGGACATTATAATAAATTAAATTTAGACTTATAAAACTTTTTATGGAACAAAAAATGAAATTGAACAATAGGTGAAAATTCTATTAATTTGGAAGCTTAAAAGGACAAGATTAGCTATTGCTTTTAAAATCGCACATTGTTGTATTCAAATATTAATTTTTCTCTTTATGTTTAAGTCAATTAAAGTTATAAAAATAAATTAAAAATAGAAATTACTATAAAGTAAATGCAACAATAAAACATACTTTCTATAATTAAAAGCATTTTGCAACCAGTAGCATTATAGAAGAGAATTAAACAGATGTAAACAAGTTTATAAGTATCAAACCTATTGTTAATCTTTAAAACTGGGCCACATCTAATGCCCAAGGAGCATTAATACCTCCTGTTCGGCGGTCTGAAACGAATATGTTTTTAAAAACCCAGAATTAAAAAAAGAAACATGGTTCCATTTTATATCCATTGTTTCCAAATGTACTGATATGTAAATGATGAAATTCGATTTTGTGATTTGTGACCCAAATTTCATCTCCAGATTCATTAACCAATCCACTCCAATTTTCTGACTGCATTTTTGATACTTCAAAATAGCACAGGTGATATAAAAATAAAACAACTGGTTAGTGATGCAAAATAGCACAAAACAAGTTAAAAACATGTAGTGCTCAATTCACATGACTTTCTCTTCATCTCTAGAATTAAGTGTTTAAATTAGTGTTAAAAAGCTTATTCTAATAAGCAATAAGAGTGTTATTATTTGCTTCCTTGTAAGTAGAAGAGAAATAACGGAATATCATAGGCTAAATCGATAGTCACATATTTTAAAAGCTGGTTTCTGTGTGATTGAAGTACCTTTGTTTGCAAGGACAGGAGTTGACAAATTCCAGTATGAGAAAAGCAGGAGTATTTTAAAGCTGAATCTAAAAACAAGGAATATCTCAAAAACAGCCACTTCCACGAAAAAAATGTATGTACATAAATTGTGTGATTCAACGAAATCTACCTGTTTTGTTTAGTAAGTTTTGCCTATCTGTTACGGTTTACCAGTTATGCAAAATTCTGCAAAGTTCGTCCATAATAAGCATGACTTCAGAGGCTATTCCTAGAAAATTGAAAATATATATTTTATTTGTCATGTAAATATTTTAACTATAAGGGATTTTAATGAAACTCTTATAGCCATTTTTGAGAAAATCAACATTTTCGAAATTTTTTCCATGCAAAGAGAAGTTGGAGGGGGGCATTCTCTTGAAATCTTCGTATCGCATTCTTGGAAAATACTGAGCTTAAATTTGGTATTTAACAGTCTTTTTATTTTTGAGTTATGCTGCCCAAAGACACACACACTCAGACAGACATACACATGGACATTTTTCAAAAAGTGCGTTTTTGGATTCAGGGGATCTTAAACTATGTATTTCCGGTGAAATCTCGGTATCGAATTTTTGGTGTATTTCAGTACCTTCCCTATACACTGTTTACTAGTTACGTGTAGAGAAAGTAAAAATGTAATGTATCAATTCATATGACTTTCTCTACATATTTTATAACAAACCGTTCTTTAAAGTTAGTCGGGAAAAACATAAACCGAAATATTCTTATAACTTACTTTCTTGTAGGTACAAAGGAGGTAACGGAATACACTGGGCTAAATGAATTATCAAATCTTTAGAAAGCTGGTGGCTATGTGATGGAATCGAAATGCATGAAAAAATAATGACTACTTCCCGTTTAAGAAAAGTATAAGTATTTTAAAATTGAAATCAATAACAAGGAATATCTTTAAAATGGTTAACTACGCAAAAATGTATTTGAGAAATTGTGTTTTTGACTACATACATGTTTTATGTAGTAAGAGAAATTACCTTTTGCCAATTATGCAGAATTCATCCAGAATGAAGAAGTTTTCAGAAAATGCTCTATGAAAATTCAGGATATTCATTTTATTTGTTTAAATAGCCTTATATATGGTAATTTAATCCAAATCATTAGTCATTTTGAGAAAAAAATATTTTCGAATATTTTTTGACTCCAAAGATACATTGGTGTGGAGGGATTAACTTTAAAATCTTCGTGTCGCTTCTTTGGACGATGTTGAACTTAATTAGGTATTATTTAGTTTGGTATTTAACGGAAAATTTCGTCTTAGAGTTATGTTGTTCTCAGATACACACATACACTCATTAAGACGGACGTTATTCCCCGGTATCCAATTTTTGGGTGGAATGCAATACCTGCTCTGCCTATGCATAAGTAGAGAAAATAACAACTCAAAATAAAATACATTTAATAAAAAATAAAAGCATAGGTACCTTTTCTATAATTTATATCATACCAGTAGCATTGTGAAAATTAAAAAAAGAAAATCTGATGTGTACTATTAACATGACTTTCTCTATATCCCTGCAACAAATTATTCTTAAAAACTTATACTTCTATTAACGTCATGCTAACCAGTAAAACATTAGCAGAAATAGCCATATTACTTGCTTCCTTGTAAGTAGAGGTGAAATAAGGGAGTACCATAGGTTAAAATGATAATCAAAAGCTGGTTGCTATGTCAGTGAAGTTCCTTTGTTTGTATGGACTGCCGTTGACAAATTCCTGTATGATAAATGTATGTTTTTCATAGCAAAAAACAAAAATAAGGGATGTCATAAAACCGACGAACTCCACGAAAAAAGTATATAACATAAATTGTGTGTTTTAACGTGCTCTACATTTTTTGTGTAGGAAGTTTTTGTCCATCTCTTACGGTTTAGCAGTTATTCAAAATTTAGTAAAATTCATCCAGAATAAACTACTCTTCAGAGGCTTTTCCCAGAAAATTCAAGATATACATTTTATTTGTCAGGTAAATGTCTTTGATATAAGAAATTTTAATCAACATCGTTAGAGCCATTTTTGAGAAAATGAAAATTTTCGAAAAAAGTTCCATGTAAAGGGTAGTTGGGGGTGGAGGGATTTTTCTCAAAATCTTCGTGCCGCATCCCTGGAAGATACTAAACTTAAATACTAAGTTTGGTATTTTACCTATTTTTCGTTTTTGAGTTATCGTGTTCACAGACACACACACACACACACACACACACACACACACACACACACACACACGGACCTTTTTGTGAAAATGCTTTTTTTAGATAAAGGGGGCCCTAAAATATATATTTCCGGTGAAATCTCGGTATCGAATTTTTTGGTGGAGTGCAATACATTCTCTATACACTATGTACATAGTGCCTATAGAGAAAGTAAAAATGATAGTAGTGACCCGGGAAAATCCCCAAACAACGCATGGGTTACAATGGTCGGCGCGCAAAACCCATCCCACGACCTCCCGAATACCAATCCCAGGCGAAATGTCCGATCCACTTAGCTCGATGTGTGTTCATATAGTTTCGAGTTCTGATATAAAAAATTTGCCTATTAGTTGCTTATCCGTAACGATTTGAGTTAATTAAATCTTGATCCCTTTAGTCACAACAGAGAAACAATCATTCACATCACTTTCTCTGCACGCTCTATAAGAAACTAACCTTATAGAAACTTAAGATGCTATCCACTTCATGCTAGCAGAGATAAACATTAGTATTAAAGTATTATGACTTAGTTCCTCATAAGTAGAAGGGAAATTAGGGAATAAACTAGGCTAAAGCATTAGTGAATTTTCCTTTTTGCTTTGAAATTGGGTTATCTTTGTACATCTAGGAGTAAAACAAAAGAAACAGAAATTCTCGTTTGAGAAAATGTTAAGTATTTCTTGAAAATCAATAACACGGAATATCTCGAAATGTTTAACCACACAGAAAGGTGTATAGGACATATATTGCATGTTTTAACGAAGTTTACGTGTTTTTATGCAGTAAGATTTTGGCTGTCTTTTACCAGTTAAGCAAAAGTCTTCTAGAGGCTGCTCCAAGAAAATTCAAGATGTACGTTTTATTAACCATGTAAGTATCTTTAATATATTGTATTTTCAACAAAATCGTTAGGAATCATTTTTGATAAAATAAAAATATTCGCAAAATCTTCCATATAAAGGGTAGAATTGGTAGTTTGGAATGGGGAATTTTTCTGAAAAGCTTCATGACGTATCCTTGGATAGTATGCTTAAATGTCAAGTTTGGTATCTAAGCAGCTTCGGGTTTGAGTTATCTGTTCAAGACACACTGACTTTTTTTCTAAAACGTTGTTTATTGATACAGGAGCTCCTAAAACGTGTATTTCTAGTGAAATCTCGGCATTGAATTTTTGGGTGGAATGCAATGCCTTTTCTACCTACTATAAACGTGATAAAGTAAAAAATGTAAATGTAGAGAAGGGTTTCGTTACGTACGTACACCGCAGACCTATTATACATTCTGATAGAAGAACATAAGGCGACAAAATCCGAAGCGGCAAGCTCAGGCGGTGTCCCTAACCTCTCAACGTGCGCACCCTGACACCGACAGGATCACTCTCATAAACCTTCGTCCTCACCGAGCCAGGTGGCTCAGACATTTCCACTGAGACTGGCATTCGACCTCTCTAACTAATGGGTTTCTTCGGGGGCTTTCCCTGGTCACTTGGCAAATGCTGGAGAGGTTTCTAAAATACTCCCGAACTTCCTGTCGCTTCATTTCATCCCCATTTCATCCAACCAGTCTCTTTCAGAGTTTTAACTGTCAGCGAGGATTGCGGTGGTGGCGCCCTTTCGTGGTGGTGACTGCGCTCTAGAAATATAGCTCTCGGCAGCGAAATAACTGTGAAAGTTGTCTGTGGACCCAGGAAGTTCGGTCAGACCTGGTGCTCCCTGCTGCGAAATGAAAATCTGCTTGGAATATTTTAGGGACCCTCTGCGGTAGCTCTTCCCCGCCATCCGGTTTCGGCCGCCCTTTGAAATTACTCATCTTATCCTCCTGAGGTGTGATTTACAATAAATCAATGATTAGTATGGAATCCCCTCCGACGTCACACACACACACACACACACACATACGCACACACCTCCGTCTCCAAGGAAAGGTCTCACTGAGGGTTAGACACATATCGAACCCAGGACAAGCAATTAAAATGTTCTGTGGTGCTACAAGTCAGGCGATGCCTGGGCCTAAGACCCACTTAGGGCGAAGGGGTGGAGTTGGAGGGGGTGGAGTTGGAGTTGCCTGGAGTACCCAGGGGGTTTAGTGAGATAAAGGAAGAAAGCTTCTAGCGCTCCCCTTGTCGAGATAAACTGCTTGGGCAATGTTACAAACCCTCCTGCGATATGGTTTCGGCCTCTTGTCAATAATGCTCTCAATAACACAATAAGCCCATAGTGGCTGCTGTGTGGAACTCCTTCAGGAAATGTACCCCCATCACACACACACACACACACACACACACACACACACACACACACACACTGGTTTCCAAATTGTTACCGTCCCTGAATACTTCAACTGCCGTGTAGCTACCCCTGCGTCAAACATATAATTGTATCATTATTTTAATTCTTGCGTTAGTTTATCTCTTCGTTACTATCAGAATTTCTTGAGTAGTATATTTTTCTTTCTAAACTGATTGTGTATTCTGACGGCTTCTCAAGCATTTTATTTCTCTTTATCTGTAATTTCATTGGGATGAGCAGCAGCGCGGTTGCATTCCTGCTAGGACGGGTACGCATACCGCGGTTAAAGTATACCGTGTACGTACAACGGCAAGGGTCACGATCGCCCCAGTGAGCGGGTCAAGGAATATTCATTCACCGTGCGTCGGTCGGCGAAATACAGGACTAGCAACGCGGTGGTCCCGCTGTGCACAGTGGTTCTCAACCGGCGAGACACGAACCTGTAGAAGCACGCATCACACCGGGTTCGCAAATTCATTAGCAGACATGCCGTTGGCTTGTATGCTAATATGCAATAAATCATTCCTTAAAATAGTAGACGTTTTCCGTGTTTGATGGATAGTAATCTAGTCGTTAGTGCTGATGCATGCGGGGGTGGTTCCTGTGCGAGATGGATCAACTGTCAGAAGGATGCTGTTCAGGCAGCATTTTTGAAGGTAATGAACTTACTCCCTAACTTTCGGTTTGTCATGATCTATGTTTGACTTGCATAAATTTAATTTCAAATTTGGAAACCCATATTCGACATACCAGGTGGCCCAACAACACCGTATTCTACTTGTGCAAATATCCCTTCGTACGTTAAAAAGAATTTGAGGACTGCTAATGAATATAAGAAGATTTAAATAATTAGTAATCAAGATAATGTCGCGAACAAGGTTCTGTGACGTGGAGGATAGCTATTTGAGGGTGGTTAAAGGAAGGCAGGTGGCAGAGCTATATTAATAGGACTATAAGCCATTGCAGTGAGAAATATTAAATTATTTATTGGTTGAGAATGTTTGGTTTCCAAAAGGTGGGATACTCTAATCTATTCCATTAATCCCGGCCAATATTATTTTGATTACGGGGTTTACTAACACAAAACCTTGCCTCAAGAGATGTGGCAGTAGATAGCATAATACAACCATGCATTCTGACGTAATTGCATTTGTATTAATACACATGAAATATCTATGTAAATAACAAAAGAATGCTAATACTATATATGTAGACGAGATTTTGTCATAACTATGGTTACCAAACAAATATTGTTTGAAAAATTGTTTACTCTCAAAAAGGATAAAAAGTTAGCGTTGTACATTTTGGATATTCGAGTGCTATAAACCTTGATATTCCTAATTGCATTGTATACTTTCGATACTGAAGATGTATGTATAGTTAAAATATAAGAAAAACAAAAGGTGCAAGTAAGTGCTAATTGGCGAATTTTCTACCACACACGCCTTTGTAACACACTCAAAGCAATTATCATTTTAATCAAGCTTGTAATATTATATAAATTATGTTTGGGAAGAAGAGTATTTTAACATCTGTAATGTGTTAGTAGACTTCTATGTTGATTTGCTTAATTAAGGATGCCACTAAAAGCAATTATGGTTAAAATTTGCTTTGGTTCGTTACGTTTGCAGTTATATATTTTAAAGTAAATAAATTAAAAGATCTCAGCAGAAACTTACCCAATATCATTCAGTACTAAATATCCTTGTATCACACATACTTAGGCTAATTTATGCTCAAATAATACAATTCACGCAGTTATTTAAATGCTCACCGGACAAACGACTCCTAATGTAACTTCAAGCTACTGAAGGAGCAAGCATTTTTGTAGCTATTGTTGGGGTGAACCAAAAGTTTACCACCAATTCAGGTAATCCAGATAAGCCAACATAGCGTGGCTTAATATCAGATACCAACTGTTGTCAATCACAGAAACCGCCCCAGAGATGTATCAGTGGTGTGTTTGGGCGAGGTGAGAGATGAAGCGGTCGAGGTGGTTGAGCCCGGAATGTCGCCCCGAGACGCACACGATAGAGGTTCCCCCGAAGATCCAAGACCTCTCGGTTGGGACTGCAAACTCCGGAAGGGCTTTCCAACATGGTGGCCGTACTCCTAAATGGAGAACCGACTCCCTGATAATGGGTAGTCTTAGCCAATCAGCATCGAATGTTTAAATGTTCTAGAATATCCAGTGTGACGTCAAAGATATATCCCTTCGTCTGTTAAAAGAATTTGAAGCGCTACTAATGAACATAAGAAGATTTAAATAATTAATAATCAAAATATTGTACATAGCTACAGTCGGCTGATAAGTCCCGGGCCTCACACAGATATGGCGCCACTAGGCCAGATAGACGGTAGTTTAACTTTAGACTAGCTTTTATCCATAGTTATAGGTCAATAGTTTGTTAGTTTTCGAATGTCAGTATTTTAAACAAGACACCTTTAGAGTTTTCACGAAAATGGAGGATTTGGGAAAACGAGCAGTGATTAAATACTTAAAACCTAAAAAAATCAAGGAGGAAATGAACAGTACATTTAAAGGCTCTGCCCCTTCATATTCAATGATTAAAAGGTGGGTTGCACAGTTTAAAATGGGACGTACGAGCACTAGTAATTAGCCTCGCTCTGGACGCCTGTAGAAGTGACAACTCCAGAGATCATTGAAAAAATGCATTGTTTTTTAGTACATGAAGACAGCAGATTAGAGTTGTTTGAGATAGCAGAGGCTGTAAACATATCAAAAGAACGTGCAGGTAATATTTTACGTAAGTAATGTTTTGGTCTTTCACAAGGTCTGTGCAAGGCAGGTCTGTGCCGCGTTTGTTGACACCCAATCAAAAGTACTTTTTGTTAAGAATGTGGAGCTCTACCGTAAAAATCCCAGTGAACTTTGAGATGGCTTACTACTATGAATGTATCTTGGGTACAGCACTACACTGCAGAAAGAAGTCACAGTCAAAACAGTGGATTGTGCCAGGTGAACCACTTCAAAAAACGCAAAGTCAATTTTGTCAGCTAACAAGGTTATGGCGAGTGTTTTCTGGGATGCACAGGAAACTATTTTTATTGATTACTTGGAAAAGAGTAAAAGTATCACTGGCGACTACTACAAAAGCTTACTGCAACGCTTGAGTGATGAAGTGAAAAAAAAAATCATTTGAAAAAAAAATCGTGTTTCATCACGACAGCGCTCCGGCCCATCGTTCAGTCATTGCAATGGGAAAAATATGCGAATCAAAGTTCGAATTGCTTGAACATCTACCCTATTCGCCAGATCTAGCACACAGTGATTACCACCTGTTCTCAAACCTCAAAACATTTCTTGGAGGACGAAGATTTCACAGCAACGAGGAGGTCATTGATGCGGTAAACAGGACCTTGATAAATCTAACTACAAAGATGATTTAATTAAATCAGAACACCAATATTACAAATGTATTAGCCAGTCTGGAGATTATGTTAGGAAATAAAGCAAAAAAAAAAAAAATTGGTTAAATGCTGCTTTCATTGTGAGGCCTGGGACATATCAGCGACCCTCGTATATGTAATATAGAAATAAGAAGATGTTGGTATATGCTTAGTTATATGAGAGACAAGATAGCTGAAAATGTACATGGTCATAAAAGATAAATCTTTCGCAAGGTTTTTATGAACAATAGCAAGAGATTTAATGCGAAATGTATAAAAGAATGTCCTTGAGCTAAAAAAGACAACGTAAGCTTGAGGGGGGTGGTGAGATTGTGAAAGTTATGAGAAGTTACTAAGAGCAGCCTAAGATAAATTGTAGGAAAATTTCTATTGGCTCGGTAAAAGAGATGCTACTGGGAGCGGGAAAAATAAACCAATAGTGCACAGTTTTAATGCTCAGGCAGAAGTAGGGTGTTTGATATATACTCTACAGATATGAGTTCTGATACATTTGGTCCTCATTTACGGTACAAGACTTATTTACTGCACAGTTCAGTAAGGTAGCAGTACATTCAATTGTTCTGCACAGTCCGTCGGTCTTACTGATTAGTTTCGTTTTGTAATCGGCTTACCCTCCCCGTAATTGTAGCACTGACACCCCTCTAGGACTTACAAGCCAGTACTCAGGGGTCAGAAGCCTGTTTACTGATTATTTACCTAAGTCATGTAATAGGCGACCTCTAAGTTTCATTTATAAGGGAATGAGTATAATACAGTTTCAGCTAAAATCTCAGAGAATTATAAAGTGCATGTAAATTGTGAATATTCGTTAAAAAAAGTTTAAATAAAACACTCAAACTAAAATTTACAAATGTGATATCTCTAAAATGGTTCCTTTTACCGGTCACTCCCTATTGAGTGATACTTGCTCGACCGAAAAACCCAACTAGCCGGAGCAAATATGAGTAATATATGAGGGTTGGGGCAAAAGTCATAAATAGTTTTTTTTTTCTTTGTAGATGTGTGAACGGATCACAAACATATATGTGTCGTGTGGAAGTTCTGCAGGCATAGTGTGTGTGCAGAACAATAGATGACTTTGTGATAGCTGGTAGTAGCGCAGCGAGGACTGTGAAATCAGTCAGTTGGTAAGTGTCGTGCGAGATGGAAATAACCCATGTTGAGCAGCGCGCTTGCATTAACAGGGAGATATGCGATGGAATGTCACAGTGAATTAGTGGAAGCCCTTGGGAATAATGCCCTATCATACCGTACAGTAGCACGGTGGGTAGGAAAGTTTCAGAAAAGACTGTGTTAACCAGTGGTGAGCAACGTTCGGGACGACCTGTCAGTGTGTAGTGACAGTAGCAAGGGACTACTTTGAAGGTATTTAGGCCCAGGTTTGTCATGTCAACTGTATGTGTACTGATTTGTCATTATTTTGCACCGTGAAGACCATATTACTTTGTATACTACCGTAATAAATTAGTGTATTGCGATATTCAGTGCTATTTATTGTCGGCACACGTAGTTAACACCTTCTCCTTTCGTCTGCATATGTCACATTTTCCAACAGGACTGATATCTTCAAGAAAATAAATAGTTGCCACAACTTTTGCCCTAACCCTCGCATTAAAATCTTCAATAAAGATAACCAGATCGCAAGTTGCAGAACTCAACGGGGTTAATTCAAACAAAACCCTCCAGTGGGGAACTTCCCTCTCGCTCATAGAGAAAGGAACTTAAACATACTTTGTTATTCCTGCTACAGCAGGTTTATTTGTATCTACCTATGTTAGTAATCGACTTCTCGGAATTTGTTATTTATACTTTATTTGCCCAAAGCATGCATTTAATTGAATTTAAACCTGTGCAAGAATAGGTATTTGTAGAGTAACATTAGCTGGATGTTGTATAAGCCAACCATAATTTACGTCTGGACACATATGATTTATACTTTGTTATATTAAATTCTTCTGTGGTAATTTTATATAGTATTTGTTTATTAAGGGCAGTTATACATAAATTCATTGCTACACTTTATCATTTATAATAATAATAATATTACTAAAGAAAAACATAACTTTGGTTTAGCTTTATGATATTTCAGATTATGGTTTTAAAAATACACTTCTTTATAGATTGTTTTCATCTACTAATATAAATATACGTAAAATAATATACGGAGATATATGGGTATAAAGCTGATTTTTAGAATTAAAAGCGATACTTTGACCGTGGTAACCTCTATTTTTTGTAGTAGGCTTTTATGGATACTGCATTGCTTCTCGTAGAAACCAGCTGGCGAGGTATTGTGCCTCAGGCTCCGACCATGATATGGATGGAGTCAGGAGTCAGGATGATATATCCCTTTGTAATTTATAACCCATATATCCTACATTTTTGTGCCGGATGCTGGTAGTGTGACTGTTCCTACGAATAATTCAATAAGGAAATCAAAAACGAGCGTGGTGGAATGGCACGTATTTCTATTTTGCAACAAAATCATTCCTTGGTGGGCCATGAGCTTCTTTGCAAGCTTTATGATGATATTACTTTCTCTACACCTACTATGTACATAGTGTATAGAGAAAGTATTGCATTGCACCCGAAAACTCGATACCGAGATTTCACCGGAAATATATGTTTTGAGACCCCCTGAATACAAAAAAAAAATTTTTTTAGAAAAATGTCAGTGTGTGTCTGTGTGTCTGTAGGCAGCAGATCTGTAGGTATTCTGGTTTCCCCCGCCTCTCATTTCACTAATTGCGCCATTATCAATTTTCCTATCATCCATTTCGCTTTCATATCTGGCTACGAACTGATCACACGTACCAGGTTCTTCAATCTGTGGTTACATGCCGTTGGCTCTCCGACAGGCTTCTGACACCTAGGCACCCAAATGTAATACCAAGGGGTAGTGGGGTTGTCAATCCTACGTACGGGAAGGATAAGCCGACTAAGCAACGTATATTCCAAAAATAAGATATTTTTTTTCCTTTCTCAGGTAAGACACATCAGAATTAATATTCCCTTTCCCTGAGTTGTTTTCGATGTGGGAATAACTTAAGTTTGAGTGCTCTAAACTTTCTAGAAAACAAATAATTTCAAAATAAATTAACACTGATGATACATGGAACGAGGATGGAGCACCGGTGGAATGCGATGGTAGGGAAATCGGAGATCTCGCCCCTGAGCTGCTTTGTTCATCACAAATCCCACATGCGTGCACCTTTTATCGAATCCGGGCCGTGTTGGTGAGAGGCGCGGCGTCAATCTCTTTCTGTAGAACGCTGTAAATAAGAGTTTTCAAGTCCCCACATTAAGGTTGGTGCACTAAATATCATATTAGCATATTAAAACATATTATTGTAAAATATTTACAATGGAAAATGTTACCACAGCAAACAGGCACGCGCGCGGACGTAAACTTTTCAAACAAATAAATTTGGTTCGTTTTTAGTTAAAACTACCACCATACTTCTCTTGCATCTATACTCTTTTGAAAAAGAAAGAAAACATCTGTAGTGTTCCATTCACATAACTTTCTCTAACCATTCCCAATACAAACTATTTTTTTATCTACACCATCGAGATAAACATTAGCAGAATTGGTCTTATGCTTGTTTCATTGTTAGTAGAAGGGAAATACTACTAAGCTAAAGCGATAGTCAGATCTTTTAAAAGCTGATTGCTATATGAAACAATGAAGCTTTGTTCGCTTTGCATGTAGTTTAAATCCATCTTATGGAGCTATGCCAAGAATTATCCAAAGATATTTTGACAATCCAAGGATTCATTTGTGAAAAAATATGACGGCCATACTGAACATGTTTTACTACGAACACTTTTCCAGGCCACAATGGGTACTTCTATACCACTGCTGTACCACTTTAATATAAACAAATGTGTGTTATATGTAAAAACCTATCCAACTCCCGTCCTACACACGGTTTGTGTAAAACAAGAGTTAAATTAAACCTAATTGACCATAATAGTTGGCTATACTATGAAGCCCGGAACTTAAAGTAGGTACTTATGACATTGTAAGTCTCCATTGAGGTATGTCATATCAAAATAATTTGAGATCATATTTTGGTTTACCGGGAAACATGCGACTCAGTTGAGGAACTTAATGCCGTACCAGCATGTTGTCATGATAGCTAGAGACCGAGAGATCCGTAGTGCAAATCCCGGCTACGGCATTGAATTTTTCAGTCTGACTCTACCTATCCAACTCCTGTCCTACACACGGCTTATGTGAAAAAACAAATGATATGACATTTCGTACGCCATCCCGTAAACTGGGCCAGATTTGTTTGTTTTAAACATTAGATGAACTAACGCTGTCCAGTTTGGAGCCAACGCTCTGCCATTTCACTACTGTACAGGGTCAATATGTCATTGAGCTTTCCGTTTCTTCTAATGAAGCTTATTTTAAGCTGTATAATGGTGGCTTACCCACGCAAAGTCACGACCTGTTTCTCCTATGATGCTATCACCACCACAGACGTACTTCATTCTCACCTGCCGCTATAAAATGCCATCTTAAGATGAAAGCTTACCAGTTCATTTTGAAGCTTCAAGCACCTCATCTTGAATTCAATTTTCTGATTAGTTTTTCAAAGTATTTGGCATTGACGACAGGTTGACCAATTTTTACGCGTTATTTAATTTGTATTCTGTCATGAGACGACTCCAGTTCTACACCTTCTTTAAGTACAGATGAAAGAAACTGGTTTAGTTTTGTGATAGCTTCTTTCAGAAAATACAGAATATTTAATTAGTTCCTTATTAAAACTATTTTATTTTTATTTGACAAATGGTAATAGAATGTTGACAAGATAAATGCCTCTTCCATAAGAAACGATATTCTTATGCAACGATAAGATGATCACCATGCTTAAAAGGTGCTAACCAAATTAAATAGATTATAATATTTACTGAAAAAAATGACATGCGATTCCTCACTCGAGTTCATTGTACCACAGAATTAGGTATCCTTTGATCGTCATTCACTATTCGAAAGCCTCAGATTCAAAATGGATGCAAATAAATTGATTTAAAGTCAGTTTGCATAAATAGTATACAGCGCTCTGCTACTGACAGGAAAATCAAATTAGCTTTCCAATTTTTTTCTTTCTCTACCACCTACTCATGCTAGGTAGAGGAAGGTTTTGTTGCATTTCACTCAAAACTTCATATCTAGATATCACTGTAAACATATAGCCTCGATGTCCTGGGACAAAAGGTCCCTAAGAGTGGAATGAGGGAGGGAGGGAGCATAAAGAGAGACAGAATGTCAGAAATCAGAGAGAACAATACACTCAAAAAAACATCTGATAAAAACAAACTTATTATTTATATTCAGCAAAGTGCTTACACGAAGATTTTCAAGAAAAACTCCCCGCCCCAAATATTCTGCATGAAAATATTGACATTATTTATGTATGAAAAATGCCTCTAACGAATTTGATTGAAACCTCATATAGGTAACTGAGTTTTATGTCACTAATCAGTAAATTCTTTTCATCATTATTTGAGTTGATTAATATTAGTTTGGTTTTCCCAGTCGTACTTGTTGCATTTAATGTGGTAAACTATGCTCCTATAAATAAAAATAAGTCCCTTTCATCAATTAAAATTTTGAGCTGGCCCCATAGCTCCATTGGTAGAGCACTTGCTTACTGTGCAAGGAGTCCATAGTTCGATTCCCGGTTGGGAGGTTGGATTTTTTTTCTCTAGCTCAGATTATTCCCTATCCTTCCAGAATCTGGAACTATGAATGTGTGTGTGTGTGTGTGAGATTAAAATTAAAAAATACATAGTAAACCAACGATATCAGTATGCGAGTTAACATAATGTACCATGAATTAAAGAGGGGTAAAAAATGGAAGAATACAAAATATAGTAACTTATTTCCAGTTCCTTTTAGGAATGAAGTTTCTATAATTTTGTATAATTCATAAACCATATTGATATATACATTTGTCAGGTACAGAGTTAGAATCTCGGTTAGGGTGACTTACTCGGATAACGATCTTTTTTGTTTTTTTTCGGGGTTTTTCCTTATCCCGAGCAGTCAAATACTGGGTAAATTTAAGCTCCATGAGACCCCGGGCTCATTTGAGTACCATTTCACCGATTCCATCTATCGTCCGATACTACCTATCAAGCTAAACAATATTGAATTATAACAAAAAAAAAAAAAAAAAAAAAAGGAAAAATAATATTTTGTTTGTTAACGACGCCGGAATTTCGACCCGCGGGAGTTCTTTAACATCCCAGTAAATTTGCTGAAGTGGGGCTGTCGCTTTTTTAAGTGAGTGCCGGGTTTGAACCCGCGCCCTTGAGTTCAGAAGAAAGGAAGAAATAAAGACAATTTTCAGACAGCTTCATTGCAGCATTAGATATTTTCGATATATGATCACTACGTTTATAAGTTTTCTAGGTTGAACTAACAACTACAATGCCTTCCTTATACTTCCGGGCTGTGGATCGCACGATACGTGCTCCGCTCATCGCATGTCTGTTACACTTGGGAGGGGGGCTCCGTTTCGCGTTATTTACCCATGAGCGATAATAACCTACACTACAATGACTACTTACTTTGTTATAAGTTATATTGAAAGTGGAGTTCAAAGTGCATCGAGAATTCCTGACATTCCTTGTCGTCGCTAGGAATGTGAATTAAATCTTTATTGTGAGAATTGCAATATTTCAATTTTAAAAAGTTTAGCAGATGTAAGAACAAAGGCATATGAAACATTCACATTCACAATATGTTTTAGAGACTTCGAATGATGTTCGAACTTCAATACTCTTCTCCGTTTGAATATTTCCTACGTGTTCCTTAAGTTTAACGTTTAGTTCTCCATCTTGGACTGGAATAAGAACGTATGTAGGACGGGAGGTGATATGAGCCAATTTGACAGCATGGGTTGTTGTTGTTGTTGTTGTTTTAGTTTAAGTTTATTGAAGCAATAAAAATATCTTGTACTGCCCACTAGAATTTGGCCCGGGCCACTTTTTTAGTGCGCATTCCGTTTAAGTTTTACATAAAAAAGAGCACATTGCTCTAACTACCACTACTAATAAATGCTCATGAACTATAGTTCTTCTGTTAACCATCAATTTTCATTTATTTTTTTACTTTTTCTAAATATTGTCTCAATGTCTTACAGTTGTTATCTATAATTTTATTTATTTATATCGAATTTTCTATTCATTTTAACCATATATTTTTGGTTTCTCCATTTCTCAGTTTTCTTGCAACCAAAAATCATAATGGGTCATCAAGAACTTCCCCCGTACCTTGCTGCGGGCCACCGCTCAATAAAAGGTTGGCATCCCTAGGTTTATCACGTTCGATTCCGATGGGATGTTATGATTATCGGTGTTATCAGTGGCTGCTAGTGCATGAGTTGTTTATTAAACTGGTTATATTTTCTACTACGCTGCGAGTTCTGATGTGTGCCTGAAGCGAAATCAATGTATTCTACAGAGGAATGTGTGTTTATAGTGGAAAACGTTTTTAATGAACGTGGAAATTATACTGAGAAAGTGAAACAAATTTTCGTTGTCAGGTTCCCTAATCAAATCTACAGCACCGAGATATTGTGCGTGATTTAATTAATAAATTTCGGGAGTCAGGTTCCGTGCATGATGCTGTTAGAAGTGGAAGACCCAGTGTGCTAACAGAAGAAAAACTATCGGATATATCGGATAGAATGCTTAAAAGACCATAAAAATCAATAAACAAATTGGCCTAACAATATGCTATTTCTTACAGTTTCACATACAAAGCAGTCAAAAAAGAACTAGGTTTGTATACATATCAGGTATCAGTCGTCAACGAATTAAAACCCATGGATCACGGGAAAAGAGTTCAGTATTGTGAATGGTTTCAGTGGTTTATTTTGCACCATGGAATTGTCATGTTAGATAGGCCATTTTTTTTACTGATGAAGCTTGGTTCCACTTATCAAGATGCACAAATTTACAAAATACGCGTATATGGTCTATTGAAAATCGTTTTGAAATTCAGTAAACCCCTTTACATTCAGAGAAAATTGGTGTATGGTGTGCGATCTCTCGCTCTCGAATTATTGGGCCAATTTTTTCCATAACTCAATTAATTCAGAAGTTTATTGCTCGGATATTCTTTTTCCATTTATTTCACAGCTAAATGAAGATGAAGTGAACGGTGCATTTTTTCAACAACGCCACTGCTCATACATCACATAAATCCATGAGACTGTTAGTGGAATTTTTGGGGGAAACAATAATTTCTAAAGCTCTGTGTCCTCCGCGGTCTCCTGAATTTACCCCCCCCCGGATTATTTTCTTTCGGGAGCCGCTAAAGCTTCGGTCTATAAGGACAATCCAAAAGCAATCAATGAGCTGAAAATGGCAATAGAAGATAAAGTAACATCTGTAGCAAAGGAGACATTAATTACAGTGTTCGAAAATAAATTAAAACGAGTGAATTTGTGTCTTCAAGAAAATGGTAAACATTTTCAACATCATCTTTAAACAGTTTAGTTGCATATTATTTTTATACATTACCCATCATGCATAAATATAGTGAACTCAGCAGTTTTCTTAACCAGCGAAACGTTTTCACCATACGCTTGCGCCAGCCAGTGCTGCCACTTGAATTCCCGACTCTAGGGGAATCTTGGTTACTCGGGAGGTGCGGAGCGACTTCTCGATGACCCGTTATAAACTGTCTCCGTGCCCGAGTGGTCAGCGAGCTGACTTCTCACCCGGATGTCCCGGGTTTGATTCTTAGCTGGGGCGGGGAATTTTTCTTTAACCAGAATTATTCCTTATCCCCCACAGAGTCAGAAGTGTGAACGTTAGAGGGTGTATGTGTGTGTGTGTGTGTGTGTGTATTTGAGGAAGATAAACATTTAAACCCAACATAAAGAACCTACAGACAACGAGCTGCTTCTAAGGCAAAGCCCCCGATATGACCTTTGATGTTAAAGGGGGCTATACAAATCAAAACAAAATAAATATATGTTGAACGTCTTTATTCCTCCCCTCCCCCCTTAATGGACATTCAGCTTGTGGGTGCCCGTTTCGTTGTTCTTTTAACCTTCATATTCCTGCTCTTAACCATGCTATCCCCTTCCTTTTTCCGACTAGAGTTATCTATATATATTTCTCTTTCCCAGCTATTTTTATCGGTACTTAGAATACAAGTGATCTCTTTTGTGATAGCTGACTAAACAAATTTTAATTTCTATATCATCAAATCTTTTTCTAACTCCCTGCCAAAAAATGTTGTAATTTGTTTCTCTTTTCTTCCAAATATCGCCTAAACCATTATTTTCTAAGTGTATGATATACAACATGACTGGCTTACTTCTATTTTCATTTCCAAGGCGTTTATTTCCACCACCTCATCACTCATTCGCATTGCTTTTTGCAGTGTTACTACTGACGTTATAATGTCGCTTTAATATATTGGTCAGGTATATTAGTAACCACTTTTGGCTATACGTTTTGTTGAAAATAACAACACGTTCTTAATATTCATTTATTTTCCGACTTCGTAGCTATGAATATATTTTCCGACTTCCCACTTCGAAAATACGAGGTCGATTCAACAAATAACCGGACAAGTTGTATAAAAATACAAAAATGTAACAAAGCGTGTGCCTCTTTGTTGCTTGGCGGTGTCTTAGAGCTATTATCAGATGACTTGGCACCCCTGCTTCTCGATCGGAATGCTGGAATTCAGTAAAAACAAGATGCCAACATCCGTATAGGTTTGCACCAGCGTAGAACAGCAGGTGGAGTGTCATTAGATTGAAGGGTTGAAATCAATTTAAATCAACGTCGAACGGCAGTGCAATATGGTGAAAGCTGTTCGAGTTGAACATAAATATATGAGTGGGCAGATAAGTTCAAACGAGTTTCAAAACCTAAGTTGGTGCGAAATGAAAGAAGTTCTCGTAAGGTCATGTTGGGACTGTAAGGATGAACAATACATCCCGAGAGGTCAAAATAAAAACAGTTTTAGGTGTCAAAATTTGCAACCAACAATTTTGAGGAAGCGGCGTGAACTGTTGTCCAGTTTCGTACTGTTTGCATGACAACGGGAGGCCACTCTGTCAAGAGTCACAACAGATACCATCACAGACCTGAAGTTCGTCTACTTGGTAAATTTGAATTATTTATTCTAAATATCATAGACTTTTTGATAGTATAACAAAGTACTTTTGATTTACAAACTCTTTGGATCTGACATCTTCAAATTATCACATTTTTATCCCACTGAAAGACGTTCTTAGTGACGCAAGGTTCGCAGATGAGGAAATACTGTCGACAGTGCATAACTGGTTACGCACACACCCTTAAGAATTCTTTTCACGTGAAATTGAGAAGTTTATCTAGCGCTGGCATAAGTGTATAGAACTTGGGGGGGGATGGGGATTACGTTGTAAAATAATAACTGTCTTATTCCATTCTCGTAATGAAAGAAATTAAAAAAAGATAATTCCGGCGATTTACATAATGACCCCTGTATGTTCTCGCTTCGCAACTACGAGTTTCAACTACGAGCATATTTCTTGACTTCGTAGCTACGAGTGGCAGCTTCCAACTACGAGTATATTTTCTAACTTCCGAGCCTCAAGTATATATGCCGACTTCCCATTTACGAGTGTGTATATGTGTGTGTGTGTGTGTGTGTGTGTTATATACACATTATATATAAAAATTCTGTTTTTATGTACCTACGTTAATATTTCGGTAGACAGTTTAGTGGACTAATAAGAATAATTAAAGGTAATTCGCACACAGCGCAAATGCATTGAAAAAATTTTCATTTTTAAGTTGCATATGAACAAACTCTAGTACTTAGAGCACGAAATATGCTTCAGTCTTTACAGAACAAAAGGAAAACAACAACTAGCACTTAATATTCACATATTATCATGCCACCATGTTAAGTAAATTGTTTTTCAGTTGCCTGAGACATACAAAGTAACTGCTTTGCAAGTAAACTGCACATGTGCGGTAGCCCGGCTATAAAATAGCTTATGTGAGTTTTCTCTTTTCCTGTATTGATTAAGTGGTGGTTAAAAACACTTACTGACGATATGAGAACACTTGTATTTTGCTTTCCGTACTGTGCATTCAATCAAGTACATATTCATAAGTTTGAAGTTATTTCAATTCAGATATATGAATATACATATATTTACATATATTTCATATATCTATATGAATATACAGTATATTTGTCTCAAAATTAGACCGACAAACATTGGGAGTTGATAGACAACATTATTTTAAACATTTTTTGTTAGGGAAATGTTTTTGCTGCGGTGCTTCGTTTAAGAGCTAGATGAGTTAATGTCATTATTGCCTCCCATCCAGTTGGTTTAGAGACATAAATTGCATTATTTTAAACACACGGAAGAAACAAAACAGCGACGCTTCAATTCTTATGTACCTCTTAAAGGAAACAAATGAACGAAACAAAACAAAGACACTTCAATTCGTTTAGCAAATGTTTCCTCGATATGTTGCTGCAGCAACATGGAAAGGTACACGTGGAATGAGATGACGGACATGCTGTTGGTGTATGGAAAAGCTGGTTCGGGCAGTGCGGCTCAAAGGCTTGACCAAGAACAGTTCCGAAACCGAAGAGTTCCCCATCACACTACATTTGCCAGCATTGCACGTAGACTACGTAAGACAGGCTCCTCGGAAAAGACGAGCAGAAGATCAAGGACGGCCACGATCTGTACAAACTGCTGAGAACGAGTAAGATTTGTTGCGGTGTATTGAGAACAATCCTGCCGTTATTACTTGCACCATCGCTGTGTAATTACACCTAAGTCTTAGCACTGTGGGAAGGATGCACCCCTTTCACCTTGAAAAGGTCCACGACATGAGGCCTGAAGAGTATCCTCTGTGACAGCAATGGTGTCAGTGGTATTTGGACAAAACTGAAAGCTATGTACTGTTTGATCCCATGTCATGTCCACAGATGAAACAATTTTCACACGTGAGCAGTTATTTAACTGTCGGAATTCACATGTTGGGCCTTCGAAGACCCATGCTACATTTCAGAGGTCACATCAACTGAAATATTACTTCTGCAACAAGTTTGCCTGATCTAATGGAAACAGTTCCCCCTCATATCAGACAGGACATGCGGTTTCTACATGATGGGGCACCAGCTCATTTTGGTGCTGAAGTACGTTGTCATCTTACGGTTACATCGGCATTCACTGGATAGGTAGAGATGGACCAATTGACTGGCCGGCAGGCTCCCCTAACCTTATTCCACCTGACTTCTTTTTGAAGGTGCACACGAAGACTAATGTATGAAACACCTGTTGAATCCAAAGAGGGCCCTGTGGCACGAATATCCTATGTAGCTAACGAAATCAGAGAAATGGCTAGTGTCTGTGCAAGAGTACGGCAGAGTATGGCACGCCGATGCACTCTTAGTACTAATCGCAATGGGCGTGCATTCCAACGTTTGGTTTGAATAGTAAAGCTGTGATTAACTGTAAACAATGATATTTTTGTGTTTTGTTTATATGTTCTGTGGATGTTTTTTGAATTAAGGGTAAGTGCTTTACTAAAATAAGTGTAATACTAATTTGCGTTGTTGATTTTGCCGTAAATACTTAAACTGGGTGGGGGGCAGTAATCACATTAACTCGTCTAACGCTTAAATGAAGCACCACAGCAAAGCTTTCCTTAACAAGAAGTGTTTAAAATAATGTTATATATCAACTCCCAAAGTGTGTCAGTCTAATTTTGGGACACTCAGTGTATGTGTGTGTGTGTGTGTGTATGAATACTACTGAGACACTATGCAAAGAAAAACTCGAATGAATAGGATATACCACTTTTTTGTTTTTACCTTCATTAACCAAAAACTGCAGAATTTAAATATTTTATGGCAACACTATATTAAGCAAGAAATGAAGTTACTTCTTTCTAATAAGGAAGAAACCTAACATTTCATATTAAAATTTATATTCATGAATTTATTGTCAACGTAGTTTCGTATCAATGAAGAATTTATAAAATTGTACTATAAAGAGGTATAAGGTCTAAGAATGGTGTTTCAACACACAGGTACATCCCGGCAAATTATAAACTCTCAGAAATGCAATGCAGCCGAGATTCTCCGTCTAACTGAATCACTTAATTTTATTGCACTCATATACCCAAATTATATACAAAACACAGGTTTAAGTTGACTTAAAATACAGAATAATGTTGCTGAGCGTTCCTATTAAATTCTTTTCGTTTATTGAAGTTTGCACTTAACGTTCATTCCATTTGTGGTACTTTTTTTGCAACCAAAACCAGATATATTAAGTGTGAGGATATCTAAACGAGTCATCACAAATAATGTTCCTATTCTCACTTGCCACTTGCATTTGGTAATAAACAGAAGGAAAAAATCTTGTGAAGAAACAGATCCCAACAGCATGTTTCAATTTACGCCTTTAGCACGTATCTAGGAGTGAAGAAATAAGACAATAATGTATAAAAATAATGTTGAAACAATAACAGGGAGGAACACATTATCTTCATCACTAAACAGGCTCCCAAAATGTGTTCTTTCGACATTTAATGTCCCATATATTTTATAGACGTTTCTCAAGAAATACTCACATAGCATTTACGACAAAAATAATAAACATTTGTGTGCCATGTGTTATAAGCAAGAAATGTTTTTAAAATAAATGTTTAACTTCTAATTGTATTTGGTGGTATGCAAGTTCATATTTTTAATAATCCCAAAATTAAAAATTTAATGACACAAAGCTTTAAAAATAAAAGTTGACAGTTACAGACACACCTCTTTTGTCCAGGACTTTAGACATGTTAGTACATTTACATGTTCAGAACTAAGGACATCCCTTCTCTTAGTAAGAATATTTCTAGAAACACCAAACTCTTCTCACAAGGAATTTTCCCGCATTCGTTTATAAGCCATATTTGTATTAAATTTCACATTAATAAAATCTGAGCACGAAATGAGGTTCAAGTTATCACTTGTTCCTCTGTGTATTTCTAGTAATTGATGCATTTCCATTTATACATTACCTACAGTCTCTTCAAGAACTTTCCCCATTACTACCAGTTATACCACCTGTCTGGTTCGCAAACAATAGTATACCCGTATTTTCTATTCTATAGTTTGCAAAACAGGTAATAATTATTCAGAGTGTCAACAAGTTATTGTAGAATTTCATAAGTATATATTTTTACTAACACTTAATATAAATAAGCCACCATACCATCTCTTGAAAGAAAGAAGTTTCAAATTTTGTTTTCCTCTATACAGGGTGTCTACAAATTATTGACAATTTTATATGGCTATATTTTCACTAACACTTAATATAAATAAACCATTATACCATGACTTGAAAGGGGGAAATTTGAAGTTTTGTTTCCCTCTATACAGGATGTATACAAATTATTGAAAAATTTCATAAGGCTATGTTTTCACTAAGATTTAATATAAATAAACCTCCATACCATCACTTGAAAGGGGGAAGTTTGAAATTCTGTTTTTCTCTATACAAATTATTAGACGACTTCAAAAGGCTATTTTTTTACTAATGTTTTGTATAAATAAACCACCTACCATCACTTAAAAGGGGCGAGTTTGAAGTTTTATTTTCACCTAAGGTGATCTCGATGTGAACACCACGTGAAATATGGCAGACGTTCATTCGGTGATCCCATTCATGACACACGCTTTCAAGCAAATCTTGTGTGATGTTCTCGATGGTTGCGGTAATGCGCCTTCTCAGCTCCGCCAACATCGCTGGAAGAAGAGGGATATAAATACTGACCTTGATGTAACCGCACAGGAAGGAATGACACAGGTCAGGTGAATGTGGTGGTCATGTACAGGAGTCGACCGCGGCTGTAGCACGACCAATCCATCTACCTGGCAGGTGTCGACTGAGGTAGCCACGGTTATTCGTATACCAATGTAGAGGGGTCCCATCTTGTTGGAAAATGAATTCCCGTTCCTCTTCGTTCGAAAGCTATGGCATTAATTAATTTTGCAACGTGTCCATATACACGTTTCCGTTGACAGCATTCTCAGCTAAAAAGAAATTGGCCAAACACACATATTTTAGAAACAGGACAAAACATGTTTACCTTGAGACTGCCACATGTGATATGAAACACAGCGTGGAGGTATTATTTTATTAGATTGTGTTAGTTTGATTTTAAATTTACTTAAGTAGTTTAAAAAAATATGATTTGTGGTTTCACAGATGTAAAAAAAGTTATCTTAGGTTACGATATATTTATCGTTATGTTTTATTAGTTTTTTTATTAATATTTATATCTTTATTAAGATTTGTTTTATTTATTGTATTACTCAGATCCCCATATCCGGACATTGTGTCTGTTGACTCTTCCAAATATATGAAATTTCACTTCATCGCTCATTATGTTTCGTTTGGGCAAAACCTCATCCTTTTCGATAATGGTCATAAAATTATCACAAAACGCTAGCCTCTTTGCTGCAGCCTGCACGGAAATATCTTCATTCGCTAAGTGTAATCTTCCACAATATCTACAATATTGACTTGCTCTCCGAACTGACTTTTAGGACTCCGTTTAAAGCTTTCCAGCCAATAATTTGTGTATAACTTTCTGAAAGAAAGACAGGAATATCTGCTTATTTTAAGCACTTGTCACATTTATACTAGTTAAGCTAATGGAAAATGGAAAATAATAATGAAGCACACTTTTTTATTGTTTCATTTAGCCCCCTTTAACATCTAGGTCATATCGGGGGCTTTGCTCTTGAAACAATTCGTTTTTATTTTTCTCAAACACACGTACATTCACTCTCACATACCTACTTCCAGCCTCTGTGGAAGATAGAGAATAATTCTGGTGAAAGAAAAATTCCCCGTCACAGCCGGGAATCGAACCCAGAACTTCCGAGTTAGAAGTCGGCTCACAACCTCTAGACTACGAAGGCAGTCACGATGAAACACTGATTTTGAGTCACGCAGGTAAATATTTTTCCTTTACCACATAGCATTTTAATCAGTTCGGTTAATCAATTAAATCAACAGCTTAATAAGCAGATCACAGTATTTCTGTTAATTTTAAACTAATAATTTAATTGCTATAGTAATTATAAAAATATTTAAAAATTTCATTTTTCAAAGAACAATATATGCGTGTTGCTTTTTTTAACCGAGTAATTGATGACATAACAAATTAAATCAGTGTTATGCCAGTAACTTGATTACGCACGTAGCATAAAGTATGAGATATACCAACTATTTTCCCAAAATACTCGAGGTTAAATTTTGGCTCTTACATTACCATTTAAAGAAAAACCCTATACTATGGTGCCTAGAAGGTGACCCATTATAGAATGCAGTTGTTACTCACGACTTAGTTCATCCCTCTGCCAGTATGACAGTGTTTTGCTTTTTACTTTCTCTATACGTACTATGTACATAGTGTATAGAGAAAGTATTGCACTCCACCCAAAAATTCGCCACCAAGATTTCACCGAAAATATGTTTTAGGGTCCCCTGTATCAAAAAAAAAAGAATTTTCAAAAAAAGGTCCGTGTGTGTGTGAGTGTCCGTGAACACGATAACTCAAAAAAGAAAATTCGGTAAAATACCAAACTTGGTATTTAAGTTTATTATGTTCCAGGGATGCAACACGAAGATTTTGAGAAAAATTCCTCCACCCCAAACTACCCTTTATATGGCATTTTTACGAAAATTTTGATTTTCTAAGCAATGGCTCTAACGACTTTGATTAAAATATCGTATATTATACATAACCTGACAAATAAAATATATTTTTTAAATTTTCTGGGAATAGCCTCGGAAGCTTACTTTATTCTGGATGAAATTTACGGAAGTTTGCATAGCTCCTAAACCATAAGAGATAGATAAATACTTCGACCACAAAAAATATAGAGCACGTTAAAACACACAAATTATGTTATATACATTTTTTTCATGAAGTTGATCGTTTTTTAAACATTCCTTGTTTTTGGTTTCAACTTTAGAAAGCAAACTTTTCTCATACAGGATTTGTCAAATCCTGTCCACACAAACAAAGAAACTTTAGTCACATAGCAACCAGCTTTTGACTATTACTTTAACCTACGGTACTCCCTTATTTCGCTCCTACTTTTAAGGAAGCAAGCTATAGAATATTTCAGTTAATTTTTTCTCGATTAGCATGAAGTAAATAGAAGCGTAATCCTTCTAACAATAAAATATTGTAGAGATATTGAGAAAGTTATGTGAATGGAATACATCACATTTTTACTTTCTCTACACGTACTATGAACATAGTGTATAGAGAAGATATTGCACTCCACCACAAAATTCGGTACCGAGATTTCACCGGAAATATATGTTTTAGGGACCCCTGTAACCAAGAAAAGCATTTTCAGAAAAAGGTCCGTGTGTCTGAACACAATAACTCAAAAACAAAAAATCGGTAAAATACCAACTTTGTATTTAAGTTTAGTATCTTCCAGGGATGCGGCACGAAGATTTTTAGAAAAATTCCCCCACCCCAAACTACCCATTATGTAGATTTTTTTTCGAAAAAATTTATTTTATAAACAATGGCTCTAACAATTTTGATTAAAATATTGTATATTAAAGATATTTACCTGACAAACAAAATGTATATCTTGAATTTTCTGGAAATATCCCCTGAAGACTACTATATTCTGGATGAATATTACGAAATTTTGCATAACTGTTAACCGTAAGAGATAGACAAAAATTAATCACACACAAATGTAGAGCACGCTAAAATACACAGTTTATGTTACATACATTTTTTTTGTGGAGTTGGTCGATTTTGAGTTATTCCTTTTTTTGGTTTCATCTTTAAAAAGCCTATACTTTTCTCATACAGGAATTTGTCAACTCCTATCCATACAAAGGAGCTTCAGTCACATAGCAACCAACTTTTGACTATCACTTTAACCTTGGTACTCCCTTATTTCGCTTCCACTTACAAGGAAGCAAGTAATAAGACTATTTCTACTATTTTTTTCTCGATTTGCATGATGTATAGATAGAGGTATAAGCCGTTTAACAATAATTTGTTGCAGAGATGTAGAGAAAATCATGTGAATAGAACACATATTTTTAAATATCTGTATAGTACCAGCGAATGGTTTATTATAAGCTTCCAAATAAATCCTGTTTTTCTAAACCTTCAATAGTACTTTCAATTCTCTACAGAAAATGTACCAATGTAAGTGTACAGACATCAAAGATCTGATGTGTTCCTTCACATGACTTTCTCTATATCTCTGTAAAAATTATTGTTAGGAGGTTTATTCTTCTATAATCTCATGTTAATCAAGATCAACATTGCCAGAAATGGCCATATTACTTGCTTCTGTGTTAATACAAGGGGAATAAGGAAATACACCATACTGGCCAGGAATTGACAAATTCCGTATGAAATAAGTTTAAGATTTTTAAAACTCAAGAAAATAACAAGGAACATCTCAAAATTCTCCACGAAAAGACGTATATGGCATATCTAATGTGTTTTAACGAGTTCTAAATTTATTACGTAGTTCAGTTTTTGTCTATTTCTTACGGTTTACAAGTTATGCAAAATTCACCTAGAATGAAGAGGTCTTTAGAGGTTATTTTCAGAGAATTCAAGATATACATTTTATTTGTCATGTACATATATTTAATACACGGCATTTTAATACAAATCGTTAGTCATTTTTGAGGAAATAAAACATTTAAAGCTTTTTCCAGGTGAAGGGTGAATTGAGTTCTATCTATCATTATATTAGTATTTTATAGGAGCTTTATGTTCAATTTAGGAATTTATGGAATTTTTGGAATATCGGTACTTAAAATACTGTAACTTTAAATGTTTACTTTTTGCAACACGTGTGTATAATGCACATAATAATAGAGAATGTGTTGTATTCCACCCATAAATACGATACCAAGATTTTAAGCTCAAAAATAAAAATCGGTTAAATAAAAATCTTGATATTTAAGTTCCGTATCTTCCAAGGAAGCCATACGAAGATTTTTAGGAAAATCCCCCACCTACAACTATTTTTACATAGAAAAAATTCGAAAATTTGTATTTTCTCGAAAATGCTCCACGATTCTCATTAAAATGTAATGTGGTTAATATATTTTTATGATAAACTAAATGTAAATCTTAAATTTTCTGGGAATAGTCTCTGAAGAGCTCTACAATCTGTGTGACTTGTAAAACTGGTAAATTGTAACAGATAGACAAAGACTTACTCCCCAAAAAATGTAGATCTCATTAAAACACACAATTTGAGCCATGTTTATTTTTTTCGATTAACCATTTCAGAGATATTTGTATTTTTCTTTTTTTTTTTCAAGGTTAAGCTACTGAAACTTTTCTCAAACGGTAGATCTTCTAGTTTTCGTTTGTGTTTAATTTATTCCAGCAAGCAAAGAGAACGGAATTTCAATTGTTTCACATAGTGAGGGTTTTTAAAAGTTTTGACTATAGCTTTAGCCTAATGTATTTTCTTATTTCCCTTCTACTAACATGGAAGCAAGTAATAAGATAATTTCTATTGATGTGTATTTAGATTAGAGGGAAGTAGGTAAAGAATAATCTTTCGTGAGAAAAATTTGGAACAGTAAGGAAAGTCGTGCAAATTGTACACATCAGATTTTTAAAAGATAAATTATCTGAAACTTCAGTATGAATTCTAAAGTATCAACTTTAATACAACTATGATTAATATAGCACTGAAAAACACAAATTAAAGCATGCATGCACAAAAGTTCTCAGTATACTAATTTTACATACACAAATATTGTCACCAAAAACATAATTTAAAAGTAATTTAATTTTGGACACTACATCCCAAAAAGTTCTCAGTATACAAATGTTGTTTCACACAATTAATTTTTAACACTACATGTCCAAAGGATTACAGCATTTATTTTGCACTCCTAATATGACACCGAGGGGTGAAGTACTTACAAGATGAGAAACGTTCAGTCTTCCGTTAAAATGCTATTGAAGGCAGAGAAACTGTTTTCCAATTCACATGAGATAAAAGGTACAAATTTAATTTCGTATATTTTCTTCGGGTTCCTAAACAATGGATGATTTTTGCACTTTTTTCCATAGAGAATGCAACTGGTTGTTGACAAGATATTGAGATATCGATTGCACATTAAAACAATTTATAATATCTTTCCTATGCAGAATATTACGCAGCTTCTCATAATATAAAAGTATTTAAAATCGTTAATTTTAGAAGTTTCCTTTCACGATGAAAATAATAAATGAATGTAATTAATTTGGTCAAATAACCGAAGGTTATATTAGGAAATTTTGAGATGTTCCATTCCCACGACTTGCTTTACATCTTTGTAACAAATAATTGTTAAAAACTTATTCTTCGATCTACTTCATCCTAGTCAAGATAAGCATTAACAGAGATGGCCTTATTACTTAGTTCCTTATAAGTAGAAGAGGAAAAAAAAAGGGAATGACAGGCTAAAGCGATAGTCAATTCTTTTAAAAGCTGGTTGTCCTGGGATTGAAACTCGTTCTCTTTTTCATGTACAGGAGTTGACAAATTATTGTATGAGAAAAATTTTAAATATTTCAAAACTGAAACCAATAACACTGAATATCTCGGAAATGGTCAACTCCACGAAAAATAAGTATATGGCTTAAATTGTTGTGTTTTCTTATGTGTTAAGAGTTGTCTATCTCTTATGGTTTATCAGTTATACAATTCATTCAAAATAAAGAGGTCTTTAGAGGCTATTCTCAGATAATTTAACATATATCTTTTCTTTACCATGCAATTGTATTAAGTATATTATGGCATTTTCAACAGTATCGCTAGAGCCATTTTTTAGAAAATCGAAATTTTAGAATTTTACCACGTAAAAGGTAGTTTGGGGTGGGAAGAGTTTCTCAAAATCTTTGTGTCGCATTCTTGGCAGAAATTAAACTACTTTCTCTAAACAGGTCATGCTGCTAGGTAGGAGACCCTAAAACATTTATTTCCTGTGAAATTTCGTATCGATTTGTTTGGGTAGAGTGCAACACTTTATCTACCTACGTATTATATACTAAGTAGTACAGATAAAAAGAGTTTTTTAGATACTAACATAAAACAGGTCAATAAAATTGAAGTATATTATTCGTAATCTAAAACATTAAAATAAACTGAAATTTGGAAAGTAAAAGGTGAGGAATAAAATAGGTCAGAGTTGAAGTATCCGAGGCCTGCTAATAAGTTAAAAAATTATGCGATTGTAAGTTGAAGCCTTACATTAAATGCAAAAAGAGTTTTAAATTATTACCACAAAACATTTTATCTAAAATTTCAAACTCTAAGGCTACAAATTAGATCGCAACTTAATCACGGCTCTCCAGTCTGGTTTGCGAGTCTGTAACATTCCTGTGTGTCCGCTGCAGATGTAGTCAACTCTAGCAATTCGCAAAGCTTTCGCAAAATCACTTCTAAACACGCCAAAGCGTTTCCATATGACCTCACGCCTTCATTAAATGGCGGAGGTTACCAAAGGCATTCTTTCTCCATTGTTTAATACTAACTTTTATTGAATGGAGAAGTATCGTTAACGGCTCTTTACGGCTTCTTATTGCGAAGGTAATAATCGTAAAATACAGTAAAGTGAAAAATCAGAATGGAGTTGGTACGAAGCAGCCTCGCAGGAAACATGCAACAACAAGCAGCTGCGAGTGCTCGTTAGTGCAATTAGACAGCAATTAATTTATCACCAAATTTATTTTGTATTATTAAACTTCAATACTTAAATTTCTAGATACTATTTTGTAATTTGTGGTTCAATAAAGAAACAGGGTCAATTAAACAGTGTTGTATTTAGTACCTTGTACAAACTTAAGATGTCACGGGTGTGTGTTATTTAGAGTTGTATGAACAGTGCATTTATTCATGCCGCGACCACCTTGACTATGGGTGCTTTGCTAATGCTAGTTGCCACTGATAGCGTAACTCCATGACACGGCAGTCCATAAGGTACCTCTCGGACCGTAGGCGTCATGGGGTACAGTGCTGAAGGGTGAGACGTGACTAGCGCCTCGAGACCCTCTCGGCCGGTTGATGCGGTCTTCTCAATGAAGTAGCTCCTTAATTGGCCTCCAGGGACCTCATGAGGTTGAGTGCACCCTGGAAAATTCCCCACGCCGGTACCGGGAATCGAACCCAGGTCTCCCCCTTGGCAAATGGTCGCGTTACCACCGCGCTAAGGAGCCGCTGAAGACTACTTTATTCTGGAGGAGTTTTACGAAATTTTGCATAACTGCTAAACCGTAAGAGATGGACAAAAAATTACAACACAAAAAATTAGAGCACCTTAAAACATACAGTTTATCTTATATACGTTTTTTTCGTGGTGTTGATCGTTTTTAAATACTCATTGTTTTTGGTTTCAGCTTTAAAAAACATACTTTTCTCATGCAGGAATTTGTGAACTCCTGTCCATAAAAACAAAGGAACTTCAGTCACATAGCAACCAACTTTTGACATCACTTTAACCAATAGTATTCCGTTATTTCACTTCTACTTACAAGGAAGCAAGTAATACGACTATTTCTGCTGATTGTTTCTCAATTAATTAGAAGTAAATATAAGCATAAGCTTTTTAACTATAATTTGTTGCAGAGAAATAGAGAAAGTTATGTGAATGGAACACATCAAATTCTTTTGTATGAATCCTCGTTCCTAAAGTGCTTACAAGTAAGCAAGTCGCCATTGGGGTTATCATGGGGTATGAACCCCATTTATAGAGTTAATCTCTCTTTTCTAATGCCCAATAATTCAACAAAAATCCTCTTTTTAAGAACCTTAATTATAGGTGTATTTATTTCACTAAATAGGAAAATAAAACCTAGAGCTCATATTGATGCAGGACTAAAAATAAACTTGGATCCATATATTGTTGCGAGTCAACTAAAAATTTTAATACCGGTTTCAAAATAATTTGAGATCACCTAGTGGTTTACCAGGAAACATGCGAGTCAGTTGCGAAATTCAGTGCTATGCCGGCCATGGTAGCTCAGTGGCAGAGCAACCGGGTAGAGACAGGGAGATCCGTGGTTCAAATCCCGGCTATGGCATTAAATTTTTCAGTCTGACTCTACCCATCCAATCCCCTAATTTTATTTTCTTCTTCAATTTGCGTTGCAGATCCATCATGCAAGACGGTGGTGTGAGGTGTTTGAAGAGAGGATTGTTTCTATTCTGCTATCAGAATGTTGTGCCTGAATCGCCCGTAAGGACAGGAAGACATCGAAGGAGCACTCGAGGTGTATGATCTGAAACTTTGGGACTCTTCTGCGTTGTGCGAGTCAGCATCGGATCTGACCGTGATGGTAATGCCATATATTACAAGTGAGAAATGTTACAGGAAAGGTTTTCAAACGAGCATTAAGTGAGGTTCAGAAAACCACTTCACGAAGGTGTTTATATTTTATAAATATATGCTCTATTCATTCATCTTTAGCATTACAGTCCAAGACGGGTCGGGGCTTCCTCAATTATTTTTTTTTTTTTAAATACAGCTGTCAAGGACTCTATCGATATATTCCTTTTTTCTCTCTATTTTTTCCAGTTTCCTACTTTTCCTTAGTAGACCTTATTGTTCTTAACGTTTTCCTTTTACATACACATATACATACACAAACATAGACATATTTACAAACACAGAAACACCCATGCCCAAGGCGGGACTCGAACCCACGATCCTGTATACCACGAAGCGCCAAAGCGAGACACTTTAGCGAGCGCGGCCACCGGGATCGGCTTTTAATTGAAACCATTCGGCTCTCACTTGGGCCAACCGTCTCCATTTGTTACATCCAACTCTTAGTAGGGCCCCCTTCACATCGTGTACCTATCTCAATCGTGGCCGACCTCTTCTCCTCTTTCCTCCAGGTTACCCACATCTAGGCCACCTTTCCACCGCCATCCGCTCCACATGTCCCATCTTTCCTCTTTTGATGAAAAATACTTGTCTAGGCTCTTTATACAATTCCATCGACTCAGTATTTATACTTTATGCTATATATAGATCCATAATTAATGAATATTTATACTTTCACTAAACGTACTATGTACATAGTGTATAGAGAAAGTATTGCACTCCACCCAAAAATTCGATATCGAGATTTCACCGGAAATATATGTTTTAGGGACCCCTGTATCCAAAAAAAAAAAAGCATTTTCAGAAAAAGCTCCTGGTGTGTGTGTGTGTGTGTGTGTGTGTGTGTGTGTGTGTGTGTGTGTGTGTGTGAACACGATAACTCAAAAACGAAAATATCATTGAATACTAAATTGGTATTTAACTTTGGTATCTTCCAAGGATGCGACATGAAGATTTTCAAGAAAATCCCCCACCCGAACTACCCACTACATGGAAGTTTTTTCGAAAATTTTGATTTTCTCAAAAATGGCTCTTAACGATTTTGATTAAAATATCGCATATTAAAAATATTACCTGACAAATAAAATGTGTATCTTGAATGTTCTGGGAATAGCCTCAGAAGACTACCTTATTCTAGGTGAATTTTACGGAATTTTGCATAACTGCTAAACCGTAAGATATGGACAAAAACTTCCCACACAAAAAATGTAGAGCACGTTAAAACACACAATTCATGTCATATACATTTTTTTCGTGCAGTTGATCGTTTTTGAGATATCCCTTGTTTTTGGTTTCAGCTTTAAAAAACATATTTTTCTCATACAGGAATTTGTCAACTCCTATTCATACTAACAAAGGAAGTTCAGTCACATAGCAACCAGCTTTTGACTATGACTTTAACCTATGGTACTCCTTTATTTCGCTTCTACTTACAAGGAAGAAAGTAATAAGACTATTTATGCTATTTTTTTTTTTCTCGATTAGCATGAAGTGAATGGAAGCATAAGCTTTTTAATAATAATTTATTGCAGAGATATAGAGAAAGTTATATGAATGGAACACATCATATTTTACTTTCTCTACACGTACTATGTACATAGTGTATAGAGAGGGTATTGCACTCCACCAACAAATTTGATACCGAGATTTCACCGGAAACATGTGTTTTAGGGTCCCCTGTATCCAAAAAAAGTATTTTCAGAAAAAGATCCGTGTGCGTGTGTCCGTGTGTCTGTGAACACGATAACTCAAAAACGAAAAGTCGGTAAAATACCGAACTTGGTATTTAAGTTTAGTATCTTCCAGGGATGCGACACGAAGATTTTGAGAAAAATCCCCCCCACCCGAAAATACTCTTTACATGGAACTTTTTCGAAAATTGTAATTTTCTAAAACATGCCTCTAACGATTTTGATTAAAGTATCGTATATTAAAGATATTTACCTGACAAATAAAATGTATATTTTGAATTTTCTGGGAATAGCCTCTGAAGACTACCTTATTCTTGATGAATTTTACGGAATTTTGCATAACTGCTAAAATGTAAGAGATGGACAAAAATTTACCACACAAAAATGTAGATCACGTTAAAACACACAATTGATGTAATTTACATTTTGTTTCGTGGAGTAGATCGTTTTTTAGATATTCCTTGTTTTTGGTTTCAGCTTAGAATAACATACTTTTCTCATACAGGAAGTTGTCAACTCCTGTCTATACAAACAAGGGAACTTCAGTCACATAGCAACCAGCTTCTGACTATTATTTTAAACTATGATACTCCCTTATTTCGCTTCTAGTTACAAGGAAGCAAGTAATAAACTATCTATGCTAATTTTTTCTCTCGATTAGGATGAAGTAAATGGAAACATTATCTTTTTAAAATAATTTATTGCAGAGATGTAGAGAAAGTTATGTGAATGGAACACATCATATTTTTCAAATATAAAATATTTCAAATAATTCAAATTCAGTTTTATTTACTGCTGCAGTTCTTAGCGTCCCATTCTATGTTGGGCGTGAAAGGCCGCTTAATTTTGCTCAGTGGCCTCTTTATCAGGGTTGAAGTTCTTTTTACGTGCCGTAAACCTATGAATAGGGCCTATTGCTTTATTTCCCCTCCGAAGGAATCCAAGCTTGCGCTATTTACGCACGAAAAAATCCATCGCCCTCCGCCGAGTTTTACCTGCGACTTTGAGAACCAGAGGCTAGCATGTTACCCAAGTTCATAGATGACGATTTTAAAATGAAACAGACTAGCCTTGCTATTGGGAACAGCTTAGTAACAAAAACCTTTGTTTAATTAAAACATAAATGAATTGAAATCCGAACCAAGAAAAATAACATGTCAGTCGACACTGAAAGTAGATAATAGCTAACAATAAATATATCGCCACATATACAGCGTTTAAACAGAAATTTAATTTTATTTAAAGTACTTGTACTTCAAAAATAATATTAAAAAATAAGTTTTTATCCATGGATAGGTGTTTTATTACTCAGTTATTTTACAATTTAGGGAACTCTCGAGTTACCTAGCAAGTGAGTTTATCCACAAATAAAAACCTGCAGAATATGTACCTGCTATTGTGTCCATTTTTAATTTCTGTACCATGTTTAATATGCATACTGGTAGAGAAGATATTATACTCCAATAAAAACTAGATAACATATTTTACTGGAAATGTGTTTTAAGGTCCTCTTTATAGATCTGATTAGTAAAATGTCCGTGTGTCTGTGAACAGCGTAACTCAGAAACTAAAAGTCATTTAAATACCAAAATTAGTACTACAGCTCAGAATCTACCATGGCTGCGACACTACGATTTTTAAGAAAATCCTTCCTTTAAATGGAATTTTTTCGAATATTTCGATATTGTCAAAAGTAACGTTCTTATTTTAGTTTAATGCCTTAACCTAGGTATGTCATAAGGGTAGTTGAATGCAATCGGTAAAATTATGCTCAAATAAATCCATGGAGTTTAAAGTTACCTGACAATAGCCTTCTCAGAATAAGGGAAACCCCGGAAAAATCTTATCCAGGTAAGCACTCGAACCGAGATTTTAACTCGGGACCCCTTGTATGCGAGACACTATAGAGCCAGGCTCTAAAAATGTTTGATTAAAATATAATATACTTAAAGTATTTTATGGCAAATGAAATGTATACTAGTATCTTGAATTTTCTGGGAATAATCTCTGGGGCCTGTTCATTATATATTAGTCTTGCATAACTGGCAATACTTATGAGATAAGACAAAACCTTGCTACGTAAAAAATGTAGATATCGTTAATACACACAAATTTCAGATTCTTTTTTGAGTGACTTTTTAAGAATTAATTTATTGACGAATGGGTAGCGAAAGCCATGATTGCGGAAAACCTGAAAACACTGGCTTAAATACTACTAAACATTTTTAATTATCGAAAAACCACATTTTCAAAAACTGGCTTTAATTCATATTTTTCATAGAAGTATAATAGTGAGATTTTTTTATACTTTGTCGATGTAAGTAAAGTAAGATTTAAGTTTTGCTACTCTTAGTTGTAGACAAATACATTTTGATTTTTGTGAAGTTGTTGGTATTAATGTTTACTTGTTTTTTCAGTTTAAATTAATACATAAAATACATACTGAAATCTTTAGATAGCACACTTTTTAGTATATGTGATTTGCATGGAAATCAGAGCAAAACTGAAACGCAACGAATAAATGTCTTGAGCAAAAATATGAAACTTTGAAAAAAACACATCTGGAAATAAAACCTAAGTAAATAAACGAATAAATATATGAATAAATACAAATCTGAAATATCATACCCCAGTATCTAATTACTTAAACAGGGGCTTATATTCCAAATTCTTACATTTATTTTCTAATCATAATAGAGTACAACCAATGTTTCATTATTTAACAGATAATTTTAAAATTAATATTAACTAGTAATACTGAAATATAATTTTCAAAACTATGGGTAATTTCCCAAAATTTAAATAATGTTTCCAAATAATCTTTTATTTTCTTAATCTTTCTTTTAATTAACCTATAAGTTTCAACATGTTAACGTATTAATTTATAGCTATAGCTTTATTTTACACTTTGCTGGTACACAGTACCATATGTGAAAAGGAGTTGCAGAGTTAAAAGTTAGCGCATGGCAATTTAAAGAGGTGGTGAGATTTTAAACCTAGGGAATTGTGAAAAAGGTTGGCCAAAGTTGTACATAGGCTCCATCGAATATGTATATGATATAATTAAAAAATCGACAATTTTTTTTATTCACCCCATACGTAATCATAGTTGGCACTATTTTTCACATTAAATATAATCCATGTAAATTCAGTTTTCTGTTTAAACGAAAATGGGGCTTACAAGCATATCTGTTTGAATTCAGAATTGTAATATTGCCTGCTGCTTGAAGACAGTAATAAGAGGCTAATAGGCTCTACAACACAATCTACATTGATTGAATACTAAGCGGAGGATTTAACCAATGATAAGGCATATAATATGGAATATAATTGCTGAATTGAAACATGCAGGGTTCAAAATAAGCGTATTGCCTTTTCTCGAAATGTCCATAGATACACGATTCCCGAATTCATACCAAATTGGATGATTGATTCTGGTGTAAATATGGGAAACTTCTTTTTTTTTTTTTCTTTCGTTGCTTAATCGCATATACGAGGGTGGATGTACGTTAATTTTTTCTGCGTCGGTATTGTGTCTGGGATATCGAGTTCTCACCATGATATAGTTTAAAGGTTCCACTAAGGACGCTATTATTTCTCATTTGAAGCCCTAGTGAGAGAAGCGTGCACTATGCAGCAAAGATGGCGCGCATGTTACTATCGTCCACTAGTGAAGAGCAGTGAGATGTAGTGCAATTTTTATGGGTTAAAGGATGAAATTCACAGGGACATGCGTGGCGTGTATGGGGACGACTTTATAGTCCATAGCAGTTCTTCGAAGACGGTTGTGATAACCTTGTGATGTGCCACGTTTCGGACAGCCAGCAATAGCTGCAACCCCGCAGAATGTCTGATCAATTTTGAGCGACCGGCGGATCCGATTACGAACCTTATCTAGCAGTTCAACATTTCATACAGCACCATTGCAGTTTCATAAAGTTAGTGCTCGCTGGGTGCCTAGGAACCTGTCAGACGACCACAAGGACCAGCAAATGATGACTAACTTGGATCATATATCGCGTTACACTACAGAAGAGCCATGATATTCTGAATGGAATCGCGATGAGTGGGCGTACCACTACACGCCTGAAACAAAGCGGGTTTCTTCCCCGGTAGAGAAAACATTCAAGGTGACTCAATCTGATCGATAAATGCTTGTGACAGTATTCTGGGATATAAATAATATGATATTGGTGAACATCGGAGCACTGTGAATGGTGCAGGACTGGTAAAGCTGCGTCGTGCCTTCGTGATAAACGCCGTAACATTCATGCTAATGGTGTCAAACTTCTTCACAGCAATGGTCGCCCCCACATTCGTATGAAAAATACCAAATCTGATTGAGAAGTGCTCCAGCATTCTCCATACATCCAAATCTGGTACCTTGGACTTTCATTTGTTTGGTCCCATGAAGACATTCCTGGCCGGTGAACACTTTGCGTCAGATGCAGGAGTGAAACAGCAGTCCGTAGAAGGCTATACTCCAACCAAACGGACTTCTATGAACAGGCATCACGATGGAATAAATGTGTTGAGAAATTTGGCGACTATGTAGTTGTGTGTTTGTTTGTAATAGTGCCTATTAAACTTTTGATACAAAAAAGTATTGTGCCTTACTTTCCGATCCACCGCAATATCTAGAATAAACTTACTTACAAGAGTTTGCATTAGGTATACAGTTGCGTAATTGTATTAACTATGAATGCCACACAATTCAATACTTAATATCTACGCTGCAGTTCACAGTTAAATAAATACTCTCTCTCTCTTACATCGATCAAGCTTTACTGTGATCAAATATTCATTTTGCTATAATTTCAAGAAGCATGGCATAAAACACTCAAATATAAACAAAAATTGTTAAATAAAATATAGAAACAATATATAAATGGACAAGTACACAGGCGACACGATAGTTTTCGTGCTTCCTGAGTATTGGTGAAATTTTCCTTAAAGATAAGTTAAAATCAAATATAGTGAGTATTTGAAACCAACGGTTATGTAACCTGGCCTCCTCACCTAAACCTTATCCATTATAAACAGTGCTAAATTTTAAGATTGCACTATTAATAGGGTTCGTGTACTAAACAACTCATATTCCTATGTAGATGTTCTTCAAGAGATCGTTAGCTCGAAGCATTGGATTTAGAAGCGTTCTAACGCTAACGTCTTCTGAAGAAGGCACTTAGCATATTTTCTGGGAATGGGAGTCGAAGTTTGAAGGTTGTCCAAAAATTGAGATTTGAATGAAACCAAATTACTGTCAATAAACAATGATCGCAACATAAATATAACTCCCAAATTATGTAGATAAGAAATATTCACAATGGTGATGGTGCATCCGATGAATTTGTGATGAGTCACCGATGATATTATCATAAGACGTAGTGAAAGAGGAAATTCAAGCTAGCTACAGAAATGTATGTAATAACACAAGAGAAGTCCGTTCCATTACTGCACAACCAGTGAGATGAACAATAGTAGATGGTCTGTTTGCGACACATTTTATGACATCTTCACAGTTTAGTTCACCCAAAACAAGGATAAATTTGCACAAAACATATTAGTCTTTAGATAAGGCTCTGCAATGCTAAAGATTTACTACTTGTGGTTGTCCATGTGATCCTAAAATTATATTTTAAAAGTATGTTATCTTTGCATTTCAGACCTTTGGAGAAGTTTGCGTCTACACCGTGGCGTATAGCTTGGAGCTTCGTTCTCCAGTTTCCATCCACGAAATTTCCATTGTTTTAACTCAAACCTTTTGGTTAAATTTTTTTGAGAGAGGGGGAGGCTCTTGCCTTGAGGAGTTAGGATAAGTAACGGTCTGCAGGCCACGAAAATTAACATTTTTCCTATCGGAAACATAGTGGTGATGTCACTGCCATGAGCATGTAAGAGTGAAATTGTGTTGGCAGGTCAAAAACAAAGGTGTAGCTGTTACCTTGATTTAATTTAATCTGGCATTTTGGGAAACAAACTTATTCTTAGTATATTTTATTTGACTCTCCATCAAACTTCTTTTAATTCTGTATGGATTTCACACAGCTCTGAAATCTGAAGATAGAATTATTTTCCAAAATTTATGCACATAATGAAAACTCAGCAGCGAGTGCATCTAACAAAGTACAATCGCGTAGTGTCTCACAATATTGAAATAAAATTAATTACGATGGAAACGTCAGATGTATAATATATACAGCACCAATTTTAGCTGCCCATAATGATGATTTATGTTGGTGAACCCTATAAAAATGGTTTAATAATGAATGTGGCAGGAAACACAGGTACAACATAATGAGTATTCTACTCCATTTGGGTGTACGTACTTATTATTAAGCATGTTTGTGGGTCTGAAACACGGAAGATTGAAGGTGTTCATCCAATATGCCCATTGTCGTTTGCATTTATGTGTAACAGATTTCTTCACCAAGATCCACAAATGTCCCATTGTAAACGATAGTTTGGGTGAGGGGATTCTCTTGGCACACCCTCGGAGGATACTGCGCTTAAATACCAAGCTTAGTACTTGACAGATTTTGATTTTTTTAATTATGCCTCACAGACACACACACACAGACACGTGGATCTTTTTCTAAAACATTAGATTCAGCTGACCTCAAAACATGTATTTTCGGTGAAATCTTGGTATCACATTTTTGGGGGAATGCAATAACTTCTCTGCTTACTATGTCCAGTGTACGTACGTGGTAGAGAAAGTAATGCAATACTTAAACAGGAAGTTAACTATGCAAGTTAAGTCATCTGTGAAGCATTTCAATAACCTCCTATGCAGCTAAAAATCCCAAAATTTACATTATGCCAAAATTCAATAATAACAAAACAGATGATATAAGTAGCCGACTTCGCAACTAAGAACAGCTATCAACAAGTTCCTCAGGAAATGATACAGGAACGTGACCACAAAACGAAGGCCTCTCCTCTGACTAAACTGATTCAGGTGAAGCATCGGTGCCAGCCTATCCGATGACATATGACCAAGAAAGAAGAAAATAATATCAATAAAAAATATGATGGTTACATCCACACCACATTCGCTACCCTCTGTCGTTACTGGTGTGTATGAAAAAAAAAAAAAAAAAAGCTTTCTGCTCAATTTCAATTGAGATAAATTTACACATTTTATTAGAGCGCAACAAGAATAGCGATAGTTAAATGTGTAAGAAGTAAACTCGAAAAATAATTGAAAATCTAAACAATACAGAGATTTAAGTAAATTATAAAGGATTAAAAAAATCAAATCATTAATTAAACATATTGTAATGACGGCGCGTGAGATCGAGCGACCGCTGAAGGGATAGCTGGCTGGCTCACTGTAACAATACAGAAAACGGACACAATAGCGGGGCAAACAAAGGCCTTTGTGCGTTTTCATGCAAAAGTTCTCGAACCTTCTTTCTCCCCAGGTCGAGAACATTTTTCTTGTCTGATAATCGCTTTATAATTGACAAACCGTAATGTCCTCGTAATTTATAAGACTGGAATCTTTGGAGGCCGGTACGGACTATACAAGTGGACAAGTGCCGGAGTAGCGAAGTGAACTGAACTGAAATAAAGTGAAGTGAATCGAAGTGATCTGAAGTAAAGTGAGTTAGAGATCAATCTAGTGAGTGACGCTTGCTAAGAAGGAATGCAGAGACTTACTTATTTGTCCACCAAAAATATAAGTGTTGTATTATGTGTAATTCTCTAATGACTAACAAAGTGAATATAACAGAAACTGGTGTTCTCATTTATTGCAATATAGCTCAGGAATGGCTGATGCCAGATAAAATTATCCGAAATAAATTGTGTACTTTGAAGATATTTGTGTAATAGAATATCGTCTCTCGCTAAAATGTAATGGTTTTGTAAGTTTGCATGGTTCCAACCGAATGAAGAGAACTTCATCATTATTCCCTGAAAATTCAAACATACATTTTATTTTTCATACAGATGTCTTAAATATATATTATTTTTAACAAAACTGTTATAGTTTTTTTTCAGACAATTAAAAACTTTCAAAAATATTCTATATAATGTGTAGTTAGCGGTGAGCAATTTTCTTGAACATTTTAATGTGGCATCTTTGAAAAATATTGAATTTAAACATAAATGTTGGTATTTATCCAATTCTTTTGATTTCTGGTCAGACATCTGACCCTAGGCGGTGGCTTGAGGTCATGGAGGGGGGAGGCGTGTAAGTCCTACATACGAGGAAGGTAAACAAAGAAAGAAAGAGTAAAAAGAAGGGTTATGCTCTTAATAGACACACACATACACACACGCACACACACACATACACATACACACGCACACGTACACTCACAAACACACTGGACTTCGGACGTTTTATAATAATTATTTTTTTTATTCGGGAGTCTCAAGACTTGTATTTTTGGTGAAATTTTATATCAAAAATTTTACTGAGAATCTACCTAGTATGTACGCGGAAGAAAACTTAATAATCTCAAGTACAAAAAGTGATTTGAAGGCATTCAATGAAGAGCAATTAACCTTCAAATAAATACATTTAATACATATGCAAACATCTCACATATTCCATTCAAATAACTTTCTCTTGCTGTTGCAAATATAAACTATTTTTAAAAAAGATTAATCTTTTATCTACTTCATGCTAACCGAGATGAACATTAGCATACATAATTGTCTTATTACTCACTTCCATTTTAAGTAGAAGGGAACCAAGGGAACACATTAGTATTAAGCGATAACTAAATCTTTTTAAAGCTCGTCGTTATGTGAAACAATTGAGGTTTAGTTCGCTTCGTATCGAACTTTGTATAGCTATTTTAAAGCTGAAATCAATAAATAATATATCAAAAATGGCCAGTCCTAAAAAATAAATTGACATAAATTGTGTATTTTAACGAATCTACATTTTTGTGTGGTAAGATTTTGTCCATCTCTTACGGTTTATAGGTTCTGAAAAAATCAGCAAGGTTCATCCAGAATAAAAAGGTCCATTCCCATAAAATGCTATATATACCTATTATTTATGATGTAATTATCTTTAATATACCTAATATATTTTAATCGAAATCGTTAGAGCCATTTTGAGAAAATCAAAATTTTCGAAAAATTAAAGGAAGGTTGGGGGTTGTTTTTTTTTTTTTTCTTGAAAATATTCGTGTTGCATTCTTGGGAGTTACTAAACTTAAACCTAGTTTGGTATTGAACATTTTTTATAATGATATTGTTTAACGCCCATTTTACTACTTGTGGCACCGCAGGCGATGACACTCATGACACATGGAATGAAGTTGGAGCACCGGTGGAATGCGATGGCGGGAGAAACCAGAAAATCCGGAGAAAACTCGCCCCTGCGCCACTTTTTCCACCACAAATCTCACATGCGGCCGCCTGGTATGGAACCCCGTCTAGGTGAGAGGCAAGTGGTCTAATCTCTCAGCCACGGCGCAGCGCGTTTTGAACTAAATTTTACTTTTAAGCTATGCTGCCCACAGCCACACACAGAGGCATTTTTAAACTACTTTTTTCGGACTTAGAGGACTTCAAAATACTATTTCCGGTGAAATCTCGACATCAAGTTTGTGGGTGGAATGCAATACATCCTCTATCTACTATGTACACAGAGCATAAATAGTAATAGACATCGAAATTCTGATTGTCTGTAGGGGCTTTATAGAGTCTGTCTTCTGATATCCGCTGGCCGCTCCGTCACTCTAATTGGGGAAGGAGGAGGGGTTGTAGTTTACTGTTGTAGTACACGTTACCCAATGTCGCTTCCAGTTGAGGGAGGTGGTTATACTTATTAGCGAATGAGTTGACAAACCCAGCTTAGGTATGCTTTATTGGTTCGATATAGAACACTCACCTGCAAGGTGACAGTATCAGCCAATAAAATAAAAACATGACGTAATAAAGTAGGTACCCTGCAAACGGTAAGGAATGCGGTATACAGAACAAGGCAATGCTGATTTCTTTTTGTGCCTTCTGTACATTGTACATACGGGTTAGAGAAAGTAAAAATGAGCCTAGTCCACCCAAATAGTTCTGTTACTCTATAGTTGCTACCTCAGACATTGCCTAATATTGATGCCAAATCTGAAATGCTAATTTCTGCAACTTCGAGGTAATTTTGCTGTATTTCACAGCTCGATTTTATCATGTGAACAAGTGGAACACTAGTGGCCAGGGGCAGCACACGAAGTGGTAGTGAGTGATTCGAAAGGCTAACACAATACGGTCAAGGTGCACTATAGGATTCCGGAATATCATGTTAACTTTACATGACTAATTACCTACTTCAACACTTTACGTATCTAGGATAGCAAGCTTTTCCCCAAAGCTTTCTCCGAAGTCAAGGGCGTCGCTTCGGGAGGTGCGTGTGCATTCCTTAATGAAAAATCTGATGTGTTCCATTCACATAACTTTCTCTACTCTGCAACAGACCATTATTACAAGAGATTATTCTTCACCTACTTCATCGTAATCAGATGAGCCTTAGCAGAAATGATCTTATTATTTATATCCTAAAATGTAGAAGATAAATAAGGGAATACACTAGGCTAAAAATTAATGTAGAATACTCATTTCTTAAGAATAAGAAACATTTCAATATAATACATAAAATAAAACTAATAAGCAAACATAAGAGAATGGGGGGAAAGAGATTGCAATAAGCAAATAAATAAGTGATTAAAGATATTAAAAAGAAAATGCATTAGAATAAGCAATACTGTTAAAAATTGTAAAGAATATTTATTCTGTACATGAAAAGAAATTATCGCTGAAAGGCAAAACCAGAGATTTAGGAATATTAGCTACAAGATTTGTTTGGTAACGTGGGTCAGAAAGCTATTAGCAGAAATTAAATACGATACAGTTGTGAAAACGTTGTGTTCAGAGCATGACAAAGGAGAAACATTAAACACTAATACTTTAGACCTGATGGAAGTAAACTGTAGTCTAATGCTTAACTGCGGTGCCAAACATATTTTGTGAGCTGAGACCGATTTGGAAAAATCTTTGACAGAAAATTTAAACCAATAGAAATTAAGAAATATTTAACTTCGGAATCATTCGTGTCAGATCATAGAATGTAGGAGGAGTCTTAAGAAATGTGTCTAGGCCCGAAGGGAGGTGACGATCACGATGAAGATTCAGAGAAGTTACTTAAAAATTATCAGTGGTGCTGAGAGACATGTTGCATATTGTAAAATAATGTTTAACTTCAGTGTTGCTATATAACGTATGTGTGTATCTATTTTAGGAAAGTGAGTGGTGGACAAAGAGTTATTTCTCCGAGTTCACATGGGAATTAGAGCACTGAATAGTTGGAAAATGGGGTAAATCTGGGTAAATTTACAAAAGTTTAATTGTAAGAATTTATTCAGTGTGGTGGAATAACATTAGTAAATGAGAAAACGGAAGTCAGAGGGGACAAATAATTTAATGTATGAAAATGGATAAACTGGGGTAATCCGAAAATAAACACAGTGATTATTTTCTTCACACATACCCTGAAAAAATCCCTAAAAGAGATCCTGCTCTTAAGTCCTTCTTAAATTTCCAAATCCTGCCATAAAATGGCATACCAACCACAAAATTCCCGCCACAAGCCATAGTCAAACATTTTAAAAGCTGTAGCTCTGAGATTAGGTTCTTTTTGAATGTCAGATAGTAACGCAAAAGAAAGACAACTAATATTGAATATTTAAAATTGAAACCAACAACAAGGAATACCTAACAGTTAAATTCACAAGAAATGTATCTGACAAAAAGTAGGTGCACAGTATGTAGAGAAGGTATTGTATTCCATACAAATATTCGATGTCGATATTACATCGAAAATATACGCTTTGAGGTCCTCTAAATAAAATAACATTTTAGAAAGGTTCGTGTGTGTGTGTGTGTGTGTGTGTGTGTGTACACAATGACTAACGATTTTGATTAAAATAACGTATACTATTAATTCTGGATGACTTTTGCATAATTGGTAAACCGTAAGAGCTAGACAAAAACCTAAGGCGCAAAAAATATAGATCTCATTAAAAATACACAAATTATGTAATATACATTTTCTTTAATTAATTCATTTTTAAGATATTCTGTATTGATGAAACAATATTTCATGATGTATAAGTGTCTGGATAATCTGAATATCGTCGAGGTATCCCTGCTAAACCTAAAAAGTATTGGGGAAAGAATGTTAAATTAACTCCTATAAATATTGTTAAGAATTGAGCTTTTAATCAATTGGGATTAAGAGATGATCCTGTTATTGGATTCAATTTTAAAATAACTAAACGTTTATAAAACGGGAATTTACATTCCTGTTTGTTTTACTCCTGTTTATTTATCATGCAAGGAGAACTGAATTTCAATCACATAGAGCGGCTGTTAAAAGATTTTATCGCTTTAGCCTGGCGTATTCCCTTTTTTTGTGGCTGAACTCCATTAATGTGGTAGATCATATCGGACGACAAATTGGGTGAGCTAATGCTCAAATAAGCCTTGGGTCCGCAAAGCTTAAAATCTACTAGATATTCATGTTCTCAGGATAAGTGTGTTCCCTTATTTCCCTTCTACTTAGAAGGATCTAAGAAATAATACCATTTCTGCTAATGTTTACCTTGTGAAGCACGTTGTAGATAATAGTCGTAATGGTTACCGTGCTAACTTCATATACCAAAGGTCGCGGGTTCAAATCCGGCGGAGAACGATAGATTTTTTTTTTATTGATGTAAAAATCCTTAGCAAGGCTTCCTTCGAAAGGAAAGTAAAGCCGTTGGTCCCGTGTCATAGATTTACGGCAAGTAAAAGAACCTCAATCTGATAGAGAGGCCTCTGAGAAATGTTAAGCAGTCTTACACGCCCAGTATAGAATGGGACGCTGAGAACCTCAGCAGTTAAAGAGCGTCTATAAATAACACGCCATTTATGAAGATAAAAGAATAATTTTGGTTTATGAAGGAACGTATTCTCATTATACAGAGCTGGAAATAGTGCGGTATTTTTCCCTGGTTTAAAAGCAATATTGTCTATTAATGGGAGCTAAGAAACGTAATAGAATTTACATTTAGATAGTTTTGAGCAAGTTCGAAAGGAAACAGAAAAATAATTTACGGTTCCATTTTGTTGTAACCTAACGTTTTTATACTTCACTATAACTATGGTTACGTTTGAAGTTTAGATTTCACTCCCGAACGTAGTGTCAACTGTTTTACTACTAAAAAGTTACGGATATTGGAGATTTTTAAATCCAGCGTAATCCTGAAGGAGCAAGGAATATATTAGGCAAGTGATGTTGCTCTGATTAAATTATTTTACCCACAAACCCTTAAATGTTAGCTCGTCTAAATACAGCAAAACTACGCCAATTTCAACTCTCAAGTACGAAAAGTGCGCCAAAGTAGCGGTCAATAGGTGATTGAAATATGGCTACTGCAATGTTGCAAATGACGCTAAAAATTTAGCGATAAAAATTCGAACATACAAGGATCTGTGAAGAGCAAACCCCAATGAATCCTGTATGGCCATGGAATGGGTGAGGTCTCTGATGTAATAACCAATGGTTTGAGGGCCCTAAGCCGTAAAGCATTGCCGAGGAATGTAGCCGAGGGATGATTTCTTCAGTAACACAATACGCCTTAGGTCCCTCATACCAATTGGCTATTGCATCAGCGCCCTCACATATTCCTCGACTACGCGGAATTCATGGAGATTTGCTCTTTACAGATCCCTCGGCTATGCTTTGCGCTTAGGGCCCCGAACCCCTGGGTAACACTTCATGGCTAAGGACCTTGAGCCCAAAATCCCTCGAGAGCCATAAAATTATTGACCACTTCATCAATGACGATCCATGTCATTATAAATGTTTTATTTTTTTCGCTTTAGATGTCGGCTGTCGCATCTTCGCTATGTTCACATTGTGATTATTAGAGAGATAGAGGAGGAAATGTTCCCATGATGCCTTGGATTGGACATACGTTACATTTAAAAAACAGAGTGACGCAGAAGAAACGAAAGTGAAACAGTAATTAACACAAACGCTTGATAAGCTGAAAAAAGTGAAAAATAACAAGTACTGTAAAAGTTTTAGTAGCGTGTCTACTTCATATTTTAATAAAGGTTATTCTTGAAATAGTATGTAAAGTGATGAAATATCATTTTTAGTTGCCCCCCCCGGGGTCTGGAGTTCATCGAAGATTGCAATCAAGTTGGTAGATTTACAGAAGTGTAGGAATATAATAATAGATGGAGTTGGTGAAGGGCAAACAAAGCGATTATACTTTGGGATATCTGAAGAACTATGGGGATTTAATAATAAAACTATAGGATTATAAAATTACTAACTTGGTAGAGCTATAGAGTCAAAACGCTTGTATATAATTTGGTTACAAAATTACAGAAGTTGTAGTTAAATATATTTCTCAAGTTACAACAATGTTGTTTCAATTTAATACCAAACTTTATAATGAGGTTTGTTATATTTCAGTTCAATTCTTCGGTTGCAACAAATATGAAATAAAGTATTTTTGAAGAACAAAATATAACAAACTACTGCATAAATAATTGTCGTGATTCTTTGGAGCTTCAGAATATATTGTGTATTAATAAATAATACATCAGTTATATAATTTTCCTTGTCTCGCCTTTTCTCTTCTTACAAAGTTTATTTTATTACACCTAAGTGTCAAGCCAAGTCTTTACCTGGCTAGAAGCCCGAGAAGATTTTGAATTAATACGTCGCCAGGAAAGCTTCAGTTCTTATTTTACTATACATAGGTTAACACAGTTGAGTGCTAGATTCCAGCACATTTTCCGCTGGCTTCCAGTGCATAGAAGTTATTTTTGTAGTTAGGTGTAATTAAGTTACTAGTTGCATTTACTGACTTCCAGTAAATATTAGATAGAAGTGTATTTATACTCTTATTATTTTTGCTTTAACTTACTCCCTGTCACCTACTTTTAATTAATGTAATAAAAATATGTATTTTCTTTCTCATTTTTTGGAAATAAGTTATAATTGTTTTATTTTATTTAGTTTGATTTAGTATGTTTGTGTTATTTTAATTTATTTTGCTTTATAAGCTGTATTAGGTCAAGTTATCTGAATATATATATACATATATATATATATATATATATATATATATATATATATATATATATATATATTGTAACTTTTATGTATTAAAGTTTGGATATATGCCCCGGTATGGTAACCAAGGTGCCAAGGTAGGATATTCAGATTTTATTTATTTATACCTGTAATATGAATATCGCTGCTATATATTTTGTTTTCCGGATTGAGCTGTCATGCGATGGTTATAAAGAACAAATAATGCATAGATTCACTAGTAACACACAACTGACTTATGCGAACAGTTGTAATTTACTGTTCCTGATGTGCACTTATTCTGATCAATAATGTTTAATTTGATAGAATTTCTAATAAAAATGTATTGTCAACAACGTAATATCACTTCTTATAAAAATACTATACTCACCAAGATAATGTGCGAAGCTATAATCAACAGAAGAGTATGTGCGACTTTGATATGTAAAACATTTAATTCATGTTCTTACTACCCTTAAGATAATACATCTATGCAATTTGGAAAATTCACGTATGTAAGATATCTTATTTAAAGTTATGTAGCCATAATATACAATAGGTGATATTCTACCTTACACGGCTATTTTAATAACAATTTATATTCTCTAAAATTGTTGTTGTAATAAAAATGAGCCATATGAATCATTATTAACATATTCACAAAAATTCGAGATTTACAGTAATTGAGCTTAGAAACAGATCTATCATATCATAATTTTTATAATTTCCCTTATTATTGCAGAAAAAAATATTACCTATTATACTATGCAAACCCCTTGAAGTTTCAAAACGTAATAATGTATTTTCAAAATAAGAACATTATTTTAAAAACGTATATCATCATTTTGGAAGTACTTTTGAATGGAAGCCTAAAATTTTTGAAACATATTAATAAAAAGTGCATTGTGCTAAATGTTTTGAATATATAAAAGCAGAGTAAATAAGGTTTAAATTTGGGTATGACTATTAATAAGCGTGCCACTAGTTGGTAGTTAAAGTGCGCCAACTGGAAAAAAACGTATATTTGTTTAAAGTTTGTAATTCATATTATTTTATTATGAAAATAAATAACTTTTTAGTTTTTCACAATTTTGGTCCAATTTCACAGATACGTGACTTAACAAATAAGCGAGTAATTTGCATAGTTCATGGCATAGTCAATTGTTTTAACACACTAGTTTCTACTATTGTTTTATAAGATTGCGCTGATCCTTTAGTTTGGGGACTTGAAGCGAATCAGAATCACAACGAAAGAAACTGATATTGGTATTGTTGGTGATGCTAGATTATCTTTGGCCTATTCTGGCTCTGCGCCCGTTTGCACCCGGACTAAGTGAGGAGATTCCACACTGAGCACTAAGTTGTTATTGTATGTCAGATTTCTGGGTGAAGCGCGGGATGAAGGGAGACATCAGGTGGGTCGAGCAAGTGCGCGGTCGAGTTGGGCCCTGTAAGGTTCTGGTAGTTCTTCATCCCTCCGCTAGATTTAGCCAGGTAGTCGCCAGCCCACACTGGTTTCGACATTGCCCACCCGACCTCCGCGCGGACAGACGACCAGCACACCACCCCCAGCAAAGAGAATGATAGTTTAGAAGCGAAATGTCTTCATCTCGCCCACAGCACATACACTGACATTTCTGCCTGGAAACACTTTCTTCATGAAAGAAGAAATAAAGAGACAAGAAATTCTGGGGATGGAAGAACCATCTCCAGCATTTGCCTGGTGATAAAAACAAACGAAAATCCCACAAGCCAAAATGGTTGATCACAGAAAGGGAACTCACGACCGCTCAAATGGCACCAACCTGGTGTTAAAGTCCAAGTATAATAAGCATAAGAACTTTATCCCTAAGATTTATGATTCACTTGCACATGTAAAATGAAGTAAGAAAGTGCCGAATTGTGGATTGTATGAGTGCTACACCCCTCAACTTTGCATTCAGGGAAGGGATGAATATGTTATCTACCTTCTGAAGTGATAACGGAATGATGTTTGAATTGAACATACCTTTCCATAATTACTTACAGTAGATGCCGCAATTAAAGAAAGCAATAAACTTGGAAGCATGTGAGTTTGGTTGTTCATGTGTGGCATTTATCAATCTGTAGGAAAGTTTTAGCATGTATAATTTTCATATAATTTAAAATATGCTATTACTGTGTTCCGGGTGACTTGACTCCAGATAAAGCATGTGCCTCCAGCATCATGTTCAAAAATAGATCAAAATATCTGATTAAAAGGCTATAATCTTCCGTGCAACACTAAAATGAATGACAGGAGCACCTGTCTCTTCACTGAAATTCGAAAGAAAGCACCGGAATAGCTTGAAGCTATACCACACGCACAGAGACAATCTATAAATATTCAATAGTTCATAATCACAAAAATTATGCTCTGCGAAACTTTTATACAAGTGTCATCCTGTTCATACTTTAAACATGGTAAATTTCTTAATTTTTCCGATTGATTTTAAAGGAAATTTCCTCTCTTTACCCTAGTTATTTACGATGTTCGTAGTATTACTGGGAAGTAGTGCCAGTTTAATACAAATCTGATGTGTTCCATTCACAAGACTTTCTCTACATCTCTGTAAAAGTTATTGTTGCATAGCATATTCTTCTAAGTACTGAATAATAATCGAGATAAACATTAGCAGAAATGATCTTATTACTTACTTCCATGTAAGGAAGGGAGTACACTCGAATAAAGCGATAGTCAAATGTTATATGTTATGCGATTGAAGTCCGCTTCTTTGAATGATCAGGAGTTAAAAAATTGAGTATGAGAAAAGCTTTAAGTATTTTAAAACAGAAAAAAATAAGGAATATTTCGGAAATGGTAAATCCTACGAAAAAATGTACCATTGTATAACATAAATTGTGTATTTTAAGTAGTCTACATATCATGTGTATACGTTTTCCTCTATCTGTTACGGTTTATTAGTTATGCAAAATTCATCTAGAATGAAGAGGTCTTCAGAGGCTATTCCGAGAAATATTAAACTATACATTTTACATGCTATGTAAATGTCTTTAATATACGGTATTTTAATCAAAATCATTAGAACCATTTATGAGAAAATCTAAATTTTTCTTAATGTAAGGGTAGTTTGGGGTCGGCCAATTTTTCTCAAAATCTTTATTTTCCATCATTGGAGAATAATAAACTTAAATACAAGGTTTGGTATTTTACTTTTCGTTTTTAAGTTATCGTGTTCACAGACACACGTGCACACACAGATACAAACGGACATTCTTCTAAAAATGCTTTCTTTCTTTCTTTTTCTTTTTGAAAATGCTTTTAAGGGCATTATTTTCGGTAAACTCTCGGTATCGAATTTTGGGTGGAGTGCAATACCTTCTCTATCTATTTACCATGTACTATGTATAGAAAGTAAAAACAAACTGCAAGATTAATTTTGAATGTGTAGCACCTATAACTCTCGTAACAACTTGTGGCTTATGTATTCTATAATACTATATCAATAACTTTATTTTAAGATTTAGTAGCCCCTACTGGAAACCATTCTCTCTTTGTCCTCCTATCACAGGTCTTAAATTGATAACTTTCTCCACGTGCATGCTAGCATATTTCGGCTTTCCTATACAACACTGGTTTTGCCATTACACAATTCGTTCATTGCTTGCTCCGTTTACATAACTGTTCAATTCATTCGTCAAGAATTTCCGAATGCATAACTTATTCTTTAACTTCCAGGGAGCTGCTGCAGCTATCGCTGTTATTCTTTGTGCCTGTCAGCAGCCGGTTTCCCTCAAAGAGACATGATAATGTGTCAGTGCATCTTCTGCTTCTTCTTCTTCTTCACTACAGGAATTGGCAAATTGCCTGTTCCGTTCTCCTTTATTCAGCTTCTTTTCTTGGGCGTCTAACGTCTCTTCTGCCTTGTGGTTTGTATTCTAGTATCATCAATAGTACACTCATTCTTATTAAATGTTATTTTCAATTCTCCTTGGAGTCTTCAATTTGTATTAATTACTTTATATATATATATACCTCGTTCTTTCCGAATATCTGAAGATATTCCGAAGATTCCAGAAATCGAAACAGATCTCTTCTGATACAGCTTTTTTTACCCTTCCAAGAAATACTTCCTGTTGAAACATAAATCATGCCGATAAGTTCAAACACTTCTTAAACAAAAACATACCACAGGTAGACCGCGCCGTGTCAGAGTGGTTAGACCCTGGTTCGATCCAAAGCGACCGCATACGAGATTTGTGGTGGTCAAGGCTGCGCAAGTGGCGGGTTTACTCCGAGTCCTCTGGTTTCCCCTTCATCGCATTCCACCGGTGCTCCATCTTCATTCCAAGTATCATCGCTTGGGATGCCACAGATAGTAAAGCGGGCGTTAAATCCTATCAAAACACTTACCACTACCCAGTACTCGCTAACTTGAGACAGCACATAATTTAATGATGTAAGATTAGGACAACTTCATAGGAACTGTTGGCAAGGGGTAAAAAAGGAAGACGAGCTGCCTGACTGATCGTGTTTTAGCATCATGTTCACTCAAAGACAATAAAATTATCCTGGAGCTGTGATTTTGCTGAAAATGTGAACCTTTGACGGAGAGTCAGGTCTTACCACGATTTTTATTGATGACAATCTGGTACAACACACCACGCGAGTAAGAAAAGGTAAAACCGATTCTGCAATCCGCCCCCTCACTCCACAACTTGAGTCGATGCTCCCTCTGAACAGGTTGACTTGTATAAGCAGTGTATTAATTGTGTACACCACGTGCGAATTACCTTGGCATTAGACCTTCAGTGCATATGTAGCGCAAAGATAATATTAATTTAATGCTGTACCACCCGGCGACAGGATTATTGTACAGCCAGAAAGTTTGGGGATCACCAGTTCTCAACTCAGAACTTCATCTCCTGCAAGTTATGCCTATTCCCTTCCCTTCGGTAACGTGATATGTCCAATATGCTCTTAAGAGCATAGCAAACAGGTGAAAGCCATGGGTGGAGTCAGTGAAAAGATCCCGTCTTACTGTAAGTATTTCCAAGCGTAATTTTAGGGGTTTCGAGTACATAAAGTAAAACTCATTTTGCTATTATTTCTTTCTTATCAGTAGCTTCGCCTTTCTCCTTGCCTCAACCATCCCACACTGCCCGCCGAGTTCCATTCTCTGAGCCGGTACCAACATAGTTCACAGTTGTCCGATGGGCTAACAAAAATGTTGACACTGCTTCTACCATAATTGTTACAATTGCGTCCAGAAAGGATAGTAGTATAGGTATGAAAAGGCTTTTCCCAATGTATGTATAGATATGTCACTAAAACGGGTAATACATTTTTGTACACACCATTTTATTCAATTGTATCTAATATATCGTTCCATCTTCTGCTTCTTCTGATCCAAAGCATCTGTTCCTCTGACGTCAGATGTCCTAAGCGTGTAAGTCCCATATACAAAGAGGGTAAACAAGAAGAAAATATTTTCTTTACTTTTATAATGTTTTACTGTAGACACATCTCACTTTTTTTTATTTATTTATTGTAAATATCTTATCGTTGATTGTAATTTAAATTCTCCAAGTACTGTGCCAGCTATAGTTTGAAGCTATTATCCCAGTTTCGAGTATAATAATTAATCTCCCTTTCTAGGCAGCTCCAGCAGTAAGAGGGTCTTTAAACCTGAAACTTTTAGGGGATTCTGCGCATCTCTCTGGCTTGTCTGCCAGCAGTTTGTAGCCTCCTGTGGCTCCTTCATTTCATCCCTTCCTTCTGGAGGCGGTAGCCACAAATGATGTAGGTATGTCAATCGCAGTGCGCGAGGTGTCCTTTCCATTGTATAATATATACCGATACCTACTAAGCGAGTAATTTTATATAGTGAAGATTATATAATAGATGTTACGTTAAATCGTTTTATTTTTTTGGGTTTTGATGTTTGTACTATCAATAATTTTAATGGGATGAGATGGTTTACGTTTAGTTTCTTATTATTTAGGTATTTATTATCAGAATGTAAAGCTTAAATTGTGTGCATTGTTCCAACCAAAACAAAGCCTTATTCCATAAGATTAAGACAAGCAGATATTACTGTGATTCAGGCCCTTACTGCATGGAGCTATTAAATTCGTTTCGTCAGCACAACGCTTTAGAGAAGTTGACTATCTACATAGATATGAAAATTTTGGCAAACATATTCATTAGCTCCTGGAGCTGCGCCAATAAAGAATATATCTCTGGCTTTATTTGGAGTTGACAGCCTAGCTACATTCGCAAGTTTCGCTTGATACAGATGCAACTTAATCAAGTAACTTTCTTGTTGCGGCTTAGAAATGATGGCTGTCGCCGAGAGCAAATCTGAAAATGGGGAAAAACAGAGAAAAGAACATTGCATTCTCATAGCCTTAATAATAACACGGAGAAGTAGGCAAATAACAACATCCCAACAAAAACCAGAAAGTGGAAGAATACGGGTTTTGAAAAGCTGAAGTACTCACGCTGATAATATGGAAGAAGTTAATGAATACCTCATTATAACGAATGCAAGTGGCGCTGTGTAATTAACACTACACGTTAAAAATAATCTAATATTTAATCAGTATCTATATTAACATGGCTAATAAAACATTTACTAGAAATTAAAGCCCTACTGAAAACATAATGACGGTTCAAAGACTAGTTTTCTCCGGATTCCCCCGCCACGCATTCCACCGATGTTCCATCTTCATTCTATGTATCGTAAGTGTCCTCGACTGCGGTGACACAAGTAGTAAAAGCAGGCGTTAAACACTACCCAAAAACATCAATAAAATTAATACCTATATTATAAGCTATTCAAAATGAGATGTTTCTATAATCGTAAAGAAAGATCTCGAAATACCCCTCCACTTTTACTTTACTTTCTCTACTTCGTACATAATATAAGGATAGAGAAGGTATTGCATTCTACCAAAAATTCTATACCGAGATTTCAAGGATATACAGCTATCCAAATGTATCCAAAAATAGTAGAAATAGGTCCTAGTATGTGTGTATCAGTGTGTTCGTGAGTCTGTGATAACGATAACTCAAAATCGAAATTTAAAATAATCGCTGATTATTTTAAATCAGCATCCTCTAAGGATGCGATGATGATTTTTAATCAAATCTTCTCTGCCCAACTACCCATTACATAGAAAAGTATTTCGAAAATGTTTATTTTCTCAAAAATGTTTATAACGATTTTTATTAAAACTACGAATATTAAAGATACACAAAATAAAATATCTTGAACTCTCTGAGAATAACTTCTGAAGACTCCTTCATTCTGAATGACCTTTGTTTAACCGGTAAACCTTAGAGATAGTTAAAGGTTAATGCACAAAAATGTTGATCTCGTTAAAATACATAATTTATGTCATACACATTTTTATGGAGTTAACCATTCCTGATATATTCCTTATTGATGTCAATTTTAAAGTGCTTAACCTTTTCTCAACGGTAATGATGCATTCCTCTTTCTTTTATTTTACTTCTGGCTATTGCCAGGAGAGAACCAAATTTTATCAGATAGCAAGCAGCTTTTAAACATTCCGACTATCGCTTTACCCTGCTATATTTTCTTATGTTAGTTATATTTATAAGGAACTAAGTAATAAAAACATGTCTCTAATGCCTATCTTGAACAGCATGAAGTAAAGAGAAGAATAAGCTTTTGTAAGAATTGTTTGTCACGAAATAGGAAAAATTCATGTTATGGAACGCATCATATATTTATATTTTTGAGCACTCCTTAACATGATTTCATTATAGACATTTCGCAAGAAGTTTTGACAATATGAAAGAAACTACCTATTGTGCTTAAAATCTCGATGATATTTCCGGCTATTTCATGAATAAAATATTATACATAGGTAGATAAAATATTAATAAAATATGCATAAAAATCTTATATGTTCCATTCATATGTCTTTCTCTACCCTCTCTGCAAACTTCTTACGACGGACTATTTTTTTTTATACTTCATGATAAACATTAGCTAAATGGTCTTATTAGTTTCATATAAGTAGAAGGGAACTATATAGGCTACTAGGCTAAAGCAATAGTCAAATGTTTTGAAATGGAAATGGAGTTTTATTTATGCACACTCTTTAACCGCAGTGGATCCCAACATTCCATTCTATACTGGGCGTGAAAGACCGCTTAACTTTGCTCAGAGACCTCCTTTATCAGATCTCTCTGAGATTCTTTTGCATGCCGCAAATCTACGACACGGGACAACGGCTTTACTTCCCTTACAGAGGAAGCCATGCAAAGAATTCTTACGCCTGAAAAAATAAAGCGTCCTCCGCCGTGTTTGAACCCGCGACCATGGGTATGTGAAGTTAGCATGGCAACCATTACACCACGGAGGGCAACAAATGTTTTAAAAGCTGTCGCTCTGCAATTGTCATTCAAATTCGCTTCTTTGTATGACTAGGACTGAAACAAAAGAAACACGGACGATTTCCTATTTGATAAACCAAGTATTTTAAACTAGAAACTAATAACAAGGAATATCTCGGAAATGGTTAGCTCTGTAACAAAAATGTATACGATATAAGTTGTGCGTTTTGACGAGATCTACAATTTGTGCAATAAGTTTTTGTCCATTACTTACGTTTTATCACTTATGCAAAAATCATTCAGGATGAAGACTTTAGAAGTTATTCCTTGGAAATTCAAGATATATATATGTTTTGCAAATAATACATAATAATACATGTACGGTAGTTAGAACCATTTTTGAAAAACGCATTTTGTTTATGTAAAGGTATTTTGGGTGGGCGATTTTCCTGAATATGTTCGTGTTGCATCCTTGGGGGGATGTTAAAGATCTCTTTAGGTATTTAACCGACTTTACGATTTTGAGTTATCGTGCTCATAGACAGATGGATACACGGATGTTTTTCTAAAAACACATTTTTGAACAAGGGGACCTGAAAGCATTTATGTCCAGTGAAATCTCAAATTAATCGAAATTAATGAAATAGTTCTACATTAACAGAGCGTGTAGAGAACGTAAAAATATTATGTTCTGTATAAATAAAAATGATTAACAGTGTAGTGTACTATTTCTGCTGGATTACAAAATAATCCTGAAGCTTCGAAAAAACGGAAAACGGAAAAATGTTACAGTGGAATTAAAAAAACACAAATTCTCTGGAAGAACATCTGCAGATTCGGTTAATAGGGTGAGTGCTATAACCAATGAGCTACCACAACAACATACCGGTAGGGCATTAAATTCTCAAACTGATTCCAGTTTTTACCCGGTAGACCAACTAGCATATTTCACTTCAAAGATATATCTTAATTGTGACTTACAGTTGTAAACATTTAATTCCCGGAACAGAAATAGTTTAAACGAACTATTTACCTATGTTGAATGTATGTTGTTTTATTGAAGGCCTAGCACGTCCGGATGTTACTTTTTATATTCAGAATCTTCTGAAAAACTCAACCCAATTTCCGGGATTTAAACACAGCTCTTCATGTGGTTTCTGTAATCAATGAGCTAACATAACAGTATTAGGGCATTAAATTCTGCAACTGATTCCGGATTTTATTGGTACACAAATTGGCATATATCACTTCTGATATAAATCTTAATAGTTATTTACATCCCTAAGTGCTTAATTTCCGAGACAATAATAGTTTACACAAACTATTGCTTATTCGTATATACTCATATTTATCACGGAAGGTTTATGAATATGTAAGTGGTAAAGTCTTATGTATGTGTATGACAGAGAATTTGGATACGAATTATATGTTAAAGTACTTTAAACAATATGAAAGAAGGCACTTCAAGAGAGTGTACGGTCTCCATGACCTATGATATTGTGCCGCATAATATGTATAAAGTTTTTAAGATGAATACGTATCATTATTGCTGCTGTATATATATCTATATTTATATATTTTAAAAGCGACTTTAAAATTGAGCTATTTTACTCTAAACTATGGCACCTTTGTTTGCTCTGAATTATCTACTATTTGTTAAGATGAATATAAATTCATCACTGTGTTCATAATAATTCCACAAGAAATATTGCTAGCAGTATATTGCAAAATTTAAGCTTAGCAAAGTTCAGAACTCTTTTGAAACTGTATCATTAAATCTATTTAATAGTCTTTCTAGCAATGTAAAAACATTGCCGTTATCATTATTTAAAAGAAAAATTAGGGCTGCTCTGCTTTCCAATCCATAGTAGAGTGTTTCTGAGCAAATAAACCATCTACCTATATCTATCTCCATATTTACGACTATCTCTATATCTCTAATCTCTATGTATCTATATGATCTCTATAGCTATATCTCTATGTCTATTTGTATGTATCTTTATATCTATCATCTATGATATCACTATTACAACTTACTATGACGTCTTTTAATCTTGTGTAACTTCCAGACGTATATTGATACCTTATTACGTTCTTGCTTTGAACGATGGTTTCTTTGTACTACACCCAGTCCATCTATAATTATAAATGCAAGTTCTGTAGTCGGTAGGCAAAATAAGTGGAAAGATAAAAAGACAAAAGTAGTGGGGAAGAGATCGTCACGAAGTCCACTTCGCCCATTTGCCAAAGGGTTTTACACAAATTATTGGTCAGCTGAGATTCTGCAGGTTTATCTACCACCTCAGATGCTTATCCTATCTTAGCTATCTCTCGGTAAGCTGGTCATATTTTCCTCAGGCACTTAATGCAAAGAATACATATAGGTATAAGATAAACAACGTAACAAAAGCTAATAAACAGAGTTGGAGATTTCAACGCGCGGGTAGCAAGCAAACCTGTAATAAACGCCATCGTCTCAACTCTGTTCTTCCGAGGCCTTGTTTCTGGTTCGTGTGCTCATAACATTCTCATCACTTGAGATCTAGCCCATGTCAGTTCCTCAAAGGGCTCTTAAGATGTTTCAGGGAGAAAAATGAAAGTCAGTTCACAAATAGCCTGCAAGCTAGAATCAGACAGCATAAAGGTTTCGTTTGTCACGATTCCTGCTTGTTTCCTAGGGTGTTGTTACTGTCATGACTTTGCTGTTCATCTGGTAGCAGTTCCTTCTGTAAGGTTTGCTTAAAACGAAGGAAATGTAAATAGTAATATATGTCTAAATAGTAGTAATTCGGAGGTATAGCAAATTGTTATTTTCTTGATGTCTGACGGCTCTCGCTCGTTAATGAACCTGTTCCTCAGAGTTTCTGATTTTTATTTTCTCTGTCACTTAAGTACTTAAGATAAACAACAAAATTCTATATTGGCATTTCAAAGTTTGTGAAGATTCCTGAATAATTCCGTTTTAGCGAAGGATGGATTTGTACCTCTGTAAGTGAAAGAAAACGTGTGATAAATACTTAACTCCACATTCCAGTTGGACATTATTTTAAGGCTAAGAAGTGAAGATATTGATCAAATGGCTTCTCCTATTCGATGTTATTTAGGATTAGGACAGAGGGGACTCAGCATCGAACCTATGCTTCCCTGGGATGGAAAGAAATGAGCTGAGAAGATACACTGGACGGCTGCAACCAGAAGCGATGACAGGATCCCTACAGTTTCCAGAATGAAGCCTCGGGCAGCCTGACCGAGGACCCCGCCCACAGATTATCCAACGGCTCCCCAGGGACGGCCCTTATCCCGGCAAGCAGTCGAGGTCGGGGATGGAAGGATCCTTTTCCCTGCCACGCTGCACCGAGCACCATCGCCGAGACTTCCAACTCTGAGAAAAACCAAAATGACAATGAAAAATAGAGGCAATAAATTCGAGGGGTGGAAAAAGTCTACTCAGTATTCAGCTGGCGGCACGGGAAAAATCCCGAGAAAACCCTTCAGCCAGTCCAGTCCGGTCATGGGAATCAAACCCGCGACATCCCGAATTCCGTGTTATTTACTTTCATGAAAACAACTGTAATTATTTTTATAAAAGTATTATTTCCTGATTAGGAATAAATATTTATCTTGAATTTCTTATGGTAATTAAGATCGTCCGCCATTCACCATTTTATAGTCTGAAAAACGTGTTTTATTTGAATTGTGTATGAGTATCATATACATTTTTGTGGTGCATTTTATTTGTCTGCAAAAACTGTAAGATATGGCAAACTCTTATTACGTGAACTAAAACATATATATCATCAAGCTGTAGAGTATATCTTAACATATTTTTAGCCTTTCCTAATTATGCAATACTATTAGTTCAAATTTGCCACATTATATGGAACGCAAGATAAGGTTTTTAATGGCCATTCACAAATATATTCAATTTTCTTAAACAAACATATTATTAATTAGAAAAACAGTAGAAAGGAATTTCTAAGAGCTTTAGGAGCTCATTGGGAGAGTGCCCTTTGGCACGTTTCATTTAGCACGGTTCTATGACTAGTTCAAATCTAGGGTTTAAACTTTTGGCTTCAAACATTAAGTAGTATACAGATGTAGAACCTCGTATAAGAAATGTCAGAAAAATCCAAATTAAAATAAAATTATTGTCTTCAGCCGGGAATCAAACCTGGCGTTTAGATTTAGGGGCCAGCATTTTTAAGTACTAGACCTCAAAGTCAGAACTTACAAACTGTACATCAACATAGTATTACCTAATTGAAAGATTTCCGGTATATATTATTTTCAATACGGCTTGTCCACGTGGCCGCGCTCGCTAAAGTGCCTCGCTTTGGTGTTTTGGAGCGCAGGGGATCGTTGGTTCGAGTCCCAGCTTGGGCTTGAGCGTTAGTGTGTTTGTAAATGTGTATATGTATGTAAAAATGGTAAATAAATAGGTTAACAAAGGAAATGTAGGAAACTGGTAAAAATGAGAAAAGAAGAATGCAGCGCCAGAGTTCTGTCTAGACTCCGGAATTAAAAACAACAACAACAAAAACCGAGTATATAAAAACGGAGTTTCTTCTTATAATTTGATAGCTGTTAAAATAAAAATTATTGGACAAAGAAAGCTTTACGAGTATTATACATAATATTTTATTAAATAAGTTTATTTACATAACCCACTTGAGAAATTCTGGTTGCTCCGACGACTCTGCCTGCTATCGGTAATTCGTTTGCATTTTTAAAATATATTGCATCCCTTCTTATTTCTCTCTCTCTCTCTCTCTCTCTCTCTCTCTCTCTCTCTGTTTCTCTCATACACACAAGCTCTCTCGCCACACTTTAAACCCTTTGATTAATTAATTTAATTTGCATATTCTATGTTTATTTTTACAAAGAAGTGCTGGTTTCCTGTAGTTCCTGCACCTTACCTGGGAAACTCACAAAAAACAGGGACATGAGAAGACGTTGAACAAGTTCTAGAGCTTAATGCTACCAAAGTACGTTAAAAAGGACTAATTTATGTGGAGAGTTGAGCTCCTGCATGTAGCCAGCCTTCTCTTACACGTCCAGTCGCCAAACACAAACATGGGACTCGTCTCCGTACGCTCCATTTAACCACCTTCTTTCTCAAGCCACACCTCATTTATCAGCTGCTTGTAGAGGTCACTACTCTAAAGCGGCATTATAAAAGGTGGGCGGTAAAAACCGGCAACATTAAAAGCAGGAAATGGCTGCGGGAGAAATCATAACATTTTTGAATGAGGATTTCTTTACAAACAAAAACATATTTATCATGAGATGACATCCTTGAGACTTCAGCACAAGAAAGTATCTCATAGCTTTTTCCCTACCAACATTCACAAACTTCGCCAGTTCCGATATCTTCCATTTTCTACCCCTACTTTCGAGTTTCGAGTGGTAAAATGTAATTTTGTAATTCAACCAAATCGTGATTGTTTTATGCTCCAATTTTATCCCAATCAGATTATCATCCCCCTAGCCTTTGTTTCATAGACATTTTAAGAATGTCAATTCATTTTACTTTCTCTACACTTTTATAGTATATAGAGAAGGTATTATATTGCACTCAAAAATGCGATACCGAGGTTTCACCAAAAATACAAGTTTTGGGTCGCTCTGAATCCAAGTCCCGTGTGTGTGTGTCTGTGAACAGCATAGCTTAAAAAAAAAAAAAAAGACCAAACTGTAATAAACCAAGTCAGAGAGCAATTGGCGGCAGAAGATAAAGCTAACGTCATTTTCTGTGTGTTGGCCTGTAGTTTCCCTTCCTCCCAACCCTTCCCCGAGGGTGGGGGAGTAAGGCGCAATAGATCAGTACGTGGTCGCAGTTGCCGAGGTGTACCCCTGATAACATCCTCTAAACTCTAGATACAGCATAACATTCTTAAAATTAGATAGAGTCTGACGGAAAAATGCAATGCTATGGCCGGGATTGAACCACGGAACTCGTGGTCGGTAGCCGGTTGCTCTAACCACTGAGCTACCATGATAGCATACCGGTTAAATTCCCCAAAATACTATTTTAAGACGTTATACCTTAATAGCGACTTACATTGTTAAAAAGCTTGTTCTTCCATTTCTTTCATGCTACTCGAGAAAAAATTAGCAGAAATGGTCGTTTTACTTACTTGTAACTAGAAGGGAAATACGGGAATACACTAGGGTAAAGTGATAGTCAATTTTTTTAAAAACTGGTTGCCATGTGATTGAAACCTTGTTAAATAATCCAGTTTCAGTATATTCATATATGTTATAAATGTAACAGAAATCAAATGTGTAATTTAAAATGTATTTAAGAAGAGAGCATTGTTGATGCCTCAAAGCATCATGGGACATGTACAAGACGGAGTGCCATTTTGTCTCTAGCGTCATCTTCGTTGTGTGAGGACATATGAAATGAAATGACATAATCGCATCGGTACGGTTAATAATTAGTGTTATAAAGTAATCGGAAGCCATTAGCTTCAAAGTGTATCATTAAAGTGAATAAAAGGGTGGAGTTATTGCTCCTAAATTAGAATCTTATTTAAATATAATAAGCTAACAATTCCTAACTCGAGACTAACGTTCTGAGATAGAAACAGAAAGAAGAAATCATCGCTTGACTAATGAATCTAGACCGAGGCATATTAACTATTATATCAAACCTCAAATAAATTGCAGCAAACAGAATCTCGTTAAAGGTAATATCCGATAATAGCAGAGTACATATTATTTTCGGGGATAAAAAAGTAAACAATTTCGTGATTCTCTAAGGTTATAAAGCGCTTTTATTATAAATAACGAGTGTATACTGAAGATTGAATTAATATTTTAATTTAAGTATTATGGAATAATATTTTGATCAAAACCATTGTCAAGGTTTTCCGTCCAGTTTTTTCTTTGTTTAGCCTTCTAAGTAATATATTTTTACTTTCTCTACACGCACTGTGCACATAGTGTATAGAGAAGGTACTGTAATGCACCAAAACATTCGATACCGAGATTTCACCGGAAATACATGTTTGAGGACCCCCTGAATCCAAAAAAAAACAACATTTTTACAAAAATGGCCGTGTGTCTGTTTGTCTGTGTAGGTTTGTGTGTGTGCAGCATAGCTCAAAAACGAAAACTTGGAATTTAAGTTCAGTATCTTCCAAGGATGCGACACGAGGATATTCAAGAAAATTCCTCACCGCCAACTACCCTTTACATGGAACTTTTTCAACATTTTTGATTTTCTCAAAATATCTAACGATTTAATTAAATTATTGCATATTAAAGATGTTTACAGGACAAATAAAATTTAAATCTTGAATTTTCTGGGAATAGCCTCTGAAGACATGTTTATTCTGGATGAATTTTGCAGAATTTTGTATAACTGGCGAACCGTAAGAGATAGACACAGATTTATTTCACAAAAAATGTAGAGCTTGTTAAAATACACAATGTATGTTATATACATTTATTCGTGGAGTTTGCCGTTTTTGACATTTTTTTTTGTTATGTGTTTCAGCTTTAAAATATTTATACTTTTCTGATAATGAAATTTGTGAACTCCTGTTCATGCAAGCAAAGGAACTTCAATCACACAGCAACCAGATTTTAAAAGATTTGCCTATGGTACTCTCTTACTTTCCTTCTACTTACAAGGAACAAAGGAATAAGATCATATCTGCTAATTTTTTCTGGATTAGCATGAAGTAGATAGAATAATAAGCTCTTTAAAATCTTTATTGCAGACAAAGTCATGTAAATAGAACACATCAGATTTCTTACAGGAGTAGGCTACCAACCTTCTGCCAACCTGCAGAACCAGAGTTTTTCTTTCGGGGAATTATTCTTAGATGATTGACCTCTCTACCACTAACAAGAGTCCTCTTCCCGCTTTTGTCGAAGTTTTCTCTCCTAGGCGAGTTGTCTTCCCAGACTGAAGAGTATCACCTTCCCATTGTGGTTTGCTCTTAGCTTCTCTTCACCTTTGATAGGTCAGGAGCTAATGCTCCCTGCCTCTAATAGTTACGCAGGAAAAATAAATACCCTCCAAATAAAAAAAGGACAAAGACAAGGATGTGGATAATCACCTCTGCTATTCGTAACACAAAAATAGAATTTTATAAAAATAGTTAATAATCCTACCTCAAAAACTGTAAATACTATTAGTCCTAATATTCCATAAATTGTTAGTCATTTTTCTTCTCTTAATATATGTACAGTATTATGGTTTAAGAAATTTGAATATATTTTTGTACTTTTTATATTGTTCTACAGGATTAATATTTTGTTATTCTTTTTGTTTATTTTATTGTAATTTATGAGGGGATTTTAATTTGGCAGATATATAAATTAAGAGAAGACCGAAAACAATTGCCCTAATTAAAGAGAAGCAAATAAAAACAATTATTGTTCGCGGATGATCAGATATCGTTAGCACATTCGGAAGGTAATTTACAAAGTTCGGCGAATATCAGAATGAAATAATAAAGGAATATAAAATGAAAATATCTTCTCAGAAAACTAAATCAACGGCAATGTATGGGAAAAATGAAAGACGAGTAAAAATAGTGATAAGAAAATAATAGAACAGATATCCAGTTTCAATTATTTGGGATGTCATAAGTATAGAACGAATAAATGAAGATTTGGAAAGGAACGTAGTAAAATATAATAAACTGAATGGATTAGACATATTTTGAAATAAATATGAGAACGGAAATAAAATATATTGTAATATGTGAGTGAAACCTGGACATTGAGAAGTAAAGACCAACGACGGTTAAAGCAGCACAAATGTACTTTATGACTAGAAGAGTTAGAATTAGGAACCAGGATATAAGAACACAGTTGGAAGTCCAAAGTATAGCTGACGAAATATGTAACTATCAGAAGCAATGGAAAGAACATGTTATGATAATGTCATCTTGTAGATTACCTAGGCTACCAATGTATTATAAACCTAAGGGAACAAGAGACATACGACCAAAAGACGATGGAGTGACCAACACAACCGATATGAAATTAGCCTCGGAACAGGTCATTGGCCTAAACCTTGGAAGGAAGAAATAGAAGAAGATCAAAATCATAAGGATACATATCCTCTAATTAAACATATACAGATTGCTTGAAGGAAAAGAATACATCCTAGCCCATTCTTCATTCGTTTCCTTCAAGCAATATGTATATATTTAAGAAGAAGGAAATGAAATGTAGTAATGAAAGGAATGATAGGTTAGTTCAGGATCAAATTATCCAACCCAGCATTTGCCAGGCGACAGGGAAAACTGGGGAAAAAGCTTCAGTCAGGTTGGTCGGCTTTGAGGGTTTTGGCCCTTGATTTCTCATTACGAATTGCAGAATTGGTTTATCAAGGCTCTACCTAGCTCGGTAGGGGGTAGATACGGAAAGTAAAACGTCATCATCTTTACTGGATTCATAGTGTGTTGAGTAGAGTACCTAAATTTTGTTCGGTTCCAGATTCCATTCCTTGCGGGGCTCCAAAAATGTGTTTCGGTAAAACCTTGGTATGTTCAGAATCTAAATGTGAGTGCTTGAATTATTTCAAATCCAACCAAAATATAACTCAAGACTATTTCAACCACTATCCACTATCCAAAAATCCAAAAAATATTTTAGAACTTGCACCAATATTCAGAGTTACAATGACACCAGACATGACTGTACCCATCTGGCAGCGTGATCCATCATCTCATGTCCGCACGACACAGTCCATCACGCGTGAGAAAATCTTGCAGCAGGTGTTTGTACTAATCCCCTTGCCTAATTCACATCCTCTTTCTCCTTATAATTTGCCCCACTTCTTTTTATTTGCATGTTCCGAGCATTGCTCTCGCCGCTAATGTCAACCATTAGCCTGCCATGAGCAATAACTAACTCAACATACAAATCTTCTTTCAGACCACGAATTTGCTCTCTGATGTGTTTATATAAGGAGCACAAACAGAGAAGCCTCAAGACTACAAAAAGAACAGAAGTTGGGTTATGCTTACAACATACTAGAAGAGTATGGCCTCGCAGATTGCTTATTGCCGAATAAATTTCCGTTTATTCCGCGAAATGTTTGTGATTTGCTTTCTGCTCTTCAGGGAGACAAAACTAAAAAAAAACGCTTCATTGCTGGGTAACTGCAGTTCTTCGCGAAACAGCTGACGTAACTAAAGTTTTCAAGGATGGATAATTACGGCTCTTATCCTCGTATCTATTCGATTTGTATGGCTCATTGTATCCGTGCAGGGAAATGAATGAAACATATCTTCTAAACTCCCGAGGAAACCGAAATACCTCTAACGTTTCATCTAAGTAGAACCTTCGTGTGGCATCCCTGGAACATACTAAACTTAAATACCAAGTTTGATATTTTACAAACTTTTCGTTTTTGAGTTATCGTGTTCACACGGACACACGGACCTTTTTCTGAAAATACCGGTGATATCTCGGTATCGAATTTTTTGGTGGAGTGCAATACATTCTCTATACACTATGTTCATAGTACGTGTAGAGAAAGTAAAAATGAGGGTTCTTTATGAGCAAATGCTAGTCACTCATAGAATAATTGGTTAGTTGTCTCATCTGACCGTTGACACTGTATACAGGCAGGATTTGTCGTGTAAAGAAGCTAACTTTTAGCAGTATTCACGACCTGCTTCTGTCCAATCTCTGTACGAGAGGTTTGCCTTTAGTCATGAAAGTTCCTAATTTTTTCCAGAAATAGCAGGGATTGTCTTGGGCTTTGACGATTTGGTAAATCATAAATTTTCGAAATGTACATTTATGGTTAATTAATTCAGTTAGTTTTAATACTATTGTCGTTTGATTATTTTAATTTGACCAATTACCTTCATTGTGCAAAATCTTCTGTTCGAAATGAAAACCCTCCAAATATCCTCCCAGCAACAAAACCCAACCCCATCTCATTATGAATGAGTGTTTACTTTGCCAAATCCAGAATATTAAAGAGAGCAACATTTTTCATTTTATTACTCAGAAGACATTCTCTTTCAAGCAGAATGTATCAAAATTGTCTTCTGGTGAACATGCTTAACTCTCTCTCCCATTAAGTGCGCTTTTGTTTACTTTATCACTAAAGAATAAATCAAATATGTTTTATAGTTTTATTTCACTAAGTGTTGAAAAATCAGATCCCTTCCTGCTGAAAACTCTCAAGTTTTCTTCCCACCGAACACATTTCTTAGTAGTATTTTTTCTTTCCACTTTGCGATTAAAATCTCTATTGTATGTCCGCTCTTTCCTTAAAGAATGTGTGTATTTTATTCAGATGAAAATGTTTAAAGTGCCGACATCGAAATAATTTTAATACCGTCTCCCACTAGCTTTTTGTATTTCCGCCCCCGCAAGAATGAAGGTAGCAATATTACCATTTATATTTATGAAAAATATTGACATTTGTAGCGAGAATCTTAAACTTGCCTCCCGCCGACCATTTTTATATGCTCTTCTGTTAGGGATTTTTTGTACCACATTCGAGTATTTGAACTTTTTCTAAGCAATAATGAGCCAGACTGCCTCCGTGGTCAGGTGGTCAGTAAGCTCACTTCTCACCCGGAGGTCCCGGTTCGATTCCCGGCTGGGGTGTGGAATTTTTCTTTAACCAGAGTTGTTCCCTATCACCCATAGATTCTGGGGGCATGTATGATAGAGTGAATGTATGCGAGTTTGAGAAAAATAAAACGATTTAAACCCAACGTAAAGAACCTACTGACGAGTTGTTGCTGATGCAAAGCTCCCGATGTGACCTTAGATGTTAAATGGGGCTATATAAATGAAACAATAAAAAAAAAAGTCTGATGTGCTCCATTCACATGACTTTCTCTCGTCTCTGTAACAAATTATTGTTAGTAAGCTTATCCTTCTGTTTCATACTAAAACATAAGCAGAAACGGACTTATTACTGAGTGCCTTATACGTAGAAGGGAAATAAGGGGGCTAAACTGACAGTCAAATATTTTAAAATGTGGTTGCTATGGGACTGGATTCCATATTTTTGCGTGGCCAAACATTGATAAGTTCCCATATGGGAAAAGTTTTATAAACTGAAATCATTAATAAGGAATGTCTCGAAAACGGCCAACTCCACGAAAAAAATGCATATGGTGTAAATTGTGTGTTTTATCGAGATCTACATTTTTGTGTAATAAGTTTTTGTTCGTCTCTTACGGTTTACCAGTTATGTAAAATTCAATAAAAATCGACCAGAATGGAAAGGTCTTCAGAGGCTATTCCCAGAAAATACATTTCGTTCGTCATAAAAGTATGCTAAACATACGGTATTTTAATCAAAATCGTTAGAGCCATTTTAGAGAAAACAAAATTTTTCAAAAAATGTTCCATGTAAAGGGTACTTGGGGATAGGGGAGTTTTCTTGAAAACCTTCGTGTCGCATCCTTGTAGGTAGGTAGGTAGGGGGATTTACCTTTGGCTGCTTCAGGGATTTTCCCTCTTCAGCCAGGATTATTATTTAGAGAAGAGACGGAAGGCAGGCGGGTAGGCTTTTTTTTATTTTTTTTATTTATTCATCAAATGATTTACAATTGGTTACAAATATGAGTTCGCAATTATTACATTTTTCTTACTTTGTTTGCAATCGGTTTAAAGATAGAATGGTTACACTTTAGGTATACAATATAGTTATTTATGTTAGTGTGGTATAAATATTGATCTTAACTTAATTCTAAGATACTTATACTATAGGTGATATTCTTTTGTTTATATCTGTAGTGTTTGTTGTAAATGCTGTCTAATTTCTTCGTCTTCTAGTTGTTTTTCTCTTTCGTATTGTTCTATAATTGCTTTTAGTGGAGGGTCTTTTGATTGTTTTTCGGACTGAAGCTGGGTCTGTTTTAGTTCCTTTCCTCTTGACAGTAGTTTCTGGCGATGTGGTCTGTGCTCTGTATTCGTGATATATTTCCTAGTCATTTTGGCAATGCCTTCGCCTATGGGTTTCGTTTTGGAGATTGTGTGTATTTCATCTCATTTGGTCCAAGGGGGTAGTTTCTGGCATATTCGCAGACACTTTCTCTCGAAGTGATGAATTCTTTTCTTGGTGGTTTCAGCTGTGATGGGTATGAGTGTTATTACTGCGTGAGTTAATAGTTGTACAGTTGAGTTAGTATTTGCGTATTCAGTCCTTCTTGTCCTGCTTTGGATAGAAAATACAATGTGGATAGTCCTGCTTTCGCATGGCGTATTTTTGTGATGTAGTGTCTTCTGGTGTTCATTTTGTTGCTTAAGGTTATCCCTAGGTATTGAATTGGGATATTGCGTTTGTCGTATTTTATGGTTATTTTTTTATGTTTAATCTTGTGGCTTCTATGAAATATGATTGCCTGTGTTTGGCCTCTTCGAGCTTCCCTTTGAGCACCAGTAGGCGGTGTCATCAGCGGACTGGGCGAGGCGTATTGACGGGTAAATTGGCTGTGGTGTGTCGTTTGTGTAGAGGATGTACAATAGGCCTGAGATGGCGCTGCCTTGTGGTGTTCCGGCTTTAAGGTGGGTAGGTGACAAGAGGGTGTTGTTGATTTTTATAATGCTGTTCGATCTTGTAGAAAACTGGCTGTCCATCGGATGATTATGGTTGGGAGTTGCATTGTCGCCATTTTGTATAGCAGTCCTTCAGTCCAGCAGCGGTCGAAGGCGCTCTGAATATCTAGGAAGGTTGCGACAGTCATAGAGCCTCTGTTAGTTTTCTCTTTAGTTTCAGATGTGACTCTCATGAGTTGGTCTTGTATTGTGATGGTGCCTCTAAACCCTGCTTGCGTTTCGGGTAGGAGGTTATTGTCCTCTGCGTATTGGCTCATCCTTAGTGCTAGTATTTTTTTAGAACTTTTGAAAGAGTTGCTGTTAGTGATATTGGACGGTAATTTGCTGGGTTGTTGTTTGGCTCTCCGGCATCCTTGGAAGACACCAAACTTAAATAACAATACACATACATAAACACAGAAACACACTACACACACAGACACACACAAACACGCGCGCACACACTCGGACCTTTTTGTAAAAATGTTTCTTTTTTATTCAGGGGGACCTAAAACATGTATTTCCGGCATGTATACATAGTGTGTAGAGAAAGTAAAAAAGAAGCAAACTTAGTTTAACTCGGTGTAAGAATGTAGGAGCCTAACGGAATACACACACACATACATTTGTCACTTATTATATGTTTTAAAAGTATGTTATTAATTATTACACTTGGAACAATAGCTTATGCAAGACATTTGATGGTATATTCGTAGAGTGGAAACGCTTTGATGTGTGTTCAGTAATCAGTAGTGAACAACATTGTATGTTTGAACTAATATCAACTGACATCAAATAAGGCAGTGCCCAGCCCCACAGTTCAGAAAGATGTGCGGTTTGGCTTCATACTAATGCCTCCTAAACATGTAATCTTCCTTGTCCTTTAAAGGAGACATGAAGGAAAAGCACTGTCATTCTGACGGAAACACGAAAATTGCTAAATTGGAGACTCACAACAGAAACCAAAACATTAACAAATGGCTGCAAGGCCTAGATGACGGAAGATAGTAGCTATGCTAGAGGAAAAAAATTAGTATCACAGAAAATTATACAAGCCCTGAAATGGGTGGACCACCAATTCCTCAATCATAGCTTGCAATATGGGAACATCCTACACACATATGTTAAGTTGCTGTTGCCAAGCCAACGTTGCGTTTGCAATTTACATTCCTTGAATTTGCTTCATTGGAGTTCCAGCAGCCACAGCTACTGACATGACGTGAAAAAACTCCCTTGCGGCGTGGAAGCCTGATATTTCACTAGGTAACAGGTGCTGTACCTGTGGTGGGCGGCTAGACGTAAACAACTGTTACATCGAACATGACCTTTACAAAGATCATCTCAACTTGCTATTTACCGCTTTGGTTCCCGGTGTGCTCTCTGGTGTGTACACAATATCAACAATATCCTGTCTTCATTGTACATTGCTTTTCATACGCAGAAACTAGAGGAACTATTGCTTTCCATCCAAAAATTCGATACCGTGATTTCACCGGAAAAATGCATTAAGGCAATTGAAAACAAAAATCACATTTTTCAGTAAAAGGCTCGAATGTGTGTGTGTGTGTGTGTGTGTGTGTGTGTGTGTGTGTGTGTGTGTGTGTAAGCGTATGAATAAGGCAGCTTAGAAACGAAAAGTCGGTCAGTATCACACTAAGTTTCGCTACTTCCATTCAAAATGCCTATTACATTGAAAAATTTTCGTTATTTTTATTGTTTTTTTTTCAAATATTCACAAATATTTACTCAAAAACCGTATATTCTTCATTTTTTAGGAATGGCTAATAAATCTTAGATTTAGGATTCGGATTATGCACGGACGTAGCACTAGGGCACTGGAGTAGAGCACCGGACGTAAGTCTTTGTGACCCTTTGCCTCTTACGTGACCCTAGCGAGGAAGGGATGAGGGAGACACCAGAAGCGCGGTAGATATTAACGACAAACGCAAGCATGGACAGGGTCCCTAACGGTTACAGAAGGAACGCTTCCGACGCCTCCTGGTGACTACTCACGAGCTCCATGGCACCGGCAGTCCCTCAGAGGAAGCGAAATGTCCCGATCGAGCGGTCTGACGACGGCACCAGAAAAAACATCCATCATCCCAACTCACCGAACACCGTCGCTTAGTCCTTCAACCCTGAAAGAAATGGCTAGGAAGTTACGGAAACTGGAAACCCAGCGTTCGCCTGGCGAGTCGAGAAACCTTGTAAAAATCTATAGATCAGGTAGGCCGGGCATGGGAATCGAACCTGTGACATCCCGAATGCGGACAACAGACGAAATCCCCTAAGCCACGTTTGGTAAACCGTATGAGATAGAGAACATCTTGCTACAGAAATAATGAAGATCTAATTAATCAAACAATTTATGTCAAATTATTTTGTTACGTTGCTCATTTCCGAGACATTGTTTGTTTGGGTTTGAATTTTCAAACATTGCTATTCAAGCTGAAACTCGCAGATAGTTTTTCTTGTGGTTATCCAAAGAGCATGGAATTTCAAAACCATGATATGTTGACCCAGTTTTTTAAAAATCTGACTATCGCCTGTACCTACCACATCTTTTTTAAAAATGCAACAGAATGTGTAAAATTCACCTAGTGTGGTAGTGGCGTGTCTGACCCACATTCAAGAGCTCTCGAATTCGAATTTTAGGGTAAGCTATCCGGATGATTTTTGGGTGCTTTTCGGGGTCGGATAGCTCTAAGTTCTCTGACTGTTTGAACATCATTTAGTCAGTTTAATTCATCCATCATCCGATGTGACCTATTAGGTGAGAGGACCTTAAACTTTAAAATCTGATATGTTTCAGTCCCATAATTTTCGTTAGCTGTTCCATATTCAAACTATCTTACAAACGATTATTATTTTATTTACATCAGGCTAATAAAGATAAACATTAGCAGAGTTGGTGTTATTACTTGTTTTCTTGTTAGTAGAAGGAAAGTAAGGGAATAAATTAGGCTAAAGCGATAGTCAAATCTTTTAAAAGCTGGTCGCTAGGGAAACAATAATCGGTTCACGTTGCATGGTCCCGTTTGAAAGTTAGATAGTTTAAAATTGAAGCCAATAACAAGGAATATCTTGAAAACAGTCAAATCTACAATAAAAACGTATCTGTATGACATAAATTATGTGTTTTAACGATATCTACACTTTGCATGTAATACGTTTTTGTCTAGCTCTTACGGTTTAACCGTTATGCAAATTTCTACATAACTCTTCCAAAATAAGAGCTTTTCAGAGTCTTTTCTCAGAAAATTCAAAACATACATTTTATTTTTATGTAAAGATATTTAATATGGGGTATTTTAATCAAAAGCGTTAGAGCAACGTTGAGAAAAAAAAAATTAAAAAATTGTCTATATAAACAGTAGTTTGAGCTGGGAGATTTTCGTGAAAATCTTCATGTCACATGCTTAGAAGATAGTAAATATAAATACCAACTTTAATGTGTAGAAAAAAATATAATAAATATGTAAATATATTCAAATATCTTAAAGAAACTACGTCCAAAATTATATCCTTAGAATAAAATCCCACTAAAAAGGTATACCACACGAAGTAAAATTTGATGCCCCAAAATTCCAAAATTATACTTAACATCTTAATACACAAATTAAATAAAAATTAAAATTTAAAAAAAAACAAGAACTAATTTATGAAGTCATTTCGTGTCTACAGACACAAACACACATGCTTTTTTTGCGGACTCAGGGGGCCTCAAACATGAATTTTCGGTGCAATCTCGATACCGAGTTTTTGTGTGGAATAAAATTCACATACGTATTAGAGAAAATAAAAATGTGTAAAGCTGCAATATTTATCTTGGTTACTTCACAAGAAATACTTAGAGAAATAGAAGAATATTTGTAGAAGAGGAAGTACAGAAAATCAAATGAAAGTATCATTCCGATTTTTAATGTATTTATGATATTTTAGAGATTCTGGAAGAAGGCACCTCTAACAGAATGATTAAATATTGTTTTCATGTACCAAAAGGATATCACATGAGAGCTCATTCAACAATAGATCATAGGTTAGAAATGTTTATCATAGGTTTTAGGAAGACGTAAATTAAAGTGGAATAGAGTTAGATAGAGGAGAAAGTGTCATTCTAACGACTGCAAAAATGAGCCATAACATTTTTTTCAGTATTAATCAAACGGAAATAGTAGCCATATAGCGGTGAAAAATGCCTGAGCTAAGGCAATGAAATCAACGTTAGCTGAGGCAAAGAACTATAAGTCTAAGTACATCTTAAGTTTCAAACATACATTTAAGTTATTCCTTTTCCGAAGAACCTACCTCTTAACTTAGAGAGCATTAAATATTAAACCGTTCATTATTGTTTTTACTTTCTCAAAATGGTGATTCATCACTATACATTTTAAGATATTGTAAATAAAGCCCAATTTTTCAATAGTATGCTAATGCATATGAATTTTGATTAACATTAGCAATATTGGCTCAAAAATCAGAAAAATTTATATTACTTTCTCTACATGTACACAGTGTGTAGAGAAGGTATTGTATTGCACCCAAAAATTCGATACCGAGATATCACCGGAAACAAGATTTTTGGACCCCCCTGAATCCAAAAATAGCATTTTCGAAAAAGGTCCGTGTGTGTGTGTGCGTGTGGACAACATAGCTCAAAAACTACCGTTAAATACCCAACTTGGTATTTAAGTTTGGTATCTTCCAAGGATGAGACACGCAGATTTTCAAGAAAATGCCTCACCCCCAACTACCCTTTACATGGTAAAAATTTCGAATGCTTTTATTTTCTCAAAAATGACAAATGATTTTTATTAAAATCTCTTATATTTAAGATATTTACATAACAAATAAAATGTATATCTTGACTTTTCTGGAAATTGCCCCTAAGACCTCTTTATTCTGGACTATTTTTATTGCATTTTGCATAACTGGTAAACCGTAAGAGGTAGACAAAGACTTATTACACGGAAAGTTAGATCACGATAAAGCACACGATTTATCTCATAATTTTTTTTCGTGGAATTAGCCGTTTTCGAGATATTCTTTGACATTGATTTCAGCTTTAAATTACTTCTGGCCACGCAAAGAAACAGATTTCAAACCCATAGCAATCACATTTTAAAACATTTGATTGTCAGTTTAGCCTGGTGTAACCCTTATTTTCCTTCTACTTATAAAGAAACTAAGTAACAATACCGTTTCTGTTAGTGCTTTAGCATTAAATAGAAGAATAATGCTTATTAACAATAATTTGCTACAGAGATGTAGGGAAAGTCATGTGAAAGGATTTTTTTTAATAAATGCCTCCATTCTTTTATGAATGTTATATAACCACACTTCTGTAATTTCCTAATTTCTGAAATTACCAAAACCTACAGACTTTACGTAATAAATGTATATGTTTGCAAAATTACAAAATTAACACTGTAAATCATGTTCTAAATCGACTTCTCTGACTCATTGACTCATGTGTACTCGACCACTGACCTCGGAGCCGACTGGAGGGGGAGCGTGATAGCCAATTCGTCACTGGGCGAAGGTCGTAGCACAATACTTGCGCTTCTTGCCCGTTTATTTCAACAGTTAATACAGCTGCGGTGAAACCTTGCTCTTAATTCTTAGCTATTGCATACACCAGGCAGACTTCTGTGTGTCGTAAATAGCTCGCTGCATCTGTAAACGCTTGGGGGAGATTTATGGCTGGAGTGCATTACTTCCGATTCTTCTTAAAGATATCCTATGACGCTCAGATAAAAAGCTACGCGCTCATCAGCTGTTCGGTAAAAACATGCATGACTGTTTGTACATTATATCTAATTTAAATACATTATGAAAAGTGGTGAAAATTATGCAGAATTGGTCGAAAATTGAGAGTCCTGTTTATGACGAATATGGCACATGAACGTTTTGAAGCTCAACTGTATGTGCCATTTAAGCCTTTTTTATACAAATTATTTTTAAGTAATAGCCAAACATTTATGAGTATAATTGGGATCTTGCCAGCGCAGTGAGAAGATTAAGAACTGTAAACGGTCTTGCAATTTGTCTTCGTTCTGGAAAACGTTTAAAAGCTGTATACGCGATACGTTCCTTGGCAGATATAAAATACCCTGGAAGAGAAAAAAGTGCACTTTAATGCTGTAAATTTATTTAATGCCTAAAGTGCTCCAATTAGTCTTTTACAACCTAATGTTAAATAAGGAACTCTGAACACTTCCGATTTCTGAATAGATCTATCAAGTCATAATAAGATTTTATGCCCCCCCCCATACACACATGTATTGCCCTCACGTGGTCAGTTTTGTAACAAAAACATTTAGATTAACGTTTTGCAATACTTCATATTAGACGTTATCAATAAAAGTGAAAGGTAAAAAAAAATGTATCTATCCCATTCACATGACTAGTGTGAATAGTCTCAATATTTCACCGGAATATATGTTTCGAGGTCCCCTGAGTACAAAAAAGCATTTTTAGAAAAAGATCCCTTTCTTGGTTAAATACCAAATTTGGTATTTAAGTTCAGTTTCTTCCAAGGATACCCACCCCACACTTTATATGGAAAAAATTTCAAGATTTTAGATTTTCTCAGAAATGGCTTTAATTATTTTGATTAAGGTGCAATTTTTTTAAAATACTTACACTACAAATAAAATGCAAATCTTGAATTTTCTTAAGTCTTCTTCATTCTGGATAAGTTTTGTATATCTGGTAAACTAAGTGATAGACAAAATCTTAGGACACAAACAATGTACATAGTTCTCATCAAAAAACACAATGTATGTCATATATATTTTTGATTTTTGGGCTAACCATTTTTCTTGTTATTCTTTTAAGTGTTAAAACACCTTTGTTTCTCTATAAAAGCCAGCAGTCCGTGCTTCTTTTGTTCCTGACCGTCAAAATAACAATAATAATCGCATAGCGACACCTTGTAAACCAATTGACTATCGCTTTAGTCTAGTGTATTCCATCCTTCTAATCTTTTGTAAGAAGTTTATTTGCAGAACAGAAAGAGAAAGTCATGTGAATGGAACACATCAGATTTTTCTTCTGGTTTTACACGGATAACGGTATTTCAACTCATCGCTAAGCGAACAGCTGTTAAACGATTTTACATTCGCTTTAGTTAAGTGCATTTCCTTATTCCCCTTGTGCCTGCAAGAAAACGTGAACTAAAAATATTTCTGTTAATATTCGAATTAGCATGAAGAATTTAGAATAATAAGCTGTTTTAAGAATAGTTTACTAAGGGATGGATAGAGAAAAATTATGTGATATAACAAATCAGAATTTTTTAGTTTGCATTGTGTGTTTGTTCAAGCAACCCCAAAATTTCTGCTACTCTCGAAATATTACATCAACCAACTTTTTATTTAATCGTCCTGGATTATTTTATATACGGTCTTCAAAAATGTATGGTATAATGTATACATATTTCTGAACAATATTTCATCTTCTAAGTATTAGCGAAAGTAAAAGGAGCTCAGAAATGCTGGCATATAAGCGATCAAATGTTTGATAACGTTTTTAAACTATTATTGCCATTTAACTTGTATTTTGAGCATATTTAACAAATGAGAGAATATTGCAAGGAAACCACTGGTTAACTCATAGAAATAAATGAAGTTGTACTCCATAAAAACACCGTGTTCCCTATATAGTATGCGTTGATGAAAATCGGGTTTCACTCGAGTACACCAGTTCAAAAATCTGTGTACCATTCACATGACTTTCTCCATATCTCTGTAACAAACTATTCTTAAAAAGCTTATACTTCTATTTACTTTATGCTAATCGAGAAAAAAATTAGCAGATATAGTCTTATTACTTGCTTCCTTGTAAGTAGAAGTGAAATAAGGGAGCATCATAGGTTAAAGTCATAGTCAAAAGTTGGTTGGTATGTCACATGAAGTTCCTCTGTTTGTATGGACAGCAGTTGATAAATTTCTGTATGAGAAAAGTATAGGTTCTTCAAAGCAGAAACAAAAAACAAGGAATAACTGAAAAACAATGAACTCCACGAAAAAATGTATGCAACATAAATTGTGTGTTTTAACGTGTTCTACATTTTTCGTGTAGTAAGTTTTTGTCCATCTCTTACGGTTTAGTAGTTATTTAAAATTCCGTAAAATTCATCCAGAATAAAGTACTCTTCAGAGGCTATTCCCAGAAAATTCCAGATACACATTTTATTTGTCGTGTAAATATCTTTAATATACGATATTTTAATCAAAATCGTTACAGCCATTTTTGAGAAAATCAAAAATTTCGAAAAATGTTCCATGTTAAAAGTAGCTGGGCGTGGGGGGATTTTTCTCAAAACCTTCGTGTCGCATCTCTGGAAGATGCTAAACCTAAATAGCAAGATTTCACCGGAAATACATATTTTGGGAACCCTGAATCCAAAAAAGCATTTTTACAAAAAGGACCGAGTGTGTGTGCGTGTGTGTGTGTGTCTGTGGATAGCATAGCTCAAAAACGAAAAGACCGTTAAATACCAAACTTGATATTTAAGTTTGGTATCTTCCAAGGTTGTGACACGAAGATTTTCAAGAAAACCCCTCCACCCCCATCTACCCTTTACATGGAACTTTTTTAGAAAATTTTGGTTTTCTCAGAAATGACTAACAATTTTGATTAAAATGTCAAATATTAAAGATATTTACCTGACGAGTAAAATATATGTCTAGAATTTTCTGGGAATAGCCTCTAAATACTACTTTATTCTGGATGAATTTTATGGAATTTTTCATAACTGCTAAACCGTAAGAGATGGGCAAAAATTTAGCACACAAAAATGTAGAGCACATTAAAACACACAATTTATGTCAAATATTTCTTTCGTGGAGTTCGTCGCTTTTGACATATTCCTTGTTTTTGGTTTCAGCTTTGAAAATCTTACACTTTTCTCATACTTTGTCAACTACTGCCCATACAAACAAAGGAACTTCAGTCACATAGCAACCAGCTTTTAACTATCACTTTAACGTATAGTACTTCCTTATTTCGCTTCTACTTATACAGAAGCAAGTACTAAGACTATTTCTGCCATTTTGTTCTCGATAAAAATGAAGTAAATAGAAGCATAAGCTTTTTAACAATAATTTGTTGCAGAGATGTAGAGAAAGTCATGTGAATGGAACACACAAGATTTTTTTAAATTGTTTCCATGTAATGGAGATAGGTTGAGGAGATGCTTTTTAAATCTTCGTGTTATATCCTTGAAGATGCTTGAAGATATATCGATTTTTTATTCGAATGTACTAAATAGAGAAAGTAAAAACTAAATGTAAATAGGAATGTGCTTTGTAATGTAAGATGTGGAGACGTTCTTCTGTCATTTTACCACATTTATACGTGGTATCTTCCGCAATTAAGTAAATGTTTTTTTTTTTTTTTTTTTTTTTTTTTTGATAGTTCTGAGGCAGTGGTTGTCCTTAAGCTATTCCAACCTCTCTTCTCTTCAATAAACACCCACATTTCTACCATTTTCTTTTTATTCAAAGTAGATTCTGCATCTCCATCTTAAAACAGGTTCCCTGACCGTGTTTCTATATGGAGCAGGTACTTATCTATACCGATGGACGAAAAAATAATGTGTGTGGCTTCCTTCAGAAAGAAAATAAAGCCGATGGTCCCGTGTCGTACATTTACACCATGTAAAAGAACTTCAAGCTTGATAAAGGGGTCTCTGAGTAAACTTGAGCTACTGTATACATGTAACTCAGTTAAATTCTGGCATTTCTATAAAACTGGCAAATTGTAAGCACAACCTCTTAGTTCCTTTTATTTGTCTACCACATACATATTATTAGTTAGAGAAGATTCTACCCCAAAATTGGGTGTCGACATTTCGCCGGAAATACATATTTTGAGGCTCCCTGGTAAAATAAAAACCACTTTTAAGAAAGCGGTCAGTATGTCTGACTATAGAAAGCATAATTCAAAAATAAAATGTCGGATAAATACCAAACTGGGTGCTTAAATTCAGTACCTTCCAAAGATGCGACACAAAAATGTACAAGAAAATACCCCTATCCTAATCACATTTTACATGGAATATTTTTTCGAAACTTTTTATTTTCTGAAAAACAGGTCTAACAATTTTCATTAAAGCCCGTATATTAACGATATTTAAAGACAAAAAAACTATGTATCTTTGATTTAAACTATTTTCATTGGTGAGAAAGTTATAGATATTATCATAGGTAAACATGAAACGATAAATGAAAATGCACTAGCCAAAATGTAGAACTGTTTAAAACACACAACTTATTTCAAATAACTGATTTGTATCATTAGCCACTTCCGAGATATCGTTGTTAATGGTTCGTATTGCTCAATACTTACCTAAGTCATTATTTCCAAGTCCTGCCGATTTGCAATTATTTCTCGTGTAGTATTTTGAGTCCAGCTACTAGCGACTACATCTAAAATATTTGACTACCGCTATACCATTTATATGTATAACACAAGTTGTAATCCAATTGTTTCATTGAAGGTTTATATCAATTAAAATGAAGAAGATAAAACATGCTTTCATAAGGATGATTTGTATGCTCCCTAATAAATGATAGAGGGTAAAGAATGTATTGCTAAGATGCCACACTAAATGAATGCGGAAATCGACAGACAGCACATAGAGCTGATAGTAAAAAAATGAAATTGCGTCTCTATAGATGTAAAGTACCCCAAAAACAAAATGAAATAAAGGAAGAAATCGCAAATTATGTATACGAAACCAGAGAAAACCCTATACAGTGTCCGAAACAACAGAAAAAGAGTCCAACTCTCCCTACAGGGATGAGGAAAGCATTTCTAAATCTTCTGTGATAGAGGTAAATAATTATTCTAATTTCAGTTCAGCTCAACTTCATTCCCAACAATAATAATTAGCGGAATCCGTTGACAACTAAAAGATGATGAGTGAACGTGTTAGCCCATTCCCCCCACTGTGGAGATACCCGTTATATACGATCGTTAAATTATAAGGTTACCCCTGTTGCAGCCTCTCTCCACTGCACAAGAGATCCGAGAGTCGCCAGGAAAGTGATGCCGGCAAAGGCGCATTAAAATACGTAGCTTAAGATAAATAATAGAACTGTTGACCTTCTGCTCACAAAAGGCAGCACAATTGCGAAAATATTCTCGCTCACTCGTCTATGCTTAGCAGCAGGAAGCAATGTAATTTCTTGCATAGTGCTATCGCTAAGTTTCTGAAGATTACTCAGGGATTTCTGCTGCTGAGCTTAGGTGAATGAGCGAGAACATATTTAACTTGCCTATTGCCTGTGTTGGAGTAGACAGTCAATCATTTTAGCATTTATTCAACGTAAGGATTCCAGTGTGCCTTTGCCACTTTCCAGAAGACACTGTTTTCTCGCGCAGCTCAGAGAGGACGCGAGAAGCGTTGCCTTATCATTTAATGACCCTATACAGTGTGTTAATGAACAATACCGAAATATTTTCACAGAATATGTAGATTACTTAAATAAGTAATTTGAGATAGGAGACATAGCCTGTTTATTGAAATTTCAAAGTAACGGCTATAAGTTTCTGAACTGCCAGTACGCCACTGGCTAATTTATCAACAATTTGGGAACATAACACGAAAAACGAAGGGACATGTTACAGCGTACCTCTCTAGCGTAGTGGTTATGATACTGACTTTCAAGTGAAAAATAGTTTCCGAGTTCGGGTCTCGTTCACGTATCGCGGCACTTCGTCTGGAATGAAAAAAATAACATTTACTCTATGACAGGAATCGAACTCATGACCCATTCCCGAATTACGCATTAAGCCACCAGAGCAGTTGAAAAAAACGCCTCCAGGGTAGGCTACATAACTCCAGAACGTAGTTAATGAATGCTCAGTGTCGCACTTTCAATGATCAGTTTGAGATTTTACAGATTTTTGCGACATTAAATCTTGAGAACGATAGTAACGATCTGCTAAAAATCAATATTGTTATACTCGGGCAGCAGTTTTAAAGACATTCTAAGCCATTTTTTCAACCTGCTTTGCTTTAACACCGACTTATCAGCACCTGATACCCACACGTTTAACGCTATGTGGTTGCGTTATGTTTATCCGGGGACCATGCATCGTCGATCTCAAATTACTTACATCAGTCACGTGCACACTCTCGCAAATTATTTCAGTGTAGTTCATTAACATCCTGTATATACCTCTGTATCCCAATTCAGTTTTATTTCGTTTGCTATAGCCAGAGAGAGTTTATTTTTACAACTCGATTCAACCTCCTGCCGGCTAATGTCTGTTAATCTTCTTTTAACACCTCTTTGTAAAGAGTAAAGCGTATGCTGCGCTGTCACTAACTGTACATTTCCATAAAACGGGTGATAAGGAACAAGCTACACCAAGACCTATGAAATTTGTTTTGTATCTATTATTTAAAGGTGTTGTCGCTTCATATAAATTGTGTTTATTTCATTGCAAAGCTCTGGGAAAGTGAAGTAGCAAGCAGACACCTTAATGACACGCAACACGTTCTTGATTTCTATGTAAAGCAGGTGTAGGTCGGTAACCGAACTCGGCCCAGTTGCGTGATAGGCAGGTGGTTAACCATTCGTCACAGTGTTGAGCGGCGGCCTGTACGTGATGTGATTAATGAATTGCACACAGAACCTAGTCGGACTGTATGGAGGATGTACAGACCTCCCGTCTCTTCACGACTGCTTCTCACACCTACGCACGCCTCTTACATTATACATGCAGGTCGAGCAAGTATTGTCGGCGTTCTGTGATGATGCATGCCCATCGCACTGACCACTCGTCATGGCGTTACAGGTGTGGGGGAAGTTGGGGCAATCTGGCAAAACAGAACGTCTATACTTTCAACTATGCTCTACGAATAATTCGTTTTACTCACATTTTAAATGTCAAATGGTGTACTACAAACTTAGAGGTACTTCTACATACGTATCAAGTAGATGTAAGCTTTTGTTGGATAGTTTTGAAATGAGAATTACAATAGTTGTGTTGTTTTCACACAATTAGTTCAGGAAGCGAATTCAAGAAAATAAATATTTTACTTTCTCCACTAGGTAAACAGTACATAAGTAGGGAAGGTTTCCATTCCATACAAAAATTCGATACCGAGATTTCACTAGAAATACACGCTTTAGGATCTGCTGTATCCAAAATATGGGTGTGTGTTGGATTGGTATGTGAGGGGTGTATTATGTAAAACATCTGATGCTTTCTATCCACAAGACTTTTTCGTAGTTCTCTATAACACATTATTGCTAAAAAGCTTATTCTTCTGTCTACTTTATGCTAATCGAGACAAACATTAGCAGAAATGGTATTATCATTTGCTTCCTTGTAAGCAGGAGGAAAACAAGGGAATAAATTAGCCTAAACCGATTCAAATCTTTTAAGAAATGGTTGCTATTGAAATTAGTTTCCTTGCATTACAAGTAGCTGACAAATTCGTATAAGAAAAGTTTATGTATTTTAAAACTGAAACCAATAAAAAGGAGTACTCCCCGAAGAAATGTACATAGCATAACTTGTGTATTTTAACGTAATATACATTTCGGTGTATTAATTTTTTCCTCTCTCTTACGGTTTACCAGTTATGCAAAAGTCCTCCAGAATAAAGAGATCGTCAGAGGCTCTTCCCAGGAAATACAAAATATTCATTTTATTTGACATGTAAATATTGTATATTGTAATAGCATTTAAGTTCAGCATCTTCCAAGGATGTGACACGAAGATTTCCAAGAAAATCCTTTTTTGTAAACTAATCATTAGGGGAAAAAACTTAAAATTTAGATTTTCTCAAATGTGGCTCTAATGACTGACTAAAATTCCGTATATTAAACGTCCTATATGACAAATAAAATGTAAATCTTGGATTTTCTGCGAATAAGCCCTAAAGACCCCTCATTCTAAATGTTTTTGCATAACTGGCAAGAGATAGACAAAATTCACAGTACAACAAGTGTAAAACTAGTTAAAACATCAATTTATGTCATGTATAAAATATGTTGTGTAGTAAACCATTTCCGAGATAATTCTTATTATTGGTTTCAATTTAAAATACTTAAACTTTTCTCATATGGACATTTTTCAATTCCTAGCCATTTAAAATGAACGAATTTCCAACAGAGAGCAACCAACTGTTAAAAGAGTTGACTACCGCTTTAGCCTAGTGTGGTAGCTTATTTCCTTCTACTTATAAGCCCATTTGTACTAATGTTTATCCCGATTAGCATGAAGTAGATCGAGGAATGTTTTTGTATATGTGTTGTTTTCTTGTTGCTCTGTGCAATCATTTATATGTGTTTTTGCTGATAATGTTTATATTTATTAAACTTTGTCTATGAGACAACTTTGCAATAAGGATAATTTTAATAAAAATTAATTAAGTTTTGTTACAGAGATGTAGAGGAAGCTTTGTGAATGGAATACGTAGCTTTTTAAGACGTTAGACTTGTTAATTCAATGCAATTATTTTTTCGTAGTCGACTTACCCTCCCCGTATTTAGGTCTGGCAGCCCCCTCCCCCCGCCCCTAGGACTTACAAGCGAATGCCTAGGGTTAGAAACCAGTCGGGGAGCAAACGGCACGAAATGGAAAACATGAAACGAGTGATCGGGCTGTAGCCAGGCATGAACGTGAGGAAGTGGTCGATATGAAATGCAACTGATATGATTATAGAAAAGGCGGTGATAGAGTAATTGTTGGTATGATGGTGGGGGAAACCGGAGGACCCTGAGAAATCCCACCCAGACACCGTTTCGTCTAACACAAATCCCAATACAGGCGCTTGGGATCGAACTCAGGTCATCTAGGAGGGAGGCGAACGGTCTAACCAATAGACCACGGTGCCAGCTAAATGCAGTTAGACACATAAAATATTCCAAAAGTCTATTCTTCAGGGACCAACACGATTATTCTCGAGTCAGCTTTTCTCAATTTTTGTCAGAGTTAAATCTTAGTGTGGGTTTCCATAATACTTGTCGGTATTTACAAAAGTATTCCTTTAATGCAGGGTAATTTATTTGTTTAATATATTATCAAGGGCATTCAGAAACTTGATAATGACGTCATTACAATGGCGTTCTCCACTCCCTCGCGAGAGAAAGTACATCCTGGTCATTGTACCAGTTTACTACTTTGTTTTTCGCCGTGTTGTCATTGACAAATCTAATGTCCTCATAGATACTTCTGCTTAATGTTCAAAGTGAACAATACCAGCAATTTGTGGTTTCAGAAATACCTATACCAATGCACAGTGTTTGCAGAATCGTCTGTAATATTTGTGACATTTAGCCCCTGATTACCTCTTCATTGTCGTGTGTTTTAACACCTCAGATCGGCAGAGATGTATGTTCAAATGAACCAACGGTCAAAAGAGCTTCTCGATGTTTCTCTAAAACGTGGGCATAGAATTCATAAAACGCACCCCAAATAAGAATCAAAATCAGGCCTTCAGAATTAGCTAGTTCACCATACCCCGAGAACGGTAACCAAAACGGAAATGAGAACAGGAAGCCATGCAGTATACGAAATTTTGTTTCGCAAAGCGCAAGAATATCGATAATGCCGGTTAGTGAACTTCGAAGTCCGAAACATTTACAACTAGATTGAGCTGCAGCGTCTTTTTCGTGTCACGGAGGCTTAGAATAACCTCTATGTAGGAGGTTATGGGAACGGGAACGAGTACAAGAAAGTTAAAGCGAGCGGGAGGCCCGCATTCTGAAGGTCCTTGTTTCAAATCCCGTGAACCTTCCAATCTGGTTGAGTTTTTTTTTTTTTTTTTTTTTTTTTTTGTAGTTTCCCTCATCGCCAAGGTAAATTCCCAATAGACTATTTAATATTACGATCCAAAATTCCATCTTCAGTATAAAACAACAGAAAAACTGAAAAATAGGTACTAACTTTCATTATGCAGTGATCTATCCACATATAATGAAAGCAGCCAGATCATACCACGGTACCCCTAGCTATCTGCTTGTCCGGAGCAAAGCACTTGGTGTATAAGGCATGAGACCTAGAAAGCTGACAGATACCGTCTGAGTACAGGTGGTGAAAATACAGTGATGGAACCCTCGCACAGTCTACTCGGCGCGAAACGAAAGTGGTATGGGCACTGGGAAAGGGCTATGAGCATCACAACAGAACCTTCAACCAAGTAGTTAAAGCGACAATAAATAAACAGAATCAAAGAAGAAGGAAGTAAAACTTGATCAAGTATTTATTCCAGTTTCCGGAGCCAGGAGAGGCTACCCGTCAATTGTGGTCGCTTCTTCGTTGTTGTGAACCAGCCATTAGGAAGCAAATGGTTCGCACCCGTGACACAAATGTCGAGAGCCTTGCATACAATGAACTACACTACTCCCTGGATAAGACGATCAAATTAACACATCGATTAACCTCCTTTAAGGTGTGTTAATACCATCTAACAACCAACTCATTCTCAATTGCTTAAGGCATAGAGCGAATCCAGACCACATCTTGAGTACTCAGAAATAAGGAAAACGGCACCTGAAAACTATCAGTGGAACTACAGCCAAGCGAATGTTTCCCTGGGCGATGTTTCCCTAGTAATTAAATAGAAACTTTTTATGCTGACCTCGTAAATGCGCTTTCTCTAGCACCCTTAGCAACTCTTAGCTTCATTAAAAGACGAGAAAAAAATTGAGATTACACACACGAGCACAGGTCACCAATTAGTTGCTCGTTGAATAACACAAAAAGGGCAAATTTGCTCGATGATTCTGCGAATCGCCTACTATACATTGCGCGGAAAGCAAAAACAGATAATCTCTTCAGTGCTGTCTCAATGTACAACTTTTTGCGTTTGCACGTGTTGTAGGTTAACGATTGGTACAACAAATGCTCTGTTATGTCTCATACATTAACATTTATACTTGGGATTTGAACATACATTTTCATAGATTTGTTGGCAGTTGGTATTTGAAAGTTGAATTATAAATAATTTTAAAAAATATTGACAATCATTGTAATACAAACATAAAAAATCTGATGTGTTCCATTCACATGACTTTCGCTTCATCTCTGCAACAAATTGTTGCTAAAAAACTTATGCCTCTATTAACTAAATGCTAATCGAGAAAAAATTTCCAGAAATAGTCTTATTACTTGCTTCTTTGTAAGTAGAAGTGAAATAAGGGAGTACCATTGGTTAAAGTGATAGTCAAAAGCTGGTTGCTATGTGACTGATGTTCCTTTGTTTGTATGGACAGGAGTTGACAAATTCCTGTATGAGAAAGGTATGTTTTTAAAAGGTGAAACTAAAAATAAGGAATATCATAAAAACGATCAACTCCAAGAAAAAAATGTATATAACATAAATTGTGTGCTTTAATGTGCTCTACATTTTTGTATAGTAAGTTTTTGTCCATCTCTTACCGTTTAGCAGTTATACAGAATTCCGTAAAATTCATCCAGAATAAAGTCATCTTCAGAGGCTATTCCCAGAAAATTCAAGATATACATTCTATTTGTTAGGTAAATATTTTTAATATGAGGTGTTTTAATTAAAATCCTTAGAGCCATTTTTGAGAAAATCAAAATTTTCGAAAAAAGTACCATGTAAAGGGTAGTTTGCGGTTGGGGGGATTTTTCTCAAAATGTTTGTGTTGCATACCTGGAAGATACTAAACTTAAATATCAAGTTTGGTATTTTACAGACTTTTCGTTTTTGAGTTATCGTGTTCAGACACACATGGACGCACACGGACCTTTTTCTGAAAATGCTTTTTTTTTTGTTACAGGGGACCATAAAACATATATTACCGGTGAAATCTCGGTAGCGAATTTTTGGATGGAGTACAATACCTACACTATGTACACAGTGCGTATAGAGAAAGTAAAAATAAATCCTTAACTTGGTTAATACCCTTGTAATTGGTTTGTATCTCCAACAGTATCGAAATTAATCTGTAACGAAAAACGTTCATATTTGTAGCACTGAATATGAGCGGTAATTAAGTGGTATGGAACACAATTCGTAAGAAAGTTCTTCCCCCTTTTAACTGTCGTACTCACCTGCATGGTTTCTGTAATGCTGCAAATTAAATTTTATAATTGCAGAACTTTACCAAAAACTAAGCACCTATTCCGCCACTTTCTATAATAAGAAAAATTCCTCTTAGGCAGGCACAAACTTAAGAGTCAATGGGTTGGATTGCTTTCTGTTCCTGACATTACAACTTGACATACGACACAATGTACAAGGAAGAGAAACTATCCCCAGTGTTTACCCACTGCAAACATGGCGCAAGCCTAATTTATTCGACTCAAAATGAAGCGAATTTATGATATCTGAAGTAAACCACCAAGTTAGAAACGCACCGAACATTGGTGACGAGGTAAGATAGAAGCGTCAGTGACCTTGCAGTATGGTCTGTGAACAAATGATGAGTTTGAAGCACTATACCGTGCTTCGACATTAAGCAAGGCCGGAAGAAAACAACATAATATGTTTAAACATTCACAATGTGTAATAATCTCACTATTAATGAAGGTATTAATGTACAGAAAATTTAGTAATATTATTTTCAATCCCGAGTTTTACAAATGCATGGAACATAAATCTGTGCGATTAGCATGGACAGTTGAAAAAATACTTTATCACCCGACAGACGTAAAAACAGACATAGTAAGAGAAATAAAAAACGAAATATCAGGCTTGTTTGAGATTACTTAACTCAGTAAGTGTCTCGGGCTTCACACATTTGTACGTAGCCAGAATTCTTCTGTGGAATTCTTTTCTTAGTTTTTGTTACTCTTTTTTTTTTTATTGTTTCATTTATCATTTAACATCTAAGGTCATATCGGGGCTTTCCACTTGAAACAACTCGTCTGCAGATTCCTTTTTTTTTTTTTTTTTTTTTTTTACGTTGGCTTAAATCATTTTGTTTTACTCAAACACGCACACATTCACACTCGCATACAAACTTCCGGACTCTGTGGGGGATAGGGAAAAATTCCCCGCCCCAGCCGAAAATCGAACCCGGGACCACCGGATAAGAAGTCAGCTCGCTGACCACTTGACCACGGAGGCAGTCTGTTACTCTTTGTTTAACAGTTCCAGCTTATACTTTACGCAGTGTCTCAAACCTGTTATATTGCCTCAAGGCTTCTAACAGTTTTAGTATCGATACTTGTAAAGTAAATGTTATTGTCGTTGCAGTATTAGCAGAATGATCTTAAAACCAAATGACGAAATTCTTTGTTGCATTGCAGCATATAGACTAATTTAGTTAATTACTTTGTCACAATATCGAGTATTGCGTACTGCAACTTTTAGCCTGTACCTACTATGACTTCAACATTTGAGTTAACGTGTTCCCTACCATATTATGTTCATAGCGATGATTATTTTAACCTGTGCATATCCTTTATTTTAGGTACATTGCTGCAGTACTCTATTGGTTTTTAGGCGGCGAATAAATGGAGCATTGCATGTGGAGGAAGGGCATGAGTATCTCCTGACTATATCTATTGCTTACTTACTAAAACCCCTCTGCCAGGCAGCAGGGTTTCAAGAGATGGCGGCTAGCCCGGTGTCGAGCACTTCTTCAGGTGTCTTTTACTTATGACGCGTACATGGTGCAGGGATTTACTTTTCTTTTCTTTGGAACCAAGCTCGTTTTTATTTAAAACTTTCCAACACAGTTTAAAATTTGAAAAATAGCATTCTTTCTTTTAAAACTGAAAATCTTCTGTAATTTAACGACCTAATTCCCGACGAAATCTCTCTATTCCCGTCAAAAATATTAACTGTTCTATGCATCTTTGCCTTGCATGCAATGTGCTTTCCTTCTGGCTGGAACTTAAATGTTCCAGACAATGCCTTTCTCAATTCCCCGGAAAAATCAACTATCCCATCGAAAACTATATCGGATCTATTCTCCGATGCAATATTACTACGGAGCACAAATTCTTTCGTCCCCTTAATTTTCCTGTCAGATGAGGAAATGTTATCCCTCAGACTTAGTCTCTCGAGGACCTTCCTTCCCCGTCCAAGTCAGAAATGTAAAAAGCTTGCAAAATTTCCCTTGGTTACTGCAAAAATTTGCCGTTGCTAAAACAGTTATTGACATAAAATTCAACAACGTCGCCATAATGAAAAATCGGATGTGTACATTCACATGACTTTCTCTATATCCCTGCAACTAATTATTCTCAAAAAGCTTATGCTTCTAATTACTTCATGCTAATCTAGAAAAATTAGCAGAAATAGACTTATTACTTTCTTCCTTGTAAGTAGAAAGAAAACAAGGGAGTAGCATAGGTTACAGCGATAGTCAAAAGCTGGTTACTATGTGACTGAAGTTCCTTTGTTTGTATGGACATGAGTTGACAAATTCCTGTATGAGAAAAGTTAAGATTTTCGACCCTGAAAACAAAAACAAGGAATATCTCAAAAACGATCAACTCCAAGAAAAAATGTACACAACATAAATTGTGTTTTTTAATGTGCTCTACATTTTTGTGCGGTAAGTTTTTGTCTATCTCTTACGATTAAACAGATATACAAAATTCCGGAAAATTCACTCAGAATAAAGTAGTCTTCAGAGCCTATTCCCAGAAAATTCAAAATATACATTTTATTTGTCGGGTAAATATCTTTAATATACGATATTTTGATCAAAATCGTTAGAGCCATTTGTCTGAAAATCAAAATTTTCGAAAAAAGTTCCATATAAAGGGTAATTTGGGGTGGGGGGATTTTTCTCAAAATCTTCGTGTCGCATCCCTGGAAGATTCTAAACTTAAATACCAAGTTTGGTATTTTACCGACCTTTCGTTTTTGAGTTATCGTGTTCAAAGTCACACGGACCTTTTTCTGAAAATATATTTTTTAGATAAAGGGGACCCTAAAACATATATTTCCGGTGAAATCTCGGTATCGAATTTTTTTATGCAGTGCAATACCTTCTCTATACACTCTGTACATAGGTCGTATAGAGAAAGTAAAAATCGACTGACGAAAACAAAAGCGCAAAGAAATTCTATCTTCCCAAAAAAGTAACCAAGGAGTAATATAAAAACACAAAATGATAAAGAAGACTATCAAAAATACCAATAAAACATAAAATAAATATGGCTATTGGTCCAATCTTGCTTCACCTGCTTATTACTATTTTACCGATTTTTAATTGTCATAAAACTTAATTTAAGTTTCTTGTGTGTTCAAAATAGCTGTTTTTAGATTTTGATTCATAAATCATTACAAGCTGTAGTAATTCTCTGTTTTCCTTGATTTTGTTAGATGTATTATTAATGAACTTTTTTCCTAAAAGTTGACAATTTCCAAGACATCCTCCGAAAACATGGAGAGTTATTTTACTGTTTCTTTTATAGGTTGTTTACTTTTTCTAGCACATATATACAATGTACATAGTAGATAGAGAGGTTATTGTATTCCACGCAAAGATTCGATATCGAGATATCATTGTAAATATGTATTTTGATGGCCCCTGAAGAAAAAAAAAACATTTTTAGAAAAGTGTCTGCGTTTTTCTGTAAGTCTATATGTGGAGCTTACCTCAAAAATGAAAATGCCGTTAAATAACAAACTTGGTATTTAAGTTCGGTATCTTCCAAAGATGCGACACGAATAGTTTCAAAAAAATCCCCCTACTCCAACTACCTTTTATATGGAACATTTTTCGAAAATTTTTATTAAAATACCATATGTTAAGATATTTTCGCTAAAAATGAAATGAATATCTATATTTTCTGGGAACAGCCTCTGCAGACCTTTTCATTCTGGATTACTTTTGTGTAACCTTTATAAATAACTTTTGTAACAAAAATTTGCTGCATAAAAATATTGATCTCATTAAAAAGCACAATATTTTTGTCATATACTCTTTCATGAGTTAAACGTTTCCAAAATTACCCTATTATTGGTTTCAATTTTCTCAAGTGGGAAGGCAACTTTGGTTTCATCTCTTATTTACTCCAAGGAATGCAAAAGAGACCCGAATTTCAATTGTTTCACATAGCGATGAACCATCAAAAGATTTTACTATCGCTTTAGCTTAGTGTATTTCTTTATTTCCCTTCTACTTACAAGGAAGCAAGTAATAAGACCAATTTTGCTAATGTTCATCCTGATTAGCATGATAAAAATAAAAGAATAATTTTCTGTAAGGAATGTTTGTTTGTGGGTTAGCTGAAGAAAGTCATGCCATATTTTTACTTTCTCTATACGCACTATGTACATAGTGTATAGGGAAGGTATGGCACTCCACCAAAAATTTCGATACCAAGATTTCACGGGAAATATATGTTTTAGGGTCCCCTATATCCAAAAAAAAGTATTTTCACAAAAAGGTCCGTGTGTGTGTGTGTGTGTGTGTGTGTGTGTGTGTGTGTGTGTGTGTGTGTGTGTGTGTGAACACAATAACTCTTTACGTGGAATTTTTTTTGAAAATTTTGATTTTCTCAAAAATGGCTCTAATGGGTTTACTTAAAATATTATATATTAAAGATATTTACCTGACAAATAAAATGTATATATTTAATTTTCTGAGAGTAGCCTCTGAAGACTACTTTATTCTGGATGAATTTTACGGCATTTTGCACAACTGCTAAACCGTAAGAGATGGAAAAAAAACTTACCCCATAAAAAATGTAGAACATTAAAACATACAATTTATGTTATTTACATTTTTTCGTGTATTTGGTCGCTTTTTTTTTTTTTTTTTTTTTTTTTTTCTTTCTTAAGGTATTCCTTGCTTTTGGTTTCAGCTTTTAGAAACTTATACTTTTCTCATACATGAATTTGTAAACTTCTGTCCATACAAATAAAGGAACTTCAGTCACATAGTAACCAGCTTTTGACTATCACTTTAACCTACGGCACTCCCTTGTTTCGCTTCTACTTACAAAGAGGAAATTAGTAAGACTATTTCTGCTATTTTTTTCTCAATTAGCATGAAGTAAATAGAAGCATAAGCTTTTAAATAATAAGTTATTGCAGTGATGTAGAGAAATTCATGTGAATGGAACACGTCAGATTTTTTTTTCTAACTAACGGCAATGATATTCAGAGCATAATAAAGAAACGGAACCCACAACTGTTAACAGACTCTGCATGACCCGGTATTTCCAGACAAAAGAATAAAACGTCAATGGATCCCAGGTCTTTGCGAGATCACTGAGATGATAAGGCTTGCCAACTGGTCAAGAGAGGTACCTTCCTGCCGACATTCACAATAACAGCAATTTCATACCAGTCTCAAAAAATAATAGCCAAGCACGCTCTCAAATCCACCACCCAAAGGGCTCTAAAAGACATTTTTCTAGTTTTTGGCTTTGTTCTGAGATTTTCAACATTCCAAATGAACCAAGAAGATGTCTATTGTAAAATTCACCCCAGCACTGGTCACGACTCTTGGGAAACATCTCCATCTCATCGCGTTAACACCATCCCGATGGTGTATGCAATCCCGATGAAACATGAGCAGACATATCCGTATATGTTCTGCGCAGCTCAACAGAGCAACTACGATATTGGGAAGAAAAGGACTAATATGATGAACCTCATTAGCTAATGAATCTTTGTTCAATGTATCCCGCCATTAGTTATATAAATAAACATTCAGAGATCCATTGAGTGACTGAATTGTACTTTCCAAGCTGTGAACAGCTTCTGGAATAAAACGAAAATGTCTCGAGCAGTATCTCTGTGGCTCACATTCTGGAGGTTCTGGGTTCAAATCCCATGGGCTCACAATTTGGCTGGGGTGTTGTGGTTTCCATCAGTCACCAAGGTAAACACCTGATAGGATATCTAACACCACGAACCCAAGTTCCATCTTCAGTCTAAAATAATAGCTGAACTAAAAATAAATAGCAATTGTGTCATTGCTGCCATCTATCCACAGAATGTGTAGACCAGATGGCACGTAAATCCATCTGCTTGGCGGGAAGCTAAGCGGCAGGTATAGAGTGCAGAGATGAGAAGGTTTGGGGATGAGACTTTAAAAGGCTGCTGTCCATATAACATCAAAGAAGTATCTTACGGAACAGTTCCATCGCGACATGACCAAGTTGTTAAAGCGATATAAAATAGAATAATACCGATGTGTCTTAACGTATGCAAAGAAAACCAAAAGTGTAAGGCATTTGAGTGATTTCTTGGTCATCTAAGTCATTGACGAATTCCAATGAGAAAATACACTCTTCATTAGAAGAACTCAAAAGAATTGTTTAGGTTATTTTAGGTATAAACCTCTCGTTTAGATTATTTTTTCATATTCTTGAACTATGAAACGAACATATCTTGAAATGTGTTAATTAAATAGCCGGAAAATAAATGGATGAAACCTAAAAAACCGAGCCCTACTTATAACTTATAATATATAATGTCCCATTTAGAAAAAGATACAGAGTCAGGTATCCCACTCGGGTTGGTAATCGAAGAGATGTGAAGAAATCTCAGCGCAGTAAAATAGATAAGACAAAAAAATCATCATTCATCTGTAATCTGAGCATAATTATAAGCCACAGCAGAGGTGTTTTAAAAATGGAGCCACAGATTCTGATGTTGATTTGTGTCAAATAAGAAACGAGAAACACGCACCTAAGCAGCCAGTTTTTAGCATGTGCAGATCTGGATGAACAAGAAGGTAAGCGGGGAATCCTGCTGGGAATACTAATGAAAATGTTATTCGCCTACCATTTAGCTGTCCGGAGCGCGGCGATGAGTTGGCGAAATGCTCGGTAGCAAGTGTGGCACCTGGAGATTTTTATCGGACGACGGTGAGGTAATGCACCAAAATAACTGGCCACGTCCGGGAGAACGCCTCGTTAGTGAGCACTTGTTAGTCAGTTTCCAATCCAAAGCCAACGGCGGAAATAATGGAGTTCGTTTGCGTTCGACACAAACCAACACCAGCAACACGTGGTGGTCCGAAGATAGCATCAAGAGCGGCATCCGTGATTTGTTTTCCGGTAGAGTTCCGCTGTCTGCTCGGATGTTTAGGTTCACTGGCTGGGTTTCTCAGGATGGGGTAATTGTCTACTCGTGTTTAAACTTCTAGTTTTACTACCGGCTACCAGTCTCTTAAGGCCTGCTTCCTTCTGCCATAAACGGTTATATTGATGGCCAGTTTTGTTTATCTCACCGACGAGATAAGCAAGGTTTATACCGGGCGATTCCACTCATCCTGCGGCTCCAGAAGTTTTATTATGTCAGCGTTTTAATGGTAATTTACAATGAAAATGGAGTATAAATTCAAATATAATGGTTTGTAGCATGTGGTGCACCCCATCCAATTAGAGCGCGTTGCGCAAGCGTGAATATAGCTGTGCAGTTAGCATAGTCTCTACATCTCTCTAACAAATTATCGTTAAAAAGCTTATGTTCTTCTATTTACTTAATGCTAATCGAAATAAATGGTCTTACAACTGGCTCTCTTGCAAATAGAAGGGAAATAAGAAAATGCACGGGTAAAAAACCGGCAGATATGTGAAACAACTGAAATTCCAATCTCTTTGATTGCCAGGAATAACAAATGAGAAACAAGAAGAAAGATGTGTTTGAGAAAACTTTAAGTGGCTAAAATTGATACCAATAATCCGGAATATCTCGAAAACGGTCTACTCTACAAGAAAAAATAAAACAGACAAACAAAATCTGACGTGCTCCATTCACATGATCTGCTCTATATCTGTGTAGCACATTACTGTTAATAAGCTCATTTTTCTATCTATTGAATGCTAAAACATTAGCAGAAACGGTCTTATTAGTTTCTTTATAAATAGAAGGGAAGTAAGGAAATAAACTAGGCTAAACCGACAGTCAAATGTCTTAAAATGTGCTTATTATGGGATCCGTTTCTTTGCGTGGCCAAACTTTGACAAGTTCCCATATGAGAAAAGTTTAAGTATTTTAAAACTGAAATCAATAACAAGGAATGTCTATAAAAAAGACGGCCAACTCCACGAAGAAATGCATATTACGTGTGTGTTTTATCGTGATCTACATTTTTGTGTAGTAAGTTTGTGTCTATTCGTTTGTCATAAAAATATCTTCAATATTTTAATCAAAATCGTTAGAGCCATTTTTGAGGGAATAAAAATTTTCGAGAAATGTTCCACCTGGATTGCAATCGTATTTTTCTCTCTCTAAGCTTCACTTCGACGGTATCAGCTGTATGTGTGTCTGGCTTGAAAACAACTTAGGGATAGAAGCACCGCCAATGAGCGAGGTTATACCTAATCGTTGGGAAATGGAAGGTTGGATCGTATATAACCCAATCTATGCAAGAGTTTCGCTACGATTGATACACAGGAAAATGTTAAGCCAATCACAGATAGAAGTATTCTAGAAGAAAGAAAGTGTGAAGGGTGTGTCGTTAAACTGGCCAACGGATGTAAGAATTTCCATCAGTGGCATACGGACCAAGGTTAAAGTTATGCTAATCCAAGGAACAAACACATCGATATTGGTTTTGATATGTATTTTAATTGATGGTATTACACAAAATCTTACTGCACGAGTATGCACATTTCAGATACAAGCTAAAAGTGACAAAAAGGAACAAAAGATAAAAGTAAAGAAAAAGACTCTCACTAAGTGAAAATTTTAATCTGGCTTCACGCACTTTAGCCAGGATATTGCCCATGCTTTGCCAGTTCCTCTGATTAGTCAGTAAACCCCAACGTGTCAGTCTTCTTCTAGTGGGACAAAAATTGTTCTCTTATTGCAACTGTTCGCTGGCTCTCCCATTACGCACATCCCCAAAATAGCTATCTAGTGTTTATCCAAACCACAGAATGAACCGATTATCCTACTAGAGTTGTCTGTCATTTTCTGTGTTCTCCAGTCTAGACGATGACATACCTTCTCTTTCCTTTCTTCCTATGTGAAGTATATATATATATGCTTCTTTACCCAAATTCAGTTTTTTTTCGTTGCTGAAGCTAGAAAGGATTTAATTTTACAACTCGATTCAATTAACTCCCGGCTGATGTATGTTAATCTTCTTTTGACACCTTTCTACATTTTTGTCGTGCCAATTCTTCTCCATTCTTTTTCTTCTTCAGCAGCCCAAGAGTTGGCAAGTTTTCCCGCTGGTATTTATTTAATATGGAGTATAGAATAGAATTATCTCTCTGCATCATAAGTAACGTCATGGTACTTCACTGCTGTTACTTTACAAAGCACTGTGGGCTTGGTTTATAACATCCACCTCCCACAGAGCTCCAGAACTAGATTGTTCTTGTGAAACTCCAAGAACGCTTTTCTAAAATGCTAGCTGAATTGATATTAAGATATTAAGAAAACAGTAGTGTAGTCTGAATTTAAGTTAAATGATACCCTCGCTATTTGACCATACTTTAGGGTAAGTAAAATACCCTGCCAATCCAGCGATGAGAAATTAAGGACGGGAAAATAGGTAGCCTCATTTGTTGAGGGTGAGGCTGAATATTGTCATATCAACACAAACACTTCGTTCCATCATGGACCACATTTTATCCGTGGAAGTATCCGTTTCGGTTTCTATGCCTGCCAAGAGCCAAGGTATACATTATTGTAAACTTTTTTCCTTTCTCTGTCTGTGGAAAGTATTGCATTCCATTCAAAAATTGATAAGGTTTCACTGAAAGGAATATTTTGAGGTTTCCGAATAAAAATATTTTTTTTTAAAGAAAGCTCCATGTATGTTTATGCGTGTGTGTGTATGAACACAATTCGTAAAATCGTATATTTCATGAAATATGTTGATGTTTAAATTCACCATCTTCTAGGGATGCGCCGCGAAGATTTTCAAGAAAATCTCCCATCCTAAACTCACCTTTTCATGGATAATTCATCAAAAATTTTGATTTTCTAAAAACGAATGTAATGATGTTAATTAAAATGTCATGTGTTTACCATATTTCTACAGAAACTGAAATGTATATCTTCAAATTTCTGAGAATAGCCTCTGAATTCCTCTTCTTTTTAAATTACTGGTATATATTTGAGATTCACAATGAGTTATTTATTTTTCTTTAGAGTTAACTATTTCCGAGATATCCATCGTTATTATTTTATTAATAGTTTAAATTGTTATAGTTTTCTCAAATGGGAGGTCGTTATTGTTTATTTTTCTCCCTAACTATGCAGAGAGAGAAAGAGAGAGAGAGAGAGAGAGAGAGAGAGGCATTTTGAAAGCCATTAAATAGCGACCACTTTTAAAAAAATATGACTATCGCTTAAGCCTGCGGTATTCCCCTGTTACCTTTGAGTCCACAAGTATAGCTATAATAAAACCGCATTTGCAAAGGTTATCTCGATTAACATGAAATAGATGGAAGAGTAGGTAGCTTGCTGAAAACTAGGTTGAGAAGCCCACGCGAATGTATAACAAAACTTTTGTTTCTGTATATTAGTTTGTATTTGGTGTTTTGTAGCCTAACATCCTTTGAATGATATTGAACCATGAATAAAATCGGTGAAATGAATTTCAAATGATCTCGGGGTCTATGGAACTTAAACTTGCTCGGCATTCGCATTCTCAGGATAAGGGAAACCCCAGCAAAAGCCTTACCCGGGTAGCTAGGCGAGATTCGAACTCGTGAATGTGAAAGAGACACGCTACTTCCACACTAATGAGCAGGGTTAAATTAAATTGTTATTCCATATTCTCAGATATTTAGAATGAAACTGCAATTTCAGCATAAAGCAAAATAAACGTAGACGCTCAATATTTTTGGACAGTTCTTCCAGCATTAATTTTCTTGGCAGAATGATGAGCCAAAATTAACTTTGTGCCAAAATACAGATATATTGGATTAAAATGTATTTTTTGTGCAAACAGAATTGAATGTATCTCTATTAAGATACTGATCTGCTGGCATTATTTATTCTTTGGCTAAAATGAATCAATGTATTAGTTCTTTTGGAGGTGGTTCCATATTCAGATATGAGGTTTAATAGATAACTTACCCTGTTTTCAAGTTATCTATTTAACTATTTATTAGCACAGGGTCTCTCAGGCTACATACGCCAGTGCATTGTACCGCGCAAGGTGCACAAAACGAGTTCGCTAGGTTGAGCAGAAGATAAGACCCAGTCCTTAGGTTTAACCAATGTACTGTCTCTCTTTCCCACGTTTATCTGCCGTGTCCCTTCTCCTCCTTACTGCCTCACTATAAAAGACGAGCACCTAGGCGGTGCAGGGCACCTCTGCACCTCGGTTTGCATGATGCTGTTGTACGAGTTTGAGAGGCTCTAACTTCAACTGCAGTTCTCCATATAGTCATGACTCAGAAAAGCTGCCAAACGATTACTAAACATCATGGGTAGAATATAAATAATAACAATTTAGCTCTTGCAGACTTTTATTTAAAGAACTAATAAAACAAAATATTTAATACAATATAATTACTTATGTTATTTAATACAATATAATTACTTATGTTAAAATTAGCTAAAATATAATCGAATAAAAAAAGTACAAATCCAATATAATTTCAACAAATGCATGTAATCTGTTGCATTGGAACGTATATTGCTGTAAAGCGCTGCGCAAAATGTGTCTGATTTCAACATAGAATTAATTTAGTTTTGTGTAAATATATTAATGATAAAAAATAAATGTATGCTGAACATAAAATATCCCTAATTAGATTTTGATCGGACTAAATTACACCGAGATTTGGGCCGCATACAGAAGATAAAATTTACACGAAGACAAACTTTGATTATTTCAGTAGTTTCCTATTATTGAGAACTGACGGCTGATGTCTAGATTTTGCAAGAAGCAGTGCAGCTCATGGATAGGATTGCAGGGTAGTAAACATCTATTGGTTTTCGGCACGCAATAAACACGTCTATATCTTTCATCTTAACTACGGTTTTCTTCACGCAGGTCATGGGTTCAACTGGTGAACGAATTGGGTGAGAGAACGTTTTTGAACCTCATAATTCCCATCTACATAGGAAAGGCGGTTTCTTTCCATTTTTGCAAAGTGCATTTTCCTTCAATGAAGTAGGGATGTGCTATTATCTACCTGCAATTATTTCTGTTGGAAATATTGGCATGCAAGTCACGCCAACCCGCAAATCTCACAGTAAAGTTTTGTGCGAGTTTCACATCTCAATGCTATGATGGAAAATAAGTAAAAGGATCGTTTGCACGAAATGCAAAACTTATTTGAACTCGTAATGCGTGCAACTGGAAATTCCATAGTACTTCGTTTCCAGGTCATTGGTAATCAGGACGCTAAATCCCGCGAGCCCGGCGTAATATTCGTGCAACCAGTTCAAGTAACTCGTGTTCATGTGGCTATAAAGTTTGCCCTCACCCTTCTTGTGGTTCTAATGACTTGAACATAATAGAAAGCACAAAGCCTGCCTATTGTAGGGAAAGGCTAGGTTTACAACCTCGTGGAAATGTGGACCTTATAATTTCCTGAATACGAGCACTCCTAGTTAGAATGCAAATAAGCCCATGCATTTTGATAGAAGATTTTGGAAGAATTCTCTTGGTAGATTCATTTTTATAGTCTTTATTTGCATGAATTAATCTGTATTGGGTCACTTTCCCCTCCGATTTTCTTTTTAATTCTTATCTATAATTTATGAAAGGCCAAAGGTAAAGGCTAAACATCGGTGTGGGAAACCTCATGTACTAAGATCTACACATATCTATTGTGTGCTATTACTCACCAGAAGGAAGTTATGAAGTGAGGGAACCACAGGCGGCTACAGAACCACAAGGAAGTACATAACACTTTGGCTGGCATTCTTCTCGGTGCCAGGAGGCCAAGAAGTCGCCAACACCATGGATTCTGGGTGTCAGCAAGACACCCGTGAGGACAGTGACGCCGAGAAGAGCTTTACAAAGCTCATGGATCCATGCGCCATCTGGCATCACTGCCACACACCACGAGCCCAGAAGCACACCTGAAACATGAGAAGGAAATGACATGAAAAGAAATTATGGATAGGAAGTTGTGGAGAATAAGTACTCCTATAACAAGGGGTAAGCTTGAGATACCAAAGTCAGAGTGTGCGATGGACGGGGATCGAATCGCGACCTCAAAAATGCGAGTCGCACACCCTACCGCGGCGTCAGCTCGCTCGGTATCTTTTGAAAGTTGTCTTAAGTAATCCAAGTCCTCTAATTCTTCAGAGAATATGTACTGTTGATCTCCTGGTTTATTGAATCTTCGTGCAATATTTCTGGAATGGAGAAATTATTCCTGAAACTTCCTACGCAACCTTAGTTTTATTTAAAAGAGTTCTTCCTAATAAATTCTATATTTCAAGACAATACCTCTATTTTAATTTTTTCTTCAAAGTGGTGTCTGAATAATAGAACTGTTTCTACGCAGTAATTTTGAAACGTAATAATGAAAATAACATATTAAATATATTGAATCAGACTTGTCCAACAGTACAACACAGTTTACATATTTAATCCTCTTTTCTCAAACTGAACAGTCATAGCGATATTAGTCATGTATATTTCTTCTTCTTTCGCTATTTACCCGTATGGAGGGCTTATACCTCCCCAAAACGTACAAGCCAGCCTGGGGTCGGATGCCTGTCGAGAGTCATATGAGAGAGTAACCAAGATGGGGATCAGCCAATGACAGATGCGACGTTAAAGGAAATGTGATTATGGAGCAAGTGATGGAATAAATGGCTGGAGTATTCGGAGAAGCCGAAAAAACCTGCCCAGACGCTGCTATGTCCACAAATCCCACTTGTGGTCCCCCGAGATCGAATGAATACTGGTGGCCTGGTTGAGCGCGGTCTAAATATTCAGGTCTTATTTAAGCCCTGTAAGATCGATAAGTACTACTAATAACATACGGTGACATTTTATACACAGTAATTTTTTTTTATTGTTTCATTTATATCGCCCCCTTTAACATCTAAGGTCATATCGGGGGCTTTGCACTTGAAACAACTCGTTGTCTGTAGGTTTAAGTCATTTTATTTTCCTCAAACACACACACACATTCACTCTCACATACATACTTCCAGACTATGTGGGGGATAGAGAATAATTTTTGCTAAATAAAAATACCCCGCCACAGCCGGGAATCGAAGCCGGGACCTCCGGTTGAGAAATCAGTTCGTTGACCACTCGAGCACAGTAAATATTGTTAAAATATTACTCAACATTCATTTGTTTTACACCATACAACTGCGTTCACAGTGGTAGCCAGTGATAATGAATTGAACAAATGTTATGTGCATTTTGTTAAATCTGATGTGTTCCATTCACATAACTTTCTCTAGCTGTTCTAAAAACAAACTTTCTTTACAACAGATTATTCTTTTATCTAAGTCATGCTAATCAAGAAAAATCAAATACTTTATGTGTGTTAGAAATAGGAACTACATAATAGAGGTTTAGAAAACCGGTAATCATCGATAATACCCACCAAATCATAAAGTATTCCGGGATTTAATTTCGGTCGGTTATACATGACCTGAAAATACTAGATTAACAAATTACGCCTAATAGCACGCATTCTAGCTATTACTTACATGATTAATAATGTTTTTGAAATGTATTTTAGTTAAAAATTCTCAAAAACTGCTTGCAGTACATTTCAAGTCTACACCACACTTCTAAAAAAATCTGATGTGTTCCACGCACATGACTTTCTCTACATCTCTGTAACAAATTAATTATTGTTTATAAGCTTATTCTTCTATTTCATACTAACCGATTAAATATACGTAGAAACTGTTTTATTACTTAGTGCCTTAAAAGTAGAAGGGAAATAGGAGAATACGCTAGCTAAACCGACAGTCAAATGCTTTAAAATATGGTTACTATGGGATTGAAATACGTTTCTTCGCGAGGCCAGGAGTTGACAAGTTCCCATATGAGAAAAGTGTGCAATTTAAAACTGAAACCAAAAACAAGGAATATCTCAAAAAAGAAGAACTCCACGAAAAAAATGTATATAAAATAGTGTATTTTAACGAGATTTACATTTCTATACACCTACTATGTTTTTGTCTATCTCTTACGGTTTACTAGTTATGCAAAGTTCAGAAGAATTCATCCAGAATAAACCGGTCTTCAGAAGAAATTCCCCGAAAATTCAATATATACATTTTATTTGTAATACGTGACATTTTAATCAAAATTGTTATAGCCATTTTTTTGAAAATCAAAATGTTCCAATGTTTTTCTATGTAAAGGGTAGTTTGGGTTAGGGAGATTTTCTTGAAAATCTTCGAGTCTCATCCTTTGAAGATACCAAACTTAAATACCAAGTTTGGTATTAAACGGTCTTTTCGTTTTTGAGCTATGCTGTCCACAGACACGCACACAAACAGACAAACAGATTCACACTCACACACACGGACCTTTTTTTCAAAAGCTTTTTTTTTTTTTTTTTTTGGATTCAGGGGGTCCTAAAACATGTATTTCCGGTGAAAACTCAATGTCGAATTTTTGGGTGAAATACAATATTTCCTCTATACACTATGTGCACAGTACGTGTAGAGAAAGTAAAAATACTCAAAATCCCCATTCTATTTTCACTCTTCAGTTGGATTTAAAATGAGTTTTAAGTATGAGTGTTCCAAAGTAAGAAATATAGATCTGGCCCTTAAAAGCCTATCTCCAAGGTGCCAGGCGTAAGCATTCCTTGCCCTTTTGTTTGAGGGTGGGAGAGGGGGAGGTTCATGGGTGCATGGCAGAATATGGGAACAAAACTATTCCAATCGCATACTTATACAAAGAAATAGCGGAAGTGCCGAACAGTTTGACATTCGCGTGGTTCAATACTGTACTCCTGATGAATTCTGTAGCATGAATATTTTAGTTCCTAAGAGAAAACTCTATACACTGTAACTATAATATCAACAATTCCATAATCAAAAAAGAAAGGAGCAATTAAATACTTAATCTTATTGCATTTAGAGTGTTCAGCTATTATTCCGTGTCAGCAGAGAAAGCTTACTTTTTCAACATTTAAGATAATTACAATATTTCACTTCAGTTTGTGCAATATTTGTTATATCTGGTTTGCGAAGGCCAAGCCAAGGTGTGGGAATAATTCTTCTCCTAGCTAGAGATTACGAGGCAGTTTAAGGCTCATACCAATAGGCTGTTCACACATTTTACAGTTTTTATTGAACAACTGTTATACTATTTTCTCCACAAATCCTAAGTAAAAAAAACAACAAAAAAGTGTCCTATAAATATCGATTACAAATTTAGAGATAAAGAAAAGAGATACGAAACAAATGATGATTTATCGTTTGAGAAAAGTAGAAGTTTTTTAAAATGAACCACTAGTATGAAATATCTAAGAAGTGTTTGTTTTATGAAAAATAGTGTAATAAATTGTGTCTTTTAGTGAGATCTACAAGTTTTGCTTTTTTTGCCACTTTGGTCTACCAGTTATGCGAAAGCTATTCTGAATGTCATGAACTTCAGAAGATATTCCCACGAAATTATGGATAAACAGTGAACTTGGCTGCAAATGTGTTTAATGTGTTACATCAAAATTTTTATAATCATTTCTTTTAAAAAATCTAAAAGTTTGAAAAACATTCCAAGTAAAAGGTAGCTTGGGAAGGTTTTTATAAAAACTTCGCGTCAAATTTTTGTGTATACTTAACTTAAATATCAAATTATGTACTTAACGGACTTTTTGTTTTTGAGTTATGCTGTACAGAGACACACACTGATTTTTCTAGAAATGTTTTATTTGTTGGATACAGAAGAGCTCAAAACATGTATTTTCGGTGAAATTTATGTATAGAATTTTTGGTATAATACAATACCCTCTGTACTTGCTATGTGAATACGTGCTAAAGAAAGCAAAAATATAGTCTAGGATAAAGGGTATTTGGAGTGTAAGAATTTCATAATAATATTCTCCTTGCATATCCGTAATGTGTCTGGTTAAGTATAAAATCTGAATGTTTACCTTTTGATGCATATCTCGCTCAACATACTCATAAAAGAAGCCAAGTATGTCTTGTAAAATGCTGAGCTCAGCAAAACAAAGTGCCGACAACAGCAAGTTAATCACCTAAAAAGAAGAATACAAATGTTTATACGCATTCTATACCGATGATTATACCGGGTGTTTAGAAAAGTGTTAACATTTAAGCAGGAGGTGGGATTGATCAAAACTAGAACAAATATTTCTATAATGTATGACCAGAAACAAATACCTATGAAAATGTGAACCATTTATTTGTGTTGGACATTACACTTTAGCCAATGGACTCCGTCTTACAAGATAATTCTAGTTTACAAAAATCTGATGTGTTCCATTCACATAAATTTCTCTATACCTCAACAATAAATTATTCTTAAAAGGCTTATTCTTCTATTTACTTCATGCTAATCAGTATAAAATTAGCTGAAATAGCCATATTACTTGCTCCCTTATAAGTAGAAGGGAAATAGGGAGTACCATAGGTTAAAGTGATAGTCAAAAGCTGGTTGCTATGTGACTGAAGTTCCTTTGTTTGTATGGATAGGAGTTGACAAATTCCTGTATGAGAAAATTGTTTTTAAAAGGTGAAACCAAAAATAAGGAATATCATAAAAACGACCAACTCCACGAAAAAAATGTATAAAACATAAACTGTGTGTTTTAATGTGCTCTACATTTTTTGTGTGGCAAGTTTCTGTCCATCTCTTGCCGTTTAGCAGTTATGCAGAATTCCGTAAAATTCATCCAGAATAAAGTAATCTTCAGAGGCTATTCCCAGAAAACTCAAGATATACATACTATTTGTTAAGTAAACTTGTTTAATATACGGTGTTTTAATTAAAATCGTTACGGCTATTTTTGAGAAAATCAAAATTTTCGAAAAAAGTTCCATGTAAACGGTAGTTTGGGGTAGGGGGATTTTTTTCAAAACCTTCGTGTCGCATCCCTGGAAGATACTAAACTTAAATACCAAGTTTGGTATTTTACCGACTTTTCGTTTTTGAGTTATCGTGTTCACAGACACACGGACCTTTTTCTGAAAATACTTTTTTTGGATACAGGGGACCCTAAAACATATATTTCCGGTGAAATCTCGGTATCGAATTTTTTGGTGGAGTGCAATACATTCTCTATAAACAATGTACATAGTGCGTATAGAGAAAGTAAAAATAGTTTGTTTATACAATGGTTTAAAAATCACCAATAAATACAAAAAGGGATATGTGGCGATTTCTACTGCGTCCTCTGAAAACATCTACCTATTTTTTTACACTTCTACAGGAATTCCCTATGTGGTTACTGTGTATTCTTGCACATGCTTACTATTTATTTTCAAAGAATCGCAAACTCCTGTGATCCACACTTTTTCTCCGATTTGGGCACATACATTGGTCATATAATGTTTAACGTATACATTGTCAGTGGGTTCGGCACATACCAATTATGTAGTCCAATGCATAATGAAGCCATACTATTGGAACTCCTTGACCAATCCATCGTCCAAGAAAAGTTAAGGTTTAGTGCTGTTGCGCAGTACATACTGGTCCTTCATTGTATAAACGGGGCAACCGCATTTTTATCTTCAGCGGCTGCCATTTTTTTTCTTTTTTACATTTGTCTGAGGATCAGGTTTTACATCAAGAGTCAGCAAATAATGTTCTTTGAATAAAGCAAAGAGAGCAAATCTGTTCGATGCTCCTGCAAATCGCCTTTTGTGGTTGCGCGGCCAACTGTGAAAAAGCAAGAACAGAACATACCTTCTTCAGTGCTGTGGCAGTTTGCAACATTTTCAACTAGAAATATGTATTTTATCTTTCGTAAGTTAATACATCTATTTTAGGTTCATGATTGGTAGAACAACAATTGCACTCTTGCATTAGTATTTATACTTTGGATATGAACGAACGCATAGTTTCTTAGATTTGGTGGTTATTGGAAGTGGTAACATAAATAATTGAAAAAAAGACAATTCCTGTGTATTATTAACGCAATACAACAATAAGCTCTTTAACTTCGTTATTACTGTTTTATTTGTATTGAAGCGCTAACTGTATGAGAATTAATTTGTAAGGAAAGACATTTGTGGCACTGAATATGAATAGGAATCTTGGCATTTAATTGGAACCGCAACGTTCTTCTCCTCATATCTACCTGCAGGGATTGCATAGTGATGCTGAAAATAAAATTTACCGACTGCAGATTTTGCCAAAAATTAAACACTTATTCTACCACTTTCTATGAATAAAAAGATTCCTCTTAGGCAGACATAAACGAGAGATTCGATGGCTTTCATGTTGGATTTCTTTCTGTTCCCGATATTATAAATTGTCCGATGTCACACTGTAAAGGGAAGACAGAGACAATCGTTGCTGTAACGTGTTTATTCACTGCAATCACGGAACAGGGCTTAAGGACAAAGTCAAACGAGTTTGCGACGCCTGTTCTACATGGTGCAACACCCGTTTCTGCATATTCGGTGTGCGAACTGTGCGAGCTCTACCATGCCTCTGTGCGATCCGTTGTCCTAGTTGCAAATTATATTCGTTTCTGCAAGTCCCTGGAAAACCAGGCGTTGGATTGTTGTATGTATTGTAGATGTATTTCAGGTTTAGTTCATTGTATTCCCTTATTCTTCAGTGCAAGGAGATATTACATTATTTGAGATGATAAACCCCTACATCTTTAAGTCTCGGTCCACGTAGTTTTCAACCAATAATTGACTCAATCGTGAAAGAATAGTTTTTGCACACTAGCTGTGTGTAGGAGAGGAGTTGGAATGGTGGAGTCAGACTGAAAAATTCAATGCCATAGCTGGGATTTGAAGCATGAATCTCCCAGTCCCTGACTAGTTGCTCTAACTACTGAACTACAATAATAACATGCCGATACAGCACTACATTCCCCAACTGACTAGCGTTTGTACTTTCTGCATATAGTTAATGGTACACAGAGAAGGTATCTCACTCCAACCAAAAATTCGATAACCATATTTTACCGGAAATCCCCTGTATCAAAAAAAGCACTTTTAGAAAAAGGACCGTGTGAGTGTGTTTCCGTTTTTTGTAAACAGGAATTTTGCATAACAAAAATGTATATCTTGAATCTTCAGGGAATAGCTTCTGAGGATCTCTTTATTCTGGATTAGTTTCGCTGAGTTTTGCACAGCTGGTAAAATATGAGAGATAGACAAAAACTTACTACACTACTTACGTCATGTTCGTTTTTTTTTTCTTTGTCTTTTTCTTTTTGTAGATTTGAACTGTTTCCAAGATATGCCTTGTAATTGGTTTTAGCTTTAAACTATGCAATTTTTCTCAAACGGAACTCACTTTTCGTTCCATCTCTCTTGTTTTACTGCTGACCATGCAGAGTGAACCGAACTTCAATTGTTTCACACAACGACCAACTTTTATAAGATTTGGCAATCGCTTTAGCCTTGTGTATTCCCGTATTGCTCTTCTATTTACAAGGAAGCAAGTAACATGATCAATTCTGCTAATGTTTATCTTCATTATCATGATGTAGATAGAAGAACTCTTTTCTAAGAATATTTTTTCTGTGGAACAGCTATAGAAAGTCATGTGTGAAACACGTAAAATATGTATAAACATTTTCTTCAAATGTCATCTTCCTCACCAGTAATTTATTCAAGAGCAGCAAAAGCTTAGGTTGTCGTATAATTTTCAGATTGTTACAACTTATATATCGTAGGTAGGAAAGCCATTAAATAAAATATAAGTGCCTGAAGAAGGTAAAGAAAAAAATTACCAGAAGTAACGAAGCTAGTAAATTTCGTTTCAATAAGCACTTGCATAAGTAAAGTACCTGTTGCAACGAGAAGCCATTACCACACAAATCAATTGCCTCATCGAATAATGCAGAAACAATAAAGTCTCTTCTCCTTCTTAGTGGCTGGGGCAGCAGGAACCGATCGGACACTCATACTTCGGACAGAGGATGGACAGTAAACACGAAACAAGTTTCTACACATTTGAACAACATTGTGTTAATTATTATAATGGGACTGAAAGTAGAATGACCGTGGCCGGTATTCACACTGCCATTTTCCGTTTTCGTAGGTGGAGATGTGAGAAACACAGCGAAAGATACTTGAAGTTAGTCCGAGAAAATGATTATTTGGGAACCGTCACCTGAGTTCTACGAAAAGCGGAACTGCCCAGATTTCTACTGTGTACTTCAACTTTTCTATGTAAACTTCAGCAACAATTTTCAAGTAAAAAAAGTAAAGTAAACCCTTATGCGTTAACAACAAAGAAGGCATTCCGATTTTCTAATACTACGAGGTACATTCAAGTTATAACACCTCCCATTTTTTTTTCTCAGAACTGAAAACAGAAACATGCGATTTGTTTTAAAGTAAAGGAACACTCATTGTTAATACGTGACAGAGATGACAGCACTGAATGGCACTCAGAACATTTCTGGTAACGGCGAGATTGAGTATTGTTTTGTATACTTAAAATGGCGGCGTTCTCAGAATGTATACATTCGTTTTCTCCATTTACATGGTGTGACACCGACTCAAATTCATCACCAGTTAAGTGAGACATGTGGTGATCAGGTGTCATGGATGTGTCTAACGTGCGTTTGTGGGTGCGACAGTTCAAAGAAGGCAGAACGTCGTATGACAAACCAAGAGATTCTCGACTTCAGACAAGCCAGTTCAATCACATGATCAAGCGAATAGAGAATCATGGATTGCCAAATGACTGAGAAACAGATCGCCTCCACAGTTGGCATTTCCATGGGATCTGCACACACAATCCTGCATGACGACCTGAAAATGCGAAGTGTCCTCCAGGTTGATGCCAAAGCAGTTTCTTTTTGCAAACAACTTTGAAGTCGTTCATCTCCCTACTCACCTGACCTGGCTCCTAGCGACTTTTGGCGGTTTCCGACGGTAAAAGACCCTCTCCGTGACCGCACATTCACCAGCCGTGCCGCTATTGCATCAGCAATTTTCTAGTGCCAAAAACAGACTCCTAATGAAGCGTTCGCAGCGGTCACAGAATCATGGCGTCGACGTTGCAGAAAATGTGTGCGACTGCAGGGAGATTGCGTCGAGAAGTGACAAAAGTTTCATTATATTCGTGTGATTAGTTAGTGAGAAAAAAAATCGAGTGTTTTAATAAGAATGCACCTCGTATATACAGTAAAATTCAGCACATCTTCTTTCAAGATTAATGGCTTCTTCTCGGGACGTCGACCAGGTGAGTATTGGATTAATTTCCAAGCTTTTAACGACGTACTCTGTTGTCATCATCAGGGAATTGGAGAGAAGTTGCTCTGGCGGTGGTATTTATACATGGAGAGGAAAGCTGAAGGGCCGCCTCGCGCGCTTTCATTGGTCTGCACTGGCAAATGGGGGTTGAGGATGATGGAGCAAGCAGTTATGAATTATAGGTAATCGTGTTTTACTTATTTGCAGACCTTCACTTTTGTTAAAATTAAATTTGTTTGCTTTTATGTATATTGCTTCTTTTATCAGTCTGTCATAATATTCGGTAGATTTTTCTAATATTTTGGTGGATGTAAAATTCATCTTATGGCTAGTATAGTAAGTATGTTGTGTCACCGTAGATTTTTCTGGTAGCCCAACCTGATGCAGCGTTGGTGTTCTTTGATGCACTCTTTCACACTTGGAAATTAATTCAACTCTTACCTGGCTGACGTCCCGAGAAGAAGTCATTAATAACCAGCGCCGGGAAAGTTTCAAGTCCTTCTTTCAACATTACCAGATAAGTATATTGATAATGCTGCTTTATTTGCGTTACATTTACCATTGGGTAAATTTTCGTTTCTGTAACGCGTATGTACACTGTACATAGTAGATAGAGAAAGTATAGTACTTCATCCAAAATCAGATACTGAGATTTCACCAGAAATACGTCTTTTGAAGACTCCTGAATGTGACTGAGCCAGGAGACAAGTGTTTCGTCTGGCACTAGCATACGGAACGAAGGTCGTGATACCGGTTTCCTGTGGCCGTTGGTTTCCTGAGTCACTGGGCAAATGCATTCGCCTAGTGAATGCTGGAGAGAATTCATTCCCCGAACTTCCTTTCCCTTAATTTCATCCCAACAGGTCTCTTTCAGTGTTGTAAACGACAACGAAGACAGCGGCAGAGACACCATTTCGTGGAGGTGACTGCAATATGGAAATACAGCTCTCGGCAGCGGGATGGCGTTAGTGGTTGTCTGTGCACTCAGGTGGTCTATTCGGGACTGAGCCATGGGTATACTTTGAACGTGTATGAGTGTGTGTGTCTGTGTGTGTGTGTGTGTTTGTGTGTTGACGGCATAGTTCAAAAATTAAAAGTGTTGGTATTTCAAGGATGTGACATGAACATTTTCAAGAAAACCCGCCACCCCAAACTACCCTTTACATAGAATTTTTTCGAAATTTTAGATTATCTAAAAAATGCCTTTAAGTATTTTGATTAAAATGGTTGACGATGCTATTCGCCAATGACGACATACTTTAACTAAACAATTTAGAGCAAATAACATGTCTATAAATATAATTTTACTTGATAATCAGTTTTTTTTAAGAAAAGGCCTACGAACGGAACATACAACCTAAATAAACTATTATAATATGAGAATTAGTACAATAAAAACAAAATATATGGCATTTCGGGAAAACACATCTTAAGGTGTAAAATTGTAATAAATGGGGACATAATTTAACAAATAAATAATTACAGTCATGTAGGATGAAACTTTTCTCTATACAAAAAATAAATATTAATAAAACATCTGATTTGTTCCATTCACATAACTTTCTATGCCCATTCTTTAATAAAGAACTCCTACAAAAATTTACTTTTCTATCTTGGTCTTATTACCTAAATCCTTAAAAATAGAAGGGAAATAAAGGAATGTACTAAGCTAAAGCGATACCCAAATATTTTGAAAGCTGATTGCTGTGTGATTAAAATTCGGTCCTCTTTGCATAGTCAGGAGTAAAAGAAAATATACAGAAATAACAAAATTCCATGTGCGAGAATTTTAAGTGTTTTAAAAGTTTAAACAAATAATAAAGAATATCTTAGAAATAGTTAACTCTACATAAACTATATATGACATTTGTGTGTTTTGTGTAGTAGGTATTTGTCTCTCTACTACTTATCAGTTATGCAAAAGTCAGCCAAAGGGAAAAGGTCTTCAAAGGCTATTCCCAGAGAATTAACAATATGCATGGTATTTATCATGTACGAGTAAAATATCTTTTACATAGAGTATTTTAGTCAAAACTGTTAAAGGCATTTTTTGAGAAATGCGAAAGTTTCTCAAACAGTTTCATGTAAATGATAGTGCGGGGAGGAGAATCGTGTCTCGCACACTTGAAAGCTGCTGAATGTATATAGATACAAAGTTTTATTTTCAACAAAAGGTTCTTTTTAGGTTATGATGTTCAAAAGCAACACACGGACATACACGCACCTTTTTCTAAAAAAATATTTTTGGGGTTAGGGGACCTCAAAACATTTACTTCCGGAGAATTCCCAACATCGAATTCTTGGGTTCAATGTAATCCTTCTCTACCTACTATGTATATTGTACATACGTGCTAGTGAAAGTAAAAATATGTAAATATAAGCTGAGTGCTCCTATTCGGCACACATAAGAAGGGGAAAAAATTTTATGTGCCATATCGATATGACTTTCTCTACATGTATGTAACAAATAATTGTTAAAAATCTTTATTCCTCTAACTACGTTATGCTAATCAATTAGTAGAAACGGTGTTATTACTTGCATACTTGTGAGTAGAAGGGAAATATGGCAGTGTCTTATGCTAAAGCAGCAGTCAAATTTTTTAAAAACTAGTTGCCACGAGATTGAAATCCTTTTCTTTGTATGACCAGGATCTAACACATTCTTGTATGAGAAAAGCTTATTTTAAAACTGAAACCAACAACGAAGAATATCTCAAAAGATTGTCAACTCCACGAGAAAAAAGAATGAATGTGGGATAAATTGTGTGTTTTACGGAGATTTGCATTTTTGTGTAGATTGTTTTTGTCTATTTCCTACAGTTTATTATAGTTATGCAAAATTCAGCAAAATTCATACATAATGAGATTTTCAGCGCCCATTCCAAGAAAATTCAGATATAAATTTTATTTGTCATGTAAATATCCTATCAAAATTGTTTTTGAGAAAATCAAAATTTTTGAAAACGTTTCCATGTAATGGATAGTTTATAGTGGAGGATTTTCCTAAAAATGTCGTTTTGTATGCTTGGAAGATACTAAACTTAAATGCCAAGTTTGGTATTTTACCGACTTTTCCTTTTTGAGTTATCGTGTTCACAGACACACGGACACACTAGCACACGGAACTCATAGAAGGGCCTTTTTCCAAAAATGCTTCGTGTGCATCCGCTGAAATCTCGAATTTTTGGATGGAGTGCTTCTCACCATGTACTATATGAAGAAAGTAATAAAACTACTTTTTATGCAGCACCCTAAAACATATTTTTCTAGTATAATCATTTTTGAATGAATTGCAATACCTTCTCTACCCACGTACCATATACTATGAGGAGAAAGTAACAGGGGCATGTACATTATTAGGTTTTAAAGTCGAAGCTGTTCCTACGTCCACTTATGGGAGTAACATTTTGGCAATAAACGCTCACATAGAGGAAGAATTGAAGTAGAAGAATCATGCTCTTACAAAATGGTGGGATTAGCCATTTCAGATAAATAATGAAGTTAAAAGTATCAGACAAACCTTAAAAATGTACAATTTAAAGGATAAGATAAATAACTTATAATAAAACTGGTATACACATATATTAAGAATGGCAGATGAAATGTTTTCTAAAATATTACTCCACTTTAGACAAAATGAAAGAAGTATTGATCGTCCTTTGGCCAAGTGGTTACAGTTTTTTCTTGATGCGAAACAGGTTAACGCCTATCCATGAATGTTGATGAAGTAGACTGTTTAAAAGTTAAAAAAAATCTTATGTCTTCCATTCACATGACTTTCTCTATCTCTCTGTAAAAATATTGTTAAAAAGCTTATGCTTCTATTTACTTCACATTAATCGAGAAAAAAATAGCAGAAATAGTCTTATTACTTGCTTCCTTGTAAGTAGAAGCGAAATAAGGGAGTACCATAGGTTAAAGTGACAGTCAAAAGCTGGTTGCTATGTGACTGAAGTTCCTTTGTTTGTATGTATGGACAGGAGTTGACAAGTTCCTGTGCGAGAAAAGTATAAGTTTTTCAAAGCTGAAACCAAAATCAAGGAATATCTCAAAAGCGAGCAACTCCACGAAAAAAATAGTTATTACATAAATTGTGTGTTTTAATGTGCTCTATATTTTTGTGTGGTAAGTTTTTGTCCATCTCTTACGGTTTAGCAGTTATTCGAAATTCCATAAAATTCATTCAGAATAAAGCAGTCTTCATAGGCTATTCCCAGAAAATTCGAGATATACATTATATTTGGCAAGTAAATATCTTAAATATAAGACATTTTAGTCAAAATTGCTACAGCCATTTTTAAGAAAATCAAAAATTTCGATTTTTTTTTTATGTAAAGGGTAGTTTGGTTTGGGGGGATTTTCGTGAAAACCTTCGCGTCACATTCTTGGAAGATATCAAACTTAAATCAAATAGTGTATTTGCTTAAATACCAGGTGTAGGCCTTAACGATATTTTCGTTTTTGAGCTAGGCTGCCCACAGACAGACACTCACGGACATTTTTCTAAAAATGCTTTTTTTGGATTCAGGGGGTCTCAAAGCATACTTGAGGTGAAATCTCGGTATCGAATTTTTGGGTACAATACAATACCTTCTCTATACACTATGTACATAGTTCGTATAGAGAAATTAAAAATTATATGTTCCTTCTGAGCCTGTTCTGTGAATCACTATCATTACAAAAGCTTTTGTTCTATCTACTTTATACTAATCGAGGTAAACGTTATTAGAAATTATATTATTAATTACTCTAATGGAAATAAGGAAAAATACTAGGCTAAAGCAATAGTCAAATATTTTAAAAGCTCCTGCTATACGATGAATTGAATTTCAAAGCTCTTTGCATGGCCAGGAGTAAAAGAAAAAGAGTTATGAACCGAATGAAGAGTTCCGTTGGAAAAAATAATAAGCATTTTAAAACTGAAGCCAAAACAAGGAACATCTCGGAAACGGTTTACTCCACAAAAAAATACATGCAACATAAATTGTGTGTTGTACGTGTTCTACAACTTCTGTACCGTAAGACGGTTATGCAAAAACCCTCCAGAATGAATAGAGCTTCAGAGGTTACTCCCAGAAAATTCAATATATGCAGTATGTTTCCCATTCAAATATCTTTAATCTATAGGATTATAGATAATTTAAGATAATTGTTATAGTCATTTTTCAGAAAAACAAGAGTTTCGAAAAGTGTTCCATGTGGTGGTTCGGGGTGGAAATTTTCTTGAATATTTTCGTGTCTCATCCTTGGAACATTCTGAACTTAAATACTAAGGTTAGTTTGAAGGACCTTTAGTTTTTGAATTAACCTATTCACACACACACACACACACACACACACACACACACACACACACACACACACATCACTTGGGTCCTTTTTTAAAACTCCTTTTTCTTATTCAGGGAACCGTAAAAGTGTATTTGCAGTGATATCTCGGTATCAAATTTTTGGACAGAATTTAATACCTTCTCTACCCATGTACCATGTACTAAATAGGAGAAGTGAAAATGTTTTTTTTTTTTTTTTTTTAATAAAGAGGATCCTATAAATTGCATTTCCCGTGAAATCTCTGTATCGATTTTTTGGTGAAATGCAATATCTTCTATATATCGGGTGTCTCGAAATTGTCTCCGCAACTGTAGTTATGCTGATAACGGAACTATGGAGGGGGAGTATTACCGTGAGTAGGTTTGTCCTGCCTTATCCTGCTTGAATAATGCTGAGAGAACTGCGTGCTTCAAGTTAACACTGTGTAGTTGTGCTTATTGAACGAAGTCAAAGTGTTACCCATTGTAGAGAGAACGTTATCTATTCTTTGACGGTGATAAGCTTATAGAAAATGTAAAACGCAACTTTCTTGAACGTTTTGCACATTTCGTATGTCCTCATCGCGATTCGTTAGATCTGCATGTGATGCTCCGATAAGTGGTAAGCATAAACTTTAAACACAAGCTAAACTGTGCGAAATTGCAGATGTAACGTTAAGAAGCGTCACTAAATGAATGAGGAAATCAGCACAGAAAACAACTGTTTCTATGCAGACAGCACATAGAGCTGCTAGGAAATAAAATGGCGTCCCTAAGACGTAAAGAACCCCGAAAAATGAGCTACTGAAAGAAATCACAAATTACGCACACACGGTTACGCGGAAAACCCTATACAATGTCCGAAACAAGAGCAAAAGGGTGAAACTCTGCCCAGATGGATGAGGAAAGCGTTTCTAACATCTGTGATAGTGGTAAATAAGATCACCTGGTATAAATTCCCTTTGTCTAGAGAATATATTAAACATATGACATTTTAAGGCAAATTGTTAGAGCAAACAAGATTTCGAAAAGTTTTCCAAGTAAAGGGTAGTTGGGGATGGGGTACTTTTTGAAAATCTTCAAAATAATAATAATAATAATAATAATAATAACAATAACAACAATTAGCTGGATCCGTTGCCAACTGAAAGGTCATGAGCGAACCTGCTGGTGTATTCACCTCACTGCGGAGACACATTTGAGACACCCATCATTATATATTAAGTAGAGAAAGTAAAAGTTCAGTCATAAGTCACCTTAAGAAAAGCGTCGCCCTGTTGTTTCAGCAAGCGTTCTAGTTGAATGTCGTTCCGAATTTCAGGTCAAGAAGAGAAGGATGAACTGAATATTAGTTAGTGCAAGGACAAATAGTTTCGAAGTGAGAAGAGAACTTTGGTTACATGATTCACGACGGTGACGTGGTTATGGCGTGAGCAAGTTGAATGAAATTATCTCTCTCTTGCGTGCAAGAGTTTACTCTCCCCAAAACATACATGCACACGTACGTATGCATGCTGAAAACTTGAAAACCTGTCCCAAATAAAAAAGACGCTGTATGTCAGTGTGGGCTTGTGCCGTAAGCAGCCTTCCATTGGCTGGCAGTTTGTGGATCAAGGCTAATAACCGATGAGTGGGAGGTGGTACTGAATAAACGACGTAACGGGGGAAAAATAATACGTTATCAATATCGCTCGTAACTCTCCTGTCCCAAGGTTTTCGTATATGAGCTGCATGATATAAGTTTGCTCTTTATGGTCACGACTGACATTAGCTGACCAGTCACAGTTCTGCTTACAACATCGCTAACACTATTATAGGATTTAGTACTATATATATATATGCAAACCGAGCCAGGTAGCTCAGGTATTTCGTCTTGAACTGGCATTCGGGAGGTCGTGGAATTGATTCCCCGCGACATCTCTCTGACCCATGCGTCTTCGGGGATTTCCCGGGGTCACTACATGAATGCTGGAAATGATTCTTCATTCCCCGAACTTCCTTCATATCATTTCATATTCATAGTAATCTCAAAGAAAATGTTGGGAATTTCAGGGTTGTTATGGCATATTTTAAGGAGTACCTTTGCAATAAATCATTTTACTCTGTAGTTGAATATTTAAGTGACAAATCTGTCTGACAATACCGTAATAATCATTGTATTTATAAGTATTATTATGTATTGCATTTTGTATATATTAGTGTGTGTGTGTGTTTTATATTAAAATAAAACTGAAGTATACTTTGACTTGCATGAATGTGTCAAAAGAATTTTTTAGTATTTAGCCATGACACAAGGTCTGTAAAGCCTGATGCTTTGATATTTTACACTCTAGTACATTATAAATTTTTGCATTGGAAATTCTATAACATATTTGTAAATATGTATAGTAATTTGTTAACATTTATGAAGAGTACATAATACAATAATCATATTTTAGTTTCATATAATTACTAGTAGGAACTATTATGTCAATAATTAGAAAACTATCATCTGACGTTGCATCAGTGTTACATATAGTGAAATTATATATTTTAATGCTAATTTTGATACTCTTTGTTTTTATGTGCAAAAAAAAAAAAAAAAAAGGAAGTACATATACTTTTATAGAGCACATTAAGTATAGCACAGTAACGTACAATCCTCAAAAGCAAATGGTGTGATTATATGTCTATTCTGTTGATTTTAGCATTAGAGTTTTTACATTGTTTTTTCCATAGTATATAAACATAAGTATATATATATCCCTTGACAAGTTCTATGTTCTATGTTCAGTGGCTTCCTGGCCTAAACGAACCTACAGAATGCTTTCTAATCTAATCTGATCTAATCTTTCAGGGGTCGACGAGGATTGCGGCAGAGGCGCCATTTCGTGGGGGTGATTGTGCTCTGGAAATACAGCTCTCGGCGGTGGGATGACGCTAGTGGCTGTCTGAGGACGCAGGTGGTTTATTCGGATCCAAGTGGCAGACTCCTAGCATACCCCGCGTTGAGATAAATAACTGCTTGTGAACTGCTAGAGACCCCCACGATGGCTCTCTCAATGTCCGGATATCGGCCACCCTTTGAAATTACTCTCAATTCAGTCTTCCTCCAGCGGTCTAACGTACAATAAGCGCACGGCTGTAGTGTGGAATACCCCTTCATAATGTACATACACAAATATATCTTTTATAATACCTATATACATATACACACAAATAGAGCCAAGTGGCTCAGGGTTTGGTTTTGGACTGGCATTCGGGAGAAAGTTTTCGATTTCAGCATCCTACCTCTCTGACACATGGGTTCTTTTTCGGGCTTTTCCCGGGTCACTAAGAATTCTTGAATTCTCCGAATATCTTGTCCCTTTATTTTTATCTCCATACCATTCCTGTCAGTCTCTTTCAAGGGTTGTAAGCAGAGGAGACGTCCTTCCGTGGTGATGAATGTGCTTTGGAAATAAATACAACCCGAATATGTTACCCTGGTACCTAGGTAACTATAACGGGGTATATATTCAAACTTTAAATTTATTTCTAAAAACAAGTATAACAAATTCTATTATATAACATTTTCAGATAATTAATCTAAAAACTAAAATTTCAAGTTAAAAATCAGTAAAAAATATCTAGTATATAAAAAGAAAAATTAAAGCGTAAATAAATTAAAATATAATTTAATAATAATAATAATAATAATAATAATATAATACGGCAAATTATTCTAAAACTTATGTACTACTGGAAAGCCATAACTTTACAACTGGTATGCAGCTGCTTCGTATTCTATACTATATACTACAATTGGTGCGAAAGATGCTGGTATTTAGCACTAACTAAATTATATATTTACTATACAGCTCTCAGCGGTTTCGTGGCGTTGGTGTCGCGTTGGAACGTAGGGGGTTCTGTCAGACTCCTAGAGCTCCCCGCAGTGAGATGAAAAACTGCTAAAACTATGTTTAGCACCCACTACGGTGGCAGTCCGGTTTTCGGCCGACCGTTCAAGAAAATATTCTATGTTTACTATCCTCCAGGAATTTGGCGCACAATAAGCCCATAATGGCTGTAGTTTGGGTCCCCTCCGGAATGTACCAACCGACTAAAAAAACAAACTGTTGCTTCACGTCACGTCTGAGCACAAGCATGAAGCTTCGGTCGGCTTCCACAAGCTTCTAGAAATTTCCGTAACGTCGTTTATAGTTTTTTACGGTATCTGTAAGCCAAGTTGAGGAGTTTTGTAGCGAGTGACTGGAGCGCTAGCACGCAGTGGCGTGAGAAAGCCGACAACTGTTTACACGTCGAAGTTTCGAGTGACCTGTTTGCGGCAGTGAATTAAAGACTATTTGAAATCAAATTTTGAGTCCATAAAAACATTTGTCACCGTACGCATTTGAGAATGTCATCTCAAAACATTTGGGGTCTCCTTGTGTGGTTTACCCGGAAAACGTTAGTCAGTAGGGGATTTTAATGTTGTATCGGCATGTCGCTAAGGTAGCCCAGTGGTTAAGCAACTGGACGGAGGCCCTGGTCAAACCCCAACAATGGCATTGAATCTTTCTGAATAACTTTCACAACTCCTGTCCCAATCACGACTGTGTGGAAGAAACAGTTATTTCAATATAAAAACAAAAAACCTAGAGGGATGCTTTGGAGATGGACACAAATTAGAGGAAGTAATAAACAGAATACAAAGGATATGGTACAAAAATAGAACATAAGGGGAAATTTTGGTATTAACGAACGCCGCTTGGAAAAAGTGAATAACTTTAAATATTCACGAACGACATGGGAGATGAACATGAAAGAATAAGAACCAGAATAGTAGCAGAAATTAAGGCGTTATTTTCCTAACATAATATACTTAGAAACTAAATAACATTCTCCAAAATGAAAATAGTGTGTCTAAACACGCATCAACCCTAAAAACGTTTGACAGAAATATCCTTAGAAGGATAAACTGAACGAAATATGCCGAAATAGATAACAGGAAACTATGTAGCGTAAAAAAAAACCAATGTAAATGCCGTGTTATTTATGGACGCTCTTTAACTGCTGTGGTTCTCAGAGTCCCATTCTAAATTGGGCGTGAAAGACCGCTTAATTTTGCTCAGAGGCCTCTCTATCAGGCTTGAGGTTCTTTTACGTACCGTAAATTTACGACAGAGACCCACGGCTTTACTTCCCTTCCGAAGGAAGCCATGCTAAGGATTTTTATACCCGAAAAAATCCATCGTCCTCCTCCGGGTTTGAACCCGCGACCTTGGATATATGAAGTCAGCATGGTAACCATTAAACCACGGAGGGTGACAACTATGAAGCGTGTGTAAACATGTCAGTATAGTACAAGAAATTATAATTAGTTGAAAGTAAATGTTCAAAGAATGGAGGATATAAGGCTGTCAAAGAAAATGGAAAATGATATAAAATAAGATCCCGAAGTCCCACCAAAACATTCATGGAAAGTTGTAGTAAGAAAGGCGCTAAACGTTGAGAAGAAGAGCACAAGATAGAGAAGGATGAGGGCAAAAATTGAGGGAGGTTGAGGCCCCAAAGGAGCTGTAATTGCCAAGTTTTAGAAGTAGTTCTTTACTATGCAGCTTAAGCTCAAGCAGTTCTAATGAAAGGTCGTCAATCCAGATCTCACCCCCAAACTTTAGAACCCCCGAGAGTGCTTATCAGTACTTACATATATACTTCATGTCCTACCGTTCATTTTCCGTGAGGTGGTAATCTTTCTTTCAACCTCATTGTGGTACTAATGACCTGAACAGGATAGGTAGGGTTCTCTTAACATATCTACTCTTAAAACCACTCTGCTATTAAGTTCATTACTACCGCAAGTGGTTGAGAGACAAGATTACAAACTAATGGAAAGAGGACGTTAAGGCATGGGCTCAAGTATACACAAAATCTGATGCGTTCCATTCACTTGACTCTTTGCCATTCTGTAGTAAACTATTATTAAAAGAAGTGTGTCCTTTCTTTACATCATGCTAATTGAAATAAACATTAACAAACATTGTTTTATTACTTTGTTCATTCTATGTTTAAGAGACACCAGGCTAAATGCATAATCAGGTTGAAAAGTGATAACAGAAAAACTTCAATACTGGAAAATTTAAAAATAATAACAAGTAATATCTCGGAAATGGTTAGCTCTACAAAAACAAATTTTAAATGGAATAAATTATGTGTAAACGAGATTCGGGGATTCGCAAAACATTTATTTGTGGAGAAAACCCGGCATCCAATTTTGAGTGGAATACCACTCCTTCTCTACCTACTATGTTGAGAAAGTAAAAGTAGGAGTCATTTTCTATAGAAATGATAAACCAGGAGTTTCTATGTCAGAGTCTGAAGCGTGAAAGACCATCAATCTAATTTGGCTCGCTACTTGATAGAGTAAAGGTGTGGTTTTCTCACCATTCAAGGTTTATTCGATAATTGTCACTGTGAGAAGCAGCCATGTAGTCTTCACTGTTGGTGGTAATTATCCAATTGAAACTCTCCTGGGAAACACTTCTGGGAAACTCGGTATTGATGTGCCAAAACCCGTGATTATCAAATATTAGAAACTTCTTGCTAGGGTTTTGTAACACCTCAAATACAGCCAATGTAATCGCCGAGATGCGGATATCAATCACGAACACTAATCATTATTACAGACAGTAGTCTTACTATGCAATTATTCAGCATTTTGAAGACTCCTGCCTTGTATAGACAAATGTCGAATAGGCCCTTAAGGCAACTCTGGCACAGATCGTGATGAGAGAATATAACACTCAACTGTAGAAAGATTAAATACAACCTCGAAATTGATAGAGAGCTTTAACTAACAAGAGACGAATTCGCGTTCCCCTCAAGTGATGGAATGTAGTTGATGTAAAACTAAGCTACTTCTGAAACAAGAGAAAAAGGCTATCAAGTACCAGGTGCAGCCTACGATGGAAGCAGCAGATGCGTAGACAAAATGATTTTAAAAATCAGAAGGAATATATGATCAACCGTGCTTCGTTTTTGACCGATTATTTATACTTAAGAAATTCAACAGATAAAAAATATCTCATGTGTTCCTTACACATGGCTTTCTCTTCATCTTCGTAATAAATTATTTCAACTCTAAACCTTTTATCTGATTTATACTAACATTAGCAGAAATTATCTTATTACTCCCTTCCTTGCAAATAGAAGGAAAATAAGGGACTACTCTAGGCTAAAGCGATAGCCAAAAACCTTTTAAAAGCTAGTTGCCATCTTATTGAAATTGATATATTTGTATCGGCAAGAGTTGAGAAATTCCCAAACAAAATAACAAGAAATATTTCAGAAACAAGTAAACAAACAAAAAAACGTATGTTACAAAAATTATGTATTTCTTGTGTTGAAGATTTTGATTGTTTCTTACGGTTTAACAGTTAAAATTCATCCAGAATAAAGAGATCTTCATAGGCTATTCCCAGAAAATTCAAGATATGCATTGTATTCGTCATGTAAATAGCTTTAATATAGTATACTTTAATCAAAATCGTTAGAGCCATTTTTGAGAAAATCAGAATTTTCCAAAAAGGTCCCATGTAAAGGGTAGTATGGGGATTTTCTTGAAAGTTGTGTCGCATCCTAGGGTAAGACTTAACATAAATACTAAGTTTGGTATTTAACGGACCTTTCCTTTTGGGCTATGCTGTCCACAGACACACACTCTGACCTTTTTCAAAAAAAAAAAAACAAAAAAAAAAGTGTTTTATTAAAGGAGTCTTAAAAACATGTATTTCCGGTAAAATCTCGGTATCGATCTTTGGGTGGAATACAATACCCTCTCTATACACTATATACCTACATACTACGTGTAGAGAAAGCAATAAAAGTATACTTGAAGCAAGTGAAAAAGGATTTTAAGCGCAGTTTCAGTCTATAGCAAAATAGACCGCTAAAGAAGTGAAGGTATAAGAAGGGAATTAGATAAACACGCTGGGAGATGAATAAGTGCAATTATTTATATGAGTACTTGATGTCGATATGATGATTCAGTATTGGCAGTTTTTTTCGCTAATTTCTAAACGTATGTTCATAAGGAAAATTTCACGATGTTTTAGGGATGGCTATTATTCCCTATCCCTTATATAATAGGTCACACGGGTGACCCTCTACTGCTCTCTGGCCTTTGCCCTGCCCGACTATATGTGGAGTGATGTATGTAAATGCCACAGAGACATACCTCAGGGTCATTCCAAACACATTAGACCCTGAAATTTGTTCTTTACTTATGGCAATGCTCGTATAAGCGGAGCTAGGAAGTGAGAGCGCAATGCCGTGCGGCGCTACTTGCGCGAACAAAGGTCAACGTAGAGTGCAACCCATCACTGCAAAACAGCTATCACTGCATTACACAGAACCACTCGGTAGGAAGGCGTTCGAATAACATCTTGTTCTGCTCAAATGGGAGCAAAATTAATTTGTTTTACAACTATAGTAAGCATTCTAGCAGTGTACTTATTCATGTACTTATTTAGAAACCGTTGGCAGTTCTGGTATACAAGCTGTTAAACGTCTAGTGACAGAACAGCTTCACGAAGTATATTATTAATTGCAAATGTATCCAAAATTTTACCCATAACTATCACACTGTTACAGTCCAGAGATATGGAGGCAAGTAGAAGAACTGTCAAGATGGATCTACCAATCCACGACCATCCTACCTGTAAAGAAGTGTAATTAAAAATAATTTACAGTTCAGTGTGATGTATCGCATACAAGTTGCACTTTTAGATCCCCAAAAATGCTATCTGCTTAGCGAAACTGAAACGGAACTGATAAAATATTTCAAATTTGCCCCGCTCACATCATGCGAAGTGGAATCAATATTTTCGCATTATAAATTTTGTTTGTCGGAACGCAGAATGATGTTTTCATTTGAAAGGCTTCAGAAGTACATAAATTTTCAGTAATACAACTACAGATGAGTAAATATTTAGTTTAACTCCTGCTTTCGTTTTTACCTAGTAAAAATCTGAAGATATTTAAGAAATTAAATCGATCAGTAAATATTTCAATCCGTGTTACAATTGCTTGGGTATTTTCATAACATACATATATAAAAATCAGTTAGTCACCCTTATACATCCAATAATTTGTATTGTACATATTTAATCATCTAAATAGGTGTGCTTATGCGAATGTCTTATAAGGCATTTTTATTCTCTGGAAAAAGTACTGTTTACTTGACAACAGTTTTGCTTACCTTTTCACAGTGTGTTCTATTTATGACCTGTTTTGATGCGATGAGATGGTCGGTCGCAACCTATAAAAGGAACTGCGAACGGTACGAACTTCCTAGCTCTGGTTATAAGCATTGATCTCTTCTAAATATCAAATGATTTGCATTCATTCACCTCCCAGCCTGTATATAATCTAAACGATTAGATATAAATAGTATAAAACCAAAAGGATAAGCAATACACACTTAAAGACATTAAAAATATGCCAGGCACTATGATTTTGCTGAAAATGTGAACGTTTGATGGGAACTCGGGTCTTACGGCGATGTTCATTGGTACCATTCTGGGCCAATACCAGGAGAGTAAGAAAAGACAAACCCTCCCCTTCATTCTTCAATCCCTCTCGACGCTCCCTCAGAACAGGTATAAGCAGTGTATTAATGTTGTCCACCAAATGCCTGAATTACCTTGGCATTAGAATTTCACAGAGAATAAAATAACCTAATTTTGAATCACGCGATTAAAATGGTGTCGTATTTCCCAACCAGAGTTTGGGGATTCACAACTCAAAATTTCACTTGTCACAAGTTACATTTCATTTCACTCCCTTTACTCTTCGGTAACGTGGCTTGTCTAATAAGGTTTAAGAGCATAGCAAGGCTGGCGATATGAGATGTCTCTCCTGAATCGGAAGCTGGCACAAGCGCCAACCAGCGCCCAAACAGGTGAAAAACATGGGCGGAGACATCGAAAAGACCACGTCTTACGTAAGTATTTCCAAGCGTATGTTTAGTGCCTTTGAGTGTACAAAGAATGGATATAGAGGCACTACAATTTCATTTTAATAAACCATTATAAACGGATAATATTTTAATAGGCGAATCTAAGGAGTCTTGTTGTATCACAATGTTTACTTTCTCCATACGCACTATGTACATAGTGTATAGAGAAAGTATTGCACTCCACCAAAAATTCGATACCGAGATTTCACCGGAAATATATGTTTTAGGGTCCCCAATATCCAAAAAAAGCATTTTCACAAAAAGGTCCGTGTGTGTGTGTGTGTGTGTGTAAACACGATAACTCAAAAACGAAAAGTCGGTAAAATACCAAACTTGGTATTTAAGTTTAGTATCTTCCAGGGATGTGACACGAAGATTTTGAGAAAAATCCCCCCACCCCCAACTACCCTTTACATGGAACTTTTTTCGAAAATTTTGATTTTCTCAAAAATGGCTCTAACGATTTTGATTAAAATTTCGGATATTAAACATATTTACCTGATAAATGAAATGTATTTCTTGAATTTTCTGGTAATAGCCTCTGAAGAGTAGTTTAATCTTGATGAATTTTACTAAATTTTGAATAACTGCTAAACCGTAAGAGATGGACAAAAACTTACTACACAAAAAATGTAGAGCACATTAAAACACACAATTTATGTTACATACATTTTTTCGTGGAGTTCGTCGTTTTTGTGACATTCCTTATTTTTGGTTTCTGCTATGAAAAACGTATACTTTTCTCATACTGGAACTTGTCAACTCCTATCCATATAAACAAAGGAACTTCATTGACATAGCAACCAGCTTTTGACTATCACTTTAACGTACGGTTGTCCGTTATTCCGCTTCTACTTACAAGGATGCGAGAAATAAGACTTTTTCTGCTAATTTTTTTATCTGATTAGCATAAAGTAAATAGAATTATAAGCTTTTTAAGAATTATTTGTTGCAGGGATATGGAGAAAGTCATGTGAATTGTACACATCAGATTTTTAGATATTGCAATGATTAATAAAACGTGAGTATATTATCATGTTTGTTTTTTTATCGCTTGAAAGAAATTTTTAATCTTATTACATTTTACTGAACTCTAAGCCTATAAGAAAAAGAAAAGAAATTTTAATCTGTGGGGTTCTTTAAGCTTATACATTTAAAAATGTTTTAGTATAATTAAATGCTTTACAATTAATAATACGTAGTATTCGTTTAAATATACTACTTTTTTAGCAGTATATTTTGTTTCTCATAGCTTATGCATCGAGTATCTAATATCAAGGCTTAATATCTATAAAGTTTTTTACACACATGTTGACCTTAAGGTGTGACCTAATGGGTCACCAGGGGAGAGAGAAATATTATCATGGTATATTCGCGGAGTATCTCACGAGATTGAAATAAAATTAATGATGATGGAAACGCAGTGTTCACAGACACAAACATACACAGGCACTTTTCTAAAAATTATTTTTCTTTGTTGAAAAGACGCTAAAACACGAATTTCCAGTGAACTATTGGTATCGAATTTTTAGTGGAGTGCAATACCTTCTCTACCTATGACCATGTACTATGTAGAGAAAGTAAAAATACCTGCTTCCTCAACCTTTTGGCAGGCAATAGATAATTTTAGACTTCAACTACACTGTCTAATAATAGCAACAAAGAATTATACTGCAGATTAATTGTATGGTCTAGAAGAAAAAATTTAAAACAAATGTCGCTTTAAGTTTTATTCTTTTAGCCCGTTTCGTGGAAGAAATTCTTTGCAGCATGAATATTCTTCCTGTATATCATAAAGAAATAATTAGGTATTAATCCGCCCAAAAAATTTAGATCTCGTAAAACACACAATTTATGTTATATAAATTTTATAGAGCTAGATTATAGATATTCCCTGCTTTTGGTTTCAATTTTAAAATAATTACAATTTTCTCAAACCAATATTTTCTCATTATCCAGTATCATTCGTTTAAATGTCTCTACATATTATGTAGTTCTGTTTGGAAACTATTGTTTCTTATATCGTCATGACGTATATAAATTGAATATGGTTTCACCCTCCTGCATACAATAAAATGTATATTAGTGATGTATTAATAACTATAAGTATGTATTTATTTATTAATTTACAGAGTTTCAAAGTATTCTCAGCTTCCTATGCCTAAATAATGTTTCTCCACTTCTCTCTAACTACTATTCCATATTTTCGCGTCTTCTGGCTTTCATTTCAGTTGTTATTTCCCACATTCATGACTTTCGAGGCCTTCCTTCTCAAATGCGAAGCCCTTATCGTTTCATCTGTCTTTTGTGTTACTCTTGACCATGGAAAGATAGTGAATTCTTATAGTAGCTGTGCAATTGCTAACATTTTAGCCTAGTGTATTCCCTTGCTTCTATTTTAAGGAACTGTGTAATAAGATCATTTCTGCTAATGTTCATCTTTATTAGCATTATGTAGACGAAAGAATCTTATGTAAACATGTTTTTTTTTGAAGAACAGATAGAGAAAGTCATCAGATTATGTATAACACTTTAGTACGTCTTGAAAATGTGGTTGAATAATGAGGAATGATTAACAAATCCTCAAATGAGCATGGGATTCAAAGAGCAAATAGCTGCCCTATAGTTTTATTTTGAGGATAAGCTTGAAAGCTTATCTGCGCAACTCGCACATACTCTATCCATTACACCTCCGAGGTAGAGGTAATATCGAAACAAGACAATGCACATATAATAAAATATCTTCCTTTAAGAATGTTGCTGTGTATTTTTTAAGATGATTTCAACTTGATGTTTGGGAATATTCCTTGGAGCTACTGGAGGAATATATCTTCACACATGCTTTCGTACTGACTTACAATGGGCATTAATAAAATATCAGGAAGACCATCTCTTTACTCAACAATAGTTGCATGAGATACTATGAACGCGATTTTGAATATTACGGTGTAAATTGAGATAAGATCTGAGGAAGCCAGAGGATAGTCGTAAGTGTATCAGCAGGACGATGAGAACAATGGGTGGATTCAAATCTCTATAGTAGGGCAATTACATGTTTTGGGCACGTGCCCCTGGTCGTAACCTCACAAATGTTCACGAGCTAATTCTTTTGTTTCCCAAACCGCTTGCGCCATGCTTAATGTGAGGTCAGTTTGCCGACCACTTTGTAATGGTAGACTGACCATCTAGATCCTAAAATTGAAGCGCATGTGATTAATGTTGTATGCAAAACAGTAATGTATTGAAATTATGCAAAAGGATTTTGAAGCAAATACTATAATAGAAAACCTTGCTTAAATAGGCACAAAAACATTTAATATAAAAACAGGACTGGAGTGTTGTGAAACCTCCAAGACACTTTGAGAATATATTTTTCAAGTCCACACATATGTGTGTGTCGGAGGCAGGAGAAAGGGGCTTGAACATTCACTAAACGCAGCTGAAGTCTTCTTCATTGTCAAGGAATTTTGTGTAACTGCAAAACGTTTCTATATATTTCAAAAACACTCGTTATTATTCTTATAGTTGTTCCCACATGTGTAATTCTGTTTGGACAATCATTCTTTTGTTTTTAAACCATCGTAACTTATTTATATCGATTTCCTTTATTAATTGAATCCAGTCTCATATTTTTGAGTACAATAAAAAATATATTAGTAGTGTATAATTGATTAAATTCATTTGTTTATTATTTATTTACGGAGTTTTATTGTACACTCATCTTCCTGTACCTAAAGATTTTTTCTCCACTCTTCTCTACCCATCCATTCCCTATTTTCCAGTCCTCTTGCTCTCATTTCTGTTTTCTTATTTCCCACATGCATGATTTTCGAGACCTTCCTTTACCTCCTCTTCCAGGTGGACTCTTATCCAATGCCTTTCTCGGGAACTTATTTTCATTCATTCTTCTGATATGTCCGTACCAACTCAGCAGTTTATATCTTGCATAATCTAATATTGAATTATTAATATTCATTTATTCTCTTCTAACATTATTTCTTATTTTTCCCATATTGAACATTTCGTTAACCTTCTTAAAAATCCATTTGCATCGACATAAGTTTTAATTGTAAGTTTTGTAAATGTCCATGTTTCACTCCCATATGTGACAGTACTTTCTACTTCCTCTAACACGTATAGGTCCTTGAGTATATGTGCCTTTGTGTCTGTAGGCATTATATCTCAAAAACGAAATACCAAACTTGATGTATAAGTTCAGATTCTTTCAAGGATGAGGCACGAAAATTTTAAAGAAAATCCCCCACCCCCACCTACACTTTACATGGAATATTTTTCGAAATTTTTAATTAAATGACTAACGATTTTTATTAAAATGTCATGTGTTTAAGATATTTCCATTATAAAGGAAAGTATATCTTCAATTTTCTGAGAATATCGTCTAACGACTTTTCAGTCTGGATGGATTTTGTATAACTCGGAGATGACAAAATCTTACTATAGAAAAAAAATGTAGTTCTCGTTAAAACATAAATTAATGCCGTATACAATTTTTTTGAAAGTCAACTGTTAACTGTTTTGAAAGTTAACTTATTATAGGTTTCAATTTTAAACTATTTAAACTTTTCACAAGCAGGAAGCCAACTTTTGGTTCATCTCTTTTGATATACGTACTCCCGGAATACAAAACAAGAGCCGTATTTCAATTGTTCCACATAGGGATAACTTTTAAAAGATTTGTCTATCGCTTTAGCCTAGTATACCTTCTTATTTCCATTCTGTATAGAGGGAAGCAAGAAATAAGGTTATTTCTGTTAATGTTATAATGATATAAGATTAATATTGTGTAAGAAAACCTTCTTTGTGGAACAGTTAGATAAGGTCATGTGAGTGGAACATCAGATTTTCGCTATTGTATTATATTTTTACCTTCTCTATACGTGCTATGTACATATTGTATAGAGAAGGTATTGCACTCCACCAAAAAATTCGATACCGAGATTTCACTGGAAATATATGTTTTAGGGTCCCCTGTATCCAAAAATAGTATTTTCAGAAAAAAGTGCGTGTCTGTGTGTGTGTCCGTGTGCCTGTGAACACCATAACTCAAAAACGAAAAGTCGGTAAAATACCAATCTTGGTATTTAAGTTTAGTATCTTCCAGGGATGCGACACGAAGATTTTGAGAAAAATCCCCCACCCCAAACTACCCTTTACATGGAACTTATTTCGAAAATGTTGATTTTCTAAAAAAATGACTAACAATTTTGATTAAAATATCGTATATTAAAGATATTTAGCTGACAAATAAAATGTATATTTTGAATTTTCTGGGAATAGCCTCTGAAGACTACTTTATTCTGGGTCAATTTTACGGAATTTTGCATAACTGCTAAACTGTAAGAGACGGACAAGAACTTGCCACACAACAAATGCAGAGCACTTTAAAACACACAATTTATGTCACATACATTTTTTTCGTGGAGTTGATTGTTTTTGAGATATACCTTGTTTTTGGTTTCAGCTTTCAAAAACATACTTTTCACATACAGGAATTTAACAACCCCTGTCCATACAAACAAAGTAACTTCAGTCACATAGCAACCAGCTTTTGACTATCTCTTTAACCTATGGTACTCCTTTATTTCGCTTCTACTTACAAGGAAGAAAGTAACAAAGACTATTTCTTCTAATTGTTTCTCGATTAGCATGAAGTAAGTAGAAGCATAGGCTTTTTAACAATAACTTGTTGCAGAGATATAGAGAAAGTCATGTGAGTGGAACACATCAGATGTTTGTATTTATTTTCTTACTTAGCGTGTGTTCCACAAAATCCTACTATTACTGTTACTGCTTTAATAAATAATAATAATAATAATAATAATAACAACATTTTACCTGATGCTCTGCTGTCCTCACGCTCAGTGTTCAGCAGAAGTGGAGGATCATCCAACCGATCAACCGATAAGGAGAGATGATACAGTTGGCATCAATGTTGCTGGTTACAGATTGCTCCTTAAATTCTTTATGATACAGAGTTAGCACCAGTCTACATATGTGCCGAAAAGTCCGCCTTCCTGGGTGGTCTCGAACTGACGAACATTTCATACTGGGAGCCGGTGCTGGACACTTTAGTGTAACCTCTTCACTAATGATTTAGTCAGGCAAGAGAATGGCAGAGTAATAGGGCTTGTGGCACTTGGAATCTAAAGCAAGTTCCTTGCCAGCGAACCACTATTGCTTTTAGGGATTTTCAGATTCCGTTAACGTTAGGTGGCTTAGGGTATGTAGGTAATAGCCCCCAACCCTGGCTAAAACATCTGTGAATGTGAATAAATTGAATGAAATATTTGCATGACAGTAATGGAATACAGATGTGGTCAAATTGTTAGAGTAAACCTGATAATTAGTACATCTAATTAGTAAGTATATTTTAAAATAAAACATACTCATTCTTACCTCATTTTTGTGTTTAAATTTTAAATCCTTGTCAACTTTAGAAACATAAATGAAGCTCCAACAATAAAATACTTTTTATTGAATGACACGCATTAAATTTTCAAGTTATAACATAGTTGTCCAAATGTTTGCGTGATTCCTTCAATTAATAGCTGGAAGAAAAACCCAGCACACTAAGTGACTAAGCTATTTTATCAATAAACTTTTGAAAATCCTCATTTATGCAAACCTTTCAGTCGTAAAAACTATTAAGTTTAACAAAGTTACAATGTAGCCTATTTTCCAAATTTTTGTTGTCACCAATGAAAGGGTTAAATTCCCTTAATAAATTTATTAATTACTAAACTAAACGTTTAAAGGAGAAATTTTGAACCCAAATAAAAAAATAAAAATTTTAATGATAATGATAAATATCTCCACCATGCTAAATATATCAATTTATTATATCGATATCAAGCAAAAAGCAAACTGTGCTAAGCTCTTAGACTAAATAGTACTTTCTCAAATGCAATAATGTTTTAAATATAGCAAATAATAATTTATGCTGCATGATCATGTTTTCAATATAAGAGAGAAAGAGCATGTTTACTCTAATAATTTGGCTAAGTCTGTAATTAGATATAAAATTAAGAATTTGTTATTAGTGAGAAAAATTATATAACTCTCATCAACATAACCTTCACGCACTATTTCGAAATTAAACTAGTGATTTGGTGTTTGTACACCTTTGCTTTGTTGTGTGAAGCTGTTCACAAATATAACGCAGGTCCTTCCAGATTTTAATATATTTTCTACTCGAGGGGACTTTAATCATGCCTTGCTTATTGGATATTACTCTATATTTTTTTTAATCAGCAAGAGAGAAAGACTAAAGGAGTATTCCACAAATAGCTCCGACAAAGCAGTAGAAAGCAGGTATAACGCAACTAGAAAAAGCCTAAACATGAAAAATTAAATAAACAAGAATAGTAACTTAACAGGAGTGATTATAGCTTAGCTGCAGCACTTTACTTGAACGTAATAATAATAATAATAATAATAATAATAATAATAATAATAATATTTTACTACTACTAATTTAAGAGTAAAATAGTTCATTAAACGGCCATATTAGAAGTGAAGATGTACATAAACAATCGAAAATTATACCTTACCTGATAAAGTTAACACATAGAGCAAATGGACTCAACATTTACCTAGATAGAATGGTGGAGATTTGAATACCCAAAATAGCACCTCTAGGCAAGAGATTCCCCAGGAACATCAAGGAGGCAGTAAAATGATAACCACACTCACAATTTGTTTAAATTAGGGGATATGGATTATTACGGGTATTTGAATATTTATTGGTATAATAATTCATGTATTTTGGTTATCAATTAAATTAGAAGAAGAATTTTTAGGTAGAGTAATATATTTACGTCAAATTGTTATATTAATGTATTTTTGTTATCAATTAAATTAGTTACAGAATTTTTAGCTAGAGTAATATGTTTACGTCAAATTGGTATATTAAGTCATGTATTTTGGTTATCAATTAGATTAGTAGCAAAAATTTTAGATAGAGTAATATGTTTACGTCAAGTTGATATAAAGACTTTAATTGCTTATGTTAACAAACCTCGTATAAATTATTAAGTGAGTGAGTGTACAAATACTGAAGTTTATTGCGTGCTGTCAGTTTTAAAGGAAACTGCTAACTTTTTCAGAAAATTCTTATATCTTAAGACAATTTTATTCAAGCAACAGTTTTATATTTTTGTTTTCACTCCCAATTAATAGTTGCATGAGAATGGGAATGCACGCTTTTCCTAATGTATGCACAAGAGATGACCGCAACACTTGATGGGTTGTGCAGCCCATGTATCAATAACGCCAGGAGCATCACGGTTTCCAGCACACAGCACGAGAAGTGTAATGTGCTTGTGTATGTTTCACGGTTTTCCATGTTGACTGCAGCTCTAGGCCCCTGAGGTCAGTACGAGACCAGGGCAGATTGTAAAGTAACCTTCACAATGATTGACCAAACGCAGAAAGCTCTTTTTGTGTAAATTATAATTACGGAAGCAAGAGATAAAGTTTGATACTATTAGATTAAATTAGAAAGCATTCTGTAGGTTCATTCACGCCAGGAAACCACTAAACATATGACTTGTCAAGGCATATACTTTGATACATATGTTTATATACTACGGAAAAAAAAAAACAATGTATAAAACTGTAGTGCTAAAAGCATGCAGCAGAATAAACATATAATCACACCATCTGCGTTTGAGGCCTGTGCGCCACTGCACAACACTTAATGTGCTCTATAAAAGCATATATATTTTTTTTTTTGTTTGCATGCACATAAAAACAAAGAGTATAAAAAATTAGTGTTAAAATGTATAAATAAATATAATTTCATTATATGTAACACTGAAGTAATGTCAGATGATAGTTTTCTAATTATCGACATAATACTACTAGTAATTATATAAAACTAAAATATGACTACTGTATTACGTACTCTTCGTAAATGTCAACTAATTACAATACATATTTACAAATATGTTATAAAATTTACAATAAAATTTACAATTATGTAGTAGAAAGTAAAATATCAAAGCATCAGCCTTTAAAAACCTTGTGTCATTTGCTAAATACTAAAAACTTAATTAGACATATTCGTGCAAGTCAACGTATACATCAGTTTAATTTTAATATAAAACACACACACTAATATACACAAAATGCAATACATTATAATACTTATAAATGCAATGATTGTTTACAGTATTGTCACAGATTTGTCACTTAAGTATTTATCTACAGAGTAAAATGATTTATTGCAAAGGCACTCCTTAAGAGAGGCCTTAAAAACCCTGAAATTCCCAACATTTTCTTTGAGTTTACTGGGAAGAGTATTAAATATCTCGATTGTTTCACCTTTCTGAAAGCAACGAAGATTAGTATTGGTATGATGAATACATCCTTTTTGTCATCACATGCTGAACTAAGTTTAGGTGTGATGTAGCTAATATGCGATTTCCAGTCCAAATGAGGGCCAAGAAATTTGACTTCATTTAGCTTTTCTAACAATGTATCATTAATTCCTATTTCTATGTGTCTTTGTGGTGAGCGAGTGGTTATAAATTTGATTGTTTTTGTTTTTTCAAGGTTTACTGAGAGTTTGTTTGCTTTTAACCAATTTGACGTACAATTTAGAACATAGTTTAATTTTACTACACAGTCATTGAAACCTTTACTTGTTACTAGAACACTAGTGTAATCTGCGAATAAATAAATACTTGCAATACTGTTAATGTATAATGGGAGGTCATTTATGTAAACCAAGAACAAAAGAGGCCCTAATATCGACCCCTGGGGAATACCATGCTTTACTGATTTCCATTCTGAGGAACTATTTTAATACCCATTGGAGTTATTAATTTCGACCCTTTGTTTTCTCTTCTCTAGGTATGAAATGAACCAATCTAAGTGTTATTCTTTATTCCATAGAAATGTAGTTTTGCTATCAGAATATCATAATTCACACAGTCAAATGCCTTCGCTAGGTCACAAAATATTCCACCGACATGCTCCTTTTCATTTAACGCTGTTAACACTTGAAGCGTGAGCTTGTAGGTTGCATTATCTATCGCTACTCCTTTTCAAAAGCCAAAGCGTTTTTTGGTAAGTAAGTTGTTTTTTCCAAGTAATTATAAAGCCTATTGAACATTATTTTCTCAAAAACTTTTGAGAAAGTAGACAGATATAGGTCTATAATTTAAGATATTATCTTGTATATGTTTTTTAAAAATTGGTTCGACAATAGATTACTTCATTCCGTATGGAAATATTCCACTCTTTAGCGATTCGTTACATAAATGACTAAGGAGAATGCTTATTAGGTCAGGACAAGCTTTTAGGATTTTACTTGATATTTTATCTTATCCAGAGGAATTTTTGGTCTTGAGCAAATTTATTATATTTTTTATTTCAGATGGTGTAGCCATTTTTACTTTAAATTCAGGGACTCTGTTTACAAAGGAAGTTTAAAAAAAAACTTAATGCTGATTCTTTACATCCATAATTTATATTGAATTTGTCTGTTACATTCAAAAAGAAATTATTGAAAATATCTGTAACCTTTTGAGGATCATCAATTTTTTTGATTACCAGAATTCATTGCAATTGAGGAGTTTTCTTGAGAGCCCTTACCTGTTTCTCTTTTTATTTTATTCCAGATAGTTTTTATTTTATCACAATTGGATATCTCTTTATTATAATGCAATATGTTAGCACTTTTATTGTTTCTTTCAGAATGTTACAGTACTTTTTGTAGTGACATTCTAAGTTTGGAGTCTTATTATGTTTCAATTCTTGGTATAATTTTCGCTTACGTTTGCAAGAAGTTTTAATGTCTGTTATAATCCAGGTGTTATCTTCCTTCTGATTATGCATTTTACGATATTTGACAGGATAGGATCCTAGAAAGTGAGAGTTAAAATGTTGTAGGAAATGATTGAACTTGTCATTTACTCCATTTATTTCATTGATTTCAGTCCATGATTCTTATTGAAGGGCATACTTAAATAATGTGAGGGTGCTTTCATCTACTTTTCGTGTTCTACAATATTTATAGTTTGGTTTTAACTTTAGATTAATCTCTTCAATGAGAAGTATTTGTGCCTCATTTTTTGAAAGGTCATTTGCAAACGGTAAGGTTATTGAAGTTTAAATTCTATCTATATTTATGAATATGTTATCTATTGCTGAAGATGGGCTACCCTGAATTCCTATAGGAAAATGTACTGTGTGTGACATGTTGTATGTAAAAAATATAGAATTGAGTTGGTCCTTTCAGAGACTAGGTATAAGATAATATTAATGTCACCACAAATCATCAGTTCTCTTTTCGGTTTCAATATAGACTTTAAGGAAGCATCTAACTGTTTTTGAATACCTCATAGTTACTTAGTGGGGACCAGTATAGAGCTATTATTGCAAAATGTACTTGATTTATGTTTAGCTCAACTGCGCATATCTCTATGTCCAACTCAAAGCAAAACTTGTTAAGATTAATGATTTTATAAGGTACATCATGTCTTACAAATATGCAAAATCCTCCTTTTTTAAATTGTTCGTTGAATATGCTGCTCCTAAAGATTACCCATGCAGTACTTAATAATAATAATATTTAATAATAGTTTATTTAGGGTATTTGCGCAATATCTTTTTTTCAACTTTGGAAACATTTTCTTCGTCTTTTGAGCAATTCCTCCATCCACGCTAAAAACAAATTAATACTGTATTTAGACACTTATCAAAAGAACTGAATATACACACAAGTATTTGGAAGCCCTAAAGAGAAGATTTGGTACAAACTTCCGGGATGAAATATTGCGACATCCCTATGCTATACTATTTAAGTTACGGACATCTGTATTTTCTGCTCCCAAGGTCACGGGTTCAGACCCAGCCAGACCGATGTCAGATTTACTTTAATAGAACTCCTTTGGGATGAAATTCCTGCACATCTGTGACGATGATATGATACTGGCAATTGGCAGCGTCATTAAGAAGCAAAATAGTTTTAGACTTGTGCATCTCTTTAAATTTAAAGCTTTTTCATCGATGGCTCATAATGATTATTAGTCGGGTAATAGGAATCCTGGGTTGTCAAAGTCGTCAGCTTTGCCACTGACTTTTCATTGCCATGGAGAAGGCCAAATATTAAGATGGATGAAAGCCTGTTGACAATCCTGGATTTACTTGGATGCAATCCCGAGGAGTCATCTGTTCCTTGCACACTGTATAGTTAAAGGCATGGGAATAGCAATTCCTTGCTATAACGATTACTGAGCTAGAAAATTTCGTTTTATTCTGGTGCTTGTAGCATGAAGGCTGTGGCATGTTTACCTCTGGGCTAGACTCTGCTCAAGAGTCACTATGAGTAACTGCCGCGAGCGTCCTTATACAATTGTACTTTTAAGCGCTGAACCCATCGCGTGTTTGTCGCCATGTCAGCCATGTTTTCCTAGCCTCTGGTCGTTCAAAGACGACTAGTGTGAAAAAGTGTTGAGCAAAAAGAAACGTCACTTTCACGTGTAGTTAATATATACAAACTTTAGAACATAATTATTCATCCGCATGCACCAGTCGGTGTCCACTATAGGGTTACCAACAATAAAGTCTATCATGAATATTCCAAGTAACTAATGCAAATAAAACAAAACCGATGGTAGAACCACAATCTGCTATCAAGGTTAAGTCAATCTGACACTAACTTCCTCTGAAGAACTTGGGAGGTTTTGCGGGACAATTTTGTCACCTCAAAGAATCTTTCTTTACTGGAAATTGTGTATTTTTCCCTAGCTGAGTTATTTAGAGTTCTTTTAATTAGAGTTGCGAGCGCACGCATTTTCTCTCAAGAATTGCTTCTCACACTTAACTAAGAGTCGATGAGGCATTGCTGGGGGATGAGACGTGATCAGCGCCTCGAGTCTCTCCCGGCCGGTTGATGCGATCTTCTTGATTTGGAGTCGCTTCTTCCCAATCAAGTAGCTCCTCAATTGGCCCTCCAGGGACCTCATGAGGCTGAGTGTACCCCGGACCAGATCTTCCAAAGGGGGAAAATTCCCCACGACAGTACCGGGAATCGAACTTAGGTCTCTCGCTTGGCAAGCAGCCGCGCTAAGAAAACGACCAACCGGTTGAGTACCGGCTGAAATTTCGAACTTAGTACCTGCGCACGGCTTATGATGAAGAACAGTTTTATCATTTAACCCTGATAGATCTTCATCCTCATCAGCAGCAGTTGCAACAAAAAATAGTGCAAGGTTTGAGCCGTTTGAGCCGTTCCAACTTCAAAGTTTTAAAACTGGTTCACGCAACGTCTTCTCCCTCTCCGCATTGGTGTTTACTGACAGGAATACTAGAGGGGTTCAACCCAAATAGACGCATTACCATTATATTGTATTGTTCAATCACTTCTGCAATGTTGATTCTATTTAGTTTTCCCAGAATGGCATCATTTCACCGATGGTCCAGAAGCGAATATTCAGCCAGAAGTCTTAGTAATTTCATTTCTGCTATTTCAACCTATCTATTTGTTTCTTCTTTTTTTGTTGTTGTCCAAGTCTCTGCTCCATAAAGCATTACTGGTGTAGCCATCAGCTTATAAAATTTGATGTCTCTCCATGGACTCTATTGACGTCACTATTTCTTAAATTTTAGCTTATGCAACCTAAGTATTTGAAACTAGTGACCTGTTCAATATAGTTTATTATTTTTGGATGTTTTCCTTTTAAACCCTTTGTTTTTAATGTCGATATTTTAAAATTACACTGCTGTGCTAGTTACTTTTAGTAAGCTGCATTTCAAAGTTTCCAACTATTGTTTGCTCATCTGCACACAATAGGGTTTTAAATTATATTTAAGTAATATTAACTAGAATGCTTAGAAATTAAAAAGCACTTCAACCATTGCGGGTTAACTCGAAATCGTCTTGGAAGATTACTCTTCTAAAAAATTTCAATACACGTGGGGGTATTTTGGGCATATTAGATCAAGCGGTAAGAGTATAAGAACCAAGAGTCAAAATTCACTTCTTTGAGTCCCAACCGAGGCTTTCTAACTATAATTTACTTTTCAATCCGTCTATACAAGGCTGGTGTGAATAAATGTGGAGTGTAGAAACAATTGAACAACACAAATTCAGCGCTCATGGTTAGAGAAAATACATGGCATTTTCTGAAAATGCTCCTTTGGAAATTATAAACTGAATAGCAAAGGTATAAAAATTATCTCATTGGTTCTCCCGTATGTAGAAATACAATTTAAAAAGATGACGTTGAGGTATAGGTTTTTCTAAATCAACTTTTTCTAATTTGTCCATAGTACATAGGAAGAGAGGTTATTGTCTTCCACTCAAAATTCGATATCTAGATTTTACTAAAAATAAAAGTTTCAGGGTTCCCTGTATAAAAAAGGTATTTTGCAAAGCATGTGGGTTTCTGTGTCCATGAACACAATAACACAAAACCGAAAAGTTGGTTTAATACCAAACGAAATATTTAAATTTAGCATCTACCAAGGATGCAACACGAACATTTTCAAGAAAATTCCGCTATCCCAAGCTACCCTTCATATGACAAATGTTTCGAAATGTTTAATTTTTTCAAAAATGGCTGTAACGGTTTTGGTAAAATACCGTATATTAAAGATATTTACATAAAATATAAAGTCTATATCTGGAATTTTCTGAGATTAGTCTCGGACGACCACTTCAATCCGAATAACTTTTGTATAAAATTAATTTAATAAATTCGTTGGCAGCAGTAGAGTCAATTACGATAGATATAAATCTGTGGTTGATCATCAAATTCTAATTATGCATTATTAGGAGGATTATGTGCAGTAGCACAAACTATTTCATATGCAGTATACCATAAGAGATAGATAAAAAGCATACTAAACAAATAGTATAGATCTCTTAAATTCCGAGATATTTCTCGTTATTGGCTTCAATTTTCAAATACTTAATAATTTCCTCAACAGGAATTTATCATGTTTTTTTTTTAATCCTGGGCATATAAAGAAAACCACATTCAATCGCAAAGCGACCATCTTTTAAAATATTTGACTAGCACTTTAGACTAGTGTATTCCACTTTCAAGGAACTAAGCAGTAAGACAATTTCTGCTAATGTTTATATTGATTAGCATAAAGCAAAAAGAAGCTTTTGCAGAATAGGTAGTGAAAGCCATGAGAGTGGAACACAACAGAATTTTTTTATATTTTTCTTAGCACGAATTCGGAACGTCAAAAGCTGAAGTCATAAATTACTTATCTTGAGATTGGATCTAAAATAAATGTGTTTGCTATCGCATGTAGCGATCATTTTTAAGATAACAAGCGCCCGTTATTTTAAAAAGTGTGATGTTACACTTCTGACAATTATGGTAACCTCAGATGCAAACCTCTTTGAACATAAAAATTAAAAATTAAAACATTCCACTTATTATGAAACACAGCAGGTGCAGAGTAAACCACTTCATGGATGAATGCTCGTCCTGATTGTGCGGTAGCAGCATTTGTACGATAAGATCGACTTATCTAGGCTCCTCGTTTTCTGTATACGAGAATCTCAATCAGACATCTATCGAAATAGTCGATTATGAAGATAGTCGTTCATGACGCCGTATACTCTCTAATTCGATGTGTGAGCGAGAGACGTTTACACCCTAAATATGTATAATGCATAATAATTAGATAGAGAATGTGCATACAAATACATGTACTAGGGTCGGCTGAGAAGTCCCGCGCTTCACATTGAAAACAGCATTTAAAAAAACAAATGTTTTGCCTTATTTTCCACCATAATCTCCAGAAAGACTAATACATTTGTCATATCGATGTTCTAATTTAATTAAACCATCTCTGTAGTGCGATTTATCAAGGTCGTCAAAATTGCTGTTTTCCACATCAATGACCTCGTCGCTGTGAAATCTTCGACCTCCAAGACAATTTTTGAGGTTTAGGAACAGGTGGTAGTTACTGGATGCTAGATCTGGCGAATACGGTAGATGTTCAAGCAATTCGAACTTTAATTCACACTTTTTTCCATTGCAATGACTGGACGATGGGCCGGAGCTTTGTCGTAATGAAACAATTTTTTTTTATTTTTTTTTTTTTTGCCAAATGAGGTATTTTATTTTCACCTCATCATTCAAACGTTGCAGTAAACTTGGTAGTAGTCACCAGTGATATTTTAACCCTTTTCCAAGTAATCGATAAAAATAATTTCCTGTACATCCCAGAAAACACTCACCCGAATCTTGTTAGCTGACAAAATTGACTTTGCCTTTTTTTGGAGTTGGTTCACCTGGCGCAATCCATTGTTTTGACTGTGATCTATTTTCTGGAGTGTAGTGATGTACCAAAGTTTCAGCCATGGTAATAAGCCGTCTCAAAAATTCACTGGGATTTTTACGGTAGAGCTCCACATTCTTAACAGAAACTTTGATCTTTGCAACTTTTGATCAGGTGTCAACAAACGCGGCACCCATCTTGCACAGACCTTGTGAAAGTCCAAACATAAAATATTAAAACTTAAAACATTACCTGTTCTTTTGATATGTTTACAGCCTCTGCCATCTTAAACAACTTTAATCTGCAGTCTTCCAGTACTAAACGTTGAATTTTTTCAATGATCTCTGGAGTTGTCACTTCTACATGGCGTCCAGAGCGAGGATCACCACTAGTGCTCGTACGTCCCATTTTAAATTCTGCAACCCACCTTTTAATCATTGAATATGAAGGGGCAGAGTCTTTCAATGTACTGTCCATTTCATCCTCGATTTCTTTAGGCGTTAAGCTTTTCAAATGGAAGCATTTAATCACTGCTCGTTTTTCCAAATCCTCCATTTTCATGAAAATCCTAAGATTGTCTTGTTTAAAACGCTGTCATTCAAAAACTAAACAAGCTATTGACCTGTGACTATGGATACAAGCTAGTCTAGAGTTAAATTATACGATGCTCCCGTCTAACTAGCCTAGTGGCGCCATATCTGTGTGAGGCGTGGGACTTATCAGCCGACCCTCGTATGTATGGAGATATTTGTGATATTTGACCAAAAACTGTGGAAAATTAAAAAACTATCTCATATATTTTTTTTTCTTTCTTTTTAACCGTTTCCGAGATATTCCATGTTTGGGGTAGTGTTTAACGTCCGCTTTTACTACTTGTGGTACCGCAGGCGATGATTACTGATGATACACGTAGAATATCGGTGGAATACGATGGCGGGGGAGAACCTGAAGAAAACCCGCCACTGCGCCGGCTTGTCCACAACAAATCTCACATGCGGTCGCTTGGGATCGAAGGTGAGAGGCCAGTGATCTAACCACTCGGTCTCGGCGTGGACAAGAGACATAGAGAGAGAGATATTCCGTGTTACCTATTGGTTTCAATTTTAAGCTACTTAAAATTTTCTTTTAAAGGATTTGATTATCACTTAAGCCTGAGGTATCTCCTTATTTCGTTTCTACTTACAAGGAAGTAAGTATTAAGAAATATTTACTAAAGTTTATCTCGATTAGCATGATGTAGATAGAAGAATAATATTTTCTAAGAATTGAATTACATTTTTGCGATTCTTCTCCTTCGTCTTCTTTTTCCGTGTTTCCACTTAAAAGTTGGCCGAGTCGACCTCCTAAAACCTCCTTCATTCCTGTAGCTTGGTGCTAAACTTCTAAGTTCTATTGCTTTCTAGATGACGTTTTTCCAATTTAGCGCCGGTTTTCCTCTTCTTACGGCCGGTGGCGTGTGCGGCTTCATTTGATAAGTCGTGGGTTCGATATCCGTTGCCGGCCTTCCTGACCTATAGGTATTTTCAAAGGTTTTCATTCGCAAGACAATATTAGGAAGAATTTTACATCCCTCGAATTCTCTGTTTCAGAGTTGAAGGTTCAGCGCGGCGCAGTTGGGCGATTACTTATGAACTGTAGAGGTTTATTTCTGGCATCGTTGCGGGACCACTTGAGACCCGTCTTCGGAAGACTCCCGGAAGCCCATTACTTCAGGTTTTGCTCCGCGTGGGTTGATGGCGTTCAATCTGGAACCGTTAGGGGCCCCGTCCATGCTTATCACCGTCGTAATCCGGACCTGGTTGCCCTTTGGATGTCTACCCTCATCCCTTCCTCCCTAGAGTTACGTAAATCGCAAGGTCCCTATAGGCCTACATGCAATGCTCTGCCGCATTGACTGGGTATCCCGTTCGCCAATCAATCCAAGCCTCTTCTTTTTATTCCTGGCAGTTGCTATTTAAAGATTCTCTTCAAAGCCTTAGTTGGGTATTCTCTACACGGGCTATTGCTCTATTCCCTAACTTTTATATTTGCGTTCTGAAAGAATGTTCTCGTGATTTTCTCTTCTAAACAACATTTATAAAGGTTTATTGTTTTAGCTTTACTTTGTGAAACTTTGCTTTACTTTACACTGCACAATTCGATTTAGATAGTTCGTTGAAGCGAGAATCAAATCTTTAAAGCCCGCCTGGGTAGTGTGGTGGTATCGCGTCTGCCTCACATTCAAAAGGTCGTGAGTTCGAATCTGCTTAGGGTGAGTTACCTGGACAATGTTTTTTTTCGGGGTTTTCCCTTACCCTGAGAAGACGAATGTCGAGTAACTTTAAATTCCGTGGATATGTCTGCTTTAATGAATTAATAAGTGTATTTATTGACATAGCAATATCATACATAGAATTTCAACATTCACACGGGTCCACAGACCGTACGTGCTTTTGTAATACACATTACAAACAATATTAAAACAACAACAAAAAATTAAAAGCGTAAACACGAAAATAAAAAGACAAAGGTAATACACAGTCAGAAGCAATATTAAAACAACAATAAAGAATTAAGAGTGAACCCGAAAATGAAAATAAAAAGATATTCAAATATAGCAATTTAAATGTACAGCACAGAGTACACCTTCATAAATGCACCCTCTTATAATAGATAATTACACTTAAAAGAAATATATACACCATATATAAAACCATAGCACAGCAGTGACATAAGTACGACATAATATATATATATATATATATATATATATATATATATATATATATATAGAACATTTTAGTCACTTTTGTTTAGTTGATCTTATTCCTCCCCCCTTCTCTATTGGCAGCCTCCTCAGATCTCAGCTGTCTTGCCTTAAATATAAATTTACCTAGCCCGTCCATGTTTACCGTGCCTGCCAGTAGCGTCCAACACGCTTCTAGCCCTACATTCGCAGAATCGCGGCAAATATTTTTCCCGCCATTCCTCCGTACCCCACATCTTGCCAAGATGTGAGTCCATGACTCTTCCTCCTCGCAAATAGGACAGATTCTCGTACCATTCTCGTCAGAAATTTTAGTGCTCCTCCATACTTCTAGTCTAATCCACGCGAGCCCCTCTCTAATGAGTTTGGTACCTGTTTAGATGTATTGCTCTCTACCCCACTCCGATTTTAGCTCAGACTGTACTTCTAATGACACCTTCTCTGTGCATTGCGCAATTATTTGCTGTCTGTCAATATCACAGAGGCGGTTCTTAATTTTGCTCCAAATACTCCGCCTGTTTGCCTGCCCCGCCATGTCTGCTTTAAAGCTTCCACCGTAGGGCACCGGAGTAGAGCAGCGATTCCCATGCTGAGAATCCCTGGTTTCGTTTGCCGGTTCTGGAGTGGCGATTTTAAGTCGGTCCAACCACACCCCTGCCTCTTACTATACCCCCGCCGCTGAATCCTTCCACTTGATAGTTAGGAGCTAAGTTGATACATCCACAGAAAACAGATAAAAAACCTTTACCCGTTTGACTTTCTGATCCAATCACAAAGAAGCATTCCGGTCGGTCGATCGGACAACGGAAATGCATCTACATAAATGTCTCACTGTTGCAATATCTGACTATTTCCAACCACGTACTCAGTTTGTGAACTGCTAACATGTGCGTTGAGCTGTTCTGTACAAGATAGGTAATGCACTCTTATTCCATACTGAAGGCTGTTAAAATATAATTCTATAAAAAGTTTTAGCAGTTTGTTATATAGACACTTAGAAGTTCTGATTATACGACTTAAGTCTATAGGTTCTCGAAGAAACTGTCCTATTTGTTTGTGTAAGACAACTTGAAAGTTATAATATGTTAGCTCAAATTTCACAGCATAAGCTACGTGGAGTTTTAGAGTACATTGCTGCATTCTGAGCTGAACATATATTATTTTGTTTGGCTTAAACCGTACTTAATTTTGGTTTAAGTTGGAATCTTTATTTTATCCGAATATGGCGATCTTTTATTTTTTATTTATTAAGTTTAACCTCCTTTAACCTGGTTGGTCATATTCGTTTCTTTAGGTGGCCAGGAGTTGACAAGTTCCCGTATGAGAAAAGTTTAAGAATTTTAAAACAGAAACCAACAGTAAGGAATATCTCGAAAACGGTCAACTTAAATGAAATGAATATGTCATAGATTGTGTGTTTTAAGGAGATCTACAGTTATTGTGTAGTAAGTTTTTGTCTATCTCTTACGGTTTAGCAGTTATGCAAACTTCAGAAAAATTCATTCAGAATGAAGAGGTCTTCAGAGGCTATTCCCATAAAATTAAAAATATACATTTGATTTGCCATACGAATGTTATAAACACAAGAGATTTTAACCAAATTCCTTAGAGCCATTTTTGAGAAAACCAAAAGTTTCTAAATGTTTACTTTCTCTAGCCCCGTATGTACAAAGTACATAGGAATAGGGAAGTATCGTATTCCAGCTAAAAATTTGATGTCGAGATTTCACCGGAAATACATGTTTTAGGACCCCCTGAATGCAAAAAAAAGCATTTTTAGAAACAGGTCCGTGTGTGTGTGTCTGTGTCTCTGTGTGTGTCTGTGGACAGCATATCCCAAAAACGAAAAGGCGGTTAAATACCAAACTTGGTGTTTAAGTTAGGTGTCTTCCAAGGATGCGACACGAAGATTTTCAAGAAAATGCCCCCACCCCTAACTACCCTCTACATGGAAAAATTTTCAAAAATTTTGTTTTTCTTAAAAACGGCTCTAACGATTTTGATTAAAATACCACATACTATAATTTCTATTACAAATAAAATGTATATATTGCATTTTCTGGGAATAGCTTCTAAAGACCTGTTTATTCAGAATAAATTGTGCTTAATTTGGCATAACTAGTAAGCCGTAAGAGATAGACAAAAAATGTAGATCTTGTCAAAATACACAAGATATGTCATATACATTTTTTTCGTGGAGCTTACCGTTTTCGAGGTATTCCTTATTATTAGTTTCAATTGTGAGGTACTTCACTTTTCTCAGACGGAAGTGTGTGTGTGTGTGTGTGTGTGTTTCTTTTGTTCTACTCCTGTTCAAGCAAAGAGGCGATTTGCAATGACAATCGCATATAGATAGCTTTTAAAACATTTGACTATCACTTTGGCCTAGTGCATTCCCTTAGTTCCAATCTAATTATAAGGAGCTACGTAATAAAATTCTGCTAATGTTTATCTCGATTAGCATGGTGTTGGAAGAAGAGTTATGTTTTGTAAGAAGTTCGTTTGTAGAGTAACTAGAGAAAGTCCTTTGAGTGTAACACATCAGATTTTTTTCTTATAAAGTGTAGTTAGGTATGGAGGGGGATTTTTTTAAAAATCTTTGTGTCGCATCCTTAGAAGATAGTGAAATGAAATATCAAGTTTGGCATTTAACGTGTTTTTCGATTTTGAGCTATGCTGCCGACAGACACACACACACACACACACACATACGGAATTTTTCTGGAAATGCTCTTTTTTTGGACAGGGGGTCCTAAAACATGCTTTCCGGTGAAATCTCTGTAACGAATTTTTGGATGCAATACAATACCTTTCTCTCTCTCTCTCCCTCTCTATAAATTATAAATTCCACTTCCAGTGTATGTTGAGTAAAGACGGCAATGAAGGCACCAGAAATTATTCACGATACATATAAGCATAGCGTAACCAAACCCAGTCGTTATGTATTCATGTTGCTTGGTTTAAGCCGGGAGAAACAACATGAAATTCCTCCTCCACTACCGCACTAGTAGATTACTCTAGGAGTGCCCCGGAATTAAGGTTGTCCTTTGCATTAAATATAACAAACCTGGTAAAAATGCTTTCGGAGTCGTTTTCTTTTATACTGGGGCTTGGAAGGTAACGCTGCTTCCATAATAAAAACAACAACGCATCGCGGTTGCCACCGGGACTTTCAGGAAAGAAAATTTGCACAGTTGTTTTGGTAAATTACCTACAATTATTTTTTTTCGGCTGAGTAATAACAAAAAAATTAATTTAAAAGTTAAAATGGTGAATATCATTATCATGTTATAAATTATTCTGCATAAAAACAGGTGCATCCAATAATTGTGTTTACTTTTACTCAAATGCAGGTAAACAGATGAGATCCCTTCCTTAATGCCCACACAAGAGGTTCCATATGCTTGTAACTTGGGCACAAGAAAAACTTTCTAACTCAACCATAATATTTTATACGATTGTTATGCATTTCCACTATTCATCAGTAAAAGAAAAATGGCATTGCAATTGCAGATTTTTGTAATACAGAATTTAGGCATAGTTGTGCCCATTAAGGAAATATCCCATTTATCACACCAGTGGAGTATTTCACAGACACTAGAAGTGAAATTTCAATATAGATTTTTTGAAACTTTGACAATGGTTTAATTTCTCTTGGTTAATATGATCACTAAGTGTTATTAAAATTAGATGAATATTTTGAAATATGTAAATTATTTCAAAAATGTTATTATGTAAATAATTATATTCTATAATTAAAAGCTTTCATGCGCTTCAAATTTTGAGAAAACTAGTTGGCACATTCTGAATTGAAGCCTTCAATCACACACAAAAACGTTAAATAATATTTAAATAACCTTTGTTATTGAATTGGTATAATTTTTTTTAAGAGATATAACTTTTAATCTAAGGTTATTCATTTTTTCACAAAATATTTCTGAAAAATCGTATGTGTACCATTCACATGACTTTCTCTACATATCTGCACCAAATTATTCTTACAAAGCTTATACTTCTATTTACTTCATGCTAATTGAGAAAAAATTAGCAGAAATAGGTTTATTACTTGCTTCCTTGTAAGTAGAAGCGAAATAAGGGAGTAACATAGGTTAAAGTGATAATCAAAAGCTGATTGCTATGTCACTGAAGTTCCTTTGTTTGTATGGACAGCAGTTGAAAATTCCTGTATGAGAAAAATATAAGTTTTTCATAGAAAAAGCAAAAAACAAGGAATGTCTCAAAAACGATCAACTCCACGAAAAAATCTATATGACATAAATTGTGTGTTTTAACCTGCTCTACATCTTTGTGTAGTAATTTTTTGTCCATGTCTTACGGTTTAGCAGTTATTCAAAATTCCGTAAAATTCATCCAGAATAAAGTACTCTTCAGAGGGTATTCCCAGAAAATTCAAAATATGCATTTTATTTGTCAGGTAATTGTCTTTAATACATGATATTTTAATCAAAATTGTTAGAGCCATTTTTGAGAAAATCGAAATTTTCGAAAAAAGTTCCATGTAAAGGGTAGTTTGGGGTGGGGGAATTTTTCTCAAAATCTTCGTGTCGCATCCCTGGAAGATACTAAACTTGAATACCAAGTTTGGTATTTTACCAACTTTTCGTTTTTGAGTTATCGTGTTCACAGACACACTGACACACACGGACCTTTTTGTGAAAATGCCTTTTTTTGGATATAGGGGACCCTAAAACATATATTTCCGGTGAAATCTCGGTATCGAATTGTTGGGTGGAGTGCAATATCTTCTCTATACACTATGTACATAGTAAGTGTAGAGAAAGTAAAAATGATTATTCCTGTTAACAAATCTGATGTGTTCAATTCACATGACTTTCTCTACATCTCAGCAACAAATTATTGTTTTAAAGCTTATGCTTCTATTTACTTTATATTAATAGACAGAAATTAGCAGAAATGTTCTTATCACTTGCTTTCTTGTTAGTAGAAGCGAAATAAGGTAGTACCATAGGTTAAAGTGAGAGTGAAAATCTGGTTGCTATGTGACTCAAGTTCCTTTGTTTGTATGGACAGGAGTTAATGAATTTCTGTATGAGAAAAATATGTGTTTTAAACGTGAAGCCAAAAATAAGGAATATCTGAAACACGATCCATTCCACAACAAAAGGTATATAAATAAATGGTGTGTTTTAACGTGCCCTACATTTTTGTGTTGTAAGTTTTTGTCCATCTGTTATGGTTTAGCAGTTATGCAAAATTCCGCAAAATTCATACAGAATAAAGTAGTCTTCAGAGGCTATTCCCAGAAAAGTGAATATGCATTTGTATTTTATTAATACACGATATTTTAATCAAAATCGTTAGAGCCATTTTTAAGAAAATCAAAATTTTCGAAAATAATTCCATGTAAAGGGTAATTGGCGGTGGGGGGGATTTTCTTGAAAATCTTCGTGTCGCATCCTTGGAAGATTCCAAACTTATATAAGTTTGATATTCAACGGTCTTTTCGTTTTTGAGCTATACTGTCCACGCACACACGGACCTTTTTCTGATTTTTTTTTACTCAGGAGGCCCAAAATATATATTTCCGGTGAAATCTTGGTATTAAATTTTTGGGTGGAATGCAATAACTTCTCTATACACTATGTACATAGTACGTGTAGAGAAAGTAAAAATTTGCTGTATTCCATTCACATGACTCTCCTCTTGTTCTACAAACCAACTACATTCTTAGAAAGGATTCTTCCTAAATTTACATACTGCTAATCAAGTTTCTTCCTAAATTTACATACTGCTAATCAAGTTTCTTCCTAAATTTACATACTGCTAATCAAGTTGCTTCCTAAATTTACATACTGCTAATCAAGTTTCTTCCTAAATTTACATACTGCTAATCAAGTTTCTTCCTAAATTTACATACTGCTAATAAAGTTAAGCATTAACATTACCAAATTGTGTTACCATTTCCTTTCTTGTAAATATAAGCATAATAAGCGCACACAAGATATCGCTATGTGAAGCAATTGAAATTCGGTTGTTTGTGTTGCCAAGAGTGAAACAGAAGAGTTGTGAAACGAAAGATTTCTTCTTACAAGGAATATCTTGGAAATGATTAACTCTACAAAATCATATGACGAATTGTATGTTATGAGATGTATATTTTTTGTGAAGTAAGTTTTTTGTCTATCTCTTACGGTTTACCAGTTATACAAAAGTCATTCCGAATGAAGATGTCTTCAGTAGATATTCCCAGAAAATTCAAGATAATAAAAAATTTCGGAAAATCTACAATGTCAAGTTTAGCTTTCCTGAGGTAGTTTTCTGTATACCTTCAATTGATATCCTTGGAATATACTAAACTTAAAATATCAAGTTTGTTTTTTAACCGAATTTTAAGTTGTCATATTCAAATACGTGGTGCTTGGCTTTTTATATACAGGAGCCGTGCGTATATTTCCAATGAAATCGCGGTATCGAATTTTAAAGTGGAATACAATACCTTCTCTACCTGTGTACTAAATATGTGCGAAGTATAAAAAGTAAAACCGATTTCGCCAAAAACGAATACCATTAACTGATGTATATTTTACCGCTTTATGACAAAGCAATTATTAGCAACCACCATAAGTATGTCGCGTTAACTTTATATCTCACTATTTTCCCAAAAAGTAGAAAAAGAGTGGTAATTAATTGTTATTTTATAAAACCGTGTGCAAGAAATGGTTAGAAAAGTTTAACCAGACGAAAAATGCAATGTAACAGTCTATTTTAACTACGAACATTCCTGGTTGTGTGAAAGAACAGTTAACTGCTACTGATTAATTAATAGTATGCAGCCCTTGACAAACTACTGCACTGAAATGAATTTTAAATCTTCCTGTGGTTTATCAGGAAAATGTTGGGGAATTAAATGTTGTCAGCTTGCCACTGTTTTCACTTTCTCTACACGTACTTAGTTAAGTTCGAATGGCTACGCAGGGGCAAAGACCCCCATCCTCGGTACCAGAGAGTACAAGACTCCGTGGCTCCTTCCATTAGGGTAATATCTGATTTCTTAAAAAGCCCCCCGGCATGGGAATGTAACGGGATGGAAGTGGGTACGCCACTTACGCGCGTCAACCCATACAGGAAGACTACCAAAGAACTTTGGGTGGGCGACGGACGCTAGCGTACAGTCTACTAGCTATCCAGGCTACTGCCGGAGGACATTGAGGTGTCTGCACAACCCGTCAAGGCAAAAGCCAAGATGTATCCAAATACCCATGAGTATCGGGATCACTGCCACGTCGAGTCCAACCCAATCGGAACAGCTCCCCAACGGGAGGGGCTCGGATGTTCGGCCCAACTACTTCTGGTCACGTCAGAAGTACCGTGGGTGCTCGGGGTACGCAGCGCTTGCACCAAAGCAGCTGAAGAGGTCGGAAGCCCTCTCCTCTACACGTACTGGGTGCATAGTGTATAGAGAAGGTATTGTATTGCACCCAAAAATTCGATACCGAAATTTCACCAGAAATATATGTTTTGAAACCCCCAAAAAAGCATTTTTAGAAAAATATCCGTGTGTGTGTATGTGGGCAGTATAGCTCAAAAACGAAAAATTCTTAAAATGTCAAACTTGGTATTTAAGTTCAGTATGTTCCAAGGATGCAACACGAAGATTTTCAAGAAAATTCCCCCATCCCTAACTACCCTTTACGTGGAAATTTTTTCGAGAATTTTGATTTTCTCAAAAATGGCTATAACGGTTTTAAATAAAATATCGTATATTATAGATATTTACATAACAAAAAATGTATATCTTGAATTTTCTCGCAATAGCCTCTGAAATATCTTTATTCTGATGAACTTTGCGGAATTTTGCATAACTGTTAAACCGTAAGACATAGACAAAAACTTAATATAAAAATATATATCTTTAAAACACACAACTTATGTTATATACTTTCGTCATTTTTGAGCATTCTTTCTTATTGTTTTTAGCTTTAAAATACTTATACTTTTCTCATACGGGATTTAGTTAATGTCTGTCCATACAAACAAAGGAACTTCAATCACCTAGCAACCAGTCTCAAACCTTGTATTGAAATCCCGAATGAGATTTTGGGGTGAAATACAATATTTCCCCTGCAATGTAATTAGTAGAGAAGTAAAAATTATTCGTGAAATAATGCTGCAGTCTTTAGGTGATGAGACGTTAGCATGGTAGCTAAGAATGCAAGTTTTCCTTTTTAGCACCACACTTCGGGGAGAGATTGGCTTACAAGATTGCAGAATGAGATTCTGTAGACCTCCAACGTAGCCAAGTTTTGCGTGACAATCTCTACTATAGAAGAGGTTTTGGTATCCATTACATGTCAACAAACACTTATACCTACATGCAACAAGACGTTTTTCAAAAGATGGCACACCAGGGAAATTAGCGCAACAAACATCTCGCAGCGTAAAGTATATGAATTTCTACAGGATGGTTCACCTGTCCCTTATTCCCTGGTTTTATGCACCCCATAGATTACAGTCTAACCTGAAAACATCGTTCCGGAGACCTATCTTCTGCATACTAACATTAAAGACTTTGGCGCTCCAAGTTATAGCTAAACAGTAGCGTATTTGGTTGACGCGCCCTTTTAGTTTGAGTTCGAAGATGCTCGAGTCAGGTTGGAATCTTACCAAAAGTTGATAATTTTTTTTCACCGCTTTTTTTTTTTCCTTCTTCCTGATTTGGTGCACAGCTACATGGGATATCAGAATATTTGTTAACTTGCTTATTTGTTTCTTTAATTGTTGTTCTCTTTATTTATGTTTATTCTAACTTTATCAGTCCAGCATTGTTTAAAGTCTTAGCGGAGTTTCATTTTCAAAACAATTAGAATGCAAATTAAGGATCGAAACTGAAGAACATGTAAAACGAACTGCCGTTTGTTCTTAATTCGTCTACCTTTTAGTTTACACCTAAATTTATTAACATGACATACACTAAACTAACTTTGCACCTTGATGGATAATACATAACGAAGAAAAAAGTGCACGCAGACTGTGGGACTCGAACCGTTGACACGCTGAAGGTGATGATGGAACATGAAATTAACCAGTTGAGCTACAATCATTGCGCCCGCTTGTTGCGTTAAAACTTGTAGGTATAGTGTCCCACATGTCTCCCTCTCCGCTTCTGATCTCTTTATAACTGTTGTGGACTCCTTTTTGTAGCTTAAGCCGTTCATTTAGCCTTCATTCATTATAATTTACGTTGCAGAATATATGATAGCAATCCTATTGATATAACGTGTACTGTAACAGGAGTTATTACGCGCATGTTTTTGGAATGGACGTAACTATTGCTGCTAAGGTCTATTTTCCGATGACGAGCAGGCTAGATTTGCATGGTTATCAACTGACTGACAGGCAGGGTAATTTCGACTTTATTACTTTCAGAGTATGAAATGTTGCCTATCTCCAAAAATAATAAGGGACAGATGAACCACCTGGTATAATGGAGAAATAAACCTTTATGTGATGTTTTAGTTCAAGAACATTTGAGGAGCTTAGCTCTCAAAACTGAAAACGTCCACGTTGAATTTTCCATACGTACACTTGTTTAACTGCCAATGCATATGGAAAACTTCACCTTATTCACCATTAACGGCGCGAAGACATGTTTAGTTTTGAAATAATGATGGTCTATTTGTGTCCGCTTTGTAAAAAAACACATAGCTAATTCACATTCCAATTAAGGTATGATTGATCGATATAACATTTATAAGATCAAAACGTCTTCGATATTTACAAAGATTATTATAGAGAGATATGACGTGGCAATTAAAAACCTATTAAGTGTAATTTTAAACGTGTATGCGTTAAATGTACATAGTATAATAAGATTGATTGGTATCATTAGGCTTTATAAATACTATCAACAAAATAACAAAATTATGAGTAATAAGCAGATGAAACCCTCAGTGTATTCCATTAAACCTCCACCTGAATCATTAGCATCGGGTTATTATACATTTGAGTGGGAGAAAGTTTATGTAATAAAGTCGAATACTAATAAATTATTTAGTCCAATTACTAAAGAAAAATGTATTTAATCTTAGTATAGTACAGATGTCTTCAATTACATGAAAATTAATTAAAAATGCGTTAGTTTAAAGTTTGAGGGAAAATAATACTGGTCTGTTGTCTCTTACATACTTTGTGGTAAAAGTGATGCGTTGCTGTTCTTTCTACCAACACCGGTGGCCGAGATCGTAAATATAGAATCGTGAACAGGAGATATGCGGTTCAAATCTTGGCATGCCCATCCTACCTAACTGATTATTATTATTTTTTTCGGTTTTCATAAACAGAGATATGGCACATGGTAACGTGAGCAGGTTGCGGGTTCGATGTCTATTGACTTGGGGTGCTTATTCTCTTCGACTTCTTCTCCATTATTTCTCTTTCATGTTTTTCCCTCATCTTTCAGGTGTGTGTGCTCGGTCTCGTAGTGTGTGGCAGTGCTGGCAGATGGCGCACGGATGCATAGGCTTTGTGAATGCTGAGAATGCATTTTTTTCGCTGTCCTCGCGATGGTTGAACGTTTTCCTTGCCGACACCCGGAACGGTGTCTGCAGCGCATCTGGCGTCAAGACGAAGAACTACCAGCCGTACAGTTAGAGACTTCCATGTGACTCTGTGGTCTGCCTGCACATACACCAGCGTCTGCTGTCTGTTGCCTGTGGTGTCGTATGTAACAAGTAGGGGTTATAAACACGACTAAAAGGTGCATTCCTAATTATAAACTTGTCTAGCACTAAATTAAAGCCAAGTTGATGGCAGTGGATGGCAGAATCAGCATTTAGGTGATTTCACTCCACACACGTGTGAAGCAATTTTAAAAGTCTCCCACTACTTAGCAATGAGGGTAGTAACGAACTCGAAAATAGTTGTAATTGTGTTCTTAGGCTTCGGACATGGTTGAGATTTGGTTGGATTCTGGTTAGAAAATAGTTACCTGCACACAGGGTGTCACTGGGACCTTTCCTTCCCCAAGCACAGTAATTAGTACAATAGTTCTCTACGCATGTAAATCACATATGAAACTGATTATTTCATGTGCCACAATACAGATTTGTTATTTGTTCATACTTCTTATACTTTGTGATACAAACTTATGCTTACTACAGAACTTATACTTACAAAACTTATATACAAACTCAGAGCCCACAGGACTTCTGCCTCCCGGCTCTCCGTTCGCTAGTAAACAGCGCACCAGTATACGAGTACTAGAAATTAACTTAACCTGAAGTTAAGCCTACTATTCCCTATAAAACGAACTGCATTTTTCATCACACCTTACTCCGAAAACTGATCGCAGATATTAAAACCTACAAAATAGTTTTATACAATAATGGATTAAACTACAGATATATTAGCAGAAGGAGGTTTCAGTATCTGTATGCTTTGTTTCTGGCTCACTGAAATCATTAATAATTAAACTCCAGATTTGAATAAAGACTTGGAATAGCTGGAGATGCACTCGTAAATAATTAGGGGTCAAAACTACCTTCCACCCTCTCTAAATCGTCGCCTGTAATATTAATTCATATTTGGAAATAATAATTTTAAAATAATTGCTTATTTGCTAATGTTATCACAAAATATTGTTACACCAACATATAGGCGATTTAATATTTTGCACTCTGATTCAAGTTGATATCACAGCTTAAAATAACACTCCTATAGACGATATGAAAGAACGGATATTTAGAAAAAAGAAAGAGGAAAACAAAAGAAAGTAGTATTTGCTGAAGATCTGTAGAATTGGTGAAACGTAATAGAAGCGCACTTTGGGAAAAGTAACAAAAATATATAAAAAAATTGTAGATTTTGGACGTATGTCTAGAGCGAAATGATACATATTCACAATACTAAATAAATTAAAATGGGTAACTTATATGCGATTGTTCTAAATTTATATAAAGCTTATGATAGGGTGATAAAAGAAGCACATTACTAAACACTTCAAATTAAAAAATCTGATGTGTTCCATTCACATGACGTTCTCTACATCTCTGTAATAAATTAGTGTTAAAAAGCTTATGCTTCTATTTACTTCATGCTAATCCAGAAACACTTAGCAGAAATAGTCTTATTACTTCCTTCCTTGTAAGCAGCAGCGAAATAAGGGAGTACCATAGGTTAAAGTGATGGCCAAAAGCTGGTTGCTATGTGACTGAAGTCTCTTTTTTTTTGTATGGACAGGAGTTGACAAATTCCTGTATGAGAAAACCATAAATTTTTCAAAGCTGAAACCAAAAACAAGAAATAACTCAAAAAGAATCAACTCCACGAAAAAAATTATATGATATAAATTGTGTTTTTTAATGTGCTCTACATCTTTTGTATGGTAAGTTTATGTGCATCTCTTACGGTTTATCAGTTATGCAAAATTCCGTAAAATTCATCCAGAATAAAGTAATCTTCAGAGGCTATTCCCAGAAAATTCAAGATATAAATTTTATTTGGCAAGTAAATAACTTAAACATAAGAGAATTTAATCAAAATCGTTACAGCCATTTTTAAGACAGTCAAAATTTTCGAAATTTTTTTCCATATCAACGGTAGTTTAGGTGGACAAATTTTCTTGAAAATCTTCGTGTTGCATCCTTGGAAGATATCAAACTTAAATACCAAGTTTGGTTTTTAACGCTCTTATTGTTTTTGAGTTATGCTGCCCCCACACACACACACACACACACACACACACACACACACACAAAGACATTTTTCTAAAAAATTTTTTTTTTCTTGGATTCAGGGGTCTCAAATCATATATTTCCGGTGAATCTCGGTATCAAATTTTTGGGTGCGACACAATACCTTCTCTATACACTATGTACATGGTACGTATAGAGAAAGTAAAAATTGAGCAATAGAATGATAGAACTGCTAAGAGTGCTACATCGCCAGAGCACCTTTTGTGTGAGATGGGGGATGAAATGAAGTGACAAAGGAAGCTTAGCAAGAGGAGGTTTAAGGCAAGGGTGTTAATTCAGGCAAGTTTTATTTAACTTATTTATTGGTGACATCTTAGAGGAGGTTAAGTTAGCAAAGATCTTTGTGCCGGTGATTAATAACATAAAAATTCCAGGTTTACTGTTTGCGGATGGCTTAATCGTGAAATGAAATGGCGTTTTATTTATGGACGCTCTATAACTGATGTGGTTCTCAACGTCCCATTCTATACTGGGCGCCAAAGACCGCTTAATTTTGCTCAGAGGCCTCTCTATCAGGCTTGAGGTTCTTTCACGTGCCGTAAATCTACGACACAGGACCCATTGCTTTACTTCCTTTCCGAAGGAAGTCGTGCTAAGGATTTTTACGCCCGAAAAAATCCATCCTCCTCCGCCGGGTTTGAACCGCAGACCTTGGGTGTATGAAGTTAACATGGTGACAATTACACCACGTATGGCGATTAATCAATAACAGTAAGGCGCTTAAAATTGGCCATTGCTACAATAGAGGGATTCTGCAATATATGAGGGCTGAAATTGGACCAGAAGAAAACAGAAATTATGGTTTTTAAAAAAGAATCAAAATTAAGGAAGAAAAATGGTTTGGCGAAGGTGGAGAAATGTAAATTTTTAGGGAAGTTACACATTTAGGAGTGAAGTTATCTAGCTCGGAAAGGTGGGAAAGGTAAAAAAATCTGATGTATTCCATTCACATGACTTTCTTTACATCTCTGCAATAAATTATTTTTAAAAAGATTATGCTTCTATTTACTTCATGCTAATCGAGAAAAAATTAGCAGAAATAATCTTATTACTTGCTTCCTTGTAAGTAGAAGCGAAATAAAGGCGTACCATAGATTAAAGTGACAGTCAAAATCTGGTTGCTATGTGACTGAAGTTCCTTTGTTTGTATGGACACGAGTTCACTAAGTCCTGCATGACAAAAGCATAAGTTTTTTATAGCTAATACCAAAAACAAAGAATATCTCGAAAACAATCAACTCTACGAAAAAAATCTATATAACATAAATTGCGTGTTTTAAAGTGCTCTACGTTTATTGTGTGGTTCCTTTTGTCCATCTCTTATGGTTTAGCAGTTATGGAAAATTCAGTAAAATTGACCCAGAATAAAGTAGTCTTCAGAGACTATTCCCAGAAAAATCAAAATATGCATTTTATTTGTGAGGTAAATATCTTAAATATGCGCTATTTTAATCAAAATCGTTAGCCATTTTTTAGAAAATCAAATTTTTTTAAAAAAGTACCATGTAAAGGGTAGTTTGGAATGGGGGATTTTCCTCAAAACCTTCGTGTCACATCCCTGGAACATAATCTTAAATACCAACTTTGGTATTTTAGCGACTTTTCGTTTTTGAGTTATCGTGTTCACAGACACACGGACCTTTTCCAGAAAATACTATTACTTTCTCTATATGCACGATGTACATAGTGTATAGAGAAGGTATTGCACTCCACCCAAAAATTCGATACCGATATTTCACCGGAAATATATGTTTTAGGGTCCCCAATATCCAAAAAAAAAGCATTTTCACAAAAACGTCCGTGTGTGTGTGTGTGTGTGTGTGTGTATGTGTGTGTCCGTAAAAACGAAAAGTCGGTAAAATACCAAATATGGTATTTAAGTTTAGTATCTTCCAGGGATGGGACACGAAGATTTTGAGAAAAATCCCCCCACCCCAACTACCCTTAGATGGAACTTTTTTCGAAAATTTTGATTTTCTCAAAAATTGCTCTGACGATTTTGGTTAACATTTTGTATACTAAAGATATTTACCTGACAAATAAAATGTATAGCTTGAATTTTCTGGAAATAGCCTCTGAAGAGTAGTTTATTCTGGATGAATTTTACTGAATTTTGAATAACTGCTAAACCGTAAGAAATGGACAAAAATGTACTTTACAAAAAATGTATAGCACATTAAAACACACAATTTATGTTCTAGATATTTTTTTCGTGGACTTCGTCGTTTTGGAGACATTCCTTATTTTTGGTTTCTGCTATGAAAAACGTATACTTTTCTCATACAGGAACTTGTCAACTCCTATCCATATAAACAAAGGAACTTCATTGACATTTTAACCAGCTTTTGATTATCACTTTAACCTACGGTAGTCCCTTATTTCGCTTCTACTTACTAGGAAGCAAGTAATAAGACTATTTCTGCTAATTTTTTTCTGATTAGCATAAAGTAAATACTAGTATACGTTTTTTAATAATAATTTGTTGCAGGGATATAGAGAAAGTCATGTGAATGGTACACATCAGATCTTTTTTGGATACAGGAGACCCTGTAACATATATTTTCGGTGAAATATATCCTTCTCTATACACTATGTGCATGTAAGTATAGAGAAAGTAAAATAAGAAGTGCCGTGGCAAAGGGGAGATTTGCTTTAAATGCAATATGAAGATGTTTGCACCAACAATGAGTAGAGTGGTTTGAGAGAATACATTGTGCATTGGTCAAGTCTAGAACAAAAATTAGGGAAAGATTGTATTTGGTGTTGAAATTTTGCAAGCTAAAGTTAGGAGCCCCACAGTGCACAGTTAATGCAGAAGCGATGACAGATAGGGAGGGTCAGGGTCAGAGATCAGATAGTGGAAAGGTTACTCTAGTGCTTATTTCACATTCAGCAACTGCCAGAATCAAATGTGTTTATGTTTTCAAGGGAATAGGGCGGAAAGTAACGTATAGTTGGGTTAGAATATAAATGGCACAGAATGTGTAATCCTAATATGGAGTTTTGGAGCGAAGCAAGAGACAAATTAAAGGATATGAATAGCCAAAATCGTGCACAGATGAAAGAGAAAAAATCGTTGCAATTTTATCACGAGGCGAAGGAAAATTTAGGAAAGAAAGAATAATCTAAAGTTTCGCATTAAAGTGAAAGATCGGGGCTAGAGTATGGTTCCGACTAGGCATATGGAAGCTGAAGGGTTTGAGAGGAGTGGGGCATGGACTATGTGCAATTTGTGCGGAAGAGGAGGAAGATGATGTTTAAATGTAAAGGAACGAATGAATGGTGTGTGGATTTGATTAAACAGAAAAGGTTAGGGAGAGATAATGAGGTAGGGATAAAAACCAAGGGCAGCTAAGAGAAAAGCTTTCATATTCATAGCAGTGAGTATGAACAAGCATCTTAGTAATTAATTGGTATATTATCACAACTCGAAAAAAAGTTTCATATTTATAGCAGTGAAAATGATCGACATCGCGGTAAGTAAATGATATCTAACAATTCAAGCAATTAATAGTTCAAACATTACATCACAGTTGAAACTCAACCGATCTATGCCATTTTCCATAAATAAGTAAGATTCTTCCCAGAAGGGAGGAGTCGAGGGCCTGCGTTTGGATTTTTGATCCCGACATCATAAACTAACCCTCAATACACGGTGCAGGGAAGAGAGACACTTGACATTGCTGTCGTTTGCTCGTCTCTAACTTATATCATATGTTTAGCCAATAAACCTATTTGCTCCGTCGCAAAATCAACCAAGTCGGTAACGCCTGCTTTATGACATTGGAGTAATGGCTGTTTTTTATCTTTAGTGTCAAAGGTCTGTAGACAAATAAGTTTTCAACCAACCAAATTAAGCGCTGCGGATTTCTAAGGAGATAGAGCATGCGCAGTATATATTATTTCTGCCAGAATCCTCTTATAAAGCTGGTCATGCTTTGTACAGTGCACAAACAGTACTAAATTTTCCTAGTTTATCGGACGGTAATCGATTTAGCACTTAACAGGAAAAGCACTTCGATAGTTTAATGCGCTGACATATGAAATAGGAAATGTGCAAAAACTAATAGTTATTATGGTAATATAGGAAGGGCGCAGAGAAAATATTTACATAAATAATTATTCCTTGTACCTTTAACTATTTCAAAGAAATCCGGAAAGCTGAAATAGAACATAATGAATACACTGCTGACGCGAAGGAAATTTATGCACATGCCTTCAGATGCAGAGGGAAAAAAGTATTTAAACACCTTTTGAATAATCCTATAACCTGTTTTACTAAGGTGTGGGGAAACTTTAACATCCTACGAACTGCGGTTTTGGTCACACCCTGTGAAGCGTCTTCCGCTTTGTGGCATGTTTTGATAAGTTGTTCTGGGTAAACCTGAACAGAAAACCTGAAGCGGAAAGCCAAACTGAGAAGATCAATCATGGTCTTTTAATCAAGAGAAATTAAGGTAGTGGAATGTATTTTAGACATGAAAAATGATGCATCGTCTGCCATCCATTCATTATTGAGGGAGCTCCATGCGAAAGTGCCTGGTGTCGAAGAATAGTAACAGCACAATTAACTGCGGCAAATTCTTCCCTAGAATTTGCATTTAATAAGACTTAATACATTATAATCATATCTGTGTTTTACTAAGGTCTACCCTGTTCTGTGGCGTTTGCTAAGTACTGCAGTTATGTCCTTATAAAGCAGCTGAAATCAGCGGTTTTGAGCATCCACTTCTCATATCAACTCGGTAGCACGGAAGGACCACCCAGGAACCGTTTTTCGTTTATAAGGCAGCACTTGAAACGCAAGCTTCAAGGAGTTATATTCCTCTTCACATGCTAAAATATCCGTTACCTATAGGAAAAGCATTCTAGATAAATTTGATTTCTGGATTTGTTATTCTTTTGACACATAGGATACTTAAATTACCTTCGTCTCTGACCGAGCTAGGTAGCTCACGTGTTTCATCTAGGACTGGCATGGGATCAGCTCCCCGCGACAGACATCTCCATGGGTTTTTAGGGGCTTTCCAGGGTCGCTAGGCGAATGCTGGAGAGGACTGTTTATTCTTCCGAATTCCTTGTCAGTTCATTTTATTCCAAGAATTATTTCACCTTTAAGGGTTGTAACTGTCGATGAGGACTACGGCAGAAGAGCCATTTCGTGGGAATGACTGCAGGCTGAAAATACAGCTTTCGTGGCGGGGTGGCGCTAGTGGTTGTCTATGGTCTCAAGTAGTTTATTCGGATCTCAGTGGCGATCCCCTGGCGCTCCCTGCGTTGAGATAAGAACTGCTTCTGAACTATTAGGAACCTCCCACGATGGTCTTCTCGCTGTACGGATGTCGGCCGCCCTCTGAGTTTACACTCATCTCATTCTTCCTCCAGAGATCTGACGCACGATTAGACCACGGCTGCAGTGGGAATACCCCTCCATAACGTACATACACGCACACTATATATGTGTATGTGTGTGCAAACCTAGCCAAGTGCTTAGGCGTTTCGTCTGGCACTGGTATTCGAGAGTTGTGATCGGTTCCCGCGGCCGACCTCTCTGATCCTTGGGTTTTTTCGGGGTTTTCGAGGGTCGCTAGGCGAACGCGAGGAGGTGAGGATTTTTCAGTCCCTTAAACTTACTGTCCCGTCATTTCATCCCAATCGGTCTCTTTCAGCCTCTCTCCTAGACGCCCCAGGTTCGATCCCAAGCGACCACATGCAAGATCTGTGATAGACAAAGGGTGCAAAGGCGGGTTTTCTTCGGGTTCTCTGATTTTCCACGCCATCGCATTCCACCGGTGCTCTATCTTCATTCCATGTATCGCCAACGAAATCACCTGTAGTGTCACAAGTAGTAAAAACGGGAGTTAAAGAGTATTAAAATAAGTCTCTTTCAGGGTTGAAAGTATCGACGAGGACTCCAGCAGAAGCGCCAATTCATGGGGGTGACTGCACCTAGAAATACAGTTATCGACGGCGGGATAGCGCTGGTGCTTGTGAACTGTTAGAGACCCTCCACGAAGACTCTCTCCCTATCTGGATGTTGGCCGCCCTCTGAAATTATAATCATCTCTTCCTTCTTCCAAGTGTGGACGTACCATAAGCCCACGGCTGCAAAATGGAATATCCCTCAGCAAACGTACACACACCCACACCCTTGCTCTGTGTTTAAGCTCCCTTCTTTACTGCATATAGTAAGTAGAGAAAGTATTGTATTCCACCCAAAAATGTGATACTGAGATTTCACCGGAAATAAACGTTTTGAGACTAACTAAATCGAAAATTTAAAAGATCTTGTGTTCCAATCACGTGACTATCTCTATCTGTTCAACTAAACTTCCTACAATAGATTATTCTTCCTTCCACTTCGTGCAAAACGAGATAATCATTTCCAGAAAGTTATTACTTAGTTCCCTATGAATAGAAAAAAACTATGGAAATACATTGTGCTCAAGCGATGTTTTAAAATCTGTCGTTATGCGTTTGTCATTGTCATTGCTTCTTTGCATGGCCAAGTGTAAAAGAAATGAAACACGGATGACTCCCCGTTTAACAAGAGTAGAAATATATTAAAATTGAACCCAATAAAAAGAAATATCTCGGAAACAGTAATTCCATAACAAAAATGTATCGTTTATAAATTGTCTATTTTGAGGAGATCTACCGTTTTGTGTAGTAAGTTTTTGTCTCTTACGATCTACCAGTTGTTCAAAAGTCATTCAGAAATAAGAGAACGTCAGAGGCTATTCCGAGGACATACATTTTATTTGTCTTGAAAATATCTTTACTATACGATTATTTTAACCAAAACTGTTAGAGAAATGTTTAATCAAATAAAAAATTCCAATTTTTTTCCATGCAAAGAGTAGTTAGGGTGCGGAGATTTTCTTGAAAATCTTCATGTCGCATACTCGGGAGATGCCAAATTTAAATGCCAAGTTCGTTATTAACAGGTTTTCGTTTTTAAGATACGCTGTTCACAGCACACACACTGGCGTTTTTCTATTTTTTTATTCGGGGATCTCAAAATACGTATTTCCAGCACAATCTTGGTATCGAAATGTATCTACTATGAACGTCGTATGTATGTGCTAGAAAGTAAACACGTATTTTAGAAAAAGGTCTATGTGTGTATGTGTGTGTTAATCTCTACGTTTTTATCTGTGAAAAGTATGAGTCGAAAACGAAAAGTCGTTACAAAACATTATATTTCAAGTTCAACATCGTCCAAGGTTGCGACATGAAAGGTTTTATGAAGATCTTCCCATATCAAACGACTCTTCACATATTTTTAGAAAATACATGTTCCTTTTAATAATAATTGCTTTAATGGTGGTTAACTAAATATACGTTTAAGATATTCATTATAGCAGATGAAACGTATATCTTACATTTTCTGGGAATAACCTCCAAAGCCCTATTTACTCTGGAGGACCTTTGCATAATTAGACAAAACCTTACAACCTAAAACGCTTAGATCTCGTTATAGCGCATAATTTATGGCCTTTTTTTCAGTTAACCATTTCCAAGATTCCTTAACTTGCGTTTCTCAAATGGGAAATCATTATTCGTTTTCTTTTCCTAATTATGGAAAGAGAACACAATTCCAAAACCATAACTTAACAACTTTTGTATTTTTTGTTTATTTGTTTTCTTTTTTTAGTTTAACGCAAGAAGCTTAAAGCTGCTGTACATTTCTTTTCTGAGGATAAGAGAAAACTGGAAAAAAATCTCATCCGGGTAACTTACCCTAACCAAGATTCAAATTTGGAGCCCCTTTTTTAGAAGGTTTAACTATCTCTATTGCCTAATGTTTCATTATGCTCTTATCTACAAGAAAATGGATACTAAAATCATTATGCTATTTTTATCTTGATTCACATGATGTGCTTTTTAGTAAGGTAAAATTTTTAAGAATAGTTGTAGAGGAGGAAGAGAAAGCCGTATGAATGTTAACAATCAGATTTTTACTTTGTTTACTATGTATAGAAGTAGAGGACGTATTGTATTCCATTCAAAACTTTTATGTCAAGGTTCTAAGCGCAAAATATGTTATGGGTCTTCCTAAATGAAAAAAAAAAATCTGATGTGTTCCGTTCACATGATTTTCTCTACACTGCTGCAACAGTCTTATTACTTGTTTCCTTGCAAGTAGAGGCGAAATAAGGGAGTACCATAGGTTGCTATGTGACTGAAGTTTCTTTGTTTGTATGTATGGATAGAAGTTGACAAACTCCTGTATGAGAAAGATATAAGTATTTTAAAGCTGAAACCAAAAACAAGGAATATCTCAAAAACGATCAACTCCAAAAAAAAGTATGTAACATAAATTGTGTGTTTAGACGTGCTCTACATGTTTTGTATGGTAAGTTTTTGTTCATCTCATACGGTTTAGAGTTATGCAAAATTCCGCAAAATTCATCCAGAAATTATTCCAGAATTCACCTGGCTGATAGCCCGAGAAAAGTTATTTTCATACCGCCGCCAGGAAAGCTTCAAGTCATGGTTCACACACCTCTACGGGGAGGCAGTCTACCACAGTATTCGTCAGTTTGAAGACCTACGTTTGAAGAAGGCCAATCAGCTGGCCAACCTGGCCTTCCTGATGAGATGCAGAGACCGGAACGTGGTTCCACGATTCGCCACTTTACGATACCCAGTCCACAACAAGACAGTGGAGAGGATCCTTCGACGCACCAGCATGACACTGGTAAGAGAGAGACTGCATTATGCACGATATGTTTTGGATAAAATTGACCGGGACCTATTGGCCCTACACCTGGATATTGCTTCGCGCGTTGCGCCATCGGATTGGGATTGGATCGATGCTTCGACAACAGCACGCGCAGACTTACAGCTATCAAAATCAACGGCCAGGCAAACCAGGAAGTTTGCGCGCCTAGTCGTAACACAAGATCCCCCAGCAACATTAGAGCATCATCGAGTCGTCATCAATTTGTCAGACAAGGAACTGTTCTCGGACTCGATCGCGGTACTAGCGAAGGGGTTGAACTTCGCACCGGCTCCACGGAAAATTCCTTTGATCGACATCATCAACGGGGTAGAACAGGCAATTCAAACATTGCCTAAAGAAATTGCAGATGACATCAGGCAGGAAACAGTGCTTGCAATAAAGAAAGCAGCTCCGCCAAAATCCAACATCACCAAAGAGGAAAGAACAGCCCTGAAATCTCTACGAGACGACGAGAATGTACTCATTCTACTCAAGGGAAACGCTGCAGTGGTTCTTTCCTGTGAGGACTACAATAACAAAATTTCACAATTGCTACAGGACCCAGCATATCGGCCACTAAAACGTGACCCTACGGCAGCCATCGTTAAGAAAACTCCAGCTCATCTGAGGAAGACACTATTTCCCGCTGAAACCATCAAGGCTCTAACCACACCTGCAGCTGTTCCTCCGAGACTATAGGGCTTGCCCAAGGTGCACAAGGAGGGTGTGCCACTTCGGCCAATCGTCAGCGCTATTGGGAGCCCCACTTACAACCTTGCAAAACACCTCACCAAGTTGCTGCAGCCATTGATAGGAACCTGCCCTCATCATGTGGTCAACTCGTCAGCATTCGTAAAGACGATTCAGACATTAAGGGTGACACCGAGTGATTTACTGGTCAGTTTTTATGTGGTGTCTCTGTTCACCAGGGTCCCGCTGCTAGACTCTCTCCAGCTCCTAGAAACGCACTTCACCCAGCAGGTCATTGCATTATTCAAGCACACGCTCACGTCGACCTACTTTCTTTACCGCGGACAATATTACGAGCAAACAGATGGAGTGGCTATGGGCTCTCCTCTCTCACCAGCCATAGCTAATTTTTACATGGAAGCATTTGAGCATCAGGCCTTAGCTTCAGCAACTCTAAAGCCGGCTGCCTTCTACAGATACGTGGACGACACCTTCGTCATCTGGCCTCACGGGGAAGACACGCTACAGGACTTCTTGAACCATCTAAACAGTCAGCATCCAAACATCAAGTTTACTATGGAAATTGAACAGGAAGGGAAGTTACCATTCCTGGACATATTAATACGCCGAAAGCCCGATGGTTCCCTGGGCCATAGTGTGTACCGGAAGCCCACACATACCGATCTATATTTAATCGCAAACAGTTGCCACCACCCAGCTCAGCGAAACACAGTTCTATCGACGCTTGCACACAGAGCAGTAGCCATCTCAGACAGTGAAAACCTCGCTAAAGAATTTCAGTATCTCAGAACCAGCCTAGAGAGAAATGGATATAGCAAGAGCAGCATCAACAAGGCACTAAAACGGGCCGCTGTCAGTACAAACTGTGCACAGCGTAATGCATCCCAGCTAGATGAGTCACAAGACACGAAGAAACAACGTAAAGCCTACCTCCCATATACAGGTCATTTGTCTGGTAAACTGAGTAGAATTATGGGCAAATACAACATCAAGACTATACACAAGCCACCCAATAAAATTCGAAATATGTTAAGACAGGTCAAAGACTCCCTCGGCCTCAAGACTCCTGGGGTATACCGCATTCCATGTGAATGTGGTAGAGCCTACATCGGACAGACGGGGAGAACGATTGAACAAAGATGCAAAGAGCATGAGAGCTACATCCGCCTGATGTACCCAGAAAAATCTGGTCTTGCGGAGCACTGCATCCAAGAAGGACACAGACCGAGACTGGGCGACACAACCACCATGTTTAAGTCTTCAAGCTATTGGGACCGCTCCATCAAAGAAGCCATAGCTATTAAATACGAAGAAAATAACATCAACAGAGACAGCGGCTTGCAGGTGAATGGCATTTGGAGTTCGGTGCTCAGCAAACACTCGCAAAGATAAAAGCTAGCCCTAGTTTTAATACAGGCTCACATCTGGCAACGGGCCAATCAGAGCAGTCCGTCCCGGCAACGGAGACCAGTGGTTCCTAGTCAACGCCTCCCATGCCGGACCCGGGCCAATCACAGAGCGGCATCTGGCCGGTCCCCCCCTCCGGACTACTATATATAAGGTGTACCCGGAGTCTCTACATCATTCCCTGAAGATGAGAGCGACGTTAGCTCTTGAAAGCTTGGAAATTATTCCAGAATTCACCTGGCTGATAGCCCGAGAAAAGTTATTTTCATATCGCCGCCAGGAAAGCTTCAAGTCATGGTTCATCCAGAATAAACTGGTCTTCAACGACTATTCCCAGAAAATTCAAGATATACATATTATTTGTCAGGTAAATATCTTTAATATACAATATTTTAATCAAAATCATTACATTTCCATTTATGAGAAAATCAAAACGTTCGAAATAACTTCCATGTAAAGGGTAGTTTGGGCTTGGGGGGTTTCTCAAAATTTTCGTGTCGCATTCCTGGGAGATACTATACTTAAATACAAAGTTTGGTATTTTACCGAGTTTTCTTGCACCAGAGTATTTTTGAATCATCGTGTTCACAGACACACGGACACACACACACACACACACACACACACACACACACACACACACAAAGATCTTTTCCTGAAAATGTTTTTTTTTTATACAGGAGATCCTAAAACATATATTTAAGGTGAAATCTCGGTTTCGAATTTTTGGGTGGAGTGCAATACCTTCTTTATACACTATGTACATCCTACGTGTAGAGAAACTAAAAATGCTATAGAGAAAGATGTGTACGTGTATATGTGTATGTGTATGAGGCTGGTGTCTGTGGCTGTGAGTATTTGTCTGAGAGCAGCCTAAGTCAAAAACAAAAATTCGATTTAATACTAAATTTGATAATTAAGTACTGTATTTTTCCAAGGATGTGGCATATGGATATTCAAGAAAATCTCCCCACCCCAAACTACCTTTTGCACGGAGTGTTTTTTATATGGATGCCATAGAGATGCAAATCACCATGACCTTCTTTGGATGGCACACCTGGATCCTCTATGGAATCATTAGGAGTCCTTTTTGTTTAAAATATCTTTAAAAGGAAAGAACCACCCCCCTCAAAAGTCAAGGTGTCACTGCCTAGGCGTAACAGATTTCTCAACTTTAAAAACAAAGATGCACGAATGTGATTGTAGCTAGCATGTACAGAGAAACAAATTAAGAAGCCACGCCCGTGTTTTGGATGTAGAGTTCACTAATTCCTCAGGATAATGAGGCACTCGTCGCCATGTTAATTAAAGCAGACATGTCATGTAGATCGTGTTTATTGGTACGAAAACATTCCTTGCTAGACAAACTTTGTGTACGAAAATGTTTTCAATTCCTGCTACTGTCACTTTATTTGTATATCGCTGATAACAAGTTGTGAGGAACATCTATCTTGACAAAACAAATCACGGTGATCTTCTCGAGCTGTCAAAGTATCACCTTAATAATTGCAGTTAAAATTATGAAAAGGTCATTCGTTTTAATTACATTTAAATCAATGTGCATAAAAAGTTCTTAAAGATACTATAACTAGCTCAGCTCCATTTTACATTACCGTGTGTCCCTCAAAGACATTTCAAGCCTGTTAAAAATAAAAATCTGATGTGTTGCACTCACAGTACTCTCTCGCTGCTACAAACTTCTTACAAAATATTATTCTTCTTTCTACACAATGCTCATCGAGATGCACATTAGAAAAATGTTCTTTTTACTCATAAGTAGAACTGAATTAAGGGAATGCATTAGGTTAAAGTGATAGTCAAATGTTTTATAAGCTACCGTTATGCGATTGTCATTGCAAATCGCTTCTTTGCTTGGCCAGGAGCAGAACAAAACAAAAACGAACACCTCTGTCTGAGAAAAGTATAAGTACTTTACAATTAAAACCAAAAACAAGGAATATCTTGGAAGCGGTTATCTCCACAACAAAAACGTAAAGAACATAAATTGTAAGTTTAGATGAGATATACATCTTTTTGTGTCGTAAGTTTTTGTCTATCTCTTAAGGTTTAGCAGTTAAGAAAAATTCGGCAAAATTCTTGCAGAATAAAACAGTTTTCAGATGCTATTCCCAGAAAATTTAAGATATACATTTTATTTGGAAAGTAAATATATTTAATATACGATATTTGAATCCAAATAATTAGAGCCATTTTTTAAAAAATTAAAATTTCCAAATATCTTTCGATGTAAAGGCTAGTTTGTGGTGAAAATCTTCGTGTCGTATCCTTGAAGATGTTAAACCTCAATATCAAGTTTGGTATTTAACGTCTTTTTCGTTTTTGAGCTATGCTGTCCACATACACAGACACAGACACACACACACCTTTTACTAAAAATGCTTTTTTATTTTCGGACTCAGGGAATCCCAAGGCATACATTTTCAGTGAAATCTCGGCATCGAATTTTTGGGTGGAATACAATACATTCTCTATCCACTATGCACATTTTTCATGCGGGCTAGAGAAAATAAAAAGGTTTGGATATATCGACAGTTGTAGTCCATGAAATTAAGGTCATGTAAGTGTGAAATTTGGAAAATCCACAGTACGTAAAACATTTTATTTAAATCTATATTCATTATTACACCAAAGATAAAGTTATCAAAATTCTAGCATACATGATTAAATAATAATGTATTGCCCAATAAAAATGAATCACAGGATGCATTTTAAAAACTATTCACACAAATTCAAGCTTTACAGTAAATGAATTTACAAATAGGTCTATCATATATTTTTATATTAATCGTAATGTTTTTTACAATAATCTTTCCTTTCGCACTCACAAAACTCTTGATTTTTTCAAGTATGAAAAAGCATTTTGGGAATGGAAAAGTGTTGGGAATATATTTGCAAGAAAACAAGGGTTTAATATTTTGAGTGTCTATTAATAAGCATATGCCTGGCCATTTAAAACTTTAATTAATTGGTAGTATACCAAGTGAGAAAAAACTATACTTTTTAAAAGTTTAGAATTCATATTTTTATCATCAAAAAATTAAATGTTTATTTTTTCACAAGTTTGGTCAAATTTCAAAGATGCACCACCTTAATAAAATAATGAGTGGCATAACGGGGTATATTTAGTAAATTTTAATTTCTCTACCAGGCACGTACAATATACAGTAGGTAGAGAAAGTATTGTATAGGCATGCGCAAAAATATGGTACTGAGATTCTGACGGAAATACATGTTTTGAGGACCCTGAATAAAACGGCCTTCTTAGAAGAAGATCCGCGCGTATGTGTGTGTGTGTGTACAGCATAACTCGTAAAGTTGGTTAAATACCAAACTTGTGAGACCCAAGATATCTAGACGCAGGTGGTGGTTACATCCATTAAATCCATTTAACAAGGAGAGTACCATATCGTCTTGAGGGAGATGTGAGAACTCGGCCAAATAGAAGAGCAGCAAGTATGTACAGTAGGCGCCGTAAAACTTCACATTGCGATCATCTGCTGTTGAACAGCAGGCAATGCATAGAGAAAAGAACGCAGAAGTTTTCTTCTATGAACGCAAGTATGGAGTATGCAAACTCTTGCGTTGTGTACCATGTGTGTGTGTGTGTGTGTGTGTGTGTGTGCTTGCATTTAATAGCATGGGTGCAAAGTCTAGCGCTTACGCTGCGTCTGCGCCTAACTTGAATTGTGGCTGGGACATGAAGTTTTTCCAGCAGGGCTACAAAGCATTGCAACGTTCAATTAACATGTTGAGTCAATAGAGTTTGTTCAAGCACTTTCCCAATTCACTCAACATGTTAGTATTAATAGCTTAAATTAACGAGACAGGTGGCTCAGGTGTTTCTTCTGGGACTGGCATTCGTGAGATAGATTCCGGCGGCCGACCTATCCGACCCATGGGTTTTTCGGGGATTGCCTGGGTCACTGGCAAAATGCTGGGGAGTTTCTTCATTTCTTCTTTTTTATGGTGTTTTAACGCCCGCAGGCGATGACACTGATAATGCATGAATGAAAATGGAGCACCGATGGAATGCGATGGCGAGGAAAACCGGAGAACCCGGAGATAACCCGGCCCTGCGCCGCTTTGTCCACCACAAATCTCACTTGCGGTCACTTGGGATCGAACCCGAGCCGCTGAGTGAAAGGTGAGTGGTCTAACCAATCGGCCACGCCGCTGTCTTCATCTCCTCAAACTTCTTGTCCCTTGTGTCATCTCCAAATCACCCAACCAGTCCCTTTCAGAGTTGTAAGTGTTGACGAGGAATGTAGTGGTGACGCCTCTCCGTGGTGATGAATGCACTCTACTGCTCTCGGTGGCGGGATGACGTTGGAAGTCGTCTGTAGACTCAAGGAGTTCGGAGAGACTTGGGTAGCGTCCCGCGATGAGATGAGGAACTGCTTGGAACGTGTTAGGGGTCCTCTACGGTGGCTCTTCCCCCACCATCCGGTTTGGCCTGCCTGCCTTTGATATTACTCTCTCATAATCCTATTCTCACGAATTTTGGCGTACAATAAACCAATGGCTGCAGCAATCACGGCATCACGCACATACAGACAGGGGTGAGCTTAAATTCAACATGTTCATGTCAAATGTTTAGCAATCTGAACCAGGCTTAACGCAGAACCGGTTTCATTTGAATCACATGAGTTATGCTCAGCAGTATCTTACCTCATACGCCTATGGAGGATATTGGAATTTCTCGGCAAGTCTAACCTTGTTTAAAATTGTGTGCGTTTATGCGAAGTTATACATCGATTTTGTTTATTGCTTTCAGTATATAGTTCTGAACAGTGTGTTTATTGTGTTATGTTTATCTCGATCGTGTCGCACTGGACTATTGGCTTGAACTTACACAGAAATTCTATGATACTACCGTTTCTAACAAAGCCACAATTTAAGAGCCATTACACAAATTTAAACCATATAGATGGGCCCTAGAAAAAAGCTTAACCGAGAACAACTTAGACAACATGAGACATTTTGTGGAAAGAAATCAAGAAAATTATTGCCTCTAAACATAAGACGTTTTTATGACAGCAGGCTGGGGCCTGCTGGCTCTCAGGTCTAAATCCAATTATTTATTAAGTAGGAAAAATGCATAAAGATAAGGTTGTGCAACTAATCCCTACGAATTAGAAGAAAATATTCGGCGTGCGTTTTCCAATATTAGGGCTGCAGAAATTCTTTGAATGTCCAAAGTACTTACAGACCCAGAAGGGGAATATTTTCAAGCATTTTATAAACGCATCATTATTCATGATATTGTTTCACATCGTTAGCATTATCTAGAGGAATAATGGCCAGCCTATCTATCGCCAGCCAGGATGAATTTTTATAGCAGACGTGGGAGTGTCGACCTGCCACTCGCAATATTCTTTAGAAACCTGGTGTTATTATGTAATAACTAACGACATTGAAACACCAGAAGAGACAGGTTTTATCTAAGAAACCGTAAGCTTACCAGGCCTCAGAAAAATATGCCACCAAAACTATTTAAATCATGTTGCTAATGTTAATTCTTTAGATATCTGTTTATTATCATCTCTTGGGTGCCCCTGAATCCATAAAAAAGAGTTTTTGGAAACAGATCTGTGTGTGGACAACAGCTCAGAAACGAACAGCCCGTTAAATAACAAAGTTGGTATTTAAGTTTGGCATCTTTCAAGGATGCGAGGTAAAGATTTTCAAGAAGATACCCCCCCCCCAAACTACCCTTTACATGGAAAAAATTTCGAAAAATTTTATTTTCTCAAAAATAGCTACAATGATTGTGATTAAAACATCGTATATTAAAGATATTTACCTGAAAAATAAAATTTATATCTTGAGTTTTATAGGAATAGCCGCTGTAGATTACCTTATTCTGGATGAACTTTACGGAATTTTGCATAGCTGCTACACCCTAAGAGATAGACAAAATCTTGCCTAAATGAAAATGTAGAGCTCGTTAAAACACACAATCTATGTTATAAACATTTTTTTCGTGGAGTGGATCGTTTTCTTAGATATACTTTTCTCATATGGGAATTTGTCTACTCCTGTCCATACAAACAAAGGAACATCAGTCACATAGCAACCAGCTTTTAACTATCACTTTAACCTATGGTACTCCCTTATTTCGCTTCTACTTACAAGAAAGCAAGTAACAAGATATTTTCTGTTAATTTTTTTCTCGATTAGTATAAAGTAAACACTAACATAAGCTTTTCAACAATAATTTGCTGAAGAGCTGTAGAGAAAGTCATGTGAATGTAATACATCAGATTTTTTCCTTAGCTCGCTGACCATGTATTCTCATTAACTCCTCTAAGTAACAGTGAAGTCACAGTCTCTCCTCGCACCCTTGTACTTATTTATAACTCCTAATTTCTCTCCTCCTGCACCTTAAAACCTAGGTCATCTGCTTGTTTCTAACCATGCAGTATTTTTCAAAACATGATGGCCCTGTCCTACTGTTCTTCAAGAGATGGCATGAAATTGAAGTTAGGGTTTTTACTTTCTCTATATGCGCTATGTACATAGTGTATAGAGAAGGTAGTGCACTCCACCCAAAAATTCGAAAGCGTTATTTCACCGGAAATATATGTATTAGGGCCCCCTGTATCCAAAAAAGCATTTTCAGAAAAAGATCCGTGTCTGCGTGTACGTGTGTGTGTGTCTGTGAACATTATAACTCAAAAACGAAAAGTTCGTAAAATATCAAACTTGGTATTTAAGTTTAATATCTTCCAGGGATGCAACACGAAGATTTTGAGAAGAATTCCCTTACTCCAAACTACCCTTTATATGGAACCTTTTTTAGAAATTTTTTATTTTCTTAAAAATGGCGCTAACGATTTTGATTAAAATGTCGTATATTAAAGATGCGTAACTGCTAAACCGTAACAGATGGACAAAAACTTACCACACAAAAAATGTAGAACACTTTAAAACACACAGTTTATGTCATATACATTTTTTCGTTGAGTTGATTGTTTTTGACATATTCCTTGTTATTGGTTTCAGCTTTAAAAATGTTTATAATGTTTATTATTTTTTACGCGAATTTGTCAATTCCTGTCCGTGGAAATAATATAACTTCAGTCACATAGCAACCAGCTTTTGACTAATACTTTAGCCTGTGCTACTCCCTTATTTCCCTTTACCGGCATGGAAGCAAGTAACAAGACTATTTCTGCTTTTTCTCGATTAGCATGAAGTAAATAGAAGCATAAGCCTTATAACAGTAATTTGTTGCAGAGGTGTAGAAAAAGTCATGCGAAAGGAATACATCAGATTTTTTTGTTTGTGGCTAGGGTTTGTATGGCTGGAAACCTAGTCTTAGGCTCGTTTCACACTGAGACGCTGGTGACTGCCAGTAATATTCACTCCTGGACACTACATACACTGCCTCACCGAGTCACTGTGACGCAGCAGTGTCTCACTCTCGCCACATATGTCGGACAGGGCCACTGTGTTTCAGTGCAGTGACCGCCGGACATTTACTAGTTTAAATTGGAGTGTTCGCACTGGGTCGCAGATCACAGACACAATGTTGCAGATTTGCCAACAGTCATTTCTGAGCACAGCTAAACATTCATTTTACATTATACTTCACACATTGTAACTAGGAGTTTAGATTTAATTAATACGGGACATTTTATAAGTGAAGTATAAAGTTCTCCTGCTATTTCGGACATTAAAAGCGATGACTATTGCAACAAAGTGGTGAAAACGAATGCATGGCAAGAAATTATAAATAACTTGGTGCCTAATTTTAATGAGAAGAGCCTGTATGAAAAAAACAAAATTGGTCAGTAGTAAGTTATTTTTTTCACAATAATACCGTATTTTTCGTACTATAAGACTAGGGAAATTTACTTTATACCCCTGTCGAGGCTTATGATCTTCAAAGTCATTTGCATCCCTCACCCCCTTTATTTTGTCACCAATTGCAAGTGCACTTTTATATACTCTCAATGAGAGAAGAAGGGACAAAATTTATGATTAAAGAACGTTAAGCTACAACAACAAAATGAATGAGCGCGGAAGCCATGAACTCACCCCTACATGTTGCCCTCCGTGGTGTAATGGTTACCATGCTGACTTCGTATACCCAAGGTCGCGGGTTCAAACGCAGCTAGGGACGATGGATTTTTTCGGGCGTAAAAATCCTTAGCGTGGCTTCATTCGGAAGGGAAGTAAAGCCGTTGGTCCCGTGACACGATTTATGACACGTAAAAGAACCTCAAGCCTGATAGAGAGGCCTCGGAGAAAAATTAAGCGGTCTTTCACGCCCAGTATAGAATGGGACGTTAGAAGAGGACATTTCTTCTGCAGTAGATTTTCATTTACTGCTTAATATTTAACATTTTATCTTCCAGAATGAAGATAATTTCACAGCCTACTCCCATAAAATTCAAAATCTATATTTTATTTGCCATGTAAAACGTTTGATACTCCTGGATAGGATTTTACAGCTTTTAAGTTGCCATTGTGTCATTCGAAATAATTTAATATTTCCGTGTGGTTTACTGGAAAAATTGTGAGTTAGTTGTAAATAAAATGCATCTTGGGTATTCCATGTATCTGTGGTTAGAGCTACTAGGTGGAAACCAAGAGAACTGTGGTTCAAATCCCAGCTATTAGATTGAACTTTTAGTATTTTCCAACTCCTGTTTTAAGCTACTACGACAACATGCAGGGAGAACATTAAATTCTCCAGCTGATTCGGGTTTTTATAGGTTAATAACATATATTTTTTCTTAACAACATTTTGTTTTGTGAAAAGTTGCAGAATGCCGAATAGCGGTAACAATAAATTGTTTAGTGGCTTTAACAAAATTGTTAAATTGTAAAAAAACGTTAGCCATGAAGTATATGGCGATCTTAAAGAAAATGGACAACTCACCTACGGGAACAGAAAAATGAGGTCCAATCATATTTGATGCCAATAGGCATTTTTAAGAGCTTTAAACGAAAGCACTTCAGAAAAGATTCTCTTTGCTACTCTGTGTTTTGAAACGTTGAATATATTTAATCGTGAAATGCCCAGCTCAAGCATTAGCTAACAAAAATTTCTCCATAAATGCTGAGGAACTAACTTATTACAGGCCTGCTGCAGAAAATGAAAATTTCTTTTACATGAAATCTCTATATATATTTAGTTTATGTATATTGCCGCTACTGTAGTTCCATATCATTATCTCCAAGGCTCCAACCAATAATTTTGTCGTAGCGTAAAAACGAAAACCAAGGTATTCCACACGCAAGGTGCTAAAGGCAACAAGTTTTGTTCCACATGAACTGTTTGAGGAACATTAAAACCTGATCCTTCCCAAATTACTAACTTTGAAGAAACTTCCATGCACCGAGTAAATCCAGCTTTATACAGCATGTACAGAGTACCTACATAGGTAGAGAACCTATAGCTATCCCACCAAACATTCGATACCGAGATTTCATCAAAAAGATATGTTTTAGGGTCCCTGAAAAAGCATTTTTAGAAAGAAGTCCGTGTGCCTGTGAGCAACTCAACTCAAAAAACATTGGCATTTAAGTTTACTGTCTTCCAGGGATGCAGCAAGAAGAATTTCAGGAAAATCCCCCACCCCAACTACTCTTTACATGGAATTTTTTCGAAATGTTCCCTTTTCTCAAAAGCGGCTTCAGCGAGTTTGATTAAAATGCTGTGTAAAAGATATTTGCACGGCAAATAAAATGTATTTCCTGAATTTCTTGAAAACAGCCTCTAAAGACGTCTTCATTCTGAATGATTTTTACATAACTTGTAACCCGTAATAATAAAAACTTACATAAAAATGGAGATCTCGTTGAAACACAGAATTTATATCATACGTTTTTTTTTTATAGAGTTTGCATTTCCGAGATATTCCCTGTTGTTGGCTCCAATTTCAAGATATTTAATCTCTTCCTAAACGGGAATCTCTCATCGGGTTTTAGTCCTGCCCATGAAAAGAACCGAATTTCAATGACAATCGCATAGTGGTAGATTTTAAAGATTTGACTTTCGCTTGAGCCCAGTGTATTCCTTTATTTCCCTTCTATTAACAAGGAGGCAAGTAATAAGATAATTTCTGTTAACATTTATCTCAATTTTCAAGAGGTAGATAAAAGAATACTCTTTTGTAAAAAATATTTGTTTACAGAACAGATAGTGAACGGCATGTGAATGGAACACATGACTTTTTTTTTTTTAATCTGATGTGGAAAGTCAAGCTTTCTTGATAACATTTTCCTTAAGAAGTCGATTATAGTGCTGAGCTCTTGCAGAAATTGTGCAAAATTTTACAATTCTTTTTTTCGTAATAAATATAATTAATTCTAACTTAAAAAAAAGATATTTTGTTTCCCACGTGGCGCTGTTTAGGTAACAACTGAACCTATAAATGAATAGGCGCACGTTTATTAATAGGTACACAAACACTTTTCCATGCACAAATGCTCCACGGGATAGAAGCTTTATGGAGACTAAGAGATCCGTGATTCAAATCTTAACAACTCCTGCCCTATACACGGCTAGTGTGTAGGTAATTAATTAACACAATGATACTTTAGCTAGCATTGTTAGCCTAGTGTCTAATATAACGTAGAAACGAATAGATACAAGATTCACAAGTGTTAAAATACGCATCCTTTCATACAGTCAAGTGAATGTAAACCAAAATAGAACTAGGCATTATGGCAAGTACGTATCGTAACTGGAAACAACGTAAACGAAGCTGGAGTCAAACATTGCTTGACCTCCGGCGGCTGCAGTGATGCTGACTTTTGCCCTCTAGTGTACATCATTACCATAATCCTAGGTTTTCTGCAGCGTAACGATAAACGTCGTCGGCACGTTAGATTCTTTTATTAAAGGCTGGGCTACAAACATCAGTTATTGCTGGTGATCCCTGGTGAGTGCCCAGCTAACACTGATTCACTCCACTTTCCCTGACACGTTTATTCTCAAATTCGGTAGTAGAAGCATTCCAAAACTTTTATTTAACCGTTTTTTCACACAGGAGTTTCAGTGTGACTCGAACTATCCAACTCCTGTCCCACACGCGGCTTGTGTGAAAAAAAAAAAAACAAGTAAATACTAGTTATTATGGGAACCAGTTGAAAAATTCAATGCCACAGCTGGGATTTGAACACGGTTCTCCCCTCTCCACGCAGTTGCTCTAACCACTGTTACAACTTGCCAGTATGCCATTCAATCTTCCAACTGCTTATGTGTGTTTTATCTGGCAACTCACTTCAGAGAACTACCTTAATGGTGACTCACTATCGTAAGTATTAGAATCCGGGTAATATTAATTGTGTTATCGCCAACATACAGGTTATTTTTATTACAATCCGCACGGAGAGCGGGAGAACCGTGTTCAAATCCCGGCTGTGGCATTGAATTTTTCAACTGGTTCCAATAACAACTAATCTTTACCCTGTGTACCTTTCAATATATACACATTATTAAAATAAATAAATACTATTTGACCATAATAGTTGGTTATACTACGAATCCCAAGATTTAAAACACTTGACAGTGTATGTTGCCATAGGAGTACGTCATCTTAAAATAATATCAAACCTTGTGGTTTGTCGGGAAACATACGAGGCAGTTGAGAGTTTTAATGCTATGCCGGCATATTGCCATAGTAGCTCATTGGTAGAGCAACCGGCTAGAGACTGGGAGATCCGTGCTTCAAATCCCGGCTATGTCACTGAATTCTTCAGTCTGACTCTACCTATCCAACTCAACCAGTCCTCGGGGAAAAAGTTAAAGTCAAAATATAGGAAGTGTATCTTTCTAGAGTGGCCGATATTTGTCCAGACGTAAATCATGAAAAACTACCTGCACTTCATGCCAATTATTGCTTTCTCTACATAGGTACTAGGTAAAGAAGGTATTACACTCCACCCAAAGGTTTGATTCCAAGATTTCACGTCACCTGCGGTGCCATGGTAGTAAAAGCGGGCGTTAAACACTATGAAAAAGATTTAACCGGAAATACACGTTTTAGAGTACCTTGTATCTCTAAAAAGGATTTTTAGTAAAAGGTCTGTATTTGTGTGTCCGTGTCTGTGAACACGATTACTCAAAAACGAAAAATCGATAAAATACCAAATGGGTATTAGGGCTGTATCGGATGTTTAGGATGTGACAAGGATTTTAAGAAAAATTCCCCCCACCACAAAATAACTTTCACTTGGAAAAAAATTCGAAATTGTTTATCTTCTCGAAAATGGTTCTAACGATTATAATTAAAATATCATATATTAAAAGAAATGTACATGATAAATAAAACGTATATCTTGAATTTTCGGAAATAGCCTCTGAAGACCTCTTTATTCTGGATGATTTTTATTATATTTTGCATAACTGGTAAACCATAAGAGATAGACAAGAACCTACAACACAAAAAACATGGATCTCGATAAAAAAACACACTATTTATGTAATTTACATTTTGTTCGTGGAATTGATCGTTTTCGAGATGATCCTTGTGATTGATTTCAGTTTTAAAATACTTAAACATTTCTTATACGGAAATTTGTCAATGTTTAGCCACGCAAATAAACTGATTTCAATTTCGTATCAACCACATTTTAAAACATTCGGCTATCGGTTTAGACTAGTGTATTCCCTTATTTCCCTTCTACTTACAATGAAGCAAGTAATAAGACCGTTTCTGCTAATGTTTAACTCGATTGGCATAAAGAGGAATAAGAATAAGTTTGTTAACAATAATTTGCTATAAAGATATAGGGAAAGTCATGTGAATGGAACACATAAGATTTTTGGTAGAAGCATTCCCCATGTTAGATACTCACCCAGTCCTCGGAGAAAAAGTTTAAATCCAAATATAAAAATCTGGTGTGTTCCATTCACATGGGTTTCTCTATATCTCTGCAACAAATTATTGTTAAAAAGCTTATGCTTCTATTTACTTCCTGCTAATCGAAAAAAAAAATTAGCAGAAATAGTCTTATTTCTTGCTCCCTTGTAAGTAGAAGCGAAATAAGGGAGTACCATAGGTTAAAGCGATAGTCAAAAGCTGGTTGCTATGTAACTGAAGTTCTTTGCTTGTATGGGCACGAGTTCACAAAGTCCTGTATGAGATAAGTATAAGTTTTTATAGCTTAAACCAAAATCAAGAAACATCTAAAAAACAATCAACTCCACGAAAAAATGTATATAACATAAATCGTGTGTTTTAAAGCGCTCTACATTTGTTGTGTGGTAAGTTTTTGTCCAGCTCTTACGCTTTAGCAGCTGCGCAAAATTCCGTAAAATTGACCCAGAATAAAGTAATCTTTACAGGCTATTCCCAGAAAATTCAAGATATACATTTTATTTGTCAGGTAAATATCTTTAATATACGATATTTTAATCAAAATCGTTAAGAGTCAATTTTTAGAAAATCAAAATTCTCGATTTTTTTCCATTTAAAGGGTAGTTTGGAGTCGGGGGATTTTTCTCAAAATCTTTGTGTCGCATCCCTGAAAGATACTAAACTTAAATACCAAGTTTGGTATATTACCGACTCTTTGTTTCTGAGTTATCGTGTCCACAGATACACGGACACACACACACGGACCTTTTCCTGAAAAGTACTTCTTTTTTGGATACAGGTGACCCTAAAACATATATTTCCGGTAAAATCTCCATATCGAATATTTTGGTGGAGTGTAATACCTTCTCTATACACTATGTACACAGTACGTATAGGGAAAGTAAAACGTGTATCTTTCTAGAGTGGCCGATATTTGTCGAGACGTAAATCATAAAAGACTTCTACCTGCACTTCGTGGCATTATTGTTTCTTCTACATAGTACATGATACTATTAGAGTCCCTTGTATCTATAAAAAGCATTTTAGTAAAAGATACGTGTGTGTGTGTGTGTGTGTGTGTGTGTGTGTGTGTGTGTGTGTGTGTGTGAACACGATTACTTAAAACGAAAAGTCGGGAAAATACCACACTTAGCATTAGGTTTAGTATTTCCAAGGATGCAACACAAAGATTTTAAGAAAAACGCTCCACCCCAAATTACCCTTTACTTGGAAAAAATGTCTAAATATATTTACTCAAAAATGGCTCTACTAACAATTTTGACTAAAATACCATATGTTGAAGACATTTACATGATAAATAAAATGTTTTACTTGACTTTCGGGAGTAGCCTCTGAAGATTCCTTCACTCGGGATGACTTTTGTGTAAGTGGTAAACCGTAAGAGACAAACAAAAACTTACAATACAATTAAATGTAGATATCGTTAAAATAAACAATGTATGAGGTATGCCTACATTGTTTTTGTAGAGTTAACCGCTTTCAAGATATTCCGTGTTATTCGTTTCAATTTTAGGCTGCTTAAAAATTTTCTAAAACGCGGTCACCTTTCTTTTCGTCTCTCTTTTGTTTACTCTTGGCAAGCAAAGAAAACTGAATTTCAATTGTTTTGCATAGCGACCGGCTTTTAAGATTTAATTGTCGCTTTATGTATTCAGTTATTTGCCTTCTGCTTACAAGGAAACGTAATAAGCAATTTCTGCTAATATTTAGCTCGATTAGGCTTTATGTAGATAAAAGAATAATATTTTGTAAAAAAAAGGTTGTTTCGGAACAGCTAGAGAAAGCCATGTGAATGAATGGAACATATTAGACTTTTTTCACATGTCCTTAACAGATTGGTATTGTAAAAAACCGAGGCTCAATATGACACCACAGACTGCACACTCCGCCCCTGCCTTCCCCAACACTAGTTACTATGAGCTCAGGCTGAAAATAATCAATCATGTAGGACCTGTTGGGAACAGCTTTTGAGGGAACTGATTGAGCAAAAAGAAACAATGCTCTACCCTCCTCAAATAATGTTTATAATCCGTGGGAAGATGAAAAAAAATCGTAAACGTTTAACGGATATGCTCCCATTCCCTATATTTTGGAAACTATGAAAACGAGTCTGAACATCTACGGTTAGCTTTAATCAGATTGGTCGATTATTAAAGAACGTCGATTTCATTTCTGTTACATTTTCCCTGTTGTCTGATGAAATTGGAAACACCCAAACAATATCCCAAATATTTGACCGTGAAATGGTTCTCGACGATTCTGACCTCAACATAGAAAAGCTCAACCAACTTGCTCCAAGAAAGAGCAATCAACGTGTGAAATTTAAAGCGTAAATAAAGATGTGAGTTCAGTTATTGTAAAACATTTTAAGGGGAGAGAGGGAGAGCGAGAAATAGTATTACGATTTCCTTAACAAGTGCCAGAATTTAACGAAGGGTTTTCATAAACTGTTATGATGTCGAGACGTTAATTCTTTGATGTCCAAAAACTGTATTGAAATCAAACATTACATAAAAATAAACATGAAATAAAAACCAAATTCCCATTTTAGTATACTAATTTCGATTTATTAGTTGTTTGCCTAAGCTCCAGGTATTAAATTAAATATATTTTCGTGAATATTCTGAGTTTTGAATTTCAGGATACAATTTTGCACCAAACAGATGTTTTGTACCTATAATATTAATGATGGATTTAGAATTTTTCACTCCCTGCAAAATTGTCATATATGTTTTTCTTCCAGCGTAGTGTTTATGATTGGAAGAAACGAGTATCACTGGTAACATGTTATAGGAGCGTGGGCTAGGAGTCACCCCACACACTGTGCATCCCTAGGTGTTGTAGTTTCAGAGGTAGAGCTGGTCGCGCCTACAAGAAGGAAACAGTTGGCCTCAGGGTAGGAGGAATGCATTTGAGAGAACCCATGTAATATACATATGCAATGGTACAGAGTTTTTACTGTCAAATAGATGAATATAATGTTTAGGAATGAGAAAAAATAAGGGTTTCACTCCATTTAACTCGCCTGATTAATTGTAGAGTTTACACGTTTTAAACAAAACCAGGCCTATTCGGTGGTCGTCGGTCCGGAGTGTGCCCTACGTCGTCAACAGCTTTGATGAAAAGAGTCTTTGTGACCTAGATAGTGGAATTTTTACAGTTAAACCCATGATTACGTCAGCATTGCTTTAAAGCAATTTATCCAAAATTAATTTATGAAGTACTCTACAATATTTTCCTAAAATATTTCATTGGTAGGTAAATAAATATTTTTAAACATGCAACGCGTTCTAAAGCGTTTTATGTTTAATTATTTCTATAACTTTTTAAAACTGTGATTTAAAGCCGAAGTGTTCGCCTTTTCTCAACCATTTTCAATTAAATAAGTTCCTAAAATTTAGACTTGTTGAGAATTGTTCTAGTTTTAAGGAAAACATTTTTAGAATTAAAATTTAAATTCATTTCATTGTCTTCGTTCCTTACAGTCTTTTGTAGTGTCACTAGCTTTATTGTTGGAAGCATCAGAGGCCATGACCCATGAAACATCTGGCGAGGGTCATGTACACTGTCAAGCTAACACTCGCCTCTTTCCCGCTTCAAACAAAATGATTCATTGGCAAGCTTTAATGTTCACATCGTATATTATTTGTCGTCATTCCATCATAATCGCTGTAAACACATCACCACATTTACTGTACAATACACGAATCTCTCTTGTTTATGCATGTTTCTTTAATGTTGTATTTGTAAGCGTATGCAACGTATTTGCAATACATCTGTTAAGAGATGTTTCACATAGACACGTGTGACTAAAACATATTTACACAAGATAAAGAAAAAAGTTTTGTTTCTAGGAATAATGAGCCCATAATCCTAAGAAATGAATTCTATTATTTAGGTGGAACACAGTAAAACTATGATTAATTTCAATAATAATTTTTCTTTGCAACAGTGTTCATACCACATAAATAAAATGTGCATAATTTTTAAAGGGAGACATCAAATTAAAGGAAAATTTAAAGCTGATATCCAATTATGAACTATCGAAAAATCCTATGTGTTCTATTCACATGATTTTTTCTACCTATTCTGCAACAAATTATGTTTACTTTATGTAGCACGTATGTACATACAAAGTAGCTGCAGAAGGTATTGTATTCAACCAAAAATTCGATGCAGAGATTTTATCAGCAATATGTTTTGAGGTCCTCTGTGTGTGAATGTAGCTTCAAAATGTTAAAATCAAACTTGATAATTATGTTTAATATCTTGCAAGGATGCGACACGAATATTTTAAAAAAAAACTCCCCCCACCACAAACTACCCTTTACATGCAAAAACTTTTGAAACATTTATATTTTTTAAAAAATGGCTCAACGATTGCGATTAAAATACCAAATATTATAGATATTTACATGACAAATAACATTTATATTTTTAATTTTCTGGGAATAGTCTCTCAAGACCTCTTTATTATGGATTGCAGAATTTTGCATAAGGTTAAACCGTAAGAGATAGACAAAACTTACTACACAAAAAATGTAGAACTCCGTTAAAACAAATAATTTATGATATAATACGTTTTTCTTGTAGAGTTGACCCCATTCGAGATATTCCTTGTTATTGGCTTCAATTTTAAACTAACTTTTCTCAAACGGGACCATGCAAAGCAACCTCAATTGTTTCACACAGCCACCAGCTTTTAAAAGATTTGACTGTTAATTTAGCCTAGTGTATTCCCTTCTACTTACAAGGAAGCAAGAATAATAACAATTCTGCTCTCTTCAGAATCTGTTTATATCGATTACCATGATATAGATAAATCTTTTGCAAGAATAGATTGTGTGTGGTACATCTGGAGAAAACTATATTATTGTATTAATCCATAATATTTAAATAAATTAAAATAATAATTTAATCTATATTTAAATATAATTCCCATAAAATGTTGAGGGTGGAATACAATACCTTCTCTACCTAATTTGTGCGTTGTGTATATCAGCTAGAGAAAGTAAAATGTTAGATATTGCGGCGGTAACTTCTGCTGACGGGTTCGTGACCCTGGTGCAGGTTCTGGTTATTAAGGAATGGTGTGGAGATTTTTTTTTTTTTTTGTGGTGTTTAACGCCCGCTTTTACTGTTCTGGCACCGCAGGCAATGACACTGATGACACATGAAGATGGAGCCCCAGTGGAATGTGATGGCGGGGGAAACCGGAGAACCCGGAGAAAACCCGCCCCTGCGCCGCTTTATCCACCACAAATCTCACATGCGGTCGCTTGGGATCGAACCCGGGCCGTCAAGGTGAGAGGTCTAACCACTCGGCCACGGCGCGGCCGGTGTGGAGATGTGGGTGTCCTAGCTCAGGATTTTGTTAGCCTGGAAACTCTTTTCAGGTGTGGTAAGTTACAAGTGATTTTCTTGGAGTTCCAGATTATTACGGAACTCATTTATTCATTTCGTTCGACCTTTTCTGCCGTCGAACACACACGCATTCCTCCTAAATTTTCCCCTTTTTAACTACGCTTTACGCAACCGCGCCTGTTACTATTTTTGTCAGTCTTTTGGTGCAGTGATTTCTTCCGTGTTCTGGTCTATATCTAAATAACACTATTTCCGTCATAACTAAAGGTTCGACTCCATCATGGACCCCAAATATCACATCTCTGCTCTGCGGATGTTCCATACCAAGTCCAAAAGTGTCGCTCAACCAGCAAGAGAACTGTTTTTCTTGCTTTGTTAAGTTCACCATCGGGTTGTGTAACCACACCCCTTTAGTTCAATGTCCTTCCCTAAACTGTACGATCCTACCTGGGTCGCTGGTCAGCTCGTGAACACTCGGCTACTTAGACGTGTTCAAAACATTTCTTCCCTGCCCATTTTCAACGTACATTTGTCGCCTCATAGTATAATTTATACTCTATTGGCTATACTGTATACCTTTTAGATAACTTTTCCCCCCGTGACACGAGTTATACTGTCTCAATACGAATAGCAATGCTACCATCTTGCAGAAAGTTATACATATTATTTCCACCAGCAGATATTTTACGATATAGAATATAATAAAAAGAAGTTCGAGTGTCGCACATTTCTTAAGAAATAAACTCTCAGTATCGGTCTTTGCAACAGTCTAAAATTAAGTTTCTCCAACAAGTAATGAGGACCATTAACCTGTTGCACTCTACTGTCATTTTCCTAATATCTTCTCTGCTTGAAACCCTGCATTAACGTTTACTTAATTAAACACAAAATACCTGACAATGGAGAAAAAACCGATATTAACAAGTGCATGCATACCGTCGGTCAGTTTTCTCAATTTCGTGTAACATGCACCATTCCACTATCATTTGCGTGTCACGGTCCCCTCTACGCGCCACAGTGATTATGTAAATTATAACCTCTTAAAACATTAAGTGTTGGAAAGTAAAACAACATTTAATTTACACACGCAAGTCAATCCAGAACCTGGGGCTCCCCTCCTTTTCTTTCTTTTTGGCGACAACGTCCGTAACTACCAAGAAAAGCGGCGTCCGGCTGACGGGTTCTGCTTCAAAATGTCACGACGGAACACCTCCCTCAGCGCAACTGCATCATGGTAATTAGCATTAGCATGCACGATGGCAGAAGGTTCAAGACGTGTGACACGCGGCAGAGGGTTCTGTGGTTACCAGAGCTAGGAAGTTCGTAACAATTTCCTTATGCAGAGTAAGAGCGGCCAGACTTGGCAATACCATGCGGCGCTGCTTACGCGAGCAAAGCTCAACATAGAGTGCAACCCATTACTACAAACAGCTATCACTAGATAACACAAAACCACGTCGGTAGGAAGAAAGTTCAGATTTGAGCAAAATTAATTTGTTTTACAACCATATTAAGTTTTTTTAGCAGTGTACTTATTCATGTACTTGTTTAGAAACCGTTGGCAGTTCTAGTATAGTGCCAAACGTCTAGTAATAGAACAGCTTCACAAAAATATATTATTGATTGCAAATTTGTTCAAAAACTTACCCACAACTATCACTCCGTTATAGTCCAAAGGTTTGGAGCTGACTGAATTTGTGCGGCATGTAGAAGAACTCAAGACGGATCTACTAATCAATGAGCATTCTACCTGAAATAAAGATGAAAATGAAAAGTGTAATTGAAAAAAATGCAGATTTAGTGTGATGTATCGCATACAAGCTGCATTTTAGATCCCAACAAATGCTATTTGCTTGGTGACATGATACGCAACTGAAAAAATATTTAAAATATGCAACAATAACAGCATGCTAAGGGGATCGAGCCATTTCGTATTACAGATATTGTTTGTCAGAACTAGAATGAAGTTTTCATTTGAGAGGCTTCAGAAGTACATTATAGTTTTCAGTAATACGGCTGCAGATGAGTAAACATTTAGTTTAATTTCTACTTGCGTTTTTACATTTGATCAATAAATATTACAATGATCTAAAAATATGTGATTATGCGAAACTCTCATACGTCATTTTTGTTCTCTGGAAACAGTTTTTACTTGACAAAAGGTCTGTTTACCTCTCCCCCCTGTGTTGTCATCAATTACTTTATTTTGATGTGGCGAGATGTTCGGTCGCAACCTATATTACGGGACGGCGAATGGTACGAATGTCCTAGCTCTGGTGATACAAGCTAGTCTGAACATCAGAAATTACACTTTGAGTTGAATTACCACTGCTCTTAAAGTATTCAATTGATTTTCCAGGAATTTGTATGGATATTCTATTAAATCATGACAATTGCTTGTTTGCATTGTGGTTGTTTGCAATAATAGCTTATGTGGTCAAGTCTATAAAAAGTATTTCATTCAGCAGAAAACTAATACAACTTGGTCTTAAAACATGTGAATTCATGTACTTTTTTCACTGATACTGGTTGCAACATATAATCACAGTTTTGCATGTTTGTTCTTAGTATAATCAGCTATCTTCTGAACCTCAATTATTTAGCAATGATACAATTTCACTGGAAATTAAAAAATTAATATATTTGCAAATTCAAAAAAGTAAAAATGTGGAAAATTAGCAATGCTGTTGCTTTCATAATATGATCAATATATACGAGTGTGCTTCAGAAAATTCAACTATGTGTTGTATATATGTGCTGAAAGTTTCAGCTTTCTATCTCCCATACTTTGAGAAAAAGATACATAAGTATCCAGACTAGCATTTAAATTATACTTAAATTGATTAAAATCCTCTTAACCCCCCAAAAGTATACATTGTCTGAAATTAGAAATAATAGGGGTTTTATTAGTGTCTAAAATAAAATGTTATTTTTTTGCCATTTCAGAGTACCTTGTCCTTTTACCTGTCTTCTGGACACATTACCTGCTCAGCAAAACACTGTTCAGCTAACAGTGCTTACTGATGTTCATAGTAAGAAAGTATTGCGTCTGCAAGAAGCTCTCATTAATTAATAAGATAATCTTATGTAAAATCAATAGCTATGATATACACAATAGATTATATCATCAGATGTATGCAAGTATAAGCTTAAGATAGAAATGAATAGGAAAAGAATCTGATGTGTTCCATTCGCATGACTTTCTCTATAACTCTGCAACAAATTATTGTAAAAGCTTATGCTTCTATTTACTTCATGCTAATTTCAGAAAAAAAAAATAGCAGAAATAGCTTGCTTCTTTGTAAGTAGAAGCGCAATAAGAGAGTACCATAGGTTAAAGTGATAGTCGAAAGCTGGTTGCTATGTGACAAGTTCCTTTGTTTGTATGGACACGAGTTGACAAATTCCTGTATGAGAAAAGTATAAGCTTTTCCAAGCTGAAACAGAAAAACAAGAATATCTAAAAAACGATCTACTCCACGAAAAAAATGTATATAACATAAATTGTGTGTTTTAAATTGTTATACATTTTTTGTGTGCTAAGTTTTTGTCCATCTCTTACGGTTTTGCAGTTTTACAAATTTCCGTAAAATTGTCTTCAGAGGTTATTCCCAAAAAATTCAAGATATACATTTTATTTGTTAGGTAATATACGCTATTTTAATCAAAATTGTTAGAGCCATTTTTAAGAAAATCGAAATTTTCGAAATAAGTTCCATGTAAAGGTTAGTTGGGGTTGTGGGGATTTTCTTGAAAAATCTTCGTGTCGTATCCTTGAACCTTAAATACCAAGTTTAGTATTTAACGGTCTTTTCGTTTTCATTTTTCAGAATTATGTCAGAGTTGATAAGCTTCTCATTTTCGGAAGCGAATGTTCACAGTGCTCTCCAACTGTGAGGGACTATTAGTGGTTGCCTGCATACCAGAAGAATGACAACGAATGAAGAATATCTTGGTTCTTATGTTTTGAATCCTTTATTCAAAGAGCTGAGGCGGTAGCAACCAAAGGCAGGAACTTCAAAGCTGTTGCTTTTGCATGATAATGTGTTTCATCACATAACGATAAATTTGACGAAACTGGAAGCCACTAAAGTCCAGTTGCTTGATCATCCACCTGCAGTCCTGACCTCGCATCCTCTGTCTTCTGGTTGTGTCCTTGATTGAAATTTTGCATTTATGAAACAACTTTTAAACTAGTAAAAGAAGTTGCTCAGTCTATGAATTTAGCTCTGTTACAATAGCTAGGTCTCATTATCGTAGTCCTTTTTTTATAAACTGTTACATCGTCCACAAATTATTACTGTATGTGGAGAGAGATGGAGACTATGACTTTTATCCTTAGTCTGGACTTTAAATGACACTTGCAAAACATTTAAATGCCCCTATGATATCAAACTATCACTGGCATCCAGTATGGAAATGAAAAATCAAAGACTCGCTTACCTTCCCACATTTTATGAAACTTATTCCCTTATTCCGTTGCTTCAGTAGATTTAAACAGCAACTAAAACGGCGGTTGTATGTCGAAGTTTCCCTTTGAGGGTACTACATGAAGCTTCGACCCTCCCATATAAAGGAGAGATGTCATTAGGCGCCGGGCTCAAAAATTCTGCGCCAGATTGGGGAACATGAGAACGCACTTGTCAGATCGCTGGGGAGTACTTGCCCACTGAACGCCGAAAGAGGCTGTTTCGGGTTCCCCGCATGGCTTGCGGGCACGCCCGGTAACAAAGGCTTCAAACCAGCCTACAGCGAAATAGCTGAACTAAGCGCTCCCCCCTCCCATCAATGGGAATGGTCAATAAAAATTATTCAAAAAACAACTTATTCACAAATTAAACACCAGCGGAGCAGAGGAAAGGATGCTGCTCCTGAAAATGCAACCGTTCGAGGAGCCTATCAAGCGCTACCCCCTTAACATCATCACTCGAAACCTCAAAAATACAAAACCTCAACCTTCACCTCATTCCTGAGGTTAAATCTTAGGGTAGGTTCACAGCAACTACACCTAGGTTCACCACGAGCCTACCAGATCTCGCACGCACGCACACGGTGGTTGAAGTGGTTAAGGCACAGACTCGTGAATGAGAGGTCCGCAGCTCTTATCCAAGATCGTCCTTCTCACTCCAGTTTCTTGTACTGTTTCATAAATGTAAAGAGCCTCTTTTAACAACATTGTCTTGTTTCAGTTTTGTCTTCGTCTTTAGATACGCAGTCATATCAGCACCTTTCAGAATATCTCAGTCTCAACAAAAATATTCAGCAGCTTGAGGTTAATTTTAGGTCTAGAAGCATGACACACACTCGCCTGTTTTCTGGGTGGACTGTGTTGTAATATTTGCATACCTAAGGGTTCACTCACGTGACGTCTTGGGATATTATTGCCTCACTGTCTGCCCTGATGTGATACAACCTGTCTTTCATGCATCTGTTTACAGTAATTGCTGAGGCCCGAATCTCTTATCAAAGTTCCCAACAGAACGATGCTGTGCCTTATGATAATATGATTTGTTGCATATAAAATATGCGATAATATCTATTGTTGGTTGAAGTTGGGCTTGGCTGTTTCTTGCACGTTACCTCCGGCAGTCATGAAGACCGTGGAATTATTCATATGGCAGCAGAGAATACCTGCATACCGTTTTAAACAATCAGACCAGAGGAGAGGCAAGCATGTAGGCACCAAGAACATTAGTTTTGTCTCACATGAGGTTTTTTGGAATTGTTTTTCATTTCTTGAATATTCTTTAAAGGATGTTCTTTCGTTGCTTAAATATTTCCTTGTGATTTATTTACATCAGAAGCCTTAGTAAATGTAAGAAATAATATATACAACATTGTTTCTTCCGCTTTAAAGAAGTACTATCACCACCACAATGATGATGATGATGATAATAATAATAATAATAATAATAATAATAATAATAATAATAATAATAATAATAATAATAATAATAATAATAATGCTATAGAGCTTACAATTAGAATTCTACCACTATAAGTTGTATAATTTCTGAACAACATGAACTTATGATAGTACTATAAAATAATAATTACAATAATTCAATTATAATAATAGGTCATAATTTGTAAACAAACTTGCTTGCCTTGGATACCTTATACTTAGATACAACTTTCTGAAGATGCTCGGCACAATAACGTGCTTTGATTATTAAAATAATTATCATGATTATTAAATAGGAATCAGTCAGGAATGAGATATTATCCTGATTTGGAAGCTGCAAAAAATAAGAATCTTTAAAGCATATGCGGTACAATGATTTTTATTTTGTACATTAACAATAATAATAGTATAATTACAGTTTTTCCACACAAGCCGTAGGACATGCATTGGATACATAGAGTCAGACTGATAGTTGAATGTGATATACAGAATTTAAGCGACAAATCTCCCGTCTCCGTCCGGTTCCTCTAACCACTAAGCTACCATGGCCATATGCCCGCACGATATTAAATTCCTCAACTGACTCGCATGTTTCCCGGTAAATTTAAAAGGAATCTCAAATTATTTTGAGATGACACACCCAAAAGCGACTTACAACGTCATCATAGTTTATCCAAATATTAGACCAAATAGCACCAATATCTAATAGTTGGTTCAAGTATGAAATCCGAAGCTTAAAGTACTTAAGATATAGTAAGTCGCCAGTGTTGTATGACATCTCAAATAATTTTAGATCTCCTTTTGGCTTACGGGAAACATGCGAGCCAGTTGGGGGAAGTGAATGTCATATTGGCATATTACCATGGAAGCTCAGTGATTAGAGTAACCGGAGGCAGAGCGTAGATCGTAGTTCAAATTTCTGTTATTACATTGAACTATTCTGTCTGACTATTCCTATAAAACAATAATAATAAATAATAATTTGAAAATCATAAAAAGGAAAAGAATCAAAGTTCTGTGTTCGATACAGTCAAAGTTTATTCTTTTGTTACAGAGGTCCCTGCCAAGTTTCTTACTAAGTTTGTAATGAATAAATAAATCCAATAATAATTTCTACTTTATAATGAAACTTCGCCACAAAAAGGATACTAATATCCAAACAATGCAATAATCAAAATAAAGATAGCTTGTGGCTCGTATCAATGCCGAGACTGAAAATGAAAACACGAAAGCTTCTGTGATGTCGGTGTATCTATCTCACAGTCAAGTGGTTCCGAATTCTAATGTCAACTTGCAATATTTAACCTTAATGCAGAAGTTTGCAGTATCCTCAGAATAAGAACGTTGGGTAACGATAAGATCCTCAGACCCCGGTTCACTTCATCAAATCATTCATTCAACGTCAATAATCGGTTAAAAGATGCCGAACCCATTGGGTTTTACAGCGACTTTTCTGTCCCGTTGCTCCGGTCTTCCCATTATATTTTCAGACTTTTCGACTAGATGCTTCCGCTACCATAATTCAGGAACTGACTAGATATAACGGTAATCATAATCATCATCATCTTTTGGCGCTACATCCGAAATAGAGCCTTGACCTTATCGTCCTCCATGGACTAGGGATAGTAACATCCTAGCCTCTAGTTCCTAATGTCACAAGTTCAAAGCCGGCATAGATTGAAGGCTTTTTTCGGGCATAAAAATCCTTAACACGGCTTCCTTCGGAAGGGAAGTAAAGCCGTTGGTTCCATTTTTGTAGATTTAAAAGAACCTCAAGCTTGATAAAGAGGCATCTGAGCAAAATGAAGCAGATTTTCATGCCCCATATAGAATGGAACGCTAAGAACTGCATCAGAGCGTCCTTAAATAAAGCTCAATTTCAATTTGAAAATTTGACCGACCAACCCGACATTCTGACTCATGCCCACTTTCGGACCACAGATATTCAAGCCATACGTGGTGGTCAGTTCTAAAAATATCGATTAATCAATACTGATTTTAAAGTACTGCATTAATCATAGTAGAATACGTTAAATTATGCCAGGAAACGTATATGTAACTTTAAGTAACCTGCTAGATTAGGGGTCACTAAATCGCTTGAATTTAATCCGGAGCAAGCAGCCTTACTCCGTGCATGCAGTAGGTAAGAGCAGAAAATGACTTGTCTGTACAGTGTGTCGTGTGTTAGTTTATACTGTCGGAAACAGAAAGCAATTCAACACACAAACCATTAGCTTATGTCTGCCGTGATGGAATCTATTTATTATAGAAAGTGGCGGAATAAATGTTTATTTGCGGCAAAATTGTGCACTCAGGAAATTAAATTTGCTGCGCCATTAAGCGAGTTCAATTATCAAGGAGAAAAAGTTTCCTTCGAATTGTGTTCGATAAAAATTAAGTCGAAGATACCTGCTATAAATGTTAAAGTATTCGTTAAAAAGCAATTCCCTTACAATGCGATTACAATGGTACTAACCAAATTAAGAATCTTCATATTTTATTATATAATAACTGTCACTCTTTATGCCATGATTTATGTTACGACATAACTCTCAAAATACTTTTAAAAGAGATACAATATTTTGGGGTCAACCTTAATCTGTTTTGCGCTTTGTTATTAATTGTTATAGAATTTATATAATTTTATTTTTATTTGAACTTTGTAATTTCTATTTTGTATTAAGCTCTTAAACTTTACATTATGTATATATAAATATTTTATATATAATGAACATAATATAATATATTACTATCGACGTGGAAGACGACCTTAAGAGGGCTCGGGGGGATGCAGCATACTGACAACATTCTGCACCATTATACCTTTTTACTGTGGGGGAAGGTAATATTTGAGTGTAATTGTGTAGGCTGTTTTTTAAAGAGGGTTTGTCCGGTAAATTGCATTCGGCAGGCTGACTGTGTCTTTGTGCAGACGAGATCAGACTTGTGGTAACCACTAGGAAACCAGAACGCTGTCCGCATGTCACTTTCGCTCGAACCAAAGCTAGGACGCCCCTTCAAGTAAAGTTAGTTTTCTTTTATAATCAAGTGCAATATAAAGCATAAAAATATAAAAAAACATTAGATAGATTAATAATAAAATAAAATTATAATAAAATTATAATAATAAAATTAATAATAAAAATAAATAAATAAATTAATAATAATTATAATAATCTGATGTGTTCCATTTACATGACTTTCTCTACATCTCTGCAACAAATTATTTTTAAAAAGATTATGCCTATATTTACTTCAAGCTAATCGAAAACAAATTAGCAGAAATAGTCTTATTACTTGTTTCCTTGTAAGTAGAAGTGAAATAAGGGAGTACCATAGGTTAAAGTGATAGTCAAAAGCTGGTTGCTATGTGACTGAAGTTCCTTTGTTTGTATGGACAGGAGTTGACAAATACCTGTAGGAGAAAAGTACAAGTTTTTCAAAGCTGAAACTAAAAACAGAATATCTTAAAAACGATCAACTCCACAAAAAAAAAAAAAAAAAAAAAAAAGTATGTAATATAAAGTGTGTGTTTTAACGTGATCTACATTTCTATGTGGTAAATTTGTGTCCATCTCTTGCCGTTTAGCAGTTGTACAAAATTCATCGAGGATAAAGTAGTCTTCGGAGGCTATCCCCAGAAAATTCAATATATACATTTTATTACTCAGGTAAATATCTTTAATATACGGTATTTTAATCAAAATCGTTACAGCCACTTTTAAGAAAATCAAAAATTTAGAAAAAATGTCTATGTAAAGGATAGTTTGGAGTGGAGCGATTTTTCTCAAAATCTTTGTGGCGCATCCCTGAAAGATGCTAAAGTTAAATACCAAGTTTGGTATTTTACCGACTTTTCGTTTTTGAGTTATGTTCAGAGGCACATGGACACACGCACACACGAACCTTTTTCTGAAAATACTTTTTTTGGTTACAGGGTACGCTAAAATATATTTCGGGTGGAGTTTAATACCTTCTCTATACACTATGTACAATGTACGTGTAGAGAAAGTAAAAATAATAATATAAATTGATTTATGCAATAAAATTTGAAAAACAAATTAAATTTATATATTTGTTATTCTTTTAGGTGGTGGTAGTTGTAGTGATATTGCATGGATGCAGTAAAAGTATTAGGTACATGTGTATTTGAAGGTAAATTTTGGTGTTAAATGTTTGTGTTTGTGTTGTGATTTTGTGTTTTATGTGGTATATTTTAGTTTTATTTTGTTATATTTGTTTATAATTTATAGCTTTATTTTTATTAGTGATTTATTCAAATTAGATTATAAAAGTGTAAATGTTAAAAATATTTTTATTATTTTATTTTTTTGTTTTGTTTTTGTTTTTGTTGTGTATGGAATGTATTATTTTTATTTTTATGTTGTATACCTTATTTATTAGTTTACAAATAATGTGTAAACAATAAATGTGTGTTGTATGAATGTAAATGATTATTAAAAATCTGGCATACTAGCCCTGGGTTTAGAAATTAGGTATCAGTGTCTTTATACAGATTTTTATTTATTTATGTATTTATTTATTTTTATTTTACCGCCTCGGTTATTACATCCTTAGCTCAGTAGCTAAGTGTTTATCTAAAACCTAATATGTAGCAATGTTCTTTGTGTTTCTGAACGTCAACATTCCAAGCCATGCATTGTTGATACAAACCTCCGAAACAGATACGAAGTTATTTAACTTCCAAGAAACTATTTGAAACAGCCGAACCTTGTTCACAAAAAACGCCGGACGGTATTATGTCTGCTACTTCAGTGGAATCTCAGCAAGTTATGATTGCCACATCATCACTCACGTCATGAGAAAGCATCTTTATAAAACACCTATGAGTTGTTGAAATTTCTAGCATGAAATGATCGGCCGGAATACACGCACATTCACACAATATCGTGATAGTTCGATGGCTCCCTAAATTTCTTCACGCCAGTCAGTAACGACATGCCGTTAAAAAGCTGTTACGCTATGTAAAAAATCTGCTGTGTTCTATTCACATGACTCTCTCTACATCTCTTTAACAAATTATTGTTAGTAACCTTATTCTTCTATCTACTTCATGATAGAGATAAACATTAGCAGAAATTATCCTTATTACTTGGTTCCTTGGGGGATTTATTCTTGAAATCTATTATTCGAAACTTGAGATAAACAATTTTTTATCAAGCTTGTGTTTAACGGAAGTTTCATCACACACACACACTAACATTTTCTAAAAAATGCTTTCTTTAGTTTTAAATGATCCCAAAACATGTATTTCCAGTGAAATCTCGGTATAGAATTTTTGGTAGAATGCAATACCGTTGAGAACGTAAAATTTGAACAGAAAGTACTTTCACATCCCTATACCCTTATGATATAAGAACATGCAATGCGTGAAATTTTCGCAAAAGGTTTCTGTGAAAGGACAACTTCAAGAGGCTTTATTGTTGACTACTTGAACTGAAGTTCTACGTAAATTTAGAATACTGTGTTCTCTTAGTCTTTAACATCAATAATAAAGCTGTATAAAGCCAGGCTATTCCCACTTTTTGTAGTGTTTAATGCCCACTTTTACTGCATAGGCACCGCAGGTGATTAAACTAATGAAAAATGAAATAAAGATGGAGTACAGGGGGAATGCGATGGCGGAGAAACCTGGAAAAAACCCGCCCCTGCGCCGCTGTGCCCACCATAAATCCCACATGCGGTCGCCTGGGAGTAAACTCAGGCCGCCTTGGTGAGAGGCGAGCGGTTAACCACTCGGTCACAGAGCGGCTGGATTCCACTTTAGTTTATGGATCAGAAACATTAACAATTACTAGACAACATGTAGGAAAAATACAGACAGCCGAAATTAAATTCATCGGACCTATAGCGGGATATTTCGGCTGGATAAAATGCAAAACAATGAAAAAGGCAACCATTAAATACCTATAGAAGAATTTAAAGAAGCAATACTTGGAACGGATGACAAAACAGAATACCCAAAGCAGTATACAATCACGGACTCCAAAGATGTAGAATTCCAGGACGACTCAAAAGTAGGATAGAGTCAACAAGATTCTGGAGCGAACAGGCTAAAAGGGCCTAATTCGTTAAGGAAATTAAGAAGTAGTACAACATACTTAAATATGTTAAAGATTTACATAACTCTTGATCCATACAAATGCAGAAATCATGTAAACTTTTAAAGATTTCATAAAAGCTTCCAGCATAATTTCTCAAATGTTTCTAGCATTTCAGGATCTAAAAAAATTTTAACAAAAGAAGTATTAATACTGCTATAGCTTAACTCGTGAAGCTGTACCACAAAGGATAGTGAAGAGATAGCTGGCATATTGCCAAAGGGAGTCTACCAACATTTTGTTACTCTAACTTTTGTTTAGCCGTGACTCTGCAAGTTACACTACATATTGCTAGGAACAAGAATTAAAAACGCCTTGTACAATGGTATGGGAATTCTTATTGTCCTGTCCAATGAAGTGCTGACAGGTGCGGCGCGGCTGGACATACTCTGGGGGTTGAACATCGTGTTTGTTGCTAAACCTCATCAGCTGTGTGTACATTCCACGTTGGTACAACTGGAGCCCAATACAAACTTTGACCCATACAGATTAGAAACGGGCACTTAGCTGGACACTCCCCGTAAGCGCTCAAAGAACGGAATGCATGTTGCGATAATCCAGATGATGTCAAAATAGATTGCTCTTATGTTTATACGCCCCACCCAGGAGACTGGCTACAACTTTGTACCAAATGAGAGCCCTTGAGCACTATGGTTGGTGTTAGCTAAAAATGTGTGAATATAAAACGTTGGGGCTCTTCCTACTCCACAGTATCCCATTCCTACTTTGGAGTAAGAAAACCTTACAAAACAGGACTATGAAATCTGTTGTGGAAAGCATCATGACCTATGGTTCTGAGGTAGATGGTCAAAAATCTAAGGTCTTGGCAGTAAAGATGAAAGGAATAAGACGAAGTGTCAGGATTTCCAGGTTAGAAATACAGAGAAATGAGACATGATGGATATGGAGGAGACAGTGGTAGAAAGAACCGAAAATGGTATAGACATCTTAGAAGAATAGATGAGGGAAGGTGGCCAATATTTTTACAATAGTCACCTGGTGATGGAAAGAAGAGGGGAGAAACAAGAGCAACTTGGAGAGGAAAGATTCATAGATTGACGAGTGATCGGAGTCTAGAGGAGGATGACTGGATTGATCGTAAAGAATGGCTATTGAGAATATGGGGTAACTGCTCAAAAGTGGAGAAACCCTCAAAATCAAGCAAGCGGTGGCTCATAAATAATTCCTTACTAGACAATTATTACAGGCGGGTTGTGACCGATTGGTTTGGCCGCTCGGCTCTCTCCAAGGTTCAATCCATGTGATCGCATTTAGGTTTTGTGGCGGAAAAAGCGGCGGCTAAACTGATTTTCTCCAGGTTTCTACTCCATAATCCCCTCTCCTTCAAACATTTAAATGTCATATCATTTCATCCTCTTTCGCACTCTTATTCACTCCAGGAGCAGGGCTGATCACCCCTCCCCTTTCTGACCCAGCTCCTGAACAGCAACTGATCCCAGGCGCTGTCATGTAAGTCTTACATATGAGGAGGGTAAACAAAAGAAGGCAATTATTATGTTCTATAACCCGCATGCTCGCTAAAGTTCGATCAGTAGATTCAGATTGAAAAAAACCTTGTGTGTTCCATTCACTTAGCTTTCTCTACATCTGTGCAACAAATTATTGTTAAAAAGCTTATACTTCTATTTACTTCATGCTAATCGAGAAAAATTAGCAGAAATAGTCTTATTACTTGCTTTCTTGTTGGCAGAAGTGAAATAAGGGAGTAACATAGGTTAAAGTGATAGTCAAAATCTGGTTGCTATGTGACTGAGAAAAGTTAAGTATTTTAAAGCTGAAACCAATAACAAGTAATATCCAGACAACTATCAACTCCATGAAAAAATGTATATGACAAATAAAATTGTATGATTTATCATGACCTGTATTTTTTATGGTGTAAGTTTTTGTCTATCTCTTACGATTTACAAGTTATGCAAAATTCCGTAAAATTCATCCAGAATAAAGTAGTCTTCAGAGGCTATTCCCAGAAAACTCGAGATATACATTTCGTTTGTCATAAAAATATCTTTAATATACAATATTTTAATCAAAATCGTTACAGCCATTTTTGAGAGGATCAGAATTTGAATTTTTTTTTCCATGTAAAGGGTCGTTGGGGGTGGGGGATTTCCTTGAAAATCTTAGTGTCGCATCCTTGGAAGAAACCAACCTTAAATACCAAGTATGGTATTTGACGGTCTTTTCGTTTTTGAGCTATGCTGCGCACAGACACACACATACACACACACACACACACACACACACACACAAAACCAGCTTTTGAGTATCACCTTAACCTATGGTACTCCCTCATTTCACTTCTACTTACAAGGAAGCAAATAATACAACTATTTCTGATAAAGTTTCTCGTTAGCATGAAGTAAATAGAAGCGTAAGCTTTTTAACAACAATTTGTTGCAGAGATGTAGAGAAAGTCATGTGAATGGAACACATAAGATTTTTTTTTCTTTGTAGAGTTATTACTAGAACAGAACGAAACCACAATATATTTGCTGCCATAAGGAATATTTTTGGTAGCGTTTAACGCCCGCTTTTACTATTTGTGGTACCGCAGTCGATGACACTGGCGATACATAGAATGAAGATGGAGCAGCGGTGGAATGCGATGACGGGGAAAACCAGAGACCCCGGAGTAAACTCGCCCCTGCGCCGCTATGTCCACTACAAATCTCACAGGCGGTCGCTTGGGATGGTACCCGGGCCATTTAAAGGAGAGGCGAGTGGTATAACTATTCGGCCACAGCGTGGCTACCATAAGGAACAGAGGTATGATAATGATATGATTTGATTTCCAATGTCGCGCTCGGTGATGTAGTGGCTACTATGCTGGTCTCTAATACCCAAGGTCGCGGTTCACACCCGATGGAGGACGATGGACTTTAGCATGCCTTACTTCGCAGGGGAAGTAAAGTCGGTGGTCCCAAATCGTAGATTTATGGTGCCTAAAGAACCTCAAGCCCGATTAAGAGGCCTCTGAGGAAAATTAAGGTGTTTTTCACGCTGAATACCAAAACAGTTAACAAGAGTCCATAAATGAAACACAATTGAATTAAATTCAATTTCCAAGATAATGAATTTAGTCAATGTATGCCCAGGAATTCATTTGACTTCAGTTTAGTATGTATTTGTTTATTATTATTATTATTAATTTTCTGGACTAAATATATAGATGAATGGAATTGCATACACAGGGCCCTATGACTAAAGATTACTGAAATCCGCGCCAGACTCTATTACGCGCATTCAACAGGTACATAGTCTTTTGTCATGAGCTTAGCTTGACAACTGCATTGCACACACTATTTATCAATTTGGGATTCCTGACTAAAAGAAAATCGTTGGACATATGTGCTAGAAAAAATAAAGATTGTCACATTGTAAAAGTATACTTTAAATAAATGTTATACATTCAAAAGTCAAAATTGAAAGATAAACAAGCTTCAGGAATTAATAAAGCTCTCGCTCATTCCATTTAATTTTTATTTTAGGGAAGAGAGGTATTCATAAGCAGGTTTTCAAAAATATAAAACTAATGTACAGAGTGGCTTTACAATAGAGCACTGATATTTAACTGTAAGGAATGGACACTTATTTTATTCCACTTTCCTGAAAAAATCAACTATTTTATGAACTTTGAAAGGATCATAAACATATTCTTTGCAAAAAGATAAAATTTCTAAAAGAAAGAAACAGAGTGCGGACTGGATTCCTTCTACCTAGCATATTAAAACAAAACAAGACATATCTCTCTGCTTAAATTAGTTCGTAAATAATAATTTAATTAAAAGAACAAAGATAGCTTTGGCTGTTTCTCTGCCGTGACGCAAATAGGTTAAGAGTAGAATGAGTAATGCATCAACATACCAATCAAAACACACCTGTTCCCCAAGAGGTAAACAAAATGATACTGGAGAAAATGTTCTCTTTTCTTGCTTGCCTTGCGATTCTTGCCCCGGATGACTACAGCCTTCAAAGCACTGTGCAGTAATGTCCAATGCCTCATATGTGTTATAATTATTTTAATTGCTGCATTTGATTGCCCACGTTTAATTGTATGGTCCTATAGGTAGCATTTCCCTTTGGACTTATTACCTATCAACAATGTCATTAACTCGCGTAATGATGTTTACATTTATTTATATTTTTAACCATTACATCATACACAGTCATGCCTCCAGACTCTGGGAATAATGGGGAATAATCTGAGCTGCAGAAAAATATTCACCCCCAACTGGGAATTGAACCCGGGAACCTTCGCATAGCAGGACGGTATTCTACCTATAGACTGAGCTAAGGGGATGCCCTCATAATTACTACTTATATCTTTAAGCGTCAAAAACAGGCTCTGAACTGAAAGAAAGAGGCGGAAACTGTAATCGTATAAAAAGAAATAGTTGACTAAAATTAATGACTGTATTGTCTTCCTAATTATTATTTAATGTCGCTTTAACTTCTAGGGCATAACGTGACACCTCTGTTTGTGATGTTCGTCTGATCTGTATGGTCTTCAAGGTCTTCTCCGCTGCCCATACCACTTTCACTTCACACCAAGCAGGTTTTGTAAGGATGCCATCCAGTCTAGCTGCTTCATCATCATCTGCACTGAGGTGGCGCTGGGGGTACCGTCCGGTCCAGCTACTTTCACTCTCTGTGGATAGATGGCACCGTAATCAAAATTGCCGTATTTTTATCAGGTTTGCTGTAGTTTCAGATTGCAGGTGGAATTTTGGATCGTGGTTTTAAATGTCCAATCCTGTTTAACTTTGGTGAATGACGGAAACCACGAAAAAACCTTAGTCAGATTGGTCAGTCCACGAGATTTGAGTCGAGACGTTACAGCCGGAACTATCCCTATGGTAATTACTGTGTTGGAAATGGAGCTTTATTTATATATACTCCTTAAATGCAGTGATTCTCAGTGTCCTAGTCTATATCAGGCGTAAAAGACCGCTTAATTTTGCTCAGAGGTCTTTTTCTCATGCTTGAGGTTCTTATGTATTATCAAATAATTACTAATATCAAAATTGAATAAAATACAAACTATACTACTACCACCAACACCAATAATAATTAAAAACTGAAATTCATATCAATAAAACGCCCAAAAATACTGAAATCCTACCAAGTTGTATAAAACACAGAATAAATAGTACGAAGAACATGGTCAATACAAGATTTGAGCAGAAAATAAAGCTAATGAAGCAACGAGTTTTATAACTTTTTAAACTCAAAGGTGATCCTTTATTCCTCAAGGTTTAAGACCTTCTTTCTAATAATGGCTATGCGTTCCTGAACCGTCGATTCAGGCGACAGTTTATATTTAAAGATTTTGTAGGTAGCCAATAGGATACGAGTTAAATATAGCATAAAGAAAAACCACAAATGGAATTGACAAAAAAGATGTGATTACGTGTATTACATTACGAAGACTTGCAATACTGATTATAAATAGAAAATTTGGACAGAAAACTTGACCTCCTGTCATATCTCAGTCACTTCGTGTCATATTTTTATCCACCTCACGTCAAACTGATTAACAAGAAACAGCACATAATTCTTGACAAAACAAAGTGCTAACCGATGTATATGTATTTGGAACGCTATGTTTTATACGCCCACACAAATTGCACATTCCCGAAAAACCTTTCACATAAGAGCCTCTTATTTGAATCGCTAGCCAGGAGGAGGAACGCCCTGAGATAGTGCTCCAAATCCAACAACGAAAATTACACCAGGAGAAGGTTTCAGCTCCTCGTCAGGACCTAACGAACACCTCAGGCGTGAAGAAACTCAGAGCCTTAAAATTGATTGTACCATTACCTCCCCGTTTGCAGTTATCTAAGCTTGTTTCTCTGCGTCACTATCGCTGAAATATGAATTTTTCTGAACCGACAAGAATTAATAGTTTATAAAAGGAATTCAATATCTTAAAAATATAGCATTAGAAATTTTTCGCTTGAGTTTGCGAGATTCATAGGAACGACCACTTAACGTTTCAAGACGTTTTAAAATACAGTAATAACCAACATAAAATATTTGATACCTATCCAACTCCTATCCTACACACGGCTTGTGTGAAAAAACAATGAATCCAATACCAATTGACCATAATAGTTGGCTAAACTATGAATGCTGGGACCCAAAGTACGAACAACATTGTAAGTCGCCATTGGGGTTGTCATCTCAAAACAATTTGAGAACACCTTGTGTTTTACCGGGAAACACACGAGTCAGTTGATAAACTCAATGCTCTGCCGGCATGTAGCGATGATAGATCAGTGGTAGAGCAATCGGCTAGAGACCGGGAGATCCGTGGTTCAAATCCCGGCTATGGCATTGAGTTTTTCAGACTGACTCTACCTATCCAACTCCTGCTCTACACACACTTGTGTTAAATAGCAATTAATCCAACTTGTCATAAATTTACATTATTCGACTTCAATTCAAATCGACATATATATATATATATATATATATATATATATATATATATATATTTTGTACTGAGGATTGTATTATTGGATTCCAAATATACCATTACAGATTATTTGCGAAACTTTTAAATTTTAAATTCTAGTATCTCAGACGTATACTTTAAGTGAAATTCGTTAGTTATTTTTGAGGAAATGACACTGAATATATTTTATTTCAAGAGCTACTTGCGAATGTTGTGGCTTCCTTAAAAAGCGCCTAGCATAAGGACATATTTTTCTAGCACGTCGGTGCAATTTAGGTAGAGACGGTATTGTATTCCACCCCAACCAAAAATTGGATACAGAAATTTCACTGGAAATATATGCTTTGAGACCCTCTGAATAAAAAAAGAAGAAATAAAAATTAGCAAAAGGTCAGTGTGTGTATACAGCGTCGTTCAAAGTCCGTTAAATACCAATCTTGGTATTTAAATTTAGGATCTCCAAAGGATGCGACTCGAATATTTTCAAGAAATTCCCCCTCTCCCCCAAATTATCATTTACATGGAAAAATTATCAACAATTTTTATTTTCTCAAAAATTTCTCTGGAGATATTTATATGACACGTAAAATGTGTATATTGAAGTTCCTGTGAAAAACCTTTGAAGTTCTATTCATCGTGATAACCTTTGCGTTAACTGGTAAACCCTAAGAGACAGACAAAATGTAATTACGCAAAAATTGTAGATCTCAGCTAAGCACACAATTTATCTAATCTACATTTTTCTTGTAGAGCTAACCGTTTCCAAGATAATCCGTGTTATTGGCCTCAAATTTAAAATATTTATACTTTTCTCAAAAGGAGGTCGTCGTTTCTTGTTTTACTTCGGGTCATGCCAACAAGCAATTTTCAATAACAATTGCATAGCAACAGCTTTGACCATAACTTTAGCCTAATATACTCCTTTAATTCTCTTTTAAGGAACTAAGTAATAAGACCTCGCTGCTAATGCTTATCTTGATTAGGATGGAATAGAAAGAAGAATAAACTTAGAAGATGTTTTAGAACATTGGTTATTTAAGCTCTACGAAGGATGTTTAATATTAGATGTAATCTCAAGCTCACAACTATGCAAATAACAATCCAAAAGTAAATTACAACAGAAATAAAAAGATGAAAGCAGAATTGGATAGGGCACACACTAAAAAAAAAACCTGATGTGTACCATTCACATGACTTTTTCTATATCCCTGCAACAAAATATTCTTAAAAAGCTTATGCTTCTATTTACCTCATGCTAATATAGAAAAATTAGCAGAAATAGTCTTATTACCTTCTTCCTTGCAAGTAGAGAAGAAATAAGGGAGTAGCATAGGTTAAAGCGATAGTCAAACGCTGGTTACTGGGTAACTGAAGTTCCTTTGTTTGTATGGACATGAGTTGACAAATTCCTGTACGAGAAAAGTTAAGATTTTCGACCCTGAAAACAAAAACAAGGAATATCTCAAAAACGATCAACTCCAAGAAAACAATGATTACAACATAAATTGTGTTTTAATGTGCTCTACATTTTTGTGTGGTAAGTTTTGTCTATCTCTTACAGTTTAGCAGTTATACAAAATTCCGGAAAATTTACTCAAAATAAAGTAGTTTTCAGAGGCTATTACCAGAAAATTCAAAATATACATTTTATTTGTCGGGTAAATATCTTTAATATACTATTTTAATCAAAATCGTTAGAGCCATTTTTTAGAAAATAAAATTTTTCGAAAAAACGTTCCATGTAAAGGGTAGTTTGGGATGGGGGATTTTTCTCAAAATCTTCGTGTCGCATCCCTGGAAGATTCTAAACTTAAATACCAAGTTTTTGATTTTACCGACGTTTCGTTTTTGAGTTATCGTGTTCACAGACACACTGCCACACGGACACACACGGACCTTTTTCTGAAAACACCTTTTTTAGATAAAGGGGACTGTAAAGCATATATTTCCGGTGAAATCTCGGTATCGAATTTTTTGGTGGAGTGCAATACCTTCTCTATACACTATGTACATAGTTCGTATAGAGAAAGTAACAAGAAGATGGGGCAGTAGAAAGAATGACTTTGGAATCCTCAGCGTAGTAGCACAAGATGAAGAGCAAAAAAAAAAAAAAAAAAAAACATGGAAAACAACAGTTCTTGGAGAAATTGCTTTAGAAGGGAGAACAAGGACTGAAGTGAAGAAGTTGGCTCCGATGGTAACACTTTGTGAATGTCCTATGCTCCTCATGGTTAGAAGATCATACAACAGGTGGATAAGATCACGTAAATGGAACACACAAGATTTTTAGAAAAACGTCCGTGTGTGTCTGTGGGCAGCATAACCCAAAAACAAAAATTCGGTTAAATAACAAACTTGCATGCGACAGGAAAATACGTTCCCATGGAAGAATTTCCAAATTTTCGATGTTCTCAAAAACGGTTACGATTTTAATTAAAATACCTTTTATCAAAGGTATCAAATGTGTACCCTGTAGCCTCTAAAGTCCTTTTCATTCTGAATGACTTTTGCATAACTCATCCAGTTAACCGTATCCGAGATATTTCTTTTATTGATTTCATTTTGCAATACTTAAATTTTTCTCACATGCGCAGTTGTCATTTATTTCATATGTCTTTTGTTTCAAATAGTGACAATCTTTGCAAGGATTTGGCTATCACTTTAGGCTAATATATTCTCTTTTCCTTTTACTTACCAGAAAGCAAATAACTCAAAGTTTACCTCAATTAGCATGAAAAATATGAAAGAATAATCTCTTGTAAGAATTGTTTATTGCAGAATTGGTAGAGTCATCTGAATGGAACACAACAGATTTTTACAATTACACTGTCCACATAGAGTTAATGGCGACCTCCGTATCTAGGTTCCAGCCTTCAAATCATGTTTTACATCGAATGAATTACTTTCTCTACACGTACTATGTAAATAGTGTATAGAGGAGGTATTGCATTGCACCCAAAAATTCAATATAGAGATTTCATCGGCAACACGTGATTTGGGAACCCCTGAATCCAGAAAAAAAGAGAATTTTTTCCCCTCTACACTGGCTAAATTGTTAAGCTATTTAAATATCGATGATGTGTTCTAGGTCGAATAATAAAGTTCAGGCTAACGCAGAAGACATGCCTATACCTAAAGGGCAGTTTGCTGCGCCCAATAAAGCGGGCTTGGGTTTCAGCATTCTCATAGCGGTATAGAGCTAATGACTTATTCTCATTTCGCCGCCCTCCCCAACTCCCATTAAACAAGTAATTATACAGCACCATCGATATTTTCATCAACAGTAAACAAAGGACTGAATACGTGAGATCGGCCTTCATTAACTTCCCATTATCATGTTGCACCGAAACACCTTCATTGTCTTGTAAAGCGTTTCTTCGATAGTAATGTACACTGATACTTAACACCTTGATCAATCTCAAATACAATTTGGGAGGGAGTAAATTCGCAAGAATTAAGTTGTATCGTTATTTTAATATTCCTGATTCTTACGCACATCTGTAAAAAATTGTTATTGTTCTCTACCCAATCCGGATTTCACTGAAAATACATGTTTTGATATACAAAATAATTTTAGAAGCAGCTTCATTATATGTGTGTGCATGCGTTAAAAGCAGGACTCAAAATAAATATTTGACATTCAAGCATTTTATAAAATACGGCATTTAGATTTTCATAAATAATCCACTGCGTAACTTTTATGTAAGTATATTAAAAATGAGGGGAGTAAATAGAAAGAAACCACTCTTAAGGATTTTGATTAAAATACAGCTGTTTAGGACAGTTTCTTTATGATCTTGAATTTTCATCAAAATGACAGTGAAATCCTCTTGAATCAGTGTGACTCTTGTACAATTTGTATAACTGGTAACCCACAAGAGATAGACGAAAGTTGTTGTTGAGATAATTATCTTTGAACATATTTATAAACATTAATTTTTAATTTTACAATAAACATTTAATGTTTTATTTAAGCTACATAAATAAATAATTAAGCTGTAAATGAGTTTTAACCACTTGCATAGTAAAGATCATATGAGAAATGCATTTTTAAACAACGTAACTTGTGTAAAATTTAGTTAACATTAATAATTCCTAAAATACTTGATATTGATTTAAATGTATTACATTCTCTAGCAGTTATTCGCAATGTACACAGTAGATAGAGAATGTATTGTATTCCACCCAAAAAATCGATACCAAGATTTCATCGGAGATACATCCTCTGAGACCTCCTGAATCCAAGTACCGAACTTGGTATACACAAAGATTTTCAGGAAAATCCCCCAACCTGAAACTACGCTTTACATGGAAATGTTTTCGAAATGTTCGATTATCTCAAAAATGGTTCCTGCGATTTTTATTAAAATACGATACATTAAAGCCAATTACATGATATATAAAATGATATTGTTTTATCTGAGAATAATCCATAAAGTGCTCTACAATTTGGATAACTTTTGCATAATTGGGAAACCGTAAGAGATAAAAGTTTACATCCTAAAAAAGTAGAAGTTAAAAAAACCAACAAAACATACCCCATACATTTTTGTGGATTTCACCATTTCCGAGATATATTTTGTTATTTGTTTCCATTTTAATATACTTATATATGCTTTCCTAAATTGGGATGCCGTTTGTTTTTCTTGCTCTTCATAGAGACCAGCTTTTATAAGGTCTGACTGTTGCGTAATCTTATTGTAGCCCCTTATTCGTTTTTATATATAGGGAAACATGTAATAAGCGCATTTATGCAAGTGGATTAGCATGAAGTGCTTGGAATATATATTTTTAAACAAAATGTGTAGGGAAAGTCATTTGAACGTACATCGGATATTTTATGTTTAACAATTTGCAATATGAAGTATATTTCTACTCATGCTTTTGTTTTGATTTCTTCAGTATTAACTCTCCACATCCACTTTCTTCGATTTCCACATCTTTGGACATGTTGACTATGAAGTAAAAAAATTTGATGTGTTCTTTCCACATAACTTTCTCTAGCTGTTCTACAAACAATCTTTACTTACAAAAGATTATTCAATTCTCTTTGTTTGCTGGGAGTAAATGTTTCTCTTTTGAGAAAACTAAGTACCTTATAACTGAAACCAATAAATCGGAATATCTCGAAAACGGTTAACTCGACAAAAATTGTATGTGACAATTGTGTGTTTTAATGAGGTATACATTTTTTGTGTGGTAAGTTTTTATCTATCTTTTACGGTTTACCAGTTATACAAAAGTCATCCAAAATGAAGAGGTCTTCAGAGGATATTCCCAGAAAATTCAAGATATACATTTCGTTTGTCATGAACATATCTTAAACATACGACATTTTAATCAAAATCGTTAGAGCCAATTTTGAGAAGATAACAAATTTCGAAAATTATACCATGTAAAGGGCAATTAGAAGTGCGGGATTTGCTTGAAAATCTTCCTGTCGTATCCTTGGAAGATACTCAACTTCAATACCAAGTTTAGTATTTAATCGACTTTTCATTTATGAACTATGCTGTCAACCCCCCTCCCCACACACACACTCACACATACACACACAGGCACGGAATTTTACTAAAAATGATCTTTTTGGATTCAGATCTTAAACCATGTATCTCGGTACCGAATTTTTGGGTGGAATGCTACTTCTTCTATATACTATGTACATAGTACGTGTATAGAAAATAATAGATCAAATGGTTAACATAGCTGCAAGATAATGGGCGGCAGGGATTAGATAACTTATTTACAAACATTCTGTCCCAAATCAACACATACTACCTGCCTGACAAAAGAATGCAGTTGTTAGGGGAGGTCGCTGGTGTAGCATGAGGCTGGAATATAGTGCAGTGCAGTCTGACCATAAAACATCAGCACAGCGTTCGTGAACAGAAATAAACTAAATGATGCACAACAGTTAAACTTTCTGTTTTCTTTATCACTAATGAATATTAATATTCTACACTGTGAGTATGTGAATACGCGCGGGGGTGTATGCATTTTGACTTGATTCAAATCCTTCCACTGTAAGAGACTCAATGCAGCATTCCAGTATTGTCGTGTTGGACAGTGCATGCACCGGTATTTTTTTTTTTTGTAGTGTTCAACGCACGCCATTACTACTTGTATCACCACAGGCGATGACACTGGCGACACATGGAATGAAGATGGAGCACCGGTGGAATGTAATGGCGGAGGAAACCCGAGAATCCTGAGAAAATTCGCCCCTGCACCGATTTGTCTACCACAAATTTCAAAAGCGGTCACTTGAGATCAAACCCGGTCCGTCTAGGTAAGATGCGAGTGGTCTGATCCCTCGGCCATGGTACCGGGAGTGATGACGTAATTTCGCTTATCTGTGTTTACGCAAGCTTCCACTCGCGGCCGGCTGCATTCATTCTTCAGACATGTAACACAAGTGAATCACGTCCTAAAATGGTTTCTTTAACAAACTAATCTCTCTTCTTCTTTTGCTATTTACGCTTCTCGTCCATCCGGTACTTACATGCCAGCGCCAATTTTAACAAGATAATTGGGATTATAATTGGGAAGAACTTTATTTAAATATAAATTAAGTTGTTATTTTAATCTATTTAAATATTAAGTAAAAATCTTTTTTCAGGATCTAAGTAATTTGTGTCTTTGCTTGATGGCTTCTCATGGGGAGCAGACGGATCCTGTATTAGAGAAGCTGGGATGGGTGATTCCTGGTATAACAGTGAGGAAGATCATAAGAAATAACCTAATTGAGGAAAGAAAAAATTATGTTGCAGATTGTAGAATGAATGGTTGGGGAGAAAACTGCCCAGATGCCGCTTTGTCCACCACAATGGTCCCCGGGAATAAAACCCAAGCCAAAGCGAGTAGAGGCGAGCGGACTAACCACTCGGCCAGAGCACCGAATTCAGTTAATATTTCAATTAATATTATTCAATGGATCTAAATATTCATCGTGCAAAAAGTAACTTACATTTGGTATCCGCACAAGGGAATCTCGAAAAACTCTCTCCTCGATCTGTATTGAGCGCTTACCAAATATCGCGGTAGAGCATCCCGATCGACCATCACGATTATTTGCAACTAGTAATCAAAAAAAAAGAAGTGTTATTTTAGTGCAGTGTGTTGAAAGATGTTTTAAGAAAAATTGTATATGTATAGGAAAAATAAAATCTAATGTGTTCCATTCACATGACTTTCTCTACATCTCTGCAACAAATTGTTAAAAAGCTTCTGCTTCTATTTATTTCATGCTAGTCGAGAAGAAAAAAAATTTCAGAAATAGTTTTATTACTTGCTTCCTTTTAAGTAGAAGCGAAATAAGGGAGTACCTATAGGTTAAAGTGAAAGTCAAAGGATGGTTGCTATGTGACTGAAGTTTCTTTGTTTGCATGGACACGAGTTGACAAATTGCTGTATGAGAAAATATAAGTTTTTGAAAGGTGAAATCAAAAACAATGAATAAGTAAAAAAGATCAACTCCACGAAAAACGTTTATGTAACAAATTGTGTGTTTTAACGTACTCTAAATTTTCTGCGGAGTAAGCTTTTGTCTATCTCTTACCGTTTAGCAGTTAAGCAAAATTCGGTCAAGTTCGTCCAGAATAAAGAGGTCTTCAGAGGCTATTCCCAGAAAATGCAAGATATATATTTTATTTGGTATGTAAATGTCAGTAATGTACGGGATTTTAGTCAAAATAGAGCCATTCTTTAGAAAATCAAAATTTTCGAAAAAAGTTCCATGTAAAGGGCAGTTGTGGGTGGGGGGGATTTTCTTGAAAATCTTCGTGTCGCATCCTTGGAAGATACCAAACTTAAATACCAAGTTTGGTTTTTAACGGTCTTTTCGTTTTTGAGCTATGCTGCCCACAGAGACACACACATACACACAGACACACACACGGACATGTTTCTAAAAATGCTTTTTTTGGATTCAGGGGGTCTCAAAACATACATTTCCGGTGAAATATCGGTATCGAATTTTTGGGTACAATGCAATACCTTCTCTATACACGATGTACAAAGTACGTGCAGAGAAAGTAAAACTGTATATATTATAAATTGTGAGTTTTAACGATATCTACATTTTTGTATAGTAAGCTTTTTCTATCTCTTATGGTATACCAGTTATACCAAAGTTATACAAAACTCATCAAGAATTGAAGACGTCTTCGGAGTTATTCCCAGAAATTAGAGACATACGTTGCGTTTGTCATGAAATAAAAATTATTACAGCTATTTTTGAGAAAATTAAATTGTTTGAAAAATGCTCCATCCGAAGGGTAGTTGCGGGTGGGAGGATTTTCTTGAAAATCTGTGTCGTATCCTTGGAAGATACTGTAATTAAATATCAAGCTCGGTAAATAACCGACTTTTCGTTTTTGAGTTATGCAGCCCACACACACACACACACACACACAGTGACACGCGCGCGCGGACATGTTTCTAAGAATACTTATTTTAAGGGGGGTCTGAAAACTTGCATTTCCGGTGAAGTCTCCATATCGAATTTTTGGGTGGAATAGAATACTTTCTCTATACACTCTGTGTATTGTATATACGTGATAGAGAAAGTAACAAGATAGTCTCGTATCCACTAGGAAGGAAGCTACGGGATAAAGTTCGGGGAAAAGTTGTGTAGAAGAAATTAATGTTGGGCACGTACAGCATCTACGAGTAAGTTATTACGATGGATGCTGATCGAGAAATATGAACTTGCCATTTCCTAATGACCAATCCCCACAATTTTTAAGATTGAGTGAAAAATAAAGACAATATGAACAATTAAGCGAATAAGCAATTCACATCTTTGCAGATTCTCGTCCCGCTTTAAGCACACAATCATAAATTGTTAATCCGAAACGGGAGACATTGACAAATTGCAGGTGTACGTTCTCAGTCTGTTCTAGGATCTGAAAACGGCATGCTCATTAAAATTAACGCTGGAACTCGTTGTTTGAAGAGCTCGCATGTTTCTTAAGCTTAGCATGTACAAATATAGACACCAAGATCCACAATTAAACCACATGTTCAGTGTAACAAGGTTTCCTAACCTAATACGGGTTTGTTCTTTTAAGGAAATTCCTTTACAGATAGCGTAAAATGCTATAAAATTGGAGTTGGCAGCAGTGTACTTCTGTGTTCCCCGCTAGGTTCTCAGGATACTTGTTTTTGTGTCTCAGGAAATAAAGAAACTTACACAATCTCATTGAAGGAAAGAGAAGGGTGGCGTAGCTGGCGTATAAATGAGCTTTGTCAAACCTTGTCTGACAAATTGCTGTTGGTGTATCCAAGTACCGCATAGACTACTTCTGCATACTTCATTACTACCAAACAGCTTGGAATTATATTATCTAGACACGCCACTGGCACTAGTGTTGCTGTTGCTAATTGAAACCTCCCCAGCAGTTCTGGTGGGCAAGAATGTTCTTTTTGTCGTATGTTCACTACGCTATGGTGCATTCTTATGTTCATTAACTGTACCAACCACCGGAAAAATGATTTCGAGATCACCTTCCAGCGGGGAGAATAAATTGTAACGTTTGTGATTTGTGTTCCAAATTAATTTCGATTTATTCTCGTGGGTTTTTTGGTCACTAAGCGAATGCTAATTTATTTTAGCTTAACACTACTACTGAGCTGCTCTGAGACTGACAAAGTTGTGCCATGGAAATACCACAGACTATACTCAATGCATTTTATGAAAAAAATGTACATGAGAATGAAGGCAAGATAGTGCTAAACCCTGACACAGTTCCTTTGGTATTTAGTTTCCGTTCTCATCTGACACAGGAGATAATGAGAACATTAATTTCATTTTTACAGCTATTTTTACTTTCTCTATACTCACCATGTACATAGTGTATAGAGAATGTATTGCACTCCACCAAAAAGTTTGATACAGAGATTTCACCGGAAATATATGTTTTAGTGTCCCCTGTATACAAAAATAGCATTTTCAGAAAAAGGTCCGTGCGTGTGTCTGTGTGTGTGTGTGTGTCAGTGTGTCAGTGTGTCAGTGTGGCCGTGTGTCCGTGTGTCCGTGTGTCCGTGTGTCCGTGAACACGATAACTCAAAAACGAAAAGTCGGTAAAATACCAAACTTGGTATTTAAGTTTAGTATCTTCCAGGGTTGCGAACACGAAGATTTTGAGAAAAATCTCCCCACCCCAAACTACCCCTTACATGGAACTTTTTTCGAACATTTTGATTTTCTCAAAAATGGCTCAAACGATTTTGATTAAAATTTCGTATATTTAAGATATTTACCTGACAAATAAAATGCATATTTTGAATTTTCTGGGAATAGCCTCTGAAGACCACTTTATTCTGGGTCAATTTTACGGAATTTTACATAACTTCTAAACCGTAAGAGATGGAGAAAACCTTACTACACAACAAATGTAGAGCACTTTAAAACACACAATTTATGTTATACACATTTTTTTCGTGGAGTTGATTTTTTTTTTTTTTTTTTAGATATTCCTTGTTTTTGGTTTCAGATATAAAAAACATACTTTTCTCATACAGGACTTTGTGAACTCGTGTCCATACAAACAAAGGAACTTCAGTCACATAGCAACCAGCTTTTGACTATCACTTTAACCTATGGCATCCGTTATTTCGCTTCTACTTACAAGGAAGTAAGTAATAACACTATTGCTGCTAAATTTTTCTGATAAGCTAAAGTAAATAGAAGTATAGGCATTTTAAGAATAATTTGTTGTAGGGATATAGAGAAAGTCATGTGAATGGAACACATCAGATTTTATATGCTTGTTAGCATTATAAGACAGTACTAAATTATTAAATTCAATATTATAATTTGTTCTAAATTAAAAAAAAATACATGAAATCTGGAATAACTTAGTTTTTTTTTTCTTTCAAATCTGTAATTTCAGACTGAAACACAACCCCGCAGGGTGCTAAAAAGGTATTTTGCAGAAGTGTTGGAAATAAAGAAAATTGAGTAATATTTTATGTTTGTATATGAACTATTTCAGGAAGCACAGATAATACTCTCCTGTGGTGCACATCATATTAATATATCTACCTTATCTAACTTAAATACTTGCTTAACAAATATTAACGTGTTGAATATAGTTTAGTGGGGCAGAATACAGGTACCTAACGCCACATTTTTTTTAGACTATACATAATTCTTAAAATCCAGTATTGCATATCTGTTTTTTTATCTGCTAAATCATTTTATTTATGTGTTTGTTTTTATTTACACACCACCTTAGGTAATATCATCGTATTACGGCTTTGACCTTCTATTAACAACTGCTTAAATTGTTGAGGTCTGCTTTAAAAATGTACTCCTTGATTAACTTACCACACATGCAGTATCGCAGTCATATTTCCAAGTTCTTGAGGCTAGGAATTATAAATAATGAAAATAGAATTGCTTGATCAGCCTGCAATCGAATCCAGCACATGTTGTAATTTCAATTCAGTATTTTGACCACTTTACTGCAGAGACACTCTTAACAAGCCCTTTTTATAATTCTTGTTGACGACTTTTCTGCGAAAAACAGAATTAAATTTGAATTATACTCCCTATGAAGCTTACATCACGTTTGTAAAATACTTTAAATGTAAGTATGCGATATTTAAGTTCAATGATGAAATTTACTTTTGTTTTTTATTCAGTTTAGGGATGAAATTCCGTCTAGTCAATGGAGTGATTTTAATGTATTTCTAACAGGAGATTCAAAATATAATCCCTGTGCATAGATATTAACGATCATAAGGAATCTGTTGTTGCAATTATTTCCAACTCAGGTATATTTATAACGTAATTATATCTGATTTAAATTTCACTATTTTCCCATTACAACCAATGATTTGAGCGCGACCTTGGATGTCTTTTGCCCTCCACTCAAGTTCTTCAATTCCCGACACTTACACTCGTCCACGCAGCCAGGCGTGTAGAGGCTTGATTACTACCGAGCAAGCTGACTCTGCGGCAACATGTGAAGCTTGCATTTCGGAAATCCTTAGTTAGATTCCCCTCCGATTTTTTCGCGGTTTTCCTTGGTTGGTGTGATTTTTTACTCCCGGAGAAGGTTCCATACTGGGCCCAGAAAATTGGATGACAGGGAGGGTATGATCGATGGAAGCCTGAAACCAGATCGTTGGGAAAGGGTCTTCCTTGGCTGCGCCGTGACAGTGTGATTAGACCACTCGACTCTAACCAAGGCGGCTCGGGTAGGATCCCATGCGACCGCATCTGGAATTTTAGGTAGTCAAAGCGGCGCAGGGGCGGGTTCTCTTCGGGTTTTCCGATTTTCCCGACCATCACATTCCATCTTCCTTCCATGCATCAACACTGTCGATATCTGCGGTGCCAGATGTAAACGCGGGGTTTAACACTATCAAAAAAGAAAGCTCTCTATCTCGACGCAGGCAGCCCGAGCCCCAGCTCTGACCGAACAACTTGGGTCCTACAGACGACACCAACGCCACCCCGCCGCTGAGAGCTGCATTTCCAAAGTCTATTCACCACGCTGTCACAACCCTGAAAGAGACCAGTTGAATGATATGGGGGGACAGGAGGTTTGGGGGAATGAAGAACATTCGCCTAGTGACCCGGGAAAAGCCCCGAAGAAACCCATGGGTCAGATAGGTCGGGCACTGTAATCGAACCCACGATCTACCGAATGTCAGTCCCAGATGAAACGTCTAAGTCATCTGGCTCAGTTTCTTGGTTGGTAGGCAAATATAATTATGATTATTTTCGAAGGTAGGCTTTGTTCATTTTTACTCAACATACCTCTCATATACTGATCCAACACACCATACTAGAGATCGATTATATAATGTCCCGAATTTTCCTGCACCCCATTTCCTTTTATTTCACTTCATTATGTATAAAATTCTTTCTTCGTTTTTTGTATTAATTTGTTCATTTCAGATTATTTATTTGAGTATAGAATTTCTATTTACTTTAATGTCAAGAAATATAATATGAATATAATGAAACGTCGAGGTTTTCCAACTCACAGAATAACAACAGTTCAAAACTGTAAGCTGGAACAATGATTAAAAATCTAATGTATGCAATTCACATGACTTTTGCGACATATTCTGCAACAAACTATTGTTATAAAAGGTTATTCTTTTATTTATTTCAGCTAATCGAGATATTATTTATTTTCTTAGCGGAAATAAAGGAATACGTTAGGGTAAAGCTACAATCAAAAATTTTAAACCTATTCACTAAGGCATGACCAGGAATAAAATAAAATAAAAACGAATAACGACATTCCATACATAGCAAAGATAAAAAGTCAAGAACAATTCCTAGTAATGGAGTGAAAGATGAAACTACACAGGACGATTAAACAAGCAACGTTTAATGGAAATGGTTAACTGCACAAATGTACAAAACATAAATTGTGTTTTAACGAGTAGCTTTAGTAGCTTTTTTTTCTATGTCTTACGGTCTTACGCAGAAATCATCCAGAATTAAGAGCGCTTCAGTGGCTGTTCCCAGAAATGCTAGGTGTACATTTCATTGTGATGTAAATATGTTTAATGCACGGTATTTGTATTCAAATTGTATGACATCTTTTCATGCAAAGGTTAGTTTGGTTAGGGGATTATATTTAAAATCTTTGCATCCTTGGGAGATACTGAACATAAATTTTACACTTTAAAATTTGGTATTAAGTTTGGTATTCGTTTTCGAGATATGCTGTTCACAGACACAAACACACACACACCTTTTAGATTTTTTGATTTCAGGGGACCTTAAAGCAATATTTACAGTGAAATCTCTGGGTGGAATGCAACGTACAGAAACAGGCAGCGAAAGTGACAAAAATTGCAAACAGACAAGTCTATGTTAATATAGACATAACTTCAGGAGTGAGAGAAGGGTGACCAGTAACTCCCTCTCTGTTCAGTTTATATATTAACGGTATCATAAGAAAATGGTAATCCATTCTAGAGTTGATAACAGAAACTTAGTCCTTTTTGCAGATGATCAAGCTGTGACAGCAACGTTTGAGGACGATTACAAAGAGTAATTTTACTTTCTCTAGCACGTATGCACAATGTATGTAGCGGATAGAGAATGTATTGTATTCCATCCATAAAGTCGATGTCGATATTTCACCGGAAATACATTTTCTGAGATCCCATAAATCTAAAAAAAGCATTTTTAGAAACATGTGCGTGTGTCTGTGGGCAGTATAGCTCAAAAATGCCAAAATACCAAACACCAAATGGCTAAATACCAAACTCGGTACTTAAGTTCAGTATCTTCAAAGGAGGCGACGCGAAGGTTTTCAAGAATCTCCAACACTCTTTACATGGAACATTTTTCGAAAATTTTTATCTCAAAAATAGCTCTAACATTTTGATTAAAATGTCACATGTTTAAGATATTTTCATGACAAACGAAATGTATATTTTTAATTTTCTGAGAACAGCCCCTGGAAAAATGTCATTTTTCACGAGTTTTGTATAACTTTTACGTAAATGTTAACCGTACTAAGAGATCCACAAAAACTTATTATACAAAAAATGTAGATATCATTAAAACACATAATTTGTCCCATATATATTTTTATTCTGAGTTAACCGTTTACAAGACATTCCGAGTTACTGGTTTCAGTTTTGAGATACTTTAAAATGTTTCTCAACACAAGACACTTTTCTTTTCGTCTCTGTTTTGTTTTTTCCTAGTAAGCAAATAGAGACAAGTTTCAATTGTTTCATTTAGCAGCCGGCTTTCAAAAGATTTGACTACCGTTTTTGCCTAGGGTATTCCTTTATTTCCATTCTACTTGCAAGGAAGGAAGTAATAAGACAATTCTAGCAACGTTTATCTTCATTAGCAAGAGATAAATAAAAGAATAATATTTTTAAGGAAAGTTTGTTTCTGGAACAGCTATAGAAAGTTATGTGAATGAAACACATCAGATTTTTCAATTATAAAATTCATAAAAAAAGTTAAAACAATAGCATTCTATGGAAAGAATCCGATAATAACCAAAATTGTATAAAAATTTAGAAATATCTGTTTTGTTGTACCGTTATATAGGAAATATATCAATTTTATACCTTTGGATTCTGCATGTTTTATAATAAATTTGGCTTTATGTGGTATACCTTTTTAGTAGAATTTTATTCCAAGGATATAAATTTAGAGATAGCATCTTTAAGAATATATGTTTATTTAAATATATTTTTAGGCCTCTCTCGTAATATTGCTTTCTAAATACAAAGTTTACTAATCTTAAAAAATAAAATTTCTAGATTTAGCAGGATATACTCCCTTACAGAACCAGAAGAATGTAAATATCCTCAAAAAACTACAATTAATCAACACTAGTAACAAAAATAGAAGAATATTGAGAAAAATGGTTTGAACATATCAGTAGAATAAATGAAAAGACGCTATCTCATATGATACTAAATTACTCGCATTATCCACGAGGACATAGAAGTCAAAGATGAGATTCTAAAAGATGAAACGAGCAAATATACTCAGAAGTCGGAACAAATCGGTAATTATCTAAAAGATGATAGTAGATGGTAATGTTCAGTATCGAAAGACGAGGATCAGCGAGTGGACGGCAGGCGAGTTATAGTGTGGTGGACTTTTACTTTCTGTTGAACTTACGTACAATAGTGTATAGAGAAGGTATTGCATTCCACCCAAAACTTCGATGCCGATATTTCACCGGAAATGCCGTTTTAGATCCCCCTGTATCCCAAAAAAAAAAAAAAAATTAGAAAAAGCTTCATGTATGTGACCATGTGCTTGTCTGCAAACAAGATAACTCAAAAAGAAATATCGGTGAAGTGCCAAACTTGGTATTTAAGTTTGGTAGGCTCCAGGGATGCGACACATTAATTTTGAGAAAAATCCCCCCACCCCAAGCTACCCTTTAGATGGAAAAAATATCGACATTTTTGATTTTCTCAAAAATGGCTTTAATGATTTTGATCAGAATACCGTATATTAAAGATATTTACATGGTGATTAAAATGTATGTCTTGAATTTTCTGTAAATGGCCTCTAAAGACCACTTTATTCTGGATGAACTTTGCTGTTTTGTATAACTGTAAACTGTAAGAGATAGTCAAAAACTTACCGCACAAAAAATATATATCTCGTTAAAACACATTGGAATTTACTATTTTTGAGATATCCTTTGTTATTTGTTTTAGACTTAAAATACTTTAACTTTTCTCACACGGAATTTTGTAAATTCCTGGCCATGCATAGAAGCGGATTTCAATAATGGCAACCAGCGTTTAAAAGATTTAATTATCGTTTTAACCTATGGTATACCCTTATTTCCTTTCTACTTACAAGGAAGCAAGTAATAAGACCATTTCTGCTATTTTTTCTCAATTAACAAGAAGTAAATACAATAATGTTAACAACAATTTGTTGTAGAGATACAGAGAAAGGCATGTAAATGGAACAAATCAGATTTTTCTTTGTGAAACTGTATGCCCTGGCGTTCCGTGTAGGAAGCACACCTCTTCGTGGGGAGATAAGTCTGTGGGGTAAATATCCGAGACATTAGGAACTTAATATCCGAGCCCTCCACCCTGGACCTCTTTTGTTCCTTCTGGAGGTTCCTAGAAGCAAAATAGGTGACTGTATTCTTAAGTGTCTTCCATTTCCTAATAATAATGAACCATTCCATCATTACAGGAAAGTGGTGTCCAAAGTTAGTCTAGATTGGTATCATTGTTGAAGTTGCCAATACGAGATCTGCATATCTAATACGAGCATGAAGTTAAATGTGCCTTCCTTCGAGTACGACAGCACAAACATTGAAGTTGTCTGTTATTTATTGTGTAGTCTCTGAGAACTGAAGCAGCAAAAATCTTCTTACTTTGAATATTATTCATACTTCTCACTTTATTTATCACCTGACTATAGCACATAGAGGAATAATAGCATTCTAGCCATTACTCTAAGTTAAATTAAGAAGTGAATTTTCTCTAAGATGTACTATTTCATTTTGTTAATTCTATATCGAAATGTCAATGAAAGTAAATGTTTTGGAACACCCGGAATACGAAACAGAAAATCGTTTTTATCAAAAAAGTCCAGTGTGTGTTGTAGTAAAATTCAGAAACAAAAGGCTTCATAAATCACCTTTATTTTGTTTTGCTTTGTTTTGGTTTGGTTTAACATCCTTTAACCTGATTGGTCATATCGCACGATGAATGAAATAGGTGAAATGGTGCTCAAATGGTTTCGAGGGCTATGAAGCTAAAAGTTACTCGTCATTTCAGTTCAGCTTCTCAGGATAAGGGGAAAAAAACACAAGATAATTTATCCGTGTAACTCACCCTAAGCGAAATCGAACTCGAACCTCTATGTGAGGTAGACATGTCTCCACACTTCAGAGGCGGGATTTTTATCTATTTTGTATAGAATTTTAAAAAAAAATTGACAAGATCTTTCCAACAACAAAATCCCCCACTCCAAATTAGTACTAATAATTAATATACCTCAAGTTTGAGGTATCATACCGTATTATGTGATAGTGCTCCTAATATTGGGAATAAAGGTGTGTATATATGTATACTGAATTTCTAATGAAAACGTTGTGAAGATCTTTTCAACCAGAGTGAATTTTGTATAATTATTAAACCACACGAAATACGATGCCTTATTTTCCACTCTCGGCCGGGCACAGCTTGTAAGTGACTTGCCGGGCTTGCCATGGTGTTAAAATCAAACGAAGGCCGAAGGTCAAAAATCTGATGTGTTCCATTCACATGACTTTCTCTACATCTCTGCAACAAATTGTTGTTAAAAAGCTTACGCTTGTATTTACTTCATGCTAATCCAGAAAAGAATTAGCAAAAATAGTCTTTTTACTTGCTTCCTTGTTAGTGGAAGCGAAATAAGGGAGTGCCATAGGTTAAAGTGATAGTAAAAGGCTGGTTGCTCTGCGACTGAAATTCCTATGTTTGTATGGACAGAAGTTCACAAAGTCCTGTGTGAGAAAAGTACAAGTTTTTTTAAAGCTGAAACCAAAAACAAGGAGTATCTCAAAAACGATCAACTCCATGAAAAAAATGCATGTAACATAAATTGTGTTTTAAAGTGCTCTATATATTTTAAGAAGTAAGTTTTTCTCCATCTCTTACGGTTTAGCAGTTATGTAAAATTCCGTAAAATTCATCCACAAAGTTGTTTTCAGAGGCTATTCCCAGAAAATTCAAGATATACATTTTATTTGTCAGGTAAATGTCTTTTATGTGTGATATTTTAATCAAAATCGTTAGAGCCACTTTAGAGAAAATAAAAATTTTCGAAAAAAGTTCTATATATAGGGTAGTTTGGGGCGAGGGGATTTTTCTCAAAACCTTTGTGTTGCATCCCTGGAAGATACTAAACTTAAATACCAAGTTTGGTATTTTACCGACTTTTCGTTTTTGAGTTTTTGTGTTCACAAGACACACGGACACACCCACACACACACACATACACACACACGCGCGCGCGCGCGGATATTTTTTTAATTCTTTTTTAATCAGGTGACCCTAAAATATATTTCCGGTGAAATCTCGATATCGAATCTCTTGGTGTAGTGAAATAGCTTCTCTATACACTATGTACGTAGTAAGTGTAGAGAAAGTAAAAGTAGGCACTGTACAACAAAAATTTACCTCAGAAAAAATGCGGAGGATTTTAAAAATAAATTTGCATTAAATCATTTTTGTAGTTCTAGCCGTATACGAATATTTCACGATATTATTACATCCTTTTGTTTTTGATCACGCTTGCACAGAGGGTTAAAATATCAGACCCAGAATTCATAGGTATAAGAAGCTTCCTTTTGAGTAAAACAATACCTACAATAACTTTTTCAGTTTGACTGCCGAATCATAATATATGCAACAATTACTTGGTTTAAAAATAGATTCAATTAAAGTAATTGCCTACCTAAACAAATGAATGTTCTGTGGCAAATTTTGAATAAAATAGAAGTAACATTAATGTTTGAAATATTTACTCTTAATTTAAAAAATTGCAAATCATAAACCTTAAAATATGGAAACAGCTTGCTTAACTGAAATAAATAAATAATAATAATAATGTATTTGGGACATTATTGGGTAATAAATCTAAATTTTGCTTAATTTAACCATTTTCTTTCCTAAAACAGACGTAATATTTTTAAATCAACCTGCTAATTTTAATATACCCCTTAACGTTCTAGTTGTTCCGAGAGCAGAGTGACAAAGCGACAAAGAAGAAATATCAAATAGTTAAATAATACTATTTTATGATCAAAAAAGGTCGACAGAATGACATATTAGAACACACAAATTTGCAATTTTCCGATAATAGCAACATTTTTATATATGAAAATGTGTCATTATAATGAAAAATAAGTATTAAGTAAACAGTTGGTTAGGAAAATAAAACGGAAATTCAGAGATATGCATCAGACGCACCAGAAGAAAAAAGGTTGACAAAAGGATTGTAACCAGGAATAGAATCCAAAAGATAGATTACCAAAAGTTGCGCTTTAATATTTTCTCTGTTTATAATAAATAAAGGTGGCGCCATGTGTGCGTGGTTAGGCCATTCGCCTCCCATCTAGGCAGCTAGGGTTCGATCCCAAGCCCCCGCATGTGGGATTCGTGGTGGACGAAGCGCGTCTGAGCGGGCTTTCTCCGGGTCCTCCGGGTTCCCCAACGACTCATTCCACCAATTGCTCCGTTATCACCTTTCCAATAATCAGTTTTGCTTACATTTCATCCTCTTCATGCTCATGCCTGAATACGGGCCGACCCCTCGTAACAAGTTCTCCATTCTGTGGTTTCGTGCCATAGGCTCCTCGACAAGCTTCTGACCGCGTAATAATTATTTTCGTTATTCTTTTTATAGGTTCCTGAAATAATTTCTTTCCTTTGAAGTTTCAAAAGTGAGACCTATTTTCGGTTTACACGATCAGTATTTGTATTTTTAACTTCGACTTGCTACTAATATAGGGTGGCCACGGAAAACTACCCCGAGTGCTCCGCCGCCATTTATGCTTGAATTGTTGCCCGGTACAAGCAGATACAACAAATAGATAACTAGCAATAATTAGATAATAAAGAAATAATAAATAAGTTAATGCAACGGTATATATTAACTACACTGGCCTTGTATTTTATATTACATTAGGTGCTGAAAATGACCTCCTTGCACTTTTCTCGTGTCCTAATTTGTTAATCATCAACTCTCAAAAATGTCATTCCCAATAATATGCTTCAAGTCTTCTAATGTCTTGGGTTATTTGCGTACACTTTGTCTTTTAGACTGCCCGGAAGAAGAAAGTGGTTAATTCCGGCGAACACAATCCTTTGCCGAGAGTTCTTTCTCTTGGGAACCTTTCATGAATTCGTGAGATGTTTACCTGACACGTGTTAATCAAGTCGCAAAGTTGTTGTTGTTTGTTTGTTTTCAATTTTTTTTTTATATTACCTTTGTATTATATATATATATATATATATATATATATTTATATACACACATTTGCAAACATTCAAACAGCCATGCCTAATGCGGGACTCAAACCCACGATCCCCTGCACCACGAAGTACCAAAGCTAGGCACTTTAGCAGGTGCGGCCATGCGGACCGGCAAGTTTTCGTACTGACAACATAAAACAATTGTAACAGCATTGGAACAACAGCTGATAATTAATATATTGTGAGCAGTAAAGTTATTGCGGCCGGATTTCTCGTACGTCATTCTGTATAATTCCTTCTCTTTTATAGTGTTTAACTCATTTTACTACAAATAGCACCGCAGGCGACGACACTGAAGATATATGGAATGAAGATAGTGGACCGGTAGAATAAGATGGCGGGGGAAACCGGAGAACCTGCTGTCTCCGATGCTTTGTCCACCACAAATCCCACATGCGGTCCCTTGGGATCAAACCCGGGCCGTCTAGATGTGTATAATTGCTGATTATCTCTTAATAATATTATTATATATTTTTATCTTTAATTTTATGAATATTAATACCTTATATAAGTGTTATATACTTTTAATTTGGGATTATTTTTTCTTATAAATATTAATACAAATCTAATAAAACGTAATGACAAATTTATTACAACTTAAGGTGTACTTATCTCTTTACAGTAGAAGGATAAACTGGTGTAATTACGCCATCAATATTAAATGAAGCCTTTGCCTTCGAAAGTTTATTCCTTTTTGGGGAACTGAAGTGTGTGGCGCTAGTTTGCGTGGACCTGTAAACCTACAAGGAACTAGGGGCCAGCGTTCTCATTAAGTTTTCTGTTAGGCTGCTGATTTATATCGATAAGAAATATATTACAACGGCTCCTACCACACGCGCACGTATCCGTATTCTACAGGAAATTATTACTTCTGGAATCGAGGATCATAATATTGAGAGATACTGGAAGCAATAATTTGGACAGAGGTCATGAAAGATTTGTGCTCAAGTGGGTTGGGTACTTGCCCGGATAGCCCCTTAACTTTTATTATTCTGCTGTGTTTTCCTTATTTCACCTAATGGGCAGTTCCACCAGGCGGTAGATGCTACTACGGCGTGCCACAGTTGGATATTGCCTATTGTGTTGCAGCGATCGAAAAACCCATAGTAACATGATGGAGGAGACTGATGATAATTGAGCTCGTTATTTGTTTGTTTCTTCTTTTTGTTCTCCTATCAGGAGAAACTTGATATATTTCTTGTAGATTACATCGACTGCTCGAGCACATTCTGCTCTTATTTGGGGAGGAGGTGGAGACAAGCGAAGTTTCTTCTGCTAACAACATTCCTCCCTTAGGCTCTTTGTATTAATTACTTTAACATTTTATTACCTTAATAAGACATTTTTAAATCATTAATGGACATTATAAGTTAAATATATTAACATGTGCAAGTTTCCCAAAAATGCAAGTCGGTTTATTTTACTCCCTCATCAAGATTGTTCATTTTCATTTCACTAACGTTCCAAAGGGTTAATATAATTTATTGTTTCGTAATCGGCTTACCCTCCCCGTATTTGTATTGATAATGAAGTTGAGCATCTTCCAAGAAAGGGACATGAAGATCATAAACAAAATCCTCCTCAAACTACCCTTTACATGGTAAAATGTTCGAAAATGTTGATACTCTTAAGAATGGCTCTAAAGATTTTGACTAAATTACGATTTATTATAGATATTTCCATGACAAATAAAATATATTTTAGATATTCTCGGAGAATAGCATCTGAAGACCTCTGAATAACTTTTGCATAACCGGCAAACTGCAAGAACTAGTCAAAAACTTACCACACAAAACATGCAAATTTAAAAAAAAGACAATTTATGCCAAATACATAATTTGTACAGTTAACCATTTGCGAGATATTCCTTGTTATTGGTTTCAATTTGAAAATACTTAAAATTTTTCTTTACAGAAATGTATATTTCTTTTTCTTTTATTTTTTTTATTTCTGCTTTGCAGAAATAACGACTTGCTTTTGAAATATTTACTATCGCTTTACTCTAGAATATTCACTCAAAATGTATTTGCATTACACAAATGTATGCTTAAAGTAATACTTGACAGTTTTCTTTGTAGTGTTTAACGCTCACATTAACTACTTATGGCACCGCAGGCGGTGACACTGATGATACGTGAATGAAGATGGAGCACCGGTGGAATGCGAATGCGGGGGAAACCGGAGAACCCGGAGAATACCCACCCCAGCGCCGCTTTGTCCACCACAAATCTCACATGCGGTCACTTGGGATCGAACCCGGACCCTGTAGGTAAGAGGCGAGTGGTCTAACCACTCGGCCCATACTTGCTAGTGTCTCTAATACGCATGCCGAAAATAAAGACATGTTTGCGTGTAGGGGTGACTAAATGTACTAATTAACCAACCCCGCAAAACACATACTGAAGCAAAGAGCTATCTATGCTGGTTAAGATTTTATAAGTCAAAAACGGAGATAAAGTTGGATAAAGTTTAGGAATAATTCCAACTTCCATTAATTTAAGAATGCATGTCCTTCACAGAACTCTTGACCTCTGTAAGAACTTAGCGTGAAGCAACATCGTTACTTCTACAATTTTGCTGTGAAATAGACTTATAAAGCTAAATAATGCCTTTCTCAACTAGAGCATAAACAAGTATTTACACAATAAAATAGTAATTAACCTACAGGATGTCTAAATAGGCCTTACCAAATAAAACCTGTCTATTTTGTTGGCATTTTTACTTTCTCTACACGTCCCATGTGCATAGTGCCCAAAAACTCGATACCAAGATTTCACCGGAAATATATGTTTTAGGGTCCCCTGCATCCAAAACAAGCATTTTCACAAAAAGGTCCGTGTGTGTGTGTGTGTGTGTGTGTGTGTGTGTGTGTGTGTCCGTAAACACGATAACTCAAAAACGAAAAGTCGGTAAAATACCAAACTTGGTATTTAAGTTGAGTATCTTCCAGGGATGCGACACGAAGATTTTGAGAAAAATACCCCCACCCCAAACTACTCTTTACATGGAACTTTTTTCGAAATTTTTTATTTTCTCAAAAATGGCTCTAATAATTTTGATTAAATTCTCGTATATTAAAGACATTTAACCTGACAAATAAAATGGATATCTTCAATTTTCTGGGAATAGCATCTGGATAACTGCTAAACCGTAAGAAATGGAGAAAAACTTACCATACAAAAAATGTCGAGTACATTAAAACATACAATTTATGTTATATGCATTTTTTTATGGAGTTCATCGTTTTTTAGACATTCCTTGTTTTTGGTTTCTGCTATGAAGAGCTTATACTTTTCTTATACAGGAATTTGTAAACTGCTGTCCATACAAACAAAGAAATTTCAGTCACATAGCAACCAGCTTTTGACTATCACTTTAACCTATGGTACTCCGTTATTTCGCTTCTACTTTACAATAAATTGTTGCAGAGATGTAGAGAAAGGCATGTGAATGGATCACATCAGATTTTCATTATTACTAAATGTATTTCAGGGTTATTCAAAAAGAAGGAACAGAAATAAAACATGTCTTTCTTTCAAACTACGAAAGATAGAAACACAATTCCAACGTCCCTGGAAAGAGAATTGTTCAATTTTTCATTATTTATGCATTAAATATGAGCACCGTGTGTTAAACGACAAATATCAAAACAATGGCTCATTTGTTGCCACACACGCAGCAACTGGTCTCTAGTTAATCGAATTCACAGCTTCAACAATTCGATGTTGCTGGCTTTCAAGAGTGAGGCAGAGGGGGGATAAAATCACGGTCTTTTAGTAACCCCACAAATAAAAGTCATAAGGAGCGAGGTCTGGAGATCTGGGAGGCCACCAGCGATAAAGTTGATCTTCTGCTCCTCCTCTTCCAATTAAACGTCCTGGAATGATGTCATTTAGGTAACGTCGGAAGTGCTTAGAGAAATGAGGCGGGGCACCATCTTGCATAAAAATGAAGTCATCCGAATCATCAAGTCGATGAAACAGCCAGTTTTGAAGCATGTCTAGATAGGTTAGTCCTCCATGCAGAAGTAAGGTCCATAAACTTTGTTTACAGACATGGCACAGAAGACATTAATCTTCAGTAAATTTCTTGTTCAATAACTGACATAGGATCTTCACTTGCCCAAATTCTAATGTTATGCCGATTAACTTTACCGAAGTGGAATCATCGGAAAAAATTATCGGTCACAAAAATTGTTTTCTTCTATATCATTTCGCACGTTAATGCAAAATTCGTAAATTTTGTTGCACGCGTCAGGATGAAAAGCAATAACTGCAGTTAGTACAGCTTCAGGTGCAGGCAATGTTTCACGTCTCGTCACACCGTTGGTCGAGGAATGGCAAGTTCCTTATTGCTCGTACTGTGGATATTTTTAGGCTTTTCTTGTAAACTGTATGAATACGCTCAACTTTTCATTCGATGTCGTGGAAATTCCGTGCTTTTCCGTTTGCAGATCCATCTATCTTCTACGAGTTTTCGATGCCACGGTAAATCTGCTTATGTTGAGGCGGTTGTTTATTGTTGGTGGGGGGGTGAATTGAGTAAAATTAAATAAAAGCCCTTTTTACAAAAAAAAATAGTTTTGCCCAACATTCGATTTTAATAAAAAAAAAGCTGATGTGTTCCATTCATATGACTTTCTCTACATCTCTGCAACAAATAATAGTTAAAAAGCTGAATCTTCTATTTATTTCATACTAATCGAGAAAAAAATTATCAAAAATCATCTTGCTTCCTTAAAGGTTCACATTTTAATCTTTTGGCTGTCCAGGAAAGTTGGAATTATGGTTCTACCTTTTGTAATTTGGAAGAAACAAATGTTTAAAATCTGTTCCTTCTTTTTAATAGCCCTGTATATTTCATTTTTATTAAGAATATTATGTTTAGCACCAATAAAATTGTCTTGTAAAATGACGAGGTAGTTTAGAATACTCGCTTTCTGAACTCAAAGGATGGTCACAGTGGGGCGTGACTGCTTAGTTCAACAGGAATCATCCATAGCATAATTGGAGAATTGCAAAATAAATGCGTGAAACTTGATAGATGGCGCTCTGGCAGACAGTTTAGCGAAATTTGCTAAGTTTCATGCTAGTTCAACAAAATCTATGAATCGCATGAATATCGAAAGAAGAGTTCCGCAGAGTACGTTGCAGAAGGTGTTGAAAAATGAATGATAGTATGCGTACAAAGATTATGCATCACCTAACGTAACATGCTGGGTTGAGCTAGTGAATGATTGTTGTATCAAATTATACAAATTAATCTCTTAGAAGGAGTGGTATACTCTGATGAAGCCGTTTTATTTTCTCTGCCACGTACCTAGTCGAGTATGTATTGTATTCCACTAAAAATACGATACCCAGATTTAATTACAATTCATTTTTCGGATCCCCTGAATCCAAAAGTGTTTTTAGAAAAGTTCATGTATATATGTGAATGTGAACAGCATAACTCAGAAAGGAAAACTCAACTAAATACACTCAAACCCAAATTTAAAATTTTAAATGCCTTTAGTGTGTTATTCTATGACAAAATACCTTCAAATGCCATTTTAAAAAATTAAATTTTCACAAAAACAAAGCAATATATGTTTTTCGTGTTTCCTGTAATTCTTTAAAATATGACGTAAGTGGTATTTGGAAAGTAGCTCTTCAATTGAAGTTCGATAAACAACCGAGAAACGAAAAAAAGATGTCTTCCCCATTGAGAAAAGTTTAAGGGACTTAAAATTGAAACCAATAATGCGGAATATCTCGAAAACGGTTAACTCTACGAAAAAAATGTGTATCCTATAAATTGTGCGTTTTAATGAGATCTATATTTTTTGTGTAGTAAGCTTTTGTATGTTTAGCAGTTATACGTATAAAAGTCATCCAGAATGAGGTCTTCAGAGGTTATTCCCAGAAAATTCAAGATATGCATTTCGTTTCTCATAAAAATATCTTATATATAAGGTATTGTAATCAAAATCGTTAGAGATATTTTGAGAAAATCAACATTTTCGAAAAATGTACCATGTAAAAGGTAGTTTGGGGAGGAGGGGTTCTTGAGAATCTTCGTGTCGCATACTTGGAAGATTACCAAACTTAAATACCAAGTTTGGCATTCAACAGTATTTTTGAGCTGTGGTGTCCCTCCCCCCCCCCTCCACACGGACCTGTTTCTAATTTTTTTTTGGATTTAGGGGTCTCAAAACATGTATTCCCAGTGAACTTTTGGTATCGAATTTTAGGGTGCATTACAATACCTTCTCTATACACTATGAACATAGTACTGTAGAGAAAGTAAAAATGTGTTTTTCTATCCATACATTCTACGTGGTAAGCATTTTAATTTCTTCCTTTGTTTACGATGTGCAGCTATAACTTATTAAAACGTCATCTGATTATAATTATAGCTTGTGCCTTAATTCGTAGTTTAAAATACACTTTCATCCTTAATAACCAGATAGAAAACTATTATCTGAACTATATACACTTCACTGCAACATTGATAACTGTAATAATCTTGCCAGCTACCAAACTGGAACAAATTATGAGACGGAATTAACAACGTTAGCTATCTGACAGGCAGGTCATTGACAAAGGAGTATTAGAGAGTTCTTTTATGTAGTTCAGTGAAGCATTTCATGAACCCAGAGTGAACGACTCAAGATTCAGGGAATGCTTAAATGTATATGAAGAAGGTTTCTACGATACATTTATGCTTTTAAAAAGTATAATGCATCAACTCATATATAAAATAGCTTTACAATTGACTTCAATATCTCCAGAATTTCTGACAAGTGCCACAAATAAATCAATACCATAAAACCACTAATGCTTACAGCAAAATTTGTGATCAAAATAGCTTGGGCCAAAAGTTATTTGTGCTCTTATATTTTTCCAATGCTGCCAACAGTAAAATAAATATTTTCATATTCTATTAAGTATAATGTTCTACAGTTTTTCACGAGAGCATCTTACTCGATTCATTTAAATACAAGCCTTCCGAAATAACATTCAAACACTTCTAAATACATTGCGACTATTGTTCACTGAAAAATAGTTTCTCTTCTCAGGAGCTATTTATTTAAAAGATCTCTCTCCCTCCCTCTCCCTCTCCCCCTCGCATTTATGCGTAACATTTCACCTTATTCGATCTTTGGTATTTGTATAGTCTATAGTATGTAGCACAGATTAGCTTTTCATTCATCATTTAATACTCATAACTAGATGTTTGTTGGCTATTCCACTCATTCTGATGTTTTCTGATATTTTGAAATTCCTTGATTCATATTCTGCTCCAGCTATTTCTGAATAAGAATGTATACATTTGCGAAGCCTTGACAACAAGTAATAGCTTCAGTTTAATGAGCTAAGTTTGACAGAAATATCTATTTCGAAATCTACACAAAGGCTAATCTTTGCAAAAAATTACTAACGTTTCTATGTTTGGTTTACGTTATGTAGTTACAATAATTGAAATCCTGTAGCTACAAAAAGACTTTAAACGAACATAGAGTCTGCAATAGAAGATGAAAAGGAAGATTATGACCTCGAAGTTGTATTAAGAGTAGAAGCACATAACGAGAAGGTAATTCGTCTTTTTGCAAATATTCGCAATACGCAAATTACAGATTATACCAGCTAAACCTAAGACGTGTTGAGGGGAAAAATGTTAAATTATCCCCTACAAATATTGTTAGAAATTGAGCTCTTAATCAATTGGGATTATCAGATAATCCTGTGAATAGTGGATATCAATGCACAAATCCAGCTTGGCGAACACAGCTCCTATAGAAAGTCTAGCAAAAAAGTTTGCTTGGGTACCTTTACTTGTAAAGTGGATCAATGCTGGCATATCGCTTGATGACACAATCGTACTATGTCTCCTGTTTTTCCAGCGAATGAAGAAGCTCGCGTTTAATAGACGCCCTCGCTATAGCACTAACCCTGCTCTGTCCCATTGTGCTCCTTAAGTATGACTTCATTCAGTTCAAGCAAAGGAAGCGTCTCTCGACACTCCAACAAGTAGAAGGAATTGATGCAGCTAAGGTAAACTTCTGGCAACACACTTGGAATATCACTTTCCACGAGTAGTGTTACAACTTTGGTTAGACTTCGAGAAGAGAATTGGTCGTCGGAGTAGACAAACTCGAGCTCTTTTCTCAACCTTGAATAGTCAAAATACATGGCGTAATAGTTTTGTAATGAAACTAGCTCCTTGGCGGGAAAAATTTGTCTAAAAGCAGTTGGAATATTATTTCACAATGTAATGTAGTAATTGTTAAGACCTAAAAATGTGTTAATTTCTATTTAATAGGCACTTAAAAAAGGAATTTAACTTTTAAGTATCTGTTTCTTCAAACCACACAGTTGTTAGTGCAGCAATACATTTTTCGCACATAATAAACTTCGCGCTCATATTCTAGTTGAATTCGGGAGATCCCATCAACAATCGGCAGTGCAGGCAACTTAACTGTGCCGGTCTTGATGTACAACGCACGCGCCACTCCAATATTTGTAACAGCATTTTCCCTAATGCTTACTGCCGGGCGCCAAATTCTTGGAACTATGATCGTGACATTAGAAAGCAGACAAGCTCAGGATTTGCCTGCACTTCGCAGACGAGTGACAATTACCTTTGCATCATTCCAACATCTAGCGTATTCTTTTTACTTCCAGAAGAAAGCGGACCTGCCGAATTTTCAAGAAGTGTACATTGGAACTAAGAACTACCTCTGACTACCGGAATTTAAGGAGGATTCTGTTTATTTCCGAGCTGAGCTGAAGCTAGTGTGTACGGAGGAGAGCGACATCATGGGGCTAATACACAGAAGTAGATATCTCAGAACAGAACACGCCGAGTAGTTTTCGTTCACAATCATGATTAAAGAAGCTTCTGACATAGTAAATAATTTGTGTACCTAATGAACATGCCTAACAATAAACGTTCCCTGACGTACAAACCCTTAACTTTCGACAAGAAATGAATGAATCTCCTATTATGAGAAGAAACAACACTATGAAAGTGTACTGTAACAGCGATGGAAAACTTCAGGTGTGTTCCATTTACAGGACTTTCAGTATATTTTCTGCAAACAAATTATTCTTATAAAAGACTATTCTTTTATTTACATCAGGATAATCGATATAAACATAGAGATGTTTATTATTTAGTTCCTTGTAAGTCGAAGAGAAATAAGGGAATACACTAAGCTAAAGCGATAGTCTAATCTTTTAAAAGCTGTCGCGGTCGACATTCGGATCTCTTTCTATATACCGTTTGAGAAACGTTTAAGTAATTTAAATTGAAATCAATGATTTAATTTTTATTTTTATTTTCTCTACCCTATACTATGTACTTAGTGGATAGAGAAGTTATTATATGCTACCCAAAAATTCTATACCGAAATTTCATCTGGAATACATGTTTTCAGGACCCTTAAATAAAAAAAATAATTCTTAGGAAAAGGTCCATGTGTGTGTGGCGGGGGGGGGGGATGATAGCTCAAAAACGAGGATTTTACTGTCTAATTAAGGTAATAAAAGCTTTTTATCAATGCAATGAAAAGTTACAGATATGAAGTATGATAACGTATAAAAATATACAGATACTGTTCTTATGTTCTGTATGGAAATAAACATAGTGTAAAAGTATTGCTTTAATTCATATATTTCAGGATAGATTCATCCTGGTCTTCCTTTGAAATTTTAACACATAATACAAATAATCTTTATAGGAATTTTTGTAAGGCAATATACAGTTTTGTTCCTGACTATTAAAAATCGGGATGAAGTGAGTGTTCCTCTTGTCACTCTAAAACCTGACAAAGTCTACTTCAGAGGTTTCCTAACGTCCTAACTCAGTTTCTCCAGTGTTCGCGATCTGCTCGAAATGAACTTTGGAGCGTTCATCTTAAGCACAGCCCTTGCAGGCCTGTTTCAAAATGCAGTGCCAAATATTTCTGGTTTCTAATAAAACAGCGCATCCCTGTTATTACAGCGAGCCGACTTCGCACGAATTGCCTGAGAACCCGTTCTCTGCAGGCAGACATCACAGGTTGCCACTAGTTAGAAGTGTATCTCGATGCCTTAAAATTGCGAGCAGATAATCATATCTACCCTGGCTTTACAAGACCCTCCTCTATCGGCAACATTGAGGAATACGTCATTGGTATTCCTCGCGTGTGTGCGAGATTGCAGTCCCCTTAATACAGCCACTTAATTAAGTAAGTTCTTTTAAATGTACACCATTGCTACCGAGCCAGATGGCTCATTTCTCTTCTTCATCTTTCAGGTCGGCGCAGGTGTGGCTTGAGGCTTTGCAGGCAGATGGCACGGTTGCTTGCTCCGAGTGAAACTATCATTATTATTATTATTATTATTATTATTATTATTATTATTATTATTATTATTATTATTATAGTAATACAGTTCCGGAGTCTGGTTGGAACTCCGGCGCTGTTTACCCTTTGTTCCTCTATTTGCATTTTGCTAACATTTGCTTTGTTGCCTGTTTGATTACAGTTTTGCTGTTTCAATACACATACATATATACACATTTCACAACATATAAATGCACATACTCAAGGCGAGACTCGAACTCACGATCCCCTGCTCCACAAAGTACCAAAGCGAGACACATTTTAGCGAGCGCGGCCATGGGGGACCAGTCTGGTGAGGCTAGTTGGCGTTGTGGAAGCCTCCTTCCGACCTCACGGCGCATGTATACTCTCCAGGGCTGCCATCTAATGAAACTGTTAGGGACTTCTGTGCGTCTCTGCGCTTAGCTCCGTCATTTTCTGTGTGCAGGAAGGGTGGGGTGGGCTGCAATAGATTAGTACTTGATCGCAGTTGCCGAGGTGTCCCCGAAGTTAACATGCTCTAACCTCTACACCATGGCTTTTCGTAGTTCAATAGTGGTATCACATATCCTTCCTGCATTGCGTCCCAGTTTGGCTTTCATTACTAATCCTTTGATGCCAACTCCATCCAAGTCGCTTTCTTCGGCAGATCATGTTCTCCATTCACTATAGAAAGCGTTTTTAACGATAAATGACAAAGTGGTTATGAAGGAATTGGACATAATTTTTAAATGGTGTAAATGCTTATTTTTTGCATTTTTTTTAAATATGTCATATTTTATATATTATATATACATCTACATTCTTTTACATGTAGGTACAGTGTACAGAGTAGATAGAGAAGGTATCGTACCTATTTCATCAAAAAATTCGATACCAAGATTTCACTGGAACTACACGTTTTAGTCTCCCCAGTATCCTACAAAGGCATTTTAAGAACAAGTCCGTTTATGTGTGTGGTATGTGTGTCCGTAAATACAATAACTCAAAAACGAAAAGTGCATTTAGTATCTTTCAAGGATGCGACACAAAGATTTTGGGGAAAATTCCCCCTCTCTCCAACACAATTTACCTTTTACATGAGAAAACTAAAGAAAATTTTGATTTTTTCAAAAATGGCGCAACCGATTTTGATTAGTATACCTATACTAAAGGTATTTACACTTTATATACTAAGGTATATATACTTTGAATTTTCTGGGATTAGCCTCTGCTGATCGCTTCATTTTAGGTGAATTTTGTGTAGCTCGTAAAGAAATGGATGAAAACGTACTACACGAAAACTGTAAATTCCATTAAAAGACAATTTGTGTTATACACATTTTTGTAGAATTAAGCTTTTCCCAAACATTTCTTGTTATCGGTTTCAATTTTAAACTACTTAAACTCTTCTCAAACGGGAAATCATCTTTCGTTTTGTTTCTTTTGTTGTATTCCTGGTCGTGCAAAGAGCTTCAATTGTTCACATGCTTTTAAAAATAGCTTTAGTCTAGTGTATTCCCTTATTTGGTATTTAACGTTATTTTTGTTTTATCTATGCTGTCCACACATACACACACACACACACACATTTTTCTAAATATATATATATATATTTCTTTAATTCAGGAGGTTCAAAACAATATTTGCAGTGAAATGTTTGTATATAATGCTTTCTCGACGTGGCGTGGCCGAGTGGTTAGACAGCGCGTCCGCGTCTCGGGTTCGATGGACAAGCAACATCTGGGCAGGCTTTCTCCGGATCCTCCGGTTTCCCCGCCACTCATCCACCAATTGCTTCATCACCACCTTTCCTATCATTCATTTCGCTTGCATTTCATATCATCCACTTCCTCTCGCTCACGCCTGGCTACTGGCCGACTATTCGTTCCAGGTTCTTTATTCTGACAGGCTTCTGACTCCTAGCATTTGCTTTTAAGTTCAATGGGGGGGGTGTCAGTTTGAGATATTATATGTACTGTCACGGGACAAAAAGTTATTCAGAAAGGAAAGATAAATCATAGCTAATAATATAAATTATACAAATAAGGGAAATATAAATGTACATTGAAAATGGGAAGGGAAGAAGGATCTCAAACACATCTAAGTAGCCGAGTTGTCACGAGCTGGTAGTACCGTATACCGATAGGGTAGAGCATTGACCCGAAGGGGATGAGAGGACACTGCCCGAGGGGAACATAACGGGGAAAAAAGAAAACAATGCTCCCACTGGCCAAGGGACACTTTTTGAGGCACTTGGCGTAGAACATAGACAGAACCAAGATGTGATATTTAGGGTCCGTGGTGGAGTTAGCTGTGAGTGAAAATAGTTATTTTAATACTGATCAGAGTACGGACGAAATCACTGCATCAAAAGTTCAAATAATAATAATAGTCGAGGGCGCATAAAGTATAGTTTCACAGTAGAAAATTTAAGAGGAATGCGTGTGTGTTCAACGGCCGAAAAAGGCCGAACTAATTGAATAAAGCACCTGTCGTGCCACACCCTGAAAGAGTTTTCATTCTAGCAAAATATCTTCTCTATTATGTGCATTGTGCATACGTGCAAGAGAAAGCAAGTCTGATTGGAACTATCGACTGTGAAGCATCTAATAAACGAATCTTACAGAAATGATAACCATATAGGAATGAAATTAAAACGCATACAATACAGGAAAGTGGAAGCGACACTAATAGGATATACTAAATTATTATTATCCTGATCATATATATGAATTTTATCAACAAATCTGTCAGATCATTAAAGCCAGACCATCGTAAGATAATAGTGCATCTGCAACTTAGGTCAAGTTCCACCTCACACAAGAAGCAATAAATCTGCGGGCAATGCACAATAAGCTACGTGGGAGGTATGACTCACTGCATTATACGCACGCCCTCGCAACAAAACCGTATCAATTGTATTGTTATTAGGAATTGGGTTTCGGTGTTGCTTATCTCATGCAAAGATACAGCACACCTGCCTCTGCTGCAACAAAATATCAGCTACTGCCTTGATGTATTTATCAACAGTACTGCAACCTCAGCTAACATTTGCACAAGCAAGGAACACGTTTATGCAATAAAAATATCCTTATGGAACAAAAAGGAAAATCCTTTACTTCGTATATAGCACATAGTTTCAATATGTGCCTTAGGTAATCACAAATGTACTAAATATATTGGTATTGGTAAGTGAGGGGTGAATTGAGTAAAACTAAATTTGCCCAAAATTTGCCCAAAATTCAAACTTTTCAGAGCAAATGAAAACATTGGTACTATTAACAATACTTTTAGTTTATTTTTATACTCAAATTCCAATTTTTATCTTAATGAAAGTGGAATCTACGAGTATAAAATAAACTGTAAAGTATATTTTTGTATAAAATAGCTAAAAAGGCTAAAAGTATTCTAATATATAAATAAAGATTTATAAAATCATTTATATACCTACAATAACGTAAAAACGAAATAATTTAAAGTATTATATAAATATGTAATACCTAATAAGGTATTGTATTGCATGCCCGAAATTAAATTATTTCCTTTTTCTGTACACATACTAAAATAAAATAAAAATCCGCAATACTCTGGCACCTAATTCCTTAAGACAAATTAATATAATTTGTTAAACATTTAAAATATTTCTTACATACATTATTTTATAGATACATTTATCTAATACTACTAAATACTACTCACTAAAACAACCAAATTAAAAATTATGCTATACAATTCTTAAATCAAAATATATTAACTTAATATCATTATTTGAAACATAATTTTATATAGGCATATTTTATTACATTATTCATTAATTTATTGTTTATCTTAATTATTAAATTATCGTCTTTATTTACTTGAATTTACACAATTAAAACATTAAAAATGTTAATTACAAAATTTTATAACAAATTATCATCTCTAAATTCTTACTATCTTTTAAAACATAAATATTGTACTAAATATTTTATTATTCATAAATTATTTATTAATTTCAACTATTTATTATTTCTCTCTCTCTTAAAATTTTCTATTTTTTGTATTTATTTTTATATGTGCATAGAAAGTATTGTATTGCAACAAAAATTAAATGCCTAGATTTCCCCGGTAATTTATCTATGTTTTGTGGTTTCCTGAATCAAAAGGATTTTAGTAACAGGTCCGTGTGTGTGTGTGTAAACAGCGTAAATAAAAAAGGTAAGGTGGGTTAAATACCAAACTTGACATTTAATTTTAGCATTTTCCAAGGTTGCGACACATAGGTTTTCAAAAAACTCCCCCACCCCAAACTGCCCTTTATATGGAATATTTTATATTGATTTTATACATAAAAAGAAAATTTTTATTAAAATAACGTATATTAAAGCTATTTACATGGCAAATAAAATTAAATTATCTTGAATTGTTAACCATTTTATTTCCAAGATATTCCTTCAATTTTAAAGTACTTAAAATATTTTCCAAACGGGAATTTGTGATTCCTTTTTCTCGTTTGTTTTACTCCTGATCATGCAAAGAGAACCCGAATTTGAATCACATGGCAACCAGCTTTTGAAATATTTGACTATGGCTATAGCGATTTTTTTTGTAGTATTTTATGCTCGCTTTTACTACTATGGCACCGCAGGCGATGACACTGATGATACATGGAATGAAGATAGAGCACCGGAGAAGCCAGAGTACCCGGAGAAAACCCATTCCTGCGCCGCTTTATCTATAAGTCACATGCGGTCGCTTAGGTGAGAGGCGAGTGCTCTAAGCACTCGACCACGGCGCGGCCCGAGCGATTTATTTGGATTCCAGGTTAACAAGTTCACATATCGCAGATCTATCTTCTTAAAACATTTTGTACCTATGATTTTTATTAAATTATTTACGTTTCAAATAACAAACTAGTGTCATATTAGTAATGGCTATGAAAGTTATTTATGGTCTTTCTCTAACTACTCAGCGTCCGAGTCAATACTGAGGGTGAAAGGCCGCTTAATTTTACTCAGAGGCCTCTTATCAGGCATTACGTGTCGTAAATCTACACCGCGTGACCAACGGCTTTACTTCCCTTCTGAAGTAAGCCATGGTAAGGATTTTTACGGTACCAATGTTCTCCGCCGAGTTTGAACCCGTGACCTTGGGTATATGAAGTTAGAATGGTAACCATTACACCACGGAGGACAACTAGTAATGAATAGCATGCATAAAGAATTGCATAGTCAACAGTGTAAAATTATGAGAGAATACTTTTCCTTTTAAAAGATGATTTTAAAAAGGAATTTCCATCATATATATTACGATGTAAGGCAGAATGTGATAATTATGAAAAATTTGGGTCACTTCCATCGTATATGCCTGGAGTTTTACCTATTGGCCTCTTCTTAAACGATCTCTTAAGATATACCTTGTAACTTTAGCTTAAAAACAGCGTTTTTAATGTTTTGTTGACCATTGGGAGTCTCCCAATAAATCACTTATCTTTCGCATCTGGTCATTTGCGGTTTCATTAGCCACTTCTAAATTTATTTCTGTCATTTGCAATTTACTGACATACTTATCACATGTTTAAGCTATTGCTTCATTAGCATTGTAATAGTGACATATTTTTAAAGGTTTAATTGAAAACAGCAATAATAAATCAAGGTTCTCAGTCCATTTTTAGGATACAAGTTATTTATACGTTCCAAATTATGTATTGTCCTTTACAGTATAACCGATTTAATTTACTAGGAAGGTTTGCGAGATCCAATAAAACATTCTGGACAATTTTAAACTGGTTTCAGCAGCCAATGAGGGCAAAGGCCTCTTGCATGTCAAGATGACTTGTCAAGCATGCCGGGAGGATACTTATGCATAATAATGTACTATTTGCAAACTTAAGAAAGAGGAAATGACAATCGATATCAGAGCTAATACTTCTATGCTCTATGTATACAGCAGCTAGAGAAGGTATTTTATTCCATCCAAATATTCGATGTCAACTTTTCACTGGTAAGTATGTGTTTTAGAACCCCCTGAATCAATAAAAAATAATTAAAAAGAGTTGTGTTTGTAAATATACCTTAAAAACCTGGTATTTAGGTTCAGCCTATTTCAAAAATGTGACACGAGAATTTTAAAAAAAAAAATCCCTCACTCCAATCTACACCCTACGTGCAAACGTTTTTCAAAAATGTTGATTTTCTAAAAAAGACCAGCATTTTGATTAAAATATCATATGCACAAGATATTTTTATAACTAAAATGTATATTTTGAATTTTGTGAGAATGGCCTGTGAAGCTGTCTTCAATCTGGACGACTTTTGCATAACTGGTTATTTGTAAGGGATTAACAAAATACTTACTACACGAAAAATGTAGATCTCGTTAAAATACACAATTTTTGTCATGCAAATTTTGTGCAATTAGCCACTTATGAAATATTCTTTATTATTGATTCCAATTTAACAAAACATGAATTTTTCAAACGGGAGGTCGTTACTCATTTTTCTTTCTCAACCAAAGAGAACGGCAAACTAAAACCCATTATTATTTATGAGTGTGTTAGTTATTCATAATGTTAAACATTTTCAGAAGATTCGTTGTATAGGAAACTTATCAATTTTTATACTCGGCTACTCTTTAAACAGTTTTTTTTTCTAATTATTAATATTATAGTAAGAGGAGGTAGCAATTATATAGCGACGGCTTTTAAAATATTTGAATTCCGCTTTAGCTTAATATTTTTCCTTATTCCTCTTACACAAGAAAATAATATGTAACAAAACCGTCCTGCTTTTATCTTAATAAGCGTGAAGTGAATAAAAGCTGTAAGAATAGTTTGTTGCATCACTGACAGAGAAAGCTATGCGAGTGTAACACATATTTTTACTTTTTAGAGAAGATATTGTAGTGCACCCAAAAATTCGAAATCGAGATTTCACCGGAAATATATGTTTTGGGGTCCCGTGAGTCCGAAAAAAAGCATTTTTAAAAAAAGGCCCGTGTATGTGTGTGTGGACAGCATAGCCCAAAAACGAGAAGACCGTTATATACCAAACTTGGTATTTAGGTTTAGTATCTTTCAAGGATGCGATACGAAGAGTTTCAAAAAAATCCCCCCACCACAAACTACCCTTTATATCGAAAAAATTTCGATTTTTTTATTTTTTTAAAAATGGCTCTAACGATTTTGATTAAACCCCCGTTTATTAAAGCTATTTATGTCCGAAATTAAATGTATATCTCGAAATTTTTGGGAATAGTCTCTGAAGACCTGTTTATTCTGGATGAATTTTGCTTAACCGCTAAACCGTAACAGACAGAATAAAACTTACTACACAAAAATGTACAACACGACAAAACACACAATTTATGTCCTTTACGTTTTTGTTGTGGAGGTAACCGTTTCCGAGATATTCCTTGTTATTGGTTTCAATTATGAAGTACTTAAACATTTATCAGACAGGAAGTGTTCGTTTTCCTTTTGTTCTACTCCTGGCCAAGCAAAGAAGTGATTTGCAATGACAATCGCATAACGATAGCATTTAAACATTTGAGAATTACTTTAGCATAGGGCATTCCCATATTCCCTTCTACTTATATGGAATTAAGTAATAAGAACATTCTGCTAATTTTTATCTCGATTATCATTGTGTACAAAGAAGAAGAATCTTTTGTAGGAGGTTTGTAGAGCAGCTAGAGAAAGTCATGTGAGTATAACATCAGATTTTTTTCATAGTATCCCTAATAATTTTTTCAACCAACATTTTCGTGACTCTTTGCGTATTCCTGGAAGAATGCGTAGTTTCATATCCTGCAGTTAACTTGTTGATATTGGTAAGATTTTTATTATCTGTATGTTGGTGTACTTGAGAAATGGTAAAACATTTTCTGTCCAATTATATTCGCTTCCCTTCAAATATGCCGTTTCAGTCGCTTTTAACTTTTGGCTGTACACTTTATATTTTGTGTACGCGTGGCCAGCTAGCTATATTTAAAATTGCATGGACTCTTTCTCAGGCGATTAGTACGAGGAGCAACTGTTACTGAATAAATTAGTAGGTTTTAGAATTCAACTATAAGATTTTATGTCACTCACGAACTTAGAGGAACGAAACTTCAATTCAGTTAACACATCGATAACATAATAAATATAGTGTACAATATCAATATAAAGCTTAGGTCGATGGATTTTTTCTTAATGGCGTGTAATACGCACACTTGCCTCTCTTATTACTCACTTCAATTCATTTACAAATCATTTTCATCTTTCACAATAAACAGATCAAATTATGTTCACTAATTTTCCACATATCTTTTTAAGTGAATATACTTCTTCAAGAGATTAATTTTTCTCTAAGTTTACGGTACACATTATCTTGATATTCAACGAATGTATATTTTCTTGTTTTTCTTCTCAATCCTCAAGCAAAATGTTAAACAAAATCCAGAGGCTATGTATTCCTAATTCTTTTGTCCTTTCTTTAAGGAAATAATCTAATAAACATTCATATACATTCGTTCGTCGTTCATATTTTTATACGTAAATTAATGTTTTTAATTACTAATACTACAAATTACAGGCAATTACATAATATTTCAAGGTTACTTAATAACTTTCCGTTGCAATGTTCAGAAAAGAAATATAGCTTTGAAATTTGGTCTTTAGGGAAGCGAAAAATTGTGTATTCCACCTACCAACTTTACGTGACAACTGCTCTAAAAATCACCTCCCCTCTTAATTAAGGAAGTTATATTTTGAGGGGAAAAAAACCAATGTATGCATAAGAAACTCTTATGTATCATAAACAAATGCCTTTCTCTATCTGTTTTAAACACACCATTCTTTATCTATTCCATGCTAATTGAGATAAACATTAGCTGGATAGTTTTATTGCAATGATCTTGTAGAGGAAAAGGTAATACCAATAGTTAAACCAATACTAAAATATTTTAAAAGATGGTCGCTCTGTGATGAAATTTAGAATCATTTTATTTGTAAGACCAGTATAAAAAAAATCCAATAACTTCTCCTTGAAGGAAAATATTGGGAAAGTTAAACCAAAAATCAGGAATATATTCAAAAAATATATATTGACATTATTTGTGTGTTTTAAATAGATCCCATTTTTGTGTGGTAGGGTTTTGTCCATCACTTATGGTTTACCTATTATTAAAAAGTCATGCAGAATGAAGCGAACTTCAGAGGCTATTTCCTAAAAATTGAATGTTTGCACTTTATTTCTCATGAAAATTTCTTAAACATATGATAATCTAATCAAAATTGTGTGTCATTTTTGAGAAAATCAAAATTTTCGAAAAAGGTTCTATGTAAATGATAGTTAAAGGGTAGGCGGATTTTCCCCAAAAATCTTCGTGTCACGTCCTTGTAAGATTGAACGTCAATATCAAATATTCTCGAACGGACTTTTCGTGTTTTAGATACAAACACACACACATTTTAGGAATGTGTTTTCTTGAATGCATGGCTCTTCAAAACAGGCATTTACTGTAAAATCGTTGTATCAAATTTTTGAGTGAGCATTTTGTCATACTACGAACACTGCACGAGAAACTAAAAATGATAACGAAACTACGAAACTACGAAACTCGTATATAAAGTTGCATTTGAGACTTTTAATTTGGGAATACTAAATGGAAATAATGTATAGTTATTTCACAGAGTAGTGTCTAATTTATTAATCTACATTTTCGAATTCTAAAATCCAATTTGAACCTATTTATATTTGTCTAGTACTTGAAATAACTCCGAATTTCGAATATTAACTTTTTCCAAAATGATCCTGTTAAAATTTGTATATCTCTTGGCGTCACACATTTCATTTATACTAATGCCTCGTACTCTATGACCGTGGATGAGTAGCTAGATCACTCGCCTTCCATCTAGGCGGCCCTGGTTCGATCCCCAGCGCCCGGATGTGGGATTTGTAGTGGACGAAGCGGGTTTTCTCCGGGTCCCGCGGTTTCCCCGCCACTCATTCCACCAATCATCACTCCTCCGATCATCAAATTTGCTTACATTTCATAGCATTCACTTCCTGGCTTCGGGCCGACCTCTCGTAATAGGTTGTCCATGTTGTGCCGTTGGATGCCCGATAGACTTCTGACCCCTTGACTTGCAAGTCCTAGGGGGTGTCAATACTACAAGTAGGGGGAGGGTAAGCCAATTACGAAACGACCCTCTATTCATCACGTGGCATGTTTTCGTCTCATCATGAATGAATTAGCCGCGTAATACGTATCCTTCATACTATTTTAAGAGAAGTCAAACTCTACTTCACTAATTTTTAAGATGACAAAAACTCCGGCGATTTGTGGCCCCTAGCTCAAAAACATCATTTTCTTCCATATTAAGCTCTAGTTACTTATTACTTTTTCCCCTTCTTTCTTGAGTGCTTTCTGTTTAAAGTCTGTGTTCCTTTACGTTCCCGGCAGTTAGATGTGAAACCTTCACAGACTTTGTTATTGGTAGATACGATTGTCAACTAGTAGGTATAACCTTGATCACTGCATTACATCCATCTCGGTTTTTATATCGCTATTTCACACCATTTCTTGTGAGATGGTAATTAGGGGCGTCCACCCTCTTGCTTAGCAGTCCTTACTACAGACTTCCAAATGGGTTGAGGTTTGTCCTCGAGCGCCACCAGGCCGGCAGCCAATTAGAGTGCTATTGTGATGCTATATTGCATTCGCACTTAACAGGGCAGTAGCGGGCTAAATGATTCCGCCTCTCGTGAACAGTACTTGCGCTAAGACAAAATATTCAAATTTTGCAAAAAATAATTCACGGAGAAGATAGGGGGTAATGCTCGTAGCAGAACCGTAAAAACAACAGATTTTTAGCTCAAATAGTTTTCATAATACACATGAATAAACAAAATGTTGCCAGGCTGATTTGCATGCTCAGTGTGCGAGTGAGAGGAAAATATGAAAAGAGTGGGGGTAGTGACCTGGCAATGCAGATCACGATAATGCATCTCATTTGCTGCAGCGTAGTACTCTTACCATTTGGGGGGGGAAAAAGAATATTATAGTAGTATATTTTCTTTTCACTCATGCTGCTTAAATTGTCAATTCAGTTTTATTTATAAAATAAATTACGCTGTTCAAGGGCTTGTGGCCTGAAGGCGTAATAATACGATCAGCGTTACACACGAAATACAAACAGAGAAAGCGCACAATGTACATAACAATATATTGTTTATTCTTGTTCTTTTTTTTTTTTTAATTTTATCAATATCTCTTTCAGCGCTAAAACTGATATCTATTATAAATATTTGAAATTAGACACTTGTTTCAGACTGACTATGTACAAACTTTTTAGACCATTTTAATTGTCTTTAAAAGCCATACTCTCTTGTATATCTTAAATCATATAGTTTACATTTTGTTTAATGCTTACAAGAATTTCCGTGAACCTTCATTTGTCTGAATTATGAAGATATTTGGGCAATATTTCACATGATCGCGTTTCGTATTCGCTTACTAACTTCATAGTCATTTCTGTAAACATTTCTGAATCAGTGCACACTATTTGTTCATTTTTCACGGTCGAATTAGAAGAGCAAAATGGCATTTCTTAGGAAAGGAAAAAAAAACTGAAGCAATAAGGTTAAAAATCGTTTTCCTCATATGAACGTAGATATCATCAATGATCAGAAATGTGAGGGTAAAACAAGACACAGTCACATTAATGGAAGAGTAATTGCGACTTTGACCAGTCACTTTAACATGCGACGAGTGACAGAAGTAAAAAATGTGAAGAGTCACGACGGTGATGGTTGTTGAATTCGTGACACGATGACAAACTACATTTATGACAAGTTTTCCGAATCTTCATCCAAACTTGAGGTCGGACGTTTTATCATCATATACTACCTACATCAGCAATATGGTTACACAGCATTAATTTATAACTTATATGCGAGCTTCAAACTCTATAGTACACACTGGTTAATAATAAATGCCAAGCACTAATCATTATAACTAAACCACGATCAAAGCAGTCATACCTAGTACGAAAAGTATTGCATTTTACCGTAAAATTTCATATTAAGATGTCACTGGAATTGCTTATTTTAGTGACCCCATGTATAAAAAATTGCAAAAAGGTCCTTGTGTGTGTGTATGTATGTCTGTGTGTATCATGAAGAGTCTATTAAATACCATACCTGATATTTAAATTCAACATCTCTCAAAGATGGGATACAAAGATTTAAAAAGCTCCCCTCTCTCCACACCGAACTACCCTGTACATGGAAATATTTTAGAAAATTCAGATTCCTTCAAAAATAGCTCTAACGATTTTGATTACAATACCTTGTATTTACGACACAAATAAAATATTTATCTTGAATTCTCTGGGATTATTCTTTGGAGACCTCTTCAACCAGGGTGTCGTCGTTGCATAACTGATAAACCGTAAGAGATAGAAAAGTAACTTACTACACGAAAAATGTAGCTCTTTTTGACTTATACGTGTAGTGTTAAAGGCAAATTGTGTTTGTCTTTTTTTTCTACTGTGTTTTACTTGCTATACTATATAATTAGTAGATAGAGAAAGTATTTAATTTCACCCAAAAGCTCTATATTGAGATTTCATCAGCAATACACATTTTTAGGCCCCTAAAACAAAACAACAATATTTTTAGAACAAGGGTGTGTATGCGTGTGTGTGTGTGTGTGTGTGTGTGTGTGTGTGTGTGTGTGTGTAAACAGCATAGCTCGTTACCAAAATGTCAGTGCTTAAGTTCATATATTTCAAAGGTGAATCTCGAATATTTTAAATACCACCCACAACTACCTTTATCTTGTAACATTTTTCTTTTTTTTCCCAAAATGGTGTATCTACTTTTATTAAAATAAAATATTTACAAGACAAGTAGAAAGTATATTCTGGCTTTTCTGAAAATAAACTTCTGAGGACCTGCTCATTTTAAGGAATTTTGTGTAATTTTGTATAACAAGGAAACGTTAAGGGATAGACGAAAATGTACTGCAAAAAATTTGATCTCTTTAAAACGCACAGTTTGTGATATAAACTTTTTGTGATATGAACTATTTCCGAGATATTCGTTATTAATGGTTATAATTTATAGTAATTTTTAGCTCCTTTTGAATTGCATTTGCTTCTTGTGATTGCACGAAAGCAGCATAGAATTTTAAGGCCAGTATATAGCGCCCTTGTTTTTCAACATTTGACTATCACTATTCTATTTATATCTATAACGAAATGTGGAAAGTAGTATTTCACATAACTTTATCCCAGTTAAAGTGAAGCAGAAAAATAAACTTTCTCATGAATAGTTTGTCAGAATTATTTTTCTCGTTTGCAATATCGTGACCATCTATGCATAACATTTATTTGAAATGAAATATCCGTAGCTATTAGCATATTTTACATACATTTCCTACGCAGTAACAAAGTTCTGCCTAACTCAAATGTGTTGCTTTATTGTTCAAAATATCTTATTTTAATACACAGAATTTAATAGCGAGTACGTAAAAGAGATTTTAATCTGATCCCCTTTCAGAAGTGTTTTGAGAAAATCTCTGTTATTTATCGTTTTCCACAACTTTTATTTCAAGGCTTTGTCAAATGTACTTGACTACATTCAGTTCTTTTTCGATGATTTGCTTTAAACTGAAGGATTCATTTGTTGATCAGCCTTGTTTAAATCGCTGTTGAATAACATAAAACTTGCCTGGTATCGTGCGTTCTCCCTCCAAAGGCATGGATGCCTGAATATTTACAGTCAAGCGGTATAGCTCAGGCGGTTTCGTTGTGGCCCGCATTCAAGAAGTCCCGGGATCAATCCCTGTGGTCCATAGGCCTATTCAGTGGTTTTCCTGGGCCACCAGGCGGATGCCCGAATTTTCGGGCTACAATTTCCTGTTCCTAGCATTTTCCTCTTTCAGGGTTGAAGGACCAGGCGATGGTGTTCGGCGGGCTGCGGCTGGTTGGTGAATCTGCGGGTATAAAAATCTGCGAGTATAAAAATAATACTGTAAGTATTATAATAAATTCACTAAAAATAATTGGAATACACATCTTATGTATTTATTATTCTGACCATTTTCTATTTCTCGTGTAGGCTATTATGCTTTAAAAGGTTATCCTGGCATCGCCAACAGAACGGCTCGATCGGGACTCGCCTTCGGGTTTGGGTTTCTCTCTGGGGTTCCGCCGGGGAGCTCAGAACCCATAAGCACGGCCTAGGGCGGCGTCTCAAGCGTTCCAACTGCAGCCTTTAAGGACTCCGTTTATTCTAGCACCCGTTGTCATCAGCATCTAGTCGCCTTTATGACTATCTCATTCCTCCCTCCCTGGAGTTACGTAAAAAGCAAAGAGCTACAAGCGCCTACACTGGGTGCGTTAGGGTCCCGGACCGTTTGTAATCCTAATTCTAAGTATATTTAAATATTGTAACCGAACGACGTGACACAAGCGGTAGTGCACATCCTCCGAATTTCCTGACTCTCCTTTTCCCGTTCATCTGATTGGTTTGTTTCGGGGTTGTACATTGTATCTCGTCACTGCATGCAGGTAAAATGGATGCTCTCTGGTTACTCCGGCAGTTGTTCTCCGCAGTGTACCATGCTAACTTTATATATCCAAGGTCGCAGGTTCAAACCCGGCGGAGGACGATGGATTTTTTCACGCCTGAAATCCTTAGCATGGCTTCCTTCGCAAGGCAAGTAAAGTCGTTAGTTACGTGTCGTAGATTTACGGCACGTAAAAGTACCTCAAGCCTAATAGAGAAGCCTCTGAGCAAAATTAAGCGGTCTTTCACGTCCAGTATAGAATGGGACACTGAGAACCACAGACCAGACCAAACCAGACCAGACCAGACCAGACCAGAGCAATTGGCAGGCTGAGGGCAGCCCGAGGTGTGATAGACGTGTCCCTGTTCTCGGAGAGAACTTAACCACGTTCTACTGGGATTGTGGGTTTTTGCAGGATGGCGGGTGAGTTTTGGGGTTGTGGAGTGACAGGAGGAGGCAAGTATTGCTCCTCGACGGTTGCCTGTCATGGTGCAACGGCCCGTGTGCACCGCTGGTGTGGGTTTGTTCAAAATGTTTATTTTGGGTTTTTAATTTTGATATCTATCCAAGCAACTCTTGAAGAATTGTAAGGAGCTTAGCCGTAGCAGCTGTTGGAGGTGCTCCTTCGTTACCGGGGATGCCCGAAAGCCATGCGGGGAAGCCGGTATCGCCTGAAGCGGCGGTTTGTGGGATAAAATTATTTTTCAGGTACCGGGAATCGAAGCCGAGCCTCCTGGGTGAAAGCCAGGTATCCTAGACACTAGATCATACCGGATTTTTATAACCACAGCAACTAAAGAGCGTCCAGAAATAACACGCCATTTACATTTTACTCCGGCAAGTAGTCTGTCACAGGACCCTCAGTGGGAATGTTTAAGCCCGCAGGGGGAGTACAGTCGGTGTACTACCGATAGGATATATATACAAAAGATCTAGGTCAAGATGACATATCCCACGTATCCTTATCCTATATAACATAGCATACAAAATCAACGGCTGTGACCTTTTTTGTAGTGCAAGCTCTTTATGGCGAGAAATATGTTTTGTTTAAGATATTTTTACTTTCTCCAGCATTAATGTACAATGCACTTAGTAAGTAGAGAATGTATTGTATTCCACCCAAAATGCAATACCAATATTTCACACGAAATGCATGTTTTGAGAAACCCTTTAGAAAAATTTCTATGTGTGTCTGTGGACAGCATAACTCAAAAGCGAAAAGCAAATTAAATACCAAATTGGTATTTAAGTTTAGAATCTTCCAAGGATTTGACACAAATTTTTCTTTGCAAGGAACGTTTTTTCGAAATGTCCATTTTCTAAAAATTGGCTATGATTTTGAGTAAAATGCCGTACAATAAAGATGTTTAAATGGCAAACAAAATTCATATCCTGAATCTCTTGGGATTAGCCTCTGAAGTCTTCTTTACTCTGAATGACTTTTGCATATCTGGTTAACCTAAGAGATAGAACGAAAACTTACTGAACAAATATTGGATTCAATTTTATAATACATAAACTTTTCTGAAACGGAAAATCTCATTCGTTTTTTTTTTTTTTTTTTTTTTTTTTTTTTTTTTTTTTGCTTACTCCTGATCATGGACAGAGGACCAAATTTTAATGACAGTCATATAGCGACGGCTTTTAAAAGATTTCAGGTCGCTTAAACCTAGTTTAGACATTGCCTTAGTTCTTTATACGTAAAAAGGAAATGACACTGAGTCCATTTCTGTTAATGTTTATCTTGATTAGCATTATACAAAAGAATAATCTTTTGTAAGAATAGTTTCTTTGCAGAACAGATAAAGTCATGTGGATGAACATACCAGATTTGTTTTCAGACGATCCTGTTTTGAACTAATTTGTGCAATAGCGATGATATAGTAATGATGGAATAATAATAATAAAATAACATTTTGTTAGTTATTGAGCTGACAATTGCTAGGCTCACATCAGCGTCGCCGATGTACCAACATTTTGTCCCAAGTTTTGCATGCCAGTAAAACTTCAGACATCAGTGTAAACGACACCTAAAAACATTTGGGCCAGGTTTGAACCGCGTCCTTGGAATCAGAAGGCTAGTACCAAACCAACTGAGCCACCAAACCAACATGAGGATGCAATGTTGGCAACTTTCCTTTGTATTGATAATGGAAGAAACCGCAGCACGTGTTAACATCATCCTCGACATTTCACCGGATTATAACGCAAATGTCGGAAGAATAATGAACTCGCAACCTTTAGCATACTTGGCACAGAAATGAAAGGTTATAGCCAGCGATGAGAAGTTGCTGACAATACGAGCCAAGGTTCGATATCAGAACCGTGACCACGAGGAGGTTGTTATCCGAAATGAATATAATCAGAGCAAAAGCCACAGTAAGTGCGACACTGTTTTTGTAACCGTTAGATTATATAGACGGGCAAATGGGAACTCGGCCGCAGACGTTCATGAGCCTCTCCACCACAACAATCCGCGAGAAAATTGCAACTGGCCTTAAGGAACTGCATCGTGTTGAGACCTAACAATAACATAACAATACATGACCATTCACATGACTTACACTACTTCTCTGCAACACATTATTGTTAAAAAGCTTATGGTTCTATTTAATTCATGCTAATCGAGAAACATTAGCAGAAATATTCTTATTACTTGCTACCTTGTGAGTAGAAGCGAGATAAGGACCATAGTTAAAGCGATAGTCAAAAGCTGGTTGCTATGCGGCTGAAGTTCCTTTATTTCTATAGACACGAGTTGACAAATTCCTGCATGACAAAAGTATAAGTTTTTCAAAGTTGGAACCAAAAACAAGGAATATCTTAAAAACGATCAACCTCACGAAAAAAAATTGTACAACATAAGTTGTGTGTTTTAATGTGCTCTAAATTTTTGTGTAGTAAGTTTTTGCCCATCTCTTACTGTGTAGCAATTATGCAAATTTCCGTAAAATTCGTTCAGAATAAAGTAGTCTTCAGAGGTTATTCTCAGAAAATTCAAGATATACAGTTTATTTGTCAGGTAAACATTTTTAACATACGATATTTTAATCAAATTTGTTAAAGCCATTTTTGATAAAATAAAAATGTTCGAAAAAAGTTCCATGTAAAGGGTAGTTAGAGGGGGGGATTTTCTTGAAAATCTTTGGGTCGCATCCCTGGAAGATACTAAACTTAAATCCCAAGTTTGGTATTTTGCCGACTTTTTGTTTTTGAGTTATCGTGTTCACAGGCACACGGACACACACATACACGGACCTTTTGTGAAAAAAAATTTTTTTGGATACAGGGAACCCTAAAACGTATATTTCCGGTGAAATCTCGGTATCGAATTTTTGGCTGGAATTCAATACATTCTCTATAAACTATATACATAATGCGTATAGAGAAAGTAAAAATTAACTTATACGGTTGTTAGGGATGTAAGTGTAGATATTTGTAGTTTTGATTAAGGACAGTGTAATGAGCAACATTACATCAATAGTTGCTTTATTTGAGGACGTATAATTTTACTTATTAAGAGAGATTTTTTCAGGATGGTTAGTATCTCCATAGGCGTGGCACACTCAAGGCATACGTATTCATTTCCTCAGAGGAAGGCATAAACTAGAGTAGGCCTCGCTTAACGAGTGTTATATCGGAACTTGGAATGTTTTCTGCAAGACCAATGACCCCACACTACCTAGGCCAGCGGGTCACGCATTGAGGTGTGAAAACAGGAAACAAAACCGGTAGTCTATACTGATAGGCGTTGTTCTTATTGTTGCGGAGTTAAGGCCATGCAAAACACAGGTAGTAAATTGTGATTGGTTTGTGGGAAAACTGTTAGAAGAAGACGCATCTAAGTTGATACACATTGACCTACCATTTATCCAAATATTTGTGTCTGAAACCCTAACACTTGTGTGATTTTCCAGGCTAAAATGAGCTAAAATTGCTGAAAAGGTATGTGTATATTAATTCAGCATTGCAGTAAAGAACCACAGGCACCCGCAGTGTCTCGACTTGAAGATCCTCCCTCGTCCTGAACAATAGTTCTGTATATTGGAAAATCTATTTCCGCTTCTATTGATATCCTATATACATAACTGAAATAGGCAATATCACCTAGCATAAGTCTCCCTAAGTGCATGAAAGTCGAAATTTTCCCCTTGAGGAATTTTATCGAATTTTACACTTTGTCTAATAATGTTCCTTTACGGCATATTTTTAATTTTTTTGCTTCTTCTATCTTGACAAAATGTTCCTACGCAGTGTATCATGCTATTCGACTCTTTGTATCTTCCCGAGAACTGAGTGCATCACTCATCTTGATTTTTTCTAGCCACATTGGCAGGATAGAAAAATTACTACAAATTCATATCAAAGTTTTCAAATGTAAATCAACCAGCAAGTCCTGAAAAACTCTTATTACTACAATGCTACAGGGCAAAGTCGGTATCATACAGCAAATGGTAACATATCATAAGCGAAATTATAACACACATACGAGTTAAGAAATTGCGTGAATGATTTGTATGCAATTTTGGTAAGGTTTATTCTGTTGTCAAAAAAGTTATAACAAAAGAATAAAAATGACCATAAAGATGACAAGTAGACAACAAAAATCCGGAAAATGCAAAATAAAATCAAGCCATTTTCCTTCATTGGGACGATACGAATTTATATCCATTCTGCACTTTCTATGATGTCTCAAAAAAAAATCACATTTAATCAACTCCGAGCCATACGGTATGAAGTATGCCGAGAACTTCACTTAACTTAACTTACCATAGACTCTTGGTAAATGCAAAACAAAACATATCACTCACATTAACAGGTCCCGAGTTCGAATCTCGCTTAGGATGAGGAATTCTGATAATGTTTTTTTCGTGGCTTTCCTTTATCCTGTCGATTAACTTTAAGTTCCATAGATCATTTGAGCACCATTTTGTCGGTTTCTACCATTGTCCGACATAACCAACCAGGTTAAAAGACTACAAAAGTGACAACATATGGTGGACAAGTTTTTACTTTCTCTACCACGCATGCAATCCACTAAACATTCGCTGGAAGCACACGTTTTGGGGTTTCCTAGAAGAAAATTATCTTTGGATAAAGGTTCAAGCGTATGTAGCTATATGCTAAATGTTCATCTTTCAAAAAGAAAATTTCGGTTGAATATAATTTGGTAGTTCAGATAAGCATATTGAAGAAAATTCCCCTAACGTAAAATACTCTTTACTTTTAAAGATTTTCTAAATATTTTTCTTTTGCATAACTTGCATACCGTAAACGGTAGCAAAGCTTATTGTAAAAAAAATGTAGATTTCGTTAAAATACGCCGTTTTGGAGTTAACTATTTCCAAAATATTTCTAGTTATTGGTTTCAATTTTAAAATACTTACACATGCCTCAAACGTGATGTTATTCGTTTTATTTTGCTGTTGGACATGCAAAGAAAAGAGACTTTCAATAACATCACAAAGCGACCAGCAAAGATTTCACTAAGGCTAGTGTATTCCTTATTCCTTTGTATCTACAAAATAAAGAAATTTATTTGATGTTAATCCGATTATCTTGAAATAATTAGAAGATTACGCCTTTTAAATATAGTTTGTTGAGAAGAGTAGAGAAACGCATATGAATGTAACAATCAGCATTTTTACCTACATCAAATATTTTCAATAGTTTTCTAAATAACTGTTTGTAGGGCTTGCCATGAATATGGTGCAAAATTGAAGAGATAAAATAAAATTGATGTAGAGTCAGAAATAAATCAAACAGTGTCGATACCTGAAAAAAAGAGTTAATGCTATTGGGAAATTCCAAATGTCTATATTTTGTATAAATTTTTCTGAAAATTTTACTGTGACTGAATTACTATTATATTAATATGAATACCAAATGTCATTCAAACTGCATAAATAGTTGCTAGATAATTTTGTTTCATGAATTTTACTATGTTACCATATTTCATAATGAAACTGTTCCATAGGGCTCAAAATTTTAAAAAAGTTGTTTACAATTTTCTTAACTATATCTTCGAATCACAAACAAAAATTTTACGCGTTGATATTTCAATCGCTATAGTTACTGAATTATCTTATGCTTTTAATAAAATTAGACATTTTGATCTCTAAAATTAATTTTTTTTGGAAAAATTACTATTTGTGTTAGAATAATATTATAACTCCATGGCACGACAGCTCACGGGGAGCCTTGGCCTACCGCCCGGCCGCTGCGTCCCCCATCTCGGTCCACTACAGACGTCATGGATGGGGTGCAGTATTGGAGGGTGAGACGTGGTCAGCGCCTCGAGCCCCTCCCGGCCGGTTAATGCGGTCCTCACGACCTGGAGCCGCGACTTCTCCATCAAGTAGCTTCTCAATTGGCCCCCCAGGGACCTCACGAGGCTGAGTGCACCCCAGTCCAGGTCTCTCAGCGGGGGAAAAATCCCCACGCCGGTACTGGGGATCGAACCCAGGTCTCCCGCTTGGTAGGCAGCTGCGCTACCACCGCGCTAAGGATACGACCTTAGAATAACATTGTTGCCTGTAATATTACAATAGGCTACTTCTGCACAGTCTTTCGTTTATTACTACTGCAGCTACCCAGAATGAGACGTGTTGAACATTTTGAATCTGTGAAAATGTAGTTTTGAGGAAAATGCTGATTTATAAAATAGTCTGCTGGGAAACAAATGTATTTTACAATTTTTAAATGGCTGTAGAGCCCAAAACAAGAATGGGCAACTAAATATTTGTTCTATATGGATGCCTCAAATGTCCGACAATCTTTTGCTTTAAAAAAAAAAGGTGATTTTCAATTTTTTGACCGATTGTGATCAAAATTTCAATTCCAATGTCCCTTAGGTGGTGTTAAAATGCAGGACTATCCAGAACGATAGTGGTTCCAAATAAAATTTAATTATTTACATACGTAAAGGAGTTTGACCTCTGATAAAGTTTTTATAAGCTTCTGTTTTTCTTTTTTAAGAAGTCATATTAAATGATCAATTAAATGAGCGAAAGGATGACCTTGAAGTGGTATTTCACTTTCTTGCAACTAAAGTAGCACAAAATAACTTGTCCACATTCTATAGTAGAGAAAGGAAGGAGTTTGCGTACATACTCCAGGATGCAAAACCCTGCTTTAAAGGATGGAGCCTTTGTCGAATTTAATTATTATTATATTGTAAAGAAAACAAGTTTGGCATTGTTCTTAAAATCGGAATAGCTGCAGATATTGTTACTACTTTCTCTACACGTACTATGTACATAGTGTATAGAGGAGGTATTGTAATTCACCCAAAAATTCCATACCGAGATTTCACCAGAAATACATTTTTTTGGACACCATGAATACAAAAGAAAAGTATTTTTAAAAGAATGTCCGTGTGTGTGTGTGTGTGTGTGTGTGTGTGTGCAGCATAGCTCAAAAACGAAAAGACCGTTAAATACCAAACTTGGTATTTAAGTTCAGTATCTTCCAAGGATGCGACAAGAAGATTTCCAAGAAAATTCCCCCATTCCCGGCTACCCTTCACATGGAAAAATTTTCGAAAATTTTGATTTTCTAAAAACATGGCTCCAACGATTTGATTAAATGTCTTATATTAAAGATATATACCACACAAATAAAATGTATATCTTGAATTTTCTGAGAATAGCCTCTGAATACTACTTTATTCTGGATAAATTTTACGGAATGTTGCCTAACTGGCAAACCGTAAGAGATAGACAAAATCTTACTTAAAAGAAAAGGTAAGTCATGTTAAAACATACAAATTATGCTATATTCGTTTTTTACTTTCTCCATACGCACTATGTACATAGTGTATAGAGAAAGTATTGCACTCCATCAAAAATTCGATACCGAGATTTCACCGGAAATATATGTTTTAGGGTCCCCAATATCCAAACAAAGCATTTTCACAAAAAGGTGTGTGTGTGTGTGTGTGTGTCCGTGTGTCTGTGAACACGATAACTCAAAAATGAAAATTCGGTAAAATACCAAACTTGGTATTTAAGTTTAGTATCTTCCAGGGATGCGACATGTATATTTTGAGAAAAATCTCCCACCCCCAACTACCCTTTACATTAAACTTTTTTCGAAAATTTTGATTTTCTCAAAAATGGCTCTAACGATTTTGATTAAACTTTGTATTAAACATATTTACCTGACAAATGAAATGTATATCTTGAATTTTCTGGGAATAGCCTCTGAAGAGTAGTTTATTCTGGATGAATTTTACTAAATTTTGAATGACTGCTAAACCGTAAGAGATGGACAAAACCTTCTGCACAAAAAACGTAGAGCACTTTAAAACACACAATTTATGTTGTTATATACATTTTTTTCGTAGAGTTCGTCGTTTTTGTGACATTCCATATTTTTGGTTTCTGCTATGAAAAACGTATACTTTTCTCATACAGGAACTTGTCAACTCCTATCCATATAAACAAAGGAACTTCATTGACATAGCAACCAGCTTTTGACTATCACTTTAACCTACGGTTGTCCCTTATTTCGCTTCTACTTACAAGAAAGCGAGTAATAAGACTATTTCTGCCAATTTTTTCTGATTAGCATAAAGTAAATAGAAGTATAAGCTTTTTAAGAATTATTTGTTGCAGGGATATGGAGAAAGTCATGTGAATGGTACACATCAGATTTTTTTCGTAGAGTGGGTTGTTTTTTAGGTCTTCCTTGTTATTGGTTTCAGCTTCAAAAAACATGTTTTTCTCATACGGGAATTTGTCAACTCCTGTCCATACAAACAAAGGAACTTGGACGAATATTTTAGCATATGCTATTGCCATGTTTCCCTTTTACTTGCATGGAAGCAAGTAATAAGACTATTTCTGCCAATTTTTACTTTCTCTATACGCACTATGTACATAATGCATAGAGAAGGTATTGCACTCCACCCAAAAATTCGATACCGAGATTTCACTGTTTTATGGTCCCCTGTATCCATAAAAAGCATTTTTAGAAAAAGGTCCGTGTTTGTGTGTGTGTGTGTGTGTGTGTGTCCGTGCGTCTGTGAACACGATAAATCAAAAACGAAAAGTCGGTAAAATACCAAACTTGGTATTTAAGTTTAGTATCTGCCAGGGATGCGACACGAAGATTTTGATAAAAATCCCCACCCCAAACTATCCTTTACATGGAACATTTTCCGAAAATTTTTATTTTCTATAAAATGGCTCAAACGATTTTGATTAAAATATCTTATATTAAACATATTTACCTGACAAATAAAATGTATATTTTGAATTATCTGGGAATAGCCTCTGAAGACATCTTAATCTGGATGAATTTTACGGAATTTTGCATAGATTCTTAACCGTAAGAGATATACAAAAACTTACCACACAAAAAGTGTAGAGCACGTCAGAACACACACTTTATGTAATATATATTTTTCTCGTGCAGTTGATCGATTTCAAGTTATTCCTTCTTTTTTTTATATCACGTTTAAAAAGGTGTGCTTTTCTCACAGGAATTTGCCAACTCCTGTCCATACAAACAAAGGAGCTCCAGTCACATAGTAACCAGCTTTTAACTATCACTTTAACGTATGTTACTCCCTTATTTCCCTTCTACTTACAAGGAAGCAAGTAATAAGACTATTTCTGCTAATTTCTTCTGGATTAGCATGAAGGAAATGGCAGCATAAGCTTTTTAACAATTTTTGTTGCAGAACTATAGAGAAAGTCATGTGAATGGAACAACAGATTTTTTCTCGATTAGCATGAAGTAAAAATAAGTAGAAGCTTTTTAACAATAATTTGTTGCATAGATGTAAAGAAAGGCATGTGAATGGAACACATCAGATTTTTTTTAAGATTTTGGTATTATTCGAAAATCTATTTCCATTCTTCTGAAATAGTTGGGTTATTCAAGCAGCTATCCGCTTTCACGAAGCATATAAAATTGTATGCAGAGGTCAGCAAGAAATTTTCGAACAGGAGTTAAAGTTCCTGTTTCACGATCGTTATCGGCAATGACCCACTTAACATGGACGCTATAAATTACACTTCAACCTAGAAAGACAAGTGGAGACGTATTTGTTTATGATAATAACATAAAGGAAAGGCATTAAAGTTGTTATTTCTCGAGGTGGGCATTCTCCAATACAACACGTCATTGGGACCATGTCTATTGTTCTGCTTTAGTGTTGTAACACTACTAGTTACTCTGTGGAGAACAAAACCAAAATTTCAAGGTGAGGAAATGTAATTACTGCTTGTATATTTCTGCGATCTGACATAATAAGTGCTCTGTACGTGAACTGGAGTGTATGCCATGCATGGTCGCCTGTAGAAATTAATTTATCGCTGTGCAACATGAAGATATGCATTACGTAACATAGCATTTGAAAAGTCTCAGACTAAGCTGCTACAAAATCAAATATGGACATGGAAATTCACATGAATTTCTCTACATCTCTATAAAAATATTGTTAAAAAGCTTGTTCCTCCATTTGCTAATCGAAAAATAACAGAAAATGATCTTAATACCTGCTTTTTTGTAATTGGAAGGGAAATAAAATAGTAGCATAGGCCAAAGTGATAGTCAAATGTTTTAAAAGCTGGCTGCAATGTGAAGAAGTTACTTTCTTTGTATGACCAGCAAATTCCCGAATAGAAAAGTGGTATTTTAAAACTAATAACAAAGAATATACCAAAAACGGTCAACTCCACGAAAAAATGCATTTAACAAACTGTGTCTTTTAACCACCTCTGCATTTTTTGCGAAGCAAGTTTTTGTCACATATGAAAAATTTCGCAAACTTCATCCACAATTAAGATGTCTTCTGAGACTATTACCGAAAGTTCAAGATATGAATGTAATTTGTCATGTAAAAATCTTTAATATGCGATATTTAAATCAAAATCGTTAGAGCCATTTTTGAGAAAATCAAAACCTTCGAAAAATTTTTCATGTAAAGGGTGGTTTGTAGTAGAGAGATTTTCTTAAAAATCTTCTTGTTGCGTCCTTTTGAGATGCTAAATCTAAATACCAAGTTTGGTATTTAATGGTCTTTTCGTTTTTGACCTATGTGTCCACACACACTCGCGGACCTCTGTCTAAAAATGCTTTTTTCGGACTCAGAGGACCACAAAACATATTTCCGGTGAAATCTCGGTATCGAATTTTTGGGTGGAATACAATACCTTCTCTATCGACTATGTACATTGTACATGCGGCTAGAGAAAGTAAAAACGGTGCATGTAGCTTAGTATTTGTAAATAAATCATGATTTTAAGTAATGAAATAGAATATATTAATTGATACATCCAGAATAAAACTATGTATTTGAATGAAACTTGGTATGAATAATTCTTTTATTGCCAGTAATACCTGTTCTAAAAGATAGTCAAATCTTCAAAACCCTGGTTAGTATGTAATCTCTTTTAAGTTGCGTTCACTGTGCTTGACTACTAGAAAGAAAAACAAATAAGTTTCGCTTATATAAGGGAAACTGAAAACAAGAACAAGGAATATCTCGGAAACAGTTAACTCCACAAAAAATATCCTTTAAGATAAATTGTGCTTTGAGGAAGTATACATTTTTGGGTATTTACCTTACGCAATAGTCATCTAGAATGAAATAAGTTTCAGACGTTATTCCCAGAAAAGTCAAGATATGTATTTAAATTGTCATTAAAATATCTTAAACATGTGATATTTTAATCAATATCGTTAGAGCCATTATTGAGACAGCAACAATATTCGAAAAATCTTCGATAAAAATTATGGGAGCTTTTGGTGAGTAACTTCGTATCGCGTCCTTAGATGATACTCAACTTAAAATGTCAAATGTCACTTTCTTTACACGTACCATGTACATAGTGTATAGAGGAAGTATTGTATTCCAACCAAAAATTCGATACCGAGATTTCACTGGAAATACCGACAAGTTTTGGGTCCCTCTGAATCCAAAAAAGGAATTTTTATGTGTGTGTGTGTGTGTGTGTGTGTGTGCATAGACCCAAAACGAAAAGACCGTTAAATACCAAACTTGGTATTTAGGTTTAGTATCTTCCAAAGATGCGACACGAAGATTTTCAAAAAAAATCCCCCCACCACGAACTAACCTTTATAAGGAAAAATTTTCGAAAATTTTGATTTTCTTAAAAATGGCTCTAACGATTTTGATTAAAATCCCATATATTAAAGCTATTTATATCCGAAATAAAATATATATCTCGAATTTTCTGGGAATATCCTCTGTAAACCTCTTTATTCTGGATAAATTTTTTTCGAATTTTGCTTAACTGCTAAAACCGGAAAAAGATAGACAAAAACTCACTTCACCAAAAACTTAGATTTCGTCAAAACACACAATTTATGTCCTTTCCGAGATATTCCTTGTTATTCCTTTAAGTTGTGAGGTAATTATACTTTTCTCAGACATGCAGTGTCCGTTTTTCTTTTATTCTACTCCTGACCAAGCCAATGACAAACGCAAAATGCCTTTAAAACATTTTACTATCATTTTAACCTAGTGCATTCCCTTATACTTATAAGGAACTAAGTAATAAGAACATTCTGCTAATGTTTATCTCGATTAGCATTGTGTAGAAAGAATGGTGTAGATTTCTTTTATAAGAATTTATAAGAATTTTGTAGAGCAGCTAGCGAAAGTCATATGAGTGTAGCACATTAGATTTTTTTTTCTTCATTTGTATAGCCCCCTTTAACATCAATGGTCATATCGGGGCTTTCACTTGTGAAACTGTAGGTTCAGAACATTAGGTTAAACTTTATATTACTAAACACACGCACATTCACTCTCACATTCATACTTCCAGACTCTATGGGGGATAGGGAATAATTCCGGTTAAAGGAAAATTTCCCTCCCAGCCGGGAATCGAACACGGGACCCCCGGGCGAGAAGTCAGCTCGCTGACCACTCGACCACGGAGGCAGTCGATTAGATTTTTGTATGTAACTGAATATTCGTTTTTGAAAAATGCTGTTAATATATACAGACGTGGACTTTTTTTCTAATCATGTGTGTGTGTGTGTGTGTGTGTGTGTGTGTGTGTGTGTGTGTGTGTGTGTGTGTGTTCAGGGAATTTTAAAGCAGATGTTTCCAGTGAAATCTCGACATAAAATTTTGGGAGGAAAATTAGTTATATTCATTTTAAGCATAGCTATTCAACTTTTTTCAATGTACATTGTACATGATAGGGAACGTAATGCATATTGTTATACAGCGTAAATGATTGAACAACAGAAGAAGGCCAGAAAAAGAATGCCCAGCGGAGTCTGGAAATGGTGTCCACTTGGGAGAAGGAGAAGAAGTAGACGCAGAAATACTTGGATGCAGAGAATAAAAAAAAGGACTGGAGGAGGATACATAGAATGTAAGGATGTGTGCAGAAGAAAAATAACATTTTAGTAATAAAGTTTGAAATTGTGTGTATAAATAAATCTTAAGCCTTCAGTTTCAAAACTTTGCATACCATTTAAACGTCTTTAATTAATGCAGTGAAATTTTCATTAGCAGATTCAGGTTCATTCAGAGTTAATAGGATCCGTTCACTGACAAAAAATGGTGCGTGTTACGTGTGACATGCTGACGTAAAGTTGAAAGAAGGCGATCGTAAAAGCGGAGCGAGGTCAAGAAGTGGTCAGTTTCTCTGGCACGTAGAGAGTCCGCCCACAGATAAAGTGTAACGTTATTATTGCAGTTTTGAAGTTGGACCAGCAACACTTCACGCTTGACCGGTTAAGGGAACCTCACAACAAGTGGAATTATGCAAATGCACGCCAGGACCTTGCCTGAGCATTTCCTTACAGTCCATTAAAAACATCCAGCAACTTCTACTGCAACTGTCTAAACTTTGTAAGCTTTTACTTTCTCTACTACATACCTATATTAACCTTATACATGCTGGTGTTTTCAATTTCATTTCCAAACTTAATAATCAATGTTTTACTTGCTAAATATTACTGCTTCCAGCAAATATTGTATGCATCGTAATCCGAAAGAGTAAGGAGCGTTAGAAGCAGGTGATGTTGATTTTCTCTACCCATGAAAAATGTGCTTATATTCGATATACATTATACCAGATACTTTCTCTACGCGTACTAAATACATAGTGTATAGAGAAGGTATTGCACTCCACCCAAAAATTCGATACCGAGATTTCACCAGAAAAATATGTTTTAGCGTCCCCTGTATCCAAAAAAAGCATTTTCACAAAAAGGTCCTTGTGTGTGTGTGTGTGTGTGTGTGTGTGTGTGTGTGTGTGTGTGTCTGTGAACACTATAACTCAAAAACGAAAACTCGGTGAAATACCAAATTTGATATTTACATTTTGTATCTTCCAGGGCTCCGTCACAAGGATTTTGAGAAAAATACTCCCACCCGCAACTACCCTTTACATGGATTTTTTTTCGAAAATCTTTTTGTTTTCTCAAAAATGGCTCTAACGATTTTGATTAAAATATCGTATAATAAAGATATTTGCCTGACAAATAAAATGTATATCTTTTAATTTTCTGGGAATAGTCTCTGAAGACCACTATAATCTGGATGAATTTTGCGGAATTTTGCTTAACTGCTAAACCGTAAGAGATGGACAAAATCTTACCACATAAAAAGTTTAGAGCACGTTAAAACACTTAATTCACGTTATATACATTTTTTTCGTGGAGTTGATCGTTCTTTTAGATATTCCTTGTATTAAGTTTCAGCTTTGAAAAACTTATTTTCTGATACAGGAATTTGACAACTCCTGCCCATACAAACAAAGGAACTTCAGTCACATAGCAACCAGCTTTTGACTATCATTTTAACTTATGGTACTCCAATATTTCGCTTCTACTTACAAGGAAGCAAGTAATAAGACTTTCTGCTAAATTTTTCTTGATTAGCATGAAATGAATAGAAGCATAAGCTTCTTAACAATAATTTGTTGCAGAGATATAGAGAAAGTCATGTGAATGGAACACATCAGATTTTTATTCGTAATTTCCCTCGCAATACTAAAATGTTGGCATGATAACATCTCTGATGAAGCGAGTTTATGTACTGCCCTTCTAGTAACAGAATATAATACTTATTGCGATGTCAAGAATAGCCAGGGTTTTGGATATTATCGCTCTAGCGGCAGGAGATCCATCTTGATCAGGGGAGATGCTGAGAATTTGTACTAGCCGACAAAATAAACAGAATTATCGAAAAAATCCTGTCCTACACACGGCTTGTGTGGAAGAAACAATTATCATTACGCGATTTTTATAACGAGAAAACCTGATGTGTTCCTTTCTCATGACTTTCTCTAGATCTCTCTAACAAATTACTGTTAAAGCTTATGCTTCTATTTACTTCATGTTAATCAAGAAAAAATTAGCAGAATTCGTCCTACTACTTGCTTCCTTGTAAGTAGAAGCGAAATAAGGGGGTACCATAGGTTAAGATGATAGTCAAAAGCTGGTTGCTATGTGACTGATGTTCCTTTGTTTGTATGGACACTAGTTGACAAATTCCTGTATGAGAAAAGTATAATTTTTTTCCAAGCTGAAACCAAAAGCAAGGAATATCTAAAAAACGATCAACTCCACGAAAAAATATATATAACATAAATTGTATGTTTTAAAGTGCTCTACATTTTTGTGTGGTAAGTTTTTATCCATCTCTTACGGTTTAGCAGTTATACAAAATTCCGTAATATGTATCCAGAATAAAGTAGTCTTTAGAGGCAATTCCCAAAAAATCCAAGATATACATTTTATTTGTCAGGTAAATGTCTTTAATATACGATATTTTAATCAAAATCGTTAGAGCCACTTTTAAGAAAATAAAAATTTTCGAAAAAAGTTCCATGTAAAGGGTAGATGGGGTTGGGGGGATTTTTTTTTTTAAATCTTCGTGTCGCATCCTTGGAAGATACCAATCTTAAATACCAAGTTTGGTATTTAACGGTATTTTTGTTTTTGAGCTATGCGGTCCACACACACACACACACACACACACACACACACACACACACACACAGAGAGGAACCTTTTTCTGGAAATGCTTTTTTTGGATTCAGGGGGACTCAAAACATGTATTTCCGAATGTATTATCGAACTTTTGGGTGGAATGCAAGATCTTCTCTATACACTATGCACATAATACGTGTAGAGAGAGTAAAAAATGAAACAATTGCTGCTGATGATTAAGAAAAATGTAGTGTGTTGCACAATAAGTTGGAAAATTAATAATGTCTATAAGAATATATAGTGAAAGTTCAACCGACACTGTTATTGAAATTGTTGACATACGTTTTCCATTTAGACAAATCACCGCATTATAGATTACAGATGTACAGACTGATTACACTTCAGAAAAGTAACTATATTATCATACACTATCTACAGAAGCTAGGACCTTAAGGGGACATAGAAATGCTTTTAGGCGATTTTGGATTTTTTGATACAAAAAATGTACCATACTTTTAAGTACATATTTGCAATTTTTGACCCTCCTGGGGCAGATGTAACACATGTTTCGGAAGCCATTTTAAAGTGTTGCGCTGGATAAATGACTATGTTTAACTATGAAGCAGTATTTATTAGGTTCAAATTTGTTGCTATTTTTCCATATTCAAAATCTATCTTCTTCGCAAAAATACAGGTAGAGATATGAAACGTTTTCACAAACTACTGTGGAATGTGTGCAACAAATTATCTGTTTGAAATGTTCAATTGGGTATTGATTAATTCAAAATCTTCTCGGGCTTCTAGCCAGGTAAAAACTTGGCTTGACACCAACGTTTCGAAGAAGTACATCTTCCTCGTCTTCAGTTCACCCTGAAGACGAGGAAGATGTACTTCTTCGAAACGTTGGTGTCAAGCCAAGTTTTTACCTGGCTAGAAGCCCGAGAAGATTTTGAATTAACACGTCGCCAGGAAAGCTTTAGTTCTTATTTTTGGGTATTGATTAGTTTTAAAAAATTAATTAGTATAATTATGTGCTGATTTTTTTTTCAGTTTTCCACGTTTTGATGCAAAATGCATTTCTTTTAAATATTAGCCGTTTTGGGAAAATTTCAGGCAGACAATTTTTACATACATATTAAGGAATTTAATTTTTAAAAATGGTCCGTTTAGCTCTCTCCCCCTACCCCTCCCCCTCTTTATATATAAGATAGATTTTTATTTTAGCTAATTAAGTCGAATACATAGCCATAATAAAGATATTTTATTGAAACTTGGTATAAATGCTTTCTTTGTTACCAGTAATGTCGTTACAAAAAATTAAAAATCTAGCTTTAATATTTTAGAAAATCACTTTAAGCATTTCGGTGTCCCCATAATAAACATTTAATGTGTTCCATTCATATGACTTTCTCTGCCTCCACAAAACAACCTTTCTTTGCAAAATATTTTTAATCTTTTGTAAGGATAACTAATCGAAATAGTTATTAGCAGAAATGGTCTTATTTGCTTCCTTGTAAGTAGAGGGGAAATAAAGTAGTACACTATGCTAAAGTGATAGTCAACTTTTTTAAAGCTGTTTCTATGTAAAGTAATTGAAATTCAGTTCTTTTGCGTTCCCAAGAGTAAAAAAAAAAAAAAAAAGAGATGAAACGAAAGTTGACTTCCCGCTTAAGAAGAGTAAGTAGTTTAAAATTGAAACCAATAACAAGGAATATCTTGAAAGCAGTTAATTTTAAAAAAAAAATGTATACGACATAAATTGTATGTTTTTATAACATCTGCCCTTTTGTGTCTATCTCTTGCGGTTTACGAGTTGTAATCAAAACCTTTAGAGCCATTTTTGAGAGAATCAAAATTTTAGAAAAATGTTCCATGTAAAGGGTAGTTGGGGTTGGGAATGTTCTTGCAGCTCTTAAGAGTCTCATCCTTGGAATATAATAAACTTAAATACCAAGTTTGGTATTTAACTGATTTTTCGTTTTTGGGCTATGCTGCCCACAGACCTACACACACATATGGACAATTTGCTAAAAATGCTACTTTTAATCTGGGGTTCTCAAAACACGTATTTCCGATGAAGTCTAGGGTTCAAATCTTTGGGTGGAATAGCATATTTTCTGTATCTACCGTGTGCACTGTAATGCGTGTTATAGAAAGTCAAAATGCAGTGACCAATTTAGTTTGTATTCTTTCCCTCTGTTTGCCTTCTCTACCATGCATATGGTAGGTAGAGAAGATTGCATTCTTCCCGAAAATTCGATACTGATATTTCCCCGGAAATGCCTGTTTTTAATTAACTAAAGAAGATAGAAGAATATGTTGTTTTTAAGATTAACTTATTGAAGAATAATTATAGAGGGTCATTGAATGTAACATCAGACTTTTAATGTGTGGTTGAGGTATGAAAAAAAAATTGGCGATTTATTTATGGACGCCCTGTAACTGCTGTGGTTCTCAGCGTCCCATTCTATACTGGGCGTGAAAGGCCGCTTAATTTTGCTCAGAGGCCTCTCTATCAGGCTTGAGGTTCTTTTACGTGCCGTAAATCTATGACACGGACCAATGGCTTTACTTCACTTCCGAAGGAAGCCATGCTAAGGACTTTTACGCCCGAAAAAATCCATCATCCTCCGCCGGGTTTGAACCCGCGACCTTGGGTATATGAAATCAGTGGTAACCATTACACCATGGAGAGCGATTTGAGGTAAGAAGTATGAGTATGTTAGCAGCAGGGGACACCTCGACAATTACGATCAAGTATTGATCTATTGTGCCCCCCCCCCAAGGGAATGTATTAGGAGGAGGGGAAACCACAGGTCAGCACACAGGAGCGGACGGAGCTAAGCGCAGAAGGAAGTGCCTAACAGAGTTACTAGATAGTAGCCCCTACACGCCATGAAGGTCACATAGGCGCCGGGAGGCCGCCAGAAGTATGCTTCTACAACGGCACCTAGCCTCAACCGGCGCAACTAGGTAGGGAAGATAGTTTTACTCGGAGTAAGCGAAGCCTGCAAAGCCCCGAGCCATACCTGCCGCGGCTTGAAACATGAAGAAGGAAAATAAAATGAAGGAATAAAAATCTGATGTGTTCGATTCACATGACCTTCTCTACGTCTCTGCAACAGAGTATTCTTAAAAAGCTTATGGTTCTATTTACCTCACGCTAATCGAGAAAAAAATAGCAGAAATTCTTATTACTTGCCTCCTTGTAAGTAGAAGTGAAACAAGGTAGTACCATAGGTTAAAGTGATAGTCAAAAGCTGGTTGCTATGTGACTGAAGTTCTTTTGTTTGTATGGACAGGAATTGGCAAATTTTTGTATGAGAAAAGTAGTTTTTAAAGTTTTTAAAGCATAAACCAAAAACAAGGAATATATCAAAAAGGATCAACACCACAAAAAAATGTATATAATATAAATTGTGTGTTTTAACGTGTTCTACATTTTTTGTGTGGTAAGTGTTTATCCATCTCATACGGTTTAGTAGTTATGCAAAATTCCGTAAAATTCATCCCGAATTTTCATCAGAGGCTATTCCCAGAAAATTCAAGACATATATTTTATTTTTCAGGTAAAAATGTTTAATATCTGATATTTTATTCAAAATCGTTAGAGCTACCTTTTGAGAAGCGTAGTCTGGGGTCGGGGGATTTTTCTCAAAATCTTCGTGTCGTATTCCTGGAAGTTACTAAGCTTAAATCCTAAGTTTGGTATTTTACCGACCTTTCGTTTATGAGTTATCGTGTTCACAGACACACGGAGAGACACACACACGGACCTTTCTCTGAAAATGCTTCTTTTGGATACAGGAGACCCTAGAACATATATTTCCGGTGAAATCTCGGTATCGAATTTTTGGGTGGAATGCAACACCCTCTCTATACACTATGTACATAGTACATGTAGAGAAAGTAAAAAGAAAAGGAACAGCGGTAGACATACAGCACTCCAGCATTCGCCTAAATGGCTCTAGGGAAACTTAAGGAAAAATTCAGGGCCAGAGGCCTTGGTCGAACACCAGCCTTTCGAATAATGAGCCGGTCCCCGTGGCCGCGCTCGTCAAGGCGTCTTGCTTTGGTGCTTCGTAGCGCAGGGGATCGTGGGTTCGAGTCCCGATTTGGGCATGGGTGTTATATATTTGTGTGTATATGTGTGTATGTGTGTGGTAAAAAGAAGAAAACAGCAATTCAGGAATCATACAGCAGAGTAAAAAGAAAATAAGAATAGGTAAATAAAAAAAACAGATTCCGGAACTGTATTTAAAAAAATACCAATTACAAAAGAAACCGCCTAAGCCACCTGACTTGGTCCTCATGCGGTATTCCGAAGTTTTTTTTACCGCAAACATAAAACCGTTGAAACAAAACTGCATCTCCTAAATGATCTGCACTTTAGGTTTCAAATATTTAGACTTCCCAAGATGGTAGTACTATAGCGACAGGGATAACATTGCCTCTTCCTGTATTCGCATACCAACAACTAATTTCCACGGTGAGGTGGAAATATAAATAAAGCAGTGCATACGCTGCAGGTGGAGGCAAGTTCACATAATCTCTACTATGCACATGGGAGGTGTTACGTCATGCAAATTTATGGTTTAGTAAACATAAATTCCAAACCACTCGCCTTCACGTATTAATGCAGCGGACGTGGACAGTGCAAGGTGATTATCATCTCGATGTGATTACAGAGACCGTAGTGGTTAATTTAAAAGCAGCGAGTGTTTACATTTTACAATTCATCTGGAGAAGCAACTATACTTAGCATTCTGCCGCAGTCTAGCTAATTATGGATTCTACTCTTCACCGACTGTTCATGTTGACATACGTTATTTGGTTAGTGCTTTCTCCGGCTTGCAGGTTATTTTTCTTTCACTTCTTTGCCTTATCTGATGATTTATGTTCAATTTTGAATTATTTTCCTTTGTACAATAACCTATCATGGCATAACTGATAAACTTCCCATCCTTTATTTGTATTTTCTCTACACGTACTATGTACATGATGTATAGAGAAGGTATTGCACTCTACCAAAAATTCGATACCGAGATTTCACCGGAAATATATGTTTTAGGCTCCCCTGTATACAAAAAAGTATTTTCAGAAAAAGGTCCCTGTCCGTGTGTCTATGAACACGATAACTCAAAAACGAAAAGTTGATAAAATACCAAACTTGGTATTTAAGTTTAGTATCTTCCAGAGATGCGACATGAAAATTTGGAGAAAAATCCCCCCAGCCCAAACTATCCTTTACATGGAACTTTTTTCGAAAATTTTGATTTTCTAAAAAATGGCTAGCAATTTTGATTAAAATGTCGTATATTAAAGATATTTATATGACAAATGTATATCTTGAACTTTCTGGGAATAGCCTCTGAAGACTACCTTATTCTGGGTGAAGTTTGCGGAATTTTGCATAACTGCTAAACTGTAAGAGATGGACAATAACTTACCCCACAAAAAATGTAAAGCACATTAAAACACGCAGTTTATGTTGTATACGTTTTTTCGTGGAGTTGATCGTTTTTTTAGACATACCTTGTTTTTGGTTTTAGCTTGAAAAACTTAACCTTTTTCATACAGGAATTTGTCAACTCCGGCCCATACAAACAAAGGAACTTCAGTCACACAGGAACCAGCTTTTGACTATCACTTTAACCTACGGTTCTCCCTTATTTCTCTTCTATTTACAAGCAAGTAATAAAGACCTTTTCTGCTAATTTTTTGTCGATTAGCATGAAATAAATAGAAGCATAAGTTTATTACAATAATTTGTTGCAGAGATGTAGAGAAAGTCATGTGAATGGAACACACCAGATTTTTTACTTTCTGTACACGTACTATGTACAGTCATGGACATAAAATATGTGCCTTCCCCAGATTCCATGCCTTGATCCAAGAGCTTGGTGTAGCTACGTAAAGCTGTGTTCACACTGCACACCTATGTTGCTAAAGTAAAGATCCAATATTTGCGATAGTTCAAGTGGACATAGGGCTTACAGATCGCTAGTGCATTAGGGTTTAGCTTCACAGATCACTCAGCTATGCTTTACGGCCTGGTTTTCAATTCCTCGGCTATGCTTTGCGACTTAGGGCTTTCTCTTTCTTAGGCGGTCCTTAGCCCTTAAACCCATTTCACAACTAATATTTCTATAATTCTGTATACAAGAGCCATCTAGAAAGTGACAGACGGTTTGTCATAACTATATAATAACGAAATTAACAACACAAAACCTTATTTACAAAGTTATACTGCCTCACTCAATTTTTCAACGTAATAGTCATTGATATCAAGGTACTTGTCACGTGTTAGCGGTTTTTCAATGCCGATGTTACACTTTTCTACCGTCAAAGAACTTATTCATTTTTTCGAATACACAAAATGTTCGGCCAACGAATTACATAGGCATAACGCAAGTGTATAGTGATAATGTAATGAACGAATCTTCAGTGAGGAAATGGCGCATAATTTACGAGTAACCAAGGATGAACCAATGTGCAAGAAAGAGACCGGAGTGGAAGTTCATCAATCGTTATGGGGGAGTTGAAAGCAAATGTTGATAAAATAAATCAGGAAAATCTGATGTGTACCATTCACATGACTTTCTCCATATCTCTGCAACAAAGTATTCTTAAAAAGCTTATACTTCTATTTATTTCATGCTAATCAGTAAAAAAGTATCATAAATAGCCATATTACTTGCTTCCTTGTAAGTAGAAGCGAAATAAGGGAGTACCATAGGTTAAAGTGATAATCAAAAGCTGGTTGCTATGTCACTGAAGTTCCTTTCTTTGTATGGACAGCAGTTGACAAATTCCTGTATGAGAAAAGTTGAAGTTTTTCATAAGAGAAACGCAAAATAAGGAATGTCCCAAAAGCGACGAACTCCACGAAAAAAATGTATATAACATAAATTGTGTGTTTTAACGTGCTCTACATGTTTTGTGGAATAAGTTTTTGTCCATCTCTTGCGGTTTAGCAGTTATTCAAAATTCAGTAAAATTCAACCAGGATAAAGTACTCTTCAGAGGCTACTCCCAGAAAATACAAGATGTACATTTTATTTGTCAGGTAAATATCTTTGATATACGAAATTTTAATCGAAATCGTTAGCTATTTTTGAGAAAATCAAAATTTTCGAAAAAAGTTCCATGTAAAAGGTAGCTGTGGGTGGGCGGATTTTTCTCAAAATCTTCGTATCGCATCCCTGGAAGATACTGAACTTAAATAAGCAGTTTGGTATTTACCTACTTTTCATTTTTGAGTTATCGTGTTCACAGACACACGGACCTTTTTCCGAAAATGCTTTTTGTAGATAAAGGGGACCCTAAAACATATAATTCCGGTGAAATCTCGGTATCGAATTTTTGGGTGAAGTGCAATTCTTTTTCTATACACTATGTACATAGTGCGTATAGAGAAAGTAAAACTGGTGTTTCACTTTGGACGCCGTACATGAATTTTTAAATGGAAAAGATTTCCCAGCCATGAAGACCTTAAAGTGGCAGTCACATCTTAGCTCAGATCTTTAGCGGTGAAAGAGTGCATCCCCATTGAAAATCCAGAACCACGTGACATATCTGGATAGCAATTATGAAAACTAGAGTACGGCACTGACTGTAACCTTGTAAATAAAGTTTTTTGTTGATAACTTTCGTTATTATTTTGTTATGCCAAATCGTCTGTCACTTTCTGACTGAACCTCGTATAATATGGTAAATAAACAATCCCCGCGTTGTCTTTTTATAGTTTTTCCTAAATTCTAAAGCTCACTTCCCACAAAGGAAACTCTCTTAATCTTGCATCTGAAAGGCGTTATACAACGGGATCATTGACAGAAAACCCTGAAGTAGCAAATTCATATGACCCTCTACCCTACTCATCCAGTATGAAAAAGACTTCAGAGGTCATTCCCAGATAATACAAGATATTCATTTAATTTGTCATAAAATATCTTTAAAATATTGTATTTTAATCAAAACCATTAGTCATTTTTAGAAAACCAGCATTTTCGTAATATTTTCATGTAAAGAATTCTTCGCGACGGGGGTGGGGGGAGGGGTTCCTTAAAAAATTTCTAGTCCAATTTTTTGGAGATTCAAAACCTAAATATATAGTTTTATATTTAAGATACGTTTGCTTTTAGAGATTTTATTTTCAGAGACACCTAAACAACAGCCTTTTTACTTTCCCTGCACGTACTATGTATCGAGAAGTTATTAAACTCCACCCAAAAATTCGATACCGAGATTTCACCGGAAAAATACGTTTTAGGGTGCCCTGTAACCAAAAAAAAGCATTTTTGGAAAATGGCTCGTGTGTGTGTGTGTGTGTGTGTGTGTGTGTGTGTGTGTGTGTGTGTGTGACTTAACACGATAACTGAAGAACGAAAAATCGGTAAAATACCAAACTTGGTATTTAAGATTAGTGTCTTCCACAGCGCATTAAAACACACAATTTATGTGATATACATTTTTTCTTGGAGTTGATCGTTTGTTAGATATTCCATGTTTTTTTTTTTTCAGCTTTAAAAAACTTATACTTTTCTCATACAGGAATTTATAACTCCTATCCATACAAACAAAGGAACTTCAGTCACATAGCAACCAGCTTTTGACTATCACTTTAATTTATGGTACTCCCTTATTTCGCTTCTACTTACAAGGAAGCAAGTAATAAGACTATTTCGTTAATTGTTTCTCGATTAGCATGAAGTAAATAGAAGCATAAACGTTTTACCAATAATTTGTTGCAGAGGTATAGAGAAAGTCATGTGAATGGAACACATCAGATATTTTCTAAAAGAGCATCTTTTTGGATTCCAGAGACCTCAAAATCATGTACTCTTGTGAAACCTCGGTATTGAGTTTTGGGAATAAATACAGTGCTTACATGGTAGAGAAAATAAAAACAAGGTAGAGGTATAAAGGAACTGGCATGTCCATGATGCCTCTTGGTCTCTATTTGATTTTATTAAGATGATTTATAAGACAGCAATACAAGAGAACAGAATACAGTGAAGTCGTAAATAACGGGCAAGACAGAAAAGCAAAAAGATTAAACCTATACCAACAAAGAAGGCGAAATCACACATTACGTATGCAAATCACTGAGAAAATAAACACTCTGATTTGTAATGGTATTTGCAACGAGGCCTTCTCTCATCTTCTTAGCACCTAGCGCCAATATAATGTCTTGGCGAGCAATAAAGACATTGTTTAGGATTCCTGGGTAAACAAAATTAGATTATCCTCCAGCTGCATTGAGCCACTTCTCGTTGTATTTATTAAAGCTTGCACAAATAGCTTATTAACCTGAAAAATCTGATGTGCTACATGCACATCGCTTTCTTTATTTATGCTGCAACAAATTGTTCCTACAAAAGCCTATTCTTCTATATAATTCACGCGCATCAAAATAAACATTATTAGCAATGGTTTTATTGCATAGATGAATAATATCTGTGCAATAAAATCATTGTTATTAATGGTACAGATGGTATAAAGAAATACAAATGACTAGAGACGGGGAGATCTGTTGTCCATATCCTGGCATTGAAGTTTTCAGTCTTTATAACTATCCAACTCTTGTCCTACACACAACTTATATGATAAAAACAATTAAATTAAATACAATAAGTTAACGTCATAGTCAAATATTTTAAAAGCCGGTCGACACGTGATAGAATTCAAATTCTGTTCTCTTTGCTTCAGCCAGATGAAAGAAACTGAATAAAAACTTCTCAATTGAGAAAAGTATAAGTATAGGAAAATTTAAACAACAAGCAATATCTCGGAAATGACTAGTCCGCAATAAAAATGTATTTGACATAAAGTGTATGTTTGCAGAGATCTAGATTTCTATGTAGTATGTTTTTATCTATTTCTTACGATTTACCTGCTATGCAAAATTCATTCAGAATGAAACTACTTCAGAGGCCATTTCCAAGAAATTCAAGATGTACATTTTATTTGTCATGTAAAAATCTTCATATTGTAGATGGTCATGTGTATAAATTAGATATTTCATTTAGCAAGAAAACTTTACATTAGTTTGAGCAATCAACACTGGAGGCAATATGTCGTAAGTGATGACACAATCGTAGCCTCCTAAGCAACGCTGGCCTGAGCATCGTTTTAACTACAAAGACCCATGAAGTAGACTAACTCGGATCCTTACATCTGACGCAGCTAGACGCACTCTTGATCTAGTCAAAATGTTATTTAACTGTGTATCTTCCAACAGAGTAGAATGTACAATATGAGTTTTGTGGAATTAGGACTATCCCTTTGGGTTTTCCCAATATTCCTCAACCCTGTATTTCCTGCAAATTCGTTTACTCCTAAGCGTGGTAGTAAAAACACTGTGTCAGCACTTAATGTACTTATTTATAGCCCCCCCCCATGTCTCCCCGAATACACATCCCCGGAACTTCAACCCTTGGTTCTTCATAGTCCTCTATGCATGCGCCAGATAGCTCTAGCCTGAACCTACTACCTCAGCGCACTGCCAGGGGTAACTCCTACCTCCTTGGGTACATTACAATACTGAACACTTTAACAAGAATAAATTTAAAACCCATAATACTATTAACAGTTAAAATGTAATTCAACGGCGTGAAATAGAATGCCTTAATAACATAACTCCATGGCACACAGCTCACGGGGAACCTTGGCCTATCGCCCGGCCGTCTCGTCATGGATGGGGTGCACAATTGGAGGGCGAGACGTGGTCAGCAGCGCGAGCCCACCGGCCGGTTAATGCGGTTCTCTGGCCTGAATAGAATGCCTTACAATAGTAAAAATGCCAATTAATCCTAGTATGTCTGAGGTAAAGCTGACCTAAAACGTTATTTAACCCATTTTTATTTTAATATTTTATGGTTATTTTTTCAGAATAAATGTTCAAACAGGATGTAAGATGACCTATAATCATACTTGAACAGGATGACACTTTGTAATGAATATAACAAACAGCAGTTTTGCTGTTTTGAAGTAGTTTTTGAGAAAATACGAAAATTGCCTAACATTAACTATTTGAAATGAAGATTGTACGCAACTTGGAAAAATGTTTCAAGTATTTACTATAGTGGATTGAAGAATAGATATTCTTTGAATGTTTAAATAGAATTTTAAAGCAATTTGCACTCTATTATTATAATCTTTAGAAATTTGTCTCAGTTGAATCTACATCGTTAGACACGAGATTACAAACGTCGTCCTCCGAGCGTAAACATCCTTACCAAACTTAAATACTAAGTTTAGTTAGCATACATACATTACAAGCATACATTACATACATACAGACGCATACGGACGTTTCTTTAAAAATATATATTTCTTCAAAACATATATTTCCGGTGAAATCTCTACATCGAGTTTTGGGTGGAATTTAATACCTTCTCTAGATACTATGTGTATTGTATGGTACATATGTGCTAGAGAAAGTAAAAGAATAGGACAAGCTTATGCTGATTTGAAAGATTCTTATAGTGTTACACCTTGTATTATCTTGCACAACACTCAAAGCTCCAGGCACATCTAAAATATCAGTGGTGAAAGGAGAACTTGTTAACCGTTGCAATTGGATCTTCTGCGGCATAACTCCGATTAGTGGATGCATCTCACAAGAGCTTCCTGAAGCTAAGGAATATGAACCTGAAAGAAATAACAAGAGCATAACAATATTACCACCTTGGAGAAAGTCACGAAAAGCAACTGCGGAGATCATCTAGGTGGAGCCGAAGAAGGTACAAATGACAAAAAGGAGATAAGACAAGGTTGTAAAATGTATTCGCTGTTTATCTGGTCGACAAAGCTTTCTGTCACTAGGCTCTTAGCAAAGATGTAACGTCCTGGACAATGGGTATTGTATGCATGAAAGGTGCAAGCTGACAACGCGATGGGCGGTACAGTTTGAACAATGAGGCGCTTCGTTGATTTGACAAGTGTCTGTTGCAAATGATTTAGCGTCATTATGTATTACAATAGCACTTTTTAACCCTTTTACGTGCATTTGTGGCTTGTCTCCAACGCTTTACATTGATGACGTAATTCTTTAACAGCTAGCTCAAAATGATTTGAATACTCATGGAAAACCGCTTTGAGGTAATCCATTAGACGGCACACAACCATAATATTATTATTTTATTTTAAGGTCTCCTGAGCCAGAGCTCATAAACCTGGGAACAATACAATGAACTGCGGTGGAATGGTCACCGTTCTCTTCTTAACTCATAAGGCCCGGGTCCCACTGGGGATTTTTGTTTAAGCAGAATTACTCCCTGTTCCCCACAAAGTCTGGAAGTATGAATGTGGGAGTGAATGTGTATGTGTTTAATGTTAAATAGTCTGATGTGTTCCATTCACATGACTTTCTCTAAATCTCTGCAACAGATTGTTAAAAAGCTTATTCTTTTATTAACTTCATAATTGAGAAAAACCTAGGAGAAATAATCGTATTACTTACTTCCTTGTAAGTAGAAGGGAAATAAGGGAATTTACAAGGCTAAAGCGATAGTCAAATGTTTTAAAAACTGGTTACTATGTGATTGAATTTACTTTGGTTGTACAATGTCCAGGAGTTAAAAAATTCGCTTATCACAAAAGTGTTTTCAAACAAACCAATAATAAAGAATACCTCAAAAGCGGCCAATTCCACGAAAAAATGTATAGCATAAGATGCGTGTTTTAACGAGCTTTACATTTTCTTTTAGGTTTTTGTCAACAAAATTCATTCAGATTAAAGAGGTCTTTAGAGGCTATTCCCAGAAAATTCAAGATATACACTTCATTAATATACGGTATTTTAATCAAAATCGTTAGTCTCTCTTTTGAGAAAATAAAAATTTTCGAATTTTTTCTATGCAAAGGGTAGTTTGGGGTGCGGGGACTTTTCCCAATCTTCGTGTCGCATCCCTGTAAGATGCTAAATTTAAATATCAAGTTTGACATTTTACCGACATTGCGCTTTTGAGTTATCGTGTTCATAGATACATGGACACACACGGACCTTTTTCTGAAAATACTTTTTTAGAAACAGGGCACCCTAAAACGTGTTTTTAGGTAAAATCTCGGTATCGAATTTTTGGGTGGAATATAATGCCTTCTCTATACACTATGTACGGGTAGAAAAAAGGAAAAATGATAAAAACGATTCTGCAGTTCACCAAATAAATACACCAGCAGTTGATTGCTAAGTCAAAGCCCCTATAAGACCAAGACGTCCAATGGGAGTGGCTATACAAATGAAACAAAAAAATCTGATATGTGCCATTCACATGACTTTCTTTGCATCTCTGCAACAAAGTATTGTTAAAAAGCTAATGCTACTATTTACTTCATGCTAATCGAGAAAAAATTAGCAGAAATAGTCTTATTACTTGTTAAGTATAAGCGAAATAACTGAGTACCAGGTTGCTGGTTGTTATGTGAATGAAGTTCCTTTATTTGTATTGACAGGAGTTGACAAAGTCCTGTGTGAGAAAAGTATAATTTTTAAAGCTGAAACCAAAAAAACAAGATATCTCAAAAACGATCAACTACATGAAAAAATACATATAACAAACTGTTTGTTTTAAGGTGCTCTACATTTTGTGTGTGGTAAGTTTTTTTCCATCTCTTACGGTTTAACAGCTATGTAAAATTCCGTAAAATTCGTCCAGAATAAAGTAGTCTTCAGAGGCTATTCCCAGGAAATTCAAGATATACATTTTATTTGTCAGATAAATATCTTTATTATGTGATATTTTAATCAAAATCGTTAGAGCCTTTTTTGAGAAAATCAAAATTTTCGAAAAAAGTTCCATATAAAGGGTAGTTTCGGGTGGGGTCAATACTAGCGGAAGATACTAGACTTAAATATCAAGTTTAGTATTTTACGGACTTTTTGTTTTTGAGCTATCGTGTTCACACACACACACACACACACACACACACACACACACTCGGTCTTCTTGTAAAAATGTTTTTTTTTTGGATACTGAGGACCCCAAAACATATTTCCGGTGAAATCTCGGTGTCGAATTTTTGGGAGGAGTGCAATACCTTCTCTATACACCATGTAAACAGTACGTGTAGAGAAAGTAGAAATACGAACGAAATAATAATGGACAGACATCCCAGCACAATTTAACGTATAATATTGTAACAAGAACAAAATACTTGCAATAAAATTAAACACATATCACATAATAGTAGACGAGATCAACAATCAATTGTTATATAATACAATTGTACTAAAGGAGAAAATACAGAGCAGCAAACAAACATTTCAAATAAGATATTAATAGCATTATACAATAAGTAGGATTTGAACTAATAAAATTGTCCACTAATAGAATACTACAAAGCTCCATGTATCATCTATCAAGTAATACCTCCGTTAGGATTTGAATTATTTTAGTTTTAAAAGTTTTTAACTGTTTTGTAGTTTATATGATGCTATAGGTAGTACCTAAATCACATGTGAGGTTAAGTTGTTTAGGCTATAAATGCAGATATTCACACATAGGTTTTTATAGTTTGTTGTGCAGTGATATTTATGTAGAACTGACACATTTCTTTCTTTAATTATTTCGTTGGAAACTCATTCAATGACCCAATTTTAACACCAAATTAAGCAGAATGTTCTGGAGTTTCGATTCCTGTCACTAGATGCGCAGATGTTTATGCTTTATTCCAAATTTCATTATTGAAAGCTGTTTCGACATGTTGTTCTGTACTCAACGTGAAAATGCAATACACATTAAATCAACGACTCTTCCCTGTAAAGAAATACTGCATTACACGACTTGTTTGCTAGACATCAAATGAATCCATGATCCTAGTTGCAAGTTTCTTTGACGACCGGATAATTTCCAGGAACATGTGGCCACCGAGATCTCCGGATTTGACATCGCCGAACTACTCTCTATGGGGTTACTTAAAAGACAGGGTTTACGCCACACGCCCCCATACATTGGACGATCTGAAGCATGACTTCACAAAGGAGATTCAAGTGGCCAGGAACATGGAACGAAGTGTTGAGTTGTGCCTTATGCAGGATGGAGGATATTTTCAGCATTTGCTATAGAGGTAAATAATCTCCCAAATTCCTCTACAACTTGGGTATAATAATTTGTCGCTAGCATAACACGTTTAGAAACAATTAATAAAAGAGATGTATCAGATCTATATAAATCACTCTGTATTATATACATGCTTTTTGGTATGCATGCTTTGGAGATATACTATCAAAACCAGTTCAATGCTTATCTGTAAACGTAACATGTTGGTCACGTGATATAATATATTTGTGCGAATCCTCTGGTCCATAAAATGTAGATTCCGAACTTGTAAGCCCTGCTCCAAAAAGCCCGAAATCTACATTTTATGGTATGAATGCTGGCCGTGAACGAATTAGTAGTGCTATAGGATATGTTATAAATTATTTTCAGGGCACCATTTTAGAGTAGTTCAAGAAATTGAAGTGCAACTTTAGCAGAATTATTTATTTAAGTAGTCAAAATGAGATTGAATTAAAGCATGATAGATGACACTCAAAGTGTTGTCACTTAATTCTCTTTATTTCACACTCCAATAACAGCTAGCACAGGTAAAATCTTAATCTACATTCACAATGAGATGCAAGTGCCAGCAATAGCGCAGCATAAAGACAAGTGCGAGGGAAGACCGTTTACAATGTAAATTACATAGGGATATCTTCCAAACGCTCCATAAGTTTTAAATTGAATAACATAACCACGAATATCATATATGCAGATTCACCAATCTTTTAAAAATGAATAAATTCTTTATAAAAATTACACACTCACAACCGATGCTCGTGACAGTGATATTACAATAATTGTTTTAACACAATATAGAAAATAATCTATCATGGAGGCCATAGAAAATGATATATCTGCACAGTTAATGAAATGTGAACTCTCTCTTTGTGCCTTACAATTTATAAGAGCCAAGAAATCTAGACGCAGACGTGGGTACATCCATTAAAATCAAAGGATTGGTAAGGAGACAGTCTTACTCTCTTGATGGAAATGAGAGATGATGGCACGTCAAAAAGAAGAGTGTGCACGTACAGTAGACACTATAAAATTTCGCATTGCGATCGTCTACTAGTGCATAGCAGTGCACAGAAGAGGGAATGCAAAATTCTTACACTGTGTACCTAACGCAAGGATAAAGTTTGGAATTTGCAACTCTTGCGTTGCGTTGCGTTCCGTTGCGTTGCGTTGCGTCGCTTGTTGCGTGTTTCCATGTGAATCTTACATTGAAAAACATGGGTCAAACTCTTACTGTAAAGCTGCGTCTGCGCTTTCATTCTAAATGAGGCATTGCTCTTTACATACGTAATATTGTAATGAAAACCCTTGGTAACACTAACAGAAACAACTCTCTATTTCTTTCGATGATTACAAATGAAAATCTGCTCACATACAAATGTTTATCCGACGCTTCCGCAACAATTCTGGGTATGGTTTGCTTTCGACAATCGCTGCAGCGGACTACTGCTCGCTACAAATTTTCCGTAGCAACTCAATTGCAAAGCTTCCCTAGTTGAAACTGAACTGAACTCTACAGGGCTCCTTCTCTCCTTTTTATGCCTGTTAATCACCTGGCAGGGAAATTTCCAGAAGCAGTCACACCTGCAAACCACTGCAGGAATGACAAACTCACACAGGTGTAACAATCCAGCCATGATATTAAAAGAACTCGACGATGGCACATGTCTCCACTAATGGAGGTGTAACAATATACAGCAACTATAGTTATGTCATCCGAAATAAGTTGTTCGCACACGTCTGGTAATTATAATATATATAAAATGGCCGAGAAAGAGTAATGTTTCAAATCAGTCCGAGATATCTGATTTTAGTACATATTTCAAGCAACATATTATTTGTACGTGTATTATCAACAATAACAATAATAAGCAATCTCTGGGGTCGAGTGGTCAACGAGCTGACTTCTCACCCAGATGTTGCGGGTTCGCTTCCCGGCTGGAGAGGGAATCTGCCCCCCCTCCATAAAGTCTGAAAGTTTGCTTGTGAGATTGAATAAGTGCGTGTTAAATGTAATAAAAAGCATTAACCTAATGTCAGTAGTAACCATTAATATAGATATGTTTCATAAGTTAAAAGCCCCCGATATGACCATAGCAGTTAATCAAATGAAGGAAATAATAATAATAATAATAATAATAATAATAATAATAATAATAATAATAATAATAAAAAAACCCATAATAAATATATAGTAGAATATTGCACCAAAAACCCTTTTACTGAAACAACTACTTTTCCACAATCTGATTACATTATGATTACAAATAACTATCTTTCGTAACACTCCTGCCGTATAGTTTCGTTTCGACGTTCACTGCGGCGACAATATAGCGTGCTACAAAATTCCCGTCAAACTCACGCAATTGTTGCATAAAGACTTCGCGCCGGGCAAGGCTTTGCTCTCCTTTCTATATATGTTGGTTACATGACTGGAAATTTTCAGAAGCTGACACAGGTGCAATACACCACAGGTTTCACAAATAGTTGACTCAGACTTAACAATGCGCGGCTTCGACGTCAAAGAACCTTCCGAACTAACACGTGTCCACTGCACAGGCGTTCACTAACGCACGTAACGCACACATTCCAGCAATCAATTCTGTTGAGCGTTTACATAGGGCGTAGTCACACTATAAGCAATGAAAAGTACATAATTTAGCAGTACCAAAGCTAAGAAGGTTGTGAGGCACAAGCTGTGTACAAACAAAATTAACAAGTGTACTTAAATAATCGCTGAAAAGCATGAATTTTCCACATATTAATTATTTTTGTTTTTTATACGAGAACCGTTTTTTTTTTCAACTTCTAATAGGCTATAAATAAAAGACAAGTTCATAGAAAACAATTATTTTATTACTAAAAGTTTTGTACACTTATGATTATTTTTCAACATAATCACCGAAAAGATTGAGACATTTATCGTACCTGCGCACAAACTTTGTAACATCCGCTTTAATTCTAGTTGCAAGACGGTTTTCTTTCAATTATATGGTGCTCAAGAACAAGTGGTGCACATTAACGTTAATATATTTTCTAATAATTTAAATTGGTGGTGTTGGTAAAAGTTGACCGGAGAATATAAGTACACAAAGGTAATGGGGTAGCGAATGAAATAAAAAAGCTCTTTTTATCCTTTTATCGTCTATTTCGCAATTCATGACAACATGAGTTCCTCGAATCTTTCCTTTCTGTTTTGTATTACTTTCTCTACAAGTACTATGTCCATAGTGTATAGAGAAGGTATTGTATTCCACCCAAAAATTCGAGGTTGAGATTTCTCCGTAAATATATGTTTCAGGTCCCCTGACTCAAAAAGAAAATATTTAAAAAAAAATTGTATGTGTTTGTGTGGGTGTGTGTGGGTGTATGTGGGTGTGGGCATCGTAGATCAAAAACTAAAAATCATAATTACCAAAATTAGTATTTAAGTTAAGAATCTTCCAAGGATAGACAGGAAGATTTTCAAGAAAAAAACCCACTGCGACTACATAGAAGCATTGTTGAAAACGATGCCTTTTTCAAAAATAGCTCTGACAATTTGGATTAAAATACCGTATATTATTAAATTTACACCTAAACTAGTAGGTACTAAACTTAAATACCAAAGTGGTATTTTACTGACTTTTCGTTTTCGAGTTATAGTGTTACGGATACCGAACACATCGTCATACACATACACACAGACTTTCTTCTAATTATATATACAGGGAACACTAAAATGTGTGGTTTTCGGTGAAATATGGGTTTCGAGTTTGAGTGGAGTGCAATACTATGTAGAGAAAACAAAATTAGTTGCATTTTTTTTTTTTGTGGAGATTGCTGTATCCCAGATGTTTCTTGTTATTGATTAAGTTTTCTAATATGTAGGTATTTCTCTCTCGAACGGGAAGTAGTTCATTTTATATTTTTGTTTGTTTTACACTTCTGGTCATGCATACAGAACTGAGTTTCAAAGCCGTTACACAGAACCAGCTCTTAAAGCAACCGCTTTAGCCAAATTTATTCCTTTATTTTCGTGCACCTACAAACAAATAAGCAATAAAACAACCTGGACTCTTTCTGCGCTCAAGTGGTCAGCGTTCTGGCTTCTCATTCAGAGGTCCGGGGTTCTACTCCCGGGCGTGACATTTCTCTTTCTCATTACCTTTCCCCCACAGAGTCTGGAAGAATTAAATGTGGGAGTGAATGCGTGCGTGCTTTAAACTTTAAACACCTAAAAAAGTAAAATTAAGAAATCCTACAGTTGGCGAGTAAATCATTACTTGTTTCTGAAGTCAAAGCGCTAATTTACCATGAAAGTTAAAGGGGCTATACAAATTAAACAAAAACAAAACAGTCTGATATGTTCCATTCACATGACTTTCTCTACTGATCTACAAACAAACTATTCTTACAAAAGAAAGGAATCTAATCGAGATAGACATTAACAGAAATTTTCTTATTACTTGCTTCCTTCTAAGAAGAAGGTATGAAGGTACACACTAGGCTAAAGCTATAGTCATTTTTTTTAAAAGCGATCGCTATGTGAACAATTGTGGTTCGGTTGGCTTTGCACGGCCAGCATAAAAAACAAAAGAGAGGTGAAACGAAAATAAACTTTCCCATTGAGAAAATTACATACTTTAAAACTGAAACCAATAGCAAGGAATACCTTGGAAATGGTCCACTCTACGAAAAGAAAATATATATGACAAAGTGCAATCTATATTTTTTGTCAAGTAACTTTTTGTCTATCTCTTACGGTTTACCAGTTATGCAAAATTCATCCAGAATGAAGAGGTCTTCCGAGGCTATTCCCAGAAAATTCAAGATATGTATTTTATTTGGATGTAAATATCTGCAATATGCCACATTTTAATTAAAATTGTTAAGACATTTCTGAGAAAATCAAAATTTTCGAAAAATGTTCCATATAAAGAATAGTTTGGGTCCGGGAATTGCTTGAAAATCTTCGTAACGCATCTTAGGAAGATTTTTTTTCGCCCTCCCCGTATTTAGAACTGACACCCCCTAGAATTTGTGAGCCAATGGCACGAAACCATAGAATGGAGAACGTGGAACGAGTCGTCGGCCCGTGGCCAGGCATGAGTGTGACGAAGTGGATGACATGAAATGCAAGGGAAACGGAAGATAGGAATGGTACTGATGGGGCAATTGGTGGAATGAGTGCACGGGAAACCGGAAGTCCCCTAGAAAATCCGCCCAGATGCCTCTTCGTCCACCACAAATCCCATAGACGGGCGCTTGGGATCGAATCCGGGCCACCAAGGGGCGAGATGAGCGCTGTGACAACACACGTTTCTCAAACTGATTTTTTTTCGATTCACGAGGTCTCAATACATTATTTCCGGTGAAATCTTGGTGTCGAATTTTTGGGTGGAATAGAATACCTTCTCTGTCTACAATGTGCTAAAGAAAGTAAAATGAGCTATCTGCTAATGTTTATGTCGGATAGCATGCACAAGATAAAATTTACGAAAGTTTTTATTCATTGGAATAGATTATAATTTTTATAAATAATTTTGTTTAATTAGGTAGGTTTAGGTCGCTTTATTAATGGCTATTGCATGAATATCAAATTTTGGAAGATGAAATTATGTGTTTTATTTGGAGTGTTTATTAAATAAAAATGAGATATATTTAATTTCCTTTTTAATTTTTTTGGCTGGTATAATTAAGAGTGCTTAAATTCCTTTTCCAGCTTGATTACCAGCTGCTACTACCTGACACTGGTGATGCATGGAATGAAGATGGAGCACCGGTGGAATGCAATGGCTGGGTAAACCGGAGAACCCGGAGAAAACCCGCTCCTGCGCCGCTTTGTCCACCACCAATGTCACATGCGCTTAGGATCAAACCCGGGCCGTATAGGTGAGAAGCGAGTGGTCTAATCACGGCGCGGCCCGGTACATAAAAGAAAAAGGTTTTATAAGTATAGTTTGTTGCAGATCAGTTAGAGAAAGTCATGTGTATGGAACACGCCAGATTATTTTTATTGTTTATTAGATTGCAACTGTAACCTGAACTGGATCTTGCAAGGTTTATGAAGCAAACATTTGCGATTTGAAATCCCAAGTCTAGAAACTTGCTCCGAGATTCCACAATGATTTGTGACCCAGAATTATCCACTTACTTCATATGCATACATTGATATACATGGACGGCAATTGAAAGACATGCTAGTCAACTTCTTGTACGCAACGGGAATTCATGTAATGCGGCGTATTGCTCTCAGCTGTAATTCATCATTGTTATACGACAGTTGTGTGCTTGCAATCTGGTTCGCGTTCTCTTTGCCAGCATCACGACTGGCTGTCTTCATCGTTTCCAGCCAACGAAGAACAAACAAAATGCCTACCTAACGGAGAATGAAAGCCCACAGTTTGCATAATACATCTCATTCCGTTTCAAACCAAGACAGCAGCAAAATGTAAAGTCATGGTAAGATTTATTTTCCAAGTTGTGGTATTCTTCTTTCAAGGGAAGGTGGTCGGATTCCCAAGGTTTGTTTTGCATGTTTGCCCTGTATCGCTTAACGGTCACGTGAACTAATCCTTGAACCGGCCCCGGTAGCCGTGGTCGTTGAAGTTGTGCTACGAAAGGGTCGCAGGCTCAAAGCTCGCTTTATATTGCAAGTTTCTGTGTTTTGAGTACGAGGCGTGTCCGGAAATTAAGTACCCGCTTATAAAACATTTATTTATACATAAAACAATATTTCTTAACCTATTTTACGATATAGTTACCACATTCGCTCAGGCATTTGTCATAGCGGGGAATCAACTCTTGTATGTCCTCTTCAAAGGAAACTCCGCCAGTGAAGACTGCCACTGCTGAGTACCTTGTTTTGTGGATACACATCAAAAAGCATACTTATTGTGAGCAATCTGCTTTCATGCTTTCACTTGTTCAAACAAACGTTTAGTGACAACAGAAGGCCGCCCACTCCATGCTTCGTCAGGAACAATGGATCGTCAGTCATTGTATTTCTTAGCCCACTGTCTCACCATTCCATCTGTTACATTTTCGACGAGAAATAGAAAAGGGTCAGAATAATAAATACATAAGATGTGTATTCCAATCGTGTTTATTAATTACAATGAGGTATATATATATATATATATATTAAACACTTATTATATACCTTTACAACTATTCATTCAATGTAAATCTTTATAAGTCTACGATACACTTCAGCAGACTTAAAATGCCTTGAGTTCGAAAAGTATTACGGAACGCGCGCCACAGTTGGCGGAAACAAATATTGGCATAAACATTTTGAACGAACACTAACAGCACAAATATTGTCTATGGACAGACAGCTATGGCAGTGGAACTAGAGTCACTGTATGTTAAAGAGTACCGCCATCCTTTGCGTCGCCAAATCCGCCATTTTATCTCCAAGAGGATGACTAGTATGTCTATTTAGATGCAAATTGTTGTGTGATTATAGAAATGAATGAAGTGGACTGTTTCAACCGTCCAGAAAATGGTTACGGCTTTTTAACTTGTGGACGAAGAAAGAAATGAAGAGCGGGTGAAGTTCTGGATTAGAAATATCAACAAAACAAATTTTCCACATGTATGGTAAGACAGGTTTACATTAATTTTATGCAGACAATTCATATAGATTATATATTTTAAATACTTATTTTTTTCAAATGTTAAAAAAAGCCATTACATACTTTGAAGCTGTCATTTTTATTAAAATCTGGAAATTATTTCCCACACGTGCTTCACTTGGTCATGGTGTAGATGGAGTACCCTGGACGCGCGTTTCCACTACTTTCGTTGTCATCCTCTTGCAGGTTTGCAGACGTCTGAGGAAGTTGGACAACATCGGCATCTAATGTAGGCGTCTGACCAACAGTAGTGGCTTCTGGTGGTAGAAGTCGGACATCATTGATAACTGCCTCCTCCTTTCTAGTCCTTGGTGACCTCTGGTGGGACATCTCGGAACTGTTTGCTGGTTTTGAGTCTACAGCTTGACTTTCATTTGTGTTTTGTACAAATTTTAAAATTACATCTGCTGGTGGTATTTCGAAATTAACCACATTACTACAATTACTATGGATGAAAAATTTTTCCATTCCCCCCCCCCCCAAAAAAAACCCTTAGGTAAGGTAAGCCGGCCGCGGGGTTCGAACCCGCGACCTCCTGAATGCGGGCCACAGATGAAACCGTCTGAGCCATCTTACTTGGCAAGATCAGGATAGCATACAATGCTTTCTTCATCCGAGAAAGACTTAAAAGGAAGGATACTCACCTCTTCCACCGCAGCAGCCCATAAGAGGTGAATAGTCGCATGGCAATTAAGAGATACGGGGAACTTGCATGGAACAGACTCTAAGAGTTACATTTCTTCATTTTAATGCATGAATAAATACACAGATAAACACATTTACAACGTTATGTAACTCTCTGGAATGCGGATTTTTATCAGAGATTACTACTACCTTCCCGAAACGTTGTAAAAAAGCATGAGTATATTAAAAAAGGGAATTTTGTAGTTAGACGTCCCTTAACCTCATTGATCTTATCGAACGATGAATAAAATTAGTGAAATTATGCTCAAATGATCTCGGGATCCATGCTAAAGTTACTCGACATTCGCCTTCCTCAAAAAAAAAAGTCTTATCTGGGTAACTCACCCTAAGCGCAAATCGAACTCGGGACCTCTTGAATGTAAGACGGGTAAAACGGATGTGTTACACTCACATGAATTCCTCTACTCACTCTTATACAAACTATTCTGACAAACGCTTTACTTCTATATTACACGTTAATCGAAATAAATAGTGTGAGTCAGAATATCGCCAAATTTTAAGTCGAGATTGAAGGAGTATAATTGAGTATTTTCTTAATGGAAATGCATGTATGTGGTTATTGAGCTAGAAGGCATTACAACTTTTGAAATACCTCGTCGGATTAGATGAAATTCCGTTGAAAAGTTCGCTACACATTATTGCTACATGGCATTATGAGAAGAGTAGCTTAAACAATGGAATACAATAATATCTAGTACATCTTTATTTAATACTGTGAAACTAAATTCATATGTTCTAAAAATATCAAAACCGTTAAACGATTACAAATATGAGTTATTGTAATAACATATGCAAATACTACTATTGTTGGTCTAATTTTTTTCACCTTTATAAAAATTACTTCAAAAAATGAAAACTGTTAAAGGATGCAAAGTCACATGTGCTTTTAAAATACTTCAAACATAGTTAAAATAAGAAAACAAGGATTGAACAAGTGCGTCAATGTTTGTAACATATGTTCAAAATGCAGACTTTGAACTTCGGAGCATAGTTGATAACATCATAGTAATGATTGCCAAGTTCTTTAAAAAATATATGCCATATCACGAATAACATAAATGATACAAAAGTCCTGGTCATTAGCTCCTCTTCACTATTAACCGGCATCTCGCTCACAAGAGTCTGCATATGTCCCCAAAGGAAATAATTCAAAGGAGTTAGATCTGGTGAATATGCTGGCCATGATATATGTGTTCCTCTACCCATCCAGTCATTACGATACGTTACCCTTAGAAAAGCCCTTACATCACCGGAATAATGCTCATTAACTGGCGTATTCCTAAAGTTCTGGCAAAGTATATTGTAAAACCTGTAGGTAAATGTGATCCTTCAAACCTGGAGATAATACATAGCGTCCTATGAGAGTCATTTAACCAAATGTTCACTACAATGTTGGTAATTTGTAACCAATAGCTTAAATGTGACTTATGTGTATTAAGCATGCCTTTTCGTGTTAAAAACCTTCTTGTTCATCCACAATACGTTGTAGGAAATCTTGGTTGATCAATGCGTTTATGAAGAAATCACTGGTCAAACTGTAGTCTGGGTTGAAAGTCATCCGGCCCCAATGTTTGAACTCTGGTGAAATGATATGAATGCGGAGAGTTTGCCGGTCCCCGTAGCCGCGCTCTCGCTAAAGTGTCTCGCTTAGGTGCTTCGCGGCGCACGGGATCGTGGGTTCGAGTCACGCCTTGGGCATGGGTGTTTCTGTGTTTGTAAATGTGTATGTGTTTGTGTATGTATATGTAAAAAGGAAAAACGAATAGGTCAACTAAGGAAATTTAGAAACTAGAAAAAAGAGGTAAAAAGGAATACAGCGCCGGAGTCCTGACAAGCCTCCAGGGCTGTATTTTCAAATAAAAAAAAAAAAACAATTGCTGTTTGCACAGAATTCTTGTAATCGAAGACTGGCTGGCATGGCATGCGCTACTGCTCTTGTGTTTGTGGACGGAGAATAATGGACCCGGTCAAGAACCTCCTCTTCTAGAACCACTGGTTTACATTTCTTTGGACTCCCGAGCGATGCGCTTGCCTTTGGAAAGTTCCTTCCTTGCAACCATTGATGTATGGCAGTAAAGGTGACGTGATAAGCAAATGTTTCATGGGTAAAGCTCAGCATAGAGCATCCTTTTCGCATTTCGACAAAATGTGTCATAAAATAATGCACGTCTTTTAGTTTTGAGTAAGTAAAATGGAACATATTCACAATTGGCTGTAAAATGAATATTCTTCCAATAAGCACTGTAGCATATGCTGATACTCGAGATTGTATAACCAGAACTATAATATACGACGGAATCCCTTACCATTTAAGTAACAAAATGCAGATTTTAGAATAACGGTGGTATAAACAGTGTTAAATCAGAATACTAGCGAAATTTTGAAGCGCAAAGAAAACAAAACTTACGCGATATTCCAATACCAAAAGCGGAAAAAGGTCTGTGGGCCAAATTTCGACTAACGCGCTGCGACGTTTGTAAAAGTGTATATCCTTTATCGCATTAACAAGACCTGATAATCCTAATCAGAAAACACTCAATTATAACCCATGAATCTCGCCTTAAATTTGATCGGTGTTGCTCCCACTTATCCTGTATTTGCAGAAGCTATCTTATTGCATATTTCATTGTAGGTACACCGAGATTATATTTGCATACTATGAGAACTGTTTTCATCGCTGAAGCAAGAATATACACCTACCTCTTATGTCGATGTCAGAAACGCCTTTACAAGGTCTGGGAATTCGAAATCACCCACTTTTTTCTAATACATTGCGAACTGTAACTCATTTCCTCTTCGGTTCGTAAGCTTTTGCTAGCCGAGGCCATTTTTCAACCAACATAAAGAAACACCGGCTAGAGAAATAAAATGTTTAGGTAATTTAGCGTTTTGGAATGTAAAGCTAAGACCCTGAAGCACTCCAGGAAGCCTTTCCCTATGATTATGATGTAGAAAGTACACAAACTTTCCTGCTGGAGAGTTAAAATATATGTATCTAGATTAGTGCGTGATTGACAATGCTCGCAGAAATTTTTAATCACGATTAGATCGTGATTGGCACTGAAGGGTTAAAGAAATTATGAGTAATTTAAAATGCAAACCAATAACTCACGACATAACAAGACGACTTTTTATTGTCTAGTTCATCCAGATTCCTATTTCTCAGCGACTTCCAGAATCATTTTTACTTTCTCTTCACGTACTATGTACATAGTGTATAGAGGAGATATTGCATTACACCCAAAAATTTGATACCGAGATTTCACCGGAAATACATGTTTTGGGTCCCTCTGAATTCAAAATAAGTATTTTCAGAAAAAAGTCCGTGTGTGTATGTGTGTGTGTGTGTGTGTGTGTGGACAACATAGCTCAAAAACGAAAAGACCGTCGAATACCAAACTTGGTATTTAAGTTTCGCATCTTCCAAGGATGCGATACGAAGATTTTCAAGAAAATCCCCCCACCTCCAACTACCCTTTACATGGAATTTTTTTTCGAAAATTTTGATTTTCTTAAAAATGCCTCTAACGATTTTGATTAAAATATCGTATATTAAATATATTTGCCGGACAAATAAAATGATATCTTTAATTTTGTTGGAGTGGCCCCTGAAGACTATTCTGGATGAATTTTACGGAATCTTGCATAACTGCTAAACCGTAACAGATGGGTAAAAACTTACCACACAAAACTGTAGATCACGTAAAAATACACAATTTATGTAATATACATTGTTTTCGTAGAGTTGATCTTTTTTTTAGATATTTCTTGTTTTTAGTTTCAGCTTTGAAAAACGTATACTTTTCTCATGCAGGAATGTGTCAACTCCTATCCATACAAACAAAGGAACTTCAGTCACATAGCAACCGGCTTTTGACCATCACTTTAACCTAAGGTACTCCCTTATTTCGCTTCTACTTACAAGGAAGCAAGTAATAAGACTATTTCTGATAATTTTTTCTCAATTAGCATGAAGTAAATAGAAGCATAAGCTTTTTAACAATAATTTCATAGTGATATGTAGAAAAAGTCATGTGAATGGAACACATATTTTGCTTTCTCATCTTCCTTCCTCCATATGTCTTCCAAGCTTATTTTGTCAACATTTCCTGGTATAACTTTAGCTAATTCAGGCATTGATATTATTCTCCAATAATGTTATTAAAAGGTAGCCAGCTATTCTATTAGCTGCAAATTGAATTGCTAAAAGATCCAGATTGAATAATGTTGCTAATTGATTCAACATATTATGGGCTCGATATTTTAGCCCAATTTCCGCAGCAGAGTAGAGTTACAACATTGAGATATCAAGTATGTGACACACCCTGATATCTAGTGGCCTCAATACTAAAGTTTCTTCTGCATGTAGATACCAGAGATCACGCACATGCATCTGCGCTGTGTTTCGTTTGTTAATTCAGTTAGTTCGAAATAAATTAGATAACCTATTCGCCATAATGGCTGAAGACCTCAAAGAAAGAGACTATCTTTGGTTGACAACACTGCGGAAAGACAAACAGGCGGGAGAGCTTTCTCTTCTTCCTCGGGCCTCGCTACCTGTAACACTAGAGCTCAAAAAAGGTACGCGCGAAAGTGTCTGCTATACGTGTACATAGTATTCGGTAGAGAAAGTAAAAATGTGGTGTGTTCCAATCACACGACTTTCTTTACATCACTGTAAGACATTATTTTTAAGAAGAATATTCTTTTGACTACTTTGTAATCGAGATAAAAAGTATCATAAATTTTCTTCATTATTTGCTTCCTTGTAACTAAAAGGAAAATAAGATATTACACTAGGCTAAAGTGAGAGTCAAACTTTTAAAAGTTTGTTGCCATGAGGTTTAAATCCGTTTTTATGCATGGTCAGGAGATAACTTGTGTGAGAAAGGTTCAAGTATTTTAAGTCTGACACAAATAACTTTAAATATCTCAGAAATTGTCAATTTCACGAAAAAAAAAAATATATGACATAAATTTTGTGTTTTATCGAGATCTACATGTTTTGTCTCTTACGGTTTACTAGTTATGCAAAAGTCAGAGAAATTCATTCATAACAAAGAGCTCTTAGAGACTATCCCCATAAATTCAAGATATACATTTTATTTGTGAATATTTTTAATTATGGAATACTAATCCAAATGGTAACAGCCATTTCTGAGAAAAACAAAATTTTCCAATTTTTTCCATGTAAAGGGTAGTTTGTGGGGGGGGTTCTCAAATTCTTTGTATCGCATCCCTGGAAGTTGAATCAAGTTTGGTATTTTACTGACTTTTCGTTTTTGAGTTGTGTTCACAGACACAAGGGTCTTTTTCTAAAAAGGTTTTTTAGACCCTAGTTCATGTAGGGGATCCTAATTTATGTACTTCCAGTGAAATCTTGGTATTGTATTTTTGGGTGGAATGCAGTACCATCTCTATACACTATGTAAATAGTACGTGTAGAGAGAGTAAAATATCTTCAGAAGGCTATTTCATGGTCTTCAATCTTCCTTTCCCTTGGCACCAACAACGAATGAAAAAGAAACCCAAAACAAAGTTACATTGCTGCAAATCCGGATTTCGTTTAAAATGTTTGCAGCAAGTTCCTTTCTTTTTTGTTAGGGATGCAAGAAGATGGACCACCATCTTGTGCATTCAATAAGAGTACACACATCAATAAACAAAGTCGTGGCGTGTGTCATCCTAAGGCCAAAACTCTCTGCTCCCAATTAAAAATCTTGTTTTCTTCCAGGCAACAACATGACTTTGGTTTTACTCTTAAACTGTCAATTATGCCGCCATTAAAATTCCTATCATACACATGTCCACCCAGGCATGAACACGGCACCAAAATCTGGCAAAAATGCAGGTTTCCATTAAATCAACTACTGAGTTATTTTTAAGGCTTGTCTTCTAACTATCTGGAATTCTGTGCATGCACTAATTTGTTTATATTACACAGATTTTGCATTAATTAGTAGTTTATATTCGAGATAAAGCAGTGTTGAAATTATAACTAGAAAATCAGGAAAAATAGGGTTGTTCTTTGAGGACAGAACTGATTGGGCATGTAACCCATATTTTGAATCCCTGTGACATTTGACATATTACTTGCATTAATGTTTATATTCGCCAAAATCATTAAATCACACTTTGGCCCAACACTATAAAAATGAGCAAAAAGAAAACTATCTTTGATTTAAAACGAAAAAAAAAAAAAAAAAACCGGTCCAACGTGTTTTAAATTGCTATTCTATGGATCCCTAACTACGTATTTTCAATTAAATAGAAGTTATTTTAATTTTTATTTTCTATGTACAATGTGCATAGTAGGTAGAGAAGGTATTGTATTCCACCTACAATTATATACGGATATTTCACCGAAATATGTCTTGAGAATCGCTAAAACAAAAAATAAACAGTTTTATAAAAAAAGGCCAGTGTATGTGTATGTGTGTGTGGACAGGTAACTCAGAAACGTAAAGTCGGTTAAATACCAAACTTTGTATTAAAGTTTAGTATCTTCCAGGCATGTGACACGAAGATTTTCTAGAAAATTCCCACTCACTCATATACGCTTTACATGGAACATTTTTCGAAAATGTTGATTTTCATTAAAGTTCCATATGTTTAAGATACTTTCATGGCAAACGAAATGTACCTATATCTTGAATTTTCTGGAAATATCCTCTGAAGATATTCAGACACAGCCATTCTGGATGACTTTTGTATAACTGGTAAAAGAGCTAGACAAAAGCTTTCTACACAAAAATATGCATTTCAGAAAAACACTCAGCTTAAAACTATATAGGGTTCTTATACACATGATAGTTTAATCAATATCGTTACAACCATTTTTGAGAATATCAACATTTTCGAAAAATGCTCCATGTAAAGGATGTTTTTCCTTGAAAATCTATGTGTACATCCTTGGAAATATACTGAATTTAAATACCAAGTTTGGTCCATAACGGACACACACACGGACATGTATCTAAAACTCGTATGTGTTCCAATCACATGACTTTCTCCACATCTCTGTAACAAATTATTTTCAAAAACTTAGTCTTCTATCTACTTCATGCTATTCAATTGGCAGAAATGGTCATATTACTGGCTTCCTTGCAAGCAGAAGGGAAATAGGGAGTACACTATACAAAAGCAATCTTCAAATATGTTTAAGTATTTTAAAACTGAAACAAAATTACAAGGAATATCTCAAAATTGGTCAATCCCACGAAAAAAAATATGACAAATTGTGCGTTTTAACGATATCTACATTTTTTGTATAGTAAATGTTGTCTATTTCTTATGGCTTACTAGTTTTGCAAAATTTATCCAATAAAGAGGTCTTCAGAGGTTATTCGCAGAAAATGCAATATATACATTTTACTTGTCATGTGAATATCTTTAATATACGGTATTTTAATCAAAATTGTACAGCCATTTTTGAGAAAATTAAAATGTTAAGACTTTTTTCCATGTAAATTGTAGTTTGGAGTGGGGGATTTTCCTTAAAATACCCGTGTCGCTCGTTGGAAGATACTAAACTTAAATACCAAGTTTGGTATTTTACCGACTTTTCGTTTTAGAGAAATCGTGTTCACAGACACACCACACATGGACGCTATCACACGTACCTTTTTTCTAAAAATACTTTCATTACATTCAGAGGTCCCTAAAACGCGTATTCGGTATGGAGCTTCTGGGTGGATTACTGTACCTTCTCTAGTCACTATGTACTCTGTAAATACCTGCTAAAGAAAGTAAATTGTAGATATCTTAAAACACACAATTTATGTCATATACGATTGTTGTAGAGTTAACCATTTTCGAGATATTTCCTGTTATTGGTTTCAATTTTAAAATACTTAAAACTTTTTTCAAATGGGAAGATGGCATACATTCCTTTACTCTTTTGTTTTACCCCTGACCATATAAAGAGAACCGAATTTCAATGTCAATAGCATAGCGACAGATTTTCAAAGATTTGACTATTGTTTTAATTTAGTGTTTCGCCCTTCTATTTATACTGAAACAAACTATACCATTTCTGCTTATATATATATATATATATATATATATATATATATATATATATATTTCCAATGATGTAAATAAAAGAATAATCTGTTTTAAGAGAATAGTTTATGTGCAGATTGGTGGAGAAAATCGCGTGAATAGAGCATATTTTTTCTTTCTCTGCACGTGTTATGCACATAGTAAGTAGAGAAAGTATTGCATTATACCCAAAAATTCGACGTTGATATTTACCGGAAATATGTTTTAGGTCCCCTGAATCCAAAACTAGGATTTTTAGAAAAAGGCACGTGAATATGTGAGAGTGTGACTGTGTGTGTATGCGTGTGTGGATAGTACAGCTCAAAAACGAAAAGACTAAACACCCAACTTGGTATTTGTGTAGTATTTTCCAAGGATGCTACTCGAAGACTTTCAACAAAATCCTTCCAGCACTGACTACCCTATACATGGAAACATTTATGAAAATGTTTTCAACATTTTTGATTAAAATACCGTATATTAAAATATTTACATGTCAAATAAAATGTATATTTTACATTTTCTGGGAATAGCCGCTAAAGACCTCTTCATTCTGAATGAATTTTGTACAACCGTAAACCGTAAGACAGACAAAAACGTGCCACACAAAAATGTAGATCTGGTTTAAACCAACCTGTTTCTTCTTCTTCTTCTTCTTCTTCTTCTTCTTCTTCTTCTTCTTCTTCTTCGATATATTCCTTATATTGGTTTCAGTTATAAACTACTTGAATTTTTCTCAAACGGTAAATCTTATTTAGTTTCATCCCTTTTTTTTTGTTTTAATCCTGGCCGGCAATGAAAGGGGAACCGAAATTCAATTGCCTGATGTGTTCCATTCACATGAGTTTTTCTGCATTTCTGCAAGAAATTATAGTTCAACAGCTTGTGCTTCTATTTACTTCATTCTAATTGAAAAAAATTAGCAGAAATAGTCTTATTACTTGCTCCCTTGTAAGAAGAAGCGATATGAGGGAGTACCATAGATTAAAGGGATAATCAAAATCTGGTTGCTATGCGACTGAAGTTCCTTTATTTGTATGGACACCTGTTGACAAATTCCTGTATGAGAAAGGTATAAGTGTTTCAAAGCTGAAACTAAAAAAGAAGAATATTCTAAAATGGATCAACTCCACAAAAAATGTATATAGGTAATATAAATTGTGTGGTAAGTTTTTATCCATTTCTTACCGTTTAGCAGTTATGCAAAATTCCGTAAAATTCATTCAGAATAAAGTAGTCTTCAGAGGCTATTCCCAGAAAATTGAAAATATATATTTTATTTGTCGTGTAAATATCTTTAATATATGTTAAAGCCATTTTTGAGAAAATCAAAATTTTCGAAAAAAGTTACATATAAAGGGTAGTTCGGGGAGGGAGATTTTCTTTAAAATCTTCGTGTCGTATGCCTGGAAGATACCAAACCTGAATACCAAGTTTGTTTTTTAACGGTCTTTTTGTTTTTGAGCTATGCTGCCCACAGACACACACACATACACACAGCCAGAAACACACTCGGACATGTTTCTAAAAATGCTTTTTTTGGATTCTGGGTGTCTCAAAACATATATTTCCGGTGAAATATCACTATCGAATTTTTGAGTGCATTACAATACCTTCTCTATACATTGCTTTAGTCTAGTGTATACCGTTATTTATCTTTTGCTTAGAAGGAGGGAAATAATAGGACAGTTTCTGCTAATGCATATCACAATTATCAACATTTTGCAGAATAGGTAGCTTTTTATGAATGTGTACTGAATAGGGATAATGACTTTCACGCAGTGTTGGATAGAGAGATGGTAGCCAAAAGGCTTGGTTGTCACAGCTCCCAATCGTCTGTCGACTGTTTGCATGTCTCCTGTTGTTAACAAGCAACCTCCTGACTTCACCATATATTTCTTTACGATGTCCTTGGACGGTTTTACTATTAATCTGCATAATGGGCTGTACAAGCGAAATCTTAGGAAGACGATAAGGCGATATCAATAACAAGCTATGAGTTAGCGCATCTTGTGCTCACGTCTACACTTGTACTTTCCCTAAGAGACGATGTCTTTAATTTGAATATTTCTAGAGAACGTCGACAGGTTAGTGAATAGCAATGTCGTTACTCCAACAGCTAGTGTACAAAGTAAAAGGTACAATGAATACAAAATCACACTATCCGCCACAATAAAGTAACCATACTTATTTCGGTCCGTTACATTATGACAAGATCACAATTCTTGCGTGAAAAGTTGACGATTTCCGCATCGCAGTTATATCTTCAGATTGAGAGTCGTGATCAAATGTAAAATAAATGTAAATGGCGTGTTATTTATGGACGCTCTTTAACTGCTGTGGTTCTTAGCGTCCCATTCTATACTGGGCGTGAAAGCCCGCTTAATTTTGCTCAGAGGTCTCTCCATCAGGCTTGAGGTTCTTATACGTGCCGAAAATTTACGACATGGGACCAACGGCTTTACTTCCCTTCTGAAGGAAGCCATGCTAAGGATTTTTACGATCAAAAAAAATCCATCGTCCGTGACCTTGGGTATATGAAGTGGTAGCCACTACACCACGGAGGGCGACATAATCAAATGTCATGAACCCCTTGGCGCTAATATAATCCGATTACAAAAAGAGAATCTGGTATCAAGCCCGTTAGGGAGACAACACTAAATTTGGAAATTCAGTGCTAAATTGCAAAAGAAATCCTGGTGTATATTGCATGCAAATTTTTATAGGAGGAACTTCCCGTTCTCAAGCCACCAAATCTCTCCTGAAAAGGAAGTAGTAATAACTATGATCGTTCTTGAAATTAGATTTTTTATAGCGACTACTAATTTCTGTCATGTTGCAATGCTGCCCCTACCTTTTGTGATACAGGAAGCTGATTAAACAGGTGATTTGTTCACTCTACGCAAATTTTCTAAATTAGCACAAAACCGGTTTTTGGGAAACCAGAAACCCAAATTTGTTAAACTATTAATTAGTATGACGTCACGACATTAAATTGCGATTTAGTTTCGCAGCCTTAAAAATATCAGCAAAGCAATGGGCCAGCGTCGTAATAACAATTGCTACCTTTTTTTTTATTATTGTTTCGTTTATATAGCCCCCTTTAACATCTAAGGTCATATCGTGGGCTTTGTACATGAAACAACTCGTTGTGTGTAGGCTCTTTTATGTTTGGTGCAAATAATTTTATTTGCTCAAACACACACACACACAAGTTCACTCTCACATACATACTTCCAGACTCTGTGGGGAATAGGGAATAATTCTGGCTAAAGAAAAATTCTCCGCTCCATCCGGGAATCCAACCCGGGTGAGAAGTCAGCTCGCTGACCACTCGACCACGGAGGCCGTCATGCTACCTTTTGATTTCGAAGTCGCGGATTAAAACCCGGCGGAAGGAGTAAAATCTTCAACATGGCTTCCTTCGAAAGGGAAGTAAAACCGATGGTCCCATGTCGGAGTTTTACGACACATAAAAGTAACAAGCTTGATAAAAGTCCGTGCGTAGAAGAGTTGCAGAACTCACGGTCAACGGAGGTGTTAGCAAATAGCGTGAGCGATCTTTGTTCTATTCCTCTTGCATTTCAGTGGAAACAGTGAGGAATCGTGTTCCTTGAGAGACAGTTCCTAGATGTGTACTAGAGTCCCTGACGATATACAAGAACAGTGTAAACATACCAAAAACGTTAACAGTTTTCCACTTTAGTTACAAAGTCTTTATTTTGAGAGAATATAGTAAGCTTTTAGATTGATGACTAATAAACGTTTTTATTTCACCTATCAGTATTTGTCCAGATCTTGTTTTGTAATTGTATAAGTTTTCATTACAATGTTTCAATGTTTTGATTTATGCCGCGATTACGAAATTTACTTAACGTGACAGGGAGTGAAGAAACGCTGCTACTGAAAACTGCTTCAACTTAGCATTACAGCTATAGCTTCACGCCGATTGGTTCTAATTACCATGTGAGATCACTTAACGTAACGGAAAGGAAAAGTTTGACGCTGCCAAACTCTTAAGTTACATTGCGTCAAATTAAGTCGCATATAAGTCGGTTCTAAATAGCTCCATTTAATACAATGGTTAAGACTTTCACATTATGTCCCGTTAAGTCAGGTCGTTATGTTGAGTTCATGTAATTCCGATAGTGCTCTGCTTATTCATATGGTAAATAAATTAATAAATAAATAATAGTAATAATAATGATAATGATAAAATAACGACAATAATATATAAAAATGTGAAACATTATGTGCTATCGTGTTAGCATTTTCTTTTCGTTACGGAGCTTTTTGGTTTTGATCAATTCCAATTATATGTATAGCGCATAATAATAATAATAATAATAATAATAATAATAATAATAATAATAATAATTATAAATACAGTGAAGCGCTACGTGCTCGCATACGTGGTTTTTGTTACAATGCCTTAATGTTTCCAATTAATTCTACAGTATGTAATATTAAATAAACAGCTTATACATAATTACAAAGCTACCTATGGCAGATAAAGATACGTAAAATAAATACTTTTTAATTACATGTCTGACTTTTTTTCTCAAAATTAGGGTTCTGTAACTAAAGTGGAAACATGTTATTAACCTTTATAGTCTGTTTACACTGTTCTTGCATATCCTCACTCTAGTAGAAGCCTGGGAACTGCCTTTCAAGGAGTGCGATTCCCACACCGTTTTCGCTGATGTGCTAAAGGAGAAGAACGATGACCGCTCACGCTACTTGCTATCACTACCGTTGATCAGTGTTTACTTGGAATTGCCCTGTTGAGTTCTGGAACTTGAAGGGTTAAGCGCGCATGTGAAATACTGAGTCACGAGGTAAAATGGATGTTAAGGAGCGTCCAGTTGAGTTTTACTACCGTGGATCATTTATGTTAAGGATTGTATCCCTCCTTGACACAAATGTGGATTAGCAACAACCGAAACTATAGTAGCACAGCTATAAATAATAAGATAATAAGGTTCTGGGTAATAGTAATAATAATAATAATAATAATAATAATAACCAGTAATCCAAATTTAGCCCTTGAAATGTTTTAAAAAGTCTACCTATTTTCAATTTCCGTTCACTATGTACAACACGTTCTATTCCATGTACAACAGCCATGGCGTGTGAGGTACTGACGTCACAGCATCATCCTCCCCAACTTCAAGGATGGGAAATATGGTGAGTCACGCATTTTGTAAAAAATCTGATATGTTCCAATTACATGACTTTCCCTACATTCTGTAATGAAGTTTATTCTATCTATTTCACACTAATCGAGATAAACGTGGTCTTATTACTTGCTTCTTTCTTTTAAGGGACCACACTTGGCTAAAGCGATAGTCAAAAGATTTTAAAAGCTGATCGTTATGTGGAACAATTGAGATTTGTTTAGCTTTGCATGATCCCATTTGAGAAAATATATGTAATATAAAATTGAAACTAATACCAAGGAAAATCTATAAAACGGGCAGTTTTACAAGAAAAACGCGAATGACAAATTATTTTTTTCGAGATCTACATTTTTTGTGTAGTAAGTTTTTGTTTATCTGTATCGGTTTAATCATTATGCAAAATTCTGCAAACTTCATCCAGAATAAAGGGCTTTTCAGAGGCTATTCGCATAAAATTCAAAACATAAATTTTACTTGTTTTAAAAATATCTTTAATGTGCGGCATTTGAATCAAAATCGTTAGCAATTTTTGTGAAAAACAAAATTTAAAAAAGTGTCCACGTACAGGGTAATTTGTAGGGGGAATTTTCTTGACAAACTTCGTGTCGCATTCTTGGAAGATACTAAACATAAATACCATTGAACTATGCTGCCCACAGACACACAAACGTGTGCGCGCGGACCTTTTTCTAAAAATAATTCGGACTCAGAGGGCCTCAAAACATATTTTCGGTGAAATATTTACAGAAAATTTTGGGATGTATTACAATACCTTCTCTTGCTACTATGTACGTTTTATACATACACATATATTGTGTATATACGTGCTAGAGAAAGTAAATAGGAGTGCGACATAAATTGTGCGTTTTAACGAAATCTACATTTTTTTGTGTAGTAAGTTTTGTCTGCCTTACACAGTTTACCAGATATGCAAAAGTTATCCAAAATGAAAAGGTCATCGTAGGCCATTCCCAAGACATACATTTTGTCATGTAAATATTTTTAATATAAGGTATTTTAATCAAAAGCACTAAGGCCATTAATTCAAAAAATCAAAATGATAAAAAATGTTCTATGCAGAAAGTAGTTTGGGTTGGAAGGGATTTTCTTTAAAATCTTCGTATCGAATGCTTGGAAGAGGAATAGGCTCTGAAGCCCTTTTCATACTGGATGAACTTTTCATAGCTAGCAAGCTGTAAGAAATAGGCAAAAACTTAGTTCACAAACATTTCAGACCTCGTTCAAAAACACAGTTTATGTCCAATACATTTTTATGTGAAATTAATAATTTTCGAGAATTTTTGGTTATTGGTTTAAAATGTCTAATATTTAACTATTCTCAAAAGCTAAGTTACCATTATTTTTCTTTCTTTATTTTTTTATTTCCTTCAAGACAAGCTTGTTGCTGAAGAGGAATGCCTTGTGTTTATAAGCATCGTATTGCCTCGCATAGCGGAATGCGGAAATGCTTCACACAGAGTGGAGTGAGACACTATGCCGTCCACTCGGCGGACATGTATAATGTACATAGTAACTTGGATAAGGTACTGTTTTCCACTCAAAGCTGGATGCCAATATTTCACCAAAATATATGTTTTGAGAACCCCTGTATTAAAAGGTAGTTTTAGAAGAACTCCGTGTATGTGTGTGTGTGTGTGTGTGTGTGTGTGTGTGTGTGTGTGTGTGTGTGTGTGGGCTAGGTGTTCAAGTTCAGTATCTTCCACACCAAAAAGATTTTCCAAAAAATGCTCCCACCAAAAACTCCCTTTACATGGAATATTTTTTTCAAAATTGTTTACATTTTCAAAAATGGCATTGAATACAATGTCATTCTATCCTGTATACTACCGCTTCTCCTATTGCGTTTACCCCTGCCTGGTGATAGGTTATGCAATTTGTACAGCACTCATACTGACCCGTTTCTGATCTCTAACGCCGATGTAGTAATATGAAGAGTGCCTACAGTAGGCCAAAGCAATAGTCAGATTCTTAAATTGCGGAACGCTGCAAGAAAGCTTTAAAAGTCATACAAAAAGAGAAAAAAACAATATGTTTCAAATTTAACTAATAACAAAGAATATCTCAGAAATAGTTCACACAGAATTATTTGATATAAACTGTATGATGTGAGATTTTCTAGGAACGAAAAAGGAGAATATACTACTACATGTAACGCTAAGGGACAGAGGAGATCAGGAGGAGTAAGGATATGGGTGCTGCAATTATCATAGCAGAGTGTCTGAAATGGAAATGGGGAGGCCACGTTGCATTAAATTATAACATGGTTTTATGGAACAACCGTGTGATTCTAAATACGTGGGCAGGCAGAGAACCAGATGGGCGTACTTCTTTAAGCAGAGGCGAGCAAGAGACATAAGTGTGGAAAGAACTTTTAAAAATGTAAGTAAAGTATGCATGATGTAGAATAGACCGTGTAATTGGAAGAATTTGAGAAAGTTTAATGTAAAAATAGTGTTATTGTAAAATTGTATACTGTATAAGGAAAATGTGAAATGTACCTACCTACTCCTCAAGATTAGTTTCCCTAATGAGTTTTTTTTTTAGCTACCCTGCCAAAAGGTAGGAGGCCTTTCCCTTAAGGGATGAAACAGGCTAAAAATAACACTTTCTGTAGTAAGATTGCATATCTCTTCTGTTCACCAATGATACAGGCGATTTCGCAGGCTTTTCGCAGAAAATTCAAGATATATGTGTCTTAGATAGTAGCAACTAAAGCGAAATAAAAGCCTTAGAGGTGTAAAATATGAGATTCCTAATGTCGTGCTATATGAACCTTTGAAACCAGCTTTAAGTTGATATATTTTTCGGTCGTGACCAGGCTTCCAGAAGGCCGTGACAAATAACTTGAGACAATGCCAATTACTGTAGAAGCCACATTCCGGTTTAATCATTGTGTAGCGTGGGCAACAGCACCTACGAAACTTCGGCAGTGGTCTTGACTCTTTCTTTTCCGAAGTTAAGTTTTCAGTTTCTCTACACATTCTCTACAATATAATCGCACAAAAAAGTTTGAATTTCACGATGTTAACGAGTTTAGAGAAACTTTAAAAATGTCTATATTATTAATTCAACCAAAAAGTATAAAATTTAATCATATCGGTAAAGCTAATGAAAGAATAATTGCTATAGAACTTGTTCTAGCAAAAATATATGGGAATATACCTATAAAACTATTATATAAAACAATGGGGAAACTAGAAATGAAAATAAAAGTAGATCCTTTATTAATTTTTTCAATTAAAAGTTTGAATTCAAGTGGAGATTATTAATAATTAAGTTTCATAAAAGTGTTCTTCGAGAAAAGTTTGGGTATATCGTGTGTGGTTTATCGTCTGTGGCACGCACGGTACGTTGAGTAATTTTGTCGTGAGACAAAGAGGCATAAGGTGAGCCTTTACATTCAATATTTCAAACAATTGCCCCTTTCATTTCAATAATTTAAATTTTATGGTTAGAGCTGAAAAAGGTTACCTGTTTTACTGGCGATTTATTTGATAGAGAAAGTCTGAATCTGTAACTTTAGACAGCATCATAGCTTTAATTTGTCGCCATTTGCAGCATGCTGTAAGCACGCCGTGACTGAGTATATACCCCGCATGACGTCACAGCGTATGCGAGAGAGAAACATGCGCGTGATACCTACCGTATTACTCAACGTATCGTGGTCTGTGGTGTTTCTAGTCTATATCCATTAGTTATGAGCAGTATACTAAATATTAACCTATATACCAAGCTCTAAACTTAGACAAAATCTCCTCCATAATTGCTGCATAATTAAATCCTCCCTTGGAGGCAGTGTTTTCTTGAATAACATTTCGTTTAAAAATAAAAGTATAAAAATAAATGATTTTATGTGAGCTTCCTATTTAGTGATGCTTGTAATTTTAAATAATTGTACACAGAGGCAAATAAACACAAACCACAGAAAATATTTGATGTTCTATTCACAAAACCTTCTGTACCTATTCTGAAACAAAATCTTCCCTCAAAAGTTGTATAAGTAGAGTCAGTCTGAAAAATTCAGTGTCACAGCCGGGATTTGAACCACGAATCTCCTGATCTCTAACCGGTTGCTCTACCACTGAGCTACCATGACAAAATGCAAATACGGTATTAAACTTCTCAAGTGACTCGTTGTTTCCCAGTAAACCTCATTATTTTGAGATGGCATATGCCAATGGCAATAGGTCCTTGAAATTCCGGACCTCATATTTTAATCAACTAGATCAATTAATTATTAGATCGACTAATATTAACAGTTTTTTCACATAAGCCATGTATAGGATAGGAGTTGCATAGGTAGAGTGATAGTGAAAAATTAAATTCCAGAGCTAGGATTGACACCGAATTGTTCAGTTTGACTCTACTTATTCCTACAAATCCTACTCTCTAATCGAGATAAACGCGAGGAGAATGAACCTTTTACTTATGTGCTTAAAGTACAATAGAAATAGCAAATACATTAAGCTGAATCGATAGTCAGTTCGTTTAAAAGCTAGTTGATATTGTTTCCCTATCTGAATACCCAGTAAAAAAATCAACTTCTCTTTCCAGTACAGTTTAAGTATTGGAAACACTACACAAATAACAATGAATATTTCGGAAATGGTTACTTCCACAAAAAATGTTTCACAAAAATTGGGCGCTTTTGTGTACTGTATAACGTTTTGTCTCTCTTACGATTTACTGTAGGAAAAAGTCATCCTAAACGAAGAGGACTTCGTAGACAATTCCCAGAATATCAAAAATGTGCATTTCATTTACCATGAAAATATATTGAACATATGGTATTTTCATATATATCGTTTGAGCCATTTTACTTTCTCTATACGTGCTATGTACTAGTGTATAGAGAAGATATTTCATTGTACCCAAAAATTCGATACAGAGATTTCACCGGAAATACAAGTTTTGAGACCACCTAAATAAAAAAAAAGCATTTTTATAAAAATGTCCGTGTGTGTGTGTGTGCCTGTGTGTGTGTGTGTGTCTGTGTATCTGTGAGCAACATAGCTCAAAACCGAAAACACCGTTAAATGCCAAACTTCGTATTTAAGCTCAGTATCTTCCAATGATATGACAGGAATATTTTCAAGAAAATCCGCCCACCCCCAACTACCCTCCACATGGAAAAAAATTCGAAAACTTTGATTTTCTAAAAAATCGCTCCAACGATTTTGATTAAAATATCATATATTAAAGATATATACTTGACAAATAATATCTTGAATTTTCTGGGAACAGCCGCTGAAGACTACTTTATTCCGGATGAATTTTACGGAATTTTGTGCAACTGGTAAATAGAGATAGACAAAAACTTACCACACAAAATCTGTGAAGCACATTAAAACACACAATTTATGTTATATACATTTTTTCCGTGGAGTTGGTGGTTTTTTTAGATATTCCTTGTTTTTTGTTTCAGCCTTAAAAACTTATAATTTTCTCATACATGAATGTGTCAACTCCTGTCCATACAAACAAGGAACTTCAGTCACATAGCAACCAGCTTTTGCTATCACTTTAACCTATGTTACTCCCTTATTTCGCTTCTACTTACAGCGAAGCAAGTAATAAGACTATTTCTGCTATTTTTTTCTCACTTAGCATGAAGTAAATAGAACCATAAAGTTTTTAACAAAAATGTGTTGCAGAGATATATAGAAAGTCTGGTGAATGGACTACATCAGATTTTTTTTTAAAAAATCAAATGTTTTAAAAACTGTTCAGTGTAAAGTATACTATGGGGGTTGGTGGAATTAAAGTTAAAATCTGTGTGTCGCAGCCTTAGAAAATGCTGAACGAAATATCAAGTTTGGTACTTAACAGACTTCTCGGTTTTGAGTTATGCATTTTAAGACACATACATATATATACATACATACACACATCTGCGTGACAGGCCATTTTCTAAAAATTCTTTTCTTTTGCTGTAGGGGACCTCAAAACACGAATGTTTGGTGTAATCTCGGTATGAACTTTCGGTGGAATAAAATGCCTTCTCATCTATCGACATTATACATGGTAGAAAAAGTAGAAATCTATGAACCATAGATTTATATCGCTCATCTATTACCCACTATTTCGGTTACATCATATCAATATTACATCTACAAGTCACCATTTTTACTATGCCTATTCCAAATTCACAGTTAGCCCATTACACCCCTTTTGGGCAAAGGCCTCTCTTTAAGTAAAAGGGAGCTGAATTTTGCAGTCCCGGTTAGCTATTTTTGGAAAGATCATCTAATTTATTGTCCTGCTAGATATGTACAGCATATTTTTACTTTTCATAAACATAATTTGTACATAGTATATAGAAGGTTTCCTAGATTTCACCGGAAATACATATTTTGGGTCTCCCTTAATTCAAAAAAACACTAAGGAAAAGCTCCTTGTGCGTGTGTCTGGACAGCATAGCTTAAAAACGAAAAGATCGTTAAATACCAAACTTGGTATTTACGTTTGGCATCTTCCAAGGACGCGACACGTCGATTTTGAGAAAACTTCCACCACCCTAAACTACCCTTTATGTAGAAAAAGTTTCAAAAAGTTTGATTTTCTCAAAAATGGATCTAATGATTTTGTTTAAAATACCACATATTAAAAATATTTATATTGTAAATAAAATATATTTTCTGAATTTTCTGGTAAAAGACTGAAAACCTCTTTATTCTGAATGAGTTTTGCTGAATTTTATGTAACTGGTAAACCGTAAGAGATAGACGAAAACTTACTATAATAAAATGTAAATCACGTTACAATATATAATTTATGTCATATAGGTTTTTTCTTGGAATTGACCATTTGTGAGATATTCATTGTTATTTGTTTCAAATTTAAAATCCTTACACTTTTCTCACACGAAAAGTTGTGAACTCCTGGCACTGTATAGAAACGGATTTCAACCACATGACAATCAGTTTTTAAAAGATTTGACTTTACTTTAGTCTAGTGTATTTCCCTTATTTCCCTTCTACTTACAAGGAAGCAAGTAATTAAGACAATTTCTATTAATGTTTATCCCGATTATCATAAAGAAGATAGAAATACATGCCATTTAACAATAATTTGTTACAGCGATGTCGATAAAGTCATGTGAATGGATACATCAGATTTTTTTACTTTCTCTACACATACTATGTACATAGTGTATAGAGAAGGTATTGCACTCAACCCAAATATTCGATACCGAGATTTCACCGGAAATATATGTTTTAGGGTCTCCTGTAACCAAAAAAAAGCATTTTCAGAAAAAGGTCTGTGGGTGTGTTCGTGTACATGATAACTCAAACGAAAAGTCGCTAAAATACCAAACTTGGTATTTAAGTTTAGTATCTTCCAGCAATGCAACTCGAAGATTTTGAGAAAAAGCCCCCCACTCCAAACTACTATTTACATGGAACATTTTTCGATTTTTTTTATCTTCTTAAAAATGGCTAAAGATTTTGATTAAAATACCGTATATTAAAGACATTTACCTGACAAATAAAATGTATATCTTGAATTTTCTGGGAATAGCCTCTGCAGACTACTTTAATCTTTATGAATTTTTCATAACTGCTAAACCGTAAGACTTAGATAAAAACTTACTGCACAGGAAATGTAGAGCACGTTAAAACACACAATTTATGTTATATACATTTTTTTCGTGGAGTTGATTGTTTTTGAGATATTCATTGTTTTCGGTTTCACATATGAAAAAGTAACTTTTCTCATATAGGAATTTGTCAACTCCTGTCCATATAAACAAAGGAACTTCAGTCACATAGCAGCCAGCTTTTGACTATCACTTTAACGTATAGTACTCCCATATTTTCCTTCTACTTACAAGGAAGCAAGTAACGAGACTATTTCTGCTAGTTTTTTCTCGATCAGCATTAAGTAAATAGAAGAATAAGCTTGTTAACAATTATTTGTTGCAGAGATGTAGAATAGAACACATCAGATTTTTTTCTATATTTCTCTTTGTTTGGCTATCGAGTCCACCTGCTGCCGAAATTCCTCTTCAGCTCGTCTACGCAACAAGTTCTCTGATGCATTCCTGAAGTCCAAGAGTGAGTCTGTGTGTCGATTTATTAGGGTTTTCTCCCATCACGTGTCCTCACTATCTCCATTTTGGGAAGCTTTCTGTAATCGCGGCGTCCTTTATCGCTACCTCTTGTTTAATTCTTGATTTGTCTGCATTGTATCTCTCATTATTATAATTTGGTAATTTAGTATCGTGTTGGCATGATAACTTAGTAATTAGAACAACCAGAAGAGATCGAGAGCTCCGTGGTTCAAATCTCGGCTACCATTGAATTTTTAGTGTAGAGAGATGTTATTTTATTGTACCCAAAAATCCGATACCAAGATTTCATCAGCAATACAGGTTTTGAGGCCCCCTGATTCCAAGAAAAGCATTTTTAGCAAAATGTCCCTGTGTGTATGTGCATGTGTGTCTGTACAGCATAGCTCAAAAAAGAAAGAACCACTAAATACCAAATACCAATATGTTCAAGGAAATTCCCCCACCCCCAACTATCCTTTACGTGGAAAAATTTTCGAAGTTTTTGATTTTCTCAAAAATGACTAACGATTTTGATTAAAATATCCTATATTCAAGATATTTACCTAAAAAATAATATGTATATCTTGAACTTTCTGGGAATAGCCTTTGAAGACTACTTACTTTATTCAGGATGAATTTTACGGAATCTTGAATAACTGCTAAACCGTAAGAGATAAACAGAAACTTACTCAACATAAAATGTAGAGCATTAAAACATAATTTATGTCCGATACATTTTTTTCGTGGAGTTGATCGATTTTAAGATACTCGTTATTAGTTTCAACTTTGAAATACTTTTCTCATACAGGAATTTGTCAACTCCTGCCCATAGAAACAAAGGAACTTCAGTCACATAGCAACCAGCTTTTGACCATCACTTTAACCTATGGTACTCCCTTATTGCGCTTAGGAAGCAAGCTATTTCTCCTAATTTTTTTCTCAATTAGCCTGAAGTAAATAGAAGCATAAGCTTTTTAACAATAATTTGTTGCAGAGATGTAGAGAAAGTCATGTGAATGGAACACATCAGATTTTTTTTATTTTATTCTTTTAATTTTTTTTTTATTTTGGTGAAATTAACCATCTCTGAGATATTCCTTGTTATAAATGTTCCAATACTTACAGTTTTCTCAAGTCGTTTTTAACTCTTGACACCTGCAAAGAAAAGTAATTTTAAAAGATTTGACTATCGTCTTGCATTCCTTTATTTGCTATGTATCTATAAAAAAATAATAAGACCATTTCTTAATGTTTATTAACAGAAAATTTAGAATGAGGTAGATAGAAAAATAAGGATTTGCAAGAATAGTTTGTTGCAGAATAGGTAGATGAAGTCGTGTGAATGGAAGAGATCAGATTATTTCCTTTCTTCCCATCTTCCTTTCTTTCTTTCTCATTGGTAAGAAGTTTCCTTTCCTATTTTTCTTTGCTACTCCAACTCTAAAAACGTCATTCTCCATTTTACCGATATTATTATTATAGAAGTTCATATCGTCTTATTCACCTCTCATATTTTAACTCCTGTAATCGCAGAGCGGATACTTTGAAAAGAAGATTCGCTTCACCAACAGCTGCAATTTAGTAGAAGCGCCACTTCCAAAAGGATGCCGAGCTCTGTTCGCACCCGTTCATTGTTATTTCGGACCACCGGCTGTTAAATATTAATAATACCTGGAAATGCACTTCGCAAGTGTTAACGTCCGGGAAATGGAACTTGTGGAAGGGGAATAATGAGCATGCACAACGGATCACAATGAAAGGGGTGTATCCTGCGGTCGCCCGAAAAATTAAAATTTAACGATTCCAAAGCGAATAATTGGCTGTCAGAAAGCTGCTTCCCACGCAAATGATACTGCTGCATTCGGTGTTGAGGATAGGTCTCTCACGATTCTCTGCTGTTAATTTAGGGCCCTTTCTTCCCGGGATACTGACTACGCTTGTCAGTGGCGGTCATTGAATGTTTTTGTTGCACTGCCTGACTAGCATACATACCTGAACATAGATGTCGTCTGATATTTGCAATGTAAGCTTGAGGTAGGATGTATTTAGTTTAGGGATTAGTAGCTGGTTACCAGTTTTTTGATCTCTGCTGACTTCCAACGCTTCCTTCGGAATGTAAGTTAAGCCAGTGGCCCTGTGCCGTAAATTTTAAGTTTTAAGCTAAATGTATTATTATCATTTAAATGTATTATCATTTAAATGTATTATCATTTAAATGTATTATCATTTAAATGTATTATCATTTAAATGTATTATCATTTAAATGTATTATCATTTAAATGTATTATCATTTAAATGTATTATCATTTAAATGTATTATCATCATCAAAGTGAAACGCTGCGTACCCTCGTGCGTGAATTTTGTTTCGGTGGCTTGATGTTTTGATTTACCCTTTTTTTTTGGGTAGTGTTTAACGCCCACTTTAACTACTTATGGCACCGCAGGCGGTGACACTGATGCTACATGAAGATGGAGCACCGGTGGAATGCGATGGCGGGGGAAACCGGAGAACCCGGAGTAAACCCGCCCCAGCGCTGTTTTGTCCACCACAAATCTCACATGCGGTCGCTTGGGATCGAACCCGGGCCATCTAATTGATTTACCCTTCAGTGGATCTACTCTAGTACTAAATAAGAACAGCATATACAAAATTACAAAACTAGCTATTGGAGTACATGATAGTTGGCTTTATTTTCTTAAAATAAAGGTTCTGTAACTGAAATGGAAATCAGTTAATACCGTTTTCGGCCTCTTGTATATCATCTTGGAGTGGAAACTGCGAGCGAGAGGTCGATCCTCTCCTCGTTTTCACCGATATGCAAGAGGTGTGCGCTATTTGCTCACACGCCACTGACCGGCGTTTGCTTCCAATTGTTCCGTTGAATTCAGCAACTTCTTTATCGCATGAACAGTTATCTGCACGCGACATTGTAGATTCTAGTTCAGTTTTAGATTTGACCCTGCCATTGGTCTATTGACCAACATGGCTGCTCATGTGCAAGCAGGCAGAACGAAAGCAAGACTGTGTACTTCTCATTGGAAAGCTCATTTTTACCCCTTATTTAGATGCAGTTCATTTACTTACACATAAAACCTAACCTCCACGAAATCTCGAAACCTGTCGTTCACCTGTCACGTAGCCATATTGTCGCAGTTACCAATAGGAAGGGCTCAGAAAAGAGACAGTCTAAAACTGAACTAGAATCTGTAATATTGCCATCTGCACTCGTGAAATACTGCGCTGATGGGCCAACTGATATTCACAGCAGATCGTACCACGAATTTTGCATAATAGCTATATCTCAAGTCTACACCTGGACTTGAGACAGTACATGTCTTGTCACGGGGCAGAGAGTTACTCAGAAGGGAAAGATAAATCATAGCTAATAATATAAATTATACCAAGAAGGGAAATATAAATGTACATTGAAAATGGGAAGGAAGAAAGATTTCAAACACGTCTAAGCAGCCGAGTTGTCACGAGCTGGTAGCACAGAAGGAGGTGAGAGGGCACTGCCCGAGGGGAACATAACGGGAAAAGAGAAAACAATGCTCCCGCTGTTCAGAGGACACTTTTTGAGGCACTTGGCGTAGAACATCGGCTGAGCAAAGATGCGATATATATGATCCGTGGTGGAGCCGCGCAGGCTACCTTTAGCTGTGAGTGACAATAGTTATTTTAATACAGACCGGAGTACGGATGAGATCACTGAACCAAAAGTAACAAGTTATAATAGTCGCGGTCGCGTAAAGCATAGTTTCACAGGAGAGAATTAAAAAGAATACGTGCGTGTTCGACGGCGGAAAAAGGCCGAACTAAACAAATAAAGCACTTGTGTCGTACCACACCCGAAAAGAGTTTGCATGCTGAAGAAATCTGAGCTAGGGCGTCCACAAATCCACACCATTCCTAATAGCCAAAACCTACGCGCGGGATGCGAACCCGTAATCCCCGTTACCGCTCCAGAGTGCATTTCAGATGGTAGAGATTCCGTAGAGTGGCACCTACCCTTACACATTTCTTGGAGAAATGTTAGTTTGGTGTCACCACAGATTTCGAAACATCCATTAGATGAGGCTAGAGAGATGGCTTTATAAGACGAAATGTGTGCGAGAGAAATGTAGTAATTGTAGGAGCATATACCACATGCTCACAAAATGTATAAAAAGAGAAATTGTATATAATATTATAAGCTTACAGAAAGCAATGAAAAACAGTTGTAAATATTTAAGTGTAGAAATATGCATAAATGCAAGTTGTTGTAACTTAGTTAATTAAGGCAAGGCGAGCTAGCTGCATGCCAGGTAACAGTTCACCAACCACCATCTAATGAGCACAGGGTTTAGGCTAAAGAATGTGAGATAGAAAAAAACAGACATAGAAAGAAGTGAGACAGGAATATTGACTTGCCTTCCAAGTAGCACAGGGAATTGGAGGACCAGATGAGGCAAGCATAAAGTTAAAATGAGCGGAACCATTGGGTTTGTACAAGCGCGTCATGAGCAGGCTATGACGTCAAAACTTGGCACAATTTATTCTCATAACTTGTGAGGTAATGCTAACTAAGAACCAATAAGAGATGCTGTTAGATTTTATGGCTCAAACTTTGGCGTCACCCAGGATCAGTATTTAAGGCAAGGCAGATCTCTCATATGGTTACTCTTACTGTTACTCTCTTGAGTTTGTGTTCACGTCACATTGTGTTGCGCGCACGTCTACGTGCTTAGTGGTGGGGTAGCGATGTGCAGAGGATTAAATTAAGCTCCTGATTAATCATTTAAGTGGTGGGATGGTACTGTTTATAACACATTTGTAAGGAAACAAGCTAGCCGCCTGTTAAATCTGCGATACAATAAATTCAAGTCTTAAGAGAAAATGCATGTATTTGATATTAGCTTCAACCGCAAACCCCTGAGATAATTTTAAGCGATTAGATGTGGAATCTTCACCAACAACAAAACTGAGTACACTGCTGGGAACAGACACAGACTTCCCGCGACAAAACCTGCAATTTAAACGTTTGAACTAGTAAAAAATATTTTTGGAAATATTGTGAAATTATAAACTTAAATTCACACTGAAATGCAAAGAGAAGTTGGCAATTATAGGGCTTAAATGACGTCTAAAATAGCATGCCAATTAAGTGATTATTTCAGGAAGTATATCATTCACATAAAATGCACTTTTTTGATGAACTTAAAAGCTGGAAAACGTATTGAAAGATAGAACCCAATTACAGTTTTTATGATTCCTCTAAACCGTTGTCTCCACTGAAGCGAAGAATTACATTTGATTTGCACCACAGGCATTTGACATTCCAAAGCAGAGTTAATGAAGCAAAGAAAAGTGTTGACACACTCTTACAGAAGAGTTGATGGAGACGCAAGGCGAAGCTGCAGTCTATGTGAAGATTGTGGTTGAAGACTTATAATTTTGTAGTTAATACCAGATGAAGAATGACCGGAGCAAGATATTATTTTCTTTAAATAAAACATTGACATAAAAGTTTGTGCACGAAAGGAGAAACGAAATTTGAGGGCTTGTCTTTTATAAAATCTTGTGTGTTCTGTTCACATGACTTTCTCTACATTGCTGTAACAAATTATTGTTATGTTATGATAATCGAGATAACCATTAGCAAAAAAAATCTTTATTACTTGCTTCCTTTAAGTAGAAGGAAAATAAAGGAATATACTAGACTAAAACGAATGTCAAATATCTTAAAAGCTGGTTGCTATGGGATTGAAATCCATTTCTATGTAAGAACAGGAGTTTACAAGATTTCGTGTGAGAAAAGTTTGTTTTTTTTAATTCTGAAAACAATAACAAAGAATATCTCAGGAATAATCAACTCCTCGAAAAAAAATCGTATATGACAAATTGTGTATTAACGTGATCTACATTTTTTTGTGTAGTAAGTTTCTGTTTCTCTCTTACAGCTTACTAGTTACGCAAAATTCTGCAAAATGCATTCAGAATAGAGAGATCTTTAAAGGCTATTCCCAGAAAATGCAAGATATACATCTTATTTGCCATATGAATATCTTTAATATACGGTATTTTAATCAAAATCGTTAGAGCCATTTTTGAGAAGATCCAAATTTTCGATTATGTTTCCATCATTTTTCTCAAAAGCATCGTGTTGCACCCCTGGAAGATATTAAACTTAAATACCAAGTTTTTTTATTTTACCGACTTTTCGTTTTTGAGTTATCGTGTTCACGTACACGCGCGCACGCACACGCGCACGCACACACACACACACACACACACACACACACACAAACGTATGCTTTTCTAAAAATGCTTGTTTTGTATTCAGGCTGTTCTAAAACATGTATTTCCGATGAAATCTTCTTTATACACTATGTACATTGTACGTGTAGAGAAAGTAAAAATGCTAAAAGTTATGGATAAAACTGGTACACCAATGGGGTTGAACTGGTTTATTAAAATATCTTTTATTTGGCAGTTTTCTTAATATTCACAATACTTTCTGTGTAATTGGTTCAAATGCACGAAGTCTGAAACGCTTTTTATTTTAAAGTGTGATTTCTATTAAATAAGAAAAAAGTGTTTACACATTTTCTTTTTTCCATTTTCGGATTTTAACAAAATATTGATATTTTAAATCTTCTGCAAACTTTAGTTAACTTCCATATAGGTATGCTAATTATAAACGCAATATACTTATGATACTAAAGTATTATTGAAAATAAGTACACACAGATCCTTTTGTAGCAATTTCTTAAGAACTGCAATTTTCTACAGAAATGTTCCATTATCTCTAGTACAGATTGATATGCTGAATATTTTACCACGCAGTTGTAGATAATTAAACTCAATTTTAATGAAATGTTTATGTATAGACATGTTATTCTTCAATATAACTTGTTGACAGTTTGTTAAATCAAAGTTTTGCTTCTGATAGAAGGAATTTGATTTTTTTATCAATCAACTATAAAAATATTACTGAAAAGTACATTTGATTCTCAGAAATAGTATTGATAATGAAACAACTTAGGACATTTTGACTTTCCTTAAAAAATCTCCAAGTTAATCTGATGTCAGTATTTCCCCTTTCCTGAAAAAAAGTATTCCACAGGAAAGAGAGATACTTGCTTAATTCACATTGACATAAATGCTGTTGTGTTTCGGTTTTTTTTACCAATAAGAGGATGTTGAAGAATAGTTGGTATTAAAAACATTTATTCTTTGGTGATTTTTGAATCAAAGTTACTCATTAGCTAGTTTCAGAAAATAGCATACTATATGCATAACTTCTGGTATACAGAATCTTTTGAAGGTCCTAGAAATATTGGCTTTTACGTGTGTGTGTGTGTGTGTGTGTGTGTGTGTGCGCGCGCGCGCGCGCGCGTGCGTGTACACCTGGCCCGGGGTGCACTCGGCCTCGTAAGGTCCCTGAGGGCCAATTGAGGAGCTACTTGATGGAGAGGTAGCGGCTCCAGGTCATGAGGATCGCATTAACCGGCCGGGGTGGCTCGAGGCGCTGACTACGTTTCTCCCTCCGATACTGCGTCTGTAGTGGACCGAGATGGGGGACGCAGCGGCCGGGCGGTAGGCCAAGGTTCACCGTGAGCTGTCGTGCCATGGAGTTTATAATACATTTTATGTACTGTATCACTTTGTACATTACAAAAAATAAACATAGCAGAACTAAACCAAGTTATTCATGACAAAAATACTAGATAAACAGGAAACCTAAATAGATAATTTTTACCTTTAATCTAAAAGAGTATATACACAAAATGATGGTCTGCTTATCCTAAACGAGTTATTAAAGCCTGCTAAACTGCACTTTAAAATGCGCGAGTATAATGATAGTCGTCCTTAAATAATTATCTGTTTGAAAATACATTATTTCGGTGCAATTTTCATATTTATATTAGTATGCTTGTAAATCCTTTATTTGAATATAGAAATGAGACAGCAATGCGACCGGTTGATTATATTTTTGCAAGTCTTAATGAGTATCTCACGGTTTTAGAGAATATTCTTGAAGCCAAATTAAACTTATTATCACGGTTGATGATCCTCCCTGTGAGCTACCTTTAAAAAAATCATGTGTTCCACAAGAAAAAAATCCTTACAAAATAGTATTTTTTACCTACATCGTGCTAACCTAAATAAACTTTAGTAGACATGATTTTACTACTTGCTTCCATCTATGTAGAAGGGAAATAAGGGAGTACACTAAGCTAAAGCAATGGTATGTGAACAATTGAAGTTCGATTCCTTTACATTGCCATTAAGGTTTTTTTTATGTTTTGTTTTCTCTATCTTTTACGGTTTACCAGCTATACACAGTTCAGCAAAATTCATCCAGAATAAAGGAGTCTTTATAGTCTATTCTCAGAGAATGCAAGATATACATTTTATTTTTCACGTAAATGTCTTTAATATACTGCTCTTTATTCAAAACCTATGAGCCATTTTTGAAAAAATCAAAATTTTCGAAAATGTGTCAGTGTAAAAGATAGTTTGTGATGGGGGATTAAACTCAAAATCTTCATACCGCATCCTTGAAAAATAATAAATATAAATACCAGCTTGGTATTTTACGAATTTTTGTTTTCCAGTTATCGTGTTAACAAACACACGGATACACATAGGATTTTTTTTTATATACAGGGGAACCAAAAATGATTATTCTCGAGGCTATTCCCGAAAATTCAAGATAGGTATACATTTCATTTGCCATGAAAATATCTTAAACCATATGGACTTTAATCAAAATCGTTAGAGCAGTTTTTGAGAAGCTTAAATTTTTAGAAAATTGATCCATGTGAAAAGCTATTAGGGGAGGATCCTGAAAATCTTTCATCCTTGGAAGATCATTAGCTTAAGTACTAAGTATGGTATTTAACGGACTATTCGTTCTTGAGTTACGCTGCACACACACACACACACACACACACACACACACACACGCACAAACATATATGGACTTTTTTGTTCTAGAAATGCTGTCTTTTGGATTCACGAGGTCTCAAAATACATTTTCTGGCGAAATCTCTATATTGAATTTCTGGTACATTGTACAAACATGCAAGAGAAAGTAATAATAGGGATATATTTAATCTATTTTTGGTGAAATCTCGGTATCGTATTTTTGGGTGAAATACAATACCTTCTCTACTTGTACGTTGCACGTACGTGCTAGAGAAAGTAAGAAAGAAACAGAGCACACATCATACACTTCACACTCTCCATACCACAGTTTCTAACTGTAGCTCGTATATCTTATTTATTTGAAGGAAGATTAGTAGTGTAAAGGAGGCTAATACTAGTTTAACCAATATTAAGAATCGATCGCCTCTTCCCACATCCTCCAAGTGTTGTGTATATAACGGCCTATCTAATTATTTAGAAGATAAAAGTCCATCTTCTTTACCATGTTTGCCATTTTGTGCCTTATAATTAATTTACCCACGATATCTGAAGTAAGTACCTCAACATAAAAATATAAAATTGAATTCTCGATATGTTTACTACATTTATCGGCTAATCGCTCATCTAAATAGCAATAAACTTGTAAAAAACATCCCAATGTCAGAAGAAAATTACATTTGCGAATTTCATTACTGATCAGTACACAAAAAAGGCATCTAATCGTAGCTAGTAGGTAATTTCATAACAGTGTAAATGGAGCAATAACAAGCTTCGCGTTTTTCGTTCAAGTTCGTGACGAAATTAAGTGCAAAATCGTGGTTCCTAGTTTTAGGGCTTGAGTAAACCTTCATGTTAGTTTCAGATCCTTTCAATGATATGCACTGAGCGTGAAATCAGAAGTCAGACGTTTATTTGGTTTCAGCTAAAGAGGTAAGGAACTTCTGTTCTGCTCGAGCATTACTCAAGTTTGGGTTGATAAAAACAATCACGCCAACATAAGTAGTGCTTGTTTTAAAGATTTGAAGTTTGGTTGAAGCAGTTGTTTTCATTTATAATCCCTCGCCATTATCTTTAAGGCACGAGTTTTCCTATACTTAATTAGATTTACTTATTTACAAGCAAAAAGTACATATATAAATAAGATCAAAGATATGTATGCGCACGTATGTACAATGTGCAGTATATATATAAGGTATTGTATTCCACCCAAAAATTCAGTATGGAGGTTCTGCCGACAATATATGATTTAAGACCTCCTGAATTTTTAGAAAAATGTCCATGAGTGTCTGTCAGTGTGTGCAGCATAACTCAAAAACGAATAGTCTGTTAAATATTATACTTGGTATTTAAGCTAAGGATATTTCGAGGAGGAAACATTTTCAGGAAAATCCTTTACCATTTTTCTAAAATTTTAAATTTCTCAAAAACTGCTCAAACCATTTTGACTAAAATAACATATGTTTAGGATATTCTCATGGCAAATGAATGTATAAGTATCTTGAATTATCGAGAATAGGCTCCAAAATGTCTGCATTCTGAATACTCTGATAAATGGCAAATTATAAGAGATAGACAAAAGCTTGCTGTACAATATGTAGATCTCATTAAAACACACAATTTGTCTCATATACGTTTTTATATAGATCCAATCATTTCCAATGTTTTCTCTGTTATTTGTTTCAATTTTAACAAAATTAAAACGTTTCTCAAAATGGAAGGCATCATTCGTTTCATATTCCTCTCGTTTAGTCATGGCCGACGTCATTCGTTTAATGTGTGTTTGGTTTAATTCTTGTTATGCAAAGAGAATCAAATTTCAACATAACAGGGTATAAAAGATTTTACTATCGCTTTAGTCTAGTGTATTTGTTTATTTTTCTGCTACCTAGATGTAAACAAGTAATAATACCATTGGTGTTAATATTTTTCTGGTTAGCATGATGTAGACTAAAGAATATTGTTTGTAACAAAATATTTGTTCACAGAACAGTTGGAAAAAGTGATGTGAATGGAGCACATCAGAGTTTTATACATAATATCAATGACATCGAATTCTTCTGAAAAACTAGTATTCTTTAGTGTATTACAAATTCGTGCGAATGAATAGCTAAAGAATGTAAAATGGTCTAAATTGACTCCAGATGTGCTCCATTGACATGACTTTCTCTACATCTCTGTTGTTAAAAAGCTTATGCTTCTCTTTACTTCATGCTAATCCAGAAAAAAATAGCAGAAATAATCTTATTACTTGCTTCCTTGTAAGTAGAAGCAAAATAAAGGAGTAGCATAGGTTAAAGTGAAGTGAAAAGCTGGTTGCTATGTGACAAGTTTCTTCGTTTGTATGGACAGGAGTTGACAAATTCCTGTATGAGAAAAGTATGTTTTTCAAAGCTGAACCAAAATCAAGGAAAATATAAAAAAAGATCGACTCCACGAAAAAAAATGTATATAACTTAAATTGTGTGTTTTAACGTGCTCTACATTTTGTGTGTAGTAAGTTTTTGTCCATCTCTTACGGTTTAGCAGTTGTGCAAAATTCCGTAAAATGTATTCAGGATAAAGTAGTCTTCAGAGGCTATTCTCAGAAAATTCAAGATATATATTTTATTTGTCAGGTAAATATCTTTAACGATTCGATTAAAATATCGTATATTAGTCATTTTTGAGAAAATCAAAATTTTCTAAAAAATGTCCATGTAAAGAGTAGTTGGGGGTGGGGGGAATTTGTTGAAAATCTTCGTGTTGCATCCTTGGAAGATACCAAACCTAAATATCAAGTTTGGTTTTTAACGAACTTTTCGTGTTTAAGCTATGCTGCCCACAGACAGACACACACAGACAGACACCCATGGACATTTTTCTAAAAATGTCTTTTTTTTATTCAGTGAGTATCAAAACATGTATTTCCGGTGAAACCTCAGGTATCGAATTTTTGGGTGCATTACAATACCTTCTTTATACACTATGTACATAGTACGTGTAGAGATAGTAATAAATTTTTCTTTCGGATTTTATACCCACATACTTATGGGTATTACACATTTAGCCGATTAAAACAGTATTTATTAATACTGCTCCTACTTTCATGTTGGCGTACAGTTAGTTACCAACATTGCAGTGAGGTATGCTCAGCTTTTATTGCTTGCTATGTGAATGCTCCTTCTCCTTCCAGTCCAAATGTTTTCCCATTTTCTTTTCCTTGCAAATAAATTGCTTCTAGTATAACTAAATATTTAAACAACAAATAAATACTGTTACCTATATGGCAGTGAAATATATGTTTAAATATGCTTTAGATTTAATCCAGGAGCTATAACTGTGATAATATAATTACAGAACTTCAGCAGTTAAAAGGCGAGTGGAACCATACTACATCTTGTTCTAAACAACCTTTGCTAATAATACTGATATTTATATCGATGTAGAATATGGTTCAGATGCGGTAGCAGAGCGAGGTTTTTTATTCTTAAAGAAATTTTGTGGTGGAAAATAGTTTAATAGCTAAATACTATTCTACGGTCTACTAACATGGAACAATAAAGACATGTATTAATATTACCTTTCCCAATAGCAACATCAAATTTATGTTTGTAAATATATTTTGTGAAATTAATTTTTTGTTAGACAGCCTTCTGTAGTTCTAGGCTTCACTTATTAGCCTACTAAAATGAATTTCCGTTAACTATATGTCTTGATAAGACGAATTTTTTAGGCATTGTTTTAGATCAAAACTTTACTTGCTATGAACATATTGATCATATATGCACCAAATTAAATAAAGCATGCTTTGCAATTAGATGTCTGAAAATGAGTTTGGACACTAACTGCTTTCTCACTGTATATTATGCTACTGTAAAATCACTTTTATCATGCAATATTTTAATATCCGAATCTGCAACTGAAGTAAATAGGATATTTTTAATTCAGAAAAGAGTACTTTGAATAATTTTTAATGTGAAGCCAAGAGACTGCAGCGGTAACTTAGGGGTTCCGGGGTCGTAACCGGCGTGCAGGTTTTGGCTATTAACGAATGGCGTGGAGATGTGGGTGCCCTAGTTCTTTTCAGGTGTGGTAAGACAAGTGATTTTCTTCGAGTTCCAGACCATTTTTGAACTCATTTGTTAATGTTGTTCGGCCTTTTCTGCCGTCAAACACACGCATTCCTCCTAAATTTCTCCCTTTTAAGCCACGCTTTGTTACTTATTACTTTTGATAGTCTTTTGGTGCAGTGACTTCCGTCTGTATTCTGGTCTATATTAGATTAACACTATTTCCGTCACAACCAAAGGTTCGGCTGCAGTACGGACCCAAAATCACATGTTAGCTCCGCGGATGTTCCATGTCAAGTGCAAAAAGTGTCGCTTGACCAGCAAGAGAATTGTTTGTGTTTTCCTTGTTGTGTTCACTCTCGGGTAGTTGAACCTCACCCCTTCAGTTCAATGTTCTTCCCTTAACGGTACTATCCTACCTGGGTTGCTTGTCAGCTCGTGACCACTGTCTGTCCTCGGATACTAAGACGTGTTTTATAATATTTCTTCCCTGGCCATTTTCAATGTACATTTGTCCCCTTTAGCATAATTTAAATTATAGTTGTTATAATTTATATATCCCTTTTAAGTAACTGACAAGACATGTACTGTCTCAAGAGTAGTAAAAGCAGGCGTTAAACATTGCCAAAAAAAAAAACTCGTATACATACACTGAATATTGTTTTTGTTTTGTTGTTGTTGTTTTTTTTTTTTTTGAAGAGGTTTAAGTTATATTTTTGGTTATGATTATTAGCATATGGATTACGATTTTTAATTTGTGCCGATCCCCATAGCCACACTCGCTAATGTGTCTTGCTTTGGTGCTTCGTGGCGCAGGGGATCGTGGGTTCGAGTCCCGCCTTGAGCATGGGTGTATATATGTGTGTATATCGGAGGAAAACAGCAAAAAAAAAAGTAAGCAAACACAGTAAAAATGTTAGGGAATTGGAAAAAAAAAAAAAAAAGGTATAAAAAAATAAAAAGAGAGAGAGAGAGAGAGAGAGAGAGAGAGAGACTCATTAAGACATGTTTTTAAATAATTGCATATTTTATTTTGATTTTTTATTATGTAATGCTGCATAATGCAATAAAAATAACTCATATTTATTTAGTCTCAATTGTGCTGTTCATATTTTACTGGAAGTATGAATGGCATCCATAAAGGAAAATGTAAAACTACTCAAAATCACCATTTATGACGAGCCTATCTGTACAGTGTATGGCAACAGACAATAAACTATCTATCAGTGAATTCCCAGCGTTCACACAATTAATATTAGAAATGAGTAACAAATCAAAGGTTTTGTAACCTGAAGTTTAGATTAAAAAGCAGAACACCATCTACGATTTGTCAGAAGCAACTATTGTATACGTGAAACCGTTAAACCAAGCCTCCGAGCTGTGGTTGCAAGTGTATATACTCGTGTGGTCAAATCGTTGAAGCGAAACCTGCGCAAGAACAACATGGATACAAAAAACAAAACAAATCATGGTGTCCACTCAAATGTTTGTGGTAAAGAGGCGAAGCTGTTGTTGGCGAAATGTTCTGATGCAGTACATTCGCAGTCTTGTGAAAGTCATCGCTCATGAACGTTTCCAGCAACTACGATATTTAGGAAACAATTTTAATAGTTTTAATTTGAGAAAGAGCACGTTTTCATAACAGTAAAACATGTGTATTGGTGCGTAATATTTGCTTCCAACCTGCAAATTGATTTCATTTTCGGTTTTAATGAAAAATTTCAAACAAATCGCTGTCAGATAGTGACACACTGGCCAACTTCAAGCCACTTCGAGCCAGGTTGCTCAGGCGTTTCGTCTAGTATTGCCATCCGGAAAGTCATGGGTTCGGTTCACCGCGGCTGACCTCTCTGACACGTGGATTTTTTCGGGGTTTTCCTGCGTCACAAACCAATGCTAGGGAGAGTTCTTCATTCCCCCTCTGTTCCCATCCTGTCCCTTCATTTCATCCAACTGGTCTTCTTTCAGGATTGAAAGTGTCGGCCAGAACTACGGAGGTGGCGCTCTCTCGTGGAGTTGATTACGCTTTTGAAAACTCATCTTTTGTAGGCAGGATGGCGCTGGGACTTCTAGAGCTCGAGATGAACTTTTAGGGACTCTCCACGATGGCTCCGTACCGCAGTCTAGTTCCGGCTGCCCTGTTTAATTGCTCTGGTCTCATCCTCTCCTCCCGGGGTCTGACGTACAAAAAACCTAATCATTGGCTAAGGTGCGGAATCCCTTCCGTACTAATAGATGATTGATACGTATCTATAAATAAATAGGTATCAACTTTTGATAAATAGGCGTTGATATGTATATTATGCTATCCTCAAAGCTCGTTGTTGTATGTAGGTGCACGTTATCACTCTGCGCTAGAAGGACTGAAGCAACTTCTGCAAAACTTGGTCAAATTAGTTTGCTACAGCGTGAACTATGCGAAACGTTACAAGGGACTGCGACTGAGACTAAATCAGAAATTTGCAATTTCTCACTAGCTATTTCTGAAAATTTGCATATATCAATGTTTATAACCACGATTTTCAGTTGTGTTTCATTAGGCAGTTATGCCAGTTTCTAGTAACTTATCCCTTACGTTTCATTCAATACACTTCTGTGCACACTATTGTCTTCTGGTTATTGAACCGATCGCTAAGGTGAACAGGTCTGGGATTCAAACCGTCGTCCCTGACAGGTTTTCTTGAGGCTTCATAACTGCAAATGCCACGGAGATACATTAAACTTAGTCCTGGAACGTTTGCTTTCTCAATTATCATTTCACGTATCACCAGTGTGTATCACCTATGGCACTGTATGTGGTAAGAAGGGCCTTTTTTTTTCTTTATTTCTTTTTAGACACATAATGGCCTTCAGGCGTGTCCAATTGGCCATCAAGAGAGAGAGAATAACTTAACACAAACACACCACATGCATATGTGTCCAAGGCGGGACTCGAACCCCGAACCTCCTGTGCCGCTAACCAGAAACGCTAGACACTTAAACGCGAGCAGCCATGGGGACCGGCAGAACGGGCGTTAACCACTACTCTTGTAAAAATATGTGCAGGCACACGGAACAGTAAAAGGGCAAAATCTTAGATCGGTTGCTTACTTTTTCAATTGTTTTACCACTATCTCAGAACAGCATTTTTATTTCCCCTATACGTATTATGTACATAGTAGTTGGATAAAGCATTGTATTCTATCCAAAATTCCATGTTAACATTCCACCGGAAATATGTTTTGAGGTTCAATGAATAAAAAAGAATAACTTAAACGATAAGTCTGTAAACAGCATAGCTTGAGTCGGTGAAATACCAAACTTGATATTTAAATTCTATATTTTCCAAGCATATGACACTTATATTTTCAGAAAATTCCCATCACAATCTACCCTTTTCGTATAACATTTTTCGAAAATTTTGGTTCTCTCAAAAATGATTCAATTATGTTGTAATTTATTAAAATATTTCAAGCCACTTGTATGTTAAATGAAATATATCCTGAATAGCATCTGAAGTCCGGTTCACTTTGGATGACTTTTACAACTGCGTCCAAGACATACCTAGTTATTGGTTTAAATTTTAAAATACTTATATATTTCTCAAATGGAAAATTCTTATTCATTTTTACTTTCTTATACGTACTATATACATAGTGTATAGAGAAGGTATTGTATTGCACCCAAAAATTCGATACCGATATTTCACCGGAAATATGTTTTGAGAACACCTGAATCCAAAAAAAAACATTTTTAGGAAAGTGCCCGTGTGCGTGTGTGTGTGGGGGGGGGCAGCATCGCTCAAAAATGAAAAGACCGTTAAACACCAAACTTGGTATTTAAGTTTGGTATCTTCCAAAGATGCGACACGAAGATTTTCAAGATACATGTAAAGGGTAAAAAATTTCGAAAATTTTCATTTTCTTAAAAATGGCTGTGACGATTTTGATTAAAACCTCGTATGTTTAAGATATTTATTTGACAAATAAAATGTATACTTTGAATTTTCTGGGAATTGCCTCTGAAGACTACTTTATACTGGATGTATTTAACGGAGTTTTGCATAACTGCTCAACGTAAGAGATGGACAAAAACTTACTACACAAAAAATGTAGAGCACATTAAACCACACAATTTACATACAACTTATATTATATACTACAGTTGATAGTTTTTAAGATATTCCTTGTTTTAATTTTCAGCTTTGAAAAATATATTTTTCTCATACAAGAATTTGTCAACTCCTGTCCATACAAACAAAGGAACTTCAGTCACATAGCAACCAGCTTTTGACTATCACTTTAACCTATGCTACTCCCTTATTTCGCCTCTATTTCTGCTAATGTTTTCTCATTTAGCATGAAGTACGTAGAAGCCTAAGCTTTTAACGATACATTTTTGCAGAGATGTAGAGAAAGTCATGTGAATAGAACACATCAGATTTTGCATTCTTTTTCTCCTGGTAAAGCAGAACGGAATGTCAATGCACCTTATAGCGAGAATAATTGGAAAGTTTTGACTCTCTCTTTAGCCTAGTGTATTCCCGCGCTTATACACGTATATTAATAAACGTATTTCTGCAAATGCTGATTTTATATACGTGAATTAGATATTGAAATACGCTTTTGTAAGAATAGTTTAAGAGTAGGTAGATAAAGTAATGTGAAGGTAGGTAATGCACTATTTTGTGTAATCGGTTCGGAAAATAGTACTTTAAATGTACATTGCACCTCCATAAACACAATTACCTAATTGAATTTCAAAATATTTTCTACAATAGAAATACGCGTTTATACAGCCATTGAAATGGATATGATAGTTTTTAATTAACCACTAACAAATAGATGTGCTTAAGATATTAATGACCACACTCATGCAATAAATAACAGTTAATCAATTTAAAAATAATGTTGTCTAAAAACTTGCGTTTAGGAATGATGGAAAGTGAACACGACTGTACTTTCTGCAAACTAGACACGTTCTCAGTTCTACCGCAACATACTTTTTAAGATCCAAATGCGAAGTTTGAGGTCCTGGTCCGTGGTATGTCGAATGGTATTTTATGAACTTTTGGCGAATGTGGGGGGCCCCAAAAAAAAAAAAAAACTAAAGTTCGTCAAATTTCCTTTACGCTCCAAATACTTTTACACAGGGCCAGGTATTTTACGCATAGTGAAATTACAGGATTATACAGGATGCCTGCTAGTTTAGCTATTTTGGCGACCCTCCTTACACGAGGGCCGTACTAAAATTTGTATGATGCATATTTATAAAACCAAATTAAATTTGTTTATATCCGACAGCTATTTCCTATTGCTTTGCGAGTTTATGGCCGTGTAAATCGTTAGATAGTTTGTTAAAGATCATTATTTAAACATTTTGTATTCATCCAAAAGTGAATTTGATAGAAAACATGTCCTAACTAATTGTTTACGACCTTAAATCGTCATCAACACCTAAAAAGGAGAAGATCGGCCTAGAAATGGATTTGGTAGGAAAGCTCCATATAAGGCAACAAGTTTTATATTCTCTACATAGTACATTGTACATATAGTGTGTTGTCGAAATGAGTGCAGATTTTTCGTGTGATGGTAATGAGCATCCATACAAGTATTTTAATACAATGAACCTTGGGTCGGAAATGTATTGTTATGGGGTTACAGAATAAACACGCCCGACAAATTGTTGAATACACATTGTTGTTTATTTCTGAATTATAAGACAATTGGAAGGCATAATATGTTATTCTACAGTAATTGTTGGAAATGGCGACCATTGAACTGGAAGCACAGCTCCGCGCATCTTACCTTGAAGTGATGACCTCTAAGAAGTTTATCTGGATGCTCCCTGGTTTCCGCAGCCGGTGTCACGATCCTTGCTACGAGCTCTGCTTCTGTGTTCACGGGAGTCTCGTAGATAAGAGACTTCATGTATTCTCATAAAAATGAATCCAATGATGCGAGGTCTGGGGACTTCGGTCCACTTCGACCAATCCATCGATCTGGAAAGCATCTGTCCAGGAAAACGGTAGTGTGAAGTGGGGAATGGCACCATCCTGTTGGAACTACACCACACAGCGTAAGTTGAGAGAGAGTCTTCGAATAATTCAGGGAGTCAGATGAGTACCCAGCAAGATATGGTTTAAGATTTCCCGCCCAAACATTAACTGCAAATCTGTGTTGAAATACACAAATTCGTGTTGCATTAGGGTTAACATGTGCCAACACATGACTGTTTCTACTGTTGAAAAGACCTTCGTGGGTAAACAGGACCCCGTCTGTCCACAACACAATGGCGGGTAAATCGCGAATGTCCACTCGCAATTGCAAGTACCACCGAGAAAACGCAGTTCGACGACGAAAGCCATCGCCCATAAGTTACTGAACTTTGTTATGTTTGAAACGATGTTGAAGATCTTCATGGAGAAACAGTATGATTACCAACCTTAAAGCGTGGCTCCAGAGCTCAAATGCTTGTTGAAAGATATTAATAAACTGCTCCAACACCACCTCTTCAATACCCCGTGGATGCACCTCTGGTCTCCTGACACGAGTATATTGATTTAAATTGACAGAACCACTCTCTTACCGTCGGTCAGTCGCAAGAAATGTCCTCGAATTTGGTATTTCTCTGTTTGGGAAGCGCTCTCCTTTGAGCTCCAGTCGTCGTTCCAATGGCATCGTATGCAAGATTCATGTATGCGAGTTCTGCGCATGTAAAACGACCCATGTTTAAGAGTGATGCCCGTTGACTTACTCCTACCCAACAAACCAATTTAGTCTGAACTGAAGAGGCTCTGATGACAAATGTAGGAGTTGTCATCCCTCACCTTCGTTTCTTTCTTTACTACCAGCCGTGTTAACAGAACGGAAAGGAGAATATAAACAACGAACCAAAGTACTACCTGCCTGACGAAAGAATGCAGTTGTTAGGGAAGATTGCTGGTGTAGCATAACACGGTTTAGAGCAATCAGAGAAGGCTGGAATATAGTACAATACTGTCTGACCATCAAAGCATCAACACAACGTATGAAAACAGGAATAAACTAAACGATCCACAACAGGTTCAACTTGCCGTTTTCTTTATCACTAATGATTATTAATTTTCTACTTTGTGCCCATAAAACTGCGCGCGGCGGTGTTTGCATTTTGACTTGATTCGAACCCGTCTACTGTAAGATTCAACAGATGCATTTCAGTATTGCCAAACTGTACCAGGGTATGCACCGGGAGTGATGACGTCATACCGCCAATATGTTTGTGTTTATGCAATTTTCCACTCTTGGCCGTCTACATTCATTCTTCAGGCAGGTATTTTTTGTACTGTTTAACGCCCACTTTTACTACTTGTGGCACCGCAGGCGAGGACAGAAAATACATAGCTTATTGCAGAAATAAGGGCACGGCATACTCTAGTATTTACATACATATAATGGCTTTTATTTTCCTTGCAATTCCCATAATAAACAACATTTTGTCGTATAAAAAACCATTTTGCGCTTTTACTCTGTAGACCCATCACAATGCATTTCCGACTCAAGATTCATTGTGCCAAAGTACTTTATGGATGTTCTCTACCACCGAAAGAATAATCTACATTAATTTCGGTAACGTTCAGTATAGAGAAAAGGTAATACATTATACCCAAAAATTCGATACCGAGATTTTGCCGGAAATATACGTTATAGGGTGCCCTTGCATAAAGAGAAAATTTAGAAAAAGTCCGTGTCTGTATGTGTCTGGTCTGTGTGTGTCTGAACAAGATTACTCAAGAACGAAGAGTCAGTAAAATACCAAACTTGGCATTTAAGTTTACTATCTTTCAGGATGCGATACAAAATTTAGAAGAAAATCCCAGACACCAAACTACACTTTATATACATAAAATTTCGGAAATTCTGATTTTCTCAAAACAAACTTTCGTTAAAATAGTACATACAAGATATTTATACGTCAAATCATATGTATGTATATATACTGAATTTTCGAATTTTCTGAGCATAGTTCCTGAATACCTCTTTATTCCGAATGAATTGTGTTGAGTTACGCATAATTAGTAAACCGTAAGAGATAGTATAACAAAAAAAATGTAGATTACGCAATTTATTGTAATTTAAAACACATTTATTTCATACACATTTTTCGTGCAGTTGAGCATTTACAAGACATTCCTTGTTATTAGTTCCAGTTTTAAAATAGTTTTCTTGTACGGAATGTGTAAACTCCTGATCATACAAAGAAACGGGTTTCAACCACATAAAAACAGCTACTTTCTATACACGCACTACGTACCTACATAGTGTTTAGAGAAGGTTTGAATTCCACCCAAAATGCGAAACCAAGATTTCATCGGAATCCAAAAAAGTATTTTTGAAGAAGGTCCGTGCGTGTTTGGACAGTATAGTTCAAATAGCAAAATATTGGCATTTAATATCTTCAAAGCATGCGAAACTAAATTTTCAAGAAAATCTCCCAACACCAAACTACCCTTTACAGGAATAAGTCGAAATTTTTGAAAATTTAAAAAAGGCCTGTAACGATTTTTATTAAAAAGAGCCTGTGAAGACCTCTTTATTCTAATGAATTTTACTGAATTTTGCATAACTGGTAAACCGTATGAGATAGTCAAAAACTTAAAACACAAAAAATATAGATCTCGTTAAAATTCAATTAATATCAATTCATTTTTTGTAGATCTGACCGTTTCCGAGATATTCCTTGTTGTTGGTTTCAGCTACTTTTCTCGTACGGGAATTTTTCAGTTCCTGGGCATACAAACAAACGAATTTAATTCACAAAGCAACCAGCTTTTAAAAGTTAATGTTTTAGCGTAATGTATTCACTTATTTGCCTTCTACTTACAAGGAAGCAAATAATACCATTTCTACAAATGTTTATCTCGATTAGCATGAAGTAAATAGAAGAGTAAGCTTTTCAACAATAATTTGTTATAGAAATGTAGAGAAAGTAATGTGAATGGAAAAGATTTTTTTGTTCTTTAAACTGCTGTATTTATCAAATAAATAATAACTATAAAATACAAAACATAACGTACTAGGTTCAGTCCCATACATGTTAAACCACATTCAGTTGAAATACAGAACATAAATTGTACCCGACTTGCCAATCAATATCACTGTTTTTCGACAAAGTGTATTAAAGGACACTGCTGGGTACTTTTAAATGTTGACAATATCCACTGTTTTTCAATACTTCGTTCAATTCCAAACAAAAGTGTAATCATTTTTGTTTGACTTTGAAAAATGCATAGTTCTCGAATTCCTTAATGCCCTCGTGACCTTGTTGAAGGGTGGGTGGATTTTCAGGAATACAAAATCCCCATCTTGTTCATTGGCAGATATTTCTTTGCTATTCTGTTCGGTTGATAAGCCATATATTAAATGCTCAACTTTAACACACAAAAGAATCTGATGTGTTCCATCATATGATTTTCTCTACATCTCTGCAACAAATTATTGTTAAAAAGCTCATACCTCTGTTTATTTCATGCTAAATGAGAAAAACTTAGCAGAAATAGTCTTATCCCTTCCTTCCTTCCTTGTAAGTAGAAATAAGGGGGTACCATAGGTTAAACTGATGGCCAAAAGCTGCTTGCTATCTTACTGAAGTTCCTTTGTTTGTATGTATGTATGAACAGGAGCTGACAAATTCCTGTATGAGAAAAGTATAAGTTTTTAAAGCTGAAACCAATAACAAGGAATATCTCAAGAACGATCAACTACATATAAAAATTATATGACTTTCTCTACTTCTCTGTAATGTTTTGCAAAGTTCAGCAAAATTCATTCAGAATAAAGAGGCCTATTTTTTATTTATTGAAACAATAACAACTCCCCATATTTATGGGCTGCCGACAAGGACAGAGTAAAGTAGACAAATTATAAATTAACTATCTAATAAAAACGAAAAAAAAAACTCTAAAACTCTTTATATAATGAAATATCGACAGTTTTCATTGTACATAATCGAAAAGGAAACTAAAAGCGGACATTTTTATTTTGCATGTAAATATCCTAATATACAGCACTTTAATCAAAACCGTTGGAACCATTTTGATAAAATCAACATTTTCAAAATGTAGGGTAGTTTGGAGAGCAGGGATTTTCCTTAAAATCTTTGTGCCGTATTTTTTAAAAATACTAAACTTCTATACCAATTTGATATTTAATGGACGTGATGAGTTATCGTGTCCATAGACACACGGACACAACAATAGATGTTTTCCTAAAAATGTTTTATTTATATACAGGGGAGCCTAAAACTTGTATTTCCGGTGAAATATCGGTATCAAATTTTTGGGTAGAGTGCAATACTGTCTACCTACGTAGCAAGTACTATGTAGCGAAAGCCAAGAAAACAAGAAAAAAAAATTCATTGAACTCAGCAAAGTATCCTTATAACCACAAAATATTAAATACAATTTGGTAGATGTACAGCAGAAATACATAAAGAATTGTTGAAGATATGACTGTAGAGGCTACCAGGATTTAGGAGTGACCAATATTTAGAGTACATTGGATATGTAAAAGCATTGGAGTTTGTTCGGTTCCAAGAAAATATAACCAAGATAATGAGGTGTCTAACATACTGGCTGTATTCCCCCATAAATGGTGACACTTCTATTTTACACTATACAAACACTGTAATTACAAATACATTGTACACTCAAACACAATAAAAACGCCTTGAAATATTTATCGTCAGATGGGTTCTTTTGTTGGCTCCGCCCTTGTGTTCCAGCTATTTGCTATGCTCTTTGGACAGTCCACGTTTCCGAAGGGTACGGTTGGACATGAAACTGACTCACAATAAATGAAGTTGTGAATGGCGAACTGGTGATCCCAAACATTCTGGTTGGACAGTAACCATCTCTGTTGCAACATTAGCTTAATCTTTTCTCTGTGCTGCATACCGAAATTCTAGTGCCAAGTGAGACAGTACATGTCTTGTCCTGGGGCAAAGAAGTATTCAGAAGGGAAATATAAATCATAGCTAAGAATATAAATTATATCAAGCAGAGAAAATGTAAATGTAGAATGAAAATGGGAAGGGTAGAAAGACTTTAAACACGTATAAGTCACGAGCTCGGGGCACAAGACCCCGTTACGGTCGTACATTGAATCGAGGGAAAGGGGGTGAGAATGCCCTGCCCGGGGGAACTAACGGGACAACGAACAATGATCGCGGTTCAGGCGACACTGTTTAAGGCACTTGACGATGCACTCCGCACGACTAAGATGTGGTTTTTAAAGTCCGAGGCGGAGCCGACTAGGCTACCTGTGAAAGAGAGGGAAATAGTTGTTTTAGTACTGACCAGATTACCAAAGCATATAACTGCATCATATTAATAAATAAAAATAGTAGTGCAACTTCATAGTAGAAAATTAAGAAGTATACGGTGTGTTCTATGGCATAAAAGGCCGAACTAAATTAATAAAGCACTTGTGTCTCACCACAATCTGAAAGAGTTTCGATGCTACTAAAAACCCTGAGCTAAGCCACCCACTAACCGACATCATTCCCCAATACCCATAAATTTGCGCCCGGGCACGAACCCGAACCAGTACCACCCCACAAGGTGATACGCGTACGTGGCTGATTAAATTAATACACAGCTTATACAAGTCAACCTGTTCTGATGGAGCGTTGAGCCAGGATGAGGGATGAAGGGGTTAGTTGCCCAATCGGTTTTGCCTTTTCTTACTCGCGTGGTATGTTGTACCAGAATGGCACCAATGAAAATCGTGCTAAGATCCGAGCCTCCATCACATTTTCAGCAAAATCACAGCGCCAGAGTGTACGTGGAGGGAGGGAGAGACAGAATTAAGTACATAATTTGAAGTAACATGCATCTTCTGGTAATAATTGGCAAAACGTATTTTCTGAATTATTGGGATTAAAGTCAAGTTGCACTAAGTTGTCTAAAATGTCCATTTTGTTTAGTCCTTTCATCAATGCCTCCTGTTACGGTATCTGTAACATTCTTCTTCCTCACTTGTCTATTTCGTTTTCTTCATCTGTGTTATGATCTTTTGAAGCGTATGCTTATGCAATGGTTCATTTTGATAGCACTTAACAATGATATTATTTACAGCACTTATTGACAGCATGATGTGGGAACGAACGGTCATGTTTCTTTCACATCGGATTAAGACGTCGTGGCCTGGCCTCAAAGCAAATTCCTGCATGCGCTTTGGGAGGCTGAACTCAGCGAGAGTCCTCGCTTAAAGGGTGATACTGCATATAAATGTGTGTTTTATTTATAGCCCTGTACAACTACATGAAGCTAAGAATTTATTAGCAAGGCAAGATAACTGGCAACGAGTTATAACGACTAAGAATTTCGAAGACGTCGACTTTAATACGCCATAAATTTCTCTCAAAGGATTACCGCGAACACCAACCACCTTATGGTATTCCATCATAGATTTTCGAAATAGTTTCTAAATAAATTTCAACACGCTTCAAAGCATCTGTCCTACTTTCTGACAAAGCAAATACGTGTATTTGCCACCCTATCTAGAACAAACACTTCAAAATCTTAGGACACGCTATTTCTGTTGTGAGGGATTATTTCATTGAGAATTTTTCAAACAACAACATTTGCAGGCACTAAGTGTACAATATGAATGTAATTCAAGCATCCATAAGTAGTTTTATAACAATAAACTGATATGTTCCTTTCAAATGACTTTCTGCACCTATTCTGCAAAAATGTATTCTTATGAAAGTTTATTCTTCTATCTACTACGTTCTTATCAAGATAAAGATTAGCATAAATTCTCTTATTATTTAGTTTTTTAAAGTAGAAGATACATAGGGAAAACCTTTAATCGTTTAAAAACTGGTTCCTATGTGACAAATTCGGTTCTCCATGCATGACCGCCAGTAATCCAGAAGAATCAGGAATGACAAATTCCAGCTTCAGAAAAATATAAGTATTTTAAAATTGAAATTAATAAGGCATATCTCTGAAATAGTTGAATACACAAAAAATGCCTATGACAAAATATGTGTTTTAACGAAACCTACTTCTTTGTGTTGTATATGTATACCAATTTCTTATGGTTATACAAAATTCATTATGAATGAAGAGATTTTCAGGGACTAATCCCAGAAAGTTCAACATATTCCTTTAATTTGTCACAAATATTTTAATACATGGTATTTTAATCAAAATTGTTAAGAGCAGTTTTAAGAAAAATTCCTACATTTCGAAAAATCACCCATGTAAAGGTAGCTTGGGATGGTGGATTTTCCTAAATAATCCTTGCCTCTTATCCTTGGAAGATACCAAACTCGACAAAGTTTAGTATTCCACGGAGTTTCATTTTTAGTTATGTTATCCACACACACACACACACACACACACATACGCTCACGCGCGCGCGTCGCGGGTTGAAACCCGGCGGAGGACAATAGATTATTTCGGTCGTAAAAATTCTTAGCATGGCTTCCTTCGGAAGGAAAGTAAAGCCGTTGGTCCCGTGTTGCAGATTTAGGGCACGCAAAAGAACTTCAATCCTGAAAAAGAGGTCCCTGAGCAAAATTAAGCGGTCTTTCACGCCCAGTATAGAATGGATCGCTGAGAAACATAGCAGTTAAAGAGCGTCCATAAGTAAAATTCCATGTCCATTTCCATTTACACACACACGCACACACCACACACCACACGAATAAACACTTTCTAAAAATTGTTTTTATATTCAGGTGTCCTCTAAACATACATTTCCGGTGAAATCCCGGCATAGACTTTTTCTATTACTCTACCAAGTAATAGATAGAGGAAGTAAAAAATTATGTATCATTGGCTGTTTAGGTACCTACAGAAACTGCCAAGAAATAATGACGTAATAAATCCAATGTGGCTTATGCAGTCATGCTCGATTCCATTCTAATTGGCTTTTGATTTTTTCAGATTAGGGCTTGCAGTGAAGACGATGGCCACAATGTACCAAAGATCAAAACTTTACCGGTTACAATAGAATTTGCGTCGGTCCCGTGTGGGCCACGTAGGTGACATTCCGTAATCACTTATAGCATGTCAATGTCGCTCTCCACGTACCTGTTTAAAGCGACGAATGCTATAGTTGCCTCAGCTCCGCTCAAATCTCCGATGACGTCGGCCGATGAACATAAAATTGACTCACTCCGGGTGGAGTAACAATGGGGGTAGTAAGGAGCTATAATCTGAATATCACAAAACACTTTTATCTTGTATATCTCAATTTATTTGTGACTAAAACCTTTAAATCACGACAAGCACTTTTGCCTCACATACTAAAGTTACGTTGTTTCCTAGGACTTCCTGCAACTTTATATCTCCGACAACTGGACTTTACATTGTATATCTAGCATCTGAACATCACGTTGTGCACCTAGCAACTGAGTATTACGGTCTGCGGCTAGCAACTGAACTTAGCATTGTGCGTCGATATGTCTTCAAACTGTTACATATATAGCAAAATATGGTGTCATAGTTGTTTTGTTTCTATTGGTTAAAAAGACCGCGAACTTTGCGTCTATGCGTCCCATAATGCACTACAACTACCTCGTGACTGCATTTATACAATGGAGAAAAACTCATTTCTTGAACATTAGAGACTTCACTTTCACTTGTTACTCTATTGCACACACATGCATGAAGGAGTACGTGACTTTTACCAAATTTCTATGTCAATAAAGAATCTCCCCTTTATGCAGAGACCTAGTTTCGTAAACACCCTAATGTGTGCTTGTTTCCAGCTAGCTTTCTACACATATTGAGAGATATTTTATTTGTTCATTAAATAATAACCAATAATTAATAGTAATGATAGTAATGATGAGGTCAATTAACGGTCTCATTTTTTTTTTGTTACCCTTCGTAAGATTTAAGATTAGCACTACATTCCACTTCTTTGCACAAATTGTAGCCCTCTCTGGCACAATCATTCCATTTTTGGATAAAATAATTAATTCTAAGGGAAAATTCTGCAGACTGAGCACAAACATAACTTTCAAATTAATTTAAAAATATTCTTTCCTTTCTTAAGATAGTAACGCGTCACTAAAACACAGCTCTGCCAATGTTCATTCTAATTTATAAATGCTAGGACAACGTGATACCTTAATACCGCTCGAGAAAATTGGCAGTCATTCCTGCTTTAATCTGGAGGAAATTGGATAAATTTGTTGTAAGGGTGTGTTTCTCATTATTAAATAATATAAAACAAATGATTTCTCTCCATCGTATTAAACTTTCTACAATTCTCGCAGTTTAAACATTATGGTGACGTTCGTTGCTCTTGCATTTCGAAGGTATTGTATTGCACCCAAAAACTCGATACCGAGATTTCACCGGAAGTATGTTTCAAAATTTTTGATTTTCTCAAAAATAATTAACCATTTTTATTAAAATGCCTTATGTCTAGCTTATGTTTATGATAAACGAAATGCATATCTCGAATTTTCTGGAAGTAACCTCTGAAGACTTCTTCATTCTGGATGACTTTTGTATAACTGGCAAACCGCAGGACATATACAAAATCTTAAAAATGTATATCTCATTAAAAAAACAAAATTTATATTATATACTTTTTTTTTTTAAAGTAAACGCTTTTCGAGGTATTCCGGACCATTGATTTCAGTTTTAAGCCGCAAACGTTTCTCAAATGGGAACACATCTTTCTTCTCTTTTCTCGTTTGTTTAGTCCTGGCAAGCAAAGAGCTTGGAATTTCAATTGTTTCACATAGCGACTGGCTTTTAAAGGACGAGAATATCGCTTTAGCCTGTACATTTTCTTAATTCTCTTCTACTTACAAGTAGACAAATAGTGCAAAGACGCATAGTGACGGCATGCTAAGCGGAAGAATGTATTTCACCCACCTGCTAATAAGGCGCTCCCTTGTGACTGGGTTTTGTTTACAACTCCTTTGAGGTTAAAGTGAAAATGATTTAGTCTAATAAATCGGTCTTTTGTGAATAACTTTTGGCCACTCACTTATATACATTAATGAAATTTTCTATCTAATAAACTCTGTTTTAAAATATATTTTCGTGATGTGCAATGAAACAATCTCCGGACAGAAATAAAATCAGGTTAGAGGTACACTGTCGTTTAAAATGTTTATTGTATCAAAACAACCTGCGCATAACTTGGAGAGAGCACATACAAATATTGTAACAAAAACTCCCCTTTATTATTTAGCAAACAAATCTCTATTCCTTCGACAAACAGACTACAATCAGAATCTGCTTTCTTATAAATGTCCATATTCGATGCTTCTGCTACAATTTTGTCGAAAAGTTTCCTTTCGATGTTCGTTGTGGCGGCTACTACTGCACGCTACGAATTTCCGGTCAATTCACCCAACTACTGCACGCTATGCATTCCAAGTTGAAACTGAACTCTGCAGAGCTAGTTCTCCTTTTCATATCTGTATCGCGAGGTAGGAATCTTTCAGAAGCAGTCACACGTGCAAACCATCACAGATGTCACAAACTCACTCAGGTGTAACAATGCGCACCGTTGATATCAAAAGATCTCGCCACACGTGTCTACCAACGCAGGTATAACCATGCACGGTTACAGTCACTTAACTGTTCCGAAGCAAGCTGTTCAGCAAGTTGAAGAATGAACTAATGTAGATACAGCTGTAGGAGCTGCTATAGCAGCAGGTAATCTGCTGAAAAAGAAATTTGGACACTTTTAGTGGCCCAGTTACAATATTGCAACATCGATTCGCATGAGAACACAATTCATTCGTCATAAGACTTCATTTATAAAGCTATATATGTTAATGATGCGAATAATGAAACCAATCTGTATTAAATGTGACTTTCAGTCGAATTATATGCCTCAATTTCCTCGTCACTCATTCTCGTGAATCCTGAAGTAGATAAGCCGCGTGTTGAACAATACAACGAATGCTAACACGAGTATAATATGTAACATCGAACCCCTTAGAGTTAGGTGTACAAAGATATTGAGGTTGATAAATCGTTGAAGTTCAATTTACTTATTTTTACTTTCCTTGTCACTTCTACTGATATGCATAAAATGTGGCTCATAGTGGAACGGAGCTGTCTATGTTGGTACTGACAAAACTTAGCCTCACTCCTATTAGCACACCATCCCTGTGTTTTGAACATAATTCTTGCCGCTGGATTGGCAGTGTGATTTATTTCGTTAAAAGTATGACGGAACTGCTGAATCTCATGTCTTTATTTTAAACTGTCGTTTTCTTAAAATCAGTTTTCTTATTACCATTTAGTAGCGTCAATAACTAACTCCCTCTCTAAATTGCTGATGAAACCTGTCAAATATAATTATAAATGTTGTAGCTGTCTTCCGCACATGTAAATAATTGTTCACTCCTAACTCTAGGGAGGAGGGTTGCCCCCACTTAGCTCGGACAACTTTGGATCGACGCCCCACTCATGCCATTGGTCAAAATGCCTTTGTTTGTTGTGGCTGATACAGCTCACCTCGTGTGCCTGTCGAAACTGATTACAATTAATTTGCTTCTTACTTAAATTCAACTAAATAAGGATATTTATTTATCAGTCAGCTGGGTCATCTGAGGCAAGAGTTACTCCGTTTGGCTTCAAAAGTTGTAGCAGGGGTACGTTTTGTTTTTTCCGATGCCAGTTACAGCCTTTAAATGATGGTGGAAAGGTGCAAATAAAAGGTTTTATCACAAATAAGTTATGTGTGGGCTGCATAACACAACTACATAAAAATGGACCCCTATCTAAGACTCAATCTGAAAAAATAAAATAAAAAAATGCAAGAAAAAGGGCACAGCTAGCCCGATCTAAAGGCATAGTAGCAAAGGTAAGGCAGCATGTCTCAAGAAAACCCACCAACAAAAAGAATCATTGGGACATCTAAAGCAACCATTATTGGATTATACACAACAATTTAGGTTTAGAATAGCGCCATTAAGCACGTGTACATATCTTGAAAGAGCGGGTATCAGATAAGGGTTCACCAAAACAAGTAAACTCTATGAACAACACCTAGAAGATGAAAAGTGGCAATGGATGGTTTCCTTCGATGAAGCATAAACCTGCGCAATTTATTACTATCAATCCGACTTCATTCCAAAGAACAAGAAAAGATATCCAATAGATCCACGGTAGTTCAGGTTATTGCTCCTAGGAGAAACTTGGCATTCACAGAGTTGCCAACAACGTAAAATTTAATGCAGCCTACTATCAGAGGAATGTTATGGACCCAATTTTTGATGAGTAGACTCCCCGTTGTATGGAAAGGATGGCCCAAATATGTGGATCCACGTGGATAAAGCATCCAGTTACACTTCTCCATCTTTCCAGCATTACTGCCACTGCAAAGTTGTGGAAATCGGTGTCAACGTGACACCATTTAAAGGACATGAAGTCACCAGAATCCTAATCGATTGACTTTTGCGAATTCATCCTGAAACAGCGCCTTGCTTCTCGGCATCCCACCACAATTGATGGACTTAGTCTGCCAAGAGGAGTGGGCTAGCATCTCCCCTGCTTGTCCCTAGACACAGTCTTCTGCAATGTAAATTGCGCTACAGAGATCACATTAAGCACAATAGATGATGTCGAAAAGGTATTTCACCTTGAAGAAACGTAAGTAAAAACGTCCGAGCTTGGGGCAACCCTCCGTAGATGGCCGAATTATGCTGTAATTGGTTTGGACTTTCGTCCGTTCCTTCTGGGAGGTGAATCATCCTGCCAACCCAGTGGTTATAATTATGCTCGGAAAACAATAGTTATGCTGTTACAGGCTTGATTGTGCCAATACTAACATACAACGCTTTGTTCCATTATGAATCACATTTTGTGCAAGCCAGTGTAAATAATAAACAGGGACAATGACCCAAAGCATGGACAATGTTTCGAAAATATAGATTTCCTCAAAAATATCTAACGATTTTGATTGATATATCGACTCAAATATAAGATATTTTCGTGACAAATGAAATATATATCTTGAGTTTCCTTGAATAGCTCCTGAAAAGGCATTCTGAATGTATTACACACACCGGTAAATCGTCAGAGATAGGCAAAATCATACACCAAAAAATATAGATCTCGCAAAAGCATAAAGCTTATGCCAAATATAATTCTACTTTCTCCACACGTACTATGTACATAGTGTATAGAGAAGATATTATATTGAACCCAAAAATTCGATACCAAGATGTCACCGGAAATACACATTTTGGGATCCCCTGAATAAAAAAAACACGTTTAGAAAAATTGTTCGTGTGTGTGTGTGTGTGTGTGTATGTGTGCAGTATAGCTCAAAAACGAAAAGTCTGTTAAATGCTAAACTTGATACTTAAGTTCAATATTTTCCAAGGATGCGAAACGAAGATTTTCAAGAAAATCCCCCTACCCCAACTATTCTTTACATGAAAAATGTTTCGAAAATGTTGGTTCTCAAAAATGGCTCTAACAATTTTGTTGGAAATGTATTACATTTAAAATACGATATTTATATGAAAAATAAGATGAAGTCCGTAATTTTCTGAAGTTATCCTTTGAAAACCTTATTATTCTGGATGAATTTCTCTGAATTTTGCATAACGGGTAAATCCTAAGAGATAGACAAAAACTTACTTCACAAAAAATGTAGATCTCCTTAAAACACACAATTTGTCATACATTTTTCGTAGAGTTGATGACCGTTTTCTAGATATTCTTTTTAATTCGTTATTTTTAAAATAATTTTTAAAGCTTTTTCTCAAACGGGAAGTGTCAACTCCTGGACACGCAAAAAAAAAAAAAAAAAACTGATTTCAATCCCATAGCAACCACATTTTAAAGCATTTGACAGCCAGTTTAACCTAATGTATTCCCTTATTCACCTTCTGCTTATAAGGAACTAGGTAATAAGACAGTTTCGGTTAAAATTTTTTTTGGGGGGGTAGTGTTTAACGCCCCTTTTACTACTTGTGGTACCGTAGGCGATAACATTGGTGATACATGGAATGAAGATGGAGCACCGGTGGAATGCGATGGCGGGGAAAACGGAGAACCCGGAGAAAACCCACCCCTACGCTGCTTTTCCACCAAAAATCTCACATGTGGTCGCTTGGGAGCGAGGCGAATGGTCTAACCACTCGGCCACTTTGACCACGGTACGGCCAAAGTTTATCTGGATTAGCGTGAACTACATAGAAGAATAAGCTTATTAACAATTTTTTTTTACGGAGATGTGTTCCATTCACATGGCCTTCTCTACAAGATATTTTTGGGCATTAGGCTGCCGTTCGGTCTACCTGCATTCATTTTCTGTGGATAGATGGTAGCGTATTCGCTATTACCTTCTGTTTTCATTTTTACTGTAGTTTCAGATTGAAGGTGGAAGTTTGGATCGTGGTATTAAATATCCAATCCGGTATTTGTCTTGGCGACTGAAATTGAGGAAAACCACGAAGGACTCAATCAGACTGATTAGATTTGAAGCTGAAAGATTATTATTATACAGCAATTCAAACCAATAATACATTTTAGGTCACAAGTGGTTAATGCCATCAAAGTTAGTTGGCAAGCGCTGAGTCATAAGATCTGTTGTATAACAATTCTATTTCTATCACTTAGACTCTGAATGATTTATAACTTGTAGAGTAAATAGGTATGTTCAGGCCATTTGCAGAAAATACAAAATATTATCTAATTTGAGTGCAAATAACGTAAGCATATGGTGTTTTAATCAAATGCGTGCTTTACTAAAATGTAAAGACCAAAAATAGACTTGAGAAATTCTTAAAGCTTTATAATAGAATATTACGGTGAGTTTAAGTGAAAAACTAATATTTAAATAGTTTTAGTGATAGTGAAATTACAATTCTATTTTTGTGTTTGGCAAACTCGTTCATCCTGCAAACATCCGTAAAATGTTACGGGTTGCTTATAACAGAATATGCATATATATGGCAAACATGAAACAAGTTGACGAATTATGGAGCAATCATTTCTCAGTTGTAGTCAGTAATGCAGAAACGTTTAAACTGCTTGTTTGCTTAAGTGTGTGTTGTGTAATAATTTCTAAATGCGTCCAAAGAAAATCGCGGATATTGGAAAGTGCAACCTAAGGCTAAACATTGCAAGGATAAACCGCCAATCCTCGGGCAGCTAGTTGGTAAATCAAAACGTCTAACCATAACTTTCTCTAGCTGTTCCATTTACAAACTGTTCTTACAAAAGATTATTCTCTTATCCACATCATGCTAATCGAGATAATATTACCAGAATTGTTATTACTTGCTTCGTTTTAAGTAAAAGAGAAATAAGGGAACACATAGGCTAAAGTAATAGTCAAATATTTAGAAGCTTGTCACTGTGCGAAACAATTGAGGTTCAGTTCATTTTGCATGGTCCCGTTTGAGGAAATTTGGGTATTATTGTTGGTATTATAATAATTAGATACTTATTAAAATTGAAACAAACAACAATAAATATTTCAAAAACGGTCAGCTCTATACGAATAATATAAGGCATAAATTAAGTGTTTTAACGAGATCCCATTTTTGTGTAGTAAATGTTTTTCTGTCTCTTACGGTTTAATGTTGCGCAATTTTTTTCAAAATAAAGACAGTTCTTCCCTTTGTAAATAGTTCTTCAAAGGCTATTACCATACAATTCAAAAGATACATTTTATTTGAGATTTAAATATCTTCCATATCTTTAATCAAATCCATTTTTGAGGAAAACAAACTTTTAAAAAAAATTTTCCATGTAAAGGGTAGTTTGCAGTGGGGGGATTTTCTTGAAAATCTTCATGTCGCATCCTTGGAACATAACAGACATAAATACCAAGTTTTTCGTTTTCGAGCTATGCTGTCCACACACACACACACACACACATACACGCGCGCGGATGTTTCTCTAGAATTCTTTTTTCGAAGACTCAGGGGACCCCAAAACGTATATTACTGGTGAAATTTCGACATAGAATGTTTGGGTGGAATACAATACCTTTTTCTATGGTATGTACAAACGCACCAAAGAAATAAATAAACCTCACCTGTTAGTAACCAGTGAAATATTTAAGGTTTTCCAAAAACATGCCGTCTTTAATCTCGTCATTCATAAATGGGACACAACAATTATAAAATTTTTGGAAGCCTTAATTAGCTCCATAATTGCATAAATTTGGCTAATTCTTTTTTTCGGTGATGTTTAACGCCCATTTTTACTGCTTATGGCACCTCAGGCTATGACACTGCTGATACATGGAATGAAGTTGGAGCACCGGTGGAATGCGATGGCGGTGGAAACCGGAAAGTTGGAGAAAACCCGCCACTGCACCGCTTTATCCACCACAAATCTCGCATGTCGTCACTTGGGATCGAACCCGGGCCATGTAGGTGAGAGGTGAGTGTTCTAACCACTCGGCCATGCGCGGCATGTCTGATTCTGGTGCAGTGTAAATACACAATGAAAACTTTCCATTTCGGCTTCGATGTGATATTGCTCTGTTCATGGTAATGTTACATATGGACCTTTCTAGTCCTAATTAAATTTATGTAAGCAAACATTTGTGAACGACACATTTTCAGCAGGCGCCTGAATGAAGCAAGACCTCCAGTTGTGTGTGCGTTTTTTTTTTTTGTTTTCTTTTTTAGGGGCAGAGCGTTAGGCACGAACAAGGTAACTAAATTGCAATCTTTGCTTGTATAATTATATATTTAGGCGTCTGTTTCGAACATGTTTATTTCACTCAGAGTTAAAGTGTTCTACATTGCGAATATCAAATACAGAAATATGCTAAAATATTATGGCATATATTTAAATCAATCGGGCTTCATATATGCATATCATATATGTACACATAACTTAGTGCATAATCTTAAAATTAATTCCTAAGATACTACTTTCTCTACACGTACTACATACATAGTGTATAGAGAAGGTATTGTATTCCACGCCAAAATTCTATGCTGATACTTCACCAGAAATGTGTGTTTTGAGGTCCTCTGAATAAAATAAAGCCTATTCAGAAAAATGTCCGTGTGTGTGTGAAACGATAACTCAAAACAAAACGTAAGAAAACCACCAAACTTGGTACTTAAGTGCAGCATCTTCCAGGGATGCAACAAAAAGGTTTCGAGGATAATCTCTCCACCCCAAACTACATTTTACAAGGAAAAAATTACAAAAATTGTAATTTTCTCTAAAGATATTTGCATTACAAATAAAAGTACATTTTGAATTTTCTGGGAATAGCCTCTGAAAGCCTCTTCATTCTGGATGAAATTTGCATAACTGGCAAACCGTAACAAATAAGACAAAAACTTACTGCACAGAACATGTAAAGCTTGTTAAAATACGCTATATATTATACATTTTTTCGTGGAATTTACCATTTCGAAGACATTCCTTATTATTGGTTTCAGTTTTAAAGTAATTTTTTCAACATGCAAAGAAACTGATTTCAATCATATGGCAAAACGTTTAAAAGATTTGACTATCGCTTTAGCTAAGTGTACTCTTTTAGTTTCCTTCTACTTCAAGGAAGTAAGTAATCAGATTTTTGCTAAAGTTTATCTTGATTAGCATATGTCGATAGTGGAATAAGCTTTGCAATAATTTGTTACAGAGATGTAGAGAAAGTCATATGAATGGAATATTATATATTCCTCTAGCAATGTACTCATCTTAAAACTATACTTTTAATAGTATTTTAATAAACCATAGTGGTTAATCTAATCATCCTGCCAGTTTGAAAGAAAGTTTATATTAAATGTATAGCACATTTTTGCTTTAAAATCTACATAATGCAGTATTATTGATTAATAAAATCACAACTAACATGTTAAAAAAGCTTCATCGCATCAGTTTTATCATATCACTAAACATAGATGTAAAACCCTTAGCCTGGCTACCTGGAGTAAGAGAATATTGTCGTGAATATGTGTTATTGTTCCTACATGACTAAGCACAGATTAGTAACTGATAAAAGAACTTTTATATTAATGTACGCAAATTTAATTTTCATTATTATTAGTTTGCACTTAAATCTATCAGCATAATATTTTTAATATATCAATTTTAATATGAGAAATTAATGTTATATTTTAACTTCTCATCATCAAGAGAAATAAAGCGTTCGGTCAAGTGCAACGTTTATTTGCACATAGAATAACCTCATATCTTGAAAGAAAAAATCCTGGTGTAAATTCTATCACTTTTATGTCCGGAAGTCACGATCTCTCTTATGCTGCCATCTATGGTCGATGAGTTGATCCCTCGTCACCATTTATGCATAGTGGCCAACCTGCGAACCAGAAATGCTAATCAAGACACCGTTGTGGATGCCATGGCTCGAAATTGGACTGGTGCATATAGCAGAAGTACTAGAGTTCGCGTCAAATCTACATTTAGCAGTAGCCAATAAGAGCACGCTACAACGTTGCCCTATCATCCGCTTGTGCTTGAGAGAGAGAGAGAGAGAGAGAAAGAGAGAGAGAGAGAGAGAGAGAGAGAATGCAGCGCAGAGTGTTACCGAGGGCTATTTAGTGGGACTGTAGGTTAAAACCTAAATAAAATTTGGCTATTTAGTAAAACTAAACAAATGACAATAAAAACTAACGTATCTGATTATTCCAGAGGGATAGCCAGGGACTTATCGCCACTGCTTGGCTACGTAACACTATTTTGGTTTTCTTCTTTCACTAACACAATTTGCTTTACAGCGACGTGTAATCTTAAACTACACATTAAACTATCTGTTTTTTCCCCTGGTCAGCGTGTTTAGTGGTACATTAGGAGAAAAGGCAAGCATACAGAGGTTAATCGCATCTCTGTTAACAGCTCAATCTGTTTCATACAAGTAAAACATAATTGCGTATATGAATCGAACGGTTGAAGTTAAAATTAAAATGTTTTTTTCGTACATGCTTGCTCAATCACTCTCTTTATATCTGATATAAGTTTTAAGGTTATATTGCAGCGTTTTTTTTTTTTTAGTAATTACTAAGCTCGACGTTACTAGTTCTGACTTGACGTTGCACGCTTGTGATTCGCTACAGCTGTGCAGCCTCTGAAGGTCATATGCAGGAGATTTGACACGAACTATAAAAACAGGTATACCTACAAAATTTCATCCATTTTTATCCAACAATTTGAAAGTGAGTATGTACCGAGAAGTGCAAGGTCAAGAAAACAAATCAAAAATAGTAAACCTAGATAAAAAGCATTCTTTCTAACTTGATGCTGTTTAAAAAGCACCAATTTCATACACAGACCTTCCTTTTTTTTAAAATTTCCGAAGGCTCTCTTCAATGATTTCTCTATTTTAATGTAGAAAAAAGTATCCTGTTTTTCTATACTTTAATAAAGAGGTATTTAAATCGTTACTATATGCTTTAAAAGAATGTTCTAAATTAGAAGTTTGTAGGCAAATTTGGCAATTGTAGGTCTTTTTTGGTTTTTCTGCATTTTTTCTGAAAAATATTTCTCCAATTGATAAACGAGACTTACTCTTCATTTAATGACTATTTTTTCAATAAATTCAGTGATCGCGTAGTGTAACTTGTTAGAAATGACCCAAATAGTGAAGTAAATGACAGTGGCAGCAGTTGATACTTGGTTATAGAGATAAACATGATTGAACATAGGAATAAACATGATTGGTTTCGACTGTTTCTGAGGAAGTCAAGTAAAAAATAGTTAAAAAGTATATGCTACATTCGCGTTGCTTACTCCATCCATTATTCTATAAATTATTCATCAAAGTCACGGTTTTCTACCTACAATTAAATTAATGTAATTGGTGAATAAAATAAAATCTTCAGTCAGTGACATCAGCACAAATTAGATTAATAATTAATGGAAAACCCCACCTGGACATTTGGAGTTCAGTTTGTACTAGAAAAATTAAACAAGGAAAATTACTTTTTGTAGTTTTTCATCCTTTAGCTTGGTAGGTCATATTGGTCGATGGATGAATGAAAAGGGTGAAAGGATGCTCAAATGAGCCTGGAGTCCATTGGACTTTTAGAGTTTTGCGACATTAATCTTCTCAGGATAAGGGAGCAAAATAACGTTACAAACACAGAAGCTGCAAGTAAATAACACAAACAAGCCTTTGCCACATAAGTCACCGACTGAATTTGTGGGAAAGTCATAAAATTGTCGATTTTTAAACTATATCATAAATATTCTGTAGACATTTGTGAATCATTTTGGCCGAATATTTTAATATGCAGTACTTTTTTCAAATTGACATGTCTAAATCACCATACACTACTTTTCTATCCTCTTTTTCCTTTTCGTATATTTTTTCTCGGTTTTTAAATGATATATAGCCATAAATATGCTATCTAACGTTTTTCATTGGTTCAAAAAATTAATTAATACTGAAAAAATAAAGAATATTTTAATGCCCACAACTTTAAAGAAACATTTATTTCATCTCAACTAAAACATCAACTTAAATCACATCCTTACATTTATTTTTACAATATTAAAGTATCAGAAAATGTCAAATTCATACTTCTTTGACAAATAAGAATGCGGCAGGAAGTTTTTGAAAATGAGCATTCTTTTCGCTAATTAAAACTATTTAATTATATTAAGAGACATCTTTTGAGATGGAGTTTTCGACTTTTGCAAAGTCATTTCTTCATTTGCTCGAATTAAGTGTGCACATTTAAGTAAATAGTCCTGGTGTTCCTCAGGTCATGCTAACATTTGTTGATTGAGGATAATTTCCATTGATTTAAAAACTATTAATGAATTATCTCCAGTATAAACTACTTCAACTTAACACCTAAAGATCTGTTATTCGGTTTACAAAACCTAGAAGCCTTTAATTCGCACGACGCTTCTCTGTAGTGTGGTGGTAGGTGTCTGCCTCACGCTCAAGAAGTCCAAAGTTTGAGTATCCGTTAGTATGAATTACATGACAAGGTTTTTTTTTCGGGGTTTTGCCTTATCCTAAGAAGAAGGATGTCGAGTAACTCTAAGATCATTTGAATATCATTTCATCCATTTCATTCAAGGTCTGATATGACCTAGCAGATTAAAATAAATTAAACTATAAAAATAGACGAAAAATAAATTTGGACTGTGCGTCCACCGCAAAGTTCGTCTTAATATCAAAATTAAGAGGCTGCCACTTTTAGTGCAACCTGCTACTGGAGGGTGAAGTATTGATCAGGGCAGGGCTCACTAATCAGAAACTAAGTTGGTGGAACAACAGGAATGTAAGTAACAGACTACGAAAATATATAGGAAAATAGGAACTTGTGATTTGGATTTCCAACCAAGACACAAATCGGCCTCTCGTCTGTCACTTGCAAGTCGTGGGGTTGTTTCATTCTTAAAAATACCTTGATTAGTATTAGCATTAGACACGAACGAGGCCCCAGAACTCTGTGAGGCAGAGGATAATGTGGTCTTTTGCCACTTACGTGACCCCAGGAGGAGGGGTTGAGGGCAGAGACTCAAAAGGGGAACAGATTCGGATAACAATGGATGACAGCATTGATGAAGTGCCTATTGGTCACATTTGGAACATTTCCGAGGCCACCACGAGCCCTGGAAGAAGTCCTAAAACCGCAAGTTGGGTCCCGACCTAGTGTTCTCAACAATAACACTAGAATAATCTTTTATAATGCTCAAATCACCATCTGGCTCTTAAATTCTGAAAGAGGCATTAGGGAATGATGGGAAGAGGAAATGTTGGTTAGGGAAATTCGGGGCTTGTGATAAGCCTACCCAGCATTCACTTGGTAACCCGGGAAAGTCCCGGAAAAACCCATGGGTCACGGGGATTAAACCCGCGATTTTGCGAATGCGGGTCACTGACGAAACCGCCTGAGCCATTCCGCTCGGAAAAATATCTTAGTCTCCCTCTACAAGTTGAGTTATCATTACATTTCATTGACTATTTGTGACATTAAAAAATGGACCAATGAAATAAAAGAAAATATTACAATTTTAGCATTCTTAGTTGTCTTAAGCGATAGCACCATACAAAAGGAATCTTTTCCGATAATACGTCTCGTCGATACTGAAAATATTAACTCAACTCAGTATGCTGTGATTGCGTCATCACTGTTAAAGCGGAAAATTGAAAGATGGCGAACTCACGATTTGGCCAAGTTTCAATAGAAGTTATTGATTATTTTATGGTTCCAAACCAAAAAACACGAAAAGGAACAGAAGATATATTTGGAATAAATTTCAATTAATATGAGTTAATCTTTGGTTAATATAGCTTAGATCAACGGTTCCCAACCGGTGTGCCCCGGCACCCTAGGGTGCCGTGTGATTGGCTAAGAGGTGCCGCGAGATATTGAGATAAACAAAAAAAAAATACCTTCTACTGAAGCCTTAAGTCTTGTAAGGTCTTGAAATAAAATAAGTCAAATCAATTACTCTCATGCATGGCAGATGGTGATAGTGGTCGATTCATTTCAATAATTCAGTTATACTAGTATCCCACAGATGGCATTACAGCTATACCCTGCCGAACATTCCCGAGACTACTGCTTCCTCACGAACATTCCCGAGACTTAACAATATTTAAAAGTGTACGCCGCTTGGCGCTTACCAGGGTAGGTACACAGCAACAACACCTAGGCTCACCACGAGCCTACCAGACAGACACGCACGCACGCACGCTTTCAGTTGTCTTCCTCGCGTTGATTCACAGTGTTTAGCTATGGATAAGTTCATTGTAAACGTAAACGCCAGGACAGTGAAAGTGAACAGTTGGCTCCCACTGCTTGCTTTAAGAAGCCAAATCTTACAGTTTCTCCCGGACCGTCGAATTCACCACATAAAGAAGACAAACGAAAGAAAAGAACATACCAGGACAGTTACTAAGCGTATGGATTTAAGTGGAATAACAACGAGGAAAACCCTATCCTTGTGTGTTTAGTTTGTGGCGAAACACTTAGCAACGAGGCCATGGTACCTAGCAAACTGAAGCGGCATCTTACAACAAAGCATTCTAGTGTGTCACAGAAAAGTGTAATGTATTTTTCACATATATTAGAAGGGGAGAAGAAAACAGCTGTGCGAATGGTAAAGAGAATGACCATAGGTGATACTGCTCTTGAAGCCTCATTTAAAGTAGTAGAACAGATAGCTAAAAAAAGAAACCTCATACTCTTGGAGAGGAAATCATTGGCCCTGCATGTCAAGTTATAGTTTCAACAATACTTGGCGAAGGAGCAGCTAATCAAATTTCGAAAGTTCCTCTGTCCAACAACACAATCAGCCGCAGGATATCTGAAATGTCATGCTATATTAACGAACAAGTCACGGAGAAAATAAAAACTTATAGAACATTTGCTTTGCAAGTAGATGAGAGTCTCGATATTGGTGACAAACCGCAACTCCTTGGTTTTATCAGATATATTGATGAAAAATATATTAGTGAACAGCTTCTGTTCTGTAGACCGCTGGAGACTACAGCCACAGGCCATGATATTTTCGTTTCTATTAATTCCTATCTCAATGACCATGATCTTTCATGGAAAGACTGTTGTATATGTACAGATGGTGCACCATCTATGTCTGGGAAAATTAAAGGTTTTACTGCCAGAGCTCTCAATGAAAATCCATCCATTATTATAACTCACTGTTTTCTGCATAGAGAGGCATTAGTCGTGAAAGCGTGTAATGAAGATTTTGCTGAAGTGTTTAACCAAGTTGTGAAAATGGTGAACTATATGAAGTCTCGACCTTTAAAGTGCAGAATTTTGAACAGCTATGTCGCGCAACGGATGCAGCTCATACCTCTTTGTTACTTCATACAGAAGTAAGGTGGTTGTCGCGGGGTCGTGTATTGAAGTGGTTTCTCGAACTTAAAGAACAGCTAAAAACTTTTTTTAAGGATAAAAGTCAAGACACATTTCAAGAGCTCTTGCTAAGTGATTCTTGGTGTTTTGAACTGTCGTATCTGGCAGGTATTTTTCATAAGCTGAATGAACTGAATGTTTCCATGCAGGGTCGACATGAAACAATAATCTCCTCAACCAATAAAATGAAAGGTTTTAAAAGAAAACTTAGTTCTTGGGAGTCTGCAGTTCAAAAAGGAGATTTGTAGAACTTTCCATCTCTTCTTAATGTGGCAGGAGATAAAGATCTGGGTAAGCTGAAAGACTGCATTTGTGATCACTTATCAAGATTGCAAGATGCAATAGATGCGTACTTTCCAACTATTTCCACTACGAATCTCGACTGGGTTGTCTCACTATTTGATTTCGTAGATAGTGCAGAGGAAATAGATTTCACTGCTTTCGAACAAGATGAATTTATTGATCTTTGCGCTGATTCCACACTCAAAGGTAAGTTAACCAAGAGTGAGGCGTCGGTGGCTAGTTTTTGGCTTCAACGGAGAGAGGAGTACCCTAACCTAATGAAGAAAGCAATTAACGCACTTTTGCCCTTTTCAACATCCTATCTATGCGAGCAAGCCTTCTCTGCCTTTGGTGACAATAAAATGCAAAGCAAGAAATAGACTGAATAACCTTGAGGATGATTTGCGTGTTTCACTGTCAACTGTAAGACCCGACATCACATATCTGTGCATCAATCACAAGTTTCACATTAATCATTAATGGAACAAAATTTATTGATGTATTTTTACTCAGTGATTGTAGTAAAGTTTACTGTATTATGTTATGGTGTACGTTATTATTATATAATATTTCAATAAATTAACATATTAAGCTTAATTTTCTTCTAATTCAAGGAAGGGTGCCCCTAGTGTTTAATGTTATTCACAAGGGTGCCGTGAACTTCAAAAGGTTGGGAAACACTGTCTTAGATAATATATCCTAGGTTAAATAGTGTTGATTATTACTCCGCTATCAATAGTTGGCTACAGTTAGACCTGTATATAGCATTTATTATAGGTTTAACATAGGAATATATCTACCTCAGAAGCCAAGACTGAGCAGATTGCAGGACACAAAATATTATGGTGAGACGTTGCTATTGTATACACCAAGGTTACTTTCTTTGTTAATCCAGCAACACAAATGTTTTTGTAAGAGCAAGGTTTCAGCGCATTAGAGACATAAGTAACGGAGTTTTATAGAGAAAGGTCTTTTCCCTAAAAGTTAGCAGCTCGGGACTTTTCCATTATAAAGAGTGATCACGTGGGTCTAATACATAGAACTTCCAAACTTAATCACGTGACAACATTATTTTCGCGGTTATTTTCAACCGATCAGAAATGAGCCCTAAGATTGGATATGTTAGGTATATAAGCGGTGAGCAAGGAAATTGGCTTGTTAGGCTTTTTATGTTGTACGCGGTATGCTGTAGACTGTATGGTGTATGTACGTGGATGCGGCAGTGTTAGTGCTCGAGTATGTAATATTCTTACGCGAAACATTGCAGTTCTCGCATGAGCAGACTTGTTGCGTAATAGGGAGGTACGCGGTAATTATCGATGACCGTAGAAAACGTGAACTTGGTAAGCAGCAGAAAATAGCACTACTTATAAGTAAATATTTCTAAGTCATCAAGAACTATGTCGGGAGTCGCTCGTAGAATTAGTGCCTCAATAAGCAACAAAGGTGAATAAAAATATTAATTCTGAAGAATCTTAAGTGAAGTACTTCTGTTCGTGAGTCTACCCAGTGTGACATACCCCAGTCATTCTTTCTCCCCTCCCCTCTTGAGTGTTCTACATGGATGAGCATAGCCGGCGCATCATAGAACTTCAAAGAGGTATGTACACGCTCGTTTATAAAGTATTTCACTGGCGTTAATTCAGACCGACTCCAAGGTAGACGAAAGATAAGACAAAGGTTTGTTTTAAATAACTTCGCAAGGAAACATAATACTATGATTTTAATGTCTTTATAATACATTTGTTATATTTTTATGTAAGAAATGTTATTTTATCAGTTAAATTTAATCGTAAAATAGTATTAATGAATTGCACCCATGGCTTTATTTTACTATTATCAGTAAGATGACCACCACTCGTACAATTACTACAGATAAAGCGGTGATGTCGAGGAATCATATACACTGAATTAATCGATATTTTCTACAGATCAGTCATTTGGCAGAATACATGTCATCTATCTCTTAATTATACGTACTCCGACATTCTGGTTGAGGGTTTTGAAACTATACTTGCCGAGTTGCCTCACGCCAAGTATTTCCTTTGATCATTATATAGGGTGTTTCATATATTATGCAAGTTTTAAATTGAATGATAATATTTTGTTTTCAAGTTTACGACGCTTATTTATCACTTTTTAATATCAATTGTCATTCCGATTACTTGATCAATTGTTGTGTGTATATTTTAGGATCTTGGTTGATATGGAGTGGTTCACAAAGGAACGTGTTATCATTGTGAAAACCCACGACAGAACAGGTGAGTGATGTCCTCAGACTGTTTGTTGACTTTGCAGGATCTTCGGAGTAATAATGTATCAACATTGAAATTTGTAGGCTTTCACGGCCGGTGTCAGTACAAGAAAAATTATTATCCGGGCTTGTAGGCCTTGGTCTACTGGGCTCCTCCATCTTCCCAGACGTTTCGTCTGCGGCTGCGGCAGACATCTTCAGTGGCAATGCGATCGAAGTGTCCTGGTGGAGGTCTCAACAGTCGCACTCGCACCGCCACTGAAGATGTCTGCCACAGCCGCAGACGAAACACCTGGGAAGATGAAGGAGCCCAGTAGACCACGGCCTACAAGCCCGGATAATAATTTTTTTGTAATGTATCAACAGTTATGCGGTTGGTGAAGAAATTCGAGGAAACGGAGTCCGTTGCAACTATAAAGTTCTCCCAGTGTGCGATCTCGCTTTGTAGCGACTTGAAATGGCCTCCAAGATCTTGTGACCTTATTCCATGTGCCTTTTTTTATAGGGTTATGTAAAGTTCTCCACCTTCAGGAAGAAATCCAACGTGACTTAAACGACATTAGTAAGAGATGTCTGTGAAAGGAAGTTCATGAATCGAGTAAACTGCCTGCTGAGACTGTGGAGGTAGACATATGTCTGATATAATTTTCCGCACTAAAATAAGTGTATGTAGATGAAAGTAATTATTTCGCTATATTTCTAATTTAGTTATTGCATTTTTAAAAACTGCGAAATATAAGTTTCCTATATTTGATGATCGACCTTAGGTACTTCAACTTGATGCATTCACTCAAAAAAGTGCATATCGCTGATACTTATCATGTCGTCTCTTCCTACAAGTGAAAGCACGAGATCAGATGCCTGTTGAGAAGGAGCGGACTATGGACCTGATAAGAGTATCCGGAGACGGGCTATCATCCTAATGCCTAGTATGATAACGAAGTAGTGTATGATATGAAATGAAGGCAAATTGGAAGGCAGGAAAGGTGATGGAGCAATTGGCGGAACGAACGATGGGGGAGGAATTTGGAAGACTCGAAGAAAATCTGCTCAGACGCTGCTTCATCCACCATGAATTCCACATGCGGTCAACGAGACATTGGATCTCTATGACCTCCAATAAGAAGTATCCCTTTTAATGCTCTCCAAGTCCCTTTACTCAATAGTACTGTTTTATTAGCCTCCGGAATCACAGTACTAGAAAATAATAATCAAGCTGATTATGTGCGGGGCCCCAGTTGAAAGACTAGGTATGTAACAGCAATCACAGCCCAGTGATCTTATCGAATAGATTAAGTCGATGGCTTTCTTTCATTATGTTTACCCTCCTCGTATGTAGGACCTATACCTTCAGAATTTTCAACGCAGCTCCTGGGGTCAGACGTATGTTGAAGATTAGAGAGTCAGGATCAGAGAGAAGCTGGGATGGGTGACCAATCCGATGCCGGGTATGAAAGAGAGGAAGTAGATTATATACAATGGCATGACATGGATGAACAAAAGAAGATTATGGAGTAAACGGTGAATCATTGGTAGGGGAAAGCGGAGAACCCGGAGTAAACCTACTCAGGTGCCTCTTCGTTTACCACACATCCCACATGCAGCTTCCTGGGATCGAACTCGGGCCGCCTAGATGAGAGGCGAGCGGTGTAACTACTCGACCGCTCATTAAATGTATGCCATATATTACAAAAGGCATTATACCATTTAAGTATAATCTAGCTCCCCCAGACCTGCTCACCAGGCTATAATTCTTTCGTTTCTAGTTTAAAATGCACTACAAAGTGAGTCTAAATGGCTGATAACGTGGAATCACGCTATACATTGTACCCTGGGAGACAAATTAAATCTTAATAGGAATGCGGGGGTGCATAGCTACCGACAGTATCTTGTTAACAACAATGGGAGATATTTCTTGGGACTAGCGGTGACGGCGGTTAGCGAGCAATCCTTCACGGGCCTCCGGACATCTGCCCACGTGACCCCCTACCGGGAGTTTTATTGCTGTTTGTCGGGAATCTGTCAGCTCGGTAAGTTACAACACTTGGACACGCCCCTCCTGTTGGTTTATTTCGATTGAGTTCGCACTGCCGATTTGTTTGTAGCCTTTTCTCCCGCTTTTATGGGTGACGTCGTGGGAAAACTCATCTTACTTCCAAATTAGACTGTCAATGCTTGACCCAGCAACATTTCCTCCGACGTTTTTACATGCTATAAACCTCACTGGGGTGGGAAGGTATATATACTATCTATATATAGATATATATATATAATGCGTAGTTTTTAACTTTCTAATAAAAAATCTGACTATTTACACTCACATTACTTTCTTTAGCTGTTCTACAAACCTCCTACAAAAGATTATTCTTCTTTCTACACAATGCTAATCAGATAAACATTATCAGAATGTTTTTTTTTTTTTACTTAGTTCCTTATAAGTAGAAAGGAACTAAATGAATGCACTAAAGTGATAGTCAAATGTTTTAAAAGCTGTCGTTTTGCGATTGTCATTGCAAATCGCTTCTTTACCTGTCCAGGAGTAGAACAAAAGAAAAACGGACACTTCCTGTCTGAGAAAACTTTAAGTACTTCACTACTGAAACCAATGACAAGCAATATCTCGGAAACGGTTATTTTCACAACAAAAATGTAAAGGACATAAACCGTGTGTTTTGACGAGATATACATTTTTTGTGTAGGAGTTTTTGTCCATTTCTTACGGTTTAGCAGTTAAACGGAAAAATTCATCCAGAATAAAGAGATCTTCAGAGGCCAGAAAATTCAAGATATAGATTTCATTTGGGATGTAAATAGCTTTAATATATGGGATTTTAATCAAAATTGTTAGTTATTTTTAATAAAATTACAATTTTCGAAAATGTTTCCATGTAAAGGTAGTTTGTGGTGGGGGGATTTGTTTTAAAATCTTCGTGTCGCATCCTTGGAAAATACTGAACCTAAATACCAAGTTTGATATTTAACGGTCTTTTCGTTTTGAACAATGCTGTCCACAGACAGACATGCGGACCTTTTTTAAAAATGCGTTCTTCCAACTCAGAGAACTCTGAAACATATATTTCCGATGAAATCTCGACATCGAATTTTTGGATGGAATACAATACCTTCTCCATCCACTGTGTACATTGTACATACGGGCTGGAGAAAGTAAAATCTAGTAAGCTGGTCATTCTCTGATTCAATGAAATCTACATTGGACATTATTTAATTACTTCAACAATTGCTTTATCACATTTATAGTTACACCAGAGGGTTGCTCCATATTTCTCACCTAGACGGTCTGGGTTCGATCCCGAGTGACCGCATATGAAATTTGTAGTGGGGCGGGTTTTCTTCGGGTTCTCCGGTTTCCCCCGCTCCATCTTCATGTATCATCAGTGTCATCGTCTGTGGTGTCAGAGCAGTAAAAGCGGGCGTTAAACACTACAAAACCTCCACATTTGACCGCGCAGATATCCCTTTTCGCGTTAAAAGACTTGCAGAACTCAATTGGGCTGTTTCAAGTTAAAACCCGCCAGTGAGGATGGGCGTGAGCGACCTTCGTTTTACAGCTCTCAATGAGCTCTGCTCAATCTCCAACTCCGCTGAGTTCTGCGTTTCTTTTAACGCAGTAACGCATACGTCATATGCAAGGCAGTTGAGCCACCTGCTATACTATAAAGTTGAGAAAGGGTCACGTTAGGTTACGTAGTCTGCTTACTCTGCCCGTATGTAAGACTGCCTTCTCCCTACGACTTTCAAGCGGGTGCCTAAACGTCAGAAGTCTGTCGGAGAGCCAACGATACGTAACCGCAGAATATAGAACCTGGACCGAGTGGTCGGCCCAGGAAGTGGATGGTATAAAATAAAAGCGAAATGGATGATAGGAAAGGTGATGGTGTGTCAATGGTGGAAGAACTGCGACGGAAACCGGAGGAACCGGCGAAAACCCTCCCAGATGAGGCTTCTCCCGCCACAAATCCCACATGCAGGCGCTTATTTATTATATTATATTTGTCCTATTTTTTCTTTATTTTTATCTTTGATTTTATGAAGTTTAATACCTTATATAAGAGGATTATATACTTTTAATTTAGGATTATTTTTTTTTTAACCCGGGCCGCCTAGGTGAGAGGCGAGTGGTGTAACCACTCTGCCACGACCTGAGAAATGGTATGTATAGGAGTATATTTTAAATTTTAAGCAAATTGTCATTGAAGCCAGTCTTATTAAACGTTATAATACAGTAAAGCCTTAAGCTGGAGATAAAAATGTTATACAAACTTATGAAGCATCAACATGTTTAAACATTTGCCGACTTTTTTTCTTTTTCTTACATTTTTAACTTACACTTTTAAAACTTGTACCCTTGTTTCTTTTTACCTCATGCACGTGCAGAGACAAATGTAAAGCAAGTTACTCACGAACCGGGGTCTGTGAATCAAGTTTGGCCAGGACATTTACTCTTTATAACTGGCAAATGCGAAGGAGACCCCTATGCCAGGAATTTTCCCTTCCCAAATTAATTTTCTTGTGCTCTTCAAGGCTTAGGCAATCTGCCCGTTCCGACTTCACAGATTTAGCTCCATCTTTTTCTCAGCCGTCCTATCTCTCTTCTACCTAAAGGCTTGTAATTGTTTTCAATGGCTGAAACTATTTTCATCCACCCGCCTGAAAAGATTCTACAATCTTTTCATTTAAGTTATAAATTCCAAACTCTCCCCAGGCTTGAACCGTTCTTAAACTTCTCATTTCTGCTGATCGTATGTTAATTGCATCTCTTTCTTTTTCAGTCCTAAATTCACTACCATAAAGCAGTAAAGGCAGAGTATTGTTTTGAACAATTTTAATTTTATGTCTTTTGAACTTTATTACTTCCTCTACATGCACTATGTAAGTACTAGAGGATGGAGAAGATATCTAATGCATTCCACCCAAAAATGTGATGTCAAGATTTCAACGGAAATGAGTGTTTTGAGGTCCCTTGAGTCCAAAAAACATTCTTAGTAAAAGGTTCGCATCTCTCTCTCTCTCTCTCGATAGCATAGCTCAAAAACGAAAAGTGGTTACTTTGGTATTCAAGGATCTTCCAAGGATGCGACACCAGTATTTTTTTTTAGAAAATCCCCCATTCAAAATTACTCTTTGCATTGAAGATTTTTCGAAATTTTCAATTTCCTCAAAAATGACCCTAATGGTTTTGATTAAAATATTTATATTAAAAATATCTACATGGAAAATAAAATGTGAATCTTCAATTTGTTGGAAATAGCCTCTGAACTACTCTGCATTCTGGACGAGTTCTGCATAGCTGGCAAATTGTAAAAGAGAGAAAAACGTTACACACACAAAATACCAGATCTCGTCAAAACAATTTACATCCTATACATTTCTGCTGTGGAGTTAGCCGCTTCCTAAATATTTCTTGTTATGTTTTCAATTTTAAATGACTATTACTTTCCTCAAACAGAAGTCATCCATGTTGCTTTTGTTTTACTCCTAGGCATCAAAGAGATCTGAATTCCAATGCCACTTTTGACAATCGCTTCAACCTAGTAGAAATCCTCAGTTCCCTTCTACTTATAAGTAACTAAGTAACAAGAATTTTTTTTTTATTTGTCTTGATCTGCATAAAGTAGACAGAAGTAAGAAGTTTGTTTCTAAAATAGATACAGAAAGTAATGTAAATGGAATACAGATTATTAATTAGTTTTGTTTATATTCCAAGATACATATTGAACTTTGTGTGTTTTTTTCTGTATCTATGTCCAGACTTATGCCACTACCTAAATAGTTTAAACTAGAAACTTGTTGAGCGACTTCGTTTTCGATGGCAGTCTAAGATCGAACAAGGAACTTTCCATAATGGGCCATAACTTTTGTTTTAGTAGCCACCTAAACTTCCTTCTCAAATTATCCTATCATGTATCATTAGTGTCCACCGCCTGTGGTGTCGTATGCAGTAAGAACGGGCATTAAACACCATTCTTCTTCTCTTCTTCTTCTTCCAGTCACGGTTTATGACAAAGCCTGTTCCGTTCCCACATTTGTCGCCGTTCTAGGTGAGACTGGTTAGATAAAACCTTTTACTTTCTCTGCACAAACTATCTACATACTACTTAGAAAAGTTATTATATTTCACCCAAAACTTCAATGCCGGATTTCATCACAAATACATGTCTGAGGTCTCCTGCGTCCAAAAAAGCGCCTTTGGAAAAAGGTCCGCGCGCGCACGTGTGTATTTATATGTGAAGACTATAACTCAAAAATGAAAAGGCGGTTTAATGCCAAATTGTTTTAAAATACAGTATCTTCCAAGGATGCGACAATAATATTTGTAGGAAATTCCCCATCCCCAACCACCCTTTATATGGAACATTTACGAAATTTGTGATTTTATCAAAACTTGTTCTAACGATTTCTATTAAAATACCAAATGTTTAGGTATTTTCATGGCAAACGAAATGTATAACTATCGTGAATTTTCAGGGAATAGTCTCTCAAGACTTTTTAACCCTGGATCACTTTTGTATAACTGTGAAACTGTAAGAGATACACAAAAAATAATTAAAAATATACATCTCGTAAAAAATGTATGTGATATGTTATCTACAAACAATAATATATGATATAAATGGTTTCTTTTAACGAGATCTATATTTTTGTACAATAAGTTAACCGTTTCGGAGATACTTCTTGTTATTGGTTTCAATTTTAGACCACTTACATTTTTCTTAACGGAAGTCATATTTAGTTTCATATATCTTTTTCTTTATTTTGGCCACGCAAAGAGAACCGAATTTCATTTGCTCCACGTAGCGACCAGCTTTTTAAATAGTTTACTACCCCTTTAGCCTAGTGTATTCCTTTATCTCCCCTCTACTTACAAGGAAGCAAGTCATAAAACAACTTTTGCTAATGTTTATCTTCATTAATATGATGTATATAAACGAATACTCTTTTGTAAGAATGTTTGATTGTATAAAAGGTAGAGAAAGTCATGTGAATGGAACACATTCGATTTTTTCCATGGCGGGTATCCAGCACAGCGTAATGGAGGACCAGATCATTGCTTCATCAGCCGGTTTTCAGAATTCGGAAACGGCCTTATCAGTTGATGTAGTGGTTTCAGACCACATGTCCCTACATTTAGACGTTGTTCTACTTCCATTGCCCACCTACCGGTCCATGAGCCCCTAGGCTGGTTTTTGAGGGGTGTTAAACAGTATTAAATTATTAAATAAACTATTAATTCATGCAAGAATAGCCTAATGTCAATTAAGATGACTGCCAATTAGCTTTCCATGGGCTTGTTGCTTATAGCAGTTTCGGACTAATAGTCCGAAAGACAAACATTTTGCTTTATGGACGAATCCTCCATATATATCCAAAGTTTAGGAATATTAGGCAAAAAGAGGTTATAAAAGATATTTATCTATCAAGTATAATTTACACGCAGGTACAAAGTATTTACGTTCCATCCAAAAATTAAATACCGAGATATCACGAGAAATACATGTTTTGAGGCCCGCCATATCCACTGACTTGATAAGCATAACTCAAAAACGAAAAAACGCTAAAATACCAAACGGTATTTATATTAAATATCTTCCAAGGATGAAACAGGAAGATTTTTGGAAACATACTCCTACCCAAACTACCCTTTACAAACAAAATGTTTCAGGATTTTAGATTTACACTAGAGAACACTAGCGATTTAAAGACGTTTTCATCACAAATAAAATGTTTATTTTGAAATTTCTGGGAATAGAATCTTAAGTTCTGTTCATTCTGGATGACTTTAGCACAACTGCTAAACCGTAAGAGAGAGACAAAAACGTAACTATGCAAAAGCGTAGATTTTGAAAAACAAAGACATACATAATCTAAGTCCAATGCATTTATAGTTTCTCTATACGTACTATGTACATATGTATAGAGAAGGTAACGTATTGCACTCAAAAATTCGATACCGGGATTTCACCGGAAATATGTTTCGAGACCCCCTGAATTCAATATGAGCATTTTTTGAAAAATGTCCGTGTGTGAATCTGCTTGTCAAGAGTGTGTCTGTGTGTAGCATAGCTCAAAATCGAAAACTCCGTTAGCACCAAACTTTGTATTTAGGTTCAGTATCTTCCAAGAATGCGACACAAAGATTTTCAAGAACCCCCCCTCCCCTACTACCCTTAACATGGAAACATTTTCGAAAATTTTGATTATCTCAAAAATGAATCTAATGATGTTCATTAAAATACCGTATATTAAATTTATTTTCATGACAAATAAAATTTAAATCTTAAATTTTCTTATAACTACTTCTAAAGACATCTTTATTCTGGATGAATTTTGCGGAAATTTGCATTAACTGGTAAACCGTAAGAGGTAGACAAACACTCAACTCAAATGTAGAGCTCGTTAAAACACACATTATATGCAATTTTTCGTGGAGACGACCGTTTTTGAGATATTCCTTGTTATTTGTTTCAGTTTTAAAATACTTATACTAGTACTTTTCTCATACGAGAATTTGTCAACTCCTGGTCGTACAAACAAAGGATCCTCAATCGCTAGCAATCAGCTTTTAAAAGATTTGATTATCGCTTTAGCCTATGGTACTCCCTTATTTTCTTTCTAATTACAAGGAAGCTAGTAACAATACTATTTTATTAATTTTTTCTCCATTAGCATGAAGTAAATAGAAGAAAAGGTTTTTTAAAAATATTTCATTGCAAAGATGTAGAGAAAGTCATGTGAATGGCACACATCAGTTTTGTTTTGTTTTGATTTGTTTTCGTACGGTTAGCCACTTTCGAGATATTCCTTTTAATTAGTTTAAATTTTCCAATATTTTATATAAATATTCACTTAGGGAGCTGCCTTTAAGAGAGATAAGTATCATTTTAATCTGTGTATTCCCTTGTTTGTCTTGCAACTTTAAAGAAATATGTAAAGACTTGTTAATATTGACCTTAATTATTCAAGGGTAGATCGAAGAATAAGCTTTTGTAAGAATAATATTTTGCAGAATAGGTAAAAAGTAATGTGAATAAAAGACATAACAATGCAAAAAAATTGTATATCTATGGGTAATGTCAGGCCTGGGCCCATCTTGGATCTTGATCAAGTTGTTAGTAGTAAATAGTATAAAACTTTTGTAAAACAGCTATAAAAATAAATAATAATGCCTAGAGAAAGCCAAGTGTATTCTTTTTTCGTGTAATCTTTGCTTGTTTCTGAATTCGGAACCCTGGTTTTTTAAAGATAACAAAGTGCATTAAAACCTGAAGGTCCCGCGTTAGATTCCCAGCTAGGGCGGGAAATGTTTCTTTAACCAGAATTATTGCTATCCCCTCAGAGTTTGGAAGTATGTATGTGAGAGTGAATGTATTTGTGTTTGAAGAAAATAAAACGGTTTAAACCTAAAACAAAGGACCTACAGACGAGTTGCTTCTAGTGCCAAGCCTCCAATATGACCTTAGAGCCTAAAATAAAACAAAAAAATCTGATGTGTACCATTCACATGACTTTCTCTATATCCCTGCAACAAATTATTCTTAAAAAGCTTGTACTTCTATTTACTTTATGCTAATCAGAAAAAATTAGCAGAAATAGTCTTATTACCTGCTTCCTTGTAAGTAGAAGCGAAATAAGGGACTACCATAGGTTAAAGTGATAGTCAAAAGCAGGTTGCTATGCCAATGAAGTTCCTTTGTTTATATGGATAGGAGTTGACAAGTTCCTGTATAAGAAAAGTAATACGTTTTTCATAGCAGAAACCAAAAATAAGGAATGTCTCAAAAACGACAAACTCCACGAAAAAATAAATATAATATAAATTGTGTGTTTTAATGTGCTCTACATTTTTTATGTAGTAAGTTTTGTTCATATCTTACGGTTTAGCAGTTATTCAAAATTCAGTAAAATTCATCCAGAATAAACTACTCTTCAGAAGCTATTCCTAGAAAATTCAAGATATACACTTTGTCAGGTAGATATCTTTAACATACGAAATATTAATCAAAATCGTTACATCCATTTTTGAGAAAATCAAAATTTTCGAAAAAAGTTCCATGTAAAGGGTAGTTGGGGGTGGGGGGATTTTTCTCAAAATCTTCGTGTCGCATCCCTGGAAGATACTAAACTTAAATACCAAGTTTGGTATTTTACCGACTTTTCGTTTTTGAGTTATCGTGTTCACAGACACACGGACACGTTGACACACGGACCTTTTTATGAAAATGCTCTTTTTGGATATTGGGAACCCTAAAACATATATTTCCGGTGAAATCTCTGTATCGAATTTTTGGTGGAGTGCAATACCTTCTCTATACACTATGTATATAGTGCGTATAGAGAATGTAAAAAGAGCACTAAAAGTTATGTTTGGTAATTGTATAGACCTAAAGATCTATAAGGTTAAAAACCTTCCTGTAGGATCAAGAGAAAATTTATCTGACACATTTGTTGCAAAGAGAGTGCAAAAGCCGAACACGTAACTTACGTCTGCGACAAAGGTCCACGTTCCTACACTCCCAACATTATTACTGTCGTGGGTGTGTTATGACCTGAATATTTGCTCTTGAGAATGCAACAAAAACCTAATAAATTAGGTCCAGCCCACGGTCACGCTACATAATGTGTGAGAAGGCAAATTATTGCAGCAATAAAAGCATGCAGAATGGCTTGAGAAGGGTTTATATTGTGCACATTGTTGCGTACCACAAAAAATTACACTATATACCACTTCTTATAATCTATGTTCGTATATATCTCTTCATCAAAACACAATTGTGCCTTACAACGAGCAAGATGACTCGGGCAATGTCTGTGGACCGCATTCGGGAGGTCCTCGGTTCGATCCTCGCGCCCGCACTCTGATACATGGGTTTTTTGTAGTTTCCCTAGGTCGGCTGGAGAATGTTGGGAGAAGTTCATCTTCTCCTACGTCTTTCTTGTTCTTTATTTGTTTCAAGGTTGAAGGACCAGCGGTAAAGTGGTAGTTGTGGGATGTTATGAAGACTCAAGTGCACTGTAAAACAAGAGAAGTACTGGAGTACTCGTTGAGGCTAAGGCAGGGAGGTAATTCCGTTCTATGTTCCCTAATACGTTTTGCTGGTACCCAATGTGAGCAAAGTTTACGAAATTTCAGTTTTTCGGTAACAATTTCATGAATTAGTGATCGTGAGCTTTGGGGAAATTCCATAGCGAGAGCACTAATTGTAAACTTCCGTTTTCTTGGATCTTGTCATCAACCAGTTCTTCTGTAACCAAAGATGGACACCCACTTCGTTCTTTATCGTGCACTTCACTACGTCCTTCATTGAACTCTCGGACCCATCTTCCCACCATTGAATCACTCATCGCATTTTTTTCCGTAAACTTCGCAAATTTGCCGATAAATTTCAATTGGTTTCACTTTCCTAACATTCAGAAAACGAATCACAAATCTGATTTCACTAGCGGCGGGATTTTCAATCAACACCGACATTGTAAACAAGCACAACAAAGCGTATCTGGCTGACAGCGATCTCAAAATGGCGCACGTTTCTTCTCCTTGATACAGAGCGTTTACCGCGCATGTGCGGAACTGCGATCGCAGCGCTGCAGCGGAGACAAATTGAAACGAAACTTACTTTCTGGACGTACCTCGCATGCTATTAATACCAGCAGGAAAAGTTGCCTTCCAGGTCTTGGGCTGTTGTACTCCAAAGCTGTTTGAGAAAAATAAGCAAGTACTCAGTATGAAAAGAAATGGGATGTTCTCCATTTACACGACATTCTCTACATCTCTGCAACAAATTATTGCTAAAAAAACGTATGTTGATGTTTACTTCATGCTAATCAAGAAAACATTAACAGAAATAGTCTTATTACTTGCTCTCTTGCGAGTAGAAGGGAAACAAGGGAGTGCCATAGGTTAAAGTGATAGTCAAAATATGGTTACTATGTGACTGAAGTGTCCTTTGCTTGTATGAACAGGAGTTGACAAACTCCCATATGAGAAAAATATAGGTATTTTAAACCTGAAACTAATAAGGAATATCTCAAAAACGATCAACTGCACGAAAAAAAAAGTATATAATAAATTGTGTTTTTACGAGCTACATTTTCTGTTAAGTTAGTTTTTGTCTATCTCTTACGGTTTACCACTTATGAAAATTCCGTAAAATTCATCCAGAATTAAGTAGTGTTAAGTTGCTATTCCCAGAATATTGAAAATATGCAGTTATTTGTCAGTTAAATATCTTTAATATACGATATTTTAATCAAAATCATCAGAGCCAATTTTGAGAAAACCAAAATTTTCCAAAAAAAAGTTCCATTTAAAGGCTGGTTGGGGTGGAAAATCTTAAACCGCATCCTTGGAAGATATCAAACTTAAATATCAAGTTTGGTATTTAACAGTCTTTTCGTTTTTGAGCTATGCTGTCCACAGATACACACACATATATTTTTTAAATGCTTTTTTGGATTCAGGGGGACCCAAAACATGAATTTCCGGTGAAATCTCGGTACCGAATTTTGGATGCATTACAATACCTTCTCTACACACTATGTGCATAGTACGTGTAGAGGAAGTAAAAATATGGGATGATGTCAAAAAAGGACTAACAGATATCAACCGGTAGGAAATTCAATCGAGTGTAAAGTTAAACCTTTCTAGTTCTAATCAGCGAAATAAAACTGAATTGTGTTAAGAACCATATTTACTTAGGAAGAAAGGAAAGATCAGAAATGCCATGGTATAGCCTGGGAGGTTGGAGCTCACAGAAAGTGATACACAATTCTGGTAGGAGAGTATGCCTATTCTGAGGGTTGGATGAAGATGGGTACATATTTTGGGTGAACGTGCACCTTGGGAGAACACACGAACAATTAAACCAAAAGGAAAATGTGTAAGTCCTACTAGAAGGAGATTGGCATGTTGGGATCTACTGGCTGACCAGAGCAACTGCAAAACATGGTCAGAGTGAGTTTATTCCTATGTTTTCTATTTATTTTCTTTACCTTTCTCTTTTGTTACTTACCTCATTATATGAAATATACATGCACGGCAACGACCTATGCATTAGTGTTTGTGTAATAACTAATAATTTGGCATCAATAAAGATATCTGTCTTGTAACATTCTTCCCCACCCGCCTTAGGGTGCTTTCGGGCAGACGTTTTTCGGGAGAAACTTGGAGGTTTTGTCAGGGCCCGAGCGTTCGATCTGGAAATGTTAGGCAATCCCTCCATACTAGCGTCCATTGTCATCCGGATCTAATCGCCCTTCGGGTATCTCCCCTAACTCCTCCCAGGGCTACAATGGTCTATGAGGGCGCTGTGCCCCAATGACTAAGGTACCATCCAGAATAATTCTAATCTTAATCTTACGTTCCTTAACAAACTAATTCTAGACTGTTTTTTACCTTTTACTAAAATTCACTTCAAGGCATTTAAAGCCAAGAAATACTTTAAAATGCAATTTCTAGAGAGACAACAACACTTAATTTCACACGATACAGCCTCTCGTCCTCAGCCGCCCCCCCCCCCAGTTTTTCAAGATTTTAAGTTCGTTATGACTATAAATAGTAGAAATCGCATAACCGGGAATTTTTATTTTAAAACTTGTGTTTTGAAGGTTAAGATTGTAAAGTTGAATACACATGGAAAATATATGTTCTCATTTTCTCTTTTATTTTTTTTCTGTTATACATTCTAATGCTAAAAATATATGTGTTTCTTTTTCTGCAGGTAAAACGTTTCAGAAATGTTTCCATTATGCATTATGTTACAGCTACTAGAAGGTACAGGAGGCTGAAACGAAGGTAAAACAGTTAAAAAGTGAGTAACTAGCTTTTAAAAGATTCGACTATCGCTTTAGCCTAGTATATTCTCTTATTTCCTTTCTACTTATAAGAAAACAAGTAAAAAGACCATGTCTGCTAGTGTGTATCTCGATTAGCATGAATTAAATAGAATGATAAGCTTTTTAACAATAGTTTGTTACTGAGATGTAAAGAATAGATTTTTTTTAGAGAAACTGAATAAAAAGAATTAATTACTTCAAAACTTTGCTTTATGTTTCATTACACATTAAAGTTAATAATGTGTTATTTAGTTGTCCAGGAAAGGTGCACATAAGTAGTACAAATGTAGAATTTGTTAGACATAGTTATACATTAAATGAGTAAAATATATTCAGAAATATGTGGTATATGAATGGATTTAATGTAAGGAATATGTCATTTTTACGTTCTCTATACGCACTATGTACATAGTGTATAGAGAAGGTATTGCACTCCACCCAAAAATTCGATGCCGAGATTTCACCGGAAATATATGTTTTAGGATCCCCAGTATCCAAAAAAAAAGCATTTTCACAAAAAGGTGTGTGTGTATGTATGTGTGTGAGTGTGTGTGTGTGTGTGTGTGTGTGTGTGTGTGTGTCTCCGTGAACACGATAACTCTAAAACGAAAAGTCGGTAAAATACCAAACCTGGTACTTAAGTTTAGTATCTTCCAGGGATGCGACACGAAGATTTTGAGAAAAATCCCCCCACCCCAAACTACCCTTTACATGGAATTTTTTGCAAACATTTTTATTTTCTCAAAAATGGCTCTAACAATTTTGATTAAAATTTCGTATATTAAAGATATTTACCTGACAAATGAAGGGTACATCTTGAATTTTCTGGGAATAGCCTCTGAAGAGTAGTTTATTCTGGATGAATTTGACTGAATTTCGAATAACTGCTAAACCGTAAGAGATGGACAAAAACTTACTGCACAAAAAAATGTAGAGCACGTTAAAACATACAATTTATGTTATATACATTTTTTCGTGAGTTCGTCATTTTTGAGACATTCCTTATTTTTGGTTTTTGCTATGAAAAACTCGTACGTTCCTCATACAGGAACTTGTCAACTCCTATCATATAAACAAAGGAATTCAATTGATATAGCAACCAGCTTTTGACTATCATTTTAACCTATGGTAGTCAATTATTTCGCTTCTACTTACAAGGAAGCAAGTAATAAGATTATTTTTGCTCATTTTTTCTGATTAGCATAAGGTAAATAGAAGTATAAGCTTTTTAAGAATAATTTGTTGCAGGGATATAGAGAAAGTCATGTGAATGGTACACACAGAGTGTATAGTGCAATTGTCACAGGAATGTGAGCAAAATATGAGAGCTTTATTCATTTGTCATATAACGCTCTCTTAATATTAAATGTATAACTTCTTACTTTTAATATATAAACGTTACAGTTAGTGGCCAGAGTGCGACGCTTTTTCAAGATAACTGCCCGAGTATTTAAGATCCTGATTCTGCAGAGAACGGACCTGTAGCTACATATTTACAAATGGTACAAATTAAAATCCTGCCAAGTAGCTTCTTCAGGCTAGAGGCAGCAACATTTTTCTAACATGACGCAAACCGGAGCAAGACCGTTCTGGGACCTTTGCCAAACCAACTGGATTGGGAAAGAGCTGTTAAACTGCTAGACTTGGTAGCCAATCACATGACAAAAATATCACCCTATCGAAACTTCTCTAAATGTTGTCGCAGGAGCTTTCGATACGGAATGCTGCAACCGAAAATGCTCTGTCCTTATAAGTTAGGTTTCTTGAGTTCCTCTCACTAGGACCAGTTGGAAAGACAGAAATATTTGTTATATTCTGTTTAGGACTCTTGGAACAGAATTCAGAGGTCGTTACCCTTTTCTTCCTCTGAAGCTTATCTCAGAGAAAGATAATACTGCAATCGAGATTTCATTGGATATTCGACATTTTCAACGACTTATATATCCAAAAATATGTAGCATCTTCATAAGAAACGTAGTGTATTTGCATACTATAAAAAAGTCCTGCGTATTGCTAACTTGCTTCTTAAGTTGACTGATTGGGATTTTTCTAAGTCCCAAAATTACTGGCCTACTTAATTTTTTTACCATGGATCATAACTGTATAAAGAAATGCGGTTGCAAAGTTTGGTGCATACTATTAACTCGTTCATTATTGTGAATTTTTAAATGCAAATTTAAACTTGTTCCTGACGATGCAGTATAAATAATTTTTAAACGTTCCTTATTGAGTTACAAAATAATTTTGCTGGGAACTATGCTTCTATATTAGTTGATTTTTAAAATAGGTTTATGCCTAATCCGTGTATTTTGTGTATTAGAATTTGTATTATCAATAAATGTTTTGTTATAATTTGAATTCCTAAGCATGAATCTAATAGGGAATTAATATTTCATCAACATGCAACATTTGAAGCTGGGATATTATTGGAAACTTTAATTAGACGGCGAATTAATTTATGTAGTTTAAATAAAACATTTTTATTTCAAAAATACTATTTTAATTCTTATTTGTAATCTTCGGTTTTTGCAAAATAGGTAAAATTGGTGGCATAACACATATTCCTCACATTAATAAACGCATAGCACGTTGATATTAGCTAGTATTGCGGAAACTCTACTTGAAGCTTTACTCTTTTGCCAGAAATTCATCGTAAGAAAAAGTTTAAATTTTGGAAATTACCTAAAACATTGCAACCAATTCTGCTCATATATTTTTCATAAGAAAACACTTGTACTTAAAAAGGATGATTTAGATTACAGGTGAACATGTGTGCCTTAAATGTTGCAAAAACTATTTTATAGTGTTTAACGCCCGCAGGCGATGACACTGATACATGAATGAAGATGGAGCACCGGTGGAATGCGAAATTTCACATGCGGTCGCTTGGGATCGAAACCGGGCCGTCTAGGTGAGAGGCGAGTGGTCTAACCACTTGGCCACGGGCAAAACTATTGCTTAAATTTGGGGAAAATATGAGAAATATTACAACATTTCTCAAATCGATTACTAAACCTCCGCTCAAGGATCAAGGTTATTTAAATCGAAATGTAACTCTCTCGTTCTCGCTTGTATTAAAAAAGATTGCTTCCTTATAAGTAGAAGGGAAATAAGGGAATACGCTAGGCTAAAGCGATAGTCAAATTTTCTAAAAGTTAGTTGCTATGCGACTGATTGGAATTCCTTTGAAATGGTCAGCTCTACAGAGCCCGTATACGAGATAAAAAAAATTCATTTTTTGCAGTAATTTTTTGTCTATCTCTGATAGTTTACCAGATATGCAAAATTCAGAAAAATTCATCCAGAATGAAGAGTTTTCAAGAGGTTTTTTCCAGAAAATTTAACCTATACATTTTATTTGTAAATATCTTTAATATACGATATTTTAATCACAATCGTTAGAGCTATTTTTGAGAAAACCAAGTTTTCTATAATTATTCCATATAAAGGGTAGTTAGGAGTGACCGGATTGTCTTGAAATTCTTCGTGACGCAGCATTGGAAAATACTGAACTCAGACACACATTGGGCATTTTTCTAAAAACGCTTTCTTTTCATTTAGGAGGTCTCAAAATATGAATTTCCGGTGAAATCTCGTATCAAATTGTGGCTTGAATGCAATACCTCCTCTATACATTATGTGCATAGTATGTGTAAAGACTTAAAAATGTACACGATGTTGTTCCTAGGCTCAATAATATCGCTTACAAAGCTTCAATTGCAATATTTGACTAATCTTCAGTGATCGATCCACTTAAGTAGCAATTTTCATGCCTGCAGGGCAAACATTTTGGAATTATCTCTATATGAGAACTTTATTGATTTTTCTTCGCTCCGAACTTCCTTGTAGTCAGTCAATTCCGTGATTAAGCTTAATTTGAAAGAGAAAATATAAATCCGCATTCTAATTTATTGTTATGAAGTGTATTATTACGAAGTTTGATTTTTAGAATTGGATACTAATTGAATAGGCAATAATGCCATTATTTCCTTAGTTGTCATCTTAGAGATTTTATTTATTTCATTTACAGAATATGAATGGCGCACTCCAAATGTTTGGAAAGAACTTAGATTTGGTTGCCCTTCTGCAATATAATTTGGTATACAGCTCTATATTCTTCCATCACATTTCTTGATCTACTTTTATCACTGAATTCTTATAAGATTCAGAATTTGAAACACTTTTTAATGTGGATAAAGTGTGCGAGCTATCACCGAAATTTTAAATGCAGAGGGTTTCAAAACGAAATTAAACTGGTGTGGTGCAAATCCATGGGTTAGGGGTTACATTTCTGTTCATTGTCTTTGATTATATCAAAACTTTAGAGCTATTTATAGAAATTTGAAGATGCTATTGTAAAAACGTATTTGCATTTATTTTTGAAATATTCTGAAGTAAAAGTCCTTTTATGTATAACATCACCAAGAAAAATGTCTCGACTTCTTAAATCTAGAGAATTTTAACAGAATCAATTTGATAGATTCAGTTGGTTAAATTAGTTTTTGGATTAGTTAAAATCCTACCAAGCTTAATTAAATATAAAGTTACAGGTATTTAAGTATGTAACTCGCAATGGAGCTATTCTAAGTTCAATTACCGGAACTGTCCCATCTAGTAAAGCCTTCAAGGGAGTAACATCTATGAATTTGAAATCTATAAATTTATGTGTGAATTTTTCTGAAAATTTTACTGTCTTTACCTTGATATTACGGCAATATGAATTCTAAAATCCATTTAAATTGAATAAAAGCTTTGCAAACTATTAATTATTCATTATTATTTATTTATTAAATAGTATTTAATAATATGAAATAAAATATTATTCATTATTATTTAGTACATTGTATTATGTAAATCTATTGCATAAACAAAATGTTCCACACGCCTGAAAATTTTAGAAAATTGGTTGGCAATTTTTAATTGGGGGTTCCAACCACAAACAAAAACTTTACACAGTGCTATTTCAATAACTTTGATTACTGAATTTGGCAATTTGTTAAAGAAGTTAGGAATTAATCATTTTAATAAAAATATTTTTTTTAAAAAAAGGGCTATTGATTAGCTTAATTTTTTCACCTGTACAAGAGGTACACCTGTACGTACTAGGAAATTTTAGGTTATTTAAACTAAAATTAAGCCGCGGGGAACATTTTGAAAATGTGAAAATGTTTTCAGAAAGCAGTTTTATAAGATAGTAGTGTAGCAAGCAAGTATACTGTGCGAATATTAAATGACAGTAGGGCCCGATGCAAGAGAGGACAGCTAAATGTTAATTCTCTATGTAGGTCCAAAGTTCCAACAACTATTTGCTAGTAAAAAACTATTTTCTAGTAGTCAAAATAGTGTTTCTTAAATTGGCCTTTCCCGCAGTGTCAGGATAGTGCCGGATTGGAATTTTCAAAATGTCTGCTGTCTTGCCCTACCTATAATTTCATCTCTCATGGCATTTGTAAAGAACTTCCTGTGATATTGTGAAGATCTCCCCGAATTGACCTCTCTTGGAACTGCTCTACAACTTGTCGGCTGAGGCTTATGTAATCCTTTTCCCCCTCGCCCTGCGATCTGAGTGTGCCAGAGTGAATTGAGAAATCCTGGATTACTTTGAAAATTCTATGGACCTATCATCTATATCGCGGCAAAATACTCCTTTTTGCAAAGCTTCTGTGCAACCTCTACTTTAAATCTCTCCCTCCCAGATGTGAAATATCTATGAAATATAATGGTAGAGATGTGAACACCCTCCTCCTTTAACCCCTATGTTTACAGTTCGGTATCTATCCAAACTTCTGTTGTTTTTCTTTTGTTTGTTTTGTTTTTTTAAGCCCGGTTTTGGGTATGCATGTCTTGGTCACAGGCTCTCACATGCGCTAGCTCTTTATCTCAAGTCCATTTCTTTGATTCGGTGGACTTCAAAACCTCCAGGAAATCTAAATATCAAATTTTGAGTAGAATGCGGTAAGTATGCAACAAAGGTCAAAACAACTAGATAACCTTTAGGTATCAAGATGTGTCATGATGACTAAAGACCGTTAGGAAATGTTTTTCTCAAAATTATTATTGAACTGTGATTCATGAGATAATGTATAGATATATGAACACTAAGGTGTCAGTGGTTTTGCGCTTTAGGATGTCATTATAAAGAATGTCTGCATTAGCACAATATACAAACTCTATAACAGCAGCCGCAGTCAAAGAAAAATGTTATTAATGTCCTCAATTTCCCTTCTAAGCAAGTAACAGCGTGAGTCAACACCATAAACGGAGTTCCTCGCTGAATTAGTGCTACGGTTTGCGTGATAGCACTGTTAACAAGTGACGGTCTCGAATGCGCCAAACCACGGCACCAAAAGTAAGAGAATAAGTTGTTGAAAGAATGAGTATAAGCTTGGTATTGTTCCATCTTCCACAGTTGGAAGTGAACATCAATTTAGGAGAACAAAGCAGGATTTTGCCCTCGCTTTATGCAACTCAATCCCTGAGTGCAATTCGTCTAGCTGATATGGAATTTCATCAGGAACATATTTACAGTACGTAATGTTTATTTTGAGACCTGACCATTTTGCTACCTGACCGGCCTACGAGGTGGAGTGCGCTAATGAAGGTCCGGGTGCCGAAAAATGCTGTCACAGACATCCTTCACTGCCTATTACTCTCTCAGCATCAGTTGCAATTGTGTTAATTTAATTTGTTTTTTTCACACAAGCCGTGTATAGAACATAAGTTGGATTGATAGTCAGACTGAAAAAGTCAATGCCATTGCAGGGATTTAAGCCACGAATCTCCCGGTTTCTACCCGGTCACTTAACCACTGAGCTACTATGGCAACATGCCGATACAGCATTAAATTCCTCAACTGACTGGCATATTTCCAAGTAAACTACAAGGTGAACTCAAATTATTTTGAGATGACATACGAGGACTGTTCCAGAAGTACTCGATCTAACAAAGGAAGCACAGATATTTTGGGAAAAATATACTTATTTCTTTACATAGTCTTTCAGCTCGATACACTTTTCCCAGCGATATTCAATAGCTTCAATACCCTGTTTATAGTGAGAATAATCGAGGTCTGCAAAATAGCCATCAACTGTAGACTCCACAACTTTATTGTTGACAAATCTATCACCAAGGCATTTCTTCAAGTTTGGAAACTTGAAATATTCAGAGGGAGCTAAATTTGGGGAATAAGATGCATGAGAAAGCGATTCAAACTTTAACCCATTGATTTTGGCACCAGTGTGAACTGGTGCATTGTCTTGATGAAACAAAACATTCATGTGACCATTTTTGCTCGATTTCATCACTTAAACGCTGTAAAAAGTTTGCATAATATTCGCCATTGATTACTTTTCCTTTTTTGAGATGATCAATGAAAATTATCCAACGTGCGTCCCAGAAAACTGGTGTCATGACCTTGCCTGCAGATGGAACTGTCTTCGCCTTCTTTGGAGCCGATTCTCTCCTCCCAATCCACTGCTTTGATCGTTCCTTCGTCTCAGGTGTGAAGCGATGGGCCCAGGTTTCATCCATTGTTATGAATCGAGCAAAAATTCAGCTTTCTTGCAGCGAAACATTGCCAAACACTCGATTAAAACATCCTCACGGCGCTGTTTTTGTTCTATTGTGAGCAAACGCAGCACCCATCTTTCACACAACTTTCTCATATCCAATGTTTGAGTCAGTATGCGATGTACAGAACTTTGAAATACCTGCAATGTCTGCTAGTTCGCATAGTTTTAGTCGACGGCCATCCAATTCCATTTTGTGGATTTTCTTCACAATTGGTCACGATGTTCGTCTTGGCAGCTCGCACGTCGCGCTTAAACTCTGCCACTCAATATTTCACTGTTGTAAACGAAGGAGCAGACTCCCCCAAAGTAGAATCTAGCTCAGCTTTAATATTAGTTGGACTAGCATCTTTCAAATGAAATTATTGTATCACATAACGATGACGAGTTTTATCCACGTTTACAAATTCGCTGACAGCATTCATTAATTATGGCTGCCAAACAAATGCTAAACAATGTAAAATCGTCAAACTTCAAAACTAAGTTTTCTAAGGTTGGCAATTTTTGCCATTGTTTTTTGAAACAACAACCGCTATCAATACTTCAAGACGGGTACTTCCGGAATAGCCCAGGTATCCCAATGGCGACTTATAATGTAAGTACTTTTAGCCAACTATTAGGTCAATCAGTGTTAATTTAATTGTTTTTATCACAAGATATGTATAGTACAGGGGTTGGATAGATAGAGTCAGAACTAAACAAAAATCTCATGTGTACCATTCACACGACTTTCTCTATATCCCTGCAACAAAGTATTCTTAAAAAGCTTATACTTCTATTTACTTTATGCTAATCAGAAAAAATTGTTGACAAGTTCCTGTATGAGAAAAGTATACGTTTTTCATAGCAGAAACCAAAAATTAGGAATGTCTCAAAAACGACAAACTCCACGAAAATATATATATAACATAAATTGTGTGTTTTAATGTGCTCTACATTTTTGGTGTAGTAAGTTTTTGTCCATCTCTTACGGTTTAGCAGTTATTCAAAATTCAGTAAAATTCATCAAGAATAAACTACTCTTCAGAGACTATTCCCAGAAAATTCAAGATATATATTTTTTGTCAGGTAAATATCTTTAATATACGAAATTTTAATCAAAATCGTTAAGAGCCATTTTTGAGAAAATCAAAATTTTCGAAAAAAGTTCCATGTAAAGGGTAGTTTGGGATGGGGGGGGATTTTTCTCAAAATCTTCGTCTCGCATCCCTGGAAGATACTAAACTTAAATACCAAGTTTGGTATTTTACCGACTTTTCGTTTTTGAGTTATCGTGTTCACAGGCACACGGACCTTTTTGTGAAAATGCTTTTTTTGGATATTGGGGACCCTAAAACATATATTTCCGGTGAAATCTTGGTATCGAATTTTTGGGTGGAGTGCAATACCTTCTCTATACACTATGTACATAGTGCGTATAGAGAAAGTAAAAATACACACACTGCGCTTAATTGAACACATTATGGGACTATATGCGGAGGAAGGAATAGCGTTAAGTTGATCGTTAGCGATCGTTAGTAAGAAGTAAATCTAACGCGCATGGATGTTATCGGCAAAAGACTAGCAATAGCTTCGCAGTGCTGAAATGGAATGCATTATCGCGCCTGAGATTGGTTAACTTTTACGAATAACTTCCAAGCTATTACACTAGGACACAGTGCCATAAAATTTTGTCTCCAATGTTTCGTGGAAATTCGTGGATACATTGTATTTTTCAATAGCGTTACATTCCGTTTATAGTATAACGGTTTCCATATTGTAAAAAATGCAATAAGAGTTATTCTTAGAATACTCAAAGACATTTCAGGTATGCGTTTCATACAAACGCCACCCATAAACTCTTTATATTGTTAAATTTCTTTTCAGAAAAAAATATCTGATGTGTTCTATTCACATGACTTTCTCTAGCTGTTACACAACCAACTTTTCTTATAAAAGATTATCCTTTTACCTACGTCATGCTAATCAAGACAAACATTAGCAGAAAGTGTCTTATTACTTGCTTCCTTGTAAGCAGAATGGAATAAGGGAATACGCTAGGCTAAATCGACAGTCAACTTTTTTAAAAGCTCGTCCTATATGAAACAATTGAAGTTCGGTTCACTTTCCATGACCTGCAGTAAAACGAAAGATGACATGAAATGTCACTTTCTGTTTGAGAAAAATTTAAGTAATTTAAAATTTAAACCAATAACAAAGAATATCTCAGAAACGGTAGACTCTACATAAAAAAATGGCATAAATGATGTGTTTTACATTTTCTGTGCAATAACTTTTAGCCTATCTCTTACGGTTTAACCGTATTCAAAATTGCGCAAAACTCATAGCAGAAGTAGTCTTCAGAAGTTTTTCCCAGAAAATTCAAAATATACATTTTATTGTGGCATAATTATCTTTAATATACAGTATTTTAATCAAAATCGGTAATCATTTTTGAGAAAAAACAAAATTTTCAAAAATTTGTCCATGTAAAAGGTAGTTTGTGGTGGGGGAATTTTCTTGAAAATCTTAGTGTCGTATCCTTGGAAGATACTAAAGATGAATACCAAGTTTGGTATTTCAGGGTCTTTTCTTTTTTGAGCTGTGCTGTCCACAGACACACACAACCACACACGTTACTACTTTCTATACACGTACTATGTATATAGTGTATAGAGAAGGTATTGTATTGCACCCAAAAATTCAATAAAAAGATTTCACCGAAAATGTACCTTTTGAGACACACTGAATTCACAAAAAAAAGTATTTTATAAAAATGTCCGTGTATGACACTGTGTGCGTGCGTGGTGTGCGCGCTCGCACGCCTGGGGGTAACATAGCTCAAAAACTAAAAGTCCGTTAAATATCAAAAGTGGTATTTTAGTTTAGTATCTTCCGAGGATGAGACAAATATTTTTAGAAACATCCCCCAGCACAAAACAGGTACATAGAACATTTTTCGAAATTTTCGACTTTCTAAAAATGCCATATATTAAAGATGTTTATATGGCAAAATGTATATCCTGAATTTCTTGGAAATAATCCCTGAACCCCTCTCCATTCTAAATGACTTATCCAAGTTCGAAACCATAATAGCTAGACAAAAAAAAAATGACAAAATATATAGATCTCGTTAAAACATACAATTAATTTAGGTCATATGAGTATATTTGTTTTATAGAACAACCTTTTCAGAGTGATTCTGTTATTAATTTCAATTTTAAATAATTTTCTCAAACATTCTGTGTTTCTTTTGTTTTACTCCTGGTCATGCAAAGAAGTGAATTTCAATGACAGTGCATAGCGATAGCTTTCGAGGTACTTTACTATAACTTTAGTCTATTGTATTCGTAGTTCCTTTGTGCTTATAAGGAACCAAGTAATAAGTCCATTCTACTAATGTTATCTTGATTCGCATGAAATGGTGCTTCTAGTTTCCTGTAAGTTTGCTTCTTGTTGCGGTAAATTTCATCTTTGTGACGTACGGCTGACATGATGAAGATACTGCTGCTGCTGCCGCCAAGATTAGCTGGTTTTTGCCTCGCCTGCTGTTGTCCTGTAGAGCAAATTTGACCAATCAGGGGTGGCACGAATGAATTTCAATGAAAAAAACACTGTCTGCTTTTTCTATTCATATACTTGAAGATCTTTTTTATTATTTTAATATCCGATATAAAATGTTAACGCTGATTTCACACACACACACACACACACACACACACACACACACAAATAAAACGGCGCGGTTTCAGAGCTCAAATCAGTGTGGACTTAATACACATATATTATTTCGCAAAGAGTTCTACAATCCAAATCCCATCCTCTTGTATACCTAAAGAACTCAATGTCCTATTCTGTAATTGGCTGTAGTTTCGCGCCAACATTTATGCCATAGCGCCATGCGCTCTTGCATTCGTGTCTTAATGGTTTACATTATATACGGGGCTTGGAAATTATTAGAAAATACCCTGTTTACTAAAGTTTAGGGAATGGTCCTAGCCTTGCAGTGACGTTGTTGCACGTAACCCAATACAATGGTTGAGCCATAAACTCCAGCCCTTACTTGTTTGGTCTTTCCAGCTTTCGTCACAAATTATGAAATGCTTTCATCATTAATAATAACACAAAAATTAATTGATTAACGTCTCCAGCTGAAGAAGCATAAGAAATAATATTTTGTAAAAAGTTTTTTTGCAGAACAAGTAGAGAAAGTTATGGAACACATTTTTCTTAAACATCTTTTTTTTTATTATTGAGCATCAAAACTATCTATTTCTTGTCAAATTTCGATATAAAACTGCCTGAAAAAGACAAACGGTAAGAAAAGTAATCTTGAACAAGAAGAAAATTTTAGTTTTGTTGGACAGCCCTGAGACATTTATTAATTGCAGGTACCGTACTTGCAAGTTGCTGTCATTTGTGTTTTCAGCGGGTGGTTACAAACTGTGCATGCATAACGTCTCGTACTTTTAATTGCCAGATGAGGTCGTGCCTTGTAAATTATCACTTAGCACGACTGTCAGGTTCAAGTTCACTGGGAAGGCTGGAGAAAGGATAAAACGAAGCTTTGACTACGACATAAATTTTAGACTAAACTTAACTACGATCATTCACTCCCCCCTCTTTTGTTTCAATGTCATTTGATATCCGTGGGAAGTATATCATATCTAGAATATATTTAGCCACCGGACCTTGATCTACTGGCTGCCTCTAGGTTAACGCCCACGGGTTACTGTCATACTCACTAATTTAGAGGTTTCGGCTATTCAACTATACAGCCAGATGCTCGAGCATTAAGATAAATGTGTTCTATTCAATGCCTTTTTCTAGCTGTTCCGTCTTAAAAAAGATGATTCTTTTATCTACATCATGCTAATCGAGATAAACATTAGCAGAATAGGTCTTATTACTTGTTTCCTTCTAAGCAGAAGGGAAATAAGGGAGTACACTAAGAAAGTGAGAGTCAACTCCTTTAAAAGCCGGTCGCCATGTGAAACAATTTAAATTACGTTCTCTTTGCTTACAAGGAGTAAACAAAGAAAGAAAAGTTTAAGTACCTTAAAATTGAAACCAATAACACGGAATACCTCTGAAACATTCAACTCTACAAAAAAAAATCTGATGTGATCCATTCACATGACTTTCTCTGCAACAAATTATTGTTAAAAAGCTTACATTTCTGTATACTTCATGCTAATCGATAACAAAATAGCAGAAATAGTCTTATTACTTGCTTCCATGTAAGTAGCAGCGAAATAAGGGAGTATCATAGGTTAAAATGATAATCGAAAGCGGGTGCTATGTGACTGAAGTTCCTTTGTTTGTATGGACAGGAGTTGACAAATTCCCGTAAGAGAAAAGTATTTTTTAAAGCTGAAACTCAAAACAAAGAATATGTCAAAAACGATCAACTCCACGGAAAAAAGTTTATCACTAAAATTGTTTTAACCTGCTCTACATTTTTTGTGTGGTAAGTTTTTACCTTCTCTTACGATTTAGCAGTTATGCAAAATTCCGTAAAATTCATCCAGAATAAAGTAGTCTTCAGAGGCTATTTGCAGAAAATTCAAGATATACATATTATTTGTCAGGTAAATATCTTTAATATACGATATTTTAATCAAAATCGTTATAGCCATTTTTAGAAAATCAAAATTTTAGAAAACAGTTCCATATAAAGGGAAGTTGGAGGTGGGCGGGTTTCTTGAAAATCTTCGTGTCGCAAATTTGAGAGATATCAAACTTAAATACCAAGTTTGGTATTTAACGGACTTTTCGTTTTTGAGCTATGCAGTCCACAGACACACACGGACATTTTTCTAAGAATGCTTTTTTTTTATTCAGGGTGCCTCAAAACATGTATTTCCGGTGAAACCACGGAATTGAATTTTGGGTGCAATACAATAACTTCCCTATACATTATGTACATAGTTCGTATAGAGAAAGTAAAAAAGATGATTCTGTTACCTACATCATGCTAATCTAGATAAACATTAGCAGAATTGGTCTTATTACTTGTTTATTTCTAAGTAGAAGAGAAATAAGAGAGTGCACTAAGCTAAAGCGAGAGTCAACTCCTTTAAAAGCCGGACGCCATGTGAGACAATTTAAATTACGTTCTCTTTGCTTGCCAGGAGTAAACAAAGGAGACTAAGAGAAAGAGAAAAGTTTAAGTGCCTTAAAATTGAAACCAATAACACGAAATACCTCTGAAACGTTAAACTCTACAAAAAATATATATGACATAAGTTATGAGTGTTAAATGTTTTGTGTAACAAGTTTTTATTTTTCTCTTACGTTTAACCAGATATTCAATAACTATACAAAAGTCATCCAGAAAGAAGGTCTTCAGAGGCTTATCCCAAGAAATTCAGGATAAACGTTGCATCATAAAAATTACTTAAACATGTGGTATTCTGATCAAAATAAGAAAAAAAGAAAATCAAAGGTTTCGAGAAATGTTCCGTGATTTTTTTTTTTTTTTTCTTCGTATCGCATCCTTCAAATATATTGATCTTAAATACCAAGTTTTGTATTTAACGGCTTTTCGTTTTTCAACTACTCTGCCCACAGACATACACACACGGACATGTTTCTAAAAATGCTTCTTTTGGATTCAGGGGTCTCAAAACATGTATTTCCGGTTAAATCTCGGTATCAAATATGATTTGTGTGGAATACAATTATATCGTCTCTGTCTACTATGTAAATTGAGCATACGTGCTATAGAAAGTAAAAAATGGAAACCAATAAAATCATCATCAGGAATAAGGGGCTGTGTCCATCGTTTCTTCAATCTTCCAGTGTTTCTCTTTGCCTGTGGTTCTATAATTAAGAAGTAAATTTAGATGCGGTAATCTACCATTCTATTTACATATTTCTTCCATATTTTATCATTCAGCTAAAAAGATTAAAGTTCCTTTCATCCCACTACTTCTCCCTTTATCTAATAATATAAAGCCTCCGAATCTCCTTAGGAATCTCATTTCTGCGGCTTCTAAGCTTCTCTCTTTATTTTTGCAAAGTGTCCAACATTCTGAATCATACGTGAATATGTGTATAAATTAACTTTATTTTATTTCACTTCCTATCAGTTTTAAAATTTTGTTGCATCATCTCGCATATATAAATAAATTTGCATATCATATTCGTTGTCTTCATTTTTAATATACAAAACGTTACAGCCCAGGTACTTACAATTATTAACTTGTTCTATCATTTTTATTTCCAAAATAATTCTGGAATAAGCCCCTTGAAATGCTAATACATTTGTTAAAATATTGAAATATTCAATGAGTATTTTATATAAGCTATTTAATTGATGTATGGCTTCATGTAATTTTGTCTTTCGAATTACATAATAAAACTTTTCTTAATTTTAAAATGAATTTCCAACTGTATCTGCCGTTTAACAATGACATCAAAAGTAGGAGTACATAAATGCAAATACTTTTCTTGAAATATGCAGAATAGGTTGGTGATGGAGCACAATTTCCAGCATTGGGAATCAATTCTTGGACTGTAACCACCCCTGGAAGGAAGGAAGGTATGAGGTTTATACTGGATAACAAAATATCTTTAGCGTTAGGCCTATGCAACGGCATCCCTAACATCTCCAGATGAAGGATCTTCGAGACGCTCATCAATGATCTCTCTCTTGAGCCAATTTTGGTCATGAGGTTTCGTTGGTCCCATTCTCGCTTGATAGTTTAACCAAATATTAGGACAATTAGTGTGACTCGTTCTTTTTTTCTTTTTCTTTCCCCAAACAAGCCGTGTGTGGGACATGAATTAAATAGAGTCAGACTGAAAAATGCAATGCCATAGCCAAGATTTAAACCACGGATCTCCCGGCCTCTAGGCGGTCGCTTTGCCAAAGCAACATTCTGAATCGATACGGCATTAAAATTCTTAAAGTACTTCCACATTCTAAGTTGTCACTGGATATGTATCTCAAAACAGTTTAAATCACCTTATGGATTACCGGGAAACATTCATGTCAGTTGAAGAATTTAATGCAGTTCGGCATGTTGCCATGGTAGCTCATTGGTTGGAGCAAACGGTTAGAGACCGGGAGATCCGTGGTTCAAATTCCGGCTATAGTATTGAGTTTATCAGTCTGGTTTCACCTATCTAACTGCTGTCCTACACAAGGCTTTTGTGAAAAAAACCATTAATAAAATGGTGGTCAACATAAAAACAATGTTGGCTTCTTTTTATATATATACGTACAAGGTGTTTTGGATATGAGTGCGCAGACTTCAACGGCAACTTCCTTAAGTTAAAACATAAGTTCCTGTGCCGTTTTCCTCTACAGTACATGGCTGCGTTAACAAAAAATAAAATTCGTCAAATGCAAATATGTCACCATTCAATTAGCATTTACTTCTGCAATTAGACATTTACTTCTGAATTATAATAGTGAGGTAGAGCTATAAAAGATGAGATGTTCGTGATTTTACAGTTTGTAGCTAAAATGAGTCGTTTAGACACAAAATAATATTAAAGAATCGAATTCCAGCGTGTTTACTGGCATAAATGCGTGGTCATATACCCTTGGTATACATCATATTTACCTTTTGTACAAGCATTATGTACATATGGTATAGAGAATGTATTGTATTGCACATAAAAATTCGATACCGAGGTTTAACCTGAAATATGTTTTGGGATCCCTGAATAATAAAAAAAAAATAAAAAAAAAATAAAAAAAGCATTTTTAGAAAAATGTCCATGTGCGTGTCTATGGGCAGCATAGCTCAAAAACACCCCAAGTACCCTTTACATGGCAAAAAGTCTAAAATGTTGGTTTTCTCAAAAATGACTCCAACGGTTTTCAGTAAAACTTCATATTTAGCATATTAACATGACAAATAAAATGTATGTATATCTGGAATTTTCTGGGAATAGCCTCTAAAGACCTCTTTGAACTTAATGAATCCGTCTAATTTTAAGAAATAGACAATAGCTTTCTGCGCAAAATATGTAGATCTCGTTAAAGCACGCAAATTATGTCAAATACATTTTTTTCGTGAAGTTGGCCGATTTCGAGATATTCCTTCTTATTGGTTTCAGTTTCAAAATACTTAACTTTTCTCAAAGGAGAACTTGTCAACTCCTGTCCGCGCAAAGAAATGGATTTCAATCCCATAGCAACCACATTTTATAACATTTGCCTTTTGCTTATAAGGAAGTAAGTAATAAGACCATTTCTGAGAATATTTATCTCGAAGTAAATAGAAGAATAAGCCATTTAACAATCATTTGTTACAGAGATGTAGGGAGAGTGATATAACTAGAACACATCAGATATTTTTTTTTTTTTTATTATTTAGGAGTGTTTAGCAATGGTATATCACACACAAAACACGCTATCGAACCAAATGTGGTAGAGCCGATATTTCCAACAATACAAATGCAGCACGTCGCATACTAAATAGACCATTAAAAATGATGTAGTGTCGCATCATTCCTTGTCGTGCGACATGAAGTCGCATGCATTAATGAGGCCTCAGTCGCACTTCCAATGCTCTCCAGTGGCGCTGAAAGCGCACACCAATCCTCCTCAGCCAAGCCATGTTGTGAACAGGAGGTAGACTCGAAATAGTCGCCAGTGATTGATATAAGAAGTAGTTCAGCAGCTTGCCTAAGGACGAAGAACAGCTTCTCCTTATCTTGTTCCGCAGTTACTTGAGCCAAAATTGGTTTAGTTGGTACCATGATGGAAAGAGGAAAGGCCGTAATAAGCAGCACAGAAGTAATGGGATGGGGCCGCGAGACAAATACGGCCAGGAAGCCATAATTCGTGTGAAGTCCCACCACAAACAAAAAGACAGCACTTGTTCGACAGCGGAAGCCCCGGTGTGGATCCCTCTAGTGTTTCAAAGAGATGACCTGCAGGAAGTTCACAGTTATGATGTACGGTTGGAAATGGAACTGCTTCCCCACCATTAACAGAATTTCCATCTGCATTTAAGCGTCGATGTAGTAGACAGTGGCAGCTCTTGAACTTATTAATTTGGGGTGTTGCACTGCAGTTGGTTAAATAATAATAATAATAATAATAATAATAATAATAATAATAAACAATAATTCATGAAAAACCAACATCCAAATGAATATAAATCGGTAATTTTTTAAATACAAAACAATGTTAACTGACATACCATTAGAAAGCCAGTGTAATCCTGAGTAGCTGTTTTAACTTTGAACCATATTGAGGAATAAATATCAAAATAATAACTGTATATATTAGCGAAATTTAATCTTCACTCCCACATTTGGTCTACCGACATAGACCCATTCCACCACGCTTAAAGTCCGTTGGAGAAGGTGTCCTAAAGTACCCTTGAGCCAATGGGAGAATAATCTTTAAATGTCCGCCAATCCTAGTCAAGTATCACTTTTCTAACTGGCAAAATCAGCGTGGATTGTAGTTAATATAAATAGCTTCTCGGCGAAGTTCGGCACTAGTTCGCCATAACACGTACAGAGTCTATATCCCTCCTACTCAACTTTGCACCGCCATGAATCTAGTAACTATTATAGAAAGTCAAGCACTAGGAAGTGTAATTCAAAATAGACATGCGGAGATTTTTAAAACTCGTGCAAAACTAAAGACAAAGGGAAACCGATTTTATATTAACTATCGCTCCGAAAAGTCAATTTTTGTGTTATTTAATTTTTCTCCTATATCCATAAGTTCCCATACATAGCTAGCCGGAGGACGCGAACGACAACGAGGCATCGACGAAGAGATTCAACCCTGAGATCCCCTAATCCTGAATTCCGACGAACTTAGATTCCACAAAGTATCGAGATGCAAAAGGAGGTGTTCATCATTGAGCATCCACCTGATTTGAAAACCCACCTCATACGCGTCACCTCATATATCAAAGTTTGCCTTAAAATAGCAATTATCAAGTGTAACATAAAACTAAACTCAACATGTGCACCATCATTTTATGTAATAATTATGTGAGGTGCGTTAAAGAGGAACTGAAATAATCAGATGTGTTCCATTCACATAACCTTCTCTAGCTGTTCCATATACAAACTATTAGTATGAAAGATTATTCTTTTATCTACATCAGGCTAATTGAGATACAAATTAGCAGAATTCGTCTTATTACATACTTTCTTGTAAGTAGAAGCGAAATAAGGCAATACATTAGGCTAAAGCGATAGTTAAAGTCTTTTAAAAGCTGGTCTTTATGTGAAACAATTGAGGATCGGTTCGCTTGACATACTCCGGTTTGAGAAAATTAGGTAGTTCAAAACTGAAAACAATAACAAGAAATATCTCGAAAACAGTCAACTCTACAAGGAAAATGTTCCAACAAGATCTACATTTTTTGCGGAGTAAGTTTTACGGTTTACCAGGTATGCAAAATTCAGAAAAATTATTTCAGAAGAAAGCGTATTCTTAGAAAATTTTCGAAAAATAAAAAGTAGTTGGGGGTGGGAGAATATTCTTGATAATCTTCTTGTCGCATCCTTGGGAAATACCTAACTTAAATACCAAGTTGACATTTAACGGCCTTTTCGTTTTTCAACTATGTAGTACACACACACACACACACACACACACACACACACACACACACACACTGCCATTTTTTTCTAAAATGTTTTATTCAGGGGGTCTCAAAACGAATATGTTTGGCGAAATCTCGGTATCGAATTTGTGGGTGCAATACAGTACCTTCTCTATGCACTATGTACACAGTAAGTAAAAATAGTATATAGTGTGGGAAGTGTGTCTAGTATTGCAGAATTGAGGAAAAATTTGAAAATACGAAACAGAGTATCGCATACTATTTTTGAACGACGAGTATTAATATTAATTAAAATATAAATTAACTAAAATATTGGTTGGTTGCAAATGACTTATCAAAACAAATATTTGGTAATCGTTATGTAGCTTTTCATTGTTTTTATAAACAACGTTTGTTGGCTGTGGAGATATTTTTATTTTTATTGCCCTAATTAGAATCGATTTGAGAACTTTATGATGCAGGAAGCTATGGTAGAGGTAAGAAAAGCAGAAGAAGCCTGGAGGGTGGGATGTTCTACATTAATTTCGGAGAAGTCGAAGCAAAGGTACGATTTAGTGTCAAAAAATGGTTAAGTTACTGTTTTACTTACCACACGTGTGCTTTTGAGTCCATATCAATATTGCGATTTCTTTTGTTTCAACAGCAATCAGGTTAGATGTGAGAACGTTAACTTACGTCCAATAACAACAATATCGGTTAAATAGTACAAATTAATCACTTCGTCCAAAAATGTTATTTGTCAGTCGAGACTCGTGACATTGCAACAGCGATATCCGCATGTTTTAAGCAAAGCAATTTTTAGGAAAAGTCAAGAGAATTATTTTAGTTCGCGTATGATTAGTCATAGTTCTAGAGACCAGTGAATTCTTTACACTGATAATACGTGGACCGCATTGTAAGCGATTTCATGGTAGTGGTGCTTTTAACTTGCTGAGGCTTAAATAGTAGGCGCTGTGGCCGAGTGGTTAGACTGCTCGCCTCTCGCCTAAAAGGCCCGGGTTCAATCTTAGGGGATAGCAAGTGGGATTTGCTGTGGACGAAGAGGCGTCTGGGGGAGGGTTCCGGTTTCCCCGTTAATTTCCCCATTATCATATTTCACTGCCATTTCATATCATACATTTCCTCACCTCACATGCACTGAACATGCATTCTGGCTTCTCACCAACCCATAGCCTATACTCCTAAACAGAGGCCGGTCCCCATGGCCACGCTCGCTAAAGCGTCGCGCTTTGTTGCTTCGTGGGCAGGGGATCATGGGTTCGAGTCCCGCCTTGGGCATAGGTGTTATATGTTTGTGCAATGTGTATATGTTTGTAAAAGAAACAGTAAAACCAGTAAACCAGTAATCAGTAAAACCTACGGGGGGAAATGTAAATAGGGATACAGTACCGGAGTCCTGATCAGACTCCGTTACTGTTTTCTTTTAATAAAAAAAAAAACAGACGTCTAACCGCTGGCAAGCCCGGAAGGGGTGCAAATCCTACATACTAGGAGAGTAAATAGAGAAAAAAATATTCTTTGTATTAATGTAAATAGGATTTTAAATATGCGATCAATATGCCAAATTGACCCTTTAATGAATGTTTTGATACCTATGCCGATCCCGGTGGCCGCGCTCGCAAAAGTGTCTCGCTTTGGCGCTTCGTGGGGCACAGGATCGTGGGTTCGAGTCCCGCCTTGGGTATGGGTGTTTCTGTGTTTGTAAATGTGTCTATGTTTGTGCATGTATATGTAAAAGGAAAACGTTAAGAATAATAAGGTCTACTAAGGAAACGTAGGAAACTGGAAAAAATGGAGAGAAAAAAGGAATACAGCGCCGGAGTCCTGACAAGCCTCCGGAACTGCATTTTTATATAAAAAAAAATACCGCTGGACTCAATCCTCATGTAGAAGGTCCTCAACAAGAAAGCATTCCCAAATTGCATAAAATAAGGGTTAATTACACAAAAATGAAACTGTCTTTACATTCGGTCCGCATTTCAGTAAAACTTCTTCCATCAAATCCAAAATTTTGAAAACCCTATTACAATTTAAGGACAAATTTAGACACCCTAGGCAAAAGAAATGCAGATCTTCGAAATATTAAGGATAAATGGAAAGCTGTCCCCTAAAACAATCAGAATGTTCATTCCAGGAAGAATTTCGTTTCTGAATTAAGGCAAGGAAATAGAGGTGGAACAATCATTTGTCCAGGACGGTCTAGAGTTGGTGTGAGAGCCTATTTTCAGTGATACTTAGGAAGTGTAACTTGCACATAGTGAACACATGTGATGGCATGAAGAAAAGTAGCTTATAATCAGTCAGATGTGGACCTTGAGTATCGTTTTTAAGAAGAAAATTGTAGTGGTGGAGATTGTGACGACCTACATAATACCCATAACATGAGATGCTGTATGGTATTTATCTAGTTTTTGCTTTTATTGTTTAAATTGTCACATCTGCGGTGGTTCGGCATGCAGGACTAAAATAAGAAATAAATGAACTGCATTGTTCTATAACACACGTACGAATAGACAGTTTTACACACACACACACACACACACACACACACACACACACACACACACACACACACAGGTGTAACAAAAAGTTTTGTTACACCATTTTTTTTTGTTTTTTTCACAGTAATTGATGGTAAATATCACAAGATAATGCCACTTTTTACTTTCTCCATACGCACTATGTACATAGTGTATAGAGAAAGTATTGCACTCCACCAAAAATTCGATACCGAGATTTCACCGGAAATATATGTTTTAGGGTCCCCAATATCCAAAAAAAGCATTTTCACAAAAAGGTCCGTGTGTGTGTGTGTGTGTGTGTGTGTGTGTGTGTGTGTGTGTGTGTGTGTGTGTCTGTGAACACGATAACTCAAAAACGAAAAGTCGGTAAAATACCAAACTTGGTGTTTAAGTTTAGTATCTTCCAGGGATGCGACACGAAGATTTTGAGAAAAATCCCCCCACTCCCAACTACCCTTTACATGGAACTTTTTTCGAAAATTTTGATTTTCTCAAAAATGGCTCTAACGATTTTGATTAAAATTTCGTATATTAAACATATTTACCTGATAAATAAAATGTATATCTTCAGTTTTCTGGGAATAGCCTCTGAAGAGTAGTTTATTCTGGATGAATTTTACTAAATTTTGAATAACTGCTAAACCGTAAGAGATGGACAAAAACTTTCTACACAAAAAATGTAGAGAACATTAAAACACACAATTTATGTTATATACATTTTTTTCGTGGAGTTCGTCGTTTTTGTGACATTTTTTTTTTTTGTTTTTTTGTTTTTGTTTTTTTGTTTTTGTTTCTGCTATGAAAAACGTATACTTTTCTCATACAGGAACTTGTCAACTCTTATCCATATAAACAAAGGAACTTCATTGACATAGCAACCAGCTTTTGACTGTCACTTTAACATACGGTTGTCCCTTATTTCGCTTCTATTCATTCATTCTTACAAGGAAGCGAGTAATACGACTATTTCTGCTAATTTTTTCTGATTAGCATAAATTAAATAGAAGTGTAAGCTTTTTAAGAATTATTTGTTGCAGGGATATGGAGAAAGTCATGTGAATGGTACACATCAGGTTTTTATAATAGCAATGTATGTAATATAAATGTTATTCAGTAGGTTGTATTATATCCTTTTCTCTCAAGACATTGCAGCACACGCCTATCAAAACTATCTGAGAGTCTAAAAATGTCTTCTTGAGTAATGGACTCCACTCTTCCAGCACCCTGGCAAACAGTTCATTGGTTTCTTGGTCTGGATCTTTGAAATACACCGTCTTGTAGTCTATTCTATAGGTGCTCTATTGGATTTAAATCAGGAGTATTTCCAGGCGTCTGACCAGACCTGGGCGCCGGAATTCTTTATTGTATGCTTAGCTATGTAGGTCCTGGCTCCATTTTACAAGAAGAACGCAACATGTTTGGAAAAAGGTCCGTGTGTCGTGAACGCGATAACTCGAAAACGAAAAATCGGTAAATTACCAAACTTGGTATTTATCTTCCAGGGATATGACACGAAGATTTTGAGAAAAATTCCCCCACCCCAAACTACCCTTTACATGGAAAAAATTCGTACATTTTGATTTTCTCCAAAATAGCTCTAACGATATTTATATGGCAAATAAAATGTATATCTTGAATTTTTTGAGAATAGCCTCTAAAGACCTCTTTATTCTGAAAGAATTTTGCGTGACTTGTAAACTGTATGAGATAGAAACTTAGTACACAAAAAAATGTAGATCTCGTTAAAACACACAATTTATGTAAAATAAGTTTTTTTCGTGGAATTTACGATTTCCGAGATATTCCTTGTTTTTTTTGTTTGTTTTTTTTTTTCAGACTTAAAAGACTTAAAACTTTTCTCCCGGCCTGCATAGAAACGGATTTCAACCATATGACATCCAGCTTTTAAAAGATTTGACTATTGTTTTAACCTAGTGTATTCCCTTATTTTCCTCCTACTTACAGGGAAGCAAGTAATTAAGACGATTTTTGCTAATGTTTACCTTCATTATCATAAAGTAGAAGAACATGTCATTTTAACAATAATTTGTTACAACGATGTAGAGAGAGTACTGTGAATGGAACACATCAGATTTTGTTATGATAAAGCTATAAAACAAATCTTAATTTACTTTTCCAGTGTCAACAAATACATCAAGAAATGTGCAGGAATGTTCGTTTTTTATCGAAAAGGGATATATAAATCCATTCCTGTGATGGTGGGAAGATAGCTTGTTAAGAAAATAATTAAAAATAAGGCCCTAACAGGCAAGCAGAAACGGAATTCTCTTGTTTTCTGGCTCTAGGCAACAAGTCTGCCCCCTGCGGCGGAACCAGAAGCATAATTCCACTACTATATCGGATCAGCAGGTGTTCCAACATGACTTCTCTCTCGATTGCTGAACTGATACTCGCTGCTAGGTCTCTATATGGTTGGTATCTGTTCCCTTCCGCTTCGCCTTTAACGTCATTTTGTCGCCACATCCATCTTGATCTTATAGCAAAAAGCAATAGCAAATTTATTAGAGGTTCTCACCGATCCTCGAAGCTTATTATTTATTCGACTATAAGCTTTTATGCAAACTTAACGTGTGTTTACAGAGTTATTTAATATCTCATCCTACACTCATATTTAACTTTCAAGGCTTGTTAAATATTTGCATTTGGCAAGCACATAATTCTTTCGGTATCTGTAAGAAGCAGTGGATGTGCGAGGAGCTGTCAACAAGGTGCTTTAAACAACAAAGATATAGTGGCTTAACATTATTTTTGGAAAGAGATACATGGTGATCAGTGAAGTTGTTACTAGATCTCGAATTTAGACTTGTTAGTAGCTTGTTTTGCTTCAGTTAAGTCTGCATTATAATTTACTATGTTATGGTTTTTGGTTAGATCTAAATTATTGGAGTGAAAAGGCGACAAGAAACTACAGTACATAAATACTATGTAAATAACAGTAATGACGGGAAAAATAAATTTTCTATCCTCATAGTAGGAATTCCAGTTATTCAGTGTTGCCAAGTTGCGGTAAAAACTTTAATTCATATATTACTATTTTAATTGTTACTATTATTTCTTTTTACTTAATTTGCTTAGTACATACTTAGTACTTGATACAAAGTATATAAGTAGAGAAGGTATTGCATGTCAAAAATCGATACCGGGGTTTCAGAGGAATGTACATTTTATGGTGCCCTGTATTCAAAAAAGTAATGTGTTCCATGCACATGACTTGCTTCCATGCAAGTAGAAGGGAAATAAGGGAGTAGCATAGGCTAAAGAAGTCAAAAGCTGATTGCTATGTGAGTGAAGTTCGTTTGTTTGTATGGACAGCACTTGACAAATTTCTGTATGAGAAAGGTATAAGTTTTTCAGAGCGGAAATCAAAAACAATGAATATCTCAAAAATGATGAACTCCACGAAAAATATGTATACAACATAAATTGTGTATTTTAACGAACTCTGCATTTTCTGTCAAGTAAGTTTTTCTTCATCTTTTACGGTTTACCAGCAATGCAAAATTCCGTAAAATTCATCCAGAATAAAATAAGTCTCCAGAGGCTATTCCCAGAAAATTCAAGATATACATTTATTTGACAGGTAAATATCTTTAATATAAGACATTTTAATCACGATCGTTAGCCATTTTTGAGAAAAATCAAAATTTTCGAAAACTTTTCCATGTAAATGGTGGTTGGCGGTGGGGGAGTTTTCTTGAAAATCTTCATGTCGCAACCTTGGAAGATACTATATATATAAATACCAAGTTTGGTATTTAACGGTCTAACATTTTAGAAAAAGGTCCATGGGGTGTTTGTGGGGGGGCAGCATTAACTCAAACATGAAAAGTCCGTTATCACCAAACTTGGTATTTAAATTTCCAATCTGCTAAAGATGCGACACGAATACTTTCAAGAAATTCCCACCTTCCAAACTAACCTTTATGTCAAAAATGTTTTGAAAATTTTAATTTTCAATTTTTTTAATTTTTTTCAAGAATGATTCTAACAATATTTTGATTAAAATACCATATGTTAAATATACTTACATGAAAAATAAAATATATATGTGGGAATAGCCTCTGGAGTTGTTCATGCTGGATGACTTTTGCATAATTGGTAAATGGTAAGAGACAAAAACGTACTACATAAAAATTGTGGATCTCCTTAAAGCACACAATTTGGCATATACATTTTTCTGAAGTGAACCATTTCCGAGATATTCCTCGTTATTGGTTTTAATTTTAAAATACTTGAGCTTTTCTCACACGGCAATTTTTGAGCCCTGTTTCATTTTATTTCACTCCTGGCAAGGCACAGAGAACGAACTTCAATCACATAAAAAAAAAAAATTAAAGGATCTGACTGTCATTTAGTCTTCTTCTAGTTATAAGAAACTAAGTACCTAATAAATTATTTTTGCTAATGTTTATCTCGATTAGCTTGGATTAGAAGAATAAACTTTTGTAAGAAAGTTTCTTACAGTAGAGAAATAGAACACATCAGACTTTTAGATACTCTTTACCAGGAGATTATTACATTTTCGTTTTAGAAGCTCATTATAGAGGCAAGTTCGTGCTCTATCAATAACTACCTATAACATTTATTGGCTCAAATATTCTCTCAAATATTCTTGATGATACTAAATATTTTCTCAATTTAAGTAAATTGGTAGAAATTGTAGAACAAGGTGTGCCACTGGGCTCCATACTTTGAACCCGTTTTTGTATCATCTAGTCAATGTTCTCTAATATAATATTCAAGACAATTGTTTAAAGACTTACCTCTATGCTGATGATTTGGCATCAATATATATCTCTCAGAGATAAAACTCTTATGCATCCTAAAATTGTAATGCTGTCCAATATAATTGAACACTGGTGTTAACATTGTTAATTACAGCAAAACTGTTGATTTAGTTTTTAATGTGAATTTATCTAGTTCGGATTCTTTTGCTAATTCTGTTAAGTGTTTTGGGAATTAATATCCAACCCTGTCTAGGTTGCCATACTCATATTAAGTGTTGCTTTAAAAAATACATATTTTCTATAGTGTAACCCCCTGTACACATCTCAAATCTTTATTTATTAAATTGGGTATATTGACCATAAAGATATTCTTTGTTCTGAATTGTATACTATTCGTTAAGGTGAATATAAATTCATATACATTGTCTCCCTTTGTTCATAATCAAAGCACAAGATATACTACAAACATCTATATTGCAAAATGCAAGAATAGCAAATTTCAAAACTCTTTTGAATCTGTATCTTTAAACCTATTTAATAGCCTTCCTAACAATGTAAAAACCTTGTCCTTATCATTATTCAAAGGAAAAAATAAGGCTGTTCTGATCTCCAATCAATTTTACAGTGTTTCTGAGTTTTATAGTTGTAAGAATGGTATGTTTTGTCATTTATAAAATTGTTGACGTTGCTACACAAACTTTGTATTGTTCTGGTAAATAAACCACCTGCCTGCCTACATATCTATCAAAAGTAACATAAGAAAATGAAACTACTGAATGCATTGCATAGTTCACGAAACACAGGTTGTAACTTCAGTTTATAACTGTTATTGAGGAGGAACTGCTAGTGCCCTTATCTAGACGTCCACAGATATGCCTACAGACAATGAAGAATAGAAACGCTCTGTAGACCTAATTTTATTGGAATTTTAATACTAAATGAATTACCTTAAATTTAGCAAGGAATAACTCACACCACATGTAAAATTGTAAAAAATATTGAAAAAAATCTGATGTGTACCATTCACATGACTTTCTCCATATCCCTGCAACAAATAATTCTTAAAAAGCTTATACTTCTATTTACTTTATGCTAATCAGACAAAAATAGCAGAAATAGTCTAATTACTCGCTTCCTTGTAAGTAGAAGCGAAATAAGGGACAACCGTAGGTTAAAGTGATAGTCAAAAGCTGCTTCCTATGTCAATGAAGTTCCTTTGTCTATATGGATAGGAGAAAAGTATACGTTTTTCATAGCAGAAACCAAAAATAAAGAATGTCACAAAAACGACGAACTCCACGTAAAAATGTATATAACATAAATTGTGTGTTTTAATGTGCTCTACATTTTTTGTGTAGTAAGTTTTTGTCCATCTCTCACAGTTTAGCAGTTATTCAAAATTTAGTAAAATTCATCCAGAATAAACTACTCTTCAGAGGCTATTCCCAGAAAATTCAAGATATACATTTTATTTGCCAGGTAAATGTGTTTAATATACGAAATTTTAATCAAAATCGTTAGAGCCATTTTTGAGAAAATCAAAATTTTCGAAAAAAGTTCCATGTAAAGAGTAGTTGGGGTTGGGGGGATTTTCCTCAAAATCTTAGTGTCGCATCCCTGGAAGATACTAAACTTAAATACCAAGTTTGGTATTTTATCGACTTTTCGTTTTTGATTTATCGTGTTCACAGACACACGGACCTTTTTGTGAAAATGCTTTTTTTGGATATTGGGGACCCTAAAACATATATTTCCGGTGAAATCTCGGTATTGAATTTTTGGTGGAGTGCAATACTTTCTCTATACACTATGTGCATAGTGCGTATGGAGAAAGTAAAAAGCGTTTCCAGACAATTCCGTATTCCAGCGATACTTAGCACTGTTGTAACTCTTAGTACCTCTTGAATGTACAGTAGCGTGTCTACATTACGTTCAAGGAGTATCGAATTCAAATTGCGATGGGTTAATTACCCGAATGAGAATTTTTTGGGGTTTGCTAATGTACAGGGCTTTTTTTTTTTTTTTTTTTTTTTTTTTTTTTTTTTTTTTTTTTTTTTTTTGGTTTAACGTCCTTTAACCTGGTAGATCATATCGGACGATGAAGAAATGGATGAAATGGTGTTAAATAAGACCGAGGTTCATTGAGCTCACATTTACCAGACATTCATCTTCCGAGTATAAAGGAAAACCCCAGAAAAAAAAACTTTCCAAATAACCTGCCCTAACCGAGATTCGAACTGGGGACTTTTTAAATGCGTGTAACTAAGTTCCATGATCCCCGGGCGCATTTGAGCACGATTTCACTGTTTACATGCATCGTCTGAAGTGACCCACAACGGTTAAGGGATGTTAGTTAAACTGCCATAAAAAATTCGCTTACACTGAAATCTGCAATCTATTTTGTTCTGTATTTAGCCAAATATATGACCAGGCTCCTTAGGCACTTCGGTGTGAATTTCAAATTACAACACACACACATCGCGCGCATATTTCAATGAAGAAGCCGCAGCAAACAATTATAATTTCAATAACTGGATTCTTTGTATATTCCTAAGAATTTAATTAATAAATTAATTTTGTTTACTTTATTGTCTTACAATTATTTGAATATATTAAAGCACCATTATATTTTATTAATTGAATTATTTATTCATCCAAAAAATATGTCCATTCCACATGAGCTCCTCTAGCTGTTCCAGAAACAAACTATTCTGACTAAAAATTATTCTTTTATGTAAATCATTGTTATATTTCTAAGTAGAAGAGAAATAAGGTAATGCACATGCTAAAACAATAATCAATTATTTTAAAAGCCGGCCGCAATGCGCAATTGAAATTCGGGTGCCTTTGCTTTTTAGGAATAAGCAAAAGAAAAACGAAAAGAAAGATGTTTTCCCGTTTGAGAAAAGTTAAAGTACTTAAAACTGAAACCAATAACTTTTAATATATCGAAAACTGTTAACTCTAGATAAATATATATATATAGGACAATCAGTCTGTTTTAATGAGATCTACATTTTTTTTTTTTTTTTTTTTTTTTTTTTTTTTGTAAGTTTTAGCCTATCTCTAACGGTTTACCAGTTATGCAAAATTCATCTAGAATAAAGAGGTCTTCCGAGGATATTCCAAGAATATATAGGATGCACATTTTATTGTCATGTAAACAGCTTTAATATATGGTATTTTAATGAAAATGGTTGCAGCCATTTTTGAGAAAATAAGACATTTTCGAAATGTTTCCATGTAAGGGGTAATTTGGGGTGGAGGGATTTGCCTCAAAATCTTCGTGTCTCATCCTTGAAAGATACTAAATTCAAATACTAAGTTCAGAATTTTATCGGCTTTTCGTTTTTGAGTTGTGTTCACAGGCACGCGGACCCACAAACACATACATGAACCTTTTTCTAAAACTGCCTTTGGACACAGGGTATCTTAAAATGTGTATTTCCGGTGAAACCGGTATCGAATTTTGATGGAATGGAATATCTTCTCTAACTACAAACCACATACCACGTAGAGAAAGTAACGAAATAAAAAACACTTCGAATGAAGAAAACTTCGTAGCAGCAACAACAATTATATCAATAACTGAATTCATTAAATTTTCATATTAATTTAATGAAAAACTTTATTTACTATACTGTCTTAAAAGTATATATTAAATATACTGAAGCTCCATTTGGTTTTATTGAGTTATTAATTTATCAACCGCCATTTTGGTGAAATTATTCCGATATAAAATGTTGAATACAATACTTTCTCTACCTACTTATCAAAGTGTTCAATGCCTCTCTCTCTCTCTCTCTCTCTCTCTCTCTCTCTCTCTCTCTCTCTCTCTCTCTCTCTCTCTCTCTCAGCGGTATAGCCAGCACGACTGTCCGCATACATTAATTAAAGGAGTCCGAAGACGGAATGTCTAACGTAAATGTAGCGTGTGTGGGAGTTAAATATCAAACAGTTGAAATAATTAATATTTCTGTTCAATGTGACCCAAGGTCAACATCATAATACTGTTGATAAATACTGTTCTCTGTTCGCTTGCCCAACAATGCTGGGCGGGGCTTACCAAGGAGGGGGAGACTGAATCAGGTCTCTGATATTATGTCTGTTATTATTACGAACACAGCCACGCATGTCAGAAGGTATATGAATGTCTTTGACCGCTATCTATGCCATCTCTTCGTGTATGTTAAGTCCTTCGCTCAATAATTCTATTTTAAATATACGCAGACAATTTTTTGTAATTTTTTTAACTTTTTTAAATTGTATGCCTTAAGGGACCACTTAGATAGAACCAAAAATGTTATATTCTGCTTTACTGGAAACAAACGTTTGAAATTTTCTAATGAAAAACTACAAAGAGAAAAAAAGAGAAGGAAAAAATGCCAACTCATGTTCGATTTTAATGGAAACGCACAGAAAAAATATGTTCCATACATGACATTTTCCTCTCATCTGCAAACAAACTTCTTATAAAAGATTTTTTTGTCTTTCTGCTTCATACCTATCGAAATAAACATTAGCAGAATGATCTTATTTAGTTCCTTATAAGTAAAAGGGAACTAAGGAAATACACAAAGCTAAAGCAATGGTCAAATCTTTTAAAAGCCGTCAACACAGAATTATCTCTCAACCCTGATTAAAAGCTCAATTTTTAACAATATTTGTAAGAGTTAACTTAACATTTTTCCCTCAGCAATGTTTAGGATTAACTGGAATATTTAGAACAAATAATTCAAAATTTAACTACTATATCCTCAATTGTATTAATAATTTCCTTTATTGATGCAAACGAAATTCGGTTATCTTTCTCCCTCTCAGAAGTAAAACAGAAGAGATATGACACAGACGAGAATATTTGAAGTACTTTAAAATCAAAGCCAATAACAGGGAATATAAGAGCTCCATAAAAAACAAATGACAAATTGTTTGTTTTAACAAGATTACATTTTTGTGTCTCTTACGGTTTACCAGTTATACAAGAGTTATTCAAAATGAAGAGGGCCTTGGGGACTGTTTGAAGAAATCCAGAACTTGCACTTACCATGTAAATATATTTAATTTATATATAATTAACCAAAATCGTTAGCCATTTTTTTAGAAGACTGAAAATTTCGAATGCTCTGTATAAAGGGAAGTCTAGGGTGGGGGATTTATTTTAAATCTCCATGTCGCATTGTTGGAAAATACTGAACTTAAATACCAAGTTTGGTATTCAAGGACTGTTCGTTTTTGACACACCCATTACTTTTTTGACTCTGAGGTCCTCAAAAAATGCATTTCCCTGAAATCTCGGTGTACAATTTTTGCGTGGAATACAGTAACTTCTCTATCTACTATGTGCATTGTGCATAATACCAGAGAAAATGAAAATCGGTTGCATATATTTGCTTTCAGTTCAAATAGAAACATTAACACTGCATAAGTCTAATTAATAGATTTTCAAACGCTAATTTCGCGTTTCTAATTCAAGATTTAGAATAAAGAAAAAATATCCACTGAAGAGTACATTGTACCACTTTTAACGTTTAAGGTGAAATCGACAGTTTTTCGTGTAGAACAAATATATTCGAAAAAAATATTCGATTCAAGAGCTTCACTGAGCACTTTTTGAAGTGCCTGGGTATACAATAAAAAAAAAAACTGTTTTATAAAAAAAGTAGATGGATAGTTCGTTTATGTATGTGTATGCACAGCATAGCTTCATAACGTGTGTCAAATTTCATAGAGGCTTTTTAGAAGACAGGACGAATATTTTCAGGCATCTCCCTCACACCTTAAGAAAGAATAAGATGCATTCGGAGGGAACTCTTCACCGAACCTAGAGTTATTGAGCCTACCTCACACGAGACGAGATCCCTGAAGAGAGGGATGAGGTGAAAGGTTTTGAGATATAAATTGAATTGAAATTCATTTTGGGAAAAATCGCCGGGCGGACAGAAACAAGAGCGACGGCACAAAAAGTTTCCTACAGTTTCCAGATTGAAGCACTCCGACAGTAGTTCAGGCAACCGGGGCCGTCGCACCACGTAGGGTCAGGAGTGCACCTCATCGCAGCAACCAGTCGATGAGATGGTCACTTTCAGAATCCTTTTTTCATATCATGCCGCACTGAGCACCATCGCTGACACTTTCAACCCTGAAATAAACCAACTAAATGAAGGAGGAATCAAACGGCAATGGCAACGACAGAGGAACAAGAAATTTCGGTGATGAAATAAAGCTACCCTGCATTCGCTTGGTAACCCGGGGAAACCCCGAAAAAACGTGGGACAGGTAGGTCGGCCACGGGAGGCGAACCCGTGACCTCCAGAATAGGGCCACAGACGAATCCGCCGGAGTCATTCCGCTCACCCCGATATACCTAGTTTGGCATTTAACCGACTTTTTTTTTTTTGAGCTATGCCTGCCACAGACACACTTATGCACATGTTTCTAAAAATGCTTTTCTTGTATTTCGAGGGTCTCAAAAGATGTACTTCCGATGAAATCTCGGCATCGAATTTTGGGTGGAATACAATACCATCTCTATCTACTATGTATATTTACATACGTGCTAGAGAAAGTAAGATATAATTAATTTTCTGTAAAGTAATTGCTGAAGACCTGTTCATTCTTACCATATTATTTAGTCCATAAACCTTAAATCTTTAATCTAAAGCCCATAGCTATTAATATACGTTTATGATAAACATTTTACTATCAAAACTTCAACAAAGAGATAAAAGGATTCATCCAGAAAGTAACGAAAGATTTGCCATAACTAAATATTTATTTACAAAGAACTTTTCTCCATTTCTTAACGTAATCTCTATTCGTAAATACTTTGTCATGTGGTACAATTTTTTGCCGATGTTATACTTTTCTACCGCCAAAGAACTTACTCATTTTTTTGAATGTACAAAATGTTCAACTAATCGAATTTTATAGGCAAATAACGCGAGTGTATGGTGATAATGCAATGAACAAGTCTTCAGTTATGGAGGAGTTGAAAGCAAATGTTGATAAAAAGAGTCCAGAAACATTATCTAGAGTTTGTGAACATCATACATGAAAGATTGGAAAAGATTTCCCAATTGATGAAGGCCTCAAAGTGGCGGTGACATCTTAGTTCTGATTTTCAGTAGTAAAAGAGTGCAACAGCTGCATTGAAACACCGGTACGACGTGACGAATACCTTTATTACAATGACGATTACGTTAAGAAATAGAGTAAGATACTGTAATACTGTAAATAAGGTTTTGTATTTATGTCTCGTTATTATTCAGTTATGCCAAACCGTTAGTTACTTAGTGGATGGCCCGTGGAGTAAATAAAATATGCTCATTTCCCCTCCCTGCCCTGAAGCTTTAGAGAAAATAGAAATATCGTGTTAGTGTTGTAGACACTAAGCGTCTTGCAACGAACAAGTGAATGCAAGACGGTAGAAGAAAAAAGACTGCACCGGATCGTCGTTAGAGTCCATTGCAATGGAGAGACCACCCAGAAATGTCATTTGCAGATCGGGACTTAATTAATCAGGAGGCGTGCTTCATTATAGATTGGCTACGCGTGGTGCACCTTAATAAAGTTGCCTTGGTTGCTAATGAGCTCCAGATTTATACCTGTCACTGCGCCCTCTGTCTCGCCACAGTGTAAAGTTCTACCTGTGTTCATATATTACCTGTAACGGCAACATTGTAACTTCTTCCTCTGGATGATTGTACTCATGGTGGCGTGACGAGAAGACTATTATGTTACAAATATGTCCACTGCATCGCCATGATTTTGGTCTCGATGTCGCACTTGGGCAGTTCAATGCATTTAAATTGTAGACAATCTGGACTGTGTGGCACATCGATTCAGATATAGATATATAGCCTTCCAAAATTCATCCCAAACTTTAATTCGCTATAAATAATATAATGTTTGAGCAAAAGAAGACACGTATTGGGCAAGCAACAGGGTTTGGTTTTCTTTTGTTATTTTTTTCCGTTCTCTGTTACAATGTAATACTTTTGTTGAATAAAACATTATTAATTTTATTCAGAATATAGAATATATAAGAAGAATTTATAAGTTGATAAGCATGACTATCACTAAATGAGAATACAACTGATTCAATGCTATTATGAAAGCATTTTTACTTTTTCTATACGTACTATGTACATAGTGTATAGAGAAGGTATTGTAATGCACCCAAAAATTCTATACCGAGATTTCACCGGAAATACATGTTTTAGGACACCCTAAATAAAAAAAAAAAAAGCATGTTTAGAAAAATGTCCGTCTGTCCGTCTGTGTGAATGTGTGTGTGTGTGGGGGGGGGGGGAGCATAGCTCAAAAACGAAAAGACCGTTAAATACCAAACCTGGTATTTAAGTTCAGTATCTTCCAAGGATGCAACATGAAGATTTTCAAGAAAATCCCCCCACCCGTAACTACCCTTCACATGGAAAAATTTTCTAACATTTTGATTTTATAAAATATGGCTGTAACGATTTTAATTAAAATATCGTGTATTAAATATATATACCTGACAAATAATAGGTATATCTTGAATTTTCTGGGAATAGCCTCTGAAGACTACTTTATTCGCGATGAATTTTACGGAAGTTTGTATAGCTGGTAAACCGTAAGAGAGAGACAAAAACTTACTGCACAAAAAGTGTAGAGCACATTAAAAAACAAAATTTATGTTTTATACATTTTTTCTTGGAGTTGATCATTTTTTAGATATTCCTTGTTTTTGGTTTCAGCCTTGAAAAACTTGTAATTTTCTCATATAGGAATTTGTCAACTCCTGTCCATACAAACAAAGGAACTTCAGCCACATAGCAACCAGCTTTTGACCTATGGTACTCCCTTATTTCGCTTCTACTTACAGGAAGCAAGTAATAGGACTATTTCTGCTAATTTTTTATCGATTAGCATGAAGTAATAAGAAGCATAAGCCTTTTAACAATAATTTGTAGCAGACATGTAGAGAAAGTCATGTGAATGGAACACATCAGATTTTTACCTGATGGTTTCTTACTTTAGTATAGTATAAGAAATTACTATTATGTTTGGAAATATTGTATTCATTACCGATCTTTTATTAAATATGTAACAAATTGACACCTGAAACGTTTGTATTAGTTAGGTTACAAGTGACAAATGCATTATTGCCCACTTATATGGTTATAACGACTTGACATTAGGAACAAAATAAGCATAAAAACATAGAAAAAGTTACAATGATTTTAACTTACACCGAAATGAACCAGACAATACATTTCTCCTTGTGGTTTACCGGCAAAACGCGAGTTTTGGGAAATTTAATGCCGTGTTGGTATATTGCCATGATAGATCAGTGGTTTAAAGTAACTCGATGGAGACCAGGAGATCCCAATGGCATTATTGCAATGGCATTGGATGTTTCAATCTGACTACTTCTCCAACTACTTTGTTTCACATACCAAAACTTAACATTATTTCTGTTCGGAACCACGAACTAAACAATGGCGTTAGACTAATAGAATGTTGTCTCATGTGACCTCTCTGCAGATGAATTTTAATTTTATGGTATTTGGAATCATTTATGTTTTATATTATTTTCACATTCAAACTGAGAATAATTATTTACTATTATCACAGAAGAAGTTAGAAACGCTTTCGTCATCCCTCTGGGCAGAGTTTGACTTTTCTGCTCTTGTTTGGGACACTGTAGGGTTTTCTAAATGGAAATGGCGTTTTATTTATGGACTCTCTTTAACCGCTGTGGTTCTCAGCGTCCTATTTTATACTGGGCGTGAAAGATCGTTTAATTTTGCTCAGATTAATTTTGCACCTCTTAATCAAGCTTGAGGTTATTTTACGTGCCGAAAATCTACGACACGGGACCAACGGCTTTACTTTTCTTGCAAAGGAAGGCATTCTAAGGATTTTTACGCCCCAAAAAATCCATCATACGCCGCCGGGCTTGAACTCGCGACCTTGGGTATATAAAGCTAGCATAGTAACCATTGCACCATGGAGGGCGACGTAGGATTTCCTGCGTAATCGTGTATACATAATTTGCGATTTCTTCCTTTAGTTCATTTTTTTTCGGGGTCTTTACATTTATAGGAACGCAGTTTCAGTTCCTTACTAACAGTTCTATAGCAGTTTGCACAGAACCAATTGTTTCCTGAACTGATTTCCGCATTCGTTTAGTGACGCTTCTTATTATTACATCTGAAATTTCGCCCATTTTAGCCTTTGTTAAAAGTTTAGGCTTACCGCTTTTCGGAGCATTATGTACAACCCGGTTTCACGGAATTTCGTAATTGAATCTGTCGTATCGTGATGAGAACTTACCGAATGTGCAAAACGTTCAAGAAAAATACGTTTCACATATCGGTTTAGCCTAGTGTATTCCCATATTTCCACTCTACTAATAAGGAAGTAGCTAATGCGACCACATCTTAGATCTTCTGCTTATCTTGATTAGTATACAGAGTAGAAAGAAGGATAAACTTTTGTATAAGAAGGTCAAAGCGAGTGCAGTGGAGAGCAGGCAAACTAACGTAATGAGGCAATATGACCTCACGCATACGTCATGCACAGTTTGGTTTACTTTACTAGCACGCCGCGTAGTATTCAGTGACATGATGAAACGCAAAGCGCGTTATTTATTCATGTTCCTATGCTTTGTGACAAAGAGCAGAAAGAAGCTCGGAAAATACCTTAAACAAATTCTATTGAACTTGTTGCTTCTAGCGGTTAGAATAAGACAATATACATATAAGATTAGAAAGGAGGGCCGGCTTAAAGAAGGTGGGCCGAGCAAAATTACATCACTTCAGAAGATTTGTAAACTTCTTGCAACAAAGTCATTTTGGACGATGTGGGCGAGTATGTTATTAGAAGAAAATATCAGGAGTATTACGAGTTTAAAAAGAAATCTTTACGCAGTGAAAATTATTGAACTTTTGTAAGAAGATTAATTGCTTTGGATGTAAAAAAAAAAAAAAAAAAAAAAAAACGCTTAGGAAAATATTGCTTTTAGTGTAAATATAAACGGAGATTACTAAGAGAACGCTCTGACGTAGTGGCTCAAAGATTTATACATAAGATTTTATATTTAATTAGAATGCTATTGGATCATTAATAGCAAATGACCAGAAAAACTCGATTCAGAGCGTGAAAAATATCCAAGAAACATGTGGAAATAGAGATATACTAATGGAAGAAGAAATGGAAAGGGTAATAAAATAACCAATCCAGGATTGGACAGCAATGCTGGATCGGGAGAAGAAACGGTGACCGATACGGCAAGTGAGGGAGATATCACGGAATAATTCCAAGTACGCAAGAGAGTGAAAGAGATGTACAAATTGATTGTATTGCAATGGATTTGAGAATATATCATATGCTTGTGATGTAAACACACAAGCAACATAAGAATAATTATTGCAGAATAGCTAGAGAAAGTTATGTGAATGAAAAACCATCAGATGTTTTTAAATAAACGGGTTATCAATACAAAGTATGCCCGCAATAGGATGTATATATGTTTTATGATCTTAAAATTTATTTTTTCTCTCTTTAATAATTTTTAAAAAATTGGAGTCATTTATACTTGCCAGAAAATGTCATTCACAGAAAAAGCTATTCAAAGCTAAAATGAAGGAAACAAACCAATTTGTGGAGCAAAACCTCCTGTAAAATATGGGCTGAAGTTTACAACACTACCCCAATGTGTGAAAGAGTTGAGCTTTTCTGCGAAGTAGTGAAGGATTCACAGTATAAAATTAGATACGGTGTTGCTTTTAATAATATGTCTAAAATATAAGTATTGTGTTTAGAGAAGACCTAGGGAACTTACTCTCAACGGTGCGCAAACATGGCCACTCCTTCCTTATTTACTCCGCAGTGCTTGCTTAGCTATGTACATGACGAATAACAACAAACAGTGACGGTTCCTCGAAGATAGCACACGGGAATGCTGGATAGAATGTTGCGTAAAATGGAAAGTGATTACTTCAGAGTTCAGTATGGTAAAAAGGCTAAAAGTTTGTGTTCCAAACAACTGTGCTACGTGAAAAACTATAACATCAGACGATATTTTAATTCTGCATATGCTAATCAGCATGGACAAGCTAAACTTACAGATATGGATATAAAAATGTAACTATATTAACAATGAGCGTTACACGCTCCAGTTTAAATGAAGATATCCTTCTATCAATGCTGCGTTTCATTGTGTTTAGCATTTAGCCTGATATGATATATTTATATCCCGAAAAGGGTGTCATTGTTCTACTATACGACCGAAAAAAGACTTGTAAAGCCTCATTTGAGCAAGAAAGACTGCAAGACATAACTGTAGTACTCTGCCATTCGCCTTCCAAATTTGCCAGCTCCGCCACTGTTTTACTTTACATACCGAACGACAGGGGCCAGTTTCATAATATTTGCATTTACATACTAACAAGTTTTAACTTGTAAAGGTTGAGAAACTTTAAAAATAAGATATACAATTTACAAACTTGAAACATTATGCGCATTCTGTCATATTTCTGTTTTAAAGGTCGCAACCACGCGTTAATAAAATACTAAAGAGCTAAGTATGTCCCCATGGTCTAGTACATTCAATAAGTTTTCTATTAGTATTTAATCTGAAAGGTAATTAAAGATATTTAATCGTATTTTAAGATTCAAAAATGTTAAACATTAATGGCACACAAATTCGAAGTATATTGGCTGATGACCTGTGATTTGATTGGCAATTTGCAAAACATGCATTATTACAGTAGATATGTTGCTTAGATTCGCGAACGCGGAATACTCTGAATACTGAAGCCTTAGAAACCCCATGCGTCTGCAACTGCATGAAATTAACAGCCAGTTCCCATTCAGTCCAAAGCATCACTTAGCTGTTGTTTTGAGGTTAGGGCTTCACCTTTGCCTTTGCATACTGAATGTGATGTTCTGTATGTTGCAATAATAATTCCATTACAAAAGAAATCGTGTGAAACCTCTCATTGTATTCCGAAAGAGATGTAAAGTCATTATTAATTCTGAGCCTATAAGGTTTTTCTTTCATCTTCCCTTGCACGAACTTTGAATCACTGGAACTGCTACTAAATAGCATATTATGCAGTTTTCAGCTATACAGTGCGATTTAAAAATATTTTCACAAAGTTTGGGGATAGGTTTCTTACATCTAAACAAGAAAAAAGATTCATATAAACATATGTCCCAAAACCCTTCGTTCTTGATTTATTGAGGTTCAAAATGCTATTAAACCAATTTAAAGTGACACATTGTTCTATTTTTTTACGCTTTCAGCTTGTTAGATGGTGTTTTACAACAACACTACTTATGGAAAATGATCCAAATGTTCTCTTGCGTCTAGACATACAGCATGGAATGTCAAATACTCCCAGTCGGTGTATGCAGACTTCCGTAACACTTAGACTAGGAGTTTCTTCATGTCTGTGACTAAACCAATGGTTTAAGGTGCCCCCAATGTTCCATCAACTTGTTCAATTTTCATGCTAGATATCAGCCAGTGCATCTCGAACAATGCCACTAAAATGAGCTAGAGCATCATGCATAAACCACATGTTTCTTCTCATTTGCAGAGGCAGATTTTGTATTAAGTCTGAGAGAGTATACTGAATGAAGTCCCTGTAGACAGTACCTGTAAGGCGTACTGGGGGAATGTATTGAACATCTGATAAATGACAAATGTTTACAAGCAGCCACGGCAACACAAGGATAAAATCGATCAAAGCCTTCTATGAACGAGTGTATAAATAAATGAAGTTATTAGGTTGGACCCAGAAAGCCGTTGAAGGTGGCTCATTAAAAAATTGATAATGCGAAAACGAAGCGTTTTAGAGCTTATATTTGTATGAACCTAATTTTTTGTTTTAATGTAAGGAATCCATACCCAAATCTTGTAAAAATATTGCTGTGTACTTAATTGTATATCTAAACGTTTTTTGTTTATAAACAATAAATACTCAACAAAACCTTATACCATTTGTAAATAAACTGCTTACTTTACAAATACAAATTACAAATATATGGAATCACTATTTGATTGTGAAACAAAACACTTGTAAACTCTACAAAATTTCACTTGTAAATATTTAAATGTATTTATAAAGTTCAACATACAAAGTTCAATTGTGAAACAACTGTTTACAAATTACAAAATTTACAATTAATAAAGCCTATAAACATGAAACAGGACCCTGGTGGAATGGAAGGACGCCTCACTTCCCCCCGGGCCAGTCTAGAACAATAAAATATATCGATTTAAAAAGGAAATTACAGTTAACCAGAATGTACCAAAAACGTATTTTTTACAGATGAATTCATGGGATAGCAACCGAGTTAGATTGGAATCAAAGAAACCCCTGCCGAAGACCACAGTCAAGATGGTCGAAAGCTTGGATTTCTCTGATTTCAATCTAACTCGGTTGCTATCCTGTGAAGTCATTTGTAATAATCAACACCAAGAAAGCTTCAAATCTTTAACGTAATTTTTGTCAATTTTCGTTCCAGAAATTAAACATCCATAGGAATGAAGTATGTGTTTAAGTTTAAAGTCTTTCTAGTTCCCATTTGTGTCGACCAAGGGTAACCAACCCGGGCGTTGTCATCCACAAGAATGATACTGCGACGAATTGCAGATTAGAGTCGTTCATCACTTCGAAATAACAGACATTATTATCGTCCTCCTTTTGTTCCAGAATAAAATTCTATTCACCCTGGAAGGGTGATATGTATTATACGTAGCAGAAAGCTTGACAATCACTTCTAATGTGCAATTTACGGGTTACTGTTGTCAGGTACATTGTTTTCCTTGCCAAAGCTGTTACGTGAGGTTAACCTCTGTGACAGTCGTAATAATTATAATTTTGAACTAAAGGGAATACTGTGTGGGTCTGTCCGTACGCCCAGTGCAATAAAAATGGGTGTGATTGCACTGTTAAGAGGGCAAGAGTTCGCAATGTAATATGACCGCAACTCCCCCACCTGAGGCAACTAACTATTCCTTTATAAAGTACGCCTCATTCATTAACATTTTATATGATCCGCATGAAAGGTCATGTCAGAATTAGCGTCTGCTTTTCTTTTTTTTTTTTTTTTTTTTTTTTTTTTTTTTTTTTTTTTTAATGCTAAGTCTTTACACTATGACGTATCAAAGTTCGCTGATCCTCCGGTCAAATCATGCTTCATACCACCCCTTCATGCAACATCAAGTATAGTATGATAATCCATAACTTTATTTGCAATTGAAATTTCAGATTAACTTAATATCAAGTCCAGGACTTTTCCTTTAAAAAATCTAATGTGTTTCATTCACATGATATCTCTACTCACTCTGCAACAACTATTCTAACAAAAGCTTATTCTCATATCTACTTGTGTTAATCGAGATAGTCGCCCTCCGTGGTGTAATGGTTACCGTGCTAACTTCATATGCCCAAGGTCACGGATTCAAACACGGCGGAGGACGATGGAATTTTTCGGGTGTAAAAATCCATAGTATGGCTTCCTTCGGAAGGGAAGTAAAGCCTTTGGTCCCGTATCGTAGATTTACGGCACGTAAAAGAACCTCAAGCCTGATACAGAGGCCTCTTAGTAAGATTAAGTGGTCTTTCACGTCCAGTATACAATGGGACGCTGAGAACCACAGCAGTTAAAGAGCGTCCATAAATAACACGCCATTTCATTTAATCGAGATAAACATTAGCAGAAAAGGCTTTATTACTTAGTTCCTTCTAAGTAAAACGGAAATAAAAGAATACACTATGCTAATCTTTTAAAAGCTGATTGCTAGGGGTTAAAATTAGATTCTCTTTGCATGGCCCGGAGTAAAACAAAACAAATAGGAATGACAAATACCCGTTTGAGAAAAGTGTAAGTTTATTTTTAAATTGAAGCTAATAACAAAGAATACATTTTAAACTGTTAACTCCAAAACAAATTAATGTATGACAAATTGTGTTTTAACAAGATAGACAAAAACTTACTTCACGCTTTTGGAATAAAAACGGTAACAAAATAGTTTCATGGTTTTATTTATACGCCTTGTATATTAGTAGGAATTAAATAAGTTCTTCCACCGTGTATATAGAACTCCAGCAACTATTTCATTTACAAGCGTAAGGGAGTATATAGTAACTAACAATCTTCAAATCTGCATTACACTAGTTTAACTTATACATTGATGTTCCCTTTCAGCTAAACATTCTATTTTAAACGCAGTTTATTTATTATTGGGCACCTTTCTCCGAAAACAGGCTGACGGAGTGAATGATGAAGGAACGGATGGAAATAAAGTTATAAACAGAGTGAAATAGCTCTTCTAGCAGTAACACATCGAATGTCTTGTTGGTGATTGAACAGCTCTAAATTAAGCATTTGTTGAAGACTGAAAATCACAGTGCTGGCATCTCAATGTACTCGTATAAGTAAGTACACTTCATCTCTCAAACATTTTAGCGTATTTCATGTTCAGTCAATATTCTTGCCCGAACAAGACTGAATTCAAGCAATCAACAGACATAATAAAGTAGTATACTAAGCATGAGATTACAACTTTTTGGACGTCATTTTAGATTTCTGAAAAATACTTTGTACGATCCGGTTGTTATTCTATTCAATGCCGTTCAAAATTATCTTATGTCGCACGTGTCAACAATTCTAAGACGTATTTCCTAAAACAATGACGTAATACCAATATTCCAAGTTTCCAAGTTTTACAGAAAGAGTATGAAACCGCTTTCGGATATCCTTTTTCTCTCACAACCCCACCTAGGTGCAACCGCACAGTGGTACCCAATTACCCTTAGGTTTTGGAAACCACCGCCCAGCCGAGTCCAACCCAATCCTTTCACAAATGTTTTTCCCAGCTTATTCTGGTACCATGGGTGCGGGTTCACAGCACTTGCATCAAATCTGCTGAAGGAGTCTGAATCCCTCTCCTGTTCTCACCATAATTTTTTTTTATCTTCCCAGGTGAATGTGAGGTAGTTACCAAGACTTTCCTGCATCTCTCATGTCCTTCATCGTTGTTTGTTTCAGGGTTGAAGGACCAGGCAACGATGTTCGGCGTGAAGCGGCTTGGCGGTGGCGGTGTGGTTAGTGAAGATTTCTCCACATCGTCGGTCGGAATGGTCACGGGGTGCTTTAGGAGCAGGCCCAAAGGTTAAGGACCTTGTAGCGTCGAATGCTACGTTAGGAATTCTGTTCATGCTTGTGTATGTCGTCTCCCGGACCTGATCGCCCTTTGGGCTTCACCCCTCACACTGAGTTCGCGTTTAAAGCACAAAGGTCCATTGGCCTACGTGTGGTACAATACAAATTAAAACAACTACAGCAAAAAGTAAAAATCTGATGTGTTCCATTCACACAACTTTCTCTACATCTCTGTAACAAATTATTACCCATCTTGTACTTCATAGCCTCGATAAACATTAGCAGAAACATCTTATTACTTTTTCCTTATAAGTAGAATGTAAATAAACGAATACACTATGCTAAACAGACAGTTAAATATTTTAAAATGGGGTTGCTATGGGTTTGAAATTCGATTATTTGCGTGGCCAGGAGTTGACAAGTTCCCGTATGAGAAAATTATAAGAATTTTAACATCTGAAACAATAATAAGAAATATCTCAAAAATAGCCTACTCCACGAAAAAAAAGTATATAACATAAATTGTGTTTTAACAAGCTCTAAATTTTTTGTGTAGTAGGTTTTTGTCTATCTTTATATTTTACCAGTTATGCAAAATTCATCCATAGTAAAAATATCTTCAGAGGCTATTCTCAGAAAATTTAAGATATACATTTTATTTTTCATGTAAATATCTTTAATATAGATCTTCAATCAAAATCGTTAGAGGCATTTTTGAGAAAATCAAAATTTTCGAAAATGTTTCCAAATAAAGGATAATCGGGATGAGGGATTTCTTCGGAAATTTCGTGTCACATCCTTAAATACCAAGTTTGGTATTGAACGGACTTCTCGTTTTTTTAGTTATGCTACCCACAGATCCACACGGGCCTTTTTCTAAAACGTTTTAAGGGGTTCCTAAAACATGTATTTCCGGTGTAATCTCGGAATCGAATTTTTGGGTGCATTACAATACCTTCTCTATACACTATGTACATAAGTACGTGTAGAGAAAGTAATTATTACACTGTATTAATATAAAAAGTACACTTGAAAACATAAAAGATGGAGTTCAACAGTACCATTATATTTAACTGGCTGAAAACTGGTACAGAAAACCAATTTCCTGCCATACGTTGAATAATGTGTATTAAAGAACCTACAGATAACCTTGGCAATAAACCAAATGGTGTAGAGATGTTAAAACGCGCGATAAGAAAGAAAAAGATATTAAATATTTGTTTCAACACGAGAGACTTACCTGGTTTCAAACTTGATAATAGCATTTACTTACAACGCAACGATTTTTTTTTTAATTCTTAGAGGTGTGCATTTTTATTGAGGCATCCCCGCCAAACAAGGCGAGAGAAATTATTGGGTTAAAGAAGGAAGTATTTTCATTTAACGAGGTGCAAAAGAAATTATACGAAATTACGCGATACCAAAGAGTATTATTTAACCTCCCATAAACAGCTCACTAACACTTCATAAATTTTGATCACGTTGGTTGAGCGTATGATTGCTTGCCGTGATAATCCTGCAAATATCTATCTTCCAGATTTCATACCAGGCTACGAGATGATTACCGGGTGACAAGTCCTGCTGCAGCGACGTTAAGTGGATAATTTCTGAAAGCGTCATATACGCCAGAAGCTACTCCAAATTTGGCAAGAGTTGCGTGAAATACCTGAAGGATATTTAACGTACCATTTATATTCATTACATGATAACATACATTGGCATGCATTGGACCAAATAATCCGGGTATGTGTCAGAAATAAGACAGGTTTTCTCCTAGTTAACTGAAGACTAGTTTACACTAGCTTAAACCCATAATTAATTTAGTGATTATTTGTGGTTTATTTTTGAAACATAAGAAAACAGAAATCATACTTTGAGCATTTTAAATGAATTTAGGGTAGGCCATAAGTTTACACTTTATTATTTCAGAAATATTTCTGAAACGAATGGTTTGACGCACGGTGGAACTAATTTAACTCTTAGTGGAAATACTTCAAAATTAATCAATTTCTATCACTGGTGGCTGCAATATTAATTATGAAAGCGACTTTTGCAATTATAAAAGTGAGAAATCAAATACATAAAGCCCGCCTGGGTAGTGTGGTGGTAGCATGTCTGCCTCATATTCAACAGGTCGTGAGTTCGAATCTAACTTAGGGCGAGTTATCCGGGTGAGGTTTTTTTTTTCTCGGGGTTTTCCCTTATACTGAGAAGACCAATGTCGAGTAACTTTAAGCTCCATGGACCCCGAGATCATTTGAGCATCATTTCACCAATTTTTTTCATCGTCCGATATGACCAACCAGGTTAAAGTACCTTAAACTAAAAAACTTTCCTATTGGCCATGTTTGTTGTTTTCTCACAAAAAGTGTGAAATGACAGTGTTATCAGTAACTAAAATTCATTGTTTATTTTTACCTTCTCTAGCATGTATCGGCAATGTAGATACAGAGTAGATAGAGAAAGCAATGTATTCCACCCAAATTTTCCATACTGATATTTCCCTAAATGCATGTTTTGAGAATCTCTGAATCTAAAAAAGCATTTATATGTGTATAAGTATCTGTGTCGGTAAATACTAAACTTGGTATTTAAGTTTAGCATCTACCAAGGATGTGACACGAGAATTTCAGGCAAATCCCCCACCCCGAACTACCCTTTACAAGGATATATTTTCAATGTTTTTAAAGAAATATCTAATGAATTTGATTAATATCGTATTAAAAATATGTACATTATAAATAAAATATTTTTTCCCTTGGAATAGCCTCTGAAGATCTCTTCATTTTGGATGAGTTTTGTATAACTCTTAAAATTGTAAGAGATAGACAAAACTTTACTACACAAAGTTTAGAACTCTTTAAAACACACAATAATATATATATATATATATAATAATAATAATTAACATTTCCGAGATATTCCCTTTTTCGGTTTAAATTTTAAAATAATTAAACTTTTCTCAAACGGGAAGTTTCATGTCTCTCTTGTTTTACTCCTGGTCATGAAAAAAGAATCGAATTTCAATCACAATCGCATAGCGACAGCTTTTAAACGATTTGACTATCCTTTAACCTAGTGCATTCCCAAATTTCCTTCTATTTATAAGGAACTAAGCAATAAGACCATTTATTGTAACGTTTATCTTGATTAGCATTATCTAGGAGAAAACTAGTCAGACTAGTAATAGGTAAGGCTAGTTTTATAATAGATAGTCATGTGAATGGAGCACATCAAATATTTTTTCGCTTTAGTTTTACTTTTATAATAATAATAAGAATATAGACTACTGATTTTATTTGAACAGAATTTCTACTCCTTATGAGCTGTAACAGCGAATAAAAAAATGTTGAAGTGTTTCTTAGTAATTAAAAAACGTTACTTAACGTATTCCACGCATGCCTTAACATCTGTCGTTCATATTAATAATAATAATTTAATAATTATTTATTTGACGCTTCAAGTTTATATTTTTATTCTAAATGAAAACTATGCATATTCGTTGAGGTAAAGTTGACTCTAAAATCTTGTGTTGCATTCACACGACTTTCTGCACACAAAATCATCTTGTATTCTCCATCGAGATAACGATTAGCAGAAATCGTCTTGCTTCTCAATTGCTTGTAAGTAGATGGGAAATATGGCTAAAGCGATAGTCATATCTTTTAAAATCTGGTCGCTATATGAACAGTTGAAGCAACGCCAGCAATAATCAAATGCGAGGAAAGTAAGGAAAGGTAACCCCGTTTAGAAAGTTACGTAGTTAAAACTTTCCAAATATATTGGAAATGGTCAACTCTGTAATAAAAATGCATATGACAAATTATGTGTTGTGTGTTTAATGTGATTTTATATAATAAGTTATTTCTTACGATTTACTAGTTATGCAAAATTCATCCAGAACGAACAATTCTGCAGAAGCTATTCCCAGAAAATTCAAGTTACACATTTTATTTGTGATGTAAAGACCTATAATATACGGTGTCTCAAAACAAAACGTTTGAGAGAAACATAATTTTCAAGAAATGTTCCACGGTAGGGTAGTTTGGGGTAAGGGTATTTTCTAGAAAGTCTTTGTGTCAAATCCTTGGAAGATGCTAAACTTAAATTATCTAACGGTTTTTTTTTAGTTTTTGAGCTTTGGTGCCAATAGACAGAGACACGGGCACGGCCCTTTTTTCTAAACAAGCACTTTTTTGGACTCATGAGACATTGAAACATATTTTCAGTGAAATTTCGGTATATAATTTTTGGGTGAAATGCATTATCTGCACTATACACTATGTATAATAGTATCTGTAGAGAAATAAAATAGTAGATTCAACATTTTTAAAAGTAGGTCTCGAGAGATCTGTCAAGTTAAACCTACCATAATCTGTAGGATATGACAGTTTACACTGACAACAGCCAAAACTTCAAATTTTGTTCAGTCGCCGAGATCGATAACATATTTTCAAGTTTCGATTCGTACACATTCCGGTTTACTCTGCACGAGAAAATATTTTAATTGGAACGTGCTCTCTCTCCCTCTCAGAACACATTGATGGAGTGATCTGGACACGCTCAGAATATTAATTTGAAAAATAAACTACGAAAAAAGGTAAAGGACTATCGATCTTCATGAAACTTGGGGCGTTTATCTGTTTCACACCGTTATTGCTTTCTCTTCGCAATATTTAGGCTCCGGACACCCCAAAGAAGCTTAATAAACATAGCAGTGAATCTACTGCATCGCCATTTGATTACAGTATTAAAATGTGTATCTGTGTAAGAGATGAGACTTAGTTCTCAGTTCCAAAGCTGCTCTTTATACTCTTAATTTGCGTTTAAATTGCCCTAGATATTACTTAAAATAAGGAAATGTACCTGTAAATACTTATTATATGCTTATCCATCCTACGCCTTGGGTATTACTTTCTCTACTTGGCGCATAGGTGTTGCATTCCACCCAAAAATTGATACCGGGATGTCACTGAAAATAGGCGTTTTATGCTCCCATGTTTCTAAAAAAATAATTTTAAAAAAAGATCCCTGCGGAAATGAAAGAAATTTTAGAAATCGTATCTTCAATTTTTCTTCATAACGTTGTTTACCGACAGATGGCTGCGATACATTTAAAATGGCGCTGCTCGTGAAACACGCACAAAGCAGAGAACAGTGACTGAGTTACTTTCTGCGGAGGAGGAAATCATTTCAAACATTCACAAACGTTTAAAAATAAATATATATGAGAAACAAGCAGTGAATAGTAATATTGTCAGTCGTTAGGTTGGCAGAGTGTCAGAGGCAGATGAGATAAAGCAAGTAAATAAAAAAAATATAAATGGACGCCATAAAAATATATATGGACGCTCTTTAACTGCTGTGGTTCTCAGCGTCCCATTCTAAATTGGTTGTGAAAGACCGCTTAATTTTGCTCAGAGGCCTCTCTATCAGGTTTGAGGTTATTTTACGTGCCGTAAACCTACGACAGAGGAACAACAGCTTTACTTCCCTTCCAAAGGAAGCCGTGCTAAGGATTTTTACACCCGAAAAAATCCATCGTCCTCCGCCGGGTTTGAAGCCGCGACCTTGAGCATATGAAGTTAGCATGGTAACCATTACACCACGGAGGGCGACTATAAAGCAAGTCTATCAGATCTCTCTCGCTTGGGAAAGTGAGAACAGTTGAATGGAACCGAACTGTCTGGCATCTAGATGGTGTAGAGCATATATTTGAAAGAAGACTATGTGGAATAAAGATATCTGTTGCTAATTAATTGGGGAATATTACTGTATTTGGAGTTGTAATAAAACCAATGTTTTTTTTTTTTTTTATGTAGCTTAACGTCCTTTAACCTGGTGTCACATCGGCGGACGATGAATGAAATTGATGAAATGATGCTCAAATGATCTTGGGGTCCATGGAGCTTAAAGCTAGTCGACATTCGTCTTCTCAGGATAAGGGAAACCCCCGAAAAAACTTATCCGGGCAACTCTCCCTAAGCGAGATTCGAACTCCACCTTTTGAATGTGAGGCAGACACACTATCACCACACTGCCCAGGCGGGTAAAAACCAACCTTGAATAACAAGAAATATGCGCATTACTTATAAAACGTCTCCCATATATTTCATCAGTGATTGCAAATTAGTCTAGAACTTACTATTTGACATAATGCTAGCCAGTTTGTAAATGGAGACATTTTGAATACCTTATTAAATGATTAGAATTTTGTTTCCTTCAGCAGTTGTATAAATTGCGGAGAAAATTGTTAAACAATCCAGCAACTGTTTCTATTTCTACCAAATGTTTTCTGTCCCAGAAATGTAATTGTACAACTAAATGAGGTAAAATAATAACTGGACATGTTTATTTGTATACTTTTTTGTAAAAGAATTATTTCAAAATAATAAAATTGACATGTCCGTGCACTTTTTATTTTAATCTGTTGTGTAAAAATTGTATAATTTTGGCTAGCCATTTTTCAACAAAATCTGATATGTTCCATTCACGTGACTTCCTCTACTTATTGTGTAACAAACTTATAACTTCTATCTACTTAACGCTAATCGAAATAAACATTAGCAGATATTGTCTTATTACTTGCTTCCTTTTGCTTCCTTGAATGTAGAAGAAGAGTATGGGAATACACTAGGCTAAAACGGTGGTCAAGTTTTAAAAAGCTGGTTGCTATATGAAACAATTACAATTCGGTTCCTTTTGCATGGCCAGGAGTAAAACAAAAGAAATATAAAACGAACGATGATTTTCACTTTTCAGAATAGTTTAAGTAGTTTAAAATTGAAACCAGAAAACAGGAAATATATTAAACGGTTAGCTCTACAAAAAATCTATATGACAAATTGTATGTTTAACGAGATCTAAACATTTTGTGTAGTACCTTTTTGTCTATCTTTCACAGTTTACGAGTTATGCAAAAGTAATTTAGAATGAAGAGGGTATTAGCGGCTATTTCCACGAAATTCAATTTTATTTGCAATGCAATTCTCTTTAATTTCCAGTATTTTAATCAAAATCGTTAAAATCATTTTTGAACAAATCAAAATTTTCGAACATTTTTTTCACGTAAAGTTTAGTTTATAGTGAAGGGATTTTCTTGAAAATATTCGTGCGACATGCTTGGAAAGTGCTGAACTGAAATATCAAGTTTGATATTTAACCAACCTTTCGTTTTTCAGTTATCGTGTTCACAGACACATGGACACACACATGCTTTTTCTGGATTCAGAGGTCCTCAAAACATATTTCCTGTGAAATTTCGACATCGAATTTGAGTGGAATACATCACCTTCCCTACCTCTTACGTACATAGTGCGTGTGATAAAATAAAAGCCGTATAAAGGTTTTTGCTATATATTTCCTTCTAAATACAAAGGAACAATAGAATATAATAGGTGCGATAGTCAGTTTTTATCAACTTGTCGTTATGGGGCGTAATTGAAATTCCATTCTCTTTGCTTGACTAGGAGCAAGGAAAGCGAATAAAGGCGGGATGTTTGAGGAAAGCATTCATATAAAGTAGGTTATTTTGCATCTCTTATGGCTTAGGTACTAGTTATGCAAAAATCATTCAGAATGAAGAGGACCTCAGACACTATTTCCTGAAAATCGAAGATATACATTTTATTTTTCATAAAAATAAAATTTTCCTTGAAATATGCTGTCTTAAATACCATTTGGTGCATAACCGACTTTTCGTTTCAGTTATGCTAACCGCAGATACATCATGCAGACTTTTCTCTAAAAATTTTTTGTTCCATTCACATGATTTTTCTCTACCTATTCGGCAATAAATTATTCCTATAAAAATGTATTATTCTCTACTGCAAGCTAATCGAGATAAACATCATCAGAAATTATTGTATTACTTAGTTCCTTCTAATTAGGAAGGAAATAAGGGAGTACGCTAAGGTAAAGCTACAGTCAAATATTTTAAAAGCCCGTTGCTATGTGATGCAATTAAAATTTCCTCCTCTTCGCATGACCAGGTTTAAAAAAGTGAATAACGACTTCAATTTGAGAAAAATCTAAGTATTCCAAATTTTAAAACCAAAACTGAATATTTTGGAAATGGTATTCTTAAAAAAATGCATATGGCATAGCGTGAGTACTTTAATGAGATTTTCATTTGTATGTAGGCAATTAGCTCTTATCTTTCTCTTAAGGTTTACCTGTTATTCAAAAGTAATTCAAAATGAAAAGGACCCAAGAGTCTATTCCCAACAAAATCAATACATGTATTTTATTTTCCAGGAAATATTTTGACATTATTTTAATCGAGATCGTTAGAGCCATTTTTGAGACGATTGAAAGTTAAAAAAGAGTAGAAAAGAAATGTAGTTTTAAATGAGGGAAATTTCTTGAAAATCTTCGTGTCACATCCTAAATACCTATTTTGGTATTTAACACAATTTTCTATTCTGCTCACATATAGAGAGAACGATATATACATATACACTCAGAGTTTTTTAAATGAGTTTTATTCAGGGGTCCTCAAAACATGTATTTCCGGTGAAATCTCAGCATAGAAAATTTGGGTGGAATAGGTAAAATAGTTTCTCTAGTTGGTGGACAAAGTAATTTTTTTTTTTTTTCTGATTCAGTGATATTCAAAACATATATTTCCAGTGAAAACTCCGTATAGAATTTTTGGGTGGAATGGAGTGTCTTCTTTACATACTAGGTACTTTTTATGGGTGGAGAAAGTAAAATTGAGTTAATTTTAGTTTTATTTGCACTATTCCTTACCTATGAAAGGCAATGTATGTTCATTATGGGACAGCCTGATTATCTGAGCTTGCCTGGTATGGCATAACAACACTGATTACGTCACCAAATAGAGTTAAAACTTTCAGATTGAAACTATGTTAAAATGTTCCATTTAAACACGAATTAATTAGAATCTATTTAAAGATTGCCAATAGTAGCATTGGGCACTCATAACTCTAGATTCAAATAGTCTCCGAAATCGTTCATTTTCTCCATGTATACGAAAGTAAAGGATATTTTATTTTTAGATGTTGGCAATGTCCATAACACCAGTTTATTTTAATTTTCATGCTAATAATGATTGTTGTCTTTGCTTGGTAACTAGCTTTTGTTGTATATGCGTGTTCGTTTATCGCATTTCATCATGTTGGCAACAGAGCACGTTCGAACACAGTTTTGTTTTTGATAAACAAATCTCCCTCAGAGACATTCAGAATGATAGAAGAACTTATGGTGAAGCAGAAATGAAGGTGTATGAATGGCATAAATGTTTCAGTCCAGATTTTCAAACGCCTGAAGAAATTACTATACTTGCGACAAGGGCACTATAACAGGTATCTGAAAATGGCCTCAATCTCTTTTCACGAAATGGCAGAAGTGTCGCACTTGACGGAAATGCATAAATTGCCTTATAATAACTTATATGTTTTCGTAAACTTCCACGGCCAATATTAAAATTATCTTGGTCCAGAGTTTCCGGTGTAGACCGCGTCTTAAGGCTAAAAGCTTAGCCTTAAGACGCGGTCTACACCGGAAACTCTGGACCAAGATAATTATAATAACTTGTTTCTGTTTTATTTACACATTCCGGGAACTTTTTGAATGTACGTATACGTTCAACAAAGTAAACCTAAATTGGCAACAAACCTCATTTTGTTCACACTTATTGTTCATTAACTACAGTACACCGAAAATAATCTAATGTATTGGATTCACATGATTTTCTCTACCAATTCTACAACAAACTATCCTAATATGTTATTCTTCTATTTCATACTGATCAAGATACACATCAGCAGAAATGATCTTATAGCTTATTTCCTTAATAGATACAAGAGAAACATTAGGCAAATCTTTTAAGAGTAGTCGCTCATCGACGTCATTGAAATTGGGTTTTCTTAGCATAGCCATGAGTGAAAAAAAATTAAAAAAGTAAGTGCTATACACTATGATCTAAAATTTTGGAGTAGTAAGATTTTATTAATCATGATTTATCAATTATACAAAAGACTCATGAATAAAGAAAACCTTGTAGGATATTCCTATAAAATTCAAGATAAGCATTTCATTTATCAGTTTAATATCTTAGGGTTTTAATCAAAATCGTTAAGAGTCAGTTCTTAGAATGTAATACATTTTGAAATGTTTGTCATTTAAGTGTATTTTGAGGGGGGGGGGGGGATTTACTTGAAAATCTGCGTGTCAAATTAAACTATGTTTGTTCAACGACGCCGTTAATTGCCGGTTCACATCAGCGCCGTCGGTGTGCCAGAATTTCACCCCGCAAGAGTTCTTTTACATGCTAGTAAATATACTGACATGGGACTGTCGCTTTTAAGCACACTTAAAAACCATTGGTCTGGGCTACCAGATCGACTGTAAATATCAAGAGTTTGGTATGTAACTGTCTTTTTTAGTTTTGAATTATGCTGTTCACAAACACACACGAATCTTCTTTTAATTTTTTTTTTACGGTTAACCAGTTATGCAAAAGAAAACATTAATAAAGAAGGCTTCAGAGGTTATTCCTGGAAAATTCAAGATATATCATGAAAATATCTAAACCATATGGCATATTAATCAAACGCCTTTACAGCTATTCTTGAGAAAACAATTTTTGCGAGAAATGTTTCATGTAAATTGTAGTTCTGGGTGAGAATATTTTCTTGAAATTGTTCATGTTGCATCCTTGGAAGATGCCGAACTTATCGTTTGGTGTTTAACGGATTCTTGTGAACTCTTCACCTATGGACTGTTTTTCACTTCTGTCCACGAAAACAGAACCGAATTTCAAAGTAATCATATTAACCCACACATACACACACACACACACACACATTATACACACCTTTTACTAAAAGTGTATTTATTCAGGGAACCTAAAAACTTTATTTCCGGCGAAATTTAGACATTTAATTTTTCTTTACTGAATGTAACAGATACAGTAAAAAAGCGAGATTCTTAAGGAGATGAGGTACTCTGAAATGGTAAAAATAACATTTTTTGTTTTAGACACTAACAAAATCTCTTATTTATAGTTTCAGCAAATTAATATTTTTGGGAGGTTAAGAGGATTTTAATCAATTTAAATATAACTTCTTTAAAGCTATTATGCATTTTATCTTTAAGTTTAGTTTTCTCAAAACAGCATTTTTGGATACTTATGTACATTTTTTTCAGAAACTATGAGAGCTAGAAAGCTGAAATTTTCAGCACATATACACAACACATAGTTGAACTTTCTGAACCACAATCGTGATATTATAGTATATATTGATGATATCAAGAAAGCCACAACATTGCAAATTTTCCACATTTTTACTTCATTGAATTTGAAAATATGTTTCTTTTTTAATTTCTACTAAAATTGTATCATAGCTAAATAACTGAGGTTCAGAAGATAGCGGATTATACTAAGAACAAATATGCTTAAGTGTGATTATATATTGCAAGTAGTATCAGAGAAAAAGCTACACGATTTCACATGTTTTAAGATTAATTTATAATACAGTTCTAGTAAATGAAAGTTTATAGACTTAACCACATAAGCTATTAATACAAACAACCACTTGAAATAATTGTTAAGATTTATAGAATAATTCATACAAAATTTCTATAAAAACAATTGAATACTTTAAGAGTAGTGGTAATTCAATTCACTTAAGGTGTAATTTCCGTATGTTCAGAGTACCTTGTCCCCTTAAATGGCATACAGTAATGACTGACTCCAATCTATCGAGATGCATTAAAGTTAAACTTTTAAAATATTTTGCCGTTTATAGCTATCTTCAGGGAAAAATAAGCCAGAAAAGTAATGAACCTAGAGCAAAATACTTTGAGCAGAGCCTAAGGTAATGTTTGATCACCTCATACCATATCGCCTGAAGCGCCTTTGTTGGATTCCCAACTGGTTGCCAAATAAGGGGAAGGCTTGCCGAATTATACTTGCTGGATAACTACGTCATCTCATCCATAGCCCACCCAATACATCCAAACAGCCAGTACATGTGATATTAATTAACAATAATTTTGATGAATCTGCTAACAAATTAGAGTTTTATTCGATGTATTCAAGGTTAACATGTTATCAATGAATCTGAACATGTTTAATGAATAAATTCTTCTTACACGCATACAGGCAGATTGGAGACTCTAGAAAAGGAGAGTAGGGCCCTACAAGCAGCAGGATATAAGGTGTTAATTATACTGTGTAAAGAAAGAAAAAAACCCGACAAACTTATAATTTATACTGATACCAGCAAAAGCTTCCCTGAGTAGCATTTATGAGGTGCTATTTAAGGAACCTAAAATATGTTCACTATCATTTCCTTCTATTCATGTTCATTTGAATTAATAAATTAACACTCCACTAACCACGGTTTCTTAACCACTTAATGACTAACGTAGTGAATTCGTTTCAACACTGATTTTTTTCTATTTCTTATTGAAGCTCGTGCACTTTGCGATTCCATTAACGACTAATAAACTTGTTATCAGTCTGTGTGTGAGGGGGGGGGGATAGCATAACTCAAAAACGAAAATGTCATTAGTTTTATCAAACTTGGTATTTAGGCTTAATATCTCCCAGAGATGAGACACGAGGATTTTCAAGAAAATTCCCTACACGAAACTACCAATTGCGTGGAAAAATGTTCGAAAAATTTCTCAACAATCGCTAACGATTTTGATTAAAATACCTTATGTTAAATATATTTACATTATAAATAAAGTATATCTTGAATTTCTTGGGAATAACTTCTCTTCATTCTGAATGACTTTTGCATAATTTGTAAACCGTAAGAAACAGACAAAAACTTGTTACACCAAAAATTAGATCTCGTCAACACACAATTTATGTCCTTAACATTTTTATAGTGGAATCTAACCGTTTCTGAGATATTCTTTGTTTTTCGTTTCAGTTTCCAAATACTTGAACTTTTATCAAACAGAGGTCATCCCTGTTAGATTTGTTTTACCCCTGGCTATATAAACAAACCAATTCCATTGACAATCGTAGAGCGACAGCTTTTAAAGCATTTGGCTATCCTTTAGCATAATATATTCCTTCTACTTATGTATAAGGAACTAAGTAACAAAACCATTCTGCTAATGTTTATCTCGATTAGTATGGAGTAGAAAGAATACATTTTTGTAGTACTTTGTAGAATAGGTAGACAAAATCATGAAAATGGAACAGATCAGAAGTTCTTTTTTTAAACAAAGTTGTCGATATTTTCCATCAATGATGCACAAATTATTGGAAGACTTACTAAGTGATCGTAGCTTATCCTATTACTAATATACATTATGTAGCTTAACGTCCTTTAACCTGGTTGGTCACTCGCCTTTCACCTAGACGGACCGGGTTCGATCCCAAACGACTGTATGTGGTGCTCCATCTTCATTATGTACCATCATCACCTGCGGTGCCACAAGTAGTAAAAGCGGGCGTTAAACACTACCAGGGGTGAAATGATTCTCAAATGATCTCGGGGTCCATGCATAGTCTTCTCAGGATAAGGAAAACCCCGAAAAAACCTTATCCAGGTAACTCACCCTAAGTGAGATTCGGACTAACGACCTTTTGAATGCGAGACAGATACGCTACCACCACACTACCCAGGCGGGCTCTATTACTATATTGGTTTTTAATTCAATTCATTTTGAAAAAAGTTTGCTCGCAAATTCATGTGGATCAAAGATGGTATTATTGCAAAGATACGTAACTATAGAAATTTATCACAGAACAGTGATTTAAAGAGCTCCACCCTTATTTATTAGAATATTTAATTATAGTAGAATGCTGTAATTTAAGTAGTGTCAAATATCGTTTGACATAATATTCAGGCTTCAAATATTATTCCACTTCCCATGATTGGTGAAATAAATATTTAGAAATCTTTAAAATGTCAAAGTAAAACGAACTCACAAGGCCAATACTAAAGTGACTAAATAATCATAAACAAGATATCGAACAGGTAGCAGGCTATAGAATGTTCGTTTTTTGTTTTGTTTTTATAAAAATACAGTTTGTATTTCTTTTTTACTTTCTCTACACTCACAATGTACATAGTGAATAGAGAATGTATTGCACTCCACCAAAAAATTCGATACCGAGATTTCACCGGAAATATGTTTTAGGGTCCCCTGTATCCAAAAAAAATATTCTCAAAAAAAGATCCGTGTGTGTGTGTATGTTCGTGTGTCTGTGAACACAACTCAAAAACGAAAAGTCGGTAAAATACCAAACTTGGTATTTAAGTTTAGTATCTTCCAGGGATGCGACACGAAGATTTGGAGAAAAATCCCCCCACCCCAAACTACCCTTTACATGGAACTTTTTTCGAAATTTTTGATTTTCTAAAAAATGACTAACGATTTTGAATAAAATATCGTATATTAAAGTTATTTACCTGACAAATAAAATGTATATTCTGAAATTTCTGGGAATAGCCTCTGAAGACTACTTTATTCTGGATGAATTTTTCATAACTACTAAACCGTAAGAGATGGACAAAAACTTAACCCATAAAAATGTAGAGCACGTTAAAACACACAATTTATGTTGCATACATTTTTTTCGTGGAGTTGATCGTTTTTGAGATATTCCTTTTTATTGGTTTCAGCTTTGAAAACTTACACTTTTCTCATACAGGAATTTGTCAACTCCTGTCAATACAAACAAAGGAACATCAGTCACATAGCAACCAGCTTTTGGCTTTCACTTTAACCTATGGTACTCCCTTATTTCGTTTCTACTTGCTATAAAGCAAGAAATAAGATTATTTCTGCTAATTTTTCTCGATTAGCATGAAATAAATAAAAGATAAGCTTATTAACAATAATAATTTACAGAGATATAGAGAGTCATGTGAGTGTAACACGTCAGAATTTTACTTTCTCTATGCGCACTATGTACATAGTGTATAGAGAAAGTATTGCACTCCACCCAAAAATTCGATACCGAGATTTCACCGGAAATATATGTTTTAGGGTCCCCAATATCCAAAAAAAGCATTTTCACAAAAAGGTCCGTAGGTGTGTGTGTGTGTGTGTGTGTGTGTGTGTGTGTGTGTCCGTGTGTGTGTCCGTGTGTCTGTGAACACGATAACTCAAAAACGAAAAGTTGGTAAAATACCAAACTTGGTATTTAAGTTTAGTATCTTCCAGGGATGCGACACGAAGATTTTGAGAAAAATCCCCCACCCCCAACTACCCTTTACATGGAACTTTTTTCGAAAATTTTGATTTTCTCAAAAATGGCTAACGATTTTGATTAAAATTTCGGATATTAAACATATTTACCTGACAAATGAAATGTATATCTTAAATTTTCTGGGAATAGCCTCTGAAGAGTAGTTTATTCTGGATGAATTTTACTAAATTTTGAATGACTGCTAAACCGTAAGAGATGGACAAAAACTTACTGCACAAAAAATGTGGAGCACTTTAAAACACACAATTTATGTTATATACATTTTTTCGTGGAGTTCTTCGTTTTTGTGACATTTCTTATTTTTGGTTTCTGCTATGAAAAACTTATACATTTCTCATACAGGGATTTGTCAACTGCTGTCCAAACAAACAAAGGAACTTCAGTGACATAGCAACCAGCTTTTGATTATCACTTTAACCTATGGTACTCCCTTATTTCACCTCTACTTACAAGGAAGCAAGTAATATGGCTATTTCTGCTAATATTTTCTGATTAGCATAAAGTAAATAGAAGTATAAGCTTTTCAAGAATAATTTGTAGCAAGGATATAGAGAAAGTCATGTGAATGGTACACATCAGATTTTTTCTTTTTCCTATTTACTTTCTCTACACATACTATATACATAGTGTATAGGTAAGGTATTGCATTCCACCCAAAAATTCGGTACAGAGATTTCACCAGAAGTATACGTTTTAGGGTCCCCTGTATCCTTTCAGAAAAAGGTCCGTGTGTGTCCGTGTATCTACGAACACAAAACTCAAAAACGAAAAGTAAATACCAAACTTGGTATTTAAGTTTAGTATTTTCCAGGGATGCGACACGAAAATTTTGAGAAAAATCTTCCCATATCCCAAACTACTCTTCTTTTTCAAAAATGGCAGTAACGATTTTGATTAAAATACGTAAATTAAACACATTATATGGCAAATAAAATGTCTATTTTGAATTTTCTGGGAATAGTCATTAAAGACCTCGTTATTCTGAATGAGTTTTGCTTAATTTTGTGTAACTGGTAAATTGTAAGAGATAGACAAAACGTACTTCACAAAAAATGTAGATCACGTTAAAATACACCATTTATGTCATATACGTTATTTTCTTTAAATTGACTATTTCTGAGATATTCCTTGTTATTTGTTTCAGATGTAAAATACTTAATTTTTTTCTCACACGGATTTCATCCACATGGCAACCAGCTTTTAAAGGATTTGACTATCGTTTTAGTCTAGTGTATTCTCTTATTTTCCTTCTACTTATAAGTAAGCAAGTAATTAAGACAATTTCTGCTAATGTTTATCTCGATTATTATAAAGTAGATAGAAGAATATGCTTTTTGACAACAATTTGTTACAGCGATGTCGAGAAAGTCATGTGAATGGAACAGATCATCTTTTTTTTTTCATTTTTTCAACATTTCCTTTGTTTTTCTATTTGATTATCGGTTTGCATTTTGCTTCTAATACACACATATACACATTTACAAACACCCAAGCCCAAGGAGGGGCTCGAACTTAGTTGGGCACTTCCCCTGCCGTTAAATAGGCAGAGGTGTTCAGAGTTCACAAACTCGCATGGGTTATGATTGGCTCTGCCTGAGCTAAAGGAAATGCCCCATTTTATGGAAATCTGTTCATCAAGCGACACGGATGTAATTTAGGCTGATGTATTTGCGAAATTTGGAAAATCCATAGTATGCAAGATATATTATTAAAACGTAAAGTATATCAGTTATTACACACAATAATAGTGATTATTTGGCACGTATCAACATTCTATATTCTATAGTAATTTAAATAATAACGTTATACTCTAAATTCATAGTTCTAATAAAAATTACCCCGTGATGCATTTTTAAAAGTATTCAAATAGAATATTTACTTTTATTGCAAATTAGTTTGTTAATAGAAAAGTACTTCACTCCTCCCAAAAATTCGATACCGAAATTTCACCAGAAATACACGTTTTAGGGTTTCATGTATACAGAAAGCATATTTAGATAGCTTGTGTCCTTGTGCCTGTAAACCCGATAACTTAAAAACGAAAAGGCCTTAAAATATCAAACTTGGTGTTTAAATTAATTATATTCCAAAGAGACGACACGAAGATTTTGAGAAAAACCTCTCACGCCAATTACCCTTTATATGGAAAATATTTCGAAAAGTTATTTTCTCAAAATTAGAGTATGGAAGAGTGTTGGAAAAGTTATAAACGCGTTAAATGGAAAATTAGGAATTTTATTAAAGTTTAGAATTCATATAATTTTATTATGAAATTAATTTAAATTTAAAATTTTTCACAGTTTTTGGTCAAAAGTCATCACCTTAACATAGGAATCCCAATATGTGCTCAAATAAATAATTAACAATTAGTCGAGATTATAAGGCAGCTTATGAACATAAAAGTTTACAAAAAGGTACACAGCAGAAATGATGCACTCCAGATAAGTAGATTGTAATAGATCGTAACCTCTTGACCTCTGCCCAATAAACATGCCAAAGTTCAGCTTACATTCGTGGCTGCATGCATTTCACTACAAATTCTATAGTTTCAAAGTGCCACAACACGCGGCTATAAATATGCACGGCATATTAATTTAGAAACCCACTCGAAAATGTGGATGACGTATATAAAAAATGTCATGTGTTCCATTCACATGACTTTCTCTACATCTCTATAACTAATTATAGTTAATCTTATTCTTCTATCTACTTCATGCTAAAATATTAGCAGAAACAGTCTTATTTAATTCCTTGTAAGTAGAAGGTTAATAAGGGAATACACTAGGCTAAACCGATAGTCAAATGTTTTAAAATGTGGTTGCTATGGGATTGAAATCAGTTTCTTTGCGTGGCTGGGAGTTGACAAGTTCTCGTATGAGAAAAGCTCAAGTATTTTAAAACTGAAATCAATATCAAGGAATATCTCTAAAACAACTAACTCCATGAAAAAAATTTACATGACATAAATTGTGTGTTGTACCGAGATCTGCGTATTTTGTGAAATAAGTTATTATCTATCTCTTGCTGTTTACCAGTTATGCAAAATTCAATAAAATCATCCAGAATAAAGAGGCCTTCAGGGGCTGTTTCCAGGAAATTTAAGATATACATTTTATCTGTCATGGAAATATCTTAAATATAGGATATTTTAATCAAAATCGTTAGCTAATTTTGAGAAAACTATTTTTTCTATGTAAAGGGTAGTTTTTACTGGGAGGAATTTCTTCAAAATCCTCGTGTCGCATCCTTGGAAGATACCAAACCTAAATACAAAGTTTGGTATTTAATGCTCTTTTCGTTTTTGAGCTATGCTGACCCAGACACACTCAGACCTTTTTGTAAAAACTCTTTTTTATTCACAGGGACACAGCAGGTGTATTTCCGATGAAATCTCAGTATCAAATTTTTGGGTGCATTACAACTCCTCTATACACTACATACATAGTAGATGCGCATACACAAAGTAAAAATTGTATACGTTACTTTCATATTACTTTATCTGCCTCATTGTAAAAAATGTTGTTCTATCTACTTAATGATAATCAAGATAAACGTTAGCAGAAATGTTCTTATTTACTTCGTTATAAGTAGGAGGGAAATAAGGGAATACACTAGAATAAAGCTTGGTCAAATCTGTTAAAAGCTGGTCGCTACGTGATTAAAGTTCAGTCCTATTTGCATGGCCAGTTGATAGATTCTCGTATGAAAAAAAAAAAAAAAAAAAGCTTAAGTATTTTAAAATTAAAACCAATAACAGGGAATATCTCGGAAATGGCTAGCTTTACAAAAAGCTGTATAGGATATAAACTGTGTGTTTTAACGAATTCTACAGTTTTTGTTATGCAAGCTTGTGTCAATGTACCTCTTACGGTTTACCAACTATGCTAAATTCATTCAGATGGGGCAATTCCTGAGAAATTCAGGATATATTATAAATATTTTATCACTAAATATATTTTGTATACCGTATTTTAATCATTTTTTTTTAGAAAATCGGTATTTTCGAAACTTTTTCCATGTAAAGAGTAGTTTAGGGTGAGAGGATTTTCTTGAAAATTTTCGCTGAACTTAAATATCAAGTTTGGCATTTAACAGACTTTTAGTTTTTGAGTTACCGTGTTCACACCCATCCACACCCACGGATCTTTTTCTAAAAATACGTTTATAAATATAGAACCTAAAGAATGCATTTCCAGGAATCTCGATAACGAATTTTTTGATGGAATGCAATGCCTTCTCTACCTTATGCACTATGTACTAAGTAGAGAAGATGATAACAATAATATGAGTATAACAAAGGCACATAAAAGTCTGGAGCAAAGTTGCACTATAACAAAAAGTATAAATTATATATCAAATGTCAACTATAACAAGCGTAGTTAACTTGTAACGAAACTTTGAGTAAATATTATAAATTCTTAACAATGACATTAAATGTCTAAAGAATGCCTCCTAAAGTATTAACAGTAATAGAAATATTACCCCAACTCTCTAAAATCTCCATTAACGCAAACAATAAATAATAATTCCCACAGCTACGTTACAACCATTTAGAAGTTTCAACACGTAGAGATTATGTTTAGCCTGGGTTTCACATATATAATAGAATTGAACTTACCGTTTTGTATCCCCCGGAAAAGTCCAAAAGCTCTTTAAATAATTGGCAACAGACATTTACACGAAAAACAGAGCACAGCCGACTTCAAAGTCACGGTCAGCGAGACCTGCATATATGTAATAAGTATTAACAATTAACCAGCATCCTTACGCCATTGAAAACGCGCCCTTTGGGATCTAAGCGAACTGCTGGCCATAAGCGAACAACTACCGCACCACTTCAGAACACCGAGTTCTACTGATCTTCCAAGTGGGAAGTTTACAAAGCCTGCCTAGTAAGAAAAATAGTCCACTGAGTGAGACATGTATGAAAATTGACCAAAATTATGAAAAATTAAAAGTCAACTTTTTCACAATAAAATAGCATTAATTCTAATCTTTAAGAAAGTGCATTGTTTTTACTTTCTCTATACGTGCTATGTATATAGTGTATAGAGAAGGTATTACACTCCACCAAAAATTCGATCCCGAGATTTCACCGGAAATATATGTTTTAGGGTCCCCTGTATCCAAAAAAGCATTTTCAGAAAAAGGTCCGTGTATGTGTGTCCGTGTGTCTGTGAACACGATAACTCAAAAACAAAAAGTCGGTAAAATACCAAACTTGGCATTTAAGTTTAGTATCTTCCAGGGATGCGACAAGAAGATCTTGAGGAAAATCCCCCCACCCCAAACTACCCTTTACATGGAACTTTTTTCGAAAATTTTGATTTTCTAAAAAATGGCTCTAACGATTTTGATTCAAATATGGTATATTAAAGATATTTACATGACAAATAAAATGTATATTTTGAATTTACTGGGAATTTACTGAAGACTACTTTATTCTCGGTCAATTTTATGAAATTTTGCATAACTGCTAAACCGTAAGAGATGGACAAAAACACAGCAAATGTAGAGCGCCTTAAAACACACAATTTATGTTATATAAATTTTTGATTGTTTTTGAGATATTCCTTTTTTTTTCAGCTATAGAGACTTATAGTTTTCTCATACAGGACTTTGTGAACTCGTGTCCATATAAACAAAGGAACTTCAGTCGCAGAGCAACCAGCTTTTGACTATCACTTTAACCTATGGTACCCCCTTATTTCGCTTCTACTAACAAGGAAGCAAGTAATAAGGCTATTTCTGCTAATTTTTGCTCCATTAGATGAAGTAAATAGAATAATTTGTTGCAGTGATATAGAGAAAGTCATGTGAATGGAACACATCAGATTTTTTTCCACTTGGTACACTTTAACTACCAATTACTGAAGCTATAATGGAAAGGCGCATGTTTATTAATAGGCTCGTCAAACTTAAAACCTTGTTTTCTCTTATTTTATAAACACTTTCTCATACTAAAATGCTCCACACAATGCAATTATTTTATTAATTTGTTGCAACGTTTTTATGCTACCTCTCACACGTACATTCAAGAAAATAGTCACATTGATTTTAGAAATATTGCTCCATTTTGAAAAAAGAAATTTTAATTTTAAAAAGACAAGTGTTTTGGACAGCATAAAATGTAAATGCTTTCTACAATAATTATGGTTAGTATAAAATATGCTATAAAAGACATATTTGTAAACCTATTTACTGTAGAACTTGAAATTATGTCATTTTTTTAAAAAATGCATCATGTGACTTATTTTTATAAGAACAATGAATTTGGGCAATACAAGAGCATTATTTAAATAGCAGTGTGAGATAAAATTGTTATACATTACAAAAATATCACTACTATTATGCATAATAATTTGTTAACATTTCAATTTAATTATCTTACATACTGCGGATTTTCCAAATTTCACATATGCGTTACTGTAAGAAGCAATGAACAGTTTACACTTGTTGCCCTGGCGATGAGTTGCGGCACGAATGAATATTTTGGTGCCTTACGAATACATTTTAAAGGCAATTTTCGTTATATTTTAAAAGAAAAATTGTGTCCAAAATTCACGGTTGATCAGTGTGAGCATCAACATTTGAGAGCGCTCCATGCTTTAACAAGAAACCTTCGAGTTTTACATTTAATTGCAAAATTGATTCAAAATGTCGATCCCCTATGGTTATTCTAGATTCTGATGATTAGTTGCATAATTATTAGGACATAAAAAATAATCTGAAACGAAAGAGGCTCATCTACGTTTATGAATTCAGGTCAGCTTTTGAAAAATCTGACTTTCTCTACATCTCGTAATAAATTATTTTTAAAAACTTATTCTTCTACCTGCATCATGATAATCGAGATAAACATTAGCAGGAATTGGTTATTACTTAGTTCCTTGTAAGCAAAAGGAAATAAGGTAATACACTAGGCTAAAGCAATAGTCAATTGAAACCAATAACAAGGCATATTTAGGAAATGGTTAACTTCACAAAAAATTGTATAAGACATAAATTGTGTATTTTAATGAACTCTACATTTTTTGTTAGTAATCTTTGTCTATCTCTTGCGGTTTCCCAGTTTTTCAAAAACCATTCAGTATAAAAAGGACTTCAGTAAATTCTAAATATATGTACATTTTATTTGTATATTTAACATAAGATATTTTAATCGTTAGGGCCCTTTTGATAAAAGCAAAATTTTCGACATTTTTCCATGTTAAGGTATTTTTTTAAATATTCGTGTCACATCCTTGGAAGATGCTGAACTTAAACATCAAGTTTTGGTATTTAACCGACTTTTCGCTTTTGAGCTATGTTCACAGACATGCAGACACAGGAAACACACAAATGGAGTTTTTCTTAAAATGCTTATTTTATATAGGGGACCCTTAAACGTGTATTTCCAATGAAATTTCGGTATCAAATTTTAGTGGAATACAATACCCTCTCTACCTATGTTCTTGTACTAAGTAGATAAAGTAATAGTCCCTCTGTCATTCCAAAGCATACTAAACGTTGTCGTGTTCTTTTGAACTCAGTGTACGGAGGTTGTTCAATGAGTACCCGTTGTATGGTGTTACTAAGGTAAATTGGTGTTGCCCTCGTGTACTGTCATTTGTTACTCATCGTAAAAACAAATTTGGTACTAATGCATAGGCTAGTTTGGATTTGGCTGCCATTTCAATTTAAGGTGTTTTCGCTTAAATGGAAAAATTCCAGCTTCGTTCAGTGATTAGCTTTTATTTTTTGATGGGAAAACCTGGGAGAAAATAAAATGGAAACTGAATCCTTTTTTGGGGGATTTTTCTCCTTCTTTGACAACAATTAGTTGTTAGTTCAACGACTTTAGACGTGGTGAAGAGTGCTCAGAACGCTCGGCAGATGTGGTTGCCGAGGTAACCATTGAAAAAGACAACGATATGATTCTCCCTGATTGTAAAACGAAAGTTCCTAAAATGGCAGAGGCCTTAGATGTTCCAATGCAATTCTTATTTTGCATATGCTGGAGATGAAAAGTTTATCGGTGCGGCAATTGCTTTCAATTGACAGCTATCTATTTAAGCACAACTAAAGGATTTGCACCGAGGTCTGGATTTATCAATGTTCTCCAGAAACAAACAACAATTAAAAAAAAACCGTATTCGCTCTGGACCCTGCAATTACTTCATCCCAAACACGAAGAAATAGTTCGCAGGAACAAAATCTAGATAAATGAGATCATCATCGAGACAAAGGTGTGTCTTGCAGAGCTTGATAATTATTTATGGAGGCGTTAAAAACGGCAGGAACGTTTGGAGAAGTGTATATCCCTAAAAAGGGCACTATGTTGAGAAATAAATAATTTGTGTTTGAAAACAATGGCGTCTACATTCTTAATACGGATACTTATAGAACCACCCTCGTAGAGTGATAGAGCAACCAGCTAGTGACCGGCTTTGGTGTTGAATTTTTCAGTTTGAGTCTACCTATCTAACTCCTGTCCTACACATGGCTTCTGTGAAAAAAATACTTAAATTAACACATTTTGGCATTTGATAGTGAAAAAGTATTGTAATAAGATGAGAGGTTTGTGCGCGACACGAAATACACGTAGACTCGACAGTGAGCAAAGGTGGACAGACAGGTAAATAACTAAAAACAGCGCACCCAAAAGAAACGCGGCTGGGAACGTACACGCTACTCATTTGCCTCTTTACCATCAACGTTTACGTCGGAAGTCAACACAGACACTGGGCATTCAACTACGTAAGACTAAAGTAAAAGGGGTAAATATGGGAACATACTACGCTAAAGTGGCACTCAAATCTTTTAAAAGCAGGCCGCTATGTGAACAATGAAATGGTTAGCTCTACAAAAAATGCATGGGGCATAATTTATGTTTTCACCATATATATACCTATATTTGTTGTTGTAAGTTTTGGCCTATTCTTATAGTTTACCAGTTTAAAAAGTCATTCAGAATAAAAAGGACTTCAGAGGTTAATTCCCAAAAAAAATCAGAATGTACATTTTATTTACAAGGTTTGTCTTTGGTTCGCGATATTTTAATCAAAATCACTAGTCATTTTTTTAGCAAATCGAAAATGTTATACGTAAAGGGTAATTTGGCGCTATTTTCCTGAAAATCATCGTGTGGCATCCTTGAAAGATATGAGCTTAAATACCACGTATGGCATTTAACGGACTTTTCTTTTTAAGTTATGTTGTCCATAATTACGCACACAAACACACACATACACATATGCATACACACTTACACTGACTTTTTTTTAAAGCAAATCAAAACATGCATTTCTGGTGAAATCTCGGTTTCGAACTTTTTGGTGGAATACAATACATTCCCTACCTACTACGCATAGGTATTGTATATACGTACAACGTTTGATTAAATCAAACAACGTTTTAATTTAATCGACCTGGAGTATTTTATGGACAATGATCTGAAACTTGTGGTGGCAATCATTGATTTATACCTATCGTAGTTGAATTTCCTTCTTTCAATAATGGAACTATATCGAGCACATGTGAGTCATATCAAAAGATACAAGCAGCTCTCGATTATAGACTCAGTAGTAATACATTTTGGAACGCACTGTACCTACCTTGACCAAGAGGACGTCCTCGGTCGCTCGCAATGTTTTCCGAGACACAGACAAATTATTAGAAGCTTCCTTTGTGAGGGCATCATCAGAGCGCTTTGGCAAAACAACAAACACTGTCCCTCGAGGCAAGGAATTTTATTTGCTGAGGCATTCAACCCAATAAGGCGAAATGGTCAGCTGATGTTTCAATAACACTCAGGAATTCCTGCTACTGGTCCCGGCCACTTGCATTCTCTTTTATATATTAGTTTCACAACACAGCAGCAAATTCCTGAAGACCTTGCCTGTCTGGTAATTATTACTAGAGCCCGGGTTTTCGGGGGGCATAAACCTTCATTTTAGATTTCTTGTTTCTCTAGCACGTATGTACATAATAGATAGACAAGGTTTTGCATTCCATCCAAAAATTCTATACCTATATTTCATCGCAAATATATATTTTAAGAACACTCTGGATCCAAAATAGAACATTTTTAGAAAAACGTTAGCATCTGTCTGTATATAGCCTGTCTGACTGACTGACTGACTGACTGTGGACAGCACAAGGAAAAGTCTCCGTTATATACCAAACTTAGTACTTAAGTTCAGTATCTCCCAAGGATGCAACATGAAGATTTTCAAGAAAATCACCCCATTCCAAATATGTTTTTGAAAATGTTGACTCTATCAAACGGTTTTGATTAAAATGTCGTATTTTCAAGACATTTACATGACGAATAAAATGTATGTCTTGAATTTCTTCGGAATAGATTCTGAGGATCTGGTCATTCTGGATACATTTTTCTGAAATTTGCATAACTGGTAAACCGTAAGAGATAGACAAAAACTTACAAAAAGTATAGATATTGTTGAAGAAAACAGTATATGTCATATACATTTTTCGCAGAGTTAACCGTTTCCGAGATATCCCGTGTTATTTTTTTTTCAATGTTGAACTACTTAAACTTTTCGATATCAGGAAGACATCTTCTTTTCGTCTCTCTTTTTTTTACTCCCAACAAGCAAAGAGAACATAATTTCAATTGTTTCACATAGAGAATGGCTTTTGAAATATTGTATTGTCGCTTTAGCCTAGTGTATTCCTTTATTTTCCTTCTACATGCTTACAAAGAAGAAAATAATTAAACCAATTATGCTAATGTTTAGCTCAATCAGCATGAAGTAGATAGAAGAATAATATTTTGTAGGAAAAGTTTGTTTGCGGAACAGCTAGAGGAAGCTATGTGAATGGAACAAATCAGTTTTTTTTTTAAATTAGAAGTTATTCACTATCTGATTTTTATTATCGAATATCAATGTTTTTTTTTTATGCTTAGTTTTATGTAATGTTTGATTTGTTTCATTTCTTGCTGAAACTAATCGTTTGCTGGAGGAGAATCTAAATTGTTTTCGAAAATTTGTTTCTCAAAAATGGCTATAACGGGTTTTATTAAAATACCTCATTTTAAAGAAGCATGAAAAACAAAATATATACCTTGATTTTTGGGGGGAATAGCCTTTGAAGTCCTCTTCGATCTGAATGACTTTTGGAAATGAGGTAACCGTGAGAGATAGACAAAAATATGGATCTCGTTAAAACACATAATTTATGCCAAATACACTTTTTGAAGAGTTAACGATATTTGAATGTTCAATGTTATTTGTTTTAATTTTAAAATACTTACATTTTACTCAAACATGAAGTTGTCTGTATTTCATTATGTTTACTCTTGGCCTCGCAAAGAGAACTGAATTTCAAATTCAGTCGCATAGCGACAGCTTTTCAAACATTAGACTATCGTTTTAGCCTCGTGTAGCTTTACTTCTTTTCTTCGTAATAAGACCATTTCTGCTAAAGTTTATCTCGATGAAGTAACAATAGTTTGTTTTGCAGAATAGGTACGAGAAAGTCGTAGAGAAAGTCATGTGAATGGAATACAAGATTTTTTCACAAAAGTTTACATTGACAAATATATCCAAATACACACGGAGAATTGCTTTACTGTTTCTTTTTAGATTAATATTATTATTATTATTATTATTATTATTATTATTATTATTATTATTATTTACAATAAATAATTGCTTACGCGCCCAAAACTGTTAGCGTAAAGTTTTCCTAGTATCACATTCTTGTAGTAAAGAAAAATTCTTCCAATGGAAAAGATAATTTTTTTTTTTTTTTTATAAAAATACAGTTCCGGAGGGTTGGCAGGACTCCAGTGCTGTATTCCTTTTTCCACTTTTTTCCCCGTTTCCAACATTTCCTTAGTTGATCTATTAATTAAACGTTTTTCTTTTTACATTTGTATACACGTTTACAAACACACAAACACTCGTGTCCAAGGCGTGACCCACGATCCCCTGCACCACGAAGCACCAAAGCGAGGCACTTTAGCGAGCGCGGCCACGGGGACCTTCGTAAATGCATCAGTTGAGCTGCAATCATTGCTTCATTGAAGCATATAGCTAATGCAGCAGGTTCTAGGCCTCTAGAGGAATTTCCTGTATACTTTTCTCCTTGTAATACTAAAATGATGACTTACATTGTCTTCAAAGCACAGTTACATTTAAGAATCTTCTCAAACTTTGACGAATATGCAACTCATTCTCCAGTATTTATTTTATGGAAATAATGGCGAATGATAATATTCAGAGCACCAAGAAGTGGCAGGATTGCGCTTTCGAACCGATGAATAACTTCTGATACAAACCAAAAATGTGTCTTAATATATGTAAGGCAAGCGAAAAGTGTAGGACACTCCAGCGATTTCTTGGCCTTGGTAATGCAGAAATATTTTGTTTCATGCAAGTCGTTGACGGGCTTAAATGGGAAAATAGCAGTTTTCTTTTGAAGAAGGCAAACATTAGTTTATGAGTCAACCCTTCGTTAAATTGTACATATCTAAATAGGAATTTAGGTTTCAAATGTAACTCCCTACTGCCTGTTTATATAGCTACTTGAAAAACAAATTAAAATGTATAACTTTTAGGCAAAGCAATCAATGGTTGCGATTTTTTTGTTTTCCTGTTGATTTGCAGATATACGCACATACACACATTTACAAGAACACAAACACCCATACCTAAGGCGTGACTCAAATTCACGATACCTCGATGTACGTTCTCTCTTTGTCTTTTTAGTAAAGACCTGCCTGGTGGTGAACCTCAACTTTGGTCAGACTAAGCTAATCGGTTGTTTTTAAATGTGTGTCATTCAAATAACTTCTACACATTCTGTAACAAACTAATCTTGTAAAAGCATATTCTTCTATCTATTTTATGCTAATCGAATATTAGGGAGATAAGCATTAGCAAGATGGTCTTAATACTTAGTTCTTTGTACAAGAGATATAAGGGAATATGTTTTGATAGTGCTTAACGCCCGCTTTTACTACTTGTGGCACCACAGGCGATGATACTGGTGATACATGAATGAAGATAGAGCACCGGTGGAATGCGATGGCGGGGGGAACCGGAGAACCCGGAGAAAATCCGCCCCTGCGCCGCTTTGTCCACCACAAATCTCACTTCCGGTCGCTTGGATCGAACGCGAGAGGTGAGAGGCGAGTGGTCTAACCGCGCGGTCTTAATAAGGGAATAGGATAGGCTAGCGATAGTCAAATATTTTTAGATCTATCGCTGTGTTATCCAATTGGGATTTCATTCTCTTTGCATGACCAGGATGAAAAAAGGTGAATAACGAAATTGGAAATTTAAAAACCAATAACAAAGAATATCTCAGAAATGGTTAAAACCACAAAAATGTACCTATATGACATAAAGGTGTGCTTTAACTTTTTGTGTATTAAGTTTTTGTCTGTCTTATAACCATAAGACAGTTATGCAAAAGTCATCCAGAATGAACTAGGCTTCTGAGACCATTCCCAAAAAATTCAAGATATACATTTTGTTTGTGATTAAAATATCTTATGCATATGTTATTTTAATTAAAATTTCTTTGGGCCATTTTTAAGAAAATTAAAATGTTCGAAATATTATTTTCCATGTAAACGGTGGGGAATTTTCTTCGTGTCGCATCCTTGAAAGATGTACTTAAATACAAATGTTGGTATTTAACGGATTTTTCACATTTGAGTTATGCTGTTCACGTGCACTCGGATACACACACATACATAAAACTTTTTCTAAAAATTTTGGTTTTTTGGAGTCACAGGATTTAAAAAATTGTATTTCCGGTGAAATTTCGAAAAATAATATTTGGGTAAAATCCGTTACCTTCCCTACCTACATTGTGAAGAAAGTAAAATATTAGTATTTCAAAATGTACAGAAACATGTTCGTGTGCATTACTGAAAAATTTTGTACTATACACATATTCTATTGTTGTACAATACTGGATCAAGTACGAAACGAAGATATAAGATCAGAATTAAAATATTCTACATTAAGAAACGTATACAAGAAAAAGTAATAATGCATACAACTTATTAAAAGAAAGGGAAATAAAAATAGTCAAACAAATAATAAAATAAGCCAGAAGGAAGAAAAGAATTAGCATGACCTAGGAAAAAATGTGAGGGTGGAAAAGGTTGCAAGCCTAATCCCTTGTAGTGAAGAAGAAGAAGAAAGATGAATATTGCAATGCGATGTTCTATTCTAAGACTTAAAAATACACGTAAAATCGTTTCTGACTTGTGTCTTGCAATGTTGCTAATGTTACCCAGGTATTAAATATCTCGTTTGAACAATTTTCTTTGAAATACGAACGTCTTTACCGGCGTATATGCGGTTGTTTTTTAAGACTTAAGCCGCCATAAAAAGGAATAAAATTGTTTCAAAGGTGAGATCAGCTTTTCTGAAATATTTGCTATGTTACAGGAAAACTATTTTTCGCAACCGCTTCTGGAAAGTTACTATTAGGTTTCACGCAGCTGACAGAAACAAAGTTAAAGTATGCGAAATGGCTGGAGCATTTTGACTCCAAGAGGGCACTTGCCGCGTCCCTAACGATAATCGACGTCATACATCAGTTTCACCTATCATTTATCTTGCACTCGCTCTGTGAGCAAGACAGGGGCCACTAAAATATTAAGTGGAAAAACAACGCAGGTGCAGTGGATTCTTTCTGTGCTCATAGTGGAATGAGTTCATGAGATGAATACCAGATGGCAGAGGTTTATAAAGTGGTAGTAACTCTTGGTTTATGGTTTAGTATCCTAAAATACAGAAAGCATCAGATCTAAATTGTTTTAAAACGACTTCGAATCAAGCTGTGGACGTTGTTGAGCAGATCTGTGTGATCCGAAGATATAGTTTTCAACGTCAATAAACGATCATCAACAAAAGCTCATGGTCAATGTGGATTGGACAGTTACTCAGGAACATCTAGCCCATCAAACAACCCATCAGATCTCTCTTAAAGGTCTTTTATTCTAAATTACCTAACGTTTCAGGAGCTCTGGTGTACAAATTGGAAGAAACAAGCCGTCAAACAACCAAGACTAAAGAGAAAAGTACCTCATTCACCTGAAATATATTTAGAGGGGCCCTAAATTAAAAATCATTTTCAGAAAAATATTAACGTGTGTGTGTGTGTGTGTGGACAGCACTCAAAATCGAAAAGTCGGTTAAATAACAAACTTTACGTTTATTATCTTTCAAGGATGACACACGAAGGTTTTCAGAAAAATCTCCCCACCCCAGAGTATCCTTTACATGGAACATTTTCCGAACTTGTCGATGACTAACAATTTATATTAAAATGTCGAATATTAAAGATATTTATATTGCAAATAAAATGTTTATCCTGAATTTCTTGGAAAATGCCCCTCAAGTCCTCTTCAGGAATGAGTTTTGCTTAACTGGTAAACCATAAGATATACACAAATACTTACCACATAAAAAGATATATTCGTTAAAATACACAGTTAATGCATAAAAACTCAATTTAATATAATTTAAAGGGTTCATTTCACGGCAGAAAGAAACCATAGGTATGCCCATAAACAAATGTTGCTACATACGAAAATCAACATTATTGCGTTGTATTCTGGTATTTTTTCACTGTGATATATTTCCTGCTGAAGAATTTGGCTGAAGCAAGATATTGAGGTTGTAAAGCAGCGTCAGTAACCGACAACAAACATAATCTTCTAAGCGAACGCTATTAGTACATGTCCAAACAAACCAAAATGCCACGCCTTCGCGCATGCAACAGCTAGATACCGCCCCTCCATGTCCCAATAAACACTTTAATGAAGAATCTCATTATAAATCGGCCGTATAATTAGATTCAAATAATTAAGAAATTAATTACGCCTTCTGCTGTTGTGGTAGATGAAAAATGTCCACACTATAAATCCATACGCAGGGAGGACAGAGACGAGTGTGGTACCCAGTTTTACGGACAGGGCTTTAGATCTCTGCATGTTTAATATTCATCTATGTTTGGGAGGGATATTAATTCCCAATATTTCATACATGTCGAGCCCGCAGACGACATGAATAACGTCATGCGGTCAAAGGCCGCAGATTCTTCAGCGGATCCTAACACACATCTGCTCATTACGGACAATGACCAGCTTGTTTAACGCACATTCTCTTCCAAGGTCCCATTTTCAGCCTTTATGGAGGGAAATTCACAAACGCATAGTAGTTCTAAACCTATGATGAGATATGTTAATAACTACACTACTTCTTCTATGCTGAATTTCAGACTAGAATGTTATCCTAATGTAAACAAAGAGGAGCTGACTTAACTCGCCACGTGTGCACACACTTTTGCAATACTAGGTGTAGCAGGGCTAACTTCTTGACAATAAATTGAGTAAATTACCAGTAAATTATTACATTTATATGTTTCATAATTAATATAATAATAGCATAAGGTGGCTCTTCGATGTTTCTTCTTAAGTATCGTGAAACAATGAGCGGCCATTTGCCTCTCCCCATTTCTTAAGATTCACCTTGGTTATGTTTCATTTCAGCAGATTGATAGAATGCTCCGTGATGATACATTAACATCTTTTAAGTTGCTGACAAGTGTTCTGAGCTTGTGAGGTATGAGAGGTAAGGTTTCTTTATTTCAGAAGCGACTCTGCACGATAAACAATAGTATCTGAATCAAAATTCACCACGAGACTAACTTGTTCCAACAATTATTATGTTATACGAATACAACTTATATACATATATAGGTTACATAGTATTACATAATAAAAATAATAAATTAATAGTGTATAGCAGCTGTGTTTTGTTTTTATACAATTATGCTTGTAAACATTCCATTCAGAAAGCACAAGTCTAGAACACATTGTGGTGTCTATGCAGGATATAGAGAAATGAATACAAATGTTTATATACGTTTCCTTCCCCGAAACTAATTCGCGCAGAGCAATGATACTGTTTAGAGTGCTACTTCTTAGAGGTGGTTATTGTGTGATAGCAAATAAAAGAATACACCATTTAACCTTGGTCCGCCAATCAGCGGCCCAAGAATGTTCCATGTCACTCACTACCTCACGCTCTTTTTCTTCCTTCCCGTATGTTGATATTAGGAATATTCTTGCATGAGACAGGTTATACACATTATTTCAAAAACACTTTGCGAAAAAATTTCCCCCTTCGGTTTCTTTCTTCTTTTCTGTCTTTTATTACTTTTTTCCTTTGTTTTGAAGTTATTACTTGAATGGTCCCCCCTATATTTTCTGAGCGGCCAAGTTATGTTTCGGCCGATAGAGGGAGGGAAAGGCACCGTCTTGACGGTCATGTGACTGCATATGTGAACTTGATCAATGAGAACAGGGACACGTCTAACACACCTCGGGCTGCCCTCAGCCTGCCAATCACACTGGACTATCACGTCGTTTGTTTCACAAAGAGTCATATGCCTATACACCTTTGATAATTATTCTACCACACTAACCGCATAGGCGGATTCACAACAACTGAGAACGATAACCAGAACGAAAACGACAAAGTTAAATATGTGGATTTTTATGAGAACCTTCATAATTGATGGAAACAAAAGTAGGCCAAGTTTTAACTTCCTCGTTCTCGTTCCCGGGCACAGCATATTCTGTTTATTATTCTAGGCGGCCGTGACATGAAACAGCCGCTAGAGCTTACAAAGTCGCGGTTCTTTCGAATCATCGCGTAGGCTAACCCGCTTTAGTTGGCTGCATTGAAGACAGATGAAAAAATACCAGTGGTCAGTTAATACACATAACAAATGAAATCTCAATACGGAAAGAAGAAGAAAAAGAAAGGCATTCCAGTCTCGTTAGTGGGGTGCTGTGAACCAAGTGGATCATGTGTGACTTCAAGTTCTCGTTTCATTACCATTTTCAGGTTATCGTGAATCAGCCTTAATTCAAGTTTCCAACTCACTACCTTCATACATTTGTGTGAAAGAATTTATCAAATAAAAATCTGCTGTGTTCCATACACATGACTTTTTCTACATAACTCCATGGCACGACAGCTCACGGGGAACCTTGGCCTACCGCCCGGCCGCTGCATCCCCCATCTCGGTCCACTACAGACGTCATGAATGGGGTGCAGTAATGGAGGGTGAGACGTGGTCAGCGCCTCGAGTCCCCCCCGGCCGGTTAATGCGGTCCTCATGACCTGGAGCCGCTACTTCTCCATCAAGTAGCTCCTCAATTGGCCCCCCAGGGACCTTACGAGGCTGAGTGCACCCCAGGCCAGGTCTCCCAGCGGGGGAAAATCCCCACGCCGGTACTGGGGATCGAACCCAGGTCTCCCGCTTGGTAAGCAGCAACGCTACCACCGCGCTAAGGAGACGACCACTTTTACTACATCTCCGTAACAAATTATTGTTAAAATTATTTTTGTTACGCTTCTATTTACTTCATGCTAATCGAGAAAAATCAGCAGAAATAGCCTTATTACTAGCTTCCTTGTAAGTAGAAGCGAAACGAGGGAGTACCATAGGTTAAAGTGATAGTCAAAAGCTGGTTGCTATGTGACTAAAGTTCCTTTGTTTATATGTACAAAAATTGACAAATTCTTGTATGAGAAAAGTATTAAGTTTTTTAAAGCTGAAACCAAAAACAAGGAATGTCACAAAAACGATCAACTCCACGAAAAAAAAAAAAAAATATATATATATATATATATATATATATATATACAATGTAAATTGTGTGTTTTAATGTGCTCTACATTTTTGTGCAGTAAGTTTTTGTCTATCTCTTACGGTTTAGTAATTATGTAAAATTCTGTATAATTCGTCCAGAATAAAGTAGTCTTCGGAGGCTATTCTCGGAAAATTTAGGAAATACATATTATTTGGCAGGTAAATACCTTTAATATACGACATTTTAATCAAAATCGTTAGAGCCATTTTTGAGAAAATCAAAATTTTCTAAAAAAGTTCCATTTAAAGGGTAGTTGGGGGTGGGGGGATTTTCTTGAAAATCTTCGTGTCGCATCCTTGGAAGATACCAAACTTAAATACCAAGTATTTAACGGTCTTTTTGTTTTTGAGCTATGCTGTCCACAGACACACACGCGCACACACACACGCACACACACGCGCGCACACACCGGACCTTTTTCCAAAACTAGCTTTTTTGGATTCAGGGAGACCCAAAACATGTATTTCTGGTGAAATCTCGGTATCGAATTTTTGGGTGCAATACAATACCTTCTCTGTACACTATGTACATAGTATGTGTAGAGAAAGTAAAAATTGACACTAACAGGTTAACTACAAATCCTAAAAATTAAAACACTTAGACACATTTCAACACAACACGACTTTGAGGTAGAGGATAACGATTATCACGGAAAGGGACCTCATTCACTGGGGCAGAGCACCGCATGTAGGCCATTGTGGCCCTTCGCGACTTGCATCAACCGGGAGGGAGAGATGAGGTGAGAGATCGAAGGACGACCATATCCGAATGACAACTGGGGTAATCATAGACTCCCTAATGTTCCCAGAGTTAATGCATCGGGAAGAAACTTTCGCACAACCACCGCCCAGCCTCAACCCGCCGAACACCGTCGCCTGGTCCTTCAATCCCGAAACAGATTATAAAGAAGTGATAGTTACAGGGAATGATCAATAGCATAGTCTTGGTAGAAGAAGACCATCCCAGTATTCGCCTACCAATCTGGGAAACCACGAAAAACCATAAGTCAGAGTGGGCTGTCGCCAGGGATCATACCCAGTAATTCCCGAATGCGGGCCACGCTTTCGCCTGAGCTATTTCACTCGGTGACTTTGGGGCTATAGTTTCGTTATTTATGTACTAACTAGTGTATAAACAGACTGATTATAATAGAAGTATATGTTTAGCGCGTGAGCGAAAAGAGTGTTACAATTTGATTATAAACGTGTTACATACAATATTTTATACAATTTTAGTATTAATGTAATAACACAATTAATAAATTTGCTAAATTGAAGTTTATGATGTATCATAAATTACAGGTATGACGTAATATGGCCGCTAAGCAGTTGTTTCATTTGTTTCAACACTTAAGGGGCAAATGGAAGGTGAAATTGAAAATATGGATTGTATTGCGTGTGAATTTTGAACAAAGCCAAGAGCGCTGAGGGTTTATTAATTCCAGAAAAATCAATGTGTATTGTTGGTGGTTTTTGTTTTAAAATAAATTTAATGAGGCGATTTTGTGTTTGAAAGTTGGTGCACTTGCAAGAGTGACGCTTCTAGGTTTCCTTACAGGCACATAGGAGAAAGTTATATTGTGGTGGTGATGACGTCATTGGTGTTTTGTAATTACGTCAGGCATTTTCTGGCACTAGTGCCTGAAATACGGTAATTTCACACTCTTTATGCCGTCATAATAAGCTGTTTTAATGTTAGGATTGCATAAATATACTTTTCGTACTAGCTGTAAAGTGTTTATAAGTTTTAAGTTGCAATAGATATATTTTAAAAGTTTAAAAACTTCGTGAGCATCAGGCCCCCATTCACAAAATTAAGATATAGCATTAAAATAACGCAGCATACCCGCTGGCGATGCCGTCGGCGTAACGCAATAAGTTGCCATGGGTTAGATCCGTAATTGACATGCAGAAATCTTGTGAAGGCACAGAAGTTGCAAAGTGAATAATACAACCCATAAACTTAAAAATTAAAATTCATTCAATCTTTATAAATAAACAGGAAATAAAAGATGTTGTATCAAGCAAACATCAGATCTGCAGCTAGTGTCAGCATTTAAAATGGTAATGCACTGCCATAAGGAAGAGCACCATGATTGAAGAGAGAATAATGAAAAATCTCGAATTACAATAGTATGGCCAGAATCTGGCAATGTGTGAAGAAAGAAATATAGAATTCTTTCTCTATGCACGTAACATAAGCATAAAGTTTGGAGTTTGCCTTACGTGACTATGTAAATGTAAGTCCAAAATGCTACACTCACAATGAGATGCAAGCGCAGACGTAGCGTAAGCGTAAGACTTGTTATTTAATGAAATAATTCACACAGAAACACGCAAGAGCTCCAAACGTTATCCTTACGCAACGTACATAGTAGATAGAGAAGATATTGTATTCCATCGAAAAATTCTATCCCGTTTTAATTTATTTTATGTTATTATAAGTGAGAGTGCTTACTCTTAATTTTCTTATTGATGACTTTACAGACCATTTATTCCCATAAAATGTAGGACAATAAAAAACCAATGACACATTTTAGGAACGGGTCCCTGTGTGTATGTGGGCGCCTTTGAACAGCATAACTTAAAAACGAAATGCCGGCTGTTTACCAAACTTTATGTTTAAGTTCAGTATCTTCCAAGAATGTGACAAGAAAATGTTCGGGAAATCCCTCCCACTGAAAACCATCCTTTACATGGATTAATTTTAGAAATTACAGATGATCCATGACTAATGTATCTTTGTTTAATAATAATAATAATAATAATAATAATAATAATAATAATATTCTGAATATATGCGCATTTATTAAAAGAGGATTGATTAACTATATGATTTTATTTTTATTAACCACATATTTAACCCAACAGTATATGAGATGTCAGAAACTGAATGTGCTGAATGTAAACAGATATTTGGGTGACTTTTTTATGAATTATTATGTAAAAGACTACGCATGGTTTATGTAGTAGATAGTTTCGTGAATAACAGAGTTTTAAGATAGTTGCTGGTAAATAGATCTTTCATCAGATGCCAGTGGTGATAAAAGTACAAATTCTGCCACTTAATGTTATAAAATTATAACCCTCCAATGTAGCCAACTTTGGTTTGTTGCGGAATGTGACCACGGCCTCATTCAAGTAGGCCGTGAGTCTGACGTATAGAATATTTATATGGATCCATAAAATGGCGGATGATATCCATGTCGTCGATATGGAATGTGCTGAACCAGACTAAATCATCGTTTTATTATTTTCAGTGCCTCCGTTTTATAGGATGTTGTGGTTCTGTATATCATCATGTTGTCAACACTCATGCTAAGAGTGGATTTCCTGTTAAATCTGGATTATGGAAACACAAAGTAGAGACTTAAAATGAATTAACATTACAGCAAAGTGTATTTACAAAGCCAGTTCAGTAAAATATAACCTGACAATGGCCTCTTACAAAATGTGTTATGTTTTAGCGAAAAGGAAAAAACTTTTCATTGACAGGGAAGTAGTTACAGAAGCAATAATCGGTGCCACAGAATCTCTGTTCAACAAAGATAAATCTGTATTGATATGTTCTATAACTTCTACAAAGGGACTTCAATTGTCTCACCAAACTGCTGCTAGATGAGTTGAACAGATTTCTAAGAATTTAAAACCTCAGTTATATTTCTGATATTGGGCAGCTGTGTTTATTTATTAGAATGGCATTTCGTGACTTTACAGTTAAAGAGGAATTTGTAAAAGTGCTGCCACTTCATCAACGTACGAAAATTAGTAAAATTCCACTATTTAAACTTGTTGCTATAACAACAGATAGGTTCCTTCATTGGAAAGCATAATAGATTTCTTGCCCTTTTTGCTAAAACTGAATTCATTACCAATGGTTTATACCAAATGCTTTGAAGTTCAACCCCGACATGAAAATTGTAACTAATGTTGTAAATCAGATCAGGTCGTCTATTACATATTACCGATTGTTCAGAAATCTTTTGAGTGTAACAGATTCTGAGTATGGTGACACAATTCTTCATGTAGACGTAAGATGGCTTAGTAGAGAGGAAAACTCTATAACGGTTCTGCAGTCATCTGGGTGAAAGAGATTTTCTTAAATAATCGCCCGGATAACTTGATGAGATATTATGCCTCCTAGAATTAGGTTTCTTTGCAGATATCACCTCAATTAAATGAGCTAAACCTCGAATTGCAAGGGGAAAATCGCAACATTTCAGTCACGATAAGCACTGTAAATGCTTTACGGAGATAACTAAACTTATGGATTGCACACTTAAGGAATTCTCTGTCACACTTTCCAATCATGAAAGCAGTTATAAAGCCGTAAACATCGGCGAATGTGATGTTCTAACTTTTGTTCAGCATCTTGAAATTTTAGTCACAGAATTTAGTAACAGATTTAGCCAGTTTTCAGCACTTGAGTCAATGATTATGTTTATCAATAGCCCATTCGCTTTAGTTGACATTATTGAACTTGGAGGTAGGATATGTGAGATCTTTAGAAATTGTAATCTTGAAGAATTAGAAATAGAAATTCCAGAAGATATATCTTTGGAATCATGCTTATCAAGATTCTGGGCTCTAGTGGTCAGGAATAAATATTCCATCATTGGTGGTTTTGCTTTGAAAACGCATCCTCTTTTTGGCTCTAATATCTTTTTGAGGTCCCACTTTTAGATATAAACATCATCAAGAAGAAGTTTGACGGACTCACATCTAGATGATGCACTAAGAGCAGCTTGTTCCAGCTACACGCACTTACAGCGAACATGCAATACCAAACTAAACATTAATTATGTAAGTTGCAAATCTGAGTAATTTAACTGTAATTCTTTGAAATGCCTTTACACTGATTCGTGGTGGTGTCCCCACCTCATTATGCGTGTTAAATGTGCCCGAGTACATGAGAAAGTTGAACAGCACTGATTCAGTCTAAATGTTGACTCGCTCAGCTGTTAAGTGACTTCGTTAAATATCAGAATGTATAAACACTGGCACTTTACTCATAACCCTGAGTTACTCTCAGAGCAACTGCTCCTTCTCCCGACACTATTACACATGAAATGATTTCCAACTAGTAACAACGTGTAACTTACAAACATTCTTGCAAGATGTCAAGCGAGAGAATTTTCTGATGTTCAGGAAAGCACTTCCATTGGCAGAAGGCAAGATTTAGTTTCAGTGTTCGATTCTGTTTACGTGACTGTCCTGCTAAACCAAAGTGGATAAACTATCGTTTATTTACGATGTTAAAGCACGCCATCACAGTGGTAGGAATTTCTGCTTAAGCAACCGTCGCCTCGCCCAGCGAACAAAGTTATCTTCAACACACGAACCGCGTTCCATTTATTGCGATACGGAATGCGTTTTGTGACCCCAGGGGCGAAGTCCATTAATTAAACCAGTAACTCAATCATTTAAAGTCCAATAGAGGGGTTAGCACTTATTAAGGACGGACCACATCCCGCTAACCTCTCTCGTTAGTACCTCTGCTGATTGCATCAACTTTCTTTTCTGTTTCTTTTTCTTTCTCAGCATCCTTTAACACAACTTACTTGATTCATTTGCTTACAATTATCATTTGTAATTTATTTATAATAAAAATCCACTATACCATTATCATTTTTACATAAAAAAGCTGATGCGATCCGTTCACATGACTTCTCTATCTCTTCTACAAACAAACTTCTTACAATATTATTATTTCTTCTATTCCATGCTAACAGAGATAAACATTAGCAGAAAGGTGTTGTTTCTTAGTTCCTTATAAGTGGAAGGACTCCCATTAAATGATGCACCAAGAGCAGCTTGTTCCAACTACACACCGAATAAGAATACACTATGCTAAAGCGATAGTCAAATGTTTTAAAAGCTATGCCTATGGGATTGTCATTGAAATTCGTTTCTTTGATTTTTTTATTCCTTTTTTCTCTTTTTTACAAGTTTCTCTACATTTCCTTCGTTGACCTATTTAATTTACCCTTTACTTTTTTCTTCCAAATACGCACACATACATATACACATTAACCACACAAACACCCATGCCCAAGGTGGGACTCTAACCCACGATCCTGTGCGCCACGAGACCGGCATTGATTGGCCCGAAGTAAAACAAAAGAAATACAGACAGCTTCCTGTTAGAGAAAAGAGCAAGTATTTTAAAATTGAAACCAAGGAATACCTCGGAAACGGTTAGCTTCACAACATAAATTGTGTGTTTGGACGAGATCTGCATTTTTGTATGGTTACGCAAAAGCCATTCACAATGAAGAGGACTTCAGAGGCTGCTCCCAGGAACTTCAATATATGCATTTTATTCCTCATGTAAATATTTTTAATATACGAGATTTTAATCAATATTATCAGAGCCATTTTTGAGAAAATTATAATTTTCGAAACTTTTTCTGAAAATCTTAGTGAATTCTTGGGAGATACTGAATTTAAATACCGAATTTGATATGTAACAGACTTTTTGTTTTTGATTTATACTGCTTTCACAGACACGCACACACGCGCGCGCGCGCCTTCCCCCGCCCATTTTTTTTTTTTTCTTTGCTTCAGGAGGTCTCAAGTGAAATATTGAGATCGAATTTTGGATGGAATACAATATCTTCTCTACGTATGATGTACATTGTACATACGTGCTAGAGAAAGTAAAAATTCAGAACATTCGTCAGATGCTCCGACAACTGAATTATTTGCAATGAAAAACACGTGCTTAGAAGTTCTCAGTACTAGCATAAACGAAACATTTTCGGTTTCGAGATCTTTCAGTGTATGGACGTCATTATTTGAAAGCTTCCCACAGATTGTAAGTTTCCCGAACAATCACGAAATAATTCGTAACGGTTTCATTAGAAGTATGTTTTGAGGCTCCCTGAAACAAAACAAAAATGCATACGTATAAAAAGATTCACGTGTATGTGTGTGTGTGTTTGTCAATAGCATAACTAAAAAATTAAAAATTGGTTAAAAATAAAACTTGTATTTATATAATTTGTTTGTTTTTATTTTTTAGCCTTAAACCTTCAATTCAAGTACATAATTATATAGTGAAAATTAATTAGTTGACAAAAATTTTCGAACATTCAATTGTGTATCCACCCTATTATTAAATCTGATATGAACGTTTTACTGTAAACATTTTTTGTACCTTAACGTCCTTTAACCTAATTGGACGATGAATGAAATTGGTTAAATGATGCTCAAATGATCTCGGGGTCCATGGAGCTTAAAGTTATTTGACGTTCGTCTTCTCAGGATAAGGGAAACCCCCGTAAAATCCTTATCCGGGTAACTCACCCTAAGCGAGATTCGAACTTGCGACCTGTTGAACGTAAGGTAGGCACGCCTCCACCACAGTATCCAGGCTGGCTAAACATTTTTGTTAACCTAGTGAAATGCACTGCGTTAGAGGTGTAAACATTCTAAAACGAGGGATGAATGGCAACATATTTTTCAATTTTCTAGAATTCTCACCCTTTGTCTCTGCTTTTTAGAAGTATTACAACATTACAAAGTTTGGTGCCCACATGATATTTTTTTTAATTATGCACTTTTAAGTAAAGCTTTAATTTTTTGGGAGAACGTCCAAGTATAATTTCTGTTAATTTTATAAAGCATTTTACCATTAATATGCTTTTTATAACAAAAATGTTAAGTTAACACAATGAAATTTTATTTTTCCACAACATATAAATGGTTAAAACTTGCTATGCAGTTGTTAGTGTTATGCCTTAAACTCAACTAAGTTGGATAATAATTGAAAATCGTATAAAGATCATTTTAAAAATACTATTATAGTAAAAGGCTTATTTCTTAGCAAATTTGTTTTCTAGCTCAAAGAAAATAAAGTTGGAAGTCTAAAGAGTATTGCTGATAAAAATATTTAAATTTGTATTTTATATGCATAATTCATGTATGGCTGAAATATGCTCTAGCAAAAACTTCTTTTCTGCAACAACTACTCTTTATTTCCTCCACAAAATGATTAAAATCAGGATCTGCTCACAAATATCTGTCTTTCTTCAATGCCTTCGTGAAAATTCTGCCGTATAGTTCGCTGCGACGACTCCTACTACTTGCTACGAATTTCCCGTCGAAACTGAACTCTGAGCACACTTCGTTCCGGCCGGGCCGTGGCCGAGTGACCAGACCACATGCCTCTCACCTAGATGGCCCGCGTTAGATCCCAAGCGACCTCATGTGGGATTTGTGGTAAACAAAGCGGCGCAGGGGCGGGTTTTCTGCAGGTTCTTCGCTTTCCCCCCGCCGTCACATTCCCCCAGGGCACCATTTTCATTCCATGTGTCATCGCCTGCGGTGCCATAGCAATAAAAGCGGGAGTTAAACTCTATAAAAAACGCTTCGTTCCCCTTTTTATACCTGCCTGTCACGTGGTATGAAATGTTACATGTGCAAAACCCCATTAAAAACTCGCTCAGGTATAACATTATTGGACTTCGATGTCAGAGAACCTTCCGACAGCACATGTGTCTACTCGCACAGGTGTGACAATCGCAGGTGGTATGTCAAAAGAACTTGCCGCCGGCACCGTCCAATAACGCAGGTGTAACAATGAATGTCAACAATCAGTTATGAATCAAGCTGTTCGCACACATTCGGAGATTACGGCGTAATCAAAATATGTAGCGAATTTGTTAGTAATTTTCTTATATACGCTAAACAAATAAAAAACAAAAGCTTCGTTTGAGTAAGTACACCAGATTTTTAAAAAATCATACTCTGCCTCGTAAGGGTCAATAGATTAAAGAAACACGCTCCAAGATCTACTTTATAAATGAAAGAAGAATTCCATATTACCGCCACTAAAAACCAAAACTAAACTCCACTGCGCAACAACCCGAAATCATGCCAAGGCTTCCCGTCTGACCGTTGCATCCCCCACCTCTCCCCATTACAGACGTCATAAGTGGGATGCAATATGGAGGATGGGATGTGGTTAGTGTCCACTCGAGCAGTTGGCAGGCTGAGGGCAGCCCGATGGTGCGTTCCCATTCTTACTAGAATTTAAACACGTACTGACGGGAATGTGGGGTTTGCAGGATGGCGGGTGAAAATGAGGTTGGGGAGTGAAGCGAGGTAGCAAGTCTGCTCCTCAATGGATGTCAGTCACGGTGCAACGGCCTTTGTGCACCGCTAGTGTAATTTGTCTACAAAATATTTATTTTGGGGTTGAAATTTTGAAAACCAACAACTCTTGAGGGGTTGTAGGGAGCTTAGCCGTAGCAGCTGCTGGAATTAGCGTCCCAACAGGCCAAGAGGGACTCATTAGCGTCTGGGGTCCCTCCCGACCTGTTAATGCGATCCACGCAATGTAGAGCCGATATCTTTCCCTCAACAAATTCTTTGATATCCCCCTCCGCATGAAGCTGAGGGCACCACGGACCAGGTCTCCAGTCAGAGAAAATCCCTATGCCCATACCGGGAATCGAACCTAGTCCTATTTGATAAGCAGCTACACTAACACAGCGTTAAGGAGACGTCCTCAATATAATAGAACGATTTATCGATTCGCTTTAATTTATGTATTTGCTTTTATATAAGTTTACTATAAAAGCAGGCACTCCACATAAGCATAAAATATTCTAGGCCTGATTTTGATGAAGCATCATTAATATCCCGCCTCTCATTCTCTCCATTCCTTTGCCAGAAGCTGTAGCTTTGCAGCCTAATGAAGCATAAAATATGCTTCTACCTTCAACTATGTAATGGTACAACTACATTGGAAAACTTTATTTAAATTATATTTTCCTGCCTCATTTAAAAACAAGTGTCTGAAAAACGTTTAGAATGCAAAATTACTCGTAAAAATGAATTGCAACATCTAATACACATAATAACCTACACTTTATCATGACAATCAGAATCTCATTTGAATAAAAGAAACCAGAATCAAGAGAATCGTAGGCTTATTCCTTCTTGAGCGAAAATAAATAACCATTCATAGTTCTTGTAAAAAGAGAAAGAAAATAGCAAATAAATTTTTAAAAATTTTGTCGACATCGTTTATCACGCCTAGTGCAAACCTTGCTCAGTATTTGCTGACAAAGGTTGCTAAATTGCTTGTTTTCCTTTCAGATTTTGAGCTACAAGATCGTCAACACTTAATAAAGATTTGAAATAGCAAAACAGCCGTTGTAGATTTTAAATGTTGACTATTTGGACTATCCGGAATTTCATGGATTTGTTTAAACCTCAAATGTCGATTTGATCCTCCGATTTTTTATGGAAATATTGTGCAACGGTTTGAAAGACGTTATTACAGTTTTACTTTTTATAGCTGTAATTCTATAATGTCATAAATATTCGTATTAACAGACCAAATTATATACAAGGTGTTATGAGGTATGAGTGCACAGACTTCGACGGTAACTTCCTGGCATAAAGTTGAAATAAGCTCCTCAAACGTTTTCCTCTAAAGTGCATGGCTGCATAAATAAAAAATCTGATGTGTTACACTCAAGTGACTTTCTCTAGCTACATAAACAAACTTCTTACAAAAGATTCTTCTTCTTTCTACACTATGCTAATCAAGATAAACATTAGCAGAATGTTCTTATGACTTAGTCCGTTTTAACTAGAAGGGAACTAAAGGAGTGCGCTATGCTAAAGTGATGATCAAATGTATTAAAAGCTATCGTTATGCGATTGTCATTACAAATTGCTTCTTTGCTTGGCCAGGAGTAGAACAAAAGAAAACTCCTGTCTGAAAAAAGTATACGCACTTTCAACTGGAACTAATAACAAGGAATATCTCGAAAACAAAACTCCACGGAAAAAATGTATTTGGATAAACTGTGTATTTTAACGAGATCTACATTTTTGGTGTGGTAAATTTTTGTCTATCTCTTACGAGTTACTAGTTATGCAAAATTTGGCAAAAATTCACCCAGAATAAACAGGTCTTCGGAAGCTATTCCCATTCAAGATATACAGTTTATTTGCAACGGAAATGGCTTTAATCAAGATCGTTAGAGCCAATTTTAAGAAAAACAAAATTTTCGAAAATTTTTCCATGTAAAGGGTTGTTTGATTTTTCTCAAAATCTTCGTGTCGCATCCCTGGAAGACACTAAACCTAAATACCAAGTTTGGTATTTCACCGACTTTTTGTTTTTGAGTTATCGTGTTCACAAACACATGGATTCACACGGACCTTATACTGAAAATACTTTTTTTGGATACAGGGGATCCTAAAACGTCTATTTCTCGGTATTGAATTTTTGGGTAGAATGCAATACCTTCTCTATACAATCTTACATAGTACGTGTAGAGAAATTAATAAAACGATCAAATGCCTGATTGCGAGTATGTAATCGCTCCTGTATCGTTTACTTCTGCAATTAGAATAGCGAGGTAGAACCACAAAAGATGAGTTATTCGTCTTTTTACCATTTGTTGCTAATATGAGTCGTTTAGCTAGTAAATGGCATTAAAGAATTGGGTTTCAGCGTGTCTAATGGAATAAAATCGTTATTATACTTCTACAAACGAGTATTCTTTTATTTACGCAATGCTAATCGAGGTAAACATTAGCAGAAATGATCTTATTCCTTGATTCCTTGTAGGGAAATGCCCTAGGCTAAAGTGATGGTCAAATGCATATTTTAAAAGCGCTCGCTATGTAAAACAATTGAAATTCAGTTTTCTTTTGCATTTCCAGGTGTAAAATTAAAGAGCTGAAACAAAGTTGACCTCCCGCTTGCGAAACGTTTAAGCAATTTAAAATTGAAGCCATACACAAACAATATCTCAGAAACGATTTTCTCTAAAAAAAAAATAAAAAAAAAAATGTATATGACATAAATTGTGTTTTAATGAGATCTACTTTTTTTGTGTAGTAAGGCTTTGTCTATTTCTTACGATTGATCAGTAATACAAAAGTTATGCAGAATGAACAATCCTCAGAAGCTACTCCTAAAAAATTCAGGATATACATTTCGTTAGTTATAAGCTATCTTAAAAATGTGGTATTTCAATCAAAACCGTTAGAGCTATTTATGACAAAATAAAATGTTTTGTAAATTTTTCCATGTAAAGGATGTTTGTTAGAGAGGGGAGATGTTTCTTAGAAATCTTCGTGTCACACCTTTCAAAGGTACTGACTGAACTTAAATACTAAGTTTGGATTTTAATCGACTTTTCGTTTTTCAGCTATGCTGCCACAGTCACACACAAACACATACGGACATTTTTCTAAAAATATTTTTTCTTTTTGTTTTTGTTTTTTGACTATCGCTTTAGTAGTGCATCCCTTTAGTTCCTTTCTACTTATAAGGAACTAAGTAATAACATTCTGCTAATGCATATCTCGACTATCATGGGGTAGAAAGAAGAGTAATCCTTTGTAAGAAGTTGTTTATAGAACAGATAGGGAGAATATCTAGGGAAAATCATGTGGGTGTAACACATCGGACATTTCATTTTTTTTTTTTTTTTTTATTTGTAAACTTACAGTTACAGTATAATGCTTTAAATGTCCATGGTGAAAATCGATAACACTCTGAATCTGCCAGCAAAGCCATAAAAACGGCCCCTTTGCCGAAAAAGGCCCCCTACCGTACATTAGCGGGCAAATCGTAAATGTTGGCGGTATAAACGAGTAATGACACAAAAGCACTTGCACGTCTGTTCCAGTCCCATATGACTGCCGTTAATCTTTGCCGTTGATAAACCTTATTTAGAAGTGATAGATATCGAAAGATAATACACAGAACGTCACCTTTATCTTATCGCGTTCCTCATTACACACTGTGTCGTTTAATACGCAAAGTGTTTGACGTTTCTAGCAAATGAAAATCGTTCACGGCTTCTGGATTGTGATCATCTCTTGCACCATCTGCTCAGGTAAGATTACCCCAGTTTTTAGATGTCTTTAAAAATGTCTTTACATAACCTCTTCATACTACATTCCGTAAAACCACTTGATTCTCTTTTCCATCATGATTATTTTCGGATCTACAAATTATCTGTAATAAATCTATGATCTGCTACCTACTGTTCATACAAACTCCTTTCGCAATAGTGTCTGCATTATTTGCTGTAGTTACATACCACATTAGAACAGCATGCACGTCAACTCTTACATAGGTTTATAAAAAACAAACATACAACGCATTGCATTTCAAAAAAAAAATCTGATTTGTTTCATTCACATGACTTTCTCTACATCTCTGCAAAACATATTATTAAAAAGCTTTGTACTTCTATTTACTTCATGCTAATCAAGAAAAAATTAGCAGAAATAGTGTTATTATTTGCTTCCTAGTAAGTAGAAGCGAAATAAAGCAGTAGCATAGGTTAAAGTGATAGTCAAAAGCTGGTTACTATGTGAGTTGTCTGTATGGACAGGAAGTGACAAATTCCTGTATGAGAAAAGTATGTTTTTCAAGCTGAAACCATTAACAAGGAATGTCTAAAAAAAAAAAAAAAAAAAACGATCAACTCCACGAAAAAAATATTTATATAACATAAATTGTGTGTTTTAACGTGCTCTGCATTTTTTGTCCATCTCTTACAGTTTAACAGTTATGCAAAATTCCGTAAAATTCATCCAGAATAAAGTAGTCCTCAGAGGCTATTCCCAGACATTTCAAGATATACATTTTTTTTTTTTGCTCTTTTGTTTATCTTTAATATACGATATTTTAATTAAAATCTCTAGAGCCATTTTTGAAAAAATCAAAATTTTCGAAAAAAGTTCCATGTAAAGGGTAGTTGAGGGTGGGGGGATTTTCTTGAAAATCTTCGTGTCGCATCCTTGGAACATACCAAACCTAAATACCAAGTTTGGTTTTTAATGGACTTTTCGTTTTTGAGCTATGCTGCCCACAGACGCACACACATACACATAGACACACACACACACACACACACACTCACAGACATTTTTCTAAAAATGCTTTTTTTTTTATTCAGGGAGTCTCAAAACATGTATTTTCGGTGAAATCTCGGTATCGAATTTTTGGATGCATTACACTACGTACATAGTACGTGTAGAGAAAGTAATTATGGCTTGAAATGCCAGTAAATTCAAACCAACAGCAAGAAATATGTCATTAAAGGCCCAAGAAACATATTAAAAAAACTGATTTGTTGCACTCATATAACAAGAAATCTTCTTGAATCATCCATATTACAGCATTTTTTTCTTTCTTTCTCTACTTAGTAAATAGGTAGAGAAGGTGTTACATTCCACCCAAAATTCCATACTAAGATTTCGCTGGAAATACACGTTTTAGGGTTCCTTGTATTAAAAACGCATTTTCAGAGAGAAAAAAAAAGTGCATGTGTGTATGTGTCTGTGTGTGTGTGTGTGGGGGGGTGGTGCCTGTCTGTCTGTCTATGGACAACATAACTCAGAAACGAAAAGTCAGATAAATAGCAAAGTATGTATTTAAGTTCAGCATCTTCCAAGGGTGCGACACGAACATTTTCTAAAACATCCCCTCACCCCAAACTTTCCTTACATGGAAAAATGTTCGAAAATTGTGATTTTCTGAGAAATGACCAACGATTTGGATTAAAATGTATATTTAAGATATTTACGAGACAAATAAAATGTATATATTGTATTTTGTGGGAATGACCTCTGAAGAACTCTTCATTCTTAACGACTTTTGCATAGTTGGTAGACCGTAAGATATAGATAGAAACTTACTGAACAAAAACTGTAGAGCTCATTAAAACTCACAATTTAAAAAACATTCGTTAAAACATTTTTTGTGGAGCTAATCATTTCAAGATATTCCTTTTTATTGGTTTGAATTTTAAAAAACTTGTTTCTTAAACGGGATTTCTTTCGCGTTTTACTCTTGGTCATGCAAAGAGATCCGAATTTCAAACACAAAGCAACTAGCTTTTTAAACATTTGATTATTGTGTTAGTCTAGTGTGTTCCCTTATTTCCCTTCTACTTATAAAGAAGACCATTTTTGCGATTGTTTATCTCGATGCGCATTAAGTAGACAGAAGAATAATCTTTTGTAAAAAGCATTTCTTACAGAATAGGTAGAGAAAGTTTTGTGAGTGAAGCACATTGAGTATTTTTTTTAACGTCCTTTAACATGGGGGGTCATATAGGACGAAGAATGAAATGGTTGAAACGATTTTCAAATAACACCGGTGTCTATATAGAGCTTAAAGTTACGCGACAAGTGTCTTCTCATGATAAGGGCAAAGCCCCCCCCCCCAAAAAAAACCCTGTCTGAGTTACCACTGTAATCGAGATTCCAACTCGGGATCTCACAGTTACGCATTACGTTGTTGGAGAGTAGGTTTATGTATAACTAGTGGTGTAATTGACGTGTGTGTTAAAAGAGTTGCAGAACTGAACGGGTCTATTTCAAGTTAAAACCTCCGTGGGCTGACGTGAGCGACCTTCGTTTTACCCCTCTCGTTGAGCGCGACCAGCTCACGTCTCCACTGATAAGCAAGAGGAATAAAACGAATATCACTCATGTCAGCCCATTGACCGGATTTAACTTAAAATAGCCTCGTTAAATGCTGCTACTCCTTTAACGCACGAAAGGATATCTGCACACGTCAAATATGGCGCAGTTGAACCACCTGAGTGCACATAATTAGGGAATGTATTGTATTCAACGAAAATGTCGGCATCGAAAGTTCAACGGAAATATATGTTTTGAGATCCAAATATAATTTTATAAAAAGGAGTTTATATATGTATTGTTCTGTGAACACATAACTCAAAAATGAAACATGTGTTAAATATCAATCTTGATATTTAAGCTCTACATCCCTTAAGGATGAAAGAGCAAATTTTTGAAAAAAATTTCCCCACCGCCAATTACTCTTATCTTGAAATACTTTTGAAAATGTAGATTTTTGCAACTTTAAAATAGGTAATATCTGTTTATTTCTTGACAAATGAAGTGTATATAGCCTTTGAAGTACTATTCATTCTGTGTGACTTTTGCATAACAGGTAAATCGTAAGAGATAGATAAAATCTTACTACACAAACAATATATCTAGCTGTTGTCAAATCACACAATTCATGTCAAATAAATATTTTTTGTGTTAACTAATTCAGAGATGTTTCTTCTTATTGGTAAATTTTCCAAAACTTGTACTTTTCTCAAACGGAAGTGAATGTTTTAATGTGTCTACTAATGTCCCTGTTAAGATAGTTATGTTACATATATGACTTAAAGGTTTGCAAATAATGTCAGCTGATATCTTTAATGTGTTTGTGCTTATTTCATTGACAGGAGTAAAACAAAAGAAACACGACAACTTCCTGTCTGAGAAAAGTATACATATTTTAAAATTGAAACCAACAATAAGGAATATCTTGGAAATGGTTAGCTCCAAAACAAAACCGTAAAGGATATATACTGTGTGATTTTTAAGAGATCTACATTTTTTTGTGTAGTAAGTTATTGTCTATCTCTTATAGTTTACCAGTTATGCAAAGGTCATTTGGAATGAATAGAACTTCAGGCTATTGCTAGAAATTCAAGATATGCATTTATTTTTCATGTAAATATCTTTAATATATAGTGTTTTAATCAACATCATTAGAGTCATTTTTGAGAAAATCAAAATTTTCGTAAATTTTTCAAGTAATGGGTAGTTTGGGGTGGGGAGGGGGATTTTCTTGAAAAATCTTCATGTTGCATATTTGGGAGATGCTAAACTTAAATATCAAGTTTGGTATCTAACAGACTTTTTGTTTTTGTGTTATGCTGTCCACAGACATAAAGACATTTTTGGTTGGAATACAATACCTTCTCTATACACTATGTACATAGTAGTACATGTAGAGAAAGTAAACTTGCAAAATTCTGAATAATGGAGAGCATGAATGTTATTAAATTTTTAACAGTTCATAAGATAGTCTAATTTATGAATGCATTTTGTAGGTGGCAAGAATGACTTATATGACTGGATTACCGAGGATGAAAATTTCAGCCTTGAAGGTAAGCTTGACAAAAATTAAAGCTTAATGCAAAACAAACGGAAGTTGGAGCCCAAATAAGGCTTGAATATAATCAAAATTTAAATAAGTAAATAGCTCCTCTAAAGAAATCTTCTGTGTTTCAGATGATGAATTCAAATATGAGCCAAGTGATTCAAGTAAGTCTGCCATTAAGTTTTATAAGATGCTTAATTTTTAATAGGTATATGGTATGGATCAAGAAAATTATCACTATATCCAGAAAATACTTCAGATCTGTTTCACATCTTGAAAGTTTATACAAACTGCAAAGAAGTTTAAAAATAAATCAGCAAAAGAAAATTTACCTAATTAGCTTAAGAATATTTTGTCCTCTAACCAGACGATTCTCTTAAAAGAGCAGCCTAGATATTTATTTACATAAAAGACTAATATTGATAGATTGATTTATTTGTTTTGTTTTGTTTGTTTGCTTATTTATTGTAATGGGAGATGACAGTGATAGTGAGCTTACAATATAGTTGGTTCCTACTCTCCAAGTTTTAATGGTGCCTGCTGATGATTTTGATGATACAGAATACAAAAGTGGATTAAGCAAATAGTTGTGTCAATGTGACCTGGAATCCAGATTTTGTCACACATGTCCCACTTTTTTTTAGTTTGTTGTGAGAGTTTGGCCGGTTTTTGACAAAAAGCCAAAATGTCTGGCTTTCTGCCTTTGAACAACAAGATAAACCAAATGTTGAAATAAACTATATAAGATAACATCCCAGATCCATTATATATTTCTGTATCAATATGGAAATTATGCATTTTAAAGAGAATTTAGCTGTTTGTAAAAAGAATGTATGTCTGCCTTGCTTCCTGTTAACAACCACAACATTCACAACAGAATCTAGTTCTGTAGCTCATTTGTTTCAATGCACATATGATTTTTCTTTTAAGTTATCATGAAAATTTAACTATTATTCTTCAATGTGATAGTTGAAAATGAGTCGGAATAGTAACACTCACCTCACTTGTATGTAATTATGTTCAAAACATATGTTTCAAGGGCAATTGCCCTCTTCTTCAGTTGAAGTCCGACTGATGACTGGAATTTGTGCTCTGTGGTCTATTACGGTGGAGCCATCTGGTGTTCTCAGTAGAAGTTCATAATTATGTGGCGGTATATCAAAATTCATCAGTTGGTCTTTGTGTTGTGTAATGAGAATATTCTCCCAAACTGTAAGTGCTGCCGGGTTGTTTACAGGTTTTAGCAATTTTATGTCATGTGATGTCCAAAAATAGTATGCTACTGCCGATTTATCTGTTTGTTTCTGTGTGATGTGTCTGAAATGTTCCTTTAGCCTTGAAACTAAAACTAAAGGAACATTTCAGACATATCAAACAGAAACAAACAGATAAATCGGCAGTAGCATACCAATTTTGGACATCACATCAAATTGCTAAAATCTGTAAACAACCCAGCAGCACTTACAGTTTGGGAGAATATTCTCATTACACAACACAAAGACCAACTGATGAATTTTGAAATACCACCACATGATTATGAACTTCTACTGAGAACATCAGATGGCTCCACCGTAATAGACCACAGAGCACAAATTCCAGCCATCAGTCGGACTTCAACTGAAGAAGAGGGCAATTGCCCTTGAAACATATGTTTTGAACATAATTACATATAAGTGAGGTGAGTGTTACTATTCCGACTCATTTTCAACTATCACATTTATTAAAACTTCACTTGTCTCAAACTTCTGAGTTATTTAATTATTCTTCAAGTTTGTGTTGAATCAATTTTTGAAATTTAAAGATGTTTAAGATAGGTTGTGATGGTTGAAACACAGAAGCCAAAAAAAGAAAATGCAAATTCAATGATTTTATGAGAAATAAATATTCATGGTTGAATGCTTTGCTCCAGCTTGTGTAGAAAATGTACAATGTGCAATTATTCCACATCAATGGCTTCAAGAGGTGCAATGGTTTTAGATTGTCACTTTAAAACTATTACATGCTTTAAAAGTTAATCTTCCTTGTGTGTGGTGATTTCATTCTTCTTTCATACTAAAACGCTTTATATGTTCTTAGTGAATAAAAGGTATTTAATGTGTTATGAGACTTTTTATTTTTTCAAAATATCCTGATTTTTTCCTTCAAATACCCTGTTTTTGAACAACATTATCATGGTGTGATAGTTAAGTAAATAACGATCTTGTGCCTCTTCATACAAAATATAACAATTTCTTTCCACTTTTCTGCATTTTCCTTTTTTAAATTACACAATATTAACATGAAAACAGGATCAATATGAAAACAATATGGTTGGAAAAAAAGAATCAGACTGAAAAATTAATGCCATAGCCAGAATTTGAACCACAAACCTTCTGGATGGAAATTTACTATACTTTTCCAGCCCCTCCTGCAGAGAGCTTGTGTGAAAGAATAACTAAAAAAAAAAATCCTATAAAACTGCAACAAATTTCTTATATTATTGTATAATTAAAGATTTTTTTATTAATCAGTATTTTAAATTGGAAAATTGATGAAGCTTTCAACAAAACCCATTAACCATAATTGATGAAACTCCCTAATCAAGAAAATATATGGCTATACTTTTTACTTAAACTTTAATATTTATTATAATTGATTTCTTTAAATGATAACTAACAGTTGAAATTTTATCTTGTTTCAGTATTTAATCAATCATCTGCATGTGAAGGCAACTCGCAGGTGATTGATGATGACACTGTGATCATTGAGTCACCAGGTTACCCAGGGCCTTATCCTACTGATCATGATTTAACCAACTGTAGTGCTTGGTTTTGGGTTATTACCACAACTGGATACAATACGAATATCTTGCTGGAAAATTTTAACATATGTGCTATCTGCAGCGATACTGTTATTATTAGCCCAGGTAAGATAAGGTACAATATTTTCTCTGCTGTATGTCACAAGTTGATCTCAGGTTTTAAGCAAATGTTTAATTCTCTAAGAAGAAATGGAAAATAATAGCAAACGTTTTGAAAAATTAGGATTGCTAAGCGCAACTTATAAGCTTAAAATATTCTAAAACAGGGGCATATTCTGGATTTCCATAAAGAACATGCTGAATTACATTTTTAAGTGTAGGTGCTTGATAAATAGGGATAGCTCTATCACCAACTCTTTTATTAAACGCAATAATGTAATAATGGACGTGAAAATTAAAATTATGAATTATTCATTGTAAATTATAAAATGCACCATATTGACACCATCTCTGAAATTACCATGAATGATGAAGAAATGGTTTATACATATTTACAGATCATTGTAAAATAATTGAAGCTTATGTATTTAATTATATGTTTGGCTTATGTAATAAAACAATATTTGTATATATAAGGATGGATCAGAAAGTAACACATAATAATTTTTTTACACCAAAAGTTTAAAGGCACCATTAAAAAAAAATGCACAACTGAAGGATCATCTTTTGTCTATTTCTCTACATAGCCCCAATTTACCTCAACACATTTCTCCCATCATGATAACAGTTTAAAAATATTCTGTTCATAGAAGTTCATTTGGTTGGAGTATAGCCATCTGCAGAATGTTGCTTTCACTTATGCATCTGACACAAAGTATTTTTTCTTCATTGGACCAAACAAATGGAACTCCGACAGTGCCAGGTGTGGACTATGGAGGATGCTGGAGCACCTCCGAACCAAATTTGTTGATTTTCTCACAAACAGCTGCAACAACATACGGGTGAGGATTGTTGTGAAAAAGTTTGACACCATCAGCATGGGCATTACAGTATTTTTCACAAAGGACATGATACAGCCTTAGCAGTGCAGTATTCACAGTGGTTCTATATTCAGCAAAGTCCACCAATATCACACTATTCATATCCCAGAATACTGTCACAAGCATTTTATAAGTAGATTGTGTCACCTTGAATATTTTCTTCACTGAAAAAGCAGCATGCTTCCACTCCAAAGAGGTCTACATTATTTTGGGTGTGTAGTGGTATGCCTAGTGATGATTCTCTTCTGAAAATCCATGTCATTCTACAGCATAATGCAATAAATGATCCAAGCTTGTCATCATTCGCTGGACTTTGTAGTCTTTGTCAGGTTCTTAGGCAACCAGCAAGCACTAACTTTACAAAACTGCAATGTTTAATGTACAATATTGTACATAGCAACATGTGAAATGTTGAACTGTTGAGATAAGGTTTGCAGTTAGATCCGCTGATCGTTTAAAATTGCTGTCTTTGATATTCTGTGTGGTTGCAGCTGTTGCGAGTCATCCAGAATGTGACCTATCACAAAGGTTATCACAGCTGTGTTGAAGATTGCACACCACCTGAAGACATTGCTATGGTCCATATAGTCATCCCCATACATGCTAGGCATGTCTCTGTGAATTTCACTTGGGTTATGCCCTTTAAACCATAAGAATTGCACCACACTTTGCTGCTTTTCACAAGTGGACAATAATAAAATGCACACTATCTATTTTTAAAATGTAATTAATGAAATGAGTCGAAGCTTTCCTGGTAGAATGAATATTCTAGATTTTCTGCAAAACATTTGTGAAGCCGATTTCAATCATGGTGCATTTCATATAATTTTACATAACTGGTAAACCATAACTGCACAAAAAAATGTAAATCTAAAAACACACAACTGTATTATCATCATCATAATCATCATCATTTATTATTTATTTATTTTTTATTATTATCATTGTTGTTATTATCATCATTATCAAATTCATCTTTTTTTTAATGCATTAGCCATTTCTTATACATTTGCTGTAATTGGTTTGAATTTTTTTACACCTTACATTTTCAGTCTTTTCTAGCAATGTCATTGAAAGAATATGGAATTTCAAACCCAGCATACAGCTAGCACTCTTTTTATATTGCGTTCTCAAGTCCTGTTGTATCTATAACAAATAATGAAATAATTTCTGCAAATAATTTTTTCAACTGACATGAAACAGATAGAAAATAAACTTTTGCAAATATAGTTTTTAGAGGCTATATGAAAATAAGATAAGCATAGAGTAAGTCATATGAATGCAACATATCAGATGTTTTAATTATATTAATTTCAAGTTTTGCTTTCCTTAATACTTTATTTTTTCTCCTCCAGATATTAAAATTTTCTTGATTTGTGTTTAAATATGTATATCTAAGGGAAAAAATATCTTATGTGTAACATTCACATAGCTTTCTCTACCTATTCTGTAACAAGCTATTCTTACAAAAGCTTATTCCTCTGTCTACTTCATACCAATCGAGATATAATCTGGAAAATGGTTTTATTTCATATCTCCCTGTTGATACAAGGCTAAGTGATAGTCACTTCTTTTAAGAGTGGTTGCTCTGGCATCACCAGAATAATAATAAAAAAAAAATGATTGAAGTCTTTTCATTTGAGAAAAGTATAAATATTAGGAGATTTAGATAAAAAACAAGGAATATCTTGAAAGTGATTAACTCCATAAAAATGTATTTCACATGATGACACATATTATATGCTTTGACTAAGTCTATGCTTTTTGTGTAGTGAGATTTTGCGTATCTCTTATGTTCACTAGTTATGCTTAAGTCATCCAGAAAGAAGCAGGCTTCAGAGGCCATTCCCAGAAAATCAAGATAAACATTTTATTTGTCTTTTAAAAATCTTTAATATAGAGCATTTTATTAAAAAATGAGCCACTTTTGAGCAAATAAAAAATTTAGAAAAATCTTCCATGTTAAGGGCAATTTGAAGTAGGGGAGTCTTTGTGAAAATCTTCAGGCTGGATCCTTGAAGATACTGAATTTAAATAGCAAGATAGGTACTTTACCAAAATTTAGTTTTTGACTTAAGCTGTTCACCGACACACAGACCTTTTTCTAAAATGCTCAAAGTATGTATTTCTGTTGAAATCTCTGTATAAAATTGTTGGTTGGAATGCAATAATTTCTGTACCTACTATCTTACCTACATCACACGGAATGTACAAAAGTGGATATGAAAAAGTAACAAACCTAACAGCAATATGGTTGAAATGCAATACCTTCTCTACTTCTATGTTTATCTTACATTGTATGGAATGTACAAAAGTGGATATGAAAAGTAATAAAGTTAACAATATAAGTGAAAGCTAATTTGCAGACTTCAAAATAGCTTACATTGTATGGAATATACAAAAGTGGATATGAAAAATAACAGTTAACAATATAAGTGAAAGCTAATTTGCAGACTTCAAAATATTTTTACACAAAAAAGAAGCTTAAGTCTAAAAAAATGTTTGTAATACTGGAGAATCACCTTGAACAAACATAACAAATATTCCAGATAGGAAAATTACTACTGATACACTGTTTTCATTGGACCAAAGTTTAAACATACAGCCCACACAAAAATTCCAGCAATTAACAGAAATTGCATTTCTAGCTAGAGTTATTTTCAATTCAATTCAAACAGAACAATTAATAAACAAACAAAAAATGTAATACTGGATAAAATTAGAATGCCAGGTATCGTCTACAAGACGCAATTTAAAATAGGTAATGAATCATAGGTTATCTGCTCCATTTACCTATTTCATTAGGTCAGAAATGCACTGTAATTTCAGAACAAACCAAACACTATGTTTTCTTGAATTTGAAGATCTTTTAAATCAAAGAAAACTTCAACTTTCTACTGCAACACAAAGTGAATTGGCAGCTACAGGTAAAATCCCAGTTATGCCCAAATGGTAAATGTTAATTAAATCTCTATTTGTGCCAGAGTAATGCAAAATGCCAGTAAATGCTAGTAATTACTGTAAGCATTATGAATCCAGTTTTAGTCTGGTACAGCTCTTAAACAGAACAGAAAATCTATTATTTAAAAATGTTGTCTAGTAATATCTTATTCTGCATTATAATATTTTTACTTTCTCTATACTCACTATGTACATAGTGAATAGAGAATGTATTGCACTCCACCAAAAAATTCGATACCGAGATTTCACCGGAAATATATGTTTCAGGGTCCCCTGTATCCAAAAAAAGTATTTTCAGAAAAAGGTCCATGTGCCTGTGAACACGATAACTCAAAAACGAAAAGTCGGTAAAATACCAAACTTGGTATTTAAGTTTAGTATCTTCCAGGGATGCGACACAAAGATTTTGAGAAAAATCCCCCCACCCCAAACTACCCTTTACATGGAACTTTTTTCGAACATTTTTTGATTTTCTAAAAAATGGCTCTAACGATTTTGATTAAAATATCGTATATTAAAGTTATTTACCTGACAAATAAAATGTATATTTTGAATTTTCTGGGAATAGCCTCTGAAGACTTCTTTATTCTGGATGAATTTTTCATAACTACTAAACCGTAAGAGATGGACAAAAACTTAACCCACAAAAAATGTAGAGCACGTTAAACCACACAATTTATGTTATATACATTTTTTTCGTGGAGTTGATCTTTTTTGAGATATTCCTTTTTCTTGGTTTCAGCTTTGAAAAACATACTTTTCTCATACAGGAATTTTTCAACTCCTGTCCATACAAACAAAGGAACATCAGTCACATAGCAACCAGCTTTTGGCTTTCACTTAAACCTATGGTACTCCCTTATTTCGCTTTTACTTACAATAAAGCAAGAAATAAGAATATTTCTGCTAGTTTTTCTCGATTAGCATGAAATAAATAAAAGATAAGCTTACTAACAATAATAATTTATAGAGATATAGAGAAAGTCATGTGAATGGAACACATCAGATTTTTTTTAATTCATTGAAAACCTTTCTACCTTGCAGTACTGTTAGTTTTGCTCATAAAGATATAATTACCCATCAGAGATCTCTGATAAGGTTGAAACCCAATGACTGTCCTAAGTAGTTACATAGTAGTTATTGGGTGTTCATTTGTATCTTTTCTGCACAAGAAATGTTGTCATCAATGTCATCACTCATGGAGTGAGTTTATGTACTGTCCCTCTAGTGACAGAAGATCATACTGTGTTGCCATCCCGATGAGGCAACTTGAATACTTCAATCCATCTAATAGGATTGGTATTGTATGTTGCAATATAAATCATATTTATATGTTACTCCTCTTTTGACATCAGAATATGGTTGGTTGGTATCTAACGTTGAGCAGTTAGCAGTGAAGCCATTCGCTTTCTCGCATTCCAGTATTTTGATGTCATATTATCATGTTGACTAAAGGTTGGGCAGCGCAGTAAATGGTTTCCATTCATATCTTAAGTGTTCAGAAAGGATAGAAATACCAATCCTGAATAAATGTTTATTGAGACATTCATGGCCTGTTAGGAGTCTAAAAGTTACTACAAAGGATTTTCTTGGTAGTATAGTGATTCTGGTTGTGTTATTACATAAATTTTCCCAGGGTTTTCCTTTTGTTTGTAATACATTATCTTCTTTAATTTTGTTATTGTATGTGTATATAATGATTCTTTTGATCAGTGGCGGCTCATGGATTAAAAAAATAGGTGTTCACAAAATCAGTAATTTACCACCATCGATGCTACCGCCATCGCCGCAACATCAAATCCAAAAATATTAGAAACAATGATAGTGCCTAATAACAAGAATTATAAATTTAATTCAAAATCTTCTCGGGCTTCTAGCCAGGTAAAAACTTGGCTTGACACCAACGTTTCGAAGAAGTGCATCTTCCTCGTCTTCAGGGTGAACTGATAATTTGTTACACAAATTATCGCCCATCCAGTATTGTAAAGATGTTGAATTTCTCAGAGAGTTAACAACAATATGAGGTGATGAAGGGGTGAAGTCCTTTGATGCAGTTCATGTGAAGAATGGTATTTACAGTGAATAATATTTACATTGTTTGAATTACGTAATTAACACCAAATTTATTTGTATAGAAATTCCAAGCGCCAGTTTTTCAATTGTGCAAACTTTTCTAACACTCTGTGATTAAAGTCTTTTATACTATTGACCAGTTTGTTCTCAATATCAAGCATTGCCAGTGATGAAAGTCGATTCTTTTTACTGTGGGAAAGCATATTTCTGGTTCTGATGTAGTCATGGTCATAGTGATAACAATCTTCAGTAGCTCGGTTAATGTTTCTCGTTAAGGTTGTTTTCTGTTTTGAACTGCTTAACTCTCGCATAAAATGCAAATTACTAAGAAAAATAGCGCGTCTCACAAAGACTGCAGTTGCACTTCCGGATAGTTTCAACTAAATCTCAAAGATAGCAGCACCTCCGGCTGATAAACAGAACCCTGGAGGTGTTAATGTGCACAGTTGCACTGTGCTCATTTCTGGCTATAAAATTCTGAGCTGTTTTGTTCGCCGTGCAAGTGCAGAATTGCTAAACATTAGTTATACGCTAGCACACGAGGCCTGTGCTACAAGCGTTGTGGCCACATACTCGGGTTCTCGGCTGTGTTCAATCTGAAGAGCAGAGTGCGGCATATTTAAACAAGTGGCACCGGATAGCGCATTTTATTAAATGTTTCCTGAAAGAGAAAAAGGAGATCCATTAAGAAATATTGGAGTGCTCCTATACAGCAGCCGCCGCTGCTTTGGATAGAATGATAACTTATTGGATCAGATGAATTTGATGTAATTTTACTACCTTTCTTGGCTAGAAAGTCAGCTGTTTCATTACCCTGTATTCCACAATGTGCGGTTATCCATTGAAGTATTAATCTTTTATTTAAGTTCATTAGTTGTTTTATGATTTTGTGGCATTTTGCAATATACAGACACAAGGTATGTTGGTTCATATTCAGTTTGTCTACAAAGACAGAGCAAACTTTAAATATTACATATTTCTGTACCAGCAGGGCGCATGGTTGTATTAGTTAACATTGCAACCACATCCATAGTGCTGAGGTTTGCTTTCTCTTCTGCAAGCCATCACCACCCTTCTAGGTATAGATTGCTAAAATAGCTTTCTCTTCTGCAAATGATCAGCACTGTTCTGGAGCACTTTGGATCAATGTAGACCCACTATGATATCGTTCTTGGTCTATCAGAATCAAGAAATCATGGATAAAAAGGAACAGCCAGTATATGTCATTATCGTTTCAGTCTTCATCAAGCTTGGTGGTCTTCTTCACTCTTTTAGCATGAGCTGAATGAATTATCTGAGGTTAGTGTTTTATTTACATGCATGAAGAAAATAAACTCAAAAATGTGTAGCAAGACTGGAAGGTGGTTTCAGCAAAAGATCATCTTTATGAAGTGTTGACTTTCAAATATTCAAGGGTTATGCCAAAAGTTTTTAGCAAATATCCAGAAAAACATTTTACTTAGAAAATAGCTATTACCATTTTTCAAAATACTCTCCCTGAGCACTTTTATATTTTTCCATCCTTTGGAATCACTAGGAAAATGTCTCAGTCCAAGCTTCTTTATGTATGTTACTTAGAGCATAATTGTACACAGCAATGGCCTCTTCATCAGATGAAAACTGCTGCCCAGAAATTTTGTTTTTGTTCTTGGGAACAGAAAGAGGGGCAGGTCAGGTGAATAAGGTGGATGTGGTAAGATTGACACCTCTGCTTCTCTAAGAAGTTAATTGTTCTGGCAGCCATGTGTGCTGAGGCTTTGTCATGATGCAGAAGAAGGTGCTTGCTCTTTGACTTTGGGTGCTGTGACCTCCATGACTTTCAGCAGACATTCAGCCACATACCACTCAGCATTAACTATGCAACGTGTGCCCAAGGTCAGAGAAGAGAGATGGTCCATCTTGGTGAAGAAAGTGTCCACCATCTTCTTCAGAGCTCCTACTTCTCTGAACTTTTGTGGGTGGTTACTCACCTGGACAGCACCATACTGAGGACTGCCTCTTCATTACAGGATCATAATGATAAAACCATATTTTGTCATCTATGACAATACTGTGTTTGTCTTTGGATCATCCTTTGTCAAATTTCTCGAACATAAAATAATTGAGCTTCTGTCAGGGAATGTGGCACCCATTGGGCACATCTCTTGGTGAGGCCTAAATAATCATGAACGATAGTCTTCATTGTAGTCGATACAATATTTAGGGTCCCTTCAATGTCACAAAATGTGAATTGAGGATCATCTTCAATCATTTTCCTCACAGCATCAATGTTTTCTTGAGTCACTGTGGTTGTTGGGCAACCAGAACAGGTTTATCTTGCAGAGACCCCCACCCCTTGAAAATGCATGGAACCAATTTCCAATGGAGGCCCTAGAAGGGGAAGACTCACCAAAAAACATGTACTAGAAAAGAGTAGCTTTCCTCAGCAATTAACTGTTTTTATAGTCATAATTTACCATTGCACGTCAAAAAAGATTCATCTTGTGCTGTGTCTGACTGAACAATTCATGCATCTATGCTCACTGTATGCAGTGTTGTGTGAAATCCTGTGGTACGGAACTATCGCTCTCACGTCCAAGGTAAAAAAGATCACTCTTTCAAACTAAAAGAATCTCATTGTTGCCAGACTTCTGATTTAAGAGCTGCTAAAAACTTTGGCATAACCCTTGTACTGTGTTATAAAAAAGCAGCTGTTATATCTACTTTTTAAATTCTTCATGTATGTACGTATGTATGTATGTTTTTATTCATCTTTAGAAATTTAAATACAATTTTATGGCTTTGTCAAAGTTTGTTATATACAAAAATTAGATTACAATATACAAAAGTTGGATTACATTATACACAAAATTAGTTTATAATACATTACTATATACAAATGGGTAGAACTAATACATCATATATACATTTAACCAAGTAAATTAATAACATATACAGAGTAAGTTATATACAATTATAGTCATAACATCACATTAAGATATAAATTATATATAATTGCCAACAAAGTGAAACAGATAAGTATAATAGCAGAAGACTATATGCAAGTCTACAGTTTTACTTTTAATAGTGGTGTCTGAAATATTGGAAAAACTTGTGGGTGCTATAGAAACTCTGCTTTATTAAAAATCTTTTCACATCTCTTCTGAACCTTTTCTTATCACTACATTTTATTTTTTTAGTTATTAAATTGAACATATGGATGCCTGTATGTAGGACAGAGTTTACTTTTTAGTAGATCTGGAACCTTGTAAATGAATATTGTTGCTATTTCTTGTGTTATGGCCGTGTACCATACTATTTATTTGGAAGTATTGTATATTACTATTTATAAAGCATGCAGTTTCTAATATATACAAGCATGGCAATGTTAGTATATTATTTTCCTTAAAAAGTTTTTACATTGAATAATTTTACCTAAATTGGGCATCTTTCTTATTATTTTCTTTTGTGCCATAAACAGAGATTTTACTTCTGTAGCAGATCCCCATATAAAAATTCCATACACAGGATGTGATTGCACATATGAAAAATATATCAATTGTAGCATTTGTATATTACAAATACTTTTTAGTACTGATATTATATAGTACTGATATCATACAGCATGTTAATTAGTACTCTCCCATCTGCAGGAGACTTCTTCTTTTTTTTTTTTTTTTAATCTTATCTGATCATGAATTGCTTCCCTGATTTAATAATTACAAGCACCCTATATATATATTTTTAGTACTGTTTGGATTTTACGGTCCACCCAAAATATACATTATAAACAATTATTTGTTTTTCTGTACAGGTGTGACACTGCAGAAAGATAGTGCAAGTGTTTTCTTCACAGGGTCAGTGAGGCAGCATAAACATGTTCAAGTCCCACAGCACAGTTCTGTTTACATTTTATTTATGACTCAGAACAGAACTGATAATGATTATGAAGGATTTAGACTCATTATAGAAGGAAATGGTAAGTATGTATCTATATATATTATATCAGGTAATGCAAGATGTTAATCAGCTTCTTTTTGAAAAACCACTGGCAAACATACTTTATAAGTTACATCTGCAAAGTGAAATGGGGTAGGGAGTCCATAATTAGATCTAAACTTAAGTACCTTACACAGTGATATTGTACCTTATTGGTTTATTAAGAATTTAAATAAACAAAAATGTCCAAAAGTTTCAAAGGGGGGTTAGAATCCCATATATCCCCTCTAAATATGGCCCTGATTACACTGTTGTATTGTATGTATATGGAGTAATTTTAAGTAAATTATTCTAATGTCTGCAGCTTTATGAAATTAAGAAACACACAATAAATAATATATATATATATATATACAGGATGTTAATGAACTACATCGAAATAATTTGTGAAATTGTGCATGTAACTGATATAAGTAATTTGAGATCAGCAATGCATGGTCCCCGGATAAACCTAAAGCAGCTTCATAGCGTTAAATCTGTGGGCATCAAGTGTTGATAAGTCGGTGTTAAAGCAAAGCAAATTGAAAAAATGGCTTAGAATGCCTTTAAAACTACTGCCCGAGTATATAAATATCAATTTTTAGCAGCTCGTTACCAGCATTCTCAAGACTTAATGTCGCAAAAATCTGTAAAATCTTGAGAGTGCGACACTGAGCATTCATTTACTACGTTCTTGAGTTATGTATCCTACTCTGGGGGCATTTTTTCAACTGCTCTGGTGGCTTAATGCATAATGCAGGAAGCTGCTATCCCAAAAGTCATGAGTTTGATTCCTGTCATAGAGTAAATGTTTTTTATTATTTTTTTCATTCCAGACGAAGTGCCGCGATATGTGGCATACTGGCACTTCAGAAACTTATAGCAGTTACTTTGAAATTTCAATAAACAGGCCATAAGTCTCCTATCTCAAATTACTTATTTAAGTAATCTACATATTCTGTGAAAATATTTCGGTATAGTTCATTAACTATATAAATATTATATTGTGTATATATATAAATGATGTTCATGTGACATTCAGACTAAACAAAAGTAAAACTAATTGGCAGTTGTATTATTCAAAGTGTTACTAGACTTTTTTTCTAGCACAGGACTTATTGCACAACACTAGATGGAAACTTTGGTTACGCTTTTCACTACTAACTGAAACAAAAGTGTGACAGGTAGACTTGCCAGACGTGCCGTGTTATACAGGATTTCTCAAATTTGCAAAGTTAGAATTGCTGACATATGGGACATAAAAAATCCTGTATTTAAATCTATTCAAAGATTGTATTTTGAAATGAGCACATGTTCATTCAGTACATTGGAATTGGTAACTACTGGTCTCATGGCGACATTGTAGTGCTGTATGTAGCTGAGTGTGTGCATGGACATGTCATAGCATCTCGTGGTCAAGCCACATTGCCAGAAGACACCAGATAGGTAGAGTCAGACTGAAAAATTCTATGCCACAGCCAGGATTTGAACCACGGATCTCTCGGTCTCTAGCCGGTTACTCTAGCACTGAGCTACCATGACAGCATGCCAGCATAGCATTGAATTTCTCAACTGACTAGCATGTTTCCTGGTAAACCACAAAGTGTTCTCAAATTATTTTGAGATTACAACCCCAATGGCGACTTATAATGTTGTAAGGACTTTAAGTTCCAGGATTCATAGTATGCCAACTATTATGATTTATTGTGATAATTTTAATTTGAATAATTTGAACCACAGGAGATCCATGGTTCAAATCCCAACTATGGCATTGAATTTTTCAGTCTGACTCTACCTACCCAACTCCTGTCCTTCACATGGTTTCTGTGAGAAAAAAATTAAAATTAAAGAGGGAACAAGCTTACAGGACCTGTTTTGGATTTTATATCAGTCATTTCCTAGTTATTGGAAGATGCCCCCGATAAGAAAAGGCAACATGTTCATTTAACAAAATGGGGAAACAGAAAAGTGTCCATAGTTACCTCCCATAAAAAATAGTTTCAAAGTGTATGGGTTTTCTGTTTGCTTTTTGTAACATACCTATACAGTCATAAGCAGAAAGCAGAAAGCAGCTTCTTCTAAGCAGAGGGGAACAATTTACTTTGTGAGGAAGAACTGTCAATTACAGTACCTGAAATCTTGGTTATGCTACCACAAATAAAATGGCATCGCAGTTACCTATAGCAGATTTGTTGTAATCGTAACTCATTTGGTGATGATTCCACATGATTTGCCTGTGGCAAAACCGAAGCAGAAGTTTTAGTAGAGAAACTGTTGGGAGCAAAAAGAATAAGAGATTTTCTTTTACAAATAATTTAGCACATTTAAAGACAGTTTCAAGTCATTGAATGTTCTGAAATTCAAAAAAATTGTTAACAGCTTTTAGCAATAAGATTTAATTGGATATCGCCAAAATGTGTATGTTAGTATCATATTTACAGTGTTATTGACTTATAGGACCATGTGAAAGACGTATTTTCAATTTCAAACAAATAAATTGAACACTGAAATGTTCAAATTTGGTAAAGTGTGAAATAAAATCACAATTATATATGGCTTTCCAGGGTTACATTACCATATTAAGATAATGCAAATTTTTGACCAATGCAATGAAAAGCTCAAGCATGAAGCACGAGGGATGTTCAATAAAGACTGGCACTGAATTTTTTTCCTTCTGTTCTGTGCCTGCTTACAACCTCTATCCATGCGTCATTGAATACATACTCTTATCGCTAATCACTGAAAATTTCACAGCGATAGCTCTGTCAGTTGAGTGTTGGCAGCCTATGAGAGTGAATGTGTTTCATCATCGCCTCTAAACATTGTCATGGCTGATTTTCATGAACAGTGTTATGCAATAAAGTTTTGTGTTCTCTTGAAAAAAAATGCTACTGAAACCTATGATGATCTGAAGAGAGCTTATGGAGACACTGCAATATCTCATAGAGCATGTTTCCGTTGGCATCATGCTTTCAGTCTCACTGTGAGACAGCTTCCACACATCCTTGGGATATCAGTTGGGAGCACTCACACAATTTCAAACAAGTATTTGCAAATGTCTAGGGTGTGTGCATGATGGATACCACAACTGCTTGCTCCACAGCAAATGCAGGCTTGTGTTGGTGTGTGCCACCATTGGAAACAATGTGTTGAGGACGAGGGTGATGCTTGGTGGCAAAACATCATCACTGCTGACAAAACTTGGGTGTACTGTTATGACCCAGAGATGAAGCGGAGCAGCACAGAATGGGTGCAACATGGTCAACCCCCACCACAAAATGCATGAGCACAAAAGCTGCTAATAAGGCCATGGTCATCACTTTTTTTGATTACCAGGGTATGGTGTACACTCACACAGTTCCAAGACATGCCACAGTCACCATAGTTTACTACCAGAACATCCTGAAGCAATTGATCAAGGATCACATCCCCAAAAAACGAAGGAATCTGATTGGGAAATGGAAGCTCCATCATGACAATGCAAGGCCTCATGTTGCTAATGCTGTTACTCAGTTCCTGGCCCAAAAATGCATCTCTAATGGTACCCCATCCACCTTATAGTCCCATCCTGGCATCGTGTGACCTTTTTCTTAACCCAACGGCCAAAAAGAAACTTAAGGAATCTTGGTTCGAAAAAGAAACCAAGACAGTGAAAGCTTTAGAGGCGACCCTGAAGGGGATGTCAAGGAATGGCTTCATGCACATCTTCCAGGAGTGGCAAAGGAGGTGGGACAAGTGCATTGCATTGGGGGAGAAGTATTTTGAGGGGAACAAAAGCCTGTATCGGTGATTTTTTACAATAAATTGTTGTATGAGTATTAGTGCCAGTCTTTATTGAACATCCCTCATTTTATAGTCCATAAAAAATACATGACTATTACTGTATACTTGAGGTAATTTTCTGTTTAGAATTTAATATAGTATAAAACTATTGTTTTAATGCATGTATTTCAGATGAATTTATTATGGGTCTTCCTTTAAAATGTTAACACAGGGTACATATATTTAGAATTTTTATAAGTCTACATTTACAGTTCCATCTCTGGCCTTCAAAAATAGGGTGAAGGTGAGTGTCCCTTATTATCATTTTAAAAATCTGGCAGTTCTAGTGACAGGGTAGGTATACATAACTTGTGTAGCATCCTATTCTTGCTTCCTTCTGTTAAAGTTATATTTATTGATAAGTGAAACATAAATTTTAACATCAGTTATCGATATCTTACTTTGGATATTTGAGTTCTTAATAATGAAAATTATTTTTTTATTTTCAAACTTTTTTCCCCTCTTCCTAAAACTTCAGAATTCTGAGATTTTTTTCATGTTAATGTTATCCATAATTTCTTAAGGCTTAGATTCCTGCAGCTACTATCAAATCTTAAGAGTTGTGAAAATACAAATCTGCATCTATAATCTTTTGCAGGAACCTTACCAACAACAGAACCTCCAACAACCACGTCTCCACCACCTTCGACACTTCCACCAGATATTCCTACTGATATTACAGTTTATTTACATGGAAAGCATCCTGAAGATGTATGTATTCCATTTGCGTTTATTTATAGTGATATTCTTTTTATGTTAATAAACATCTTCACTCATACAACTGCATTATTAGTTTTTAGCTGCAGTGATGAGTTTCCAAGCAGCTGTAGCAAATATGGCCAACATTTATTGTGGGAGTAAGAACATTCAGCTTTCCAGTAGGATAACGTAAGTTTCAATTCAATGCTAAACAAAATTAAATAGAGAATAGCTAAACTCTCCTCAAACAAAAACAGTATATAGCAGCTGAGTCATCTCTCCTTGTGTTTCATATTAGATAGAGTGGAAAAGTTATGCAGCATTTAGATGCTATAGCAAATAAATTATTCTCACTACATGAAAGGAAGTTGATATTTTAGATAATCTCATAACAAATGAAATCCTAATATGAGCTGGTAGTTGACTCTGAATTATAAGTAAAAACACAATGTTCAATGCTGTATCTGGGATGGTTACTTATAAAAAATACATATAAACTACATGAGCTTATCAATAATATTCCATCTTCCTATCTTATATTTATTTAATATTATTTTTATCTGTGAAAGAATCTAAAAAAAAAAAAAAAAAAATCTGTATAGTGTTTTCCAAAGTAAAGATATTGTGCACTTGTGTAATTAGCACACGATGACCATTTTTTTTTCTTTCCTAATTTAAAAATATACATAGTGTTTGAGTTAGTTGTTATATAGGTATATTAGAATCTTGCTGTTTAATTTTTTGAAACCATGTTGCAAAAGCTTTTGTTCTCATTATTAGTTCTCACCCAATTGGTTGTTTTACTTCAGATGATGGAAGCAAAACAACCAGTGTGTACTAATGTGCACAACTTCTGTTTATTATATTTTTGAGTTTGGTTTGTAACACTTAAGTATCACTTATGTATAATTTTTCCAGACTGGTTTCGATGCCATGTGAGCATCATTGTCGATGGTTTCCAACTGAGTGGTTTCTAATGATGCCCACATGGCTTCGAAACCGGTCTGGAAAAGTTATACGTAAGTGATACTTAAATGTTACAAACCCAACTCAAAAACATTCTATTCATACATATCACTGTTCCAAAACACCCTTTCATTAAAATTGTTCTGTTTATTGTTATGAAACAGGAGCATATTTTTTGGGCTAGCTAGGCTAGCTGCAAAACCCAGTAAATTTGTGAAGAAATCATTTCTATTAAGTTTATAAATAATGAATAATTTATTCCTAACCTGTTTGCTTAAAATGGGCTCCTTGCTCAAACGTATTCAAGTTTAAATATCAAAATAATCTACACAGATATGGAATTATTTATTATTTCATGATTCCACTGTTGGATTATCATATGTTCAAATACATTAAAGGCTATTGATAAAAATGTGTGTATATTGTGTTTTCGCTTAAAAATGTTGTGCTACCATGTGACACAAGTATTCAAACATGCTGTGTTATGCAGCAGTAAAAAGTGATATGGCAGTGTTGACTTTTGTATCTTTGGAACTCCTCATTGTATCTGATGTCACAAATTTACAAGCAACTTCAACTACAAGTGGACAAAGCCAAATGAGATGGAAAGGGAAAGAGACAACTCTAGAGGAGAGAAAAATCATCTTGCATATCCATGAACAAAATAAGACATGTAAAGAAATTGGAAAAACTATACACAGAAATCTGTCCACTGTGTGGTGGGTCATCTATAAAATGAAGAATGCCACTGTCAATTAACCTAGGAAAGGTGCCTGACAAGACTTACTTCCAGAAAAAAGACAAGTTGTCAAACAGAATAACAGCAGCAAAAATTAGTCCACATCTGGTAAAATATCTTGGTGGTTCACCAAAAAATAGTTCATAGGTTCTGAACAGTACCACATACAATTCCAGAACACCAAGAAGAAAATCACATGCAAATAAAGGAAATAAGAAAAGTGCTTAGTATTTGCCAATGAGCTTGAAACAAAAAGGATTGGTGTTATGGTCAGATGAAAGCAAGATCAATGTATACCAAAGAGAGTTAGTTATTTCCTGTAATTTCTAAGAGGAGCATATGGCATCATTACGATATTTCCGGGATTGGATTTGAATTTCTAGTTCTTGAGTTCACTGCTATGGTGACAAGGAATCAGCTCTTTGCTCACAGATGGCACTGTAGAACAAATCACAACTTGCAGACGCGAAATGGCAGAATTTTTCCTAGGAACCTTCTTCTTTCAAGGTATGGGGTTCTTTTACGTGCAAAAAGCATTACATAGGACCCCTGGCTTTACTACCCTTCCAAAGGAAGCCATACTAAGGATTCTTTCGTCTGAAAAAATCCATCACCGTCCATCAGTTTGAACCTGCAATTTTGGGTTTTAGAGGCTAGCATGCTAACCACTACACCAAGGAGGGCGACATACCAATTCTCCATTGGTTTCTGTTTCCATTGTGAATGTTATTGTTTTTTCCTGTATGTTTAATAATTTTATGGCATCATCTAAATATCAGCTTGGCACTATTGCACATATGTCGTCAACATAGCGGTACCACACCTTGAAAATCCGTGGGAATGCTTTCTTCGTGTGCATTTCGAATTTGCTCATAAATAAATTTGCCAAAAATGGAGATAGAGGGTTGCCCATAGAGAGTCCTGATTTTTGCCTGTAATATTTACTATTGAAGGTGAAGTAGTTTTGTTCAATCAACAAACTTGTTAGTTGTATGTAATCTTCTACTTCTGCAGGTTCTATTTCTGTTGTATTTAGCCATTTTTTAATAGGTCTTGCAGTTTTTGTGTTGGGATGCTAGGGTATAGTGCTGTAACATCAAATGAAACTAATGTATCTTCTGTGTCTATTTTTAGATCTTTGATTTTTTCAACTAATTCCAAAGAGTTTGCTAGATTGGAAATTTCAAATTTTGGGAACGAATCAAATTTATTCAATAATTTTGCTAATTTATATGTTGGAGAATCAATACTACTGATAATTGGTCTCATTGTTTTTCCTGTTTTGTGAATCTTTGGTAGGCCATAAATTTTGGGTAATGTTGGATTGTCTACTTTTATTTTATATGATTCTGCTTTTTTAATAATTTTACCTCCTTTTACTGCTTTGTTTTATGTCTGGATGCAATAGTTTAGCGGGTTGGTTTCCACTGTGATGTATTGGTCATCCTGTAATAAATTTTCCATTCTGTTTACGTATTTTGTTTTGTCCAAAATTACCATGTTGTTCCCTTTGTCTGCTTTAGTGTATATGACTAGTTTGTCTTTTAGTGATGTAAAATCATTGGAAGATAGCAAGCTTAACTACCAAGTTTTGTATTCAGCTGCCTTTTTGATTTTGAGCTATGCTGTCCACAGACACAGACCTTTTTTTAAAAATGCTTTTTTTTTTTTTTTTAGATTCAGGGGGGCCCAAAACATGTTTTTCTGGAGAAATCTCTGTATCAAATTTTTTGGTGGAATGCAATACCTTCCCTATACACTATGTAAATAGTAAGATGTAGAGAAAGTAAAAATTGTACTTTTTAGCTGAATAATAAGTTTATTTGTAATTTAATCTGGTCATCATTCAGTATTCATGTTATATTAACGTAGAAATCAACTTTTAACTACCATGAAAAAGAGTCTAGTGCAAGCATTATTTATCTTGTTCTTTTAAAAAGAATTTTATTTTATGCAAAAGATTAAAAAAATAATTCTGAAGTGCCTTTGCTCACCCATCTGACTTCAATGTGGTAAATAACATACCATTCAGCTCTTTGATTAATTCTATGAATTGCCTATTATTTAGTTCATGTAATCTAATAAGATTAACAATGCTAATTACTTTTTTCATCAAGATTTGAAAGTTTCACCAAGTTTAGCTGCAAGATTTTCAATATAAAAGTGTAATGCTATGTTAACAGCTGGTCTCTATTCAAATTTTTAATGAGAAATAAACCCTGCATGATTGAGAGACAACCCTCAGTGCAAAATGATAAAAGTGTTTTTCAATTAATAATGTAACCTAGTATTTATAGAAACTAAGAAATATGTATGAAAACCTCTGATGACAATAAACAAATTTAACCCGCTAAACAAAAGTGCATTTCATCACAACCAATAAGAGTGGACATAGTAATTGAACATATTGCATTGTTGAACATGTCCACTAAATGCTTGGAATGAAGCAAAGCTGTCCAAAGTTTTGTAGAATTTCAATAAAAGAATTTAGATGTAAATGTAATGAAAGTAAAATTATTCTAAGAGCTACAATAAATACCCTCAAGAGCTGCATGTGGCCTTCAGAGCATGTAATGACTACTGTTGATTTAGACTAGCCAAGGTACTAGCTTGTATTGGGCTTACATCTTAATTATTTATATAGTTTAAATAAAACAACAATTGCAATCTTATTCTTTATACCTTTAACTATTACAAACTCACAAGGATTACAATATTATCCAATTAATCAATTTATATTTTGAATTATAGTTATAATTGTAATTTTATTAAGATTTAACAAATAAAAATATTTGGGCTTGGGTTATATAAATTGGTTATTATAGTAGTAATAAAATTTACTGCTCTTATAATTCTGGATATACCTCAAATATGGGATAAATTTTATTATTTTGGGAGAATAGGCCCTTCACAGACTTAGCCACCATTCCAATGTAGGTCCTTGGAGTGTTAAGACCTACTAAAAGAGGAGGGTAATAAAAGAAAGAGGAAGAAAACTATGCAATAGTTGTATTTTCAGATCCCAAATAACCAATCTCAACTTTTAAATTGTTTGCAACATTAATATTTAGCTAGTATTTTACATGATGCCATCTGATAAACTAGCACAGCATTACAATCTGAATGTTTACAAAGCCCTTCATTTTAACTGTCAATATTAAATGAATACTTAAACCACTGATAAAATATTCACCAGGGTCAAGGGATAGAAACAGAAATACCTTTTGATACCTTGGCATTAGTTTTGATAAGAGTTTAAATTTTGGCAAACTCCTGCAGGGAGAGATGAACAGAGGTAGTGGCCATCTTATACCTCGTTCTGGCCTACCAAATGCCGTTCACCTAAAGTTATGTATTTTCAAGGCATTCATAATTCCACTGATGCTCTATGCCTGTGAGGTGTGGAGCATAGCAGCAGATGCCTTGCTTCTCTGGTTACAGTGGATACAGAATAGACAGTTTCAGTCCAACTACTCTGTATGCTATTGCTTCCCAGTGAGGCTACTACATGAAGCTTTGGCTCTCTCATACATGGAGGATGTGATTAGGTGTCGGGCTCAAAATTTCTACACCTGATTAGCCCAATATGAGAATGCCTTGTCAGATCCTGAGGAATGCGGCGGTAACTGGTTGCGGGTTCGTACCCCGGGTGCAGGTTAAGAGTATTGAGAATGATGTAGGTTTGTGGGTGTCCTAGCTCAGGATTTTTACTAACATGGAGACTCTTTCAGGATATGGTAAGACACAAGTGCTTTATTAATTCAGTTCAGCCTTTTTTTCCGCCTTCAAACACACGTATTCCTCTTAATTTTCTACTATGAAATTACACTTTATCCGACCGCGACTATTTTTATTTATTCATCTTGATGTAGTGATCTTGTGCGTATTCTGGTCGGTATTACAATAATTATTTCAATCGCAACTAAAGGTAGCCTGTTCGGCTCCACCATGGACTCTAACTATCACATCTTGGTTGTGCAGAGCTTCTTTGCCAAGTGCCTCAAACATTGTCCCCTGGCCGGCGAGGACATTGTTTTCTGTCACATTATGTTCCCTCAGGCAGTGTATTCTCCACCCCTTACACTCAGTTCAATACACGTATGTAATGGTATCTTGTGCCACCAGCTCGTGACTTATATGTGTTTGAAGTCTTCCTTCCCTTCCCATTTTCACTGTACATTTATATTTTCTCTTCTTGATATGATTTATATTATTAGCTATGATTTATATTTCCCTTCTGAATAACTCTTTGCCCCGTGACAGGCCATGTACTGTCTCAGGGTTTACTTACCTATTAACGCTGCTGCAGGAAGTACCAGGTTCCCCACATGGCTTGTGGGCACCCCTGTTAACAAAGGCTTCAAATCAGCCTACAGCTAAAAAGCAAAACTAAGTACTCTTCCCTACCCCTATGGGATAGTCACCAAAAAATCTAGACGAATCTTGAGCGGAGCAGCAGTAAGAATGCCGCTCCTGAAAAAAGTAAACATTGAGGAGCCTACACTGCAACATCCTTAATACCAAACATAAAAGCATCCCAACATTCCTGTAGTTAAGCCCTCACAAGTGTAGGCACACTGCAACTAGACCTAGGCTCTTCATGGGTTTACCACAACTTGCATGCACATGTATACATAAGGTATTCAGAAATAGATATTCCATTCATCATAAAATTTAGGCCTTTTGATTGGCCATAAGCCAAGTTACATTATAAATACTTTATTTTTAGTTGAGTTCATTTATCATGCATGCGGGCATGCATGCGTGGGTAGGTGTGTGTGCGCATGTGTGCTTGCATTTGTGTGTATACTATGACATTTTGTAAATTATTACTGCAAATAAATGTTGTATTTCTCTGCAGATATAGTGATGTTCGAATACTTGTGGTTCAACAATGTCCTACAACATGGCCTGAATGGGATATATGTACAGTAGTAACAATGGCAGTACCAGTGAATCTTGCCAATAATTCTAATAAGATAATATATGAACTGACATCTATACACTTGCAAGAAATGTGGGATATATTTGCAAAAAACAGTTCCTCATTGACGTCTCTTGGACTAAAGGTAAGAAGAACAAATGTATTAACGGTGGTTACAGTTGGGCAGATATGGATATCATGCCACCAGTCGTCATTCCACTACACCACTGGGCATCATTAGCGTTTAAAATTTCTAAAAAATGGCATATAGTGCTAACTCACAGAGATGGCCATGAGCTTATAATTTGGAATGGTTGAAAAATTATGGCTAACAATTGAGATGAATGATGTTACCTTTCTTCACTTCAGAATTTCAACTGTAACAATTAGTCAAAAATAAATCAGCTGCATCTGCAATATTTAAATTAAAGAATATGACATTCTATTACGACATTTATAAATAATACATATGAAGATTATTCATTGAATGTATAAATAATTTATTAATATATTCATTATTGTCATATAAAAAGTACCATTATGTATTATTATATTGTATTAGGTGTTCATTTTTATCCAATTTTCCAAATGCCAATAGAATAAGATGCTGTCATAAATAACTGGAGAGCCTATATTGAAGCCATAGTGCTCTGTAACTAAAAGCAGTGGTGATAGTTTGTAGAAGGTAAAACAATCACATTTAATTCTACCTAGAAATGGCAGTGATTGCCCACTGAAGAGAAAGCAAACCCTGAGTGTTCTGAATAAGGTTTCATTGCTAACTAATACAGCCAGGCTTTCCATGCCCCTCCCTTCACAGCAATGAATAACATTCAAAGGTTGCTCTTTTTTTCTTCTTTTTTTTTTTTGTATTTTAACGTCCTTTAACCTGGTTGGTCATATCGGACGATGAATGAAATTGGTGAAATGTTGCTCAAATGATCTCGGGGTCCATGGATCTTAAAGTTACTCGACATTCGTCTTTTCAGGATAAGGGAAAACCCCGAAAAAAACCTTATCCGGGTAACTCACCCTAAGCGAGATTCGAACTCATGACCTTCTGAATGTGAGGCAGACATGCTACCAGCACACTACCCAGGCGGGCTCTCTTTTCTTTGTTGAATGAACACACTTTGTGTCTGTGGTTGAGTGTTATTATTGCTCTGGTACAAGATAGCAAAGTATAAATATGGTTGATTTCACTGTTTAGATATGATACATCAACTGCCACTAGAGGAACAGTATTCAAGTCGTCTCACTAGGATTCCATCACATTAAGTGCGATCTCTCAAAATATATATTTCCAGTGAAATCTCGGTATCAAATTTTTGGTTGTCCTCCGTGGTGCAATGGTTACCATGCTGACTTCATATACCCAAGGTTGCGGGTTCAAACCCGGCAGAGGATGATGGATTTTTTCAGGCGTAAAAATCCTTAGCATGGCTTCCTTCAGAAGGGAAGTAAAGCTGTGGGTCCCGTATCACAGATTTACGGCACATAAAAGAACCTCAAGCCTGATAGAGAGGCCTCTGAGCAAAATTAAGTAGTATTTCACGCCAGTAGAGAGTGGGATGCTGAGAACCACAGCAGTTAAAGAGCTTCCATAAATAAAACGCCATATATATGTGTATGTGTGTGTGTGTGCTTTGATAACAATAATTGTAATATAAGTCATTCTAACATGGACATATATGATAATACATATATAAATTTAAGTGTAACTATGTTTTTGAATAATACAACATGGATTATATTTGCAGGTCTATGAGGTTCCAAAAGAAGATCAAGCATTGTTTGTGTGGTTGAGTTTTAGCCTTGGCATTGTAGTAATGTTTATAATAATACTATTTGCTGGCTGGATGCTTCTCATGCATATTCATAACAGGTATTTATTTTTAATTACATTCCTATTTTCTTGATCCTTTCTTCAAATTCCGAGATGAAACTTTTTTTTCTTCAATGGAAGCAGAGGAAATTCTGCCACCAGCTTTCTCTATATATTTTCTTAGTGAATAAAAATTATATCAATGATTATATAAATTAGTACAACAAATTATCAAAACAAAAATTAACAGGACATAGACTTTGTTATACAGGGTATAACAAAAATGTATGTCAAAAATTTGGGAAAACATTTTGTAGATAGAGGATGAAAAAAATGTTATATGAACATAGGTCCTGAAATTGTTTATTTCCTTTTAGAGCACTTTCTCTATAGCTGAACCCCATACAAGAACACCCAATGACAGAACCATGAGGAAAGAGGAAATCACAGCACATATTCAAAATGGCCTCCATTAGCTCCAATGCATTCATTAGCCCATCGTTGCATGGACTCCCTAATGTGCTGAGTTAGGCCTGGAAAATGTTGTATTGTCTTGCAGCCTTCCACAATACAAGCACGATGAGTCTCTATATCTAGAACTAGAGTTGCATAAATAAGTGATTTCAAATGTCCCCACAATTAAAAATCTAGTGGGTTTAAGTCAGATGAGCATGGAGGCCATGAAATTGGTCCACCTCTTCCTATCCATCTACCAGGAAACCTGCTATTCAGAAATCTACAAACAGAAAGACTGAAATGAGTAGGAGCTTCATCGTATATGAAGTACATGTCTCGGCCATGAAATTGGTCCACCTCTTCCTATCCATCTACCAGGAAACCTGCTATTCAGAAATCTACAAACAGAAAGACTGAAATGAGTAGGAGCTTCATCGTATATGAAGTACATGTCTCGTCATATTGTTAATGGAGTATCTTGCTAAAGACAAGTAAGTCATTTGTTAAGAACCTTCGTTCATTAAAATGATGTGCTAATACATGTACCAAACAGTCACCAACAATCCCAGCCCAAACATTAAAAGAGAATCGATGTTGATGGTTTGCTGGAACAATTGCATCAGATTCATGTCAGCTCATAATGCTGATTGTGAAAATCACAATCTTATCTCGGTGAAATGAAGCCTCATCTGTAGCAAAGTCTGGATTAGCACATTGGTAGAAAAACCATTTGCAAAACACTAATCATGCGGGATAATCAGCTGATGATAATGCTTGCATGCGCTGTAAATGGTTTGGATACGTTCTCATGCAATACTCTCCTGTTAGCATTACATATCACAGCTAATTGTTGGCTGATATTAGGGTCTTCCTCAACAGCATGAAGAATCGCCTCCTCCAGTTGTGGTGTTCTCGTCTTCCCCAGCCAGAAGTAGCAGGCTTGAAGGTTCCATTTTCACTCACAATAAACTGATTGAAACATTTTCCAATCTTGATGTCAGTCTGTAAATATTTGTTGGTACAAAGGCTGAGCGTAACTTGCATTACCTTAAGCTAATCCAAACATTAAATGAACATCTGCCAATACCGCATTTGAGCATATACATATTCCTGTACCTGAAATACACAGTAATCGCTGAACCAACATTTAGTATACTACTGTATTACCTTCGCCTAATCCATACACTAAATGACAATATCCTAATCCAAATTAAATATAAATGTCACTGCACCTGAAGCTCACAGAACAGACACTACTGTGTTCAGTGCTATGACAAGCAATGAACCGATTATCAGTACCTAACAAGCGGATTATGTACTGTACTATAGCACAAAAACAACGGTGAAATGCGTCACCTCCACCCAATTTAAGTAAATGTAAAATTGAATGTTTTCTACAGTACAAATAAATAGCTGTTCTTTGGTGGATTATTGCCACAGGACAGCTACATATTTTATATCTCACCAAGCAGAGTTGCATAAAACAAGCTAGCTCTACCATGGAAATAAACAATTTCCAGACCTATGTCCATATAACATTTTTTTATCCTCTATACTCAAGATGTTTTCTCAACGTTTTGAAATATTCGTTTGTTACAATTTTCTCAAAGTTTTGACATATTCTTTTGTTACAGTTTTCTCAAAGTTTTGACGTATTCTTTTGTTACACCTTATATTGCACCCCGAAAACAAATGCATAGTTTTGAGCATTTGAAAGCTTTGATATATAAAGAATAGGCTTAGTAATTGCAATGCTGACATATCTCAGGTAGCTATTTTCTGAAAACTAAACTTGTTGCATTTTTATATTCGATATATACATGTATGCATATACATATAAGGAATTTTGTATGATTAAATTGGAAGGGATGTCGAAAATTCAGTCCAGTTCACTCAGCAGTTTAGAATTAAATGGTTAAATGCTTTATGAAAAGAAAATTGAATTTTCTAGGTCACACAAATAGTAGGATATGAGGATTAAGGAAACAACGGCTAAGAACCAAGGAAATCTAAAGAAAAAGGAATGAAAAGGTGTAAATTTAGCATTACATATGCTTATCAAATGTTACTTTACAGACTCAATTGATCCGCAAATAACACCAATCTTCTTAGAAGCATGTGAGGTGCTTTTCAGGTGTAAATGAATAACAAACACAGCACAAACTTTACCGGCAGATTTTACTAGTTGATCAATTTCAGATAAGGAATATAATGTCTACGAGGTCAAGTTACCAAGTTATGTGTATTCAAAGTAATTAGAGACTGGAATCAATAAATCATAACTAGAAGGAAATATGTACTCAGTCTGCATTTGAAACAAAACTAGAGCTCATTATGTACTTAGCAAGGTCCGTCTTTTATTTCTCTGAAGCAACATTTCTAGATTTTCTCATCAAAATTGTACAATTGCATATCTGATATGGGGCTGCAAGTCACTGCAACAGGATAATAGGTTGTTCTTTGTAGAATTTGAGGTTTACATTTCCCACATTCAATTCCAAACTGCTTTATCAGTAGATTGTATAATTTTACCACCTTTCTTTTATACTTTCACACTAATAGAAAATAGTCAGAGTTCAGTTATCTAGTCTGTTTCCTTTCTTTACTTAAATATAGCTAATGTGCTTTATTTCAAACATTTACAACAACTTTGTTTTTCTTCCAATATTCACTGTTTTAAAACAATTTTTTATCAACTTATAACAAATATAATCTATCTATATAGTATCTATGAAACTACGTGAAATAACATACTATCTTATGTTATGTGAAATGCAAAGTGGCTCCTATGGACTTGGCAGTTTCTGTTTGCCATAACCTGTCGAAAGGGGGATTTTCAATACAAGGTTTTAATATAAAATATAGAAGTCACAGGTTACTGTTAAGCATATCCAAAGATGTACATAAAGAAGAATACAGCCAAAACTTGTCCAAAAATGGACTTACTGGCTTGTGCAACTAAATGCCTCATAATAATGCATATTATTTTGAAGGTTTTTTGTACTCCTTTTCTTTCAATTGTTTTAAGAGCAGATCTCTTAAAATGTTTGTGAAATAAGTAATGCATGCATTTTTTCATTAATTAAGCTTAGGCCACTTTTTTAAAACACTCAGAGCTTACACAGTCAGATTTAAATTATTTATTATTCATTAAAACCAATCTGACTTTTGTTGGTTTTTTTGGATTGTTTCATTTGTATAAGCCCCTTTAATATCTAAGGTCATATAGAGGGCTTTGCTTTAGAAACCATCATTGATGGTAGGCTCTTATAACATTGGCTTTTTCATCATTTTGTTGTCTTCAAACACATACACATTCACTCTTACATACATACTTCCAGACTCCATGGGGGAGAGGGAATGTTTCTAGTTTAAAGAAAAATTCTCTACCCCAGCTGGGAATCAACCTGGGACCTCTGGGTGAGAAGTCAACTTGCAGACCATTGACCAAGGACAGACATAATCTGACTTATGCCATTGCCAAAATACAATTTATACTTGAAGACATAAATTAAGGCTTGCTGCTCACATTCCCTTACAGCTTTATTTGTTTCTCTTGTATTACTTTTTCAAGTAAGATGTAATATTAAGTACTAATCTAATCTCAATTCAATGTGCCATTAGAATAAGTTTCAAGTCTCTCACCAAATCACAGGGCAAGCAGCTTCAAGAAGAAAGAGGGCATTATGAGAATGAGCACAGAAAGTGCAGATTCCTGGGTCTCTAACAACACATATCAGCAAGTGCCTCCACTTACTGACCTATATCAGGACATGGAGCCAACTGAAACATTGCAGCCACCTAACCTGACAGCACCAAGGATATCTGATGGAGAATGTAGGTATCAAACATGTGCTAAATCAAAAATGATTTTCTCTACATCTATGTTACAAATTATTGTTAAAAAGCTTAGAATATTTTTGAGTTGGGTTTGTAACACTTAAGTATCACTTAAGTATAATTTTTCCAGACCAGTTTCGATGCCATGTGGGCATCATTGTCGATGGGTTCCAACTGAATTTCCACAGGGTGTTCTATATTGAGGTGTGACGATCCCTGGTGGCTGGGTGACGAACTTCCACAATATATTTTGTGGTGGCAATTCAAAGTTGAATACATGGTGTGATTTTTGATGATATGAATGACTTTTTTCCCAGATGTTGAGCTCTGCCACATATCTGGCAGGTTTTACAAGGTGTATGTTAGGTACTATTTCATGGTTTGTAGAGCAAAAGTGGTGTGCAATGCTGATTTGTCAGTTTGTTTGTATTTTACTGCTCTCATGTGTTCTTTAAGTCTTGTTTCAAGGTGTCTTTTTGTTTTACCAATGTAAAATTTGTTGCAATCTGTGCAATTTATTCTGTAGATTCCTGATTTTGTACGTCTGAGATTTGGTGTTTTTGGTTGTTGCAGAGCATTTTTTGTAGGCTGAACTTATTCTGGGGGGCATGTGTGACTTGATGTTTTTTGAATATTTTTTGAAACTACATTTCATACTTTCACAACTTCTATTCATACGTATCACTGTTCCAAAACACCCTTTCATTAAAATTGTTGTTAAAAGGCTCATTCTTCCACCTGCTTAATTCTAATTAGGATAAACATTAGCAGAAATGGTTTTATTATTTGTTTCCTTGTAAGTAAAAGGGAAATAAGGCAGTACACTAGGCTAAATGACAGTCAAATCTTTTAAAAGCTGGCTGTTACGTGATTGAAATTTGTTTCTTTGTATGACCAGGAATTGACAAGTTCCTGTAAGAGAAAAATGTAAATATTTTAAAACTGAAACCGATAGCAAAGAATACTGTTTAGGTTCCTATTTTAAATTGAGATATATTTACAATAATAATAATAATAATAATAATAATAATAATAATAATAATAAATGTATATATATATATATATATATATGAGGGACAGAGAGGCAGAGGCAGGGAGGGAGGGGGAGAAAGAGTGAGGGGGGAATGGGGAGGGAGAGAGTCCAGTGGACCAAAGATTTTCCTTCAGTTTTTCGCAATCCCTAGTCTATGTTGGGTTGGATAATTTGAATATGCACATTTTCCCTTTCATCATTATAGTTCACATTTCCTTCTTTCTCACCATCATACCAGTCATTGGATTGATCATCCATTCTGGATATGCTACAATCTAAAGCTTGCTTGCTTCCCAATAAGCTACTGACACAATATAATGGCTTGTAAATCCTTTGGGGTGTAAGGCAATCCACTGAATAAAAAGAAGTTGAAGTAAAGAAGAAAGAAAACATATGAGTAGGTTTTTAAATATTAAAAAGCCATCGGCGTTATGTTTTTATAGCCTGGTGTGTCTGGGCTTTATATTGCACTGAAAAATAGTATTACCATCTCAAATTGTACTCACTAGTTTTTACTTTCTCTGCTTAGTATATAGTATATTTAAACTTAATATCTTTCAAGCATGTAACAAGAATATTTTGAAGAAAATCCCACCATACCAAACTACTCTTTACATGAATAAAAGTTCAAAAGTTTTGATTTTGTCAAAAATGGCTATAACAGTTTTGATTAAGATACTGTATATTAAAGGTATTTATATGAAATTAAAATGTATATCTTGAATTTTCGGGGAATAGCCTCTGAAGACGTCTTCATTCTGGATGACATTTACATAACTGGTAGACTGTAAGAGATGGACAAAGCTTACTACACAGAAAATGTAGATCTTATTAAAACACACAATGTATGTGATATACAATTTTTTCTTAGTGTTTATCATTTTTGAGATATAACTTGCTATCGGTTTCAGTTTTAAAATGTTTACATTTTTGCTCTTACAGGGACTTGTCAATTCCTGGTCATACAAAGAAACAAATTTCAAGCACATAACAACCAGCTTTTAAAAGATTTGGCTGTCTTTTAGCCTAGTGTACTGCCTTATTTCCATTTTACTTACAAGGAAACAAATAATAAAACCATTTCTGCTAATGTTTATCATAATTAGAACTAAGCAGGTGGAAGAATAAGCTTTTTAACAACAATTTTAATGAAAGGGTGTTTTGGAACAGTGATATATATTAATAGAAGTTGTGAAAGTATGAAATGAAGTTTCAAAAAATATTCAAAAAATATCAAATCACACTTGCCCCCAAGAATAAGTTTAGCCTACAAAAAATGCTCTGCAACAACCAAAAACACCAAATCCCAGAACATAAAAAATCAGGAATCTACAGAATAAATTGCGCAGATTGCAGCAAATTTTACATTGGTAAAACCAAAAGACACCTTGAAACAAGACTTAAAGAACACATGAGAGCAGTAAAATACAAACAAACTGACAAATCAGCTGTTACACACCACTTTTGATTTACTAATCATGAAATAGTACCTAACATACACCTTGTAAAACCCGCAGATATGCAGCAGAGCTCAACATCTGGGAAAAAAGCCATATCAATAAAAACCAACACCATGTATTCAACTTTAAATTGCCACCACAAAATATATTGTGGAAGTTCGTCACCCAGCCACCAGGGACCGTCACACCTCAACATAGAACACAAATCATTTGGAAACCATTGACAATGATGCCCACATGGCATCGAAACCAGTCTGGAAAAATTGTATATAAGTGATACATAAGTGTTACAAACCCAACTCAAAAATATTCTAAGCTTTTTAACAATAATTTGTTACAGAAATGTAGAGAAAGTCATGTAAATGGAACACATTTGTGAGAGGACACTTAGGTTAATTGCTCAGCAATCATCTCCTGCATATAAATCAGTAGTTCTATCCTAGAATCCCGGTCAAAAAGTTTTTTACACACTACAAAAACTCTGCAGTAGTATAGTTGCACGCCTTGCAATCAGCAGTAATCTCTTGCAGAGAGTATTTGTATAAAACTTCTTGTGCTTTAACAGTGTGGCTCCTGTAGGATTAATAATAATTCTTAATTACAGTAGGTAACCACTTTAATAACATTTTTGTATCACAGAAGAAAGCTGTCAGATGTCACAAATGGCAAATACCATAAATTATGACACAAAACATTTACACAGTTAAAACACCTCTCATCAACGCATGCGCCCATGTAAGCACGCACATGCACACACACACCCACTCACACCAAATTATCCTGCACTGAAGAAAATACAATTTCCTCCTAGAAACCAGCTCTGGTAAACACAATCACTATACTAGACGTAAAACAATCTAACAATCTCCAGTGACTGAATTACATGTTTTGAAACAATCCTCAGTTTCATGTGAAAAAAGTTTTACAATGTCCTTCCAATCGACTTCAAACTGGATAATAGCAGCAAATTTAAAAATTTGTAAATTCTAAACAATAATTTATGTGTATGTAGGTGGGTGTGTACACATGCAAGAGTACATTTATAGATATCATTAATGTGTTCTTATAATCTATTTCGTATGGCTCTGAATTAGTTTTACATTGTTCTTTGTGGTTTGACACTGAATAAATTAAATAAATAAATAAATAGACATGTAAGAAAGCTGCATTCATATTCTAAAGGAGTATCTAGCAACAAAGAATCAAATAACCCATGATATTATCTATGTTCTACAATATTTTAAATGTTTTAAGAAAATTATGTAATATCAATAGAAAAGATGTTTTGAGGTTCCTTGCATCTAAAAAGAAGAATTTTAGAATCATAAAAAAACTTTTGCACACCAAATACCTGTGTACATGAACTGCATTTTCTTAATATCTTCTCAATGGGCTAACAATGCATTAAAACATCATAATTCAACACTCATATAATGAATGTGCATCTTGAATTCTTTTCTTAAACAGGCTCTAACATTCTTTTCATTCCATCTGTGTAAAATAAATGTCTACTGCAGGAAAAAATTAATATTCTTAAAACACATACATGGTATATAAGTATATACATTTTTTATTAAATATTTTCAGCCATTCATTTTTATTTAGTAATGTTTTAGAAGTATACTTGAAATCTTATACGAAAGTAATTTGGTTTTCAACAATTCATTTAAGCATCCTTATTAAGATAACTATATTTATTATCATGTTTCAAATAAATCTAGAAAAAAATAGTATATAAGAAATTATTGTAGTTTATCACCAAATGAACTTTGATGTAAATGAATTTGAAATTATTGTAATTTATCTCCAAATGAACCTTGTCGTAAATGAATTAACAGGAAATGAAAAATAAATTTATTTGTGGATATTTTGAAAACATTATAAAAAATAATGGACAACAAAGTTGTGCAGTTGATAGACATAGAACTTTCTATTTCCAGTTGGTGGAGCACTTCGATTTTCTACATTAAAGGCTTATGATAATGAAGCATATGACAATGCAACTGAATTTGAAGACACAGCACCAAAAGGGCAGAACCATGAACATTATTTTAGTTCAGATGAGGAGATTGACACCACTAAAACTGCTGACAGGTAGATATTCTCATGTAATTTATTAATCACTGAAGCACTTTTAATTGTGAAGTTAGCCATGCTAAGGATGGAGATGAAAGTCACTGATAAGGTTTCAATATGTTACAATATAATGTAAATAAGCAAGAACATTAACTCATTCATATTTTAAAATTAAAATTGAATTCTCATCATTTTTTAATCAAGACAAACAGCTGATGATGAAGAAGTGATTCATTGAAACAAGTTCTAAGGTAATTAACTTAATTTTATGAAATTGTATATTTGCAACCACTTCTAAACTATAATAATTAAATTCTCACATAAATTTATTCAGCCCTAAAAGGAAATGATAACACACTAGTTCTATGGTATAATCCAGCTGCAATTTTACATATTTCTAGTTGGACTCTTTAAAGTTTTATTCTCATATTACATTAATTAAATATAAACATCTGCTAAAACATATAGTTCACACACAATTTCAGGACTGCAATATCATATTAGGCTCAAATTATGATTTTGCATAAACTGTATACAGAAGGCTTATAAATTATGACTGCATGATATACTTCTTGATCACAGCATTGTAACTAGGTGATGAGGGTTTGAGTCATATTATTGCAAATTCATTCTCAGCATTCTTTTTATAACAATTTTTTTTTAACCTCCTTTAACCTACTGATCTTATTGCACAATAAGTGAAATTCGTGAAATGAAGCTAAAATAAGTCCAGGGTTCATGGAGTTTAAAGTTACTCTACATTTGTCTTCTCAGAATAAGGGAAAACCCCAGATAAAACTTTATCCTAACTGAGATTTGAACATTGGACCTCTTGAATGGGGAGCAGACAAGCTATCCCCCATACTACAGAGGTGGGCAGTTCAGCAGTGTTTCACAGGGTGAAACAGAAGCATAGAAAATTCTTATAAGAGCAAGATGGGCCTATAATTGAATGAACTACTCTTATAAATCCAATATATCATTTTTTTTTTCTATATAAAAAATTTGTTTTATTATAATTTAGTAAGGCTGACCTCAAACTAAGTATTGAGCTGATTAAATATCTTGTTAAACAGACTATCAATTATTTATGTGACTCTTCAAAATATAAATATGTTGGTGACAGCTGCAAAATGTACAATTCGTTATTCTTTGCTAAGATTAAATATCAAGGCCATTAATATCAGAAGCAACTGCCTACTCAAGGAGAGGTGGGTGCTTGGGAGTTAACACCTTCCCAAAAACACATTTAAAAATCCCAATATAATACACACAACAATTGTTACTGTTGGTGACTGAGATTACATTTATTCCTGAAATTTAGCAGCCATGAGTCAAAACATTTTGAAATTTTTAGAGCAGGTCCACGGAATTCATAGACAGGGATGGCATCTCCTTAGAAAAATGATGATAAAGGTTTCATAAATCGTCATTGATTTGTGTGTACGCTCTTGAACCACTTTTACGCACAACTTTTCTGGGAGTTCATGCAATTAACATATTTTTGCTGAAACTCTTATATGCATTTAAGGCATGTCTGATGTTACCATTGCCATGACACTTAATCTGCAGCTAGCACCTCCATCCTGCGGTATGGATGATGAGAATAACTTAATTTCCACTATACCTGCTTAAAAGCCTTTAGAAGTGGCTTCGTCTTAGCTGGTGTCTCTGGTGATTGATGATATCTAACCCTTGCAATTTTAATCAGATAGAAAACAAAAAATCTGCCGGTATCTTTTACAGGCGAACCAACATCTCAGGTCAAGCAATAAGCATGAAGAAGGATGGAATAAGACTCTGTAAACTTTAATTTCTTCTACTGAAGGTACACTATTCTGGTGAACCTGGTTACTTTCTTATTTCTTCAAAATGATGCAATTTTAAAAGCCTTGCTTCCTTGCCCCCTCGCAGAAGGATCATGGATCACTACCACTATTATATTTTGGCTCTTTCACTTTTATTTTGCAGAATAAAGTAAACTTAAATATATTAAATTGTATATGTTATTGTACATATTTAACCTGAAGATGCTTTGAATATGTTTGTATTATTTTAAGCAGATAATAAATTAAATGAAATGAAATAAGACAAAGTTTTTACAGTGAGTAATACTAATAATGGCTTCACGGGTGACCAGCCATGTCAAGTTGACAAAATTGCATTCTTCCCACATTCTGGAATCCTTTATGCTTGAGCTTTTGGCTATTTGAAGCTCTATGGCCTTCTTCAGGAACAGATAGAAATGTTTGAAAAAAATCATGTCACCCTAAAATTTGGGTCACAGCAAGCCATAAACTGGCTGGACGTGGACACTAGAACATACTTTTTACTGTTTGTAAGAAACAAATAATACAATGCGCATCTATCTTTAGTGGTGTCCAACAACTGGAGGATATTCTCCAAGCATAAAAAACAATTATAACATAACTGCACCATTAAATTTCATTTTAAATTATCTGCTAAAACTGTATATTCCATACAATGTGGTTAACATGCTATTAACAAGCCTCTTTTATGTTAAAGGATAAGTGATCATGTATATGAAGATCCAAACCCAAAGATAAAAGAAGACAAAGAAAGTGAATCTGTGCTGTAAAACTGCTGACTCCATTCACAGAGAAGGTGAATAGGCTTGCAGATTTTGTAAAGCTTAAAAGCTTAGCAATGTTCAATTAAAATATATGTTACATATTTTACCAGAACAATAAAGACTTTTTTCAACATTAAACTATAATAACTTAGGTCAAAAATGGTATGACTATGAAGCTGACAGGATGTAGATGGCAATATATAAGATAATAATTGCACATTAATGTGTTGGGTTATCCCAGATAAATATGTTTTGTTAAAGGAGACCCTGCACCCTACACCATCATTATAGAAATGGGAAATCTAGGCCTTATAATCTTTTACCTTTCATCACTATAGTTCTTGGTCAACTAAACAATAAATAATGGCTTTTAAAAAATGAAATGTCAAGAACAAAATACATTGATTTTTATGATGTCTATTTCTGTGCAAGGCTTTACTTTGTATATCATTTGCATTCTGTTACATTAATATCATGTTAATTTGAAACAAAACTATACATGTGAATTGTATTTTCTACACAAGCCATATGTGGGATAGGAGTTGGACAAATAGTCACATTGAAAAATTTAATGCCATAGCCAGGATTTGAACCCCAAATCTCCCGGTCTCTAGTTGGTTGCTATAACCACTGAGTTACCATGGCAACATGCCGACAGCATTAAATTCCTCAACAGACTCATATGTTTCCCAGTAAACCATACGGTGATTTGAACCACGGGAGATCCGGCTATGGAATTTAATTTTTCAAGTTTAACTCTACCATCATATATCTGTGAATGTTATGCTACTGATTATTTTATTAAAACTTTTAAAACAAAACCTGCACAAAAAATTAAGATATCTTGGTATGAACACTTTTAAGTTTATATTATTTTCATTAAAGTGATTAAATAAATTATTTTTAAATCAATGCTGGTAAGCAGTATTAATTTCTTACAATACCAATACTTGTATACCAAAACACTCAGCACACAAATATGTATAGCATTTCTACTTTATGTCTATTTATTGTTTGTTTAGATTATGTGCACCTATTCTGTAGCTTCAATTAAGCCATTCATTTATCGTATTCATAATTTATTTTATATTTAAAGCATATCAATGAATGCAGCACAATATTGTGGATAATGTGAAAATCAAATTTAAATGAAAGGCAGCCTGTTATTTTGTTAACATATATTTAATGTTAAGTAATGCATTCCAATGTATACAGTATATACAAGTTTTATAACAATTGCTTAACTTATAGTCTAAAATAAAAATTGTACATAAATTCAGCATTAAAATATTTCTAGTGATTTTAAATTATCAGCCAATTCACTCAAAGCAAATACAAAACTCTCCACTCCCATAAGTGAACATTATCTAAAAGATAAATACATCATTTTGCTAGATATTTTATAGCATTGCTTATGTCTATTAAGCTATAGAAAATATACCTGTTGCTAAAAATTCTAGCTTGCCTTTTATTTGTCTCACAAATAAAAACTGTCTACTGTCTAAATTTCAAACTTGAACTAAATAATTTGTAAACTGTATGAACTATGGCACTGAAGCATAGGTGATTAATTTGACAGACATTTATTTTGATTCTTACATCACAGATTGAAGTTTCAAATTTAGAACTACTCAAAGATTTTAGGATCACCTATACTTGTTTGCAGACTTGAAACCAACCATCCAATCAGAAAGTGATGTGAAGCTTATGTTGCCACTTATGCTGTGGGAACGTTAAATAATGACTTTAACAGAGCATCTCAAGTTATGTCTTCACAATATGTAAGTGTCCATGGGGAATTAAAAACAATCTGAGTCCAATTTCATTTAAATGCTTTTGATATTTCACGTCCTGGAATGTTTTATAGATCCTTTGGAATACACAAGCCTCACATATAAATTGATTCAACCTTATGTTGATCAACTTGAAATTGTGTTAACAAACCTGTTGAACATATATTACAGTGAGATGAGGTTTGTCCTTGAGTGTCACCAGGCCGGAGTGCTGCTGTGTTGACATATTGCATTCCTACTTAACTGGGGTGTAACACACTGTTTTTTTTGTTTTTTTTTTTTTATAGTGTTTTAATGCCCACTTTTACTGCTATGGCACTGCAGGCGATGACACTGATGATAAATGGGATGAAGATGGAGCATTGGTGGAATGTGATGGGGGAACCCAGAGAAAATCTGTTCCTGCGCTGCTTTGTCCACCACAAATGTCACTTACAGTCGCTTGGGATTGAACCCAGCCATCTAGGTGAGACGCAAGTGGTCTAACTACTCAGCCATGGTAAACAAGCTAAGTGATTCCATCTCTCATAAATACCACTTGCGCTAAGACAAAATATTAAAATTTTGAAAAAAATAATTCATAAAGAAGATAAGGAATAATGTTTGTAGTAGAACCATAAAAATCACAGATGTTTAGCTCAAATAGTTTTCATAATACACATGAATAAACGTTATGTCACCAGGCAGATTTCATGCTCAGTGTGTGAGTGAGAGGGAAATATGAAGAGAGTGGATGTAGTGACCTGGCAATGCAAAGCATGATAACGCATCTCATTCGCTGCAGAGTAGAACTCTTGCCATTTGAAAAACATTATTGTTTGTTATTGTGTGTGTTTTTTTAAAGCTGGTTTTGAAGTTAAATAATTATATTTGAGAAGAATACATTAAAAATTATGGAAACCATAAAGTGGTTCTGCTATGTATTTTTATTACACCAATTCCAGGCAAGTTTACTGTTCCTAAATCAAAAATGGGAACGTAAAAAACAAATAATAATTTTCCTGCAACAAATACAACCTCAAAACTTGCATGTGACAAATCATTTGCTGCAGAAACAGACAAAATGTAGGCCAGTATGCTGGGTAAAACAAAGAAGTGTGGGAACTAGGGATGGGCAGAAAATAACATAATAGTTACACTGTAATGGTTACCATAATATAATCATTACAGAACTAACGGAAACAGAGTAACTGGATACCCAATAAGAGTTACAAACACGATGAATATAAACTAATTACCCAATAATGGTTACAGAAGTAATGAATACAAAGTAGTGAAAGTCTGTTTTTCCTTACCTTAACTCACATGTCAACAGTATGAAGTGCTTATAGTCCTCTCTTATTGGCTGTTGGACTTGTAACTCTATACTGTTGCAGAAACTAGTTCCCTAGTTAAAAATAATAATTTACTCTCTGCATTCAGAGTATTTCAGTCAAATTACTTTTCTTTCAAGCAATGATGCATCTGTAGAGTATTATGCAAAGATATCAGGGAGGTTACTTCTCTTGTTTATTTGTTGGATACTGTTTAATGCCCGCTTTTACTACATATGGCACTGCAGCGGATCACACCGATGATACATGGAATGAAGATGGAGTACCATGGAATGTGATGGCAGGGGAACCAGAGAACTCAAAGAAAATGGAAATTAAGTTTTATTTATGGATGTTCTTTAACTGAACTGCTGTGATTTTTAGTGTCCCATTGTACACTGGGCGCGAAAGACCACTTAATTTGGCTTAGAGGCCTCTCTATCAGGCTTGATCAGGCTCATCTTTTATGTGCCGTAAATCTACGACACAGGACCAATGGCTTTACTTCCCTTCCAAAGAAAGCCATGCTAAGGATTTTTATGCCTGAAGTTTGAATCTGCAAAAACCAGCCCCTGTGCCGCTTTGTTCATCACACATGCGGTCACCTGGGAACGAACTCAGGTCACCTTGGTGAGAGGCCAGTAGTCTAACCACTTAGCACACCAGTAGTGCTGAATCAATGATCCTGGCAATTGACAGCATCTTTAACAATTTTTTTTTCCAGATTGGAATTTCTTGTTTAATTCTTCATAATATTATTGAGACAAAGAAAGAAAAATTTCAACACCAGTGGTTGGAAGCTGTGAAAAGTGCAGAATTGGCATTTTCTTTGATATTGCGTGAAACTTAAAAATGTCCAAACAACTGCATTATAGATTATGGCTTCATAGGTAATCAGCCATGTCAAATTTATAAATGTTGAGATTTCGGCCATTTTAAGCTTCATGACTTTCAGGAAATGAAGTTACATGACACAAGCAGTTAGCAAACTGAGGGTAGCCCGATGGTGTGATGTTAGAATTTAACCATGTACTGACAGGATATGGGGTTGCAGGATGGCGGGTGTAAATGAGGTTTGGAATGAAGTAACTGGTCTCTATCCCAGTTCTTCTAGGTAGATTTTTTTTTTTTTGGTAGTGTTAAACGCCCGCTTTTACTGCTCTGGCACCGCAGGCGATGACACTGGTGATACATGAAGATGGAGCCCCGGTGGAATGAGATGGCCGGGGAAACCGGAGACCCCGGAGAAAACCCGTCCCTGCGCTGCTTTGTCTACCACAAACCTCACATGCGGTCGCTTGGGATCAAACCTGGGCCATCTAGGTGAGAAGCGAATGGTCTGACCATTCGGCCACAGCGCAGCCTCTAGGTAGATGACAGGTAGGTTTGCTATTCTGGTCAATAACTGCATGACAATATGCAATTGCAGTGCCAGCTGGCTTCTGCATTATAATCTGCCACAGAGCAATAAACCAAAAGCATTAACATGTGACTTCCATATGCAACGAGTATAAAGAAGAGGAGTTGCTATGCCATAATCAATACAATTTCAATAAAGAGATGTTTCTATGCAATATATTTCGATCAGATTGCCATTCCAATCCCACTTTCTAAGACGATCAGAACCAAGATTCAATATGATTTAAATCTCTTTCCATGCATTATTTAATATGGTAAATGTACTCAAATTGATTTTAATTCCCTGTGGAAACATGGTAATAATGTTAAGGAATCCAATACTAGTTTACTAACTCAAATACATTTTGGTTTCTGAATAGGCAAGGTAATATACTATTTGAAGTCTAAACTTAACTATTCAGAAATCAAAATGTAAATTCAAAAGCTGCATGTTCTCACAGATATAAATTTAAACATAAGTTAATAAAACAGCATGTGACAGATAGTGTGTATAAGCATGTTTCCACATTTGGATGAGCAGATAAAATTATGTACCAGAAAAATTCAATCAATGCTGTTCTATTTACACTACTTAATAATTATTATTATAAAACCTCAAGTTACTTAGATTACATTCGTTTTGTAGAGAACTAATAATTCTCTAAACTATATATATAAAAAAAAAATTATCTATACAACAAATGCAAAAATATTTGGTGTACCAATCAAACAAGCCCCTCTTGTCTATGTCTCCTGTTTGGAGTAGTAAAAATAAATATAGGAGAGAAGAAAATTTGAAATCTATACAACATCCTCTGCTATATATCAGACCTTAATACCTTACTGATGTGTGACAAAATGGTGTCAAGTCGGCTGGCTTGTAAATAAATGTGCATATTACACAACACTGCTGTTCATGCAATTCTGAGACAAATAGTGTATATACAAGTGAAACAAATAGTAAAGAGTTTGTATATGGAGTATGTGACATTGATGTGTTCCTGGATGTAAATCTAGCCATGATACTACAGACACTTCAGCACTTATGATTCCTAAAGAAAAAGTTTTGCTAGAAAAATTGACAAGATTTATCCATTTTAAAATTTTGTTGGGCAGATAACTTTCTTTTCTATGCATAGAATACTGAGGATATGTTTACAATAAAAGGGGACATACTTTCAGTATTAAATTATCTAGTCATCTCTCCTAGAAAAAAGCTTGAAGTATAAGATGATGCCTTTCTAGCATATTTCCTAACCAACCATTCTATCACCTGTGAAGGTACCCGAAGATAGACTGAACCTTTCATTCAGAACAAGTACTTTGCAGATATGAAGAAAGTTTCAAAAAATTTTGAAAATGACTTAATTTCTAATTTGGAGAGCTTTTGGTTATGGTGAGAGGTTATGTAAAGCGACATTTCCCTCTTCATTTCAGAAGTGAAAGAAAATAATATACTATTTATGAATGTGGAGGACAAAGAATCAAACTCAGAGTCTCTGGGATGAGAGATCAGAAAGTTGGCACTCAATCACAATGGCAGTAAATATTCAGTTTCTGTAACTAGTGAATGTGTTTTTATTCAATCTTAACATTATAAACAGGTATTTACATTTATTCAATATTATACACAATTGGCTCATTATGGTACACATGCCAATAACAGCAATGCTGTATATCCAATAGCAACCATGAAATATTAGTATTCCAAGTTACTTGGCTTAAAGACAGAAGATGAAACCATTTTGTGATATTCTTTTCTTTGAGCAACAAAGATGCATCATGAAGCATAGAATATTTGAGATCTGAATTTACATTAATTTTCATGCTATGCTGATATCAGGCTGCATCGCAGTCCAAAGCACCTGTTCATTTCTCTCCAAGAAAGGTAATGCTTGCAAATTGCTATCTGCAAAATACAAAGGAAGAGAAACTAGTGTTTCATTTAGGAACATATGAAGATCTCTTGTTTATGTCATCAGCTATGGATGCACACTCAAGGATAATCTCAGTGACACCAGGGAAAAACTTCACTTATGCCATAATCACCAAGATTATCCACTTATTGCATAAATGACTTTTCCCTTACCCGAAGTCTAAAGTTTCTTTTAACATATGCATGAAAATTGTCATTACAGAAAATCTAACCCCAATTCTTATAAGCATTTTCTTTGGACAATTACATTATTCTGAAATGTTAACCCTTTCCAGCCCAGTGGGGCCATTAGGCATCATTATGTATATATTTTATTGGAAATAGATAATACGCTTGGATTCAGAATGGTTAGTTTTTGATAATCTTAACTATGTAGCAAATATTTTGTTTTCCTTCAAATGTATCAATGATAAAACAGGTTAAAATGAATAATACAAAAAAAGAAAAGAATTCTATTGATACTTAGTAGATTTTGTTATGCTACCAACATTTAGTCAACATCCACAAATACCAACCATTATTTATTTTATATGATCCAGGTGCTTTACCGTATTTTGTATCACCACAGTAAGGATTGAAACCTAATTATCCTCCAATATTTAAATCTTGACCAATAATATTTAGTGTTTTAGATAAATGACCTAAAACCCAAGATCACATAAGAGGAGTATCCAAGAGCAGTGTTTACTTGTACCATCTGGTTTAAAATGGAGTCACTACCCATAATTAATAGAGAATGTCAAACTCTTACGAGAAACAATAGCAAAACTATAGATTGATAAATTTTCCATTGGGAAAAGTAGAATCCAGTCATATGAACAAAAAAACAAAACAAACAAACAAAAAAATCTCATACCATCCATGGGAATTTAGAACATTCTAGAAAATATTCAGGAGTGTAACATCAGCTCACTGATCAATGCAAATCATAACAAAGAAACTCCCAACTCATGTATCTACAAAATCAATTGTACTGATGATAAAACCAGCCTTGAAGTCATATTAACAGAATATTTCAGAAACATGAAATTCAAAAAGACAGATTAATCAGCCATTGCAGCACTACTTAGGAGAAATAAGAAATAGGAAAAGAGACCAATTTAAACTCTCTGCCTGACAGTTCTTATTGATTGGAGAAAAATTTTTCATTTAAAAATACAAAGAGAATTTAATGAATTTTGATACATTGATTGAAAAAACTTGAATCACAATATACTATACCCACCAGAGGAAGAATTGAAGCAATAACAATCAAACCAGCTGATGTGAAAGGGAAATCCTTTGAAGTACATTCCATATAAAAAACCCAGGTATTGAAATGTGTTGAAATTTATCTCAACGTTAATAAATTCAAAGATACACAGAGACTTTACATTATATTCAATAGTACAAATAATCTAAATTTGCATGCAGTTTAGCAATCTTAAAATAAACACAAAATTAAATGTGAAATTTAAATACCAATTAGAAACTATTCAGCTGTTGTTGTGAGACAATCACAATAAGAGAAACTGCCATTTTTGCTTCATACTTTTTTATGTACTTACATCTTAGTAGCTGTATCTTACATATTATTTTATCTTTTCTAGCAAAATATGTACAATTATGAGAGTGAATTTTACACAACACTTTATTCATTAATTTATTTGTCCCTTTGCAAATATTAATTTTATTTATTACTATTGCACAAAATGAAATGTGAAGAATTGATTTCAACAAATATTAAAAACAGAAGCACTATTAACAGTGAAGTATTCATCATTAGTTTTCAACTAAATAAGTGGAGGTGTAAATAAGTGTGACTCAGCATTAACTCCAAAATTGATTTCATGTTGCATTATTAACTTTTATTCCAAGCAGAACTGCAGAGTTAATACCAGTTGATGCTTGAAAATATAGCAAGTGAACTGCCAAAGTACAAAATAATGTTTTCTTTCTCTTAATTGGATTCAAAGAGAGGATTCACAGGGAGATTACAAATGTAAATGTTTTTGGGTGAAAAATGAGATGCAGAGTAACAGTCAACATAATTGAGCATGATGTGATAGACAGATTTTCCTTAGGTAAGACATAATTGATATTCCTTTCTAAAGTTTGCAAACAACTTTCCTGAGCGAGCATAAACTATGTCTTCATAATAAAGCAAACAAGTTTTGATGTTCATGATAACAACTGACCTTGTTAGGCTACAGCATTAAGGTTAACTATAGCCCATATTTGAAAGAATATTTAAACAAGAGGATATTGCAATAGTTCACCATCAGAAAGGATGAAAAAGGATCACATATATCTTGAACTCTTGATAGAAATTTTCCAAGCAGAAAATTCCCTCTCCTAATCAGGAATCAAGCCTGGGTTCTTTTGTATGCTAGCCAGAAACACTCACCACCATACTGCAGGATCAGACAATTACGAGGTGCATCCATAAAGTAAGTCCTAATGACCGATAAAGAGAACAAAAACATCACTAAGTAAGAAATATTTATTGGTATAATTACATAGACTCACTGGCTACTTTTTAACATAGTCACCACCATTGTTGAGGCATTTATTGTAATGGTGCACCATTAATTGTATGCCCAAGACATAGGATTCTGCCGCCAATGTCTGCAGCCACAAAGTCACTTCATTCTGCACCTCAGCGTCACTGTGAAAAGATTTTCCTGCCAGAAAGCTCTTCATGAGATGGAAGAGATGAAAGTCACTTGGAGCAAGGTCGGGGCTATAGGGTGAGTATTTGAAGACCTCCCATCCAAATTTATTCAACACATTTCGTGTGGCATTGGCTGTATGGGGTTTTGCATTGTCATGCACAAGCTTAATGCCTCTTGTCAACATTCCACATCTCTTGTTCTGGAGTACCCACCTGAGTTTATGCAACGTCTGGCAATACTCCCCTCACGGTAAAAATTTGCACAAGAGGACATCACATCGATCCCAGAAGACAGAGCACATGATTTTTTTGACAGAGATTGTCTGCTTGAATTTCGTCTTCACAGATGAACCACTATGCCACCAATGCATTGATTGTTGTTTTGTCTCTGGTGTGGCATGCGACACCCATGTTTCATCCCCAGTGACAATATTGTCGAGAAACTTGTCACCCTCCGCTGTGTATCACTGTAGGAATGTCTGTGCTGCGACCATACGTTTGGTTCTGTGTTCATCTGTCAGTAGTCTGGGCACCCATCTTGCACACACTTTGTGAAAACCAAGCCACCGGGAGACAATTTCGTGCATCTGGGGAAACTGACAAGAGAATTCTGAAATTGGGAAGCGCCGGTTCTGCACAATTGCTTGCCGCACACTTTCCAACACTTCTGGCATCACCAGGGACAGTCGGCCATTATGGTCTCCGTCTTGAATATTGGTTCTTCCTTCCGTGAATTGCCTGCACCATAATCTTATCATACATAATGTTCTGTCCATACACATGACACAATTGATGATGGATCTCTGCTGGAGATTGCTTTTGAGCATGCAAAAATCGGATGACTGCACAAACCTTGCATGCGGCAGGAGACAATATTGGAGCAGCCAATAACACAGAGCGGAAACCACTGCCGTCACAAAACTGAAACTTTACTACAATGTTACCATATACTTCCTCTCTTCTCCTGCGCACATGCATTCCTATCTGACTGGATGCACCTCGTAATTGCTTAGAGCTTTAAAGACATAAATTATGATAATTATTTTACAAATGTATAAATTACAATGCCATTATAGGGGATTTAACTGTAAAACTGTCTTATTATTCCAGATGTATTAACCCTTCCCTGCTGAAAATAATTTTTCTTTAAAAAAACTGATCTATGCATGTTCCTCTACAAAAGAGCTTACATTAACACATTCAACAATACATCATTGGATCGTTAATAGATGTACAATAAAGTTCAGAGTCCATGTGAAAGTACTATTTTCTAAAAATTGCACATAGCAGATTTTGCAAGAGTAATGATAGTAATTTCTTTATGATGAAAGAACATAAATTTAGTAAACTAGCAGGAATCAACAAACATCAACACATTAATTATTGTAACCACCATTTTATGTTTAGTAACATGCATCAACTTTATAATCTTCAACAAAGCTTGCACCAGAAGTATTCTTATATTAAATTTTCAAAGCCATATGCAAGCATTACAAAAGTACATATTATACCAACATAGAAGTTCTTCCCTTAGGGATTTTAATAAATAAGTGACTCCTATATAACAGGAAAATAAAACTTTTTTCTCAATAGCTTCAATGTATGTACAGAGAAAAACACAGCCAACCATACAAATGTACTCTATTTTTTAAATTCTACAACTAGAAAGCTAAATGACAGCAACAAATCTCAGTACATTAAGTTAATAAGTTGATAAAAATGCTAAAGTCATGTTATTTTATTATTCTAAGCTTAGCAAGCAGTTCTCCACAAGCAGGTGGCAGCAGAAAACCTTTGCTTTAAAAATAACAGCATAATCTACTACTTATTTAGGAATAATGCTGGATTGGTAGCACTGTTATCGAGTTTACATTTAGTAGCCTTTACTCACAACAGACTGCAAGCAAACAACACTAAAGACGTATGCCCTGAGTCATACTTATTGGTAATTCTATCACCTTCTGATAAAATTATATTTTTTGGTTTAAAACAATTTTGCACAAAGCCTTTGCTTTAAAAATAATAGCATAATCTACTCGGGCCATTTAGGAATAATACTGGATTGGTGGCACTGTTGAGTCTACATTTGGTAGCCTTTACTCATTATATACAACAGGAATTGTTGCTGTGTTGGCTGCAAGTAAACAACACTAAAGACAAGCTAAATTGCATCTTTTTATGGTTTATATTGGTGCTAAATCCTTTTCCTAAATTTTCCTTCACAGTGCTTATCCAATACCCCATCCGGTGGAGAGTTTTTTAGTGGTATAGCCAGGTGGGCAGAACCAAATGCTTTGTACTTGCCCAGATCAGTTTACAAAGTAGATTTTTTTCTCCACTCCAAAACAAACAAAAAAATCCAGATAATAGATGGGAACTCCATTAAGGGTCAGTTCCCAACTTAAGGGTGAAAAGTAACCTGTCCATGAGCTCTAGGTTTCCTGCTACCTGGGGCAGTAAACTGAAAGGGTGGGGTAGACAGAACTCCTAGATCAGCAAAACTGCAACTTTCCAAAGAGAAGATTACTGTGAAATAAATATTAATTAATAATTCTATATTATATGATAAGGTTGATAAACTGACGGGGCAGAATAAAAATAATTACTCATTTCTGTGACAATATTAAGACCACAAGCCACAAGCCTAAAGTAAAAGGTTTTTATTTTGTAATTTTATTAATAACATTGAAATTTATTTAGGTTAAATAAGAGCTCTGTTAATTTGTATATTAATTGTTATTGCTGAATTGTTTTACTTATGTTATTGATATATTTAGAAGATGTGTTTATTCTAAGGCAAAAATGTCTAAGTAAAGGAGTTTTTATGTGTTAGCTGGAGACATGACCAACAATCACAACATTAATAGAAACAGACAGAAAGACTTATATGTATGTGCATTTCTAAAAGTCACATAGGTTACGTGGCCTTGGAATGAATATTCAACTTAATATTTCAGTTTATAATTTCTTAATAAAAAAATAAAAAAGGGAAGCAAGATTGATTTTGCTTATCAACAAAACAAGAAGGAGTAAAATGTTGTAATCTTAAGATAAATATGTGTTATAACTTGCTTTTGTATGAATATGTTGTATCTTCAATGATTTACAATAAATTCAAATGAATTTAATAACAATAAATTTATTTATGGTAGTTGAAACCAAAATACAAAATGCGTTTTGTATACAACCCTAAGAAGAGAGAAGAGTTTACATGGTATAAATATACAATTAAGAAAATTAAATTCCGCGAACGAACATATATGTTGCATTTCTCTCTCGTTACACAGGTAAAGATTAGATGAAATAACAGTAAAACAATAATAAATCATTTACATATTGAGCATACATTAAAAATGTATTGCTGCCATCTACTGGCCCATACCAAGCACACCTAGAGACACGACTCAGGAAATGGGAAGACATCGATCCAGACTTCTATGGCACAAGGGCAATGATGAACCAGAAGTGGACAGAGACATGCCAGGACCAAAAATACAAGGTAACCAGACTCGCAATCCATGGTTTCCATCACAAGATATGCAGAACACAAAGATTCCACCAATCGGATGACAAATGTCTATGTTCACTATGTGACTAGATAATAAAGTGTGAAAAGTAAACTAAATCCATAAAAGACTATAGTAATAACTAAACCTATACTTGATGCTCTTTTTAGCACTTATTATGTATTATTATTAATAATAATCATAATAATAATAATAATAACAATAATAAATAATGACAACAATAACAATAATAATAATAATGATTATAATAATAATTAATATAAAAATGTAAACATAGGCAAATGTTTTCATTTAGGAGCAGTGTGTCTTCCTATATACCTGGGTACTCAAATGAAACAAACAATTAAAAGTCCATTTTTGTCCAAAATCAGTTTCTTATGCCATTTATTGACAGACAGCAAGTATAACTAGGTTCGGCTCAAGAATATCATAATACCCTATTAAATAAAGGGGAAAGATAAGAGCTACTGGCTAAAATACCTGCCTATCTACGGTTACTGTGTCATTGGGACAAAGACGGCGGCAAGCAGTGAAGGTTACAAATCTAAGCTTTGTAAATTTAATCAAATATAAGAACATCAGACCTGAAACGCTCCTGTAAATCAGAGCAGTATAAAAGAGAACAATCAACCTCAGAGCAGAAATAATGGTGAGAACAGTTACACAGTGAAAAACGAGCAATTAACTAAAATAGCTCAAAAGCATCGTAAGACTGATCAGCTGACAAATGGCATAGCAAGAAGATAAAGAGAGCAATCATCTCTTCAACTAATACTTGAAATTCTATCACAGGATTTAAGAGAAGCAAAAGAAAAAATAAAGTAATTACAGGAAAGGAATAATACCCTAGAAGAAATAAAATGCTCAAAGAAGAAGCACAATGGAAAAGGCCAAAACGCCTTTAAGGTTAAGGATGCCAAGACTAGAATTTAATGGCATAGTAACATCGAACAAGTTCCAGCTCCTTCAAAAAAGGAACGAAGAAATGAATCCAATCAACGTGATTACAGGCCAAAGAAGATGAAGAAACACCATGCCTTGGAAAAGGACTTGGTATACCCTACTGGAAACTCAAGATGACGTACAAGTGGAAAGTTTAGTGAAACCTAATGTACCACTAAGTGAAGTGACTGTTACAGTGAAAATATGACTGTGAAGGACTATGTTGTGATTATAGGGAGAACAAACAACATAGAAATAGATAGTGGTAATAATATGAAAAAGAATTTAAAAATGTGAATAGGGAAAAAGCAGCATACGAATGTACTTGTTAATTTACTATATAGGCATGATTTGGATAAAGTAGCCTTTGTAAACAAAGAGATAAGAAAATGTAAAAGAAGTATAAAACAAATTTGTGATAAATTTAGAGGTGCAGCGATGATAGATGTATCAACTGCAGATAGGGAACTTTTTCACAAAACATGTATTACATTTTAACAAGAGGGGAAAGAAATGGTTGGCCACTAAGATAATGGAGGCAGTTATAGAATCAGGTAAAACAAATACAATAAATGTAATCCCACTTCCATTCACAAAAACTGCTAACAGTATAGAACAGGGAAACTTGTCAAATGGGCTAAGTTCTTAAATTTTAGTCAGACAACTAGAAATACCATAACAAAAATAACAGAGAACTAATAATGGTACAACAAAATGTTCAATATCTGAGTAATAAAATAGACATGGTCCCGGTATTTCTCAAAGAACTCAAGCCTGACATCTTAGCAATAACAGAACATGGGTTAAATGAAAGTGAAACTACCTTATGTCAAATAGAAGGGTACATAAATATAACATTTTTTGTAGGAAAACTTTTAAAGGTGAAGGTACCACACTGTTTGTAAATAAGGGCTTAAAAGAGGTAAAACCTATGATGTGGCTAAGAGACAAAAGTTTAGAAAAAACATTTGAGGTGGCAGGAATAGAAATACAGAATAAAAACGAAAGAATTGTTGTTTCAGTATGTTATAGATCCCCATCCAGTAAGTCAAGAGAATTTTGTGACAATTTAATAAACATTTTAGACAAAGTAGAATGTGATAAAATAGTGATAGTAGGTGACTTAATATAAACAGGGATGAAAATAGTAATGACTATAAATAATTACAAGATTTAATAGATATACATAATTTACATTTAACAATAGATAAACAACTAGGATAACAGCAACTACTGCAACTATAATTGATCAATTTATCACAAACTTTCTACCGCAACAATATCAAACAAAAGTAATTAAAAATCACTATTTTCAAGAAATAAACATACAATTCAATGCACCAAGACAATATATCTGGTACAAAACAATCAGAGCAATGCATGAGTCAAATATTGCAGAACTATGCACGCTTCTACAGAAGGAGACATGGGAAGTGGTATTTAATGTAAAAAATGTAGACACAAAATGGGAGAATTTTTCTAACAAATTCAACTATTACTTACATCTAGCTTGTCCCAAATTAAAAAAGCAAATATCAAAACACCAGTTAGTATAATGGATAAACAAAGATATTTTGGGGGCAAAAAGCCAACTAAAATTTAATTTAGGATATATATAAAGAAACCAAGATCTGAGGGATCCACTAAGCACCTCCCACCTCTGCAAATCTTAAAGGCCACAGCAGCGTTGGTTGACCTTGGCAGTGAAGACGTTTTAGTAGTCTCTGTGTACCACCCTCCCAGGGGGCAGTTTGTACCCAACGACTACCATTCCATCCTAGACGTACATCCCAGCACCATTCTGCCCAACGACCTCAATGCCAAGCACCCTCTGCAGTCAACAGGTAGACACCCGAGGCAATGCAATAGTCCGCCTGATTAACGCAGACCCACAGCTTCCCACTCACCATCCGCGAGGTGGAGGACTGGCTTCAGTCATGGACTTCGCGGTCACCAAACATCTCCCATTTCACCTCACTCTCACCACAATCAACGCATTACATTGCGACCATAACCTGGTGTTGGCAGAGATCAACACCCAGGTTGCAAGCAACAACACCACGATTAAAACCCAGGAGGTTGATTGGGACAGCGTAAGGAACTGCCTCCACACTTCCATCCCTCCTAACCCACGAATCACAGACAGTCCCTGGAGGCCGCAGTCTCGACCTTCACCTCCATTGTGACACAAACTACTCACAACCTAACTGTACAATTCCCAGCACCCTTGCACCCTGCCAGGAGTAGGAACTAGTCGCCCGAGTGTACTCGGGCGGGGGCAAATCACCATGGTACCTATCCGCTTTTCTCGCGGATTTACCCGTGTGATATAAAAGATGTAGTCTTGTGCAAGCGTTTATGTCTGTGTCGAAGTACTGTGGGCAGGGTGTTTCCCTTTGTGCAGCTGGCGCGGGCTGGTTTACCTACCTGAGTGGTCACCCACCCAGAGAGGAACCAGGCCCGATGCTGCTTACCTTGGCCAGCTGCTTGCGGGCTGTCACGGAAAGCAGTGCCGGCTAGCGGGGGAACTGAAGGGATGTAGGTACGGGATGGGGGAAGCCAGTGTTGCAGATCTGGTCGGAGTACAACTGGACGGTCACCCGTCCGAGTCGGGACCAGGCCCGATGCTGCTTAACTTGATGGGTAGAACTGTAAAGAAGGGAGAGGCGGCCGGAAAGCTACCATCCCAAGGCGTCCTTGGGAAGGCGGTAGCTTACGCGTCTCCTAGGCAGCGTGTGGTCGTAAAGACCGAGAGTGTTCACCTGGGGATTTGGGTGGGGAGCAAGTTTAGTGTATATTGTGCGAGCTCTTTCTCGCACAACGTCCACTATGTAAGGAATTCCGGAGTGGGAATGGAGAATGTGGGACGGGAATCTACGGTCTGTGCCATATATCATCCTCAATGCCCTGTTCTGCACGGTCTGCAGCCTGCGGATGGTGGAACGAGCCACCGAACCCCAGACCTCGCAGCCGTACAGCATCAGGGGCGGGATGACTGCGCGGTACAGCCGTAGTTTTAGGTGTGTAGGCATGGTGGAGCGGAAGATGGGAAACAACTGCCTTAGGGCAGCGTGTCCCATACCGACCTTCTCCCTGACATGTGGAGTGAAAGTAAGGCCGCGGTCGAGGAGGACTCCAAGGTATTTGGCGGTGCGGGCCCAGGGGATTCGCCGCCGCCGCAACCTCAGCGACCTCTCCGGGTGCCAGCCACGGACTTTAGCCAGCAGTAGAGCTGAGCTCTTCTGCGGGCTGATGGCCATCCGCCACTGTTCACTCCATCTGCCTATGGCCTGGAGCTGTCTCTGTAGCGGGGGGAAGCAATATCGGGCGTTCTTGTTATGCGCCATTATGAGGACATCGTCGGCATACTGGCACGTAACTGTACTGGGTTCTGTGGGGAAGTCGGACATGTAGGCGGCAAAGAGTAACGGCGACAGCACGCTGCCTTCCGGAACTCCCGCCGCTATGGGTCTGACTGTGGAATGCCTCCCCTCCACCCTCACCCTGAAAGTGCGGTCCCGAAGGAAGCTACTAAGCAGGTGAAGGTAGGGGGGAGGGATTTCTGCGTTCTTGAGCTTGTACAAGAGTCCCTGATGCCACGTGGTGGCGAAGGCCTTTTCCACGTCCAAGAGTACCGCGACTGTTTTGAAGTTGTCCTGGAAGCCCAGGGCAGCCTTCTCAGCCAGTCGCAGCAACTGCAGGGTTGTGGAATGTCCAGTACGGAAACCAAACTGATGATCCGGGAGTAGGAGTCTCTCTTCGAAGAGAGGGGTGAGGCGAGGTAGGAGTAACCGCTCGAATACTTTCGAGACGATCGGAAGTAAGCTAGTAGATCTATAGCTTGACGGAAAGACCGGGTCCTTGCCGGGTTTCAAAATGCATACTACCCTCGCCTCCTTCCAACACGTTGGAAAGTGACGTAGATGCAGGCATGCATTGTAAATCCGTGTCAGGTGGATTACGGCCTTTCTGGGTAGGTGCTGGAGCATAGGCGCCGTAACGCCGTCATGTCCAGGGGCTTTGTTAGGCTTTAGGTTGTTGAGTTGGGAAGCCACCTCTTTCGGGGTGACTAAAGGAATGCGGATCTCCTCATGGGGCGGCGGGGGCTCCTCATAGAGGTAGTCTACCGTCGCTTCCACGAGCTCAGTAAAGTCCTCGTCCTGGGGGCTTCGCGGGGTTCGAATTGGGACTCCAGATAATCTGCGAAATCCGTGGCTTTATCCTGGGGCTCAAAAGAGAGTCTCCCACGGGTGCCATGGATGGGATGCTGAAACTGACTTCTGTCTTTCCTGAGGGATCGGATGATCCTCCAGGGTTGTTTCTCTTCCAGGTTTACATTTGCCATTGTGTGTTCCCAGGCCGCTTTGCGGTGCGCGCGAAGCAGGCGCCTTGCCAGGGATTTGAACCGCTGGTACACTGCTTGGATCCTGGGATGGCGGAAGCGCTGCCATAGCTTCCGTACGGTTGCCTTGGCTTTTAGCAGCTGACGGAGTTCATTAGGTATGGTTCTCGGGTTAGGTTTGTTAGATGGGATGCGGTAGGTATGCGCGCGTACCACATTCAGGAGTTGTCGGGAGAAGGCCGTGGCTGCCGCTTCCAGCGCTTCGATGGAATCGATGCGCGGTCGCGGGTTCACGGTTTGGTCTAGGTCTAGGACGGCTGCGTCCCAGTCGATCTCATTTATCCAGTCTGGTGTTACCAGAGCTGATACGGTCTCGGTTGTATCCACCACGACAGGGTCGTGGTCGGAGTCCAACTCGTTGACTGCCGAGAGGTCTAGATGAAATCGTGTGTTCTTGGTGATTATGATGTCAAGAACATCCGGTCTGCCGCGAGCCGGATGACACGTAGGTCCTCTCGGTCCGTGCGCGACGAGGGCGGGGTTGCCGCTAATGAGGCGGTAGAGCCCGCGACCTCGGGGGTTGTTGGTGCGGCTGTGCCAGAGGGCATGTTTCGCGTTGAGATCTCCTGCGATGCATACCACTGGGTGGAGGTTGAGTAGGGTGGTGTAGTCCGCTTCATGGAAGCGGTGGTTTGGTGGGTCATATGCAGCTATCAGCAGCGCGTCTAGCCCGGCGACGGCAAGCCGGATTGCACAGGCCTCCACGTGCTGTAGTGCTGGGAGTTGGACAGGAGTATGGGTTATGTGGTTCTTAATGAAGATAGCTGTACCGCCACCCTGTCGGCCGACCCGATCGGACGGATGGGTGACGAACTAGGCAGCGAGAAGTCAGTAACAGCATCCAGATGGGTTTCGCAAACCATCAGGATGTCAATTCCGTACGATTGTACAAACTCAATGACGCCTGGGCGTTGCCCCCGGATGCCGTTCGCGTTCCAGTACGCGAGTCGCAATGGTCTCCGAACGAATCTAGAGGCCATTACTTAGCGGAACCCGGGTACAACTGCTCCAAGGTTTGGAGGAACAGGGTGTGTTTCTGGAGGGGGGAGAGTCTGGGGTCACTGTACTGCAACTTGAAGTTTCGCAGTATAGGTAGGACCTTACTTAGGAGGTCACCGAACCACACGGCTAGGTCCTGAAGTTCATCCAGGTCCGCCTGTGGGATGGCCGCTGTAAAGGCCGAGGAAGCCGCTGTGGTGGTAGGTGCAGCGGGAGCCTCCGCTGCTGGAGCCGGCACTGTGGCGGCCGCTACTGGAGCTTCCGCCACTGGTAGCTGCTGGAGTGCTGGGGGCGTGGCCTCGTGTCTCACAGAGGTGGGAGCCTCTGATTGGCCCGACTGGCCGGGCGCCCGACAGTTCTTCTTTCCTCTCCTCCTGGACTTCTTTTTTGGAGAAGTCCGGCGTGGGCCCTCTGCCGAGGGCGTCGGGGCGGCTTCCTCCGTTGACGTAGACGGACCAGGTTGGGGGGTTGGGGTCTCCGTCAGTGACTGCGGGGGTGGGAGTTGCTGCTGCCTCAGCGGCGCGCAGCGTTCCCTCAGCGCGGTTAAGTGCCGAGGAGGACACCCCAGGGCGCACATTAGCTGGCTCCTGGGGGCCTCCACGGCGGCTCTCAACAAGGCGCTTCCGCACCTTACAGCCTTTGTATGAGCCCACTTTGTATGAGCTTGCGCTCGCACACACTGCTAGAGTGATTGAAGCCCATGCACCTATGGCACTGCACAGGTCCCTCTTTGCCTTGGTATCTTTCGATACGCACGACGGTGAAGATAAGCCGACGGACGGCGTCTATCGGCTGAACAGGAATAAGGGCATAGGCACTCGCTGAGTGCCGTCGTCTGTTGCCACCGTCTTACTGAGACGTGCCACGGAGGTAGGGGTGATGTTGTACTCGTCCTGAAGAGCCGCCTTGACATCCTCAGGGGTGCAGTCGGAGTCAAGGCCCCGTCTACGCTCCACGTAGGGCCGCTGCATCGAGTAGCTGTAGAACGGGATTTGTTCGTCCCGTAGTACGGCCTTCGCTGCCTCGAAATCCCTTTTCGAGGAGGTATGGAGGTGGACTTTCCTTTGCTTCCGCCGGGCCTCGAAGGGGCCCCTAAGCTTCGTTGCCAGCTTTCTCATTACCACAGCGTGGTTGCGGAAAGCGTCGGCAACTATAGGCGGGATTTTTCGCCCCCCTTGGGTTGGGGGTTGGTTAATTCCCTGTGGTGGTGCGGCTGGGTTGGGGGAGGAACGACCGCTTCTGCGGCCCCCTGCGTGGACAGTTATCCACGGCCCGTCAGGTTCGACGTCGGTGTCGGAGTCGGGCATAGGAATGGTGTAAGGACTGGTGGGGTCCTGCCTGGTTTGTACACTCAACCGCTACGAGGCGGTGAGGCGATGATGGCTTGCGCCTGTTGCTGCCGCCAATAGACGTCCTGCTTCGCTTGCGCGAAGGTTCGGCCGTCTCTGGTGAGGGAGTAGGTAGACTGGTGCTGGTGCTTGGCTGTTGCCCGTCGTCACTGGTCAGTGTCGGTGCGGTTGCCCTACGGCTGTCCGCAGAGGACCGGACCTCCTTAGAGGAGGCGCCTGTGCGAGCCATATCGGCTCGAGGTTTCAGGCCAATGGCCTTCACCCTTGGCTCTGGCCTTACGGACCCGCTGTTTCCGTTGTCTGTCGGTCTAGTCAGGTCAATGAAAAGAAAGATGACAGTAGAAGAGGAGTAGAAAAGTAGGGGTGTTCCTGCTCTTTACAAAAATGACAGCAAGCTGTCTGTGGGGTCGCTCGCACACTGGCGGCGGAACGGCAAGCTAATAGGGGGTCAGAGCTCACTGCGTTGCCGCTGTATAGAAGCCGAGCACCCGCAGGCGTCGGAGCTGCAAGCTAATAGAGGGACGAATGCCCACTGCGTTGCCGCTGGGGGAATGCTGCCGTGGCTCCTGCCGCTGCTGCCAGAACCGCCGGTAGGTGGTGCCGTAACTGCAGAGTAGATGTCGGCCCTCTCGAGTCTTGGGAGGGACCCTGACAACCTCCCATTGGACCTCATCGTTCTCATCCGCCATTCCAGGGTAGCATGGAGACTATACCTGCGACACCGCACGCCGCACAATCGAGCGCTTCTACGGTGACTGCGTCGTCAGGTCTCTCTCTGACTGCATGAGCCCCGAGTGCAAGCATGGGAGGAGACGATGACCCGGATGTGCATCGAGGAAGGCGATGTGTGGAGAGTTGCTAAAATTCTCAGAAACCGCAGATGCCAATATACCTCACCTCTCCAAGGCACCAGAGGCCTCTCCTATGATCCCCAAGCCAAAGCTGATGTGTTCGCAAACTATCTAGAGCAAACCATGCATCCAAGAGATGATCCCCAGGACGAACTCTTCTCTGACCAAGTCCGACGAGAGGTTCGACGATTCTTTTGGAGACCCCCAGAGGACAAGGACCCACTTCCCATCAGACGCCCTAGTGAACTCCAAGGCGCATTCCAGTGTCTCAACCCTAAAAAGGCAGCAGAACCAGACGGGCTGACCTCCCTCATGCTCTGCCACCTTCATTTCAACGCCGTGTTCTTTCTCACACAAGTCTTCAATATGTGTCTGTCACTTGGCCATTTCCCACGAGAGTGGAGAGAGGTAGAGGCGGCCTCCCTGGGTTTCCAGGAGGGCACCTTCAGTTCCGCAGTATCACTGGATGTTGAGAAGGCCTTCTCAACGACCTGGCATGCGGGTCTCCTACATAAACTGATCCACCTGGGAGTATCCACACAGCTCAAAATATTACACAGCTTTCTCAGACATAAGACATTTCCACATCACAGTTGCGGGGAAAACATCTACATGTCGACCTGTAAGAGGTGGAGTCCCAGAAGGCTCTATGCTATCCCCGACCCTCTTCGTCATCTACATGGCAGACTTTCCTAAGTAGCAGTCCGTCAACATCGCCCAGTATGCGAATGATGTGCTGCTGTTCAACACAGATAGACACTTTCTCAGAGCCTTCAATCCAATATGACACCTCTGCCTCATCCAAGGATGGTGCCGGCGTTGGCGAATGTCCATTAATGCGGACAAGAGCCACGCCATTGTACTCACAAAGCGCCACATCCTTGCAGACTGCCCCGCACTTACTTCTCAGGGCCAGTGGATAGAGCAGTGAAACTCTATAACCTACCTGGGGGTTAAACTGGATAAGGATCTAACTTTCGGCGAGCACATCCGAGACGTCTCGGCCAAGGCGCAGGGGGCAATTGCCTCCCTGTACCCATGCTGAAGTCCAGAAAGCCAGTCCGCCTGATAGTCCACCTCTGCTGTACGCCTATGAGGTCTGGAGCATAGCCGCAGACAGCTGGCTGCTCCTGCTCCAACAGGCACAGAATAGAGGACTCTGGTCCATCTATACTATGGGCCATGCATTTCCTGTGAGGCTGCTGCACAAGGCTTCCTCGCTACCATATGTGGAGCGAAATTAGATACTGTGCCACAAAATTTTATGACCATGTGAATCATCATCGGAGCATCCCGGTTAGGTTTCTTGGTGATTACGATCCCAGAACACGCCGCTTCAGGTATCATCGGGTTCCCCGCATGGTTTGCGAGCATACCAGATAACACTGGAGCAAACCCACCAGCAGCTCCATTACTACCTCACCAAGAGATGACTAGCTTCCAAATTTTAAACCTGCAAAATTTAAAACATGTTTTATTACAAAAATGTTGAAACTCCATACACCAGAGGTGCAGAAAGGTCACTGCATCCAAAGAACATTTGTTGGGGAGCAACATGCTACCTCCTTACTTCCACATCCATCCCAAAACTGAAAAAGTCATCCTTAAAAGCCCATCCTGAAATAAAAACCCTGCGGTAAAATCCTGTTGAGGGTGGGTACACAGCAAAAGCACTCTGGCTGAACCTCAGCCAGCCAGTAGCATCGCTTGCTTGCAGCATCGCACTTACCTCCTACAGTGATTGCCACTGAAGATGCTGGCCGTAGAAGTCGGCGAAACGTATGGTTCACATTTTAACCTAGGACCACAGCACAGCAGCTCGGATAATACAGTTTTTAAATATAACGACACCGGCCATGAAAATAGCCTAAGATATTCTATAACGAACCTCTATGGGGTGGTAGTTAAACATAAGGTATGCAGTTTTGAGAAATTGCGCAAGAAGAAAAGTATTCTGATATCATATTTAACATTTTTATGCCATTGCAGAGATAAGAAGATTGTGCCTAACTATCTTCAAATTCATCGAAATATTCAATCAACAACGGCTAAAAGAATTTACAATAGAGCCAGCCAGGCCCTTCAACGGGAACAGATATGCAGTACGAAAGCACAACTTAGTAACATTTCCAAACAACTTTTAATTCTACATATTTCTCTCGCAACTATCATGACTGCAGCATTTTGGGACAAAATTGATTCCATTACTTACAACTCTGCCAAACTGTAAGCCTTTCAAGCAACTGAGAGACAAAAGAAGAAATTTAATCGTTCAACATTGAACACGGAACTATAGAACTTGATGTCAACAAGGTGGTGATCAATTTATCAAGCCAAAATGATGCCAAAAATCTTTTGGCGAAAGGACACAATTTTGCTGTAGTTCCTAGGAAATTCCCACTGAGGCAGCCAAACACAGGTCGAAAATGGCATTTCTAGCCTACCTGTTATACACGCTGAAGAGGTGCGTTCAGAATCATGCCAAATATTGAGGAAAGCAAAACCACCAAGAAGCAACCTTTCGCAGTTTGAAAGACAGGAACTAAAAAAGCTACAGGAAAACAATGAAATTGTTGTGCTCCCAGCAGATACAGGGAATGCTGAAACATACCAGATAGTGAACAGGGACCCAACAAGCAGTATTCAAAAGAAAACTATTGCCTTGTTGAAAAGTACACCATGGGATCCAGAAACAATTAAGAAGTTACAACCAGCAGATGGCTTACCTCCCAGGCTTTACGGGTTACCAAAAATCCATAAAAATGATGTTCCGTTGAGACCAATGGTTACCAAAAATCCATAAAAATGATGTTCCGTTGAGACCAATAGTTAGCGCCATTGGAGCATCGACCTATAAGTTAGCATGTTATCTGATGTCATTAATTAATCCACTACTTGGGCTGACAGATCATCACATCAAAATCTCCAAACAGTCTGTCGAAATTATAGACAACATTATAATTAACGAATCTAATATATTGGTCAGCTTTGACATGGGTTTGCTATTCACTAAAGGACACATTGGAACTTTTACAGACACACTTTGATCCAGAAATACTCGCACTGTTTGAACATGTCCTGACTTCAAGTTACTTCCATTGGAAAGGGACATTCTACGCATAAAAGGAAGGTGTCGCCATTGCCAACTTTTATATGGAATGGTTTGAAGCTAAGGCATTGGAAACATCAGAATATAAACCATCCATCTGGCTGTGATATGTTGATGACATTCGTCTGGCCCCATGCCCATGGAGAACAAAGGCTTCGGGAATTTTTTGAACATCTCAATGGGATCCACAACAACATTAAATTTACTCTAGAAGTGGAAGCAAATGGCCAGCTCCCTTTCCTGTATGTTCTGGTTTAATAAAAAACTGGTGGTGCTCTCGGACACGAAGTGTACAGGAAGCCCACTCACATGGATCGATATCTGAACACAACATCAAATCACCATGGCGCCCAAAAATGGGAAATGATTAAAACGTCAGTACACTGAGCAAAAATGGTGTCGAGCCTCAATGACTAGACTCTGAATTAAAACATCTGAAGGAGGTACTACAAAACAATGGCTACCATGCCAAGGACATTAATCGTGCCATTAGACCTCGGCACGCCAATGTACCAGACACCAAGGAACAACCCAAGGCGTTTCTACCATATGTGGAAGATGTCACAGTGCACATTGCTCGGTTACTAAAGAAGAAGGGCATCAAAACGATATTTATGCCAACAAGTAAGATAGGCAATATGCTGCGTTCAGTATTGAGGGACCCAATAAGCACTACAGGAATCTACAAAATACTATGTGAATGTGGCAAAGTATATGTCGGCATGACCAGAAGGTCTATTAAAAAGCGTGTAACAATACATCAACATCATGTCCGCCTAATGCAGCCAGAACATTCAGCATTTGAGGAGCATATATTTACAGAGGGCCATAGAATCAAATTTCAAGACACAGAAGTGTTGGCAAAAACAAGAGGATATTTTAATCTTCTCAGGAGAGAAGCCATTGAAATAGAACAGCATCCAATTAGTATAAAAAACAGTTGGTTGACCTTCACACTCTGGCTAGACACACGCCTATGTCACCTATCACCCCTTCCCCTCCTCCTAAATAACTCCATGGCACGACGGCTCACGGGGAACCTTGGCCTACCGCCCGGCTGCTGCGTCCCCCATCTCGGTCCACTACAGACGTCATGGATGGGGTGCAGTATTGGAGGGTGAGGCGTGGTCAGTGCCTCGAGCCCCTCCCGGCCGGTTAATGCGGTCCTCACGACCTGGAGCCGCTACTTCTCCATCAAGTAGCTCCTCAATTGGCCCCCCAGGGACCTCACGAGGCTGAGTGCACCCCGGTCCAGGTCTCCCAGCGGGGGAAAAATTCCCACGCCGGTACTGGGAATCGAACCCAGGTCTCCCGCTTGGTAGGCAGCTGCGCTACCACCGCGCTAAGGAGACGACCCCTCCTCCTAAATGATGAGAATAAATAGCCTGAATTCCTCTCCAGCATCGCATTTACCTCCTACAATGACTGCCACTGAAGATGCTGACCGTAGAAGTCGACAAAACATATGGTTCACATTTTAACCTATGACCATGGCACAACAGCCCGGATAATGCAGTTTTTAAATACAATGAATTGGCTGTGAAAATAGCCTAAGATATTTTATTATTTTCTCTTTGTGTCTTATGTAAATAGTGTGTCAGAAACTTGTATTATAGCTATATTGACAGCAAATAAAGAAATAAAAAAACTCACCCTAAGAGAGATTCTAACTTGCAACCTCTTGAATGTCAGGGGCAGACATCAAGCCCCACACCACGAGGCAGACTAACATTACTTTGTTCATTTACATATACATAAAAACTAGGTAACGTTTCTTTATCTGTAATACAAAATGTAGTGCTTTGCATTGTGTTTTATTATTTATTTTTTCGATGATATTAAATTGCATTACAAACTAAAATTTAAATTCTGACAAATCAGCAAACTTGAACTGATAATTTTTGGCTATGACCCTTTGAGTCCTTTATACTATATCAGTCAAGTTCCAACACACCATATCAAAGTATTGGGACACCTGTTGGTGTTTTCTTGATTGAGTGAATTTATAATTTGCAATTTTGCAACTATGCACACTTGGTGCTGAGGGATCAATTCATCACCTATAAAGTGGCACCATGGAAAATGAATCACATGTCTGCAAAAATGGTAGAATTTAGCCCAGTAACCTCTTTCAAGGATGAAGTTCTTGTGTGCAAATAAACATGATACAGGACTAATTGCTTTATTTCCCTTCCAAAAGAAGCCATGCTAAAAATTCAATCACTCTCCACCAAGATTGAACCTACAACCCTGGTACTAGAGGCCATCACGGTATTTCCTATAATTCTATCATTGAATGGGTCACTACTTTTAAATACAAGAGATAGCATTTGCTCTTCATTACTAATTAAATAACTGATGTACAAAATCTCATCTCAAACAACCCCACCTTTTTATTCAGATTTAATGCTTGTAATTTTCTTAATCAGCAGAAGATCTCCATTTAAAGTTGATAGGCATTAGGAATTTAATTGAATCTTGTTAGAGGCCGATACACCAAAGAAATGAGTTTACAGCATTAACTAACAATTTTACGGCCATAGATTACTAACGGCAACTGATGCACTTAGATTTATGCTCTTGGTTTTAATATAACAGATGATAATATGAGAAATATATAATTGCCTCAGGAATAGTAAATCGAAAAGCAGATAAATGTTATTAGGGAGAACATTCTAACCTCAATATTGCAGGGTAGGATCAGCTAAGGCAAGTTTTCATCTATATTGATGGAGCGGTTAACATGTCTAGCACTAGGTGTAGGGTTACCATATGTCCTGTATGTGAGTGTGCTAATGTCCCATAGACAGTACCTACCCAGCATAGTAGATAATTGTCCCCTATTTTGAAACTCAAAACAAACAAAAAGAAGATTGATAAAATAAACTGCTTTGTTTCTTTATACAAGAAAAGTAATTCTTTGGTAGTGTTGGTACAGACCCACTTAAAAAAAACTCTTTACTTCATGGTCTATATACTTGATGATTTTGGGGGTTGGCCAGCCCAAATTATACATAATAATTAATAACTGCTGTGCCATTTTTTTTTCCCTTTTGATTGATATCTCTGGCAATGAAAATTGAAATGAGGATCCTTGTAAACAAACAAGACACATGATTATTTTGTTAGAAAACAGGAAGTAAATTAATAATGGAAATGGATATGAATTTGAAATTCAAAGGTGATCATGCTAAAAAAGATAAAAAGGCCATGAATTGGATTTAGCAATTGGTTCATATGCAGTGATAACAATAAACCATTTTGTAAATAATGACATATTGTATCTCAATTTCATAACCTATATTAGCTTTCTGGAACAGCCTGCTTGAGGAGGAAAGCTTACATAAATCTATAATTTACTACAGTTAATACATTGTAAAATACTCACTGGTTTCTTAAAGCCTACCAGCTGCATATTACTATCTAACAGCAATCAAAATATGCATATTTTAGAGATTATAGTCATTAAAAGTAAGAAAAAAGTCAGATAAACTAAAATTAGTATTCTAAGATAGGAGTACTTAGAAGTCTCTACTGTAACAATATAGTATTTTTTAATTTGACCTCTTTGCTTATTAGGTATACATCCACCTTTAACATAAAATTGTATGCAAAATTTTTATGATAATTTTCAATTTTCTATGAATAATTCACACAAATATGTATATTGGCTACCTTGAAGCCTTAACATTGACTAAAAGATCTGTTGCAGAAGTCCATTGTAATTATGCACATTTATCTTGTATCTCCCTGTACATATTGAAATCATGAACATAAATACAGTATGGTACTTTTATCTTAAGATCAATAGACTTTCACAACTTTTTCTTCAAAGATTTAGCAAGCCACTGTTGACTACAAGTTGCAATTACCATCTTATATGTTGCAGTATATATCAGATATCAAAATGTTAAGTAATGAGAAATTACCGGAGTCAAAAAATTGTTTTTGCAATGAGTTAAACAACTCTAGTATCAAAAGTTGTTTTTGCAAGTGGTCCAAAATATTTAAAAATGCTGGAAAAAGTTCTTCAGCAGTGGGACAGCAACACTTAACAGACATTAAAATTAGAATAGAAAGAGAGGTAACAAGAGGATGTCCACAAGGTTCCTATTGTGAAACCATATTTTTGTACACAGCACAACACCCTCCTTAATCTTACCTACATAAGCCACACAAAAGTAATATATTTTTTATTTGACATAGTACTAGTGTTTGCAGATGATTTGGTTATACTGAGAAGGAGTAAAGAGAACAGAAGAAATAAAAAATTACTAATTGTGTGGTCAAGAAAAATTACAATTAGCTTTAATGAAAACAAATCTAAACTTATAACAAGAAAGATTCATAAAACAGACAAGGAACTATACATATTTTTAAATATAAATAAATAGAAAAAATTAATCAAATAATTATAAATTTAACTTCAATTTGCACACCGACTACATGATCCAAGATACCCAGACAATGTCGTCCATGTATGTGACTGATGTGAGCCATCGCAGTTAGATGTGTAAACAACAGGAAGAGCAATGTAACAGTAAAGGAGCCTTTAGAGCGCAAAACATCATGATTCTTCTCGACGTTTGAGATATTTCTCCAAACTTCTGCTTCCAGGAAGTTCTGTGATGCTATTTTCTAGTCATAAAAGGAGGAGTGTGGTTATTGTGTTGTGAATTGTACTGAGTAGTGAATGGGGTGTTAGCACCATTGATGGATGGCAAGCAGCCATAAACTGTCTATGCATTTAGTGAATTATTTGCAGTAGGAATTTAAGACTTTATTTGTAACTTCATTTTGAGCCAGTAAGACATTTGCTACAATACTATACTTACTTGTAAACCCCCCCTCTTGCATAATTTCTGCTATGATAGAAAGCAATTTTCGTTGCAATTTATGTGATAAATTTTAGACATCCCTTGACCTTCAAAGCTTTATTTGTCATAATTCCTGGAACATCCAATCTCCCAGTGAACAATTTTGGAGAACCTTTAAACTTCAGAAGCTTCATTTGTTAGAATTCCTGTAATACCCAACCTCACGTATAGATATTTGATGAGCACATACCTCCTTTATATAGCCATTAGAGCACAAGTGATTCAAATATGTAAATAAGGAACTATCATTGGCGTTTCAAAATTGTTTTTAACTTCTGGCAGTAATGTGGTCTTTTTCTGTCCTGATAGTATTAAGGAGTAAACATAGTGAGCTATGAGAAGCAAGAATGATAGTTACAATGCATAATTCAAGTAGTTAATTTTGCGGAGAAAAATTGAGTGAAGCATGCAGGAAGTGAGTTTGACATAGAACTCAAATAAATTTGTTGTTGGAGGGACCTGACAAAAAAATTGAAAAACCCAACATTTTGTGGCCCAATATATGGTAAATATCCTACCATTAGCCAAGTAGTGTTAGATTATGCTGTGAAAATAAGAAGTGATGGCATTGCGGTAACATAGATATTGTTCTAATTAAAAGCAAGGGAAGCAGCAGTATTTCACATGTGGAATTTAAAGTGAACCAGGATGGATTACCCAATTTACGCAGACGATGGAACTCAATCTGGGAAGACAAACAACACTAACCCAGCACCTGGCATGTGGCTAAACAAGATAAAGAGATTAATAGTTTCACCATTTTGTAATCCAGCTGAGGCATGAAAATGAATTTCTGCTATCACAAAAAGGAGATCAGAACCAGACAGCAGTATGTTTTATACATCACAAAATACGACAGTGAACATAAAGGGTCCTTCTAGGAATTAGTTAAAACAATGTGTGCAGAAAAACTTTACTGTATGGAAAAAAGCTGTCACCTTTTGTTATTTTTAAGAGAAAAACTGTGCTAATGTATGATTTTCCACCTGGTATAAGTGAGGGTGCATGAAAAAGGCTGGATGTCAGCTGAGCTCATTAAGAAATGGATGAAAATTCTGTGTTATCGAAGCTTTACTAAGGAAGGATCATACTTATTTTAGACAATTTTTGGGTCCATTTAACAGAACCAATAAAGGAACAAATGTTGTAACTGAACACAGTTCAGGTGATAATTCCTTGAGGGCTTAAGTTTGTGCTAAAACATTAAACATTAAACAAAACATTAAAACAAGTGTGTCAAAGGATAAAGTGTGGAAACTCATCAAACAAGTAACAATCAATCAGAGAGAGTTTCAAGAAGATTGACATTTGAAATACGACGGATGACTCCAAGGACCAAGGACTGGCATGACAATTATTATTATGATGATGATTATTGAGACATATTATCAGATGAAAGTAGTAAAGAATTAACAGGTATTAAGAGATGTAGCTTTCCTGGCAGCATAAATCTTCTCTCGGGCTGCAGCCAGCTGTAGATATGGTGAGGCACCAACATTTCCAGAGCATACATTGTTCCCATCTTCAGGGTTACCGAATGAACTGAACTGATAGGGCCACATTAATATAGATATGTTCGTGGGTTCTGTGAGGGCCAATCAGCATTCTGAGGTATGGCTGGTGAGGTGGAATGGAGCAAGGATGTGAAAAAAACATGCGATTCAGGAGACTCTTCTGAGGGTCTGATTTGTGTTTCTCTGCTAGCTTTTTTGCAGGTCTAAGGCTGGTTTCCAAGCATTGCTCAATTGTAATCCTGAATCTCTGTTGAGATTGCATCTTTCCAAGGTGATAGCTAGTGCTTCTTTTACCCTATGTGGCCAATATCCAGTCTCCCTGGTAATAATTGTGGTGTTATCAAAGTCGACCCTGTGGTCATGTTCAAAACTGTGTTTTGCCAGACCTATTTTTTGGGTTGCATCAGACGGATGTTTGCTTGTTCTTTGATCCTGGTGGTAATTATTCTCGGTTTGCCCAATGTAGGGGACCCTGCATTCGCACAGGATCTGGTAGACCCCTGGCACTCTCAGTCCAAGGTTGTCTTTGACCAGTCCGACTAGATTTCTGATTTTGGGTGGAGGGACATGTATCGTTTTGATGTTGTGTTTTGCTAATACCCTGCAATTATACTTGATAGCCTTCCAGTGTAGGGGATACATGCGGTAGCATTGGTTTTTCCATCATTTGTGAAGTGACGTCAGGAATTTCTTGTGTGTGGCACTAGAGATGGAGAGTTTGATGTCGTTCACTGTATAACCGTTCTGTCAGAAGTGTAATTGAGGTGTTTGAGTTCTTCTTCTAAGTGGTCTTGGTCACAAATGGCGACCGCTCTGTGTGCGAGAGTGTTAAGTACACTGGTTCTATGGGACTTATGATGGAAGCTGTCTGCATTTAGATATAGGTTTGTATGGGTCAGCTTGCAACTGCCATTCTTCTCTATCTCCATTGTGAATTGGATGTGTGGCCAGCGACTGTTTAAGTGTGCTATGAAGTCCGGTAGTGTGTCCTTTCCATGGGGCCAGATGATAAAAGTATCGTCCACATATCTGAAGAAATGTGATGGCTTCAGAAGTGCCATGTCAAGAATCTCATGTTCCAGGTGTTCCGTGAAGAAATTGGATATCGTCAGTGAGAGTGGGGAACCCATTGCAACGCCGTTGACTTGTTCGTAATATGTGTTATTCATTAAGAAATACTTAGAAGAAAGTGTATGTTTATTTTTATTTAGATATGTAACTTAAGGTGTATTCCTTTTGTCACATTTATCTCTACTCTTGTTTTTCAGCACTGCAAGGATGAGGTCAAGGCCACAATACCGACATGGCTACAAAATACACACGGCATGGCACCCTTGGAAATATCATGAAATTACATCATTGTTATATTTCTGTGCCTAATTTTTTTTAAAATAAATGTTTGCTTAATTTTTAGGATAGGCACCTACACATTTTACTTATCACAAGCTACTTCATTTTTTAAATTTATTTTTTGATTATTGCATAATTTGCCCTCTCAATTTTTTCCCTTAAAATTCTGAAAAGTGGGGAGAAACTACACAAGTAAATATGGTATACAAATATATCAAATAAAAAGAAGTATTTTAGACAGTGGAATGCCATAATTTAAATAAATTGAGTCAGCTTTTTACACTTTTTGCTTCAACTTTGCCTTCGTTTGCAAAGACCGGTTTCAGGGTACTTTAACCCTATCTTCAGTTCCGGGGATGCCTGACACTACATACAAGCTACTGGAACAAACTGATTATTGAAGGTAAATGCAACATTGTTGGATAGGAATGAGTATTCCTGCTACAGTTTAACTATACAGAAGAAAAATTTCGGACTTACTGTAACAAATGTCCCACCATTAAATAACCGTCTACAAGTTGCTTCCACAAAATGTCATTGATAGGTGGTCCAACAAATGACAGCTTCTCACCCCAGACCTTTGAAAATTAACTTTGTCGAAAACGTTCAAGTGTTCAGTAAAACATTTTATTTACCATCCTACTTTCTAAATTTTAATTCACAACACTATGTATGTCACCGATTGAGCATAGATGGCATGATTGATAAATTTGCTACCAGAAAGGAGAGGTGAATCGATTTTCTCTTCATATGAAATGTCACTGTTGGCTCAAAAATCTTTAGTAATACATTTTTTAAATATATGCACAAGCTTTCACGGCCGGTGTCCATGGTTTTAAAATTTAAAATTTTCGGGCTGTTTTGCCGTGGTCTGTAGGTTAAAATATATTTAGTTAAAATATTTCTACCTAACGTTTCGTCCCTGTCTTTCCGAGTTAGCGACGTGAGTGCATTGCCTCTGAAGATGTCCCTCACAGACAGGGACGAAACGTTAGGTAGAAATATTTTAACTAAACATATTTTAACCTACAGACCACGGCAAAACAGCCCGAAAATTTTAAACTTTAAAATACATTTTTTAGTTGTCAATTATGAATAATGGGAATTTGTCATGAATATGTGCAATCCCCAAGATTTTTAGTCACCTGCCACCACTGCATTTCACAGGGATTTAATATATGAATACATACGCTCACTCGCACACATGCACACAAAAAGAAAGAGGGACCTTTTTTCATTACGGCTTTCTTTGAATTGAGATAATCTCAAAGCATTGCTTGTTATCGAGTTTTTGAAGGAAAAGTTTGGCTTCTTGAGAGTAGTAACAATTGGCTCATATGTTTCGTTGTACAAATTGTCTTTGTAATTTCATAGTTTTTATGCCATTAAAAATGATCATTAAAACTAAATTAACTTTATCTTCTCCTATAAAACTGGTAAAATGCAGATGATGACCAGTTTGTGTTTTTTTGTTTTTTTTTGGTTTGCTGACACCTGTGAATGTCCAACAAGCTACGTAAGAGTTCACATTAAAGACATAATGTTGTTACAGTAAGAATTTCTAAGTGCTTAAATCTGAAATGTATATCAATGAACATGTAATAGAGTTTGAATATTAACTGCAGATATTTTTACATATTTCAGCAGCATACTTGCTTTGGAAATATATTGTACCATCTAGAAACATTATATATCACAACCATTAATATTTTCCTTGCCATATTCATCTTGTATAAAAGAGCATAAAAACATTGTATAGAATATTTGGCACTTAAAGATATGACACATCTGTTGTTCAAAACTAAAACTAAGAATTGTAATAAATATATACAATGCTATTCATTAAAACTTGAAAGACAATAACAATTCCAGAAAGACATATGTCTAATGGCTCTTTAACAGAGCAATGGGATGTTATAGCACCCACTCATACCTGTTTAGCTTTAAAAAAAATTAGCTTTTAAAATTTATAAAAGCATCTTGCTCAGATTATTACCTGAACAACAGCATAATACAAAGCAACTGCCTTCTGATTATACTTTAGCTAAAACATGGCTTCAGACCAAAAGCCTCCATAATCACATATTTATGACCCAAAATATTTTATTAATCATTTTGCTGCTGCTGTTTTTACTTGAAAAATGCAATAAAGAAAATTATATGTGTGTTGCACAGTTAGAATTAGTGATTCAAAACTTCAGTTAGATGTTTCGCCCATAAATAACTCAAAATATTAAAATGACATCTTTAGGTGCAAAAGCACAATGAAACCTGGAAAAGCTGATAAAAACTGGCATCACCAAAACTTTCTGCAACTAATGAAAATGTGTATGTTTAAAACTCCAGGTTTATGCACTAAAAAGATAAAATAATAAGATCAGATTTTAAAATGTTTTCAGCTAATGATAAGACAGAAGAAAATAGAATGAAATGGAAGGATCGTTTTGACAAAATTATAGAAAATAGATTATCAATAAAAGGATGAATTATCGGCCAATTGGAAAGAGATCTATGTAGGCCTCTTAAGAGGTGGATGGATAATAGAGACCGGAACAAGTGAACATAATATCTAACAGTTACAAAATAGTTAAAAGTTTTAGATATGTGAAGCCATAGAGTGTCTGGTCGACTCAATCTGTATTATTTTATAAATAATATCTGATCCTTAAAAGAAGAAGAACAACTCAAAGTAGATTTCATCTTTAGAAACTTTCTTATGAAAATTTTATTTCATAATCATATAAGTCAGCTGATGTAAATACAGTCCTGAACATGGTAAAATCACTCCAAAAACAATATCTTCATCCTTATTGTTCAACTTTTAGCACCTATAAGAGACAACTTCATTCACACGTCTTGTAATACAAAAACTGAAGCAAACTTCATGACATTTTGGCTTTTAATCTGAACCACTTTTCATAGACAAATACCGATACAAAGAGAACTGTAAAGAAAATTCAACATGCTTAATTGTATATTTGCATCACCTGTGGCCATTCGTCTGCAGGCCACTCACCATTGTCTCTTACATTTGGAGGGCTGCTCTTCCAATCCCATTTAGTCTGTGGTGTGAACCAGTCTGAGCCATAGTTGGCTTCAATATAAGCTTGAGTTTCACATGGCACTCGAACTTTGAGCTCAAGAAATTCAGTCCAACAAAGTGTAAAACGTGGAAATACATACCTGAAACATTACACAGGAATAAAATATCAGTTTCTGGAGTATTATTGCAGTTAAGCTGTAAGAATAGAAGAACTTCAGCTGCACTTAGGCATTTTTGACAATTCAGAATTCAGATAAAAAATTTAAAATCAATTTCTCTAGCTGAACCTGTTTTACAGAATTTTCCTCAATAAAACTGGTAATAGAAATCATTTAATAAAAATATGTTACATTCATATGAGTTTCTCTAGCTGTTACACAACAAACTTCTTTCATAAGATTATTCTTCTTTTACACCATGCTAATCAAGATAAACATTAGCAGAATGTTCTTATTACTTAGTTTCTTATAAGTAGCAGGCTACTAAAAGAATGCCTCTGCTAAAATGATAGTCAAATGTTTTAAAAGCTATCATTATGCGATTGTCATTGCAATCGCTTCTTTGTTTGGCCAGGAGTAGAACAAAAGAAAAACGGACACTTCCTGTCTGAGAAAAGTATACGTACTTTACAATTGAAACTAATTACAAACTGGTAAACTGTGTATGAAATAAATTGTGTATTTTAACAAGATCTACATTTTTTATGCAGCAAGTTTTTGTCTATCTATTACGGTTTATTAGTTATGCAAAATTCATCCAGAATGAAGAGACTTTCAGAGGATATTCCAGAAATTTCAAGATATATATTTTATTTCTCATGTAAATATCTTTAATATAGATAATTTAATCAAAATTGTTAAGAGTCAGTTTTGACTGTATTTAAGGTTCTTTTTATTTCTTTACATTATGAATATGCCAGGAGCAAAAAAATAATTTTTGAGTTTTGTTTGCATCAAATAGCATACAAAAGGAAATAAAGGTTTTATTGCAAAGAAGGGCACCAGTGTTTAACTTTCTCATGTACAACTTTCATTGTTCACTTAACTTTTTCATAAAAAATATACAAGGAGCAAACAACCAATTGATCACATTAAAAGATCTCATAAATATCAATTTTCTGGTAGAATGATTACTATTCAGTCAGTTGCTTAATACCACTGTTCACAGCTTTTCTTTGTTTTAGGTTCCATTCACAATGAAAATTTAGCATTAACATAGCAATGTAAAGCTTAACCATAAAATGGTTGTCATTCACAATAAAAAATAGAAACATAAATATCAGTCAGTTGTAAGAAAATGTAAAACTACTGACCTAATATGGTGGTTTACAAAGCAATCACTGACAGTACACATAAAAAAAATTTTATATATTCTATTTACATTTCTCTAGCTTTCTCCATATACAAACTATTCTTCCAAAACATTATTAATTTATCTACATCATGCTACTCAAGAAAAACATTGGCAGAATTGATATTATTATTTACTAATGTAAGTAGAAGAAAAATAAGGGAATGCACTAGGCTAAAGCAATAGTCAAATCTGGTTCCTCTATGAGGCAATTGAGGTTTGGTTCACTTTGAATTGTAAAACAAGAGAGATGAAGCAAAATGTTACTTTACTTGAGAAAAGTTAGGTAGTTTAAAATTGAAATCAATACCAAGGAATATCTCATACAGAATATCATCTACAAGAAAAGTGTATATGACATAAACTATGTGTTTTAATGAAATCTAGATTTTTTTTGTGAAGTAAGTTTTTTTTTTCTTATGGTTTAATGGTTATACAAAATTCTGCAAAATTCATTCAGGTCTTGAGGCTACTCTAAGAAAATTCAAAATATAAATTTTATTTGTGATGCAATATCTTTAACATATGGTATTTTAATCAAAAGCATTAGTCATTTTTCAGAAAAACATTTTTCAAAGTGTTTCTGTGTAAAGGGTAGTTTGTGGTGGTGGGATTTTCTTGAAACCTTTGTGTTGCATACTTACACACAAAAACCAAGTTTGGTATTTAACAAACTTTCCTATCTAGAGGCATGCATGCACACACAGAGACCCTTTTCTAAAATTGCTTTTTGGGTTAGGAACCTCAAAACATACTTCCAATGAAATCTGGACATCAAATTTTTGGATGGAATACAAATCCTTTAGCTTCTATGCACATTGTATGAAAAATATGTGCTACAGAAAGAAATAATGTAAAATGGCATGAAATAATTGCATATACATTTGTAACAAAAAGCTAAAACAGTAATAACAAAGAAAACATTTTATATTTTGCAAGGGATGTACCTGAGCTTTGCAATTGAAAGCTCAGAACTGAGTTAATATAAAATGCTTAACAATAATTCATTCATCAAAAACAAGTCCTGGGAGTCCATGTTGAATTCCGAGCTATTATGAAACCTAAAATTAGGCATGACGGGATAGTCTAACAGACAAAATTACTAATTATGTATTACTGACATTGTTCCACTTACCTTTTTAATTAACCACTTGACACACCATTTTTATTGGAAAATTTCTGTCTTGAAATATTATTTATATCTTTTTAATTAACCACTTGACACACCATTTTTATTGGAAAATTTCTGTCTTGAAACATTAGTTTTATTAAGTAAAAAGACATTTGTTATAATTCCAATGATTCCTTAAGATATAAAAACAGTTTACATTTTATCTTTTAGCTGTTGTTTTCAGCTGTGTATGAAATATCTTAAAACAGTTAACATGAAGAGCAACCTTACACTTCTCATACTCATAGCAAGATGCACCCTTTTTTTCTCCGTCCTTCTGGATTGTTTTATTTTTTTGTTTCACGCATATACTTCTATGGTCACATTGGGGAGCTCTAACTTGAGAAACAGCTGCTGGTGTTTTGCTCATTGAACTGCAGGGTATCTTTTAGTTGGTTTTTACAGTATTATACAATTAAACAATTACACATTCACTCCCAAACTTTGTGAGGAAAGGGAATCATTCTGAAAAATTTCCCATCCCAGCAGGGGATAACTTAGCAATCTGGCAACCCTATCATCATACAAAACCTTGCACCAGAGCAGTCGCAACATTTTTTTTTTCTCCACCAATTTATAATATAATACAGGCACTTTGAAAACATACAGAAGCAATGTAATGGCATAGCAAGGACAAAAAATAAAGGATCACAAAATTCCTGTATATTAAATTTGTGCTTCTAAAGATATTTGTATAGCCAATATTCTGGATATACAAAGGTAGTCCAATTATATTTAAATGCAAAAGATAGTCCTTGCTTAAAAATACTACTTGTACTTTTAAAAATGTTCTGTTTCAATAAAATATTCATTTCTCTCTCTTGTCAGAAATAAAGAGTACATATACTTACTTAAATTTCTTTCCTGATTTGGCTTGTGTTCCACCATTCCAAATGAAACGTCCATCTTCATAAAAGAAGAAAATGTCTAATTTGAGATCTCCAGTAACAAATGACAGTTCTAAGCTATCATTGACTTTTCCAAACCAATGCTTTAAAGTAAAACCATGAGCAACGAAGTCTGGCAGTATCTGTTCATTGTAATCTGTTATAAAAATTCCAATATCCACATCCTTGCTATATGGAATTATATCACACTGCCGAAAATAGCCTGAAAGCATACAAAGATACAGAGTTGCAAACATTATTTTTATTTTCCTTTAAACACAACAGGATTGTATTTCTAAATAATATTCAAATTTAATCAAAAAGGAAACCCTAGATTGTAAATTGATGACCATAAGAATCAATCAATAAAGAACATATTTACACAAAATGGTTAAAAAAAACAAAAAAAAAAACAAGCTTATTACTATGGCTAGGATAGTTATGCAATAACAACTTTTTTTTATTTGGTTAAAACATATGCATAATGTTAAATGTGCACAAAATAATGTTTCCTGAGTCTGAAAATGTAAATTTTAGTGTTCATGTTTCTGCATATTTTTGATTTTTTCATAACTGCATAATATTTAGAGAATGTTGTTACAATTATACATATTTTTAATTTTTTACAGGAAAATGTTTAAAAAATGTAATTGATTATGTATTTCAAAACAAATTAATAAAATAAAAGAAAATAAAGCCTGAGACAATAAATGGCGAGCAGTAGGTATCGCATTTTCAAAGAGCTTCCGATTGTTAACGTGGCAAGTATTATATCAAAGAACTGATGATATAAACTTATTCAGTGGGACAATAGCACAGATGCAGTTTGGTTTTACTCATGCATGTAGAGTGCTTTCGTTAACCTCCAGCATTCTCTAGTTATAGCAGATAAAATGTCACCAGTGAAATCGAGTTCTACTCAACTAAATATATTTGTACATGAAAAAGAAGGTGTGCTTACTGCAAATAGACTAGTTTTATTTTGTGATGCATGTGAAAGGCCTATAAGTGCAGACACTTGTTTCCAAATGATGCAACATTTAAAAACAGCCAAACATTTTAAAAATGTTTCACTAAAAAAAAGTGCTAAATAGTCAATCAAAATGTCAATACAGGTATCCCAAATGAAGTACTTGTTCAACTTCAGGCCTCCAGTTGTCAAACTTTAATAAGGACCTATAAGAAACTTTTGCTTGTGCTGACATTCCGCTCTATAAATTAGAATATCTTAAATTACGTGCATTCTTAGAAATGTATATAAAACAGGCTATACCACATGAGTCTACTCTTTGCAAACATTATGTTTCATTACTTTATGAAAAGTCAATACAAGAAATTTTTGATTCTATTACGGATAATCTAATCTGGGTTTGCATGAATGAAACTCCAGATGCGTGTAAACAATCTATATGAAATGTAATTGTTGGTAAGCTTGGTGAAAATGGACTGACAAAGGCTTATCTTCTAATAGTGGAAGAAATAGCAACGACAAATCATTCAACAATTGCAAAAATATCAATAATAAAATGTTGCTATTATGGCCAGAGGGAATTATGTATGAAAATGCAGTTTTGTAAAATAAGAACTAAAGCTTTCCTGGCGACGTGTTAATTCAAAATCTTCTCGGGCTTCTAGCCAGGTAAAAACTTGGCTTGACACCAACGTTTCGAAGAAGTGCATCTTCCTCGTCTTCAGGGTGCACTTCTTCGAAACGTTGGTGTCAAGCCAAGTTTTTACCTGGCTAGAAGCCCGAGAAGATTTTGAATTAATGCAGTTTTGTTTTTACGTGACACAGCCCCATATATGGTTACGGCAGGAGGGGGGTTAAAACTGCTTTATAGTAGACTGATTCATGTAATATGCTTGTGGCGCATGCAATGCATTGCCTGAGTGAAACTGTGCACTTAAATTTTCCTACTGTTAATAGTTTAATATCAAGCTTAAAAAGGTTTTCCTTGAATCTCCGAGTAGAATCTGGTTTGTTTAAACAGTTGGCTCCAGGAATTCCACTTCCTCCTGAACCAATCAATACAAGATGGGGGGACCTGATTACAGGCTGCCATATATTACTGTAACAATTTTGACATCGAGAACATACTTGAAGAACTAAATGAAAACGAAGCAGAAAGTACTGTTGAAGCAAAGGATCCTATATGAAGGGATGGGATAAAGGAGGAATTAATTTACATTAAGTCACATTCCAACTGCATTTCTACAGCCATCACAGCGCTCAAACAAAATGAATATACCACTTGTCACAAACTTAACTTTAATAGAAAGTCTCTCACCAAAGCTAAACTCTGCGCCAGGTGAAGTTGCAAAAAAAGTGGTTGAAAAATTTGAAGATGTACTACAAAAAAATTCAGGGTACCATACATTACAACATATTGCAAATATCATTTCTGGTAAAACGGAGAGCAAATTGTTGGACATTGAAGAAACATTGTCGCTGGAAGAAATTGTAATTTAATTTGCACCTACAAAGTCTGTTGTTGCCGAACGTTGTTTTTCTCAGTACATATCAATTCTCAGAAGCAATAGAGAATCGTTTCTATTCTCAAACCTTAAAATGGTTACTGTTATATGAAGCAATAGGAAGAATTAAGTTTACTTCACTATCAGCTGTTCCAGTCCACAAATTCAGCGACTTTTACATTAATTTATTATTTTTGTGGGTTATAATGTTAACTTGTATTTTCCAAAATAACAAATTAAATGAACTCACAATGTCAATTTTTAAAAATTAATATTTCACTATTTTTGTGAGATTTTGGATAGCACATATTTTCTAGATTGTTGATGCATATATCACTGTTTTAAACTGCATAATTACATACATATTTTACGTTTTTTAATGCATAACTATTCGAGCCCTACTTATTACATTTGCCATCTAACATGAGGTTTTGCAGCTTCTTCAACTGGAAAGGAGGGCAAGTAATAAAACAGGATTATACTGTTTCAAAAATACGGAGCATAATTTCAGGTATGTATTTCCCACATGTAGACAATCAAATTAGTTCATTATAGCATGTGTCCGGAAATGCTTCATTTCCGAGTTATGGCCTTCACAACATTGAAATTCACTGGAACGTTTTTCTTTCCGCAGGTTGTTGTCATTACAGAAGATGTTCAAAATGTCCACCTCCTGCTTGAATACAGACCTCACATCAATGTCTCATTGACCTACGAACACGATCCCAAACTCCAGGAGTATTGCTTATGTCCCCACAACTTGCCACAATTCGATTCCGAAGGGATTCCAAATCCGGCACCAGAGACGAATTAACCAATGATTTTAAATGGCCCCACAAGTAGAAATCGAGAGGATTTAGATCAGGTGAGCGTGAAGGCCAAGCAATTGGGCCACCTCTACCTATCCGTCGATCAGGAAACCTTCGATCCAAGTACCGGCGAGCCGTAAGACTGAAGGGTGCAGGAGCGCCATCATGCAAGAAGTGAATGTGTTGATGATTGATCAGTGGAGTGTCTTCGAAAACGTCAGGTATGGTGTTTTCCAGGAAGTTTGTGTATGCCTGCCCCGTAAGTCTGTTTACAAGTACATGGGGTCCAACTAATCGATCACCAATGATACCGGCCCACATGTGAGGGAGAACCGCACCTGGTGATCAGATACAACAGTTGCACCTGGGTTTTCATGCGACCATACATGGCATTTGTTATGCCATCTCTTGTGAACTGTGCTTCATCTGTAAATAATACGACGGCAGAAAAGTTAGGATTTACACCACACTGCTGTAAGAACCACTGACAGAACCTAACTCGTGCAGGGTAATCTGCTGGTGACAGGACCTGTACACGTTGCAAATGATAAGGATACAATTGATACTCGTTCAACAGTCTCCAGACAGTTGTATGAGGAACATTGACTTGCAACGCTAACCGTCGTATGCTGATAGAAGGAGTCCTGTCCACAGCCTCCAGAATCTCCTCCTGCTCTTCTGGAGTTGTAGATCTTGGTCGTCCCCTTCCCAAACCAGGAGAGGTGAATGTTCCATACTCGCACAGACGGGAATAGAGACGTACAAATGTCTTCTGATCCGGACATTGTCGCTGTGGGTACCTCTCCTGGTACAAACGACAAGCCAGCGCAGCATTGCCGTCCGCCTTACCGTACATGAAGTGTATCTCTGCCAGCTCTTGATTTGAATACATGTCACACAGTCTTAACGCCTAAAGAAAACTGAATGTAACCTTCCTCAGAATGAACTATCAGAGCGCCCTCCTAATGTCTCCTTTGACGGCAAAGACCTGCGGAAAGAAAAACGTTCCAGTGAATTCCAATATTGTGAAGGCCATAACTCAGAAATGAAGCATTTCCAGACATCAACTATTTTGATTGTCTACAGGTGGGACTTTCAATGTTGTAAAGGCCATAACTCGGAAATGAAGCATTTCCGGACACATGTTATAATGAACTATTTTGATTGTCTTCATGTGGGAAATACATACCTGAAATTATGCCCCGTATTTTTGAAACACCCTGTATTTTGTGCTATTTTTGAAAACATTTTCAACTACAACATAATTAGTAACAGCTTTCTTAAATTTTAATGTTTGTTGCATTTCAATTTTAGTAAATGTTATGAGTTAAATATTGTTATTTAGAAATCAATTTGAAAAAAAATTAAAACACAATAATTTCAATAGATATCTCACATATTTTATATAATCCATAAAGAAAAGGCAGAAAAAATACAAATATTATGAACCACAGATTATAATTTGATTTTTTGCATAAGTCACCCTCTGTGGCATAGTGGTTCCTATGCTTGCCTCTAGTACCCAGGTTGTGGGTTCAAACGTGGCAGAGAGTGATGGACTTTTTTAGATGTAAAAATTCTTAACATGGCCTCCTTTGGAAGAGAGTAAAACCATTGGTACCACATAATGTTTATTTGTACATAAAAGAATTCCATACCTTGAAAGAAAAGGTCCTTTCACTAAATTCTGTCAATTTCACGTCTGCAAATCATAATTTTGACCCATGGTGCCAACTATGGGCCATGAGTTGATGCCTTGTCATCAGCTGCATATAGTGACAAACTTATGAACAAGAAATTCCATTATCAAAAAACCATTAGAGGAGGCCAAGGTTCAAAATTGGGCACTGTGTCATATAGACAGATTTATTGTATAATAAGAGATATATAAATTTTTACTTGAGTAAAGTTTTTTTTTTTTTTTAAATTGAAAGGATGTTTGTTTCATTTAAATTTTAACAACTGTTATTAGTTAAATGTGCTATTCATAGCTCAAATTTGGCTGCGCCGTGACCAAGTGGTTAGACCATTCGCCTCCCACCTAGACGGCCAGGGTTCAATCCCAAGCAACTGCATGTGAGATTTGTGGTGGACAAAGCGGCGTTGGGGCTGGTTTTCTCCAGGTACTCCGGTTTCCCCCACCATCGCATTCCACCAGTGCTCCATCATCATTCATGTATCATCAGCGTCACTGCCTGTGGTGCCATAAGTAGTTAAAGCAGGCATTAAACACTACCAAAAAAAAAAAAAAAAAAAAAAAAAGCTCAAATTTGAAGAAATTAAAATACATTCATTTCATTGGATACTATATTTTATTTAGGTCATTAACCATAAACAAATTTTAAAAGAATATGATTATATCATGAATTATTGTTTTATATTTTTTGTGTAAAAGGTACATAAATTTACTTGGGTAATAGCTTTTTTAAATTGAAAAATGGTTTGTTTTATTTCAATTTTAATGTTATCCAGTAAACCTTGGTTTTCAGAGCTGAAATTAATAGTTCTTTTTTAATTGAAAACTTCCAAAACATTTATCTATTTAATAAATTTATTTTAATCATTTAAAGTGGCTTTAACCTAAGGTCATATCTGACAATGAATGAAATGAGTGGGATGATACAAAGATGATCCTGGGACCCATAGATCCTCGTTACCCAGCAACAATCTTAGGAATACTGTGACTGACATGAATAGATGAGGTTGTTAAAGCACAGGATCATCCTCCCTAAATGAAATTTCTTCCAGGTTTTCCTCCATTCTCATAAAATGTAAATGTAAAAATTTTGGCCTAGAACATTTCCTTCCCAAACTTCTTTTCCCAATTATCTTTCATTTCATTAACCCTCCCCATCCCAAAAAAAAAAAAAAAAAAAAAAAAAAAAAAAAAAAAAAAAAAAAAAAAAAAAAAATCCATTGATTAATTAAAAGTTGTCTGTCCACCAGGTCATGATTACAGGCTGGAAAGTAAGCCATTAATCAGAAGATCAGTAAATAACTCTAGCTCTGCTATTGTATCTAACACTGGACTCATGTCTTTAGCTATGCTTATGGCAGTAGTGCCAACTTTAAAGTATGCATTTTCATCAGATTAAAGCACAGTCACTGTGACACTTAAAGTTAAAAACTATTTAAGTTATAAAAGATATGCTTTCATCTTAAACAGACAACGTGGCCAGCTTTTAAGAGCTACTTCATTTTCACTGAAAGAGAAAGAGGAAAATAAATCACTGCAGTCATCTCTCAGCAAATAGACAATACTGTTAATGAAGTTTACCATTAAATTCTATCCTGCCTGTAATAATTTTCTACCTTCTCTAAATGTTTGCAAAACTCCTGCCAGTTTACTTCGCTCATAGATGATAGATCCTTGAACATTATTTTTGCACAATTTCTGAAGTAATAAATTATTTTAACACTAAAAAATGTAATAAGTTATCTATTAAATTTTCTCTAAACTTCATTTCATCTTGACCCAAGGCTACTTTATGGGGATCAGATCAAAACATGTACAGGAGAAGCGAATAATTATATAATCCAAGGAAAGCAAAGATACATGCTCCTTAAATACATGTTTAGGTTTGGTCTCAACTTTAACATTCTGATTTATACAAAAAACTGTGACACTGAACCTCTGTATTAAAATCTGGTATATCATAGATGATTTCATGGAACTTCTAGAAAGGGGTTTATGATGAGGAGCATTATCAAAGATTACAACAAAAGGGTCATTAGGAATTAGTTTTTCTCAAATCTACTTTCCAGAGTTCACATACTTCATTTGTCCATGGCTATCCATTAGTTGAACTGTAGAAGAGAATTTTCCAAACACCCATCATTACCTAGATTGCAAACCAGACTAAACAACATTTTTATCATTTAATAAATCCAAAATGACCTTTTAAAACCCCAGAACATCAGCATCTGAAACTTTCTTCTTACTTTGTTTTTTTTTTTCGCATGCTGAGCCCATAATGCTTCAAAAACATGTAGTACCAACCTACTCACTTCTTTTAAGTTATACTTGCATAGGAGCTTACAAGGGTATATTCAAATCATTTTTGTATTAATTCCAAATCCATTTTCATGGTAAGCTTCAATCCATTTCAGTATCTCATCTAGTTTGGCCATTTTGCACTCAATCTTTCATATGCAAATTTAGCCTTCCTCATTTTTATTCAGTTCTTTACTAGCCACCATTTGCAAATGCTTTTTGTTGGTGAGCCAAAATGCTACTCAGCTGCGCTGTTTCCATGCTCTTCTTCATGTTTATAGTTCGCCTTTTATTTTTTCTATGAGAAACTAGCAACTAGCAAAAATATTGTAGTTACCAATAATACAAATCACTTTCAATTCAAGTTCACTGGCATTGCATTGTTGACTAAACAGTATGTATGACAGGGTGGGAGGGAGACAGCTGCATCAGCATCAAACACTCGACATTTTAATATCAGTTTTGAGTATAAGATGCACCTGAATTTTGAAGAAAATTTCTCAAAGAAAAAAGTATGTCTTATAGTCCATTTAATAAGAAATTTATCCAATGCTCAAAACTTAAAAGAAGGATTAAATAACTCAGAAGTTTGAGAACAAGTGAAGTAGTTCAAGTATAATAGTTGAAAATGAGTCGGAATAGTAACACTCACCTCACTTAAAATGAAATTATTTTCAAAACATATGTTTCAAGGACGTTTGTCCTCTTCTTCAGTTGAGGTCTGACTAATGGCTGGAATTTGTGCTCTGTGGTCTGTTACAGTGGAGACATCTGGTGTTCTTAGCAGAAGTTCTTAATCATGTGGTGGTATTTCAAAATTCATCACTGATCTTTGTGTTGTGTATTGAGAATATTCTCCCAAACTGTGAGTGCTGCCGGGTTTCATTTTAAGTGAGGTAAGTGTCACTATTCAGACTTAACAGAAAGATTTTGTTTACATTATATGTACTGACAAAATTGTTTGTTTCATTAAACTTTCCTTAAATATTTATTTAAATTATTCCATATTTTAAACAGTAGTTTTAAACGTTGAGTGAACTTTTTTAAATAGCCAATGTTCAGCTCAGCCTCCTAAAAGCTAAAATTTGCTGTGTAGCATTAACATGACTTCTAACCACTATCATTTATTTCTATTTCTATTCTACAATTACTCTTATAAAAGCTTACTTTTCTATCTGCTTAATGTTAATGAAGATAGTATTTGTACAAATAGTTTCATTTCACATTTCATTGGAGGTGTAACACATACAGGAGGCTGAAGCAATAATCTTTAAAACATCACTTTATATTGCTCTGAAATTCCATAGTCTTTGCATGCATGATATCATGAGAAACATTTAATCAAGCCCTAGAAACTAAAACATGTAAAATTGATGGAAAATTTAAATAGGAAAGAATATTTTGGAAATAATTAATACTAATAAAAGATTGAAAAAAATGTGCGATTTAACAAGCTTTAAATTTTTGTGGTGAATGTTTATCTAACTTTTCCTGGTTTATTAGTAACAAAATTCATTCAGAATGAAGAGAACTTCACAGATTATTTGCAGAAAATTCACGATAAAATTTTATCAATCATGCAAATATGTTAAGCAATTGGTATTTAAATAAATTGTTAGTAATTTTCAAGAAAATTAAAAATAAAAAATAATTTTCCATGAAAAGAGTATTTTAAGGTAAGGGGATTATGAGGGTCACCCTAAAATTTTGAGAATGTAAACAGTAAAATATTAAAAATTTAGTTCTGATCATTGCATCGTTTCAAAACATTCTCCATTACACTCTATACACTGTTGCATCCTTTCATATCGTTTTACAAATGCTGAACACCATTCTTCTTTGGATAGAGTGCAAATACATTTTTCAAAAGCAGCTAGTGCTTCAGGTGACTCAAATCACTGACCTCAAATTTTTTCTTTCATTTTGGGGAATAGAAAAAAATTTGCATGTGATCAGATCTGAACTGTAGGGAGAATGAGACAAATATCTGACTCCTGCAGAAATTAGGTGGACAGAAGCATTATCATGGCGCAACAAAATCCCATGCAGACTAGTCTTACAAACCCTTTTTTCTCAATTCAATGAACACCTATACAGACATTTTGTGGTGTATCATCTGGCAGTAACACTCTTTTGTCCCTCAAGCAGAGTCATCACAATGTGGCCACTTTCTGAGAAAAAGGAACAGATCATCTCCTTGACAACACTTCTTGTTTGCTTCACTTTTGTGGGATCTTCTCTAGGAAAGATCCAGACTTAATGACTGTCATTTAGTTTCTAGATCACACTGGTAAATTAAGCTTTTATGACCTGTTACAATGTTAAATATCTTTTGAATTGTCTTCCATTGAATTTTTCAAACATTGCCTGATGCCATGCTTGTTTCATTTGTGAGGTGGTGGGGAATCCAGGGAATTGAAGTCAAATTTTTCTTTAAGGATTGTTTTCACTGCTGCCGATTCAATATTTATAGGGCTTCTTGAATCTGATCACATGTACAATGATCTTCCCACAACATGCACTCTGCTTTCACCAAATTTTCATCCATTGTTGCTACAGCCAGTCACCCTGCTCAGTCTTCAAACTCTGCGTAAAAATGTAAATGGCATGTTATTTATGGATGCTCTTTAACTACTGTGGTTCTCAGCATCCCATTCTATGTTGGACGTGAAAGACCACTTAATTTTGCTCAGAAGCCTCTCTCTATCAGGCTTGAGGTTCTTTTATGTGCCGTAAATCTACTACACGGGACCAATGGCTTTACTTCCCTTCCAAAGGAAGCCATGCTAAGGATTTTTACGCCCATCGTCCTCCGCTGGGTTTGAACCCACGACCTTGGGCATATGAAGCCATCATGGTAACCATTACACCACGGAGGGCGACTAAACTCTGCATACTTTAACTGGTAGATTGTGAAGGGCAAAGATCTCCAAATATGCTATGCAGTCTTTCAAGGCATTCTCTCTCCCCTAAACTGACTTTGAAGTCACAGAAAATCATAGCATATAAATGCTCTGTTCGGGACACGCACACACGCATGCACCCACCCACTCTCATTCTCACACACACACTCACTCACAGACACACAAACACACAAACACACACACAGTGCTGATGATGCACACTGTTGGAGAGTGCAGACTTGCACATGCTGGTATCTGAACTTCAATCTGAAGTTAGGAAAAGCTGTTTTGGCTTACCAAACTCATTGTTCATTCTCAAAACCTTGTATCTGGAAATTTTTATATCACATTTCTGAAAGATGCTGAATCAAAACATTGATTATTTTATCCAACTTTTGGTTTTTGGTTTATCTCTATCCCTCCCCCTCCCTCTTTTTTCCTCCATCCCTCCCTCTCTCCCTATCCCTCCCTCTCAGTTATATAAACATGAAGGTGTTTTGCTAAAAATTAGTTTTTATATTTTTTATTCAAGGGCCTCAAAACTTGTAGTTCTGGGTTCAAATTACATTTAGAGTATATCTTATATATTTATTTACTTTCTGATTCTGCCATGCCCATTTTGCTTCCCATTTCTAATTATTGTGAAACAATCATGGTGAAATGTTTATTATAATTAAATGGGAAATGAAAAGAAGGTTAAACTTTTACTGAATAGGTCATAGAATCACTGAGCAATAATTATGTACAGCCATATTACTATAACATAATATGTTCTTCCAATTATACATCAGCAAAGTTTCACTAAGCAAGAAAACGTGTCTTTACCTAAACAAGTTCCACTACTAATCCAGAACCGCACTCCCAGTTTGTCCAGCAGTGTCTTTGCTTTAGAGAGTAATTTCCATGCTCTGTGGACAAATCGCAGAGCCTCATGGGTGGTGTCCTTCCCATGAAGACGATGAAAGGAATCAGCTTGAGCATGGTTGCATTCGATGAACCGTGAAGTGACTGCTTCTCTCAAGAAGTGCGGAATATCCCGTGGTATTAAAAGAGTATGTCCATCCAACTGGAGTTGCCGTGTCTCAAACTTATCAAATGCACCTTCAGTTTTCATAAGTTGAACGTCATGAATAGAAAGACCAAATGCTGACAACTGACCGATAGCATCTGGATCACTGAGCAATGCACCATGCCACCAATAGTTACCCTCTCGTTCATGAAAGACTACTATGTGTAACACACTACCACTTTGATGTCGCACTAAATAACAAATTGGTAGATTCAACGACATTCCAGAAGGCACTTCAGGTGGATTTGTATTACGCAGAACTGTGACATAAAATCCAGCATCAGTAAGCATGGATGCCAGTTCATCCTGCACAAAAGAAAACATTTTGTTAACTGCAGTATATTTTATTAAATTAGAATGGAAAGTACATTATCAAGAATTAAACCCTTACAAGCCTTAAATCCTTATGAGTGAAATGAAACTAAAATTGTGTTACTACTGAAGTCAACAATTAAGCTTCACCCACAATAATTTTCATTATTTATGTTTATTCATTATTGTTTCAATGTACACAGCGAGTTTGAACTGGTCTGAGCTTTATGGTAACTTTGTCTTTATATACAATTCCCTGACACTATTATCTCACCGACACAGAACATAAGAAAATAGAAATCTTAGAAATAGGAATCCTCTAATTAATCATATGGAAATTGTTTGGAGAAAGAGAATTAATCATATGCAAGGTAAGGAATTATTCTAATTAAAGAAAAATTCACAACCTCCAGCAGGGATAAATCTTACGAATCTTCTAATTAAACATATGAAAATTGCTTGAAGAAAGAGAATTAATCTATGGAAAATGGATGTTTTAAAAATAAAAATATAATTTTTAAGATTATTTTAATTCTTAGTTCTGAGCATTAGGTTTTTAACCCTATATTACTTTTAAATATTTTCAGAAACACTCCCACACTCACACTTCCAGATTCTATGGAAGATAAGGAATTATTCTAATTAAAGAAAAATTCACAATCTTCAGCGGAGCAAGATGTTTCATAAATCCTCTTTTTAAGACTTTAATTAAAGTGTATTAATTTCATTATGTGCCGCAAAAAGGGCCAATGGACTGCAAAAGCAACTCAGAGTGAACTGTTGATTCCAATATATTCATACAATTGCAAATATTTTATACACACAGTCCACGAATTTGCACATTAACCCTTCAGAACCATAATTCTATGATGAAAATTTAATTGGAGATCAACATGTTAAGGATGCTTCTAAGTGTAAAAATAATACTGGTTGCATATTTTATTTTGAAGCCAATCAATACCTTTCAGGATAAACTCATTTTAAAATTTTACATTAAACCCAACATAGAGAAAGAGGATAAGGAGGAGAAAGAGATGGAGGTAGCAGCAGCTGCACACACTTCAAGATGCAAGTTTATATTGTCATTAATTAGAAGTGATTTTGCTTTGGAATAGAGCATCCCAATAGTTGCTGCCACTTTTTAACAAAATTCAGTGTCCAGTAGTAGTGTTATTTTCAGAAGATTCTTTCAAAACTTATTATTTATATACCTTAACTTACAGTCAAAGATTCATGAAAATATGTAGATTTTCTAGTAATAAAATCTCAAACTCAAAATCAATTAATTTTTTGAGGGGAATATATGCGTAAGCTTTCACGGCCGGTGTGCATAGTTTTAAAATTTAAAATTTTCAGGCTGTTTTGCTGTGGTCTGTAGGTTAAAATATTTCTCCTAACATTTTGTCCCTGTCTGTGAGGGACATCTTCAGAGGCAATGTGCTCACGTCGCCAACTCGGAAAGAACCCATGTTACCTTCGCACAATCAGTATACTGCGGCCCTCAAAAATTTTCTTGTAAGCCTAAATTTCCTTGTGTAGACATGTTCTAAAAAAAGTGTAGACTTTATTTATGGAGCTTAAATCCATTGCACTGGTAAATCAACTAAAGTGTTATTAATTTTAATTAAGGGATGAATTTTATGTAAGGGTTTATACATTAATTTATTTCCTTCTTGAACAGTAGCAAATGACAATTTTTAAAAGCTAAGCAGGAGTTAAGACAGTAAAGCAGGAACAACTACTATGTAGGATCACAAGAGCATGGTCTAGGGGTACACTTCTTGTTCACAAGGTTGTGGTTTCGAACCCGGCAGAGGGTGATGGTTTTTTTTTAGGAGTATAAATAATTTGGAAGGGAAGTAAAGCCCTGCTGGTCCTGTATCACAGATTTATTGCACATAAAAGAACATCAAACCTGATGCAAAGGCCTCTGAGCAAAATAAAGCAATCTTTCACACCCAATATAGAATTGGATGCAGAGAACCAAGGCAATAAAAGAGTGTCCAAGTAAAACTCAATTTAAATTTCACAAGAGCATGTGAACCTCCAATATTTCCTAGCAAATCCCCTTTTGCTCTTTTAGGAAACATTTAATTAAACACACTATCCATTTGCATTTAATTTTATATGCCATGCTCTGATCTTCAGATTTAACATATGCAACAACCTGGTATATGGCAACAAGGCTAATAGCACAATCTCTTGTGCTAGCACCTAACATTTAAAAGCTCTATGCTTGCGTGGGAAACAAAGATGTTAGGAATGTTAGCTAGACAAGAAAACAATGTGAACGTGCAAGTTTGATCTCATTGGCAACAATAGATAAGTAATACTATCTTTAAGATTTAGCTGAAACTGTCCAGAATTGCAACTGCAATCCTCAGGACATCTGGCTGGTCTGGCGCTATCTCTCTTAGTTAGTATTTTTCTTTTACAGTGAGTTTTGACTTATGTCTGTTTTGATAAGTTATAATACTATGATTAACTTCAGGCTAATATTTAGGTAATTAATAGGTGACATATGTATGGATTTTATAACATGTTTTAAGCATAGTTTAGTCGTGTATCAAAGATCTTAAAACTAAAGTACAAATTAAAATTAAATAAAAATTAACAAAAAGATTAAATGAAAATAAAATTATTTAAGTTATCATAAATTCATCTATTTTGTAGAACTAGCGATCCAACAGTTATGACATTACTTTAAATGCTCTCAGTTTTAGCTGCTTTTTAATATTTTCTGGTAATTTATTGAAAAATTTAACAGTTATGTAGTTAAAACTGTTCTGATATGTTTTTGTGTTCTTTTTTACATGTATGTCTGTTTTTTGTCTTGTTTTGTCATTATGTATATTACGGTTGGTAATGAAGAGTTTGTCTTTACTGCTGCAGCTATTTTTTTTTTACAAAAGTAAATGCACGGTAATGTCAGGATTTGCAGTTTTTTTTTAAATATGGCTTACAGGAAGCTCTTTGATTTGCTCCAGTCATTACTCATTATTTTCTTTTGAAAAAAAAAATCTCTTACAATTGGGAGAGTTTCCCCATAAGAGAATGCCATAGTTTAATCATTGAATGTACATAAGCAAAATACGCATTTCTAAGAGTATTTATAGAGGTTTTGAATAATCTAAAAATGGGGCATATGCTACTAAGTTTATTTGCTAGGTGCTCAGTATCCCATTTTAAATTTTCACTAATACGAACACCAAGAAACCGTATGTGTTTTGTTTTAGATTGGTTTGTCATTAAACAATTAGTAGTAATTATGAAAACAATTCTTTCCTGCATGGAGCAACTGAGCATGTAGCACCAAATTCTTGTGACTAGAATTCCTTTTCAAAGCTGGCCATGGGATGTAAATATCTTTAATATACAATATTTTAATCAAAATTATTAGAGCCATTTTTGAGAAAGTCAGAATTTTCAAAATTCTTTTCACGTAAAGGATAGTTTGGGATGGGGATTTTCTTGAAAATCTTTGTGTCACATCCCTGGAAGATACTAAACTTAAAAACCAAGTTTGGTATTTAACAGACTTTTCATTTTTGAGCTATGCTGTCCATATGTATGAATGTGCGCACACACTACCCTTTTCTACATTTTTTACTCAGGCAGTCTCAAAACATGCATTTCCAGTGAAAATGCAGAATCAAATTTTGGGTGGAATAAAATATATCTTCTCTATTCACTATGTGCATAATACATTTAGAGAAATTATTTTAAATTTGATAGTCATTTATTGCCTCTAAAGTCTATTGTAACTACTCTCAAGTTTGTAGCTCAATTGGGTAAAGCAGCAATTAAGATGTTTATATCTTGTTAACCGGCTATTACATTTGTGGTAAAGGAGGGTTGGGCCCAAGTAAAATAAGTAGTGATTGGTGTCCTGCATGCTGGTTAATTGGATTATCTTTTATTTTTATTTTTTTTAAGCATTGCTAATAATCATAAATTTATTGAATCTACCAAGATATATACTAGTAAAAGTAAATATTTTCCAATATAAACATTTCTTGCAGTGATATTATGCTTTGTTGCAATCTTCTAATAAACATGATGCCTGAAATGATTAATATCACATGTTAGCAATAATTATCTGGTAAAATTTTATTTGGCTTAGTATTATGGGTACAATTTTGTTTGTTTACACTCACTATTGTTAACTTTATTTATTTTCAAACCTTCTAGCTTAGCAAATATAAATAATTATAAAAATATTATTTACACTATCATTGAAAAACTATGACTGAAATGATTAATATCACATGTTTGCAATAATTAACTGGTAAAATTTTATTTGGCTTAGTATTATGGGTACAATTTTGTTTGTTTACACTCACTATTGTTAACTTTATTAATTTTCAAACCTTCTAGCTTAGCAAATATAAATAATTATAAAAATATTATTTACACTATCATTGAAAAACTATGGGTCAGTAATCCAAACACCAAAGTTTGATTTTTAAACACATTTAAATACAGCCAAACACAGACAACTTTATATTTAACTTACACTTTGCTTAAGTCCCCTGAATAAAGTAACAAACGTCATTGGATGATTCCCTTGACAGAGAATGCATTGGTTTCGTAGACTGGGCTTCTGATCAGCTAAGCGCTGCAGAACTTGGCCATCAACTACAAGTAGTGGTAGATGTAATTTGGAAGTGATATTTGCAACTGCACCAATGTCCTTGAGCAAGGAATAATGGTCATTGTATGGATAGAGTAGAATCACTAGAAGACCTAGTTGAGCTGTGAGCAGTATAACACCACCCACCAAACATATATGGATGGCAGATTTCTTCTTCATTGTGAGCAAATATAACAAATCACTCAGCCACCTGCAACAGTTTGTTACATTTCATATTATTGATGTACATAAATTTTGTGACAGAACAAAATACTTGCTTAAGCTAATACATCCATAAAATTTGGAAAATCCACAATATTTGTTGAAATGTATATCAGTTATTACACAAAATAAAAATGATATTTTTGCCAGGTTTTAAAATTCTAGGTTACATAAATAATAATGTTTAGAGTCTAAATTCATTGTTCTAATAAAAATATTCTATACATGCATTTTTAAAAATATCATATAAAAATGTAAGTTTTCCAGTAAATAATTTTATAAACAAATTAATTATATCAAAATTATTTTATATTAGCCACCAATTTTTGCAGAAAAATTATTTTCTGTACTCTCCAAAATTTTTGATATTCCAAAAGTTAATGTGGCCGCCTGGATAGTGTGGTGGTAGCCTCACATTCAACAGGTCTCAAACTTGAATCTCGCTTAGGGTGAGTTAGACAGATAAGGTTTTTTTTAGGGTTTTCCCTTATCCTAAGAAGATGAATGTCGAATAACTTAAAGCTCCATGGACCCTGAGGTCATTTAGCATTATATCACCAATTTAATTCATCATTTGATAAAACCAACCAGATTAAAGGACATTTAGTTAAAAAAAAGAGTTAATAATTTCTCAAATTAGAACATTATTTTCAAAAAGTAGTCATTTTCTTAAATGTGTGTTTGAGCAACAGTACAAGCACTATGAAGCAAATTAGTACAAAATAGCATAATGAGGGGCTATTGAAGTTTGGAAAATGCTGAATAGACTTGGGTATGCCTATTAATAAGTATGTCTGTTAATATATAAATTCAGTTAATTGGTAATTCAAATGTGCAAGTGGAAAAAAAAAATGTCTTAACATATTTCTTAAAGTTAAAAATTTGATGTGTACTATTCACATGACTTTCTCTACATCTCTGCAACAAATTATTCTTAAAAAGCTTATACTTCTATTTACTTCATACTAATCGGTAAAAAATTAGCAGAAGTTATTAATAAATGTTTACGTTTTGAAGAAAATACCCTATTCGTTTGATCAGTTGGTATTACCGCACTTTTACTTTTATTATCCCTTCCAGTTTCTGTTCAAAGAATTTCTAAATATTGACCGTCTATTACATATTGATCTATAAATTTATTTATCCATATTATTTACTTACTTGTAAGTAGAAGCGAAATAAGGGAGTACCATAGGTTAAAGTGATAATCTAAAGCTGGTTGCTATAAGTTCTTTTGTTAGTACGAACAGCAGTTGACAAATTCCTGTATGAGAAAAGTATAAGTTTTTCATAGCAGAAACCAAAAATAAGGAAAGTCTCAAAAACGACAAATTCCACAAAAAAAATGTATATAACATAAATTGTGTGTTTTAACATGCTCTACATTTGTTGTGTGTAAGTTTTTGTCCATCTCTTACGGTTTAGCAGTTATTCAAAATTCAGTAAAATGCATCCAGAATAAACTACTCTTTAGAGGCTATTCCCAGAAAATTCAAGATATACATTTTATTTGTCAGGTAAATATCTTTAATATACGAAATTTTAATCAAAATCATTAGAGCCATTTTTGAGAAAATCAAAATTTTCGAAAAAAGTTCCATGTAAAGAGTAGTTCGGGGTGGGGGGATTTTTCTCAAAATCTTTGTGTCCCATCCCTGGAAGATACTAAACGTAAATACCAAGTTTGGTATTTTACCTACTTTTCGTTTTTGAGTTATCGTGCACCCCCCCACACACACAGACACACACACACACACACACGAACCTTTTTCCGAAAATGCTTTTTTTAGATAAAGGGGACCCTAAAAATATTTCCGGTGAAATCTCAGTATCAAATTTTTGGGTGGAGAGCAATACCTTCTCTATACACTATGTACATAGTGCATATAGAGAAAATAAAAATTTGTACTTTATTATTTTATTATAAAAAACATTATTTTTTAATTTTTCACAATTTTGGTACAATTTCACAAATGCATTTATCTTAAGAGCCATTCTGGATTTCATATAACACAATCACTCTCAGCTTTGATGTTAATTACTCAGTATATAAAAGCAAGCTGATCATAACAATTATTTAAGGTTAATTTATTTCTGGAGTTGAGACTTTCAAAACTGAACATGTCCATTTTTGGGAAAATATTAAAAGAAGTTCTGATGCACACAACATGGTATTTTAATGTAACATTTCTGATGAACAATTAAAAAGGTTTCAATTGTTTGATTCTTTAGTTCAAATCAAATCTGCTCCCACACTGCATTAGACACCATTTTTATCCCAATTTATATAAGGTGGAGTAGTTCGTTTTTGAAAGATGAATCCTGGGATAGTACCAACATTTATTTTCTTGTCCCTCATTTCCTCTTATGAATTGCAGAGCCTGGCAGACTGATTGTTAGAGGTATGTGACATATGCAGTGGATGTACTTAAAGGAGAGAGTTACATGTACATCTGTTCTTCTACAGATACAGAGGGCACATTGAAGGGTTATCCAGAAATGCTCTATCTGGAAACAATAGGGATACCACTGCACTGTCCTTTGTATTCTCTCGCCTCATCCTTTCCTCCTGAAGATTTTCACCATACAGGACAGAACACCCTAGTAACAAGCACAGGAATGCATTTTCTTGTCAATTTGGCAATTCAGACTTCATTTGTTAACTGACTGTTTTTATGTCTCCAATTCAAACAACGTATTGCTGTAGGCTGTTTCATGACATTCTGCCTAGTATAATCTTTACCCCAAAGAGTCCAAATGTATAAAATACCCTAATATGCCGTGCCCAAGAACATGCTATGTCTTGCTTCCTGTCAATTGTGAGCACTCCCATTGAAATACATTTATTTCAACGTTGTCATTATTCTCGTTCCGGTTACCATTACCAGTTGTTGTGAACCAGCCTAACATCTTCCCCTACTACCAATGAAGTGTTCAGAATCATCATTTACCCCCCTCATCAAATTTTAAAATAAATGGGAATGCCATTTTATAACAATCCATATAAACCTTATAGTACGAGGGTCACTAAATAAGTATTAAGACAGCAAATAAGGAATACTCGTGAAATGTTTTGTTTATCCCAGATTCTCAAAGTATTCTCCCTGGCACTGGATGCAGCACTAGAAGCATCCAAGCCACTCAGTTTCTGGAACTGCAAACAATTGCTCTTCGTATGCTGCAACAGCTTCTTCGGCGCTAGAAAATTGGTGATGTCGAAGACAGCTCTTCACCATGAAGAACAGGACAAAATCACATGGTGCCAGATCGAGTCAATAGTTTTCCCTCAGTTCTTGCAGAAACTCCACTGTTATATTAGCAGTGTGAGTTGATGCATTGTTATGATGTAACAAAATGTCCCTTAGTCCTATCTTTAGACACTTTCTTGAATTTTTTAACACTTACAAATGGCAAATTTCTGTGTACCATTTTGCAGTAACAGTTTTCCGATTTTCGAGCACAACTGTTGCCAAATGACCACTTGTGGAAAAGAAAGAAAAAACCATTTTCTTTCTGATGCTCCTTGCTCTCTTGACCTTGACTTTTGGTTGGTCATCTCGGAACACCCAAATGGAGGACTGACATTTTGTTTGGTTTCTTAGGCTTTGTAGTATGAGCTCACCACATATTCACAGTAGGAATAGATGTAGATACACGAGCTGATATACGTCAGTTTCGTCACCTGCAACAATCTCAGAAACATGGCAAAAATTTCCAGTTAAATCTTTGCAGTATTTCTTGGCACCATTCCACCCTAAGGAACATGCTTCAGATAAATTATGCAGCACCCATTTTGAAGATTTTTTTTTTTTTTTTACACGAAGATGTTCATGGATGATTGAAACCCTCAAACAACTAACCACTAATGCCAGATCAATGTCCTTGTAGATTAGTTTTTTATCTTCCCTAAAAATTTGCTTCCACAGTGGAGATGTTTCTCAGTCACTACTGTAGTTGGTCTGCCACTCTTCTCTTCATCTTAAGAGACTGCCACCCCTCAAAGTCTAAAAACCAGCAGAACACAGGAGCATATTCCCAAACTCCCCTCTCTAATGCTCAAGAGCATGTGTTTCATTTCAGCTACATTTGAAGCTGTGCAAGGTCATTGTACTTGCATGACCGTTCATACCTTCTAGACTTCAAACATAAAATTAGGGAACATGAATGATGCAACAATGCCTGCTACCACTGCATTACCAATGAGTCAGCTATTTTGAGAAAGCAACAATGCTTTTCCTAAGGTGGTCAAAATTCTGTGACTCTACTCATCTAGTGACCCTTGTATTGCTTCTTTCTGTCACACATGTGTAAATTCTATCACAATAAATTTGTATTACAGAGAAGAACACCTCATCATAGGCCACACACAAATTTCATAGAAATATAAAATACACAAAAGAAATAGATAACATATCTTGAAAAACAAGATAAATAATTATGTTAGCTGACTTCTTCAGTTAACAAATGAGCTGTTGGTTACTAGAGATCACTAGAGGTGCAATCAAATTTTAAATCTGCACACTTTATATTCTGTTGCAGCCCTGTGAAGAGGGAGCATGATGAAAGGTTAACATACAGATAGGTTGTGATCTATCACAGCAATAAATCAATCAGTGAGGTACATTGTTTGTAATCTTAAGTTACAATATAATACAAATTTGATATGCAATTTAATACTTTTCTCATGTTCCTGAAAAAAATTTGTAACACTTTGAATCTACCCATAAAGTCCTAAAAATGCCTCTGCTCCAGCAAGTATGAAATAGTATCAGATTTCATGTTTAAGGAAAAATTTTCCTGAGTATGGAAGAAATTATCAGAGTTCCCACTATCTAAACAAATCATTAACTTGGAAATGTCCGTTTTTCATTTGCTCAAAAAAATGTATCCAATGCTTTTGATTATGTGATTAGTGTTTTTAACTCTTATAAAATTGCATATAAATGGTGCACTAAAATAGAAATAAAAGCTTACTAGATGTGAAAAATACATTTAAATGGGCATTTAGCACAGGCTCTTAGCTCATCATACTCGCTCATAATTATAATATAATATAATTATATCTACATACATGTTATTTCCCTATAACTATCAAAAATATTAATGGTTAGAAAATTATATTAACTAATTCCCTTTACACAGACCAGTTCCATTTTTCTTATCCTTACTTAAAAACTGACCTAGGCTTCCATCATCTTTTCTAAACATCCCAGTGCTGTTCTCCTACCCACCTTGTTTCACTTCTGCTTCAGGAATTCTTTTCTCCATTTCTTTTTTCTTGGCATTCAAATACTATATGCTCACTCCACAAATGGGAAACTATGGAATGTCTTTCCTTATGCCTAAGCACCAGTTCTTAACCATGATATTTCCTCCCTTACCTTATCAATGTATGTCTTCATTTCCCAGGTTTCCATCACTGATATAAAATATACCAGAGACCTTCATACGAACATGATAAATATATACAACTCATTAAGACGTACAACTTATGTCATTTTTTTTTTTATCATTAGCATTAGGCAGAAGAATAAATGTTTGTATGAATAGTTTGAGGAACAGTAGAAAAAGTTATGGGAATATAATAAATGAATGTAATTTTATTTTATAAAATATAAGTTTAGTATTATCAATTCATCCATATTTATATGTACTTATTGGAACCTCATTTCTATTTTTATGCTTTGTTAATGAATCATTTTGTTCACTCTGGATCTCAGCTTCTCAAAATAGGAAATACTTAGGTGTTCAGTGCAATAAGCCATTATTTATTTACTCCTTGAGGTTATGTCTGCAAGATATTCAAGCTTTAGTATGATAAAATGCTTATATAATTTTTCACCAACTAGAATTAGATATCTGCCTATACGAAAGTAAAATCACAAAGTCAACTTATTTATTCTGTACAACCTGACAGAAGGAAATATATATTTTTCTTCATCTAATAAGTCTGCCAAAAATTGATCTGGATGATGGTTTTCAGTTGGCTAGGGTTTTAACTTTAATGTAACAGACAAATTCTGCAGCAGAAAGCAGTGACAATTCAATTTTTGTCACTCACAAGAGGCCATTGTTACATTGAAGTGGGAATTTTTATTGCCCATCTTTTTGCTTTCTCTCCCATAGGTCCAAGTTTGACACAAAAAAAAATTATTTATATACCATGTGACCCAAATATATCCAAACCGCTGTGCAGTGTTTTTCCACTGCGCACACAGAAACATGATAACACATAGCTGCTGTTCACAAAATCATGTGTAGTTGAGTTATTACCAGTGTGCTTTATTATTTTGTCCTGTACTTAGTCACAAATGTATTAGGTTCAGCATTTGTTTTCTACTGTACAGCGGTATTTATTTATGATTCGTATGTGTTAACACATTTTGTGAGTGGATTCTCTATAGTGTATATAATAGCAAAATTGACCCACATTTAATATTTTTCATGGAAGAGGCTTGGATTCACCTTCATGGATATGTGTGTACACAAAATAATCATTATTGGAGCTCTGAGAAACCTAATATTGTTCATGATGAAAAAATGTATGTATGGCGTCATTAGTGGAGAAAGAATTGTAGGACGATTTTTTTTTTTGACACCCATACATATATGAATACAATTTTGCTCCCTTTATTTAAAGAATTAATAGTCAGGGAGCGTAATTTTGTCTTTTTTCAATAAGACTCTGCAATAGCTCATAAGTCAATCTTTCAATGAGGACAATTGAAAGTGTGTTTCCGGACAGAATTATTAGTAGTTATTTGTGGCCCCCTCAATCCCCCAACTTAACTCCTCCAATTTCTATCTCTGGGGTAATTTAAACCATAAAGTGTAAAAGACAAACCCACACAGTTTGGAAAAATTAAACAAAATATTTGCCAGGAAATTGAATTGTCAGCATTTCTCAACATGAACTACAGCGAGTGATGGATAGTTTCCTAATGAGGTGCCAAAAATGTATGGACAATGGTGGTGGCCAGTTTCAGCATCTCCTTTAATTACATTAGTAAGTAAAACCTTTAAAAATAATTTTAAAAATAGTGCATGGTTTCATCCGCACCTTTCTATGATAGCGGCAGATGGTAATGAGCGCAGAGGGCATGGACAGGCAAAACTCTACACAGGCGGTTTTGGATCACCCAGTAATAGAATCTGAGACGTAAATTATTATTATTATTATGTTATTATTAATATTGTAATTTAAATATCCAGATGTAGATTCATTATATACATTTGTAAGCTACAAACAAAGTTTTCTGGGCTACAAAGATGTGCATTTCTGATGAAAACAAGCAAGTAAGCAAGGAATGGAGTTTATAGCTCAGCCATTGTATTGGGTTTCATCCAGCAATTCACAGGCAGCATCTTCATTAATGATATGTGATAAACACTCAGCCATACTCACACACAGGTTTATAGAAATTATCACTTCAAATGAATGGTTCACTGATAATATCAAATTCCTTGCGTATATCACTGTTTAAAAAAGCTGATGTGTTCCATTCATATGACTTTTTGAGCTGTTTAGCAAACAAACGTTTCCTACAAATCTATATTATGCTAATCATGGTAAACATTAGTAGAATTGGTCTTATTACTTGCTTCTTAGTAGGCAGAAGAGAATAAGGAAATGCATAAGCTAAAACATGTCAAATCTTTTAAAAGCTGGTTGCTATGTGAAAAAATTGAAATTCTGTTCTCTGCCTGCCAGGAGTCAAATACAAAAGAGACGAAAAGAAAGATAATTAATTACCTGTTTGAGAAAAGTTTAAGTAGCATAAAATTTAAGCCAGTAACATGGAATATCAGAAACAGTTAACTCTGCAAAGAAATGTATATGACATAAAATGAATGTTTTAACGAGATCTACATTTTCGGTGTAGTAGGCTTTTGCCTCTCTCTTACAGTTAACCAGTTATACAAAAGTTAGAGGTTATTCCCAGAAAATTCAGGATATACATTTTGTTTGTCATACAAATAACTTAAAACATATGGTATTTTAATTAAAATTGTAGAGCCATTTTTGAGAAAAAAAGTTTTCAAAAATTTTCCCATGAGTTATGCTCTGTACATGCAAACACATACCAGAACCTTTTCCTAAAAATGCTTCTTTTTTAATTCAGAGGACCCTAAAATATGTATTTCGAGTGAAATCTCAGTATTGAATTTTTGGGGGGAATACAATACCTTCTCTACCTACTATGTACATTGTACATACATATTACAGAAAGTAAAAATATTAAATGAGAGAATTTTTTCTACCTTTAGTTTTTCTTTTCTTTTCCTCTTTTTTTTTTTTCTGTGGTTGATATTCTTTCACTAAATGAATTCTTGATTGTAAGTTATCTTTGGTGACATGTTGAATGCAGATGCCTGTAACCTAAGTGTGGACAAGTTCATTATCAACACCTGGGATAGTACCAGGGCAGCTAATTGTTCAGAGGAAGACAGACCTAATGTCAGCTGTTACAGCTTAAAACTTTTTAATTTTTTCCAACAAATAGAGAGATACTATAAGAGAAAATGCCAAATATAGGCATTTTTTGTTTCTGATATATAATGCTACTCAATTTGCAATATCATGTGATAATGATCCCTTGTGAATTGCATTTTATTTAAATATATATTTTGTGATTTTGTTTTCTATTTAGTTCTGTAATATTGTAGCAAATTTGAACTGTTACATACCAACAGGCCAGTAAAAGCATTAAATAAGTATGCAAATGAGCTGAGCAAAGACGAGAGCATTAGTAAAACTTTTGGATAATCATTCAAGATCTAGAAGATAACCCAAATGAAAACCTCTACCAGAGCATCAGCTAGGATCCAAATCTACAGTGCCATAGATTAAGTGCTCTTAACAGCACTTTGGTCTCAGGTGCGTGCTACTCACTTGCTGAAATTTCAGTATGGCAAGACATTCTGACTCACACTATGTATATGATAAACAAAGGCAGTAAAGAAAATTCTTTGGGGGTTTTCAGTTGTGTGTTAATTAAGTCATGGTCCAAAATGCTACAGAACAGTTTTTTCATCTGTTGCAACTTTATAATACATGAATCTCCATCTCTGTCCTAAGAGCATTTTGGGAATGCTTCCTGATATTGATCCCCCTAACAGAAGTGCAGTTAATAAAATAGCCAAGAAATTTAAAAAAACAGGATTCGTGTTAGAGCAGAAAAAAAATTGAAAATGCCACATTTTAACACAAAAAAGATGGATAACAATGTGCAGTTAGAATGTTTACCAGAAAGTTTCTCTTGAAGTTAGTCATTTTTATTTGTGGAGCAGTTTGAAAGACAAAGTATATAAAGCTAATCATTGAATATTACAAGAACTACAAAATACTATGTGGAAAGAAATGACAAAAGCATCCCAAAAAGAAATGCAACATGTTTTATCTGTTAAGATGCTGCAGCACAAGGACAACATTTCCAACATTTTCTTTGAAAAGGTAAGCAATGAAAGGGGACATTCAATATTGTAATTTGTGAATTAATAATGTTCTAGTTGACCTCATCTGTTCATCCTATTTGCATAAGACAGTATGTGCAGGGAAAAGGTATTGAGAAGGAAGCAGCGCACAACCACGACCCAGGTGCCATTAAAAGCATGGCCGCTTAATCTGATGACCCTGTAGGTTACAGCATGGTTCAAGAACCACTGCAATGCCTGCTAGTAACTGAAAGTATGCTGGGTTATAATTATGGGACAGCACTGTAACAACAGAACCTATAACATCCTCTATGGTCTTGGGGATACATGCTATCCTCTGGCTTCCAAGGTCACAAGTTCAAATGAGAATAATGGAATTTTTTGGGTGTATAAATGCTTATGCTCAAATCCTTCCTCAGAACAGAAGTAAAGCCAGTGATCCTGTGTTGTAGATTTGTGGCATGTAAAAGAATCTCAAGCCTGATGAAGAGGCCTCTGAGGAAAACTATGGAGTCTTATCTCAATATAGAATAGAATGCCGAGAACAACAGCAATTCAGAGTATTCATAAATAAAACCAATTTCATTTAACTAGAACCTGCAGGCACTAAGAGTGGAAAATGTCAATAACAAATAACATGACAGTTGCTTAGAATTTTGCTGTACTGTTATTATCACTATAAGAAAGGCAGTAAAATGTTATTTAAATATAACAAATAATAGCACGTGTTCTTTGGTCAAGGACATTAATTTAAAAAAAGAAAAGAAAGAAAGAAACTCATTCCAAGTAACCCTGTACATCAAGAATATATGGACTATCGAAAATGCACAAACCAGGAAAGAAAATGCGACCCATTGTAAACACCATCAACTCCCCTACATATAAATTAGCAAATTGGCTCACAAAACAGTTCAAAATCCTACCACAGTACAATAGTTTAAGCATAAAAAATTCCTTTGAATAGAACAAGAAAAAACACAAAAACCTAAATGATGATGACATATTGGTTTCATTTGATGTAGTATCACTTTTCCCAAGTGTATTCCGAGAGAAAAACTACTTTCTGTGATACAAAAATGGCTAACTACCACATATATTTCTGGCGAAATACCAGAGGATTTATTACAGCTCGCCAAATTGTGCATTGACCAAACGTACTTCACATTCAGAGGCAAGTTTTACGCGCAAAAGAATGGTTTTACAATGGAAAACCCATTATCCCCAATTATTCTTGCAGACTCTACATGAGCTGAAATAGGATCTGAAGCTTTCCTCGCGATTAACATATTCTAAGTTCTCAGGCTTCAGTCAGGTGAAGTGATGAAGAGTCATCGACTCTACAATATCTACAAGAATATCTACATGAATATCTACCCGAGAACATCTAGAATATCTACATGAGCTATTTAGAAACGCTCATAATCTAAGCCCTCCCACAAATATACAAAACTTGGTAAAGATATGTAGATAACATACTGGTAGTAGTAAACAGAAAAGAAGTCGAGGACAACATTAAATTGCTAAATCTCAGGATGGCTCCATAAAATTCAGAATGGAAAAAGAATCAAATAACATGCTTTCCTTATTGAGCCTAAAAATAACCAAGAACCATAACAGACTAGAATCTATAGAAAAGCAAATAGAGTAGTACATACTAAAAATAGCTTTTTCATACAAATATGTCATGATCAGCAAACTTTCATTCAGATTGGTAAACCTACCATTAAGCCAGAAAGTACAAATCAGAACTTAATTGGATCACAAAAATCGTGTAAAGGAATAGCTACAAAGAACATCTGGTAAAAGAAGATTAATAAATGTATGAAATAGAAAAAAGTAAAGAAATTAGCACTCTAAAAAGATTAAAACCAGGAACCAGCTTCAAAAAATCTGATGTGTTCCATTCACATGACAGTCTCTACAACTCTGCAACAAATTATTGTTAAAACGCTTATGCTTCTATTTACTTCATGCTAATTGAGAAAAATTAGCAGAAATAGTCTTATTACTTCCTTCTAAGTATAAATGAAATAAAGGAGCACCATAGGTTAAAGTATAGTAAAACGCTGGTTGCTATGTGACTGAAGTTCTTATGAAGTTTGTATGGATAGGAGTTGACAATTTCCTTTATGAGAAAACTTTAAGTTTTTCAAAGCTGAAACCAATAACAAGGAATATCTCAAAAACAATCATCTCCACGAAAAAAATGAATGTCATAAATTGTGTGTTTTATCCTGATGTACATTTTTGATCCTGTAAGTTTTTGTCTATCTCTTACGGTTTACCAGTAATGCAAAATTCAATAAAAAGCATCCAGAATAAAGAGGTCTTTAAGAGGCTATTCCCAGAAAATTCTATATATACTTTTTATTTGGCATGTAAATATCTTAAATATAAGAGATTTTAATCAAAATTGTTAGAGCTATTTTTGAGAAAATGAAAATTTTTGAAATTTTTTCCATATAAAGCATGCACGCACCCACACCCACACACACACACACACACACTCATGGGCCTTTTTCCAAAAATGCTTTTTTTGGATTCACGGGGACCTAAAACATGTATTTCTGAGGAAATCTCTGTATCAATTTTTTGGGTGGAATGCAACACCTTCTCTATACACTATGTACATAGCATGTGTAGAGAAAGTAAAAATGTAACATCAAGTTAGCCCTAGTAAACAAACACAGTTTAAAAAAACTTGTCCATACAAACATGAAACATAAAATTCCCTCATAGAAACAATCAGGAATAATTGAAATCAGCTCAAGACTGAAAGTGTATATAGGAAAAACAAAAAAAAAAAAAAAAAAAAAAACATCAGGCAACGTTTTAAAGAACACATGAGGAATATAAAACATAAACAGATAGATAAGTCATCTATAGCACACCATTTTTAGGCTCAAAACCATAAATTTTACAGTGAACCCAAATTACTAAAATCAATGCTGAATCCAATTGGATTAACAGTTGGGAAAAATTATTAATTCTAAAAAGCAAAAACAAAATAAATTTTGATATACCACAAACAAACAATCTCATCTCACAATTCATCTATTCAGAAAACAGACCTCTACTGGCCGCTATCATGAGTTCATCAGTAAATTTCTGCTGAAGATGGAGGCAATAGTTGCCAGAACATGTTCAATGTAAATTACTTATTTTGACAAATAAAGTTTGAGTGTGATGCTGTGTTTTTACTCTTAATGCATTAATTTAATTGTTACATAAATTTTCTAATTACTATGAGTGCTGTTGTCTCTCTGCTCCAAGTACACAGAATGCCAAAAACTAAGGGTTTTTCAAATTCCCAAATTCATTTGAGTATTTAAAAAGGTATCACCTTACTACAAGAGCTTATGGTGGGCAGATTTAACCAGACGCTGTAAATACACATTGTAGGTACTTAAAAACCAAACAAATAAATGCATGACGACAAATTTTGTAAAATTATGCACTAATTCAATCTTTCTGATTTACATTCATTTTTTTTTGTCTAAAATGCTTAAAAATATACACACTTTTCGATACTATTTTGGTCCAGTTCCTTTTGACGAAAACATTAGCAATGATACATTGACACAACTTTCTTCACCTTCTATCGCTTATTATTCAATATAAAAATTAATTTTAGAAGAGTCTATGTTTCTAGCTATCATTTTAATTGAGATAGAACTTTCTAAAAATAGCTGCAGCACTTATTATTAAATATAAAAATTAATCTTCTGAAGGTCTATTTTTCTCATTTTAATCAAGATAGACATTACCAAAAATGGCTGAGTTTCACGTTTTATTATTGATACAAAGGAAATAACAAATCAAATAGAGTTGAATGCTGCATGCTAATGCTGTCCTTAAAAGACCATATACTTTCTGCAACTGAAAATTGAAGGAAATTTAAAATAATGGGTTTGTAATGAACAATTTGAATAATCAATAACAGATATCTCAGAACTGACCATAAACAAAAGTTATTTGAAACAACTTGTACTGTTTTAAAGATATCTGATATTTTCTTTTGTAGTTTGTCTTCATCTAACACTTATATTTAGCAGTTATACACGTTTATACAAATTTCCTACCAAATAAAGAGGACTAAGAAAATCTAAGAAATATATTTATTTCTCATGTAAATATCTTTAAAAATTGTGGCATTTTAATCCTTAGTAATTTGAAGAAAATCAGAATTTTCTAAAAAATGTTTCATTAGGTGTGGTAAGTTGGTGTGGAGGAATTTTCTTGAAAATCTTTGTTGCATTTTTGGAAGATACTACTATTTTGTTTTCAGTTATACTGTTAACAGACAGCGCATAACCATGGACCTGCTTCTATTTTTTTTTTTTTTCCTTTTATTTTTTCCTTTCTTCAGGAGGCAAACATGTATTTCCAGTGAAATCTCGGTTTGAAATTTTTGGAATCTTCTCTACCTACTATGTATGTGGTAGAGGAAGTTGCCAAAATTACACTATCTTCTCAGGATACAATAAAATAAATAACTACACTCATCAATAAACAATATCTTTATCTTTTTCATTCTTAAATTCCCTCAACCTTGTACAGAAATCAATGGTGTTTATAAGTTTGCAAATGAACAATTACCAATAAATGATTAAAATTTCAAAATTATGTTCTGCATAACTTAGTGCAACATAGTTTGGAAATGTTGATAGGTATATTTAATTTAGGAAATATAATGAGAAAGAGAAGTTCATGCTCTTCCAAATGTGTTCATGCCCATTAAGCTCCAGTTGATTATATTTAAATAAACTACCTGTGTGAATATGATATTCTTGTCTGAGCCATTATGAAGTTGGTTATTGCAGTTATATTGGTATATTTACACTGCCATACTCCATGTCTCTCTAACTACAATCACATGATGCTCTGCTGGAAAATAAATTTAATATTAAATCAGTTGCACTAAAAATAACTTGTGTTCTTGCAGCACAATAAGCTAACACATCCTACTTTTAGTTCTGATATGCAGTATTTTATAAACTAAAGCTTAACTCAACACAAACGGGTCCTTAAATTGCTGAAAAATGCATTTACTTGTACTTTGAGATTCTGTTTACAAATAACAGACGATAATTAAAATCACCGAAGCTGTAATGCAAACCAGATAGGTCAATAATTAAAAAAACAGAAATGCTAATTCACTCATTGCATAGTATCACAATTCATTACCTCACTTTACGGAGCCTGCATTTAAAACATTAGAGCGGTTGGTAATTCTAACCTGGTTTTATTAAGCACTGCATTGGATTGTAAACCTCTTTGTCAGACTATGCCGCAGTTTTGTAAACACACAAAACAATCATACCCTTAAATGTTCGGTGATCTTACACCAAATAGTCAAACTTATTTTCATATTAAGCACGTTTGTGAACCTAACCTCAACTTCGGGGTTATGCTACAGTACTAATTGTAAACAAATAAAACATCCAAAACCAACAACACTGAAAAAAATTATAACTAATATTAAAAGTATCCCAGAACCTGTTTAGAAGCAACCTTTCCATTTGTTAACACTATATAATTGTGATGCACGATAATTTTGTTCTCCTTCTAGCTCAATTACAGAACAAGTAAAACAGCCCTATGAGGGCTGAATCCAGCCTTGAACCTACCAACTCTGAAGACAAATCGATTTGTTTAAAGTTAATTACTTTGCTGCTGCTCATTGTATACTTACTCGTAGATTAATTTAATTTCCATTTGATTTATTTCGTCCAACTGAACGAGTACATGTTATAGGACAAGTCAGATTTATAAATAGTAATGGTGCATGAAAACAGATTTTCAAGAAAATACTCACACCCCCCCAATTACCCTTTACATCGAACATTTTTCGAAATGTTTGAATTTCTAAAAAATGACTCTTAACGATTTGTATTAAAATGTCATACGTTTGAGATATTTTCATGAAAAACAAATGTATATATTCAAATTTCTGGGAATAGCCTCTGAAGGCCTCTTCATTCAGATGGCATATATTTTGTATAGTTTTTTTTTTTTTTTTTTTTTTTTCGAGTTATTGGTTTCATTTAAGGTACTTAAACTTTTCTCAAACGGTAGACATCTTTCAATTCGCCTTTGTTTTGTTTAGGTACTCCTGGGAAACAAAGAGAACCGAACTTCAATTGTTTCATTTGGCGATCGGTTTTTAAAAGATCTGACTATCACTTTTCTGTGCATTGCCTTATTTCCCTTGAATTTACAAAGAAGCAAGTAATAAGACCAGTTCTGTAATGGTTATCTTGATTATCATGATGTAGATACAAGAATAATCTTTTGTAAGGAAATGTTATTTGTGAAATAGCTTAAGAAAGTCAGGTGAATAGAACACATCAGAATTTTTAGCATTAAATCTAATAGAAGCGAATTATGTGAAGCTTTCCAATTGGCAGTTCAAATGTTTTAGCTATCACATCCTCCGCACCCGAGCAGTGTACATCATAAATGAGTAAAAGTGAATAGTTATAACAATAATATCGGACTGTACGTGAAAACCAATTCTTCAATATATAGCGGTATGAACCCATGGACTCTTGACAAATACAGTTTTCCTGTGGCATTACAATACCAAAGTTGGTATAATAATCATAAGCGGATATTTCAAATGAAATGGCTAAGTGACTTTCCCTGGTTTTGTACAGCGACAAAGACGCTGGTGTGTGTTGTTTGGACCAAGAGGAGCGGGTAAAGGAAACCAAATGCTAAAAAATAGGTGCTTTCAGTGCAGACTTACACCCGCTAAGTTGCGGAATTTAAGAATCATGCTAACCGTGAGTTGAGTTGTTCCAGTTGACGTATGTACCTAAATATAAGATTTCTTTAAACTGCATGCACTAAGATTTGTAGTAACTACGATTTTAATAATATATCATTATTATGGTGATGGTGATGCATCTGTGAAATTTAGAAACTCAACAGTCTGTAAAGTATTTTGTTGAAATCTACAGCAGTTATTATACACACAAATAGTAATATCTCTGCCATGTATCAAAATTCTAGCTTGCATGGTTATTTAAATAACAATGTTTTACTGTCTAGATTCGTTCCCCAGATAAAAATAAGCCACGTGATGTAGTTTTAAAAATATCCACATCAAAAATTCAAGTTTTACAGTTAATTAGTTTTCAAATAGATACATCATATTATATTTGTTTATATTAACACTAGTTATTGTAGAAAAATTATTACATATTACTTTTGATTTTTCAAAATAAAGTAATTTACTTATTTCTGAAAATCTGAGCTTTATTTCGAAAAAGTAATAAAATAAGTTTATATTATTTACTTTGTATGTGAATTTTAAGCGCGTTAGTAAAATTTACATCGTGTGGAGCATTTTGGGTATGCAAAAGTGCTGTAAAAAAGTTTGGGGGGAGAAACACGGTTTAAATAGGCGTGCCTCTTAACAAGTATGCATCTGCCCATTTACAGCTTCAATTATTAATAGGTGAAGTGCGCCAAGTGTAAAAAATCTTATGTGTTCCATTCACATGACTTTCTCTACATCTCTGCAACAAATTATTGTTAAAAGGCTTAGGCTTCTATTTACTTCATGTTAATCGAGAAAAAATTAGCAGAAATAGTCTTACTTGCTTCCTTGTAAGTAGAAGCGAAATATGGAAGTACCATAGGTTAAAGTGATAATCAAAAGCTGGTTGCTATGTGACTGAAGTTCGTTTGTATAGACAGTTGACAAATTCCCGTATGAAAAAAATATAAGTTTTTTAAAGCAAACAAGGAATATCTCAAAAACGATCAACTCCACGAAAAACATCTATATAACATAAATTGTGTGTTTTAACGTGCTCTACGCTATCTGTGTGATAAGTTTTTGCCCATGTCTTACGGTTTAGCAGTTATGCAAAATTCCGTAAAATTCATCCAAATAGTCTTCAGAGGCTATTCCCAAAAAAATTCAAAATAATCATGTTGCTAGGTAAATATCTTTAATATACGACATTTTAATCAAAATCCTTGGAGCCATTTTTGAGAAAATCATAATTTCCGAAAAAAGTTCCACGTGAAGTGTAGTTTGGGGTGGGGTGATTTTTCTCAAAATCATGTCGCATTCCTGGAAGATACTAAACTTAAATACCAAGTTTTGACATTTTACCGATTTTTGTTTTCTTGAGTTATCGTGTTCTGAAAATGCTTTTTTTTTAATATAGGGGACCCTAAAACATATATTTCCGGTGAAATCTCGGTATCGAATTTTTGGGTGGAGTGCAATACCTTCTCTATACCTACGCTATGTACATAGTACGTGTAGAGAGAGTAGAAAACACGTGTTTTCTTAAAAGTTTACAATTCATATTATTTAACTACGTATTTAACTGCTCTTATTACGTCTTGTTTCCTTTCAAGCAGAAGGGAAATAAGGGGATACGCTAGGCTAAAGCGATAGTCAGAACTTTTAAAAGCTGGCCGCTGTGTGTACAATTGAAATTCGGTTCACTTTGCACGGCCAGCAAACGAAAGTGACTTCCCTTTTGAGGAAAGTTACGTAGTTTAACATTGAACCCAATAACAAGGAATATATCGGAAACAGTCAATTCAACGTAAAGAAGAAAAAAAGAGACATAAATTCTGTGTTTTAAATAGTTCTACATTTTTTGTGCACTAACTTTTTGTGTAACGCTTATAGCTTACCAGTTATGCAATATTCATTGAGATGAAGAGACCTTCAGAGGCGTATCCCAGAAAATTCAATATACACATTTTATTTTTGATGTAAATATCTTTAATATACGGCATTTTAAACAAAATCGTTAGAATCATTTTTTGAAAAAATAAAACTTTCAAATGATTTTCCATGTAAAGGGTAGTCTGGGTCGGGGGATTTCGTTGAAAAACTTCATGTCGCATCCTTGGAACACACTAAAATTAAATATCAAGTTTGGTATTTAACGGTCTTTTCGTTTTAGAGCTGTGGTGTCCACATAGACACACATACTTGCGCACACACGGACCTTTTTCTAAAGTTTTTTTGGACTCGGGGGACCTCAAAACATATTTTCGGTGAAATGTCGGTATCGAATGTTTGAGTGGAATACAATACCTTCTATATAGACCATGTAGCCTACACAGTGGTAGAGAGTATAAAAATATGTTCTTAACTTTACACAATGTTTATTTCTCTCGGAGTCCTGATCAGACTCCGGTACTGTTTTTTAAAAAAAAAAAATTATGCAGAGAACGTAGGGGCGTTGGTAGAGAAGGTATTGTACTCTACCCAAGAATACGATACCGAAAGTTCACTGGAAATACACGTTTTAGGGTCCCCTGTATTCAAAAATGCATTTTACTTTCTCTAGCGCGGCTGTGCATACACACTGTACATAGTAGTTTTCAACCAAAAATTCGACGTTGAGATTTTACTGAAAATATATGTTTTGAAACAAGCACTTTTACTTTCTCTGCACGTAATATGTACTAATGTATAGAGAAGGGGTACCTATTCCATTCCACCCAAAAATTCGATATCGAGATTTCACCGGAAATAGACGCTCTATGGTCCCCAGTATAAAAAAAAAACATTTTTAGTAAAAGGTCCGTGTGTCTGTGAACACGATAGCTCAAAAAGGAAAAGTCGGTAAAATACCAAACTTAGTATATAAGTTAAGTATCTTCCAAGGATGCGACACGAAGATTTTGAGGAAAGTCCTCCCTTCTCAAACTACCCTTAATATAGAAAACTTTTCGAAAATGTTTATTTTCTCAAAAATGGCTCTAACGATTTTTATTAAAATACCGTATATTAAAGATATTGACATGGCAAATAAAATGTATATCTTGAATTTTCTGGGAATAGCCTCTGAAGGCCTCTTTATTCTGGATGAATTTTGCTGGATTTTTCATAACTAGTATAAACCGTAAGAGATAGACAAAAGGTTACCACATAAGATATTTAGATCTCGCTGAAACACACAATTTATGTCATATACATTTTTTCGTGGAGCTGATCATTTTTTAGATATTCCTTGCTATTGGTTTCAGTTTTAAAATACTTCAACTTTTCACATAAGGGAATTTGTCACTTTCTGGCAATGCAAAGAAACGGGTTTCATCCACAAAACCTTTAAAAAGATTTGACTGTCGTTTTAGCCTAATGTATTCTCTTATTTCCCTTCTACTTACAAGAAAGCATTTTTATCTCGATTAGGATGAAGTAGATAGAAGAATAAGCTTCCTAACAATCATTTGTTACAAAATGCAGAGAAAGTCGTGTGGATGGAGCACATCAGGCTTTTAGAAAAAGGTTCGTGTGTGTCAGTGTGTCCATGTATCTGTGAAGACGATAACTCAAAAACGAAAAGTCGGTAAAATACCAAACTTGGTATTTAAGTTAAGAACCTTCCAAGAATGCGACACGAAGATTTTGAGGAAAATCTCCCCACCCAAAACTACCCTTTACATGGAAAAGGTTTCGTTAATTTTCTCAAAAATAGCTCTAACGACTTTGATTAAAATGACATATATAAAATAAAAATGTATATGTTAACTGTTCAGGGAATAGCCTCTAAAGCCCTCTTTATTCTGGATGGATTTTGCATAATAGTAAACCGTAAAATATAGACTAAAATTTGCTACACAAAAAATGCAGATTTCGCAAAAACACACAATTTAGATCGTATACTTTTTTTCGTGGAGTTGGCCAGTTTTGAAATATTTCTGGTTACTGCTTTCAATTTTGAAATTTTTTAAAAACTTTTGACATAAGCACGGGAATTTGTCAATTCCAAGCAATTCGAATAAACGGGTTACATCCACATAGCAACCAGCTTTTAAAAGACTTGACTATCATTTTAGCCTAGTGTATTCCCTTATTTCTCTTTACTAACAAGAACACATTGTTGTTAATGTAGATATCGATTAGCATTAAGTAGATAGAAGCATAAGTTTTGAGACAATAATTTGTTACAGAAATTAGAGTAAGTCAAGTGAATGGAGCACATCCGATTTTTAGAAAAAGGGTCTGCCAGCGCGCGTGTGTATATGTGTGTGTGTGTGTGTCAAAAACGAAAACACCGTTAAATACTAAATTTGTTTTAATATTTAGTATCTTCCAAGCATGCGCTACGACAATTCTGAGGAAAATTCCCCCACCCTAAACTATCTTTTACATGGAAAAACATTTCGAACGTTTTGATTTTTTCAAAAATGGCTTTCACAATTTTAATTGAAACCCCGAATATAAAATGTATTATACATATTATTAAATTGTATTATATACAATATATTTATACGCCATATAAAATGTACATCTTGAATTTTATGGGAATAGCCTATGAAGACTTCATTATGCTGGATGAATTTTGCTGGATTTTGTTTAACTAGTAAACCGCAAGAGATACACAAATACTTGTACACAAAAAAATGTAGATTTCGTTAAAACACACAATTTAGGTCATTTACATATTTTTTTCGTGAAGTTGACCATTTTTGAGATATCCTTGTATTAAACGACCTAACTTTTTTCAAACGGTACAATGTAAAGCGAACCAAACCTCAGTTGTTTCACATAACGACCAGCTTTTAAAAAAATTGACAATTGCTTTAGCCTAATGTATTCCCATATTTCTCTTCTACTTATATTGAAGCAAGTAATAAGACCAATTCTGCTAATGTTTATCTCGATTAGCATGATGTAGATAAAAGAATAACCTTGGGTAAGAATTGTTTGTATATGGAACACCAAGAGAAAGTAATGTGAGTGGAACACATCAAATTTTTATGTTCCAAACGCGTACTGTGTACATAGTGTCTAGAGAAGTTATTGCATTCCACCTAAAGAATCGATACTGAGATTTCACCGGAAATACACAAAAAAAAAACATTTTTAGACAAAGATCCGTGTGTATGTGTGTTCCTGTGTCTGAACGCCATCTCAAAAACGAAAAGTCAATAAAATACCAAACTTAGTATTTAAATTTAATGTTTTACAACGATGTGACACGTAGATTTTGAGGAAAATGCCCCGACCCTAGAACACCCTTTGCATGGAAAAAATTCGAAATTTTTTATTTTCTAAAAATGGCTTTAATGATTTTGATTAAAACACCGTATATTAAAGATATTTACATGAAAAATAAAATATACATCCTGAATTTTCTGGGAATAGCCTCTAAACATTTCATTATTCTGAATGTATTTTGCATAGCTGGTAAACTGCAGGATATATACAAAAATTTACCCATAAAAATGTAGTTTTCGTTAAAACACACAATTTGTGTCATATACATTTTTTCGTGGAATTGACCATTTTTTGAAATATTCCTTATGATTTCACTTTTAAATTTTTTCACATACGGAATTTGTCAACTCTTGGCAATACAAAGAAATGGATTTCACCCTCCACATAGCTTTTAAAAGATTTGACCATCGCTTAAGTCTAGCGTATTCCTTTGTTTCCCATCTACTTACAAGAAAGCAAGTAATAAGACTATCTCTGTTAATGTTTATCTCAATTAGCACGAAGTAAATTGAAGAATAAGCTTTTTAATAATAATTTGTTACAGAGAAGTACAGAAAGTCATGTGAATGGAACACATAAGATATTTAAAAAAAAAAAAAAAAAAAAAGAAGTCCGTGTATGTGTGTGTCAATTTGTCCGTGTAACTCAAAGACGAAAGTCATTAAAATACCAAACGTGTTATTTAAGTTTAGTATCTTCCAATGCTGCGACTCAAATATTTTTAAGAAAATTTCCCCACTCCAAAGTACACTTTGCATCGAAAAATGTTTGAAAATTTTGATTTTCTGAAAAATTGCTCTAACGATTTTGATTAAAGTATCATATATTAAATATATTTGCATGACAAATAAAATGTAAAATTCAATGACATCGCCGGGATTTGAATCGCGGAAGTCCCAGGCTTCATAGTTCAGTCAAATATTGTGGCGAATTAGCAACCCAAAAAATGTAGAGCTCATTAAAAACAACAGTTTACGTCATATACATTTTTTTAGTGTTGACCATTTTTAGACATTCCTTGTTGATTTCAGTTTTAAAACATTTAAGCTTTTCTCATACTTGAATTTGTCAACTCCTGGTAATGCAAAACGACGAATTGTGATCACACAGCAATCAGCTTTTAAAAGTCTTGATTATCGCTTTAGCTAGTGTATTGCCTTATTTCCCTTTTGCTTACAAGGAAGCAAGTAACACGGCAATTTTTCATAACGATTATCTCGATTATATGACGTAATAGAAGAATTTGCGTTTTAAAATAATTTGTTACAGAGATGTAGAGAAAGGCACGTGAATGTATCTCATTAGAGGGGTTTTTGAGAAAGTAAAAATATATCGAACATTTCCTCACATTAAGTGTAATTTGGAGTGGCGAATTTTGTTGAAAACCGTGTGTTACCTTAAAACATACTAAAATTAAATATCAACTTTGGTATTTATGGAATTTTTCAGTTTTTAGTTTTTTGTTCACCTTCAGATATTTTCAAATTTACAATTATACGCCATTATATGTATATAATTACTATTTTCTCCATCTACATATTAGTCCATACCTAGTCCATGAGGTATAAAGACTCGTTACTAATATGCATAGACTTAAGAAGTAAATGTTTTATTAACAATTGTCAAATTTTCTCATTTTTATAGATACAAATATTATATTAAGCATAAGTAATTGTTGAAACCGCAGCCAACTATTCAGTGTAGTAGCTCAACCAATTAGCACACAGTTTGGTCTTATCTGATGTAAGTACACTTGAGTTAAGCTAAGCAGCTGGTAACCAAGGTAGTTAATTTATGTCGTTCACTTTTCATTCCACAGTAACAATTAACTGCGGAGTAAAATCACTCCCAATCCTTGATTTACTAAGAGCACCGTGAGTATTAGTGAATAGTGATGAATTCGAATAGTATTCAAATGCAAAATGTTGATGCATTCGATTCTTGGATGTTCTCGAGATATTTCCAAACCTGAATGCTGTATTTGATCAGATGCACGGTTCTCGTTCGAGAATGTCCTGAATGCAGAATTAGAATGTTATATTCGGATACAAGTGCACCGACTGAATCGAGATTAGTCTCGAGATGGTACTGGCATAGTTACTCCTAAATCTGATTGGTGTTCATACTTAAGGTTTATTCATATACTTGGGCACTTGCCGGGAAGAGCAAAGGAGTGTGCTCATATAATAAACTTCTGACTCATCCCGTCAGCAGCGCGGAAGTTCTAGCAAGAATGGGTATTATTCCTACAAGTAGACGAGAGCGGTGTAAACATGATGCGCAGTGGCCTGATCTGATTGCTGCAGTCGGTCGGCAGCCAGGAGCCAGGAGCCAGGAGCAGGAACTAGTCGCCCGAGTGTACTCGGGCGGGGGCAAATCACCACGGTACCTATCCGCTTTTCTTGCGGATTTACCCGTGTGATATAAAAGATGTAGTCTTATGCAAGCGTTTTTGTCAATGTCAAAGTAATTGGGCAGGGTGTTCCCTCTGTGCAGCCGGCGCGGGCTGGTTTACCTATCTGAGTGGCCACCCACCCAGAGAGGGACCAGGCCCGATGCTGCTTACCTTGGCCAGCCGCTTGCGGGCTGTCAAGGAAAGCAGTGCCGGCTAGCGGGGGACCTGAAGGGATATAGGTACGGGGTGGGGGAAGCCAGTGTTGCAGATCTGGTCAGAGTACAACTGGATGGTCACCCGTCCGAGTCGTGACCATGCCCGATGCTGCTTAACTTGGCGGGTAGAACAATAAAGGGAGAGGCGGCCGGAAAACTACCATCCCAAGGCGTCCTTGGGAAGGTGGTAGCTTACGCGTCTCCTTGGTAGCGTGTGGTCGTAAAGACCGAGAGTGTTCACCTGGGGATTTGGGTGGGGAGCAAGTTTAGTGTATATTGTGCGAGCTCTTTCTCGCACAACGTCCACTATGTAAGGGATTCCGGAGTGGGAGTGGAGAATGTGGGACGGGAATCTGCGGTCTGTGCCGTATATCATCCTCAATGCCCTGTTCTGCACGGCCTGCAGCCTGCGGATGGTGGAACGAGCCACTGAACCCCAGACCTCACAGCCGTACAGCATCAGGGGCGGGATGACTGCGCGGTACAGCCGTAGTTTTAAGTGTGTAGCATGGTGGAGCGGAAGATGGGAAACAACTGCCGCAGGGCAGCGTGTCCCAAGCCGACCTTCTCCCTGACATGTGGAGTGAAAGTAAGGCCGCGGTCGAGGAGGACTCCGAGGTATTTGGCGGAGCGGACCCATGGGATCCGCCGCCGCCGCAGCCTCAGCGACCTCTCCGGTCGCCAGCCACGGACTTTAGCCAGCAGTAGAGCTGAGCTCTTCTGCGGGCTGATGGCCATCCGCCACTGTTCACTCCATCTGCCTATGGCCTGGAGCTGTCTCTGTAGCGGGGGGAAGCAATAGCGGGCGTTCTTGTTACGCGCCATTATGAGGACATCGTCGGCATACTGGCACGTAACTGTACTGGGTTCTGTGGGGAAGTCAGACATGTAGGCAGTAAAGAGTAACGGCGACAGCACGCTGCCTTCCGGCACTCCCGCCGCTATTGGTCTGACTGTGGAATGCCTCCCCTCCACCCTCACCCTGAAAGTGCGGTCCCGAAGGAAGCCACTAAGCAGGTGAAGGTAGGGGGGAGGAATTTCTGCGTTCTTGAGCTTGTACAAGAGTCCCTGATGCCACGTGGTGGCGAAGGCCTTTTCCACGTCCAAGAGCACCGCGACTGTTTTGAAGTTGTCCTGGAAGCCCAGGGCAGCCTTCTCAGCCAGTCGCAGCAACTGTAGGGTTGTGGAATGTCCAGTACGGAAACCAAACTGATGATCCGGGAGTAGGAGTCTCTCTTCGAAGAGAGGGGTGAGGCGAGGTAGGAGTAACCGCTCGAATACTTTCGAGACGATCGGAAGTAAGCTAATAGATCTGTAGCTTGACGGGAAGACCGGGTCCTTGCCGGGTTTCAAAATGCATACCACCCGCGCCTCCTTCCAACACGTTGGAAAGTGACGTAGGTGCAGGCATGCATTGTAAATCCGCGTCAGGTGGATTAGCCGATATTTTCCTGCGTTTACATACATGTCCATGGTTTCAGTCTCCGCCTCTTTCACCCCACTCCTTGTACTGCGGAACTTGACTGCTCACGTCTATTTGCAAGGATAAAACACGTCTAACTCACAATCGGGCTACCCTCGACCCCCAACTGGTCGTGTCGTGAATAATTCAATTATTTTGTAAAAGAATTTTTGGACATTCAGGTGCTATAGTTTTATGTTTGACAATGTCAAAGTGTATACCATTAAAATTAAATAGGTACGTGCTTAAATTATATATTTTAAAAGTGTCTTAAAATTTCTGTGTTCAAACAAAATGTTTTCCTGTATTGATTAGAATCACTATAGCACAGCTTCCACACAAATAGAGTAAGACAATTAAGCTCTCGCGCTGTAATGAATTATTTAGGAGTAAACGATCCAAGATTTCAATTAGCACAGCAGTACCATAATATACTTTATCTATCAGTAGTTTATATTTGTCATCCAATACTTCCTGCGTATGCAGAAAATAGTAAAACCTAGCACCTAATTGTCAGCATCTTTGACGTATTTTTCGTCCATCATTTGAACTGAACGTTTTATTCGAGAACAACCATGATGGGAAGTGAAGAACATCACTCGGGTGACGATAACATTCCTGCTGTCCCGGTAATGGTTCTTTCTCCTCAATCCGAAAACAAAAATAAATTGTTGCTCCATTATTTATTTAGATATTCCGATTTGATCGGAGTTAGAGAAAACACTCAGCTTCAAATGTAGGTTCGTACTAACATTTGAGGTATTACTGTGTTGGTTGATAAACTCTTTAAATAAACTCTTATTTGTAGTGGTCTTATATTTTTAACTTCCATTTAAAATGAAGTAATCGCCAGTCTCAGGCTTTCCACAAAATTCTTTTTTTTTATTTCTGATATAAATATTCACCCTTGTTATTGGGACTTCTTTTCTTGGTTATATGTAGTTTTCATTCGGATTATTTGTTATACATATGTTTCATTTCAAAACTTCCCAGTCTAAATAACAATTTATTTACATTTACTGTAATTTAAACAAAAGCACGCCAACTTAGACATTGAGAGAAGCTTAAAATGGATCTTAATTGCGTTTTAGGTTTCACCCCAGTCATCCCCAGTTCAAATTTCAAATGACACCCCTATAGTTTTATGTTTAAATATGAAAGTGGGTGGGTAGAAAAGGTCATGTGGTAGCAATAAGAAAAATTGAGTCTCACAGTTTCAAAGGCTAGAATTTATAATAAAATGCCAAATATTCGCAATATGAAAGGAAAGTATTTTGCACCTTTACATCTAGATTCAAGCATTTCTTTATCACACAAAACTATATGTTTTACTGTCGGAGAAGATGAGATACGTGGCTGACAGTTAACAATGAAGTTAGTCCAACATTTTGTTAAAAATAAATTTAGAGCTTTCTGAGAAATCTGGCATAAAAGGATTATCCGGTTAAGATTGCTCGATATAGAGATTGGCAAGTTATATGAATTTCAACGTATAGTTATATTTTAACACGGATTTGTTCAGCATTATAAATAAGTTATTATACATTTGAAGGTCATTGAACAGTTAATAAACAAAACATGGAAAGGAATGAGAGAAATGGGATTTGCAAGGGAGCAAGGAAGGTGAGCATGAATTATTACAAAATAGAACTTAGGAGAATTAGAGAAGATAAAGTTGGGGAAAATATATGTACCAAGATACAAATTCATCTTAGAGCAGAAGATGCACAGAAACTTGGGGAATTTTAAATGGTTTTAAGAACTAACAGAGATGAAATTACAATGGGAAAATACTGCAGGATTTATGGCAGAAATCTAAAGAATTTAAAAGAAATATTTGAGATTCTCAAGAGAAAGAGGATAAAGGCTAGATAGGTTTGATGTTGAAATAGCAGTTACATCGCCAAAAAAATGGTAGGTCATGCGGAGGAGGAATAAATGCTAAATTAATTAACAGTGGAACAAGACATTATTTGTATTAATGTGCGACAGTATGACGCATATATGATTAGTTTAATCATTAGTTTGTACATATTTAATATAAGAAATATCTGCTCAGTAGAACGCAGAATCGTGGCATGTATAAGCTCTCTTTGTATTCTTCAAGGCTACGTGCCTTGTTAAAAATAACAATTTTAGAGCATTAGGGACACAAGTAACAACCCTTGGGAGGAAAAAAGGTTTAGCCCCATATATTTTGGAAAGAGGGAATTTCTCATTTAGAGAAAGGTCACGTGGGTGGAAAATAAAGACAAATCCCCAATCTCGGTAAGAGTTCTATTGCTGCATATGTTAGGATAGGTGTTATTGCCGAAGCCACAGATTTTATTTAAAAACTGGACTTAACGGTCGAAAACCGGGTAATTGGCAACCCTAGTGATGCGGTGTTCATTTTGTTAACAAGTTGTCTCACTTGATAATCTTGTTATCTGTGGTAAATTTGTGATTGGTGGCTATTATAGTGATCGTGTTGTGAATATGCGGCTGACGCGGTAAAAGTTGGCACAAGTGTTCGTGCTGCGACCTGGAGTGACACGCTGTGATATTATCAATGTGCGCATTCGACTCACACTGCTGTAACCATTAGTAGTAATTACTAATGATATTATCTGGAGGACAAGAATATAGAATGAGTTGAAATGAGAGGAAAACAAACCTAAGAAATAAACATTATAAGAATAGAAAATTAGAGGTGGTAGTTTAAGAGCAAACTGAGGAAAGGAATCAGATGAATTTAGTAAGGATACCAGGAGCCTGAGTTAAATGGATAAACGATGGAACGCAAATGTTACAGTGAAATAATGGAAAGACAGAAAACTCTGTACGATAATTATGTTTCGCTTCGTAGTCAGCTTACCCTCACCGTATTTTAGGAGTGATACCTCTAGGACTTACAACCTGATGCTTAAACTACGAGTGGTCGGCCCGTAGCCAGGCATGAGTGTGAGAAAGTGGATGATATGAAATTCAAGCGAAATAGATTATATGATGGAGCAGTTGGTGGAAAGACTGGCGGAGGAAACTGGAGGACCCGAAGAAAACCCGCCCAGACGCAGCTTCGTTCCACTACAAATCCCACATGCGGGCGCTTGGGATCGCACGCGGGCCGCCTAGATTGGAGACGGTCTAAGCATTCGGCCACAGCGCCGCTAGTTAGATATAATGTTAATAACCAAAATGTGCGACGCTATTGGAAAGTCCGATAACATTAGATAATGATTACATAACTGATTAGTGTGGTTTACACAGTAGGAATATTGGCCACCAATGGCGTGATTATTTGATATTGTTTACGATCAATCGTGTGATAAAGTGAGTGTTAGTGGCCAAGATATCATCAAAGAGAGTTGAATAAACTAAGCACATGCCTTACTGATAGTTGTGATGGTCATTGATGAGACTTAGTGACAGTTGATGACTAATCCTTATTTCTTATAAGCTTTCCCCGCAATATGTATCATTCCGCGCTGCATGTTTCCTTGATACGCTAATGTATCTACACCTTCGACTGATGACAAAGACGTTTGCCGGTCCCCATGGCCGAGCTCGCTTAAGTGCCTCGCTTTGTTGTTTAGTGGAGCAGGGGATCGTGGGTTCGAGTCCCGCTTTGAATATGGATGTTTATATATGTATATGTGTATGTTAGCATAAAAAAGCAAACGATAATCAAACAGAAAACAAAGTTAATGTTAGGAAAATGAAAAAAGAAGAAAAGAGAATACAGTTCTGGCCGACCAGACTCCGGAACTGTAGTTAAGTGTCACACAAGGATAGGTGATAAAAGCTACGAGTATATAAACACTCTATCTAGATGTACTGCTATCGTAATCTTGAAAGACAGTTTTAAAGCAAAAGGATCCACCTATCCACATAGTTCATGATTTTTTTAATAGTTCCGGAGTCTTGTCAGGATTCCTGCGCTGTATACTTTTTTTACTCTTCCCCTCCATTTTTCAAAATGTTTTTGTTTCTTATTCAATTACCGTTTTGCTTTTTTGCTTTTAATGCACACACATATACAAACATAGTGACACCATGCCCAAGGCGGGACTGAACCCACGATCCCCTGCACCCGGTAGCACCAAAGTGAGGCATTTTAGCGAGCGTGGTCATGGTCACCGGCAGATCATGATAAGAATTTACAGGCATTTTAAATGCATTAACTCTGTTATATGGTATATATTTAATTAATATTGATAATTTTCTTCAAATATATTAACATAAATTATCATTTTAAATAAGGAACTAATTTATACCTATAACTGCCTATTCGGCAACCAATGAGAAATAACTAGCTCACGTGACCGCTAAGAGATAAGGGGCAAAGTTATGTGGAACAAACGTTAGAGTTCGGACATGTAGGCACTAAAATCTTCTAAAATAAGCAGACATTAGGGTCCAGAAATATCCAAATAGGCGCTTAACATGACGAAATATGCTTACTTAAAACACTTTTATTGTGTTGAGAAATAGAGAGGAGGTAGTTCACTTGATTATTTGAAATACACACGACACTGGTTTTATACTTAATAATTTTAACATTCATCATTTAAAACACATTACATGGGAAAATGCCTTACATTGATAACTCTGCTAATGATCTATAATTCAGAGATAGTGGACATTCTTGTATTTTTCTAGATGTTCTAACAGAAAACGAATTGCTTTGTAGCTTGGAAGTCCCTTTCCCCGACACAAACAGTTGCTGGTTGGGCCCCTTATGGACCTTTATATGGAACTATGCGTGATCTACAAAACACGAACAATGTTGCGGATGAATCGCTGAATAAGAAAAACTGAAAGTGGAATAGTCTAGAGTTGTTTAAAAGCAATGCCGTCGCCGCTTCGGTTCACTGGTACGAAAATTAAGATGAGTGTTGTTATCAATGCGAACAAAGCGTTTTCTCCATTGGTCGTCCGGTTGATAAAGAATAGCAGATAGGGGTTTCATATCGGTAATGGCCAGTATGGTACGGTTATTGTAGCAGTGTTGATAAGTAGTGTTAGCCATCTAAGAAAAAAACATATCTTTGCTTGGGAAACATCCCTCCACGCAGGAGCAGCATACAACAGTTGTTGCAGAATTGCAGCAGTATAGAGTACAAGCTTTGTCCGCTGAGAGAGAGATGTTCGGAAGTGAACAGCAAACGAAGTGCTCCGAAAATCTGATGAGTTTTCTTACGCACATGTTGAATATGACGATACCAACTGAGCCGGAAATCAATATCAACACCCAAATATTTGTTGCTGTATGAAACGGGAAGAACTTGGTCATGTAGCTTGTATCCAACTGGATGTGTACGGAAGAAGCGAAGAATGTGGCATTTATCAGAGTTAACACGTATCCCCCAGGAAACTATTGAAACGGCTAAGATAGCCTTGTAATTCACAATCCAAATGAACAGCAGAAGAATGAGAATAGATTACTCGAATCTTGAGTTAAATCAAGTGAAGGCAAACCGCCTGCCGTCTGACGGGTAAACTGTGGGGTTGAGGACTAAATGGCAACCACCTTCAACAAACAAGTTTGGCAGGATACATATAACTTCGTTTTGCGTTACAAGATGGCAGCACGTTGGAAATGTATGAAATTATTATATTTTGTGAGATTTTAATCATCATACAGGTAATATAGGACATTCTTTGGTTACAGAACAAGAGGATTCAAAATGGTCGTTTAATATCAGCCAAGATTTGTGGATATTAGGAATAACAGGCCCACAACATCGTTGAAACAAGCAGGTTAGTATGCACTGGTGTTTGCGTTTTTTTTTTTGTTATCAGTTACTTCAAAGCATTGAAATACATTAGCGTTTCCATTATCCCCTAATGCTCTATGCCTGCGAAGTGTGGGGTATGGCAGCAGACTCCTGGCTTCTCTGGTTACAGCGGGTACAGAATAGAGGACTCCGGTCCATATATTCTGTATGTCGACGTTTCCCTTTGAGGCTACTACATGAAGCTTCGGCCCTCCCATATGTGGAAGATATTATTAGGCGCCGGGCTCAAAAATTCTACGCCAGATTGCGCGAACATGAGAACGCACTTGTCAGATCTCTTGGGGAGTACTTATCCTCTGAACGCCGAAAGAGGCGCTTCCGGGTTCCCCGCATGGCTTGTGGGCACCCCCGGTAACAACGGCTATAAACCAGCCAACAGCGTAATAGCTGAACAAAGCACTCCCCGCTCACAACGGGAGAGGTCTATCAAAACACACCACCATATTTAAATAAAATAAACACCAGCGGAGCAGAGGAAAGGATGCTGCTCCTGAAAATGCAACCGCTCGAGGAGCCTACCAGCGCTACCTCCTTAACACCAACACTCGAAATCTCAAAATAAAACCTCAACCTTCACCTCATTCCTGTGGTTAAACCCTTACCAGGGTAGGTACACAGCAACAACACCCAGGCTCACCACGAGCCTACCAGACACGCACGCACGCAATACATTAGCTTTGCGCAGTGGCAATATTGTAACCAATGAAGTTATACTGAGGTGCGATTATTGCTAGTTGAAAACTTTTACCAATACCCCGCCAGACCAACGTGAAATATCGTCGGTTTAGGCAATTTTTGAAAGTTCCCCACGGGAACAAATAATCGAATTATGTAGCTCTTCCGTTTATTGTCGCCCTCCGTGGTGTAATGGCTACCATACTGACTTCATATACCCAAGGTCGTGGGTTCAAAACCGACGGAGGCCGATGGATTTTTTCCAGCGTAAAAATCCTTAGCATGGGAAGTAAAGCTTTCGGAAGGGAAGTAAAGCCGCGGGTACCGAGTCGTAGATTTACGGCACGTAAAAGAACCTCAAGCCTGATAGAGACCTCTGAGCAAAATTAAGCGGTCTTTCACGCCCAGTATAAAATGGGACGCTGAGAACCACAACAGTTAAAGAGCGTCCATAAATAAAACGCCATTTCATTTTCTTCCGTTTAATGTTTGTTCTCAAAAATGTTTCTTTGCGCTTATTACTTAGGAGAATTGGGCCAATACGATGTCAGTAAAATTATGCCATTAATATAACATGCTTCGATTCATACGATTCATGAATTATCTCCTTGTCTACTGGGGGATTCATTTTATTCGCGATTCTTAATCGTCGATGGAGTATGACGTCATCCCTGAGTGGTTACTTACTTGAAGCCACAGTGCTCTCTGGAGATAGGCTGGTATGAATCCCGGAGTTGACACTGTCGAATCCATCGACTCCGAACATGCTAAACAGTACTTCTTTCAACGCAACCCTGTACATGTCGTGCAAATCATGTGGTGTGGAACCATTTTCAGGCACCGGACATAGTTGTACGTCTGTTAACCGAGCAGGTCATTTCGCGAAATTAATGAGAGAAATTGTTAAAATTTGAATGATGCTCAAAATGGGCCTGTAGTCCTTGGAGCTTAAGAGTTAGCTATCTGACATTCGTCGTCTTAGGATAAGGCAACATCTTGAAAAATCACATAACCAGATGAGATTCGAACCAGGACCTCTTGAATGTGAGGCCTACGTACTCCTCATTAATAGAGCTAAACATTTAATACATGCGCGCGCACACACACACACACACACATTTTGCTGTAGGTGTGAAAAGATGCACAGGCTAAAGCGACAGATAGATGTTAAAAGAGAACGCCACTATGAATTCCGTACTCTTTAAATGACTACGAGGAAGTAAATAAAAGTCGATTCCCAATTAAAATGTATAAGTATTGAAAAAAATCTGATGTGTACCATTCACATGACTTTCTTCATATCCCTGCAACAAATTATTCTTAAAAAGCTTATACTTTTATTTGCTTTATGCTAATCAGAAAAAAAAATAGCAGAAATAGTCTAATTACTCGCTTCCTTGTAAGTAGAAGCGAAATAAGGGACAACTGTAGGTTAAAGTGATAGTCAAAAGCTATGTCAATGAACTTCCTTTGTCTATATGGATAGGAGTGGACAAGTTCCTGTATGAGAAAAGTATACGTTTTTCATAGCAGAAACCAAAAATAAGGAATGTCACAAAAACGACGAACACCACGAAAAAAATGAATATAACATAAATTGTGTGTTTTTAATGTGCTCTACATTTTCTGTGTAGTAAGTTTTTGTCCACCTCTTACGGTTTAGCAGTTATTCAAAATTTAGTAAAATTCATTCAGAATAAACTACTCTTCAGAGGCTATTCCCAGAAAATTCAAGATATACATTTTATTTGTCAGGTAAATATGTTTAATATACGAAATTTTAATCAAAATGTTAATTTTTTGGGAAAATCAAAATTTTCGAAAAAAAAGTTCCATGTAAAGGGTAGTTGGGTGTGGGGGGATTTTTCTCAAAATCTTCGTGTCGCATCCCTGGAAGATACTAAACTTAAATACCAAGTTTGGTATTTTACCGACTTTTCGTTTTTGAGTTATCGTGTTCAAAGACACACGGACACACACACACACACACACACACACACACACACACACACACACACACAGACAGACCTTTTTGTGAAAATGCTTTTTTTGGATATTGGGGAACCTAAAACATATATTTCCGGTGAAATCTCGGTATCGAATTTTTGGTGGAGTGCAATACTTTCTCTATACACTATGTACATAGTGCGTATGGAGAAAGTAAAAAAAAGTGCACCAATAACAGGATATAACGGAAACAGTTAACACTAAAAATGTTCGAAATATCTTCCATGTAAAGGATAATTGAGTGTCGGAGATTTTTTAACCCTTAATGACGCATTCCAGGAATATACTAAGCTTAAATACCAAGTTTGGCATTAAAGGAATTTGCGTTTAGGATTTTTGTTATTCACACACACAGACTTTTTTCTAAAAATTTTTGTTACTTTCTCTATCCCGTGTGTGCATACAATGTAAATAGTAGCTGGAGAAGCTATTGTATTCCATCCAAAAATTTGATGTCGAGATTTCACCGGAAATATGCTTTGAGGTCCCCTGAGTCCAAAAAACAATTTTTAGAAAAAAGTCCATGTGTGTGTGGACAGCATATTTCATAAACGAAAACACGTTAAATATTATGTTGATCTTCCAAGGAGATGCGACACGAAGATTTTCGGAAAACCCCCAATCTAGACTACCTTTTATATGGAAAAAGTTTTGAATTTTTTTTTTCAAAAATGGTCTAATGATTTTGCTTAAAATGCGTATACTTAAGAAATTTACGTCTAAAATAAAATGTATATCTTGAATTTTCTGAGAATAGCCTTTTAAGACATCTTTATTCTAGATGAATTTTGCATAAGTGCTAAACCGAAAGTGATAGACAAAAACTTACTTCATCAAAACACATAAGTTGTCATATATATTTTTATGGGGCGTGCCGTTTTAGTAATATGCCTTGTTATTGGTTTCAAATTTTAAACTACGTAACTTTATTCAAATGGTAAGTCTCCTTTCGTTTCATCTGTCTTGTTTTACTGCTGTCTGCAAAAAACCGCACTTCAATTATTTCACTTAGCGACTAGCTTTTAAAGGGTTTGACTATTGCTTTAGCCTAGTGTATTCCCTTACTTCCCTTCTGCTTACAAGGGAGTACATAATAAAATCATGTCTGCTAACGTTGATCAGCATGATCAAGAAAAATCTTTTTTAAGAATAGTTTAGAAGAAAGTCATGTCAATGGAGCACATATTTTTTTTTTTTTTTTGTACCAAGGGCGTCTCAAATCTCGTATTTCCAGTGATATACCGATATCAATTTTGGATAGAATGCAATCAACTCCCAACCTTTGTATGTGGTAGAAAAAGTAAAAGACAACACTTCACATCACGTAAGTATATCTACAGCATATTTTTTTTCACACAGCCCTTCCTTTGCAAAACGAATTTTTATATGTCATAACAAAAGATAGCGTGCGGAAGAGGGAGTCGACACCAGAACCGAGAGCATCGGTTCCCGGGTGTCAAAGTATCGACCCTTCACGATACCATTCGCGGCCCATCTCTAGTGCTCTCTACTGGGATAAAGCCGAAAAGTAAGCTATAACAGCAAGTTCTGCTAGTACTGGCTCGCGGAAGGAAAAATCTGACATGTTGCATTCACATGACTTTCTCTACATCTCTGTAACAAATTACTCTTAAAAAGCTTTTGCTTCTATTTACCTCATGCTTATCGATAAAAAATTAACAGAAATAGGCTTATTACTTGTTTTCTTGTAAGTAGAAGCGAAATAAGGGAGTACCACAGGTTAAAGTGATACTCAAAAGCTGATTGCTATGTGACTGAAGTTCCTTTGTATGGACAGGAGTTGACAAATTCCTGTATGAGAAAAGTTTAAGTTATTAAGGCTGAAACCAATAACAAAGAATGTCTCAAATACGATTAACTCCACGAAAAAAAAAAGTACATTACATATATTGTGTGCTTTATCGTGATCTACATTTTTTGTGTAGTTAGTTTTTGTCTATCTCTTGCGGTTTACCAGTTACGAAAATGTCAATAAAATCACTCAGAATAAAGAGGTCTTTAGAGGCTATTCCCAGAAAATCTAAGATATACATTTTATTTGGCATGTAAATATTCTAAATAGGTATAAGGGGTGGGGAATTTTCTTGAAAATCTTCGTGTCACATCCTTGGACTTAAATACCCAGTTTGGTATTTAACGGTATTTTCGGTTTTAAGCTATGCTGTCCACACACACACACACACACACACACACATACACACCTTTTTCCAAAAATTATTTTTTTTTTTTTTGGATCCAGGGCAACCCAAAACATGTATTTCCGGTGAAATCTCGGTATCGAATTTTTGTGTGGAATACAATACCATCTATATGCACTATGTACGTAATGTGTGTAGAGAAAGTAAAAAACAAAAAAAACAAATCAAAGCGCCCTGAATGTGGTCTGTGATTGTATTGCTAATAAACAAGCCTGCCTACGGTATTCTGCTACGTTAATGTTTTAAACTTTTAATTGCTCTAAAAATAAACAATGAATATGATAATGAACAACTTAATTGTATTAACAATTTTATTATGTTTATGAAAGATATGAATGCTTATATTATTTGCAGGGACTACGCAAGAAAATGGATGAGGCATACATTTTAATTGTTTTCCATTTGGTTAATTATTTCTAAAAAACCCAAATGGAAAAATATAAATTTGTGTTGTACCTAGTTGATAGAAAATACGTTTATTGTAGATGACAATGAATTTAAAGTCATCAGGAACATAACCTCTGATGTATAGTTTTTTTTTTCAAAACATGAAGGCCCTCAAACGGGACCGCTCCCTCCTACCACTGGATAATAGCAAACAAAAGACAAATCTGTACTAGGGGTGAAAGGCAACGTAGTAGCAACAGCGAGGGTTGGTTTTCAGCCGTTCATGCCCTAACCCCTAAACAGAAAAAACGCAAACCCTGACTTCAAAGTCAGGCGTCTTTAGAAGAAGAGTGGGGCAGGCCACGTCCATAATGCAGCCTTGGAAAGGACATACTCAAATGTTCACTGATCAGATGAGAAACAGTCGTCTTCAGTAGTGTAGTGGTTACCATTGCTAGCCTCATATACCCAAAGTCGCGGGATCAAACCCGCCAGAGGACGAAAATGCTTAGCATGCTTCCTTCGGAAAGGAAGTAAAGCCGTTGCTTCCTTGTCGGAGATTTACGGCACGTTAAAAACCTCAAGCCTGATAAAGGAGCATCTGAGCAAAATTAAGCGGTCTTACACGCCCAATATAGAATGGGACACTGAGAACCTCAGTAGATACAGGATGTCTGTAAATAAAAACTCTATTTCCATTTGAAGGAAACAGATTACCAACCGAATGTTTAGAAAGAACTGACTATTGTTTTCTGTTCTCATTTCTTTGACAGCATTAAAATATTAGAAAAGGTTGAGGAGACTGAGAAATATTATTTCGTCAAAAAGTAAACATGTAAACTGGTTATAATGTAGTTATAATGTGTGAAAAACCCCGTCTTTGCTTAAAATAGTTGGCAACCGTAGCAAGGTTGGCATCGGCACAGCTTCTCACTCAGCAGGCCCGTAGAGAGTCAGCAGAGGAACTTAAAAGTTTAATTAATGGATCGTCCAAATTTAAAGAAATTTCACATTATGTCGGTTTGATCGCCGCCTTCGTAGTAGTTACGTCAGGACGCCATTTAAACCTGTACCACAACTGACACAGCAGTTTGTATTGTGTTTAACGGGAGAATGCACTTAAAATGTCATAAAATGAAAATGTGGGAGACAAAAATCTGATGTGTTCCATTCACATGACTTTCTCTACATTTCTACAATAAACTATTGTTAAAAAGCTTATTCTTTTAATATAATAAGCTAATCGGGCACAAATTAGCAGAGAAGGTCTTATTACTTGCTTCATTGTAAGTAGGAGGGAAGTAAGGGAGTACCATAGGCTAAATCGATAGTTAAATATTTTAAAAAATTGTTGCTATTTGAATGAAATACCTTTGTATGGACAGGAGCTGAGAAAAGTAAAGTATTTTAAAGGTGAAACTAATAACAAGGAATATCTCATAAACGTCAATTTCACGAAAAAAAATAATTGTAACATAAATTGTTGTATGCTCTTTATTTTTTTGTGTGGTAAGTTTTTATCTCTCTCTTATTGTTTACCAGCTATGCAAAATTCGTCCGGAATAAAGATGTCTTCAGATGCTATTTCCAGAAAATTGAAGATATACACTTTATTTATCATGTAAATACCTTAGATATAGAGATTTAAATCAAAATCGTTAGAGTCATTTTTGAGAAAACCAAAAATTTCGACATTATTCCACGTAAAGGATAATAGGAATTGGGGTGGGGGGTTCTGGAAAATCTTCGTGTCGCATCCATGGAGGACGCTCAACTTAAATACCAAGTTTGGTATTAGTCTTTTCGTTTTTGAGCTATGCTGTCCACAGACCACACACTCACACGGTCCTTTTTTCTGAAAATACTTTTTTTTTTCAGGGGGCTCTTAAACATGTATGTATTTCCAATGAAATCTCGGTAGATATCGAATTTTTGGGTGCATTACAATACCCTCTCCATGTGTACAGAAAGTAAAAAGCTCAACATTTCATTTGAATGTGCGATACTTAAAGTCTGTATAGCGTTATGCATGTACGTGTGCAATATTAATACATAAAATTAGAGGACAGTCCTTTTATATTTCTAAAACATTCGAGACGCAAAATATTTTATCCTCTTTTCAAGATTATGCATATTCTTTTCATTTAACCATAAAATCGAAACTTAATTTCTCGTTCATTTCCTTTCTTGATCCACAATCTTCAGCCTCAACATTTGTAACTAAGTAGTGCCCCTTCCCTTTTAATCTCCCCTTGTGTGTTGCGACTTTGACCTTGTCTGTAACCACAAGAATGCAACTGGAAACATGGTCACTGTTCCTTTGACTTTGAGAACATCACACCAGTTTATTTTGCACGTGACTTGCGTGAGATGGATCGTGGTATCTTGCTGGAAGTGTTTCTATTTGCTATGTTGCATCATTACAATAATTTTGAAAGTCTGTTGGATGTACCGTGTATATATAATATAATGCTATCCCCCATATTATTCTTTTTCTTGTTTTACAGACCCAATCAAAGACAAGACAGCCCTGTTATTGAATCTTGGAGTTTATAAGATAAAGTGCGAGTACTGAGAGTCCTATGATAGACAGACAGGAAGATCCATATACACAAGAAAAAATGAACTATAAGATATATGATATATTCACAAGCAGAAAAGCCAGCTCTTGTGGAACACGCAATAAAAACAGGGCATGAATTTGATTTTGATGTCATAAGCTTAGTTTTTCCAACAGAATCAACTCTTAGATAGGTAGAGTCAGATTGAAAAATCCAACGCCATAGTCGGAATTTGAACCACGGATCTCTCGGTCTCTAGCCGGTTGCTCTATCACTGAGCTACTATGGCATCGTGCCGACATAACTTTGAACTTCACAATTGACTCGCATGTTTTCCGGTAAACCACAAGGCGATTTCAAATTATCTTGAGACAACCTCATTGGTGACTTACAATGTTGCAAGTACTTTAAGTCCCAGGATTCATAGTATGGACAATTGTAATAATTTTAATTACTTTCTCACAAAAACCGTGTATAGGACAGGAGTTGGATAGGTGGAGTCAGACTTAACTCTTCTCATTTCCACTCTACAACCTAGCTTAGTTTATAGTACTTAGTTGTAAGTCCAGCGCAACATTTAAAGAACAATAGGTCCACAGCTTCTTTAAAGCTTTTCTATAGGTCGCGAGAAGCCTCCCCCACAAAAAAAAAAAAAACCCACACACATACTCTTAAGCCGCCCCACCCATAAATAGAGAACGGCAGGCTCCACAGATTGTTCCAGATGCCACAAGCGAACCTGAGGAAACCAGCCAAGGAAGGAGTGTGGGGAAGGCGGGGCGCCACCCGACGCTGAGTCGGGAAATACCGAAGGAAGGCCCCGACCCCCTACATCCGAGGAAGACCAGGACAGCACAATTAGACGAAGACGCCAGCACCAGGTATAGCAGCTCACGGCCAGATATCACCACAAGGAATGGCTTCTGGGACGAGCCACCAAACGGAGAGAACAACCAGCAGGCCCCTTATAATGTTCATAAGAATACAGTAAGCATAGCAACAACACCTGAAAGCAATTACACTGGCGCTCCCAATCATCACCAACATAAACCGCTCAACCAAGGATACATAGCGTCAGCCCAGCAGATTTCTGGGAGCAGCCGTTCGGCAGAACCTCTCCCCTCAGGAGACGCAGCTCCAACCCAGCCAAGTAACAGAATGAGCACATGACAAGAGAGCATCATGACCTCTCCAAGATTAATGTTGCCAACTACGGCAGACTAAGCTTGGCAGCACAGACATGCACCTTTGATCGGCTGTACAGGCCAAAAAATACATCAGTCACCTCAGGGATGAATATCACGCTTTCAAATTCTCAACCCCGTAGGATTATCACAGCTTCTTAAAGTACTGCAGAGTTAAACATGTGCATTTCCACATCACAACGCTTCCAGAAAACAGAACACACAAAACTGTAATAAAAGGTCTCTAGGCAACATGTGTGCCGAGGAGCTCAAAGCTTAACTACTCAGACTCTGCCTACAGACTCAGAAATGTTCAAAACTTAGCTCAAAAAGGGCCCGAAGACTAGTTCCCACATTTCTGGTGCAGCTCACGGTCACAAAAGAACTGAGACATCTTTCACTGTGCAATAACATTTGAAGACTACCTCCCACCCCCAGGACCACCTCAATGCAGAAAATGCCCGAGGTTCAAACACTTAGCTAGATACTGTTATGCTCTAAAAACATGTTCACGCTGCACAGTACACCCTGTGAGGACCTGCAACGCCATCGAATTCAAATGTGCTTTATGCAGTAGCGACCACCACGAAGCCAGATGGACGGGCTGCCCAGTCTACCAGCAGCTTGTCACCCAGAAGAAACCCCCACCCCAGTGCACAGACAGCACACCATACAAGCAGAGGCACAGACCCAGTCCAACTTCAAAGAAACAGAAATTACGCAATTTCGTATTCACAACCCCACCCCCGCAGACATCCCAGCTAGCTACGGAGGAGCACGTCCTCAGAAAAGCTCCAACGCCGCCCATGCAGATGAGCAGCTCACGCGCACAGCACCAATGAATAAGCTGGCTACATCCATCCATAATCAAGAGCAGTCACCAGCGCCGCCGAACAGCCCACGCGCAAACAATGAATGAAGCGACCACCAGCTCCCAGAGACCCGACAGTCTAACGCACCGCCCCGACAACATAGCACCACACTGGCCGGCGACCCCCAAGGCGCCGGAACGGCCACACACTGAAGATTCACAAAGGACCGCACTAAGATCAATAACCCCCAAGAAGCTGCAATACGCGAGCGCAACAACCTGCACCTCCAAACTCTTGCACACAACCAGCAGAATCCTTGAGCTAATAGGGGCCTCCAAATCATTGAGCCCGCTGCTAAAAATTTACTAATTAGTGGTGCTCAATTCACATTCTGGGAGATACTGCAGTCAATGACATAAGGCCTGCACGCCATCGAACCTTACAAATAAGAAGAGAAAAAAAGAGAAAAAGAAAGAAAAAATAATAACCAACTCTTCCCCAACACCACAATCCCTCAATATTATGTATTGGAACTGCACAGACGCACGCGCCAAACTGTACGATCTTCGCCACTACCTGACCGTCAATAACGTAATAGTACTATTAGGAGAAACCCTTCTCAACCCGAAAGCCACATTCAGCAAACCAGAATATCACGTTATATGCAGCTACACTAATTTTTCTTCTATTCAGCGTTTTCAAATACGTGATTGGCTCTGCAACCCTATTAAATTGGATATAGCTGATGTTACACACATCGTAATTTTCTTTTTGAAACCAAAATTTCTTTGGGACATTAGGACCATATTACACCATAAAGCGTCATTTGCACGTAGTGTTTAGCCTGATGTGCATCTTTTGAGAACTTCATTATTAGCTAGTCTTTGATGATATACTGGTAATATTATTCTAAGACTAGCGGTGAGAGTATGGTTTTCATTGCAGTGTCATTGTGGATAGAGACCGGGTCCCCTTTAACACTTGCTCTTTATAAAAATACCAAGTAAACACCCTTTGGACATTTATGTTGCGGTTTCTAATCAGTTGATGAACAGTGGTATAATGTAGCAAAAGTTGCAGATTTTATTACATGTATATCAGGAATGTTGTTTTTTATAGCTTTTCTGTAGTAATTTAGTAATCTACTTATTGTTTGCTCTTTCAAACGTCCTGCCTTTTTTGCCCCTAGTGCAATGCTCTTAAATCGCAATCCTTAATCCTCTCCTCAGTGTTATAGCCACATGATTAATGCACTCATCTCTGAAAATGTGCACTTCAGCTGCTTCAAAACGGCCGCGACATTCAAATAAAGCGAACCGAAAGAAGCGAAGAAAAATCACCAAAATAGGATTTGTTTAATGTACCACGCCCACTTACAATCATCCATTTCAATTGGCACGTGATACGCTTTACTGCACCGCATGCAATAAAAACAATAGAAAACTGAAGTACAAGCATTGCATTATTTAATTAAGCAAAAAAACTTGTTTTTCCATTGTTTACACTTTATGGCCAATTTTCACAGCTGTATTACCTTTAATTCTTTGACTTTTGTTGAAGCTTGATTTCCAGTATCATCTGCGAACCTCTTTAAGGAGACTTGTTAATAATTCATGGAATTATCTTAGTACACAGTCCAAAATGATTTCTTGGTTTAAGTATAACAATTTTACAGCATAAGCAGTAATCACACGAATACTCATTTATCCAATGGAACGCTGAGATCCACAGCAATTAAACAACGTCCATAAATAAAACTCCATTTCCATTATTTCTTTGTATAACCATAGTTCATATACTTCTTACATTCCATTTATTATGCCGAAACCAACTGTAGGTCTATAAAAGTATAACTTGCACGGTAAACTTCACAACTTTGTAGTGCACATTACAAGATTGTCCTTGATAAAACAAAAGAATTCTTTGTAATTTCTAAACGCTCATAATCAGCAAGATTTAATGCATATATTTCGTAATCATTATTTTCGTATGATGTATCCTTTGACAACTCTAGAAATCAATAATGGATGTTGTGATCCAGCATTTCAGTTATAGGATATCCAGTGTAGTTCAGTCTGGGAATTGCTTTATTCTAAAAGGACACTGTACACTGGTGTTCATTCTGTTTACTATGCTTTATAGATATTTTCAAAAATATCTGTTAGTGGAGACAAACGGATTTAACAAACTTCATTGCGCAAAACTAAGCATAGTTTTAAATGAATTGGAAATCCAATCTTTAAATTCGCCCGGCCAACGTGATTCTGACTGCCAAAACTTCAGATAGAGCGCATTCGCGAGCCATCTCTTCTGCTTTTAGCATTCCTTCATAGAGAGCAGCAGGAATGATATTGTTAGAATTTGGAACTCATTTAACATTTCTGGAACAAATGCCGTAATATTTGTGAAAGTATCTTTTGTATTACTGTAAAGAATTTTTGTTGAAATATGAAAGACCGCGTAACAGCTCTTGTGGTGCATTCAGTTAAGTTTGTCAGGACATTGAACAATGCACAGGGAGCAGAGAATGCTACAATTATGCTTTAAGAGGGATGTAAAGTGACACCTTCGTTGCTTACCTCGCGTAGGGGTTACCGTGATCAATAAGGCGGTTCTCCCAGGTCGAGGCCCTCCCACTACACTTCGGTTGGGCTGACTCCTGCGATTGCCCTAAATGTGGGCAACTCGGGCGCGTAATTTTTGGTAGTCGGGATTGCGTTCGCGCTATCCCGGAATAATCATAATGCATTTAAAGGCCTAAACGTGAGCTATAAACTCAGATATTTATGTTCCATGAAAGTGTCCGTTGTTGACATTGAACAAAAAAAAACAGTTAAGTTTTCAAAGTAATTGCATGTTTGTATGTAATTGACTTTGATAATTGCGATTTGGCAATATGTTGTACGTATGTAATAAGCCTTTTTGTAGTAGTCGACAATGACAAGTATATTTCTGACGGTGTAGAAAAGCGATGCTTTCATCTTTATATGTAATTCACAATAGAACCTATGTATTCACTCAAGATTTAGAAATAAGGCATTTGAAATCGGGGATTTTAAGACGGGACAGTTTCAGAAACGCTATAATATGGCGTTGTTAAAGACATTTAGAGACCTTAGGTTAACATCATCAAGAGAAGGTTATTGTTGTGCCAAGATTTACAAGGATAGTTGTGATGGAATAATGATTAATTAGCGATTGAAGTGAAAAAATTGGATGTGTTCCATTCACATGACTTTCTCTACATTTCTGCAACAAGTTATTGTTAAAAGTTTATGCCTCTATTTACTTCATGCTAATCGAGAGAAAATTAGCAAACATAGTCGTGTTACTTGCTTCCTTGTAAGTAGAAGCGAAATAAGGTAGTACCACAGGTTAAAATGTTACTCAAAATCTGGTTGCTATGTGACTGAAGGTCCATTGTTTGTATGGACAGGAGTTGACAAATTCCTGTATGAAAAAAGTATAAGTTTTACAAAGCTGAAACTAAAAACAAGGAATGTCTCAAAAACAATCAACACCACGATAAAATGTATATAACATAAATTGTGTGTTTTAAGTTTTTATCCATCTCTTATGGTTTAGCAGTTATGCAAAATTCCGTAAAATTCATTCAGAATAAAGTAGTCTTCAGAGGCTATTTCCAGAAAATTCAAGATATACATTTTATTTGTCATGTAAATATATTTAATATACGGTATTTTAATCAAAATCGTTGTCATTTTTGAGAAAATCAAAATTTTCGAAAAAGTTCTATGTAAAAAGTAGTTGGGGGTGGGGAGGTTTCTTGCAAATCGTGTCGCATCCTTGGGAGGTCCTGTTCATTTTTGAGCTATGCTGTCCACAGATACACACGGACATTTTTCCAGAAATGCTTTTCCTGGATTCGGGGGAACCCAAAATATGTATTTCTGGTAAAATCTCGGTATCGAAATTTTGGGTGAATTACAATACCTTCTCTATACACTATGTACATATTACGTGTAGAGAAAGAAAACAAATGTTTAAAATTGTGAATAAATAAAAAGATAGACAAATCAGTACAATTACATGCCATGCCACTTTATAGTAAATGTTCAATCGAGCACATTTATAAGTGTATAGAAAATAGCCATCCTAATTGGTAATACTAATAACTAATACGTAATAAAAAGGTTATTGTTAATTGTACTTACGACATTGTATGTCGCCATTGGGGTATGCCACTCAAAATAATTTGAGATCATCTTGTGGTTTGCCGGAAAACATAGGAGCCAGTTGGGGAAGTTAATGTGTTGGCATATGGCGGTGGTGGTTCAGGGGTTAGAGTAACCGGTTAGAGACCTGCAATTCGGCTACGGCATGAATTTTTCAGTCTGACTACCTATCCATAAAGTATTGAACCAAAAAGAAGAAAACATGTGAAATCTGTAATGGAAGGCCCCGACCCCAATTGAAATATTTGAATGGGTCATGTGTACTATCAGTAATAATCCAAGGCCAACACAAAATTTAATATAGATAACTATGTATGTTTATTTTGTTCATTTGTCAATTTGTAAGTTATATGTATACGTAATATTGTAGCATACCCAATGTGGGGTAGATTTAACCTTTACACTGCGCATCATAGGGTAATTTCATAGGTAGTGCTGTTGGCGCCTGCGAGAGGGAAGCGGGTGACCTCAGGGCTTAATATCGAGGATGTACGTTTGGGTAGAAATGTCAGGCTTGCCTATAAATAAATATGCAAGAATGCAAGGAAGGTTTCACTGTTAAGAACAGGTACTGTATGCTTAGGGATGAGAAAACCCAAAGGGTTGCCCGAACTCCATTCAGCACTCTGCTGTACGTTTTAAATCTTGCGGTTAACACCATTTAAATAAAACGTGGCCCGTTCGGTGGACGTCGGTTGGTACGTCCCACAACGTCAACATCTGAGATGAACAAGTTTTTTTTTTTGTTTTTGTTTTTACTTTCTCCAGTTCCAAATGTACAATGTACATAGGGATAGAGAAGGTTTTAAAATGCACCCAAAAATTCGATGTCGAGGTTTCACCGGAGTCCGAAAATGCATTTTTCAAAAAAGGTCCGTGTGTATGTCTTTGGACAACATAGCCCCAAAACGAAAAGACCGTTAAATACTAAACTTGGTATTTAGGTTTAGTATCTTTCAAGGAAGTGACAGGAAGATTTCACAAAAAAAAAAAAAAAAAAAAAAAAAAAAAGGTCCCCCCCAAACACAAACTACCCTTTACATGCAAAACATTTCGAAAATTTTGATTTTCTTAAAAATGACTCTTAACGATTTTTATTAAAACCCCATATATTAAAGCTATTTATATCCGAAATAATATGTACATCTCGATTTTTTTTTGGGAATAGCCTCTGAGGACCTCTTAATTCTGATGAATTTTGCCGAATTTTGCTTAACTGCTAAACCGTAAGAGATAGACAAAAACTGACTACACAAAAATGTACACGTCAAAATACACAATGTATGTCTACGTTTTTGTTGTGGAGGTAACCGTATCCGAGATATTCCTTGTTATTGGTTTCAATTGTGAAGTACTTAAACTTTTCTCAGACAGGAAGTGTCCGTTTTTCTTTTGTTCTACTCCTGGCCAAGCTAAAAAGCGATTTGCAATGACAATCGCATAACGATAGCTTTTTAAACATTTGACTATCACTTTAGCCTAGTGCATTAACATAGTTCGCTTTTGCTTATAAGAACTAAGTAATAAGAGCATTCTGCTAGTGTTTATTTCGATTAGCATTGTGTATAAAGAAGAATAATCTTTTGTAGGAGGTATATAGAATAGCTAGGAAAAGTCATGTGCGTGTAACACTTCAGATATTTTTTGTTTGTTTCATTTAACTTCAATGATTATATCGGGGACTTTGACTTGTGAAACAACTCACATAGGTTTAGAATATCAGGTTAATCTGTATTATATCTCTAAACACACGCACATTCACTCTCGCATTTATACTTCCAACCTCTGTGGGGAATAATTCTAGTTAAAGTAAAATTCCCCGCCTCAGCCGGAAATCGAACCAGAGAGAAATCAGCTCGCTGACCACTGGACGACGGAGGCAGTCAACAAGGGCTCTTGTTGCCCTATTTATTGGAGCCTTATAACAAAACTCATGATTATGCAAGCATTGCCATCCTGAGACGACGATTGTCAGATACCTAACTCTTAAGCTCTAAGGACTACAGGCTCATTTTGAGCATCATTCAAATGTCAACATTTCTTTCATTCACCATGCGAAATTACCTGCTCGGTTAACGGACGTATAACTACGTCCGGTGCCTGAAAATAGTTCCATACCACAGATGGTTAGCACATGTACAAGGTTGCGTTGAATTAGGTAGTGTTCGTTACAGTGGAACTGTTTTGTACGTTCTAAACGTCACAGCGTAAGCAAGACTTCGCAAAAGAGTCTACTCCAGTGATCGGAGTCGATAGTCTCAACTCCGGCATTCATGCCAGCCTATCTCTGGAGAGCACTGTGGCTTTAAGTAGGCTAACCATCAAGTAAGACGTCATACTCCATCGACATTAAGAATCGCGAATAAGATGAATCCCCCAATAGGCAAGGAGTTAATTCATGAATCATATGAATTGAAGCATGTTACATTAATGCCCAATGAGTAAACACGACTCGCTTAGCGCAATTTTACACACATCACATTGACCAATTTTAAGGGCAAATTGACTGTGGAACAATAGAACTTAAAATACTTTTGAGAACAAATATCAAACTGATGGTGCGTTTTGAAGTAAACTAAATACGTACTCGTGAACGAATATCTGTTCCCTCACGAACTTTCAAAAATTGCCTAATCCGACGGTATTGGTTAAAGTTTTCAACTAGCAATAATCGCACCTCAGTATAACTTCATTGGTTAGGATATTGCTGCTGCGTAAAGGTATTGTAGTAATCCTTTGAAGTGAGTCATAACAAAAAACGCAAACACCAGTACACACTAACGTACTTGTTTCAATAATGCTGTGGATCTGTTATTCCTAATATCCACAAACCTCGGCAGATAGCAAACGACCATTATGAATTCTCCTGTTTTGTAACCAAAGAATATCCTATATTACCTGTATGATGATTAAAATTTCACAAAATGTAATAATTTCATGCATTTCCAATGTGGTGCCATCTTGTAACGCAAAACGAAGTTATATGTATCCTACCAAACTGGTTTGTTGAAGGTGGTTGCCATTTAGTCCCCAACCCCACTCTTTACCCGCCAGACGGCAAGCGGTTTGCCTTCATTTGATTTAACTCGTGATTCGAGTAATCCATTCTGATTCTTCTGCTGTTCATTTGGATCGTGAATTACAAGGCTATCTTAGCCGTTTCAATAGTTTTCTGAAGGATACGCGTTAACTCTGATAAATGTCACATTCTTCGCTCCTTTCATGCGTACACGTTACAGGACCAAGTTCTTCCCGTTTCATACAGCACCAAATATTTGGGTGTTCATATTGATTTCCGGCTCAGTTGGTAACGCCATATTCAACATGTTCGTATAAGAAAACTCATCAGATTTTCGGAGCACTTTCTTTTGCTGTTTTCTCTCTCTCTCTCTCTCTCTCTCTCTCTCTCTCTCTCTCTCTCTCTCTCTCTCTCTCTCTCTCTCTGCGGATAAAGCTTGTACTATATATTGCTGTAATTCTGCAACTACTGTTGTATGCTGCTTCTGCGTGGAGGAATGCTTCCCAAACAGGCTTACAATCGCTTGCCACTAAACATGTTTCTTCTTAGACGGCTGACACATGCTTATCAACACGGCTACAATAACCGTACCGTTCTGGCCATTACCGATATGAAACCCCTTCCTGCTATTCTTCATCAACTGGATGACCATTGGAGAAAACGCTTGGCTCGCATCGATGACATCACTCGCCTTAATTTTCGTATGAGTCAACCGAAGAGGCGACGGCATTGCTTTTAAACAACCCTAGACAATTCCAATTTTTCTATTCAATGATTCATCCGTAAAATTGCTCATGTATTGTACATCACGCATTGTTCCATAGAGGCCTGGAAATGGATGACACAAAACCGCGGATTATACTCGTACTATAGCTAGTATGTCAGCATTTCTCCTGACATCTTGCTACTAATATCAATTGCTGAAACTGGTGCAACATTATCTCTTACTAAATGAAATATCGTTTATTAAAATGGCCATATCAGGTGCTCTATAATGTGTTTGAACTGCCTTGCAGTATTCTTTTAATAATATTTCTCCTTATTTTCATTTTATTTTTATTGTGTTCTCTTGAATATTGATATATGCTATTTTATTTTATTAGTGTGCATTGTGAATTTCAATGTTCTCCCTATCTATCGTGCTTCGGAAGTAGATCCACCACACAAGCTATTTGCATTGGTTACCAAAATAATATAGCATGTAACATAGAGTTAGTAAAAATTTAGACTTAAGAGCATTCGAAATAATCCTCACAGTTTCTTTTAGACGACAGTGATTTTTTCGTCGAGGCGCAATAAAACGGCATAAGCAGTTTTGTATCTAGAATATGTTGGCCCATGAAGGCTCGCAAATAGATGTCGGGAAGGGGAAGAAGCAGTTTGTCGGTTAGGGCAGATTCGTTGTTGCTGTAAATATGTCCTCGGCCTGAGGATGCGAGAAGTTGCCCATAAACTGGTCATGTCGGTGGTCGCAAATGCGGATGTGTTAAAACAGTGTATAACAATAAAACTTTTTAACTATCATATGCTAACAATTGTTTTATCGCGAACAACTCGCGAAGTACGCCGTGTGTAAAAGGTTATAGTTTTTCTTTTTGGCGCTTAACCGGATAACAAATGCGGAAGTGAGGCTAACTGGAATAAAACAAAATTGCACCTTTTTTTTTTTTTTTTTTTTGAGCATTGGAGGCACGCCGTGAGATATCAATTCATTTCATTCACGCACCTCCTCAGTCTCATTCTCCAAGAAAGTTTCAGAAAAGAATGAAATTGAAATACTAGCATCATTGTAATCGGCATCCGCATTAAAACAGTTTTGCTCATTTTGTAGACGTTGAGGCTTCTTAAATAGCTAGATTACACGAAATCAAACAGTTTAAAGTAAACTAAGGAAAGTCCTGCGAATACTCCTTAAATTTTGTACTATCTACCACATTAAGAAGGTTGGCTTGTGCAAATTTTGAAATGTGGTATTTATCCACAATACACAAATTATTTCATTAGCCAAAACTGTATTTCAGAAGAAAAAATCCTCTTAGGATAATCAAGCGTTTTGTCTTTTGTGGGCCAAATTACCCTTCAATTTTGAATCACGAAATATGTTAGTACAATAGTCTTTTCTTTTTCTGTTTATCAAATCACAAGTTGGTTGTATTTTAGTTGCTCAATACTTTGTCTAATATTACATCATACAGAACATCGATTAAACTTAATATATAAATATATATATATGTGTGTGTGTGTGTTACATTCACATAATTTTTAAGCAATACTAATGATTTTAAGAAGGTTGACATAATTAACAAGCAAGATAAGGTATATGTCATACAGAAATAAGATAATATTAGTGTTGGAACAAGCACAGTTATAAGAGAGAAGACAGCTGAAACTGTAGTCATAAAAGAGAAATCTCTCGCAAGGTTTTTGGGGACAATAGCCAAACGCAAACCTTAGGGGAGATTGTGAAAGTTATTGAGAGTTAGCCGCTTATGTTATACAATAGGACAGCTATTGGCTCATGAAAAGAGGCGTTACTGGGAGCGCGAAAGAAAGCCAATTGGAGCAGTTTTAATGCTTAGGCAGAACGAGGGTGCTCGAATATATTCTTCAGCGACGCACTTCTCAACATAGTTTGTTTTCATGTAATGTGCAGTGCCAGTCATTTTAGGTAGAACGGCTTTTAGATGTTCTCCCCCAGTATTTGGTATCACAGATGACTTATATAAGAAACGTAATACGCGAAATCTAAGTTTCACGTGTAAGTGGACGCTTAATACATTTTCAGCTAAGACCACCTTGAGGTTGTATAAAAAATTTTCGTAACAGTTTAAATAAATTGCTTAAACTAGAAGTTACAAATCTTATCTCTTAAATAGTTCCTGTTACCGTGCCCGCCCTGTTAAGAGATACTTGCTCGACCGAGGAACACAAGTAGCAGAAGAAAATATGAATAACACATAATTTACAATATAAAATAATTCAGAGATAACGTGGGGCTCGAAAATTAGGAAAAGGAACGCCAACAAAGTAGATATAGATGGACCGAAGGCTGGATCACGGGGATGAAATACGAATGACACAGAACTTCAAGATTCCACACAACAGAACTTCAAAAATAGGACTGCAACTGGATAGAATTTTATTCAGGAGATTGGGGCATAACACTTCAAGTTCAAAAACACACTAAGATCAAACAAATGAAAGACTAGATGAAGCCAACATTGTATCATGTTATGTATGTATTATAAAAGAATATGGATGGACTAAAGGTTGTTAGGAAACAGAAACCTTGAGAAAAGAATGTCAGCTAAGGGGGATGATTTGGAACATCGGAGACAGAACCTGATTATAAAGTATAGTTTAATTTTAGCAATCAGCCTGCCCACGCTCCTCCCGCCGAAGTAACGAACTAGTACGAGTTCCCAACCTGCCCACGCTCCTCCCGACGTAGTAGTGAACTAAACGAGCAACCAACCTGCCGGCGCCCCTCCTGGCAAAATTATGACTTAATACGAGAAACCAACCTGCCCTACCGGCAAAACAATGAAGTAACACGAGCAACCAGCTTGCACAATCCCCTTCCCGGAGAAGTAAACAAATTTTACCAGCTACCAGCATATCCGCCCTGCTCCTGAAAAGTAATAATAATTCGCCGCTAAATTTGTCTCTGCAGTTTATTAACAAGCTGAATATGAACATAACACATTTTGCGTTAATTGCGTGGTGTTATTATTGAAGTGTTAAGATAGGAGTACTGTTTCTTCCACGCCAGTTTTAAATGTCTCAGTGACGACATTTCATCGCTACAATGTTCTTTTGATGACTTTATATTAGTATTAATAAGAAAATGTATAGTAATATATTGTAAAACAAAGTAAATGCAATCCTTTATTGTTATTATTGGGCAATGGCATTCTGATGGCACCGAAATTCCGGTACAGTGAGCGGCACTGATATAATCCTGGTATTTGATAGTGTCCCTAAAAGAATTACGTGTTTTTTTGTTTTTTTTGTGTGGGTTTTTTTTTTTTTTTTTTTTTACATGCTTCTTACAATGATAATAGTATCGAACTGAAAAGCAGTCCCTGACATACATGGTTTCATAAAGTTAATGAATGCTATTTATAAAATCTTCCTAAAAATCTAGCACAGGTTCTTAATCAGGAAAATCAGTCGTTTAAGGCAATCTTTGGTGTCTTGTATCTTATATATTGATTAATATTGCAGTTTTCAAATTGTCATAATGCTGGATTTGGACTCAGTTGGTAAAAATCTCGCATATTTTGTGAAATATATTCTCGCAAGTATGGATCTCGTTTATTTGTGGTATGCCAGCCGCACCATGAATAAATCACGTGAAGGCAAACCGCCTGCCATCTGTCGGGGAAAATGAGATGGCGAAACAGCAAACACATTCTAAAAACCAGTTTCAGGTACATATAGCTTCGTGCATCACAAGATGGCACCACAATGGAAATGTCTAACATTATTATGTTTTGTGTAATTTTAAACACTATAGTGTAATATTTGGTACTCTTTAGTTACCAAATATAGCAGAATTCAATACGCTCCTTTAATGTCCGCATTGACTTTATGATATTAGCAAAAATAGACCCACAACATCCTTGAAACAAACGGGTTAGAATTTATGGAACGCTACGTTTAATATTATGAGTAAGTTGAAATCAGAAAATTCATTTGCTTTACTCAGTGACAATATCGTAACCAATGAAGTTATGCTGAGGTGCGATTATTGCTAGTTGAAAACATATACCAATACCCCGCCAAAACGACGTGAAATACCGTCGGTTTAGGCAATTTTTGTAAGTTCCTACGGGAACAAATAATCGTAAATCGCATTAAAATATGACTAAACTAATTCAAAATCTTCTCGGTGATCAGTTCACCCTGAAGACGAGGAAGATGCACTTCGAAACGTTGGTGTCAATCCAAGTTTTCACCTGGCTAGAAGCCCGAGAAGGTTTTGAATTTACAAGTCGCCAGGAAAGCTTCAGTTCTTATTTTATGACTAAACTAATTTTAATAAGTCTTTGAGTGTTTTCATTATTTGTTGCTTAGCTTACACAAGTGCTGGAAGAAGCATTGTTCCAACAGTTTCATTGATTCGTTCTTATAGTAGAAACAGATTGAGCGATTCCTTTTCAGTAATTGGTCGTTTGTGCATCATGATTGAATTAAAACGATTCATGAATTATCCCCTTACCTCCTGGAGTTTCCTTTTTACTTTGCATTCTGTAGGGTACTTAGGCAGGGCATGTATTGTATTCCACCCAAAAATTCGATACCGAAATTTTACTGGAAATGCACGTTCAGGGTCCCTTGTATTCAACATAAAGAATTGGATAAGGCCCGTATAGTGCGAGTTTGTGGACACGATAGCTGAAAAACGTGAAGTCGGTAAATTACCAAACTTTGTATTTAAGTTTTGTATCTTCCAAGGATATGACAAGAAGATTTTGGGGGAAACCTCTCCACTGTCCTTTACATAGGGGGGGGGGGGAGTTCGATTTCCCCTCCCCCTCAAAAATGGCTCTTAACATTTTGCTCAAAATACTGTATACTAAAGATATTTACATGTCTAAGCATTCCACCAAGGCGCGGCCTTCCTTCTGCATGACTTTTCCATTACTGGTAAACGTAAGCGATAGCCGAAAACTTACTACACAAAAATTTGGAATTTCGTTAAAACACACAATTTATGTCAATTAGAGCTGTTTGGAGGAGTTGACCATTTCTGAGATATTCCTCATTATTGTTTTCAGTTTTAAAGTACTTCAACTTTTGTTATACTGGCGATGTAAAGAAACGAATTTCAATTACGGCTTTTGGCTATCGATTTACCTAGTGCACTCATTTCCTTTCTATTCATTAGTAATTAATACAACCAAGTTTACTATCTTCTGCTTATCTTGATTAGCACGAAGCAGAGAGAAGTATGGGCTTTTGTAAGAACAATCTGCTGAATAGCTAAAAAAAAAAGGTCATGTTAATGGAACACAGATTTTTTCTTTTAATTTGGAAATTCTAGTAACAGACTAAAGTTGTGTGGCACCGGGACTGCTTCTCACACTCATGTCCCATATAATGGATCAGTAGAGGAACTGAGTTTAATTACAGTTTACATACTGATTAGTCCTAATTTGCTACATAAAAAAATTTCAGATTCTGTCGGTTTGATCACTGTCGTTTTGAGGGTTGTATTATGACACCATTTATACATGACCTTACCACAACTGAGTGCAAAGTTTCTATTGCGATAAACGGGAGAATGCCCTTAAAATACTATAAAATGAGGATAAAATGCTAAATACATAATTTAATTTGAATGTACGATACTTGAGCCAGTATTACGTTATGCATGTACGTGTACAACATCAATGCATAAAATTAAGAGACAGTCCTTTGTTTTCAGATTTTATATTGTCAAAGCATTGGGTATACAAAATATTTTATTCCCTATTCAAGATAATGCATATTCTTTTCACCAACCAAAAAAAAAAAAAATAGAAACTGATTTTCTCGTTTGGCGCTATTTGCGTTATTTTGTTACGATCTTCAGCAATCAAGATTTGTAACTTGTCCTTTCTCTTTAAACATCCTCTTGTGAAGTGCGACTTTGACCTTATCTGCAACTGTTAGTTTGATGCCTTTTCCTTTGAAGCACACTAGTTTATTGTCGATTATTTTGCACGTATCTGCAGACTTTCGACAAACTATTGTACACAACAAGAGATAAAAGTAAACCACTCATAAAGGTTTTATAAACCATGTTATGGGACATGGTCATAGAAAAGAAATAATAATAAACAGGATGGGCATTTATATTTGGTTACGTTCACAAGCATATGTTACTGCATAGCGGTAGTCAAGAGTGATTGAATAAATTGGATGAAGGGAGCAAAACATAAAAGGTAATTTGCTTTCGTAGCTATAGGTGTTCTAACTGTAGTAATATTTCCTATTGCTTTTATTATAGTTGGTAATTTTGAGAAGAGTTGGCACCCGAAAATGTATTCCCTTTTTGACAATATAGTTAGTTTTTATTATTAGTTTAATATTTGCAATCTAATGAATAGGTAGCGTTTGCGTTTTATTGAATACGCTAACCACCAGATCAGGGAACTTGAATACTGTGGAATACTTCTCGTTTTAAACCACTAAAACGATACCAATGCTATCTGTTAAAACTATCTCGAACACTTTGGACGCACTCTCCCCTTCTTATTGGCCATATTCGTCTGTCGCAATAAGACCTCTGTAGTCGAACGGCGTAAAATAAAAGATAGAACACAAGAAAACATAAATAATTTAATTTCTTCGCACTGAGGAGAAAAAACTCTTTATAGTTTAGTGAAAAATGTTGGTATCTAGGGCACGTAATTTTTAATGGGTAGGACTGTGTTCACGCTGTCCCGTTAATAATTGCCTTTTGAAAATTATTCAACACAATTAGGCTGAGCGATTTATACGAAATTGATTATTTCACTGTCTGCTATCCTAGGGCGCAATTCGTTGATCAATCGTCTCCTTACCTCTACTGGTGTAAGTGAAGATGCTTTGTATTACGGGTTGAAACAAGTGATGGGCAAACCGAATGTTTTACACACACCAATGGTAAATGAAACACGAGTTTTCACGATACCATTCGCATAAACAAGGTTAATTGTCGAAATAAAAGAGTCCAATTGAGTAGTAAACTAGAACTTTTCCAGTCAGCCTGTTGTTGCGAGACAATTTTGCTGTTGAAACTCTAACGCTGTTTTTTCTCTTTACATATGCCGTACATAATTGTTCTAGTTTTGCGTTTGTAAAGCCGAAGTGAAGTATTTGTTCCGAACGTTTGTTTTTATAATAATACTTCATCTGGTGAGAGAAAATCGAGGTTGAACGAGGGTAACCCTAAATAATCCAGCCCCAGAATTCACATTGGTGTAAACTTAGAATATGTTATTTTGAACAGAAAAGAGCAAATTGGGATCTTTAATTCTTCTTTCAAAAACACAAGTGTTTATATAAGTATATAAGTATATAAGTATATAAACACACAGAATATTAATCAAAACAGTTTGTGGGGATCTTGCCTGCAGGTATAAGAAATACATTTAACCGTCAGACATGTATCGTAATGCTAAAACTTGATTTCTAATTTTATACGCGATTTTTTTGGTAGTGTTTGACGTCCGCTTTTACTGCTCTGGCACCGCAGGCGATGACACTGATGATACATGAAGTTGATGGAATGTGATGGCGGGGGAAATTGGAGAAAACCCGCCCCTACTCCGCTTTGTCCACCACAAATCTCACATGCGGTCGCTTGTGATCGAACCTGGGCCGTCTATGTGGGAGGCGAATGGCGCGGCCTGTTTATACGCATCATTTGTAATAAAAGTATTTATTTTAGCTATGACCCAACACATTCTTACCAGAGGAACAGGAAATTTTCAGTTTCTATCCATTCTCTGATTCTTGTTACAACTATAGTGACCATGCTGTAGAGGTGGTATTTCTGTCAATGTTATTGTACAAAGGTTGCATCGGCGAGGACAACAAGGTTTGCCCTGTAACATTATTGTTCCCGGTCCATGTCACTATTTTCCCATTTTAATGCCAAATCTGATGGAGTTTCTGAAAAACGAGTTCCACTTTTAGCTTCATGTCAAATGAGGGCCTAGCATCTTACTTATCGACCAAGAGGCCCAAAATCTATTAAGTGTTTCTGCTTAAATGCATTTACCTTTATAATACAAAAGTAATTAATACTACTACTAATAATAATAGCAGTAGTAATCACTTACCTTTATATTCTTTTCGTCAGTGATTTGTCTTCAATTCTTCTACTTTTCAATATAGAGAATTATTTTAAAATGAGTATAAAATTTGTACCCATTTTACGCTTCATGTTGTACATACATCAAACATTCAGTTAGTATTTTTCCTATAAAAAACTAATTTTCAGGGCTTTGCCCTTTAATATACATTCTTCTTTCATGTCACTGGAAACCTTACATAAAGTAGTTGAAGGCGATCAGGCTTCTAATGTTCTTCGTAGCATATTACCAATTCGCCGTTTTGCATTTAATGGTTTGTTTTGTTTCTTCACTGCAAAAGCTCAGAAATTTACCTCCAGTATTATTTCCGAATCTCCTTTGCTGGATTTTGTTAATAATTTCAGCAATTATCTTAATACGCATTCCAGAACTTTCATTTCTTGATTCAAGTGTAACAATTTTTCAGCATAAGCAGCAATTAAATGAATAATCATTTATCCACATGATTATGATACAATGTCTTTTCTTAGTATAGCCATAGTTCCTTGATTCTGTTGGCGTTGAACATTTTATTCAGAAATTGTAGGTATAGAAATGTATAGCTTGCAGGGTAAGCTTCACAGCTTTGTAGTACACACACTGGTCTGGCATTGATACGACAAAATGCTCAAAATCTGATATTGAAGCCATACATTTTATTATTTACATTGTTTTTTTTTGGGGGGGGGAGGGGTATAATTTGACATTAGAAATCGATAGTGGAAGTTGTGTTCCAGCATTTGTTATACGGTACCCTAGGTAGTTCAGCCTGGAATTTCCTTTGTTCTAGAAAGACACTGCACTGGTGTTCCTTCTATTTAATAGGCTTCATAGATCTTTTCAGAAATATCTAAGACGACAAACGGATTTAGCGAACTGCATTGTGCAAACCTATGCATAGTTTTAAATGAACTTAAATTCCAGTCATTAAATTCACCCGGCCAATGCGATTCAGACTCCCATATCTTCAGAGAGAGTGCATTCGCAAGTCAACGCTTGCTGTAGCTGGCTGCCGCGCATTCTCTTCTGCTTCACGCGTCCTTTCATAGATAGCAGGAGAAATGATATTATTTGAATTTAGAATTAATTTAACATTTCTTGAATAAATGCAGTAATGTTTGTAAAAATGTTTTATCCAATATTGTCAAGAAACTTAATAAAAATATCAAGGACCACATAACAGTTCTTACTGTGGATTCTGCTGAGTTTGTCAGGACATTGAACAAGGCAGGCGGAGTACAGAATGCTGCAATAATGCTTTAAAAGGAGTGAAAAGAGAGTCCTAGGCATACTTACCTGGCGTAGGGGTTACCGTGATCAGTAAGGCGGTTCCCCCAGGTTGAGGCCCTTCCATTGCACATCGGTTAGGCTGACCCCTGCGATTGCCCCAAATGCGGGTAACTCGGGCGCGTAATTTCTGGTAGTCGGGACTGCGTTCGCGCTGTCCCGAAATAATGTCACTCATTTACAATTCTAATTTATTATTAATAAATATTTTCTATCGATATAAAAGTGGATATTTGATTACTGAATTATCAGTTGCTTAATGTTTACTTACGCAACAAATTTTTAATGTAATAGTTAGCTATGCGCTTTGATAACTGCCTAACTTATTCTTCTTTTGATTTACTGTTTCTTTACTAGAAGTAAACAATGAATTATTTTGTGACTGCGCTTTCATCTTTGAACTTGTAATTAGATGGAAGAACTTCAAGGACGCTATTATATTGAGATATTCAACCCATAGCTTAGGTTGGCGTCTTCAGGAGCAGAAGGAACTGAGAAGTGTTTGCAGGTTACACACTTTTAAGTTTGGTAACTTTCATGCATGCGACACGATTTTCAAGAAAATTCCCCTACCCCAAACAATATTTTACATAGAAAACATTTCAAAAACGTTTATTTTCTCAAAAATGGCTCTCACAATTTTGATTAACAGCTCTTAAACTTAAGATATTTACATTTGAAACAAAATGTATATCTGGAATTTTCTAAGACCTCATTCTGGATGATTTTTTACTGACTTTTGCATATCTGGTAAACCGTAAGAGATAGATTAAAACTTTTACACAAAAAATCTGACGTGTTCCATTCACACGACTTTCTCTACGTCTCTGCACCAAAGTATTGTTAAAAAGCTAATACTTCTATTTACTTAATGCTAATCGAGAAACAATTAACAAAAATAGTTTTATTACTTACCTCCTTGTACGTAGAAGCGAAATAAGAGAGTAGCATAGGTTAAAGTGATAGTCAAAAGCTGGTGACTGAAGTTCTTTTGTTTGTATGAACAGAAAGTTGACAAATTCCTGTATGAGAAAAGTATACGTTTTTCAAAACTAAAACCAAAAACAAGCAACATCTAAATAAGGATCAACTCCACGTAAGAAATGTATATTATTTAAATTGTGTTTTAACTTGCTCTACAGCTTTTGTCCATCTCTTACGGTTTAGCAGTTATGCATAATTCCGTAAAATGCATCCAGAATAAAGAAATTTTCAGAGGCTATTCCCAGAAAATTCAAGATATACCTTTTATTTGCCATGTAAATATCTTTAAAAATCGATATTTTAATCAAAACCTTTAGTGCCCATTTTTGAGAAAATCAAAACTTTCGAAAAAAGTTCCATGTAAAGGATAGTTTGGGGTGGGGGAATTTCTTCAAAATCTTCGTCTCGCATCCTTGGAAGATATCAAACCTAAATACCAAGTTTAGTTTTTAACGGACTTTTCGTTTTTGAGCTATTCTGTCCACACACACACAGATTGACAGAAACACGGACATTTTTCTAAATTTTTTTTTGGATTCAGCGGGTCTCAAAACATTTATTTCCGGTGAAATCTCGGTATTGAATTTTTGGGTGCAATACAATATCTTCTCTATAGTATATGTAGAGAAAGTAAAAATATAGATCACGATAAAACACACAATTTCTGTCATATACATTTTTACTTTCTCTAGCTCCATATGTACAATGTGCATAGGGATAGAGAAGGTATTGTAATGCACCAAAAAATTCAATACCAAGATTTCACCGGAAATATATGCTTTGAGTCCCCTGAGGCCGAAAAAAACACTTAAAAAATCTGATGTAATCCATTCACATGACTTTCTCTATATCTCTGCAGAAAATTTTTGTTAAAAAGTTTATGCTTTTATTTACTTCATGCTAAGTGGGAAAAAATTAGCAGAAATAGTCTTATTACTTGCTTCCCTGTAAGTAGAAGCGAGATAAGGGAGTAACGTAGGTTAAAGTGAAGCAAAAGATGGTTGCTATGTGACTGAAGTTCCTTTGTTTGTATGGACAGCAAATGTTAGATTCCTGTATGAGAGAATTATCAGTTTTAAAGCTGAAACCAAAAACAAGGAGTATCTAAAAAACGAACAACTCCACGAAAAAAATCTATATAACATAAATTGTGTGTTTCAATGTGCTCTGTTTTTTGTGTGGTACGTTTTTGTCTCTCTTACAGTTTACCAGTTACACAAAATACCGTAAAATTCATCCAGAATAAAGTATTTTCAGAGGTTATTCCCAGAGTATTCAAGATATACATTTTATTTGTCAGGTAATATATTTAATATATGAGATTTTAATCAACATCGTCGTTAGCAATTTTTTTAGAAAATAAAAATTTTTGAAAATTTTTCCATGTGAAGGGTAGTTGGGGTGGGGGATTTTTCTGAAAATCTTCGTGTCGCATCCTTGGAAGATATGGAACTTAAATACCAAGTTTGGTATTTAACGGTCTTTTCGTTTTTGAGTTCTGCTGCCCACAGATATACCCACATACACACGGACAGCCAGACACACACATTGACATTTTTCTAAAAATGCTTTTTACTTTCTCCATACGCACTATGTACATAGTGTATAGAGAAAGTATTGCACTCCACCAAAAATTCGATACCGAGATTTCACCGGAAATATATGTTTTAGGGTCCACAATATCCAAAAAAAGCATTTTCACAAAAAGGTCCGTGTGTGTGTGTGTGTGTGTCCGTGTGTCTGTGAACACGATAACTCAAAAACGAAAAGTCGGTAAAATACCAAACTTGGTACTTAAGTTTAGTATCTTTCAGGGATGCGACACGAAGATTTTGAGAAAAATCCCCCTACCCCCAACTACCCTTTACATGGAACTTTTTTCGAAAATTTTGATTTTCTCAAAAATGGCTCAAACGATTTTGATTAAAATTTCATATATTAAACATATTTACCTGACAAATAAAATGTATATCTTGAATTTTCTGGGAATAGCCTCTGAAGAGTAGTTTATTCAGAATGAATTTTACTAGATTTTGAATAACTGCTAAACCGTAAGAGATGGACAAAAACTTACTGCACAAAAAATGTAGAGCACATTAAAACACACAATTTATGTTATATACATTTTTTCGTGGAGTTCGTCGTTTTTGTGATATTCCTTATTTTTGGTTTCTGCTATGAAAAACGTATACTTTTCTCAAACAGGAACTTGTCAACTTCTATCCATATAGACAAAGGAACTTCATTGACATAGCAAGCAGCTTTTGATTATCACTTTAACCTACAGTTGTCCCTTATTTCGCTTCTACTTACAAGGAAGCGAGTAATTAGACTATTTCTGCTATTTTTTCTGATTAGTATAAAGTAAATAAAAGTATAAGCTTTTTAAGAATAATTTGTTGCAGGGATATGGAGAAAGTCATGTGAATGGTACACATCAGATTTTTTTGGTTTCAGGTGGTCTCAAAACATGTATTTCCGGTGAAATCTCCTCGGTATCGAATTTTTGGGTACAATGCAATACCTTCTCTATACACTACATAGTACGTAAAAAGTAAAAATCTGATGTGTTCCTTTCACATGACTTTCTCTATATCTCTGCAACAAATTATTGTTAAAAAGCTTGTGCTTCTATTTACGTAATACTAATCGAGAAAAAATCAGCAGAAATAGTCCTATTGTTTGCTTCCTTGTAAGCAGAAGCGAAATAAGGGAGCCCTTTTGGTTAAAGTGACAGTCAAAAGTTGGTTGCCATTGAATGAAATTCCTTTGTTTGTATGGACAGGAACTGTTAAATTCCTGTACAAGTTTTTTGAAGCTGAAACCAAAAACAAGGAGTATCTCAAAAATGATCACCTCCACCAAAAAAATGTATATAAGATAAATTGTGTGTTTTAAGGTGTAGGTATTTGTCTACCTCTTACGGTTTAGTAGTTATGCAAAATTCCGTAAAATTGGTCCAGAATAAAGCAGTCTTCAGAGGCTATTCCTAGAAAATTCAAGATATACATTTTATTTTCTTAAAAATGGTTCTAACAATTTTGATTAAAGTCCTGTATATTAAAGTTATTTATGTCAAAAATAAAATGTATATCTAGAACTTTTTGGGAATAGCCTCGTAAGACCTCTTTATTCTGGATGAATTTTGCTGAATTTTGCATAACTGCTAAACCGTAAAAGTTAGAAAAAAACTCACTACACAAAAAATGTACATTACGACAAAACACATACGATTTATGTCCTTTACGTTTTTGTTCTGTAGGTAACCGCTTCCCAGATATTCCTTGTTAGTGGTTTCAATTGTGAAGTACTTAAACTTTTCTCAGACAGAAAGTTCCGTTTTTTTTTTTTTTTTTGTTCTACTCCTGGCCAAGCAAAGAATTGATTTGTAATCACAATCGCATAGCGATGGCTTTTAAAACATTTGACAATTACTTTAGCATAGCGCATTCCCTTATTCCCTTCTACTTATAACGAACTAAGTAATAAGAACATTTTGCTAATATTTATCTCGATTAGCATTGTTTACAAAGAAGAATAATCTTTTGCAGGAGAATAGAGCAGCTAGAGAAAGTCATGTGAGTGTAACACATCAGATTTTTTTCGTGGAGTTCTTTTTTTTTTTTTTTTTTTATATTCTTTGTTATTGGTTTCAGCTTTAAAATACTGAATACTTTTCTCATACAGGAATTTATCAACTCCTGTCCATACAAACAAACGAACTTCAATCACATAGCAACCAGCTTTTGACTGTCACTTTAACCTATGTTACTCCCTTATTTCGCTTCTATTTACAAGGAAGCAAGTAATACGACTATTTCTCCTAATTTTTTCTCGATTTGGCATGAAGTAAATAGAAGCATAAACTTTTTAACAATAATTTGTTGCAGAGATAGTCATATGAATGGAACACATAAGATTTTTTGTTTTTTGAGTTATTTGTTTATAGACACCCAAGACCTTTTTTAAAGACTACCCTTTTTTTACTCAAGGGACCTCAAAATATATATATATATATATATATATATATATTTCCAGTAAAATCTTTTGTTTTTCACTTTCGCTGTAAGCTATTTACCTGACCGGACATTTAAAACGCTTCAATTATTGCGATAATAGTTGTAATGTATTATCTAACAGTCCAAACAGTGCGTGTGCAGTGTGATTGGGATTCACGTCATATAAGCCTAAAAAAGCTCCAATAATTTTGCATTTGAAGATACAGACCTCATAATAGAAAACTGCTTTGAGAGATATCAGTTGTATTGTGTGAGAATCAATATATTTTGCTGTTTCTGTATGTTTCATGTGAAATTGAATTTATTTTTCGAGTAACCGCTGAACACTAATGCAATTCTTCCATATTGATTCTCAATTTCATCAGAACTGCTAGAGAACACTGAGTTAATATCTTCTTTGAAATTACCTTGATTATTTGACGAAACACTTCCATCAAGTCCTTGTTTTCCTTAAATACAGTAGCCCTAATGTTTCATAAAACTCCTATTTAAACATACATTTTCATTAAATATCTTGCATATTCTTTTCGAGATGCTTCAGATGAAATAGACATTTTAAATGCTGCGTCAAATCTCCATGTTTATGAAAAGCTCACAATATCTCCAAAACCTGCCGTATTCCAAATAGTTTTATTTGGTCCTAATAAGTCCAACAGAAAATCCCCCCCCCCCCACGTAACATGTATTTTTTTTTATTTATTTAGACATTGATGATTGGGGAGTGGGCCAATTAAATATTAACAGGTACTTTTCGTCTAATCCCCCCCTCATCGTGAGAATGGCATTTCTATTACACTGCAAACCACATTGTTAATTGACTTCATTACTAAAAACCACTGAAAACATTGGTTTAATGAAATGAAATTAATTTAAAAATATATTAGAAATGACTTTAGGTTTCGCAGACCAAAACTTAAAAATTCGCTCCACACAACTAAGCACACAGTAAAACACACACAGTATTACTATCATCCAGGAACGTTAACAAATAAACTTCTTTTTTAATCGAAACAAGTGAAGGCAAACCGCCTGCCATCTAGCGGGAAAATGTAGGGTGTTGTGAATAAAGAGCTACCTCCTTCAATAGCCCGTTTAGCAGGTTTCATGTTTGCGTTACAAGATGGCAGCACAGTGGTAATCTCTGTCATTAATACATTTTCTGCAATTTTAATTATCATACATGCAATATAGGGTATTCTTTAGTTACAAAAGACCAGAATTAACTATAGTCCTTGAATATCCGCAGTACTTTTTGGATATTATCAATAATAGACTTACGACATCGCTGAGACAAACGTGACGGAACGAAATGAACTCTACGGTTAATGTTATAAGAAATTCAAAGCACTATTCTTCGTTAGCTTTGCGCAGTGGCAATATCGTAACCAATGAAGTAATACTGAGGTGCGATTATTGCTAGTTGAAAACTTATACCAATACCCCGCCAAAACGACGTGAAATATCGTCGGTTTAGGCAATTTTTGTAAGTTCCTACGGGAACAAATAATCGCTTATCAGCATACTATTATACATTTTATGTACATATGGATTGGTTAAAATCGTTTTCTGAAAACTGATATTCCAGCCAGTCAGATTATCTTGAGTGAATGAGACTTAATACCACCCGGCCCAATATTCAGTTTAATTCATCCTTACTGAATTCATTAAGTTGAATAATTGGTTGTGCGTTTGTGTTGCATACGTTTCATGATAGACCCACATGCTTACTGGGCTTCGTTTTTACTTTACATAGCACAGTGTACATAAGTAGGGAAGGAAGTGCACTCCACCCATAAATTCGATAATCAGATTTCACCCAAAATACACAATTACCGGTCTTCTAGGTCTGTTTTACAGTTAATGTTATGATAAACTTGGTATTTATGTTTAGTATTTTCCAAGGATGCTACACGAAGATTTTGAGGAAATTTTTTGGTGCAATACAATACCTTATCTATACACTATGTACACAGTACGTATAGAGAAAGTAAAACATGACAAATTGTGTGACGGGTAAAGTGTGGGGTTGAGGACTAAATGGCAAACACCTTCAACAAACAAGTTTGGCAGGATACATATAACTTCGTTTTGCGTTACAAGATGGCAGCACGTTGGAAATGTATGAAATTATTATATTTTGTGAGATTTTAATCATCATACAGGTAATATAGGATATTCTTTGGTTACAGAACAAGAGGATTCAAAATGGTCGTTTAATATCAGCCAAGATTTGTTGATATTAGGAATAACAAGCCCACAACATCGTTGAAACAAGCAGGTTAGTATGCACTGGTGTTTGCGTTTTTTTGTTATCAGTTACTTCAAAGCATTGAAATACATTAGCTTTTCCATCATCCCCTAATGCTCTATGCCTGCGAAGTGTGGGGTATGGCAGCAGACTCCTGGCTTCTCTGGTTACAGCGGGTACAGAATAGAGGACTCCGGTCCATATATTCTGTATGCCGAAGTTTCCCTTTGAGGCTACTACATGAAGCTTCGGCCCTCCCATATGTGGAAGATATTATTAGGCGCCGGGCTCAAAAATTCTACGCCAGATTGCGCGAACATGAGAACGCACTTGTCAGATCTCTTGGGGAGTACTTACCCTCTGAACGCCGAAAGAGGCGCTTCCGGGTTCTCCGCATGGCTTGTGGGCACCCCCGGTAACAACGGCTATAAACCAGCCAACAGCGTAACAGCTGAACAAAGCACTCCTCCCTCACAACGGGAGAGGTCTATCAAAATACACCACCATATTTAAATAAAATAAACACCAGCGGAGCAGAGGAAAGGATGCTGCTCCTGAAAATGCAACCGCTCGAGGAGCCTACCAGCGCTACCTCCTTAACACCAACACTCGAAACCTCAAAATAAAACCTCAACCTTCACCTCATTCCTGTGGTTAAACCCTTACCAGGGTAGGTACACAGCAAAAACACCCAGGCTCACCACGAGCCTACCAGACACGCACGCACGCAATACATTAGCTTTGCGCAGTGGCAATATTGTAACCAATGAAGTTATACTGAGGTGCGATTATTGCTAGTTGAAAACTTTTACCAATACCCCACCAGACCAACGTGAAATATCGTCGGTTTAGGCAATTTTTGAAAGTTCCCAAGGGAACAAATAATCGAATTATGTAGCTCTTCCGTTTATTGTCGCCCTCCGTGGTGTAATAGCTACCATACTGACTTCATATACCCAAGGTCGTGGGTTCAAAACCGGCGGAGTACGATGGATTTTTTCGAGCGTAAAAATCCTTAGCATGGGAAGTAAAGCTTTCGGAAGGGAAGTAAAGCCGTGGGTACCGTGTCGTAGATTTACGGCACGTAAAAGAACCTCAAGCCTGATAGAGACCTCTGAGCAAAATTAAGCGGTCTTTCACGCCCAGTATAAAACGGGACGCTGAGAACCACTGCAGTTAAAGAGCGTCCATAAATAAAACGCCATTTCATTTTCTTCCGTTTAATGTTTGTTCTCAAAAATGTTTCTTTGCGCTTATTACTTAGGAGAATTGGGCCAATACGATGTCAGTAAAATTATGCCATTAATATAACATGCTTCGATTCATACGATTCATGAATTATCTCCTTGTCTACTGGGGCATTCATTTTATTCGCGATTCTTAATCGTCGATGGAGTATGACGTCATCCCTGAGTGGTTACTTACTTGAAGCCACAGTGCTCTCTGGAGATAGGCTGGTATGAATCCCGGAGTTGACACTGTCGAATCCATCGACTCCGAACATGCTAAACAGTACTTCTTTCAACGCAACCCTGTACATGTCGTGCAAATCATGTGGTGTGGAACCATTTTCAGGCACCGGACATAGTTGTACGTCTGTTAACCGAGCAGGTCATTTCGCGAAATTAATGAAAGAAATTGTTAAAATTTGAATGATGCTCAAAATGGGCCTGTAGTCCTTGGAGCTTAAGAGTTAGCTATCTGACATTCGTCGTCATAGATAAGGCAACATCTTGAAAAATCACATAACCAGATGAGATTCGAACCAGGACCTCTTGAATGTGAGGCCTACGTACTCCTCATTAATAGAGCTAAACATTTAATACATGCGCGCGCACACACACACACACACATTTTGCTGTAGGTGTGAAAAGATGCACAGGCTAAAGCGACAGATAGATGTTAAAAAAGAACGCCGCTATGAACTCCGTGCTCTTTAAATGACTATGAGGAAGTAAATAAAAGTCGATTTCCAATTAAAATGTATAAGTATTGAAAAAAATCTGATGTGTACCATTCACATGACTTTCTTCATATCCCTGCAACAAATTAGTCTAAAAAAGCTTATACTTTTATTTACTTTATGCTAATCAGAAAAAAATAGCAGAAATAGTCTAATTACTCGCTTCCTTGTAAGTAGAAGCGAAATAAGGGACAACTGTAGGTTAAAGTGATAGTCAAAAGCTATGTCAATGAACTTCCTTTGTCTATATGGATAGGAGTGGACAAGTTCCTGTATGAGAAAAGTATACGTTTTTCATAGCAGAAACCAAAAATAAGGAATGTCACAAAAACGACAAACTCCACGAAAAAATGTATATAACATAAATTGTGTGTTTTAATGTGCTCTACATTTTTTGTGTAGTAAGTTTTTGTCCACCTCTTACGGTTTAGCAGTTATTCAAAATTTAGTAAAATGCATTCAGAATAAACTACTCTTCAGAGGCTATTCCACGAAAATTCAATATATACATTTTATTTGTCAGGTAAATATGTGTAATATACGAAAATTTAATCAAAATCGTTAGAGCCATTTTTGGGAAAATAAAAATTTTCGAAATAAAAAATCCATGTAAAGGGTAGTTGGGTGTGGGGGGATTTTTCTCAAAATCTTCGTGTCGCATCCCTGGAAGATACTAAACTTAAATACCAAGTTTGGTATTTTACCGACTTTTCGTTTTTGAGTTATCGTGTTCACAGTCACACGGACACACACACACAGACCTTTTTGTGAAAATGCTTTTTTTGGATATTGGGGAACCTAAAACATATATTTCCGGTGAAATCTCGGTATCGAATTTTTGGTGGAGTGCAATACTTTCTCTATACACTATGTACACAGTGCGTATGGAGAAAGTAAAAAAAGTGCACCAATAACAGGATATAACGGAAACAGTTAACACTAAAAATGTTCAAAATATCTTCTATGTAAAGGATAGCTGAGTGTCGGAGATTTTTTAACTCTTAATGACGCATCCCAGGAATATACTAAGCTTAAATACCAAGTTTGGCATTAAAGGAATTTGCGTTTAGGATTTTTGTTATTCACACACACACAGACTTTTTTCTAAAAATGTTTGTTACTTTCTCTATCCCGTGTGTGCATACAATGTAAATAGTAGCTAGAGAAGCTATTGTATTCCATCCAAAAATCTGATGTCGAGATTTCACCGGAAATATGCTTTGAGGTCCCCTGAGTCCAAAAAACAATTTTTAGAAAAAAGTCCATGTGTGTGTGGACAGTATATTTCATAAACGAAAACACGTTAAATATTATGTTGATCTTCCAAGGAGATGCGACACGAAGATTTTCGGAAAAACCCCACTCTAGACTACCTTTTTTATGGAAAACGTTTTGAATTTTTTCTTAAATGGTCTAATGATTTTGCTTAAAATGCCGTATACTTAAGATATTTACGTCTAAAATAAAATGTATATCTTGAATTTTCTGAGAATAGCCTTTTAAGACATCTTTATTCTAGATGAATTTTGCATAAGTGCTAAACCGAAAGTGATAGACAAAAACTTACTTCATCAAAACACATAAGTTGTCATATATATTTTTATGGGGCGCGCCGTTTTAGTAATATGCCTTGTTATTGGTTTCAAATTTTAAACTACGTAACTTTATTCAAATGGTAAGTCTCCTTTCGTTTCATCTGTCTTGTTTTACTGCTGTCTGCAAAAAACCGCACTTCAATTATTTCACTTAGCGACTAGCTTTTAAAAGGTTTGACTATTGTTTTAGGCTAGTGTATTCCCTTACTTCCCTTCTGCTTACAAGGGAGTTTATAATAAAATCATGTCTGCTAACGTTGATCAGCATGATCAAGAAAAATCTTTTTTAAGAATAGTTTAGAAGAAAGTCATGTCAATGGAGCACATATTTTTTTTTTTTTTTTGTACCAAGGGCGTCTCAAATCTCGTATTTCCAGTGATATACCGATATCAATTTTGGATAGAATGCAATCAAATCCCAACCTTTGTATGTGGTAGAAAAAGTAAAAGACAACACTTCACATCACGTAAGTATATCTACAGCATATTTTTTTTTTTTTTTTCACACAGCCCTTCCTTTGCAAAACGAATTTTTATATGTTATAACAAAAGATAGCGTGCGGAAGAGGGAGTCGACACCAGAACCGAGAGCATCGGTTCCCGGGTGTCAAAGTATCGACCCTTCACGATACCATTCGCGGCCCATCTCTAGTGCTCTCTACTGGGATAAAGCCGAAAAGAAAGCTGTGACAGCAAGTTCTGCTAGTACTGGCTCGCGGAAGGAAAAATCTGACATGTTCCATTCACATGACTTTCTCTGCATCTCTGTAACAAATTACTCTTAAAAAGCTTTTGCTTCTATTTACCTCATGCTTATCGATAAAAAATTAACAGAAATAGGCTTATTACTTGTTTTCTTGTAAGTAGAAGCGAAATAAGGGAGTACCACAGGTTAAAGTGATACTCAAAAGCTGATTGCTATGTGACTGAAGTTCCTTTGTATGGACAGGAGTTGTCAAATTCCTGTATGAGAAAAGTTTAAGTTTTTAAGGCTGAAACCAATAACAAAGAATGTCTCAAATACGATTAACTCCACGAAAAAAAAGTACATTACATATATTGTGTGCTTTATCGTGATCTACATTTTTTGTGTAGTTAGTTTTTGTCTATCTCTTGCGGTTTACCAGTTACGAAAAATTCAATAAAATCACCCAGAATAAAGAGGTCTTTAGAGGCTATTCCCAGAAAATCTAAGATATACATTTTATTTGGCATGTAAATATTCTAAATAGGTATAAGGGGTGGGGAATTTTCTTGAAAATCTTCGTGTCACATCCTTGGACTTAAATACCCAGTTTGGTATTTAACGGTATTTTCGGTTTTAAGCTATGCTGTCCACACACACACACACACACACACATGCACACCTTTTTCCAAAAATGATTTTTTTTTTGGATTCAGGGCAACCCAAAACATGTATTTCCGGTGAAATCTCGGTATCGAATTTTTGTGTGGAATACAATACCATCTATATGCACTATGTACGTAATGTGTGTAGAGAAAGTAAAAAACAAAAAAAAAACAAATCAAAGCGCCCTGAATGTGGTCTGTGATTGTATTGCTAATAAACAAGCCTGCCTACGGTATTCTGCTACGTTAATGTTTTAAACTTTTAATTGCTCTAAAAATAAACAATGAATATGATAATGAACAACTTAATTGTACTAACAATTTTATTATGTTTATGAAAGATATGAATGCTTATATTATTTGCAGGGACTACGCAAGAAAATGGATGAGGCATACATTTTAATTGTTTTCCATTTGGTTAATTATTTCTAAAAAACCCAAATGGAAAAATATAAAGTTGTGTTGTACCTAGTTTATAGAAAATACGTTTATTGTAGATGACAATGTATTTAAAGTCATCAGGAACATAACCTCTGATTTATAGTTTTTTTTTTTTCAAAACATAAAGGCCCTCAAACGGGACCGCTCCCTCCTACCACTGGATAATAGCAAACAAAAGACAAATCTGTACTAGGGGTGAAAGGCAACGTAGTAGCAAAAGCGAGGGTTGGTTTTCAGCCGTTCATGCCCTAACCCCTAAACAGAAAAAACGCAAACCCTGACTTCAAAGTCAGGCGTCTTTAGAAAAAGAGTGGGGCAGGCCACGTCCATAATGCAGCCTTGGAAAGGACATACTCAAATGTTCACTGATCAGATGAGAAACAGTCGTCTTCAGTAGTGTAGTGGTTACCATTGCTAGCCTCATATACCCAAAGACGCGGGATCAAACCCGCCAGAGGACGAAAATCCTTAGCATGCTTCCTTCGGAAGGGAAGTAAAGCCGTTGCTTCCTTGTCGGAGATTTACGGCACGTTAAAAACCTCAAGCCTGATAAAGGAGCATCTGAGCAAAATTAAGCGGTCTTACACGCCCAATATAGAATGGGACACTGAAAACCTCAGTAGATACAGGATGTCTATAAATAAAAACTCCATTTCCATTTGAAGGAAACAGATTATCAACCGAATGTTTAGAAAGAACTGACTATTGTATTCTGTTCTCTATTCTTTGACAGCATTAAAATATTAGAAAAGGTTGAGGAGACTGAGAAATATTATTTCGTCAAAAAGTAAACATGTAAACTGGTTATAATGTAGTTATAATGTGTGAAAACCCCCGTCTTTGCTTAAAATAGTTGGCAACCGTAGCAAGGTTGGCATCGGCACAGCTTCTCACTCAGCAGGCCCGTAGAGAGTCAGCAGAGGAACTTAAAAGTTTAATTAATGGATCGTCCAAATTTAAAGAAATTTCACTTTATGTCGGTTTGATCGCCGCCTTCGTAGTAGTTACGTCAGGACGCCATTTAAACCTGTACCACAACTGACACAGCAGTTTGTATTGTGTTTAACGGGAGAATGCACTTAAAATGTCATAAAATGAAAATGTGGGAGACAAAAATCTGATGTGTTCCATTCACATGACTTTCTCTACATTTCTACAATAAACTATTGTTAAAAAGCTTATTCTTTTAATATAATAAGCTAATCGAGCACAAATTAGCAGAGAAGGTCTTATTACTTGCTTCATTGTAAGTAGGAGGGAAGTAAGGGAGTACCATAGGCTAAATCGATAGTTAAATATTTTAAAAAATTGTTGCTATTTGAATGAAATACCTTTGTATGGACAGGAGCTGAGAAAAGTAAAGTATTTTAAAGGTGAAACTAATAACAAGGAATATCTCATAAACGTCAACCTCACGAAAAAAAAAAAATGTGTGTAACATAAATTGTGTGCTTTAACGAGCTCTATATTTTTTGTGTGGTAAGTTTTTATCTCTCTCTTACTGTTTACCAGTTATGCAAAATTCGTCATGAATAAAGATGTCTTCAGATGCTATTTCCAGAAAATTGAAGATATACACTTTATTTATCATGTAAATATCTTAGATATAGAGATTTAAATCAAAATCGTTAGAGCCATTTTTGAGAAAACCAAAAATTTCGACATTTTTCCACGTAAAGGATTGGAATGGGGGTGGGGGGGTTCTTGAAAATCTTCGTGTCGCATCCATGGAAGATGCTCAACTTAAATACCAAGTTTGGTATTAGTCTTTTCGTTTTTGAGCTATGCTGCCCACAGACCACACACTCACACGGTCCCTTTTTCTGAAAATACTTTTTTTTTTTTTTCAGGGGGCTCTTAAACATGTATGTATTTCCAATGAAATCTCGGTAGATATCGAATTTTTGGGAGCATTACAATACCCTCTCCATGTGTACAGAAAGTAAAAAGCTCAACATTTCATTTGAATTTGCGATACTTAAAGTCTGTATAGCGTTATGCATGTACGTGTGCAATATTAATACATAAAATTAAAGGACAGTCCTTTTAAATTTCTAAAACATTCGAGACGCAAAATATTTTATCCTCTTTTCAAGATTATGCATATTCTTTTCATTTAACCATAAAATAGAAACTTAATTTCTCGTTCATTTCCTTTATTGATCCACAATCTTCAGCCTCAACATTTGTAACTAAGTAGTGCCCCTTCCCTTTTAATGTCCCCTTGTATGTTGCGAGTTTGACCTTGTCCGCAACCACAGCAATACAACTGGAAACATGGTCGCTGTTCCTTTGACTTTGAGAACATCACACCAGTTTATTTTGCACGTCACTTGCGTGAGATGGATCGTGGTATCTTGCTGGAAGTGTTTCTATTTGCTATGTTGCATCATTACAGTAATTTTGAAATTCTGTTAGATGTACCGTGTATATATAATATAATGCTATCCCCCATATTATTCTTTTTCTTGTTTTACAGACCCAATCAAAGACAAGACAGCCCTGTTATTGAATCTTGGAGTTTATAAGGTAAAGTGCCAGTGCTGAGAGTCCTATGTTAGACAGACAGGAAGATCCATATACACAAGAAAAAATGAACTATAAGATATATGAAATATTCACAAGCAGAAAAGCCAGCTCTTGTGGAACACGCAATAAAAACAGGGCATGAATTTGATTTTGATGTCATAAGCTTAGTTTTTCCAACAGAATCAACTCTTAGATAGGTAGAGTCAGATTGAAAAATCCAACGCCATAGTCGGAATTTGAACCACGGATCTCTCGGTCTCTAGCCGGTTGCTCTATCACTGAGCTACTATGGCATCGTGCCGACATAACTTTGAACTTCTCAATTGACTCGCATGTTTTCCGGTAAACCACAAGGCGATTTCAAATTATCTTGAGACAACCTCATTGGTGACTTACAATGTTGCAAGTACTTTAAGTCCCAGGATTCATAGTATGGACAATTGTAATAATTTTAATTACTTTCTCACAAAAACCGTGTATAGGACAGGAGTTGGATAGGTGGAGTCAGACTTAACTCTTCTCATTTCCACTCTACAGCCTAGCTTAGTTTATAGTACTTAGTTGTAAGTCCAGCGCAACATTTAAAGAACAATAGGTCCACAGCTTCTTTAAAGCTTTTCTAAAGGTCGCGAGAAGCCTCCCCCACAAAAAAAAAAAAAAAAAAAAAAAAAACCCACACACATACTCTTAAGCCGCCCCACCCATAAATAGAGAACGGCAGGCTCCACAGATTGTTCCAGATGCCACAAGCGAGCCTGAGGAAACCAGCCAAGGAAGGAGTGTGGGGAAGGCGGGGCGCCACCCGACGCTGAGCCGGGAAATACCGAAGGAAGGCCCCGACCCCCTACATCCGAGGAAGACCAGGACAGCACAATTAGACGAAGACGCCAGCACCAGGTATAGCAGCTCACGGCCAGATATCACCACAAGGAATGGTTTCTGGGAAGAGCCACCAGACGGAGAGAACAACCAGCAGGCCCCTTATAATGTTCATAAGAATACAGTAAGCATAGCAACAACACCTGAAAGCAATTACACTGGCGCTCCCAATCATCACCAACATAAATCGCTCAACTAAGGATACATAGCCTCAGCCCAGCAGATTTCTGGGAGCAGCCGTTCGGCAGAACCACTCCCCTCAGGAGACGCAGCTCCAACCCAGCCAAGTAACAGAATGAGCACATGACAAGAGAGCATCATGACCTTTCCAAGATTAATGTTGCCAACTACGGCAGACTAAGCTTGGCAGCACAGACATGCACCTTTGATCGACTGTACAGGCCAAAAAATACATCAGTCACCTCAGGGATGAATATCACGCTTTCAAATTCTCAACCCCGTAGGATTATCACAGCTTCTTAAAGCACTGCAGAATTAAACATGTGCATTTCCACATCACAACGCTTCCGGAAAACAGAACACACAAAACTGTAATAAAAGGTCTCTAGGCAACATGTGTGCCGAGGAGCTCAAAGCTAAACTACTCAGATTCTGCCTACAGACTCAGAAATGTTCAAAACTTAGCTCAAAAAGGGCCCGAAGACTAGTTCCCACATTTCTGGTGCAGCTCACGGTCACAAAAGAACTGAGACATCTTTCACTGTACAATAACATTTGAAGACTACGTCCCGCCCCCAGGACCACCTCAATGCAGAAAATGCCCGAGGTTCAAACACTTAGCTAGATACTGTTATGCTCTAAAAACATGTTCACGCTGCGCAGTACACCCTGTGAGGACCTGCAACGCCATCGAATTCAAATGTGCTTTATGCAGTAGCGACCACCACGAAGCCAGATGGACGGGCTGCCCAGACTACCAGCAGCTTGTCACCCAGAAGAAACCCCCACCCCAGTGCACAGACAGCACACCATACAAGCAGAGGCACAGACGCAGTCCAACTTCAAAGAAACAGAAATTACGCAATTTCGTCTTCACAACCCCCACCCCGCAGACATCCCAGCTAGCTACGGAGGAGCACGTCCTCAGAAAAGCTCCAACGCCGCCCATGCAGATGAGCAGCTCACGCGCACAGCACCAATGAATAAGCTGGCTACATCCATCCATAATCAATAGCAGTCACCAGCGCCGCCGAACAGCCCACGCGCAAACAATGAATGAAGCGACCACCAGCTCCCAGAGACCCGACAGTTTAACGCACCGCCCCGACAACATAGCACCACACTGGCCGGCGACCCCCAAGGCGCCGGAACGGCCACACACTGAAGATTCAATAAGGACCGCACTAAGATCAATAACCCCCAAGAAGCTGCAATACGCGAGCGCAACAACCTGCACCTCCAAACTCTTGCACACAACCAGCAGAATCCTTGAGCTAATAGGGGCCTCCAAATCATTGAGCCCGCTGTTAAAAATTTACTAATTAGTGGTGCTCAATTCACATTCTGGGAGATACTGCAGTCAATGACATAAGGCCTGCACGCCATCGAACCTTACAAATAAGAAGAGAAAAAAAGAGAAAAAGAAAGAAAAAATAATAACCAACTCTTCTCCAACACCACAATCCCTCAATATTATGTATTGGAACTGCACAGACGCACGCGCCAAACTGTACGATCTTCGCCACTACCTGACCGTCAATAACGCAATAGTACTATTAGGAGAAACCCTTCTCAACCCGAAAGCCACATTCAGCAAACCAGAATATCACGTTATATGCAGCTACACTAATTTTTCTTCTATTCAGCGTTTTCAAATACGTGATTGGCTCTGCAACCCTATTAAATTGGATATAGCTGATGTTACACACATCGTAATTTTCTTTTTGAAACCAAAATTTCTTTGGGACATTAGGACCATATTACACCATAAAGCGTCACTTGCACGTAGTGTTTAGCCTGATGTGCATCTTTTGAGAACTTCATTATTAGCTAGTCTTTGATGATATACTGGTAATATTATTCTAAGACTAGCGGTGAGAGTATGGTTTTCATTGCAGTGTCATTGTGGATAGAGACCGGGTCCCCTTTAACACGTGCTCTTTATAAAAACACCAAGTAAACACCCTTTGGACATTTATGTTGCGGTTTCTAATCAGTTGATGAACAGTGGTATAATGTAGCAAATGTTGCAGATTTTATTACATGTATATCAGGAATGTTGTTTTTTATAGCTTTTCTGTGGTAATTTAGTAATCTACTTATTGTTTGCTCTTTCAAACGTCCTGCCTTTTTTGCCCCTAGTGCAATGCTCTTAAATCGCAATCCTTAATCCTCTCCCCAGTGTTATAGTGCACTCATCTCTGAAAATGTGCACTTCAGCTGCTTCAAAACGGCCGCGACATTCAAATAAAGCGAACCGAAAGAAGCGAAGAAAAATCACCAAAATAGGATTTGTTTAATGTACCACGCCCACTTACAATCATCCATTTCAATTGGCACGTGATACGCTTTACTGCACCGCATGCAATAAAAACAATAGAAAACTGAAGTACAAGCATTGCATTATTTAATTAAGCAAAAAAACTTGTTTTTCCATTGTTTACACTTTATGGCCAATTTTCACAGCTGTATACCTTTAATTCTTTGACTTTTGTTGAAGCTTGATTTCCAGTATCATCTGCGAACCTCTTTAAGGAGACTTGTTAATAATTCATGGAATTATCTTAGTACACAGTCCAAAATGATTTCTTGGTTTAAGTATAACAATTTTACAGCATAAGCAGTAATCACACGAATACTCATTTATCCAATGGAACGCTGAGATCCACAGCAATTAAACAACGTCCATAAATAAAACTCCATTTCCATTATTTCTTTGTATAACCATAGTTCATATACTTCTTACATTCCATTTATTATCCCGAAACCAACTGTAGGTCTATAAAAGTATAACTTGCACGGTAAACTTCACAACTTTGTGGTGCACATTACAAGATTGTCCTTGATAAAACAAAAGAATTCTTTGTAATTTCTAAACGCTCATAATCAGTAAGATTTAATGCATATATTTCGTAATCATTATTTTCGTATTATGTATCCTTTGACAACTCTAGAAATCAATAATGGATGTTGTGATCCAGCATTTCAGTTATAGGATATCCAGTGTAGTTCAGTCTGGGAATTGCTTTATTCTAAAAAGACACTGTACACTGGTGTTCATTCTGTTTACTATGCTTTATAGATATTTTCAAAAATATCTGTTAGTGGAGACAAACGGATTTAACAAACTTCATTGCGCAAAACTAAGCATAGTTTTAAATGAATTGGAAATCCAATCTTTAAATTCGCCCGGCCAATGTGATTCTGACTGCCAAAGCTTCAGATAGAGCGCATTCGCGAGCCATCTCTTCTGCTTTTAGCATTCCTTCATAGAGAGCAGCAGGAATGATATTGTTAGAATTTGGAACTCATTTAACATTTCTGGAACAAATGCCGTAATATTTGTGAAAGTATCTTTTGTATTACTGTAAAGAATTTTTGTTGAAATATGAGAGACCGCGTTACAGCTCTTGTGGTGCATTCAGTTAAGTTTGTCAGGACATTGAACAATGCACAGGGAGCAGAGAATGCTGCAATTATGCTTTAAGAGGGATGTAAAGTGCCACCTCTGTTTACTAACCTCGCGTAGGAGTTACCGTGATCAATAAGGCGGTTCTCCCAGGTCGAGGCCCTCCCACTACACTTCGGTTGGGCTGACCCCTGCGATTGCCCCAAATGTGGGCAACTCGGGCGCGTAATTTTTGGTAGTCGGGATTGCGCTCGCGCTATCCCGGAATAATCATAATGCATTTAAAGGCCTAAACGTGAGCTATAAACTCAGACATTTATGTTCCATGAAAGTGTCCGTTCTTGACATTGAACAAAAAAAAAAAAACAGTTAAGTTTTCAAAGTAATTGCATATTTGTATGTAATTGACTTTGATAATTGCGATTTGGCAATATGTTGTACGTATGTAATAAGCCTTTTTGTAGTAGTCGACAATGACAATTATATTTCTGACGGTGTAGAAAAGCGATGCTTTCATCTTTATATGTAATTCACAATAGAACCTATGTATTCACTCAAGATTTAGAAATAAGGCATTTGAAATCGGGGATTTTAAGACGGGACAGTTTCAGGAACGCTATAATATGGCGTGGTTAAAGACATTTAGAGACCTTAGGTTAACATCATCAAGAGAAGGTTATTGTTGTGCCAAGATTTACAAGGACAATTGTGATGGAATAATGATTAATTAGCGATTGAAGTGAAAAAATTGGATGTGTTCCATTCACATGACTTTCTCTACATTTCTGCAACAAGTTATTGTTAAAAGTTTATGCCTCTATTTACTTCATGCTAATCGAGAGAAAATTAGCAAACATAGTCGTGTTACTTGCTTCCTTGTAAGTAGAAGCGAAATAAGGTAGTACCATAGGTTAAAATGTTAGTCAAAATCTGGTTGCTATGTGACTGAAGGTCCATTGTTTGTATGGACAGAAGTTGACAAATTCCTGTATGAGAAAAGTATAAGTTTTTCAAAGCTGAAACTAAAAACAAGGAATGTCTCAAAAACAATCAACTCCACGAAAAAATGTATATAACATAAATTGTGTGTTTTAATTTTTTATCCATCTCTTATGTTTTAGCAGTTATGCAAAATTCCGTAAAATTCATTCAGAATAAAGTAGTCTTCAGAGGCTATTTCCAGAAAATTCAAGATATACATTTTATTTGTCATGTAAATACATTTAACATACGGTATTTTAATCAAAATCGTTGTCATTTTTGAGAAAATCAAAATTTTCGAAAAAGTTCTATGTAAAAAGTAGTTGGGGGTGGGGGGGTTTCTTGCAAATCGTGTCGCATCCTTGGGAGGCCCTGTTCATTTTTGAGCTATGCTGTCCACAGATACACACGGACCTTTTTCCAGAAATGCTTTTTCTGGATTCGGGGGAACCCAAAATATGTATTTCTGGTAAAATCTCGGTATCGAAATTTTGGGTGAATTACAATACCTTCTCTATACACTATGTACATATTACGTGTAGAGAAAGAAAAAATGTTTAAAATTGTGAATAAATAAAAAGATAGACAAATCAGTACAATTACATGCCATGCCACTTTATAGTAAATGTTCAATCGAGCACATTTATAAGTGTATAGAAAATAGCCATCCTAATTGGTAATACTAATAACTAATACGTGATAAAAAGGTTATTGTTAATTGTACCTACGACATTGTATGTCGCCATTGGGGTATGCCACTCAAAATAATTTGAGATCATCTTGTGGTTTGCCGGAAAACATAGGAGCCAGTTGGGGAAGTTAATGTGTTGGCATATGGCGGTGGTGGTTCAGGGGTTAGAGTAACCGGTTAGAGACCTGCAATTCGGCTACGGCATGAATTTTTCAGTCTGACTACCTATCCATAAAGTATTGAGCCAAAAAGAAGAAAACATGTGAAATCTGTAATGGAAGGCCCCGACCCCAATTGAAATATTTGAATGGATCATGTGTACTATCAGTAATAATCCAAGGCCAACACAAAATTTAATATAGATAACTATGTATGTTTATTTTGTTCATTTGTCAATTTGTAAGTTATATGTATACGTAATATTGTAGCATACCCAATGTGGGGTAGATTTAACCTTTACACTGCGCATCATAGGGTAGTTTCATAGGTAGTGCTGTTGGCGCCTGCGAGAGGGAAGCGGGTGACCTCAGGGCTTAATATCGAGGATGTACGTTTGGGTAGAAATGTCAGGCTTGCCTATAAATAAATATGCAAGAATACAAGGAGGGTTTCACTGTTAAGAACAGGTACTGTATGCTTAGGGATGAGAAAACCCAAAGGGTTGCCCGAACTCCATTCGCACTCTGCTGTACGTTTTAAATCTTGCGGTTAACACTATTTAAATAAAACGTGGCCCGTTCGGTGGACGTCGGTTGGTACGTCCCACAACGTCAACATATGAGATGAACAAGTTTTTTTTTTTTGTTTTTGTTTTTCCTTTCTCCAGCCAGATATGTACAATGTACATAGGGATAGAGAAGGTTTTAAAATGCACCCAAAAATTCGATGTCGAGATTTCACCGGAGTCCGAAAATGCATTTTTTCAAAAAAGGTCCGTGTGTATGTCTGTGGACAACATAGCCCCAAAACGAAAAGACCGTTAAATACCAAACTTGGTATTTAGGTTTAGTATCTTTCAAGGAAGTGACAGGAAGATTTCACAAAAAAAAAAAAAAAAAAAAAAAAAGGTCCCCCCAAACACAAACTACCCTTTACATGGAAACCATTTCGAAAATTTTGATTTTCTTAAAAATGACTCTTTAACGATTTTTATTAAAACCCCATATATTAAAGCTATTTATATCCGAAATAATATGTACATCTCGAATTTTTTTTGGGAATAGCCTCTGAGGACCTCTTAATTCTGATGAATTTTGCCGAATTTTGCTTAACTGCTAAACCGTAAGAGATAGACAAAAACTGACTACACAAAAATGTACACGTCAAAATACACAATGTATGTCTACGTTTTTGTTGTGGAGGTAACCGTATCCGAGATATTCCTTGTTATTGGTTTCAATTGTGAAGTACTTAAACTTTTCTCAGACAGGAAGTGTCCGTTTTTCTTTTGTTCTACTCCTGGCCAAGCTAAAAAGCGATTTGCAATGACAATCGCATAACGATAGCTTTTTAAACATTTGACTATCACTTTAGCCTAGTGCATTAACATTGTTCGCTTTTGCTTATAAGAACTAAGTAATAAGAGCATTCTGCTAGTGTTTATTTCGATTAGCATTGTGTATAAAGAAGAATAATCTTTTGTAGGAGGTATATAGAATAGCTAGGAAAAGTCATGTGAGTGTAACACTTCAGATATTTTTTGTTTGTTTCATTTAACTTCAATGATTATATCGGGGACTTTGACTTGTGAAACAACTTACATAGGTTTAGAATATCAGGTTAATCTGTATTATATCTCTAAACACACGCACATTCACTCTCACATTTATACTTCCAACCTCTGTGGGGAATAATTCTAGTTAAAGTAAAATTCCCCGCATCAGCTGGAAATCAAACCAGAGAGAAATCAGCTCGCTGACCACTGGACGACGGAGGCAGTCAACAAGGGCTCTTGTTGCCCTATTTATTGGAACCTTATAACAAAACTCATGATTATGCAAGCATTGCCATCCTGAGACGACGATTGTCAGATACCTAACTCTTAAGCTCTAAGGACTACAGGCTCATTTTGAGCATCATTCAAATGTCAACATTTCTTTCATTCACCATGCGAAATTACCTGCTCGGTTATCGGACGTATAACTACGTCCGGTGCCTGAAAATAGTTCCATACCACAGATGGTTAGCATATGTACAAGGTTGCGTTGAATTAGGTAGTGTTCGTTACAGTGGAACTGTTTTGTACGTTCTAAACGTCACAGCGTAAGCAAGACTTCGCAAAAGAGTCTACTCCAGTGATCGGAGTCGATAGTCTCAACTCCGGCATTCATGCCAGCCTATCTCTGGAGAGCACTGTGGCTTTAAGTAGGCTAACCATCAAGTAAGACGTCATACTCCATCGACATTAAGAATCGCGAATAAGATGAATCCCCCAATAGGCAAGGAGTTAATTCATGAATCATATGAATTGAAGCATGTTACATTAATGCCCAATGAGTAAACACGACTCGCTTAGCGCAATTTTACACACATCGCATTGACCAATTTTAAGGGCAAATTGACTGTGGAACAATAGAACTTAAAATACCTTTGAGAACAAATATCAAACTGATGGTGCATTTTGAAGTAAACTAAATACGTACTCGTGAACGAATATCTGTTCCCTCACGAACTTTCAAAAATTGCCTAATCCGACGGTATTGGTTAAAGTTTTCAACTAGCAATAATCGCACCTCAGTATAACTTCATTGGTTAGGATATTGCTGCTGCGTAAAGGTGTTGTAGTAATCCTTTGAAGTGAGTCATAACAAAAAACGCAAACACCAGTGCACACTAACGTACTTGTTTCAATAATGCTGTGGATCTGTTATTCCTAATATCCACAAACCTCGGCAGATAGCAAACGACCATTATGAATTCTCCTGTTTTGTAACCAAAGAATAACCTATATTACCTGTATGATGATTAAAATTTCACAAAATGTAATAATTTCATGCATTTCCAATGTGGTGCCATCTTGTAACGCAAAACGAAGTTATATGTATCCTACCAAACTGGTTTGTTGAAGGTGGTTGCCATTTAGTCCCCAACCCCACTCTTTACCCTCCAGACGGCAAGCGGTTTGCCTTCATTTGATTTAACTCATGATTCGAGTAATCCATTCTGATTCTTCTGCTGTTCATTTGGATCGTGAATTACAAGGCTATCTTAGCCGTTTCAATAGTTTTCTGAAGGATACGTGTTAACTCTGATAAATGTCACATTCTTCGCTCCTTTCATGCGTACACGTTACAGGACCAAGTTGTTCCCGTTTCATACAGCACCAAATATTTGGGTGTTCATATTGATTTCCGGCTCAGTTGGTAACGTCATATTCAACATGTTCGTATAAGAAAACTCATCAGATTTTCGGAGCACTTTCTTTTGCTGTTTCTCTCTCTCTCTCTCTCTCTCTCTCTCTCTCTCTCTCTCTCTCTCTCTCTCTCTCTCTCTCTGCGGATAAAGCTTGTACTATATATTGCTGTAATTCTGCAACTACTGTTGTATGCTGCTTCTGCGTGGAGGAATGCTTCCCAAACAGGCTTACAATCGCTTGCCACTAAACATGTTTCTTCTTAGACGGCTGACACATGCTTATCAACACGGCTACAATAACCGTACCGTTCTGGCCATTACCGATATGAAACCCCTTCCTGCTATTCTTCATCAACTGGATGACCATTGGAGAAAACGCTTGGCTCGCATCGATGACAACACTCGCCTTAATTTTCGTATGAGTCAACCGAAGAGGCGACGGCATTGCTTTTAAACAACCCTAGACAATTCCAATTTTTCTATTCAGTGATTCATCCGTAAAATTGCTCATGTATTGTACATCACGCATTGTTCCATAGAGGCCTGGAAATGGATGACCCAAAACCGCGGATTATACTCGTACTATAGCTAGTATGTCAGCATTTCTCCTGACATCTTGCTAGTAATATCAATTGCTGAAACTGGTGCAACATTATCTCTTACTAAATGTAATATCGTTTATTAAAATGGCCATATCAGGTGCTCTATAATGTGTTTGAACTGCCTTGCAGTATTCTTTTAATAATATTTCTCCTTATTTTCATTTTATTTTTATTGTGTATAATTCAGTGTTCTCTTGAATATTGATATGTGCTATTTTATTTTATTAGTGTGCATTGTGAATTTCAATGTTCTCCCTATCTATCGTGCTTCGGAAGTAGATCCACCACACAAGCTATTTGCATTGGTTACCAAAATAATATAGCATGTAACATAGAGTTAGTAAAAATTTAGACTTAAGAGCATTCGAAATAATCCTCACAGTTTCTTTTAGACGACAGTGATTTTTTCGTCGAGGCGCAATAAAACGGCATAAGCAGTTTTGTATCTAGAATATGTTGGCCCATGAAGGCTCGCAAATAGATGTCGGGAAGGGGAAGAAGCAGTTTGTCGGTTAGGGCAGATTCGTTGTTGCTGTAAATATGTCCTCGGCCTGAGGATGCGAGAAGTTGCCCATAAACTGGTCATGTCGGTGGTCGCAAATGCGGATGTGTTAAAACAGTGTATAACAATAAAACTTTTTAACTATCATAGGCTAACAATTGTTTTATCGCGAACAACTCGCGAAGTACGCCGTGTGTAAAAGGTTATAGTTTTTCTTTTTGGCGCTCAACCGGATAACAAATGCGGAAGTGAGGCTAACTGGAATAAAACAAAATTGCACCTTTTTTTTTTTTTGAGCATTGGAGGCACGCCGTGAGATATCAATTCATTTCATTCACGCACCTCCTCAGTCTCAATCTCCAAGAAAATTTCAGAAAAGAATGAAATTGAAATACTAGCATCATTGTAATCGGCATCCGCATTAAAACAGTTTTGCTCATTTTGCAGACGTTGAGGCTTCTTAAATAGCTAGATTACACGGAATCAAACAGTTTAAAGTAAACTAAGGAAAGTCCTGCGAATACTCCTTAAATTTTGTACTATCTACCACATTAAAAAGGTTGGCTTGTGCAAATTTTGAAATGTGGTATTTATCCATAATACACAATTTATTTCATTAGCCAAAACTGTATTTCAGAAGAAAAAATCCTCTTAGGATAATCAAGCGTTTTGTCTTTTGTGGGCCAAATTACCCTTCAATTTTGAATCACGAAATATGTTAGTACAATAGTCTTTTCTTTTTCTGTTTATCAAATCACAAGTTGGTTGTATTTTAGTTGCTCAATACTTTGTCCAATATTACATCATACAGAATATCGATTAAACTTAATATATATATGTGTGTGTATGTGTGTGTGTGTGTTACATTCACATAATTTTTAAGCAATACTAATGATTTTAAGAAGGTTGACATAATTAACAAGCAAGATAAGGTATATGCCATACAGAAATAAGATAATATTAGTGTTGGAACAAGCACAGTTATAAGAGAGAAGACAGCTGAAATTGTAGTCATAAAAGAGAAATCTCTCGCAAGGTTTTTGGGGACAATAGCCAAACGCAAACCTTAGGGGAGATTGTGAAAGTTATTGAGAGTTAGCCGCTTATGTTATACAATAGGACAGCTATTGGCTCATGAAAAGAGGCGTTACTGGGAGCGCGAAAGAAAGCCAATTGGAGCAGTTTTAATGCTTAGGCAGAACGAGGGTGCTCGAATATATTCTTCAGCGACGCACTTCTCAACATAGTTTGTTTTCATGTAATGTGCAGTGCCAGTCATTTTAGGTAGAAAGGCTTTTAGATGTTCTCCCCCAGTATTTGGTATCACAGATGACATATAAGAATCGTAATACGCGAAATCTAAGTTTCACGTGTAAGTGGACGCTTAATAGATTTTCAGCTAAGACCACCTTGAGGTTGTATAAAAGAATTTCGTAACAGTTTAAATAAATTGCTTAAACTAGAAGTTACAAATCTTATCTCTTAAATAGTTCCTGTTACCGTGCCCGCCCTGTTAAGAGATACTTGCTCGACCGAGGAACACAAGTAGCAGAAGAAAATATGAATAACACATAATTTACAATATAAAATAATTCAGAGATAACGTGGGGCTCGAAAATTAGGAAAAGGAACGCCAACAAAGTAGATATAGATGGACCGAAGGCTGGATCACGGGGATGAAATACGAATGACACAGAACTTCAAGATTCCACACAACAGAACTTCAAAAATAGGACTGCAACTGGATAGAATTTCATTCAGGAGATTGGGGCATAACACTTCAAGTTCAAAAACACACTAAGATCAAACAAATGAAAGACTAGATGAAGCCAACATTGTAACATGTTATGTATGTATTATAAAAGAATATGGATGGACTAAAAGTTGTTAGGAAACAGAAACCTTGAGAAAAGAATGTCAGCTAAGGGGGACGATTTGGAACATCGGAGACAGAACCTGATTATAAAGTATAGTTTAATTTTAGCAATCAGCCTGCCCACGCTCCTCCCGCCGAAGTAACGAACTAGTACGAGTTCCCAACCTGCCCACGCTCCTCCCGACGTAGTAGTGAACTAAACGAGCAACCAACCTGCCGGCGCCCCTCCTGGCAAAATTATGACTTAATACGAGAAACCAACCTGCCCTACCGGCAAAACAATGAAGTAACACGAGCAACCAGCTTGCACAATCCCCTTCCCGGAGAAGTAAACTAATTTTACCAGCTACCAGCATATTCGCCCTGCTCCTGAAAAGTAATAATAATTGGCCGCCAAATTTGTCTCTGCAGTTTATTAACAAGCTGAATATGAACATAACACATTTTGCGTTAATTGCGTGGTGTTATTATTGAAGTGTTAAGATAGGAGTACTGTTTCTTCCACGCCAGTTTTAAATGTCTCAGTGACGACATTTCATCGCTACAATGTTCTTTTGATGACGTTATACTAGTATTAATAAGAAAATGTATAGTAATATATTGTAAAACAAAGTAAATGCAATCCTTTATTGTTATTATTGGGCAATGGCATTCTGATGGCACCGAAATTCCGGTACAGCGAGCGGCACTGCTATAATCCTGGTATTTGATAGTGTCCCTAAAAGAATTACGGGTTTTTTTTTTTTTTGTTTTTTTTATACATGCTTCTTACAATGATAATAGTATCGAACTGAAAAGCAGTCCCTGACATACATGGTTTCATAAAGTTAATGAATGCTATTTATAAAATCTTCCTAAAAATCTAGCACAGGTTCTTAATCAGGAAAACCAGTCGTTTAAGGCAATCTTTGGTGTCTTGTATCTTATATATTGATTAATATTGCAGTTTTCAAATTGTCATAATGCTGGATTTGGACTCAGTTGGTAAAATCTTGCATATTTTGTGAAATATATTCTCGCAAGTAAGGTCCTCGTTTATTTGTGGTATGCCAGCCGCACCATGAATAAATCACGTGAAGGCAAAGCGCCTGCCATCTGTCGGGGAAAATGAGATGGCGAAACAGCAAACACATTCTAAAAACCAGTTTGAGGTACATATAGCTTCGTGCATCACAAGATGGCACCACAATGGAAATGTCTAACATTATTATGTTTTGTGTAATTTTAAACACTATAGTGTAATATTTGGTACTCTTTAGTTACCAAATATAGCAGAATTCAATATGCTCCTTTAATGTCCGCATTGACTTTATGATATTAGCAAAAATAGACCCACAACATCCTTGAAACAAACGGGTTAGAATTAATTGAACGCTACGTTTAATATTATGAGTAAGTTCAAATCAGAAAATTCATTATTTTGACTCAGTGACAATATCGTGACCAATGAAGTTATGCTGAGGTGCGATTATTGCTAGTTGAAAACATATACCAATACCCCGCCAAAACGACGTGAAATACCGTCGGTTTAGGCAATGTTTGTAAGTTCCTACGGGAACAAATAATCGTAAATCGCATTAAAATATGACTAAACTAATTTTAATATGCCCTTGAGTGTTTTCATTATTTGTTGCTTAGCTTACACAAGTGCTGGAAGAAGCATTGTTCCAACAGTTTCATTAATTCTTTCTTATAGTAGAAACAGATTGAGCGATTCCTTTTCAGTAATTGGTCGTTTGTGCATCATGATTGAATTAAAACGATTCATGAATTATCCCCTTACCTCCTGAAGTTTCCTTTTTACTTTGCATTCTGTAGGGTACTTAGGCAAGGCAGGTATTGTATTCCACCCAAAAATTCGATACCGAAGTTTTACTGGAAATGCACGTTCAGGGTCCCTTGTATTCAACATAAAGAATTGGAGAAGGCCCGTATAGTGCGAGTTTGTGGACACGATAACTCAAAAACGTGAAGTCGGTAAATTACCAAAATTTTGTATTTAAGTTTTGTTTCTTCCAAGGATATGACAGGAAGATTTTGGGGGAAACCTCTCCACTGTCCATTACATAGGGGGAGGGGGAGTTCGATTTCCCCTCCCCCTTAAAAATGGCTCTTAACATTTTGCTCAAAATACTGTATACTAAAGATATTTACATGTCTAAGCATTCCACCAAGGCGCGGCCTTCCTTCTGCATGACTTTTCCATTACTGGTAAACGTAAGAGATAGCCGAAAACTTACTACACAAAAATTTGGAATTTCGTTAAAACACACAATTTATGTCAGTTAGAGTTGTTTGGAGGAGTTGACCATTTCTGAGATATTCCTCATTATTGTTTTCAGTTTTAAAGTACTTCAACTTTTGTTATACTGGCGATGTAAAGAAACGAATTTCAATTACGGCTTTTGGCTATCGATTTACCTAGTGCACTCATTTCCTTTCTATTCATTAGTAATTAATACAACCAATTTTACTATCTTCTGCTTATCTTGATTAGCACGAAGCAGAGAGAAGTATGGGCTTTTGTAAGAACAATCTGCTGAATAGCTAAAAAAAAAAGGTCATGTTAATGGAACACAGATTTTTTCTTTTAATTTGGAAATTCTAGTAACAGACTAAAGTTGTGTGGCACCGGGACTGCTTCTCACACTCATGTCCCATATAATGGATCAGTAGAGGAACTGAGTTTAATTACAGTTTACATACTGATTAGTCCTAATTTGCTACATAAAAAAATTTCAGATTCTGTCGGTTTGATCACTGTCGTTTTGAGGGTTGTATTATGACACCATTTATACATGACCTTACCACAACTGAGTGCAAAGTTTCTATTGCGATAAACGGGAGAATGCCCTTAAAATACTATAAAATGAGGATAAAATGCTAAATACATAATTTAATTTGAATGTACGATACTTGAGCCAGTATTACGTTATGCATGTACGTGTACAACATCAATGCATAAAATTAAGAGACAGTCCTTTGTTTTCAGATTTTATATTGTCAAAGCATTGGGTATACAAAATATTTTATTCCCTATTCAAGATAATGCATATTCTTTTCACCAACCAAAAAAAAAAAAAATAGAAACTGATTTTCTCGTTTGGCGCTATTTGCGTTATTTTGTTACGATCTTCAGCAATCAAGATTTGTAACTTGTCCTTTCTCTTTAAACATCCTCTTGTGAAGTGCGACTTTGACCTTATCTGCAACTGTTAGTTTGATGCCTTTTCCTTTGAAGCACACTAGTTTATTGTCGATTATTTTGCACGTGTCTGCAGACTTTCGACAAACTATTGTACACAACAAGAGATAAAAGTAAACCACTCATAAAGGTTTTATAAACCATGTTATGGGACATGGTCATAGAAAAGAAATAATAATAAACAGGATGGGCATTTATATTTGGTTACGTTCACAAGCATATGTTACTGCATAGCGGTAGTCAAGAGTGATTGAATAAATTGGATGAAGGGAGCAAAACATAAAAGGTAATTTGCTTTCGTAGCTATAGGTGTTCTAACTGTAGTAATATTTCCTATTGCTTTTATTATAGTTGGTAATTTTTAGAAGAGTTGGCACCCCAAAATGTATTCCCCTTTTGACAATATAGTTAGTTTTTATTATTAGTTTAATATTTGCAATCTAATGAATAGGTAGCGTTTGCGTTTTATTGAATACGCTAACCACCAGATCAGCGGACTTGAATACTGTGGGATATTTCTCGTTTTAAACCACTAAAACGATACCAATGCTATTTGTTAAAACTATCACGAACACTTTGGACGCACTCTCCCGTTCTTACTGGCCATATTCGTCTGTCGCAATAAGACCTCTGTAGTCGAACGGCGTAAAATAAAAGATAGAACACAAGAAAACATAAATAATTTAATTTCTTCGCACTGAGGAGAAAAAACTCTTTATAGTTTAGTGAAAAATGTTGGTATCTAGGGCACGTAATTTTTAATGGGTAGGACTGTGTTCACGCTGTCCCGTTAATAATTGCCTTTTGAAAATTATTCAACACAATTAGGCTGAGCGATTTATACGAAATCGATTATTTCACTGTCTGCTATCCTAGGGCGCAATTCGTTGATCAATCGTCTCCTTACCTCTACTGGTGTAAGTGAAGATGCTTTGTATTACGGGTTGAAACAAGTGATGGGCAAACCGAATGTTTTACACACAACAATGGTAAATGAAACACGAGTTTTCACGATACCATTCGCATAAACAAGGTTAATTGTCGAAATAAAAGAGTCCAATTGACGCAAGCTGGCATTTAGTAGTAAACTAGAACTTTTCCAGTCAGCCTGTTGTTGCGAGACAATTTTGCTGTTGAAACTCTAACGCTGTTTTTTCTCTTTACATATGCCGTACATAATTGTTCTAGTTTTGCGTTTGTAAAGCCGAAGTGAAGTATTTGTTCCGAACGTTTGTTTTTATAATAATACTTCATCTGGTGAGAGAAAATCGAGGTTGAACGAGGGTAACCCTGAATAATCCAGCCCCAGAATTCACATTGGTGTAAACTTAGAATATGTTATTTTGAACAGAAAAGAGCAAATTGGGATCTTTAATTCTTCTTTCAAAAACACAAGTGTTTATATAACACACAGAATATTAATCAAAACAGTTTGTGGGGATCTTGCCTGCAGGTATAAGAAATACATTTAACCGTCAGACATGTATCGTAATGCTAAAACTTGATTTCTAATTTTATACGCGATTTTTTTGGTAGTGTTTGACGTCCGCTTTTACTGCTCTGGCACCGCAGGCGATGACACTGATGATACATGAAGTTGATGGAATATGATGGCGGGGGATATTGGAGAAAACCCGCCCCTACTCCGCTTTGTCCACCACAAATCTCACATGCGGTCGCTTGGGATCGAACCTGGGCCGTCTATGTGGGAGGCGAATGGCGCGGCCTGTTTATACGCATCATTTGTAATAAAAGTATTTATTTTAGCTATGACCCAACACATTCTTACCAGAGGAACAGGAAATTTTCAGTTTCTATCCATTCTCTGATTCTTGTTACAACTATAGTGACCATGCTGTAGAGGTGCTATTTCTCTAAATGTTATTGTGCAAAGGTTGGATCGGCGAGGACAACAAGGTTTGCCCTGTAACATTATTGTTCCCGGTCCATGTCACTATTTTCCCATTTTAATGCCAAATCTGATGGAGTTTCTGAAAAACGAGTTCCACTTTTAGCTTCATGTCAAATGAGGGCCTAGCATCTTACTTATCGACCAAGAGGCCCAAAATCTATTAAGTGTTTCTGCTTAAATGCATTTACCTTTATAATACAAAAGTAATTAATACTACTACTAATAATAATAGCAGTAGTAATCACTTACCTTTATATTCTTTTCGTCAGTGATTTGTCTTCAATTCTTCTACTTTTCAATATAGAGAATTATTTTAAAATGAGTATAAAATTTGTACCCATTTTACGCTTCATGTTGTACATACATCAAACATTCAGTTAGTATTTTTCCTATAAAAAACTAATTTTCAGGGCTTTGGCCTTTAATATACATTCTTCTTTCATGTCACTGGAAACCTTACATAAAGTAGTTGAAGGCGATCAGGCTTCTAATGTTCTTCGTAGCATATTACCAATTCGCCGTTTTGCATTTAATGGTTTGTTTTGTTTCTTCACTGCAAAAGCTCAGAAATTTACCTCCAGTATTATTTCCGAATCTCCTTTGCTGGACTTTGTTAATAATTTCAGCAATTATCTTAATACGCATTCCAGAACTTTCATTTCTTGATTCAAGTGTAACAATTTTTCAGCATAAGCAGCAATTAAATGAATAATCATTTATCCACATGATTATGATACAATGTCTTTTCTTAGTATAGCCATAGTTCCTTGATTCTGTTGGCGTTGAACATTTTATTCAGAAATTGTAGGTATAGAAATGTATAGCTTGCAGGGTAAGCTTCACAGCTTTGTAGTACACACACTGGTCTGGCATTGATACGACAAAATGCTCAAAATCTGATATTGAAGCCATACATTTTATTATTTACATTGTTTTTTTTTGGGGGGGGGAGGGGTATAATTTGACATTAGAAATCGATAGTGGAAGTTGTGTTCCAGCATTTGTTATACGGTACCCTAGGTAGTTCAGCCTGGAATTTCCTTTGTTCTAGAAAGACACTGCACTGGTGTTCCTTCTATTTAATAGGCTTCATAGATCTTTTCAGAAATATCTAAGACGACAAACGGATTTAGCGAACTGCATTGTGCAAACCTATGCATAGTTTTAAATGAACTTAAATTCCAGTCATTAAATTCACCCGGCCAATGCGATTCAGACTCCCATATCTTCAGAGAGAGTGCATTCGCAAGTCAACGCTTGCTGTAGCTGGCTGCCGCGCATTCTCTTCTGCTTCACGCGTCCTTTCATAGATAGCAGGAGAAATGATATTATTTGAATTTAGAATTAATTTAACATTTCTTGCATAAATGCAGTAATGTTTGTAAAAATGTTTTATCCAATATTGTCAAGAAACTTAATAAAAATATCAAGATCCACATAACAGTTCTTACTGTGGATTCTGCTGAGTTTGTCAGGACATTGAACAAGGCAGGCGGAGTACAGAATGCTGCAATAATGCTTTAAAAGGAGTGAAAAGAGAGTCCTCGGCATACTTACCTGGCGTAGGGGTTACCGTGATCAGTAAGGCGGTTCCCCCAGGTTGAGGCCCTTCCATTGCACATCGGTTGGGCTGACCCCTGCGATTGCCCCAAATGCGGGTAACTCGGGCGCGTAATTTTTGGTAGTCGGGACTGCGTTCGCGCTGTCCCGAAATAATTCTACTCTATTGATATACTAATCTAATAGTGCTAAATGTTCGTTATAAAAGTGGAGATTTGATTACTGAATTATCAGTTGTTTAATGTCTACTTACGCAACAAATTTTTAATGTGATGGCTATGCACTTTGATAATTGCCTAACTTATTCTCCTTTTGATTTACTGTTTCTCTACTAGAAGTAAACAATGCATTATTTTGTGACTGCGCTTTCATCTTTGAACTTGTAATTAGATGGAAGAACTTCATGGACGTTATTATATTGAGATATTTAATCCATAGTTTAGGTTGGCGTCTTCAGGAGCAGAAGGAACTGAGAAGTGTTTGCAGGTTACACACTTTTAAGTTTGGTATCTTCCATGCATGCGACACGATTTTCAAGAAAATTCCCCCACCCCAAACAACATTTTACATAGAAAACATTTCGAAAACGTTGATTTTCTCAAAAATGGTTCTCACAATTTTGATTAACATATCTTAAACTTAAGATATTTACATTTGAAACAAAATGTGTATCTGGAATTTTCTAAGACCTCATTCTGGATGATTTTTACTGACTTTTGCAAATCTGGTAAACCGTAAGAGATAGATTAAAACTTTTACACAAAAAATCTGACGTGTTCCATTCACACGACTTTCTCTACATCTCTGCACCAAAGTATTCTTAAAAAGCTAATGCTTCTATTTACTTAATGCTAATCGAGAAACAATTAACAAAAATAGTTTTATTACTTACCTCCTTGTACGTAGAAGCGAAATATGAGAGTAGCATAGGTAGTCAAAAGCTGGTGACTGAAGTTCTTTTGTTTGTATGAACAGCGAGTTGACAAATTCCTGTATGAGAAAAGTATACGTTTTTCAAAACTAAAACCAAAAACAAGCAACATCTAAATAAGGATCAACTCCACGTAAGAAATGTATATTATTTAAATTGTGTTTTAACTTGCTCTACATTTTTTGTGTGGTAAGTTTTTGTCCATCTGTTACAGTTTAGCAGTTATGCATTATTCCGTAAAATGCATCCAGAATAAAGAAATTTTCAGAGGCTATTCCCAGAAAATTCAAGATATACCTTTTATTTGCCATGTAAATATCTTTAAAAATCAATATTTTAATCAAAACCATTAGTGCCATTTTTGAGAAAATCAAAACTTTCGAAAAAAGTTCCATGTAAAGGATAGTTTGGGGTGGGGGATTTTCTTCAAAATCTTCGTCTCGCATCCTTGGAAGATATCAAACCTAAATACCAAGTTTAGTTTTTAACGGACTTTTCGTTTTTGAGCTATTCTGTCCACACACACACAGATTGACAGAAACACGGACATTTTTCTAAAAAATTTTTTTTGGATTCAGCGGGTCTCAAAACATTTATTTCCGGTGAAATCTCGGTATTGAATTTTTGGGTGCAATACAATATCTTCTCTATAGTATATGTAGAGACAGTAAAAATATAGATCACGATAAAACACACAATTTCTGTCATATACATTTTTACTTTCTCTAGCTCCATATGTACAATGTGCATAGGGATAGAGAAGGTATTGTAATGCACCCAAAAATTCAATACCAAGATTTCACCGGAAATATATGCTTTGAGTCTCCTGAGCCCGAAAAAAACACTTAAAAAATCTGATGTAATCCATTCACATGACTTTCTCTATATCTCTGCAGAAAATTTTTGTTAAAAAGTTTATGCTTTTATTTACTTCATGCTAAGTGGGAAAAAATTAGCAGAAATAGTCTTATTACTTGCTTCCCTGTAAGTAGAAGCGAGATAAGGGAGTAACGTAGGTTAAAGTGAAGCAAAAGATGGTTGCTATGTGACTGAAGTTCCTTTGTTTGTATGGACAGCAATTGTTAGATTCCTGTATGAGAGAATTTTCAGTTTTAAAGCTGAAACCAAAAACAAGGCGTATCTCAAAAGCGATCAACTCCACGAAAAAATTGTATATAACATAAATTGTGTGTTTCAATGTGCTCTGTTTTTTGTGTGGTACGTTTTGTCTATCTGTTACAGTTTACCAGTTACACAAAATTCCGTAAAATTCATCCAGAATAAAGTAGTTTTCAGAGGTTATTCCCAGAATATTCAAGATATACATTTTATTTGTCAGGTAATATATTTAATATATGAGATTTTAATCAACATCGTCGTTAGCAATTTTTTAGAAAATAAAAATTTTTGAAACTTTTTCCATGTGAAGGGTAGTTGGGGTGGGGGGATTTTTCTGAAAATCTTCGTGTCGCATCCTTGGGAGATATGGAATTTAAATACCAAGTTTGGTACTTAACGGTCTTTTCGTTTTTGAGTTCTGCTGCCCACAGATATACCCACATACACACGGACAGCCAGACACACACATTGCCATTTTTCTAAAAATGCTTTTTACTTTCTCCATACGCACTATGGAACTTTTTTCGAAAATTTTGATTTTCTCAAAAATGGCTCTAACGATTTTGATTAAAATTTCATATATTAAACATATTTACCTGACAAATAAAATGTATATCTTGAATTTTCTGGGAATAGCCTCTGAAGAGTAGTTTATTCTGAATGAATTTTACTAGATTTTGAATAACTGCTAAACCGTAAGAGATGGACAAAAACTTACTCCACAAAAAATGTAGAGCACATTAAAACACACAATTTATGTTAAATACATTTTTTCGTGGAGTTCGTCGTTTTTGTGACATTCCTTATTTTTGGTTTCTGCTATGAAAAACGTATACTTTTCTCATACAGGAACTTGTCAACTCCTATCCATATAGACAAAGGAACTTCATTGTCACAGCAACCAGCTTTTAACTATCACTTTAACCTACAGTTGTCCCTTATTTCGCTTCTACTTACAAGGAAGCGAGTAATTAGACTATTTCTGCTATTTTTTTCTGATTAGCACAAAGTATATAAAAGTATAAGCTTTTTAAGAATAATTTGTTGCGGATATGGAGAAAGTCATGTGAAAGGTACACATCAGATTTTTTTGGTTTCAGGTGGTCTCAAAAGCTTGTGCTTCTATTTACTTAATACTAATCGAGAAAAAATCAGCAGAAATAGTCCTATTGTTTGCTTCCTTGTAAGCAGAAGCGAAATAAGGGAGCCATTTTGGTTAAAATGACAGTCAAAAGTTGGTTGCTATTGAATGAAATTCCTTTGTTTGTATGGACAGGAACTGTTAAATTCCTGTACAAGTTTTTTGAAGCTGAAACCAAAAACAAGAAGTATCTCAAAAATGATCACCTCCACCAAAAAAATGTATATAAGATAAATTGTGTGTTTTAAGGTGCTCTACATTTTATGTGTAGGTATTTGTCTACCTCTAGTAGTTACGGAAAATTCCGTAAAATTGGTCCAGAATAAAGCAGTCTTCAGAGGCTATTCCTAGAAAATTCAAGATATACATTTTATTTTCTTAAAAATGGCTCTAACAATTTTGATTAAAGTCCTGTATATTAAAGTTATTTATGTCCAAAATAAAATGTATATCTCGAACTTTTTGGGAATAGCCTCGTAAGACCTCTTTATTCTGGATGAATTTTGCTGAATTTTGCATAACTGCTAAACCGTAAAAGTTAGAAAAAAACTCACTACACAAAAAATGCACATTACGACAAAACACATACGATTTATGTCCTTTACGTTTTTGTTCTGGAGGTAACCGCTTCCCAGATATTCCTTGTTAGTGGTTTCAATTGTGAAGTACTTAAACTTTTCTCAGACAGGAAGTTCCGTTTTTCTTTTGTTCTACTCCTGGCCAAGCAAAGAATTGATTTGCAATCACAATCGCATAGCGATGGCTTTTAAAACATTTGACAATTACTTTAGCATAGCGCATTCCCTTATTCCCTTCTACTTATAAGGAAGTAAGTAATAAGAACATTTTGCTAATATTTATCTCGATTAGCATTGTTTACAAAGAAGAATAACCTTTTGCAGGAGAATAGAGCAGCTAGAGAAAGTCATGTGAATGTAACACATCAGATTTTTTTCGTGGAGTTTTTTTTTTATATTCTTTGTTATTGGTTTCAGCTTTAAAATACTGAATACCTTTCTCATACAGGAATTTGTCAACTCCTGTCCATACAAACAAAGGAACTTCAATCACATAGCAACCAGCTTTTGACTGTCACTTTAACCTATGTTACTATGTTACTATTTACAAGGAAGCAAGTAATACGACTATTTCTGCTAATTTTTTCTCGATTTGGCATGAAGTAAATAGAAGCATAAACTTTTTAACAATAATTTGTTGCAGAGATAGTCATATGAATGGAACACATAAGTTTTTTTGTTTTTTGAGTTATTTGTTTATAGACACCCAAGACCTTTTTTAAAGACTACCCTTTTTTTACTCAAGGGACCTAAAAATATATATATATATATATTTCCAGTAAAATCTTTTGTTTTTCACTTTCGCTGTAAGCTATTTACCTGACCGGACATTTAAAACGCTTCAATTATTGCGATAATAGTCGTAATGTATTATCTAACAGTCCAAACAGTGCGTGTGCAGTGTGATTGGGATTCACGTCATATAAGCCTAAAAAAGCTCCAATAATTTTGCATTTGAAGATACAGACCTCATAATAGAAAACTGCTTTGAGAGATATCAGTTGTATTGTGTGAGAATCAATATATTTTGCTGTTTCTGTATGTTTCATGTGAAATTGTATTTATTTTTCGAGTAACCGCTGAACACTAATGCAATTCTTCCATATTGATTCTCAATTTCATCAGAACTGCTAGAGAACACTGAGTTAATATCTTCTTTGAAATTACCTTGATTATTTGACGAAACACTTCCATCAAGTCCTTGTTTTCCTTAAATACAGTAGCCCTAATGTTTCATAAAAATCCTATTTAAACATACATTTTCATTAAATATCTTGCATATTCTTTTCGAGATGCTTCAGATGAAATAGACATTTTAAATGCTGCGTCGAATCTCCATGTTTATGAAAAGCTCACAATATCTCCAAAACCTGCCGTATTCCAAATAGTTTTATTTGCTCCTAATAAGTCCAACAGAAAATCCCCCCCCCACGTAACATGTATTTTTTTTTATTTATTTAGACATTGATGATTGGGGAGTGGGCCAATTAAATATTAACAAGTACTTTTCGTCTAATCCCCCCCTCATCGTGAGAATGGCATTTCTATTACACTGCAAACCACATTGTTAATTGACTTCATTACTAAAAACCACTGAAAACATTGGTTTAATGAAATGAAATTAATTTAAAAATATATCAGAAATGACTTTAGGTTTCGCAGACCAAAACTTAAAAATTCGCACCACACAACTAAGCACACAGTAAAACACACACAGTATTACTATCATCCAGGAACGTTAACAAATAAACTTCTTTTTTAATCGAAACAAGTGAAGGCAAACCGCCTGCCATCTAGCGGGAAAATGTAGGGAGTTGTGAATAAAGAGCTACCTCCTTCAATAGCCCGTTTAGCAGGTTTCATGTTTGCGTTACAAGATGGCAGCACAGTGGTAATCTCTGTCATTAATACATTTTCTGCAATTTTAATTATCATACATGCAATATAGGGTATTCTTTAGTTACAAAAGACCAGAATTAACTATAGTCCTTGAATATCCGCAGTACTTTTTGGATATTATCAATAATAGACTTACGACATCGCTGAGACAAACGTGTCGGAACGAAATGAACTCTACGGTTAATGTTATAAGAAATTCAAAGCACTATTCTTCGTTAGCTTTGCGCAGTGGCAATATCGTAACCAATGAAGTAATACTGAGGTGCGATTATTGCTAGTTGAAAACTTATACCAATACCCCGCCAAAACGACGTGAAATATCGTCGGTTTAGGCAATTTTTGTAAGTTCCTACGGGAACAAATAATCGCTTATCAGCATACTATTATACATTTTATGTACATATGGATTGGTTAAAATCGTTTTCTGAAAACTGATATTCCAGCCAGTCAGATTATCTTGAGTGAATGAGACTTAATACCACCCGGCCCAATATTCAGTTTAATTCATCCTTACTGAATTCATTAAGTTGAATAATTGGTTGTGCGTTTGTGTTGCATACGTTTCATGATAGACCCACATGCTTACTGGGCTTCGTTTTTACTTTACATAGCACAGTGTACATAAGTAGGGAAGGAAGTGCACTCCACCCATAAATTCGATAATCAGATTTCACCCAAAATACACAATTACCGGTCTTCTAGGTCTGTTTTACAGTTAATGTTATGATAAACTTGGTATTTATGTTTAGTATTTTCCAAGGATGCTACACGAAGATTTTGAGGAAATTTTTTGGTGCAATACAATACCTTATCTATACACTATGTACACAGTACGTATAGAGAAAGTAAAACATGACAAATTGTGTGACGGGTAAAGTGTGGGGTTGAGGACTAAATGGCAAACACCTTCAACAAACAAGTTTGGCAGGATACATATAACTTCGTTTTGCGTTACAAGATGGCAGCACGTTGGAAATGTATGAAATTATTATATTTTGTGAGATTTTAATCATCATACAGGTAATATAGGATATTCTTTGGTTACAGAACAAGAGGATTCAAAATGGTCGTTTAATATCAGCCAAGATTTGTTGATATTAGGAATAACAAGCCCACAACATCGTTGAAACAAGCAGGTTAGTATGCACTGGTGTTTGCGTTTTTTTGTTATCAGTTACTTCAAAGCATTGAAATACATTAGCTTTTCCATCATCCCCTAATGCTCTATGCCTGCGAAGTGTGGGGTATGGCAGCAGACTCCTGGCTTCTCTGGTTACAGCGGGTACAGAATAGAGGACTCCGGTCCATATATTCTGTATGCCGAAGTTTCCCTTTGAGGCTACTACATGAAGCTTCGGCCCTCCCATATGTGGAAGATATTATTAGGCGCCGGGCTCAAAAATTCTACGCCAGATTGCGCGAACATGAGAACGCACTTGTCAGATCTCTTGGGGAGTACTTACCCTCTGAACGCCGAAAGAGGCGCTTCCGGGTTCCCCGCATGGCTTGTGGGCAACCCCGGTAACAACGGCTATAAACCAGCCAACAGCGTAATAGCTGAACAAAGCACTCCCCCCTCACAACGGGAGAGGTCTATCAAAATACACCACCATATTTAAATAAAATAAACACCAGCGGAGCAGAGGAAAGGATGTTGCTCCTGAAAATGCAACCGCTCGATGAGCCTACCAGCGCTACCTCCTTAACACCAACACTCGAAACCTCAAAATAAAACCTCAACCTTCACCTCATTCATGTGGTTAAACCCTTACCAGGGTAGGTACACAGCAACAACACCCAGGCTCACCACGAGCCTACCAGACACGCACGCACGCAATACATTAGCTTTGCGCAGTGGGAATATTGTAACCAATGAAGTTATACTGAGGTGCGATTATTGCTAGTTGAAAACTTTTACCAATACCCCGCCAGACCAACGTGAAATATCGTCGGTTTAGGCAACTTTTGAAAGTTCCTAAGGGAACAAATAATCGAATTGTGTAGCTCTTCCGTTTATTGTCGCCCTCCGTGGTGTAATGGCTACCATACTGACTTCATATACCCGAGGTCGTGGGTTCAAAACCGGCGGAGTACGATGGATTTTTTCGAGCGTAAAAATCCTTAGCATGGGAAGTAAAGCTTTCGGAAGGGAAGTAAAGCCGTGGGTACCGTGTCGTAGATTTACGGCACGTAAAAGAACCTCAAGCCTGATAGAGACCTCTGAGCAAAATTAAGCGGTCTTTCACGCCCAGTTTAAAATGGGACGCTGAGAACCACTGCAGTTAAAGAGCGTCCATAAATAAAACGCCATTTCATTTTCTTCCGTTTAATGTTTGTTCTCAAAAATGTTTCTTTGCGCTTATTACTTAGGAGAATTGGGCCAATACGATGTCAGTAAAATTATGCCATTAATATAACATGCTTCGATTCATACGATTCATGAATTATCTCCTTGTCTACTGGGGCATTCATTTTATTCGCGATTCTTAATCGTCGATGGAGTATGACGTCATCCCTGAGTGGTTACTTACTTGAAGCCACAGTGCTCTCTGGAGATAGGCTGGTATGAATCCCGGAGTTGACACTGTCGAATCCATCGACTCCGAACATGCTAAACAGTACTTCTTTCAACGCAACCCTGTACATGTCGTGCAAATCATGTGGTGTGGAACCATTTTCAGGCACCGGACATAGTTGTACGTCTGTTAACCGAGCAGGTCATTTCGCGAAATTAATGAAAGAAATTGTTAAAATTTGAATGATGCTCAAAATGGGCCTGTAGTCCTTGGAGCTTAAGAGTTAGCTATCTGACATTCGTCGTCATAGATAAGGCAACATCTTGAAAAATCACATAACCAGATGAGATTCGAACCAGGACCTCTTGAATGTGAGGCCTACGTACTCCTCATTAATAGAGCTAAACATTTAATACATGCGCGCGGGCACACACACACACATTTTGCTGTAGGTGTGAAAAGATGCACAGGCTAAAGCGACAGATAGATGTTAAAAAAGAACGCCGCAATGAACTCCGTGCTCTTTAAATGACTACGAGGAAGTAAATAAAAGTCGATTTCCAATTAAAATGTATAAGTATTGAAAAAAATCTGATGTGTACCATTCACATGACTTTCTTCATATCCCTGCAACAAATTATTCTTAAAAAGCTTATACTTTTATTTACTTTATGCTAATCAGAAAAAAATAGCAGAAATAGTCTAATTACTCGCTTCCTTGTAAGTAGAAGCGAAATAAGGGACAACTGTAGGTTAAAGTGATAGTCAAAAGCTATGTCAATGAACTTCCTTTGTCTATATGGATAGGAGTGGACAAGTTCCTGTATGAGAAAAGTATACGTTTTTCATAGCAGAAACCAAAAATAAGGAATGTCACAAAAACGACGAACTCCACGAAAAAATGTATATAACATAAATTGTGTGTTTTGATGTGCTCTACATTTTTTTGTGTAGTAAGTTTTTGTCCACCTCTTACGGTTTAGCAGTTATTCAAAATTTAGTAAAATGCATTCAGAATAAACTACTCTTCAGAGGCTATTCCACGAAAATTCAATATATACATTTTATTTGTCAGGTAAATATGTGTAATATACGAAATTTTAATCAAAATCGTTAGAGCCATTTTTGGGAAAATCAAAATTTTCGAAATAAAAGTTCCATGTAAAGGGTAGTTGGGTGTGGGGGATTTTTCTCAAAATCTTCGTGTCGCATCCCTGGAAGATACTAAACTTAAATACCAAGTTTGGTATTTTACCGACTTTTCGTTTTTGAGTTATCGTGTTCACAGACACACGGACACACACACACACACACACACACACACACACACACACACACACAGAGACCTTTTTGTGAAAATGCTTTTTTTGGATATTGGGGAACCTAAAACATATATTTCCGGTGAAATCTCGGTATCGAATTTTTGGTGGAGTGCAATACTTTCTCTATACACTATGTACATAGTGCGTATGGAGAAAGTAAAAAAAGTGCACCAATAACAGGATATAACGGAAACAGTTAACACTAAAAATGTTCAAAATATCTTCCATGTAAAGGATAATTGAGTGTCGGAGATTTTTTAACTCTTAATGACGCATCCCAGGAATATACTAAGCTTAAATACCAAGTTTGGCATTAAAGGAATTTGCGTTTAGGATTTTTGTTATTCACACACACAGACTTTTTTCTAAAAATGTTTGTTACTTTCTGTATCCCGTGTGTGCATACAATGTAAATAGTAGCTAGAGAAGCTATTGTATTCCATCCAAAAATCTGATGTCGAGATTTCACCGGAAATATGCTTTGAGGTCCCCTGAGTCCAAAAAACAATTTTTAGAAAAAAGTCCATGTGTGTGTGGACAGTATATTTCATAAACGAAAACACGTTAAATATTATGTTGTTCTTCCAAGGAGATGCGACACGAAGATTTTCGGAAAAACCCCACTCTAGACTACCTTTTATATGGAAAACGTTTTGAATTGTTTTTTTTAAAATGGTCTAATGATTTTGCTTAAAATGTCGTATACTTAAGATATTTACGTCTAAAATAAAATGTATATCTTGAATTTTCTGAGAATAGCCTTTTAAGACATCTTTATTCTAGATGAATTTTGCATAAGTGCTAAACCGAAAGTGATAGACAAAAACTTACTTCATCAAAACACATAAGTTGTCATATATATTTTTATGGGGCGTGCCGTTTTAGTAATATGCCTTGTTATTGGTTTCAAATTTTAAACTACGTAACTTTATTCAAATGGTAAGTCTCCTTTCGTTTCATCTGTCTTGTTTTACTGCTGTCTGCAAAAAACCGCACTTCAATTATTTCACTTAGCGACTAGCTTTTAAAAGGTTTGACTATTGCTTTAGCCTAGTGTATTCCCTTACTTCCCTTCTGCTTACAAGGGAGTACGTAATAAAATCATGTCTGCTAACGTTGATCAGCATGATCAAGAAAAATCTTTTTTAAGAATAGTTTAGAAGAAAGTCATGTCAATGGAGCACATATTTTTTTTTTTTTTTTTTGTACCAAGGGCGTCTCAAATCTCGTATTTCCAGTGATATACCGATATCAATTTTGGATAGAATGCAATCAACTCCCAACCTTTGTATGTGGTAGAAAAAGTAAAAGACAACACTTCACATCACGTAAGTATATCTACAGCATATTTTTTTTCACACAGCCCTTCCTTTGCAAAACGAATTTTTATATGTTATAACAAAAGATAGCGTGCGGAAGAGGGAGTCGACACCAGAACCGAGAGCATCGGTTCCCGGGTGTCAAAGTATCGACCCTTCACGATACCATTCGCGGCCCATCTCTAGTGCTCTCTACTGGGATAAAGCCGAAAAGAAAGCTGTGACAGCAAGTTCTGCTAGTACTGGCTCGCGGAAGGAAAAATCTGACATGTTGCATTCACATGACTTTCTCTACATCTCTGTAACAAATTACTCTTAAAAAGCTTTTGCTTCTATTTACCTCATGCTTATCGATAAAAAATTAACAGAAATAGGCTTATTACTTGTTTTCTTGTAAGTAGAAGCGAAATAAGGGAGTACCACAGGTTAAAGTGATACTCAAAAGCTGATTGCTATGTGACTGAAGTTCCTTTGTATGGACAGGAGTTGACAAATTCCTGTATGAGAAAAGTTTAAGTTTTTAAGGCTGAAACCAATAACAAAGAATGTCTCAAATACGATTAACTCCACGAAAAAAAAAGTACATTACATATATTGTGTGCTTTATCGTGATCTACATTTTTTGTGTAGTTAGTTTTTGTCTATCTCTTGCGGTTTACCAGTTACGAAAATTTCAATAAAATTACCCAGAATAAAGAGGTCTTTAGAGGCTATTCCCAGAAAATCTAAGATATACATTTTATTTGGCATGTAAATATTCTAAATAGGTATAAGGGGTGGGGAATTTTCTTGAAAATCTTCGTGTCACATCCTTGGACTTAAATACCCAGTTTGGTATTTAACGGTATTTTCGGTTTTAAGCTATGCTGTCCACACACACACACACATACACACCTTTTTCCAAAAAAATTTTTTTTTTTTTTTTGGATTCAGGGCAACCCAAAACATGTATTTCCGGTGAAATCTCGGTATCGAATTTTTGTGTGGAATACAATACCATCTATATGCACTATGTACGTAATGTGTGTAGACAAAGTAAAAAACAAAGAAACAAATCAAAGCGCCCTGAATGTGGTCTGTGATTGTATTGCTAATAAACAAGCCTGCCTACGGTATTCTGCTACGTTAATGTTTTAAACTTTTAATTGCTCTAAAAATAAACAATGAATATGATAATGAACAACTTAATTGTATTAACAATTTTATTATGTTTATGAAAGATATGAATGCTTATATTATTTGCAGGGACTACGCAAGAAAATGGATGAGGCATACATTTTAATTGTTTTCCATTTGGTTAATTATTTCTAAAAAACCCAAATGGAAAAATATAAAGTTGTGTTGTACCTAGTTGATAGAAAATACGTTTATTGTAGATGACAATGAATTTAAAGTCATCAGGAACATAACCTCTGATGTATAGTTTTTTTTTTTTTTTTCAAAACATGAAGGCCCTCAAACGGGACCGCTCCCTCCTACCACTGGATAATAGCAAACAAAAGACAAATCTGTACTAGGGGTGAAAGGCAACGTAGTAGCAACAGCGAGGGTTGGTTTTCAGCCGTTCATGCCCTAACCCCTAAACAGAAAAAACGCAAACCCTGACTTCAAAGTCATGCGTCTTTAGAAGAAGAGTGGGGCAGGCCACGTCCATAATGCAGCCTTGGAAAGGACATACTCAAATGTTCACTGATCAGATGAGAAACAGTCGTCTTCAGTAGTGTAGTGGTTACCATTGCTAGCCTCATATACCCAAAGTCGCGGGATCAAACCCGCCAGAGGACGAAAATGCTTAGCATGCTTCCTTCGGAAGTTGCTTCCTTGTCGGAGATTTACGGCACGTTAAAAATCTCAAGCCTGATAAAGGAGCATCTGAGCAAAATTAAGCGGTCTTACACGCCCAATATAGAATGGGACACTGAGAACCTCAGTAGATACAGGATTTCTATAAATAAAAACTCCATTTCCATTTGAAGGAAACAGATTATCAACCGAATGTTTAGAAAGAACTGACTATTGTTTTCTGTTCTCATTTCTTTGACAGCATTAAAATATTAGAAAAGGTTGAGGAGACTGAGAAATATTATTTCGTCAAAAAGTAAACATGTAAACTGGTTATAATGTAGTTATAATGTGTGAAAAACCCCGTCTTTGCTTAAAATAGTTGGCAACCGTAGCAAGGTTGGCATCGGCACAGCTTCTCACTCAGCAGGCCCGTAGAGAGTCAGCAGAGGAACTTAAAAGTTTAATTAATGGATCGTCCAAATTTAAAGAAATTTCACATTATGTCGGTTTGATCGCCGCCTTCGTAGTAGTTACGTCAGGACGCCATTTAAACCTGTACCACAACTGACACAGCAGTTTGTATTGTGTTTAACGGGAGAATGCACTTAAAATGTCATAAAATGAAAATGTGGGAGACAAAAATCTGATGTGTTCCATTCACATGACTTTCTCTACATTTCTACAATAAACTATTGTTAAAAAGCTTATTCTTTTAATATAATAAGCTAATCGGGCACAAATTAGCAGAGAAGGTCTTATTACTTGCTTCATTGTAAGTAGAACGGAAGTAAGGGAGTACCATAGGCTAAATCGATAGTTAAATATTTTAAAAAATTGTTGCTATTTGAATGAAATACCTTTGTATGGACAGGAGCTGAGAAAAGTAAAGTATTTTAAAGGTGAAACTAATAACAAGGAATATCTCATAAACGTCAATTTCACGAAAAAAAATAATTGTAACATAAATTGTTGTATGCTCTTTATTTTTTTGTGTGGTAAGTTTTTATCTCTCTCTTATTGTTTACCAGCTATGCAAAATTCGTCCGGAATAAAGATGTCTTCAGATGCTATTTCCAGAAAATTGAAGATATACACTTTATTTATCATGTAAATACCTTAGATATAGAGATTTAAATCAAAATCGTTAGAGTCATTTTTGAGAAAACCAAAAATTTCGACATTTTTCCACGTAAAGGATAATAGGAATTGGGGTGGGGGGTTCTGGAAAATCTTCGTGTCGCATCCATGGAAGACGCTCAACTTAAATACCAAGTTTGGTATTAGTCTTTTCGTTTTTGAGCTATGCTGTCCACAGACCACACACTCACACGGTCCTTTTTTCTGAAAATACTTTTTTTTTTTCAGGGGGCTCTTAAACATGTATGTATTTCCAATGAAATCTCGGTAGATATCGAATTTTTGGGTGCATTACAATACCCTCTCCATGTGTACAGAAAGTAAAAAGCTCAACATTTCATTTGAATGTGCGATACTTAAAGTCTGTATAGCGTTATGCATGTACGTGTGCAATATTAATACATAAAATTAAAGGACAGTCCTTTTATTTTCTAAAACATTCGAGACGCAAAATATTTTATCCTCTTTTCAAGATTATGCATATTCTTTTCATTTAACCATAAAATAGAAACTTAATTTCTCGTTCATTTCCTTTCTTGATCCACAATCTTCAGCCTCAACATTTGTAACTAAGTAGTGCCCCTTCCCTTTTAATGTCCCCTTGTGTGTTGCGACTTTGACCTTGTCTGTAACCACAAGAATGAAACTGCAAACATGGTCGCTGTTCCTTTGACTTTGAGAAAATCACACCAGTTTATTTTGCACGTGACTTGCGTGAGATGGATCGTGGTATCTTGCTGGAAGTGTTTCTATTTGCTATGTTGCATCATTACAGTAATTTTGAAATTCTGTTGGATGTACCGTGTATATATAATATAATGCTATCCCCCATATTATTCTTTTTCTTGTTTTACAGACCCAATCAAAGACAAGACAGCCCTGTTATTGAATCTTGGAGTTTATAAGATAAAGTGCGAGTACTGAGAGTCCTATGATAGACAGACAGGAAGATCCATATACACAAGAAAAAATGAACTATAAGATATATGATATATTCACAAGCAGAAAAGCCAGCTCTTGTGGAACACGCAATAAAAACAGGGCATGAATTTGATTTTGATGTCATAAGCTTAGTTTTTCCAACAGAATCAACTCTTAGATAGGTAGAGTCAGATTGAAAAATCCAACGCCATAGTCGGAATTTGAACCACGGATCTCTCGGTCTCTAGCCGGTTGCTCTATCACTGAGCTACTATGGCATCGTGCCGACATAACTTTGAACTTCTCAATTGACTCGCATGTTTTCCGGTAAACCACAAGGCGATTTCAAATTATCTTGAGACAACCTCATTGGTGACTTACAATGTTGCAAGTACTTTAAGTCCCAGGATTCATAGTATGGACAATTGTAATAATTTTAATTACTTTCTCACAAAAACCGTGTATAGGACAGGAGTTGGATAGGTGGAGTCAGACTTAACTCTTCTCATTTCCACTCTACATCCTAGCTTAGTTTATAGTACTTAGTTGTAAGTCCAGCGCAACATTTAAAGAACAATAGGTCCACAGCTTCTTTAAAGCTTTTCTAAAGGTCGCGAGAAGCCTCCCCCACAAAAAAAAAAACCCACACACATACTCTTAAGCCGCCCCACCCATAAATAGAGAACGGCAGGCTCCACAGATTGTTCCAGATGCCACAAGCGAGCCTGAGGAAACCAGCCAAGGAAGGAGTGTGGGGAAGGCGGGGCGCCACCCGACGCTGAGCCGGGAAATACCGAAGGAAGGCCCCGACCCCCTACATCCGAGGAAGACCAGGACAGCACAATTAGACGAAGACGCCAGCACCAGGTATAGCAGCTCACGGCCAGATATCACCACAAGGAATGGCTTCTGGGAAGAGCTACCAAACGGAGAGAACAACCAGCAGGCCCCTTATAATGTTCATAAGAATACAGTAAGCATAGCAACAACACCTGAAAGCAATTACACTGGCGCTCCCAATCATCACCAACATAAACCGCTCAACCAAGGATACATAGCGTCAGCCCAGCAGATTTCTGGGAGCAGCCGTTCGGCAGAACCTCTCCCCTCAGGAGACGCAGCTCCAACCCAGCCAAGTAACAGAATGAGCACATGACAAGAGAGCATCATGACCTCTCCAAGATTAATGTTGCCAACTACGGCAGACTAAGCTTGGCAGCACAGACATGCACCTTTGATCGACTGTACAGGCCAAAAAATACATCAGTCACCTCAGGGATGAATATCACGCTTTCAAATTCTCAACCCCGTAGGATTATCACAGCTTCTTAAAGTACTGCAGAGTTAAACATGTGCATTTCCACATCACAACGCTTCCAGAAAACAGAACACACAAAACTGTAATAAAAGGTCTCTAGGCAACATGTGTGCCGAGGAGCTCAAAGCTTAACTACTCAGACTCTGCCTACAGACTCAGAAATGTTCAAAACTTAGCTCAAAAAGGGCCCGAAGACTAGTTCCCACATTTCTGGTGCAGCTCACGGTCACAAAAGAACTGAGACATCTTTCACTGTGCAATAACATTTGAAGACTACGTCCCACCCCCAGGACCACCTCAATGCAGAAAATGCCCGAGGTTCAAACACTTAGCTAGATACTGTTATGCTCTAAAAACATGTTCACGCTGCGCAGTACACCCTGTGAGGACCTGCAACGCCATCGAATTCAAATGTGCTTTATGCAGTAGCGACCACCACGAAGCCAGATGGACGGGCTGCCCAGTCTACCAGCAGCTTGTCACCCAGAAGAAACCCCCACCCCAGTGCACAGACAGCACACCATACAAGCAGAGGCACAGACCCAGTCCAACTTCAAAGAAACAGAAATTACGCAATTTCGTATTCACAACCCCACCCCCGCAGACATCCCAGCTAGCTACGGAGGAGCACGTCCTCAGAAAAGCTCCAACGCCGCCCATGCAGATGAGCAGCTCACGCGCACAGCACCAATGAATAAGCTGGCTACATCCATCCATAATCAAGAGCAGTCACCAGCGCCGCCGAACAGCCCACGCGCAAACAATGAATGAAGCGACCACCAGCTCCCAGAGACCCGACAGTCTAACGCACCGCCCCGACAACATAGCACCACACTGGCCGGCGACCCCCAAGGCGCCGGAACGGCCACACACTGAAGATTCACAAAGGACCGCACTAAGATCAATAACCCCCAAGAAGCTGCAATACGCGAGCGCAACAACCTGCACCTCCAAACTCTTGCACACAACCAGCAGAATCCTTGAGCTAATAGGGGCCTCCAAATCATTGAGCCCGCTGCTAAAAATTTACTAATTAGTGGTGCTCAATTCACATTCTGGGAGATACTGCAGTCAATGACATAAGGCCTGCACGCCATCGAACCTTACAAATAAGAAGAGAAAAAAAGAGAAAAAGAAAGAAAAAATAATAACCAACTCTTCCCCAACACCACAATCCCTCAATATTATGTATTGGAACTGCAGAGACGCACGCGTCAAACTGTACGATCTTCGCCACTACCTGACCGTCAATAACGTAATAGTACTATTAGGAGAAACCCTTCTCAACCCGAAAGCCACATTCAGCAAACCAGAATATCACGTTATATGCAGCTACACTAATTTTTCTTCTATTCAGCGTTTTCAAATACGTGATTGGCTCTGCAACCCTATTAAATTGGATATAGCTGATGTTACACACATCGTAATTTTCTTTTTGAAACCAAAATTTCTTTGGGACATTAGGACCATATTACACCATAAAGCGTCATTTGCACGTAGTGTTTAGCCTGATGTGCATCTTTTGAGAACTTCATTATTAGCTAGTCTTTGATGATATACTGGTAATATTATTCTAAGACTAGCGGTGAGAGTATGGTTTTCATTGCAGTGTCATTGTGGATAGAGACCGGGTCCCCTTTAACACTTGCTCTTTATAAAAACACCAAGTAAACACCCTTTGGACATTTATGTTGCGGTTTCTAATCAGTTGATGAACAGTGGTATAATGTAGCAAATGTTGCAGATTTTATTACATGTATATCAGAAATGTTGTTTTTTATAGCTTTTCTGTAGTAATTTAGTAATCTACTTATTGTTTGCTCTTTCAAACGTCCTGCCTTTTTTGCCCCTAGTGCAATGCTCTTAAATCGCAATCCTTAATCCTCTCCCCAGTGTTATAGCCACATGATTAATGCACTCATCTCTGAAAATGTGCACTTCAGCTGCTTCAAAACGGCCGCGACATTCAAATAAAGCGAACCGAAAGAAGCGAAGAAAAATCACCAAAATAGGATTTGTTTAATGTACCACGCCCACTTACAATCATCCATTTCAATTGGCACGTGATACGCTTTACTGCACCGCATGCAATAAAAACAATAGAAAACTGAAGTACAAGCATTGCATTATTTAATTAAGCAAAAAAACTTGCTTTTCCATTGTTTACACTTTATGGCCAATTTTCACAGCTGTATACCTTTAATTCTTTGACTTTTGTTGAAGCTTGATTTCCAGTATCATCTGCGAACCTCTTTAAGGAGACTTGTTAATAATTCATGGAATTATCTTAGTACACAGTCCAAAATGATTTCTTGGTTTAAGTATAACAATTTTACAGCATAAGCAGTAATCACACGAATACTCATTTATCCAATGGAACGCTGAGATCCACAGCAATTAAACAACGTCCATAAATAAAACTCCATTTCCATTATTTCTTTGTATAACCATAGTTCATATACTTCTTACATTCCATTTATTATCCCGAAACCAACTGTAGGTCTATAAAGGTAAACTTCACAACTTTGTAGTGCACATTACAAGATTGTCCTTGATAAAACAAAAGAATTCTTTGTAATTTCTAAACGCTCATAATCAGCAAGATTTAATGCATATATTTCGTAATCATTATTTTCGTATGATGTATCCTTTGACAACTCTAGAAATCAATAATGGATGTTGTGATCCAGCATTTCAGTTATAGGATATCCAGTGTAGTTCAGTCTGGGAATTGCTTTATTCTAAAAAGACACTGTACACTGGTGTTCATTCTGTTTACTATGCTTTATAGATATTTTCAAAAATATCTGTTAGTGGAGACAAACGGATTTAACAAACTTCATTGCGCAAAACTAAGCATAGTTTTAAATCAATTGGAAATCCAATCTTTAAATTCGCATGGCCAATGTGATTCTGACTGCCAAAACTTCAGATAGAGCGCATTCGCGAGCCATCTCTTCTGCTTTTAGCATTCCTTCATAGAGAGCAGCAGGAATGATATTGTTAGAATTTGGAACTCATTTAACATTTCTGGAACAAATGCCGTAATATTTGTGAAAGTATCTTTTGTATTACTGTAAAGTATTTTTGTTGAAATATGAAAGACCGCGTAACAGCTCTTGTGGTGCATTCAGTTAAGTTTGTCAGGATATTGAACAATGCACAGGGAGCAGAGAATGCTGCAATTATGCTTTAAGAGGGATGTAAAGTGACACCTCTGCGTTCTTACCTCGCGTAGGGGTTACCGTGATCAATAAGGCGGTTCTCCCAGGTCGAGGCCCTCCCACTACACTTCGGTTGGGCTGACCCCTGCGATTGCCCCAAATGTGGGCAAATCGGACGCGTAATTTTTGGTAGTCGGGATTGCGTTCGCGCTATCCCGGAATAACCATAATGCATTTAAAGGCCTAAACGTGAGCTATAAACTCAGATATTTATGTTCCATGAAAGTGTCCGTTCTTGACATTGAACAAAAAAATAACAGTTAAGTTTTCAAAGTAATTGCATATTTGTATGTAATTGACTTTGATAATTGCGATTTGGCAATATGTTGTACGTATGTAATAAGTCTTTTTGTAGTAGTCGACAATGACAATTATATTTCTGACGGTGTAGAAAAGCGATTCTTTCATCTTTATATGTAATTCACAATAGAACCTATGTATTCACTCAAGATTTAGAAATAAGGCATTTGAAATCGGGGATTTTAAGACGGGACAGTTTCAGGAACGCTATAATATGGCGTTGTTAAAGACATTTAGAGACCTTAGGTTAACATCATCAAGAGAAGGTTATTGTTGTGCCAAGATTTACAAGGATAGTTGTGATGGAATAATGATTAATTAGCGATTGAAGTGAAAAAATTGGATGTGTTCCATTCACATGACTTTCTCTACATTTCTGCAACAAGTTATTGTTAAAAGTTTATGCCTCTATTTACTTCATGCTAATCGAGAGAAAATTAGCAAACATAGTCGTGTTACTTGCTTCCTTGTAAGTAGAAGCGAAATAAGGTAGTACCATAGGTTAAAATGTTAGTCAAAATCTGGTTGCTATGTGACTGAAGGTCCATTGTTTGTATGGACAGGAGTTGACAAATTCCTGTATGAGAAAAGTATAAGTTTTTCAAAGCTGAAACTAAAAACAAGGAATGTCTCAAAAACAATCAACTCCACGAAAAAATGTATATAACATAAATTGTGTGTTTTAAGTTTCTATCCATCTCTTATGGTTTAGCAGTTATGCAAAATTCCGTAAAATTCATTCAGAATAAAGTAGTCTTCAGAGGCTATTTCCAGAAAATTCAAGATATACATTTTATTTGTCATGTAAATATATTTAATATACGGTATTTTAATCAAAATCGTTGTCATTTTTGAGAAAATCAAAATTTTCGAAAAAGTTCTATGTAAAAAGTAGTTGGGGGTGGGGGGGTTTCTTGCAAACCGTGTCGCATCCTTGGGAGGTCCTGTTCATTTTTGAGCTATGCTGTCCACAGATACACACGGACCTTTTTCCAGAAATGCTTTTTCTGGATTCGGGGGAACCCAAAATATGTATTTCTGGTAAAATCTCGGTATCGAAATTTTGGGTGAATTACAATACCTTCTCTATACACTATGTACATATTACGTGTAGAGAAAGAAAAAATGTTTAAAATTGTGAATAAATAAAAAGATAGACAAATCAGTACAATTACATGCCATGCCACTTTATAGTAAATGTTCAATCGAGCACATTTATAAGTGTATAGAATATAGCCATCCTAATTGGTAATACTAATAACTAATACGTGATAAAAAGGTTATTGTTAATTGTACCTACGACATTGTATGTCGCCATTGGGGTATGCCACTCAAAATAATTTGAGATCATCTTGTGGTTTGCCGGAAAACATAGGAGCCAGTTGGGGAAGTTAATGTGTTGGCATATGGCGGTGGTGGTTCAGGGGTTAGAGACCTGCAATTCGGCTACGGCATGAATTTTTCAGTCTGACTACCTATCCATAAAGTATTGAGCCAAAAAGAAGAAAACATGTGAAATCTGTAATGGAAGGCCCCGACCCCAATTGAAATATTTGAATGGATCATGTGTACTATCAGTAATAATCCAAGGCCAACACAAAATTTAATATAGATAACTATGTATGTTTATTTTGTTCATTTGTCAATTTGTAAGTTATATGTATACGTAATATTGTAGCATACCCAATGTGGGGTAGATTTAACCTTTACACTGCGCATCATAGGGTAGTTTCATAGGTAGTGCTGTTGGCGCCTGCGAGAGGGAAGCGGGTGACTTCAGGGCTTAATATCGAGGATGTACGTTTGGGTAGAAATGTCAGGCTTGCCTATATATAAATATGCAAGAATGCAAGGAGGGTTTAACTGTTAAGAACAGGTACTGTATGCTTAGGGATGAGAAAACCCAAAGGGTTGCCCGAACTCCATTCAGCACTCTGCTGTACGTTTTAAATCTTGCGGTTAACACTATTTAAATAAAACGTGGCCCGTTCGGTGGACGTCGGTTGGTACGTCCCACAACGTCAACATCTGAGATGAACAAGTTTTTTTTTGTTTTTGTTTTTACTTTCTCCAGCCCCATATGTACAATGTACATAGGGATAGAGAAGGTTTTAAAATGCACCCAAAAATTCGATGTCGAGATTTCACCGGAGTCCGAAAATGCATTTTTCAAAAAAGGTCCGTGTGTATGTCTGTGGACAACATAGCCCCAAAACGAAAAGACCGTTAAATACCAAATTTGGTATTTAGGTTTAGTATCTTTCAAGGAAGTGACAGGAAGATTTCACAAAAAAAAAAAAAAAAAAAAAAAAAAAGGTCCCCCCAAACACAAACTACCCTTTACATGGAAACCATTTCGAAAATTTTGATTTTCTTAAAAATGACTCTTTAACGATTTTTATTAAAACCCCATATATTAAAGCTATTTATATCCGAAATAATATGTACATCTCGACTTTTTTTTGGGAATAGCCTCTGAGGACCTCTTAATTCTGATGAATTTTGCCGAATTTTGCTTAACTGCTAAACCGTAAGAGATAGACAAAAACTGACTACACAAAAATGTACACGTCAAAATACACAATGTATGTCTACGTTTTTGTTGTGGAGGTAACCGTATCCGAGATATTCCTTATTATTGGTTTCAATTGTGAAGTACTTAAACTTTTCTCAGACAGGAAGTGTCCGTTTTTCTTTTGTTCTACTCCTGGCCAAGCTAAAAAGCGATTTGCAATGACAATCGCATAACGATAGCTTTTTAAACATTTGACTATCACTTTAGCCTAGTGCATTAACATTGTTCGCTTTTGCTTATAAGAACTAAGTAATAAGAGCATTCTGCTAGTGTTTATTTCGATTAGCATTGTGTATAAAGAAGAATAATCTTTTGTAGGAGGTATATAGAATAGCTAGGAAAAGTCATGTGAGTGTAACACTTCAGATATTTTTTGTTTGTTTCATTTAACTTCAATGATTATATCGGGGACTTTGACTTGTGAAACAACTTACATAGGTTTAGAATATCAGGTTAATCTGTATTATATCTCTAAACACACGCACATTCACTCTCACATTTATACTTCCAACCTCTGTGGGGAATAATTCTAGTTAAAGTAAAATTCTCCGCCTCAGCCGGAAATCGAACCAGAGAGAAATCAGCTCGCTGACCACTGGACGACGGAGGCAGTCAACAAGGGCTCTTGTTGCCCTATTTATTGGAGCCTTATAACAAAACTCATGATTATGCAAGCATTGCCATCCTGAGACGACGATTGTCAGATACCTAACTCTTAAGCTCTAAGGACTACAGGCTCATTTTGAGCATCATTCAAATGTCAACATTTCTTTCATTCACCATGCGAAATTACCTGCTCGGTTATCGGACGTATAACTACGTCCGGTGCCTGAAAATAGTTCCATACCACAGATGGTTAGCACATGTACAAGGTTGCGTTGAATTAGGTAGTGTTCGTTACAGTGGAACTGTTTTGTACGTTCTAAACGTCACAGCGTAAGCAAGACTTCGCAAAAGAGTCTACTCCAGTGATCGGAGTCGATAGTCTCAACTCCGGCATTCATGCCAGCCTATCTCTGGAGAGCACTGTGGCTTTAAGTAGGCTAACCATCAAGTAAGACGTCATACTCCATCGACATTAAGAATCGCGAATAAGATGAATCCCCCAATAGGCAAGGAGTTAATTCATGAATCATATGAATTGAAGCATGTTACATTAATGCCCAATGAGTAAACACGACTCGCTTAGCGCAATTTTACACACATCACATTGACCAATTCTAAGGGCAAATTGACTGTGGAACAATAGAACTTAAAATACTTTTGAGAACAAATATCAAACTGATGGTGCATTTTGAAGTAAACTAAATACGTACTCGTGAACGAATATCTGTTCCCTCACGAACTTTCAAAAATTGCCTAATCCGACGGTATTGGTTAAAGTTTTCAACTAGCAATAATCGCACCTCAGTATAACTTCATTGGTTACGATATTGCTGCTGCGTAAAGGTATTGTAGTAATCCTTTGAAGTGAGTCATAACAAAAAACGCAAACACCAGTGCACACTAACGTACTTGTTTCAATAATGCTGTGGATCTGTTATTGCTAATATCCACAAACCTCGGCAGATAGCAAACGACCATTATGAATTCTCCTGTTTTGTAACCAAAGAATATCCTATATTACCTGTATGATGATTAAAATTTCACAAAATGTAATAATTTCATGCATTTCCAATGTGGTGCCATCTTGTAACGCAAAACGAAGTTATATGTATCCTACCAAACTGGTTTGTTGAAGGTGGTTGCCATTTAGTCCCCAACCCCACTCTTTACCCGCCAGACGGCAAGCGGTTTGCCTTCATTTGATTTAACTCGTGATTCGAGTAATTCATTCTGATTCTTCTGCTGTTCATTTGGATCGTGAATTACAAGGCTATCTTAGCCGTTTCAATAGTTTTCTGAAGGATACGCGTTAACTCTGATAAATGTCACATTCTTCGCTCCTTTCATGCGTACACGTTACAGGACCAAGTTCTTCCCGTTTCATACAGCACCAAATATTTGGGTGTTCATATATTTCCGGCTCAGTTGGTAACGTCATATTCAACATGTTCGTATAAGAAAACTCATCAGATTTTCGGAGCACTTTCTTTTGCTGTTTTTTCTCTCTCTCTCTCTCTCTCTCTCTCTCTCTCTCTCTCTCTCTCTCTCTCTCTCTCTCTCTCTCTCTCTCTCTCTCTCTCTGCGGATAAAGCTTGTACTATATATTGCTGTAATTCTGCAACTACTGTTGTATGCTGCTTCTGCGTGGAGGAATGCTTCCCAAACAGGCTTACAATCGCTTGCCACTAAACATGTTTCTTCTTAGACGGCTGACACATGCTTATCAACACGGCTACAATAACCGTACCGTTCTGGCCATTACCGATATGAAACCCCTTCCTGCTATTCTTCATCAACTGGATGACCATTGGAGAAAACGCTTGGCTCGCATCGATGACATCACTCGCCTTAATTTTCGTATGAGTCAACCGAAGAGGCGACGGCATTGCTTTTAAACAACCCTAGACAATTCCAATTTTTCTATTCAGTGATTCATCCGAAAAATTGCTCATGTATTGTACATCACTCATTGTTCCATATAAAGATCTGAAAGATGCCTGGAAATGGATGACCCAAAACCGCGGATTATACTCGTACTATAGCTAGTATATCAGCATTTCTCCTGACATCTTGCTACTAATATCAATTGCTGAAACTGGTGCAACATTATCTCTTACTAAATGAAATATCGTTTATTAAAATGGCCATATCAGGTGCTCTATAATGTGTTTGAACTGCCTTGCAGTATTCTTTTAATAATATTTCTCCTTATTTTCATTTTATTTTTATTGTGTATAATTCAGTGTTCTCTTGAATATTGATATATGCTATTTTATTTTATTAGTGTGCATTGTGAATTTCAATGTTTTCCCTATCTATCGTGCTTCGGAAGTAGATCCACCACACAAGCTATTTGCATTGGTTACCAAAATAATATAGCATGTAACATAGAGTTAGTAAAAATTTAGACTTAAGAGCATTCGAAATAATCCTCACAGTTTCTTTTAGACGACAGTGATTTTTTCGTCGAGGCGCAATAAAACGGCATAAGCAGTTTTGTATGTAGAATATGTTGGCCCATGAAGGCTCGTAAATAGATGTCGGGAAGGGGAAGAAGCAGTTTGTCGGTTAGGGCAGATTCGTTGTTGCTGTAAATATGTCCTCGGCCTGAGGATGCGAGAAGTTGCCCATAAACTGGTCATGTCGGTGGTCGCAAATGCGGATGTGTTAAAACAGTGTATAACAATAAGTATTGAGTAAAGGGGGTTCCGAGGACTCAAAGGATGCCGCCCATGTAAAACATCATGTACATATGTAACACTTAAGATAAACATCAGCCGACAGACCACCCACACAGCGCTGCCTCTTTGCCAAGACAACAGTCTAAAAGCTTCCCCATGTACCTGTCAATCAAAGTATGTGCTGCCGGCTACTACCCCCTCCCCCTTTGCCAAACCACCTGTCTAAAAGATTTTACTTGCAGGGTTCTTAATCACTTGAACAATCGTCTTTCACATTCACAGATCAAATTCAATTCAATCGATTGACCACGCCCACTCAAATTTCTAATTTTTGAGCTACAAGGCTCATCTGCATATCAAATCGATCTAGTTTTTCACGAGGAATCTTAATCTCTAATCATAAATACAAAATTCTTTTGATTTCAATTCGATAGTCTCTTTTAATTAAAAACACGTAGGATTTCTCTATCTCTGGCAATTCGAGAGCTACAAGGCTCATTTGCATGACAAATCAGTCTAACTTTTCACAAGGAATCTGAATATACAAACATAGTTCAACTGTCATGGCGAAAAAACTCGATAAAATTACTGAGTGGAATATTTGATATAAATCATTTGATAGCGCTTGAACATGCGTTAGCGGTAATATTTTTGCAAGGAATTATATCACTCTCACGATTGAACATGTTAAAAGCTTTATTATTCAATACCAACATATGAAATGAAAATAGAAAGAGAGAATTGCTTTTATAAACCCTACTAATTCATCATATCAAAACCAATATGGCGGCGAATTGATTGTGTTTCCAACGAGCAGAGGGCACCTCAACTGGGAATTCAACCTGAGACCTCTCGAACACTGAGAATGCCAACATCATTCCAACACTAGACATTATAAATCTTAATACCGGTTCTTACACGGAGACCTACAATGAACTTTCAGCGGGGGTGCAACCACGCGACTTTACTGCTATGTATAATTAAACAACCTCAAAAAGTATTGAATGTAGAATGCAATTATAACACTCGCTATACATAAAAGCTGTTTTTATTCCCTTATAATCCCCTATCCAGTACAAGAATTAACTTCACGAATAATCAAGAAACTTTAATTACAATTACACTAATTAAAATGACAATAACGCTTAAAGAATTGAGGTTACAATAAAACGCCATAACACTTTTCTTATTCCTTTATCAGTCCGTACCCAGCACAATACAAGATACACGATTGGTTAATTTTAATAAATTTGAATTATAATTACGCTAATTAAAATGTTAATAGCGGTTAAAGAATTGAGATTACAATAAAATATTATCAGACTTTTCTTGCTCATTTATCACCCTGCATCCAGTACAAGAATGAATTCCAGCTATCCCACACTCGAAAAACTTTAATTACTATTACGCCAATTAAAATGCCAATAACGCTTACAGAATTGAAGTTACAAAAACGCTATTAGACTTTTCTTATTCCTTTATCATCCCATACCCATTCCACCGGTGCTCCATCGTCATTCATGTATCTAGTTAAAGTGCGCGCCAAAAGTAGTTAAAGTGCGCGTTAAACACTACCAAAAAATCCCATACCCAGCATAAGTATAAGATTCATGATTGGTTAATTTAAGAAATTTTAATTACAATTACGCCAATTAAAATGCCAGTAACGCTTAGAGAATTGAAGTTACAATAAAAGGCTATTAGACTTTTCTCAACCCTTACCATCTCCTATTCAGTACGAGCATTAGATTCTCGGTTAATTCAATAAATTTTAATTACAATTATGCCTTTACTTCAATTGAAAAATGTAAATAACAACTCCATTTGCAACGATGTAGCGAAATGTGTGATACAAATTCTTCACGAAATTACATCTACATGCTAATTACATACTTGGATTACACGCCTAGTGCATTCAAACATTATTCGTATAACTATCACAAGTCATATAAAATGCTTTTATTTACGCAAATGTCAGACCTATACCAAAATATGATGTGTTCCATTCACGTGACCTTCTCTACCTCTCTGAAACAAATTATTGTTAAAAAGCTTGTACGTCCTTTTACTTCATGCTAATCGAGTAAAATCTAGTAGAAATAGTCTTCATACTTGCTTCCTTGTAAGTAGAAGCAAACTAAGGGAGTACCATAGGTTAAAGTGATAGTCATAGTCAAAAGCAGGCTGCTATGTCACTTTCCTGTATGAGAAAAATATACGTTTTTAAAGCAGAAACAAATAACAATGATTATATCGAAAAAAAAAAAAAAAGGGTTCACTCCACAAAAATCATGTATTTAACATAAATCGTGTGTTTTAACGTGCCCTACATTTTTGTGTGGTAAGCTTTTATCTATCTCTTATGGTTTACTAGTTATAACAATTTTTTCAGAATAAAAAAGGTCTTCAGAGATTATACTCAGAAAATTCAAGTTATACATTTTATTTGTCAGGTAAATATCTTTAATATGCGATATTCTAATCAAAATCGTTAGAACCATTTTTAGAACTAAAATGTTTCCAAAAAACGTTCCATGTAAAGGGTAGTTTGGGGGGGGCTTTTCTCAAAAATCTTCGGGTCGCATACCTGGAAGAATCTAAACTTAAATACCAAGTTTGACCGAATTTGCGTTTTTGAGCTATGCTGCACAGTCACACACATATACACACCAACACACGCAGACACACAGACATGCAGACACACACACAAACCTTTTTCTAAAATGGACTTTTTTATACAGGGGACCCTAAAAACATATATATTCCCAGTGAAAAATCAGCATCCGATTTTGGGTGGAATACAATACCTTCTCTATACACTATGTACATAGTACGTGTAGAGAAAGTAGAAACAACTGCTAACACAATTTGAAATCACTTAGACTGCCTACAACTAACTGAGGGTTACCATACTAAAACCAACAGCTAACATGGCTTGAAATCACTTAGACAGCCTACAACTGACTCAGCAGTATTCTCTAATTTCAACACTGTAGTATAAACTATAGCTTGAAGCATCACATACCTTGACGATTATGCATAAATAAATACCTTCAAATGAAATACCATACCAAAATAACAGCTAACATTGCTTGAAATCACTTAGAGAGACTACAACTGACACAGCAGTATTCTCTAATTTTAACACTGAAGTATAAGCTATAACTTGAAGTACTCTCCACATAACTTGACAATTATGCATAAATAGACATCTTCAAAAAATAAATACCATACCAAAAATAACGGCTAACATTGCTTGAAATCACTTAGACAGCCTACAGCTGACACAGCAGTATTCTCTAACTTCAACAGAGAAGTATAATTTATAACTCGAAGCACTCATCACATAACTTGAGCATTGAGCATAAATAAACATTTTCATAAAGGGGGGGGATATTTAGTAGCCACTTATCACAATCGCTATGAAAGAAAGCCGCGCAAGGCTACTCACCTCTTGGCTAACATATAACACAAGGGAAAACGGAAACATACTACCTATTACATAAAGCGAAGCATGATCCGACCAGTTTCAGACGATAAAGAAGGCTGGTGACATTTTGAACAAAACATCCTAGCTCTCCCCTTCAGAGCTTTCTGTTAGAAAAACATCCTCACTCGGCCCCTCTAGGCTAAGAACAGGCAGATACACGCATTCCCCTTCCTTAGGTATACACTGAAGAAAACATGTTTTTATGTGAGCAACTATATAAGCCTGAGGTCTGCAATATAGAGCTACTTATTCGATATAACCGCCGTGAAAAAGCATTCTTGAAAACAAACATCAAAGCTTTTGATGATATGAACGAATACAGGAGAGAGTGTGCTGAAGATTCGCATCATTATACATACTTTCACAAAGAATCGTGCAATGGACGAATGCATACGATTACATGCATATACCCTGCTTACCATAATCAGATACCTTCAAGGAATCCCTGTACCGAAGACTGCTCTGTCTACAAGATAGATATATTGTAAGTACAATACATTCACGTCTTTCTACTATTATAAGTACTACAAATGTATTCGAGTAATGATGGCTAATTCCAATACATTTTTATATATCAAGGGGTCGGAACACACAAGAGCTTCACGATTCAGATACCATAGATGCAACGGATATGTTTAGATCAGCACATGAGATTGAAGATCACTTAGAATTATGCAACGGTCGCACTCATGTGGTGATTTGTTCAAAACCCGCAGCGCATGATAGAATAACATCATACTTCATCTGCAACTTGACCTGTAGCGTGTATTGGTCAAGGCATATGAGACAAAGGTAATTACAAACTAAAAATACGATGAGTGACCAGCACATCACACATTTATTTCTTGAAAAAGTTAATAACCCTCATTGTTCTTTCCAGAGTTCGAGAGTCAATCCCCATACCGCCAGAGCTCATAGACCCTGCTAGGACTGACGTTGACGAGGTGGATGTCTGCATTTCAAACCCATGGAACACCTGCCCTGTACAAGATTATGATGACATTCCGAATACGAGCACGTCGAATCAAGCATCAATGTGAGTATAATATATTGCTATTACATCAAGAAAGAAACTAACCTTATTTCCATTGCAGCGATCGAGTCAAAGGAAAATTAATAACATTTACTAATTTGCATTAATTCTAATGTTCCAGATCCAATGAGATATAAGAGGAGAAAGACCCTTTTGCTAGTCATCTCAGGAAGCTGAGATTGCTGGAAGACCGCATGCACAACATTTGTAAACGAGAGGCAAGCATAGAGAAATATGAAACCCAGAGCAGACCAACTGAACGTATCCATCCAATTCTACATATCCAAAACAAATAGTTCTAGTGTAGCGCTTTATTATGAACTACCAGTGCTTCTCAACAGCAGAGATCCTAATGACTTTGTATATACATGACATATATAAAGCGCGCCTATGACTCCCTAAATTCTGCATGTGCACAAAAGACAAAGTGCGCACATTGTGAATATATTGAAAAATATAGTGCTATAATATATAATTGCATTCATGAAAAAAACGAAGCCGCTAGACTCTTTTAATAAAATAAAACAAAGGATGAATAGGATTTAAAAAGAAATGAAGATGTAAAGAAGCTGGCACATTTATAAGCAAACATTTATTTAATCTAACTAATGAAAATAAAACATTTTGAAGAGGCACGGACATGGAGAAGGAATGTAATGAAAATACTTATAAATAAAACTATTATGTACATATAATCCCACTAATGTTTTTATTCCACAAAAACAAATACAAATTTTCAACATCCTATTCCTTTGCATAATTAGGCATTTAAATTGTCGATTACATGACAGGTGATAAGGGCTTGTAGGTAGATACCTCATTGTGTATAATCAGACAATTTAATATTGTAATTTCTGGTGATAGACGTCCTGCATGCTTTAAGGTTGAGAGCGAAAATACCCCTTTACACCAGCAAAACAGGAACACCAGGCTGAGTCGCAAATATCTAGAGGGCACTTCTGTTTACTAGCATTCATACAGGAAATAATCCGTTTCTTCAGCTTTACTTTTATCACACACTTCTCTAACACGAGTGTAATACATAGCTCGACCAATGAAAAACAGTTTCAATGCTAAAAACCCAATCAAGTTTACGGTAGAAGCCCATCTATAAAAGTGGAACAGGCAGATATTAGATAACTCAATTTAGAGAAAAGGTCTCAGCGCAGTGATTGGTAGGAATCATCTGAAAAACTACGAGCTAATTCGCAAAAAAGAAGATACATAATCAATCAAGAACCTTGAAACGGCTGGTAGGATTTTTAAAAAATTCGCTCTCCTTGTTCTTAAATGTATAATATACAGCGACAGCTTAATTTACTTATAATGCTTTTTCAGAAACTTTACAGGTGATTGGCTAGCTTCATGAGAAAAAAATTGCATTACATAAGAACTTCATATATTTCTACAAAAGAGAATTTGTACAAGTAAGTTCGATACAAAAGGTTTTTCACACTGAATACACGATTTGAGGGCAACCGAACACTTAAAAAGCAAGTTTTAGACAAAGTATAGTGTGCGAGTGAGTGCAGGTGAAGCAGCGTACCTCTAAAAATACACAAATTCGAAGTGACAATTGAAGTGCTTTGGCACATTAAATTTCTTATTATTAATGTACAACGGAGTAACATGTAATGAAAACATTCTGCTATTATTTAGAATTATAAGCGTGAATTATATATAAAAGAAAATCTCATCTTAATGATGGGCGATTCGTTCAAGTCATGGGTGCTGGAGCACAAGGACACTAATCGGTTGAAAATACCAATTAAGCATTTTCAGAAAAATATTAGTGTTGTATGTACAGTATAACTTAAACACTCAATTTTTATTGACTTCAGATTTATACTACTTCAACTCTCTTAAACCGGAAGTGATGTTTCGTTTCATCTTTATTGGTTTACTCATGTCAATGCAAATCGTGAGGCCGCGCCATGGTCGAGTGGTTAGACTACTCTCCTCTCACCAAGGAGATCCGGAGTCGACCCCAGGCAACAGCATGTGGGATTTGTTATGGACAAAGCGGCGCAGGGGGCGGGTTGTCTCAGGTTTCCCCCTGCCATCACATTCCACCGGTGCTCCACGTTCATTCCATATATCAGTAGTGTCAACGCCTTCGGTGCCACAAGTAGTAAAAGCAGGCGTTAAACACATAAAAAAGTGAACGAATTTCAATGAGAATCGCAGGGCTAAACATTATAAAAGATCCGACTAACCTAGTAATTTCCGCTAATTATAAGGGGAACAATTGAATAAGAACATTTTTTTTTCTGGAAAATGTTTATCTTGAATAGCATGAAGTAACAGAAGAATATAATTATTTTAATATTGTCTATCATGAAATCTCAACCCTTGTGCACGCTTCTGCTAAAAATGTTTCCTTACACCTACATCACGCCGAAAAGAATACTACAGGTGAACTCATGGTTTCACTACAGAATTTCATGTCTAGTTCTTTATTACATTAAAACTCATAAAGTGAAGGAAATGAAAATCCATTTATGTTGATAGAACTAAACCGAACACGCAGTTTTAAATGGTCACTCCTACAATCACTGCTTCTAATCAGATCTGCAATCAATACAAAAACAAGGTTAAACATTCAATGCACTTAGTTATAATATCAGAAAATAAGACTGTCTCCGTGGTCAAACGGGTAAGTGAGCTGACTTCTTACCTGCAGATACCGGGTTCGATCCACGGCTAGGACGGCGAATTTTTCTTTAACCGCAATTACTCCCTATCCCCACAGAGTCTGGAAGGTATAAATGGGCATGTGTTTAGTAATATAAAAAATTAATTACCATAAAGTTCTAAACCTACACTAATACGAGTTGCTTCATAAGTCAAAGCCCCTATGTGACCATTGTATTGCAACAGGTCCCTAAAGAGATATAATTACACATTTATATATCTCAAGGTTTTTCTCAAGCTCGCTCAACATCCAGGATTCACAAATATTAGTTTCTTATATGCTCTCTTTATAACATGGAAAATATTTTAGCATCTTCAATTTCTTCTTTTATTATTATTATTATTAGTTTGTCACATTTCTGGGAAAAAACACGACTGTAACTCAAGTACAAAATTAAAAAAATCGGATGCTAGCAGTTTTGGTTTGTATGAGAACTGGTAAAATAACTTAAGGATAAACCCATGCGGATTTTATTATATAACGTTACAAACTTATCTGTTGCTTGCCAAGCGGTAGATCTGCGATCGATTCATAGTACAGGCATAGGAATTTTTTTCCCCAGCTAGGATACATGGACCGGGGTGCACTCAGCCTCGCGAGGTCCCTGGAGGGGGCCAATTGAGGAGCTACTTGATGGAGAAGTAGCGGCCCCAGGTCATCAGGACAGCATTAACTGGTCAGGGGGGGAGGGAGATCAAAGCGCAGTCCACGTCTCACCTCCTCAATAGTGCACCCATCCATGACGTCTGTAACGGAGCGAGATGGGGGACACAGCAGCAGTCCAAGGCTCTTAGCTGTGCAAGGGAGTCACAAGCTTATACTAAAAAGCCTGCGATTTTCACAATGCACACAATAATTTTCTTAATAAGTAACATTTAATTAGTTGGCCCACCCTAACCTAAATAACCTAAATTAACCTAACCTTCCTAAACTAATCTAACATCATAGCCAATAATAAACATCAGACACACCACATTCATTATAGAAATACATTACAACATCATATGACCTCATTTGTCAATTTTTCGCTCTATTACAGCAGAATCATTCATCTCACGCATATTCAAGAAGATTTCTTTTGACTGCTTCCCTTTGTAAGCTGCTTGCGAATACATTAGCAATCGCAGCCGATCTACCAGAGAATTTACATCATCATAAGAAGATGTTTTATCTACACCGCCGACTTGGTCCAACCACTTCATTGCTGAGACATGTAGCTTCTCTTTAATCTTGAATAGTAATAATCATGGCTAACACAAGACTCGTGACTTTGAATTATATACATCATTAAATGATGTTGCCATGCATGTTGCATCAGGAAGGCAAACCACAGCACAGGCTAACACAATTGCAATGAGATACTTGCACAGCATTGTGCAAAACATAACATAGAATTCTATCAGAAAATTACAAAAATAGTTGCACAATGCTAATTTAACAAATCAATGTATGATATACTAAGGACAACCCAACCTCAGTCATCATATTCAACATAACGCAAGCAATAACATTATACGTTAAATGAAGAAAATCCATTCTGTATATATTAATTATGACAGACAATAGACACATCTTTATCTACCAATACGTTTAATTCTTGGAGAACTCTTCAAATGGGATATACACTTTCCTAAAGGAACCGAAGTACATACCACTATCTGACCATTTTTTTCTCGAATAGAGTATCGTGTTTCTTGGAAAGCGTATACCCCATTTGAAGAGTTCTCCAAGAATTAAACGTATTGGTAGGTAAAGATGTGTCTATTGTCTGTCATAATTAATATATACAGAATGGATTTTCTTCATTTAACGTATAATGTTATTGCTTGCGTTATGTTGAATATGATGACTGAGGTTGGGTTGTCCTTAGGATATCATACATTGATTTGTTAAATTAGCATTGTGCAACTATTTTTGTAATTTTCTGATAGAATTCTATGTTATGTTTTGCACAATGCTGTGTAAGTATCTCATTGCAATTGTGTTAGCCTGTGCTGTGGTTTGCCTTCCTGATGCAACATGCATGGCAACATCATTTAATGATGTATATAATTCAAAGTCACGAGTCTTGTGTTAGCCATGATTATTACTATTCAAGATTAAAGAGAAGCTACATGTCTCAGCAATGAAGTGGTTGGACCAAGTCAGCGGTGTAGATAAAACATCTTCTTATGATGATGTAAATTCTCTGGTAGATCGGCTGCGATTGCTAATGTATTCGCAAGCAGCTTACAAAGGGAAGCAGTCAAAAGAAATCTTCTTGAATATGCGTGAGATGAATGATTCTGCTGTAATAGAGCGAAAAATTGACAAATGAGGTCATATGATGTTGTAATGTATTTCTATAATGAATGTGGTGTGTCTGATGTTTATTATTGGCTATGATGTTAGATTAGTTTAGGAAGGTTAGGTTAATTTAGGTTATTTAGGTTAGGGTGGGCCAACTAATTAAATGTTACTTATTAAGAAAATTATTGTGTGCATTGTGAAAATCGCAGGCTTTTTAGTATAATCTTGTGACTCCCTTGCACAGCTAAGAGCCTTGGACTGCTGCTGTGTCCCCCATCTCGCTCCGTTACAGACGTCATGGATGGGTGCACTATTGAGGAGGTGAGACGTGGACTGCGCTTTGATCTCCCTCCCCCCTGACCAGTTAATGCTGTCCTGATGACCTGGGGCCGCTACTTCTCCATCAAGTAGCTCCTCAATTGGCCCCCTCCAGGGACCTCGCGAGGCTGAGTGCACCCCGGTCCATGTATCCTAGCTGGGGAAAAAAATTCCTATGCCTGTACTATGAATCGATCGCAGATCTACCGCTTGGCAAGCAACAAATAAGTTTGTAACGTTATATAATAAAATCCGCATGGGTTTATCCTTAAGTTATTTTACCAGTTCTCATACAAACCAAAACTGCTAGCATCCGATTTTTTTAATTTTGTACTTGAGTTACAGTCGTGTTTTTTCCCAGAAATGTGACAAACTAATAATAATAATAATAATAATAAAAGAAGAAATTGAAGATGCTAAAATATTTTCCATGTTATAAAGAGAGCATATAAGAAACTAATATTTGTGAATCCTGGATGTTGAGCGGCTTGAGAAAAACCTTGAGATATATAAATGTGTAATTATATCTCTTTAGGGACCTGTTGCAATACAATGGTCACATAGGGGCTTTGACTTATGAAGCAACTCGTATTAGTGTAGGTTTAGAACTTTATGGTAATTAATTTTTTATATTACTAAACACATGCCCATTTATACCTTCCAGACTCTGTGGGGATAGGGAGTAATTGCGGTTAAAGAAAAATTCGCCGTCCTAGCCGTGGATCGAACCCGGTATCTGCAGGTAAGAAGTCAGCTCACTTACCCGTTTGACCACGGAGACAGTCTTATTTTCTGATATTATAACTAAGTGCATTGAATGTTTAACCTTGTTTTTGTATTGATTGCAGATCTGATTAGAAGCAGTGATTGTAGGAGTGACCATTTAAAACTGCGTGTTCGGTTTAGTTCTATCAACATAAATGGATTTTCATTTCCTTCACTTTATGAGTTTTAATGTAATAAAGAACTAGACATGAAATTCTGTAGTGAAACCATGAGTTCACCTGTAGTATTCTTTTCGGCGTGATGTAGGTGTAAGGAAACATTTTTAGCAGAAGCGTGCACAAGGGTTGAGATTTCATGATAGACAATATTAAAATAATTATATTCTTCTGTTACTTCATGCTATTCAAGATAAACATTTTCCAGAAAAAAAAATGTTCTTATTCAATTGTTCCCCTTATAATTAGCGGAAATTACTAGGTTAGTCGGATCTTTTATAATGTTTAGCCCTGCGATTCTCATTGAAATTCGTTCACTTTTTTTATGTGTTTAACGCCTGCTTTTACTACTTGTGGCACCGCAGGCGATGACACTACTGATATATGGAATGAACGTGGAGCATCGGTGGAATGTGATGGCAGGGGAAAACCTGAGACAACCCGCCCCCTGCGCCGCTTTGTCCATAACAAATCCCACATGCTGTTGCCTGGGGTCGACTCCGGACCTCCTTGGTGAGAGGAGAGTAGTCTAACCACTCGACCATGGCGCGGCCTCACGATTTGCATTGACATGAGTAAACCAATAAAGATGAAACGAAACATCACTTCCGGTTTAAGAGAGTTGAAGTAGTATAAATCTGAAGTCAATAAAAATTGAGTGTTTAAGTTATACTGTATATACAACACTAATATTTTTCTGAAAATGCTCAATTGGTATTTTCAACCGATTAGTGTCCTTGTGCTCCTGCACCCATGACGTGAACGAATCGCCCATCATTAAGATGAGATTTTCTTTTATATATAATTCACGCTTATAATTCTAAATAATAGCAGAATGTTTTCATTACATGTTACTCCGTTGTACATTAGAAATAAGAAATTTAATGTGCCAAAGCACTTCAATTGTCACTTCGAATTTGTGTATTTTTAGAGGTACGCTGCTTCACATGCACTCACTCGCACACTATACTTTGTCTAAAACTTGCTTTTTAAGTGTTCGGTTGCCCTCAAATCGTGTATTCAGTGTGAAAAACCTTTTGTATCGAACTTACTTGTACAAATTCTCTTTTGTAGAAATATATGAAGTTCTTATGTAATGCAATTTTTTTCTCATGAAGCTAGCCAATCACCTGTAAAGTTTCTGAAAAAGCATTATAAGTAAATTAAGCTGTCGCTGTATATTATACATTTAAGAACAAGGAGAGCGAATTTTTTAAAAATACTACCAGCCGTTTCAAGGTTCTTGATTGATTATGTATCTTCTTTTTTGCGAATTAGCTCGTAGTTTTTCAGATGATTCCTACCAATCACTGCGCTGAGACCTTTTCTCTAAATTGAGTTATCTGATATCTGCCTGTTCCACTTTTATAGATGGGCTTCTACCGTAAACTTGATTGGGTTTTTAGCATTGAAACTGTTTTTCATTGGTCGAGCTATGTATTACTTACACTCTTGTTAGAGAAGTGTGTGATAAAAGTAAATCTGAAGAAACGGATTATTTCCTGTATGAATGCTAGTAAACAGAAGTGCCCTCTAGATATTTGCGACTCAGCCTGGTGTTCCTGTTTTGCTGGTGTAAAGGGGTATTTTCGCTCTCAACCTTAAAGCATGCAGGACGTCTATCACCAGAAATTACAATATTAAATTGTCTGATTATACACAATGAGGTATTTACCTACAAGCCCTTATCACCTGTCATGTAATCGATGATTTAAATGCCTAATTATGCAAAGGAATAGGATGTTGAAAATTTGTATTTGTTTTTGTGGAATAAAAACATTAGTGGGATTATATGTACATAATAGTTTTATTTATAAGTATTTTCATTACATTCCTTCTCCATGTCCGTGCCTCTTCAAAATGTTTTATTTTCATTAGTTAGATTAAATAAATGTTTGCTTATAAATGTGCCAGCTTCTTTACATCTTCATTTCTTTTTAAATCCTATTCATCCTTTGTTTTATTTTATTAAAAGAGTCTAGCTGCTTCGTTTTTTTCATGAATGCAATTATATATTATAGCACTATATTTTTCAATATATTCGCAATGCGCGCACTTTGTCTTTTGTGCACATGCAGAATTTAGGGAGTCATAGGCGCGCTTTATATATGTCATGTATATACAAAGTCATTAGGATCGCTGCTGTTGAGAAGCACTGGTAGTTCATAATAAAGCGCTACACTAGAACTATTTGTTTTGGATATGTAGAATTGGATGGATACGTTCAGTTGGTCTGCTCTGGGTTTCATATTTCTCTATGCTTGCCTCTCGTTTACAAATGTTGTGCATGCGGTCTTCCAGCAATCTCAGCTTCCTGAGATGACTAGCAAAAGGGTCTTTCTCCTCTTATATCTCCTTGGATCTGGAAGATTAGAATTATTGCAAATTAGTAAATGTTATTAATTTTCCTTTGACTCGATCGCTGCAATGGAAATAAGGTTAGTTTCTTTCTTGATGTAATAGCAATATATTATACTCACATTGATGCTTGATTCGACGTGCTCGTATTCGGAATGTCATCATAATCTTGTGCAGGGCAGGTGTTCCATGGGTTTGAAATGCAGACATCCACCTCGTCAACGTCAGTCCTAGCAGGGTCTATGAGCTCTGGCGGTATGGGGATTGACTCTCGAACTCTGGAAAGAACAATGAGGGTTATTAACTTTTTCAAGAAATAAATGTGTGATGTGCTGGTCACTCATCGTATTTTTAGTTTGTAATTACCTTTGTCTCATATGCCTTGACCAATACACGCTACAGGTCAAGTTGCAGATGAAGTATGATGTTATTCTATCATGCACTGCGGGTTTTGAACAAATCACCACATGAGTGCGACCGTTGCATAATTCTAAGTGATCTTCAATCTCATGTGCTGATCTAAACATATCCGTTGCATCTATGGTATCTGAATCGTGAAGCTCTTGTGTGTTCCGACCCCTTGATATATAAAAATGTATTGGAATTAGCCATAATTACTCGAATACATTTGTAGTACTTATAATAGTAGAAAGACGTGAATGTATTGTACTTACAATATATCTATCTTGTAGACAGAGCAGTCTTCGGTACAGGGATTCCTTGAAGGTATCTGATTATGGTAAGCAGGATATATGCATGTAATCGTATGCATTCGTCCATTGCACGATTCTTTGTGAAAGTATGTATAATGATGCGAATCTTCAGCACACTCTCTCCTGTATTCTTTCATATCATCAAAAGCTTTGATGTTTGTTTTCAAGAATGCTTTTTCACGGCGGTTATATCGAATAAGTAGCTCTATATTGCAGACCTCAGGCTTATATAGTTGCTCACATAAAAACATGTTTTCTTCAGTGTATACCTAAGGAAGGGGAATGCGTGTATCTGCCTGTTCTTAGCCTAGAGGGGCCGAGTGAGGATGTTTTTCTAACAGAAAGCTCTGAAGGGGAGAGCTAGGATGTTTTGTTCAAAATGTCACCAGCCTTCTTTATCGTCTGAAACTGGTCGGATCATGCTTCGCTTTATGTAATAGGTAGTATGTTTCCGTTTTCCCTTGTGTTATATGTTAGCCAAGAGGTGAGTAGCCTTGCGCGGCTTTCTTTCATAGCGATTGTGATAAGTGGCTACTAAATATCCCCCCCCTTTATGAAAATGTTTATTTATGCTCAATGCTCAAGTTATGTGATGAGTGCTTATACTTCTCTGTTGAAGTTAGAGAATACTGCTGTGTCAGTTGTAGGCTGTCTAAGTGATTTCAAGCAATGTTAGCCGTTATTTTTGGTATGGTATTTATTTTTTGAAGATGTCTATTTATGCATAATTGTCAAGTTATGTGGAGAGTACTTCAAGTTATAGCTTATACTTCAGTGTTAAAATTAGAGAATACTGCTGTGTCAGTTGTAGTCTCTCTAAGTGATTTCAAGCAATGTTAGCTGTTATTTTGGTATGGTATTTCATTTGAAGGTATTTATTTATGCATAATCGTCAAGGTATGTGATGCTTCAAGCTATAGTTTATACTACAGTGTTGAAATTAGAGAATACTGCTGAGTCAGTTGTAGGCTGTCTAAGTGATTTCAAGCCATGTTAGCTGTTGGTTTTAGTATGGTAACCCTCAGTTAGTTGTAGGCAGTCTAAGTGATTTCAAATTGTGTTAGCAGTTGTTTCTACTTTCTCTACACGTACTATGTACATAGTGTATAGAGAAGGTATTGTATTCCACCCAAAATCGGATGCTGATTTTTCACTGGGAATATATATGTTTTTAGGGTCCCCTGTATAAAAAAGTCCATTTTAGAAAAAGGTTTGTGTGTGTGTCTGCATGTCTGTGTGTCTGCGTGTGTTGGTGTGTATATGTGTGTGACTGTGCAGCATAGCTCAAAAACGCAAATTCGGTCAAACTTGGTATTTAAGTTTAGTATCTTCCAGGTATGCGACCCGAAGATTTTTGAGAAAAGCCCCCCCCCCCCCAAACTACCCTTTACATGGAACGTTTTTTGGAAACATTTTAGTTCTAAAAATGGTTCTAACGATTTTGATTAGAATATCGCATATTAAAGATATTTACCTGACAAATAAAATGTATAACTTGAATTTTCTGAGTATAATCTCTGAAGACCTTTTTTATTCTGAAAAAATTGTTATAACTAGTAAACCATAAGAGATAGATAAAAGCTTACCACACAAAAATGTAGGGCACGTTAAAACACACGATTTATGTTAAATACATGATTTTTGTGGAGTGAACCCTTTTTTTTTTTTTTTTCGATATAATCATTGTTATTTGTTTCTGCTTTAAAAACGTATATTTTTCTCATACAGGAAAGTGACATAGCAGCCTGCTTTTGACTATGACTATCACTTTAACCTATGGTACTCCCTTAGTTTGCTTCTACTTACAAGGAAGCAAGTATGAAGACTATTTCTACTAGATTTTACTCGATTAGCATGAAGTAAAAAGACGTACAAGCTTTTTAACAATAATTTGTTTCATAGAGGTAGAGAAGGTCACGTGAATGGAACACATCATATTTTGGTATAGGTCTGACATTTGCGTAAATAAAAGCATTTTATATGTCTTGTGATAGTTATACGAATAATGTTTGAATGCACTAGGCGTGTAATCCAAGTATGTAATTAGCATATAGATGTAATTTCGTGAAGAATTTGTATCACACATTTCGCTACATCGTTGCAAATGGAGTTGTTATTTACATTTTTCAATTGAAGTAAAGGCATAATTGTAATTAAAATTTATTGAATTAACCGAGAATCTAATGCTCGTACTGAATAGGAGATGGTAAGGGTTGAGAAAAGTCTAATAGCCTTTTATTGTAACTTCAATTCTCTAAGCGTTACTGGCATTTTAATTGGCGTAATTGTAATTAAAATTTCTTAAATGAACCAATCATGAATCTTATACTTATGCTGGGTATGGGATTTTTGGTAGTGTTTAACGCGCACTTTAATTACTTTTGGCGTCGCAGGCTGTGATACTGGTGATACATGAATGACGATGGAGCACCAGTGGAATGGGTATGGGATGATAAAGGAATAAGAAAAGTCTAATAGCGTTTTTGTAACTTCAATTCTGTAAGCGTTATTGGCATTTTAATTGGCGTAATAGTAATTAAAGTTTTTCGAGTGTGGGATAGCTGGAATTCATTCTTGTACTGGATGCAGGGTGATAAATGAGCAAGAAAAATCTGATAGTATTTTATTGTAATCTCAATTCTTTAACCGCTATTAACATTTTAATTAGCGTAATTATAATTCAAATTTATTAAAATTAACCAATCGTGTATCTTGTATTGTGCTGGGTACGGACTGATAAAGGAATAAGAAAAGTGTTATGGCGTTTTATTGAAACTTCAATTCTCTAAGCGTTATTGGCATTTTAATTAGTGTAATTGTAATTAAAGTTTCTTGATTATTCGTGAAGTTAATTCTTGTACTGGATAGGGGATTATAAGGGAATAAAAACAGCTTTTATGTATATCGACTGTTATAATTGTGTTCTACAATCGATATTTTTTCCGTTGTTTAATTATACATAGTCGTAAAGTCATATGATTGCAACCTCGCTGAAAGTCGAATGTAGGTCCTCGTGTAAGAACGGATATTAAGATTTATAATGTTTGGAATTGCAATGGTGCTGGCATTCTCAGTGTTCGAAAGGTCTCAGGTTCAATTCCCTGTTGGGTGCCCTCTGCTCGTTGGAAACACAATCACTTCGCTGCCATATTGGTTTTGATGTGATAAGTTAGTAGGTTTTATAAAAGCAATTCTCTCTTGCTATTTTTCATTTCATATGTTGGTATTGAATAATAAAGCTTTTAACATGTTCAATCGTGTGAGTGTTATAATTCCTTGCAAAAATATTACCGCTAACGCACGTTCAATTGATATCTAATAATTTATATCAAATATTCCACTCAGTAATTTTATCGAGTTTTTTCGCCATGACAGTTGAACTATGTTTGTATATTCAGATTCCTTGTGAAAAGTTAGACTGATTTGTCATGCAAATGAGCCTTGTAGCTCTCGAATTGCCAGAGATAGAGAAATCCTACGTGTTTTTAATTAAAAGAGACTATCGAATTGAAATCAAAAGAATTTTGTATTTATGATTAGAGATTAAGATTCCTCGTGAAAAACTAGATCGATTTGATATGCAGATGAGCCTTGTAGCTCAAAAATTTAAATTCGAGTGGGCGTGGTCAATCGATTAAATTGAATTTGATCTGTGAATGTGAAAGACGATTGTTCAAGTGATTAAGAACCCTGCAAGTAAAATCTTTTAGACAGGTGGTTTGGCAAAGGGGGAGGGGGTAGTAGCCGGCAGCACATACTTTGATTGACAGGTACATGGGGAAGTTTTTAGACTGTTGTCTTGGCAAAGAGGCAGCGCTGTGTGAGTGGTCTGTCGGCTGATGTTTATCTTAAGTGTTACATATGTACATGATGTTTTACATGGGCGGCATCCTTTGAGTCCTCGGAACCCCCTTTCCTCACTACTACAATAAAACTTTTTAACTATCATATGCTAACAATTGTTTTATCGCGAACAACTCGCGAAGTACGCCGTGTGTAAAAGTTATAGTTTTTCTTTTTGGCGCTTAACCGGATAACAAATGCGGAAGTGAGGTTAACTGGAATAAAACAAAATTGCACCTTTTTTTTTTTTTTGAGCATTGGAGGCACGCCGTGAGATATCAATTCATTTCATTCACGCACCTCCTCAGTCTCATTCTCCAAGAAAGTTTCAGAAAAGAATAAAATTGAAATACTAGCATCATTGTAATCGGCATCCGCATTAAAACAGTTTTGCTCATTTTGTAGACGTTGAGGCTTCTTAAATAGCTAGATTACACGGAATCAAACAGTTTAAAGGAAACTAAGGAAAGTCCTGCGAATACTCCTTAAATTTTGTACTATCTACCACATTAAAAAGGTTGGCTTGTGCAAATTTTGAAATGTGGTATTCATCCACAATACACAAATTATTTCATTAGCCAAAACTATATTTCAGAAGAAAAAATCCTCTTAGGATAATCAAGCGTTTTGTCTTTTGTGGGCCAAATTACCCTTCAATTTTGAATCACGAAATATGTTAGTACAATAGTCTTTTCTTTTTCTGTTTATCAAATCACAAGTTGGTTGTATTTTAGTTGCTCAATACTTTGTCCAATATTACATCATACAGAACATCGATTAAACTTATATATATGTGTGTGTGTGTGTTACATTCACATAATTTTTAAGCAATACTAATGATTTTAAGAAGGTTGACATAATTAACAAGCAAGATAAGGTATATGCCATACAGAAATAAGATAATATTAGTGTTGTAACAAGCACAGTTATAAGAGAGAAGACAGCTGAAATTGTAGTCATAAAAGAGAAATCTCTCGCAAGGTTTTTGGGGAAAATAGCCAAACGCAAACCTTAGGGGAAATTGTGAAAGTTATTGAGAGTTAGCCGCTTATGTTATACAATAGGACAGCTATTGGCTCATGAAAAGAGGCGTTACTGGGAGCGCGAAAGAAAGCCAATTGGAGCAGTTTTAATGCTTAGGCAGAACGAGGGTGCTCGAATATATTCTTCAGCGACGCACTTCTCAACATAGTTTGTTTTCATGTAATGTGCAGTATCAGTTATTTTAGGTAGAACGGCTTTTAGATGTTCTCCCCCAGTATTTGGTATCACAGATGACTTATATAAGAAACGTAATACGCGAAATCTAAGTTTCACGTGTAAGTGGACGCTTAATACATTTTCAGCTAAGACCACCTTGAGGTTGTATAAAAAATTTTCGTAACAGTTTAAATAAATTGCTTAAACTAGAAGTTACAAATCTTATCTCTTAAATAGTTCCTGTTACCGTGCCCGCCCTGTTAAGAGATACTTGCTCGACGGAGGAACACAAGTAGCTGAAGAAAATATGAATAACACATAATTTACAATATAAAATAATTCAGAGATTACGTGGGGCTCGAAAATTAGGAAAAGGAACGCCAACAAAGTAGATATAGTTGGACCGAAGGCTGGATCACGGGGATGAAATACGAATGACACAGAACTTCAAGATTCCACACAGCAGAACTTCAAAAATAGGACTGCAACTGGATAGAATTTCATTCAGGAGATTGGGGCATAACACTTCAAGTTCAAAAACACACTAAGATCAAACAAATGAAAGACTAGATGAAGCCAACATTGTAACATGTTATGTATGTATTATAAAAGAATATGGATGGACTAAAGGTTGTTAGGAAACAGAAACCTTGAGGAAAAGAATGTCAGCTAAGGGGGATGATTTGGAACATCGGAGACAGAACCTGATTATAAAGTATAGTTTAATTTTAGCAATCAGCCTGCCCACGCTCCTCCCGCCGAAGTAACGAACTAGTACGAGTTCCCAACCTGCCCACGCTCCTCCCGACGTAGTAGTGAACTAAACGAGCAACCAACCTGCCCGCGCCCCTCCTGGCAAAATTATGACTTAATACGAGAAACCAACCTGCCCTACCGGCAAAACAATGAAGTAACACGAGCACCCAGCTTGCACAATCTCCTTTCCGGAGAAGTAAACAAATTTTACCAGCTACCAGCATATCCGCACTGCTCCTGAAAAGTAATAATAATTCGCCGCCAAATTTGTCTGTGCAGTTTATTAACAAGCTGAATATGAACATAACACATTTTGCGTTAATTGCGTGGTGTTATTATTGAAGTGTTAAGATAGGAGTACTGTTTCTTCCACGCCAGTTTTAAATGTCTCAGTGACGACATTTCATCGCTACAATGTTCTTTTGATGACGTTATACTAGTATTAATAAGAAAATGTATAGTAATATATTGTAAAACAAAGTAAATGCAATCCTTTATTGTTATTATTGGGCAATGGCATTCTGATGGCACCGAAATTCCGGTACAGTGAGCGGCACTGATATAATCCTGGTATTTGATAGTGTCCCTAAAAGAATTACGTGTTTTTTTGTTTTTTTTGTGTGGGTTTTTTTTTTACATGCTTCTTACAATGATAATAGTATCGAACTGAAAAGCAGTCCCTGACATACATGGTTTCATAAAGTTAATGAATGCTATTTATAAAATCTTCCTAAAAATCTAGCACAGGTTCTTAATCAGGAAAACCAGTCGTTTAAGGCAATCTTTGGTGTCTTGTATCTTATATATTGATTAATATTGCAGTTTTCAAATTGTCATAATGCTGGATTTGGACTCAGTTGGTAAAAATCTTGCATATTTTGTGAAATATATTCTCGCAAGTATGGATCTCGTTTATTTGTGGTATGCCAGCCGCACCATGAATAAATCACGTGAAGGCAAACCGCCTGCCATCTGTCGGGGAAAATGAGATGGCGAAACAGCAAACACATTCTAAAAACCAGTTCCAGGTACATATAGCTTCGTGCATCACAAGATGGCACCACAATGGAAATGTCTAACATTATTATGTTTTGTGTAATTTTAAACACTATAGTGTAATATTTGGTACTCTTTAGTTACCAAATATAGCAGAATTCAATACGCTCCTTTAATGTCCGCATTGACTTTATGATATTAGCAAAAATAGACCCACAACATCCTTGAAACAAACGGGTTAGAATTTATGGAACGCTACGTTTAATATTATGAGTAAGTTGAAATCAGAAAATTCATTTGCTTTACTCAGTGACAATATCGTAACCAATGAAGTTATGCTGAGGTGCGATTATTGCTAGTTGAAAACATATACCAATACCCCGCCAAAACGACGTGAAATACCGTCGGTTTAGGCAATGTTTGTAAGTTCCTACGGGAACAAATAATCGTAAATCGCATTAAAATATGACTAAACTAATTTTAATATGCCTTTGAGTGTTTTCATTATTTGTTGCTTAGCTTACACAAGTGCTGGAAGAAGCATTGTTCCAACAGTTTCATTGATTCGTTCTTATAGTAGAAACAGATTGAGCGATTCCTTTTCAGTAATTGGTCGTTTGTGCATCATGATTGAATTAAAACGATTCATGAATTATCCCCTTACCTCCTGGAGTTTCCTTTTTACTTTGCATTCTGTAGGGTACTTAGGCAGGGCAGGTATTGTATTCCACCCAAAAATTCGATACCGAAATTTTACTGGAAATGCACGTTCAGGGTCCCTTGTATTCAACATAAAGAATTGGAGAAGGCCCGTATAGTGCGAGTTTGTGGACACGATAACTCAAAAACGTGAAGTCGGTAAATTACCAAACTTTGTATTTAAGTGTTGTATCTTCCAAGGATATGACAGGAAGATTTTGGGGGAAACCTCTCCACTGTCCTTTACATAGGGGGAGGGGGAGTTCGGTTTCCCCTCCCCCTCAAAAATGGCTCTTAACATTTTGCTCAAAATACTGTATACTAAAGATATTTACATGTCTAAGCATTCCACCAAGGCGCGGCCTTCCTTCTGCATGACTTTTCCATTACTGGTAAACGTAAGAGATAGCCGAAAACTTACTACACAAAAATTTGGAATTTCGTTAAAACACACAATTTATGTCAATTAGAGTTGTTTGGAGGAGTTGACCATTTCTGAGATATTCCTCATTATTGTTTTCAGTTTTAAAGTACTTCAACTTTTGTTATACTGGCGATGTAAAGAAACGAATATCAATTACGGCTTTTGGCTATCGATTTACCTAGTGCACTCATTTCCTTTCTATTCATTAGTAATTAATACAACCAATTTTACTATCTTCTGCTTATCTTGATTAGCACGAAGCAGAGAGAAGTATGGGCTTTTGTAAGAACAATCTACTGCTGAATAGCTAAAAATAAAGGTCATGTTAATGGAACACAGATTTTTTCTTTTAATTTGGAAATTCTAGTAACAGACTAAAGTTGTGTGGCATCGGGACTGCTTCTCACACTCATGTCCCATATAATGGATCAGTAGAGGAACTGAGTTTAATTACAGTTTACATACTGATTAGTCCTAATTTGCTACATAAAAAAATTTCAGATTCTGTCGGTTTGATCACTGTCGTTTTGAGGGTTGTATTATGACACCATTTATACATGACCTTACCACAACTGAGTGCAAAGTTTCTATTGCGATAAACGGGAGAATGCCCTTAAAATACTATAAAATGAGGATAAAATGCTAAATACATAATTTAATTTGAATGTACGATACTTGAGCCAGTATTACGTTATGCATGTACGTGTACAACATCAATGCATAAAATTAAGAGACAGTCCTTTGTTTTCAGATTTTATATTTTCAAAGCATTGGGTATACAAAATATTTTATTCCCTATTCAAGATAATGCATATTCTTTTCACCAACCAAAACAAAAAAAAACAAAAAAATAGAAACTGATTTTCTCGTTTGGCGCTATTTGCGTTATTTTGTTACGATCTTCAGCAATGAAGATTTGTAACTTGTCCTTTCTCTTTTAACATCCTCTTGTGAAGTGCGACTTTGACCTTATCTGCAACTGTTAGTTTGATGCCTTTTCCTTTGAAGCACACTAGTTTATTGTCGATTATTTTGCACGTGTCTGCAGACTTTCGACAAACTATTGTACACAACAAGAGATAAAAGTAAACCACTCATAAAGGTTTTATAAACCATGTTATGGGACATGGTCATAGAAAAGAAATAATAATAAACAGGATGGGCATTTATATTTGGTTACGTTCACAAGCATATGTTACTGCATAGCGGTAGTCAAGAGTGATTGAATAAATTGGATGAAGGGAGCAAAACATAAAAGGTAATTTGCTTTCGTAGCTATAGGTGTTCTAACTGTAGTAATATTTCCTATTGCTTTTATTATAGTTGGTAATTTTGAGAAGAGTTGGCACCCCAAAATGTATTCCCCTTTTGACAATATAGTTAGTTTTTATTATTAGTTTAATATTTGCAATCTAATGAATAGGTAGCGTTTGCGTTTTATTGAATACGCTAACCACCAGATCAGCGGACTTGAATACTGTGGGATATTTCTCGTTTTAAACCACTAAAACGATACCAATGCTATTTGTTAAAACTATCACGAACACTTTGGACGCACTCTCCCGTTCTTACTGGCCATATTCGTCTGTCGCAATAAGACCTCTGTAGTCGAACGGCGTAAAATAAAAGATAGAACACAAGAAAACATAAATAATTTAATTTCTTCGCACTGAGGAGAAAAAACTCTTTATAGTTTAGTGAAAAATGTTGGTATCTAGGGCACGTAATTTTTAATGGGTAGGACTGTGTTCACGCTGTCCCGTTAATAATTGCCTTTTGAAAATTATTCAACACAATTAGGCTGAGCGATTTATACGAAATTGATTATTTCACTGTCTGCTATCCTAGGGCGCAATTCGTTGATCAATCGTCTCCTTACCTCTACTGGTGTAAGTGAAGATGCTTTGTATTACGGGTTGAAACAAGTGATGGGCAAACCGAATGTTTTACACACAACAATGGTAAATGAAACACGAGTTTTCACGATACCATTCGCATAAACAAGGTTAATTGTCGAAATAAAAGAGTCCAATTGACGCAAGCTGGCATTTAGTAGTAAACTAGAACTTTTCCAGTCAGCCTGTTGTTGCGAGACAATTTTGCTGTTGAAACTCTAACGCTGTTTTTTCTCTTTACATATGCCGTACATAATTGTTCTAGTTTTGCGTTTGTAAAGCCGAAGTGAAGTATTTGTTCCGAACGTTTGTTTTTATAATAATACTTCATCTGGTGAGAGAAAATCGAGGTTGAACGAGGGTAACCCTGAATAATCCAGCCCCAGAATTCACATTGGTGTAAACTTAGAATATGTTATTTTGAACAGAAAAGAGCAAATTGGGATCTTTAATTCTTCTTTCAAAAACACAAGTGTTTATATAACACACAGAATATTAATCAAAACAGTTTGTGGGGATCTTGCCTGCAGGTATAAGAAATACATTTAACCGTCAGACATGTATCGTAATGCTAAAACTTGATTTCTAATTTTATACGCGATTTTTTTGGTAGTGTTTGACGTCCGCTTTTACTGCTCTGGCACCGCAGGCGATGACACTGATGATACATGAAGTTGATGGAATATGATGGCGGGGGATATTGGAGAAAACCCGCCCCTACTCCGCTTTGTCCACCACAAATCTCACATGCGGTCGCTTGGGATCGAACCTGGGCCGTCTATGTGGGAGGCGAATGGCGCGGCCTGTTTATACGCATCATTTGTAATAAAAGTATTTATTTTAGCTATGACCCAACACATTCTTACCAGAGGAACAGGAAATTTTCAGTTTCTATCCATTCTCTGATTCTTGTTACAACTATAGTGACCATGCTGTAGAGGTGCTATTTCTGTCAATGTTATTGTGCAAAGGTTGGATCGGCGAGGACAACAAGGTTTGCCCTGTAACATTATTGTTCCCGGTCCATGTCACTATTTTCCCATTTTAATGCCAAATCTGATGGAGTTTCTGAAAAACGAGTTCCACTTTTAGCTTCATGTCAAATGAGGGCCTAGCATCTTACTTATCGACCAAGAGGCCCAAAATCTATTAAGTGTTTCTGCTTAAATGCATTTACCTTTATAATACAAAAGTAATTAATACTACTACTAATAATAATAGCAGTAGTAATCACTTACCTTTATATTCTTTTCGTCAGTGATTTGTCTTCAATTCTTCTACTTTTCAATATAGAGAATTATTTTAAAATGAGTATAAAATTTGTACCCATTTTACGCTTCATGTTGTACATACATCAAACATTCAGTTAGTATTTTTCCTATAAAAAACTAATTTTCAGGGCTTTGGCCTTTAATATACATTCTTCTTTCATGTCACTGGAAACCTTACATAAAGTAGTTGAAGGCGATCAGGCTTCTAATGTTCTTCGTAGCATATTACCAATTCGCCGTTTTGCATTTAATGGTTTGTTTTGTTTCTTCACTGCAAAAGCTCAGAAATTTACCTCCAGTATTATTTCCGAATCTCCTTTGCTGGACTTTGTTAATAATTTCAGCAATTATCTTAATACGCATTCCAGAACTTTCATTTCTTGATTCAAGTGTAACAATTTTTCAGCATAAGCAGCAATTAAATGAATAATCATTTATCCACATGATTATGATACAATGTCTTTTCTTAGTATAGCCATAGTTCCTTGATTCTGTTGGCGTTGAACATTTTATTCAGAAATTGTAGGTATAGAAATGTATAGCTTGCAGGGTAAGCTTCACAGCTTTGTAGTACACACACTGGTCTGGCATTGATACGACAAAATGCTCAAAATCTGATATTGAAGCCATACATTTTATTATTTACATTGTTTTTTTTTTGGGGGGGGAGGGGTATAATTTGACATTAGAAATCGATAGTGGAAGTTGTGTTCCAGCATTTGTTATACGGTACCCTAGGTAGTTCAGCCTGGAATTTCCTTTGTTCTAGAAAGACACTGCACTGGTGTTCCTTCTATTTAATAGGCTTCATAGATCTTTTCAGAAATATCTAAGACGACAAACGGATTTAGCGAACTGCATTGTGCAAACCTATGCATAGTTTTAAATGAACTTAAATTCCAGTCATTAAATTCACCCGGCCAATGCGATTCAGACTCCCATATCTTCAGAGAGAGTGCATTCGCAAGTCAACGCTTGCTGTAGCTGGCTGCCGCGCATTCTCTTCTGCTTCACGCGTCCTTTCATAGATAGCAGGAGAAATGATATTATTTGAATTTAGAATTAATTTAACATTTCTTGAATAAATGCAGTAATGTTTGTAAAAATGTTTTATCCAATATTGTCAAGAAACTTAATAAAAATATCAAGGACCACATAACAGTTCTTACTGTGGATTCTGCTGAGTTTGTCAGGACATTGAACAAGGCAGGCGGAGTACAGAATGCTGCAATAATGCTTTAAAAGGAGTGAAAAGAGAGTCCTCGGCATACTTACCTGGCGTAGGGGTTACCGTGATCAGTAAGGCGGTTCCCCCAGGTTGAGGCCCTTCCATTGCACATCGGTTGGGCTGACCCCTGCGATTGCCCCAAATGCGGGTAACTCGGGCGCGTAATTTTTGGTAGTCGGGACTGCGTTCGCGCTGTCCCGAAATAATTCTACTCTATTGATATACTAATCTAATAGTGCTAAATGTTCGTTATAAAAGTGGAGATTTGATTACTGAATTATCAGTTGTTTAATGTCTACTTACGCAACAAATTTTTAATGTGATGGCTATGCACTTTGATAATTGCCTAACTTATTCTCCTTTTGATTTACTGTTTCTCTACTAGAAGTAAACAATGCATTATTTTGTGACTGCGCTTTCATCTTTGAACTTGTAATTAGATGGAAGAACTTCATGGACGTTATTATATTGAGATATTTAATCCATAGTTTAGGTTGGCGTCTTCAGGAGCAGAAGGAACTGAGAAGTGTTTGCAGGTTACACACTTTTAAGTTTGGTATCTTCCATGCATGCGACACGATTTTCAAGAAAATTCCCCCACCCCAAACAACATTTTACATAGAAAACATTTCGAAAACGTTGATTTTCTCAAAAATGGTTCTCACAATTTTGATTAACATATCTTAAACTTAAGATATTTACATTTGAAACAAAATGTGTATCTGGAATTTTCTAAGACCTCATTCTGGATGATTTTTACTGACTTTTGCAAATCTGGTAAACCGTAAGAGATAGATTAAAACTTTTACACAAAAAATCTGACGTGTTCCATTCACACGACTTTCTCTACATCTCTGCACCAAAGTATTCTTAAAAAGCTAATGCTTCTATTTACTTAATGCTAATCGAGAAACAATTAACAAAAATAGTTTTATTACTTACCTCCTTGTACGTAGAAGCGAAATATGAGAGTAGCATAGGTAGTCAAAAGCTGGTGACTGAAGTTCTTTTGTTTGTATGAACAGCGAGTTGACAAATTCCTGTATGAGAAAAGTATACGTTTTTCAAAACTAAAACCAAAAACAAGCAACATCTAAATAAGGATCAACTCCACGTAAGAAATGTATATTATTTAAATTGTGTTTTAACTTGCTCTACATTTTTTGTGTGGTAAGTTTTTGTCCATCTGTTACAGTTTAGCAGTTATGCATTATTCCGTAAAATGCATCCAGAATAAAGAAATTTTCAGAGGCTATTCCCAGAAAATTCAAGATATACCTTTTATTTGCCATGTAAATATCTTTAAAAATCAATATTTTAATCAAAACCTTTAGTGCCATTTTTGAGAAAATCAAAACTTTCGAAAAAAGTTCCATGTAAAGGATAGTTTGGGGTGGGGGATTTTCTTCAAAATCTTCGTCTCGCATCCTTGGAAGATATCAAACCTAAATACCAAGTTTAGTTTTTAACGGACTTTTCGTTTTTGAGCTATTCTGTCCACACACACACAGATTGACAGAAACACGGACATTTTTCTAAAAAATTTTTTTTGGATTCAGCGGGTCTCAAAACATTTATTTCCGGTGAAATCTCGGTATTGAATTTTTGGGTGCAATACAATATCTTCTCTATAGTATATGTAGAGACAGTAAAAATATAGATCACGATAAAACACACAATTTCTGTCATATACATTTTTACTTTCTCTAGCTCCATATGTACAATGTGCATAGGGATAGAGAAGGTATTGTAATGCACCCAAAAATTCAATACCAAGATTTCACCGGAAATATATGCTTTGAGTCTCCTGAGCCCGAAAAAAACACTTAAAAAATCTGATGTAATCCATTCACATGACTTTCTCTATATCTCTGCAGAAAATTTTTGTTAAAAAGTTTATGCTTTTATTTACTTCATGCTAAGTGGGAAAAAATTAGCAGAAATAGTCTTATTACTTGCTTCCCTGTAAGTAGAAGCGAGATAAGGGAGTAACGTAGGTTAAAGTGAAGCAAAAGATGGTTGCTATGTGACTGAAGTTCCTTTGTTTGTATGGACAGCAATTGTTAGATTCCTGTATGAGAGAATTTTCAGTTTTAAAGCTGAAACCAAAAACAAGGCGTATCTCAAAAGCGATCAACTCCACGAAAAAATTGTATATAACATAAATTGTGTGTTTCAATGTGCTCTGTTTTTTGTGTGGTACGTTTTGTCTATCTGTTACAGTTTACCAGTTACACAAAATTCCGTAAAATTCATCCAGAATAAAGTAGTTTTCAGAGGTTATTCCCAGAATATTCAAGATATACATTTTATTTGTCAGGTAATATATTTAATATATGAGATTTTAATCAACATCGTCGTTAACAATTTTTTAGAAAATAAAAATTTTTGAAAATTTTTCCATGTGAAGGGTAGTTGGGGTGGGGGGATTTTTCTGAAAATCTTCGTGTCGCATCCTTGGGAGATATGGAATTTAAATACCAAGTTTGGTACTTAACGGTCTTTTCGTTTTTGAGTTCTGCTGCCCACAGATATACCCACATACACACGGACAGCCAGACACACACATTGCCATTTTTCTAAAAATGCTTTTTACTTTCTCCATACGCACTACGGAACTTTTTTCGAAAATTTTGATTTTCTCAAAAATGGCTCTAACGATTTTGATTAAAATTTCATATATTAAACATATTTACCTGACAAATAAAATGTATATCTTGAATTTTCTGGGAATAGCCTCTGAAGAGTAGTTTATTCTGAATGAATTTTACTAGATTTTGAATAACTGCTAAACCGTAAGAGATGGACAAAAACTTACTCCACAAAAAATGTAGAGCACATTAAAACACACAATTTATGTTAAATACATTTTTTCGTGGAGTTCGTCGTTTTTGTGACATTCCTTATTTTTGGTTTCTGCTATGAAAAACGTATACTTTTCTCATACAGGAACTTGTCAACTCCTATCCATATAGACAAAGGAACTTCATTGTCACAGCAACCAGCTTTTAACTATCACTTTAACCTACAGTTGTCCCTTATTTCGCTTCTACTTACAAGGAAGCGAGTAATTAGACTATTTCTGCTATTTTTTTCTGATTAGCACAAAGTATATAAAAGTATAAGCTTTTTAAGAATAATTTGTTGCGGATATGGAGAAAGTCATGTGAAAGGTACACATCAGATTTTTTTGGTTTCAGGTGGTCTCAAAAGCTTGTGCTTCTATTTACTTAATACTAATCGAGAAAAAATCAGCAGAAATAGTCCTATTGTTTGCTTCCTTGTAAGCAGAAGCGAAATAAGGGAGCCATTTTGGTTAAAATGACAGTCAAAAGTTGGTTGCTATTGAATGAAATTCCTTTGTTTGTATGGACAGGAACTGTTAAATTCCTGTACAAGTTTTTTGAAGCTGAAACCAAAAACAAGAAGTATCTCAAAAATGATCACCTCCACCAAAAAAATGTATATAAGATAAATTGTGTGTTTTAAGGTGCTCTACATTTTATGTGTAGGTATTTGTCTACCTCTAGTAGTTACGGAAAATTCCGTAAAATTGGTCCAGAATAAAGCAGTCTTCAGAGGCTATTCCTAGAAAATTCAAGATATACATTTTATTTTCTTAAAAATGGCTCTAACAATTTTGATTAAAGTCCTGTATATTAAAGTTATTTATGTCCAAAATAAAATGTATATCTCGAACTTTTTGGGAATAGCCTCGTAAGACCTCTTTATTCTGGATGAATTTTGCTGAATTTTGCATAACTGCTAAACCGTAAAAGTTAGAAAAAGCTCACTACACAAAAAATGCACATTACGACAAAACACATACGATTTATGTCCTTTACGTTTTTGTTCTGGAGGTAACCGCTTCCCAGATATTCCTTGTTAGTGGTTTCAATTGTGAAGTACTTAAACTTTTCTCAGACAGGAAGTTCCGTTTTTCTTTTGTTCTACTCCTGGCCAAGCAAAGAATTGATTTGCAATCACAATCGCATAGCGATGGCTTTTAAAACATTTGACAATTACTTTAGCATAGCGCATTCCCTTATTCCCTTCTACTTATAAGGAAGTAAGTAATAAGAACATTTTGCTAATATTTATCTCGATTAGCATTGTTTACAAAGAAGAATAACCTTTTGCAGGAGAATAGAGCAGCTAGAGAAAGTCATGTGAATGTAACACATCAGATTTTTTTCGTGGAGTTTTTTTTTTATATTCTTTGTTATTGGTTTCAGCTTTAAAATACTGAATACCTTTCTCATACAGGAATTTGTCAACTCCTGTCCATACAAACAAAGGAACTTCAATCACATAGCAACCAGCTTTTGACTGTCACTTTAACCTATGTTACTATGTTACTATTTACAAGGAAGCAAGTAATACGACTATTTCTGCTAATTTTTTCTCGATTTGGCATGAAGTAAATAGAAGCATAAACTTTTTAACAATAATTTGTTGCAGAGATAGTCATATGAATGGAACACATAAGTTTTTTTGTTTTTTGAGTTATTTGTTTATAGACACCCAAGACCTTTTTTAAAGACTACCCTTTTTTTACTCAAGGGACCTAAAAATATATATATATATATATTTCCAGTAAAATCTTTTGTTTTTCACTTTCGCTGTAAGCTATTTACCTGACCGGACATTTAAAACGCTTCAATTATTGCGATAATAGTCGTAATGTATTATCTAACAGTCCAAACAGTGCGTGTGCAGTGTGATTGGGATTCACGTCATATAAGCCTAAAAAAGCTCCAATAATTTTGCATTTGAAGATACAGACCTCATAATAGAAAACTGCTTTGAGAGATATCAGTTGTATTGTGTGAGAATCAATATATTTTGCTGTTTCTGTATGTTTCATGTGAAATTGTATTTATTTTTCGAGTAACCGCTGAACACTAATGCAATTCTTCCATATTGATTCTCAATTTCATCAGAACTGCTAGAGAACACTGAGTTAATATCTTCTTTGAAATTACCTTGATTATTTGACGAAACACTTCCATCAAGTCCTTGTTTTCCTTAAATACAGTAGCCCTAATGTTTCATAAAAATCCTATTTAAACATACATTTTCATTAAATATCTTGCATATTCTTTTCGAGATGCTTCAGATGAAATAGACATTTTAAATGCTGCGTCGAATCTCCATGTTTATGAAAAGCTCACAATATCTCCAAAACCTGCCGTATTCCAAATAGTTTTATTTGCTCCTAATAAGTCCAACAGAAAATCCCCCCCCCCACGTAACATGTATTTTTTTTTATTTATTTAGACATTGATGATTGGGGAGTGGGCCAATTAAATATTAACAAGTACTTTTCGTCTAATCCCCCCCTCATCGTGAGAATGGCATTTCTATTACACTGCAAACCACATTGTTAATTGACTTCATTACTAAAAACCACTGAAAACATTGGTTTAATGAAATGAAATTAATTTAAAAATATATCAGAAATGACTTTAGGTTTCGCAGACCAAAACTTAAAAATTCGCACCACACAACTAAGCACACAGTAAAACACACACAGTATTACTATCATCCAGGAACGTTAACAAATAAACTTCTTTTTTAATCGAAACAAGTGAAGGCAAACCGCCTGCCATCTAGCGGGAAAATGTAGGGAGTTGTGAATAAAGAGCTACCTCCTTCAATAGCCCGTTTAGCAGGTTTCATGTTTGCGTTACAAGATGGCAGCACAGTGGTAATCTCTGTCATTAATACATTTTCTGCAATTTTAATTATCATACATGCAATATAGGGTATTCTTTAGTTACAAAAGACCAGAATTAACTATAGTCCTTGAATATCCGCAGTACTTTTTGGATATTATCAATAATAGACTTACGACATCGCTGAGACAAACGTGTCGGAACGAAATGAACTCTACGGTTAATGTTATAAGAAATTCAAAGCACTATTCTTTGTTAGCTTTGCGCAGTGGCAATATCGTAACCAATGAAGTAATACTGAGGTGCGATTATTGCTAGTTGAAAACTTATACCAATACCCCGCCAAAACGACGTGAAATATCGTCGGTTTAGGCAATTTTTGTAAGTTCCTACGGGAACACATAATCGCTTATCAGCATACTATTATATATTTTATGTACATATGGAATGGTTAAAATCATTTTCTGAAAACTGATATTCCAGCCAGTCAGATTATCTTGAGTGAATGAGACTTAATACCACCCGGCCCAATATTCAGTTTAATTCATCCTTACTGAATTCATTAAGTTGAATAATTGGTTGTGCGTTTGTGTTGCATACGTTTCATGATAGACCCCAATGCTTACTGGGCTTCGTTTTTACTTTACATAGCACAGTGTACATAAGTAGGGAAGGAAGTGCACTCCACCCATAAATTCGATAATCAGATTTCACCGAAAATACACAATTACCGGTCCTCTAGGTCTGTTTTACAGTTAATGTTATGATAAACTTGGTATTTATGTTTGGTATTTTCCAAGGATGCTACACGAAGATTTTGAGGAAATTTTTTGGTGCAATACAATACCTTATCTATACACTATGTACACAGTACGTATAGAGAAAGTAAAACATGACAAATTGTGTGACGGGTAAAGTGTGGTGTTGAGGACTAAATGGCAAACACCTTCAACAAACAAGTTTGGCAGGATACATATAACTTCGTTTTGCGTTACAAGATGGCAGCACGTTGGAAATGTATGAAATTATTATATTTTGTGAGATTTTAATCATCATACAGGTAATATAGGATATTCTTTGGTTACAGAACAAGAGGATTCAAAATGGTCGTTTAATATCAGCCAAGATTTGTGGATATTAGGAATAACAGGCCCACAACATCGTTGAAACAAGCAGGTTAGTATGCACTGTTGTTTGCGTTTTTTTGTTATCAGTTACTTCAAAGCATTGAAATACATTAGCTTTTCCATTATCCCCTAATGCTCTATGCCTGCGAAGTGTGGGGTATGGCAGCAGACTCCTGGCTTCTCTGGTTACAGCGGGTACAGAATAGAGGACTCCGGTCCTTATATTCTGTATGTCGACGTTTCCCTTTCAGGCTACTACATGAAGCTTCGGCCCTCCCATATGTGGAAGATGTTATTATTAGGCGCCGGGCTCAAAAATTATTCGCCAGATTGCGCGAACATGAGAACGCACTTGTCAGATCTCTTGGGGAGTACTTACCCTCTGAACGCCGAAAGAGGCGCTTCCGGGTTCCCCGCATGGCTTGTGGGCAACCCCGGTAACAACGGCTATAAACCAGCCAACAGCGTAATAGCTGAACAAAGCACTCCCCCCTCACAACGGGAGAGGTCTATCAAAATACACCACCATATTTAAATAAAATAAACACCAGCGGAGCAGAGGAAAGGATGTTGCTCCTGAAAATGCAACCGCTCGATGAGCCTACCAGCGCTACCTCCTTAACACCAACACTCGAAACCTCAAAATAAAACCTCAACCTTCACCTCATTCATGTGGTTAAACCCTTACCAGGGTAGGTACACAGCAACAACACCCAGGCTCACCACGAGCCTACCAGACACGCACGCACGCAATACATTAGCTTTGCGCAGTGGGAATATTGTAACCAATGAAGTTATACTGAGGTGCGATTATTGCTAGTTGAAAACTTTTACCAATACCCCGCCAGACCAACGTGAAATATCGTCGGTTTAGGCAACTTTTGAAAGTTCCTAAGGGAACAAATAATCGAATTATGTAGCTCTTCCGTTTATTGTCGCCCTCCGTGGTGTAATGGCTACCATACTGACTTCATATACCCGAGGTCGTGGGTTCAAAACCGGCGGAGTACGATGGATTTTTTCGAGCGTAAAAATCCTTAGCATGGGAAGTAAAGCTTTCGGAAGGGAAGTAAAGCCGTGGGTACCGTGTCGTAGATTTACGGCACGTAAAAGAACCTCAAGCCTGATAGACCTCTGAGCAAAATTAAGCGGTCTTTCACGCCCAGTTTAAAATGGGACGCTGAGAACCACTGCAGTTAAAGAGCGTCCATAAATAAAACGCCATTTCATTTTCTTCCGTTTAATGTTTGTTCTCAAAAATGTTTCTTTGCGCTTATTACTTAGGAGAATTGGGCCAATACGATGTCAGTAAAATTATGCCATTAATATAACATGCTTCGATTCATACGATTCATGAATTATCTCCTTGTCTACTGGGGCATTCATTTTATTCGCGATTCTTAATCGTCGATGGAGTATGACGTCATCCCTGAGTGGTTACTTACTTGAAGCCACAGTGCTCTCTGGAGATAGGCTGGTATGAATCCCGGAGTTGACACTGTCGAATCCATCGACTCCGAACATGCTAAACAGTACTTCTTTCAACGCAACCCTGTACATGTCGTGCAAATCATGTGGTGTGGAACCATTTTCAGGCACCGGACATAGTTGTACGTCTGTTAACCGAGCAGGTCATTTCGCGAAATTAATGAAAGAAATTGTTAAAATTTGAATGATGCTCAAAATGGGCCTGTAGTCCTTGGAGCTTAAGAGTTAGCTATCTGACATTCGTCGTCTTAGATAAGGCAACATCTTGAAAAATCACATAACCAGATGAGATTCGAACCAGGACCTCTTGAATGTGAGGCCTACGTACTCCTCATTAATAGAGCTAAACATTTAATACATGCGCGCGGGCACACACACACACATTTTGCTGTAGGTGTGAAAAGATGCACAGGCTAAAGCGACAGATAGATGTTAAAAAAGAACGCCGCTATGAACTCCGTGCTCTTTAAATGACTACGAGGAAGTAAATAAAAGTCGATTTCCAATTAAAATGTATAAGTATTGAAAAAAATCTGATGTGTACCATTCACATGACTTTCTTCATATCCCTGCAACAAATTATTCTTAAAAAGCTTATACTTTTATTTACTTTATGCTAATCAGAAAAAAATAGCAGAAATAGTCTAATTACTCGCTTCCTTGTAAGTAGAAGCGAAATAAGGGACAACTGTAGGTTAAAGTGATAGTCAAAAGCTATGTCAATGAACTTCCTTTGTCTATATGGATAGGAGTGGACAAGTTCCTGTATGAGAAAGGTATACGTTTTTCATAGCAGAAACCAAAAATAAGGAATGTCACAAAAACGACGAACTCCACGAAAAAATGTATATAACATAAATTGTGTGTTTTGATGTGCTCTACATTTTTTTGTGTAGTAAGTTTTTGTCCACCTCTTACGGTTTAGCAGTTATTCAAAATTTAGTAAAATGCATTCAGAATAAACTACTCTTCAGAGGCTATTCCACGAAAATTCAAGATATACATTTTATTTGTCAGGTAAATATGTGTAATATACGAAATTTTAATCAAAATCGTTAGAGCCATTTTTGGGAAAATCAAAATTTTCGAAATAAAAGTTCCATGTAAAGGGTAGTTGGGTGTGGGGGATTTTTCTCAAAATCTTCGTGTCGCATCCCTGGAAGATACTAAACTTAAATACCAAGTTTGGTATTTTACCGACTTTTCGTTTTTGAGTTATCGTGTTCACAGACACACGGACACACACACACACACACACACACACACACACACACACACAGAGACCTTTTTGTGAAAATGCTTTTTTTGGATATTGGGGAACCTAAAACATATATTTCCGGTGAAATCTCGGTATCGAATTTTTGTGGAGTGCAATACTTTCTCTATACACTATGTACATAGTGCGTATGGAGAAAGTAAAAAAAGTGCACCAATAACAGGATATAACGGAAACAGTTAACACTAAAAATGTTCAAAATATCTTCCATGTAAAGGATAATTGAGTGTCGGAGATTTTTTAACTCTTAATGACGCATCCCAGGAATATACTAAGCTTAAATACCAAGTTTGGCATTAAAGGAATTTGCGTTTAGGATTTTTGTTATTCACACACACACAGACTTTTTTCTAAAAATGTTTGTTACTTTCTGTATCCCGTGTGTGCATACAATGTAAATAGTAGCTAGAGAAGCTATTGTATTCCATCCAAAAATCTGATGTCGAGATTTCACCGGAAATATGCTTTGAGGTCCCCTGAGTCCAAAAAACAATTTTTAGAAAAAAGTCCATGTGTGTGTGGACAGTATATTTCATAAACGAAAACACGTTAAATATTATGTTGTTCTTCCAAGGAGATGCGACACGAAGATTTTCGGAAAAACCCCACTCTAGACTACCTTTTATATGGAAAACGTTTTGAATTGTTTTTTTTAAAATGGTCTAATGATTTTGCTTAAAATGTCGTATACTTAAGATATTTACGTCTAAAATAAAATGTATATCTTGAATTTTCTGAGAATAGCCTTTTAAGACATCTTTATTCTAGATGAATTTTGCATAAGTGCTAAACCGAAAGTGATAGACAAAAACTTACTTCATCAAAACACATAAGTTGTCATATATATTTTTATGGGGCGTGCCGTTTTAGTAATATGCCTTGTTATTGGTTTCAAATTTTAAACTACGTAACTTTATTCAAATGGTAAGTCTCCTTTCGTTTCATCTGTCTTGTTTTACTGCTGTCTGCAAAAAACCGCACTTCAATTATTTCACTTAGCGACTAGCTTTTAAAAGGTTTGACTATTGCTTTAGCCTAGTGTATTCCCTTACTTCCCTTCTGCTTACAAGGGAGTACGTAATAAAATCATGTCTGCTAACGTTGATCAGCATGATCAAGAAAAATCTTTTTTAAGAATAGTTTAGAAGAAAGTCATGTCAATGGAGCACATATTTTTTTTTTTTTTTTTTTGTACCAAGGGCGTCTCAAATCTCGTATTTCCAGTGATATACCGATATCAATTTTGGATAGAATGCAATCAACTCCCAACCTTTGTATGTGGTAGAAAAAGTAAAAGACAACACTTCACATCACGTAAGTATATCTACAGCATATTTTTTTTCACACAGCCCTTCCTTTGCAAAACGAATTTTTATATGTTATAACAAAAGATAGCGTGCGGAAGAGGGAGTCGACACCAGAACCGAGAGCATCGGTTCCCGGGTGTCAAAGTATCGACCCTTCACGATACCATTCGCGGCCCATCTCTAGTGCTCTCTACTGGGATAAAGCCGAAAAGAAAGCTGTGACAGCAAGTTCTGCTAGTACTGGCTCGCGGAAGGAAAAATCTGACATGTTGCATTCACATGACTTTCTCTACATCTCTGTAACAAATTACTCTTAAAAAGCTTTTGCTTCTATTTACCTCATGCTTATCGATAAAAAATTAACAGAAATAGGCTTATTACTTGTTTTCTTGTAAGTAGAAGCGAAATAAGGGAGTACCACAGGTTAAAGTGATACTCAAAAGCTGATTGCTATGTGACTGAAGTTCCTTTGTATGGACAGGAGTTGACAAATTCCTGTATGAGAAAAGTTTAAGTTTTTAAGGCTGAAACCAATAACAAAGAATGTCTCAAATACGATTAACTCCACGAAAAAAAAAGTACATTACATATATTGTGTGCTTTATCGTGATCTACATTTTTTGTGTAGTTAGTTTTTGTCTATCTCTTGCGGTTTACCAGTTACGAAAATTTCAATAAAATTACCCAGAATAAAGAGGTCTTTAGAGGCTATTCCCAGAAAATCTAAGATATACATTTTATTTGGCATGTAAATATTCTAAATAGGTATAAGGGGTGGGGAATTTTCTTGAAAATCTTCGTGTCACATCCTTGGACTTAAATACCCAGTTTGGTATTTAACGGTATTTTCGGTTTTAAGCTATGCTGTCCACACACACACACACACATACACACCTTTTTCCAAAAAAATTTTTTTTTTTTTTTGGATTCAGGGCAACCCAAAACATGTATTTCCGGTGAAATCTCGGTATCGAATTTTTGTGTGGAATACAATACCATCTATATGCACTATGTACGTAATGTGTGTAGACAAAGTAAAAAACAAAGAAACAAATCAAAGCGCCCTGAATGTGGTCTGTGATTGTATTGCTAATAAACAAGCCTGCCTACGGTATTCTGCTACGTTAATGTTTTAAACTTTTAATTGCTCTAAAAATAAACAATGAATATGATAATGAACAACTTAATTGTATTAACAATTTTATTATGTTTATGAAAGATATGAATGCTTATATTATTTGCAGGGACTACGCAAGAAAATGGATGAGGCATACATTTTAATTGTTTTCCATTTGGTTAATTATTTCTAAAAAACCCAAATGGAAAAATATAAAGTTGTGTTGTACCTAGTTGATAGAAAATACGTTTATTGTAGATGACAATGAATTTAAAGTCATCAGGAACATAACCTCTGATGTATAGTTTTTTTTTTTTTTTTCAAAACATGAAGGCCCTCAAACGGGACCGCTCCCTCCTACCACTGGATAATAGCAAACAAAAGACAAATCTGTACTAGGGGTGAAAGGCAACGTAGTAGCAACAGCGAGGGTTGGTTTTCAGCCGTTCATGCCCTAACCCCTAAACAGAAAAAACGCAAACCCTGACTTCAAAGTCAGGCGTCTTTAGAAGAAGAGTGGGGCAGGCCACGTCCATAATGCAGCCTTGGAAAGGACATACTCAAATGTTCACTGATCAGATGAGAAACAGTCGTCTTCAGTAGTGTAGTGGTTACCATTGCTAGCCTCATATACCCAAAGTCGCGGGATCAAACCCGCCAGAGGACGAAAATGCTTAGCATGCTTCCTTCGGAAAGGAAGTAAAGCCGTTGCTTCCTTGTCGGAGATTTACGGCACGTTAAAAATCTCAAGCCTGATAAAGGAGCATCTGAGCAAAATTAAGCGGTCTTACACGCCCAATATAGAATGGGACACTGAGAACCTCAGTAGATACAGGATGTCTATAAATAAAAACTCCATTTCCATTTGAAGGAAACAGATTATCAACCGAATGTTTAGAAAGAACTGACTATTGTTTTCTGTTCTCATTTCTTTGACAGCATTAAAATATTAGAAAAGGTTGAGGAGACTGAGAAATATTATTTCGTCAAAAAGTAAACATGTAAACTGGTTATAATGTAGTTATAATGTGTGAAAAACCCCGTCTTTGCTTAAAATAGTTGGCAACCGTAGCAAGGTTGGCATCGGCACAGCTTCTCACTCAGCAGGCCCGTAGAGAGTCAGCAGAGGAACTTAAAAGTTTAATTAATGGATCGTCCAAATTTAAAGAAATTTCACATTATGTCGGTTTGATCGCCGCCTTCGTAGTAGTTACGTCAGGACGCCATTTAAACCTGTACCACAACTGACACAGCAGTTTGTATTGTGTTTAACGGGAGAATGCACTTAAAATGTCATAAAATGAAAATGTGGGAGACAAAAATCTGATGTGTTCCATTCACATGACTTTCTCTACATTTCTACAATAAACTATTGTTAAAAAGCTTATTCTTTTAATATAATAAGCTAATCGAGCACAAATTAGCAGAGAAGGTCTTATTACTTGCTTCATTGTAAGTAGAACGGAAGTAAGGGAGTACCATAGGCTAAATCGATAGTTAAATATTTTAAAAAATTGTTGCTATTTGAATGAAATACCTTTGTATGGACAGGAGCTGAGAAAAGTAAAGTATTTTAAAGGTGAAACTAATAACAAGGAATATCTCATAAACGTCAATTTCACGAAAAAAAATAATTGTAACATAAATTGTTGTATGCTCTTTATTTTTTTGTGTGGTAAGTTTTTATCTCTCTCTTATTGTTTACCAGCTATGCAAAATTCGTCCGGAATAAAGATGTCTTCAGATGCTATTTCCAGAAAATTGAAGATATACACTTTATTTATCATGTAAATACCTTAGATATAGAGATTTAAATCAAAATCGTTAGAGTCATTTTTGAGAAAACCAAAAATTTCGACATTTTTCCACGTAAAGGATAATAGGAATTGGGGTGGGGGGTTCTGGAAAATCTTCGTGTCGCATCCATGGAAGACGCTCAACTTAAATACCAAGTTTGGTATTAGTCTTTTCGTTTTTGAGCTATGCTGTCCACAGACCACACACTCACACGGTCCTTTTTTCTGAAAATACTTTTTTTTTTTCAGGGGGCTCTTAAACATGTATGTATTTCCAATGAAATCTCGGTAGATATCGAATTTTTGGGTGCATTACAATACCCTCTCCATGTGTACAGAAAGTAAAAAGCTCAACATTTCATTTGAATGTGCGATACTTAAAGTCTGTATAGCGTTATGCATGTACGTGTGCAATATTAATACATAAAATTAAAGGACAGTCCTTTTATTTTCTAAAACATTCGAGACGCAAAATATTTTATCCTCTTTTCAAGATTATGCATATTCTTTTCATTTAACCATAAAATAGAAACTTAATTTCTCGTTCATTTCCTTTCTTGATCCACAATCTTCAGCCTCAACATTTGTAACTAAGTAGTGCCCCTTCCCTTTTAATGTCCCCTTGTGTGTTGCGACTTTGACCTTGTCTGTAACCACAAGAATGAAACTGCAAACATGGTCGCTGTTCCTTTGACTTTGAGAAAATCACACCAGTTTATTTTGCACGTGACTTGCGTGAGATGGATCGTGGTATCTTGCTGGAAGTGTTTCTATTTGCTATGTTGCATCATTACAGTAATTTTGAAATTCTGTTGGATGTACCGTGTATATATAATATAATGCTATCCCCCATATTATTCTTTTTCTTGTTTTACAGACCCAATCAAAGACAAGACAGCCCTGTTATTGAATCTTGGAGTTTATAAGATAAAGTGCGAGTACTGAGAGTCCTATGATAGACAGACAGGAAGATCCATATACACAAGAAAAAATGAACTATAAGATATATGATATATTCACAAGCAGAAAAGCCAGCTCTTGTGGAACACGCAATAAAAACAGGGCATGAATTTGATTTTGATGTCATAAGCTTAGTTTTTCCAACAGAATCAACTCTTAGATAGGTAGAGTCAGATTGAAAAATCCAACGCCATAGTCGGAATTTGAACCACGGATCTCTCGGTCTCTAGCCGGTTGCTCTATCACTGAGCTACTATGGCATCGTGCCGACATAACTTTGAACTTCTCAATTGACTCGCATGTTTTCCGGTAAACCACAAGGCGATTTCAAATTATCTTGAGACAACCTCATTGGTGACTTACAATGTTGCAAGTACTTTAAGTCCCAGGATTCATAGTATGGACAATTGTAATAATTTTAATTACTTTCTCACAAAAACCGTGTATAGGACAGGAGTTGGATAGGTGGAGTCAGACTTAACTCTTCTCATTTCCACTCTACAACCTAGCTTAGTTTATAGTACTTAGTTGTAAGTCCAGCGCAACATTTAAAGAACAATAGGTCCACAGCTTCTTTAAAGCTTTTCTAAAGGTCGCGAGAAGCCTCCCCCACAAAAAAAAAACCCACACACATACTCTTAAGCCGCCCCACCCATAAATAGAGAACGGCAGGCTCCACAGATTGTTCCAGATGCCACAAGCGAGCCTGAGGAAACCAGCCAAGGAAGGAGTGTGGGGAAGGCGGGGCGCCACCCGACGCTGAGCCGGGAAATAACGAAGGAAGGCCCCGACCCCCTACATCCGAGGAAGACCAGGACAGCACAATTAGACGAAGACGCCAGCACCAGGTATAGCAGCTCACGGCCAGATATCACCACAAGGAATGGCTTCTGGGAAGAGCTACCAAACGGAGAGAACAACCAGCAGGCCCCTTATAATGTTCATAAGAATACAGTAAGCATAGCAACAACACCTGAAAGCAATTACACTGGCGCTCCCAATCATCACCAACATAAACCGCTCAACCAAGGATACATAGCGTCAGCCCAGCAGATTTCTGGGAGCAGCCGTTCGGCAGAACCTCTCCCCTCAGGAGACGCAGCTCCAACCCAGCCAAGTAACAGAATGAGCACATGACAAGAGAGCATCATGACCTCTCCAAGATTAATGTTGCCAACTACGGCAGACTAAGCTTGGCAGCACAGACATGCACCTTTGATCGACTGTACAGGCCAAAAAATACATCAGTCACCTCAGGGATGAATATCACGCTTTCAAATTCTCAACCCCGTAGGATTATCACAGCTTCTTAAAGTACTGCAGAGTTAAACATGTGCATTTCCACATCACAACGCTTCCAGAAAACAGAACACACAAAACTGTAATAAAAGGTCTCTAGGCAACATGTGTGCCGAGGAGCTCAAAGCTTAACTACTCAGACTCTGCCTACAGACTCAGAAATGTTCAAAACTTAGCTCAAAAAGGGCCCGAAGACTAGTTCCCACATTTCTGGTGCAGCTCACGGTCACAAAAGAACTGAGACATCTTTCACTGTGCAATAACATTTGAAGACTACGTCCCACCCCCAGGACCACCTCAATGCAGAAAATGCCCGAGGTTCAAACACTTAGCTAGATACTGTTATGCTCTAAAAACATGTTCACGCTGCGCAGTACACCCTGTGAGGACCTGCAACGCCATCGAATTCAAATGTGCTTTATGCAGTAGCGACCACCACGAAGCCAGATGGACGGGCTGCCCAGTCTACCAGCAGCTTGTCACCCAGAAGAAACCCCCACCCCAGTGCACAGACAGCACACCATACAAGCAGAGGCACAGACCCAGTCCAACTTCAAAGAAACAGAAATTACGCAATTTCGTATTCACAACCCCACCCCCGCAGACATCCCAGCTAGCTACGGAGGAGCACGTCCTCAGAAAAGCTCCAACGCCGCCCATGCAGATGAGCAGCTCACGCGCACAGCACCAATGAATAAGCTGGCTACATCCATCCATAATCAAGAGCAGTCACCAGCGCCGCCGAACAGCCCACGCGCAAACAATGAATAAAGCGACCACCAGCTCCCAGAGACCCGACAGTCTAACGCACCGCCCCGACAACATAGCACCACACTGGCCGGCGACCCCCAAGGCGCCGGAACGGCCACACACTGAAGATTCACAAAGGACCGCACTAAGATCAATAACCCCCAAGAAGCTGCAATACGCGAGCGCAACAACCTGCACCTCCAAACTCTTGCACACAACCAGCAGAATCCTTGAGCTAATAGGGGCCTCCAAATCATTGAGCCCGCTGCTAAAAATTTACTAATTAGTGGTGCTCAATTCACATTCTGGGAGATACTGCAGTCAATGACATAAGGCCTGCACGCCATCGAACCTTACAAATAAGAAGAGAAAAAAAGAGAAAAAGAAAGAAAAAATAATAACCAACTCTTCCCCAACACCACAATCCCTCAATATTATGTATTGGAACTGCAGAGACGCACGCGTCAAACTGTACGATCTTCGCCACTACCTGACCGTCAATAACGTAATAGTACTATTAGGAGAAACCCTTCTCAACCCGAAAGCCACATTCAGCAAACCAGAATATCACGTTATATGCAGCTACACTAATTTTTCTTCTATTCAGCGTTTTCAAATACGTGATTGGCTCTGCAACCCTATTAAATTGGATATAGCTGATGTTACACACATCGTAATTTTCTTTTTGAAACCAAAATTTCTTTGGGACATTAGGACCATATTACACCATAAAGCGTCATTTGCACGTAGTGTTTAGCCTGATGTGCATCTTTTGAGAACTTCATTATTAGCTAGTCTTTGATGATATACTGGTAATATTATTCTAAGACTAGCGGTGAGAGTATGGTTTTCATTGCAGTGTCATTGTGGATAGAGACCGGGTCCCCTTTAACACTTGCTCTTTATAAAAACACCAAGTAAACACCCTTTGGACATTTATGTTGCGGTTTCTAATCAGTTGATGAACAGTGGTATAATGTAGCAAATGTTGCAGATTTTATTACATGTATATCAGAAATGTTGTTTTTTATAGCTTTTCTGTAGTAATTTAGTAATCTACTTATTGTTTGCTCTTTCAAACGTCCTGCCTTTTTTGCCCCTAGTGCAATGCTCTTAAATCGCAATCCTTAATCCTCTCCCCAGTGTTATAGCCACATGATTAATGCACTCATCTCTGAAAATGTGCACTTCAGCTGCTTCAAAACGGCCGCGACATTCAAATAAAGCGAACCGAAAGAAGCGAAGAAAAATCACCAAAATAGGATTTGTTTAATGTACCACGCCCACTTACAATCATCCATTTCAATTGGCACGTGATACGCTTTACTGCACCGCATGCAATAAAAACAATAGAAAACTGAAGTACAAGCATTGCATTATTTAATTAAGCAAAAAAACTTGCTTTTCCATTGTTTACACTTTATGGCCAATTTTCACAGCTGTATACCTTTAATTCTTTGACTTTTGTTGAAGCTTGATTTCCAGTATCATCTGCGAACCTCTTTAAGGAGACTTGTTAATAATTCATGGAAATATCTTAGTACACAGTCCAAAATGATTTCTTGGTTTAAGTATAACAATTTTACAGCATAAGCAGTAATCACACGAATACTCATTTATCCAATGGAACGCTGAGATCCACAGCAATTAAACAACGTCCATAAATAAAACTCCATTTCCATTATTTCTTTGTATAACCATAGTTCATATACTTCTTACATTCCATTTATTATCCCGAAACCAACTGTAGGTCTATAAAGGTAAACTTCACAACTTTGTAGTGCACATTACAAGATTGTCCTTGATAAAACAAAAGAATTCTTTGTAATTTCTAAACGCTCATAATCAGCAAGATTTAATGCATATATTTCGTAATCATTATTTTCGTATGATGTATCCTTTGACAACTCTAGAAATCAATAATGGATGTTGTGATCCAGCATTTCAGTTATAGGATATCCAGTGTAGTTCAGTCTGGGAATTGCTTTATTCTAAAAAGACACTGTACACTGGTGTTCATTCTGTTTACTATGCTTTATAGATATTTTCAAAAATATCTGTTAGTGGAGACAAACGGATTTAACAAACTTCATTGCGCAAAACTAAGCATAGTTTTAAATCAATTGGAAATCCAATCTTTAAATTCGCCCGGCCAATGTGATTCTGACTGCCAAAACTTCAGATAGAGCGCATTCGCGAGCCATCTCTTCTGCTTTTAGCATTCCTTCATAGAGAGCAGCAGGAATGATATTGTTAGAATTTGGAACTCATTTAACATTTCTGGAACAAATGCCGTAATATTTGTGAAAGTATCTTTTGTATTACTGTAAAGTATTTTTGTTGAAATATGAAAGACCGCGTAACAGCTCTTGTGGTGCATTCAGTTAAGTTTGTCAGGATATTGAACAATGCACAGGGAGCAGAGAATGCTGCAATTATGCTTTAAGAGGGATGTAAAGTGACACCTCTGCGTTCTTACCTCGCGTAGGGGTTACCGTGATCAATAAGGCGGTTCTCCCAGGTCGAGGCCCTCCCACTACACTTCGGTTGGGCTGACCCCTGCGATTGCCCCAAATGTGGGCAAATCGGACGCGTAATTTTTGGTAGTCGGGATTGCGTTCGCGCTATCCCGGAATAACCATAATGCATTTAAAGGCCTAAACGTGAGCTATAAACTCAGATATTTATGTTCCATGAAAGTGTCCGTTCTTGACATTGAACAAAAAAATAACAGTTAAGTTTTCAAAGTAATTGCATATTTGTATGTAATTGACTTTGATAATTGCGATTTGGCAATATGTTGTACGTATGTAATAAGTCTTTTTGTAGTAGTCGACAATGACAATTATATTTCTGACGGTGTAGAAAAGCGATTCTTTCATCTTTATATGTAATTCACAATAGAACCTATGTATTCACTCAAGATTTAGAAATAAGGCATTTGAAATCGGGGATTTTAAGACGGGACAGTTTCAGGAACGCTATAATATGGCGTTGTTAAAGACATTTAGAGACCTTAGGTTAACATCATCAAGAGAAGGTTATTGTTGTGCCAAGATTTACAAGGATAGTTGTGATGGAATAATGATTAATTAGCGATTGAAGTGAAAAAATTGGATGTGTTCCATTCACATGACTTTCTCTACATTTCTGCAACAAGTTATTGTTAAAAGTTTATGCCTCTATTTACTTCATGCTAATCGAGAGAAAATTAGCAAACATAGTCGTGTTACTTGCTTCCTTGTAAGTAGAAGCGAAATAAGGTAGTACCATAGGTTAAAATGTTAGTCAAAATCTGGTTGCTATGTGACTGAAGGTCCATTGTTTGTATGGACAGGAGTTGACAAATTCCTGTATGAGAAAAGTATAAGTTTTTCAAAGCTGAAACTAAAAACAAGGAATGTCTCAAAAACAATCAACTCCACGAAAAAATGTATATAACATAAATTGTGTGTTTTAAGTTTCTATCCATCTCTTATGGTTTAGCAGTTATGCAAAATTCCGTAAAATTCATTCAGAATAAAGTAGTCTTCAGAGGCTATTTCCAGAAAATTCAAGATATACATTTTATTTGTCATGTAAATATATTTAATATACGGTATTTTAATCAAAATCGTTGTCATTTTTGAGAAAATCAAAATTTTCGAAAAAGTTCTATGTAAAAAGTAGTTGGGGGTGGGGGGGTTTCTTGCAAACCGTGTCGCATCCTTGGGAGGTCCTGTTCATTTTTGAGCTATGCTGTCCACAGATACACACGGACCTTTTTCCAGAAATGCTTTTTCTGGATTCGGGGGAACCCAAAATATGTATTTCTGGTAAAATCTCGGTATCGAAATTTTGGGTGAATTACAATACCTTCTCTATACACTATGTACATATTACGTGTAGAGAAAGAAAAAATGTTTAAAATTGTGAATAAATAAAAAGATAGACAAATCAGTACAATTACATGCCATGCCACTTTATAGTAAATGTTCAATCGAGCACATTTATAAGTGTATAGAATATAGCCATCCTAATTGGTAATACTAATAACTAATACGTGATAAAAAGGTTATTGTTAATTGTACTTACGACATTGTATGTCGCCATTGGGGTATGCCACTCAAAATAATTTGAGATCATCTTGTGGTTTGCCGGAAAACATAGGAGCCAGTTGGGGAAGTTAATGTGTTGGCATATGGCGGTGGTGGTTCAGGGGTTAGAGACCTGCAATTCGGCTACGGCATGAATTTTTCAGTCTGACTACCTATCCATAAAGTATTGAGCCAAAAAGAAGAAAACATGTGAAATCTGTAATGGAAGGCCCCGACCCCAATTGAAATATTTGAATGGATCATGTGTACTATCAGTAATAATCCAAGGCCAACACAAAATTTAATATAGATAACTATGTATGTTTATTTTGTTCATTTGTCAATTTGTAAGTTATATGTATACGTAATATTGTAGCATACCCAATGTGGGGTAGATTTAACCTTTACACTGCGCATCATAGGGTAGTTTCATAGGTAGTGCTGTTGGCGCCTGCGAGAGGGAAGCGGGTGACTTCAGGGCTTAATATCGAGGATGTACGTTTGGGTAGAAATGTCAGGCTTGCCTATATATAAATATGCAAGAATGCAAGGAGGGTTTAACTGTTAAGAACAGGTACTGTATGCTTAGGGATGAGAAAACCCAAAGGGTTGCCCGAACTCCATTCAGCACTCTGCTGTACGTTTTAAATCTTGCGGTTAACACTATTTAAATAAAACGTGGCCCGTTCGGTGGACGTCGGTTGGTACGTCCCACAACGTCAACATCTGAGATGAACAAGTTTTTTTTTGTTTTTGTTTTTACTTTCTCCAGCCCCATATGTACAATGTACATAGGGATAGAGAAGGTTTTAAAATGCACCCAAAAATTCGATGTCGAGATTTCACCGGAGTCCGAAAATGCATTTTTCAAAAAAGGTCCGTGTGTATGTCTGTGGACAACATAGCCCCAAAACGAAAAGACCGTTAAATACCAAACTTGGTATTTAGGTTTAGTATCTTTCAAGGAAGTGACAGGAAGATTTCACAAAAAAAAAAAAAAAAAAAAAAAAGGTCCCCCCAAACACAAACTACCCTTTACATGGAAACCATTTCGAAAATTTTGATTTTCTTAAAAATGACTCTTTAACGATTTTTATTAAAACCCCATATATTAAAGCTATTTATATCCGAAATAATATGTACATCTCGACTTTTTTTTGGGAATAGCCTCTGAGGACCTCTTAATTCTGATGAATTTTGCCGAATTTTGCTTAACTGCTAAACCGTAAGAGATAGACAAAAACTGACTACACAAAAATGTACACGTCAAAATACACAATGTATGTCTACGTTTTTGTTGTGGAGGTAACCGTATCCGAGATATTCCTTATTATTGGTTTCAATTGTGAAGTACTTAAACTTTTCTCAGACAGGAAGTGTCCGTTTTTCTTTTGTTCTACTCCTGGCCAAGCTAAAAAGCGATTTGCAATGACAATCGCATAACGATAGCTTTTTAAACATTTGACTATCACTTTAGCCTAGTGCATTAACATTGTTCGCTTTTGCTTATAAGAACTAAGTAATAAGAGCATTCTGCTAGTGTTTATTTCGATTAGCATTGTGTATAAAGAAGAATAATCTTTTGTAGGAGGTATATAGAATAGCTAGGAAAAGTCATGTGAGTGTAACACTTCAGATATTTTTTGTTTGTTTCATTTAACTTCAATGATTATATCGGGGACTTTGACTTGTGAAACAACTTACATAGGTTTAGAATATCAGGTTAATCTGTATTATATCTCTAAACACACGCACATTCACTCTCACATTTATACTTCCAACCTCTGTGGGGAATAATTCTAGTTAAAGTAAAATTCTCCGCCTCAGCCGGAAATCGAACCAGAGAGAAATCAGCTCGCTGACCACTGGACGACGGAGGCAGTCAACAAGGGCTCTTGTTGCCCTATTTATTGGAGCCTTATAACAAAACTCATGATTATGCAAGCATTGCCATCCTGAGACGACGATTGTCAGATACCTAACTCTTAAGCTCTAAGGACTACAGGCTCATTTTGAGCATCATTCAAATGTCAACATTTCTTTCATTCACCATGCGAAATTACCTGCTCGGTTATCGGACGTATAACTACGTCCGGTGCCTGAAAATAGTTCCATACCACAGATGGTTAGCACATGTACAAGGTTGCGTTGAATTAGGTAGTGTTCGTTACAGTGGAACTGTTTTGTACGTTCTAAACGTCACAGCGTAAGCAAGACTTCGCAAAAGAGTCTACTCCAGTGATCGGAGTCGATAGTCTCAACTCCGGCATTCATGCCAGCCTATCTCTGGAGAGCACTGTGGCTTTAAGTAGGCTAACCATCAAGTAAGACGTCATACTCCATCGACATTAAGAATCGCGAATAAGATGAATCCCCCAATAGGCAAGGAGTTAATTCATGAATCATATGAATTGAAGCATGTTACATTAATGCCCAATGAGTAAACACGACTCGCTTAGCGCAATTTTACACACATCACATTGACCAATTCTAAGGGCAAATTGACTGTGGAACAATAGAACTTAAAATACTTTTGAGAACAAATATCAAACTGATGGTGCATTTTGAAGTAAACTAAATACGTACTCGTGAACGAATATCTGTTCCCTCACGAACTTTCAAAAATTGCCTAATCCGACGGTATTGGTTAAAGTTTTCAACTAGCAATAATCGCACCTCAGTATAACTTCATTGGTTACGATATTGCTGCTGCGTAAAGGTATTGTAGTAATCCTTTGAAGTGAGTCATAACAAAAAACGCAAACACCAGTGCACACTAACGTACTTGTTTCAATAATGCTGTGGATCTGTTATTGCTAATATCCACAAACCTCGGCAGATAGCAAACGACCATTATGAATTCTCCTGTTTTGTAACCAAAGAATATCCTATATTACCTGTATGATGATTAAAATTTCACAAAATGTAATAATTTCATGCATTTCCAATGTGGTGCCATCTTGTAACGCAAAACGAAGTTATATGTATCCTACCAAACTGGTTTGTTGAAGGTGGTTGCCATTTAGTCCCCAACCCCACTCTTTACCCGCCAGACGGCAAGCGGTTTGCCTTCATTTGATTTAACTCATGATTCGAGTAATTCATTCTGATTCTTCTGCTGTTCATTTGGATCGTGAATTACAAGGCTATCTTAGCCGTTTCAATAGTTTTCTGAAGGATACGTGTTAACTCTGATAAATGTCACATTCTTCGCTCCTTTCATGCGTACACGTTACAGGACCAAGTTCTTCCCGTTTCATACAGCACCAAATATTTGGGTGTTCATATATTTCCGGCTCAGTTGGTAACGTCATATTCAACATGTTCGTATAAGAAAACTCATCAGATTTTCGGAGCACTTTCTTTTGCTGTTTTTTCTCTCTCTCTCTCTCTCTCTCTCTCTCTCTCTCTCTCTCTCTCTCTCTCTCTCTCTCTCTCTCTCTCTCTCTGCGGATAAAGCTTGTACTATATATTGCTGTAATTCTGCAACTACTGTTGTATGCTGCTTCTGCGTGGAGGAATGCTTCCCAAACAGGCTTACAATCGCTTGCCACTAAACATGTTTCTTCTTAGACGGCTGACACATGCTTATCAACACGGCTACAATAACCGTACCGTTCTGGCCATTACCGATATGAAACCCCTTCCTGCTATTCTTCATCAACTGGATGACCATTGGAGAAAACGCTTGGCTCGCATCGATGACATCACTCGCCTTAATTTTCGTATGAGTCAACCGAAGAGGCGACGGCATTGCTTTTAAACAACCCTAGACAATTCCAATTTTTCTATTCAGTGATTCATCCGAAAAATTGCTCATGTATTGTACATCACTCATTGTTCCATATAAAGATCTGAAAGATGCCTGGAAATGGATGACCCAAAACCGCGGATTATACTCGTACTATAGCTAGTATATCAGCATTTCTCCTGACATCTTGCTACTAATATCAATTGCTGAAACTGGTGCAACATTATCTCTTACTAAATGAAATATCGTTTATTAAAATGGCCATATCAGGTGCTCTATAATGTGTTTGAACTGCCTTGCAGTATTCTTTTAATAATATTTCTCCTTATTTTCATTTTATTTTTATTGTGTATAATTCAGTGTTCTCTTGAATATTGATATATGCTATTTTATTTTATTAGTGTGCATTGTGAATTTCAATGTTTTCCCTATCTATCGTGCTTCGGAAGTAGATCCACCACACAAGCTATTTGCATTGGTTACCAAAATAATATAGCATGTAACATAGAGTTAGTAAAAATTTAGACTTAAGAGCATTCGAAATAATCCTCACAGTTTCTTTTAGACGACAGTGATTTTTTCGTCGAGGCGCAATAAAACGGCATAAGCAGTTTTGTATGTAGAATATGTTGGCCCATGAAGGCTCGTAAATAGATGTCGGGAAGGGGAAGAAGCAGTTTGTCGGTTAGGGCAGATTCGTTGTTGCTGTAAATATGTCCTCGGCCTGAGGATGCGAGAAGTTGCCCATAAACTGGTCATGTCGGTGGTCGCAAATGCGGATGTGTTAAAACAGTGTATAACAATAAGTATTGAGTAAAGGGGGTTCCGAGGACTCAAAGGATGCCGCCCATGTAAAACATCATGTACATATGTAACACTTAAGATAAACATCAGCCGACAGACCACCCACACAGCGCTGCCTCTTTGCCAAGACAACAGTCTAAAAGCTTCCCCATGTACCTGTCAATCAAAGTATGTGCTGCCGGCTACTACCCCCTCCCCCTTTGCCAAACCACCTGTCTAAAAGATTTTACTTGCAGGGTTCTTAATCACTTGAACAATCGTCTTTCACATTCACAGATCAAATTCAATTCAATCGATTGACCACGCCCACTCAAATTTCTAATTTTTGAGCTACAAGGCTCATCTGCATATCAAATCGATCTAGTTTTTCACGAGGAATCTGAATCTCTAATCATAAATACAAAATTCTTTTGATTTCAATTCGATAGTCTCTTTTAATTAAAAACACGTAGGATTTCTCTATCTCTGGCAATTCGAGAGCTACAAGGCTCATTTGCATGACAAATCAGTCTAACTTTTCACAAGGAATCTGAATATACAAACATAGTTCAACTGTCATGGCGAAAAAACTCGATAAAATTACTGAGTGGAATATTTGATATAAATCATTTGATAGCGCTTGAACATGCGTTAGCGGTAATATTTTTGCAAGGAATTATATCACTCTCACGATTGAACATGTTAAAAGCTTTATTATTCAATACCAACATATGAAATGAAAATAGAAAGAGAGAATTGCTTTTATAAACCCTACTAATTCATCATATCAAAACCAATATGGCGGCGAATTGATTGTGTTTCCAACGAGCAGAGGGCACCTCAACTGGGAATTCAACCTGAGACCTCTCGAACACTGAGAATGCCAACATCATTCCAACACTAGACATTATAAATCTTAATACCGGTTCTTACACGGAGACCTACAATGAACTTTCAGCGGGGGTGCAACCACGCGACTTTACTGCTATGTATAATTAAACAACCTCAAAAAGTATTGAATGTAGAATGCAATTATAACACTCGCTATACATAAAAGCTGTTTTTATTCCCTTATAATCCCTATCCAGTACAAGAATTAACTTCACGAATAATCAAGAAACTTTAATTACAATTACACTAATTAAAATGACAATAACGCTTAAAGAATTGAGGTTACAATAAAACGCCATAACACTTTTCTTATTCCTTTATCAGTCCGTACCCAGCACAATACAAGATACACGATTGGTTAATTTTAATAAATTTGAATTATAATTACGCTAATTAAAATGTTAATAGCGGTTAAAGAATTGAGATTACAATAAAATATTATCAGACTTTTCTTGCTCATTTATCACCCTGCATCCAGTACAAGAATGAATTCCAGCTATCCCACACTCGAAAAACTTTAATTACTATTACGCCAATTAAAATGCCAATAACGCTTACAGAATTGAAGTTACAAAAACGCTATTAGACTTTTCTTATTCCTTTATCATCCCATACCCATTACACCGGTGCTCCATCGTCATTCATGTATCTAGTTAAAGTGCGCGCCAAAAGTAGTTAAAGTGCGCGTTAAACACTACCAAAAAATCCCATACCCAGCATAAGTATAAGATTCATGATTGGTTAATTTAAGAAATTTTAATTACAATTACGCCAATTAAAATGCCAGTAACGCTTAGAGAATTGAAGTTACAATAAAAGGCTATTAGACTTTTCTCAACCCTTACCAACTCCTATTCAGTACGAGCATTAGATTTTCGGTTAATTCAATAAATTTTAATTACAATTATGCCTTTACTTCAATTGAAAAATGTAAATAACAACTCCATTTGCAACGATGTAGCGAAATGTGTGATACAAATTCTTCACGAAATTACATCTACATGCTAATTACATACTTGGATTACACGCCTAGTGCATTCAAACATTATTCGTATAACTATCACAAGTCATATAAAATGCTTTTATTTACGCAAATGTCAGACCTATACCAAAATATGATGTGTTCCATTCACGTGACCTTCTCTACCTCTCTGAAACAAATTATTGTTAAAAAGCTTGTACGTCCTTTTACTTCATGCTAATCGAGTAAAATCTAGTAGAAATAGTCTTCATACTTGCTTCCTTGTAAGTAGAAGCAAACTAAGGGAGTACCATAGGTTAAAGTGATAGTCATAGTCAAAAGCAGGCTGCTATGTCACTTTCCTGTATGAGAAAAATATACGTTTTTAAAGCAGAAACAAATAACAATGATTATATCGAAAAAAAAAAAAAAAGGGTTCACTCCACAAAAATCATGTATTTAACATAAATCGTGTGTTTTAACGTGCCCTACATTTTTGTGTGGTAAGCTTTTATCTATCTCTTATGGTTTACTAGTTATAACCATTTTTTCAGAATAAAAAAGGTCTTCAGAGATTATACTCAGAAAATTCAAGTTATACATTTTATTTGTCAGGTAAATATCTTTAATATGCGATATTCTAATCAAAATCGTTAGAACCATTTTTAGAACTAAAATGTTTCCAAACAACGTTCCATGTAAAGGGTAGTTTGGGGGGGGGGGGCTTTTCTCAAAAATCTTCGGGTCGCATACCTGGAAGATACTAAACTTAAATACCAAGTTTGACCGAATTTGCGTTTTTGAGCTATGCTGCACAGTCACACACATATACACACCAACACACGCAGACACACAGACATGCAGACACACACACAAACCTTTTTCTAAAATGGACTTTTTTATACAGGGGACCCTAAAAACATATATATTCCCAGTGAAAAATCAGCATCCGATTTTGGGTGGAATACAATACCTTCTCTATACACTATGTACATAGTACGTGTAGAGAAAGTAGAAACAACTGCTAACACAATTTGAAATCACTTAGACTGCCTACAACTAACTGAGGGTTACCATACTAAAACCAACAGCTAACATGGCTTGAAATCACTTAGACAGCCTACAACTGACTCAGCAGTATTCTCTAATTTCAACACTGTAGTATAAACTATAGCTTGAAGCATCACATACCTTGACGATTATGCATAAATAAATACCTTCAAATGAAATACCATACCAAAATAACAGCTAACATTGCTTGAAATCACTTAGAGAGACTACAACTGACACAGCAGTATTCTCTAATTTTAACACTGAAGTATAAGCTATAACTTGAAGTACTCTCCACATAACTTGACAATTATGCATAAATAGACATCTTCAAAAAATAAATACCATACCAAAAATAACGGCTAACATTGCTTGAAATCACTTAGACAGCCTACAGCTGACACAGCAGTATTCTCTAACTTCAACAGAGAAGTATAATTTATAACTCGAAGCACTCATCACATAACTTGAGCATTGAGCATAAATAAACATTTTCATAAAGGGGGGGGGATATTTAGTAGCCACTTATCACAATCGCTATGAAAGAAAGCCGCGCAAGGCTACTCACCTCTTGGCTAACGTATAACACAAGGGAAAACGGAAACATACTACCTATTACATAAAGCGAAGCATGATCCGACCAGTTTCAGACGATAAAGAAGGCTGGTGACATTTTGAACAAAACATCCTAGCTCTCCCCTTCAGAGCTTTCTGTTAGAAAAACATCCTCACTCGGCCCCTCTAGGCTAAGAACAGGCAGATACACGCATTCCCCTTCCTTAGGTATACACTGAAGAAAACATGTTTTTATGTGAGCAACTATATAAGCCTGAGGTCTGCAATATAGAGCTACTTATTCGATATAACCGCCGTGAAAAAGCATTCTTGAAAACAAACATCAAAGCTTTTGATGATATGAACGAATACAGGAGAGAGTGTGCTGAAGATTCGCATCATTATACATACTTTCACAAAGAATCGTGCAATGGACGAATGCATACGATTACATGCATATACCCTGCTTACCATAATCAGATACCTTCAAGGAATCCCTGTACCGAAGACTGCTCTGTCTACAAGATAGATATATTGTAAGTACAATACATTCACGTCTTTCTACTATTATAAGTACTACAAATGTATTCGAGTAATGATGGCTAATTCCAATACATTTTTATATATCAAGGGGTCGGAACACACAAGAGCTTCACGATTCAGATACCATAGATGCAACGGATATGTTTAGATCAGCACATGAGATTGAAGATCACTTAGAATTATGCAACGGTCGCACTCATGTGGTGATTTGTTCAAAACCCGCAGCGCATGATAGAATAACATCATACTTCATCTGCAACTTGACCTGTAGCGTGTATTGGTCAAGGCATATGAGACAAAGGTAATTACAAACTAAAAATACGATGAGTGACCAGCACATCACACATTTATTTCTTGAAAAAGTTAATAACCCTCATTGTTCTTTCCAGAGTTCGAGAGTCAATCCCCATACCGCCAGAGCTCATAGACCCTGCTAGGACTGACGTTGACGAGGTGGATGTCTGCATTTCAAACCCATGGAACACCTGCCCTGTACAAGATTATGATGACATTCCGAATACGAGCACGTCGAATCAAGCATCAATGTGAGTATAATATATTGCTATTACATCAAGAAAGAAACTAACCTTATTTCCATTGCAGCGATCGAGTCAAAGGAAAATTAATAACATTTACTAATTTGCATTAATTCTAATGTTCCAGATCCAATGAGATATAAGAGGAGAAAGACCCTTTTGCTAGTCATCTCAGGAAGCTGAGATTGCTGGAAGACCGCATGCACAACATTTGTAAACGAGAGGCAAGCATAGAGAAATATGAAACCCAGAGCAGACCAACTGAACGTATCCATCCAATTCTACATATCCAAAACAAATAGTTCTAGTGTAGCGCTTTATTATGAACTACCAGTGCTTCTCAACAGCAGAGATCCTAATGACTTTGTATATACATGACATATATAAAGCGCGCCTATGACTCCCTAAATTCTGCATGTGCACAAAAGACAAAGTGCGCACATTGTGAATATATTGAAAAATATAGTGCTATAATATATAATTGCATTCATGAAAAAAACGAAGCCGCTAGACTCTTTTAATAAAATAAAACAAAGGATGAATAGGATTTAAAAAGAAATGAAGATGTAAAGAAGCTGGCACATTTATAAGCAAACATTTATTTAATCTAACTAATGAAAATAAAACATTTTGAAGAGGCACGGACATGGAGAAGGAATGTAATGAAAATACTTATAAATAAAACTATTATGTACATATAATCCCACTAATGTTTTTATTCCACAAAAACAAATACACATTTTCAACATCCTATTCCTTTGCATAATTAGGCATTTAAATTGTCGATTACATGACAGGTGATAAGGGCTTGTAGGTAGATACCTCATTGTGTATAATCAGACAATTTAATATTGTAATTTCTGGTGATAGACGTCCTGCATGCTTTAAGGTTGAGAGCGAAAATACCCCTTTACACCAGCAAAACAGGAACACCAGGCTGAGTCGCAAATATCTAGAGGGCACTTCTGTTTACTAGCATTCATACAGGAAATAATCCGTTTCTTCAGCTTTACTTTTATCACACACTTCTCTAACACGAGTGTAATACATAGCTCGACCAATGAAAAACAGTTTCAATGCTAAAAACCCAATCAAGTTTACGGTAGAAGCCCATCTATAAAAGTGGAACAGGCAGATATTAGATAACTCAATTTAGAGAAAAGGTCTCAGCGCAGTGATTGGTAGGAATCATCTGAAAAACTACGAGCTAATTCGCAAAAAAGAAGATACATAATCAATCAAGAACCTTGAAACGGCTGGTAGGATTTTTAAAAAATTCGCTCTCCTTGTTCTTAAATGTATAATATACAGCGACAGCTTAATTTACTTATAATGCTTTTTCAGAAACTTTACAGGTGATTGGCTAGCTTCATGAGAAAAAAATTGCATTACATAAGAACTTCATATATTTCTACAAAAGAGAATTTGTACAAGTAAGTTCGATACAAAAGGTTTTTCACACTGAATACACGATTTGAGGGCAACCGAACACTTAAAAAGCAAGTTTTAGACAAAGTATAGTGTGCGAGTGAGTGCAGGTGAAGCAGCGTACCTCTAAAAATACACAAATTCGAAGTGACAATTGAAGTGCTTTGGCACATTAAATTTCTTATTATTAATGTACAACGGAGTAACATGTAATGAAAACATTCTGCTATTATTTAGAATTATAAGCGTGAATTATATATAAAAGAAAATCTCATCTTAATGATGGGCGATTCGTTCAAGTCATGGGTGCTGGAGCACAAGGACACTAATCGGTTGAAAATACCAATTAAGCATTTTCAGAAAAATATTAGTGTTGTATGTACAGTATAACTTAAACACTCAATTTTTATTGACTTCAGATTTATACTACTTAAACTCTCTTAAACCGGAAGTGATGTTTCGTTTCATCTTTATTGGTTTACTCATGTCAATGCAAATCGTGAGGCCGCGCCATGGTCGAGTGGTTAGACTACTCTCCTCTCACCAAGGAGGTCCGGAGTCGACCCCAGGCAACAGCATGTGGGATTTGTTATGGACAAAGCGGCGCAGGGGGCGGGTTGTCTCAGGTTTCCCCCTGCCATCACATTCCACCGGTGCTCCACGTTCATTCCATATATCAGTAGTGTCAACGCCTTCGGTGCCACAAGTAGTAAAAGCAGGCGTTAAACACATAAAAAAGTGAACGAATTTCAATGAGAATCGCAGGGCTAAACATTATAAAAGATCCGACTAACCTAGTAATTTCCGCTAATTATAAGGGGAACAATTGAATAAGAACATTTTTTTTTCTGGAAAATGTTTATCTTGAATAGCATGAAGTAGCAGAAGAATATAATTATTTTAATATTGTCTATCATGAAATCTCAACCCTTGTGCACGCTTCTGCTAAAAATGTTTCCTTACACCTACATCACGCCGAAAAGAATACTACAGGTGAACTCATGGTTTCACTACAGAATTTCATGTCTAGTTCTTTATTACATTAAAACTCATAAAGTGAAGGAAATGAAAATCCATTTATGTTGATAGAACTAAACCGAACACGCAGTTTTAAATGGTCACTCCTACAATCACTGCTTCTAATCAGATCTGCAATCAATACAAAAACAAGGTTAAACATTCAATGCACTTAGTTATAATATCAGAAAATAAGACTGTCTCCGTGGTCAAACGGGTAAGTGAGCTGACTTCTTACCTGCAGATACCGGGTTCGATCCACGGCTAGGACGGCGAATTTTTCTTTAACCGCAATTACTCCCTATCCCCACAGAGTCTGGAAGGTATAAATGGGCATGTGTTTAGTAATATAAAAAATTAATTACCATAAAGTTCTAAACCTACACTAATACGAGTTGCTTCATAAGTCAAAGCCCCTATGTGACCATTGTATTGCAACAGGTCCCTAAAGAGATATAATTACACATTTATATATCTCAAGGTTTTTCTCAAGCTCGCTCAACATCCAGGATTCACAAATATTAGTTTCTTATATGCTCTCTTTATAACATGGAAAATATTTTAGCATCTTCAATTTCTTCTTTTATTATTATTATTATTAGTTTGTCACATTTCTGGGAAAAAACACGACTGTAACTCAAGTACAAAATTAAAAAAATCGGATGCTAGCAGTTTTGGTTTGTATGAGAACTGGTAAAATAACTTAAGGATAAACCCATGCGGATTTTATTATATAACGTTACAAACTTATTTGTTGCTTGCCAAGCGGTAGATCTGCGATCGATTCATAGTACAGGCATAGGAATTTTTTTCCCCAGCTAGGATACATGGACCGGGGTGCACTCAGCCTCGCGAGGTCCCTGGAGGGGGCCAATTGAGGAGCTACTTGATGGAGAAGTAGCGGCCCCAGGTCATCAGGACAGCATTAACTGGTCAGGGGGGGAGGGAGATCAAAGCGCAGTCCACGTCTCACCTCCTCAATAGTGCACCCATCCATGACGTCTGTAACGGAGCGAGATGGGGGACACAGCAGCAGTCCAAGGCTCTTAGCTGTGCAAGGGAGTCACAAGCTTATACTAAAAAGCCTGCGATTTTCACAATGCACACAATAATTTTCTTAATAAGTAACATTTAATTAGTTGGCCCACCCTAACCTAAATAACCTAAATTAACCTAACCTTCCTAAACTAATCTAACATCATAGCCAATAATAAACATCAGACACACCACATTCATTATAGAAATACATTACAACATCATATGACCTCATTTGTCAATTTTTCGCTCTATTACAGCAGAATCATTCATCTCACGCATATTCAAGAAGATTTCTTTTGACTGCTTCCCTTTGTAAGCTGCTTGCGAATACATTAGCAATCGCAGCCGATCTACCAGAGAATTTACATCATCATAAGAAGATGTTTTATCTACACCGCTGACTTGGTCCAACCACTTCATTGCTGAGACATGTAGCTTCTCTTTAATCTTGAATAGTAATAATCATGGCTAACACAAGACTCGTGACTTTGAATTATATACATCATTAAATGATGTTGCCATGCATGTTGCATCAGGAAGGCAAACCACAGCACAGGCTAACACAATTGCAATGAGATACTTGCACAGCATTGTGCAAAACATAACATAGAATTCTATCAGAAAATTACAAAAATAGTTGCACAATGCTAATTTAACAAATCAATGTATGATATCCTAAGGACAACCCAACCTCAGTCATCATATTCAACATAACGCAAGCAATAACATTATACGTTAAATGAAGAAAATCCATTCTGTATATATTAATTATGACAGACAATAGACACATCTTTATCTACCAATACGTTTAATTCTTGGAGAACTCTTCAAATGGGATATACACTTTCCTAAAGGAACCGAAGTACATACCACTATCTGACCATTTTTTTCTCGAATAGAGTATCGTGTTTCTTGGAAAGCGTATACCCCATTTGAAGAGTTCTCCAAGAATTAAACGTATTGGTAGATAAAGATGTGTCTATTGTCTGTCATAATTAATATATACAGAATGGATTTTCTTCATTTAACGTATAATGTTATTGCTTGCGTTATGTTGAATATGATGACTGAGGTTGGGTTGTCCTTAGGATATCATACATTGATTTGTTAAATTAGCATTGTGCAACTATTTTTGTAATTTTCTGATAGAATTCTATGTTATGTTTTGCACAATGCTGTGTAAGTATCTCATTGCAATTGTGTTAGCCTGTGCTGTGGTTTGCCTTCCTGATGCAACATGCATGGCAACATCATTTAATGATGTATATAATTCAAAGTCACGAGTCTTGTGTTAGCCATGATTATTACTATTCAAGATTAAAGAGAAGCTACATGTCTCAGCAATGAAGTGGTTGGACCAAGTCAGCGGTGTAGATAAAACATCTTCTTATGATGATGTAAATTCTCTGGTAGATCGGCTGCGATTGCTAATGTATTCGCAAGCAGCTTACAAAGGGAAGCAGTCAAAAGAAATCTTCTTGAATATGCGTGAGATGAATGATTCTGCTGTAATAGAGCGAAAAATTGACAAATGAGGTCATATGATGTTGTAATGTATTTCTATAATGAATGTGGTGTGTCTGATGTTTATTATTGGCTATGATGTTAGATTAGTTTAGGAAGGTTAGGTTAATTTAGGTTATTTAGGTTAGGGTGGGCCAACTAATTAAATGTTACTTATTAAGAAAATTATTGTGTGCATTGTGAAAATCGCAGGCTTTTTAGTATAATCTTGTGACTCCCTTGCACAGCTAAGAGCCTTGGACTGCTGCTGTGTCCCCCATCTCGCTCCGTTACAGACGTCATGGATGGGTGCACTATTGAGGAGGTGAGACGTGGACTGCGCTTTGATCTCCCTCCCCCCCTGACCAGTTAATGCTGTCCTGATGACCTGGGGCCGCTACTTCTCCATCAAGTAGCTCCTCAATTGGCCCCCTCCAGGGACCTCGCGAGGCTGAGTGCACCCCGGTCCATGTATCCTAGCTGGGGAAAAAAATTCCTATGCCTGTACTATGAATCGATCGCAGATCTACCGCTTGGCAAGCAACAAATAAGTTTGTAACGTTATATAATAAAATCCGCATGGGTTTATCCTTAAGTTATTTTACCAGTTCTCATACAAACCAAAACTGCTAGCATCCGATTTTTTTAATTTTGTACTTGAGTTACAGTCGTGTTTTTTCCCAGAAATGTGACAAACTAATAATAATAATAATAAAAGAAGAAATTGAAGATGCTAAAATATTTTCCATGTTATAAAGAGAGCATATAAGAAACTAATATTTGTGAATCCTGGATGTTGAGCGGCTTGAGAAAAACCTTGAGATATATAAATGTGTAATTATATCTCTTTAGGGACCTGTTGCAATACAATGGTCACATAGGGGCTTTGACTTATGAAGCAACTCGTATTAGTGTAGGTTTAGAACTTTATGGTAATTAATTTTTTATATTACTAAACACATGCCCATTTATACCTTCCAGACTCTGTGGGGATAGGGAGTAATTGCGGTTAAAGAAAAATTCGCCGTCCTAGCCGTGGATCGAACCCGGTATCTGCAGGTAAGAAGTCAGCTCACTTACCCGTTTGACCACGGAGACAGTCTTATTTTCTGATATTATAACTAAGTGCATTGAATGTTTAACCTTGTTTTTGTATTGATTGCAGATCTGATTAGAAGCAGTGATTGTAGGAGTGACCATTTAAAACTGCGTGTTCGGTTTAGTTCTATCAACATAAATGGATTTTCATTTCCTTCACTTTATGAGTTTTAATGTAATAAAGAACTAGACATGAAATTCTGTAGTGAAACCATGAGTTCACCTGTAGTATTCTTTTCGGCGTGATGTAGGTGTAAGGAAACATTTTTAGCAGAAGCGTGCACAAGGGTTGAGATTTCATGATAGACAATATTAAAATAATTATATTCTTCTGTTACTTCATGCTATTCAAGATAAACATTTTCCAGAAAAAAAAATGTTCTTATTCAATTGTTCCCCTTATAATTAGCGGAAATTACTAGGTTAGTCGGATCTTTTATAATGTTTAGCCCTGCGATTCTCATTGAAATTCGTTCACTTTTTTTATGTGTTTAACGCCTGCTTTTACTACTTGTGGCACCGCAGGCGATGACACTACTGATATATGGAATGAACGTGGAGCATCGGTGGAATGTGATGGCAGGGGAAAACCTGAGACAACCCGCCCCCTGCGCCGCTTTGTCCATAACAAATCCCACATGCTGTTGCCTGGGGTCGACTCCGGACCTCCTTGGTGAGAGGAGAGTAGTCTAACCACTCGACCATGGCGCGGCCTCACGATTTGCATTGACATGAGTAAACCAATAAAGATGAAACGAAACATCACTTCCGGTTTAAGAGAGTTGAAGTAGTATAAATCTGAAGTCAATAAAAATTGAGTGTTTAAGTTATACTGTATATACAACACTAATATTTTTCTGAAAATGCTCAATTGGTATTTTCAACCGATTAGTGTCCTTGTGCTCCTGCACCCATGACGTGAACGAATCGCCCATCATTAAGATGAGATTTTCTTTTATATATAATTCACGCTTATAATTCTAAATAATAGCAGAATGTTTTCATTACATGTTACTCCGTTGTACATTAGAAATAAGAAATTTAATGTGCCAAAGCACTTCAATTGTCACTTCGAATTTGTGTATTTTTAGAGGTACGCTGCTTCACATGCACTCACTCGCACACTATACTTTGTCTAAAACTTGCTTTTTAAGTGTTCGGTTGCCCTCAAATCGTGTATTCAGTGTGAAAAACCTTTTGTATCGAACTTACTTGTACAAATTCTCTTTTGTAGAAATATATGAAGTTCTTATGTAATGCAATTTTTTTCTCATGAAGCTAGCCAATCACCTGTAAAGTTTCTGAAAAAGCATTATAAGTAAATTAAGCTGTCGCTGTATATTATACATTTAAGAACAAGGAGAGCGAATTTTTTAAAAATACTACCAGCCGTTTCAAGGTTCTTGATTGATTATGTATCTTCTTTTTTGCGAATTAGCTCGTAGTTTTTCAGATGATTCCTACCAATCACTGCGCTGAGACCTTTTCTCTAAATTGAGTTATCTGATATCTGCCTGTTCCACTTTTATAGATGGGCTTCTACCGTAAACTTGATTGGGTTTTTAGCATTGAAACTGTTTTTCATTGGTCGAGCTATGTATTACTTACACTCTTGTTAGAGAAGTGTGTGATAAAAGTAAATCTGAAGAAACGGATTATTTCCTGTATGAATGCTAGTAAACAGAAGTGCCCTCTAGATATTTGCGACTCAGCCTGGTGTTCCTGTTTTGCTGGTGTAAAGGGGTATTTTCGCTCTCAACCTTAAAGCATGCAGGACGTCTATCACCAGAAATTACAATATTAAATTGTCTGATTATACACAATGAGGTATTTACCTACAAGCCCTTATCACCTGTCATGTAATCGATGATTTAAATGCCTAATTATGCAAAGGAATAGGATGTTGAAAATTTGTATTTGTTTTTGTGGAATAAAAACATTAGTGGGATTATATGTACATAATAGTTTTATTTATAAGTATTTTCATTACATTCCTTCTCCATGTCCGTGCCTCTTCAAAATGTTTTATTTTCATTAGTTAGATTAAATAAATGTTTGCTTATAAATGTGCCAGCTTCTTTACATCTTCATTTCTTTTTAAATCCTATTCATCCTTTGTTTTATTTTATTAAAAGAGTCTAGCTGCTTCGTTTTTTTCATGAATGCAATTATATATTATAGCACTATATTTTTCAATATATTCGCAATGCGCGCACTTTGTCTTTTGTGCACATGCAGAATTTAGGGAGTCATAGGCGCGCTTTATATATGTCATGTATATACAAAGTCATTAGGATCGCTGCTGTTGAGAAGCACTGGTAGTTCATAATAAAGCGCTACACTAGAACTATTTGTTTTGGATATGTAGAATTGGATGGATACGTTCAGTTGGTCTGCTCTGGGTTTCATATTTCTCTATGCTTGCCTCTCGTTTACAAATGTTGTGCATGCGGTCTTCCAGCAATCTCAGCTTCCTGAGATGACTAGCAAAAGGGTCTTTCTCCTCTTATATCTCCTTGGATCTGGAAGATTAGAATTATTGCAAATTAGTAAATGTTATTAATTTTCCTTTGACTCGATCGCTGCAATGGAAATAAGGTTAGTTTCTTTCTTGATGTAATAGCAATATATTATACTCACATTGATGCTTGATTCGACGTGCTCGTATTCGGAATGTCATCATAATCTTGTACAGGGCAGGTGTTCCATGGGTTTGAAATGCAGACATCCACCTCGTCAACGTCAGTCCTAGCAGGGTCTATGAGCTCTGGCGGTATGGGGATTGACTCTCGAACTCTGGAAAGAACAATGAGGGTTATTAACTTTTTCAAGAAATAAATGTGTGATGTGCTGGTCACTCATCGTATTTTTAGTTTGTAATTACCTTTGTCTCATATGCCTTGACCAATACACGCTACAGGTCAAGTTGCAGATGAAGTATGATGTTATTCTATCATGCACTGCGGGTTTTGAACAAATCACCACATGAGTGCGACCGTTGCATAATTCTAAGTGATCTTCAATCTCATGTGCTGATCTAAACATATCCGTTGCATCTATGGTATCTGAATCGTGAAGCTCTTGTGTGTTCCGACCCCTTGATATATAAAAATGTATTGGAATTAGCCATAATTACTCGAATACATTTGTAGTACTTATAATAGTAGAAAGACGTGAATGTATTGTACTTACAATATATCTATCTTGTAGACAGAGCAGTCTTCGGTACAGGGATTCCTTGAAGGTATCTGATTATGGTAAGCAGGATATATGCATGTAATCGTATGCATTCGTCCATTGCACGATTCTTTGTGAAAGTATGTATAATGATGCGAATCTTCAGCACACTCTCTCCTGTATTCTTTCATATCATCAAAAGCTTTGATGTTTGTTTTCAAGAATGCTTTTTCACGGCGGTTATATCGAATAAGTAGCTCTATATTGCAGACCTCAGGCTTATATAGTTGCTCACATAAAAACATGTTTTCTTCAGTGTATACCTAAGGAAGGGGAATGCGTGTATCTGCCTGTTCTTAGCCTAGAGGGGCCGAGTGAGGATGTTTTTCTAACAGAAAGCTCTGAAGGGGAGAGCTAGGATGTTTTGTTCAAAATGTCACCAGCCTTCTTTATCGTCTGAAACTGGTCGGATCATGCTTCGCTTTATGTAATAGGTAGTATGTTTCCGTTTTCCCTTGTGTTATATGTTAGCCAAGAGGTGAGTAGCCTTGCGCGGCTTTCTTTCATAGCGATTGTGATAAGTGGCTACTAAATATCCCCCCCCTTTATGAAAATGTTTATTTATGCTCAATGCTCAAGTTATGTGATGAGTGCTTATACTTCTCTGTTGAAGTTAGAGAATACTGCTGTGTCAGTTGTAGGCTGTCTAAGTGATTTCAAGCAATGTTAGCCGTTATTTTTGGTATGGTATTTATTTTTTGAAGATGTCTATTTATGCATAATTGTCAAGTTATGTGGAGAGTACTTCAAGTTATAGCTTATACTTCAGTGTTAAAATTAGAGAATACTGCTGTGTCAGTTGTAGTCTCTCTAAGTGATTTCAAGCAATGTTAGCTGTTATTTTGGTATGGTATTTCATTTGAAGGTATTTATTTATGCATAATCGTCAAGGTATGTGATGCTTCAAGCTATAGTTTATACTACAGTGTTGAAATTAGAGAATACTGCTGAGTCAGTTGTAGGCTGTCTAAGTGATTTCAAGCCATGTTAGCTGTTGGTTTTAGTATGGTAACCCTCAGTTAGTTGTAGGCAGTCTAAGTGATTTCAAATTGTGTTAGCAGTTGTTTCTACTTTCTCTACACGTACTATGTACATAGTGTATAGAGAAGGTATTGTATTCCACCCAAAATCGGATGCTGATTTTTCACTGGGAATATATATGTTTTTAGGGTCCCCTGTATAAAAAAGTCCATTTTAGAAAAAGGTTTGTGTGTGTGTCTGCATGTCTGTGTGTCTGCGTGTGTTGGTGTGTATATGTGTGTGACTGTGCAGCATAGCTCAAAAACGCAAATTCGGTCAAACTTGGTATTTAAGTTTAGTATCTTCCAGGTATGCGACCCGAAGATTTTTGAGAAAAGCCCCCCCCCAAACTACCCTTTACATTGAACGTTTTTTGGAAACATTTTAGTTCTAAAAATGGTTCTAACGATTTTGATTAGAATATCGCATATTAAAGATATTTACCTGACAAATAAAATGTATAACTTGAATTTTCTGAGTATAATCTCTGAAGACCTTTTTTATTCTGAAAAAATTGTTATAACTAGTAAACCATAAGAGATAGATAAAAGCTTACCACACAAAAATGTAGGGCACGTTAAAACACACGATTTATGTTAAATACATGATTTTTGTGGAGTGAACCCTTTTTTTTTTTCGATATAATCATTGTTATTTGTTTCTGCTTTAAAAACGTATATTTTTCTCATACAGGAAAGTGACATAGCAGCCTGCTTTTGACTATGACTATCACTTTAACCTATGGTACTCCCTTAGTTTGCTTCTACTTACAAGGAAGCAAGTATGAAGACTATTTCTACTAGATTTTACTCGATTAGCATGAAGTAAAAAGACGTACAAGCTTTTTAACAATAATTTGTTTCATAGAGGTAGAGAAGGTCACGTGAATGGAACACATCATATTTTGGTATAGGTCTGACATTTGCGTAAATAAAAGCATTTTATATGTCTTGTGATAGTTATACGAATAATGTTTGAATGCACTAGGCGTGTAATCCAAGTATGTAATTAGCATATAGATGTAATTTCGTGAAGAATTTGTATCACACATTTCGCTACATCGTTGCAAATGGAGTTGTTATTTACATTTTTCAATTGAAGTAAAGGCATAATTGTAATTAAAATTTATTGAATTAACCGAGAATCTAATGCTCGTACTGAATAGGAGATGGTAAGGGTTGAGAAAAGTCTAATAGCCTTTTATTGTAACTTCAATTCTCTAAGCGTTACTGGCATTTTAATTGGCGTAATTGTAATTAAAATTTCTTAAATGAACCAATCATGAATCTTATACTTATGCTGGGTATGGGATTTTTGGTAGTGTTTAACGCGCACTTTAATTACTTTTGGCGTCGCAGGCTGTGATACTGGTGATACATGAATGACGATGGAGCACCAGTGGAATGGGTATGGGATGATAAAGGAATAAGAAAAGTCTAATAGCGTTTTTGTAACTTCAATTCTGTAAGCGTTATTGGCATTTTAATTGGCGTAATAGTAATTAAAGTTTTTCGAGTGTGGGATAGCTGGAATTCATTCTTGTACTGGATGCAGGGTGATAAATGAGCAAGAAAAATCTGATAGTATTTTATTGTAATCTCAATTCTTTAACCGCTATTAACATTTTAATTAGCGTAATTATAATTCAAATTTATTAAAATTAACCAATCGTGTATCTTGTATTGTGCTGGGTACGGACTGATAAAGGAATAAGAAAAGTGTTATGGCGTTTTATTGAAACTTCAATTCTCTAAGCGTTATTGGCATTTTAATTAGTGTAATTGTAATTAAAGTTTCTTGATTATTCGTGAAGTTAATTCTTGTACTGGATAGGGGATTATAAGGGAATAAAAACAGCTTTTATGTATATCGACTGTTATAATTGTGTTCTACAATCGATATTTTTTCCGTTGTTTAATTATACATAGTCGTAAAGTCATATGATTGCAACCTCGCTGAAAGTCGAATGTAGGTCCTCGTGTAAGAACGGATATTAAGATTTATAATGTTTGGAATTGCAATGGTGCTGGCATTCTCAGTGTTCGAAAGGTCTCAGGTTCAATTCCCTGTTGGGTGCCCTCTGCTCGTTGGAAACACAATCACTTCGCTGCCATATTGGTTTTGATGTGATAAGTTAGTAGGTTTTATAAAAGCAATTCTCTCTTGCTATTTTTCATTTCATATGTTGGTATTGAATAATAAAGCTTTTAACATGTTCAATCGTGTGAGTGTTATAATTCCTTGCAAAAATATTACCGCTAACGCACGTTCAATTGATATCTAATAATTTATATCAAATATTCCACTCAGTAATTTTATCGAGTTTTTTCGCCATGACAGTTGAACTATGTTTGTATATTCAGATTCCTTGTGAAAAGTTAGACTGATTTGTCATGCAAATGAGCCTTGTAGCTCTCGAATTGCCAGAGATAGAGAAATCCTACGTGTTTTTAATTAAAAGAGACTATCGAATTGAAATCAAAAGAATTTTGTATTTATGATTAGAGATTAAGATTCCTCGTGAAAAACTAGATCGATTTGATATGCAGATGAGCCTTGTAGCTCAAAAATTTAAATTCGAGTGGGCGTGGTCAATCGATTAAATTGAATTTGATCTGTGAATGTGAAAGACGATTGTTCAAGTGATTAAGAACCCTGCAAGTAAAATCTTTTAGACAGGTGGTTTGGCAAAGGGGGAGGGGGTAGTAGCCGGCAGCACATACTTTGATTGACAGGTACATGGGGAAGTTTTTAGACTGTTGTCTTGGCAAAGAGGCAGCGCTGTGTGAGTGGTCTGTCGGCTGATGTTTATCTTAAGTGTTACATATGTACATGATGTTTTACATGGGCGGCATCCTTTGAGTCCTCGGAACCCCCTTTTCTCACTACTACAATAAAACTTTTTAACTATCATATGCTAACAATTGTTTTATCGCGAACAACTCGCGAAGTACGCCGTGTGTAAAAGGTTATAGTTTTTCTTTTTGGCGCTTAACCGGATAACAAATGCGGAAGTGAGGTTAACTGGAATAAAACAAAATTGCACCTTTTTTTTTTTTTTTTTTTTGAGCATTGGAGGCACGCCGTGAGATATCAATTCATTTCATTCACGCACCTCCTCAGTCTCATTCTCCAAGAAAGTTTCAGAAAAGAATAAAATTGAAATACTAGCATCATTGTAATCGGCATCCGCATTAAAACAGGTTTGCTCATTTTGTAGACGTTGAGGCTTCTTAAATAGCTAGATTACACGGAATCAAACAGTTTAAAGGAAACTAAGGAAAGTCCTGGGAATACTCCTTAAATTTTGTACTATCTACCACATTAAAAAGGTTGGCTTGTGCAAATTTTGAAATGTGGTATTTATCCACAATACACAAATTATTTCATTAGCCAAAACTATATTTCAGAAGAAAAAATCCTCTTAGGATAATCAAGTGTTTTGTCTTTTGTGGGCCAAATTAACCTTCAATTTTGAATCACGAAATATGTTAGTACAATAGTCTTTTCTTTTTCTGTTTATCAAATCACAAGTTGGTTGTATTTTAGTTGCTCAATACTTTGTCCAATATTACATCATACAGAACATCGATTAAACTTATATATATGTGTGTGTGTGTGTTACATTCACATAATTTTTAAGCAATACTAATGATTTTAAGAAGGTTGACATAATTAACAAGCAAGATAAGGTATATGCCATACAGAAATAAGATAATATTAGTGTTGTAACAAGCACAGTTATAAGAGAGAAGACAGCTGAAATTGTAGTCATAAAAGAGAAATCTCTCGCAAGGTTTTTGGGGTAAATAGCCAAACGCAAACCTTAGGGGAAATTGTGAAAGTTATTGAGAGTTAGCCGCTTATGTTATACAATAGGACAGCTATTGGCTCATGAAAAGAGGCGTTACTGGGAGCGCGAAAGAAAGCCAATTGGAGCAGTTTTAATGCTTAGGCAGAACGAGGGTGCTCGAATATATTCTTCAGCGACGCACTTCTCAACATAGTTTGTTTTCATGTAATGTGCAGTATCAGTTATTTTAGGTAGAACGGCTTTTAGATGTTCTCCCCCAGTATTTGGTATCACAGATGACTTATATAAGAAACGTAATACGCGAAATCTAAGTTTCACGTGTAAGTGGACGCTTAATACATTTTCAGCTAAGACCACCTTGAGGTTGTATAAAAAATTTTCGTAACAGTTTAAATAAATTGCTTAAACTAGAAGTTACAAATCTTATCTCTTAAATAGTTCCTGTTACCGTGCCCGCCCTGTTAAGAGATACTTGCTCGACGGAGGAACACAAGTAGCAGAAGAAAATATGAATAACACATAATTTACAATATAAAATAATTCAGAGATTACGTGGGGCTCGAAAATTAGGAAAAGGAACGCCAACAAAGTAGATATAGTTGGACCGAAGGCTGGATCACGGGGATGAAATACGAATGACACAGAACTTCAAGATTCCACACAACAGAACTTCAAAAATAGGACTGCAACTGGATAGAATTTCATTCAGGAGATTGGGGCATAACACTTCAAGTTCAAAAACACACTAAGATCAAACAAATGAAAGACTAGATGAAGCCAACATTGTAACATGTTATGTATGTATTATAAAAGAATATGGATGGACTAAAGGTTGTTAGGAAACAGAAACCTTGAGGAAAAGAATGTCAGCTAAGGGGGATGATTTGGAACATCGGAGACAGAACCTGATTATAAAGTATAGTTTAATTTTAGCAATCAGCCTGCCCACGCTCCTCCCGCCGAAGTAACGAACTAGTACGAGTTCCCAACCTGCCCACGCTCCTCCCGACGTAGTAGTGAACTAAACGAGCAACCAACCTGCCCGCGCCCCTCCTGGCAAAATTATGACTTAATACGAGAAACCAACCTGCCCTACCGGCAAAACAATGAAGTAACACGAGCACCCAGCTTGCACAATCCCCTTTCCGGAGAAGTAAACAAATTTTACCAGCTACCAGCATATCCGCACTGCTCCTGAAAAGTAATAATAATTCGCCGCCAAATTTGTCTGTGCAGTTTATTAACAAGCTGAATATGAACATAACACATTTTGCGTTAATTGCGTGGTGTTATTATTGAAGTGTTAAGATAGGAGTACTGTTTCTTCCACGCCAGTTTTAAATGTCTCAGTGACGACATTTCATCGCTACAATGTTCTTTTGATGACGTTATACTAGTATTAATAAGAAAATGTATAGTAATATATTGTAAAACAAAGTAAATGCAATCCTTTATTGTTATTATTGGGCAATGGCATTCTGATGGCACCGAAATTCCGGTACAGTGAGCGGCACTGATATAATCCTGGTATTTGATAGTGTCCCTAAAAGAATTACGTGTTTTTTTGTTTTTTTTGTGTGGGTTTTTTTTTTACATGCTTCTTACAATGATAATAGTATCGAACTGAAAAGCAGTCCCTGACATACATGGTTTCATAAAGTTAATGAATGCTATTTATAAAATCTTCCTAAAAATCTAGCACAGGTTCTTAATCAGGAAAACCAGTCGTTTAAGGCAATCTTTGGTGTCTTGTATCTTATATATTGATTAATATTGCAGTTTTCAAATTGTCATAATGCTGGATTTGGACTCAGTTGGTAAAAATCTTGCATATTTTGTGAAATATATTCTCGCAAGTATGGATCTCGTTTATTTGTGGTATGCCAGCCGCACCATGAATAAATCACGTGAAGGCAAACCGCCTGCCATCTGTCGGGGAAAATGAGATGGCGAAACAGCAAACACATTCTAAAAACCAGTTTCAGGTACATATAGCTTCGTGCATCACAAGATGGCACCACAATGGAAATGTCTAACATTATTATGTTTTGTGTAATTTTAAACACTATAGTGTAATATTTGGTACTCTTTAGTTACCAAATATAGCAGAATTCAATACGCTCCTTTAATGTCCGCATTGACTTTATGATATTAGCAAAAATAGACCCACAACATCCTTGAAACAAACGGGTTAGAATTTATGGAACGCTACGTTTAATATTATGAGTAAGTTGAAATCAGAAAATTCATTTGCTTTACTCAGTGACAATATCGTAACCAATGAAGTTATGCTGAGGTGCGATTATTGCTAGTTGAAAACATATACCAATACCACGCCAAAACGACGTGAAATACCGTCGGTTTAGGCAATGTTTGTAAGTTCCTACGGGAACAAATAATCGTAAATCGCATTAAAATATGACTAAACTAATTTTAATATGCCTTTGAGTGTTTTCATTATTTGTTGCTTAGCTTACACAAGTGCTGGAAGAAGCATTGTTCCAACAGTTTCATTGATTCGTTCTTATAGTAGAAACAGATTGAGCGATTCCTTTTCAGTAATTGGTCGTTTGTGCATCATGATTGAATTAAAACGATTCATGAATTATCCCCTTACCTCCTGGAGTTTCCTTTTTACTTTGCATTCTGTAGGGTACTTAGGCAGGGCAGGTATTGTATTCCACCCAAAAATTCGATACCGAAATTTTACTGGAAATGCACGTTCAGGGTCCCTTGTATTCAACATAAAGAATTGGAGAAGGCCCGTATAGTGCGAGTTTGTGGACACGATAACTCAAAAACGTGAAGTCGGTAAATTACCAAACTTTGTATTTAAGTGTTGTATCTTCCAAGGATATGACAGGAAGATTTTGGGGGAAACCTCTCCACTGTCCTTTACATAGGGGGAGGGGGAGTTCGGTTTCCCCTCCCCCTCAAAAATGGCTCTTAACATTTTGCTCAAAATACTGTATACTAAAGATATTTACATGTCTAAGCATTCCACCAAGGCGCGGCCTTCCTTCTGCATGACTTTTCCATTACTGGTAAACGTAAGAGATAGCCGAAAACTTACTACACAAAAATTTGGAATTTCGTTAAAACACACAATTTATGTCAATTAGAGTTGTTTGGAGGAGTTGACCATTTCTGAGATATTCCTCATTATTGTTTTCAGTTTTAAAGTACTTCAACTTTTGTTATACTGGCGATGTAAAGAAACGAATTTCAATTACGGCTTTTGGCTATCGATTTACCTAGTGCACTCATTTCCTTTCTATTCATTAGTAATTAATACAACCAAGTTTACTATCTTCTGCTTATCTTGATTAGCACGAAGCAGAGAGAAGTATGGGCTTTTGTAAGAACAATCTACTGCTGAATAGCTAAAAAAAAAAGGTCATGTTAATGGAACACAGATTTTTTCTTTTAATTTGGAAATTCTAGTAACAGACTAAAGTTGTGTGGCACCGGGACTGCTTCTCACACTCATGTCCCATATAATGGATCAGTAGAGGAACTGAGTTTAATTACAGTTTACATACTGATTAGTCCTAATTTGCTACATAAAAAAATTTCAGATTCTGTCGGTTTGATCACTGTCGTTTTGAGGGTTGTATTATGACACCATTTATACATGACCTTACCACAACTGAGTGCAAAGTTTCTATTGCGATAAACGGGAGAATGCCCTTAAAATACTATAAAATGAAAATGAGGATAAAATGCTAAATACATAATTTAATTTGAATGTACGATACTTGAGCCAGTATTACGCATTATGCATGTACGTGTACAACATCAATGCATAAAATTAAGAGACAGTCCTTTGTTTTCAGATTTTATATTTTCAAAGCATTGGGTATACAAAATATTTTATTCCCTATTCAAGATAATGCATATTCTTTTCACCAACCAAAACAAAAAAAAACAAAAAAATAGAAACTGATTTTCTCGTTTGGCGCTATTTGCGTTATTTTGTTACGATCTTCAGCAATGAAGATTTGTAACTTGTCCTTTCTCTTTTAACATCCTCTTGTGAAGTGCGACTTTGACCTTATCTGCAACTGTTAGTTTGATGCCTTTTCCTTTGAAGCACACTAGTTTATTGTCGATTATTTTGCACGTGTCTGCAGACTTTCGACAAACTATTGTACACAACAAGAGATAAAAGTAAACCACTCATAAAGGTTTTATAAACCATGTTATGGGACATGGTCATAGAAAAGAAATAATAATAAACAGGATGGGCATTTATATTTGGTTACGTTCACAAGCATGTTTTACTGCATAGCGGTAGTCAAGAGTGATTGAATAAATTGGATGAAGGGAGCAAAACATAAAAGGTAATTTGCTTTCGTAGCTATAGGTGTTCTAACTGTAGTAATATTTCCTATTGCTTTTATTATAGTTGGTAATTTTGAGAAGAGTTGGCACCCGAAAATGTATTCCCCTTTTGACAATATAGTTAGTTTTTATTATTAGTTTAATGAATAGGTAGCGTTTGCGTTTTATTGAATACGCTAACCACCAGATCAGGGAACTTGAATACTGTGGAATACTTCTCGTTTTAAACCACTAAAACGATACCAATGCTATCTGTTAAAACTATCTCGAACACTTTGGACGCACTCTCCCCTTCTTATTGGCCATATTCGTCTGTCGCAATAAGACCTCTGTAGTCGAACGGCGTAAAATAAAAGATAGAACACAAGAAAACATAAATAATTTAATTTCTTCGCACTGAGGAGAAAAAACTCTTTATAGTTTAGTGAAAAATGTTGGTATCTAGGGCACGTAATTTTTAATGGGTAGGACTGTGTTCACGCTGTCCCGTTAATAATTGCCTTTTGAAAATTATTCAACACAATTAGGCTGAGCGATTTATACGAAATTGATTATTTCACTGTCTGCTATCCTAGGGCGCAATTCGTTGATCAATCGTCTCCTTACCTCTACTGGTGTAAGTGAAGATGCTTTGTATTACGGGTTGAAACAAGTGATGGGCATGTTTTACACACACCAATGGTAAATGAAACACGAGTTTTCACGATACCATTCGCATAAACAAGGTTAATTGTCGAAATAAAAGAGTCCAATTGACGCAAGCTGGCATTTAGTAGTACACTAGAACTTTTCCAGTCAGCCTGTTGTTGCGAGACAATTTTGCTGTTGAAACTCTAACGCTGTTTTTTCTCTTTACATATGCCGTACATAATTGTTCTAGTTTTGCGTTTGTAAAGCCGAAGTGAAGTATTTGTTCCGAACGTTTGTTTTTATAATAATACTTCATCTGGTGAGAGAAAATCGAGGTTGAACGAGGGTAACCCTAAATAATCCAGCCCCAGAATTCACATTGGTGTAAACTTAGAATATGTTATTTTGAACAGAAAAGAGCAAATTGGGATCTTTAATTCTTCTTTCAAAAACACAAGTGTTTATATAAGTATATAAACGCACAGAATATTAATCAAAACAGTTTGTGGGGATCTTGCCTGCAGGTATAAGAAATACATTTAACCGTCAGACATGTATCGTAATGCTAAAACTTGATTTCTAATTTTATACGCGATTTTTTTGGTAGTGTTTGACGTCCGCTTTTACTGCTCTGGCACCGCAGGCGATGACACTGATGATACATGAAGTTGATGGAATGTGATGGCGGGGGAAATTGGAGAAAACCCGCCCCTACTCCGCTTTGTCCACCACAAATCTCACATGCGGTCGCTTGGGATCGAACCTGGGCCGTCTATGTGGGAGGCGAATGGCGCGGCCTGTTTATACGCATCATTTGTAATAAAAGTATTTATTTTAGCTATGACCCAACACATTCTTACCAGAGGAACAGGAAATTTTCAGTTTCTATCCATTCTCTGATTCTTGTTACAACTATAGTGACCATGCTGTAGAGGTGGTATTTCTGTCAATGTTATTGTACAAAGGTTGCATCGGCGAGGACAACAAGGTTTGCCCTGTAACATTATTGTTCCCGGTCCATGTCACTATTTTCCCATTTTAATGCCAAATCTGATGGAGTTTCTGAAAAACGAGTTCCACTTTTAGCTTCATGTCAAATGAGGGCCTAGCATCTTACTTATCGACCAAGAGGCCCAAAATCTATTAAGTGTTTCTGCTTAAATGCATTTACCTTTATAATACAAAGGTAATTAATACTACTACTAATAATAATAGCAGTAGTAATCACTTACCTTTATATTCTTTTCGTCAGTGATTTGTTTTCATTTCTTCTACTTTTCAATATAGAGAATTATTTTAAAATGAGTATAAAATTTGTACCCATTTTACGCTTCATGTTGTACATACATCAAACATTCAGTTAGTATTTTTCCTATAAAAAACTAATTTTCAGGGCTTTGGCCTTTAAAATACATTCTTCTTTCATGTCACTGGAAACCTTACATAAAGTAGTTGAAGGCGATCAGGCTTCTAATGTTCTTCGTAGCATATTACCAATTCGCCGTTTTGCATTTAATGGTTTTTGTTTCTTCACTGCAAAAGCTCAGAAATTTACCTCCAGTATCATTTCTGAATCTCCTTTGCTGGACTTTGTTAATAATTTCAGGAATTATCTTAATACGCATTCCAGAACTTTCATTTCTTGATTCAAGTGTAACAATTTTTCAGCATAAGCAGCAATTAAATGAATAATCATTTATCCAAATGATTATGATACAATGTCTTTTCTTAGTATAGCCATAGTTCCTTGATTCTGTTGGCGTTGAACATTTTATTCAGAAATTGTAGGTATAGAAATGTATAGCTTGCAGGGTAAGCTTCACAGCTTTGTAGTACACACACTGATCTGGCACTGATAAGACAAAATGCTCAAAATCTGATATTGAAGCCATACATTTTATTATTTACATTGTTTTTTTTTTGGGGGAGGGGTATAATTTGACATTAGAAATCGATAGTGGAAGTTGTGTTCCAGCATTTGTTATAGGGTACCTAAGGTAGTTCAGCCTGGAATTTCCTTTGTTCTAGAAAGACACTGCACTGGTGTTCCTTCTATTTAATAGGCTTCATAGATCTTTTCAGAAATATCTAAGACGACAAACGGATTTAGCGAACTGCATTGTGCAAACCTATGCATAGTTTTAAATGAACTTAAAATCCAGTCATTAAATTCACCCGGCCAATGTGATTCAGACTCCCTTAGCTTCAGAGAGAATGCATTCTCAAGTCAACGCTTGCTGTAGCTGGCTGCCGCGCATTCTATTCTGCTTCACGCGTGCTTTCATAGATAGCAGCAGGAATGATATTATTTGAATTTAGAATTAATTTAACATTTCTTGAATAAATGCAGTAATGTTTGTAAAAATGTTTTATCCAATATTGTCAAGAAACTCCATAAAAATATCAAGGACTACATAACAGTTCTTACTGTGGATTCTGTTGAGTTTGTCAGGACATTGAACAAGGCAGGCGGAGTACAGAATGCTGCAATTATGCTTTAAAAGGAGTGAAAAGAGAGTCCTCGGCATACTTACCTGGCGTGGGGGTTACCGTGATCAGTAAGGCGGTTCCCCCAGGTTGAGGCCTCTCCATTGCACATCGGTTGGGCTGACCCCTGCGATTGCCCCAAATGCGGGTAACTCGGGCGCGTAATTTTTGGTAGTCGGGACTGCGTTCGCGCTGTCCCGAAATAATCTCACTCATTTGCTATTCTACTTTATTATTAATAAATATTCTCTATCGATATAAAAGTGGATATTTGATTACTGAATTATCAGTTGCTTAGTGTTTACTTACGCAACAAACTTTTAATGTAATAGTTAGCTATGCGCTTTGATAACTGCCTAACTTATTCTTCTTTTGATTTACTGTTTCTTTACTAGAAGTAAACAATGAATTATTTTGTGACTGCGCTTTCATCTTTGAACTTGTAATTAGATGGAAGAACTTCAAGGACGTTATTATATTGAGATATTCAACCCATAGCTTAGGTTGGCGTCTTCAGGAGCAGAAGGAACTGAGAAGTGTTTGCAGGTTACACACTTTTAAGTTTGGTAACTTCCATGCATGCGACACGATTTTCAAGAAAATTCCCCTACCCCAAACAATATTTTACATAGAAAACATTTCGAAAACGTTGATTTTCTCAAAAATGGCTCTCACAATTTTGATTAACAGCTCTTAAACTTAAGATATTTACATTTGAAACAAAACGTATATCTGGAATTTTCTAAGACCTCATTCTGGATGATTTTTTTACTGACTTTTGCATATCTGGTAAACCGTAAGAGATAGATTAAAACTTTTACACAAAAAATCTGACGTGTTCCATTCACACGACTTTCTCTACGTCTCTGCACCAAAGTATTATTAAAAAGCTAATGCTTCTATTTACTTAATGCTAATCGAGAAACAATTAACAAAAATAGTTTTATTACTTACCTCCTTGTACGTAGAAGCGAAATAAGAGAGTAGCATAGGTTAAAGTGATAGTCAAAAGCTGGTGACTGAAGTTCTTTTGTTTGTATGAACAGCGAGTTGACAAATTCCTGTATGAGAAAAGTATACGTTTTTCAAAACTAAAACCAAAAACAAGCAACATCTAAATAAGGATCAACTCCACGTAAGAAATGTATATTATTTAAATTGTGTTTTAACTTGCTCTACAGTTTTTGTCCATCTCTTACGGTTTAGCAGTTATGCATAATTCCGTAAAATGCATCCAGAATAAAGAAATTTTCAGAGACTATTCCCAGAAAATTCAAGATATACCTTTTATTTGCCATGTAAATATCTTTAAAAATCGATATTTTAATCAAAACCTTTAGTGCCATTTTTGAGAAAATCAAAACTTTCGAAAAAAGTTCCATGTAAAGGATAGTTTGGGGTGGGGGAATTTCTTCAAAATCTTCGTCACGCATCCTTGGAAGATATCAAACCTAAATACCAAGTTTAGTTTTTAACGGACTTTTCGTTTTTGAGCTATTCTGTCCACACACACACAGATTGACAGAAACACGGACATTTTTCTAAATTTTTTTTTTGGATTCAGCGGGTCTCAAAACATTTATTTCCGGTGAAATCTCGGTATTGAATTTTTGGGTGCAATACAATATCTTCTCTATAGTATATGTAGAGAAAGTAAAAATATAGATCACGATAAAACACACAATTTCTGTCATATACATTTTTACTTTCTCTAGCTCCATATGTACAATGTGCATAGGGATAGAGAAGGTATTGTAATGCACCCAAAAATTCAATACCAAGATTTCACCGGAAATATATGCTTTGAGTCCCCTGAGTCCGAAAAAAACACTTAAAAAATCTGATGTAATCCATTCACATGACTTTCTCTATATCTCTGCAGAAAATTTTTGTTAAAAAGTTTATGCTTTTATTTACTTCATGCTAAGTGGGAAAAAATTAGCAGAAATAGTCTTATTACTTGCTTCCCTGTAAGTAGAAGTGAGATAAGGGAGTAACGTAGGTTAAAGTGAAGCAAAAGATGGTTGCTATGTGACAGAAGTTCCTTTGTTTGTATGGACAGCAACTGTTAGATTCCTGTATGAGAGAATTATCAGTTTTAAAGCTGAAACCAAAAACAAGGAGTATCTAAAAAACGAACAACTCCACGAAAAAAATGTATATAACATAAATTGTGTGTTTCAATGTGCTCTGTTTTTTGTGTGGTACGTTTTTGTCTCACTTACAGTTTACCAGTTACACAAAATACCGTAAAATTCATCCAGAATAAAGTAGTTTTCAGAGGTTATTCCCAGAATATTCAAGATATACATTTTATTTGTCAGGTAATATATTTAATATATGAGATTTTAATCAACATCGTCGTTAGCAATTTTTTTAGAAAATAAAAATTTTTGAAAATTTTTCCATGTGAAGGGTAGTTGGGGTGGGGGATTTTTCTGAAAATCTTCGTGTCGCATCCTTGGAAGATATGGAACTTAAATACCAAGTTTGGTATTTAACGGTCTTTTCGTTTTTGAGTTCTGCTGCCCACAGATATACCCACATACACACGGACAGCCAGACACACACATTGACATTTTTCTAAAAATGCTTTTTACTTTCTCCATACGCACTATGTACATAGTGTATAGAGAAAGTATTGCACTCCACCAAAAATTAGATACCGAGATTTCACCGGAAATATATGTTTTAGGGTCCCCAATATCCAAAAAAAGCATTTTCACAAAAAGGTCCGTATGTGTGTGTGTGTCCGTGTGTCTGTGAACACGATAACTCAAAAACGAAAAGTCGGTAAAATACCAAACTTGTTACTTAAGTTTAGTATCTTTCAGGGATGCGACACGAAGATTTTGAGAAAAATCCCCCCACCCCCAACTACCCTTTACATGGAACTTTTTTCGAAAATTTTGATTTTCTCAAAAATGGCTCAAACGATTTTTATTAAAATTTCATATATTAAACATATTTACCTGACAAATAAAATGTATATCTTGAATTTTCTGGGAATAGCCTCTGAAGTGTAGTTTATTCTGAATGAATTTTACTAGATTTTGAATAACTGCTAAACCGTAAGAGATGGACAAAAACTTACTACACAAAAAATGTAGAGCACATTAAAACACACAATTTATGTTATATACATTTTTTCGTGGAGTTCGTCGTTTTTGTGATATTCCTTATTTTTGGTTTCTGCTATGAAAAACGTATACTTTTCTCAAACAGGAACTTGTCAACTTCTATCCATATAGACAAAGGAACTTCATTGACATAGCAAGCAGCTTTTGATTATCACTTTAACCTACAGTTGTCCCTTATTTCGCTTCTACTTACAAGGAAGCGAGTAATTAGACTATTTCTGCTATTTTTTCTGATTAGTATAAAGTAAATAAAAGTATAAGCTTTTTAAGAATAATTTGTTGCAGGGATATGGAGAAAGTCATGTGAATGGTACACATCAGATTTTTTTGGTTTCAGGTGGTCTCAAAACATGTATTTCCGGTGAAATCTCCTCGGTATCGAATTTTTGGGTACAATGCAATACCTTCTCTATACACTACATAGTACGTATAAAGTAAAAATCTGATGTGTTCCTTTCACATGACTTTCTCTATATCTCTGCAACAAATTATTGTTAAAAAGCTTGTGCTTCTATTTACGTAATACTAATCGAGAAAAAATCAGCAGAAATAGTCCTATTGTTTGCTTCCTTGTAAGCAGAAGCGAAATAAGGGAGCCCTTTTGGTTAAAGTGACAGTCAAAAGTTGGTTGCCATTGAATGAAATTCCTTTGTTTGTATGGACAGGAACTGTTAAATTCCTGTACAAGTTTTTTGAAGCTGAAACCAAAAACAAGGAGTATCTCAAAAATGATCACCTCCACCAAAAAAATGTATATAAGATAAATTGTGTGTTTTAAGGTGTAGGTATTTGTCTACCTCTTACGGTTTAGTAGTTATGCAAAATTCCGTAAAATTGGTCCAGAATAAAGCAGTCTTCAGAGGCTATTCCTAGAAAATTCAAGATATACATTTTATTTTCTTAAAAATGGCTCTAACAATTTTGATTAAAGTCCTGTATATTAAAGTTATTTATGTCAAAAATAAAATGTATATCTCGAACTTTTTGGGAATAGCCTCGTAAGACCTCTTTATTCTGGATGAATTTTGCTGAATTTTGCATAACTGCTAAACCGTAAAAGTTAGAAAAAAACTCACTACACAAAAAATGTACATTACGACAAAACACATACGATTTATGTCCTTAACGTTTTTGTTCTGTAGGTAACCGCTTCCCAGATATTCCTTGTTAGTGGTTTCAATTGTGAAGTACTTAAACTTTTCTCAGACAGGAAGTTCCGTTTTTTTTTTTTTGTTCTACTCCTGGCCAAGCAAAGAATTGATTTGTAATCACAATCGCATAGCGATGGCTTTTAAAACATTTGACAATTACTTTAGCATAGCGCATTCCCTTATTCCCTTCTACTTATAAGGAACTAAGTAATAAGAACATTTTGCTAATATTTATCTCGATTAGCATTGTTTACAAAGAAGAATAATCTTTTGCAGGAGAATAGAGCAGCTAGAGAAAGTCATGTGAGTGTAACACATCAGATTTTTTTCGTGGAGTTTTTTTTTTATATTCTTTGTTATTGGTTTCAGCTTTAAAATACTGAATACTTTTCTCATACAGGAATTTGTCAACTCCTGTCCATACAAACAAAGGAACTTCAATCACATAGCAACCAGCTTTTGACTGTCACTTTAACCTATGTTACTCCCTTATTTCGCTTCTATTTACAAGGAAGCAAGTAATACGACTATTTCTGCTAATTTTTTCTCGATTTGGCATGAAGTAAATAGAAGCATAAACTTTTTAACAATAATTTGTTGCAGAGATAGTCATATGAATGGAACACATAAGATTTTTTGTTTTTTGAGTTATTTGTTTATAGACACCCAAGACCTTTTTTAAAGACTACCCTTTTTTTACTCAAGGGACCTCAAAATATATATATATATCCAGTAAAATCTTTTGTTTTTCACTTTCGCTGTAAGCTATTTACCTGACCGGACATTTAAAACGCTTCAATTATTGCGATAATAGTTGTAATGTATTATCTAACAGTCCAAACAGTGCGTGTGCAGTGTGATTGGGATTCACGTCATATAAGCCTAAAAAAGCTCCAATAATTTTGCATTTGAAGATACAGACCTCATAATAGAAAACTGCTTTGAGAGATATCAGTTGTATTGTGTGAGAATCAATATATTTTGCTGTTTCTGTATGTTTCATGTGAAATTGAATTTATTTTTCGAGTAACCGCTGAACACTAATGCAATTCTTCCATATTGATTCTCAATTTCATCAGAACTGCTAGAGAACACTGAGTTAATATCTTCTTTGAAATTACCTTATTTGACGAAACACTTCCATCAAGTCCTTGTTTTTCTTAAATACAGTAGCCCTAATGTTTCATAAAAATCCTATTTAAACATACATTTTCATTAAATATCTTGCATATTCTTTTCGAGATGCTTCAGATGAAATAGACATTTTAAATGCTGCGTCGAATCTCCATGTTTATGAAAAGCTCACAATAACTCCAAAAGCTGCCGTATTCCAAATAGTTTTATTTGCTCCTAATACGTCCAACAGAAAGTCCCCCCCCCACGTAACATGTATTTTTTTTTTATTTATTTAGACATTGATGATTGGGGAGTGGGCCAATTAAATATTAACAGGTACTTTTCGTCTAATCCCCCCCCTCATCGTGAGAATGGCGTTTCTATTACACTGCAAACCACATTGTTAATTGAGTTCATTACTAAAAACCACTGAAAACATTGGTTTATAGAAATGAAATTAATTTAAAAATATATTATAAATGACTTTAGGTTTCGCAGACCAAAACTTAAAAATTCGCTCCACACGGCTAAGCACACAGTAAAACAGTACCTATATGTATTACTGTCATCCAGGAACGTTAACAAATAAACTTCTTTTTTAATCGAAACAAGTGAAGGCAAACCGCCTGCCATCTAGCGGGAAAATGTAGGGTGTTGTGAATAAAGAGTTACCTCCTTCAATAGCCCGTTTAGCAGGATTCATGTTTGCGTTACAAGATGGCAGCACAGTGGTAATCTCTATCATTAATACATTTTCTGCAATTTTAATTATCATACATGTAATATAGGGTATTCTTTAGTTACAAAAGACCAGAATTAACTATAGTCCTTGAATATCCGCTGTATTTTTTGGATATTATCAATAATAGACTTACGACATCGCTGAGACAAACGTGTCAGAACGAAATGAACTCTACGGTTAATGTTATAAGATATTCAAAGCACTATACACGCCTTAAGACGTGGTCTACACCGGAAACTCTGGACCAAGATAACTATACACGCACATTCGTCGATTGACCGTGGAGGAAAGCAGACCTGGATTTCTACCAGAACTTATTTGGAAGAGCACCTGCATGCGCCTGCGAGATCACGCCTGTGACCCAGCTGAATTCTGTGGAAGTACCACACACCAGCGCCCCTAGCGGAAACTGGCAGTGGGCAGTGCCCCTCTTCTAACCTTGTCTCCCTCCGGCCGTATCCGCCGGAGATTCCCTACAACTGGAGAACAACACTTACGCTTCAGGGAGGACCGCAGTGGGCATTGGCCCTCTTCTAGCGTGCCTCCTGGAGGAAGCTCGTCGAGCTTCTCCACCAGCGCCATCCCTTTTATTACTGCCGACACCAGCTCGACCGGCCGGAACCTGTCCTGGAAGAGAGCGACGACTTTCTCTTCCCTCGCCTCCTGAGCTGCACTGCGTACAAACGTACTTGGGACCGACTAACGTACTGACGTTACCGCGGGCTCACAAGGCCGCAGCCAAGGGTCCGGGCTTAGGCTTGGACCCGGGGTTCGCCCCAATCGGCGCGTCGCAAGACGTCCGGCCCGCTGTGAGGAGCCGAATGGCACCCGCACATGACACCGACAAGCCGAGTTACAACGTCAAGGTAATAACCTGACAAAATGAGCACTCCCGGCCCAAGCTCCTCCGCCTCAAAATCAAACCCCGGCCCACGGGCTTTAGCCCTTAAGGACAAAACAAAGACTTCTGGTAAGAAGAAGTCTTCCCGCCTAATCAACCAAGGTACCGCGGTCCCTCTCACCCCGGAAGTGGCACAACCCACTTCCACACCAGTTGCTCCCTCCGTCCCCTCCAAGGCCCAGTCTACCCTGGTGCCTGAGGGCACAAGTGATCAAGAAGGCTTTACCACGGTGGTCCACAGGCGCCGAAAGACCTCCGGTTCAAAGCCGGAGGGGCGCGCCTCCCCCACCCCTGCAGCATACCCCATTCCTGAGAGCCATCGCTCACAACGGGCGGGAAGAATACCGCCTATTGTGGCCGACCCATTTCCCAACCATGTGAAAGTCATGAGGGAATTACGGGCAGCGCTCTCAGAAGAGTACCAGGCCACCCGATACCCCAAAAGGGTCGTAATCAGAACCAAGAACCCCGACGACCACGAGAAGGCGAGGGAGGTTCTGAGGAAGTGTGAAATTCAGTTTCACACATATTCCCTCCAGAAACCGAACTTAGTCCGACGAGTGATCAGAGGACTTGACTCTAACACCGACCCCGAGGACATCCGTGTTGGCCTGGCGGAGGAACACGGAATCAATCCGCGGACCGTTATCCAACTGACTAAAACCTCCCGACCCGAGGGTGCTGAGCCCACTAAAGTCAAGAAGCCCTTATTTTTGGTCATCGTCGAAAAAGATGGGGAGGGAATTCCCGAGATTGACAAAGTGACCACTCTGTACAGCACCAGAGTGCGAGTCGAGCCACACCACGGCAGAGAGGGGCTAGCGCAGTGCTATCAATGCCTGCGCTTCCACCACTCTAGCCACGCGTGTGAGCGGAAGACCGCTTGCTTGCGCTGTGCAGGTGAGCACCAAGTAAAAGACTGCCCTCACCCCAGAGAGGCAGCCAAGTGTGCAAATTGTGGGGGGCGCCATATAGGCATCTTTGGCGGTTGCCCCAAAAAACTGGAGCTAATCCAGGCGAGGCAGGGCAGAGCCATCAAAAACCCTGCGAATGTGCGTCCAGGCACCAGCTTTGCCAACGCTATGTCGAGACACGAAGAAGTGTTTCGACAGGCTGAGGCAACGCAGGCGGTACCAGCAAACCTGACCGAGAGCTCGGAAACTCAGGTCACTACCCCCCCTTCGCCCCCCAGGGAGCAGAGACCCAAGCAGAAGAATAAGAAACAGGCACGGCCTCCCAAGAAGCCCGTGGCTCAGACCGCCGCTGCGGCAAAACCAACCCCGGCACCTGCGGCCGCAACAGCCGAGCCAGCTGCCCCGCTGATCGCGGGCGGCCAGCCCAGCCAAGCGACCACGCAGCTTCCCCCTCCAGAGCAGCAAGCAGCTCCTATTGGCTCGACCAATGAGAGCGAAGCTGCTGCTCCAGCCACTGCCAAGGCAGTCGCTTCTCCTTGGGAGAACCTCTCCGTGCCTGCTGATGAGATGACTGAATTTTCCGAGCTCTCAGCCTGGTTTGCCGACCTCATATCGCGATCCCTCCCCATATTAAAGCGCTGCAGGGATCAACTGACAAGCCCCCATATCCCCGCCCTCCAGAAGGTCACCATTATGCATGAGACGGCCCGACTGCTCTTCCCTGACTCCAGCTCATAATGGCGGCGCTTAGAACCCGTAGATCTTTGCGAGTTGCGTTCTGGAACGCAAACAGAGTCTGGGAATAGCGGCCGGGCATCTTGGAGTTTGTAGATGATCACGGGATTGATATCCTAATGGTCTGCGAGACACATCTGCACGCTGGTATTCCATTCTATCTGCCAAGTTACGTCGCCCATCGGACGGATCGACCCGGCCGACAGGGCGGTGGTACGGCTATATATATTAAAAATCACCTTACCCACACTCCTATTACCATTCCCCTGCTACAGCACTTGGAGGCGACCGCCATAAGGATCTCCTTGGGGGGGGGGGGGGGTCGGAAATAATGCTAGTAGCGGTTTATGACCCGCCGGACGGCCTCTTCTATGAAGCGGACCTGAAGGCACTCCTCAACCTCGACCACAGAGTTTGCATCGCAGGCGACTTCAACGCGAAGCATCCACACTGGAACAGCCGCACCCAGAACAGAAAGGGTCGCGGACTCTATCGCCTCATCAGCGGAGACTCGGCCCTCTTCGCGCACGGTCCGAGAGGTCCAACGTACTTCCCGCCACGCGGCAGGGCGGACGTCATTGATTTCATGGTCACCAAAAACATTCCATTCCATCTGGATCTCTCGGTTGTGAACGCGCTGGACTCCGACGTTTCACTTACAGCTCTGGTCACACCAGACTGGACAGAAGAAGTCGACTGGGATGCTGCTGTGCAATCCCTCCCTCTGTGGACGCTAACCCTCGAATAGACTCGATAGAGGCTCTCGAGGCAGCGGCCGCGCAGTTCTCAACCACAGTCCTAAATGCGGTCCGTGCTCACACACACCGCATTCCTTTCGAAATACCTCATCCTTCCGTTCTTCCTACACATTTACGACAGCTTATTAAAGCAAAAAATGCTGTCAGAAAGCTATGGCAGAGATTTCGCCATCCCAGGATAGGAGACATACACCAGAGGTTCAAATCCCTGGCCCGTCGTCTCCTTAGAGCACACCGTAGAGAGGCCTGGAAGCATACGTTAAGGCATGTTAACCTCCATGAGAGGAAACCTTGGCGAATAGTCCGTGGCCTGCGGAAAGACAGACTGGAATACCGGCATCCTATCCATGGCACCCGGGGCCATCTTGCCTTCGAGCCCCGGGATAAAGCAGATGCATTTGCAAACTACCTGGAAAACCAATTCCAGCCCAGAGAAGAGCCCCAGGACGAAGACCAAACTGAACTCGTCGAGCGGGCGGTAGAGGGCTTCCTAGAGGCCCCGCCCGCAAACGACGAGGAGTTTCACGTCCCTGTAGCTACCCCACAGGAAGTAGCCACCCAAATCCGTTCTTTAAAAACCAAAAAATCCCCTGGACAGGACCGTGTAACAGCGGAAATGCTCCAGCACCTTCCCCGAAAAGCCGTACTTCATTTGACCCGGATTTATAATGCATGCTTACATATGCGCCACTTTCCCGCTACGTGGAAGGAGGCCCGTGTGGTATGCGTTCTAAAGCCGGGGAAGAACCCGGTTTTCCCGGCCAGCTACCGCTCCATCAGCCTCCTGCTAGTCATCTCGAAAGTATTCGAGAGACTGCTCCTTGCCCGCCTCGGCCCTCACCTCGAGGAAAGAGGCCTCCTACCTGAGCATCAGTTTGGACACTCCACGACCGTGCAACTACTGCGTGTGGCCGAGAAGGCCTCCCTGGCTTTCCAGGAGAGGTCTAAAACGGTTGCGGTATTGCTGGACGTGGAAAAGGCCTTCGCCACCACGTGGCATGATGGGCTCATCTATAAACTCATAGAGCATGAAATTCCCTCTCCATACATTTCCTTGGTAGCTTCCTTTCTTCAGAATAGAAGCTTCCGAGTAAAGGTGGAGGGGGCACTTTCAACAGAGCGGCCCATTGGCGCGGGAGTGCCGGCGCTCTTTGCAGCTTACATGGCCGACATCCCCACCCACCCCAGCACACACACATGTCAGTACGCGGACGATCTCATGATCTTCGCTGTGAACAGGAACACCAGGTACAGCTTTCGGCAAATTCAAGCCCACCTCCATGCCATTGGCAGGTGGAGTGAGAGATGGCGAATGGCCATTAGCCCGGAGAAAAGCTCTGCGATTCTCCTGGCGAAAACCATTAGAAATCGGCTTCAGCAAAACTTTGTTTTACGGCACCGTAGAATCCCTTGGGTGAACACGGTGAAGTATCTCGGAGTGACGCTGGACCGACGGCTGACTTTCACTCCGCATGTCAGGGGCAAGGTGAACCTAGGGCACGCTGTTCTCAGGCAGCTTTACCCCATGCTCAATTCACAGAGCATGCCCCTTACCCTAAAGCTTCAGCTGTACCGGGCGATCATTCCGCCTCTGGTTCTGTACGGCTGCGAAGTCTGGGGGACCGTAGCTAACTACGTGCTCCTCAGGGTCCAGACGCTGCAGAACCGGGCACTACGGATGATCTACCGTACCGGCTGGAGATTTCCCGCCCATATCCTTCATGAGCATTCCGGTATCCCGTACATTGTCGACCTCATCAGAACGAGGACCCGTTCATTGTACGACAAAATTCCAACCCACCCTAATCAACTGGTGAACTCTCTGGGAAATTATGATCCCAGAGAAGTACGTCGCCTGCCCTCTTTCCGCCTCCCGAGAGACGCCATTGGCCCTCTCAGTTAGCCACGCCCCCTCCCCTGAGATACATTAAATTGAACCTGAAAAGGGCAAAGCGACCTTAACCCGTAACCAAAATGGGGTAAAAATAATAAAGCGTGTCGTCCTCATAACGGGTGAACGCAAAATCCAAATTAGAACAATTAATTCTGCTCCAGGCGGGAGAAAACTGCGCGGCCTCCTGATTGGCCCGCGCAAGCGCCCGTGGGCGTGTCCTCTCCCTACAAAGTTCCCCGTACCAAAAATTATCCTTCAGTCAGCACATACATCCGCTCCTCAACAACACAAAAACCAGTAGAAATATCCACTGCTCATTTCGCAGGTAAAGCCGCGATGCGGCTAGGAACTGCGGCATCGACACACGACCGGGGCATGCCCCGATCGACCAGTTTTGCGTCAGGCGTCTGACTTCGTCAGCTTTGTGCAGTGGCAATATCGTAACCAGTGAAGTAATACTGAGGTGCGATTATTGCTAGTTGAAAACTTATACCAATACCCCGCCAAAACGACGTGAAATATCGTCGGTTTAGGCAATTTTTGTAAGTTCCTACGGGAACAAATAATCGCTTATCAGTATACTATTATACATTTTATGTACATATAGAATGGTTAAAATCATTTTCTGAAAACTGATATTCTAACCAGTCAGATTATCTTGAGTGAATGAGACTAATACCACTCGGCCCAATATTCCGATTAACTCATCCTTACTGAGTTCATTAAGTTGAGTAATTGGTTGTGCGTTTGTGTTGCATACGTTTCATGATAGACCCCCATGCTTACTGGGCTTCATTTTTACTTTACATAGCACAGTGTACATAAGTAGGGAAGGTAGTGCACTCCACCCATAAATTCGATAATCAGATTTCAACGGAAGTACACGATTACCGGTCCTCTAGGTCTGTTTTACAGTTAATGTTATGATAAACTTGGTATTTATGTTTAGTATTTTCCAAGGATGCTACACGAAGATTTTGAGGAAATTCCCCCGCCCCAAACCATCCTTTACATGGGGAAATTTTGATTTCACAAAAATTCTTACAATTTGATTAAAATACTGTGAATTAAGTACATTTACATGGAAAATAAAATGTATAATATATCTTGAATTTTCTGAGAATAACCTCTGAAGACCTCTTCATTCTAAATGAGTTTTCCATGATTTTTTTTTGTTTGTTTTTTTGATAGTTGCCCGTTATCACTACCAAGGCACCGAAGGCGATATTTCTATTAGTGATAAACCGTAAGAGATGGACAATCTTGCTATTCAAAAAATGTAGAATCTCATTAACACTCACAATTTGTCATGTTTTACTTTCTCTATACGTACTGTGTACATAGTGTATAGATAAGGTATTGTATTGCACCAAAAAATTCGATACCAGTAATTGGTTGTGCGTTTGTGTTGCATACGTTTCATGATAGACCCCCATGCTTACTGGGCTTCATTTTTACTTTACATAGCACAGTGTACATAAGTAGGGAAGGTAGTGCACTCCACCCATAAATTCGATAATCAGATTTCACCGGAAATACCGGTCCTCTAGGTATGTTTTACAGTTAATGTTATGATAAACTTGGTATTTATGTTTAGTATTTTCCAAGGATGCTACACGAAGATTTTGAGGAAATTCCCCCGCCCCAAACCATCCTTTACATGGGGAAATTTTGATTTCACAAAAATTCTTACAATTTGATTAAAATACTGTGAATTAAGTACATTTACATGGAAAATAAAATGTATAATATATCTTGAATTTTCTGAGAATAACCTCTGAAGACCTCTTCATTCTGGATGAGTTTTCCATGATTTTTTTTGTTTGTTTTTTTGATAGTTGCCCGTTATCACTACCAAGGCACCGAAGGCGATATTTCTATTAGTGATAAACCGTAAGAGATGGACAATCTTGCTATTCAAAAAATGTAGAATCTCATTAACACTCACAATTTGTCATGTTTTACTTTCTCTATACGTACTGTGTACATAGTGTATAGATAAGGTATTGTATTGCACCAAAAAATTCGATACCAGTAATTGGTTGTGCGTTTGTGTTGCATACGTTTCATGATAGACCCCCATGCTTACTGGGCTTCATTTTTACTTTACATAGCACAGTGTACATAAGTAGGGAAGGTAGTGCACTCCACCCATAAATTCGATAATCAGATTTCACCGGAAATACACGATTACCGGTCCTCTAGGTATGTTTTACAGTTAATGTTATGATAAACTTGGTATTTATGTTTAGTATTTTCCAAGGATGCCACGAAGATTTTGAGGAAATTCCCCCGCCCCAAACCATCCTTTACATGGGGAAATTTTGATTTCACAAAAATTCTTACAATTTGATTAAAATACTGTGAATTAAGTACATTTACATGGAAAATAAAATGTATAATATATCTTGAATTTTCTGAGAATAACCTCTGAAGACCTCTTCATTCTGGATGAGTTTTCCATTATTTTTTTTGTTTGTTTTTTTGATAGTTGCCCGTTATCACTACCAAGGCACCGAAGGCGATATTTCTATTAGTGATAAACCGTAAGAGATGGACAATCTTGCTATTCAAAAAATGTAGAATCTCATTAACACTCACAATTTGTCATGTTTTACTTTCTCTATACGTACTGTGTACATAGTGTATAGATAAGGTATTGTATTGCACCAAAAAATTCGATACCAGTAATTGGTTGTGCGTTTGTGTTGCATACGTTTCATGATAGACCCCCATGCTTACTGGGCTTCATTTTTACTTTACATAGCACAGTGTACATAAGTAGGGAAGGTACTGCACTCCACCCATAAATTCGATAATCAGATTTCACCGGAAATACACGATTACCGGTCCTCTAGGTATGTTTTACAGTTAATGTTATGATAAACTTGGTATTTATGTTTAGTATTTTCCAAGGATGCTACACGAAGATTTTGAGGAAATTCCCCCGCCCCAAACCATCCTTTACATGGGGAAATTTTGATTTCACAAAAATTCTTACAATTTGATTAAAATACTGAGAATTAAGTACATTTACATGGAAAATAAAATGTAGAATATATCTTGAATTTTCTGAGAATAACCTCTGAAGACCTCTTCATTCTGGATGAGTTTTCCATGATTTTTTTTTTTTTTTTTTTTTTTTTTGATAGTTGCCCGTTATCACTACCAAGACACCGAAGGCGATATTTCTATTAGTGATAAACCGTAAGAGATGGACAATCTTGCTATTCAAAAAAATGTAGAATCTCATTAACACTCACAATTTGTCATGTTTTACTTTCTCTATACGTACTGTGTACATAGTGTGTAGATAAGGTATTGTATTGCACCAAAAATTCGATACCGAGATTTCACCGGAAATGTATATTTTGAGACCCTCTGAATAAAACAAGCATTTTTACTTTCTCTACATGCACTATGTGCATAGTGAATTGAGAAGGTATTGCATTCCACCAAAAATTCGATAGCAAGATTTTACCGGAAATATATGTTTTAGGGTGCCCTGTATAAAAAAAAAAAAAACATTTTCACAAAAAGGTCCGTGTGACTGTGAACACGATAACTCAAAAACGAAAAGTCGGTAAAATACCAAACTTGGTATTTAAGTTTAGTATCTTCCACGGATGCGAGATTTTTAGAAAAATCCCCCCACTCCAAACTACGCTTTACATGGATTTTTTTTCTAAAATTTTGTATTTAAAAATGGCTTTAACGATTTTGATTAAAAATATAACATATTAAAGATATTTGCCTTACAAATAAAGTGTATATCTTGAATTTTCTGGGAATAGCCTCTGAAGACCACTTTATTCTGGATGAATTTTACGGAATTTTGCTAAGTGCTAAACCGTAAGAGACGGGAAAAAAAAAAAAAAAAACTACCACACAAAAAATGTAGAGCACTTTAAAACACACAATTTATGTTACATGCATTTGTTTCATGGAGTTGATCGTTTTTGAGATTTCCCTTGTTTTTGGTTTCAGCTTTAAAAAATGATACTTTTCTCACATAGGACTTTGCCAACTGTCCATACAAACAAAGGAACTTCGGTCACATAGCAACCAGCTTTTGACTATCATTTTAACCTATGGCACTCCCTTATTTCACTTCTACTTACAAGGAAGCAAGTACCCTATTTCTGCTATTTTTTTTCTCGATTAGCATTAAGTAAATAGAATAAGCTTTTTAACAATAATTTGTTGCAGAGATTTAGAGAAAGTTATGTGAATGCAACACAGATTTTCATATATTGCGGAATACTCGTTTTTCCGTTTCAAAACACTAAAACGATACCAGTGGCATCTGTTTAAACTATCCGAACAATTTGGACGCACTTTCCACTTCTTATTGGGTATGATAAACACCAACGTTCGCTCGAGCGCCTCCCAATGGACACACAGATCAATGCAGCCTGCAAGAAACCTACCAATTCCAGTTTTCTCCTTCCATTGACTCAGGTTATGTGCGCCACCGCGTATTTCAAATTCCTAAAACGCATCCTACAGCAAAAGGCACTCTCACACAACATAACTGCATTCGTGCACTATTATCGGCACATTAACGTACTTCTACATGCCTTCTCTAAACATTACCACTACACCACTGTATTCTGCCGTTTCTAATACATTAATATTTAACTGGTACGTTTTCATAATTTTATAACGATAATTGACACTTGTCATAGTTGTATTACAAATTAGGTAACACCAAGCTTTAGTTGGAATCCACAGTGATAGTCACTGTATCACATCCTACTTGCATAAATGGACATTAAATTAATGCAACGCCGTATTAAATCCTTGGTCACACTTAGGACTTTACCCTGGTTGCCTATTTTATTCCTGGCGTAAGAATGTAGGCAACTTAAATCAAAATCCATATTGCTATAAATGCCTATTTGAGGAATTATCGTCTGCATTTAATATTCTATCTAATAAGTACATTTTACGATATATCTGCATTTAATACATAAAATTATATATTGTGCGTGCGAGTGAATTTTAATCTAACTTTTGTATGCTTTCAGTATTTTTGCTTGGGAATTACCTAGTTACTAGTATTCACGTGGCCTTTTCATTTATCAATAAACTGTTTCATTAACGTATACATGTTAACTGCATGTGTTTCTAGAGATATATGGCCACAACTGGTTGAATCACAAACAAAAACAAACAAAAAAAGCAAACATCCCACATCAAACAACAATGGTGCTTGTCTTATAAATTCAACAAAGTATTGGTCAAACTAACTGCCTGCTTTCGTGAAAATTATAAAAGCAAAATAGCATTCATTTAAGTATACTCGAAGTTCATGCACATTCGAGGGGAAAAAAGCTAAAATAGGTAATTAGGTTTATTTGCGCTCATTCGATAACAATGCAGTTGACTTACTATATTTCACCCAAGATAGTGCATTGGAAAGGATATCTTACTCAGTTCATTTCTGCTTTTGACTGAGAGGAATCAATATGCCGAAGGAAAAGTCGTTGAGAATCACATTATCGAAGCAATAGATATTGGAGTAATATAATTTCCTTAAAATGTTATCTTAAAGAGATAAGTACTGAATGAAAATCGGAATATTTCAATTCACAAATGATAATTAAATGAACGCTAATGTAGTATGTACTATCAGAGTAACAATTCAATCACTGCAAAGAAAATATTTCTCATCGGTCACATGCACTGGGTTGCTATTTTTAGGCGATTGCCCCAACTTTTTATGACGCGGAAAAATCCTTTCGATAAAAGGGAATTGCACGTTACAAAGGACTCGTTTTCTAATAGAAACTTTAGAAAAATACGTGATTATTAATTGTACTTTGAATTATAGATCATTAGCAGAGTTATCAATGTAAATTATTTCCTCTAATGTTAATGCAATGTGTTTAAATGACCAATATTAAAATTATTATAAGTTGTCACTATCATCTAGTACCCATACTTTCTGATCTAATTAATCTTTCTCTAAATAGTGGTATAGTGCCTGACATGTGTAAGCTTGCTAGAATAGTACCAATACACAAAAAAGATGATAAATCTTCTCCGAACAACTATAGACCCATAAGTATTGTATCCACTGTTTCAAAAGTTCTGGAATCCGTAGTAAAAGACAGGCTTGTAAACTTTCTAGAACAGATAAACTTTTCCCTTAAATTCCAATATGGATTCTTACCCAAAAACAGCACAGAAGCACTTGATGTAGTAAACCTATTACAGAAAACTTTAGATAACAAATTGCAGGTGGACTTTTCATTGACCTAAATAAAGCGTTTGATACTGTCAATCATTAACTCCTCCTAAAAAAAATTAGCACAGTCAGGAATAAGAGGAATTGCCTTGAACTGGTTTAGAGCTATCTCCTTAGAGCACAATATATCAGCCTAAACAATTATTCCAGCCCAATATTAACAGTAAAGCATGGAGTTCCACAAGGTACAGTGTTAGGTCCAATTTTATCTCTTATCTTCATTAATGATATAGGAAATGTAGGACTAATAGGTAAAATATTTCTATTTGCAGATGATATTTTTCTATTTTATGAAAATAAATCTGAATCGCAGGTAATGAAAGATATGCAAACTGACCTTACAACACTGCAGACATGGTTCACAAATAACAACTTAATCCTTAATGTCAAAAAAACTAAATATATGCTTTTTCATAAACCTTCTAGACCAATTACAAGTAATATGTCAATTAAGATCAAAGATAATGTTATAGAAAGAGTAAACAAATTTACATACCTAGGGCTAACACTAGACTCATCTTTGACATGGACATACCGTATTGAACATATTATCAGCAAAACATAACTCCATTATTCGCATATTGTAGACTAAAAGATCTAGACTTAGATAACAGTTGTAAAAGAAGTCTTTATTTTGCACTCTTGCACCCCAATTTTCTGTATTTAAAGGCAGCATGGTCCAATAACAATAAAGAACAGCTAAACTGTTTAGAAATCCTACAAAAGAGAGCTATTAAAATACTTTATGGATTTAATATTTTAAAACCTTCCGTAGAAGTATTTAAGGAAACAAATATACTGCCATTTCCCTATCTCTGTAAATATAGTTAATTTTCATTCATGTACAAAGCTGAAAATAACCTATGTACCAACTCTGTAATCAAACACAAAAGAGATATTCACTCCTACAAAACTAGATCAGCCAATCGCATAGGTATAGAATCAGTTAACTTTACCAAATATACACACATATATATATATATATATATATCGCCCTCCATATTGACTTCATATACCCAAGGTCGCGGGTTCAAACCCGGCGGAGGACGGATGGATTTTTTCGGGTGTAAAAATCCTTAGCATGGCTTCCTTCGAAAGGGAAGTAAAGCCGTGGGTCCCGTGTCGTAGATTTACGGCACATAAAAGAACCTCAAGCCTGATAAGAGAGGCCTCTGAGCAAAATTAAGCGGTCTTTCACGCCCAATTTAGAATGGGACGCTGAGAACCACAGCGTTAAAGAGCGTCCACAAATAACACGCCATTTCCTTTTTCTACCAAATATGGAATAAAAAATATATTACATAGTGCCACCAAAACATACAACAGTCTCCCACTTAACATTAAACAATCATCTAACTTATCCCAATTTAAAAACAAACTCTTCAAATACCTACTTGAGCAATACTGTAATTCCTAAAAATTTGACAACAGAAAATCCCTATGGTGTTTCTTGAAATATTGCATTAAGTTTAATCACACAACCACACAAATTACAATAAAAAATTGGGTATGTCTATATAAAATGTATAAGTTTATACTCCTTTTTAATGTGTTTTATTCTTTGTATTTTGCTTACCGCCTCACTAAAGGGCAGTCCCTACCTAGAACAATATGCTCATTGGGTCATTCTATGTAAAAAAAAAAATAAATAAAATAATAATACAATGCTGTATATATTTTAAGAAAGAAAAGTAAAAAACTTTCGAAGAATAATATGCACAGTTATTCCTCATTACAATAAAATTGTTTTAAGTTAGTACATTTCGTTATTTTAAGCGCTTATTTGGATAGCTTTGTGTCTTTCTGCCTACCTATTTTAGAACTATTAGTGCCTATATATGCGTAAGCTTTCACGGCCGGTGTCCATAGTTTTAACATTTAAACATTAACATATTTTAACCTACAGACCACGGCAAAACAGCCCGAAAATTTTAAATTTTAAAACTATTAGTGCCTATGTCTGAACTCTTCGTTTGTTCCACATAAATTTGCCCCCTATATCTTAGTGGTCACGCGAGCTAGACGCTACTCATTGGCTGTTGCTGAATATGCAGTTGCAGAGTACATTTTAGTTCCTTATTTTACATGATTGTTTTTATTAATATATGGAAAATTTTATCTTCTCAAAAATGACGATTTTGATTAAATATAGTATATTATTGATATTTACATGACAAAATGTAGATTTTGAATTTTCTCGGAATAACCTTTGAAGGCGGCTGTATTCGGGATGATTTTTCATAACTGATATAGCGTAAGAGATAAACTTACCACACAATATATGTATATATACATACATATATTTGTTGCATAGTTTTCGTGGAGTTGACCGTTTTTGAGATACTTCTTGCTATGGGTTTCAGTTTTAAAATACTTACATTTTTCTCATACGGGAACTTGTGAACTTCTGGTCACGAAAATAATCGGATTTCAATACCATAGCAATGCCATTTTAAAACATTTGACTGTCGGTTTAGCCTAGTGTATTCGCTATTTCTCTTCTACTTATACGGAAATGAGTAAGTAATAAACCGTTTCTGCCAATGTTTATCTCGATTAGCATGAAGTAAATAGAACAATAAGGTTATTAACAATAATTATTACATTAGAAATTATAATTTGTTACAGAGATGTAGAGGAGAAAATCATGTGAATGGAGCACATCCGATTTTTTGACTTCATCTAATGAGAGAAAATCGAGGTTGAACTAGGGTAATCCTAAATAATGAAGCCGAAGAATTCGTATTGGTGTACATCTTAAAATATATTATTTTGAACAGAAAAGAGAAAATTGAGGTTCTTTAATTCTTCTTTCAAAAATACAAAATTAATGTCAATTATATTTTAATCATATTATTTAGATTCTGTGTACCCATTAAGATAGTCGTTATCAAACTAGGCACTTATTCCGGATCTTTCTGTTATATAATACAAAATAATTAAAATTAAAAATAATTTAGGGCAGTAGCAAAACGCAAAAAACTCATCTTACATTCTCTGTACCTATTTATAGAAAGGTGCGCCTGACAAGCAGCAATTTTATATGAGTGTGCGTAACACATGAATTATGTTTGGAAAATGTAGCTTTATTCATTTTATTATGTTAATTGCTTTGAGGAATTAAAATCAAAGTTGGTACTCATACAGAAGCCAGAAGCTTGGATTACAATTCAAGGTATTTCTAATTTGATACACGATGGGTTATCCTTTATTAAAAAAAAAAAAAAAATAATTTAGCTATTAACGAACAACCCATTCTTACAAAAAATATTCAGTTTCTATTCAATCTTTGATTTCTTTTTATAACTAGTGACCATGCTGTAGTGTTGTTATTTCTGGCAATGTTTTGTTCAGAGGTTTGATAGGCGAGGGCGGTATCCATATCCTGTGGGGGTACTAGTACTACTACTACTATTATTATTATTATCACTTACCTTTTTATTCGCTTTAGTCAAAGATTGTCTCCATTTACTCTTCTACTTTTTAAAATTGTGAATTCTTTTAACATTAGTTTAAAATATTGTATCTGTTATACGTTTCATGCATAATAATAAATATAAATATCCAATTAGTATTTTCCGTATAAAAAGTCATTTTCAGGGCCTTGACCTTTTATGTTAATTTTATTTTAAATACCACTGAAGCCGAATAGAAAGTTCAAGGCGAACATGCTTCTAATATTCTTCATAGCACAATTCGTAGCATATTGCTAATTCGCCATTTTGCATTTTATGGTTTGATTTCTTTTGTTTCTTCACTGCAAAAAGCTTAAAGCTTGATCTTCGGTGTCATTTCCGAATTTGCTTAAGGGGACTTTGTTAATAATTTATGCGATTATCTTAATACACATTCCAGAACTTTTACATCTTTGTTTAAGTGCAACAATTTCACCAAAAGCAGCAATTACATGAAAAATCACATATCCTTACGCATATGATGCAATGTCAACTCTTCATGTAACCACAATTCCTTCTTACATTTTGATAGTGTTGGTCGATTATACAGAAGCCAATTGCAGATCTAGAAATGGAAGGAAAGCTTCACAACTTTGTAGTGCACATACATTTGTTCATCACAGAATTCACTGTATCGTGTAATTTATACACTATAATCTGAGAGTGTGCATGCACATGTAATCATTATTTGTTTGTTGTGTCCTTTGACGGAACTGGAAATCAATAATTAATGTAGTTATCCATCATTTTAGTTATCGGTGTCCAGTGTAGTTCAGTCTGAACATTCCTTTGTTCTAGAAAGACATGTACACTCGTGTTCGCTCCAGGCTTTATAGATTTTTTTTTTTTTTTTTTCCAGAACTACTTACTATATATATCGACGAAGGGCCGATTTAGCAGAATGCATTGCGCAAACCTTTGCAAAATGTTTCTAATTCACTCGGCCAGTGCGATTCTGATTCCCAAAACTTCAAATAGAGCGCATCCGAGAGCCACTGCTGTAGTTGGCTACACCTCTTCTTCTGCCTCAAGCTTCTTTTCATAGATAGCAGCAGGAGTTATATTATTACAATTTACAGCTAATGTCACATTTCTGGAATAAAGGTAGTAATATTTGTGAAAATATCTTTTGCATTACTGTAAAGAATTTTAGTAGAAATATCAAAGACCACGTAGCAGTTCTTGCGATGGATTTAGTTAAATTTGCCACGATATTGAACAATGCACAGGTAGCAGAGAATGCTGCAATTATGCTTTAAGAACGGTGAAAAACGAAACCTCGGCATACTTACCTGGCGTAGGGGCTACCGTGATCATTAAGGCGGTTCCCCAGGTTGAGGCCCTTCCATTGCACTTCGGTTGGGCTGACCCCTGCGATTGCCCCAAATGTGGGTAACTCGGGCGCGTAATTTTTGGTAGTCGGGACTGCGTTCGCGCTGTCCCGGTATTAACGATAATAATTAAATATATGAATTATATAATGACGAATCTATTTAACAATTGTCTCCCGACTCCCATATTTGACTTAGGGCATTTTAATTTTATTTATTTATTTTTACTTTACTGTTTCCTAACTTTACAGGTCTTTTAGCGACATCTAAAATAAGACATTTTATAACACTTTGAATACAGTATTTTATCCATTAAATTAATAGTTATATCTAGCTTGTAACATTAATTATTTATTAGAATTCTAACAATAATATGTAGTGTATTATACAACAGTGTATTAAAAGTATACAATATTTTACAGTGCAGTAATAGGTTTACAATCTTTTATGTATTTAAACAATGATAATAATTTGGTTGGTTTGTCGAGTGCTGCTTGAAGATCTGGAGGAATTTGATGGCTGGTTCTGTACTTAGAATAGTGAGCACATTCCGTTATGATGTGCTTGACTGATAGTCTCTGGCTGCATGTAAATTGTACTGTATGAGAGCTGATATATTTATTTCAGAAGATATAGACAGATTATTGGTTACAATTTCCAATGATATAATAGGTGTTTTTACAACTCCAGTAATTAATTGCATTATCTGATTTTGTACTACTAACTTTTTTATGTTGGTTACTATTAGATTTTTTATTTCCGTTAGTATGATTGGCTTAATATAGGTATTGTACGTAGTTTTTAATAATTATTAATGAGGAGCCCCATTTGTTTTCTGCAAGTCTTTTATATTAAGTCTGTTTCTTGCTTTGTCAGCAGTTTTTTAAATATGATTTTTCCAGGTTAGCCTTGTATCTAAGCGCATCCCTAAATAATTAGGGTCTGAATTTTCTTTTATGTTTTCATTTTTATATTTCAGATCAAGTTTTGGAGCATTGTGTGCTAGCGAAAGGATATGGAGGTATGTTTTGTCAATATTATCTGCAAGCCTATTTTAATCTGCTAATTTTCTAAAAAATTTAATGCTCTATTCTTAGTTTCAGACAATCGACTATGTTGTTTTTTTTATTTATTTTTTTGGTAGAGATATCCACATTACCAAATCATCTGCAAATAATGCAGTTTTGATTTCATCTACTTTAGTCAACGAAGTAGGTAGGTTATTTATCATTAGGTTAAACTGTGTGGAACTAGCTCATTAGATAAGCCAATTTTCTGTTGCTTAAATTTTGATGTTACTGCATTAATTTTGGTTGCACACATTCGTTGAGTTAAACAGTTATTTATCTAACTTAGCATTCTTACGCTTACACTATAAGATCATAATTGTCAAGTAGTTTTCCTTTCCACACTGAGTCAAAAGCATTCTATAACTCAACAAATACTGTAAGTATTGTTTTCCTGCCATCCATTGAGTCTTTTATATTTTGGCTAAATTTGCTTATTTGTTGAGTTGTTGATTGATATCTACGAAATCCTGCCTGTTCATTACAAAAAATGTTCTCAAGGTATCAATTTAATCTATTATTGGCCATTCTTTCCATTATCTTCGCTTGTATACTTGCTAGAGATATTGGATGGTAGCTAAATGTATTCTGATAAATAATAATTCTCTAATCAGTCGAGAATTTTTGATTACCGATTGATTGATATATGACTAGTGAAAATCAATTAATGCTTGTCTTGAATGAGTTTTCAAATTAGTTGAATGTTTGTACATATAATAACCAACAACTCACTTTAATAATTACATAAGTTATTCTGCAAATGTACCTTTCTGAGCTTTTGAGCATCTCTGTACTATAAGGAATTAGTATGAAATTACTTATTTCCTGACTGTGTGCAACAGCGACACTTACATACATGAATTCCATAACACAGCTTGTGTAATCATTCAAAAACATAGAAATAAGTCATTTAAAATTGGATATATTAAGATTTGACAGCCCTAGGGACCTATTATATTGTATTGTTAAAGCCATTTAAGAAGCTTAGAAAAAGAAGGGATTGTGAACTGTGATGGTAGAATACTTATAATTATTGATTAGCAATTGTAATGAATAAATAATGAAAAATTTTGGATAATTAAAAACGTAGATAAATCAGTACGATTGCACGTCACACCTCATTACAAAGAAACAATTTTTTTATGTGTAAATGTGCAAATACATTCATAACTGTATATATGTAAAATGGTTATTCTAGTGGGTAACTATAATAACTAAATCTTGATAAAGAGCGTTAAGTTAAAAGGAAAGGGGGAAAAAAAACTGGCGATATTTGCAATAGAAGGCCCGACGCTAATTGAAATGTTTGAATGAAGAGTGTAGTGCACATGTGGAACAAACAGTGTGGCATTAGTTATTGAATAACCCACAGACAAAACAAACACACAATATGCCAAAGCCGATATGCAATTTAATATCAAGTACCCTTATGTTCATAGTTTCTTTTGTACATCATACAGAACATCAGTTTAATGAGTATACACTACAACAATTCTGATGTGTTCCATTCACATGACTTACTCTAGCTTTTCCAAATACAAACAATTCTTACAAAAGGTTATTCTTTTATATACATCATGCTAATTGAGATAAACATTAGCAGAATTGGTCTTATTACTTGCTTCAATGTAGGTAGAAGGGAATACATTATGCTAAAGCATAGTCAAATCTTTTATAAGCTGGTCACTATGTGAAACAATTGAGGTTCTGTTTGCTTTGCATGGTTCCATTTGAAAGTTAGATACTGAAACCAAAAACAAGGGATATAAAAACTGGTCAACTATACAAGAAGAACGTATATGACAAAACGTGTTATTTTAAGACCCACATTTTTTGTTACAAAGTTTTTGTCTATCTCTTGCAGTTTACCTAACCATTATACAAAATTCTGCAAAACCCATCCAGAATAAAGAGGTTTTCAGAGGCTATTCCCAAAAAATTCAAAATATACATTTTAATTGAAATGTAAACATCTTTAATATGCAGTATTTTAATCAAAATCATTAGAGCCAATTTTCAGAAAATGTTCCATTTAAAGCATAGTTTGTGGTCAGTAGATTTTTTTTAATCTCCATTGCATCCTTGGAAGATACTTAACATAAATACAAAGTTTGGCTTTTAACAATTGTTTTCGTTTCTGAGCTAAACTGTCCAGACACACACATACAGAGGCTTTTCTAAAAATGCTTTTACCTGACCCAAGCGACCTTAAAACATATATTTCCGGTGAAAATACCTTCTCTAACTACATACATGCTAGAGAAAGTAAAAATTCAGACGTGTTACATTCACAAATTCTCCACTTTGCATGACCAGGATCGCAAAAAATGAATGATGACTTCCCATTTGAGAAAAATTTAACTATTGAAAATTTTAAAGCCATTAACAAGGAGTATGTTGGATATGGTTAACCCAAAATAATGATAATACAATTACCTATATATGATGAAAATATCTGAAGTGTATGGTATTTTAATGAAAATCATTACAGCCATTTTTGAGAAAATTACTTTTTTTGAAAAATACTCCATGTAAATGGTAGTATGGGGTAAGGGCATTTTTTAAATATCTGTGTGTCACACTCTAATAGAATGTAAACTTAAATACGGTTTGATTTTTCATTTTTTATTTAAGCTGTTTAGTCTCTCTCTCTCTCTCTCACAAATAGAGACATTTTTATTTTCTCTAGCCCGTATGTACAACGTACATAGTGGTAGAGAAGGTAGGTGCCATAAACCTGGACAACTTTGACATTAATACGCCAAATGTTTATTTTGAGGGAGTGGTATTCACTCTTCTATACCCAGTTAGTACTACTATCTGTTCGCAATTACAGAAATTGTGTCAAGCATGAAGAAATGCTCTCAGCTGCTAATACATAATTTTCTTGTTGTGACCATTTCAAGGAAGTTTGTGATATTTCGTTTTGGCATAAAATAAATAGACTGAATATTTGGAGGTAAGCTAAATTGAATATGTTCTTAATCACTATATCTGTGCAAAAACAATTATTTATTTTATTTTTACGGCTAAAATTAATGTGTGCAGAAATACGGGACAACATTGTGACAGAAAATGATAATATTTTGTGCCTCTAAAAAGAAACTGGAAAAAAAACTTACTGGCTGGAAGGATTTCCCATCTGGTGCCCACTGTAACTCTGTCCCAAAGCACGAACTTCCAGGATTACTGAGGAAAATTGTAGAAAAGAGAAAACAATCTGATGTGTTCCATTCCCATGACTTTCTCTACATCTCTGTAACAAATTATTGTTAAAAAGCTTATGCCTCTATTTACTTAATGTTAATGAGAAAAAAAATCAGCAGAAATATTCTTATTACTTGCTCCCATGCAAGTAGAAGGGAAATAAGGGAGTAGCATAGGCTGAAGTATTAGTCAAAAGCCGGTTGCTATGTGACTGAAGTTCCTTTGTATAGACAGCAGTTGACAAATTCCCATATGAGAAAAGTATAAGTTTTTTAAAGCTAAACCAATAACAAGGAATATCTCAAAAACGATCCACTCCACAAAAAAAAATGTATATTACATAATTGTGTGTGTGTGAGATATTCCTTTAAAGAGCTCTACATTTTCCCTAAAAATTCAAGATATACATTTTATTTGTCACATAAATATCTTTAATGTATGATATTTTAATTAAAATCTTTAGAGCCATTTTTGAGAAAATAAAAATGTTTCCATGTAAAGGGTAGTTGGGGGTGGGGGCCTTCTTGAAAATCTTCATGTCGCATCCTTGCAAGATACCAAACTTAAATACCAAGTTTGGTATTTAACAGACTTTTCGTTTTTGAACCATGCTGTCCACAGACACACACTGATCTTTTTCCAAAAATGCTTTTTTTTTTTGGATTCAGGGGGACCCAAAACATATATTACCGGTGAAATCTTGGTATCGAATTTTTGGGTGGAATGCAATACCTCCTCTGTACACTATGTACATAGTACGGTAGAGAAAGTAAAAGAGCAGTCCAGGAAGTGTAGCATTTATGCCCTCAACAGGCAAGTAGTTCTCAAGCATTTGGTGTCCATACTAAGAATACACAGAATGACCACTGAGCCAAAGTGTAGGTGACAGTTTCATTAATCATAAGGCGCAGAAGAGGTCTAAAATGACAGAAAGGCATCAGGTAAGGAGGAGGATAAATATTCGATCAAGCAAGAGTGTTTCAGCTCTTGAAATGGAAAATGGCACTGCAGATGTGAACATTCTAGATCCAGTGGCGCATCTGAAAAAAACTAAGCAAGATCTAAAAACGCAGAATACAGGCAATCGAAGGTGATGATAGCATAATCTATGTAGAGTCTGTTAACAGCTGGGAAGAAGAAACCAATGCTGACATAGAAGACAATTCTTCTTCCCGAGAAGAGGACAAAATTAAAATGTTGGTAATTTTGTCATTGTTGCCTTCGAAAATGCCTATTATACAATACCTAACAATAACACAACTAAAAAAATTGATAAATGTCATGGAATCTGTGGATAAGAACTGGAGATGGCCTGTAATTAAAGATGAGATATGGTATGACAATGTTGAAATTCTAGGTAAAATAGATATCCTAGACAGGTTGGGAAATAACTAAAATCTGTAAAACTTGATGCACACTGCACTTTTTTCGACAAAAGTATTCATTATTAATATGTTTACATTGTTGTATTTTCTCTTGTGATTGAAGAGGATCAGTTATACTTTTCATAACTTTTATGCTCATAATAACTGATGTATTTATTTACAATATATCTCATCCAAAAGAAGTCCTTTAAAAGTGAAACTTTGTGACAAACAAAAATATTGAGCTAGAATATGAAAAAAGCAAGTGTCACAAAGTTGTCCAACTTATACAGGTAACTTTGTGACAGTGAATTTTTGTAACAGCGAACAATGCCCAAATGAGAATTTATTTGAAATATCATTTGCGTTTCTACCCATTAGCACTAAAGAAATGAATTTCTAACCTGGTTTAAAAGGGTTAAATTATAGAAAACCTTAAAAAGTATCAATGTACGGTATTGTATTCCACCCAAAAATTCTATACCAAAACTTTACCAGAAATACTCGTATGTTTTGAGGTCCCAATAAAAGCATTTTTAGAAAAAAGCCCACGTGTGTCTGTGGACAGCATAGCTCAAGAACTAGAAGGCTATTAAATACCAAACTGGTATTTAAGGATGTGACACAATTTTAAAGAAAATTTCCCCACCTCAAACTACTTTTACGTGGAAAAAAGTTTTGAAAATTTTGTTTTTCTCAAAAACGGTTTAACAATTTTGATTAAAATACTGAATATTAAAGCTATCCACAACACAAATAAAATGTATATTTTGAATTTTCTGGGAATATCCTCTGAAGAACACTTTATTCTGGTTGATTTTTGCACAACGGTTAAACCATAAGAAATAGCCAAAAACTTACTACACAAAAATGTAATCTCGTTAAAACACAGAATTTGTCATATGCATTTTTGTTATAAAGTTGTCCGTTTCCAAGAATATCCCTTGTTGTTGGCTTCAATTTTAAAATATTTATACTTTTCTCAGGCAGGTGTTTGTTTGTTTGTTCTACTCCTGGCCAAGCAAACAAGTCAATTTCAATGACAATTTCATAATGTTAGCTTTTAAAACATTTGACTATCATTTTAGTATTGCACCTTCCTTTAGTTTCCTTCTACTTATAGGGAACTAAGTAATAAGTACATCCTGCTAATACTTATGTCGATTGGCATGGTGTAGAAAGAAGAAGAATCATTTGTAATAAGTCTATTTGTAGAACAGTTAGAGAAAGTCATATGAGTGCAACACATCAGAATTTTTTCTAAAATGCTTTCTTTCTTTCTTTCTTTTTGTTTTGATTCTGAGGTACTCTAAACATATATTTAGAGTGAAATCGCAACATCAAAATTTTAAGTGAAATACAGTACCATCTCTATCTACCTTGGACATAGAATGTGCTAGAGAAAGTAACAAGAACCCAAAAAATTAAATTAAAAATCATTCATTTCATTCTGCATTCATTGATAGGTGTTTTGCCAGATATAGGATTGTTTATTATTTCTTCAACACTATTTCAAATGCTTCCAACTTTCTATTGCCGTTTTGACAATTTTCTTTTTTAACATTTGCCTTGTTCTCATAGCTCTAGTAATATGCTTTCTAATTATCATTTGAGGACATAGCTACATTTACCAAATTATACTAAAAAGAAGAGGAATGCCAGTTATGTTTGTAGAAAGGCAGGTGGAAATATGTTTACAACCCTGACAAAACTAGATTCAAACGATGTGGTAAACAATGAATAAAATCTAATGTGTTCCATTCATTTTCTCAGCCAGTTCCACAAACAGTTATTACTAACTACTTTTATCTACGTAAACGCCAACCGCGTAAATTAACTAAAGCGATATTAAAATCTTTTAAGAGCTTTCTGTTTGGCCAGGAGTAAAACAAAGAGATATAAAATGAATGAAGTTACCATTTGAGAAAAGTTTAAGCAGTTTGAAATTGAAACCAATAACAAGGCATATCTCAGAATTGGTAAGCTCCACGAGAGTGAGTGAGTGAGTGAGAGAGAGAGAGAGAGAGAGAGAGAGAGAGAGAGAGAGAGAGAGAGAGAGAGAGCGCTGAAATTAAATTATCATTGAGTAATTATTGAATACGGATGTAATTCTTTCATAATTATTTTTAATTTCATCCAAACTTATTGCATACAGTGAGTTCAAGTAACATATTTGAAATTACCGCCAGTATTTGATGAAACACTCCCATCAAGTCCTTGTTTTCCTTAAATACAGTAGCCTTAATGTGTCATTAAGATCCCATTTAAATATAATTTTCATTAAATATCTTACACATTCTTTTGAGATGCTTCAGATGTAATACACATTTTAAAAAATTTCTCTTGAATCTCCATGTTTATGAATATCATGTTAAGCTCATAAAATCTCCAAAACCTTGATTATTCCAAAACACTTTTCTTTAATTATAATAGAACACAAGCCCAACAGAAAGATTTTTCCTTATAACATATATCTATAATAGACAGAGTATTTATCAAAATCATTAGATTCATTTTCATTTTTTGGGGAAATAAAAGTTTGATGATTCTTCCATGTAGAGAGAATTTGGGGTGGGGAAATTTTCCTATAAACTCTTGTGTCACATCCTTGGAAGTATACAATACTTGGTAGAGAGAGTCAAAATGTAAAATCTATAGGTACCAAATTTGGTACAGTCAAATGGCCTAACTTGGGACACTTTTCAATTTTGAGATAAAATTAGACAATATATTAACAACATACTTTCTCTATGTATTTAAGCTTAGTATCTTCCAGGGATGTGACACAAAGATTTTGAGAAAAATCCCCCAACTACTCTTTACATGGAACTTTTTCGAAAATTTCGATTTTCTAAAAAATGGCTCTGAACGATTTTGATTAAAATATCATATATTAAAGACATTTACCTGACAAATAAAATGTATATCTTGAATTTTCTGGGAATAGCCTACGAAGAGTAGTTTATTCTGGATGAATTTTACGGAATTTTGAATAACTGCTAAACTGTAAGAGATGGACAAAAGCTTACTACACAAAAAATGTAGAGCACATTAAAACCACAATGTACGTTATATATATTTTTTTCGTGGAGTTCATCGTTTTTGAGACGTTCCTTGTTTTTGTTTTCTGCTATGAAAAACTTACACTTTTCTCATACAGGAATTTGTCAACTGCAGTCCATACAAACAAAGGAACTTCAGTCACATAGCAACCAGCTTTTGACTATCACTTTAACCTATGGTACTCCCTTATTTGGCTTCTACTTACAAGGAAGCAAGTAATAAGACTATTTCTGCTAATTTTATCTGATTAGCATGAAGTAAATAGAAGTATAAGCTATTTAAGAATAATTTGTTGCAGAGATGTAGAGAAAGTCATGTGAATGATACACATCAGATTTTTTTTTCATTTTAATGCCCAAGTTTCTTTAACCACTGTTCCATTAAAATCATAGTCATCCAACACTTCCTATTGGATTCATATTCCGTAGGTTTTGTTTTCACACCCTTAAAACACCTCGGATCCTTTGAATTTTCCTATCACAAGTGGGAGAAGTTTGTCTGATCCATCTGCATTGGTGGCAAGAAGAACTATTACGCAAATTTTACTTTTCTTCCCTCCATGGTATTAGTCACTCTTTTCAGCTATTGTCTTGCTGGGAAGGAGATTGTAGAATAGACCAGTCTCATCACAGTTATAGCTGTTTTGAGGCTGATAATCCCTTATGGTTCCTGGTAGAACCTCTTTCTTCCAGTGTTGAATGATGTCATCCACAGCATTCGACTCGCTGTAAATTGTTTTCCCTGAGATTCCATGACAATCTTTAAATCCTTGCAACCATCCTGATGAAGCCTTGAAAACAGCCGTGATGTTCATTATTTTAGCTAAATATATCACTTTTGCTTTCACTGATTGGTAGAGCTGCAACCCATTTCTGCTGGAATGTTTGAAAAGTGCCATTTCTAAATCCTCCTGCTGATGGCTGCATTTTGTTGATTTTAAAAACTCATCCAAAATAACATTTTTGTTACTGATGTCTGTACATAGCGTGGAGTAAGCAATTCCTAAGTCTGAAGCAATTTCAATTTCTGATCTAGCATATAACATTTCCTTTTTCTGTTCTCCATGGCTGATTAAAAGCAACTGCAAACTGAAAGAGAAATTGCTGTTTAACGATAAACACCAGATATCAAACATTTTTATCTTGACTTCTCGTTTGTTGCTGCATTGTCGCGCTCTACCAGTATTATGTATCGTCTTTTGTTCCCGAGGCTAAAAGCCACCTGCTCAGCTTGCGCCTTTGTCAACAGAGATAAGGAAAATACCCTCAAGTTTCTTTTAAGGTAGTGTATGCTGTATGCTCATTATAATTACATAAAACTCAGTTGTATTTCACTGAAATTTAATATGTATAACAGCAAATTATGTATAAATGCATTACATATAAATAAGATTTTTAGCAAAAATCAAAACCTGAATAGCTCACCTTAATTGCAGCAACAATTCATAAACTGAAGCTCCATTCTGTGGAACAACATTTTAGCTTTGATTGCGGTAAATCAGCAGCTAGTTGTAATGTCATGTATAGGTGTGCCCTCAAAATAAAATGTAACAAATGTCCCAAGTATGGGCATTTGGCTGTAATTAAGTCTAGCATCTTTCAAAGATAATATACAAATATTTTTATGAACATCACCGCCCCAAAACTACATTTCACCACCAATATTTTCTATCTTTTCAAAAACGCCACTAATGATTTTGATTGAAATACATATTTTAAGAATATTTTCATTACAAATAAAATTCAAGCTTCATTGGATAAGAATTTTAAATAAAAGGTACATTTAACAGATAAAAAATCAGATGGCACAAAAAATGCAGAACTCTTCAAAATACATTATTCTTATCAAATAATATTTTGATTGTAACAGTCATTACGGAAATATCACTTATTGGTTTGTTTTCAAATTTTCAATGTTTCCAAGAGGCTGTCACTATGCAGTTTTTCTTTTTTTTTTTTTTCAGAAAAGACTGAAATTAGTGTAAGCGTAATTATACCTACATTGAAATTTGTAATGTAAGTATTTCTGCAAACACTTATTTTGATTAACATTACAGTAGACGAAAAACTAAACCTTGTAAGATAAGTTTGTAGAAGCGATATAGAAGTAAATGAGAGTGGGTAGAGAAAATAAGTTGTATGGAACACATTAGATTTGTTAACTGAGTGTTAAAACATGTACTACCAGTAAAATAAAATATTTCCTTTACTTTCTATACATGACCAGTAGAGAAAGTAAGCCATCTTCTGAGAAAACTTGGATAATTTTTTCTTCAAGAGACTTTACATCATCCTTTTCCACTGGTACTTGTTCACATAAGTAACATATGAAATCAAGTGTTTTTCAGAAATCTATTGGTTGATTCATCCACAGAAATGGAAAAAGTCACTTAATTTCAAAAACTGACCAATTTTAACAGTAATTGTTTAGCAATAAAATTAGTCTTGTTGCTGTGGTCTATGTCTTTCCATATCCACATCATTCACAATTTGTAGCTGTAGTTCTAGATGGTCACGAAAGCTCCACTCTCTTTTTGCAGCTACATAAACTGATCGTAACACATAATATTTGTATATAATTTTTCCTTTTGATTTTTTAAGTATAAAAAATGAAATGAAATGGCCTGTTATTTATGGACGCTCTTTAACTGCTTTGGTTCTCAGCGTCCCATTCTATATTGGGCGTGAAAGATCGCTTAATTTTGCTCAGAGGCCTCTCTTATCAGGCTTGAGGTTATTACGTGCCGTAAATCTATGACACAGGACCCACAGGTTTACTTCTCTTCCGAAGGAAGCCATGCTAAGGATTTTTACTCCCGAAAAAAAGCCATCGTCCTCCGCCAGGTTTGAACCCGCAACCTTGGGTATATGAAGTTAACATGGTAACCATTACACCACGGAGGGCGATTTTTTAAGTATAGCTCATGAGCATTATTGAACATGTTTTTAATATCTGCTAATTGCATATTTTTTCTTGCTGCACACAATCCAAATGAATAATACCTTTTTCATGTTTATTTATATATATGCATTAAACATTCTCAACAAGTGTGTAAAACAATTAGAACTTCATCTAGTGATTTATTTTGGTCAGGAAACGGCATTGCAAAGATGAATAAGAACCTTTACGCACTGTATATAACATCTCCCCCCCCAAGTAGCAGTTAATATTAAACCATGGTTGATTCTCCTGCCAAGATGCTGAAAAGTTATTGTCTATCATACTGTCACTCTTTGTTGATGTAGGTTCACCTTCCTCATGGTTCAAAAGTTTTAAAATTTTATTTCTATCTTCATTAAAAAGTAAATACTCCACTTCCGCGATCACATCATCACTTCCAGTCTTTTTACTTTTGTTTTTCCACACATTTTCACTTATCGAATCTTGTAATATCACTGAATCTCTGATGGATTTTACTATTAATATATTCACGTTTAAAGAACTGGGTAATTAATCCACTTTTTGTAGAGTATTGCTTTCATTTTTGGTGTTCGCTTGATTGTTTCAATAGACTGAAAACAATCATTTACACGTGAACCGGATGTTATATCAAAGCAAAAGATCTTCCAAATTGACCCTATAACCCCCATGCAACAGTTCAACAACTGATAAGAGACCAATCCATCAATAAAGTTTAACAATCAGTGTTAAAAGTCAAATGAAGCACTGGAATGTATTATTAAAGTTTTATTTTTAAATATAGGGGAAAAAAGATGAAATATTAAAATTTTCTTTTTTCGCATACTAGCGGAGGCTTTGCTCATACATCATACGTAAATCTGAGTTCTCGTACAAGTGCGAGAATTCTCGTACACATGCGTGGAAACTCTTGATTTACAGTTTCTTCCATTGTGTCATTGCAGCCCAGGCACTTTAATTTGTGACAATGAAATATGAATTCAATATTTCCAATCGATTATTGCTGATATTTCAAGTTATTGAATTTATAAAGTTTAATGCTTTATTTTTAGTCATCTAATGAAAAACTATTCCTGAAATGAAAATATTTTAGTAGTGTGTATTTTGCTGTTTGTATCGTTATAATATGCCCCCAGGATATTTTAGTGGGGAATATTCTTGATATAAAATTCTCACAGATACACAACATGGTTTTAGGCGAGAAAAATCTACTGAATCGGCAGTTTGCGCCCTAGTTGAAAAAATTATTGCTGCTATTGAAAAGAAAGGGAAATCAATAGGTTTGTTCCTTGATCTAACGAAGGCATATGATGTGATTGATCATGATATACTACTGAGAAAGTTAGAGGTGTATGGTATTAGAGGAATAGCAAATGCATGGTTTAAATCTTACCTATCAAATCGATCTCAAGTAGTGGAAATTAGCAACCTGAATAAAGAACATCTCAGTATAGAAAGATGTCAATCTACGCAGAGGAAGGTAGGACAGGGGGTACCACAGGGATCTATATTGGGGCCTCTTCTTTTCTTGATTTATGTAAATGATCTCCCATTATGTGTCCAGGAGTCTGAAGTGGTGTTATTTCCTGATGATACAAACCTGCTGCTAAAAGCAAACAATGACAGAGATCTTCAGAAAAAAGTAAATGGGGATATAAGGAAATTGATATACTGGTTTGAGGTAAATAGACTGCTATTAAACACACAAAAAACTGTTGCTATGAGTTTTCATTCGAGTCATCATAGAAATGTGGCAAAACCGCAAATAAAAATAGACAATGAAATCATAAAATATGAAGATCAAACTAAATTTCTGGGGATAATTATTACAGAAGATCTTAAATGGGGGACACATATAAATATGCTAACCAAGAAACTAAGTGTGGGATGTTACATATTGAATACATTGAAAAGAGTGACGAGTGTGCAAGTTTTTAGAAGTGCTTATTTTGCATACATCCATAGTCATATAAGGTATGGAATAATGTTCTGGGGGGCATCAACAGAATCTGAAAAAGTTTTTCGGTTGCAAAAGCGGGCCATAAGAATAATGACTGGCGAATCAAGTAGATCTCCGTGCAGGGAACTGTTCAAAGGTTTAAGGATTATGACTGCACCAAGTATGTATATATTAGGAGTTATCCATCATATCAGACGAATAAGGCATCAGTTACCAGATAACCAAGAGATTCATTATCATAGTACAAGGCAGAAAGGAAATCTACATGTGCAATATTGCAGAACGAATCTAGCCAAAAACAGTGTAAATCATAATGGAATAAAACTGTATAATAGGCTACCCCTTAATAAAAAAATATTGAAAATGTAAATCTGTTTAAGAAAAAACTCAAATTGTACCTATTAGAGAATGCATTTTATTCAGTCATGGAATATGTAAATAAGTCTTACTAATTAAGGCAATATGGATATGTGTGGTGACCCTAAATGCTGTATGCATATGTGTATGTGTGTGTGTGTGTGTGTGTGTGTGTGTGTGTGTGTGTGTGTGTGTCCTTTTAACTTATTGTTATATTCCTATGTAACTTATTGACGAGTCCATATCATGCATACATGATGAAATAAATGAATATGAATATGAAAAGAAATCATTGGTGGAGGGGAAATCCTAATCATCCCCCCATCCCACTATTTCGCTCACTACTTGGTACTGTATTTCTGGGTGGAATGCAATAACCTCTCTATGTAGTAAGTGGAGAAAGTAAAAATATAATAATACAATTAGACTTCACATTTTTAAAGAAATTTAGAACTCAACCAAATAATGCTTGATCACACTTCAATAGAATAGATTTTTCAGTAAATATATAGTTTTCAACATTAAACTAATGCTCCAAGATATCCACCATTTATACGAGGGTTGGGCAAAAATCATGGCAACTTGTTTTTTTCTTGTAGATATGTGAACGAACCACAAATGTATATGTGTCATATGGAAGTTCTGTAGGCATAGTGTATATGCAGAACAACAGATCGCTCTGTAATAGCTGGTAGTAGTGCAGGGAGGGCTCTGAAATCAGTCAGTGATGAGCAATGTTCATGGCGACCTGTCAGTGTGCAGATCAACATGGCATATGCCATCATCAAGCAGCTCCTGGATGAAGACAGAAGATGGCATGCTACTGGAGTTAGAGAGGGCAAGTGGCATTGAGAAATGCACCGTCCACAGAATATTTTGTAATGAGCTGCAACTATGCAAACCCGCATCATGGTGGGCACCGCATGCACTGACGGAAGTTCAAAGGTGCGTTATGCAATATGCTCCAACCACCTTGCATGCTGGCAACAGAACGGCGATCAATTCTTGTCATGAATAATTGCCATCAAATTTTGGGCCAGGGCATATGAACCAGAACTGAAATGTCAGTCTGCAGAATGGTGACATGCTGGATCACCAAGGAGACAGAAGTTCCATCAGAATCCTTCCCTATTCAAATTGATGGTGATTGTCGCTTATGACGTCAATGGTGTTACTGTTTACCACTTTGTTCCACATGGCAGAACAGTGACCGCACTATACTACAGCGACTTCCTGGTGCGACAGGTACGGCGTGGTGTTTGGGAGAAACGTCCGGATCTCTTGGACAGTGCAATAATCCTGCACGACAATGCAAAACCACATAAAGCAGTATGTGTAGGGCAGCTACTGCGATGTTGGGGATGGGAAGAATTGGAGCACCCACCATACTCTCCCAACATTTAGCCCTGTAACTTTGATCTCATTCGAAAGATTAAGGAACCACTATGTGGAAGGTGGTTTGCAACACGAGAGGACATTGTTAATGCTCTGCATGGATAGATGACCCGATTCACACATGGTGCGGCAGATGGTATTCTGCACCTCCCACATCGTTGGCGGCGTGTGGTGACAGAAGCAGGGGACTACTTTGAGGGTCTTTAGAGCCAGGTTTGTCATGCCAACTGTATGTGTACTGTGTTGTCATTCTTTTGCACCTTGAAGGCCATATTGCCCTGTATAATATTGTAATAAATTAGTGTGTTACCATATTCAGAGCTATTCATTGGCCACACATGTATTTAACACCTTGTCCTTTCATCTGTGTATGTCACATCCAACCGGAGTGGTATCTTCAAGAAAATAAATAGTTGCCATGATTTTTGCCCCAGTCCTCGTAAATTTCTGATGTGTTCCACTCACATGTCTTTCTCTATATCTCTGCAACAAATTATTGTTAAAAAGTTTATTTTTTTATCTACTTCATGCTAATTGAGATAAAATTAGCAGAAATGGTCTTATTATATGCTTCCTGTATGCAGAAGAGAAATACAGGAATATACTAGTCTAAAGCAATAGTCAAGTTTTTTAAAAGCTGGTTGCTATGTGAATAAAATTCCTTTGTTTGAACGGCCATGAGTTGGAAAAATTATGTATGAGAAAAATATAAGTATCTCAAAGCTGAAACCAATAACAAGGAATATTTAAAAATCAGTCAGCACTACAAAAAAGACTCATTTGACATAAATTATGTGTTTTAACAAAATCTACATTTTTTGTGTAGTTAGTTTTTGTCTATCTAATATGTTTTACAAGTTATACAAACTTCAACACAATTCATCTAGAATATAGAGGTCTTCAGAGGTTATTCTGAGAAAATTAAACATATGCATTTTATTTGTCAGGTAATATACAATATTTTAATCAAAATCATTATAGAGCCAATTTTGAAAAATCAAAATATTAAAAAAGTTCCACCTAAATGGTAGTTTGGGATGGAGAGATTTTCTTAAAAACCATGTAGCATCCTTGGGAGATGCTAAACTTAAATACCAAGTTTGGTATTTAAAGACTTTTAGTTTTTGAGCTATTCTGTCCAAAATACACAGATATACACAGTATTTTTTTTTATTTATTAATTTTTGGATTAATGGGGTTCAAACATTTTTGGTGAAATCTCGGTATTATATTTTTGGGTGGAATACAATGTTTCTTATACACTTTGTACATAGTACATGTAGTGAAAGTAAAAATCGGATGCATTACAAGCAACTTTTTATACCTAATTCATCAATAAATTACTCTTAAAAAGTTTTTTCTTCTATTTACTTCTCTCATTAATTGAAATAATCATTGGTAGAAATGCTTTTATTACATATTTCCTTGTAGATGCAATGTGAATAGGGAAACATATTGGGCTTAAGCAGTAACCAAATCTTTAGAGAAATTGTCACTATGTGATTGAAATACTGTTCTAGCTGCTTGACTAGGAGAAACAGAAACAAATATAACTTCGCATTTGAGAAATGTTTAAATATTGTAAAAGAAAAAAACCTGATGTATTCCATTCACATGACTTTCTCTGCATCTCTAAAATAAATTATTGTTAAAAAGTTCATTCTTCTATTTACTTAATGCTAATCGAGAAAAAATTAGCAGAAAGGTCTTATTACTTGCTTCCTTGTAAATAGAAGGGAAATAAGGGAGTATCATAGGCTACATTGACAGTCAAATATTTTAAAACCTGGTTGCTATGTGATTGAAGTACCTTTGTTTGTATGGATAGAAGTTGACAGATTCATGTATGAGAAAAGTGTAAGTATTTTAAAGCTGAAACTAATAACAAGGAATATCTAATAAATAAATAAATAAAAAAAAAAAATAACAAGACCTACATTTTTTGTAAAGTAAGTTTTTACCTAGCTCATAATGTTTACCAGTTATGCAAAATTCCGCAAAATTCATGGCTTCAGAGGCTATTTCCAGAAAGTTGAAGATGTACATTTTATTTGTCATGTAAATATCTTAAATATATTTTAATCAAAATCATTAGAGCCATTTTTGAGAAAATCAAAATTTGTAAAACTTTTCATATAAAAGGTAGTTTGGGATGAGTTGTCACATCCTTGAAAGCTGCTGAACATGTATACAAAGTTTGGTATATAACAAACTTTTGATTTTTAAGTTATGCTGTTCACAGATGGAAGAAGTGACACACTTATTTATGAAATAAGTAGGGGGACCGCTGCAAACAAAATGACAATTATTGCTAGGAAAAGTAAATCAATTGTTTTTAGTTATATTAAGGTGAAAGTTCTTCATAGCTATCATATGGGCAGGGAACAAATTCCACACATGGATAGCTGCAAATATTTGGGAGTGTGCTTGTCAAGTAATGCCAGATGGGAGGATCAGATAAATTCTACATCTAGGAAAGCATGGAAGACATTGTACTTCATAATGAGAATGCTGAAGGGGAGTGCAAAGTTCAAGGAAATTACCTAAAAATCCTTAGTGCGGCCAGTTATGGAATATAGAGTAACATGCTGGGAGCCACACAGGGTTAATCAAACTGATTCGCTGGAAAACGTACAGAGACGGGCGGTTAAATTCATAAAGAGAGGTTAAGATTTTGGACTTATGAAAGGCAAAGAGAATAAATGGGAGCTGCTAAAAGTTAGGTGTAAAACACATAGGTTAGTCACACTATTTAAATCTTATACTGGTTTAAATGCATGGGTGGAAGTTAGAAAGAGGTTAGAAAACCCACCATACTACGGACAAAATTTGTATAAAATTATGGGTAGAAAGTACAGAACCGATGTAGGAAAATTTTCTTTTGTTAATGGGACCATTGAAGAATGGAATGAATTGCCTGTAGCAGCCTTTCAGGGCTGCCCTCTGACCTTAAAGAACTTTAGGAATAATTTAAAGAGAATAAACATTAGTTAATTTGTGTTAATATTCTGTAATAGTTAAGGATTTCAAAAAAAAAAAAGTAAAATAAGCATGAAAAGTTTTAAATTTTAAAAATTTACACCATAGTATGCAAAATCAAATTAACAATTATCAAATAAGCCATATTTCGGAGGGTAATCCTACCTTATTCATGACTGTTAAAATAGATAAGGAAAGTTCCCTTGAGGTTTTTTTGAGTGAAGCTCCTATGTCTGTCAAGGTTTTGTAAAATGAGAATGTCTTTTCTAAATTGCATGATGTGACAGGTGTATGCGAAAACATCAATACTCTTTTTCAGTGATTTCCTCTTCTGTTACAGTTTTTTTCACTCACCAGGCAACATTTTGCTGATTTGACAGATTGTTTTATACCCAGGATTTTATTTAATAACTAACTAAACTTATCAAATCCAAATTTACCAACAGAGTGAGTTTCTGCAGACAATATACAGTAGAGCCTAGATAATTTGAGTCCCAATACTTTAAGGTTTCATGTACTTTGAGCTGGTTTAAGAAATTAAAAATTTTACATAAAACTCTAGTAAAATTCCATTTCTTATTGTTCACATGTACGTTATGCACTTCTGAATGTGTTACACTATGAACTTTCTTTCAATTTGCTGTGTACAATACAGATAAAACTATCCCATTTAGGGTTTTCTTTCATAATGCATTGAAATAACATTGCCTCAGACTTCTAATGCATTGCTATCACAGACTGACAGGTATTGTAGGTTTGGAGGAGTGCATTTGCCCTCTTTGTCAACTTCCATAATTGGGACTGTGTATGAATCAATTGTACAGTGTACCATCCTTTCAGAAAAAGTACCATACCAGCACAGGAATCCCTACTCAGAGACAGTGATTATTAAAATATGCTTAAGCAAAATGTGTACACATTTTGCAGCAGTAACAGACTGAGTATTGGATAGGTAGTCAGACCGAAAAATTCAATGCCACAGTAGGGATTTGAATCAGGGATCTAGTCTCTAGCCAGTTGCTCTACCACTGAGCTACCATGGCAACATGCTGACATAACATTGAATTTTTCAACTGACTTGCATGTTTCCTGGCAAACCACAAGGTGATCTCAAATTATTTTAAGATGATAACCCCAATGGTGACTTACAATGCTGTCTCAGGTTTCATAGCCATGACATTGAATTTTTCAGTCTGATTCTACCTATCCAACTCCTGTCCTACACACGGTTTCATGAGAAAACAATTAAAATATTCATTGTTGTAAATGGTATACCTGCTCATACCTACTGTATTGCAGTGAGCCCACCTGTGTTACATTAGGTATAACTTATTTTTTTGCAACTTGTATGTTGTGCAAGTATATATGTACATAAAAGAGCTATGTACTATACTGTCAGTTTACTTATTTTTACTTTCTCTACACGTACTATGTGCATAGTATATAGAGAAGGTATTGTAATGCACCAATATTTCACCGGAAATATATGTTTTGAGACCCCTGAATACAAAAAAAAAAAGAAGCATTTTTAGAAAAATGTCAGTATGTGTGTGTTTGTGGGCAGCATAGCTCAAAAACGAAAAGACCGTTAAATACCAACCTTAGGTTTGATATCTTCCAAGGATGCGACACAAAGATTTTCAAGAAAATCCCCCCACCTCAAACTACCCTTTACGTGGAAAATTTTTCGAAAATATTGTTTTTCTTAAAATTGGCTCTAATGATTTTGATTAAAATACCACATATTAAAGCCATTTCTATCACAAATAAAATGTATATCTTGGATTTTGTGGGAATAGCCTCTGAAGACTACTTTATTCTGAAAGAATTTTACGGAATTTTGTATAACTGCTAAACCATAAGAGATAGACAAAAACTTACCACACAAAAAATGTAGAGCATGTTAAAACACACAATTTACTTTATATACATTTTTTTCATGGAGTTTATCGTTTTTGAGATATTCCTTGTTTTTAGTTTCAGCTTTGAAAATCTTATACTTTTCTTATACAGGAATTTGTCAATTCCTGTCCATACAAACAAAGGAACTTCAGTCACATAGTAACCAGCTTTTGATTACCGTTTTATTCTATGGTACTTCCTTATTTCGCTTCTACTTACAAGGAAGCAAGTAATAAGACTATTTCTGCTAATTCTTTATCAATTAGCATGAAGTAAATAGAAGCATAAGCTTTTTCACAATAATTTATTGCAGAGATATAGAGAAAGTCATGTGAATGGAACACATCAGATTTTTTAACATTATTGTACATTGTACTATATATATATTCATGATTTACCCATTGATTTAGTGGTATTACTGTATAATACAAGTTTTTACTTTCTCTATACTATGTATATAGTGTCACATTTGTCATCGGCGAGAGTTTAATTTATTATGTTTTAGTAATTACGAATTAATTAATCTGAATTAATTGGGATTTGAGCTTACATATTCTTAAGAAAATACAAGCTTAGTTATAAGCTGATGAAATAACAGGATGGAAGCGACTAGCCTCTTCTGATGGCACTCCCAGTGGACTTTTGATGCCACCAACTTCCGTTCGGTTTACGTGCACATTCGCACTTTGACATCACACAGAATATTCTAGAACATTTAAGCATTCGGTGCTGATTGGCAAGTCTACCCACTATCAGGGCGTTGGTTGTTCATATTAGGAGAACGGCCACCATGTTGGAATGCCCTTCCGGAGACGCCACTAAATCTATTTCAGGGACGGCAAACTCGTCCTCCGGGGCTATTGTCTTTGACCGTCGGGGAACCTCTATTTTGCTTGTGTGCGTCTTGAGGCGTCGCTCTGGGTTCAACCGGCCACCTCTTTGACCGTTTCATGCTCACCTCGCCTAGACACATCATGACATATTTCTTAAGGTAAGGATTTATGTTAGTAACTCCATAATGAGAATGATATAGGCCAGGATTAATAGAACAGTTGGCCATCCTACACCTTTGTAAACCAAACATGCGTAACCAACATATTATTTAAGCTTTCTTAATATATTAGCTTAACTTAAGTCCCATTGTTATCATTGCTCTACCATCTACCTTCTTTCACTACCCTCTAATAGCTATTCCCCTCTGTGTCCAACTTTAGTTGTGACATATATGTTGGAAGCGCCAGCTCTCCCCCGAAATCAGCGTTTTGTTAGGGAAGAGTATGATTCGATCCTGTACCTCGATAATATGATGGAGTGGCATCGGCTTCGCTGTAATAGTTTTATTTTAATGCAAAGTATGGTTGGATCCCGTACCTGTACATTTTAGTCCACCTCAAGAGACATATGGCTTTTCAAAGTTAATTCATTGAACAGTAGAGTTCGATCCCGTACCTCTAGTTATTAATCCATCAGGAGAGAGTTATGTTGTAGCGCCGCCTTTTCAAGTTATATTGTAGAGTTAATTCACAAATAATAGAGTTACACTGATTCTAACAATATGTCACCCAGAAGCCCTGCCTCGATTTTGCATATGCATTGCAACTCTCCGGACACTTTCTTTTCTTATTATATTATTGCCAGAAATGGATATCGTATAGTCTCGTTGCCTGATGTTTCAATTTATACCTCTGTTTTCAATTTCTTTCAGTAGCTTACAGATTCAAAATTTTGTAATTAAAATACTTTTGTATTTTTATTTAAGTGTAATCTTTAGAGCACATTTAAGGTGATTCTTCTCCTAAGCATCACAGTTTGCATTAGCATCGAATCAGTTGATTTCGATTTTTCAAAAGAATACTTTATTCAACTGCATTTTTCTATTTTATAATTAATTTATTTAGCCTTTGAATGCTAAAGTTTATAGAAATAAAATGTTCAGGTATCTTTACGATGTTACTGCAGCATGTGATTTCCATTGGGAAATAAACAGTCAGTATAATTTTTTTCAGTATGGCACTATAAATATATGCGATTCGCAACATAATGGTTTTTTTTTCCTTCGATTATTATGTCACTTTAAAAATTCTGTTTGTACTGACCATCAATGTAATCCCTCCCACCCACCCCTTCCATCCTTGGGTTATATATCATGATTTTTTTCACTTAGATGTATGCAGTGACATGCATACGAGATGTGAAGTTTTCACTAAACATTTAAGATTGCTCGAGCTTCAACGCTTGCCCTACATATCTGGTGGTCGAACTTGAAGTCGTCTCCCCATAAGCACCTTTAACAACCCCCCCCCCCCCAGAAAAGACCAGCACAAAGAACACTTGATTTGAAAAAGAACCCCTGAGACAGCAGCAAGTGACCCCGAGCAACTACGAAGTCAACTACATCTAGACAGGATGCATAAACTGAAGAAGGACTCTATGGTTTAAGTATATATTTGGTCATACTAAGTTAATTCGTATAATATTAGATATGTTTCGCTTATAGCTCAATAATAAGCTAAGAATTTTTATTATCATGCTTTTCTGTCTTCTAATGCTCTGTTTGCTATGTTTAATGCATAACCACATGGATAGTTTAGGCTCGTCAACATGCCTGAGTGCTTAATATAATTATAATCAGATGTGGAGATAAGATAGCCCCTAGTTAAGCTTATTACGAATGCAACAATATCTAACATTTTATTCCAAATCCGGTAATCAGAACACTTAGTTTGTCATTCTTAGTCCCAGTAGCCAGGGGTAATTTAAAATAAATCAAAAGCGTGTTTCAATAGCACCAATAGTACCAAAATTACAATAATTTTACTTTTCATAACTAGGTATAAATGTTTAATGCTTACTTAAAAAAAAAAGAGATGATTAAGTATTGATCATAAATAAATACGTAGCACAGTAGCTAATTCAATATAATATACTGAATAAAATAATATTGCTTAACCGTCAAGCAGTATGTAACGTAAGTAACTCTTTTTATGAAGATGTATACTCTATATGAATGCCTGTGTTGAAGTGAAAATATTGTTAATTTTCATAACTCCAATAATAAATTATAGGAAGGAAACTTTATCGCTACTTTAACAGACTCTCCTTGCATACTTCTTGGAAAACCACTCAGAGCACCGGTTTGAAACAAAATATAAAGCTAAGATAATAATGTTCATAATAACAATAATAATATTCATAAAACAAAAATAACCATATTAATTTTACATAATAGTAATAATGTTTAATATCAAAATAAAGTGCTCAAGTAAAATAGTTTTACAAATAAATTCGTCATTTTACCATAACAGAGAGATAACTATATTACTTAATCACTACATAATAATTAATAGTAAATTATAACATATACTTTCTTTAAATTGACTAAATAATTCACATTACAAATAAAAAAAAGTTAGCAAAATGAAATTTTCGGAAAAAAAAAAAAAAAAAATAAAAACATGTAAGACATTAACACTGTGCTGACTTCAATATTCTTTTATTTCGAATAAAATGTTCAACAATTATTGTATGTAAAATGCCAATTAAATAAATCACATTAAGCTTACTAACATAAGTAAGAACATAAGTAAGAACATTGAATAAATATAAAAACAATAATAAAAATAATAATCAGAAAGGAAGATTTATTTTAATAGCTTCTAACTATTCTAACATAATTTTTAAAAAGTATAATTGAGAATCACAGTAAGAACTGCTATAATAATAATAATAATAATAATAATAATAATAATAATAATAATAATAATAATATTTTATAAAGTAATGTTACAGTAAAAATAATGTCTTAAAATCGAAAATTTCAGTAGCGAAATAGTTGGATTTATATACATACAGATTAGTGATATGTTATTCGCACTAGATAATCTCGTGAAACTTAAAATCTGTTCTCTTTGAGATATTTCTGTTGCCAACTTATTTAAAGCCACTACTGGTACTAAAATAAAAACAGGATTGTATTAATAACTTTTATTTCTGATAGTTTGTGTTGAATACTTTTAAATAAAGTCATCTAAAGTTTGTGTTAATTAGTAAGCTGAAATACTGCTTAACCATACAATTGAATGGAATCGCGATAAACTAAAGTAACATTTATTTAAAACTTTTTTTTCAAATCTAGGAATCTATGTTTCTAATCAGCATTATGCTTATACTTCACAACGAAAAATTTACAACTTTCATTGTTATTATTTTTTTCATTCAGCTATAATAGTAACTCCTGATTTTTTTTTCCTCGTTGAAGGCTTGACCATTATTTAACCACTTTTAATCTCATTGTATAAAAGAGTGTTTACGGAATCAAAAATTTTATGACTGTGATTTTAGTCAAACTCGAAACAAGTGGACACTTTCCTAGTTTATTTCCATAAATCTAAGTAAGCATATATTAAAGTTACCTCTATTGCAATTTTTTTATCCATTGGCACTCATGATTTTAATAGATGAAATTCAGAAGTTTATAGTTGATACACATGAGTTTATTTTCGTTACAATTAACATACGAAAAATGTTCCAGTTAGACAAATTAGAAGAAATTATCTGACCTTAACTCACTGACTTTTTAAAGTCAACCCTGTTCATTACAAATCTGATATAACACTGCTTTAAAGCGGAAGTCTTTGCTGATAAGCCTTGCTCTTTCCGACAAAGTTTTTGCTGCATATCAGAAATTTCTTTTACCATATTATAACTTCTGTCTATTGTAATATTTATTAGTTTCATAATACCTATATTTTATGATTTTACTTTGCGTTCAGATGCAATTAGGGACTAGCTTACTTTGATTTCCTTAATAGAGCATAATGCATAATTTTAATTGAATATTTTTATCAGAAACCTACTTATAAATATATGCATGTGTTGAAGGGAACACCGTTAGTATATTTACTGGATTTTCCCTTGGATATATTCCATTCTTTGAGTAACGCAATGGTTACTTTTATCTCTCACGTGTCTTGACGAGCATTGCTTTATTTAGCATTGTTTTTATATCCTATAGTTTGCTTTGACTATAGCATAACATCAGATAGATTCACATTTAATTTATGTATTTTTTTATGGATATTTTGCTTCTACTTTAATGATTGCACACACTCTCCACGCCATGAAGGCATAGGCGTGTGTGTTGTGTATTTTGGAATTATAATGTTTGTGCATAAGATTGCTGTGTTTTTGTTGCTTATATTTTGTTGTTTAGTTTTGATTTCAGACATGAGTTCTATTGCTTATATTCTTTCCCCCTACGATTGGTACAAGCTTAGGAAGCAATGTTGATCATCGGTGATAAGACTAGGTGATAATGCCAAATATGATGACCATGGATGTATTTTTCCGAGTCATTTCTTTCAAAAAGGTAAATTATTTTTCTTTTCTTTTTGGTGTTCCATTACTGTATTTATCCGGTATGCATAATGGCATCTTGTTTTGTATTTTCTGGCGGATGACTGTTACCGTATCCTGTTGTCAATGGTTAAATGCCTTGAGATACAATATTTTGTAGATTTTCTGCTTAATACAATAAACATTACCGAGAGAATTTGCTCCTATACATATGCATATGCCTGCTCATTATGGATTGTCAGAGTTTTCGTCACTATCGTTGTTGATTTCGGAGAGTTTTGCTGTATGGCCATCTCCATGATGTTATATTTGAGAATATATGTATCAGATTATTTTCCTTATGGCTAAAGCCGCAGGGCTCCAGGAAGAGTTAAATCTGTGTGAGAATATTTTTATGAGAGGTCGATTTCCGATTAATTAATTTCCTGAGTAAACCGCGAGGTCTCATTAAACATTAATCAATGTGGACAAAAACCTTGGGATAGGTTATATTTGTAGTGAAATATAAAGATTATTTTATTTGCTGGAGAAACCGCAGGGTCCCATCAGGTAGTAATCTAGGGAAGATGTACTTTGGAAAACTACGCAGAGTTTTAATATTCTGTACACAAATGTTATTTTGTTGATGCGGGTAGCTCCCGTAAGATGAGTATAAATGTTGAGTTTTAAGTGTCCCGGGATAGTTAAACTAGTCGAGGAGTATGTTTAATGGCGGCACTGACCACCTGTCATTGTGATATTATGTAGCTATTGTTGTTTACTTTTATTTGTTTTAATTCTGACAATTCCTAATGTGTAAAGAAAAATATTTGTTGAAATACTGATTGCAATATTATATGGTTATAATGTTGCCATTATTTAAAGGAACAGATGGAGCATAATTAACAATTTATTAATTATAGTAACAATTGAAGGATACTTTTATGTTTTGCATAAACAAGAAATGTACTGGAGACTTGGTATTTCTAATGTTTTTACATTGTTAAACATAGCTTCCTGTAGTAGTATTTTATTGCTGTATCACGAAAATTCTTAATTTTTGGTAAGTGATGTGTTCAAAATCAATTTGTACGTAATGCAACTCTGTACCATGCATTTTAAGAAGATCGTTTCATGACTTATTTTGGTTTATTCAATATCTTATCATACTTGTGGATACAGTCGATAGCCATCAGGGTGTTATTGTTTGTTCAGAAATGTTTTTCGAAAGTGGTAATAACAACATTAACTATTTAATTCTTATTCTTTTGCTTTATTTTCTTATCTTTATTGGAACGTTATCTAACATATGTATTTAAACCTTGCCATGCTAATATAAACATTATTAACTGGAAGGGACGACCCTTTAACAATATAGTGATCACGCATGCTATTTATTGGTGTATTGGGGGAGGGCGATGCCTTCTAGTTTATCTTTAGCTTTATAATGTAATTTATTTTAACTTTGAGAGGATATCGTTTCTGGTATTGATAAACTATGTTTCTTTTTGGCATAATTTTTGTTACCTCTAGTACGTTCGCACCCTATGGGTCTAATCTACAGTATTCATAATGTTTTTATTAGATACATTGACATGTTTATTAATATTGTATTTACTTACATCTCTTAAATTTATTATTTCAACTTTCTGTAAACTATTTTGCCAGGCACACCTCTGGTTATTTATTGTCCAAAATTTAATTGTATGAGTCTAACAGTTACTCTGTTTCTGATGTTATGATTTTATGCCTTCTACTAAGATCCATCTCATGTTATATTTACTAATGAAACTTTATATGTTAGCTGAACAAAAATATCTGAATTCCACTTATGAATAGCAATACTTAATATTTTATAATATTTTTTTTTTGTATTACACTGTCACTATCATGATTGCTTTTGTAACTTGTTTGTGTTCTGGTGAAACACCTGTGTAATGTTTTAGTTTGGTAGCACGAGTCACTAAATTTCAAATTTTAACCTCTGACACATTGTCAGTGGCCTTTGAATGCATTATCAGTTTTTGTTGTAATCTTACTCCTGCTACGCCATGTTGAATTACTCAACTTCATTATTACTTAAATGCTTCACGACCACATATTACTCATTTAATTTGTATTTTATGTTTGTCAGCTTTAGTTGATCTTATATAGTAGCACCATCATTCAATTATTTCCTCCTATCTTTAACATGTGTACCTTCTGGATTACCTGACATGCCTCTCCCTCATCAATCACCTGATCTACCTCACATAAGTATTACTGCTTTTTCATTTTTCCAACCCTAATTCCCTTTTTTTTGTTTCTCTTTCGAGTAATCCACACTAATTGCACTTGCACGGTGCTGACACACCATCCGTCAACAAGGATCTTCGTGGGACATCAAGGCTGAGCACCACCTTCGACATTTCAGTTTACCCTGGGGGTGAACAATGGAGGGATGTTAAGAGTGCTCATCTTGAAGCCAGAACATTGTACTGCTGGACATTGGTTTTTCTTCCAGAAGCTTGGTGAGGATCGTACACTATGGACACAATGTTATAGCGTGTGCTTAGCTCACTTTGGACCCTGGCTGTGTCCCAAAGACTTTTCACAGACTGCGTTCAGCACGTGTATATTTGTATCTGCAACATATTTGTCGATATTCTTTTCTTCTGTGTGTCCAAAAGTCAGAAACACTTCCCGTGCTAGTATTCATTTAGGTCTCCTATGGAACTTGACCTCACACATTGTGGATTCAACGAGCGAACTTACCTTTCCCTCCTTCTGATAGGTACTTCTTCCACTCCCCTTGTACTTTTTTCTCTCTCTTTCAGGTGCTACTCATATTCTGCGAACTTTCTTGTATATTTTATGTGATATTATAATTGTATTACGTTTTGTGGTGTTTGGTAACCCCTTTCAATATTTGTTTGTTGTTATACCTGATACTCTTGGTTTTTTTTTAACAAGCGTCAGGGGCCGCTTTTCTTACCGTTTGGAGGTATGTAACATGTGTCATTGGCGAGAGTTTAATTCATTATGTTTTAGTAATTACAAATTAATTAATCTGAATTAATTGGGATTTGAGCTTACATATTCTTAGGAAAATACAAGCTTTGTTATAAGCTGATGAAATAACAGGATGGAAACGACTAGCCTCTTCTGATGGCACTCCCAGTGGACTTTTGATGCCACCAACTTCCGTTCGGTTTACGTGCACATTCACACTTTGACGTCATACAGGATATTCTAGAACATTTAAGCATTCGGTGCTGATTGGCTAAGTCTACACACTATCAGGGTGTTGGTTGTTCATATTAGGAGAACGGCCACCATGTTGGAATGCCCTTCCGGAGATGCCACTAAATCTATTTAAGGGACAGCAAACTCGTCCTCCGGGGCTATTGTCTTTGACCGTCGGGGAACCTCTATTTTGCTTGTGTGCGTCTTGAGGCGTCACTCTGGGCTCAACTGGCCACCTCTTTGACCACTTCATCTCTCACCTCGCCTAGACACATCATGACATATTTCTTAAGGTAAGGATTTATGTTAGTAACTCCATAATGAGAATGATATAGGCCAGGATTAATAGAACAGTTGGCCATCCTACACCTTTGTAAACCAAACATGCGTAACCAACAGATTATTTAATCTTTCTTAATATATTAGCTTAACTTAAATCCCATTGTTATCATTGCTCTACCATCTACCTTCTTTCACTACCCTCTAATAGCTATTCCCCCCTGTGTCCAATTTTAGTTGTGACAATAGTGTATAGAGAAGGTATTGTAATGCACCCAAAAATTTGATACCAAGATTTCACTGGAAATATATGTTTTGAGACCCCCTGAATAAAAAAAAAAAAAAGGAAAAATGTCCATGTGTGTGTGTGTGTGTGTGTGTGTGTGTGTGTGTGTGTGTGTGTGTGTGTGTGTGTGTGTGTGTGTGTGGGCAGCATAGCTCAAAAATGAAAAGACCGTTAAAAACCGAAATTGGTATTTAAGTCTGGTATCTTCCAAGGATGCGACACGAAGATTTTCAAGAAAATCCCCCCACCCAAAACTACACTTTTCATGGAAAAAATTTCGAAAATTTTTATTTTCTTAAAAAATGGCTCTAACGATTTTGATTAAAATCTCGTATATTTAAGATATTTACCTGACAAATAAAATGTATATCTTGAATTTTCTGAGAATAGCCCCTGAAAACTACTTTATTCTGAAAGAATTTTACAAAATTTTGCATAACTACTAAACCATAAGAGATGGACAAAAATTACCACACAGAAAATGTAGAGCATATTAAAACACACAATTTATGTTATATACATTTTTTTCGGGGAGTTGGTCGCTTTTAAGATATTCCTTGTTTTTAGTTTCAGTTTTGAAAAACTTAATACTTTTCTCATACAGGAATTTGTCAACTCCTGTCCATACAAACAAAGGAACTTCAGTCACATAGCAACCAGCTTTTGACTATCACTTTAACCTATGGTACTCCCTTATTTCGCTTCTACTTACAAGGAAGCAAGTAATAAGACTATTTCTGCTAATATTTTCTAAATTAGCGTGAAGTAAATAGAAGCCTAAGCTTTTAAATAATAACTTGTTGCAGAGATGTAGAGTAAGTCATGTGAATGGAACACATCAGATTTTTTTTACTTTCTCTACACATACTGTGTATAGAGAAGGATTGTATTGCACTAAAAAACTAGATAGATTTCACTGGAAATACATGTTTTGGAACCCCCTAAAAAAAGCATTTTAGAAAAATGTGTGTGTGTGTGTGTGTGTTCGTGCATGTATGCAGCATAGTTCAAAAATGAAAAGTCTGTTAAATATCAAACTTGATATTTAAGTTCAGTATCTTCCAAGGATGCGACATGAAGTTTTTGAGAAAATCCCTCACCCTAAACTACCCTTTACATGGAAAAAATGTCAAAAATTGGTTTTAATGATTTTTATTAAAATCTCTTATATTTAAGATATTTACATGACAAATAAAATATATATATCTTTAATTTTCTGGGAATAGCCTCTAAAGACCTCTTTATTCTGGATGATTTTTATTGAATTTTGCATAAGTGATAAACCATAAGAGATAGACAAAAATTTACTTCACAAAAAATGTAGATCTCAATGTAAAGTATGTCATACACTTTTTTTTTTTCCTGTGGAGTTGGCCATTTTTGAAATATTCCTTGTTATTGATTAGTTTTAAAATACTCAAACTTTTCTCATATGGGAACTTGTCATGGCCTCGCAAAGAAACAGATTTCAATCCCATAGCAACCACATTTTAAAGCATTTGTTATTGATTAGTTTTAAAATACTCAAACTTTTCACATATGGGAACTTGTCATGGCCGTGCAAAGTAACGGATTTCAATCCCATAGCAACCACATTTTAAAGCATTTGACTATCAGTTTAGCCTAATGCATTTCCTTATTTCAGTTCTACTTATTAGGAGCTAAAAAATAATACCGTTTCTGCTAATGTTTTAGCATGTAACAGATAGAAGAATAAGCTTATTAACAATTGTTACAGAGATGTAGAGAAAGTCATGTGAATGGAGCACATCAGATTTTTTTAATTTGAAGTAGCCTCAGCTCCAATTAGCTTGAATTACTGGGTCTCTTCTGTATTTGAAATTTGATCTATCAGAGAGAGTGAATGCTCTAAAGAATTATTTTGAGCCTCCATTTGAGTTATAATTTCAGGTAATTTCAAGAACCTGCTATGAATTTAGTGTATCTTTTTCTCAATGCCATCTTCTGAAAAACATTCCTGTGCTATTGCAATGCAATATCTTCCACATTTAAGGAACATATTATCATTTTCACTTCACCTAAATTTTGCGCATAGTATGACAGCCTGTAAGCGCTTGCTCCAGCGAGTTAAAATTGGCTCAGGGGGTAAGGGCAGATTTGGAAATAGTTTGCAAAATTTTGGAACTCTTAGTGGTCTCTTCACAAACATTTTTTTAACACTGGAGACAAATAGTCCACTTCTTAATATCTGACTCTGATAGTTCAGTGACACAACATAAACTATGAGGAAGGCAAGTCAAATGAATTAATTTGAAATAAAGAACTTTCAATCCAACTCCCACTTTTACCACATATGGAGTACCATCATCGAGAAATAAAAATACATTATTATACTGTATTCTAGCTGGCTACAAGAAAGCTAAAGAGTCAATGAACATTTTTGCAACAGTCTGTGATTTACCATACTTGAGTGTTCAAGAGGAATTATCTGCTACCCACTTTCATTGCCCAACTGTAGTACCAGCAACACACTGTCCTGCAGCATCTGGGATCTCGATCTATTGAAATCCAGATTTTTTAGCATCCCAATGCATCCCATATTTTAGAAATTACATCCTGAAAACACTGTGGTATATAGTTTTTGCGCAATGTGGACTCATCCAGAATGCTTTTGAAACTCCAAAACTACAATTATTCAGTTTTCATAATGGAATGTTGGCACTCACTAAAGCTAACACATAGTAAAATTGTCACTTGAACTTGATTGTTTGCCTCCTTTGCTTGTAATCAATTGCCCACTCATACACTTGTGTTTCACCATATTGCACTGCCATCCGATGATTGGTTTCAACCCAAATATTTTTTGACACTCCGCTGCTCCATGCTAGTGTAAACCTACAACTTGTTTTCAATGAATACCAGCATTCCTTTCACAAGGCAAGGGTGCCAAGCCATCTGATAATAATTCTGGACACCACCAAAACATAATTATGAGGCAGGTGTTTTGTCAAAGTTTTGTATTTTTATACAACTTTTCCAGTTATTTATTGAATCGACCTTGTACTAACATCTTGTTAAAAGGAATTGGCCATCCCACCCACATATAGGATATGGTGAGGCAAGCATTTCCTTGTTTTGATTTTATTTCAATTCCCAGTAAGAAATAAGTGCATTACTATCTTTAGAGAATGTTAAAACAAGTACACCATCCAAAGAACTTGAAACAATACCACTCACAGAACTAATACCTTTCCTGCAGACTGGGACAACCACTGGATGAGATCAGCAAATGAAACTGCCTGTCATAAGCCACAGGTTTTGCATACCAATATACTGTATCCTTCTTAGTGGAAGCTCCTGTCAGTGTTGCCAACTGTAGCAGAATTTTGCTACATGTAGCAAAATTTGAGTCTTCGGGAGACTTTACAGAGAAAAACGAAAAAGTGGGAAAATGTAGCGACTTTTGGCAATTTTAAAAAACAAACAAAATCAGCCAACTTATCGTAAACACCAATGCCCTATTTTAGGCAATTATGCCGAGTGAAGTAGGCTCAAGGAATTTCTCATGTGAAAGTTAAGTTGATAACTCATGTTAATATTTATTTAATGCAAGAGCCCAGCCTGACAGTATTTATAAACATATTCAATAATCAGTATACAGATAGCTGATGCTTTTCAAAACGTTTATGCAAGCTATGATAACCTAATCTATACTTAGGGCAGCATGATGAAACACTCGCTCATCGCAGGCACAGGTCTCATTTCAAGTTATAATATCATACTGTCAGCTTGCCGACGTATTGGATTGGATTAAATCAAATAGTGCATTACTTTTAATTGTCACTATTTATAGTTTATAATGAGTGATATAAAGGGTACTCCATCCCTAAGAAAAAAGGGAATACTGCGGAGAATTGTCGAAAGATGAGAAGAAAGCAAGAAAACAGTTGTTTTTGGACAAGTGGTTGAAAGAAGATATTTTTTCGAAATGGTTACAACCAGTTACAGAAGAAGTGCAGAGCATGTAGTGTTCTTTTGAAGGCAAAAAGAGTGATCTTTTGAAACATAGTGAAAGCCAGAAACACAAGAAGAATCTAAAAGCTACTAACACAAAAATTTCTCAGGTAATTAGTACATTAATATATTTATATTTGACTGAGGACTGAATAATGACTAAATTCATTTTAATTTGATTTTTAATTTAACCAAAAGATACATTTTCATCACTAAAGTAGGCCAAAATTACCATAAAGAAGCTATAACATTTTTTTCTATGACTGATAGTAATGACACTCATAATTATGATAATTTTATTTAAAATAATAAATTGGTATAATAAACAAAATATACAGTACCTCCAATTCTTTCGTTTCTTACTTTACAGATATTTCACACAGTAAAAGACAAAAGTGCTACCATTGCTGACATAAGATTTAGTTTGTTAGTTGCCGCCCATAATTTCAGTTTCAGTTCCATTCAGCATATTGTTGAAGTGTCTAAATTGAATTTTAAAGATTCAGCCATTGCCAAGAATGTTACTCAAGGATGCACTAAATGTAAAACTATTGTTCAAAATGTTCTCTCTTAAAAAATCAAGGCTGATTTAAGTAAAGAGTTGAAAGATAATGAATGCTCTATCCTCGTAGATGAGAGCACAGATATCAGTTATACACGGCTGATTTGTGTGTTAATAAGATATATTCATAGTGAGGAATTGAAAAACCAACTTCTTGATTTGGTTCCCATTGGTAGCTATGAAGGTACTGCAAAGGGTCTTTATAATTTATTCAAAAAATGCCTTGCAACAACAGATGTCAATGTAGAGAATGTCATGGGCTTTTGTTTTGACATGCTAGTGTTATGTTAGGCAGCAAGGAGTCAGTTTAAAACTCAGCTTCTTAACGACAGTCCACAAATATTTATTAATGGTTGTGTATGTCATTCAGCACACCTAGTGGCTGTAGCAGCATCGCAAGAGATTCCTGGGTATGTTGAAGCATTGTTGCAAAACATGTCCAGTTATTTTTCCCGTTCCCCTAAAAGGCAGAGTATCTTAGAAGAATTCCAAAATTCATGCATGCTTCTGCATTAAAGATGTTACGTCCCAGTCAAACATGACATTATCAAATTATGTTAATCGTGTTCTTCAACAATGGGTTTTTGAGTTGTTTAGAGTGGCAGCTATTGAAAACAAAAATCCAGTGGGCAGTATGATATTTTCTGAACTTCAGAATCCCTATATGAAGGCATATCTTTACTTTTTGAATCATGTTTTGCCAATTTTTAATCAGTTCAATGCAATGTTCCAGTCTCAGAGAATGTTCCATCTCGAGCAAGATTTGTACCCCAAAAGTAGGAGATGTGTTAAAATGCTAGTAATGAATTTTGTAAAATCTTCCTGTTTCTCAACGGATGAAAAGTTGGACACATTAAATGTTTTTGATCCTCATACCTTGCTTCCAATAATAGAGGTAAATGTTGGTCAGGATACTACGGAAATGCTTAGGAGGGCCATGAGAGGGATAAAGAACAATTCAAACTTGTCTGTGTTAAATTTTATCAGAAGTGTGTGAGTGAATTGTGCAGAAGGTTGCCGGTCAACAACAAGCTTTTTAGGAATATGTCATTCCTTATTCCAAGCAATGCTTTAGACCAAGACGCACAGAAAAAGTATGATGTTTTGGGACTTGCAAATAAATATGATAGGAAAATTAATAGTAAAGAAACACTGCAAGAATTTCAGAAACTAAGTTCTTACTTTTCTGAAGAAGAAAAAAAAAAAGTTAATTAAACCAAGCAGTACTCTAGCTTTCCGGTGCAGAGTACGAGAAATAAAAAATGTTGAAGGGCAGCGTGTCTTCTCAAATATTTCAAAATTGGTTAACTTATACTTGTGTTGCCACATTGAAATACTGATGTGGAAAGTGTTTTCCAAGATGGCTGACATCAAATCCAAAAAAAGGAACAAACTAAAGCCTCAAACTCTGAGTGACCTCCTAAGAGTAAAAATTGATCTTCAAAACAAAGGCAATTGTTTTATCTCATACCCAATAACCAATGAACATGTAAATAAATTTGGGAAATCCATGTATAATTTTTTGAGAAGTGCTACAGTGACAACAGAATCGTCACACAGTGATGACTCTTAAACTACTTTACACAGCCTGTGCAGTTCCCCCTTCAGTATTTTAAGTAATAATATTTATTTTATTATATTACACCCCTGATAGACTTCACCCAACTAGCTACTACAACATCATAATAATCACTTAATCCATCGTCTTGGCCATCTGGAATGTCATAGAAAGGTATGTTGTAACCATTTTTATGGTAATTTAATGTGTGTATTTTTGTAGCAGAATTTTGCTCGACCTGTAGCGATATTCAATGGTTTTTGGTTGGCAACACTGGCTCCTGTAGAGGTGCATGACCTAAATCCAGAATTTTGTGTATTTAGGTTGACACACACACACACACTGCTTAATGGGTATTTTCAACATAGATATGAAACAAATTCCATGTTTTTTTCCAACTAAAGAACGTTTGGCATGAGTTCCATTATGAGCATAAATTCTACAGAAACAAGAATTAGTATATACCTCTATCTTAATATGTTTGTGATCATTGACTCAATTTACTCTGCTGTTTAGAGATCCTAATGCAATCAACTATCAACTAAATCTGTGCTCTTCCACATTCATCATAATTTAGGTTCAAGATATTTGCAAAATTGGTTCTTCTGTATGAATTGTCCACATATTTTTTTTCGTAAGTCTGATTTAAACATGTATCATTGTAGATTAATGTGGTATCAATACCATTTCTAAGCATTAAGTATTCAAATGATTGTATTAAATGGGAAAATGGTTCAAAGCATGAGGGTTACTAATTGCAAATACCAGCCTTCTTAGATAATGTTGAGTGGGCCTCCATGGTGTAGTGGTTACCAGGCTAACCTCATATAGGTACCCAAGTTCGTGGGTTCAAATCCGGCGGAGGACGATGGATTTTTTCAGGTGTAAAGATTCTTGGCATGGCTTCCTTCGGAAGTCCCGTGTCGTAGATTTACGGCACGTAAAAGAACCTCAAGCCTGATAGAGGACACTGAGCAAAATTAAGCGGTCTTTCATGCCGAATTTAGAATGGAAAGCTTGAGAACCACAGTAGTTACAAAATAAATAACACGCCATCTCCATTTAGATAATGCTGAGAGGGATACATCTACTTCATTTTTCTGCCAAAGTAAATTTCTTTGTGATATTTCTCCTATATTTTTTACACCTTATGGCCTGGATGATTGGGATACTTCGGCTGCGTCCTGTGGTCACTGCGTAGTTGCAGCCTAGGGCCGTCAACATTACTTCAAGTGAATGCCGAAAAATGTGAAAAGTATGGGAGATTGTCCGTTGAAAATATTATTTCTTTAAATAATGCATAACAAATATTGCACCATTGATACATACCTGTCTTTGAAGATTGGAGATAATCACAACCGCAACAGCAGGACCGTATTCATTCGGCAATCGGTATCCCTTTCATCAGTACGAACCTTCGTAAGATGGTATATTGTTTGAGTTTCACTATTGTTGCGTCAGTTGATTATATGTATTTATTCTTATTTTAAAGATTCGAAACTTACTAAACCATTTGCAAACTTATGGCACGAATCAGTTATGAATATGTATTTGCATTCATAAACACTCCTGAAAAATCACTTAAACAATTACATTTTATTAAGACTCAAGACGTTATATTCCGGAAGGCAGTTAATCCCCGAGCGGGAATTCATGACAGTTGTCAGCTAGGTGAAGTAATGACTAGGCCTTCTGAATCACTGTAAAGAGCCAAGCTTGACCCATAATGTTCCGAGATTTTGTTTTAACTTTCAAAATGTATTCAAACCTGATCCATGGTCACTTACAGCCAGTTTTGGCTGTGCTGTAAGTGACCATGGATCAGCAAATGTCCCATATTTTAACGGACAACTCCATAAGAAAAATGTTTGGCTGTGCTGACAAATCGTGCAGCATCCTCTTCTGTTTTACTTTTAATTCCAAGAAGGTGAGATTTCTGTTAATTATAAGCTTTAAATATTCAAAGACACTTAGTGCCATATAATTAGCCACATAATTGTAACTTTATGAGGATTTCGATTGGTTTATGAGTGCTCTTCGCATTATCAGTTAACGTTTTATTTGCAATCCATTTTACAGCAATCAAATTATTATTATTATTATTATTATTATTATTATTATTATTATTATTATTATTATTATTATTATTATTATTATTATTATTATTATTATGTTTCTAAAATTGCAACACCCGCCTTTGCGTCGCCCAATATTACACCCCTCTTTTTGAATAGATCATTTGGTTTCTAACTGCGTGAATGTTGGATATAAATTAATATTTATATATCCTATGAATATTGTTGGTTACAGGATTTGTTTCTGGAAGGGGCACAAGGGTCAGACCAGCAAAAAGTATTGTCATATTCATATGACAATAACTGTAAGGAATATACTGTAATTTTAATATAAATGTTATTAATATAAAATAGAAAAACAAAAAGAATAGCAAAAAAGAACAACATTAAAAACATATAATAGGGATAATTTTCTTTTGCTTCCTGCTGAGGATATCCATACTCTATTAAGGTTCATATTTGACTCAATGTCTTGATTACTATGCATTAAAGCCAATCTATCCAAACGATCTGTCATTTTGCTCTGAATGTATGCTTTTAAACGGTACAAGATGGAGAAAGATCGCAGGGTAGTGGAAACGTACACAACAGTTGACATAGAGTTCTAATATTTGTCAGCGCCGATACTGTTTGTAGGATCTGCTGGAGACTTTGCCATAATATATTTTCTCATCTCTTGCCAAATTTGTAGCTCTCCCTTTAAAGCTAAAGAACAAGGCTGTTTCTCTTTATATACTTCAGCACACTGCAAAACAGCTTCAGTATCGTCTTCACTAAAGTTATGGGAGAGCGAGCATCTTTTACAACTGCCCTATTCTTTGCAGACGTGGGTTAGCAAACCTGGATATTTCATTTAAATAATCTAGAAAAGGAGTATATTGTAAACGGTAAAACTCTTCAATAGACCAAGTCTGAATGTTCAAGAATCGGCAACTGACGAAATTCTGCGGAACGTGTGATTTCTGTATGAATTTCGTTTGCGTGGGTCTCAGTCATATAGAAAACATTTTTTAGTGCATTCATGGAATACCTATGCAAAAAAATCATTTTACTCTCTAATTGAATATTTAAATGATAAATCTGCCTGCCAATACCTTAATAATTAATGTTTTTGTAAGTATTAAAATGTATTGGATTTTGTGCATTAGTGTGTGTGTGTGTGTTTATACAAAAATTAAACTTCTGCATACTTAGACCTGCACGAATGTATCAGACGAATCTTTTAGTATTTAGCAATGACACAATATCTGTAAAGCCAGACACTATGATATTTTATACCTTAGCACCTAATTGTAAATTTTGCATTGTAAGTACTGTAACATATTTGTAAATATGGATTGTAAGCAGTGACATGTATGCTCTTAGGAGTGTATGATGATTGAGGTTTAAGGACGCTCAACTGCTAGTGCCCTTCTTACTCACTTAGGATAATACAATAATTGTATTTTAGTTTTATATAATTACTAGTGGTAACTGTTATGTTGATAATTAAAAAACTATCAACTGACATTATATCAGTGTCACATAATGAAATGATATTCATTTATGCATTTAACACTAATTTTTGATACTCTTTGTTTATACGTGCATGTAAATAAGGAACTACATATGCTTTTACGGAGCACAGTAAATATAGTGCAGTGACGTACAGGCTTCAAAAACCAAATGATGTGAATGTCTATTAAGCTATTTTGTAATCCATGCTTTTAGCACTAGGACTTTATACATTTTTTTTTCGTAGTATATAAAATATGTATACATGTATACCTTGACAAGTTCTATGTTCACTGGCTTGCTGGCCAAAACAAACCTACAGTACTACTTCTATATTCACAGTATACAGAATGCTTTCTAATCTAATCTGCTCTTAAAGAATTACTAACAGGACATAATGAAGCAAAAGAAATCATCCAAGACATAACCGGCCAACAGATCTTCAACAAACTAATCAGCACCATCGACCAAAGACTTTATTTATCAAAAAACTGTGTAATGTAATACGATTTTAATAAAGTTAAAAAAAAAAAAAAAAAAAAGTGTCTGCCGGAGCGAGAGTAGTGAGCCGTCTTTAACACAAAACAACTTAAAACAATAACTTGACTGAAGAGGGAACACCACTGAAACAGCCGTGGGTAAACATCCCTAAAACCCTATATCCATCCAATAGATAGTAATGGAATATAACCCACTGAATCTAACGGAAGCAAAAACAAATATGTTTCATATGGCTCCGGCGGATTTAATTTCGGCAGTGTATATTGCGAGAACTTAAGCCACAAGGACAGCAAATAGACATCTAAATGCAGAAACTACTCTTTTAATGTCACATTCGTAAGCCAGAGATGGTTTGCTTTTACATGCTTTAAACATAATTAAAATTTAAGAATATTTTCAGAAGTTTAGAGGGACCTAAAACGAGTGAATGCCCACTGTCAACAAAGCATCTTGCAGAATCTTTGATACTATCGCCATTCACAGTAGAACTCACAGAAATAATATGTAGGTAAATGGGTAATTTGCACATTGTGATGCAATTTAAGGAAACTATTATTCTTTCTGAATTTAATTTTAAAAACATCGTTATTCTCTGAACGATCACAAATAATAGTATAATGAAAAGAATATAACGATCTTATAATCATTTTTTCGTAGACAATAACCAAATTAATTTAGCGAGGTTTCATTCAAAATTTCCAAAAGAGTTTGACTTTTAAATTTTAAAAATGATGTAATAGAAAATATTGCGACTTTGTTCAATTTTCACAGTTACTTCACTTTTCTTTGAGCGTAATGAATCATTTCAAAGCAGCCTCTTCTCTCTTCCAGTAGCCCACTGTCGGACACAGGACTGTCCTCTCTTCCGGTCTCTCACTAATTGTCGAATGCAGGACTCCCTTTCTCTAGCTCTAGTCGTTCAGAGAATTCGCTGAGTATGTCCCTCAACAATAACAACTGGTGATATGAGCTAATAAGTTCCACTTTATTCCCGCACTTTTCCAGAAATTTCTTACTGCAGAGAGGAGGTTTGTTCTCGTATCTTCGTCGTATTACATTTAATGAGGCCGCCTCTCCCTCTCCCTAGCTAAACCAAGCCCCCACAGGCCTAGCTGCGCAGACCAGTGCAAGTGTCGTGAATTGAAGGACTGGACTGAAGGGTAAAGGATCCCAAGGTCGCGCGCAACACATTGGTTGTTCTGAGAAACAGTGAAATTTAAAACAGCTATAATTACGTCATAAGGATACCTGAGTAGGAAATAATTGCGACAACGCGTTCTTTATGATCATCAGTATCTATGTACAGGGATTAGACCTTGAATGTCCTGTTAGGAGTTAAATAAAATCACTTCATTGACTAGATGGAATTTCATCCTACAATTCAAAGTGTTTTACAAACGGGATGTAAGCTTCACAGAGAGCATAATTTAGCTTTAATACAATTTTCGGAATTTCTTCTCAGCGATTCCATGTATACGACCTACTTCTTACTTTAATACACAAAGTCGTCAACAAGCATTATAAAGAGAGTTTGTTAAGAGTGTCTCTGCAGTAAAGTGGTCAAAATACTGAATTAAAAATGAAAAATATGCTGGGTTTGATTCTAGGCTGATGAAGCTGTTCTTATTCCCCACCCTCAAGAGCCTGAAAATATTAATGCGATACTGAATGTGAGTTTAGTTAATTGAGAAGTACAGTTTTAATGTACCCTCAAAAATTTAAACAGTTGTTATAGAAGGTCAGAATGGTAATACGACGATATTACCTAAGGCAGTATGTAAATAAATAAAAACTAACAAATAAATAAAATGATTTAGCAGAAAAAAACAAACAAAAAACATACGATACTGGATTTTCAGAGGCGATATGCACAGTATAAAATAAAATAAACGTGAAATTAGGTACCTCTTCAGTAAACTATATTCAAGACGTTCAGTAAACATTTCTATCAGTATTTGTGGTATATTTGAGTTAGATAAGATAGGTATATTAATATGTGCACCACAGGAGAGTTACATGCTTCCAGAAATAATTAATAATCACATTTAAAATTAGAATCGATTATTACGTAATATTCTTTATGTTCTAACACTTTTGCAAAATTCCTTTCTGCACCTTGTGGGGTTGTGTTTCAGTCTGAAATTACAGATTTGAAAAATTAATTTAATTGAGATTTAGGGTAATTTTTTAAACTTAGGACAACGTATAATATTGATTCCAATATTTTAGCACTGCCTTCTACTGCTAATGAAATATATAAAAATAGGTATATGAATGAAATTAGCGTTCTCATTAATTTTGTCAGATGGGAAGGGAAACTAAATATTAAAGGAACTGTGTTCAGTACAAAGCGCGGTATTTTCCCCTGCTGTCGGGATGAAGTACCTACCACTTGCTTCTCCCCGACTTCAGATACAGAATGGAAAACCACTGCGTTGCCGCCAAGGTATTCATTTGTCATCAGCTCGTAATAGCGGAAAGTACCCTTTCAGTCTTCTTCTTCTCCTCTCTCTCTCTCTCTCTCTCTCTCTCTCTCTCTCTCTCTCACACACACACACACACACACACACAACAGTACCGGCGATAGCTACAGTTTATCGGATCTTTCTGTTTTTCACGTCCGTCATCCGGTTACATTTTTTCGTTCGTTTCCCTAGTGGAAATGTGAGGTCGCTCTCTGAGTAGCCCACTATATTGTCGCATGTATGTGTAGGAGGAGCATTTTTATTTTACTATACTTTGAAATATATTATTCCCCTGTCACATTTCTAAATTCTTTCGGTTTCATATTTTCTGGCTTAAGAGACTTTGCTAAGATTCATTCGTGACAGGATGTATGTGGGTATACCAGACTTCCTGAGCATTACCAAATGGGACTTTTCGAATGACGTTAGTTCCATGGAATGTTCTAGAACATTGTTGCATCAGACAACATGGTTCGATCACGTGTTTCCGCTCAATCCAATGCTCAAGTTAGGCGTCGGCTCACGACAAAAAGGAAACAGACATCATTAGGATTGAGTCAGGTCGAACTCATATAAGGGAGCGCCGATCGGGGGAGATAGTTACGTTCTGGAACGAGGGCCGCGTCACTGCCCGTCGATCTTTCCGTCTTGCAATCCAGACGATGTAGCTTCCACGACTCCTGCTCGATGCACAATACTTCAAGGTAAGATTCGTCATGTATTCTAGCTTCATTCTCCCTTCACATTGTAAGCCCAGCACTACTGGTAATTAGATTCAATAAACCAAAATAATTAGTATTAAACCAAGCTGTGTTGTTCTGTTCTGAACCCGCTATTCCCCTAAGTTCAACCGTTATGGTTGTGACAATATCAATCATTTGGCACAACCATAATCGCCTTCTGACAGGCTGAAGATGTACTGAAATTTCATGATTAGGTTAAAAGAATCTGCCTGGAGACATAAACCCACCTCGGCGAGGTTCTCTGTTTAACATCATGTCTCATTGTATAAAGCATTTCTCTCCTTGCATTGTCACCATCCTTTCGTTCCTCTCATTCTATAAGTAAGAGCCTCTTTACAGATGATTCAGCAGGACCTCGATGCTGCACAAGTGCAACAACTAGTATCTGATGTCTATTTTGGCATCAAAAGGCATCCAGATCCAGAATGATTGCCTTGGTGACTGGGACAATGTAGCCTGCTCCTGCTAAAAATCAATTCTTGATAAACTTTCTTTGTTATGGCAGGGTTTCACTTGAGGCAATTCACATATCCTCTTTGGTAGTCCCCGCATATCAGAATTGGCAATAGTTAGTGAGGTTGCCAAGTCTACCATCATCCTGGAGGCATCATTAATTCATCCATGTGTTATCAGACCATCCTCATTATTGCTAGCCACAGTGTTCAATGTGAAGCTAAGAAATTGGGTGATGCAATTGTGTTGCTCTTCACATTGATACTTAGTAGGTTTCCAGACCTTCTAATGGGTCAGTTGCTCTCAGCCTTGGGTGTCTAAGCTCTCCACAACTCTAGCAGGTAGGTCTTATGTCCCCACTTCTTAAGTTTATGGGTCTGGTGCCTGAGAGCTCTGGCTGGTATCAGGGTGGCTCTTCTGGCTGTCCTCTTTGCTGCTTCAATAATAAGGGGAACAGCTAAATATCATTGACATTACATTTTCCATGTTCTACCTTTCAGTCTCCTATTCCACTGATAAATCCATTGGCTCCTCTAGGAAATAAAGTTACGTAGCAATTCCATCAGGGCTCAGTATGTCAGCTGCTCAAACTCTGTGATGAATTCTTGTAAGGTCTTATCCGCTGTTGCACATTTGCCTTTCAGGCCATTTTCTCCATAATATTCCTTCAACAATCAAGTCATTGCTCTACCCTCTGGTAGGAAAGGTATGTGTTCTTGTTGCTTGCACCTGTAGAAGAGTCAAAAACTGAGTTGCTTTGTCCATGCAAAATGACCTTATACCCCTACTTAACCACTACCCACTACAAAGTTCTGTCAAATTTTGAAGGCTTAACTGTTTCTACAATTTTTCTCGTAATCATTTGGCTTCTAGGTCATGGACCATCTCTTCCACATCAGCATCCTTGTTTCCTTTTATCTACCAGTGTAACCATTACATTAACACTCCTTTACCACATTAATCTTCTGTTCCTTGCCAGATTTAATTTCTTCTGACTCCTTTGTGATGTCATCTTTCAAGTCTTTCTCTGTAACATTTATTTCAGATTTTACAGGATCAACCCAAAACCAATTTTTCCATTTTGCTCTTTATTTCATTTCCCATCTGATTTCATTTCCATCTCCATCTTTTCATTCCAGTTAATTATTGTTCAAGCACTTCCTTCACTTTGACCTTGATATCAGTTTGACTTCATCCAGTTTACACTGTCACTTCACTTTTCTTTACTTTCCATATGGTGGATTAATGAACCTCACTAAAGAGCTTCTTCTCTCTTCTGTTCACTTACTATCGCAATGAACTCCTCTTCTTTACTCTAGTTGCTCACAGACAAACTGAGTGCATCACCTCTGAAACTTCCTGATAACATTAGTGAATGTGCTACTCTTTATAACCACAAGAGCTTTACAGAAATTTCTTACCTGCTTATTGGAGGTTCTCATATCTTTGCACACTTCTATATTTTTCAGAATCGCCTGGCACTCTCTCCCTAGCTGATGGTATTGGTTAGCACCAATGAACACCCCTGCTATCCACAAGGCCAACTTTGTTACAACATATACTTGGTTAAGATAGAAGCTGAGATCATGAAAATCTTTCTCATTCAAAAATTACAAAGAACCTTCATCTGCAATACTTTGTGAAAATTAACTATACACCTCAATTATCTAAAAATTGCCTTCTTCTAGGACATGCAGTTTCCTCCAAAACTGCTTGTACACCATTTGAAAGGCTCAAATAGCTCTCTTAAGGAATCATATTTATAGTCTTCATTATCAATGATGTTCTTATTTAATGATTATCTCATATTCTTCCACTACTTATAAATTTATAACTTGAATTTCAACGCTATTTACTGTATAGTACTGTATTTTTCATTGCTATATTCAACCATTTAAATGTGTTCTTGTTAATATTTGTATTTATTAAGCTTTGTCGTTGAGGCAACCTTATAATAAAGGAAGCTATAAAATAAAATTAGCCGCAGATGGTTTCAATTTCTGCTATTGGTAGTTTCCATTAATTCAGAAAAAAAATCTTTTGTGTTTGAATCACATGACATACTCTATTCTGCAACAAATTATTCATACAAATGCTTATTCTTCCATCTACTACATGCTAGCTGATTTAAACATTAACAATAATAGTGTTATTAGGTACTTATTTCCTTGTACATAGTTATAGGGAGAATAAGGGCATACACTGAGCTAAAGTAAAGTAGTAGTCAGATCTTTTAATAGCTGGTTGCTCTATGATGGCCTTAAAAATTCTCTCTTATTTGCATGACTAGGATGAAAAAAAAGAAAGAAAAAGGAATGATAACTTCCTGTTTGACAACAGTATAAGTACTGGAAAATTTAAACAATAATAAGGAATATGTCGGAAATGGTTAACTCCATAAAATAAACTAAGTTGACATAAATTGTGTACTTTAATGAAATCTAAATTTTTTGTGTAGTAAAATTTTGTCTATCTCTTTTCCAAAAGTCATCCAGAATGAAGAGGACTTCAGAGAACAATTCAAGATATACATTATCACTTGTCATGAAAATATCTTAAAATAAACAGTATTTTAATAGAAATTGTTAGCTGTTCTTGAGAAAATCAAAATGTTGAAAAAAATTATCCAAGTAAAGGGCAATTTGAGATGGGGTGGACTTTCTTGAAAATCTTCCTGTCACATCCTTGGAAGGTGTTAAACTTAAATATAAGTTTAGTATTTAACACACTTTTTGTTTCTCATGCTTTTAATTTCTTTTTTATTCAGGGACTTCAGGAAAAATTAACAATGCAGATTGCTGAAAGCTCCTGATTAGAGAAAAGATGAATATGAGATTAAGAAAATAATAGCAAAATATTGCAAACACATTCTTTATTATAATCTGTTTCATCTCCTACTTCCATATAACATTATAAAAAGTCCCTAAATATGTATGTATATATTTTCTTTCTCTTTTGTTTCATTTTGTAGGAGTATCAATTGTAATTTATAAAGTTTTAAAATACATATATGGTTACAGTGGAGTATATCACATACGGCCATTGCAGGACCTTGTTTTGTCTTCAGTGTTGTTTAGACTTAACACATTTTCAACAGTGGATATAATTTCTTGTCTTATGTTGAGAACACCAAGAGAAAGGCAATGTTTGCTTGAATCTTAAGTCAATTAAAGTCATAAAAATATGTACATATTTAATGTCTAATTTTTATATAATAACCATGAAATTAGCATGAGGGATAACTATTGTAGATAACAGGCTGAAAACAACTTCAAAATATATGTGTTTACTCATTTTAAATGTGAACTCTTATCTCTTATGGGGTCCATTCTATTTACAAACATTTCTTTTACAGACAAGCAGTTCTTCACATATATTTTACTTTAACTTGTTATATAACAACTGGTATATAGCTAACAACATTGCTTTTTAATGAGTTTAAATAGAAACCACATTTCAGCCTATGACATCCTTATTTAATGATTTCTGCTCCATGGCAAAGTAATGGAGTAATTTTTTAAACATCTCAATATTTTTTGGTGCATTGTTTATGTTATTGAATCTGTACAGCTATTTGTAAATAATCAGAGGTCTATATACAAACCCTTTAAGAAAATCAATTATACTTTTAAAATAATTAAGTTTACCTAAAACAAAATGTTGGGTGTAATGCCCCATTTATTTTTACAGATACCTATCATAAAAAGACTTCCGGTAAATCCATAACAATAAGGTATTAAAGTTTTATACAGCAAATATAGTTTTGTCTTTTAGGGGCTAATTAATGCCTTCAGTCCTTCAGTCTTTTTTACCTGAATTGTCTTAACTTTCCAATCTATAAGGTAGACAATATTTTCTGCAAGCATTATAATTATTTTGCTGTATATCATAACGATTTCCCTTTAAACTTGCTGAAGATTAGTAAACCTAGTACAAGTAGCTGAATAATTATTACTTTTCCATTTGGTGGCTATTTATAGTTTCTAATTAAGTGGGTACTGATCAACTGCTTCAGTTAAATGAAGACAAAATAAATAGGTCATGATGAGTTTCCTAAAATTAGAACAAAGCATCAAAGCAAAAATAAGTTAATAAAAACTGTTTAAAATATAAGGAACAAGGTATTTAGGAAAAATATCTTTGTTAAAATATTTAAATAATGTTTAACACATTTTGAAAATGTGAAGCAGAAGGCTTCTCTTCAAATTCATCTGAAGACTGTCAGAGGTCTCACGAACTCCATAAAAACACAGCCTGGATGTTTATCGACAGTTAAATTGCAGTTTGGATGTGGACAGTTGACTGCAAACTTTGTTCTAGAATTTCATATGCCTTATTCTGTTTAGCAGTTAGTAAGGAAGAAGAAGCAATGAAAGAGTGGGAAAGTAAATTCCATAGTTAGTACTTATCTTATATAGGGATTCAAGTTGTTGGTCTTTCCATTTTGCTTTAAAAGGAAAAGAGACCTAAAAATAAAAATGCCACAGTCTCAAGATTATAATTAGAGAACTTGCTTTACATCATAGATGCCAATAATGCCTAACTATATGGAGAAGGGGATCTTAAATTGGAGGTTCATTGTCTGAAGAAAGTTCGCTAAATCCTTATTTTTAACTTTAAATACCTTAATCTTAGAAATCATGTGTATGATTTATTTTAAAATTATTGTTGAATTCACATTTATTAATTGAAAGTATAAGGAATTTAATTACCACAGTTAAATATGTTTATGAAAAAAGATTAATACAAAACTATATACATAAGTAACAAAATTGCATAAGCTACCCATTAATTAATCACTAAATAAATTGAGATTGTATACAATAAAGCAATACTATAATGGTATCTCAGCTTATTATTTTCATTAATCTCACTCATGTTTTAATTACTGGGCATCATATGAGAATATTGTATCTATCTTTCTGTTGGAAGCTGAGAAAGGGACATTTCTTTTTGAAGCATGTCTAATAATTAAAATGTCAGTGAAATTAGTGTAAACATGAGTGAAATATTGCTACTCATTGCTTTAATTTTGTTCTTCTTCTGTCTCTGTTTACCCTCCTTGTATGTAGGACTTACACCCCCATGACTTATAAGCCAGCACCTGGGGACAAACATCTGTTGAGGAGCAGAATGTCTGGATCAGAGAGAAGCTGGGATGGGTGATCAACCTAAAGCCTAGTATGAAAATGAGAAAGTGGAAGATATGAAGTGATGCTCAAGTGGGTGACTGGAAAGATGATTTTGGAGCAATTAGTGGGATGGTTAGTGGGGGAAACCGGAGCACCTGGAGAAATCCCACTTGAATGCTGCTTCATCCACCACAAATCTCATATGGCCCCCTGGGTTCAAACCCAAGCCAGCGAGCAGTATAGCCGCTTGGCCACAGAGTTTTAATTTTCTGCTAAGCCAAAACTAGTTCATGCATCTTAAACTTTCTTTGCTTACGTTACTGTAATACAGTAAATTGTTATTATTTTATTCCTTTTTTATGAGCAGACACTTTTTCTAACCTGTTCAAAAGTTCAAAGTTGTAGAATGAAGTTTGTTTTTATGTTCTCTTGTGAAATCCATCCTTTTAACCAACATTTTATGACTTTGCACATTCATTCTTCACTCAACAAGGGATAGCTTAGGATAGATGGAAGCAAACTATTATTGCTCTTGCAAAACCACTATGCATAAGGAACATTATTTCTCAGGATGAGCAAAAAACCCATCTCCTAAAGAAATTATTTTCTTATTGCAATAAGAAACTCATGAACAATGGTAACCATCTCTGGGAAAATTCACTGATAACATTGGTATTTTATTGTATGTGCACAAACAATTTTTAATAATGTCTATTATAACTATACTTTTCCTGAAATAAGAAATACAGTTGAGGTAAACAAAGGAGAGCCAGGACCAAGCACATGGCTGCAATGAATGCTCTCATAGATCTTTCTATTACAAATAGATCCCAATGTTATTTATTTTAAAACATGCTATTGGATATGTGTATTAATTTCATTGCAATGTGCTATGTTTTCACTAAAATTGAACTAGCAGTTATTGCACACTGATTTCATTAGTTGTGCATGTGTTGCATGAAGTAACACAAAATTGTGTTTTGAAGAGTGGATGTCGTATAGTTTCTCTCTATAGGCGATATTACTATAAATACCTTTTTAAAAAGAGGTGTTTAGATGCTATATAGATGTTAATGTTTTGAACAAAAATTCTTGTGAAATTACTTTCTTTGTACATCCTGGAATTTCATAATGAATGAACTTATGCATAATATAGTGTTTTGCTATAGTTTATTTACCTTTGTTTAATACTTCCTACAATCAAGAGGGTCAAAGTAATAAAACTCATTTGTATGCTTGGCATGTAATCAGGAATAAAACTGAAGCTTCAGTTCCCTACAGTGTTGCCAGATTGGATGAAAAGTCGCTGTTTGGGCTACTAAAAGATGGGTGTTCTGACCGATTTTTAATTGAGGAGATTTGTAAATTTTTGGGCTACTTCTGAAATCACGAAAATAATTTAAAAGTATTCCTTGAAAAGTATATTGTACATTGTTTTAAAATAAAGTAATGAGTAGAATGATATGTTCGTTAAGCCACTAGTGCTATAAAAAGGTGTAAAATACCTGCATACACAGAAGAAAAATTAGCTACTATGCTATTTTCCTTGTTATGCCACTATTAATGCAGTCGCACCGAATTCAAGAGAACTTTATGAATCAAATACATCAGTTGAATGCAAATATATCTTAATATTATATGCACTATATTAGTTTTTGAATAATACATTGATACTGTATCTGCAGTTTAAATGTTTATATATGGTAATTTGGGTAAATAAAGTATTAGTAATAGGTAAGTGGGAAAAATGTCATAAACCTTTAACAAGAGTTTGCTTCCTTCTTTGCGAAGGGTCCTGGTTCTATTCCCACCTGGGGATGGGAAATTTTCTCTAGCCGATATTATTCCCTATCCTCCCCAAAGTCTGGAAATATTGATGAGAGAGTGTGTAATCTAATGAAAAAAAACCTAAAGAAAAACAGAAACCAACTATAACACTACAAGAGTTAACACCATTGCCAATAAGCAATTTGTTCCAAAGAGAAATCCTGCAGATATGACTTTGCAGTTGTGAAGTTGAAATTATTAAATAAATGACTTTAGTGGGTTTTTGCGATATACTTTGTTTTTTTATTGTAAAGTTTGCAACTAAGAGCCCAATTTTGTGATTTTTAAAATAATTCTGGCGATATTTTGTGAAACGGATCTGGTAACTCTGGTTCCCTATTGCATACTAGTTTAAAAATGTTTTAATTTTGAACATTAAAATAACTTTTATTAAGCCACAGTTCTCATATAAATATAGGTACTATAATATTCTGTGCCCATAGAATAAGAACTTGAGTTTCTCAAAAAGCTGGAGGTAGTAATAGAAGCAGCCTGCACTAAAAAACAGAATTGCACATGCCTTTCGTTTAGTTCTGGTTCACATCATGGTAACATTTAAATAATTTCTTAAATTATTTTTATGTTTTGAAATTAAATTGTGTGACTTTTATTATAACATTCTTTATTAACCTTAGATGTGAATAAACTTTGAATCCTTGAGTCCCAAAACAGTAAAATTACGTAAATGAAAAAATATTTAACAGATAAAAATAAAGTAAGGCACAAAAATGACAATCAAAGTTTGGTAAGGATAAAAAAAGTGGAATATTGAGTGATTGTTCAACTCAGTTAAATTATTTTGGTAATAAAATGGCATTCATCTATGCGGATCTCTGCAATAAAAACATGCTTAACAAAATAATCAAACAAAATGCTTTTGATTAAAGTGGATTGCTGTCATTAAGAAGATGACTAGAAAATGAAAAAGTGTTATGGTACTGGGAATGACACCCCTCTGACTTTTCCTATTTAGCCCTGTGTCTTTTCATAAGGCTAATATTACTTCCCAATTCATTATTATTATTCTTTCACTCTAATAGGAAGCCTAAACCATTATGCATAAAATTTGTTATGAGACTAGTCTGCATCAACATTTTTATGTGCCAAGTATTATTATTGTTTTTTTTTTTTTTTTTTAGTTTAACGTCCTTTAACCTAGTTTGGTCATTTAGGACGATGAATGAGATTGGTGAAATGATCTCAGGGTCCATGGAGCTTAAAGTTACTCGACATTCGTCTTCTCAGGATAAGGGAAAACCCCGAAAAAAACCTTATCTGGGTAACTCACCCTAAGCGAGATTCGAACTCATGCCTTTTGAATGTGAAGCAGACACGCTACCACCACACTACCCAGGCGGGCTATTATTGTTTATTATTGTAATCTATAATTGTCAGGTTATGTATAATCATTGATATTTCTTAATTCATATTTGTGTCTTTGTAATAAGCATTATTAACATTATTTTGTGTGTATGGGGAAAATTGTGTATGTGACTCTTTGCTCATTTGGGATGTGTAGTTCTTTGTAGAAACTACGAAAGTTTGCAAACAGTCTTTGTGTGTATTGGGGGACAAGGTCAGTTACCAAAGTAAGAGGCACATATGCATTAAAACCCAAATGATTAGAAAATAGGGTAACTTTTCATTGAAACCATGTGACCAAGGTGTAGCCAACCAAATGTAAGGTTGCGACTAAGGGAAAATTTATATTTCAAAGAACCTATAGGAAAATTCATGAGTTTGAAGCGGGTAAGTCCACCAATATATAAGATGAGAGCCCAACCTTACACTCAGCAGGTAGAAATTTCTGATGTCATTATTGCGACACTCAGCTCTGTGATTTGGCACTTAATTTAGAAACAACGCAACTAGCCACAATGTTTAAGTACTATGGAGCAAGCCTATAATGAGTGAAGATCATCTTTATTAAAAAGAAGTTTCTGAGTGATTATTAGTAACAGAATTCAATAGATAATTCAATAAATAACTCTGAACAGATTTTGTATAATTTTTTTTTTTTTTTCAGCACACCATAGCACTGAAACTATATTAAAGTCTCATATTTTCAGAGTGCTAAGCAAGCCAAAGGCAACCTACAATTTATTTTCAGCATTCAGCTTGTAGTTTTGACTGTCACATTTAGGCAGGTTGTCAGTCATAGATCTTCGCATCAACACCAGTTAAAGTGGCAGACAATTTTTTTATCACTTGAATCGTCAATGCCGACAATTAATATGCTGAGATGCACCTGGGACTTGCAAGTCAAACAACATTACCTTAAAAGATTTAAAAAATTTCATCAATGTAAAAATGGGCTTGAGTTATCATTGAATTTTTATGTACACTCTTTAGCTGCTTTGGTTTTCAGTGTTCTATTCTATAGTGGACATGAAAGATTGCTTCATTTTGCTCAGGGACCTCTTTAACAGGCTTGAGGTTCTTTCATGTGCTGTACCTCTACATGGCTTTAATCACTTCTGAAGAAAGCCATGCCAAGGATTTTTTAATCCAAAAAAAATCCATTGCCCTCTACCAGGTTTGAAGCTGCGTCCTTGGAAGTCTTAGATATGGAGGTTTGTGAACTTGAATGTGATATTGTGGGTGTACTTCCATTACTAGTGTGACCAAATGTACTTTATAAATCTATTTTTTTTTTCAAAATCTTCTCGGGCTTCTAGCCAGGTAATAACTTGGCTTGACACCAACGTTTCGAAGAAGTGCATCTTCCTCGTCTTCAGGGTGAACTCTGAAGACGAGGAAGATGCACTTCTTCGAAACGTTGGTGTCAAGCCAAGTTATTACCTGGCTAGAAGCCCGAGAAGATTTTGAATTAACACGTCGCCAGGAAAGCTATAGTTCTTATTCTATTTTTTTTTATTTACCAAATCAAATAATTGGGCAAACAGTAAACAAAAAAGCACAAACTAACAAATGTTTTTAAACTTTTGTATATCAGAGGACAAACAGGTGTGATATTTCAACTCCTAATATGTTGAATAATAAACTCTTTCCTTTTTTTCCCTTTCCTACTTTTTTCTTAATTAGTTAATATAGTTCCTACAGGTTTGCTTGAGCAATTCTTTTCATTATCATTATCTGCTTAATCATGCTCATAAAGCATGTTCTGGTCTCATTCTTCAACAATGTTGAATTCTGTCTTCCAACATTTCTTCTACCCTTTGGATTGTCGTGGTCATCTCCTTAGCACTGTGGTAGCACAGCTGCTTACCAAGAATAGGCTCGGGTTCAATTTTTTATATTCTCCTATTGGGAGACCTGGTCCAGGATGCACTCAGCTTGTGAGGTCCCTAGGGGTGCCAATTGAGGAGCTACTTGAGGAAAAAGCAGTAGCTTCAGGTTGTGTGGACCTCATTAACTGACTGGGAGGGACTCAAGGTGCTAACCATGTCCCACCCTCCAATTCTACACCCCATCCATGATGCTTGTAATGGACAGAGGTGGGGTATTTAGCAGTTAGACAGAAGGCCTTGACCCAATTTTGGACTGTTATTATGGGGAGTTTACTTTTTTTATTTTGGATTGTAGTTCATAATCATTTTCTCATGTGGCCAACTTTAATTCTTTACATATGTTGTTTCCAATCATTTACACTTTTTTTATTCTGCCTATGAATTTGAATATGCTTACTTATTATTTTATCCAATATTCCCACAACAGATCTCAGAAATATCATTTCAGCTGCTTTAATCCTCCTTTCTTTCTTTCTTTCTTTTTTTTTTTTTTTTTTTGAACCATAAAGAAACTCTGGCCTTGGCAGTTACTTTGTGAAATTTAATTTTAGTTTCTTTTCTGGTGTTTTTTTAGGGATCTGATAATAGTGCCACAAAAATTGCCTGAATTTATTAATTTTGCCATATAAGGAATATTTCACCCAGGATAATTAAAATAATTGAATTCTTTTGTTGTGCAATGTAAAAAAGGGTCAATTTAACAGATTGTCTATTTCTTTGAAAGCAAAGAAAAGAAGAAAAATAAATTATAATTCATGAAAATTGCTAATGAATTTGAAATGTGTACATTCTAAAAGTAGTTCTTATGCAACTTTCAGTGATGTGCGCTGCCAAACAGCAATAGACCAAATTCGAAACTAATTGCACCATTATTTTAGAAGCATTATGATTTTTTAATAAATAATGCTGAAAATTGTCAATTAACCCTATGCTTATTAGATGTTAAAATACAATGCTGCTGATTTATTCAACACAGATTAGGTAAATTATAAAACACTTTTACAGAGAGGAATTTGAGATAAATTATTAACTTTTATCTGTTATATTTTTAATATTCTTTTTAAAGGAAAATTTTTAATTTATTTAGTAATTATTAAAACTTTCTGCATGTAAATTTATACATGATCACTTAGAAGTATGTGCAGCAACTTGAACATTAGTATTTAATATTCCTGGAATATTTTCGGAATGTGGTAATGCATTTATAGGGGTTTGTGCATTTAAATATACATATGCATGATGTTATATCCAGACCTCTGATGCATTGCTATTTAAACATTTCTACCATTCAGAAGGGGAATACCTAATCAAATAAAGAATTAAATGCATATTTTGCTGAATTTGATTACTTTAAGGTTCTAATTATTTGCGGTAGGTAAACACATTTACATATTGAAACATATAGATAGAGTCACTCTATGCATAATTTCCAAACCTCCATTGAATTTCTATTTAAAAATTATTCCCTTGGAGAGAGGACATATCAGATATGAGGGTGGGGGGGATGGCCTACCTTTCTAAAGGCAAGTAGCAATGCTTTTTAATTACATAATTGGAAAGTGTATATAAATAATGAAAGCAACTGTACATTAGATTATGTTTTGAATGTAATGAATAACAACTGAAACGTATTTAGGAAGTGATTTACTACAAAATCATGAATAGTTTGAGTAGAATCAGGGTTCAAATTAACAGGGGAGGGGATGGTGGGGGATTTCCCCCTATCATTAAATAATTTCCCTGGTTTATTAAAAAAAGTTTCTTCCTTACCAGGGAAGCCTATTTTTCTACAAGCGCTATTCCTGCTCTCTTTGAAAATACAGGAAGACAGGAACACTTTTGTTGCAGACTGTACATGATTTGAGTATAAGCTGAGACTATCGTATTGCTAATTCCAAGCAAGCTAACAATAAACACTTCTCAGTTTGATTAGTGGGTTGGCATTCGGGGTTATAACTTCAGCATTTGCACCAGCAATGATGATTGTAGCCTGCAGTATTCAGTTCAGTTTTTTATGCAACATTGTTGGTCAGCATGGTTAGATTTTAACAAGAAAGCATAAAGTTACAGAAAGTAGTGACGATGTATTCTAGTTTGAATTTCAGGTTTCAACTTCAAGTAATATTAATATTCAGTTAAAAACTGTGGCACTGAAAATGAGACTTGCTAGTGAAAATAGTAAGGGTAACTGCATTACACTAATCAGGAGAGGTTTAAACAAAATCAGATTTAAAAAATGAAAACATATCTGATTCTAAAGTTTTCCCCCCAGTCAGAAAGTCTAATTTGAACACTTATTAGAATGACTAAAATTCTATAATATTAAAATTCTAATGGTGAACCGCAGCAAATGATTCCTGTAGATGGACTTCTTTGGGCAAGAGTTAATTAACCTGAGAATTTGACCCACATAATTTGTCCAGAAATATCTTCTTTGATAATTTTTATTTTATGAGTTTCAATAGCTAATATTTTCAAACTAAAGCTCTGGCAGTGTTTGAAATGAGTGCCAAGACACACTGAGAGCAATTTCAGGAATACAAATATTTTTGAACTTCATCATTTTTTAATTTAAAACATTGCCATTCTTTGTTATAAAATAAATCTGTGAGATTATGAATGGACCCTTTGCAATAAGTAATGCAGATGCTTCAGTAAAATATTTTGTCAATATTAAAATAAAGATTATATTTTTTTTCATTTTCTGGTAGGTACCTAAGGAATTTAACAATTCAAGTCTTTGGTATTATGTACATCAATGCAGCACAAACATGTTAAATCACATAATATAACATAGCCAGACTCAGTGGTGCTCAAGAATGAACATTTTTCTTAGAGATGGTTTGAATTTATTACAAAGTACACATTATATTTATATTAAGAATGCTGTAAGGATCCAAACAAGAGTCCAAATTCTCTTTCTGGATGCAAAAACATAAGTCATTTAACACTATTTTCCAAGAACATAATGTGGCTGATTGTAAGGCTGCATATTTTTGTCCTTGTGTTGATGGAAAAATGACACAGAAAATGCAGGTTTGGGAAGTGGCACTTGTTAGGCTTTCTGCAGTTCTGCATCACACATGGATGGTATAATCTTGCTTTTCCCTATCCCTTTCTTGACGGTACCTGAAACAATAGAACATGTAAGATGTATCTTTTCGTTTTGAAAGGACATTTTATTATATTTATCTTTTTGTTTTGAAGGGACATTTTACAATATGCAAATGAGCAAATTACAGAAATTAAGATTCATTCTGAAGGGAGGATGTTATCAGCTACAGCTGAGTATAAGCAGTATTATTTTTTCTTTAAAGCAAGAAAAATTATTGAGATTATCGACTTAATGCAGCCAACTATTAACATTACTTTTTTCTAAACTAAATAAGCTAAACATAATAGCAATATTACCAAATCATAGCTCTGTGTACTATAGTATTATTGGTGTCATAGGTTATTCTGTTATGCAATGCAAAAGGAACATAATTTCATAATATTATTATTTAATTCAATATTTTCAATTGTCTAAAATAAGAATTGACTTTTTTAACCAGAAATATCTGGTTGTGTAGACCTTTCGAATATTACTATAATGATTAATAATTTGTAACAAAACTTCACTTATCTTTATGAATAAATAAATATCTGTGTGTGTGTGTGTGTGTGTATGGTGTGTGTGTGTGTGTGTGCGCGTGTGTGTTCTTTTAGAAGTCATGCAGGACTGACATTCTAGATAAAAATTAGTTATTTTTAAAAGTGTGAACAATACAATTATCACATGAAACAATTGGCCCTGACATAAACACAAAGAGTTTGAACTCCAGGGTGAAAAATACAGCATATAGTATGGCATACAGACTTGCAAATATTCTGCTACAAAGAATATATACAAATAGTCATATCTGCTAAAAGCTATGGATTAAATAAAAGGCATGAAAATTGAAAATTCAACAATCAAAAGCACTGAAAACTAAAGAACAACTTTCTCCAAGAAACAAAACAGAAGAATTTCAGAGAATTAACATATCACTCATCGGTTTCATTCTAATAGCTATTAAATAATTTCAAGACCACTTTGGATTACATCAGAACCCTCATTACATGAAATGAATCTTTAAACTGAAATAAAAAAAGTTTATATCAGATAAATTGTTCCAAATGTGATAAAAAATACATAGGAAAAATGAAAAGAATTTTGGGCACCCAATTGAAAGAATGGTGGAGAAACATTGAAAACAGTAGCAGCCCACTTCTAAACAATTTATTGATTAGTAATAAGTAGATGATGATGATGATGATGATGATGATGATGATGATTATACAGCCTGTAGGTCATGCAATGGCTGGGATAGAATCATGGTGGAGACCACAATCTGACCTTGGCATTCTGACAAGGAGAATATCACAGTAGTGTTGCCATTTCCCTTCCACGGAATGGAGAAGATAAAAGGAGATGCATTCAGTGCTCTCACTGGTGGAGAAAATCTTCATGCTGGTTGTGGGAATCGAATTTGGGTCTCCCATGCATGCTACCACTTCACTAACAGGATGTTAATGAGTAGGGACAGAAATTTTATGCTCTAACATCTTTAATAAGTATGTGTTTATGTACTGACACTTCTATTCACTGAATATACCCATATAAAAGAAACCATATGAGCTATTTAACTGATAAAATGCATATTTAATATTGAAGAGTTGGGATACACCCCTGTAACTTAGCTTTGTGCTCACTTTTATTTTGACATGCTTACATTAAAACAAGGACTTTACCAAATACAAGCACCAAAGAGAATGAACTGAAGTTTCAACTACAGAATAATTGCAAACCTGCAGGATTATTTTCAGAACTAAATTTATAAAACTATTAAAACTGAATATTTTGAAATCCTTTACTTTGCATAAATTAGTGTATTATATGTTTATAAATCTTAAGAGAAACTAAATGATAAAATATGAAATTTAACTTGAGCTCAGTTCCGAGAAATCATTAACAACCACCCTTCATAGCAGAGTATAGTGGGAGGGGAGGTGAGGTTAGATCTGCCCTCCTTCCTAAAAAAAGGTGTAAGAAGTAACAGCAAATTCTAATTTAAATTCCAATTGTTACACTTGAATATAAATCAACTTGTTAATATTTCAGCTCATGATTAATTGATATTTGTCGTTTGATTTTATGCACATTGTTTAAAATGTGGATACTTATATACACCCCACCCTCTTCTAGCTACCAGATAAAATGTGATATGATCTATTTATTGATTCAGCTATCACCCAGCTTCAAGACTGACTTAATGGCACATATTATTAAAAATATCATATTTTGTATAACATTTAAGAATAAAATGAAAAAAAATAAAAATATATTTAAAAATATATATGTAAAAACAAGCAAATATGCAGTATAGTTTACAAACTGCTGAAATATTATGCTTATTAACAAAGAAGGCAAAATATTGCAACACAAAGTATTATCATTGTTAGAAATTTAGTAACTAATTCACACATCAAGTAAGTACCAATACTTTCTGACAACAAAGAAGAAATATCCATTTGCATTAAAATTGACTCTTAGTAATGAGATTGTAAAAAAGCAGAGCACATGTTGTATTAACATGCTTTGGTCTGATGGATACATTGTCAACTGAAGCAACATGCAAGCGTTTTCTCTGATATTACTATTGTGTCACCAGATACTCCTATTACAGAATACAATAAAGTAAGCTACCTATGCAAACACAAAATTTAAGTAATAGCACGCAATGTGAGGAATATACACAAAGTCCAATAGAGGCTCATCCTGCCTTGCAATTTTGCACAGTCAAGATGCTTTGAAGCCACGTTGTAAAGCCGATGATAAAAATATCAGTTGCATCCACAAAATTTACTTGCCCTCCAGAAAAGAGAACAACTTGTTTATGAAGCATTTTATTTTGAAGCTAGTAGTCTAAACCCAAAGTCCTACGCTAATTGGTTGCAGAGATATGTGTATGCATTGAACTTTTTTTAACAAACAAATTAAGTTAAGTATTTATGGACACTTTTTAATATGGTTCCCAGTGACCCACTCTATATTGGGCATGAAAGACCTTTTAATTTGCTTAAATACCTCTTTATCAGGTTTATGTCCACAAACATTCATCACCTTCTGGTGGATTTGAAGCCACAACCTTGGGAACCAGAGTTATTTCTAGATCATGGTGGACTACTCTTTTATCAAACAATTCTACTAAGAAGCATTTAAGTTCTCTGCCCAACTCCCTTCTTTTGTTTATTTTACTAAAAGAGATCTCAGAATTAGCATGAAAAATAAATTTAGTGTTATTGATGAATGCTCTTTAGCTGCTATTGTTTTCAGCACCCCATTCTACTATTTTGGGCATGAAAGATGCTTAATTTCTTCAAAGGCCTCTTTATCAGGTTTGAGGTTCTTTTATGTGCCTTAATCCATGACACAGAACCAACAAATTTACTTTCCTTCCAAAGGAAGCCATGCTAAGGATTTTTACTACCGAAAAAAACCCATCCCTGCCAAGTTTGAACCCACAACCTTGGGAACCAGAGGCTATCATGTTACCCCTAGACCATGGAGGACAATGAATCAGCATTTTAAGTATAAGAAAGGAAATGGACTTAAATTAATGATGATATATGTAGCTTTAGAAGAGACCTTCTCTCTCATGTTAGTGGTGAAAATTTCAACTCCCATAATCCAATTCAAGTGTTTGCATTGTGTTACTTTAATGGTGTTAGTTCAAATTTCTTAAAAAAACAAGGTACCAGTAAAGAAATTCAACCAACAATATATAAACTGGACTTGTTATGTCACCAAAGCAGAAATATAATTTAAACCTGCATTGTTTCGCTTTTTCCTTTAACATGTGGCAACATTGTGCTTCTTCATTGCCATCAAATGCTTCTTTTTTCTTGATATATACTGTGCTAAATGCTAATATTTGGTTAAAACGTTAAATAACAACACATACAAAAGTTTACATGTACTTCTGTTGAATATATGTCTTCTAATAGATTATATTTCTATTTATTACAGGGGTTTTGTTTTACCTAAATATGTTTAAATGTAAATGATTTTATTTATGAACGCTCTTTAACTGCTATGGTTCTCAGCATCCCATACTGAGAGTGAAAGACCATTTAATTTTGTTCAGAGGTCTCTTTTATCAGGCTTGAGGCTCTTTTACGTGATATAAATCTACTACATGGGACCAACGGCTTTACTTCCTTTCCAAAGGAAGCCATGCTAAGGATTTTTACGCCTGAAAAAATCCATCATCCTCCGCTGGGTTTGAACCTGCGACCTTGGGTATAATAAGTTAGCATAAATATATTTCAACTGATGAAGTAAATTTTGGTTACACGAACACCTGCAACTTAAGTTACAGAGTGCATTATTTTAACTGGCTGGTGGCAAAAGAGTTAAAGTGTTACTACACCTTTCTTTGAAACAGAATCTGATGGTCATACCGTTTCACAAGTGTAGAGAGCTCCTGCTCCAGTTCTTCGTGACGAAAAAGAGGGAGTGCAGCAACATTTTCCCTCCCTTCACGATCACATTCTGCTTCTGACAGTTCTTGACCATCAGAGAACCCTGATGGTGGCTGCAGAGGAACCACTTCCTGGCACACTATGCTGCCTCTAGTGTTTTGTCTGCAACAATTTCAATTTCAAATCCATTAAGATTTAGAAGTGATTATTTATTCATATACAACAATAAAACCTACTTTTAAATTAATATCTATTGATAAGAAGAAATATAACACTATTAATAAATAAAATATAAGAATAATGAAAGCAATTATATATTTTTATCAATATACAAAGAGAGAAAATTCATATTTTTATGTATCTAGAGTAATTTCAGGAACTATTCAACTTGATTTGTTCATTCTTCCACCACTGAACAGTTCACTTTTTTCTAAAAGGTAATATGGCATTCCCAAAAGGCTTAGGGTGTAGGAATTTGTCTTATGATATTCAAATCCTTTGCTACAGAAAAGAGAAAAGTTTAACTTTTAAATATTCATGTTTTATTAGAAATTTGCAGTTATGTTTTTCCTATTTGAAGACCAATATTACTAGAAGTTGTAAACTAGATTAAAATTAGAGACATTTTAAACGATAGTTTGTGGGCCACATGTTTTTCATATCTGCCATCACTCTTGCACATTAGAAAACTGCTTCATTAAGATTTTAATTTATAGTTAAATGATTATCACCATGAATAAATTTTGGAAATATGATATTAAATTAATAAAACAAAATGTACTATCTTAAGACACTTTCTGAGAAAATTAAATGAATTCACATAAAAATAGCATGCAGGTTATGTAGGGTTCAGAAACATATGACATTGCAACACAGCATTATGGTACAGTAGTAGTTGAAATTGCTTAGGTACAAATAGATAAATAGCAATTTATAAGAACACATGGCATAATATGTTGAAAATAATATATATATGATATCTTCATCTATTCCTGTCACAGATCCCACAATTCTTTATTCCAAATATGTTTTAACAAGAGGATTTCCATGTGTTGAAATTATGTTGCCCCTTAAGTTTTTCAATCAAAGCAAGTGAATATATTGATAACATTTTGGTGGAAAACATAAAAACACAAAAAATCTTGACTTGTATATGCTAATCCCTGAGCTTATGAGTTTTATTCTCCTTTTTGCAAACAAGTATAAAGTATAAGCAAAGTTTAATTACAAATTACTGTTATATTGAATGCATGGCATGTTTAACAGAGGTCAGCTGTTGAAATTATTATGAAGGTCAAATATGTTGAATTTATTTAAAATACATCAATATGTTTTTTGATTGTAATAAGTTGGCACAACTTATGTTATCTGTTCCTTTTTCAGCAAATGAATCTTACTTTAATAATTTTTACTTTCTCTATACGCCCTATGTACATAGTGTTAGAGAAGGTATTGCACTCCACCAAACAATTTGATACCGAGATTTCACCGGAAATATATGTTTTAGGGTCCCCTGTATCCAAAAAAAGTATTTTCAGAAAAAGGTCCGTGTGTGTGTGTGTGTGTGTGTCTGTGTGTCCAGGTGTCAGTGTGTCTGTGAACATGATAACTCAAAAACGAAAAGTCGGTAAAATACAAACTTGGTATTTAAGTTTGGTATCTTCCAGGGATGCGACATGAAGATTTAGAGAAAAATCCCCCCCACCCCAAAGTACCCTTTACATGGAACTTTTTTCGAAAATTTTGATTTTCTAAAAAATGGCTCTAATGATTTTGATTAAAATATTGTATATTAAAGATATTTACCTGACAAATAAATTGTATATTTTGAATTTTTTGGGAATATAGCCTCTGAAGACTACTTTATTCTGGGTCAATTTTACAGAATTTTGCATAACTGCTATACCGAGAGATGGGCAAAAACGTACCACACAAGAAATGTAGAGCACTTTAAAAACACACAATTTATGTTATATACATTTTTTTCATGGAGTTGATTGTTTTTGAGATATTCCTTGTTTTTGGTTTCAGCTATAAAAAGCATACTTTTCTCATACAGGACTTTGTGAACTCGTGTCCATACAAACAAAGGAACTTCAATCACATAGCAACCAGCTTTTGATCATCACTTTAACCTATGGTACTCCCTTATTTCGCTTCTACTTACAAGGAAGCAAGTAATAAGACTATTTCTGCTAATTTTTTCTTAATTAGCAGGAAGTAAATAGAAGTATAAGCTTTTTAACAATAATTTATTGCAGAATTGTAGAGAAAGTTATGTGAATGGAACACATCAGATTTTTTAATTTTCTATAGACTTTCAGAAACTCAAACCATAAAACTCATAAGCTCAGGAATTAACAAGTCAAGGTTTATTCTGTTTTTATGTTTTCCATCAAAATGTCATCAGTGTACTCGCTTTCTTTGATTGTGAAACTTAAGGAGCAAGAAAATTCCAGTACGTGGAAATTCTCTGTTAAAATGTGAGACAAAAATAGATGGAGATAAGAAAAAGAATATAAAGGCCCACTTGAAAACAGTTCTGATGGTTGATCCCATAAATTATGTGCATGTTCAAATTGTCATTACAGCAAAACAAGCATGGGATAATCTGGGTACTGCTTTTGAAGATTCTTGTTTAACAAGACATGTAAATCTATTCAGAGCTCTAATTATTGCATGATTAGAAGAAAGTATTCAGTTGAAAAGTATGTGCACAAAATAAGAACCACAGCACACAAGCTATCAGGTATTGAAAATTCCAGAATTCCTGTCACAGCTGATTAAACCCAAATTGCTTCAGGGCATAGCAGATCCAAGCAGTGATGATAACTATAAAATATTGCTAGCTTTTTGAAGTGAAATTCCAAGTATGTAGGCCATGGTTGAAAAGTAGGATTTGCTCCTGACATTTTGCCTGACCAACACACACAGACTGATATCTGAAAAAGTTATCCAAGACAAAAAAGTTGGGATAATTAAGGCATGTAATAAGCAAGCTATTAAAATCTGTGATCCACACCTCTTAAAAAAACCTTAAAAATGCCCTGCAAGCTAATGGATATAGCAACAAAGAAATTTGATGAGCCATCTACCCCTTCTTGAGGCATGACCTTCCTGCTTACCTTCATAAAATCACAGATCACATGGTGTACTCCTGTCCAAGTATAAAATCAAGACAGTTTAGAAACCCACCCAGAAACTTAAAGGTTATTTAAGATCTGTGAAGGATAAAAGGCCACCACTTAATTCAGCAGGTGTACACAGAATACTGTGTATTTGTGGTAAATTCTACATAGTCACAGCTAAATATGCATAAATACAAGATCAAAAGAATATGAACAACATTGCAGAATGAGGTACACAAATATATCAGCAGTAGCTGAACATGCCCTCCAAAGCAGCTATGACATTTGTTTTAATGACACGGAACTTCCCCAATACTAAATCAAATAGTAAGGCTTATGCAATCTTGCAATTCAAAATAATTTAAATTTTTCCACTTTTGCTGAAAATCTCATATTTGCAAATGGTGAGTGAAAATAATAATGGAAAGCTTAATGGTGAAACTGCTTTAAAATATGTCTTGCAGAATAGAAGTGTAATAAATAAGAACTATGCATTATTAACTACAAACCTTGAAACAAAAGATTCATCTCTTACACTGATGAAATAGTCAGGCACAGTATAACAACCCAGCTTAATTTTGTGTTCAAATCTTTTTGTTTATTTTTGCTTGCCTATGATTCAAGATGATTACTTTCCAGTATACCTAAACATAGCTGTTAATTTCTATTTCAGAACATTTTTATTTAGATAACATTTTAAGTGTTGTAATGTCTTTAAACAATGCTTTTCAACAAAATAATAGTAATAATAATAATAATAATAATAATAATACCTATGCATTTATTACCTACCCATTAGCAATTTTATACCCACCCATTGTTATATATTTATATAAGTAATGCTTTTTTATCTTTCATGTTAATCATTAATGATAAATATTATGTATATGGCTTCAAATTAAGCATAAAATTTGCAAATGGTGTGTAATTTATGGACACTCTTTAACTGCTGTGGTTCTCAGCATCCCATTCTAAATTGGGCATGAAAGACCGCTTAATTTTGCTCAAAGGCCTCTCTATCAGGCTTGACACAGGACCAATGGCTTTATTTCCCTTCTCACCCGAAAAAAATCCATCATCCTCAGCCAGGTTTGAACCCATGACCTTGGGTATATGAAGTTAGCATGTTAACCACTACACCACGGAGATCAATATTAAGCTGTACCTACATGTATTGAGAATGCATTTGGAAACAACATCTAGCTTTTTATATTGCTTATCAATGTTAGTTTATGAGTTCATGCAGAAAAATGTTCAAGAACTACACAATTGAAAATATTGTATAAGGGGAACATAAAAATAATATGGTAAATATAGAAGAATTTACACACATTATAATTGTTTAAAAATTCTATTAGTATATAAAAAAAGAAAGTAGTATATATAAGCTGTATATTTCACTTATCTCACTTTCATGCAATAAGTACTAGTGTATCCCTTGAGATTCCTCAGTTGGATATTCTATTACATATTTAGTGAGAATTTTTTTCAGGCTACTTATAGAAATTTCAGAGAAGGGAGGAAGGAGAGGAGGAGAGGGAAAGGAGGGAGGGGAGAGGAGAGAGAGGGAGAGAGCAATGTCAGAGTATTGGTCCACCTTATCTCTGTGGTTTCTTCATCAATGGAATTTTTAGTTCAGCTCTATGTGTACATAGTGACAATGATCAACGCATTACCCCTAGATGGCAGATATAGAACAAAATCAACAATTGTGGACATGAAAATGCCAGAATTCAACCCTGGGACTTTTTCTTTCAAGGTATGGGGTCCTTTTATGTACAAATAAGCATTACCAGGACTAACTCTTGGTATGTATCCTTCTCATTATATATATATATATATATATATCACTTCACACGTGTTGGCATGTTTGTTTACATTACTGATACTAACACTGAACAAATTTCTTAAATTTCATGATGGTGTGGGCACAGTAACAGAAGGATTAAGTGAAGATGCATTTCTACTCTGCCTTCCTTAGCTAGCAATGAGAGAACTAAAGGGCATCCAGTATTTCCTATTGTAAAAATTTAATGCTTTAGGGTTTAATTTTTGGCCAACGCATTTTAAGTTGCAAGCTAAATTTTTGAATATATCTTTTTATGCTATTTATTTTAAGTTACTTTAAATATGTGGTCATATTGTGAAATTCTATTAGGAGATACCTTGTGGATTGGTGTGACTCCACATATCATAATTCTTATTAAACTACTTAAGTAAACTTAAAACCAAATTCATACAAAATCTCTTTTTAAAATCAATAAATTATAAGGTAATAATAATGGCACAGAAGCAAATAAAGTATAGATTAATAAATAAATACAGTGGAAAGTTAGCCTTCTATGTCTCAGCCTTGTAACATACTCTCTGTCAAAAGGAGTCTTAGTATTAGGCAACTGCACTACTTTTATATATGATGAGTAAATGACTGCACAGAGACCTTACCACCAGAACGTATTTCTTTTTATACATATGCCAGCCAGATGACATTAGGGTGCCTTTCAGAATAATTACTCTCATTATCTATGTATAGCAGCACATTTGTTATTGCCCTCTATTTTCATTTGTTTTAGACTTTAGGTGGAGTTTTAGGTTATGGTATTAAATATTAAACTGGTATTTACCTTGGTGACTGAGGGGAAACTATGTAAAGCCCCAATCAGATTGGTCAGCCCATGGGATTTGAAACCAGGACCTCCCAAGTACACGCCACAAATGTTACTGCCCGAGCCTTCTGGCTTGTTGTGTACATTTTTCTTAGTACTCATTTAACTCCATTCTTGATTATGTTTCTTTAATAAACTCTACTTTAGGAATAAAAATCTTATGGATAGGAATAAAAGATAATAAATATAGACTTGGGTATTATTTTAAAATGAGAAGGATGCATGGCCATATATCATATGACACTATTATGCAGAATAGGCAATATGCCCATAGCCAAAATTGATTCCATAAATAGATTCTAAACTTAAGAGTATGCTACATAGTTACCTAGCACATTTTCCTTATAATGTACTACTAGCAATGGACACTGTTATCTAATAAATTTTCCCATTTTGGTTTGATTAGAATTAAAAAATGTTCCACATTTGATTTTTCAGCCTGTATTATACAATAAATTACAAAAGTTTATAGTGAACAAATACATTTAAAAGAGAATTTATCAAGATTCTATTCAGGATTGGTTCTATATATTTAAAAAAGAGGTATTTAAATAAATGAAAGTACCTACTTTTAAAGAAAATGAAATTTATAAACTTTTATGAAAGTGTTCTAATTCGAAAGTGTGTAATAAGGTATTAGAAAACCAATATGGACAATGGAAAATGTACAAATTAGAAACATTGACAGTAAATATAATTGTAAATATAAATATGAATTTTTAAGATTAAAGATTAACAAAGTTTTAGTGCCCATAAAGCACAGGAATATTCTAGCCAAGTGTTATTACCATTTTATATCAATTTTTGTATTTTATTAAAATTGTGCTTAGATATTATACACATATTTTTATAACATTTTGGGTACATGTTCCAATACATACAAAGGAATGAATGAATGCATGAAAGGAAAGGAGTTCACAGATAAGCTATTCATAAAATTTCTATAGTAAGTAGTTCTCTCTAGTAACAAATGACCTTGGAAATATTACAAATGTACATTACACCAAGGAGAGAATCTTTCTTAGGTCACTATTCTTTTAGCTATGTATTAAAAGTAAATAAAAACAACTTCAGTGCTAAAGGCTTGAAACAACAATATGCATAATTTTACCAACCTATTGAACTGTTTCACAGCTAGAAAATATATTATAATATACAGAAAGTAAAAGCTGTCATTCCTAAGATAAAAGAATATAATTTCTTGAAGTGCAGGCAAGGCAGACACCCATTAGTTAAGATGTAAAGAAAACTAATCCATGAAATTTAAAAAGATACTGAAAAGTGTACTTACCAGAGAAAACCCATACAGATTAACTACATAGCTCCATTTTATATTAATTTTATAAACCCAGGTACTCAAAAGGCTGGAAATATTTGGATAATAGTGGCCATATGCAATGAAATCCCTCAAGTCATTCTCCTTAATTCCCTTTGGCAGCATCTTCAGAGTTTAAATTGCAGACGACTGAAGAATTTAAAAATAAAATATTTATTTAATGAAAATATAAATATATCTGGTGTACTAAATAGGCTTTAAAATTTGTTTATTTTCTGAAAAATTATGTCAACATTGCAGCAGTAAGTTTCATAAGACTTCATTGGCCATTAAAAAAGATTTCATATAATCTTGAGTTGTGGCCTTACCAACATTACAGTAGGTGACCATGTGATAATATTTTGCTGCACTGGCTCTAAAAGTAAGGTGCATAATTTTGGAATATGATAAATCTATTTAAACTTTAAAATTAACTGCATTATGTTTCAGTTCTTATTATAATGAATATTTTTATAGTTGTACAGAGCATAAAGTAGGAGGCTGTAGTGTAGAATGTGGTAATTTAGTATAATAACAGATCAAACATGTCCCACTACAAAGAGAAAAACAATATAACACTTTGTATTAAGATATTTCTTTTTATATGATAAATTAATTTTGATAATATGAAAAGAGAAATTTCTCTACAAAGAGAAAAACAGTATAACACTTTGTATTAAGATATTTCTTTTTATATTATTAACTAATTTTGATAATTTGAAACAAGCGTTATCAGAGAACATTAGCTCTTCTGCTGTTCCATGATATTAATATTTTAGCCTTGATCTCAGTGTTTGATACTTTCTGTTCTGTACAACTTATTTTCATAGACTTATAAATGGTCACAATGCTCTCAAGATGACTTTAATTGGTAATGCAAGCTTAAATGGCTGAAAGCACAATACCTATAAGCAAAAGAGTCTTAGTAAAGATTTGGGTACAAGAGAAATATGTAAATAGGATAGACACCTACTTGAGAATTTAAATGTTTGTGAATTTTTCTTCTTGAGCAATAGAAAATCTGACTTTACCTATGTGTTCAAAACTGAACATTCTGAAAGGTGGAGCTGTGATCAAACCAGTGTGCAGTTTGAAAAAAACATGGGTGATACATGAGTGGATCATATAATGGCACTAATTATCAAGATGTAAGTGTTATTTAAGATACGCGTTTTATTTCATATACAGGATGTTTCAAGGGTCTCTATTCATTTTCGTGATACAGTTACTTTAATATTTTTTCTTGTATGTAATCTGACAGTATGTTACCGATGAAGAAAGAATAACTGTTGTGTCTGCTCATCTTCATGGTATGACATATGAACTGATGTGGGCAGTTTTTTTCCATAAATTTAAGAAAACAGTGCCCACCAGACTGACTATAAGAACCTAGTCAATAAATTCCAGCGCACTGGTAGTGTTGCAGATGAAGAGTATCCAGAGAGACTGTGTGTACCACCAGCAACTGTGCAAACTGTACAGAATGCGATCACTCATAACTCCTCTGCATCTACCAGGATACTTAGTAGGGAACTGGGTGTGAGAACTCTCTGCTAAATTGAGGTAATGTTTTTATCAAATCCAGGTCATACATCAGCTTGGAGCTGAGAACTATGCAGCCAGAGAAGCTGTGTATCATGATCTATTAGAATTTGATGGCAAATATCTTAGTGATGAAGCAACATTCCACACTGTGGACATGTGAATAGACACAATTGCAGGATGTGGGCAGAGGAACAACCAAATATGATGTAGGAGTGGCAATGGGACGCACCCAAAGTAAATCTGTGGTTAGGGTTAACTAGATCATGGGTCCTTCATGTTTGCAGAAAAATCTGTTGCTGGAAACACATACCCCATTGTGTTGGAACAATTTTTGGAACCCCAATTTCTCACCTGTGGTGCCACAAGTAGTAAGAATGGGCATTAAACACTATATATATATATATATATAAAAAAAATCACCAATTGGTATCTGATGGGATTATGGATAGTGTTGTTTTTCAATGGATGGAGCACCACCCCATTTTGCCATTACAGTTTGGGACTACTTAAATCAAGCTTTTCCCAGCAGATGGATTGGCCATGCCACACCAATGATGTGGCCTCCCTGCTCACCAAACCTGACACCCTTAGATTTGTTATCAAGTCTAAGCTGTACCAGGTGAAGATCAATAGCATTCAACAGTTAATCAGCCCACCTGGTAGCATATCTGCCTCACATTCAAAAGGTCGTGAGTTCGAATCTCACTTAGGGTGAGTTACTAGATAAGGTTTTTTTTCAGGGTTTTCCCTTATCCTGAGAAGAGGAATGTCGAGTAACTTTAAGCTCCATGGACTCTGAGATCATTTGAGCATCATTTCACCAATTTCATTCATCGCCCTATATGACCAACCAGCTTAAAGGACATTAAATTAATAAAAAACAAAAAAAAAACAACAAAAAAACAGTGGATTAGAGCTGTGGCTGCTGTGATTATATCACCTATGTTTGAGAAAGTGTTTCACAGTATAATGAGGCGATGGTCATTGTGTCTAGATGTGCACATATTACACATTGTGTAATAATACCTGTTTAAACACAAAATCATCCTATATATGTATATACAGAATATCCCAGAATTCGACCGCAAAAATTGGCAGGCGTCCAAAATAAAATTTTGAGATAGGAAATCTATGGGTTCTAAATTCTTTGCTATGGCATAAAATGTAATAAGGGTTAGCACGCTTCTGATCAAATCACTGTGGACTGTAATGCGAGCACCAGGATTCCAGAGAGCCTAGGTATAGTGGCATTATTTAGTAATATGGTTAGCATGTGGACATTGAATAAAGATGTCGAGGGATTTGAGGATTCAAGTCTCCATAGAAGATACATTTACTTTTAGTTGTCTCCTTTTTTTCTTTCTCTATACATACTATGTACATAGTGTACATAGAGAAGGTATTGCACTCCACCCAAAAATTTCATACCGAGATTTCACCGGAAATATATGTTTTAGAGTCTCCTGTATCCAAAAAAAGCATTTTCAGAAAAAGGTCCATGTGTGTGATTGTCCGTGTGTCTGTGAACATGGTAACTCAAAAACGAAAAGTTGGTAAAATACCAAACCTGGTATTTAAGTTTAGCATCTTCCAGAGATGCGACACAAAGATTTTAAGAAAAATCCCCCTACCCCAAACTACCCTTTACATGGAGCTTTTTTCAAAAATTTTGATTTTCTCAAAAATGGCTCTAACGATTTTGATTAAAATATCATATATTAAAGATATTTACCTGACATATAAAATGTATATCTTGAATTTTCTGGGAATAGTCTCTGAAGACGTCTTTATTCTGGATGAATTTTATGGGATTTTGCATAACTGCTAAATTGTAAGAGATGGAGAAAAAGTTACCACAAAAAATGTAGAGCACATTAAAATACACAATTTATATTATATACATTTGATCGTTTTTTAGATATTCCTTGTTTTTGGCTTCAGCTTTAAAAATACTTTACTTTTCTCATACAGCAATACAAGGAAACAAGTAATAAGACTATTTCTACTAATTTTTTCTTGATTAGCATGAAGCAATAGAAGCATAAGCTTTTTAACAATAATTTGTTGCAGAGATGTAGAGAAAGTCAAGTGAATGGAACACATAAGATTTTTTAATTTTGTAATGAGTTATGCATATTTTGCTGTATTATTCAATATGATTTAATCATACTGACAACTAAAATAATTGCACTCTACGATTAGTATACAGGTGCTATGTTGCTCATAGGTGCAACAGAGAATAATTCAATACCATTGCATTACATCTGAAGGGGTATACTTCTCTATACCCCTTGAAGGAGTTTCTAAAATACATGTTATGTACATTACAAGTGTAGGTACAGTTTACAATTAACGAAACAATGTTATCATTGTGTCTTATGAACTTCAAATGAAATAAAGATGAACAACTATCTCTGTAGTAAAACAAGCATCTACATAAAACAAATTAGGAACTGTGTACTAGTCTTGAAAGTGAGTTCTACCCCTATATCTCTGCAAATAGAAAGACACTTCGAAAAATAATACCTGAAGCACAAAATACAACAGGTCACCAGAGGAGCTTTTCAATGTGATAACCTGCAACATCCCTAAAAAATTCCAGGATTGTTGTGGACCTCATCACAAGAAGCTAAAGTTTGTGTAACTGATTGTTCATCTGATTCAACGGAAATCTGGTAGCAAGCTCTTAAGCATGCGTAATGGTACCATGTGGCAGCAAAATGCACATGAGCTCTGAGGTTCACATCTTAGATTATCTTAGGATAATTAGACTGTATACTCTCCATTTTGCACCTCGTTGAAACATTTATTTTGTTACACATAATGGGTATACTTTTACAATATGAACACAATGTTTAGCAATTCATGGGTCTCACAGTAGTCACATATAAGCATTAGGTAAGATTTTCAGAGCCACAGACTTGCAGGACCACAGTTGCTAAAGTGGTTAATACGGCATAATATCTGCCATGGATAACATCAAAGTACCGCTGTTTGAATCCTGGGAATAACTCATCTTTTTTTTATTCCACTGCTAAAATCATAGATCAGTTACTAAGTTTCAAAGCACACATTACATGAATGTTTTCAACAACCTTAATTGTTTTATTGCATTAATCTGCGCAGGTTCCTGAACAATTACTGTATTTAACATTGAACGCTACATAGATATCATTCACAGTCTTTTGAAAATAATTTGTGCTGAAGGGTTTATGGTTTTGGCTACAGAAGTGTAAACTAAGAGTATTAGTGTGCACTAATGGTGTACTTTTTGAGAAAAGAAGAAAATTAAAAATCTAAAAAATTGAAACTTCAGAGAGCAGTGCAATCTTTGTGTCATGGGGTTTGATGACCAGCACTATATTGACTCCCCCATCAGTATTTCTGGCAGAGAGCTCTAGCTAACTACTTATGATCTGAATTCAACAGAGTCAAGCACACCCCCTAAAGAACTGGCAATTTTGTAAAGTTACAAGTCCAATAAGTTTAAATATTTTATTGATTTTGCACCAATACTGCATACCTTTGACTACTGGCACTCAAATGAGGCTATCTGAATGAAAATAGGACATACACATCTACATTTTTTTAAATTTATGGTTCTTGATGTGCAATCCAGAAAACATGCCATAACTTTGATGTTTGGCAAAAGGGAGAATAGGTTCTCTATCTCAAACTGTTTATCTAGGACCCCTCTATAATCCTACCAATGGTTGAATTCTGGGACAACCTGTATAATATATGAAAGAATACAACAATAAACCCCAATGAGAATGTAACCTGTGCATGACAGTCTATTCAGTAAAGTTGATGGAGTTGCAATGCACATTACTATTCCGTGATTCATCTGGGTAGCAGCATTATGAAAGTAAAGATGCCAACAATACATTATGCTTAAAAAGTTGTTGTTGCATGAATTAAGGCAGGGTCAATATTTTCTGCGACTAAGCTAGCACAAAATCACATTTAATTTAATACCTTGACAAATATACTACACTATCTCTTTAATAATCTTTAAACAGTGAAATTGTAACAAAAAATGTTGACAGCAGAGTTTTTCAAACGTGGAGTGTCAGTAAATGAAAGGGTTTAAGTCCCTTCTCAATTCTCATAATTTACAAGTCTTCATAAAAGCAGTGAATCAAAGCAACTCATATTAACTTTCAAAATAAACTATATGCATTCGTCTGGAAAGCTAAAGCTTGCAGTATGAAAACAGGATGAACAGACAACTTGATAAGAATTGTGGCTAGTTTCTAATAGGTAAATCAATATTGACACCTGGCTAGCCCTGCCAGTGCATTCATGCTTTGGCCACCAAAGGTATAACAGAGATGCTACTTGTCGAATGGTACAGTACAATACTCAGAATGGAGCAATCCTACTACAACGCAGAGATCTGGATATATCTGACTTTACAACAAAGAGGTCGGTTACCATACATTGACAACTATCTTGCAAGCAGATTATTTGAATACCTAATACTGAGACTTCTTTGCTTCTAGTTGTGTGCACTTTCAACTGTTTCAGCTCTAGAAACATTGGAGGGGAAGAGGCGATGAGAATAACCATTGATTGTTATTATATCCAATCCTGAACTACCTAAAAGCATTTTATTTGGTTTTTATAATTGTATAAGGTTGCTTAAATTATTTTTATATTCATGGCTACATGTTCATGCTGCAATGGTGTATGTACTTTTAGTTTGATCAATTATTGTGCTGGTAGATGAAAACTATACTTTTAAAATTTAGCTTACACATTCTAGGTAACAACTGCAACAGCAAATATTTGTTCCCAGATTTGCTATTTATGAAATAATTTCCTAAAGAGTTAAGCCTTCAATATTCTCACCGATCTTCACCATTCTTTGCTCATTATGTAAGCTGCTAGAAGATATGTAGGTAAAAAAACTGACTTCATGAATACATGAGCTACCATATTGTGAAATACCAATATTTTATGATAAAGTATGCATTAAAAGCACTAAATTTTATACTTTTATTAAAAAAAGAATAATTATAAAAAACACAATACTCGCGCTTTGGTGTCATGCAGAAAGCTATGGCAGTGAGCCGTCGCGGCACCTACTTGCACTACCTGGATGGCGTCCCTCTCCGCACCATCATGTTGCTCCGTCGCACCCTATGGCTCACTTCAGGTGATGCCTCTGCAGATTCTGTGCTGGAATCCAGCTCAAAGACTGAGTCTGCTGCAGAAACAAAGATGAAGGGAAATAATTTATTATATTTTATTTGCTTTCAGCAATGACTTGTCCAACTTGAGTTTTATACAGTCATTATAAATTTGGGAACAACGAAAGAAGAAAAACTGAAGGTAGGTACAGCTTTTATCTCCACTATTACAAAATCATTTCTGGAAAGAAATAAGGCTAAGTGTGAAAGATATTGAAAGACAGGAAATATTTGCAAGTCTTAATTTTAAAAAATTATTGGAAGCAGGAATGAAAGTACCTGGAGCAGGGAAAACTATATTGTTATATTTGATAAGTCAGCAACCCTTGCATGTACTAGAACAAGGGTGGTGAAATTGAAAGGGCAAAGAATAGGGAGCAATATAACTACAAAGTTGAATGCCCTTAACCCCCACATATCATATCATTAATGTAGAGGAATGCCCTTTGTGTAATAAGAAAGATGATAACTGGGGCACAATTTTAGAATGTGAGGAAATTAAATAGTTAGTCAGAGAACTGGTAGAAAGGAGTGGTTAAATATGCCAAAAGAAATCAAGATGAAAAGCTAATGAATGTGAAACTAAAAATTACATAATAAAAATAGATACATTTTTGGGTAGAACAAGAGTAAATGGCTGAGAAAAATTAACAAGCATGGTGAAGGGACAAATTAAATGATAGTAGTAAATAAATTTGATTAATAAATAGGACCCAAAGAGCTTGACAACAGCAGTATTTGAGTCTCTTTGGTCCCAGCATTCACAGCAACTCAAATAGTGACAAAGAAGATAAATGTACAACTGTCATGTAAAACTTTTGTATCAAAGGATTATTTCATAGCCTTCATTTTAACTTTTTTTTTTTTTTTCTTTCTTTCTTATGAAGGCTTGTAAAATCAGTTCTTAATTGGAAACATTAGCATTTAAGTTTATAGGATTTATGAAAAAGCATGACATTCACAAGTATACATTAATATAATTTTATTACTTTCAAATCTTTAGTTATGTAACTTTGGTATTTTTCTTTTTATAGTACATGTGCATACATATTATGGATAGCTACCTTCCCTACTAGATATGTACCTTTTCTTTGATAATAAAACTTATATTTGTGTTCTATTGCTTTCCTTTCAATTATAATTTCACATCTTAAGTGAGTGGTGCCACTGAATGTGATGTCCTTTGTTTTTATCTCAGGAATCTTCAAGTTATAATTCTTAGGTTCTGGTGTTCTGGTACTGAAAGCTATTATCCTCATAATAGTATCACTCAGGATTAATTAATGAATACAATCAAACAGTTTAGAAGGTATTAGTTGAACATTTCTGCAATGTTTCTCTTTTTTTTTTTTTTTTTTTAGGTCAACGTCCTTTAACCTGGTTGGTTATATTGGACGATAGTTGAAATTGGTGAAGTGATGCTCAAATGGTTTCGGAGTCCATGGAGCTTAAAGTTACTCGACATTCATCTTCTCAGGAAAAAAACAAAAAAACAAACAAACTTATCCGGGTAAATCACCCTAAGTGAGATTCGAACTCACAACCTGTTGAATATAAGGCACACATGCTACCACCACACTACCCAGGCAGGCTGCAATGTCTTTATTCTCAGCGAAACATATATGAAGCCACATAGTGTGACAGTAGCTTGGTTATGTAATACATTAAAGTAATTATAAGCACTTCATTTTTTGTATGTTATGTGAGTGTGATGTGCTACATGATTTAAGAAATTAAACATTGGAATTTTTATATTTTAAATCTGTATACTCAAGTTACTCTTGTTAGATTCTTCTAATCAATTCATTCTATAATCATTTGTATTTCCAGCATATAACCTTCATATAAGTTTTCTTTTATACAGGATTATAAGATTAGATTATACTGCAGTTATCATGTGTCTGAATGGCTGTGTAATCTAAAGGATTATGTGACTTTGCACCTCGAAGTACCAAAATATAATTTTTTATTTATTTATTTTAATATGTCACCTCCATTATTGGGTTTCTTGAGTGGGTTAAAATCCCAGCTTAGATTCAGCATTTTACAATGTTAAAAGTTTTGAATATAACCCAGTAATACATCCAAGAGTTAAATTTGAAAGGAGGATTGAATGGCTCAACAGCTATCATAATGTTGAAAAGTAGTGAATTATTTTTAACAATTTTGATTTAAGAGATTGAAAAAGATAGATAAAAAAAAAAGAATTAATAAAAAATAAATAAATAAATAAATAAATATGGCATTCATGCATTATTTTTTAAATCACCCTCATATTTCTTATGTATTTTAAGCCAAGGCGACTTACTGTGGTGAGGAGACTTTGTGTGAGACTGTCTGTGGTTTCCTGTGGCAGGTACTCTATATTGTGAAGGAAGAGGTTTGCTTTCCCCTCTTCCTCCCCGAGGACTACCAGGACTGCTATCTGAATCAGACCGTTCTCTCTCTCGATCTGTGCCCATGGAGCAACTACGTGATCGTGCAAATCCTCCACCACCGCCAGTCTGTCCATGTGGGGGTGAGGATTTATTACCACCTCGGCGATGATGACTGCTTGAGCTTGATGCTGCAGCAACTGATACAGGGAGTGTTTGCTGACTTGAGATGCATGATATCTCTGTAAACAATAAAACATTTAAATTATTTCCCATGGAGAAATATAACTTAATGCTAAAATTAATAATGACTATTATTTTGGCTTAATTATGAGATTTTGTGTATTTAATTTTGATTTTGTTGATTCATTTTCTTTCTAGTTATTTTCAAAATGTGTGAGCTGTTTCGCTTTATGTTTCTTTGAGATTAAATTACAAATGGAATAAAAAATTCATGTTCTTTAGAACTAGTTTAGTTTACAACTTCTGTCAACCAAACTTATATTCTTCAAGATATAAATAAAATATATGATCTTGGTTATTTCTGATAGTCTATTAAGGCACATTATGCCTTTGTAAATGCTGTTATATAGCATCATGTACCAATTGTAGAGATTTATAAAGGAAGATTTATTAGATTTTTGTTTCTATATGTTTTCAACATTATTCTTTTTAATTATAGTAAATGGAGGAAATATTGCATTCCATCCAAACATTTGATACCAAAATTTCACCAGAAATGTATGCTTTATTGTTTCCCCTTTCTCTGTGTGCGTGTGTGTGTGGGTGTGCATGCATATACACTTGAACAACTTAACTCTGAGTATATAACTGGTATAACTGTAGCCTCTTCCAAGGATGTGATACAAAGAATTCAAAGAAAATCCTCCACCCTAAAAAACGCTATGGATGGAAAAAATTTAGTAATTTCTTATTTACCTTAAACACCTCTAATAATTTTGATTAAAATACATATTTGAGGTTATATGCATTACAAACAAAAATTATAGCATGATTTTGTGTTACTACCTTGAAAAGCTCTCTTCATTTTCAGTCTATTGTGTATAATTGGTAAACAATAAGAGATAGATAAAATCAACACAAGAAAGCAAATCTCCTTAAAGCACACATTTTATGTCAAAATTGTTTGTTGAGTCCACTATTTCTGAGATATTCTTTGTTATTTGTTTGAATTTTCAAACACTTATATTTTTTTCAAGTGATAGGTCACTATTCACTTTTCCTCTTGGTCATGCAAAGAACATGAAATTTCAGCTATAATATAATGGTTGATTTGATTATTGCTTAAACATTTCTGCAAACTTTTATCTTGATAACATGTAGCAGAAAGACCATAAACTTTTATAAGAACAGTTTGTAGAAGAGTAGATAGGCAAATCCACAGGAATGTATAAAATCAGATTTTTACTTTTGCTTTAGCCTAGTGAATTCATTTATTATTTTCTCTACACATACTATGTACATAGTGTATAGAGAAGGTATTGTATTCCACCCAAAAATTTGAAACCGAGATTTCACCAGAAATACATATTTTGGATCCCCCTGAATTAAAAAAAAAGCATTTCTGGAAAAAGGTCCATGTTTGTGTGTGTGTGTGTCTGAGGACAGCATAGCTCAAAAATGAAAAGACTGTTAAATATCAAACTTGGTATTTAAGTTTGGTATCTTCGAAGGATGCAACAAGAAGATTTTCAAGAAAATCCCCCCACCTTTACATGGAACTTTTTTTGAAAACTTTGATTTTCTCAAAAATGGCTCTTAACGATTTTGATTACAATACCGTATATTAAAAATATTTACCTGACAAAAAAAATGTATATCTTGAATTTTCGTTAATAGCCTTTGAAGACTACTTTATACTGAATGAATTTTATGTAATTTTGCATAACTGCTAAAGCATAAGAGATGGACTGAAACTTACCACACAAAAAATGTAGAGCACATTAAAACGCATAATTTATGTAATTTACATTTTGATCGTTTTTGAGATATCGCTTGTTTTTGGTTTCAACTTGAAAAATGTATACTTTTTTCATACGGAAATTTGTCAACTCCTGTCCATACAAACAAAGGAACTTCAATCACGTAGCAACCAGCATTTGACTATCACTTTAACCTATGGTACTCCCTTATTTTGTTTCTACCTACAAGGAAGCAAGTAATAAGATTATTTCTGCTAATTTTTTCTCGATTAGCATGAAGTAGATAGAAGCATAAGCTTTTTAACAATAATTTGTTCAGAGATGTAGAGAAAGTCATGTGAATGGAACACATCAGTTTTTTTCTCGTACTTACAAGGAAATATAATAAGGTTTCTTATGTTAATGTTTATCTTGATTAGCATTGAGTACATTGAAGAATAAGCTTTCGTAGGAATAGTTTGTTGTAGAATATGTAAACAAAGTCATATGACTATAACAAAATCAATTTGAGAATATTACAGAGTGAGGGGTCAAACCAGTTCATTTCTATGGGTTGCTGTACTCGTTTTCATTCTTTACAATCATTCATTCAAATGAAATTCATTCATAAAGTATGAAGGCCTGGCAGAACTGGTGAATTTGTCATTCAGAAGCCAATTGTTTACTATACCTCACTCTTAAGGGGTCACTGTTACAGATGTTGATGTTACAAATTGATGTGCAATTACTTTTGGTGAAGGTATATTGTAAATAAAAATACTCATGTCTCACTTCTATCTGTTCTGTAAACATGCTATTCTTACAAAGATTTTGTTTTATCCTTATAATGCTATAGGAGATAAATATTATTACTTTCTTCCTTGTAACTAGAAGGGAAATAAGGGAATATACTAGGTTAAAGTAATAGTAAAATTTTTTAAAAGCAGGTCATTACATGAAACTATTGAAATTTGGTTCTCTTTGCATGGCTAGGAGTAAAATAAAAGAAATATGAAATGAAAGATGTCTTCCTTTTTTGGAAAAGTGTGTAGTTTAAGGGGGTACATAAGTCCTATTTAGCGATTTTAGTCTAAAATGATGTTTTTGGACTTTTGTTGCAAAAATTCACCATACTTTGCAATGTTTGAATCTGCTAGGACAGAGGTTACACATGGGATTTTAAAGCACTGAGCTGGTTAAATGACTCTCTTTGTCAAACTTTAAAGCAATTTTTCTTAAGTTCAATTTTTTTGTTATTTTCCCACATTCAAAATCTATCTTCTCCCACAAAAATGCTTCTACGGGTCTGAAAGGTTTCCCTAATTTGCTTCAGAATATGTGCAATAAAATGAATATTGGAATGTTGAATATTAGTCATTGTTCATTTTTAAAAATAATTAATATAACCATATTATGCTTTTTCTTAATGTTTTTCACTTTGCAGTATTAAAACAAAACAAAAGATCTATCAAACAGGAAAATGCATATCAAGCTTTTGCTACAAAGGTATTAAGGAATGTAGTTTTAAAGAATGACACTTTGGGTGCAATATCTGTTGAAGAAGACAGATTTTGTATTTTGCCAATAAAAAATATATAAAGTAATAGATCCAGAATAATGGTACATGATGTTACATAATGCTGAAACTTGGTGTAGATACTCCTTTTGTTGCTAGTAATGCTTGTGCAAAATAAAGAATATAAGAACAGCATGAAATGAAATTACTGATACTCTTGAATTTGTGTTAATCTTTGCAAGTAAATATTCTAGTATTTTATTAAAAGCTCTAGTTTAATACTTTAGAAAATTACTTCTAGCACTTCAGTGTGCCTTAAAATTGAAACCAATAAGAGGAATTTCTCAGAAATGGTTAAAACTAAAACTTCTCCAAGTTCCAAGTTATTGGAAACATGATCAATGCATTCCTCCGTCAATGTGGATGAATACACCTGTAAAGCATTCAAAAGAGTATATATTACCATTGGATAAAACAATAGTGTAGTGAAAATCTGTCAACTGCTCTCTTTCACAATGCTTCACCAATGTCTTTCTCCATGGTATTGGAGTACCAATTATTAATTTTTCTACTACATATAAAAGAGGTATTCTATTTCGCCCGTAAATTTGATATCAACATTTTAGTATAAATACATGTTTTGGGGCATCTGAATCTACACACCCTAAAAAGAAAAAAACATTTTAAAAAAAGGTCTGTCCACACTTGTGTGTGTCTGTGAACAGGTTAATTCAAACACAAAAAGTCAGTTAAATACCATATTTAGTATTTAATTTAGTATCTTTTCCCAAAGATGTGACAAAGATTCCTAGAAAATTTGCTCACCTCATGCTACCTTTTACTTGGAAAATTGTTTTCAAACATTTTTAATTTCCTGAAAAATAGTTCCATTAATTTTGATTAAAATACTACATGTTTAAGACATCATCATGACAAATAAGCTGTATATCTTGAAATTTCTGGTAAATGATAACAGATAACAAAAAATGTAAATCTTATTAAAACACACAATTTATGTCATATCATTATTTTGTTTATTTGTTTGTAGAGTTAACCTTACCAAGATATTCCTTGTTATTGAGTTTAAAACTTCCAGTACATTAATTTTTCTCAAATGGGAAGCTGTTATTCAGTTTTTTCACCCTAATCATGCAAAGAGAAGGAATTTCAATTGCACAATCACATAGCCACCTGCTTTTAAAAGATTTGACTATTGCTTTAATCCAGTGTACTCCCTTATTTCCCTTCTACTTGGAAGTAACTAAATAATTTCTACTAATGCTTATCTTGATTAGAAAGAAGAGTAAAATTTTGTAAGAATAATTTGTTGCAGAATAGGTAGAGAAACTCTTGTGAGTGGAACACCAGTTTTTGTTTCTTGTTGTGCTTTTCACTCAGATGTTGGTGGCTTTTCCATATGAACAGCACAGCCATAAAGAGCTTGCTTCGTGCTAAAGAATGAACTTATTGCAGACGATAGATTTGGAACAAAGCTCTTAATTTTCCTTTCTGCTCCAGCAACAATTAATTTCATTTTTAAGGTAAGTGGGTATATTTTTATCCATTAGAGATACATTACCTAGAGCTGATTCTTGGCCTAAAGCTTATGTTTGTCTTAATTTTGTGGCCTTGCTCCTTTTAGATGGACTCTTCTTTATCTTTCCTTGCCTTTCCAGTTCTTAAAATTTATACACAAACTATCATAGTGAAATACAATTTTCAAAACACTTTAACAGAAATTCACTTTTTTATGGGCAATAAGAAGCCGTGCTAGAATAATGTAAACAGAGCAGTAATTTCATAATAAATTTGGCACAAATAAAGGTGTATAAGTACTCATAAATAAAACCTAATATAAACACATCATTATATGTTGAGAGCATCCCTGCATATTATGGAGTATGAGCAATCTTTATTATTCTAGAAATTAAAACTTTATTTTTAAGCTATACTGGTTTTGGTTATAACAAATTCAAAGAATACAGCAAGAAAATGTTTGACAAAAATAACAAAGACCACCAGGATCTTTGAATCTGTTGCAATTTTTTTTTTAAAAAAATGCTCTCCTAAGGTTTATAATGACGGAACATATTGATCGATACCCCATTTAATATAAAGCAAACACCGAACCATTTATTTAAACAAAATATTAAATATTTGGCCTAAATTATTTAAACTTCAGTCATGAGTCACCTTAAATGTAATACAGGAATGGTACAAATGGTGTGGAAACAGAGATACAAATTTGCACTGTTTAGCAGAAGACCTGGAAGTATGCAGAAAGGAATTAACATCTCAAATAGGATGATGATTTGGGGATGTAAATTTTGACTTTACAATTTTTGATAATACTAGGAAAGAGTATATGAAAGGACTTGAAGCCACATAGGAAAGAGAAGAATTGGTGGAGGAAATTCAGTAGGCCAAATGATGATTAAAACAAAAAGTAAGAATGGCAGCAGAGGGATAAAATTATTTAAAGGAACATAATTGGTGAATTAAGACATTACACACAAACAATCAGGATATTAGGTTTATATGATTTGAAATATATCAAGCAGCTCCAAGTATAGTAGAACATTTTAGTTTGTTCCTTTTTGGAAAAACACAGTGAAGTTGTGAATCAAACTAAATACACAGAATGAAGTTTTAATCACTCTAGTTTCACTTTTTTACTGGAATTTATGGAAAATATTTCAGAGACTGCTGTTATTCATAAAGGAAGCTAAAGGGAAACAAATTCATTTGAAGTATTTAATGTATTAGAATGTCTTATTAAAATATGTAATGAAATATATAAAGACAAACTTATCTATTTATGAAATAAGGTGAGTCATTTTGCATATTCAAATGCTAAAACCATAAATAAACACTTCAAAGAAAAATTTAAGAACAATTTTATATAGTTTCTATTTCTTACTTAGAGTTTCTGTTTATTATTTTGATTATTAATCAGTATAATATAAATAAAATGAGTGACTTGGTTTATAAGCATTCACAAGAAACATAAAATCAAGATTAAAATACTATGTACAGTTAAAAGTACTTCCACTTCTAAACTTTATAAATACACTTTCATTAAAACACCTATTTGTTTTAATAAACTTTCATTTAACGATATTTACAACAACATCCAACAGCAAAGCCATCTAAACAAGCAGGAATGTTATAGATGTACAGCTTCTCTACTTACCAATGCATTGATAGAGCTAAACATGCAAATTCCACACAGAGAATTAAAGCTGCGGGAATCATCAAGCTTAGAATATTATAAGTTATAGAAATATTTCAGATGGTGGCAGTATAAGATTATTCAGTACAGCATGCCATACTGCTGTTATATCAGATATAATGTAACACAGTGTACTGAAAAATTGCAGATTACTCCTAATTATACAAGCAAAAGGCATCTTCAGTGATTTGGTACATGCCAGAGAGCTGGGATTTTGATATCCATATCTTACTGTTATTGCATTTTGTGATTTTCCATCAGAGCTTCTCCACCATTCCTCAAAGCATTTAATAATTATCTTAATGTCATATTATATAAGATGAAAATGAGATCAAACACTTAAGCAAGTTTTTTTCTTTCAACCATATTGTTAGCCATAAATTTTGGACAAAAGTAATGAAGTATATGAGGCAACAAGTGTGGAATTTTAATGGAAATATATGTGGTGCTTACTTGAAGTAATGTAGCACCTTACTTTAATTAAAGGGAAATGTTTATGCATTAATAATAGCAGTGCAAATAAATAGCTGTTTAGATAGATGACAATAGCTAATATACATTTACTCATGCAAAGGCATTTACATGATACAATTCTAAATTACATAATTATGTACATTCTTTACTAACCGAAAAACAGCATCTTTGTACATTGCTAAGATCATGCATTTACTTTCATTTCTCATTTGAGCTCTTGTCCTTCTGCAGTATGTATAGGAAAATTTTATTCTTATACACAGCAGTTCAGTCACCATAACATTATCATTATCAGTGCAAGTTATCTGTAACTAATTTTCTTTTTATTTACTTTTGAAGGATTGTCTAATGTTTACATTCAATAAGCAATGGTTTCATGGTCTTTACTAGAAGGCAGATCCCGATATGCTGCTGTATTTTATTTATTAATCATTATAATATGTTGAATAAAAAGGAATAGAGGTGTTTTGATTTGCACAGTGCTAAAATTAAATATGCATAAAAGTGCAAAACACTTCATTCATTTATTTTCAAATTATATATACATGCATTTGAATGCAAACGTTCAGTTTTTTTAAATACTTTGTTATAAATATTGGAAAGCTATAAGAGATGTTGTTTGCTTTATGGTGCGATTTACATGATCTATTTGATTCTTCTTCTTGATCTTCTTCGCATAAGTTTTGATTTGGGCTATGAACAGTTCAGCATTTGTTTTCAGCCTTTAACTGCAAGATCCTATCAGTGACATTTCCCTGTGGAACATATTGTCCATTGGCAATGGTGTTAACTTATGTACTGTAGTCTTTAGGTTTCTATTCATCTTTAATTTTTATTAGTAGATCACACATACGCACATTCATACTTTCAGACTCTGGGGAGGATAAGGAATAATCTGGGCTGGAGAAAAATCCCTATCTTCCTGCTGGGAATCCAACCTGGGATCCCTTGCACAGCAGGTAGGTGCTCTACTGACTGAGCTACAGGGCCAGCTGTCAGTATTGTTCTTGCATCTTTTAGGTGACCAACTCTTTAATGTCTCATTAATAACATTTTTTTGACAAACACTAAGGGGAAAAAACCAATCACTTATACCAAATCTGGGCAGCTTGGTCTCATTGGTATACAAACATTGCCACCCTTTTCTTACTAACTTCACTGTGCCTGCACATGACGAGTAACAACAGAGTGTGGGTAGTCAGCAACGTTTCATTGACAGAAATTATTATTATGGAAAACTATGCAACTATTTTGCAATCAATGTTTTCAATGTAATAGATACCCCATTTCATGACAGAGCAGTATACCTCCAGAACAACAATGAAATAGGCTTGCAACTTTACCAAATGTTGCTAGCCGATACCCGTAATTGAGAGATTTGTAGGCCAATTGTTGCAATGTTTGGTTCCACATATACATGTGAGCAATTCTATTCTAAATTGAGCTACACTAAGAGTGAAACATGTCTTGTTTGAATAATGATACCCTTCTATCAATTCTACATCTCTTGGATTAGCATTAAAACTGATATTGATTAATTAAATTTGTGTTGAGAAAAGGTGTCGCCTGAGAAAAGGTTTATAAAGTCTAATTTGAGGAAGAAAGATAGCAAGATATATTTTGGTGCTAAGCTACTCGAGTTGGACTTGCCACTGTTGTAGTTTGCATGGTGAGCAACAATTTTGATAACTTCAGGTGGAAAGGAGAAATGTCTCACATCCCCTTCCATTTACCCACTCCCCAGGGCTGTCTTATACTCTCAATAAACTTAAACTTCTACTTGTTCTTGCCATGGCTGCAAAAGGATATTCCTGCCTATCTACCAACTAAAACCTGAAATTTTTTGTTTTACATATTGCTAGTGACTTTATCTGCTCCAACCCAATATTATCTTGGATACTTTAGTCCTTTATGATTGACATTCTGTGTAGTTTGTAGTTATTAATGGGGAAAAAAGGCCTGAATGATTTTTGTCATTCTTGTTATGGACTGTGTTTAAAAATGTGCCCATCCCAAAACATCATTCTGTAGAATACTGAATTATGTCATCAAAAGTTTCAGAAAGTGTGTAATTAAAATAGTTTTGGTCATATCATGCATATCTTTAGTAATGCATTTTAGCACATATTTCATACACAGTGCATTTATGCATGCATAATTTCATGCCTTTTAGTGCATGTGAATCTATCTTCCAGCTGTTGAAATATGACTATTAGAAAAATATGCTTATTTTCTTGAAAGCTTCCTTCTACAGTCTTAAGAATAGCGTATGATTATTATGGATTATAAAATTACCAAGATAACCAAGCAAGATGGTTCATGTGGTAACAGTTGTGATTCTATTTTGGGAAATTGTCAGTTTGAATTCTGAAAACTGGCTGACCTAACTGAGGGCTTGTATTACAATCTGTGATTAAAAGTTAAAATTTACGAACCATCAGTTAAATCGAGTGCCCGGTATTACGAATGCTAGGTAACTGTGGGTTTATTAACCTGGAGTTTGTTAACAATTTTTTTATGTTTGGCAATGTTTTATTGCGCAACTTCATGCTATTCTAGGTGGAAAGTTGTGATCTTCAAAATAAAGTTTTTGCTATAATTTATTTTAACAAAATCTAAAGACACATTAATTTGGCCCTATGAGCTTTTGTGATTAATAGCTCTTTTGGGATAGCTTTATAGTGGGCTATATGCATTCAGGGGCATAATAAAGTGTGCTCTCTTTTAATACAATTGATATAGGTTAGGTAATGGTAGATTTTTAAACATTATGACTTATGGCATTAGTTTAGTCACATAAGGGAGTTTGGAATAAGTGAAGTGCATCGTCAAAAAGATCAATAAATAAAAAGACAGAGACACATCAAAGAAATTACCACCTTAACCCATAAAGAAAAACCTCCCAAATTTCACAAAATCACATACAACCCACAACAAGTTCAAGAAAGTATTCGAGAAATTCAACGTCAAACTAGCACTGACTAACAAATACAGTTTAAAAAACCTCCTGGGCTCCTCTTTGAAGGACAAAATACCCATGAAGAAAAAATCAGGAATATATGCCATTGAATGTCAAGACTGTAACAGGAAATACATTGGAAAGACAATAAGAAACCTTGAAACACGCAATAAAGAACACAGAAGACACAGCAAGTCAAAACAGCCAGACAAATCTGCAGTAGCACATCATTTTTGGGAAACACCTCATGAAATCAATCCGAACATCAAACTATTGAAAGAACTTTTGAATCCGTTTCAATTATCAGCATGGGAAAAAATCTACATTCATAAATACCACCACACATTGATGAACATGGAGTTCCCCCCTAAGGATTGCTTAACAAGACTCATCGCCCACCCAACAGATGTCACCACAACCAACACATCCACAACCACAACTTGGAATCTAAACCCAAGCAATGGTGGTTCAACAGCTGAGGATGCGGGCAACTGTCTGCGAAACAATTGTCCTACTCAATAAAAGTAAGTGAAGTGTGTGTTAACAGTACCACTTTAATTAATTCAATTTGCATTTCAGGATATTTAAAAATTATATTTTTTCCTTTAGTGTACCTTTTAGAGGCAATCAATAAAACTATTCCTGCAGCATAATCTGAAAGTAGGTCAGAGTATTTTGGAGCATAAAGTTATATGGCATTTCATTCTCAATATAGTTTATTTAGATTAATGGAAAAATAAATTAATTTTGCATATATATAGAAACACATTGGTGGTAGAGAAGGCTGTCTTGATTCTACCATACATTAATGTGTATTGTATTAATTTGAAATTGAATAGGGCAGAAATGAAATAGTTTATCTGATGTACAAGTTATAGGTGCTAATTTATTCCTACAGGGTGTTTGATGGTACGAAAGAAATAGTACTGGCAGGTGTATTGAGTGAAAAAAGACCATAAACTTGTAAAGAGATTGTGATACTACTAGAAATTGTAGAAGTAAGTTTGATAAAAAATAAAGCCATAGTGATCATTTTGTTAACTGGATGAATTCCTATCCTCAAATTTAATTTTTGAGATTTTGTTCCCTTTCTGTTGTTGTATACATGTTTATTAATTTATTTTAAGGAGACAGGAAAATGATAGTTTGCATATAAAAAGAATGCCTTCTAATGTATTTATTTTAAAGAAATAGTACAAGGAAAACATAGTTCACACATTAATGTGTTTATTTTAAAAGTAAGAAAAGATGGGACCTGGATAGCACACTATTTCTTATTTTGAAATTTAGGGTTAAGTTTTGCTGTTGATTTACTTTATAAAGTTTACCTGCAAAATATGTTAAATGCTTTTATGAATGGTTAATATCAGTTGCATTCTATTTAAGTAAATATAAGTGCCATGCACGTTAAAAAAAAAAAAATAATGAAACTAGGAATGCTGAAGAATAATGCTGGATGTATTATGCAGCAAAAGTGTAGTTAAAGAGACTAATACAAATAACATTTACGAACTCTCTCCTCATCCCAACCTGGATATTATTGCCCTCCTGTTATGTAAATATTTCATCATGGAATCACTATTGACTGTCATTCATGGCTGAAGATATGCCATTTTTGTGTGGTTACCTTAGATTAGTATTCTAACCACTACTTGAGATGGCAGTTATTTTATCGCTAAGAATAACTTCTTGTTAGCAGTTAGCCTAAGGTACGTAATACAAAAATTTGCTCTGGCTCCTAGTTTATATCTAGCCGGGATCTTAATCAGAGATCGTAATACAAGCCCTAAGGCTTATTCATGTTCATAGGCAAATACTGGGTTGATTTTTCCAAATTTCCATGACTCTTTTAGTTTTAAAACATTTTGCTTCCATAGCAATTTGCTCCCTGTTTAGGTTTTTAGAGCTTTGGCAGTGGACAGGTACTGGCATTCATACTTTGTGCAGAGGTTCTCACTGGGATCTGTAAGGGAGAGATGTAAGGACTTGGAAAAGGATTGTGGCTGAGAGGTAAATAATTGTGTACCTTGTAGCCTTCTAACTGGAACATGCATCCACTGCCTTATTCTCACTGTTGCAGTATGTCTATAGTTCTCTCACCTACTCTTTTTACCTCCAAGGTAAATTTACCTGATTAACTATAGCTGCAAAGCAATGTTCTACATTGTTTCTTAGCCTTAAACTTTCACCATGAATGGTTTAAAACTCTTTTACTTAAGTGTTTAATTACATAGCATTGCCATAAGTTTGTTAGTAAAATTTAAATGCCTTGTAGTATGGAAATTGTGAATGAAGAAACATGTCAATGTATATTGTCAACTTAACTATTCTGCCAGTAACTGGCTTGCAGTGTGCCAGTAACAGGCAAGAGAAAAAGATAGAGTGGGGAGTGTATTGTATTGCTGTATTGGCATTATTTTGTTGCGGAAAGCAAGCTAAAGAAAGTTTTTCAATGCTCAAACCTCTTGGCATCAATGAACGATTTATGTTTTGAACAATAGCATGGTTTAAAGAAAGGGTGCAACTGTTCGATCACATCAGATTTGGCCGTCCTAGCTGTGTGTGCACAAAAGAAGTTGTGAATGCTGTTTGTGCTAGAATTTGATGCAGTTCTTTGCAGAAGCAAACAAACAATTTTGTCTTGTGAAATGAACATCTCTTCACAAACAATGCTACATTTTTTTTCCAAGGATGATTTACATGTTAGTGCATGTAAAAGATACACGATGCATTTGCTACCTGAAAAATTAAAAGAAAAATGATGGGTTCAATTCCAGGCTTTGTTAACGACATTTGGGGAGAGCAAAAACACAAGCCAAATCCACCCATCAATGTTTGGCAACCAATGTCCCGTGGTTCATTGCTGCTGACTGGCCTAGCAGAAGTCTAGACCTCATCCTTTGGATTATCAATGATTTGGGCAGATTTTGAGAAGTGGTAATCATTTTGAATAAATGTTCATTTTGTAACATTTTTGTGTTCTTTCAGAATATGTGTGAATGGATTTGAATGGTTTTATTTAGAAGTAGATATATGCATTGAAAGACTGACAGCGCTTATGGCAGTACTGTGTATGCAAATTTTTCCAAATTGATTTAGGTTTATATGTTGATAGTATTTTCAGGTCATTCATATGCCTTACAATTTTATATCACTAATGAAATAAAAATAGCTTTAAAAAAATTAACCTAAAATCTTTTACTGTTATTTCTTCAAGATATTATAGCCTTAATATGTTAATCTCAAATCTTCACTCTATTGATTCTTTAAGGTACTATAAGAGTCTAAGCAATAGATAAATTATACAAGGCTATATGAGAACACCTAAAATATACAAAACATTAATTTATTAAATGAGTATATTGTTTGCATACCTAAGCTAAGGCCATCTGGTGGACTCTTGGAAGTACGTGGAACTTTGACCTCAGAGGGTGTGCGTGAAGAACTGGATTTTGCGCGCACACGTGAGTAGTAATCCTTGTTGGACTTACTGCCATAACCTGAAGTGCTGGCCCTAGGTTGACCAGAATAGCAGTCTTGTTGGCTAAATGTCTGGAACTGCATTGAGTAATCCATTGTTTGTGTATTGCCACCTGCACCTCCTCCTCCAGGCAGGCTAAATGTTGCATAGGGACAGATCTCGTAGTCTTGACCTGGATATTAAAAGTCACATATGATTCATTTACAAACATGAATTAGAGTTATATAGAATAATTAAATTTATTTTTTTATCCCTTTTATTTGATGGTTAAATTAATTCTTTCTAAAAAAGAAATGCAGTAAAACAGGTGGAGAGTGTTATCTCTTAATAAAAATGTTACAGAGTATCTCCTTATAATGCCGTCAATAAAAAGCTGTTGTGTTCTTTCACTGTATTTATCTTTCCCTTTAAGTTCAATAAGATTCTGATAATACTCCAAACAAGAGTTAAACAGAAAAATATTTTCTGCAGTTAATGAACTGACCTTGTGTTTTGCTTTTAATTGATGGAAAATCACAAACTGTATGCAATAACAATATGATATGGAGCGGTGAAGAAGCAGTACAGTTCTCTTCGCATAATACACGAACAAGAACATAAAAAAAAATTAGCAGCTGCAAGAAAAAAAGTGTAGGACAAACAACAGCATAACATTCAATGCACATTTAGGCATAAGTAAAAATTAAAAAAGCAAAACAATCATCAATAGAAAATAAGTAAGGTGTGAACATACATTTGTAATAAGCAAGGAAAAACAACAATGAAATAGGCATATTAAATCAGCTTGGTTCTTAATAACTGTGAATTGCTGATGCCTGAAATGCTTATATAAATTACTAAATTATTTAAAGTATGCAAAAAGAAAACAAGTGATAAACCTAGAATATCTTTATTATTTTTTAAGTTTTATAATTAATACTGTTAGTTCATATCATTTTCTATTGTTCATATTCTTTAATTAATATTAATCTGATTTTCAGAAACGTAATGTATAAAATAGAAATTTCAAGCTTTTTTTTGGGGGGGTATTTATTAATGGTAGTTGCACTGCACAAATTACCTATTTTAAAATTGTTATGAAATTAGTGTAAGTTAACCTTTTGCCTTAGTTTTCTTTGCAAAATATTTATATCTTCAGAAAGGAAGCCTATCACAGCTCCAAAATGGGGCACTTCTAAAACCTTGTAGTTTTGGCATCTCTTGCATATGGAATGCCCTTAATTATTATTATAAACTACAATGTGTTTCTCTTAAAAATTATTACTGTTGGTGATTGACATTTGCTAATCATGTGGTAATGAAGTCTGGAAATCAAAAAAGGGAGAACTATATTGTTTGGTTTATAGCAACCAACAGAAGTACTTGGCGACTAATGATGCAAACCTGCAGTTACGAAAATGTAAATGATTACCATATGTTTTTTTAAGTAGCATGGTGCCATACTCTTAAAGTGGTAATATCCCTGCAGTTGGCATGCTGAATCATTTAAAGTAGTATCATTAAGAGAGAAAATTTTTCTGTTCAGGAATCTGGGAACCTTTTAATAGATATATTGCGAATTAATGGAGATTTTCATATTCATGCCACTGAATTTCAGTTTAGTTTCATGAAATGCTAATTTCATAGGGGACCTAATTTTGGCCCTTTATTTCAATTGTGGTGAATCCTTAATTGCACTTCAGACTTAAGGGTAAGATGTTTTAACATCTCTAAAATTGAATTTCCTTTAATTCTCCCCATTTTAATGAAAATTAATGTAATGGAAGATTTTGCCAAGATCTGAACAAAACAGTGGATATTTGGGTTTTGGGATCCACAAAAATGACCAGCTGGCCTAAAAGTTAAAACAATATCTGCCATTTTCTTTACAAAATGTCTTGACATATTTTTTAACCCCTTGTACACTTGAAGCACCTAGATGCAAAATCTGATATTTCCACTTTTGTACAGCACATAATTTCTTGATACTCTAATCTATAATTTAATGTTACAATCAAATGAATACAACAATTCCTATTCATTTCGGTGACTAAACCAGGTTGTAAATGTAAATCCCAAAATTTCCTTGCAACTCTGAGGTGAAAAAAAAGCAACATTTCCATATAAATGGTGAATTAGACTAATGTCATGTGATTAATGTGAAGTTTTACTGAGTGAAGAGGCATGACCAAGCATGTTACTTCTATTCCTGGCACTTTATATCTTTAACTTTATCGTTGTAGCATCATCCAAAGGCAAACAAAGTGTATATTTATGTATGAACAGAAAATGATCACCCAAAGTCATCAAATAAAATGCTGTGTATCATAGGCTGAGAAACACAATCATAAGAAAAAAGAAAGAAGAAATTGAGGAGCATTTTTTCTCAAAAGTCAATAAATGCACAATTTTTCAAATCTCAGATTTTTGTAGTTGAAACATCTGTTCAGAATCTGCTATTTGCTGTTATAGGTTACTGAAAACTCCAAGTTTTTGCAAAACTTAATATTTTCTCTCAGCCAGTTAAAGCAAAAGTTGATATATGCTAACTGTGACCAGAAGGGAGAATAACAATATAGGATGCTATTGTCAATGATAATGTGGGAGAATTTTCTGCAAAAAAGTTCTATGCAATAATGAAGGAAGAAAATCCAAATGTGATTAAAGTACGTTTTGATAATACAACAGAATCAGTCAATACCAACACTTTCTGTAGGTGAAGTACTCTATTCAAGACAGGTTTAGCTTTACAATTTGTATTATGATTCATTCCCAAGCACAGACAAAGGAAAGGAATGTTTTTCTATATTTGGATTAAACAGAAGAAAGGAAGCACCCAAGTAACTCTATTAGATTTTAAATATGTATGGTTTTACTAGAACATTAAAATCTTATGGGCTGGAAGGTGTGATCTAAGGATAAAATTATTAAAACCCTCTATTGAATTTTCTTATAAACCTTGAGGTGTCCCAGCCAGAAAATGGCCCAAATGAAATTAATTAATTTTCTGAGGGCTGTGCGAGTTAAATGTGCATACTAATGGCCTTCATGGAAGAAAGCAGAATATTTAATAAGCTGATACATTATTTCCTTATTCTTCATCACAGTTATATGTCTCCTGACAGAATATTTGGTAGAGTGGAAGCAAAACCACTAAAGAAAGGAAGATATTCTTTATTGATTGAACACTATTAATTGCTGGAACAACATAGCATTGTTAAAAGATACTAAATAAATGTGGGGAAGCAAATAATATAAAGTGCAGTATATCAAAACCCTGCAATTTAAGATGCCTTTCAAAATAACTGCTCAACAAATGACAGTTCATGAAAAGTATAAGAAGCAGTACTGTTGTCAGTATTGGACTCTTATAATCCATAGATTGAGATACTTCTCCAGAAACTGCAGTCAGAAAAGCCACCTTGGTAAAAAAGAACATGGTCAGTAAGGAAAAGAGAAAGGGATGTCTTAAAACTTATGAGGCGTTTAATGCAATAAATGGAGCAGAAGAGTTTTACAAGGACATTGTTGAAAATGATCAATAGATTTCAAATTTAATATTGTTTTAGCCAGTTAGTTTGTTTTGTATTCAATAATATCTGTTGATATTTTGCGTTTCTGATTATAAAACATTTATGAAAAAGCAAAATAGTAACGTGTTATTTCTAATACATTACTGTATTTCTTTCAAAATTAACAATAAAATAGCTTGTTTGTAATTAATGTTAACAAGATAAAAAAGAAATAGAAAAAGAATCGCTTTGAATGTGTATATTAACCAAACATTTTACTTCCATCTTTGCGTTTATTGACTTTTGAAACAACTTGGAAACACTGTCCTTCTGATAAAAAGAATGAACATTTTAGAAAAGTAAAACGCACAGCCAGCTTCATTCTTACAAGCAGTGTAAAGTTAAATTATCTTGTTTATGTTATTAGTATTTTGATATGTGATTTAAAAGATGCAGTTCCTCAAAAGTTTGTTTTTGCATTTATAAAATTTTGAAAACAGGTTTTAGAATTTTATGACAGGAGAGGTTAAGCGGTTATTTGTTGCAAGAAGTCATTTCCTACAGCCACCTAAAATCAAATGTCTACATTTAAAAAATTAAGGGAAAGAGACATTCAGTAATGCTGAAGAAGATGAAGAAAAAGAAGTAGAAGAACACAGATTGTGAACAGCAGTTTAAATAGTGTGAAAAGTGAAACTGAGATAAAAGTAAGACTGCAGAAAATTACAAATCTAAATAATATTAATAATAATAATAATAATAATAATAATTATAATAATAATAATAGTAATAATAGTAGTAGTAGTAGTAATAATAATAATAATAACATGCTTCGATAAACAAATTGAGACTACAGCAAACAAGACAATGAGCCTAATGAACATGTTAAGAAGAGCAGCAAGAATGCACTGGGATCTAGGACATGCAGCATTAAAGACTTTATATAAGGGAGCAATATTACCTATGTTAACATACAGAGCGCCAATATGGGAGGAAGCACTAAGAAAGCAGAACAATTTAAATAAACTGAAGAGAGTACAAAGAATTATAAATGTCATGATAGCGAAAGCCTATAAAATACTACTAAATGAAGCCTCATGTGTTTTAGCTGGAATTAAACCAATAGGGATCAGTATTACTGAAACAGCACAGATATACAAAGCATTACACAGTACAACTGATGACCCCACAGGCATTGATGCACCATTGAACAAGGAGGAGTGGCCACACCGCAGAAAGAATCAAGGTGAACGAAACTGCAGAAACAAATAGTTACAAAATAGAAATATTCACGGATGGTAGTAAACTCCAGGGAAAGGTAGGAGCTGCTGCAGTCATCACAAAGAATGGACAGATTCTTCACACGTTGAAAGCTAAACTGTCCCAACACTGCTCAAACAATCAGGTGGAGTAGATCGGAATTCTTAAAGCCCTGGAAGCCCTACCATCCATCGACCAAATTGTCTCTGAAGAAAGAATTGTGGCAGTTTACACAGATAGTCAAATTACTCTCGATCTACTAAAAAACAACTTTAAACATGGATTCATTATATCGGAAATAAGAAAAGCATTAAGAAAACTCTGGGAACAAAACTGGACAGTACACTTTGGCTGGATAAAAGCCCATGTCGGAAATCACGGCAATGAAATGGCAGATAAATTGGCAAAGGAAGCTGCAATAGGAAGCACCGGAAGCACTGAGTATACGAGAAAACCAAAATCAACAGTCATTACAGAGATAAAGGAAGAAGGAACCATCAAATGGCAGAACGAATGGAACAACGCAGTTAAAGGAGCAACATGCAAGAAGTACTTCCCATCAGTTAGAGATAGATTAAAACTCAAATGCCAGATAACATCAGAGATCTCCGAAATTGTAACAGGACAGGGCAAAAATAAATCACATCTACATCGAATAGGGATCCTAAACGACTCTAATTGCCCGTGTCGGAAAGCCACACAGACCGTAGACCATCTACTATACGATTGTGAAATGCAGCAACACGCCAGAAACAAGCTAAAAGAAGAAATCCGCAAAAGTGGAGGAACATGGCCAGTGCCACAGAAAGAACTAATACACAAACATTTTAGACATTTTAACAAATATATGAAAGCAATAATGTATGATAGGATCTGAAGGACAAGTGAAAAAGTGCAACTTGAGATAACAGAAGTATTAAAATATACAAAACTATGTAAATAATGTATAGACAATGTAAATAGTGTGAAATATGTAATGCATGTAATATTACTTCGGTAATGGGGCATACTGTTTTGAATAAATGAAAAAAAAAAAAATAATAATAATAATAATAATAATAATAATAATAATAATAATAATGATGATGATAATGATAATAACAACAATAATAATAATAACAATACGAGGAAGAAGAAGCAATAACCATTTTCACAATAACAGCAGTATAAATAAATGGAAATATATTGATACTGTATGGTTTTCAAAAAATGAGTAAGCGTTAAGAAGCAACCATAGACATTTCAAATATTTAAGCTTATTATTTTTAGGTAATATGAACTGTTTCTTGCCAATGGAAGCTGAAAATGGGCATTTTATTAGAATTTTAAGGCATCTGCAATATCTGAAGTGGGTTGTTACAAATTATTAGTTTTAAAATTTTTTTGTTTTTTGTTGGTTGGTCATATTGGATGATGAATGATATTGGTGAAATCATGCTCAAATGATCTTGGGATCCTTGGAGCTTAAAGTTACTCGACATTTGTCTTTTCAGATTAGAGAAAACCCTGAAAAAAACTTTTATACAGGTAACTCACCCTGAGCAAGATTCAAACTCATGACATGTTGAACATGAGGCAGACACGCCAACACCACACTACCCGGGCAGGCAAATTTCTTTTGTTTCCTGTAAAATTAACCTTTCATTTGCCTGAGAGACCTCTATCATTCTTTAAATGTTATAATTTTCGACCTAACAAACCTATGCAGTTATCTGACTAAGAATTTAATATTACACCTTACTCGATTGTTTGCTGCAGCAGTAATATATTTGTTTATTTGTTTGGCTGTATAAGAATGACCAATCAGCAGTTACATGTCAGCAGGTCAATTGAACCCCCTGCACTTACTCTTATTGCATATTGTTGGCATTTGCTTTTGTAATTTTTAGCTATGTGTTGAGCATTGCAGATGTTAATTCTAGGGTTACTTACTTGGAAACTAAAACAAATATGCCTTGAGGCAAGGAGTATCCGAAAACACTGGCCTTATCTTTGCCCTCTAAAGAGTTACAAGGAAAGAAATGGTATAAAAGCTATCTATCTAAAGCCTTCTGACAAAATATTCAAAAGCCTACAATGAATGATTTTCTGAATGCACCACCATCCACAATGAAAAGGAAACAATATCAACCCTGCAACAAATACAAAAAGAATTGCAAAAGTAAATACTTATCTCGGAAATGCGACACTCTCCTCTGTTTGCCTAAGTCTTTTGTCATATTTGCTTAGTCAGGGAAAATGCAGAAGAGATAGGAGATGATTTGTAACAGAATATTTCAAAATTGATATATCTGAAAATATAAACGTATTTTCTTTACATAATTTATATAAATTTCACATCTTAGTTAACTGATATTTTATGTAGTAAAATAATATTAATAAAACACATGTATATTTAATTTAAATAAAGTTAGATGTAGAGAAGAGAAAAAAAGAACAATAAATACAGGCATATAATCACAAAAATAGAGTTAGGGTCTACTAGGCAGCTCATGACCATCAAAGTGCACACCTAACAGAAGGTTAAATGAAATGGAAATATGGGGTTTTGCATCTAGGCAGTTCACATATCAAACAATTTTACCTATATGAATCAAACTTATAGGAATGAAATTAAAGGCACTTTAAAAGATTACCCTGCAATTGTATACTTTGAGTCCTTTGTGTAAAATGTCCGCTATTTGACATATCTGGAGAAAATAGTTATCTATGATACCTAGTGGGGTCCTAATGGGTGTGAAAGTGCAATACAGAGATTGCGTACCAACTCCGATTCCCAACCTACTTGATGTGGATCAGCTAACCTGAGTAACCCAGCTTAAGGTTGTGGTATTCAATCACTTTGGCAAGCTGGATCAGGGAACTGATGGGAAAGGGGGTCCCTTCAGACACCTGACCAATGGGGAATGAAAATGGTGGCCCATGCCCAGGGTAACAAGGGTAAAGTCCTCAACGGCAGTAAAATGGAGGAAGAGGCTCTCCTGTTCATGGAATTAATTCATGAGCAAACAAGTCTAGTGGCTTTGAGGAGGCAGCCCCTCCACCAGACTACTCAATGTATGGTTGGTAGCCCTACTTTTTGCTTGTAATCTTCACAACATTGAGCTGGATGGATTAATAGGAAGATGACACAGGCATGCAAAGGCAAACAATTGGGAATTATAAGAAGATCAAAAATAGCAACCTGGAATTTAAGGGGACAGGAACAAAGAAGAGGAAATCAATGATGAATGAAGAATATTGACTTAGCAGTAATAACTGAGACAAAGAAAAAATTAAAAGGCCTAAAAAGAACTTAAAGATTATATAATGATATATAGTGGAGTTCCACAAAATGTACATTCAATATGTGGAGAAGCAATTTTAGGCAGCAACAAATGGAAAAATAAGATTGTAAGCTAAAATTATATAAACGAAAGAATGGTGATTTCTAAACTAAAAATCGAAAGGGGAATCTTATCAGTAATAGGTATATATGGTCCAGAAGAAGGAAGGACACTAAGATATTTTATGATGAATTGCAAAGCGAACTGATTAAAGTAAATAAAATTAAATATGTGCTGATCTGAGTTCAAGAATGGGCAACCAGGCAATTACAGCAATAGTGGGAACCTTTGGTGAAAACCATATCAGTAATAACTGACAAGAATTATGACAATTTACAACTTATAATGGACTGAAAATAACGAATACATTTTTCAAGAAAAGAGACATTCATAAGTATACATGGGTAGCACAGGGATTATGATCATTAGTTGATTATATTATGGTAAATGATAAGATAAAAAATCAAAGTCAAGAGGTCAAAGGGAGTCGAGGAAGTGATGTTGGCTCAGACCACTATTTGGTAATTGCTCTAATAACATTTTTGGCTAAATGGAAGAAATTTAACCAAAAACTTCATCTGTACCTGAAGTAATTAAGGTATATTTATTACAAGAAGAAGGCATTAAAGGTTTATACCAAGTGAGATTACAGGGACATTTGATGAAAATACCAACAGCAGCAAATATAGAGGCATGTTTGAAGTGATATTTGAAGGCTGGAATGGATGGTCTTGCTTGATTTACTGATGCTCCAAGTGATGTAATTCACTCAAAGTGGAATGAAATACAAAATACAGCAAAGGTTAGGAATTAGTTGGTACATAAGGATGATGGATTGGTTTAACTTAGACCAAGTCAATGATTTTTTATTAATTCATTGGTATTAATTCATAACATTCTGAATTAATAAAAAGTCATTAACTCAGTCTGGGTTAAGATAATCAGTAATTAGTGTGTAATACTTCCCATTTGAAGGTAGCACAATTATTCTAATTATTTCCCTTTGGATGTGATACTGAACAAAGAGGACTGTTGTTTTTTATTAATTTTGAGATGTTTAATTTTGTTTGTATGTTACAATGACTTAGTGATTTGCACCAACATTATTTCAGGGTTCATAACTAGTGGTTATTTTTCATTAACGTAATTTATTTAATTTATGTGTGGTGTTTGTATAAAATATATCTTTGGTTTGGCCTGTAATGAAATAAATAGCTTATACTTATATGGGAACAACCTAATAATTTATTTTTATTTTCCATGCTGTGTGGCAGTCCATGAGCTTGATTACCCATTTCTCCGTAAGCTGTAGAAACTTCTACCAATAACTGAATTACCATGAAAAGGAGAGAGCTCCTCAGTAAAAACATAGGGCAAAGTCAAATTGATGTAATTTGACTCCTCTCTAAGAAGCAAACTTTTGCAGTATTTTTTTTTCGTTGTATCTAATGCCCAGTTTTACTACTTGTGGCACTGCAGGCGACTTTTGTAGTGGCCTCACTCTACAAACATGAATCGAATGCAGAGCGTATTTTGCATGACACCACTGCTTTTGTACATGGCACAATCTGACACATATTAGTAATAGCAGTTGAGGTAGGCAGTGGTGAAATGTATTTTGATTATAGTATTAATGGGTTGATAATGACTAGCATTTCTGACTTTGTTTGTTTGTTTCTTAACAAATTATTTAGGTAGACTATCCAAGTGGTATAGTATCCAAGTGTCCCCTTGCTATCTACCTCTAAACTTTCAAAAATCACATTTTGTATTTTGAAATCATTGCATACAAATCTAAATCACATCAAGTTCAGCCCATAATGCCCCTCATGACATGGGCCTCTTTCTTGTGAGGGAAGGTGGTGAGGTTGAGAATATCCTGATGAGCCACTTCAGGAAGGATTCTGCTTTACTATTTTTGCACTTTATGGAGCAGGGGTATTGTGCCATGTCTTCTTTTTGCATTAATTGGTTTTGTTATACTCCTGTGGCTGAGCTTTTCGGTATGGCGTCTCAAGCAATCATATCCTGCAGTGCCATTTGGTGTCCTTGTTCCTTTGGTGGTTGTTGTCCATCTGCTCCCAAAAGTTTTGATAAGTTCAGCAGCCCATCTTGTTCTCTAGCATCCCACTTTCCTTTGCCCATTTCTTTGACCAGATTGTTGCTTTGTGATTCCATCTGTTGGGATTTATTCACATGATATGGCCTGCCCGATTCCATTTATAATTTCATCTGCCATTTTTGTTTTCCTCTTATTGGCTTGTTTCTTGTTTTGTATTTCCATGTTACGTCTTGTATTTTTCTTTTCATTCTGCTTTGACATACTTGTAGTATGGTGCTGTCTCTCTCTTAGTGGTACTCCATGTACCAATTTATAAATAAGTTTGAAAACTTTTTCACTTTAGAGCCCAGCAAAAAAAAAATAGCAATGTTGGTAATAATCATCTTTTGTTCTAGTCAATTTAACATTTGGGTACAATATTTACTAATACATATCTAAGCTATATGTGCATATAGTGCTATATTTTGGCACCTTTCTTCTCTTTTACTGCTGTTAAGCAAATAGTGATACAAATATATGCAAGTTTAATGATTCAAATAATGTGTATATTTATATAACATTTTTTCTTTTAACACAAATTTCTCTTGGGAGAGGGGGCATCAGTGAATCTCAGGATATGTGAAGAATTGCATATTTATTTACTACTCTCTTTTGAAAGTAGTGAATACCATCATTTTATTGAGTGATTTATAAAACTAAATACAAGTACAAATTAAGATTTTGCTTCATATTTTATTTTACAATGTTTCCAACTGCTTATTACAATCTTCTATGTAAAATGATCTATAATATTCCATTAGAAAATTCAGCCATTACCCAATTAAAGAATGCTATAATGTACCTAAAACACTCCTGAAAACATTTGTTTTATTCTTCGAATGCTTTCAGAGAATTGAGAGACACCGTTTTATTTGACAACATTTATTACCTTGTGCACTGACATTTGTGTCAATGCAGTTAACCTCTCTTCTGCAGTCTTCTTTTGAAGATACACATGGTTAATTCTAGTGCTATTTATAATTCAAAGACACTGGCCTGCCTACTCACAACAACCACCTCTAAAATGTGTATATATATATATATATATATATATATATATATATATATATATATATATACACATTGTATACACACATATATATATAGTAATATATAAGCTATGTATAGAGGATATCATTTGGGGGGGGTGGCCCAATTGTGTCCCTCTCCTACTTGTGCCCCTGCTTATAATGCCTATTTATGTCTCATTATGTTGCTTATTTCATAACAGTGCTTACATATATACCCAAATAATATGTGTGTATCATGCCAAATCTATAGCCACCATCTCTACTGCACCAATAATATCTGACGGGACATTGACATTAAAATGGCAACATTACCATTCTTGTATCATGAAACATCAATCACCAACTAAGACTGTATGAATGACTTTATTGTGGTCATAAAGTAGCATAACTATCACAAATTTGCAACCCACTTAATTCTATTAGAAGCAATGAATGAAACCTTGCCCAATAATGGCCTTCCAAAGTTACTTGTACCTGAGGTGTCACTGCCCTTCTGCCCACTAAGAGATGAGTCACCCTTTCTGGCAGGAGATGGGGAATACAGCTGACCACCTTGCCCACAGTTACCCTGTTGATCTGTATTTCGTTGATTTTCTAGCTCAGCTAATGACTTGGCTCCATATCCTGTATCACCTTGTTTGTAACCAGCATAATGCCTAATAATAAAGACAAAATGAATGTGGGTTAAGCTAAAATAAATAAAATAACAAATGTATACATAAAACTAAAGAATAAGTTGAGGAATATAGGCAATTAAATGTAACCTGAGTCTCATGACAGTAATATGTTACGACAACCCTTGGAGAGTTTAATCATATTTGTAAAATGCATTATTATGACCAAACTTAAATCATTTATTACCATTAGGCTGCCATATGTTAAGTTGAGATAAGGTATTTATCCTTGGATCACATCACAGGCAGTTCATTTCAATAAAGATTAGTAGTACCTAAATAATTTTAATAATGCATTAATATTGGAATTATTATACAAAATTAATTGTTATATACAAGTCTAGCAGTTAAAAAACACCAGTAATACAAATAAACAAGAGTTTTAAGTTTTACAACATAATTTATACAGTATTTGTTTTAAGTCGGCACATTGCAGTCAAATATGTAAAGTACTATTGATGTGCAGTTTTCACTGCATTGATTTGTAGTCAGGGGCTCATTCTTTTAGACTATAAACAGATTTTAATAATACCTAGTTACAAAGTGTATTTTTTAAGCAAACATACCATTTTAAGTGGAACAATGCCTATTTACATCAACACAATAAAAGTAGGGAAAATTTAAATTAGAATGTCAATGGTGTTTACTGCAAGATTCTAGTACAAGTAGTTTATGAGAAATCACATTTTGAAAAGTTTCCTCACAGACAGTTGTTTGTTACATTCAACCTACTTAGTTGGTAGGTACAATGCTGTTATGTTTGTTTACATTGTGTTTTCTGTTCATTGATTGTATTGCAATTTTCTTAGTTAGTTTTTGATAATTAAAGCGGTCGTGAGTGGAAGATGGTATTTACCAAGGTAGAAAAGCTGACATGCTTATGTGTATGGAGAGTGTGGAAAGAATGCAGTCCATTCTTGAACAGTTTATGCAGAAACATATCCCGATAAACTCAACCATCTGGCAATGATTTATCAACCTCTTCAACCAGTTATGTGAAAGTAGTAGTGCAATAGCTAGAAAAAGTAACAGAAATAAACAACTGACTGGAGAAGAGGGAGAAATTAAGGTTTTAGCTGCTGTTTCAGTAGATGTGCAAATTAATTGCCGCCCAATCACATGTAGAAGTGACATGAGCTAGGAAATTCTTCATTCACCTTCAACATAGGTTTCATTCCTATCACATCTCTCTCCATCAAGAGCTGCACAGAACAATTTTTAACTTTTGTACATGGGCATTAAGATTCCAGATTCATTATGTATCTTATTAAGTGATAAAGCAGGATTTACTGATCATGGTCGGGTAAACTGCAGAAACATGCACTACTGGTTTGTTGGCAATCCATATTAGCTCTTATCAGGTGGAATATTAGCATCCATGGAATTTAAATGTGTGGTATGGGGTAGTATACCATTGGCTCATAGGCCCTTGTTTCCTAGAAGAAGACATTGTTCTGGAGACTAGGAAGAACTTGTGGCTGTCCAACCCATACTGGATCTTCTCAGATTTTTTCCCAACTTGTTGCATTGGACGAAGAGACCTGTACCTTGGCTGACCTGTTCACTGGATTTGACTTGAACTTGAACAACAGATTTTCAGTCTCTGTGCTGATACTCTCACCAATTGAGCTACCATGGTAAGATACCTGTATGTGCAATAAAATTTGTCATCTAATACAGATATCTACATAAACCTTTAAGACAATTTTGAATACTTGAGATATCATATCTCAAAAGTAACTTGCAATGCTGCAGATGCTCTTTTCCCCTTTGATCTAGCTTTTTTATTAGGGTTAATTTAAATTTTATATTTTTTCTATCATGCTTTTTCAGTGTAGATGGTAAGTTAGAAAGTTGAATTACACTTGAAAAATCTGTTATCATTTGGGACTTGAACCAAGGATCATTGGTTCTCCTTTCTGATACTCATTCCTGGGCAAAAATGATTTTGTACATTTTTGGAAACAAAAAGAAATCTCAAGGCTCTAGATTAGGAATGTGGTGAAGAGTACAGGGTACTGAACTTCAGGGCATCCAGACACTCAGTTGTAGTTTTGCTACATGTGATGATGTGTTATCATGATATTTTTCCTTTGGGCATTTTTCACAAGTGTTTTTAAAAATTAGCAGTAACAGATATTTGTGAACCAATTGGCAGTAATGGTACAGCTATCTTGTAATGCTATAGTAACAATTCTTACCAACAAATTTGTTCATCAGTATTTTGTAGATTTAGGTTCTTTTTGAAAGACCAATTGAGCCAATTGACTTTTCTTTGCAGCATCTTAACAATGCATGTAAGATTCATCACCAGCAATAATATCACAAACCAAATTGAAGTGCCACCTTGGCATTTTTTCAGAGTTTTTCTTCACAAACAATGCAAATCAAACTACATGGTAATCAACTTGCAAAAGATAAGAAATTAGCTGTTTCATTTATTTTTAGAAACATGGCATTCTAAAAATGTTCAGAGTCATCCTTGTGTAGTCTATGCAGATTTTCCAGAATATGGAAAACTGTCAGGAGGAAGTTAATGAATTCAGATGTTCTGTGAATCTTTCACCTTCTTCTGTGTGATTCAGGGGATTTTTCAACCATTATTAGGCATAGCTGGGGCTGTGCAAAATTACAGTTATATGGGATAAAGGGAAGAATTCAACATAAAAAAAGTCTAGATCGTTGTATAATAGTTTCATAAATAATTAGAAAGGTAAATTAAATGAATTAATTCTCCATTCGATTTTAAATCTACCTGTGCAATGTCAGGTGGCCAATCAATATTGTGACAACATGAAATTTATTTAGAAAGCAATTTAAGAACAGAACTCCTAAATAATAGTTACCTTCTGTGAATGATGATGCACACACAAATGGATGCTGCAATTGTACAGATGATGCCAGATATTATAGGTATTATGACATTTAGATGGGCATAAATGGAACCTTGTTGTTCTGACATATCAGGAACCATTTCTGGAAGAATTGTCTCTGCAAGAGAAGATTGGCAATTTTAAAATAAAACAGAACTTCTAAATGAGATTTGCCTCTGTGGTGGCAAGTTATTAATTAATTTCTTAGTAAAGAAAACAAAAAACTTTGGTTTAACATTTTATAGAGTAGAATAAAAACTTTATCTCATAATTAAAAAATAAAAGGTGAAACAAGATCCTATCACACAAAGGAAATGTTTAAAGACTAATGTAATTTCAAAGTTTATGAAGTAAGATACAGCTCGATAGATTGTGGTAAGGGATGTAAGTACATTTGTGGCTAGAAAATGAGTCATTGTTAATATAAATTTTTCTGCAAGCTTTGCACCTTAGTTTCTGATCATTCCTCATACTTCACAAATACAAAGTTCTCTTTCATAATCCAACTACTGCATAATCCAAAATAAATACTAAAGCATAACTTCAGGCAATATTACCAAAATAAATCAGCATTAAAATCTGAATGTTTCTTTATAAGGTTCTATCATAGAGTTACAGGTGGCACTATGTTGGATAGATGCTTTCACAACTGCCAACCTGTGTTCATAGCGATTTCTTCCTTTCTAAAGTGAATGATTTAGCAAGATTACAGGGCACCTAGATGCATGGGATACGACAGTGCCAAAAGTTGATTGTTTCCATAAATTCTAGTTCAGTGAGTAAAATATGTAAAGCATGGTTGTTGATAATATATTTACCTCCATTTCTTGTTTTTGTAGCAAAAATAAATTCTTGTTGTACAGAACCTGCATCATTATGGGCAGCTATACGAACAGCGTACCAAGTTGCTGGTGCCAAATCAGGAATGACTATTTCTTCCTGTTGGATGTTATTTGAAACAAGGGTCCAAGTCTTCTGACCTCGAGATCTATAGTCAATTACAAAATACTGCAAAGGACAGCCTCCACTTGGCCATGCTTCCAGAAATAAAGTAACTGAAGTTGAGTTCACAAGCAGTAAATCCTCTTGAGGAGGAACTCTAGGAGCTGCAAAATTGAAGTAAATATGCAATTACAATTCTGAAACAATTAAAAATAATCATAACTCATGATATGTGCTGATGGAAGATTATACTCCACAAATCATGAATTATCCAAGAGGGCAGAAGTGGTTTTCATTGGTTAAATTCAGGTTATTCTAACACTTTATGTCAATGCTTTTATCAAATATTTATTTTGTTGTTTATTTATTTACAATGCCAAAAATGATAACACCTAATTATTCAAGATTTCTTATAATAATTTAACACTGTGCAAATGAAGTGTCTGATCTTTTTAAAAATGTTCAATAACATTATATTTTAAAATGAAATTGAAGCTTATAAAGTTCTTATTTAATTGTGGGGAAACAATTTAATGACAGTTCCAAGAATTCAAAATGCAACTTTACACTAAACTAAAGTATTGCCAACCTTACAATGAGAATTACTAGTTTCAAGTCAGGCAATTAAATCTTATTTTGAAACAACAGAAGTTGATTAAAACACCTATAGTGCTAAATTTTTCAGATTGAAAATGGAAAATCAAAGAAAAATTTACAAAAGAGACTAAAATAAAACATACAAAATAGAAACATCTGCAGTATCAAGCATTTTTGGTCAACAAAACACATCATTAAATGGGAAATAAAGTTTTGAAAGAAGCTAAAACTAATTGCAGAGAACTCATAGAGAGAAAAAAATACACGTCACCAAAAATGCACCCAGAGTAATCTGAAATTCTGCTGGTAGAAGACATAGTGAAGTTCTCCATTAGATGCTAAATAATAGTACCACTGAAACTAAAATAGGGGATTCCCTTCCAGATGCCAATGGAAAATGGCGTGTTATTTATGGACGCTCTTTAACTGCTGTGGTTCTCAGCATCCTATTCTAAATTGGGCGTGAAAGACCGCTTAATTTTGCTCAGAGGCCTCTATCAGGCTTGAGGTTCTTTTACGTGCCCTAAATCTACGACACGGGACCCACGGCTTTACTTCCCTTCCGAAGGAAGCCATGCTAAGGATTTTTACGCCCGAAAAAATCCATCGTCCTCCGCCAGGTTTGAACCCACGACCTTGGGTATATGAAGTCAGCATGGTAACCATTACACCATGGAGGGTGATTCCCAGATGCCAATGGACATGCAACTGACAATGTTGCCAAATGTCTTTGAAACATGTTAATCACTTCTATAAACTTAGCACATTAACCCATTTATGGTGTTGAATATTTAAAGGTTTTAAATTAATGCAGATCATTTAGTACTAAGTATAGTGATTACTCCTCACATACAAGTTGGTTGGTAAGTTAATATACCTACATGTGTATACAGGTGTTAGGGATATGAGTGTGAAGATTTCATGTGCTGGGAGATCTAAATATGATGAATAATTAAGTCCAATAGCAATTTTATCTATCTTGAGATGTAATGTAGATAACTGAACATTATTGAATGCATTATCTGCACAGTCTGGCAACAGAGTACAACTCAAGTGCCAAATTTTTTTTTTTGGTTTGCGATTGAAATCTGCTTTGCCATGTGTCTGTGAGTTTATTATCAGCTACTGCCACTAATAAGGGGTGGGGCAATTTTATTTCAAGCTATCTGATTATATTCATGAGACCTGAACTAAAAGCTGCATAAAAGTATATGCATAAGATTTAGTCTGATGATCAAAGATAAAGAAAATTCAAATGTGAATTATGGAAATACCTCATTCAGATGTATCATAGAATAATTGAATCAAAGCCACATCTTTGTTTAACATAAAATGTATTAATGGTCAACAACTGCAACATCATCAAAATGATGTTCATTTACAGCAGATGCTCAAAATGTGCACCGTTAGAATCCATTGAGACATTGCATCATTTTAGGGAATTTTGTCCTGCTCTCGTTAGAGCTTCTGTGTTCTGACCTAGCTCTAGGGTTGCTTCAAACACACGTGTGCAAAAATCATCAAAGGTAGAAACTCTGTCATAGTAAACCTAATGGTTCGAATGTTCCCAAAAATAATAATCTAAAGGATTGAGCTTTGCCATAAACAAGAAAACATATCTAGATACCTTGATTTGTAAAGACTGCCATAGTTCTGAATGCATTTAACGCATTTGAAGCACTGATAAAACCAGCTGTTCTGCTGTCAACATTCCTAACCTTCTGCTTTCATAGCTATCAAGCATATGACCACAACTTTATTTCAGTAGATAAGCTGGAATCCAATTTTGAAATATCACTTTATGGCTAAACAAATCATTTTAGCAGCAAATAGCAAAAACACGAATGACTCATCTTTTCAGCTCTACCTTGCTATTCTAATTGCAGAAATAAATGATAATGGAGTGGTGACATATTTGCAATCAAGCATTTGACCAATTTTACTTTTTATTTATGTAACCATGCACTCTAGAGGAAAATGGTACAGGAAGTTGTATTTCAGCTTAACGTCAGGAAGTTGCTGTTGAAGTCTGTGTACTCATACCCCTAACATCTTGAAAATTATATATGCTATTTGATTGACAGTCAACTCATATGAAAGAAGCATCTGTATTTTTAAAAAAAAACCTTTGCATATAGAAATAAATAAACATATTTGCATATGTGAATGAAATTTACTTACGTCCACCCTTTGTAGAGGTTGTGATTACAGGACTAGGCTTGCCATTACCAACAGAATTGACTGCAGTGAGATAAAGTTGGTAACTTGAGCCACATTTCACTGCATCCAGTGTGTAAGTTTTGCGATCAGGATCAATTGACACTTCCAGCCACTCTCCAAATTCCCTTTTGTAATTTAATATGTAGCCTAAAAGGAATAAGTGTTTAAATTGTGCGATTATTTACACTAATTTAGAGCTACATAAGTAGATAGATCCATAATATACACAATTTAATACAAGGTATATCTTAGAACAATTGCTTTGTATTTATTTTTTCATATATTGCATTGCATTTACAATATAATATCGAGCAAGTTGGAACTGCAATAATGTGTGTGACATGCATTTGGAAGGTCCTGGGTTGTGAACTTCAGCAACTACCCATGGATTGATTTCCCTGAGTTTGGCAGGTGAATCTGGGGTGGTTTCTCATCTATCTCAGTTTCCTTTCCATTATTTCCCCTTCATTCTATTTCCTTCTCATCTTACAAGTGTACTTCTGCTAGCTGGCCATTATTCTTTTGCTTCCTCCCTCTCAGTCAGGGTTTGTGTTTGGCATTCTGACTTGTACAGAGTGGCCTTGGTAAGTCTTGACAAACCTTCTCCATTTCTTAAAGTTATGTCATTTTATTGGCTTTTCTGACTGGCCATTTATTTGTGAGCATGCTATAATTGTTGTAATTAAATGGGGAATGGTGAGTACCTAGCTGAAACGGAGCAACATTCTTTAAATTTAATTATAATCTTTTGGTGGTTTTAAATCGTATCTTTTTTTTGAGGGAAAGACTGTTGCATATTTTTATTTAATTGGGGTTTTATTGTTTGTTAAATTTGGGTATCATGGGCTTTTACATTTAACTATTAATGGCATACCAAGTGTATTTTCCTTTGAGAGAGTGTGCCAAAAGTTTATGCATTAGTTATTGAAAACCTATATTGTTCATCATAATACACAGATAGTGTTAAAATGAGTTTCTTGAAATAGAAATGAGTTTACTGTAAATTCTGCTGAAAACTCTCTTGGAGACATGCTAAATTTATGAGAAAAAGGTCCCTGAAGTCATAGCAATGTGACACTTGTATGAATGATACTTTCAACTTGTGTAAGTTAAGTGAATTTGCAAACAGTCTATCTGTACACACATTTGAACTGGCAAAACCTATTGCCTCTTGTAAGCATAATGGTGAATAAAGATTATGATTATGGTTATTGTTCGAAAGGTTTAGAACTTATGATTATGAAAAGACAACATTGGTAACTTTCTCTAAATTAAGTGAGGGTGTTGGATTGTATGCACTTATGTATGCAATCTAGTGTAAGTGTGGCAAGAAACTGCCTAGGTTGACAACACACATAGATATGTAAGTTGGTATGGTATGTTTCTTATTTTTCATATCTATGATTTGATTATCTTTTCCATTCCCTTTCTTCTGTTCTTCTGCCAACAACATGGTGCAATGGTATTGTAACATGTCTAAATAAATCTAAATTTGTAGTTTACATCACTGCGTCTTTATTTAACATTACATAAATCCTAACAACAATGATGATATGGAATACCAAACTTAATTTGTTTTATCTTTTTTTTTTTCAGGATAAAGCTGAGAAGTATTTTTAATAGGATTGTGTCCTAGATTACTGTGTATAAATTTACAGCTTACGTATTTAATGTTTAAGGCCAGGGATGGTTTCTCTTGAGAGGCTGTTGGAGCTTAGCCCCACTAAAACAACTACCAATTTAAAAACACATAATTTATTTACATCTCTTTACTAATCTCTTAAAATTTCAAGAGTTAAAATACAGCTGCAGTTAATCTTACCTGTAACAGGGCTACCACCATTATCTGGTAGTCGCCATTGAAGTGCAATACTTCTTGTGGTGGTTGCTGGTGCTGATAACAGAGGAGCACCAGGGGGTACTTGAACTGTCACTCCATATGTGACTTCGTCTCTACCAAACACATTTTCTGCTAAGCAGGAATAGTTGCCAGCATCCTCGGGACGAAGTGGCCCTAGTGCCAGTGCTCCATCCTGCAGGATTCGCTGATGCTGATTCCCTGCATTTGTTGTGATAGTGTTTCCAGATGGACCACGCCAACTGCGACTAGGTGCAGGTAACCCTACTGCATGGCAAGCCAGCAAAACACTCTGACCTGCTCCAGCAACAACACGCTTGGAGAAGGATGCAATCCTTGCCGGCACTGAAACAAAACATATAATGAAAAAAACATGTAAAGAGAGTATTAAATCAAGTTTATAGTGATATGGCTGAAAATTATGTATTTAAACATCTGATCAAATAATTTGAAAACAGAATATATAAGCATAGCAATGATGACTGTCAGGCCACATGCAATCCTACTGTGTGGAGTAGACACATGGCCAGAAACTCCACACCAAGTGTTGAACAGCAATAAATAGCCTGACTCTCTTTGGAAGTAAACAGCTTTAGGTGGAGGAATCCCTATAAAAGGGTAAGTAGACCCTCAGCAGTGAAAGTACAACTGGAACTATCTAAGATCTGTCAACAATGAAAGAGGATATGAGTTTGCCAATAGTGGAGATGATAGGAGATGATTTACATTGGAGAGGATAGATCAAATTCTAAGCTGTAGAGAAAACAACTAATCTCTAGGAAGCTTAAAAAAAACATGCAAATTGGGAGGTGAACTGTACTCATAATGATTATAAAGAAGATGATTTTTTTATTACTGAAATTGTCATTCTCACCTGAATGGACTCAAAGGAAAATGACTAAGGCAATTCAAGAATAGTATTTTGGAGTTATGGAAATGTTTAATATTTCTATAGGTTATTATGGAATTATTAAGACTAGGGACATAAGAGCAACAACTGAAGAAGGAATTAAAAGTAAAGAAAGATAAATATTGCCATTATAACTGAAACAATTTTAAGCATTCAAAAGAATTAGACTGTTACAGTCATAATGGTTTATATAGGTGCAGATCAGAGTTAAAGCAGAAATATTGATTATTAATGGAGGAAGTGTATCCAATGGGTACTGGATTTTTTATTTGTTGCTGTATTATTTGGTTAGTGATTTCTTCCTTTTCTCACAGTTACCAATCACAATGTCTTTCACAGAGTATGCATGTACAATCCTCACTGGGGTTGTGACACTGCCTATTGCAGATCTTACTGTGGAAGCCATATACTGCCATCCTCATATTAAATGTTCCAGATCATGTTCTCTTCCATTTGTCATTAGTTATCATGTGCATGGCACAGAATTCTGTCCATATTTCTTTCTCTTTTTGTCTTCTTTCATTGGTGACTGCCTCAGGTAGTTTGAGTCTTAGGTCTTCCAGCAGGAAGGTTTCCCTGGCTATTATGTAAACTAGAGTCAAGGCTGTGAATTTGAAGAGGCACACAACCCTCCACTACTTTCTTGGTAGATACTTCCCAATGATCTCCTGTCCACAGGTAAGCATTGGGAGTACTTAGCTTCTAAATGTTGTACAGCTGTTTTTAATGACTTTCAATGGAGGTTTAGGATGTGATACATGAGACCTATTGCTGGTGTTGTTCATTCTTTTATGTGAGCTGTGAAAGTCTTTTCTGTGTACTAATGGGTTCATTGGTCAGTTTGCTTCCATTGAGTACTGTTATGTCTTCCTTTATGGTAGCAGGAATAGCAGTTCTAATAAATAGGAAATGGAAAAATATAATTCAAAGTTATGCATATATTAAAATAATTGTTGCAGTACAACTCAAAATATAAAAATAATAACTAACAGTAATGGAAACATATCTACTGAAGAAAAGAAAAGAACAAATAAAACAATTTTGTGAGAAGAGCAAAAAGTATTAAATGTGGTGTCTACAAGCAACACTGGAGACCTGTGGAGAAGAGGCTATAAACAACAATGTTCAAAGCCTTTCTGTGGCGTCTAGCTGCATTTAATGAGCTTGAAATAATGTATAGCTTCTGCTATAATAAAAATGTTCACAAATATTGTCTGTGTGAGGATTTCAATCAGTAATTGTCAACAAAAAGATGAGAAGTATGAGATGTAAGAGTATATTGAGAAAGTGGTATAAGTTCTGATCAATTCCTGCTTTGAGCCAAAATAGCATAGTTTATACTACATGGAGAAAGGAAAATCCAAAACAAAACATCCAACTTAAGATCCTATGAACACCATGAAACAGCAGAGGTCAGTCTTATCATTATACAGAAAAGCAGAAAGAAACAGGTGTAAAATTACATAGGAATTAGATTACTAAGAGTTTGCAAATTATATTCCAGAATAATTAAAAATGGATTAAAAATGATAGCTGACAGTATGCTACTAGATGAACACTATGGCTGTATAAAGGGAAGATAATGTTATAGTCATAATGTGATTACAAAAATACTATAATCAACTGGCTTTTATAGATTGTGAAAAAAAATTTGCTGGTTCATTAGACATAAACTTGGAGCACTGGATACGAAAGAGGATAAGCATTATAATGTTGTCTTTATATAAATAAAGTTGCATTTCCCTCCTATGTTAATTTTAATTTCTTCTGTTCTTTTGTTCTTGGTGATGATCAATTTCTGTATATTTGTATAATCTTTTAAACAATAAACATACATGTTTATTGCTTTAAACAGTAACTTGCTTTAAATATAATGTATAGAGTTTATTTCTATTGACCAGTCAAAAGCCTTTTCAAATCTATAAAAGCTATATGAGAGATATTAAATTAATAAAAGTGTCCATGATAATTAATAAGTTCAGTGTTTATTTTATCAAGTTCTCATATTAATAAGTTTTTCATCTATCATAAGGTTTCTTGGAACTCCTCCAATGATATGTTATATCCCTCATATTCAGTAATCCATGGTTTCTGTTTATCAAAGTTACTATTTTATCTTTGAGATTTTCTGTTTTTGTCCAAAGTTCTTCACCATGTTTCATCCAGATATTTTAAATAATTATATACCCCCAAGAATAAGAATATATCCCACAACAAATATACAGATTTATTCTTTGATGTTTGTAGACAGGTTATTATTAATAAAAAAGAAAAAAAAAAAAAAAGAAACCATCTACTGCGAGAACTATATCATTTTAACCAGTTATGCAAGAAATATTATTTTAAAATATATTATAAGAAGGCATAGGTTATGGCATTTAAAGGAAGATATACAGTGCATTTCAAGACAGTTATAATTGCAAACTTAATAGAACAAGTGGAATACTTTAATTTTCTAGAATGTGATGACAGTTATGAACATGAAAATGAACTCTCCAGATATCAATTGATGTGTATTGTAATCCACATAAACAATAAAGATGAAACAAGATGAGAGACAAGCTTAAGTTCTATAAAATAATGGCTATACCTTTTTAACTTAAAAAAGTGAAACATAGATTTTAATAACAATAGAGAATATAAAAACTGCAGAGATGAAATTTCTAAGACAAAAGAATTTACAATAATTATGCAAGTAAGACAAAAAAAAAAAGGATCTGGATAATTTTTATTAGTCTCTTACCTCTGGAAACAGGAGCCTGAGGGACCTTGATACTAGGTTGCCCTTCTCCAACTATGGTTGAAGCAGTCACCCAGAATTCATATTGTTGGAATTCTTTTAACCTTCGGACCTCATAAGTTAATTCTCTGTCTCCAAACACAGTCTCCTTATGTTCATCCTAAAGGAAAAGAAACAATTATTATAAGCTAAAGTTAACTTTTATGCAGCAGATGATTTCATGCATGAAGTATTAATTAAACATATAATGCATAGTAAGCCAACCTAGTTATATGTGATGTGGTGAAATAATGCAATCATGTGACTAGATCATTTTGTGGATTATTTAGCAAAGAGTGCGAGATGGGGGAAGGAAGATTAGGATTCTTATGCTACAAGCTTGTAGACACCATGTGCAACATATATTCCACTTGCCTTTTCCCTTTCCTCATTTGATCTACATTATAGTAAGTTCATTTCTCAGAGCCATGATATAGGGATCTCTTATCCTTTGACATCACAAGAATTCAGTTGACTGACACTAGTAAATGAAATGAGGAAAACTGAAGCCAAGTCAGAAATAAATTTTCCTATTTGTTTTGTAATTAAACAGATAAAAACGAATGTCATGAGAAAAGCATTATATTGCTGTTCTGTTGCTTTATTTTTTATATAATATCAAAGGTGTTGAGACAGTTGCCAAAGAAGTACAAGAGCTTTATAATTTGAGAATATAAAGTGAATGTAGTTCATTTAACTTCACTACCTCATCTTTCCCTTGTCATCAGTGGCAATCATCTACACTTTAAGCCTTTTTTTTTTTTTTTAATTTTTTTTGTTGTAAAAACCTCAAAGTTTGGATATGGTGGATGATAATCAAATTGTTAATGGGGAGGGGGCTTGAGTAATAGAATAACTTCAATCTGCATCTCAGGTTTCTGGTTTCATAACTATTATTCTTATAGATTCCTTAAAATGCACTCTTGTCACCTGGCGAGCAATAATTGTGTTCACAATGGCATCACAAATTATGATCATTTTATGAATACCCTTAAGCTGGACATAGTGACACCTATGATCTTCGTGAAGTTCTAGATAACAAATCCATGATATGAAGCACACTCCATTTATTAAAATAGAGAAACTTATTTTTCTGTCTTCTTCTCATGTAAAAAATTAAGAGTTAATTGATTTCCTGTATGATTATGTATTATTTATTATATATGTTTAAAAAGACTCTTAGCTGATATTCTGAAAAAAGAAAAGCTATAAATTGGCAAAAGTAAAAAAATATAGGCCAATTATTATTGTTACTTTCTCTAGCAAGGCTGCACAGAGGTAGGTTTTCTCAGGGTTCTCCTATTTACCCCGCCATCACATTCCACCAGTTTCCCCCATCTTCACTCTGTGTATTATGTGTCATCACCTGTGGTGCCTATGAAGTAAAAGTGGTCGTTAAACATTCTTGAAAAATATTTTTTTTCTAGCATGTATGTACAATATGCATAGTATCTAGAGAAGATAAAAATTGTGATGTCGAGATTCCAGAAATGTTTTGAGTCCCCTGAGTCTGAAAAAAGTATTTTTAGAAAGAGGTCTGTGTGTGTATGTGAATAGCATATCTCAAAAACAAAAAGAGTGTTAAATACCAAACTTGATATTTATGTTCAGTATCTTTCAAATCCTTGAAACTCCTCTTTACATGTAAAAATTTTGAACATTTTGTTTTTTTTTAAAAAATGGCACTAATGATTTTGATTAAAGTAACATATATTAAAGATATTTATATCAGAAATAAAATATATATTTTGGATTTTCTGGGAATAGACTCTTGAAGATCTTTTTATTCTGGATGAGTTTTGCAGAATTTTATATAGTGGTTAAACCATAAGAGATAGACAAAATCTTACTACACAACAAATTTAGATCTTGTCAGAACACATAATTTGTGTCATATATATTTTTCTTGTAGAGTTTACCATTTTCGAGATATTCCTTATTATTAGTTTCATTTTTAGGCCCTAAATTTTTCTCATATGGGACCATGCAAAGTGAATTGAGCCTCATTGTTTCACATGGCTACCAATTTTTAAAAGATTTAACTGTCGTTTTAGCCCAATGCATTCCCTTATTTCTCTTCTAATTACGAGGAAGGAAGTAATAAGACCAATTCTGTTAAAGTTTATCTCAATTCGCATGATGTAGATAAAAGAATAATCTTTTGTAGGGATAAATGTAAATGGCATGTTATTTATGGATGCTCTTTAACTCCTGTGGTTCTCAGCATCCCATTCTAAATTGGGCATGAAAGACCGCTTAATTTTGCTCAGAGGCCTTTCTATCAGGCTTGAGGTTCTTTTACATGCTGTAAATCTATAACATGGGACCAACGGTTTTACTTCCCTTCCGAAGGAAGCTATGCTAAGGATTTTTACAGCTGAAAAAATTCATCATCCTCCACCGGATTTGAACCCACAACCATTGGTATAGGAAGTTAGCATGATAACCATTATGCCATGAGGGCGACTTGTAGGGATAGCTAGGTGAGTTGACTAAATGGAAAACCTCATACTTTTTTTTACATTCTAACCTAAGAGAAACATTATACTTACTTTGTGCAGCATTGAGTGATAATAAACGTTGTACTTAATTATATTTCCATTAGGTTCTGATGGTCTAGTCCATGCTACCATAATGCTATCTGAAGTCATTGCTAGAGCTTTAATTTGTTCTGGTGGTCCAGGAACTGTGGGAAAGAAAAAGAAAATTTGTAGCAATCAGAATGTAAATAATTCTAAAACTAATATTACTTGAATATGAAGGTAATACTAATAAAGTATGTAGTTATATGCCAATGTGTGGTTTGTTTCTGTTTTTTTTTTATTTAAATTTCCTAGTTCTGCAGTAACCTAGAAATTCATACTGTATACTTCCAACGTATTTTTTTTTCTGCTATTTTGATCTATTTCCTAACTGTAAATGTGTATGTTTACAGAAGATAGCATTTAAACCTAAAATAAGGACAAAACATATTCTATTTTTACTGCATAATATAATTTCATATGGGAAAACATATCTTAAAATGACACACTTAGTAGGCTGTAGATAGAGATGTCCATCATAGAACAGATGGATGAGTTCTCTCCGACTTGCAACTTAAGGCCTAGCATACTACTGCTGCTACTGATGATGATAATTAAATTTATCAAAAACAGTAATCACCTCTGTTTCTGTGACACCTCTAACTTCCTTAATATGTACCAAAAATTTACTTTTTTGATGGCAACAGATCATTGCCTTATTAGTTGATGGTGAACTACATTTCATGCTACCAGCTAGTTTATTTAATCTAAAATATTTTAGATTTTGAACTTCTTTCTGCATAGTTGAATTCAGAATCCCCATATGATATAGTCACCTATCTAAGTACAGAGCACTTTTGCTTAACCATCTACACAATGTGAAATAATTCTGAGTGGAATCTAAATGCTTTTATAGTAGAGGCCTAGGCATAACTAGAGCTTAGGTAGAGAAGCAGATAACCACTCCTAGTCATGAGAGAATCAGTTACAAAACAATTTCCTTGAGATTACCCTGCTCTGACAAATCTGAACATGTATTTTTCTGAAAACTTATATTTATCAAATTTGTTTTTCACACGCGGCATGTGTTACATGACCAAGCTCTGGAATAGATTTTTTGGCAAATTATGTTTACATTTTTGTTCTGGATTGAATGAAACTTATCTATAACAATGCAATTATTTTAAATGAATTTAATGCATGCAATTAATAATGTAACAGTTCAGATTACTTATTAACTATATATATACATTAAAAATAACAACCTCCATGTGAAAGGGTAACTTTGGATTTTGTTTCCATCAGGGAAATAAGAATCCCTTTCTTAGTAATAAAAATCACTAGAATTACTTTACATAACATGACTCAGGAACTGTGTCGGCTATCCTTAAGACTTGTGTGTGTTTTGCATGGTTAGAGAAAAGACCTGAAGTATTTGCTGTAGTGACTTCCCCCTTGACGTCTTGTCTAAAAAATTTACCCATTACAACACATTGGTCAGTCATGCTACTCCTGCCTGAGAAGACTGGTTACATTATAGAGGCTGTTTCAAAATGACACCAAACGAAGATAGCAGTCATTTAGCTTACACTTTGACTTGTCCGAAACTTGATGTCACAACTTTCAAACTCTTCTATTTAAAGTTTTTTGTGTGTTTAAAAATCACACACATTTGAGATTAGACAGCAAAGGAACAACAGTTGTCATACGCCATGTAAACAACCTCAGAATGAGTTATACGAAACACATAACTAAACACACATGCTATATTTTCCATTACAAAGGTGACCTGTGCCGTGCCGGGATGTCTATCAAAACACCCCTACACCATGCAACTGGGAATTTTGCTACCAACTGGCATCTCTCTTGAAGTGGGCCAGGGACGTGCCATTGATTATGTACGACTGCCTAATCCATGGTGATTTTATGGTGAGTTTTTGTATGTGCTGAATTTAGAGCTGAAAATTATATTCACATATCATGTACAGTATGACCAACAAGGTCCACATCTTCGTTTGGTGTCACTTTGAAACACCTGTATTGCAAACAGCATCAAGTTTTATTGCAAGGAGTCCATTTTTATGCTAAAACATAAACAGCTAACAGATTAAGAATGCATTTTTATTTATTTATAAATTTAATATAAAATCTTTTTCAACAAATTTAGTGGGCTTCGCAGCTAGCATAGAATATGCCTATGACAATAAAGTATTGAAATGTATTAATAATAAATTTAGATAGCACATAATACATACCATCTTCTTCTGTGGTGCAGTGTATAGGATTAGACCGAACTCCTTCTCCTGCTGAAGTAAAAGCCAGCACCCTCACACTGTAATTGGCAAACTTGGCCAGTCCATGTAAGTTGGTTTCTAAATTGGTTGTCTTTTTAACCTCCACTTCTAAAGAACCACCTAACAGACATATACATGGAAGAGTATGAATGAAAGTTTTAGTTGCTAGATAACAAACAAGTTAATCACAATGATACAATTATCTGTGTGTTTTTAAATTTATTTAATTTTAGGAGTTGTATTGTTTATAGATACTGTGTTGCATTATATATAATTAGAGTTGTTTCAGAATTATTTATATAATGGAATTATATTTCTTGTCCAAAAAGTTAAAATTTCCTTGTATACCTCAATAAAATTATCTCCATTGTTCTTTTTCTTAATATTACCTAACTTCCATGGTGATTTTTTTTTTCACTTTACCTGTATAGTTTCCCAGTTTTTAAAATTATCCTCTGATCTTAAATTTAAAATCTTATCCTCTTATTTTATTTGGTAAATTCCCCCACTTTCACAAAAGAAACTCATCCCTCCGCATTTTAGTTTGCATTCTAGAATACAATGCTATTTGTTATCTACTCTTCACATATTAAACATTTTCCCTTAATATACCAATTTCTTGCTCCATTTAACTATTTTACCCCCATTCTAGACCATCTCAACTCCTCCCTTCCCACTTTGTCACAAATTTCAAAGCACTTTTAGTTTCTCTAGTCCACATGTACAGTGCACATAGTGGATAGAGAAGGTATTGTTATTTGTTTCACATTTAAAATACTTAAAACTTTCTCACACAGATATTTGTAAATCCTGGCCATGTTTAGAAGAAACTGATTTCAACCACATGACACCAGCTTTTAAAAGATTTTACTATGTTTTAGCCTAGTGTATTCCCTTATTTCCCTTCTACTTATAAGGAAGCAAGTAATTAAGACAATTTCTACTAATGTTTATCTTGATTATTCATAAAGTAGATAGAAGAATAAGCTGCTTAATAATAATTTGTTACAGCAATGTAAAGTCATGTGAGTGGAACACATCCAATTTTTAGAAAAAGGTCTGTGTGTGTGTGTGGACAGCATAGCTCAAAAATCAAAAGACCGTTAAATATCAAACATATTTCAAGGATGCAACATGAAGATTTTCAAGAAAATCCCTCCACCACAAACTACCCTTTACATGCAAAATTTTTTGAAAATCTATTTCTCTCAAAAATGGCTCTAACAATTTTTATTAAAATATTGCACATTAAAATATTTACATCACAAATAAAATGAATATTTTGAATTTTCTGGGAATAGCCTCTGAAAACCTCTTTGATCTGAGTTTGGAAAACTTTTGCATAATGGTTAAACTGTATGAGATAGGCAAAAATACCACATAAAAAATTTAGATCTCGTTAAAACATAATTTATGTCATTTATGTTTTTCATGTAGAGTGGGCCATTTTTGAGATATTCGTTGTTACTGGTTTCAATTTTAAACTAACTTTTCTCAACCAGGACTATGCTGAGTGAACTGAACCTCAAATTTTTCACACAGTGACAGCTTTAAAAGATTTCACTATCACTTTAGCCTAATGAATTTCCCTTCTACTTATAAGAAAACAAGTAATAAGACCAATTCTGCCAATGTTTATGTCGATTAGCATGATGTAGATAAAATAATAATCATTAGTAAGAATAGTTTGTACATGTAATAGCTAGAGAAAGTTGTTTGAATGTAGCACATCAGATTTTTCTCTTCCCGAATCCATTTTCAATGATCTGGATAGTTACAGAGATCTTTTGTTTATAAGAATAGCCCATAATTACTGTTTTTATTTATCCTCTATTCTGGTTATTGCCTCTTTCCACCATTCCTTTTCCATTCTGTCTCTAACAAAACCACATTGCTGTCAAATCAACTTCCTCTAGGATAATTTGGATTTTATACTTATGACTATGATTCTTTTCCCTTAATTCTCACTTGCATTAACATATATTATTTGATCATATTCTCTTCTTCTAACTTCAATATCCTGTATACGAATATTTCAGCTCTATTTCTACCACCTTACTTTTGTAACCTATCTTCCTAATTCCAATTTGGCTTAGATCTAGGTAATCTTAGTGTAAATTTACAAAATACCTGTGTATTATATTTATTGTTTTCCATACCTCATCCAGCTTCCAAATTTCTACCATTCATTGTTCTGCTCTCTGCTAGTGAACTGTATACTCTTTCCAACCATTTTACTTGCATGTTTGGTAGTTTATTTATTCAAGACCTAATCACATTTATTGCTATTTTTCCTTCTGCAAGTACTGTCCTTTCTTGGTACTCCATTTTCCATTACTCACAGTCTAACTTCTAGATAATCAATTTTCCTAACAATTTCAATTTCTGAACCTTCCCACTACTACTTCTCTTGTTTTTTTTAATTTGTAGCCTTTCTTTATTACCATGATCTTAGATTTTGATTTGTCTTGAGCCCCCAAACTTTACAGAATGTAGCCATTAAAGTTGGAGAGATCCATAGTGACAGTGCTTTACCTCATGGCTGCTCTGTCATAGAGTTGCCACTTTTTCCTGTCCACGGCTACAGGACAATAAGCCATTTTCAAACAAACAAACTAAAACACTAGCTCGCAGCACAATGGTACATTACAATGCATAGAAAAAGTATGTAGCAAAGCAAAATAGAGCAGTACATCTGGAAACTCGTGCCAACTGAAACTGCATTCAGGAATGTTTGTTACATCTTGCAACGAGAATGACATCATTGCTTATGTAACATGAATCCATTGGCAGAGAGACAGACACACCTCTTATCAACTGAAATGTCGCCCTCCGTGGTGTAATGGTTACCATGCTAACTTCATATACCCAAGGTTCAAACTGGGCAGAGGACGATGGATTTTTTCGAGTGTAAAAATCCTTAGCATGGCTTCCTTCGGAAGGGAAGTAAAGCCGTTTGTCCCGTCTGATAGAGAGGCCTCTGAGCAAAATTAAGCGGTCTTTCATGCCCAATGTAGAATCGGATGCTGAGTACCACAGTAGTTAAAGAACGTCCATAAATAACATGCCATTTCCATTTTCAGCTGAAATAGTGGACTTGGTTGTCTGGGATCATTATGAATCTCCCTGACTTTAGTTCTAGTGATCATTTTAAACCTATGATTGTTATGGCACCTGTAATACAACAAAATATAACATGTGATTCATTTTCTGCTCTCTAACTCTTCCCATATGATCTGTGAAAACCTTCAGGAAAATCTCATTTTATCAAGTGTTGGTTGGACCCATTTATTAGCTGGGTGTATTCTGTGGTCACTGTCCATTATCTCCAATGTTGGGGTGATAAAGAGGATGATGAAAACTGGGCCTTGCGGATACTTCACATGAACTAGTCAGAGGTGAAGGCTTGGAATGTCAACAGGAGCCAGAAATCCAACAATAAACCCTTAGCACAGGAGTTATGAATGAAACTACTGAAGTATCCCAACATGAAAAACATTAATTAAAATATAAGCTCCTCCTCTCTAAGATTCATAACTAAGTTTTTTCTTTAGCAATGGGCACATTAAACCCGTTCTGAATATATAATTACATGATATAGAATTGAATTGAATTTATTTATTAGTCTTGGGTAAATATAAAAATTTACAATAGACTTCTCACTTACAATTATATATGCATCAGTATTATCCTTGGCTATACAATATATAAAACAACACTCAAACTCATATGCTATTCTTGTTCAGCTCTTCAAATTCCTGAATACTATATACAGGATTTTTCATCTGCCATTTATAAATTCTATTCTTAAATTTGTGAAGATTGGGATTACATATTCTATTTGGTAGTACACTAAAAAACTTTATACCTATTATTTTGTAATGTTTATTTGTTTTACTTGATCTATGGTAAGGCATATCCATTTAGTTTTTTTTTTTTTTTTTTTAATTTATTTATTTAAGGTCACTTTATAACAACAAAGGTCATCAGCGACCACAATATTCTTACAAGATCAATGTATATACAAATTTAATACAAATGTATTACAACTGTGGTCATAAACTTAACTATTGTTTATGTTTCTTGTATTGTAATTATGTACTTCTTTTCTTGCACTATGATTAAGCATATTTTCTTTTACATTTATTAGAACATCATAAATATATAAATTTACAATTGTGAGAATTTTTAGTTTTACAAAAAAATGTTTTACAATGATCCATTCTTTTGGCATCTGATAGAACTCTGATGGCCTTTTTTTGAATCCTTAGCACCTGTAATACACATGAACTGCTATCCCATAAAATTAATCCATACCTAAATATACTCTCAAAAAAAGAAAAGTGCTGTCCTTAGAAAATCATTTGAGATGATCTTTTTTAAATTTGCTATTAAGAATACTACAGAGATAATTTACTACATACAAGATCTATATGTGGATTCCATGACAATTGTATATCTAACACTATTCCCATTAATTTAACTTCTTCAGTTGTGGTCTCACTTAGAACTCTAGAATTCTTTAGTGTGAAGACTGCTGTTTATGATTCTCAAGATATGGTTTAAAAATGTTCAGGCACTGTCCCTTTATTCTATAGTTTTCCATCTTTTTCAGCAAGTTTAACACAGTCAAAGACTGTGCCCTGAGCTGAGCTTCCTTCTTCGAGAGCCTGATAGATTTTTTTCTACATAATTTCTGACTGTGATTATGTTTGACTTACTCTTCCAATAACAATACTGATTGTTGAAAGATAAATTATTATCTTCAAGATATTTTTGAAGTTGATTTTTGATTAAACATTCAATTATTTTGGTTAATGTTGGGATTACTGGAATTGGTCTGTAACTACTTTCTTTTAACTTATCGCCCTTTTTGTAAATTGGTATTACCTTTGAGAATTTTAAATAATTTGGAAAGATTCCTTCTATAAAACATCTATTTATACAAAAGGTCATGGGAACTACAATACAATTAATTACTTCTGTAACAAAATTATTGAATATGTCATAAACGTCTCTCGTTTTTGAATTTTTTAGTTTTTCCACCACTTTTACAACTTCTGTACATGTAACTTCTCTAAATATGAAACCTGAATTAGCTGGAACCTTGCTCATGAAATTTACAGAAGTTGGAACCTTTAGCAATCAACTTAAAATGTTGATTTTTGTTTCTTCCTTATTAGTAACAAAAAAGTATTTGTTCAGAACAAAATGAAAATTCCTTCTTTAAATTTTTATGTCATAATAAACAATTGTTTGTTTCTGTTTCACTTACTTGGTCGGGGGTTGATGTGCTTATAAAGCACCTTGTATCCTTCAATGACACCATTGCGGTGTTCAGGTGGTGGAGGATCCCAACGCACACGGATGCTTTGTGGGGAAACAGCAGAGCAGCGCAGATCTTGTGGCGGCATATCTGGAACTGTGGGAAGACTCTACTGATTCTACCTTATAACATTTCAAGAAAGGCACAGATGTTTATTTATAGCCAATACCTAAAAATGGCTTTAAACTCTCAAAGCATGTTCAGAAGTAACATAGATAGCTGATTGTAAAAATTCAGGTATCCTAGTGTGCTATTGTGAAGTTTTCTTTTATTTGCTTATGCAGTGAATGGAGTGCTCTGGGATTCTTTTTGCATTCTTTTTATTTTATGTTGTGGATTTTATAAGACATTCACAATATATTTGTAATTACCAGGCATAAGAATTTCCAAGCATTATTGCCAGGATGAAAGGAAATTAAAGGAAATCTGTTAATTATCAGACTCTATGCTGTGAAGTTATAGAAAACAAATCACCCCCTCAAATCCCTTTTGGTTCTGATTGCATGTGCAGATCAATCATGAGACTGTGTTTCAGATGCTGTCACTGACTTATGATCAATCTTGTGAACATTCTGTGTATTGAAGATGGTTTGAGTGTACCTAACTCGAAGTCAACTGCTTAAGAACTCCTTAACCTGGTAATTAAACTTTAAAGATAATAGGTTTAGATTAGAGATATTTACTTTGTGTTAAGTCTAAATACAGAAAGCTGAGGCACATGAAATTATTTGCTGTAATTCTATGTTGCAATACAGAACATTAAATTACTATATAGCTGCCACAACGATTCTTGGCCAGAAAAAAGAGACAAACGCCAATTTGACATTCAACAATCTTTTATTGCCTTCTCTGTTGATTAATGCTTTGTGTGTACAGCAAGTAAAATTATTGAATGTGGTTATGCTTTAAATTTTTTTTGAGTATTTGAAAGCTTTTATACAATTTCATTTCTTCAGCAGTTAATTCAACAAAAAAAATAAACATAATATATAGATAACACTAAAAACACATGCAGGATAAAATATATAAACACTATTTACAACAAAAAACATCTAATACAAATTATAAATACCTCCTAAACTACATACCGCTTTGTGTACAATCAGAAAATGGATAAGTTTACTTTTTTTTGAGGATTTTTCTTTGATTCTATTACTATTTTTAGGTTATATATCAGACATACATTAGGTTATATATTGACTATTTTTAGGTTATATAGTCAATGTTTTTAATATTGTTTAATTTAAAATTAAAAAATGAAATCCTTAACTTGCCTTTCAAGTAAAAAATCTGCAGAATAACAATCACATAGATAGGCAGAACAAAACTGCAGAATTCACTTTAATGTATAGCTACTCTATTTGCATAGGTCAATTTTGAAAATAAAAAAAAAAAAAAATTACATTTTACGTCATTCACAGGGTACCAGCCAAAATCATGCCTACATTTTAAAAGTTAGATGGACACATTATTAAATATCAGTAAACTGTCTACAATGTAAAGTATTGGTGTGAAGATACTCTTTAGGAAGCATTTTAAAGCTACATTACTTTTGAATAAGTTGTTTCATTTTTGGGAGGAGCATTATATAACATAATGCTGTGTATAAAACATAAACAACACATATACACCTTAAAACTGTAGTAGAGAGATAGAAGGTAAAAATATAACATGCTACTGTAAACAATAGGTGCAAGTGTGATCGAAATCCATTGTTTTCTAAATATAAATGTATAATTTTGAAGCTGCTTACAGTGAAGGCATAATCAATTGAATTAATTAAAGTGGTATTGTTAACACACACTTCACTTACTTTTAATGAGTAGGACAATTGTTTCGCGGACCGTTGCCCGCATCCTCAGCTGTCCTACTCATTAAAAGTAAGTGAAGTGTATGTTAACAATACCACTTTAATTAATTCAATTCCATTGTTTTCTGTTTCTGATCCTGTCACTGTACCCAGACTTGACAGATTTTGAATGACAATAAGGAACATTCACCCTTTGGTACTGTAAATACTGAAGTGCAAAAACTATCTTATTTACATCAATTAAATGTGTATATTTCATACTCTTTTTACAATTTCAAAGGGAAGCCCAGGGTACTTTAACCTAAAATAAATGCATTAGAATAATACTTTTACACTATTTTTATTTATTTCCATATATAAAATTCTCCTAATATACAATAATAGTCATCTATCTGTTTTGATGGATTATCATACTTCATACCTGCAATTTTTCATATCATTGTTCAAAAACTTGCATGATTCTTAAGCACTAAAGTACTGAAATTTAGTGCAACTTTAATTTAATACTTTTTATCAACTTCAAACAATATTTGTTCTTTTATGTTCAATTTCTTGTTTGAAGTTTGAAATTGAAAATACTCCCTCTCAAGTGAGACAGAGATTAATATTCTCATTTTTGAGATATCCAATTTAATAGGTATTACTGAAAAATGTTAATTTCTATTCAAATTTTGGACTGTTCAATGTCCATAAAGTATCTTGTAATGCACTAAATTCTTTGTTAAAGAAACTCTCATATATTTTTTTATCCCAACAGATTTTCTACTAAACCTTCTACTCTGGGTTCTGCAACAGGCAGGTAACTATGCTGCTGGAATTGTTACCAAATATGTGGGATTGAATTACACATAAAAATCAAAACTATTATAACCAAAATTGTGTTTTAATAACACACTGCAACTTCTCTTGCTGTGACTATTCATTAATGCCTACTATTCTTCTTCAAAAAGTTATTTTCTGCTTAGAAGAAGACTCCAATGCACTTTTATGATTCATTGTAGGGGTATGTTGCAAAGTGCAATAGAAACTTATTGACAGCTGTTACAGTGCATTTTGAAATCATTATTTTTCACGGTCAATAACCATGCATACTTTTCTTTATTTTCACCATTTTAAATAAACATACAGGTACCTTTTCTAAAGAAAGGAATCATTCATTTTCTTTTAGTAAATAACAAAAGAATACAATAACCACAAGCCCTGCAAATATTTTTTGTTCTTTGTGGCCTCTGGCAACATGATATGACCCTGCTGCTAAATACCATGTGACTATAAGTTACCCATACCAATGTTCTGAATAAATATGTGTGCAATTCAAAATGCAATCAATTATTCGGATTTATTCAATTTATTCAAACCTGGAATAAAATAAAGGATTTTTGATATCCTGTGTTACACTAATATGGCACATGATTCTTCCTTCTCAAATACAGGACTTTGGCAAGTCTAACTGTACCTCACTATGGAAATCATTAAATTATTAAACCATGTTTTTGTACATTTTTCTTGTATTTATGCTTGTAAATGTACATATAGTATAATTAGTGTAGCAGCAATACAACTTATTGTATATTAGTATTGTAGAAGTACAGTAGATATTTATTTATAATAATGTGATGCATACCATAAATACTGATTCAAAATCTGAATCTTCTTCATTGCTGGTTCTTATTGAAATCACAATAGGATCTAAACTTTTCATAATATGGTGCTGTTTTGCTTTACACATATCTAACATATTTATTTATTTACATAGAATGTCCCAATGAGCATATTGCTCTAGGTAGGGACTGCCCTTTAGTGAGGCGGTAAGCAAAATACAAAGAATAAAAAAACACATTAACACACACATATATAAAATTTATTTTAATTACATTTTTTTAATGCAATTTGTGTGGGTGTGTGATTAAACTTAATGCAATATTTCAAAAAACACCATAGGGATTTTCTGTTGTCAAATTTTTATTTTTCCCAATGTCTCTTATGATTCCTTTTTTACTGTAATTCATTAGTAAATGAGTGAACTTGAATAACATGTTCTTTCCAAAAGAGAGTTTCCAGAGTCCACTTTTGGTTTAAGTGTTGGTCTAGGTGACTTAGTTGGTTAGGAACTAGCTTGTGGCACATGCTGGGACTATGGCTTGGGCTATCACTAGACCCAGCAGAGGTAAGGGATTGTTCATTAAATGTTATGTTTATATGCACTGTTGATCTCCTATGTTTATCCAGAGCTGTGATCAAATGCGCTACATTTGTGAAACCTATTATCCAGGATGTTTTCGCTGTTGCAAACAAAGAGCATGGCCAGCATAAAGTTTATTTAGTTGGTATGAACCACACATACTTTTCGTAATTGTTTAAAATTAAAATACTTTTTGTAAGGGATCTTATTTTTTCCCCACTGCTCATTGTGATAGAGCTGGTGTAGGCCCTTCCTGTTTGGCAATCACCAGTTTATCCTCGTACTTCAACTGTGAGAATGGTTTGTTCACTAATTTTTTAATTACACATTGTTCGTCCATTTCAAAGAATTAGAGCCGTCAACTGCCTTGGCTTGCTGTACACTATGAACTGAATAATACTAATATATACTAACACTAACACTCAAACTATTAAGCTCTGTTACAAAGTTAAAAATTCATTAACTACAATTAAAAGTGCAACTCGGTCTTTCTGCTTCTAACTCCCTGAGTTATGGAGAATTTTAAACAAAGAAACAAATCATTCATGTCCGTAAAATATTATTTGAGGGTGCATGTTGTGGTGTGAAGATCTCATTTTCAGAAGCCTTCCTTGGCTGATTGCTGTATTCCTCCTCCTGAACTTCTTTCTGACTGTATCATAGTGTAGGGCTGTGGCTTCAAGCACCCAAAGCTCTATTCTCCCCTCAGATCGATAGTTAGAAAACCAGACATATTCCATCTGCAATGAGCTAATTTTCCATGAAGGAAATTGGCTGATATTGCAATTATTATTAATATTACTTACAGTGGCTATCCCAGAAGTACCTCACCTGACGTATAGAAAGCAGTTGTTGTTTCAAACAACAATGGTAAAAAATACCAACTTTAGAAAGCTTAAGTTTAAGTTTGACGATTTTATATTGTTTAGCATTTGTTTGGCAGCCATCATTAGTGAATACTCTCAGTGAATTTGTAAACATGAATAAACTGGTCATTGTTATGTGATATAATACTTTCATTTGAAAGGTCTAGTCCAACTAATATTAAAATTGAGCTAGATTCTACTTTGGGGAAGTGTGCTCCGTCGTTTAAAACAGTGAAATACTGAGTGGCAGAGTTTAAGCCCATCTATATGAGCTGCCAGGAGAACATCGCAGTGGTCAAACAAATGAGGTTACCATTTCAGAAATTGTAAAGAAAATCTACAAAATGGTATTGGATGACCGTTGACTGAAAGTGTGCAAGCTAAGAGACATTGCAGTCATTTCAAACAGTTCTGTACATTGCATACTGACTATTTGAATATGAGAAAGTTGTGTACAAGGTGGGTGCAGCATTTGCTCACAATGGAACAAAAACAGCATCATGAGGATGTTTCAGTTGAGTGTTTGGCAATGCTTCACTGCAATAAAACTGAGTTTTTACGTTGATTCATAACAATGGGTGAAACCTGGGTCCAGCACTTCACATCTGAGATGAGGAACAGTGGATTTGAAAGGGAGAATCGGCTCCAAAGAAGGCGAAGACAATTTCATCTGCATGAAAGGTCATGGTGTCAGTTTTCTGGGATGCATATGGGATAATTTTATTGATTATCTCAAAAAAGGAAAAGTAATCAATGGCGAATATTATGCGAACTTGTTACAGTGTTTGAGTGATGAATTGAGCAAAAATGGCTGCATTTAGAGAAAAAGAAAGCTTTGTTTCATCAACACAATGCACCAATCCACACATCCATTATTGCCATGGCTAAAATCAATGAGTTAAAGTTTGAATTGCCTTCTCATGCATCTACTCATCAGATTCAGCCCCCTCTGATTATTTTCTGTTTCCAAACTTGAAAAAATGGCTTGGTGGTAAAAGATTTGCCAACAATGAAGAGGTGGAGTCTGCAGTTGATGACTATTTTGTAGACCTCGATAGTTCTCATTGTAAACAGGGTATCAAAGTTATTGAACATTGCTGGGAAAAGTGTTTCGAGCTGAAAGGGGACTGTATACAGAAATAGAGATGTTTTACCCCCAAATTTTTGTGCTTTCTTTGTTAGGTCAGGTAGATACTTTTGGGACAGGTCTTGTAATAATTTCTAATTTACTTTAGATATGGGCTTTGGTAACAGCTTTGTTAGCCTACAACATATGCCACTATAATGGTCAAATATTTTAGTTAAAAAGGCCAGGATAAAACAGCATGAAATTATGCAGCATATGAGAGCAGAAGCGAAAAACGAATTTGGAACCAAATTAAAAGAAGAAGAACAAAATTAATAGTCCATTTATTAAGACATCAGAGCACACTGAATATTATAACAGAAGGTATGATAGAAGGAAGAAGTGGCAAAGGAAGAGCAAGATCACAATATATAAAACAAATTATGGAAGATATGAAATGCAGTAAATATGAAGAACTCAAATGGAAAGCAGAGAGAAGATCTGAATGGAGAGTCACTGCAAACCAATCCAAGGATTGAAGACTCCTAACACATGAGTTTTGGGGCTAAAACTGCTATAACTGCTTGATATTCATATTTAGTCAAGTGAAAATCTGTGTCAGACAGCTTTTCCCAACTAGCAATTGATTCCAGGGCTGCAGCATACCACTGCAACACTATTATGAATCAAAACAATTATTTTCCCTCACCCGGAGGTCCCGGGTTCGATTCCCGGCTGGGGTGGGTAATTTTTCTTTAACCAGAATTATTCCCTATCCCTCACAGAGTCTGAAAGTATGTATGTGAGAGTGAATGTCTGTGTGTTTGAGGAAATAAAATGGTTTAAACCCAACGTAAACCTACAGACAGCGAGTTGTTTCTAATTCGAAGCCCCCAATATGACTTTAGATGTTAAAGGGGGGCTATATAAATGAAAAAAAAAATATATATTTTCCCTATATTAATTGGTTTTTAATATTTTCCAGCAGATGTTTATCACTTTAGAAAACGCTTTATGTGGATAGAAATACAAGGGCAGATCAAAAAGTAAGATGCACTTCCATATTATAGCCATTTATTAAACCACCTATACAAAAGCAACAAGCCTATGCCAACATACAATGTAAGTTCACTTTTCCACATAGTCTCCAAGAGACGGTAAACATTTCTCGGAACGGTCAACCAACTTTTCGATTCCGGATGCATAGAAATCTCCTCCAGCGTTTTGTAACCACATGGTGACAACCGCTTTCACCTCCTCATCGTTTCGAAATCGTTATCCACCGAGATCCATTTTGAGCTTACCGAAAAGATGAAAGTCGCATGGCGCTAAATCGGGACTGTATAGAGGATGTTGCCATACCTCCCACTTGATTCGCTGCAGCAGTTCGCACGTTTGGCGGGCTTGTGAGATGTTGCCTTATCGCTCAATCCCCCCCCCCCCCCTGCGCTTCTCTTTAATTGCTTTACGCAACCGGTTCAACGTTTGGCAATATGAGGCCACGTTAATTGTTGTGCCTTTCGCCATAAATTCCACGTGCACCAAACCCTCCACACTGCCATACAAAATGTTCAGCATGCTGGCAATTTCCCTCAGTTTTATGCGCCGATTCTCTCTAATGATCGCATCCACACGGTCAACATTTGCGACGGTACGGAACGTTGACGTTGCGGGCCTGCCTTCGCGATCTTCGTCTGTGATATCCGTGCGTCCTGCTTCAAATTGACACCACTTTACAATTCTTTGCCAGGAAATCCACGCTCTCCATATACAGCAGTGAATATCCGTGCAATTTACCCGTTTGGCCCATAGAAATCGGATTGTTTCTCGCACCTCCAATTTGGAGTGAACATTCAGTTGATACGCCATTGCTTTTAGCCCTCTAGTCACACAAAACACAAGGAACAATCACAGCAACCGCCCTATTTGACGTCTGCACAGTTACTGTCCCTTTCCCCGCTTTGTCCAAGATCACTCGCCAAGGCGTCTCGCTTTGGTGCTTCGTAGCTCAGGGGATCGTGGGTTCGAGTCCCGCCGTGGGCATGGGTGTAATATGTATGTGTGTGTAAAAGAAGAAAAACAGAAATTCAGTAATCATACAGCAATCAAATTAAACAAATTAGGTAAATAAAAGTAGGATATACAGCGCCGGAGTCCCGACCAGACTCCGGAACTGTATTTAAAAAAAAAGAAAAAAAGATTGCAACATACAGCAGGCTCCTGCGGCGAGTTAGTGCAACTAACTTTTTGATCCGCTCTCGTATGATTAATATTGTTCTGAAGCTCTAAATTGATTTTAAGAATCCAAAAACCGTATCTTTGATTTTGTATGTCTATGGTTTTACATATCTGTGTAGACCAAGCAACAATATAGCTTTAGTTTGAAGATTACATTACTTGTGTTTCAGAATTCCTGGTTAGATTTGAAAGAATTCACAGAAAAAATCATTAATCTTGTTTCCTTAAAAGCTCCAAATGCTTAAGGAAAGTAATTTAAATTTAAGTACTTATAAAAATGTTCAAGAAAATAAAACTTATTAGCTTACAAATTATGAAAGTACATGTAGCAAGAACAATAGTTGAGGAGACATTCAAGGGGGGGGGGATGGATAAAAAGCTACTGTAATCTAATTAATGTTATCTTATACCACACATAAAGGTTCAAAATCCTATAATATTTAAGGAGGAAGGTAGCTTTAGCTCTTTAGGCACCGGGTTTTGTTTGTCTCTGCTTATAGAACTTAAACTAAAAGAAAGGAAGATATCTGCATCAAATGAGATTTATAAAAAATATAAGGATATACTAAGATGCTCATGATCTATCAGATTTCAAAAAAATAAGTGTTAAAAATATGCAAATTCTTCTCAAGCTCATTGTATTCTAACATATTGTGATTTGTGAAAATTCGGTTGCCATACCAGCAGAGGGAGTGTTTGAATATGAAATTTCATATTTTACCAGTCTTTAAATTAGCCTAGACCTTATAAAATGTAATATATAAGCTATGAGTATTTCCCAAATAAGCTCAGATTTTTTAAGTGATATTAGGTTGAAATTAGACAGTAGTTTTCAATAGGAGTAAATATAGAGCTACTTTAATGCTACATAGCTTCACAATTATTAGACATTAGAAAATACAGTTTCCATTACATCAAATCCTAAAGATCTGCACTTTTTTAAGAAAAAAAGTGTTCAAGTGCTGGACTGTTCAGCATTCTGCCTTTTTAATTTAGAGATTTTGGGTTTGTTCCCCAATTGGAGCAGGGAATTTTCTTTAAATAGAATCATTCTTTATCCTCTGCAGAGTATGGAAGCATGAAGTTGAGAGTGAATGTGTGTTTAATAGCAAAAAGTATTAAAAACCAATGTTAAGATAACTTACAGTTCAATAAATAATAACACTATTGTTTTTTCTCAAGTCAAAACCCCAGGTATAACCTTAAATTTAAAGGGGTTTATACAAGCAAAATAATTAAATAAAGTGTAAAAACATCCAGTATTATTCTGAAGGATGTAGGATCTATTTCTTTTGTTTCTTTCCCTATAGTTTATCTTTCCCCCAAATTAACTAAGCCTCTGATACATTTAATGTCAACAAAAATAGTGACAAGAAATAAGATTGGGAAAAGAAGAGAGAAAATATTTGGTTTAAAAAAAAAGTTTCAGGCTATGAATGCAGCTACTGACCCATACCTCAGTTAACAAGACCTACAGATAGAGGAGTTAATTCTTTTTCTTCCTCTTTTTAACTAGAGAGAAATATGTTAACAGATATAATTGCTCTTATTTATACAGATTTATTCTTGAAGCATTCATAAACTGAAGGAAGAGTAGTAATCCTATTTTATTTACAATAGGTGCCTTTTATTGTGACATTGAGACATGGAGTCATGCAATATTTACCTACCACCCTCCAATGTGGTGACGAACTGGGCAGGAGAAGCAGGGCCAGAGCCCACTTGGTTGAATGCTCTCACTGTCACCTCATAACGGGTGTAATGGCGTAGGCCTGTAAGGGCTACCTCCAGGCGCCTTCCACGTACTGTCCGCAGCTGCTGTTGTCCCCCAACTCCACTTCCTGGAGCTTCCCGGTATCCAACTTGGTAACCAAGGATCTCCCCATTAGAATAGCTCAACAACGGTGGCTGCAGCATAAATTAAATATAATTTGCAACTTATTAAAAGAAACTATACTGCTTTAAAACACTGAATTCCATAACTGCAAATTTACAAAGGTGCTGCCTCATTAAACTTGGAAAAAGCAACATATTTTATTGTGCTTAGCAATATATATATATATATATATATATATATATATATATATATATATATATATATATATATATATATATATACAGGTGTTAATGAACTATACTGAAATGTTTTCACAGAATATGTAGATTACTTAAATAAATAATTTGAGATAGGAGACTTATAGCCTGTTTATTGAAATTTTGTAGCAATGGCTGTCAGTTTCTAAAGTGTCAGTACATCACAGGCTAATTTATCATTCATTCGAGAGCATTGCATGAACAACGAAGGCACATATTACAGCGTACCTCTCTAGCGTAGTGGTTATGATACTGGCTTTCAAGTGAAAGATAGTTTCTGAGTTCGGGTTCAAGATTTTACAGATTTTTGTGACATTAAATCTTGAGAACGCTAGTAACGAGCTGCTAAAAATCAATATTTCTATACTCGGGCAGCAGTTTTAAAGACATTCTAAGCCATTTTTTCAACCTGCTTTGCTTTAACACCGACTTATCATCACCCGCACGTTTAACGCTATGCAGTTGCATTATGTTTATTCAGGGACCATGCATTGCCGATCTCAAATTACCTATATCAATCACGTGCACAACCTTGCAAATTATTTCGGGTAGTTCATTAACACCCTGTATATGCTTTATACACATTAAAAGCATCTAGATGCAAAGCTACCAAGTTCACTTTTTGATGTTCTTCACAGCTGTATGTGGGTTATTAGTTTATTAGACCCAATAGAGGTAAAACATTTTTTTCAAAGTGAAATGAATATTCAAATTTGACAAAAACATATACTAAAGTTTATTGGTGGATGCTCCAGTATTGGCTGTTTTACAATGTCTTGTAGCTTAACACAGCCAATACCGGCAGCAGTCACCAATATATTAGATAATGGCCATGGAAGTCTACAAACTTACATATATATATATATATATATATATATATATATATATATATATATATATATATATATAGACCCCTTTTAACATCTAAGGTCATATCAGGGGCTCTGCACTTAGAACAACTCGTCTGTAGGTTTATTTCATTTTATTTTCCTTAAACACACACACACATTCACTCTCACATACATACTTCCAGACTATGTGGGGGATAGGGAATAATTCTGGCTAAAGAAAAATTCCCCAGCCCAGCTGGGAATCGAACCCGGGACCTCCAGGTGAGAAGTTAGCTTGTTGACTACTCCACCACGGAGGCAGTCACTAAATTATTGTTCAGGATGTAGCACTAACATGTGTTCTCAAAAGGAGTTCTACAAAAGAGAAACAGATTAAAAACACTACTTGAATAGGCTTCTGGTTGCTATAAAAGTGAAAAACAAAAACTAGCAGTTGTAGACTATCCACTGGTAAAGCACTTTGGAATCAAATGACAAGAAGTGGAAAACCTCAAATTCTACAAGGATCTCTGCATTTTTATATGAAACTCTGATACTTGCAATGGAATTACTCTGCCATTAATGGAAGAGATGTCATGCCTTAAAAAAAAAAAGTTTTAATCAGAATAAAGCTGACAAAAATCTAATGGTGAACCATAGATCATTTGCACAAGCTTCTCTATATAAATAAAATCGGTGAAATTATGCTCAAATTAGTTAGGTTCATGGAGCTTAAATTACTCAATATTCTTTTTCTCAGGATAAGCAAAAACAAAAGCTAACCAACAAGCAAAAACCTTAACAGAATAACTAATATTTCACCCTAACCAAGATTCAACTCAGGACCTCTTGAATGTGAGGCAGAGACTCTGCCCCCTCATTGTAGAGGTGGGAAAATAAATCTTGTGCTATTTTTAAAAAACACAACATTGCTAATCAGTACTTCAGTTTTTGGACTAGGCAACCTCATCATTTACAATAAAGGATACAGTTAGCTTTATGTTGCAAACTAATTCCCAAGTGCAAAATTAAACAATTTACTATGAAATTTACACCTTTTACTATATTTTAAGTTATGTGAATCCTAAATATATATTATTTGTGTAACACACTTATTGTGAAAGCAAATTGGAAAGCACAGATATGCTTTGCTTTCCTGAAATTTTTGTTAAAGCAAACTTGATTTTGCATCTAGATGCTTAAATTATACAGGTTTTAAGCCATAAATATTATAAACAGAAACAGTTGTTAAACTTAATATGCTTTTTAGTACATCTCTTTAAATAGCTTCTTGTTGGACTGTGCACAAGCCAGAAATTAATATTTTTGTGGCCTAAGCTACTTCATTATCACGACAAACTTTAATCAACACAAAACTCTCCTGATTCAATGTTTCTGTCTTGGATTGGAATTTGCTCAAGATTAACACTCATATTTTGACAAAGCTAGATAAAACATTTGTTAAATAAAGCTTCATATTTTTAATTGCTTTCATACAAAATATATGTTCATATTTGGTCTATAAACATGAAAATAATTACCATTTAATGCATTGCATTCATATAACTTTCTCCAGTTACTTTTCTATGAACTATTACTAAAACAGCTTGTTCTTCTAACTAATTCTTGAGTTAACTGAAATAAACCTTCACTACACATTCTTTGTAAGTGTAAAAGGAATACAGTATGCAAAACCAATAATCAGATTTATAAAAAGTGGATTGCTATATGATGTTCTGAAATTTCATACTCTTCATATTACTACAAGAAAATGTGAATAATGGGCTATCACTTGAAAATAATGTATTTTAAAATTCAAAACCAATAATAAAGATTATCTCAAAAATAGTTAACACCACAAGAATTTTATGTGACATAAAATGTTGGCTATAATGAACTCTGCAGTTTTTGTAGAGTAGGTTTATTCTTAATAAAGTATTGGTTTACTAGTCATATAAAATTCACTCCAAATGAAGAAGTTGTCACAGTTTACTCACATGAAATTCAAGATTTACATTTTATTTGTCATGAAAATATCTTAAATATTAGATATTCTAATAAAAATTATTACAGACGTTTTTGAGAAAATCAAAAATCCAAACATTTTTTCCATGTAAAGGCTAGTTTGGGGAAGAAGGGAAAATTTTTCTTGAAAATCTGTATGTCACATCCTTGAAAGATGCTGAACATAAATGCCAACTTTGGCATATTAACATTGAGTTGCAATAGTGACACTCACCTTAATTAAAATGTAAAATCCCAAAACATATGTGTCAAGGATGTTTGTCTTGATCTTGAAGTCCACAAAAAATATATATCCCTTGAAGTCTCAATATAATATTTTATATGCAGAGCAACACTTCCTTTATTTATTTCCTCTAGTTAGGTAGTGAAGTAAGTAAAATTTTATAATTTTATATCTAGTTTCAATATTTACTGTTTCTTTTCTTTGGTTATTAACATGTTATTGCATAACATAGAGTAACAAATAAACAATCTTTTATAAAAATAAAATAAAAATTTCTGAAATAGAATTTAGAATATCTAACATACAACTTTAAATTGCTCATTTAATATAGAGCCTTTACATCACTTGTTGTATGCAAAAGTTTTCTGGTCTTGTCTTATTTAAAACACATTTCTGCCATAGCTTTGGATGACTTCACCCTTGGTTATCGTGCTTTTTGTGTCATTTTAGAGCCAATTCATAATGCCTGCACCCTTCATCATACAATACAGTCTCATAACAGCTATAGTTTCAAATTCTTCTGGTTCTAAAAACATTTTCTCATAAGCAGTATACGCTCTATAAGCCAAGGCTTCATAGGAACATGTCCTTTGAAAAATGCAGTTATTGACCTCAGCTGAAATCAATGATTTTTTTTTAACAGCTTAGATGAACATTCTAGTTTATATTTGGTTACTTACCTTCCATTTCACAATAACAGATTCAGGACTTGTTGCTTCCACAGACACATCAATTGGAGGTCCACTTGGTGCTGAAAGGTAAAACATATAATAAAAATGACTACATTTTCAGTAAAAACAAGGAAAGAAATGCAGCTGTTGGGAGTTGATTTCTGTGTAGATAACTATATAGCATGAAGTAGTAGTGCTTTTCATAATGTTGAAAATCTCTGAGTATGGGTGTTTGGGTTATTAATGACGTCAGAAATGGTTGGAGAGTACTAGATTTCACAGCTTCCAGAGCACTACAGAGTGTAATATAAAACTTAATGTTGAACTATCACCAGTTCATGTTTAAATAAAAATCATAAGAGGGAACAAAATATGGTGATGGGTGTAGGGAAAAAATATGTTGTGTAGCCACAGCTGTTGTATGTATTTTTATGTAAACATAATCTTAAAAGGTTATCTGGTTCGTTCATATGTTTTGATTGTCAATCACTCTGCACATACAAGGTAGTTAGAGGGTGTAGTATTTTAAAGCATTCAGACATTGCTAAATACTGTTGCACAAGGAAACCTGCACTCAGAACAACTGGCCTTCTGATCCTCATCTCGCAATTCAAAACTGGCTTAGACTGGTTTTTAAGTGTGCTGCACTTGGGAAATCACAGATAAAAATGAACACTCAATATGTTTATATAAGAGATAAGCTCCAACTGGTGTTGTTTACAGCGTGTCATAGTGTTGACTAGATTAATTATTGATGGATGTACCTGATGTTGTTTCTTGATGCTGTCTGGGTCATTCTGGTAGATGTTATATGTATGGGAACTTGCATTGATCCTCAGCTGCTTCGTCAGTGGACCTAACAGTGAGATCTGTCAAGGGATGAGTGTATATTCAGAAAGAAATTACAACACGTCAAAACTCCCCCTATTAAATGATTTATTCATACTTGTTGCCTGATTAATACTGTACCGTAGATAAATACAAGATTTAAAATGAAATCATCTTAATGTACGTGGTTTTTCTTACTACTATAATTCAATTCATATAGTGAAAATTAGCTCACAGCAATTTTGCATCTTCTCCACTTTCCATTCTTTATAGTTGCAGCACTTGCAATACTTGTTACACTTTTCTTTACAGACTGTGAATTTCTTCACTGTTTGAAAATCTGTGCAGTTTCAGTATTCTTGCAAACGTGAAGTCAGCACTAAATCTGACACCAAACTGATCCCTTGAACCCTAAATACAATCACTTTTATAGTCTCCTCCAAACAACATAGCAAAAACTTGTACTTTATTCTGATTGTCTGTATTTTATTGTGAAGTTTAGTTTAAGACGTAGTTGTAACATGATACACCCCTATTGAATGGCTGAAGCCAGTCACAGTGTTGTGAAGCAGTGGAAATATGTCCAGATTTCTAATTTTTTGTGGGAGGCCTGGAAGTTTCCTTGTGTGTTATTTGCGCACATTCATTAAAAAGGAGTCTTCAAGTGAGAAGATAAAATAACCTCCCTTGAACCACTACCACTAGTAGTTCCAATCATTGCATAATTTCTAGTACAATCAAAGCCTTAATCTACATAATACATATATAAATTGTCTTTAATTACTCATTATGCCATTATAAGACTTAATATTATTATGTATGTATTTATGTTCTTACTGATTAATAAAAATGACTGTAAACAGCATATAAATACTGCCTCAAAGCATAGTGAGGAACAAATTGCTGTTTTTCAGACTTTTCAGTGTTAAATGAATGTTGAGTTTTTTTTTTGTTTTTTTTTGTAATTTTTTAGCTTTTACTACATACGACACCACAGGAAGTGACACTGATGATACATGTAATGAAGATAGAGATTGGATGGAATGTGATGGGGGGCAGGGAAACAGGAGAACCTGGATAAAATCTGCCCCTATGCTGATTTGTCTATCACAAATCCCACATGCGGTCGCTAGGATTGAGCCTGGGCTGCCTTTGTTGAATCTTCAGTGATGACAACTATATGAATATAAAAGATGCACAGCTCATGTTCTAAGTATTGCAAGACAGGATTTTTGAACAACCATGATTAGAAAATAATATTCTGTCTAATTAATTATAACTTTGGCACCTATCTTTTTTAAAATATTTATCTGAGTGTTACTGTTCTCAGTTCAGGCACGTGAGGTATATGTACCACATTTGGCAGCCCTGGTAGGAGGGGCAAACATATGATTTCCAGGAGCCTTCACTTATTTCCACTTATCTTAACTATAAATTTTCTCTTGTATTTTTAAGAAAAGTCTAGCAGGTTCTGAAGAAAATTAAAGTAGTTACTGAGCTTGGGATGTAATATTATAGAAAAGAACAACTTCAGTTGTTTTTCCCTTCAGTGTTCTTGGTAGCTATTGAACATATCTGTTGGCATCAACGTTATTACTGGTTCACATTAAATAACACAAATGCAAATTAAGTATCTAAATATCATACATTAAAGCTATACTTAGTCTTTTATTTATTATAAATTGTAACAATGCAGCATAATAAATGGTATTATTTCTTACCCTCCTGAAGCGTAAGAGCTAATGTTGGTTCACTGGGTGGGCCTGCTCCAACTTCATTCACTGCTAATAGACGGATCCTGTAGGATGTAGCTGGACGAAGTGCTCCTAGGCGAGCTTTACGCACACTGCCTCCTACAGTAACATTGTTCCAAGTTGGTGATAATTCAGATTCTATGGAATCATCTTCACGTCTGAACTGAACCACATAATGAGAGATAGGAGCATGGCCAGAATATGGTGCTCCCCATGTCACAGACACCCATCTTGAACCCACTTCTTGAACCTCTACACGTCCAGGAGCCTCAGGAGGTTCTAATAAGAAAGAATATTTAAGTATTACCTATCTCTGTCACTTAGATATACCTGAATCAACAACACTAGTTTTGAGATTTAATTATGTAGATAGAATTCTCAAGAATTTTTTCCTTTGTTCACATTCATTAACATTTAATCTGACTAATCCACTTTTAGTATATCACTTTACTCTCAGTGAATAAAATGGAAAGAAACTGAGAATTTCAATCATTCAGGGCTATAAATTTCATTATTTTATGATTTTTCACTTCTAACACTATTTGGACAAAATTATTATCCATTGAAAGAGACACAGCATTTTTAATGCTTTATTAAATGCTTTTAATGAAGTCAAAGTGTGCTTTTGTTAGTAATGCAATCTCTTTAACTATCATATAACTGGATCAATAAAGCCATCATAACTTCCTCAAAAAACTTTCTCTTTTTTATAAATATTTCCAGAAGATGATGAAAGTGACTGAGTTTCAATTCTTGGCCAAAGCTATGATTAGAGTACAAATTTTATTTTTCTAGTACTTTGAGCATGTAGGGATACTTTATTTCTTCTAAACTTTCCATGTTTTATTTCAGCTGCTATGTTAAACATCTAATGGAATCCTAACCAAGCTTTTATTTATTGTAGATAAATTATTCATGAATTTGTCACTATATGAATAATATGTGCTTATTTTATCCTTTGAGAACAACGTGGATTAATTGGTGGAATGATTGGCAGGGGAAACCAGAGGATCCAGAGAAAACCCATCCAGATGCTGTATTGTCCACCACAAATCCCACATGTGGGCACCTGGGATCAAACCCGGGTTGCCTAGGTGGGAAGCTAATAGTCAAATCACTCTGCCAAGGCACTGCCCTCATTGATAAATAAGGTATAAAAAAATCTATTATTGTAAGTCATTTCTGAATGCCCCTCATTGAAGAATATATAGAGGAAGATATTTAAAGAGGAATACATATATCCCTTCTAGTGCTTAGAAATTAATTTGCTTGATTAATGTAGACATATATCTTTTATTACTTGATTAATTTTATCTCTCAGTATTGTGAACATAATTGATTTAATTTAACTGTACCTTTTTAATACCAGAAGTTTAAAATACTTACCTTTTACTGTGAGATACACAATCATCTCATCTTGTCCATAATCATTTGATGCAGAACAACGATACGGTCCAGCATCTCGTCTTGAGAGTGACTCAAGATGTAGCTCCGAGGTAAGTCCAGTGGGAGTGTGACGTTCAGTAACTTGCTGAGATAAGGTACGATGACCAGCAGACCAAGTGACATGAAGCGGAGAATCTCCTTCTGCTTCACATACTAGCACCACTGCTTCACCAGCTACTCCACTTTGATTAACAGCACGAGAACGGAAATGTGCTGGCACTAAGACATTAAGAATAAAAGGAAAGCATATAAAAATAATGTCTTAGAGAAAAATGTTACTAATTAAATTAAATTCTAAAAAGTGGGATATTAATTTATAGCCACTATTAAAGACTGATGTAAGTATTTTAAATATTTGTTAGATAGTTTTTTCATAAAGGTAATGTAATATAGTAAATAAAGTCAAATGTAGTTGACTATGTAGTATGCATACTTTTGGAAATTATGACAAGAGTAAAACTTGAAAGTGTAAATATGTGATAAGATATAATCAAAATTGTTTGTGAAAATAAATATCACATTATAGTCAGTGATACACAAGTGCACTTACAGTGAAAATATAGCAAATGTGAGTTCTAATCAGTAAATCTATATTTATTGCTGTTTAAGTAGAAAGGGGTAATACAGATGAAATTTATTAATTTAATAACTATTGTAAAAGATCAATTAACTGTGATTATTAAATTGAATACTTTTTTTTAACTCCTTATTTTATTTGTTTACAATTTATTATAAAAATAATACCTATTTTAGTAAGAATTTTAGGGTTATGATTGGGAAGTGTAATATTTAAATATAGATTAAATTATTGTTATAATTATTAGTACTATAATATAGTGTAAATCCAGCAACTGAAAGTGACAATTTACCTATATATTCATGAAGTGTTTTTGTGGACATCCTGGCTGTTCCTATGCTATATATATATATATTGCAAGCCAACCCTTTTGCTTTAATTAAGGAGGGAATACAGAAAAGGCAAAAGTTCCTAAGACATGTTCTGCAAACCAAAATTTGACAACACCCTTTTGTAATTTATTGGGTTATGTATATACTCACCATTCACTCTTAGGAAGATGACCTTACTGAGGCCAGAACCAATACCATTGCTAGCCTGGCAGGTGTAGTGTCCTTCATGAGAAGGATCAACAGCTCGAATTAGTACAGATCCATTGCTTGAAATGATGAGGCGAGGACCAGATTCCAATTTTACGTAATCACCTGGCTGATCAACTAGAACACAATAAGTAACAAGATTTGAAATGCATGACTTTCTTCAGCATTTAGTGCATTGATTGGAATAAAGCTTTTAAGTAATATATTTTAGTTTTAGAAGAAAAAGACAAGGAAGAAGAAGGCAAAAGGATGATGATGGTGGGAATGCTGCTGATGGTAATGATTTTGAGCCTATATTTTGTTCATTATATACTCTAGGGATATTTACAGATGCTATTCATGTAACTAGTTTTCTTTTTTTGTTTTTCTTTGGCAGCAGCCTTAACAGCCCACAACTATCCATCTGCCAACTTCACACATAGTAGAGGAAGACAATCATCCATTTAATATAGAGAGATAATATGGTCATTCACACTTACACTCTCAAAGAGACAATTCTAACACAGTGAGATCCATATAAATTTGAACCATTTTAATAGGCCATAATTTCTCTCTGAAAGCTCGTAGAAATGTGAAATTTGTTTTAATGATTTCAGTGGCTCTGGGAGAATTGACAATAATCATAGCAACAATCGATCAAAGTCATCTGTTGACTATATTGATGATTTTGATGGAAATTACAAGCATTTTCATGGCTTGGTAGACAGTTGCAGCTCTTGGCATGTGCATATGAATAGCCTGATGCCTAGCTCAATCAACACAACAATTTGTTTGGAGAGTTCACTAGCCTTCTTCGAACATTTGTAATAAGTCTCTGCACTCAATGGTGATCTATGTTTTTCACTCTTATTAATGAGTATACCCGTTGTATCCAGCTTTCTTACTAGCCATAAAATTGTTGCCTTTGTCGGAACATCCTGAGCATTAAATACTCTTAGAAATTTCCATTGTGTCATTGCTAAGGAATTTGTCTTCCAATGAAAACATGCTCTCGAAGTGAGTACTGCATGTTGCTGTTATGGCTGTAAATAAAAGACTGTCTACAATGCCCTGAAAATGCTCATAATTTCCATTGAAATCATCAATATAGTCGAACAGATGACATTGATGGATTGTTGCTATGATTGTTGTCGATTCTCCCTGAGCCACTGAGATCATTAAAAGACATTTCACATTTCTATGAGCTTTCAGAGAGAAATAATGGCAAATTAAAATGGCTCAGGATTATATGGATCGCACTGCACAAGCAACATGAAACCACATTTATTTTTGCCCAAAGGAAGCATGTGCTAATAAAGACAGAATGCAATGCACATATCTATAAGGGAGAAATGATTCCTGAAGAGTGATTCATTATATAGTAACACTTTTGATGTATTTTGACAGTTCTTTTCTCTTGCATAATTTAAAGATCTCCTAAACTTTCAATAGATCTTGAAACTACTGCACTTAATGTGCCAAAGAAGTCTACATGTGTGTACTGGAATTAGGATTTAAACATAAATAGTAATATTAATTTACTTATACTTTCTCTACCACATACTATGAACATAGTAAGCAGAGAAAGTATTGTAATCCGCCCAAAAATTTGATGTCAAGATTTCACCAGATTTATTGAAAAATAATAAATAAATTTAAAAAAGGGTTTTAAAAATAGGTATGTGTGTATGGTGTGCGTCTGCACGTGTGCGCACACAACATAATAACTCAAAAATGAAAATATTTCATTCAAACTTGGTATTTAAGTTGAGTGTCTTTCACGATGTGACACAAAGATTTTAATGAAAATTCCCCCCACCCCAACTACCCATTACATGGAAAATTTTGATTTTCTCAAAAATGGCTATAATAATTTTTATTAAAATGCCGTATTTTTAAGTTATTTTATCACAAATAGAATGTAGGTATTTCTTGAATTTTTCAGGAATAGCCACTGAAGCCCTCTTCATTCTGGATGAGTTTCGCAGAACTGTAAATCATAAGAGATAGGCAAAAACTTGCTATACAAAAACATAGATCTCATTAAAATGCTAAATTTATGTCATGTAAATTTCTCTTGTGGAGGTAACTATTTTTGGGATATTTCTTATTATTGGTTCTAAAAATTCCAATACTTATACTTTTCTCAAATGGGAAGCTGCAATTCAGTTTTTTCATTCTGGTTCATATTAGAGAAAGGAATTTTATTTACATCACATAAGGGAACAGCTTTTAAAAACATTTACCTATCACTTAGCCTAGTGCATTTACCTTATTTTTCTTTTATTTTGAAGAAACTAAGTAATGAAACTATTTATCTAATGTTATGTTAATTAGAATGAAGTAGAAAGAAGAATAAGCTTTTGTAAGAATAGATTGTACAGCATAAGTAGAGAAAATTATGTGAATGTACCACATCAGATTTTTAGTATTCGATATTCTCTCATTTAATTGATTAATCTTAATAGCTGCAAGGATGACTACACTTTCTATTCATCATCGTTTCATGGTCTTGGATTTTAAAGTTGAAGTAAAAACTGTATTATTCATGAATACACACTTCAGAAACACATTTGTATAGGTTTAGAAATATATCAGGTGTTGTTCTTTCTTTTATAATTTTTTAAAACAATATATTTTTTTAAAATATAATGATTTATGTTATTTAAAAGCAATATTTTTTATTTCTGCAATAATATTTTAATTTCAGACTAATTGATCTTTGTTGAGGAAAATGAGCTGAAGTTCTATTTTACAATATCATCTAATTTAAAATACAATGCCACTGTTTTCAGCCATTTATCTATGTATTTCTTATGGCTGGCCTTACAAATTCATGAAACAAGTAAATACATGTACAATTTGCCTCCTGTGAGTTAGGAGATCGTGCAATGTGATAATACTATGTACAAAAAATATAAACCTTTCTCTTTCATCCAGGTTATGGCTGGTGTAGGAAATCCACTGGCCTGGCAATGCAATGCAACTGGATGCTGATAAAGTACAGAAACGTCTTGTGGTTCTAGGAGCCATGATGGAGCAACTGAAAAAAAAAAAAATACAGTAGGAATGAAGGACTTGAAAGGAATTTAAAATTTAAACAGGAACAGAATTGCAGTAACTATGCAATAAATAATGCAATTTTTATCAAATATGCTTTAATCATATTAATTATGAAAACAATACAATTAGTCCTCAAAATAAAGACAGTTTGATTCAATAGTTCTTAAGCTACTTTTAGGTGGTGCTACAATTCCATGACAGTCCATTTTTTTTATGCAAAGATTTTCGGATACTGCCTTTGACTTCTTTAATGTTCTGGAAGCTTTCCTCCCATAGAAAATTAGCCATGGATATGAACAAACAGTAATCATAAAGCTCTCTGCGTTACCATAACATCCAATTATTTGAGTTACCTATCAGCATAAATGCTGTGATTTCCAGTTTACAAGATGCAAGAGAATGTTCAAAATGAAAATATTGGAAAGGCACAATATAAGCTCCATTTAATCTTATGACCTCGAAACTGTTGACATCCACTCCTACTCATTGATTGCTAGTCCTCAGCAAGAGGTAACGCATGATAAACTTGCTACATAGTATTGACGTCATAGTGGACAAACGACTGGTGGCAAAGATTGAATAAATCTGAAGAGGGAAAGAGAAGGACTCATTCTGGGTAATTATGGAGTCACTTGTGAAATTACCAGTGCCTCACATGGGGAGTACTTGTATTGCAGTTTTGATGCTCTTATTGCTTTCATTGCAATAAGAAAACATATAATATGAAAATATATTACATCAATAATGATATGTAACAATAAATAAACATTATGCTTTATGAAAGCCTCTCCCCATTTTTTTATGCCAATACCCAAATAAAATAATGTCTCTCTCTCTCTCCAAACTGTTGTTTAATGAAGTTGTTGCAATAATGATTTCCCTTGTGATTTTCAGTGTGAATAATAATTTTTTTTATTATAGATGGATGTGATTCTGTAGATTCATGGACCAAGTCAAACACATGTTATATAATTCCATTATGCAGTACAATGTTTTCTTAACCACAACATAACAAGAGAATTATGTGTCTGTGTAGACTATAAATAACCCTTTAAATTGAAAAATCATATTTATCTTGTCTGAATACAGATTTCATCACATCTTTATGATTCAATTGGAGATCGACTAGACAATACATTAATCCCATTTGTTTGCTGTAATGACTTAGACTTAAATAATCACATGGCGGTAAAAAACAAAAGTTGATTTTTGTATAATTTAGTTTGACAGCATAAACTATATGAATCACTTGTTTTTTTCATTAAATTTATTTAGATCAATGTTGGTGTATGTTATGGTAGCAGTCTGTACACCAAGCAGGTGAGCTAATTATAAATTAACTGTATTATAGTGAGCCCCTCTCTCAGATTCTAGTTCTCTTGGCCTTGCATATACAAGAATAAATATTGAGTGTGCAACTAAAATACAGTATATATAAACATATCTTTCATGCTCAGAATATACTAAAAGATATATAAAAATACTCCAATTAATATGAATGAATTTTGGCTTATAAATTCAAATACCTCTGACAACAAGCTTTGCTGTGTAATTTGCTACAGCTGCTGCATTGCTAGCTATACATGTGTAGTGGCCTGAGTGACGAGCAGCTAGGTCACCAAATAATAAACTGGAAACAAACTGATGTTGTTGTTCATGAACATCAGCCTCCTGAGGCAGTGGTCCACCATCCTTGCGCCATGTTATTGCAATTGGAAAATCTCCTGAAATTATGCTACAGGATACTTGAGCGCGCATTCCTTCTTGGAGATTGGTAGGAAATTGAAATGGAGCAATTTGTGGTGGTTCTGAAAAAAGAGAAAGGAAAGAAAAGAATGGTTTAATTACTTTTTCATATGTTTGCATATTTTCTTACCTGAGAGCACACTAACAAAACAAAAAAGAGTATAAGTTTTGTGCAAGCTTCACTTTGGTTTTTATTTGTTTTTGCAGGCTCGAAATCAAGAAATATTAATTGCTTATGCTAATTTTCAATAAAGAGTGTAGCATGTAAAAGTTGTGTAATGTTCAGAAAAATGTTTAAAGATCAAGAATAAATTAATAAGATGAGTGAATTTTTCAGTGAAGTTAAGAAAATATTGTTACATTTTCAGGTAATAATAAAACAAATTTGGATTAGTATAAACATTTACAGATAATGATAAATTAAAGGAGGTGAAAATAAAACAACAATAACAACAATAGTGATGATAATAATAATAATAATAATAACAACAACAATAATAATAATTAATAAATAAATAAATAATAATAAAGGAATAAGGTAATAAATATGCTGGTTTTAGGCAATAAGCATTGCATGAATATTCTAAATAATCATAAATATTTGATTTGTTGGGTTATTTGTTTTAAATTTTATTTTATACTTTTAGTAAATCCATTACTTAAGTGCATAGATGCTCAAATCTGAGATCACTTAATACTTTCGAGCTGCAAAAAGATCACAAATATTCCTTGGGGCACTCAGTCAGTAGAGCATCTGCCTGCTATGTGAAGGATCCCAAGTTCAATTCCTTGCTAGGGGATGGAAATTTTCCTCTAGCCAGAATTATTCCCAGAGTATGGAAGTATGATTGTGCATGCATTCGTGCATTTTTTCTAATGAATAAAATTAAAGAAAATTAGAATCCCAATACATAAGATAACACCACTACCGATAGGCAATGTATTTTAAAGGGACCATGTAGTTAAGGTGGGGTATAATCTGACAAAAAGTACCCTTACAAGTGGAATGAGATATTGGAACATTTGGATACAGAAGTCTTCTAATACCCATTACTACATGATGTTGCTTTTGTAAGAAATTTGTGCAAGTGCATTTTTTTTTTAAAATTTAAAGATACAAATATTATTCTTTTAATTTTCTGGCACCATACTCAGATTTATGCTATATTTTCATTTATTTATCATTTCTAATTAAATGCAACATAATCCAAAGATAAAAAGAGCAAAGCATGCTAACTTACTCATGACATCAAGATATAGCTTCCCATGTGCAGTTTGACCCTGTTGATTGCTTACTGCACACTGATATTCACCCCGGTCTGAAGAACCTTCCACTTGCCGAATGAGTAATGTACCATTAGAGAAGACTCGGTGCCGAAGATGTGATGGTAAAATGTCTCCTCCTCTCTGCCATGTCACACTTGATATTGGAAATCCTGCCACAGGACATCGCAGATACACATCCAATCCTGCCACTACAGTCAGGTTTTGTGGTAATCTTGCAGAGGGTGGTCCTAGATGCACAAACAAACACAGGATGTTGTCACACATAGTCACATTATTGCTCAACTATTTTGTTTTGATTTTTTCTACCTTGTATGGATATCTTTTTTGCATTTTCATTCCATTGTGGATTTTACAAAAATTAAAGTTAATTCAAGATCTTCTCGGGCTTCTAGCCAGGTAAAAACTTGGCTTGACACCAACGTTTCGAAGAAGTGCATCTTCCTCGTCTTCAGGGTGAACTCCCTGAAGACGAGGAAGATGCACTTCTTCGAAACGTTGGTGTCAAGCCAAGTTTTTACCTGGCTAGAAGCCCGAGAAGATCTTGAATTAACACGTCGCCAGGAAAGCTATAGTTCTTATTTTAAAAATTAAAGTTATTCGAATAGAATTAATATTACTTTATTACTTATTGTAGATCAAAGCTGGTAAGTGTGAAATACTCTACCCTTACAATCACCCCTTCCAGTTCCCTTTTACTTAGCAGGAGACTGCCATAGGACTAATATCCAAATCAACCTGTTTTGTCTCTACCCGGCTGTTGAAAGAAAGTAGTGGGGACAAGAGGTAGGATACGTTTAAACCTACTGTGCCTTACTTCCCTCTTCTGTGGTAGATAATTTCAGAAAATGGGTGTTTATTTTCATGCTGTACCAATTTTCATTCTTCAATCATAACAGCTTTAATATCTATATTTTTGACAATTTTCTGTAAAGGTGTTATTTATTTTTGTTTCTCACCTTTTGTAGCATTCTGAAACATCTCTTAATAATTAGATTTTATTATTTGAATATACACACATGAGCTTCACAAAACTTTTGCTAGCTTCACAGCCTCCAGTTAATTAAGTTATAAGTAGATTTGATCATTTTGTATAACAGAAATTTGAATCAGATTTGAAATATGGAAACAGAAAAGAATGCTTATAACAGTATAGTTTTTAATTATCCTCTAACAAGCTAACACTTTCCTTTATAGAGTAATGTTGAACTTTATATTAAATTTTATATTAGATTATCACACCATTTATATTTATGTGTGTATACATAATGCAATTAACAAACTTTAAGTAGTGGTGTAGTGGTTAGCTTGGTTTTTTCATTATTTCATATAAATGATTTTATAAATTTATATGTATATTAGAATAATTTTAGATTTTTTAGTTAAAATATCAATATATTTAGTTCATTTGTGATTACCTAAGGCTCATGTTGAAGCTTCTGTTTCAGGATCTATAATTTTAGCAGGTGTTTTACTTGAATATGGTAACCACTACCATGTTCAAAGTTGTGAGTTCAAGCCCGGTGGAGGGTAATGGATTTTTTTCAGATGTAAAAATCCTTAGCATGGCTTCCTTTGGAAGGGAAGTAAACCGTTGGTCCTATGTTGTTGATTTATGGCACATAAAAGAACTGGAGCCTGATAAAGAGGCCTCTGAGCAAAATAATGCAGCCTTTCATGCCCAATATAAAATGGGATGCTGAGAACCACAGTATTTAAAAAGTGTTCACAAATAAATAAATAAAACTGCATTTTCATTTTAGCAAACTTAAAATTAACTCAAAATTACAGTCAAGTAGATCCAGAAATACAGAAGGAACACAAGGTATATTTATATAGCTCCTTTCTACTGCTTGGCATAGCATGGAAGCCCAGGCATTATACAAACATGTGGACAAGAATAAGTGACTCATTCGGTTGTCTGTTGGTGTTTAAAGGCTCCTCTTTTTCTGTTTACCTAAATTGCTGAGGTAAACCTCTCAATAGTTTAAAATCCTACCTCATTCTCACAAATACATTGTGGCAATGAACACACTATTTTTAGATAAAACCAAAAAAATATGAAAATACACTCACTCAAGAAAGTTTTATATTGACGCACAAACTTATACTATGTGCTCACCATATATGTTTAATGTGGCAGAGTGTTGGACAGCACCCAAGACGTTGCGAGCAACACAAGTATATAGGCCGCCATGTTCGACTCTTACACTAGAGATGTTGAGATGACTAACAACATCCCCTGCTGAATCTAAAAAACTGCCCAACATGTAGCCACGTGGCATTAGATCGCCACCATCAAGGAGCCATGTGATTCTTGGAGGAGGATTTCCTGAGGCCACGCATCTTAGAGATACTGGAGGTCCTGGCTGCAGTGTTTGTTCAATGAATGTGGATTGAAGTTCTGGAGCCACAGCTGCCGACAGAAAAAAATTAATGGTGCAACAATATGAATATACAATTATTTGTTTACTTTTTATTTTAGACCAGCACTTTGTATTATTACTAGTGTTTACACCATTGTGTGCCTGAGAATGTATTTTTAATGTACCAGCTCATACTTTCCTCTTTCTTTTTGTTCTTTTTTTTTTCTCTAGATGGTTATATTGAAGAGGTATATCATTCTGCTCCTACTTATGCTAATTTATGGAGAAAACAAGCATGAGTTTGAATCCTGTTCCCTTAGGTCTTCACTTCCACAATTCTCCATATAGATTGAAATTCTCCATACAGAGCTTGTTGCTGTTGCTTAGAGAATAATAGTTTATATTTACTTTTAAGTTATATGTATTTCTATTTTTATCTCTGGAGTTCAACATCCTTTATAACTTCTTTACTCTACAGAAGCAACAAATACTGCAACAGATGACAATAAAAAGTAAATCTATAATCTACTAATCTTTCAAACCTAACCCCTGGGGATTTCAGGCTATAAATTTATCCAGTTTGGCAGAATTAGTTTTTCAATGCTCATATGGGAAGTGTTGAAGCAACGCATGCTTCAAAACTATTTAAATAGCATAAATTTGACTTAATAGTTCCTTCTTAAGTGGAGAAGAAAATAAAGCTATATATACATATATTATATAAATGATTAAATTAATGTGGGAACTTAAGTGTAAGATAAGCTTAAGCTCACAATTTCATTTACTAATTACTTACTTCTTACTACTGATATAAGAAATTATGCTTATAATATAATCTACTCACCTGTACTTGGAGGTGTTTATGGCTAAATAGGATTGCATGCATCCAACATGCTGATGGTTTGTTTATTGAAAATCTTAATTGTTTCTATGATTGACTTTTACTATCCTATGCTTCTGCAAATTGTGTTTCAAGTGTGCGATGAGGAGATTATATGAGAGATTAGTGAAACAGATCCATCAAAGGAAATATGCTTTCCAACATGTATATAATGGTTTGCCATTTTCAGACATGTTTCTAACAAGGAACTAACATAGAGATTTTGGAACTTCATTGCATCAGAAAAGTGTGATGCCGAAACATTTACTGCTTGTCTCTTGAAATAACAGAAAGATAAAGCTAATGTCATATGGTGGTGCTTGTGTTATAAAAGGCTCATCTCAGAACCATTCCTGCAATGCTGCAGCAAGCATATCCAATAGCAGAGTATACACATTCCCATGTCCATCAGCTTAATTTGATGATGTATCAATTAATTGAAATATATGCATAATTTTTGCTGATCTGCAGGGCAAATGAACATTCTTTTTGACAAGTCCAAGAAGAATTGAAGTAATGGGCCAGGTGGTGAAGAGAAGAGTAATTCATTAAGTTTTCCACTAGATGGAATTTTGAATAAATTCTGTTAATACAGATTTTGAAAAAAAAAAGAAAAACCTAAAAAGAATGCTTCACAACTATTTTAAATGGAGAATAAATTCAAAATGTGAATGCTATTTACTTTCCATTAGAACACATAAAATCTTTGAGAGCAAGAATTTCACTTCTAGCTTTCTTTCTTTTATAAAATCATGCCAAGAGTAGACATTGCTTATGGTCAGCTGCAGAAAAGAGACATTGGCCCCAGCCATGTTAGGTGTGCATTTGATGCTTTTGAAAGGAAAATCTTTGCAGTTAGGAAAGAATTTAACCTTTCATAAAATAAAAACTGAGCCAAAAAAGGAAATAGAAACATGTCAGATTTGAGAAGAGAGGGAATGCATTTATTTGTCAAATGAAGGAGAAGTTTAAAATCACAATCTATCTAATTGCAGCTTATTAGTTCAGCCAAAAATGTTTCACCACTATGACTCCAAGCTTTCTGACAGAAACCTGAATGGGACCTGCAATGTGTACACCTTCACTAATTCAAAAAGTCTCAAAACTTACTATCAGTAATTTATGGCACTGCAGAATTTTATTCTGTCTGGAGCTGTGATAAGATGCAATTGATTATTTTGTTAGCATATAATTTCAAGCTCTTTTTTCTATTAATGTCTGAGCTATTTTTCATACTTAATTTACAAAATTAGCAAGTTAAAAGCAACATTTAATTTATTTAATACAGTTTTCTACGTACTAATCAAAAGAATCGCACCCAAAGAGTTCTGTAACTTATCGGCTTTGATCAGTGTGTTGAAAACTGCTTACCTCCAAGTGTGAGTTCTGCACTGCCTTGTGCACTCTCATCCCCACTGCGTGCCATGCATTGGTACATACCACGGTCAGTCTTTCTCACTCCTCGTAGTAACAGAACTTCTCCACCAGCTAGAATGGAGATTCTAGGTGAGTCATGCAGTGGCCGGCCATCCTGTTCAAAATGTAATAAAAACTGGTTTAAGATGCTGTACTTTTTAAACTGTTAATGTATCAACTACTGAAAATAAATTAATTGCAGTGACGAATTATATGACAAAGAAAAGTGGTTATGCAAAGCATGCCAAAACTATCTCTTTAGTAGGGTTACATAAAGTGGTTATATTATACACAATACATGTGCGTGAAAGATCTTGAATATTCTATTTCATAGCCTATGAAATTTTTAGTTTGGAAAATTATATTCTTTCATATATTGGCACACTATGTGCACTGCACTCCTTTTCTTGGGCACTAGTTTTACAGGGAAATGAGAGCAGGGGAAAGAAGAGAGAGTTGAGACTGCCTATCTTTCCACAGTGTCATCAATGAAAGAAATTTTCTTCTTTGAGGCCTTCAGCCATTATAATGAAAGGGTTATCTAATTTACTGCAAATTAATTGAATTATTAAACTGGGATCTACAGACTGAATGAAACCTTAGCATTGAAGCCACTAGATGTCAGGGTGTATAACATACTTCAAATCTCAATGTGATCACCTTGCTCTTTTGAAATTGTGTGAAATCTACTGAATAAAGACTAGGAAGCCGAACGCCCAAGAAAACGTGTGTAAATAGTAGCAGCCATGGCTTTTGGTACACATCAATTTTATTTTCAGTTATATTATATTCTATGCTTCATATTTCAAGCAAGCTATGGTTTTCATGGATAAAGTTATTCATAGAAATTTAAATGATAGAAATAAAAATAGCTTTACTTATCATTAAATATGAATAAATGAAATAGACTGTAAAAATTAACAGAAAATTATAAGCTTTTACAATAACTGTCAAATATTTATCTCAACATTTAACCTTATACTGTATATTTAAAATAAAGGTCATACTATTAAAAATTATCACCTACTATTAAATGAATTTCAATTAAATTGAATACATGAAGTAATATTTACAGAAAACTTGAATTAAGTTATAATCTATAGAATATAGAATCAGACTAAAAATCAAGGCCACTCTTGTTTTCTGTGAAGAATTCTTCTTACAGTAAAATGTTTTTTTAATGAGCATTTGTTTCAATTTGATTTTGCATTTCTCTACATTGCTTAGCTTGAGATGGAAGTTTGTTAAATGCTTTAAATACACATTCATTATGAGGCTACTGATTTGCTTAAATGTACATATTGGGTATTGATATACTTTTTTAACCTGGTTATTTGTTTGTGTATCTAGCTACAGCATTGATAATTGCTCTAGTTTTCTTTCACTACAAAAAGTTATATCGTAAATACATGTTACGAGAATACTTGTATTCCTTATATAATTTTCCCATTTTGGAAGATAAGATGTTAAAGAATATCAATATGAATATTATTTTTTATGTTAATTTATTTTTTTTAGAACTCCTTATACATTATATTTATATTCTTATAAGAAACATAGAAAGCATACTCAAATATCTATTAGAAAATTTTAATTAAAGGATAAATTTTACATAATTGTTTATTCATTTGTTTATTTTTCATTCCTTGCTAGAGCTATTCTGTTATTCAAGTATATTGTATATAGTGGTTGTTTTAGAAGGAAGCATATTTTTTTTTTCATTTGCTAATCCTTTTTTGAGTTGAAAATGAGTTATCTGAGCTGGGAAATACTTGTTCAAGGTTTTAAAAGACTGGGTTTTATGAAAACATGTTTATTATTTTTGTGCTTATGTTGCAATAAAGGAATATTAGTTTTTCTTTAAATATTTACAAGTTTCCACACTATTTAATTCAGGTTCTTTATTAAATGGTTCAAAAAATATTTGCTTTAGAATGAAGAAATTTGAGGAAACAAATGAACATAGATTACTCAAATGTATACAAAATTTAAATACTTTGCCAAAAACTAGGAAAATCAACATTTTATTCTAGTGTCCTTCAACTCCACATATTGACAAAATAAATACATAATGATAAATACTAAACTGAGCCAGGAAAGAAGGAAAAGCAGGAAGTTTTATTTGAAATGAATGTATATGCTATTGCCTCTGGGTAAAAGTGAGGAATACCTAATATAACTAGCTTAAGGTATGTTTACACATTTAAAAGCACTTGTTTCAAAATTTTCAAACTTTTTTTTTCTTTTCTATTTGCTGTCATGAGAAACTAATCATTCCTGTTTAAAATGATGTAATGCTAATTTAAATAGGAGCTCCAACCCTAAGTGGACTAAAATAGATTTAAATGGTTCTGCTGTGCTCCTGGTTTTTATAAAAGTGGGCATGACAGCATATTTTGAGTCTATATGCTCCTTGTTCCTTTACATTTTCTGCTTCAAATCTCTTCCTTAGAGGTATCCTGATTTCTGCAAACATTTCTTCAGGCTGTCAACAGATGGCACTAAGAACAAATTCCATAGAGATCAATCACACTATAGGATATATAGCTGCCTTGACATACCACTCCTTGAAACAACTTCTATAAAAATCATGGTGTCATTGTTTACAAACAAATTTCAGAGCAGTTGAGGATTTTGTGAGCAATTGTGAGAAGAAATGGATAACAAATCTAATGTTTGTTCACAGAAGAGGAAGTTTTAGGGAAATAAACACACTAAAAAGTTCAATGATAGCAGTGAGAGTGTTCAGAAAGTGAATAATTATATGCATACAGTGAACATTGATAAACCCAGTGCTTCCCATTCAAAAACTGAATGAGTTGGCGACAGTGCTACTGATAACAATGATTTAATGTAATTTTTAATAGAGAGTAGATAAAGAGGACAATAACCTACACAAAGAAGGTCCTACCTATGGAGCTGGAGTGTTTTAAATGCTTCAAGTAAGTGGTTTGTCATACTGAATGATACCTTAATCTTTAAACTCATTTTCTGAAAAACTGAAAATGTCTACACTTTGCAATCTTCAAAACAACAAAAGCTACACTAGAAATTACGCTAGAAATTTCATTCATACATCAAATTAAAGCTTAAGTAACAGGCTGTTTTGTAAATTAGCATTTTTAAATTACAATAGACATCACCAGTGGTATGACTTTTTAAAATAAACTTGTCTAACATTTTTTATGTATTCAACCCAAAAAAATTGAATTATGTAACTACTAATCACAATAATCAAAATATTATACTTTATAGAATAAAACTCACATTAAACCATAAATCAGCGAAAGAAAACTCTGGAAATATTAATTTTTGACTGAAAAACATAGTATTTTTTCAAAATTTGGATTTTTTCTGAAAATAATTTTTTTAATGTTGTGTTATAAATTTTTCTTAGTTAAAGTTATTTGCTTTAAGTGTAAAAATTTCATACAGTTTTTATTAAAACTGTAGAATCTTTTTCAAAACATGTAAACATACCTTAAGCCAAACGATGTGAGTACCGCCTCCACCACCTCCGCCTCCTCCTCGTACAGAACAGTTGAAAGTTGCCTGAGCACCAGCGTCAACCACTTGCTGCTGGGGCCTGATGTGAGCAGTGAGTGGTGTTGAGACATGGAGAGACATTTCCCTCCTGTCTTCTCCCATGAGGTTACTGACAACGCAGACATACCTCCCGGCATCTTCAGGCTGCACTCGAGGAAACTGCAGCACGGATTGCAGAGGTCTTACCAGCACTGACCCTGGACGGACTTCCTGTAGTACCCCATCCAGATCTCGAAACCATCTGGAATATCAAAATAGACTACATCAAGGAAAAAAAATTATTTACTCCAGTCAAACTGCAAACCTTGTGTACAATATAAGTTTGAGCCCAGAGTAAGTTGGAAGCTTGAATTTGGGGGACCCTGCGTTCAAATGTGCATTCACAATTCTTGTTTCTTCTATAATTTCCATTTCTTTCAATTTATCTTATCCTAGCTCTGCAGTGTGAAGTTAGCATGTCTGTCTCATATTAAAGAGGTCCTGAGTTTGAATCTCGCTTAGAGTATTACCACATTACTCTTTTCTGTTGGGAGGGGTTTCCCTTATCCTGCAAATATGTCTTTTTTTTTTTTTTTTATAGTGTTTAACACCCACTTCTGGCACCGCAGGCGATGACACATGATACATGGAATGAAGATGGAGCGGGGGAAACCGGAGAACCCGGAGAACCCAGAGAAAACCCGCCCCTGCACCGCTTTGTCCACCACAAATCTCACATGCGGTCGCCTGGGATCGAACCCGGGTTGTCTAGGGGAGAGGCGAGTGGTCTAACCACTCGAACACGGCGCGGCCAATACAAGTGTTTATATATCTTTAAGCTCTAGGCACCCTTGGCACATTTAAGTATCATTCATCCACTTCATTGTCCGCTATGCTACCAAGTTAAGGTTACACTCTTATAGTCATATACCATCATAACTATGTGATGCTTCAACACCATATTGTTAAGATGGGGGACAAAAAAAAGAGGAATACGAGTAATTGGCTTTGGAAAACAGAAAGCTCAGTGGCTACTCTCACCGGAGTAGCTGCAGAGGTCGAAACCTCCCCCTTACGGGCAACGTGTGTGTGTGTGTGTGTATCCTCAAATTACCCTTTACATGGTTTTCAAAATTGTTTCTTGCATTGCATCGTAACAATGTGCCATTTTAAGGGCAGTATATAGTGTCCAAAATGACTCTCCTATTTCTGTTATGCATACCAAAATGTGTAATGTGGCTATTTCTGAAAAGGTTTAAATTGATTATAATGAAGTAGCTAGAAAAGTCAACTCACATAAGAACAGTTTGTATAGCCACTAATAAACAAAAAGAGCAGAGAAAGTTATGTGAAAATATATAAGATTACTTTAGATAGGAAGAAGATGCAGAAAACTTATGGAGATGGAAAAACATTGTTCTTGTTCCTCAGTGATCTTTATATGAAGCAACTAATCAATTAGGATACTAATATTGTTAAGGGAAAGGAAAAGGGTGGGACTAAAAGACAGGGATGTCCTTTGTCATCTGCTCAACATATAGGTGGGGAATTTGTTGATGATTTGTTTTCAGATGATAATAATTTATTTAATTGAATACTCAGACTTTTGGAAAAGTAATTGTAATTTGTCTTATTGCTTCCCAGTATAACTCTCCGTTTGTTCTGCTCTAAAGTTTCTGAAGTGCACCTCACTTTCTCAGGCATTCAAGGTTTATAGTAGATTAGCTATTGCATAGCATAATGATATTTATATGGTATAGATGTTCTGCAAGTCAACTGAATCCTGTTATCATAAGGAATGTTGGTACAGTTTCTCTCCCGGATGAATGAGTTTTTTTTTGTTTTGTTTTGTTTTTTGTTTGGTGTTTTGTAATAATAATTGTTACTTTCTCTACACGTACTATGTACATAGTGTATAGGTATTTTATTCAACCCAAAAATTTGATATTAAGATTTCAGCAGAAATATATGTTTTGAGACCCCCTGAATCCAATTTGTGGATAGCATAGCTCCAAAATGAAAAAAAAAAAAAAAAAAGACATTAAATACCATATTTGGTATTTAGTTTTAGTATATTCCAAGGATGTGACACAAAGATTTTCGTGAAAATTCTCCAGCCCAAGACAGCCGGAAATTTTTTTGATTTTTTTCCCTCAAAATTGGCTCTAAAGATTTTGATTAAAATACTGTATATTAAAGATATTTACATGAAAAATAAAATGCACATCTTAAATTTTCTGAGGATAGCTTGTAAAGACCTGTTCACTCTGGATAAATTTTGCATAACTAGTAAACCCTAAGAAATATAGATCTTGTTAAAACACACAGTTTATGTCATACATTTTGTGTAAAGCTAACCGTTTCCGAGATATTGCTTGTTATTGGTTTCAATTTTAAACTACTTAAATTTTTCTCAATTGGGAAGTCATCTTATGTTTCATTTCTCTTTTGTTTTACTTATGGTGTGCAAAGCCAGCTACATTCCTTTCACATAGTGACCAGCATTTTAAAGGTTATGATTATAGCTTTAGCCTACTGTATTACTTTATTTCCCTTTACTTAGAAGAAACTAATACAACCATTTGTTTTAATGCTTCAATTAACAGTTGAAGATAATGGATTAAACTTTTGTAACAGTAGTTTGTAGAGAAAGTTATGTGAAAAGAACACATCTGATTTTTTCTTTTGTGGATATTCAGCTTTTCAGTCTTTCAGGTTTAAGAGGAGCAATGTATTCAGCAATATTTTTACTAAATTTTTTAGGATGTATTCAGTAATATCTTTACTGTTGATTGATGAAAAATAGAATACTTCTTTCATTAGAAGAAAATGTATGACGTTTTAATAAAGTTTTTAAACTTTTATTGAAAAATTATTGTTTTTAAATTTTAAAAGAATAACTAAACCAGTAGTAGTATTCAAATGTTCTAGAGCTCTTGATTTGTCATCATATACCTAAACCATATATGTATATATAAATATTTTCATTAAAATAAGGCCTATTTAGGTACAAATGTGTGGTAAAAATTTTCAACCCTTAGTTCAATTAGTATTTGTGACATTTGTATAGGCATATTTACTTCTTCAGAAATTGCTTTCAAACACCTAATTGAAAAAAAAAGAGTAACCTAACTTTCCAAACACAACTTCGTAGTATTTCAAGACTCTCACATAAAGGAAATATGAGCAGAGGCAAATGATGAAAATAAAAAACAACTGTTCTCTAATGCTAATATTTACAAAGTTATTGTTGTTTTACCAAGTGATTGTACCAAAATGTTCTAAAAAACTACTATGCATACTTAATTTCAACAAGTGTTAAACTATTTACAATTGCCATACCACCATAACAGCAATACCAAAATCAGTGGGGGATTTGAAATATTCATATGCAATTAAAATATGAAAATGCAAAAAAATTAAACTTTCATTTTGACTCTGAATCTGATAAGTAGTCGGCTGTAAAAAAAGTGAGATTCCATGTTTTTCATAGGTATGTATTTTATATCCTTTCTTGCAAGGAAATTTGCCTTCTCATTCCCTTTTATTTTAATGTGGTAATGTACCTTTCTCCCTGTTTTGTTCGGGTTTTTAATAGTTTTCCTGATTTTTAAAGCAAAGTTATATTTTGGTGTTGCTATAAATTGTACATCTTAGGTAGAGCAATAAAGAACTGTTTTAGAAAATGAATTCAATCTAATATAAACAGAGAGAGAAAAAAGAAAGATGTGGGAGTGCGGCGAAGAAAAACAATATTCAAAGGATGATGAAATGGCTCTGCAAAAAAAAAGTAACTATCCCAAGGAGTGTGTGCTGCAACCGCTGCAAGGTAATGGAGATGAAAATAGCAAGGAGTATGCAATGAAGATAAAAGCAAACAAGAGAGAGACGATTATTAGTGAAAGAAAATGGAACATACACTAATGAATTGGAAAAGAGGTGTGGAATAAGTAGACAACTATAGATACATGGGATGTGCAATAAACACTAACACGGGTTTATTACAAAGTGAAACTAAGATTGCAATGCCGAACTACATTTTTAATTTAAATAGGGGAGATCAATGAAGTACTTTGAAATTTGTTGAGTTTTTGGCATGAAATTCGTTCACAATAATAGCCTTGTGAGCTGGTGCGTTATCGTGGTGCAGAATCCGTGAGTTGTCGTTCCACAAATCTGGCCTTTTCGTATTTGTTCTCTCAAACGCCGCATAACGCTCAGATAAATAGTCTTTATTTACCATCTGACCTTCTGGCAAGAACTCTGAGTGCACGACACCGCGATTATGGAAAAAAAAAACTCAGCATGACCTTCAGTATTGATCGAGTTTGACGTGCCTTTTAGGTTTCGGTTCAGTTGGAAGGCGCCATTCGGAAGCTTGTTGACTGGTTTGAGTGTCAAACTCGTAAACCCACGTCTCATCACTAGTTACAATGCGTTTCATGAATGTGGGTTCGCGATTGAGTTTTTGTAGAAAATTCAAGTCTTTCGGAACTAACCGTGCTGCAACGCGTGTCATGCCCAAACAATCGTTTAAAATGGTACGAATCGATTCGTGAGACACAGAAAGTTCAGCGGCAATCTCTCTTAGACCTAAATGACGATTTTCAGATACCATTTTCTTCACTTTAGCGATGTTTAGTTCAGTTGAAACCGTTGGTGGCCGACCAAAGCGAGGCAAATCTTCCACCACATCTCGACCACTTTTGAATGCACTTGTTTTTGATAAAGTCGATTCACCGTAAGCCCTGTAACATTTTCAGCTATTCGGCACACGAAATATCATTTGCAATGCAAAATTTGAGACAGATTTTTTGTTCAATATTTGTGTCCATTGTAAAATCGCAAATCACCTTTGAGATGAACTAACAAAATGGTGTACTGTAAGCAAACTAGATGACAGATGACGATCAAACTCCGCGTGGGTATAGAGGAAAGTTATACCAACTTAGCGACAACAATAATTTCGAATCCCCTTTTAAACAGGATTTTTAAATGCTCAATTCCCGGTACATTCTTGGCAGAATGTATAATTACACTCACCGATTTAGCTTGGTCACTGCAATATTTCATATTTCAGTTTGTATGTTTTCCTTAAGTTTGTCGTCCTCCGTCGTTGCGGGTTCAAACCCCGCAGAAGGGGATGAATTTTTTTCAGGCTAAAAATCCTTAGCATGGCTTTCCTCGGAAGGAAAGTAAAGCCGCTGGTCTCACATCGTAGATTTGCATCACGTAAAAGAACCTCAAGCCTCATAAAGAGGCCCCTGAGCAAAATTATGTTATCTTTCACGCCCAGCATCGACTGGGATGCTAAGAACCGGAGCAATTAAAGATAAATAAAACTCAATTTAATTTTTCCCCAAGTTTCTCAAATGTGCGAGTGATTTTCGTGACCAAAGTTCAAGACGTTTGCAGTTTCATGTACTTTTTCTTCTATCACAATGTTTTTATTTATTATTTTTAATTATTTACATAGAATGTCCCAATGAGCATATTGCTCTAGGTGGGAGCTGCCCTTTAGTGAGGCGGTAAGCAAAATACAAAGAATAAAATTAACACATATAACAGGGATTTTCTGTTGTCAAATTTTTAGGAATTACAGTATTGCTCAAGTAGGTTTTTGAAGAGTTTGTTTTTAAATTGGGATAAGTTAGATTATTGTTTAATGTTAAGTGGGAGACTGTTGTTTGTTTTGGTGGCACTATGTAATATACTTTTTATTCCATATTTGGTAGAGTTAACTGATTCTATACATATGTGACTGGCTGATCTAGTTTTGTAGGAGTGAATATCTCTTTTGTGTTACAGAGTTGGTACATAGGAGATTATTTTCAGCTTTGTTTTCGCATGTGTTTATTGTTTTGCACATTTGCATTTGAAGCAGTATCTGACATTTATTCACAAAATGGTGAATTGAAGTTCTGGAGAGAGACATTTCTGTAGGAAACGTGAGAATGAACTCTTCATGAACGGAACGAACGCTTCGGATTTAAAATAAAAACACTTTTAAATGCACTTGTTTCTAAAAATGCATTCGCATCTTTGCACATGAAATTGGACTACGGATGCTAATGGGATACTCGCTAAAGCTCATAGCTTTGGTGCTTCGTGGCGCAGGGGATCGTGAGTTCGAGCCTCGCCTTAGGCATGGGTGTTTGTGCGTCTGTGAATGTCTACATGTATTTGTTATAAAACAAAAAACGGTACATACAGGAAATTTAGGGAAAAAAGAGGAATAAGAAAAAGGAATACAGCGCCAGAGTCCCGACCAGAATCCAGAACTATATTTAAAAAAATAATAAAAACAAATGAGTATGTAGTAACTAAGTACAGAAAGGTTTCCTGAGTGGGAGATTAATAAATTAAACTAAAAATAATTGGTAAGAATATGAGTGTTGAAACAGAATTATAAACTAAAATTTTTCAATAATAACGTATTAAATAACTTACTCGTGAGGAGTGGAGAAGCCAGTCGACATTGCCTCTGACGACAACACCGTGCGAGGGTCAGGTTTTATACCGAAAATCCTGTAAGTATGCCATTGCACTTCCCGGAAAAGGCCCACAAGGTATACTCCTCATTTAGGGACTCAGCATCCTGATCTTCTATAACGATGTAAGTGTTTTCAAAGAACACATATCTGCTCGAGACATTTATTTTTTCGGTTAAATATCACGAGACTATTTACATTTAAAAGTGGTGTAATTAGCTTATATTTTCCTTTAATGAAGAAGTCTTTGAAACTGGACACTTTTTTGTGGGGTTTGTAACTGTGTGCGGCTCGACGTTATATGCAGGAATTGTATATCACGGGAGCCGGGAGCTCGCGACGGAGGAGAAACATCATGAAAACTTCACTCCACCATCTTGCAAATGCACAATAGGTCCGTGTACAAATGCCGTTTGAATAAGCGAACGAAGGTGTAGGAGGGATAATGGAGGGAAAGGCTTTCTGCACTCAACGAGTGTCGATTGCTGCCCCATAGTATATCCTATTTCTGATGTTGAAATTGCAACATACCTGTATGTGGGTGGTGGTGAACCTTGGGCCGCGCAGACGAGATCTGCTGGGTTTCCAGCTCTTGCAGTAACACTAGGAACACTGTGCTCTATGCGAGGTGGAATGTTGCCCTCAGGTTCTGCAATCAAAATGGATAAACAAGATACTAGCATTGTGAGATCAGCATTATTAGTGCACAATGATATTACAGACGTAATTTCATTAATTGTTAGTTCCGCCTTCTCTGTATCATATTTCACATTCCTACATCAGCTACAAACAGTTCTTTCATTCGAGATGTAAGAATGATTATGTGATAATGTGGGTATAGCACATTTGCTTCAATTCACGAGGTCTTGAGTTCGAATTTCGGTTAGGGTGAGTTACTGGGATAGAGTTTTCTCCTTGTCCAGAGAAGAACGCCGGTTAACTTTAAGCTCAATGGACTCTGGGCTCATTTGAGCATAATTCCATCATTTTGTACAAATCTGGACATCCTTTACTGACACTTGCTCCACTAGATTTGGCGTTGGTGGCCTGGACGCGTTCCGACAAACTTTATTGTTATTTTCTTGCAGGTTGAGACGTCCGCTAACCTGCAAAAAAATGACAATGAAGCTTATCGAAACACGTCCAGACCAACACCAAATCTAGTAGAGCAAGTGTCAGTAATGGATGTCCAGATTTGTACAACATGATAGCTTCGCTGTATATAACAGCTTTTATTAAAGTATTTTATAATTCCATCAGTTCCATTCATGGTCCGATATGAACTACAGGTTAAACGATATTAGAATGAAGGATAACCGTATAATCGCTCCACTCTTGGTACCATATAGATATTTAGATAAGATTACTGTACCTATGCTATAGATATTTCAAACTCTCACATTCCTTTATAGGTACTATCCAGTAAACAACCATTTGCACTTACTGCCGCTACTGTTGTGCTCGATCACATGCACAATTGTCAAAGTGAATTTTTAATTAGGAATTTTAGCTACAATATGAAACTTTAAAGAAATAACGAGTAAATTGTTAGTTTTGGATTAGAAACCGTGTTAAGAACAAATTATCTTCGAAAGCTTTTTGTATTGTAATGCAAGAGTCATGGAACCAAGTTGACATATTTAGCGGTTAAGAAGGTTGTAAACATTGCGGTATTAATAATAACGAATTACACGTAAAACGGTTATTTCTCCGCATGCGGTGATGATTGAAAATCCTACTACAGTGCAGTGAAAATGATGAATTTTACTGATGTATGAACATTTGTTGACTCTTTGGCATCATGTAACCAACCAATCCGCCATATTTAGAATAGTTTCTTACATAGTAAAACATAACAAAGATTGAAATTAACACTTACGCGTGACTATTATTTGTCCTGGTAGTGACAGACGCTTCTCTCCAGTGAGTTTGTGTACTGTTTGGCAGTAGAACCTTGCAAAGGCATCATCTGGAACAGTGTCCCTTATATGCAAAGAACCACTGGACGTTGGCGTGAACCTGTTGGCGCAAAAGATAAATCACTCTTTGTCTTAGAATTTACTCACAAGGCAAGAATAAGATCCCTTATGCCGAAATCTACCCTGAAATTCTTGTAACAGAAGGGACGTAGTATAAGGGCATACATACACGTTATAGCCGCAAACCCTTGGAAACGGATGGTAATATGGCATATAAACTACATGGAAATAATACTCAACATAAAATAAGAATGTCAGCTTTTAGATTTCCGAAAATCATATTCAATTATATACCCAAAGGTTCCAGAAACAGAGAAGAGTGAGAGATCGTTTTTAAGATGGCAAGACCAGTTCAATTTTTGAAGCCGGAACACGCTCGATGCCTTAATCCTAGTTGAAAGAGAAAAAGAAGAAGAGGAAATAATATTTATATTTACTAGCTTAATTGGACAGAAACCGTAGGGTTACTGGATTGTCGGCGAGAAGATAGCGGCTCAGATTTCTATGTCGTGGGGAACTCACTGCTTCATCTGAAATACCTCAGGAATGTCACATTATAGTTGGTGTTAAAGGATTGCGGCTTTGATTTTAGCACCTTGCAATTGAAACAGGCAGCTGCTATTTCGGATGTGGTCTCTTTATTTTGCATCACTTCTGGCAGAAATTTCTGAGTTGGGGTCGGTATGAGTGGTAGATAGAACTCAAATTTAGGAACAAGAAACTCTTTGAAAACCTTCTTATGCAAGAATATATCAAAACATCCATGTCGACCCACCTTGAAATTCCTATGAGAGACGATATACAAAATAATGCAATATCCAGAAACTTAGGCACTAGCTTCAACTACAAAATCTGCATATTGAAGTTGGAACCCAATCAATTGGTTAGTCTGTGCAGCGCAATATACAACTCGGATGAACATCTCATTTGGATTTTACTGTTAGAACAATCTGAAAAAATCAATGTCACAGCCGGAATTTGAATACAGTTCCCCCGCTCTCCGTGCAGTTGCTCTAACCATTGAGGCACCGTGACAACATGCCGATATACCATTCAATCCTCCAACTAATTCGTTGTTTTTACCCAAATTTTTATGTCTCCTAACTTCAGAGAGCACTTTAATGACGACTTACATATCGTAAATACCTAGTATCCTATTGGGCATTTTTATTATTATATTGATAATGTTATATTAATGCCCTTGAAGGGTATGTGTTTTATTGTAAGAAGCAGCTGAAAAATTCAATACCACAACTAGGATTCAAACACGATTCTCCCGCTCTCCGTTCAGTTGTTCTCACCACTGAGCTTCTGTGACAACATACCGGTATAGCATGCTCTAGCCTTCAAGCGATTAGTGTTTTTACCTGGTCAACCATTCGGTATATTTCATAACTTCAGAGAATACCTTAATGGCGACTTACTATTTAATTTCCGGGCAATATTCACATAATTATGCTAACTATTGAATAATTTTTATTATTATATTAGTAATTTTATATTAACACCCAATTTCCCCATATATGACGTATGCAGGTATCCCTTCGTGTGTTAAAATAGTTACAGAACTCAACGCAACTATATCAAGTTAAAATTCTTTAGTGAGGAACTGGCCTGAGCGACATTTCGATCCCAAGTGACAGCATGTGAGAATTGTGGTGGACAAAGCGGCGCAGGGGCGGGTTTTCTCCGGGTTCTCCGGTTTCCCCCATCATCGCATTCCACCGGTGCTTCATCTTCATTTCATATATCATTAGTGTCATCGCCTGCAGTATCATAAGTAGTAAAAGCGGGCGTTAAACACTATCAAGAAAAATAAAATAGCGACCTTCCTTTTAGCCCTCTCGATCAGTGCGATGTGTTCATCGTCTCTTCTGATTAGCAAAAGGTGTAAAATGAAGGTTTCTTAGACCACTTCCCCTCTGGTGGGTTTTAACTTGAAATAGCCCCGTTGCGTACTACGTCTCTTTTTAAAGCACGAAGGAATATTTGCACACGTTAACTATAGGTCAGTTGGATACTTGGTATAACAACATTACCAGTAGCTATACTAAACTCATTTGTAGTTTAAACTAGTTGTCTTATTGCATGAATCAGGTTCGTTAGTTCAATTGATTAATGTAAATATACTACAATTGCTGACGTGATGCTCAATTTCTAAGCGTTGCAGTAAAATACTGGCAGGTAATATCGCTTCTGTCGCTGAATGCTCATTTTTCTTTTGTTAGGTATGGAAGGAATAAACGTTACGAATGTCAATTCACTAAACAAGCATGCCTGTAATGAAAACCATAATTGGAACGTTGTACTATTAATTGGTAAAGCTAGAGTAAAATGAGATAGAAGCTCAGCGTACTAGCTTCACAATTACAGTGATCTCAAATTCTATTCTTGTTGGGAAGTGGAATGTTTATTTGATTATAAATATTTGCTACTTACCTATTTAAAAGCCTCGAAAGTGTTAATAGGAGAGTGAATGCAAACTTATTTAAAAGATAAAAATGAATGCCATACACAACTTTCTTCACCTATTACAACCAATTTGTAGCATTAATATAAAGTTTTAATTATAAATAATATCAAATTTGGATTCTTGCACCATACGCTTAAAATCCAGTTGTTCGTATATTAAAGCATCAAAATGCAAACTATCCACTCCTAAGTTTATGCGTGTCTAAGAGGAATCTTTGTTATTTATAGAAAGTGGCGGAATAAGTGTTTAATTTTCGGCAACGTTCTGTATTCGAAAAATTTAATTTGCAGCGTCATTACGCAACCCATACAAGTGAGTGCGTCAGTTGCCAAGCAAAAAAAAAAAAAAGAAAGAAAAAAAAAGAAAAAAAACAAAAAAAAAACAACGTTGCTTTCAAATTGTGTTCGATCCTAATTAAATAACAAGATGCCTGTCCATAATCACTGCTATAAATAATTGACATTGTTTGCAATTATTTATGTTACGACTACCAATTACTACCAAACCTGTGAAAATATGTACATTATGTTCATATCCAAAGTAAAATGCGAGAGACATAACAGAACAATTGTTTTTTACGATCATAACCTATAACAGGTGCATTAACCTATGAAAGATGGATAACGTAACTCAAACGCAAAATGTTGCACACTGCCTCAGCACTGAAGGGATTGTGTGTTCTTGCATTTCGCTCAGTTCGTCACAACATGCGATTTGCAGGAGCATCGAGCAAATTTGCTCTCTTTGGCTTACTCAAAGGTTAACCAGTCAGGGACCCGAGTCGTAGATATTATACAAGGGTCACCACGGATAACTGAAAAGAAATTTGTTAATGGGCGAAGTATGTTTGAACATTGGTGAGATAGGCCATTATAAGTCCATTGATATAAACTTATCATGTAATGAATATAACGTTTTTAAGTATTTATAACCATACTTTCATACTGCAATGTTGTTCGTAAACTCAGAAAATTTAATGATGAATTACTGATACATCTATGATTCACATGAGATTGTATCAGCGGCACATTTAAAATTATCTTTCATGGCGCAGACGCAAAATAGCTTGTGCTTACCTTCCGCCAGGATGCAGTGCGGTACGTCCAAGCAAGTGCTCATCTCTCAGCCAACTGGAAACGTAGACTAGGCCGCGCACGAAACTAGGAATGTTGCAACGAAGCACTGCGACGTTGCCACGCATCACAAAAACGTTGTGGACCTGCAGCTGGTACGGCTGCAGCACATCTGCAAAATAGAGACATGCATAATTAAGAACAAAATTCTGCAAAAACATACAAATTATGAGACTATTTGTGTGAGGTGTTAATTAAATAAAGCACACATTTAAATGTTAAAATCATTGTTTGTATGAAATCTGAACATATATTCTTGCAGAACCTATTACTTTCTCTACACGTACTAAGTACATGGTGTATAGAAAATCTATTGTAATGCACCGAAATTTGATACCGAGATTTTACCGGAAATACATGTTTTGTGTCCCCCTGAATCCAAAAAAAAAAAGTATTTTTAGAAAAAATATCCGTGTTTGTGTCTGTGTGTGTGTGTGTGTGTGTGTGTGTGTGTGTGCAGCATAGCTCAAAAATGAAAAGACCTTAAATACCAAACTTGGTATTCAAGTTTGGTATCTTCCAAGCATGCAACACGAAGATTTTCAAGAAAATAACCCCACACCCAACTACTCTTTATATGGAACTTTTTTTCGAAAATGTTGATTTTCTCAAATTTGGCTCTAACGATTTTGATTAAAATATCGTATATACAAGAAGATATTTACCTGACAATTAAAATGTATATCTTGAAATTTCTGGCAATAGCCTTTGAGGACTACTTTATTCTGGATGAATTTTACGGAATTTTGCATAACTGATAAACCGTAAGAGATGGATTAAAATTTACCACACAAAAAATATAGAACACTTTAAAACACACAATTTATGTTATATACATTTTCTTGGAGTTCGTCGTCGTTTTTGAGATATTACTTGTTTTTGATTTCACCTTTAAAAAACTTATACTTTTCTCATACTGGAATTTGTCAACTCCTGTCCATACAGACAAAGGAACTTCAGTGACATAGCAACCAACTTTTGACTATGACATTAACCTATGGTACCCCCTTATTTTGTTTCTACTTACAAGGAAGCAAGTAATAAGACTATTTCTGCTATTTTGGTCTCGATTAGTACAAAGTAAATAGAAGCATAAGTGTTTTAACAATAATTTGTTGCAGAGATATAGAGAAAGTCATGTGAATGGAACACATCAGATTTTTTTAACTTTCTATACACGTACTATGTACATAGTGTATAGAGAAGGTATTGTATTGCACCCAAAATTGGATACTGAGATTTTACTGAAATGTTTTGATATAAAAAAAAAACATTTTTACAAAGATACACACAGAGACACATACATACATGTGTCTCTGTGTGTGTATCCTTGGGCATCATAGCTCAAAAAAGAAAAGTCCGTTAATATCAAACTTGATATTTAAGTTCAATCGCAGCCCCAACTATCCTTTATATGGAACATTTTTCGAAAATTTTGATTTTCCTAAAAATTGCTCTAACGTATTTGATTAAAGTTTCTCATTATTAAGATATTTACTTGCCAAATAAAATATATATCTTGAATTTTCTGTGATTGAATTTTGTATAATTGGTAAACCGTAAGAGATAGACAAAAACTCGCTACACAAAAAATGTAGATCACGATAAAACACACGGTATATGTAATATACATTTTTTTGTAGAGCTGATCCTTTTTTAGATATTCCTGTTTTTTGGTTTCAGCTTTGAAAAACTTATACTTTTCTCATTCAGGAATTTGTCAACTTCTGTCCGTACAAACAAAGGAACTCAGTCACATAGCAACCAGCTTTTGACTATCACTTTAATCTATGGCACTCCATTATTTCGCTTCTACTTTCAAGGAAGCAAGTAATAAGATTATTTCTGCTAATTTTTCTCGATTAGCATGAAGTAAATAGAAGGTTTTTCAGAATAATTTGTTGCAGATATGTAGAGAAAGTCATGTGAATGAAACACGTATGAAGTTCTGTTTGCTTTCAGGAGCCTTCAATTTTGTATTTCGATACACATTGTGGCGGTACTTGTTCGTGTCCGGGCGCGGGTTATGATAGTAGGGAAATGGTGTTTATATTTGGGTTGGATTGGCTCATGGATTTTATTAGCATGGAAGCTCTTTCAGGTTGTGGTGAGACACAAGTACTTTATTAACTTAGTTCGGCCTTTTCCGCCGTAGAACACACGCGTATACTTCTTAATTTTTTTTACTGTGACGTTACACTTTACCCGCACGCGACTATTTTAATTTATTCGTACTGTGATCGATTTTAAAATCACTTACTTACGTCACAACTAAGGGTTACACCACGCGTTCAAATATCACATCTTGGTCGCGCGGGGGTTCTTCGACAAGTGCCTTAATGTCGCCTGACCAGCGAGAATCATTGTCTTGTGTCCCGTTTATCGCCTTGGGCAGTGTCCATTCATGTTCACCCCTTCGGTTCAATGCACGTAGCGGTATCTTGTACCCCGAGCTTGTGACTTATACGTCTTTCTACCCTTCCCATTTTCACTCTACATTTATATTTTATCTTCATGATAAAATTTATATTCTTTGCCATGCTTTATATTTCTCTTCTAAATAATTCTTTCCCCCGGGACAAGGCATGCACATTCTCAACATGTCGTTCGATTCCAGGCGACCGTATATTGGATTTGTGGTGGAATAAGCGCTCTGGGGCGATTTTTCTCCGGTTTCTGGTTGGACAATAATCCACTCCTGTCACCGGGTGATACAAAATTAGATTAATATTTTCTCTATACTGCATATTGAAGTTCTAATGCCTAAGTAATTTGCGCACCTGGTGGACAAAATTAACACGCTGCTTATACTGTCCTGGCGGAGCGCCGAGCGGAGTGAGAGCTAAAGGGGTGGATTGCCCTAACGGTTTTGCATGTTCTAACTCGCGTGGTATATTGTATCAGAATGGCATCAATGAAAATCGTCCTAAGACCCCAGTCCCTGTCAAAGGTTGACATTTTCACAAAATCACAGCGCCAGACATATTACTTTCTCTACACGTACTATGTAATAGTGTATAGAGAGGGTATTGCATTCCACCCAAGAATACGAATCCGAGATTTCACCGGAAATATATTTTGGGTCTCCCTGAATCCAACATAAGCATTTTTACTTTCTTTACACGTATCATGTACATAGTGTATAGAGAAGGTATTGTATTGCTACGTTCTCTACACGTACTATGTACATAGTGTATAGAGAAGGTATTGCATTGCACCCAAAAATTCGATACCGAGATTTCACCGGAAATACGTGTTTTGGGTCCCCCTGAATCAAAAAAAAAAACATTTTCAGAAAAAGGTTCGTGTGTGTGGGTGTGTGTCTGTGTGTATGCGTCTGTGTGCCTGTGGACAGCATAGCTCAAAAACGAAAAGACCGTTGAATACCAAACTTGGTATTTAAGTTTGGTATCTTCCAAGGATGCGACACCAAGATTTTCAAGAAAATCCCCACCCCCAACAACCCTTTACATGGAACTTTTTTCGAAAATTTTGATTTTCTTAAAAATGACGATTTTGATTAAAATATCGTATATTAAAGATATTTACCTGACAAATAAAATGTATATCTTGAATTTTCTGGGAATAGCTTCTGAAGACTACTTTATTCTGGATGAATTTTATGGAATTTTACATAACTGCTAAACCGTAAGAGATGGACAAAAACTTAACACACAAAACTGTAGAGCACATTAAAACACACAATTTATGTCATATACTTCTTTTCGTGGAGTTGATCGTTTTTGACATATTCCTTGCTTTTGGTTTCAGGTTTGAAAAACATTTACTTTTCTCATACAGGAATTTGTCAACTCCTGTCCATACAGCCACATAGCAACCAGCTTTTGACTATCAGTTTAGCCTATTATACTCCCTTATTTTCCTTCTACTTACAAGGAAGCAAGTAATAAGACTATTTCTGATATTTTTTCTCGATTAGAATGAAGTAAATAGAAGCACAAGTTTTTTAACAATAATTTGTTGCAGAGAAGTAGAGAAAGTCATGTGAATGGAACACATTAGATTTTTTTTAATATCTTTGAGTGTACGTGGTTTCGTTGCGACGCAAATCAATCAAAAGTGAATAGATAATAGAGGGTGGGGTGATATTTGGTCAGTGCCAACATAAACAGCTCCGTTCCATTATGGGCTACATTTTATGCACGTGAGTATGCGTGGTAGAGAAAGTAAAAGCTAACGCGGGATCAAAGCCAAACCCTGCTGACTAGCGGGCATTCTGTTATTTGTGCTATGGTCTCCACTAACTCGAGCAAAGCTAACCTCCTCACGTTTTCGCAGTAATTATGTGGACAGCATTACAGTCTGTAATCCCAATGGCATTTAATTAATACCTTTTGTCCATGATCACGTACATACAGTCTCCGCAACAAACAAAGGGATAATAATTCATCATTATGTATCTGTGCTATCAAATTAATGACGAATAAACAAACGGATTGTCGGTTTTCATCGGTGCACTAAGCTATCAAAAGTAACTTTTTGAATAAAACGTGAGCATTCTCTTCTGTTTCTTTAATCTCCTGGCCTTTGCAACACGTGCCCTGGTTCGTTGTAGAGGATCAAGGTCTCTCAATGCACAACGTGTAAATAACAGGCATTAACTATATCTTCAATTCACAAGAATTTCTTTATTTATTTTGTAACAAATTATTCGAGATGATTACCAAAAAAAATCTCATGTGCACCATTCACATGACTTTCTCTATATCCCAGCAACAAATTATTCTTAAAGAGCTTATACTTCTATTTACTTTATGCTAATCAGAAAAAGTTAGCAGAAATAGTCTTATTACTTGCTTCCTTGTAAGTAGAAGCGAAAAAAGGGACTACCATAGGTTAAAGCGATAGTCAAAAGCTGGTTGCTATGTCAATGAAGTTCCTTTGTTTATATGGATAGGAGTTGACAAGTTCTGTATGAGAAAAGTATACGTTTTTTATAGCAGAAACCAAAAATAAGGAATATCTCAAAAACGACGAACTCCACGAAAAAATGTATATAGCATAAATTGTGTGTTTTAATGTGCTCTACATTTTTTGTGTAGTAAGTTTTTGTCCATCTTTTACGGTTTAGCAGTTATTCAAAATTCAGTAAAATTCATCCAGAGTAAATTACTCTTCAGAGGCCATTTCCAGAAAATTCAAGATATACATTTTATTTGTCAGGTAAAAATATCTTTAGTGTACGATATTTTAATCAAAATCGTTAGAGCCACTTTTTAGAAAATACATTTTTTCGATAAAAGTTTCATGTAAAGGGTAGTTTGGGGTGGGGGGATTTTCCTCAAAATCTTCGTGTCGCATACCTGGAAGATACTAAACTTAAATACCAAGTTTGGTATTTTACCGACTTTTCGTTTATGAGTTATCGTGTTCACAGACACACAGACACTCTGACACACGGACACACACACACAGACACACACACACACACACACACACACACACGGACCTTTCTCTGAAAATACTTTTTTTGGATACAGGGGACCCTAAAACATATTTCCGGTGAAATCTCGGTATCGAATTTTTTGTGGAGTGCAATACTTTCTCTATACACTAGTACATGGTGCGTATAGAGAAAGTAAAAATCAGATGTGCTCCTTTCCTATGACTTTTTCTACATCTCTGTAACAAATTATTGTTAATAAGCTTATTGTTCTATTTATTTAATGTTAAAGCACTGGCAGAAACGGTCTTATTACTTAGATCCTTTATAAGTAGAAGGGAAATAAGAGAATACACTAGGCTAAATCGACAATGACATGTAAATGTGGTTACTATGGGATTGAAATCCATTTCTTTGTGTGGCCAGGAATTGACAAGTTCCCGTATGAGAAACGTCCAAGTATTTTAAAGATCAAATCAATAACAAGGAATTTTCGTAAACGGCCAACTTTACGAAAAAATGTACATGACATCAATTGTGTGTTTTACCGTGATTTACATTCTTTGTTTAAATTTCTATCTATCTCTTACGCTTTACCAGTTATGAAAAATTCAATAAAAATCATCCAGAATAAAGAGATCTTCAGAACTTACCCAGCAAATTCAAGATATACATTTTATTTATCATGTAAATATCTTAAATATAACAGATTTTAATCAAAATAGTTAGAGTAATGTTTGAGTAAATCAAAATTTTCGAAATTTTTTTCCATGTAAAGGGTAGTTGAGGCTGGGAGGATTTTCTTGAAAATATTCGTGTCGCATGGTACTTAACGGTCTTTTCGTTTTTGAGCTATGCTGTCCATAGACATACACACATACACACAGACTCACACACACACTCACACAGACACAAGCTCACATGGATCTTTTTCTGGAAATGCTTTTTGGAATTCAGCGGGACCTAAAACATGTAATTTCGATGAAATCTCGGTATCGAATTTTTGGATGCATTGGAATAGGTACCTTCTCAATGCACTATGTACATAGTACGTGTAGAGAAAATAATAGTCTTATTACTTAGTTATTTATAAGCCGAGGAAATAAGGAATGCACTAGGCAAACGACAGTAAACTCTTTTAAAAGCTGGTTGCTATGTGATTCAAATTTCGTTCTCTTTACATGACTAGCAGTAAAATAAAAGAGACAGGAACGAAACATTCCGTTTGAGAAAAGTATTATAAATTTGAAACCAGCAAGAAGAAATATTTCCGAATTAAATAATTAGACATATAGAAATATTTCTATAATAAAAATGCACATGACTTAGATTGTGAGTTTTTATGAGCTTCTACATTATTTGTGTAATAAGTTTTTGTCTATCTCTTACGTTTGCCAACTTTATAAAAATTATTCAGAATGAAGAGGTCTTCAGAGGCTACTCCTAGAAAATTAAAGATATACATTATATTTGTCATGTAAATATCTTTACGGTATTTTAATCAAAATCTTTAGAGCCATTTTCCAAAACATAAATGTTTTAAAACATATTTTTTTATGTAAAGGGTAGTCTGGAATGCTCTTTTTTGGTTTCAGGGGACCCTAAAACGTGTATTTCAATTGAAATCTCGGTATCGAATTTTTGAGTGGAATGCAATACTTTCTCTACCTATAGTGTATGAAGTAGAGAAACTATACAATTCAATCAAAGAATTAAAAACCAAGATTTAGGCGGAAATACATGTTTTAAGGAGCCCTGGATATAAAAATACATTTCCTTAAAAAGGTTAATTGATATTTAAATTAAAGGAAATACTCCAATCGCAAACTACTCTTGATATGAAACATTTTTCGTTATTTTGATTTCTAACAAGATGGTTCTAACGATTTTGATAAAATTACACATGTTTAAAATATTTACTGGTAAAATGTAAAAGTAGAGAAACTCTAAAGCTTGTGCAAGAATGAGATCTTGTCAAGGCATGCAGTTTATGCCAAGTAAACATTTTCCTAGCTTTTCCGAAATATTATTTTGTTATTATTTTCACTTTACAATAAACATTAGCAGAAATTGCCAACTGCTTAATTCCTTTGAGTAAATAGGGAATTAACAGAATGCACTAGATTAAATCGGTAGTCAAAATCTTTTAAAAGCTATTGCTTTACGATAGACATTGATATTCTTTACTCTTTGCATGGCCAAGAGTAAAACAAAAGAAACACGAATAACAATCCCCTGATTAAGAAAACTGAAACAAAATATTTTAAAATGGGCTAGCTTCACAAAAACGATTAGGACATAAATTGTGTGCTTATGCATATGTCATGTAGAATGAAGATGTCAACACGGGCTATTCCGAAATTAAAGGTGGGTTATTTGTCTTATAAATATATTTAATATACTAGTATTTTAATTAAACTCGTTAGAGCTATTTTGAGAAAAATAATATTTATAAAAATTTTCCATGCAAGGGTAGTTTGAAGTGATGGGATTTTATTGAAAATCTTAGTGCCGCAGCTTTGAAAGATATTAAACTTAAATGCCAAGTTTGGTATGTAATTGACTTTTTATTTTTGAGTTATGCTGTCCAGAATTACACACACACACCCTCATACACACACAGGGAACGTTTTTTAAACATATTTTTAATTTTCTGGGAAGAGCCTCTAGAGCTCTCTTTATTCTGGAAGACTTTTGTATAAAGGTTAAACTGTAAGAGATAGCCAAAATCTTACTACATAAAACTGTAGATGCCGTTAAAACATATATCATATATGTTTTTCTTGGAGAGTTGACCGTTTTCGAGATATTCCTTGCTATTGGTTTTAGTTTTAAACTATTTAATTTTTCTCAAATGGAACCATGGAGAGCGTACCGAGCTTCAATTGTTTCTCATAGCTACCAGCTTTTAAAAGATTTGACTAATATATTCCCTTATTTCTCTTCTACTTACAAGGAAGCAAGTAATTGGCGCATGCACCTGGAGAGGGGCAGGGGGACGAAGGGAGATTCATTAGTAAATTTATATGGAAACCGATAGAAAAAGAAGTATTTGTTGATAAATTAGAAAGAAGATTAGGGGAAAGGAACGCAGGCACAGCGGAGGAACTAACGCATATAATAGCAACGGCTGCGGGGACAATGAAAGTCCAAATGCATGGTAAGGTAAAACGATTCAATGGTTTTTATGACCAGCAATGCAGAGCTGTAAAGAAACAAGCAGAGGAGGCTCTGTCAAAATTCAGAAGGGAGGGGGGAGATGACATTAGGAAACTGTTTACAAAAAAGCGAAGGGAGTATAAACAGCTCTTATGGGAAAAGAGAACTACGTGGCAAGACAAAATTACTCAGAAAATTAGTAATATGTTAACACGGGGGGATAACGCTGAGATGTGGCAAGTAGTAAAACATTTAAGAGGTAACCGTCAGGCGCCCAAGGAAATTTCTCCCAGAAAATGGGCAATGCATTTTATGGGAATATTCGGGAAAGGTGAAAGGGAAGGAATTTTTATAAAGGAAGTGCAAATTTTGGGAAATCTTGAGATCCCAATACTGGACGAAGAAATATCAGCACGAGAAATAGTACAGGCGCTGAGGAGTCTGAAAGAAGGCAAAGCTCCAGGGTTGGATGGGCTGCCCCCGGAAGTTTTTAAAGCCGCAGCCAATGTTAATGAGTTTGGTAGGAGTTTGCTCCAGATATGTAACAGATTGTTTATTGAGGGGAATTACCCTACCTGTTGGGGAAAGGGCATTATTCATCCCATTTATAAAGGGAAGGGAACTATTGGAAATCCGGATAACTATAGGGGGGTTACTCTTTTGCCAATTATGGAGAAAATTTATTGTAGAGTGTTATATAACCGAATAAAGGACTGGGAAACTAAATTTGGCAAACTTTCAAAATTTCAAATGGGTTTCAGAGAAGGACACAGTACCATAGATGCCGCTTTTATATTAGACACTTTAAGGACAAAGCAACTGTTAGTTAAGCGGGGAAAGCTTCATTGTGCTTTTGTGGACTTTAAGAAGGCATTTGACTCTATCAATCGAAATGCATTATGGTACAAACTAGGCAGAAAGGGGTTATCAAGTAAAATGGTTAGAGCATTGCAGGCAATGTATTAAAATGTCGAATTCTGTGTGAAGTACGACAGAAACAGAGTGTCCGAGAGCTGCCGAAGCTATAGGGGAGTGAGGCAGGGTTATATTTTATCTCCCTTGCTATTTAATCTCTTTGTGGATGATATTACTGATACAATGATAGCAGAGAATATTCAAGCGCCAGTAGTAGCGGATTTGCAGATCCCAACACTTTTATACGCAGACGATTTAGTATTGTGCTCTACGACAGTAAACGGATTGCAACGAGGACTGGACAAACTTAAGAACTATTGCGATGAATGGCTACTTACAGTTAATGTGAATAAGACTAAGGCAATGACTTTCAAAAAGGGTTGTGTTTATAGCAGGGAGGAGACTTGGACATATGCAGGACAGATACCGGACAATGTTAAATCTTTTGTGTACTTAGGACTCACATTTACAATGAACGGAAAGTGGACAAAACACATTGACATTGCGAAACACAAGGCAAGGGTGAAAGCGGCGGAAGCTCTCCGGATACGCTGCAGAATTCCGAATATCTTCATAACCTTAATGGAAACTGTATACGGAGCGACAGTTAGATCCACGATGACATACGGAGGAGAAATATGGGGGTGGGAACAAACAGGATATCTGGATCAAGTGAGGACCCAATTTTTGAAAGGAATTCTGGGTGTAGGGAGGGGTACGGCAAACTGCGGAATAATGAGGGAATTCGGGGCACATAGTGAAACGATAGAGTGCAAAATCAGAGCAGTTAAATATTGGATGAGAATCGTTCACGGAAACCAATCTCTAATTAGGGCAGTCTGCTACCGTGAACAGTTGCGAATGGAAGGTAATTTGACGTGGGCATCAAAATTAAAGAAAGGGTTGGAAACCATTGGGATGGGAGACATTTGGATGGCGGGGCAGGAAAACAGGCGAAGTATTTGCAGAAAAATTAAGAACCGCCTCTGTGATATTGACAGACAGCAAATGATTGCGCGATGCACAGAGAAGGTGTCATTAGAAGTACAGTCTGGGCTGAAATCGGAGTGGGGTATGGAGCAATACATCAAAACAGGTACCAAACTCATTAGAGAGGGGCTCGCGTGGATTAGACTAGGAGCATGGAGGAGCACGAAAATTTCTGACGAGAATGGTACGAGAATCTGTCCCATTTGCGGGGAGGAAGAGTCGTGGACTCACATCTTGGCAAGATGTAGGGGTACGGAGGAATGGCGGGAAAAATATTTGCCGCGATTTTTTACCACTGCGAATGTAGGGATAGAAGCATGTTGGACGCTACTGGCAGGCACGGAAAATGTGGAAGGGCTAGGTAAATTTATACTTAAGGCAAGACAGCTGAGATCTGAGGAGGCTGCCAATAGAGAAGGGGGGGATAAGATCAACTAAACAAAAGTGACTACAATGTTCTACATACATATATATTATTTCATACTTAGGTCACTGTTGTGCTAGGGTTGTATATATTATGTGTATATATGTCTTTTAAGCGTAATTATCTACTATAAGAGGGTGCATTTATGAAGGTGTACTCTGTGCTGTAAATTTAAATTGCTATATTTGAATATCTTTGTATCTTTTTATTTCGGATTCACTCCTAATTTTATTGTTGTTTAATATTGCTTTTGACTGTGTATTTCCTTTGTCTTTTTATTTTCGTGTTTACTCTTTTAATTTTTTGTTGTGGTTGTTGTTTTAATATTGCTTGTAATGTGTATTACAAAAGCACGTACGGTCTGTGGACCCGTGTGACTGTTGAAATTCTATGTATGATATTGCTATGTTAATAAATACACTTATTCATTCATTCAAGACCAATTCTGCTAATGTTTATTTCGATTAGAATGATGTAGATAAAAGAATAATCTTTTTTAAGCAATATTTTGTGGAAATGGTTTGTCTATGGAACAGTTAGAGAAAGTTATGTGAATGGAACATATAATATCGTTGTTGTGTTTACAGCTAGTGGAGTAGGTGCATCAAATGTCGCATTTCGTCTGTATTTCTTAATAACTGGGCTATTTTTCATTGAGTTATAAGGGTACACCAATATAAAATTTCCTCTCGTATTTATTCATCTTTTAGCCAATCTAATGCACTGAGAAAGAAAACAAAAGTAGCAACAGTTTCTGCAAGAAACTATACGTGTTAGTAGCATTTCTTCAGTCACTATTAGTAACTGCACTACTTAACATTTCCTCTCATATTTCTTAATATCTCAGCCTTTTATTGAGAACAGAAATAAAAGCAAAACAGCGGATGCTAGAAGCTGCATCATTTATAGAATTAATTTCCTCTCGTATTCCTTAATATCCCAGCTACTTTTATTGTACTGAGGATAGAAAGAAAAGCAAAACACTCGCTGCTAGTAACTGCTCCATTTAGCTCTTCCTCTCGTACTTACCTCAGCCAACTATATTGCACTGAGAATAGAAAGAAAAGCAAAACAGTCGCCGCTAGTTACTGCTTCATTTATCTTTTCCTCTCGTAATTCTGAATATGCAATCCACTTTTATTGTACGGAGAATAGAAAGAAAAGCAAAACGGTCGCTGTTAGTAACTGCATCATTTATCATTCATTTCCTGTTATATTTCTTAATATCTCAGCCTTTTTATTATACTGAGAATAGAAATAAAAGCAACAATTGCTGCTAGAAACTGCATCATTTAGCATTAATTTACTCTTGTATTTATTAATATCTTAGCTACTTTTATTCTACTGAGGATAGAAAGAAAAACAAAACACTCGCTGCTAGTAACTGCATTATTTAGCTTTTCTTTTCGCATTTATTAATATCCCATCCACCTATATAGTACTGAGAATGAAAAGAAATGCAAAACAATTGCCGCCAGTAACTGCTTCATTTATCTTTTCCTCTTGTAATTCTTAATATACAATCCACTTTTATTGTACTGAGAATAGAAAGAAAAGCAAAACAGTCGCTGTTAGTAACTGCATTTTTTATCTTTCATTTCCTTTCGTATTTCTTAATATATCAGCCTTTTTATTTGACTGAGAATAGAAAGAAAAGCAAAACAGTCGCTGCTTGAAATTGTAACATTTAGAATTCATTTCCTTCGTATTTATTAACACCTCAGCTACTTTTATCGTACTGAGGATAGAAAGGCAAAACACTCGCTGCTAGTAACTGAATTATTTAGCTTTTCCTCTCGTATTTCTTAATACCGCAGCTACTTTTATTGTAATAAGAATAGAAAGGCAAAACACTCGCTGCTAGTAACTGAATTATTTAGCTTTTCCTCTCGTATTTCTTAATACCGCAGCTACTTTTATTGTACCGAGGATAGAAAGGCAAAACACTCGCTGCATTATTTAGCTTTTCCTCTCGTATTTCTTAATACCCCAGCTACTTTTATTGTACTGAGGATAGAAAACAAAGCAAAACAATCCCTACTAGTAACAGCATAATTTAGATTTTCCTCTCGTATTTCTTAATAAGTCAACCACCAATTTTGTACGGAGAATAAAAAGAAAAGCAAAACAATCGCTGTTAGTAATTGCTTCATTTACCTTTTCCTCTCGTAATTCTTAATATATAGGCCACTTTTATTATACTGAGAATAGAAAGAAAAGCAAAACGGTCACTGCTGGTAACGGTAACGGCATCAATTAGATTTTCTTCTCGTATTTCTTAATATACAAGTCACTTATATTTTACTGAGAATAAAAAGAAAATCAAAACATTCGCTGGTACTAACTGCATTATTTAACTTGTTCGCTCGTATTTTTAATATCTGAGTCACCAAACTTATAGTGGGAATAAAAATAAAAGCAAAACTGTAACTGCTAATAACTGCATCATTTATCTTTTTAATATGCAAGTCACTTTTATTGTATCGAGAATAGAAAGGAAAGTTAAACAGTCGCTGCACAATTGAGAATTTCTTCTCGTATTTCCTAATATATCAGCTCTTTTATTGCACTGAGAGCAGAAAGAGACTATATCAGCCACTTTTATTGCACTGAAAACAGTAAAAATGTAGTAATCGGAAAGGAATCACCTTTGCAGCATTTCCTCTCGTATTTCTTAATATCTCAGCCACTTTTATTCCACTGAGAACTAAAAGAAACGTAGCAACAGGTTGCTGTGAATAAGATAATGGACATCTTAAGATACGAGGAACAAGAGCGTTTAAGGAGGTGCTGATTATAATATAATCAGTGCCACTTTTTCCATTATTATTGATCTCCTGCATTCTCTTGCAGGATTTAAAACAACACATTTTAATGCATATATCAATCATAATAAGGAATATAACAAATATGACGTGTGGTATTCCTCAGAAATTATTTTAGGGCAGTTTTGTTGTAGCTATACTATATTGGTTTAAAAGCAGATCCACATTGTATCAGACTTTATCACATTCTATTCTCATGAGAGCACGAGGAATAAAACAGCGACCATTTAATACTTTACAATGTGTTGCTAGACACTGGGAATCCAAATGAAAATTTCATAAATACTGCAAAGACTTTTATTAGACCTAAATGTTGTAATTTAATAATACATAGATTGTTGCTTTCTTTATTATGTGCTTACAATGTACATAGTAGGAACAGAAGGTATTGCATTCCATCCAAAAATTTTATACCGACATTTCATCGTAAATGCATGTTTTGACGTCCGCTGAATCCCAAACAAGTTTTAGAAAAAGGTCCTTGTATATATGTCTGTGAGAAGTATTGTTCAAGAAAAGAAAAAAAATCGATTGAATACCAAACTACTAATATTTAAGTCCAGTATTTTTCAGGGATGCGACACAAAAATTCTGAAGAAAATTCCTCCACCACAAATTGCATATTACATGGAACATTTTTCAAAAAGTTTTAATTTTCTCAAAATGGCTCTAAAATTTTTATTTAAAACAACACATGTTTAAGGTATTTTATGAATTGCATAATTCTTGAGTTTTCAGGGAATAGCCTTTGAAATTCTGTTAATTTGATTTACTTTTGCATAATTGGTTATCCAAATAGATAGAGAAAATCTTAGTACACAAAAAAATGTAGATCTCAGTTTAGGTCAGACAGCTTCTGTTTTGTGAAGTTAACCGTTCCGAGATATTTCTAGTTATTAGTTTCATTTTAAAACATTTGTATTTCTCAAATGGAAATGGTTATTCATATTCCTTTCTCCTAATCAAGCAATGAGAAAGGAATTTCAATGTTTCACAGAGCCCAACCCCTGAAAGATTTGACATCGCTTTAACCTAATGAACTACCCTATTCCCGCGTATCTACAAGAAAGTACGTGATAAAAATATTTCTGAAAATGTGGAGGTGGATAGGACACTAAGCTTTTGTAAGAATAGTTTATTGCAGAATAGTTAGAGAAAGACTGTGAATGTAACACATCAGTATTTTCCTTTGGTAGATTTGTTCATGTTTTAAGATTTATTATTTACATTAAAGTTCATTAAGAGATAGAAATACTTTACAGAAATTTCAGCATACATGTAATTTCATGCTAATAACTCATTCTTATAATATAATCCATATCATCAGATAATCAGCTTTGAGGCAATAAAATAACGAAAAGTTTTCTATGTAAAGGTTTGTTGTGGATGGGAATATTTTATGAAAAAGTTCACATTTTATCCAGTGTTTGACTTAGGTATGAAATCATATCCTATACGCACATGTATATTTTAACAACATGTTCAAAACCTGCATTTCTAATAAAATTAAAATATTGGATTTTTGTTTCGAATGCAACACTCTCCCTAACTGGATAAAAAAAAAAACGGTTATTTGATTTGGAGACAGGAAGAGAAAACATTGTACTTCAATCGCCACATAAAGTCTAATTGCATTTGCAAATTATTCAAGGGTATCCATAGATGAAATTTGAGCGAAATCTTGAAAAAGTCTAGTTTTGTTTATAAGTCTATTATTAATAAAGAATCATCTAGTTTCAAAATCTGTACTTGGCGTCTATTACTGATTATGTTAGAAGTAATTTTACAGGAGTTTATAAATTTTCCCGTGCACAGGGTCAGATAGCTCTTTAGAATTGCAAAGTTGTTTTTCTCACTTTCTATTCTTTTTAAAATTTTACGGATTCAAAATGTTATACATGATGCAAGTTTTAGAGTTTTATTCAAATTTATTAGAGATACACTTAGTATTTAAATGTTGTGTGTGATTTTGCTTTATTATTTATTATTATATCTAAATAATACACTAAAATTAGTGAAAATATTATTTCTCATAGGTTCATAATATTTTTCTGTAAAAAGTATGTTTCCAAAATTTGTTCTTAATATTTCATAGAGTGAAAATATATATTCATATCAATACATTTTTAACTTAATCGTGTGGAGTACTTTGCGTTTACCATTAAAATAATCAAACAATTAATAACTTAAAAACTACTAGAAATGTTGCAACAAAAATGTGTCTTACTTGCAGTATAAATATATATTATATAGAAAAAATATCTTCACTAATATAGAATTTAGAAATTTTGCCAATGGATATCCTTAATAAACTTGACCATCTACCAATATGTATTAGTATTTCCTATATATTATAATACTGAAGACAAACAGTAGTTTAAAACTATTTAAAGTGAATAGAAACACTAAAGTAGTTTCTTGTGTAGCCTCGAAATATGCTAACTGTTTCGGTACGTGGAGTTGTTGAGACTAAACGTGTGCATTATTCATTTCCCTGATGAATAGTGTCTTTAGCTGACCACGTCCAGAATACACTCCCGACGCTTTACCTAATGGACTATATCAGGTGGTACTGTTTCACATCCTCATGCATTACTGGCCTGTCTGCACTGCTTGGGCTTACCACTACATAGATGCACAACATTTTATTTTGTTTGGACAAAAATGAGGTGAAAACTAGAGTATATTATATGTAACTTTTGAAATGTTCACACTAAACGGTTTATTATCAGACTTGTTTAAAAATTCCATCACACGAATGCTATATGAATTAGTTTGCTATATATGCCACTCTTCTTCTGATTCTGGAATCGGTTTAGATATCCCTATAACATGCATCGTAACGTAAGCTGTTCGAATAGATGTATATAATACGTGATGTACTATCGTAAATGCGAACCCCAGCTACTACAGTCAATATGGCTGTCCAAAGGACGGGGAGGGCTCACATTAAATAACCGATGTTATTTCATGCCTTAATGATGACGGGGTTACTTTTATTGCACGTGCATGGAGTTTGCTGTTTTCCATTTCTTAAAACCATTACAATAAAAGTCGAGTATTAAGTACATATGTTTATGATATAAAACAGCTACTACATCCTGCGGCCGCAATCGCTGAACGTGTGAACAGCTTGCTTCGTAAGTCACAGCTGATTGTTTGCATTCATTGTTTCACTGCGTTAGTGGACACCTGTACCGTTGGCAAGTTCTTTTGACATCGCAGCTGTTCGAGTGAAGAAGTGTTCTCCCGCAAGGTCGTCGAATCCTGCACTGTTACAACTGAGTGAGTTTTTAAACGACCGCGGTGTTTTGCACGTGCGACTGCTTCTGGAAATTTCCAGTTTCGTGACCAACAAGTATAAAGTCCAGTGTTCAGGTTTCACTGGGAATGCATTGCATACAGCAGTTGAGTGAATTTTCAGGAATTTCGTAGCGAGTTGTAATCGTCGCTGCAGCAAGCAGAGGATGTGTTATACATGCATTGAGGAAAGTTATTGGTGAACAGATTCTGATTCTAATCAGTTGTGGAAGAAATAAAGAGTTGTTGAAGAAAACCAGAGTTTTTTAATTTATTTATTTAAGGTCACTTTATAACAACAAAGGTCATCTGTGACTACAGTTTTGTTTTTATTTTATTCTTTCATTCTAGAATAAATGAGAATAACAACAAAATACATTTAAACATATTAAAACTTTGAGTAATCATATTTGTTGCCAAACAAATGCAATAGAGGGTTAAGCTCTACCTATATACTTGGAAACAGAAAAATTAGTCTGTACAGAAATGAAGGAGTTTATGAGGAAAGAGCCAAGAACTTATATTATTAATTCGTGGATGAAAAGGAATTTTGTCGATATTTCTATTAATCCCTAACCAATTATTTGATCCAATTTGATGGAGAAAAAGTAAATGAACTATTTATGCATCTTCAAATGGTAGTGATTATAATAATGGAGTGATATAAACTACTCGCAACGTCTTGTGGGGTAGTTGATATGGCCATTTTGAATAACTTATATTCCAAATAACAAGATGTAATGTTGCACCAGTTTAAGCAATCGATATTAGTGGCAAGATGTCGAAATGTTGACATAGCAGTGTCCTCTTAAAGCAATGCTGGCATAAGCATGAGGTATATTATAAAAGCTCCAATAACTAGATCGTAAGAGTCTTGTTCATCTGAGCTGCTAACGTTGTAGGATGTACTTCGGACCGACGCACACCGAACGGATCTAGTTTTATTTAAAGTGTTAACTTCAAGCTTCAGAACATACAAGTGAGTGCTGAATGAAGTTTGGGTAACTCCTTGGGTTTTTCATCCCTAATTGTACATTATCTCTTGAAGTAAAACCCCTGTGTCTCCTCGCATCTTTGCGTACTTATTTATAGCTCACAATTTGTTCCCCAAATGCACACCCTTCTGTACATCCAAACCCGAGGCCATCTTCTTCCCTCTCGCAGGCGTGACCACCAACTTTTACCTCTGAAACAAATTATTACCCACTAGAATGCGAAGTGTTGGGGTGTACTACGTGGTATACTACGGTCGACAAGTTATTGATAATAAGATGACAAAATAAAGCTAAAGGCTCACGTGTTTTTTTTGTTTTAAAAATTCACACTGGCTAGATATTCATACCGTTCGCCATCCCTTATATAGATTGCGACCGACCGTCTCGCCTCACCTAAACAAGTCATAGAATAGAACGCAGTGGAGTCAAGTAAACAGCACTGTTTCCAGAGAACACACGCGACTTAGAAGACATTCGTAAAAGCACACCTATTTAGATAAATAATTATGTACACCACACAAATTATTACATATATTCAGGCTGACTCTGACTGAATTCCTTCTTTACATATGTACATTATGAAAACATCCAAGTAATTATAACACAGATTGTAATATTTATTGATCGAATGTAAAATAATATCCAAATAATAAAATTAATGTCTTAAATATCTTAAGGTCCGCCTGTGTGTTTGTGTGTGTTTTCTGTGGACAGCTTAGCTCAAAAACGAAAAAAAACCCGTTAAAAACCAAACTTGGTATATAGGTTTGGTATCTTCCAAGGATGCGACACAAAGATTTTCAAGAAAATGCCCCAACCACAAACTACCCTTTACATGAAACAACTTTCGAAACTTTTTTTTTTATATAAAAATGGCTCTAGAAATTTTGATTAAAATCCCGTATATTAAAGATATTTTCATCCCCCCAAAAATGCATATCTTGAATTTTCTGGGAATAGCCCCTGAAAACCTCTTTATTCTGGATGCATTTTGCCGAATCATGCTAACTGCTAAACTGTAAGAAATAGACAAAATTTACCGTACAAAAAATGTAGATCTCGCCAAGATATGTCCCTTACGTTTTGTTGTGGAGGTAACCATTTCTGAAATATTACTTGTTATGGTTTCTATTGTAAAGTACTTATATTTTCTCAGACAGGAAGTTTCAGCCAAAGATGCGATTTGCATTGGCAGTCGCATAACGATAGCTTGAAACATTTGACTATCATTTTAACATAGCTTAGTTCCCTGTTACTTATAAGGAACTAAGTCATAAGAACCCTCTGCTAATGTTTATCTCGATTAGCATTTTGTGGAGAGAAGAATGCTGTTTTGTAAGAAGTTAGCAGAGCAGCTAGAGAGAGTCACGTGTGTGCAACACATCAGATTCTTTATTTTAAATTCCGATTAAATCTTGTTATGTAATTTTTAGTTGGAATTCAGTATTTCCTCTTCTTATTTTTCGTAGTAGGAAATAATACTGAAGGGTGTGTATACAGTAAAGAATAGAAATAAAAATGCGAACGGAAAAGTATTTATTTAATTAATTAAAAGTATTACGAGAATACAAATTGAACTGAAATGAAGAAACTATGTTTACATGGTTATATGAGGGAAAATCTGTTGGTGTGACAAAAATATAAAGCTCGAAGCTTTACATGGAGTATTAGGCATGTTAAAGATGATGAATAAATCTCGCGGGCAGGTTGCCTCCAAGCGTCAGCAAATGAAACCACTGAAAGCTAGTGAAATATGCATCACAAACACAAAATCTCACACATGCAGGCACGACAGTGTTTACGCTTCTTATAGTTAAATAACTAATGCTTCACATTCGATGCGTAATTAACTGAAAGAACACAAAGCGAGGTACAAACCAGAGGCACAAAGACAGAAAAGGCCAGCTACAAAGGGCAAAGCAAATTACCCGTGAAATAATTATTGCATGCAATCCGGCATGACGTCAGCTGTCATCTCTCACACAGCTCACGAGATTACGCTACGCTACAGGACAGTTGGCGAATGTTAAGTAGTTGCCCTAAACTGAATAAAGCTGCACTCTCGCTAATATTCGGTGTTTTCAATCAAAGTAATATACCTCTGGCTCCTTCTCATGTTGACATGCAAAATCAGCAGATTTGCAACAATACTTACCTACTCTAGTAATTGCAGGTAGTGGATGACAATTCGCATGCTTTAGTGCGTGCTCCACGCATATAAAGTAGTAGCACTAATTCTACACACTTTTTTTTTGTTAAATTAATTTTCTAATTTGAATATTTCATTCAACTCTCATTCAGAATGAATCTTATCTGATAAATTATAACTAGAATACTTTTTTTGTTAAATTATATTTCAAATTTGAATTTTGCATTCAACTCTCACTCAGGATGATTCTTACCTAATAAATTATAGCTAGGAATGTTACCACAATACAACATTGAACCTCTCAACATAAAATGGGGCAAATTTGGCCCAGGTTACTTTGACCTAACTTTGGAAAATATATTACATCATAAATACACACATATATATTTATAGTTCCTCTACACTTACTATGTACATAGTGTGTATAGAAGATATTGTATTCCACCCAAAAATTCGATGCCGAGATTTTACCGGAATATTTTTTTAGGGTCCTCTGTGTTAAAAAAAACCATTTTTGTTAAAAGGTACGTGTGTGTCTGTTGACTGTGAACATGATTACTCAAAAACGAAAAAATCGGTAAAATATAAAACTTGGGATTTAAGTTTAGTATTTTCCAAGGATGCGACACCAGGATTTTTAAAAAAAATCCCCTCAGACTACCCTTTAACTGGAAAATTTTTCTCAAAAGTGGCTCTAACAATTTTGTTTAAAATGCGCATATTAAAGATATTTGCATGACAAATATAATGCATATCTTGAATTTTCTGGAAATAGCTTCTGAAGACCTCTTTATTCTGGATGAATTTTGCATAACCGGTAAATTTTAAGAGATAGACAAAAAGCTACTGCACAAAAATGTAAAAAAAAAAAAAAAAAAAAAAGAAGAAGAAGAAGAAAAACGGATTTCAATCACATGGTAACCAACGTTTAAAAGAGTTGAATATCGCTTAAACCTAATGTATTCTCTTATTTACTTTTTACTTACAAGGAAGCAAGTAATAAGACAATTTCTACTAATGCTATCTCCAATAGCATGAAGTAGATAGAAGAGTAAGCTTTTTAATAATAATTTGTTACAGAGTTGTAAAAAGTCATGTGGATGAAGCACATCAGTGTTTTTGTTAAATTAAGTTTCAAACTATCATTCAGGATCATTATAATGTAATAAACTATATCAGAAAATGTTACCACAATACAGCATTGAACCTTTTACCATAAACTGGAGCCAATTTTGATCTTAATGGATTACTTTGTTTCAACTTTGGTTAATATATTATTTTACTAATATGCACATATATTTTTGGTTTTATGATGAATTCAATATAAAACTCGGAATTATTGCTCTCATAGTACATGGATGAGCTCTATTTAGGGAAATATAATACTTTTGGTATTATCAGCAACACCATGAACACCATAAACTTAAAAATATCAATTTTGAGCCCTCAAATTATATGTGAGTAATAATGTTTTATATTCCTACTGGATACACAATAAAATGAAAATTATATTTTGGAATAATACTATTTATGTTATACTGTATCCAATATGAAATATAAAAAGTTATTACTGTGTTATAATACAGGGGCCCAAATTGGGGAAATCTAATATGTTTAAGATTATGATATTCATGGTGTTGAATTGTTATAATACCTAAACTAATAGATTTCCTTAACTGTTAAGCTTCTCTACGTAATATAAGAGCAATAAATCCAATTTTCAAAATATACAATAATACAATTTAATATAAAATAAAATTTAAAATAATAGCTATATATTCCTTTATAAAATAATGTTTTCCAATATTGGTTTTGGTTGATGAGAGGTGAATCAAGTAAAATTAAAAAAAGGTACTCTCTTCCAAAGTAAAAGAATTTGCCCAAAATTCAAACTTAAAAAAAATGGTTCCACTAATAATACTTTTAGTTATTTTTATACTTACAGCATCCCTTCTATTCTCCCATTAATGAGCAAGTTATCTTCAGTTTATGTTTAAAGCTTCACTACTATATTATAGAAACATTTCCTAGCTATAATTTATCAAATAAGAATGATTCTCAAAAGTTAATTGGGATAGTCAAATTTGAAAGTTAATTTAACTAAACAAAGTCCAGAATATCTACTGTATAGGCAAGCACTTCTTTACATTCGTCCATTGTTCATCTTGTACCATCGTTATTGATATTGTTGTGAAGTCCATCTCTATAGTGTGGGGGTAGTACGTCTGCCTCACATTCAAGGGGTGACGAGTTCGAATCTCACACAGGGTGTGACATTTTATGCGGGGATTTCTTGAGAAGACAATGAATGTCAAGTAGTTTAACTTCAAGGACTTGAGATCATTTGAGCATCATTTCAGCAATTTCATTCATTGTCCGACATGGCCAATCAGGTTAAAGGACAATAAAGTGTATAAAAAAGCTCTTTATGTTGTTATTGAATGTCTTAAGTTTTGTATTTGGTTGTAACGTGCATCGTTTGTTTTCCGAGTCTTGTTAATCCAGCATTACACTCCCAATACAGACAATTCTCAGGCGGACTTCTCCATAGTTTGACAGGCAGATGAACTGAATATTCATAAAGCACTTAATAAAAAAAATCTGAATTAATCCTTTCACATGACTTTCTCTATATCTCTGCAACAACTTTTTGTTAAAAAGTTTATGCTACTATATGCTTCATGCTAAGTTAGAAAAAATTAGCAGGAATAGTCTTATCACTTGCTTCCCTGTAAGTAGAAGCGAAATAAGAGAGTAACCTAGGTTAAAGTGATAGCAAAAGATGGTTGCATTTGTGACTGAAGTTCCTTTGTTTGTATGGACAGGAGTTGACAAATTCCTGTATGAGAAAAGTAAGTTTTTTAAGGCTGAAACAAAAAACAAGGAATATCTGAAACGCAAACAACTCCAAGAAAAAAATGTATATAACATAAATTGTGTGTTTTAATGTGCTCTACAGTTTTTGTGTGGTAAATTTTTGTCTATCTCTTACGGTTTACCAGCTACACAAAATTCCGTAAAATTCATCCAGAATAAAGTAGTCTTCAGAAAATTAAAGATATACATATTTTTTGTCAAGTATATATCTATAATATATAATATTTTTATCAAAATCGTTAGAGCGATTTTTTAGAAAATCAAAATTTTCGAAAATTTTTCAATGTGAAGGGTAGTTGGGGGGATTTTTTTGAAAATCTTCGTGTCGCATCCTTGGAAGATACTGAAATTAAATACCAAGTTTGGTATTTAACGGTCTTTTCGTTTTTGAGCTACGCTGCCCAACGATACACAGACACACACATGGACATTTTTCTAAAAATGCTTTTTTTTGGATTCCGGTGGTCTCAAAACATGTATTTCCGGTGAAATCTCGGTATCGAATTTTTGTGTTCAATGCAATACCTTCTCTATACACTATGTGCATAGTACGTATAGAGAAAGTAATATTAACTTGGTTCTTAAGCGAACTATTATTAGCTTTACTTAATAAAACCAAAAAGCAAAAGGAAAGACTTGAAGTTTCACATTCTTCTGTTTTTTTCAAAGGATAGTTGTTACGTTCACCTGTTCCAGTCCACCTCTTACGAGATCTTTCCAAATCTCTCCATTCGACCGATAATTCATTTTTGGGGGGTAATCTATTTTCACATTCGGTCAATATAGTCCTTCCAATTCATTATATTTTATTCTCTTATCATGAACTTGAACATTTTTAAAATCTGATCCCATTGCTTTATTCCTTATTTTACCCATTTTAGTGTATTTCCTTTTATATCTCACGAACTTCATCTCTGCTGCCTGTATGCGTGATCTTTATTTTGTTGTTGTTAGTATTCTTGATTCGGAGCTTCTTCAAAAGTAGGTACAGCCATAACCATATATAATTTCATTTGTATTCATTTTATTGTCTTTCTTTCCAAAACTCTTAAAATTTTTCACAAAATAGTTTGAAATCTATGAGCATTCTTCTTAGCGAGGATGAGGACAGCTATACTTTTGATAGGGGCAAAGAACTATAACGTCGTATTTTATGCGGAGTGAAAGGCAGTATTGTTCACTGTTTAATTGAATGTAAAAAAGCAAGAAATTGGAGGAAAGTAATTTGGAAACACAAGTGGATGGACAGATGGTAGCGATGAAAATCTTGAATGTCAAGAGAAGAATGAAATAAATAGGGTACTATTTGTAAAGGGTAAAAGAAAAGTGTATAAGGATAAAGAAAGACAGAAAGAACAGCAAAGGTAACACAGAGGATGGAATAAGTAACACAAACCAAAGGGGACGGTCGCGCCGCGGTCGAGTGGTTAGACCTCTTGCCTCTCGACCCTGCGGCGCAGGGGCAGGTTTTCTCCGGGTTCTGCGGATTCCCCGCCATCGCATTCCACCGTGCTCCATCTTCATTCCATCTATTATCAGTGCCATTTGTAGTAAAAATGGGCATTAAACACCACAAAAAACAAAAGATAGCTACACTCGCTAACAGCTGTACGGATGTAGCTCCTAAGCGGCACTCAAACCTATTAGGATAAGTAATATCGTTTAAGTAATAGGACATGTAAATAATTGAAAACGTAAGCTAAGAATATTATTATTTTCTAGAGAAAGAAGAAATAAAATCTGATTGCCAAGCAGTTGCCAAGATGCCGTACGATTAGAGCCCGTCTGCAGGTTTATCTCCTCCTAACAAGGAGCGAATAACAGGCAGAGAACTCTGGTCCGAATTCTGGAGTTAGTACTCTGCCAATCCTCCTCTTGAATTTTGACGTAATAGGATAAGGATCCTCTTTAACCGTGGAAGTGTTGAGAGAGTTAACTCTCTAGAAATTTATCGAGCTCATTGTTTGTATCTCTCTCTGACCAAGAGAGCGGGTCGATCTAATTCACGGCTCCTTTAGAAAGGACAGCACACCCCTCCGGCCTTCATAATTCAGAGGGGGAGGGATTTTGCCTTCTATGATTAATGCCCAGGGTTACCAAAATTCGGAATCCCTCGGCTTTGGGTGCAGATATTGCATTTTCCTCCGCAGACCGGGATATTACGGAGACTGTCTTGAAGTTCAGAATTATGCAGCTGAGTTATAATACTGCTTAAGAAGATTGTATTATATTACACAGAAATCTAAATGTAACACGCAGTAATACGATTTTAGATTAAAATAATGGAGTATTTATTTGTATAAACGTTTAATTATAAATAATTAGTTTAAAAATGCCCGCCTGGGTAGTGTGGTGGTAGCGTGTCTGTCTCACATTCAAAAGGTCATCTTGCTTACGGTGAGTTACCCGGATAAGGTTTTTTCGGGGTTTTCCCTTGTCCTGAAAAGACGAATGTCATTTAAGCTTCATGGATCCCGAATATTTTGAGCATAATTTCATTCATCGTCCGATATGACCAACTAGGTTAAAGGACGTTAAGCCAAAAAAAAAAAAAAAACCTTAATAATTCCAACGAGAAATTAGATTAGCTATGGCGATTCCTATACCCTAGAATATTCAAGTAAGTTTACCATTTCGCTCCCAACTGATTTTTGGTTTACTTGCTCTTAGTACGTATTTACAATGCACATAGTGGATAGAAAAGGTATTGTATTCCACTCAAAAATTCGATACCAAAATTTCACCGGAAGCACATGTTTCGAGAGACACCTGAATAAAAAAAAATATAGAAACATGGCCGTGAGTGAGGCAGCAGAGCTAAAAAACGGAAAGTCCGTTATATACTAAACTTGCTATTACTCCGAAAAAATCCATCTTCCTCCGGCGGGTTTGAGCTCGCGTCCTTGGGCACATAACCATTACACCACGGAGGGCGACCTGAATGGAGAGCAAATTATAAATTTGAATGTATAGAAAATCAAACTATATTACATTAGTGGTATTAATTCTGAGCACTTTTTACTTTCTCTAGAACGTACATATATACAATGTAGTGAACCTTTTATCATTAACTGTAGTTAATTAGGCCATTAATAGGTTACCTTGGCCCAACTTTGTGAAAGCTATAATTTTATAAATATATACATTATATTATTTTATGTTGTATCCAATGTAAACAATCAGAACCATTGCTCTATTATTACATAGATGAGCTAAACATTTGGGAAATCTAGTAATTTTAGGATTTTGATATTTCATTACCATGAGCATTGCATTACAATGAACAACACTTTGAACACCATAATCTTAAAAATACTGCATTTCTCCAACTTTGAGACCCCTATTTTATAAGAGTAATAATGAATTATATTTCATATTTGATGCAAATAAAATGAAAAATCTATTTGGAAATTATACTTGTTATTTTATACTATATGAATATGAAATATGATGATTATTACTCTCGTATTATTGAGGACCCAAAATTGGGGAAATACGGAATTTTGAGATTATGGCGTTGAATTATCATAATCCAAAAATGAATATATTTCTTCAAATATTGAGCTCCTTTGTGTAATATGAGAGCATTAATGGCCAAATTAGCTCCAATTTATGATAAAAGCTCAATACTGTGTTGTGGTATCATTTCCTGGCTATGATTTATCAAATAAGAATAATCCCGAATGAAGAATTAAGATTTTAAAATCAATTTAAAAAAAGGTGTCCAAAATTAATGTCTTTAAAGGTTTTCATAACTTTTTGAAAATGGAAGCAATATATCAATTCCTATTTCAAAACACTTGGTTAAAGTTACTCTACAGTCTATATCATTTTTACTTCCTTTACATGTTGTATAGTGCATAGAAAATATATTGTACTGCACCCAAAAATTCGATACCGAGATTTTACCGGAAATACATTTTTTTGAGAACCGCGGAATCCAAAAATAGCATTAAAAGGTCAGTGTGATGTCTTATACAAGTGTATGTCTGTGGACATCACAGCACAAAAACTAAGTTACAAATTTTGTGTCTTCCAAGGATGCGACACAAAGATTTGAAAAAAAAAAAAAATCCGCCCACACTAAATTATCCTTTACACGGAAACTTTTCTGAGAATTTTGTTTTTCCCAAAATTTGCTCTAACGTATCGTATTGTCAAGATATTTACATATAAAAAACATGTATATGTATTCTGAATTTTCTGGTAATAGCCTCTGAAGACCTCTTCATTCTGGATACATTCTGTATCACTGATAAACCGTCAAAGAAAGCAAAAACTTACTAAACAAAAAACAAAAAAAAAAAACAAAAAAAAATGAAAACATCGTTAAAAGACACATTTATGTACTACTGGGATTCCTGGAGAACTATTGAAGAATGCAATGAAGAACTACACAAGACACTCTATGAACTCATATTTGATATATATATGAAACTGGAATACTACCAGAAGATTTTAAAATGTGTAAAATTATACCAATCCCAATATTTTTTGTAGAGCTAACCGTTTCCGATATATTCATGTTATTGGTTTCAGTTTTATGTTACTTAACTTTTTCTCAAACGGGATAGCATCTTTCGTTTCATCTATCTGGTTTTACTCTGGCCGTGCAAAGTGAAATCCGCATTGATTGTTTCACATAGCGACCGGCTTTAAAAAGGTTTGACTATCGCTTTAGTCTACTTGTTACTTGACGGAGTATTGGTAGAAAACTTAATAACCGCCTCTGTGATATTGACAGACAACAAATAATTGCGCAATTCACGGAGAAGATTTCATTGGAAGTACAGTCTGAGCTAAAATCAGAGTGGGGTATGGAGCAATACATTAAAACAGGTACAAAGGTCATTAGAGAATGGATTAGACTAGAAGCATGGCGGAGCATAAAAATTACTGACGAGAATGGTATGAGAATCAGCCCCATTTGCAAGGAGTCGTGGACCCATATCTTGGCAAGATGTAGAGGTACGGAGGAATTGAAGGAACATATTTACCGCGATCCTTTACCACCGCGAACGTTAAAGCTAGAAGCACGTTGGACGCTACTGGCAGGCAGGGAAGACGCGGACGGACTAGATAAATTTATACTTAAGGCAAGATAGCTGAGATCTGAGAAGGCTGACAATAGAGATTATAATGTTTTACATACACGTATTTTATGTCATTGTTGTGCTTATATTATTTCAGATAAAATATATGCTGAAAATAAATAGCAATAAAGATATAAATATTAATAAAAAACTAATTTCATTAACTATTATTTCTTTTCCTATTATCCTTATAAGAATTTATTATATCAATATAAATTATTCTATAAATTTATACGAAAATTTAGAAAATAGATTAACATTAAATCTATGTTGTGGTGTAATATATTGTGTATATATTATGTGTGTATATTTCTCTTATGGTATTTGTTAATATAATAAGGTACATTAATACATCTTTATAAAGTGCACTCTTGTGTTGTAAATTTTAATTGCTGTATTTGAATATCTTTGTCCTTTTATTTTTGTGTTTATTTTTTTAATTCTTTGTTTTTTTTAATATTGCTTATTATTTTGGATATTGCAAAAGCACCTACCGTCTGTGGACCCGTGCGATTGATGAAGCTCAATGTATGATACTGTTATTTAAATAAATATATTATTCATTCAAACTTTCTACTTAGAATGAGCTAATACAAAAATTTCTGCTAATGTTTATCTCGATTATCACGATGTAGATAAAGGAATAATCTTTCGTAAGAATAGTTTGCAGAGAAATTAATGTGAATGGAACATATCAGATTTTTATCTATGCGTTTTGGGATACCTGTGTACCTTTTTTCTTCCTTGTGAACTTGAGTAGGTTTTCTTGTACCTCGAAACCTTGTTTTACATTAGAAATACCACCACAAAGTAAAAGAATTAAAGAGGTACCATGCAGACGAGCAAAGCCTTGAAAGTTTCTTTCTCCTAGTCTCAAGAATACATCATTCTTACTAGAAGGGGCAGAGTACCGAAATCCTGTCCAGGCCACCTTCGCGAAAAGGAAACTCAGAGCTTTAAAGACCAGCATGGTGTACAGCGCAGGAGGATTACAGTGGGCCATGAATAATGGAGCATCACATCGCGAACTCCGCCCCCAGCTTTCGTAGGAGGCCGTGGCTCCACCAGCTTTATGGTTACTATCACGAGGGCTGGATGCGTTTTTTTTTTTTTTTTTTTTTCTATTTCGGAAAATGGTTTGTAGTAGGTAGCGTTCCTACAGAATATCTGATAAAGCTTTGGTAGAGAAATAAAGAAGGAAATGTGCCACTGCTCTAAGGAAAGCTTAAAATATCTACGAAATATAACAGAAATTACATTAAAATAGGCCATTTTATATTCACATGGCTTTCCCTAGCCATTCTTCAACGGACTATTCTTGTTACTTTCTCTACACGTACAATATGCATAGCGTATAGAGAAGGTATTGTATTGCACCCAAAATTTTGATACTGAAATCTCACCGGAAATGTATGTTTTAAGACCCCCGAATAAAAAAAAAATTAAAAATGTCTGTGTGTGTGTGTCTATGTGTGTGCCTGTGGGCAGCATAGTTCAAAAATTAAAAATCTGTTAAATGCCAAACTTGGTATTTAGTTTAGTATCATCGAAAGATGCGACACGAAGATTTTCAAGAAGATCCCCCTTCTAACTACCATTTACGTGGAAATTTTTTTGAAAATTTTGTTTTTATCAAAAATCGCTTTAAAGATTTTGATTAAAGTTTCTATGTTAAAGATATTTACACAAAAATGTATAGCTTGACTCTTCTGAAATAGCCTCTAGATGAATTTTGTGAAATTTTGAATAACTGCTAAACCGTAAGAGATAGACAAACACTTACTTGACAAAAAATGTAGAGATCGTTAAAACACACGATTTATTATATAAGCATTTTTTTCGAAGAGTTGACCATTTTTGAGATATACCTCGTTATTTATTGGTTTCAGTTTTAAAATACCTGCATTTTCTCATACGGAAACTTGTCAACATCTGACTACACAAAGAAACGTATTTCTATCCCAAAGTAACCACATTTTAAAACATTTGACTGTCGGTTTAGCCTAGTGTATTCCTTTATTTCCCTTCTACCTATAACGAACTAAGTAATAAAGCCGTTTCTGCTAATGTTTATCGCGATTAGCATGAAATAGTAGAATAAGCTTATTAACAAAAGTTTTTTACTGAGATGTAGAGAAATCAGGTGAATGGAGAATATCAGATTTTAATTTGTTTTGTTGTTTTATTTGTTATAGCCCTCTTTAACTGCTTTGGTCACCCCTGCGGCTTTTAACTTGTGAAGAAACTCTGCATTAATATAGGGTTATTGCTATTCGGTTAATCATTTTATATCATTAAATAGCCACATTTTCACATTCTTACTTCCAGACTCTGCTTAAGGAGAAATTCCTCTCTTCATCTGGGAATCGAACCCTATACCTCCTGGTGACAAATTAGCTCGCTGACTACTCGACCACATTGCCAGTGCAAAAACTTTTCTAATTCATATTAAGGGACATAGGAATTAAATTTCAAATTTCTATATTTTTGTATAGATTTTTGAAGGTTTTGTGATGATTGATTTGCTATTATGTTTACATGAATACGAAATTTCATTTATTTTGGATAAATACTTCGAAAGGTGTAAATTATTTCATAAATTTTATTATATAAATATATTGCATAATAAAAATGTGACTCAAATTTGGAGACAATTGATTAGCATTTTCTGAATTGGAGCTTTAAACCACACAAAACTTTAAAGAGAAATATGCTAGTAACTTTGATTACTGAATTAGTATAATGTTTTAAAGAAGTTAAAATGTTACTCTCCAAAACTAATAATTTTTTTCAGAGAAATATATTTTTTGAAAAATTATTTTAGTTGTATTTAAATAAAAACTAAAATGCGTGAACCATTTTAAAAGTATGAAAATGTAGTTTTGAGAAAAACCTGTTTTATAAAATGGTATGGCTGAAAAATATAATGCAAATAGGGGATTATAGTGGGCTTAAACGATATTCAAACCTTTTAAGAGCTGGTTGCTAATTGATTGATTTGAAATTCCGTTCTCTTTTAATGACCAGAGAAGAAAATAAGAAAGAAAACGACTTTCTGTTTGAGAAAACTATAAGTATTTTAAAATTGAAACAAATATCAAGGAATATTTCCAATTGTTAACCCCCAAAGGATGCATCTGACATAAAATAGAGGTACGTTTTTGAGTAGTAAGATTTTGTCTATCCATTTATGGTTTGCCAGCTTGCAAAAGTTAATCAGAATTAAAATAGTCTTCAGAGGCTGCTGCTAGAAAATTAAAGGATGGATATATATTTGTTTTGAAGATATATTGAACATGTGACATTTACATAAAAATCGTTAGAGCTATTTGAAAACAAAATAAAAAAAACTTACATGTAAGGGTAGTTTCGGGTTGGAGGATTTCTTTAAAATCTTCGTGTTGCATTTTTGAAGATGTTGAACTTAAAGTCCAAGTTTTGTATTTGACTTTTAGCTTTATAGTTATATTTCTTATTCCAGGGACCTCAAAACGTGTATTTTGAATGAAACCTCCGTATCAATTTTAGGGGAATTCAACAGTTTATTTACCTATAAACGTGGTAGAGAAAGTATTAGAAGCAAATAAACAAACAAACAAAAAAGAAAGCAAGAGAGAAAAGAAATTTATGGTTACATTTATATAACACTCTATCAATATTGATTAAACCAAAATATTGTAAACCAATTTTTGTAGTTTAACCTGGTTAAAAGACGTTAAATAGTTCATATTGGATTATGAATGAAATGAGGCCGGGGTTAATAGAGTATAGAGTTTCATCTTCTCAGGATAAGGAAAAATCCCGGCAAAGAACATTTTCCGATAACACCCTAACCGAGATTCAAACGTGGGACCTCTTGAATGTGAGGTCACTCTACCTCAACACTACAGAGGGGAACAAAACCATTTTTACTTTCTCTATACGCTCTATGTACATAGTGTATAGAGAAGGTATTGCACTCCACCCAAAAATTCGATACCGAGATTTCACCGGAAATATATGTTTTAGGGTCCCCAATATCCAAGAAAAGCATTTTCACAAAAAGGTCGGTGTGTGTGTGTGTGTGTGTGTGTGCGTGTGTGTGTGTCCGTGTGACTGTGAACACAACTCAAAAACGAAAAGTAGGTAAAATACTAATCTTGGTATTTAAGTTTAGTATGTTCCAGGGATACGACACGAAGACTTTGAGAAAAATGCTCCCACCCCAAACTACCCTTTACATGGAACTTTTTTCGAAAAATTTGATTTTCTCAAAAATGGCTCTAACGATTTTGATTAAAATTTCATATACTAAAGATATTTACCTGACAAATTCAATGTATATCTTGGATTTTCTGGGAATAGCCTCTGAAGAGTAGTTTATTGTGGATGAATTTTACTGAATTTTGAATAACTGCTCAACCGTAAGAGATGGGCAAAAACTTACTGCACAAAAAATGTAGAGCTAGTTAAAACACACAATTTATGTTATACACATTTTTTTCGTGAGTTCGTCATGTTTGAGACATTCCTTATTTTTGGTTTCTGCTATGAAAAACTTATACTTTTCTCATACAGGAACTTGTCAACTCCTATCCATATAAACAAAGGAACTTCATTGACATAGCAACCAGCTTTTGACTATCATTTTAACCTATGGTAGTCCCTTATTTCGCTTCTACTTACAAGGAAGCAAGTACTAAGACTATTTCTGCTCATTTTTTCTGATTAGCATAAAGTAAATAGAAGTATAAGCTTTTTAAGAATAATTTGTTGCAGGGATATAGAGAAAGTCATGTGAATGGTACACATCACATTTTTTTTTACTTCGTGTTAATGGAGAGGAATATTTATGTATACAAGGTTTAATTATACATTTCTGAATCGAATGCCAGATGCAACTCGGATCACTATTTGCTACCTTTAAAATTATTCCATATTCTTGATATGACGTTGTGAGAAACGAATGAATGATGACCTAGCCCTTCATAAATATATACATATTGGAAAATCCAAACCAATGACAATAAATATCTCGGAAATTGCTAATGCTACAAACACGTTATCTGTTGAAACTGTGCGTTTTAATGACAACTGCATTTTTTGTATGATAAGGTTTTTCTTAACTTTTATAGTTTTCCACTTATACGAAATTAAAGAAACTTCACTCGGAATGCAAGTGATTTCATCAACTATTTGCAGAAAATTCAAAATATGTATTTTTTTTCATACAAATATTTAAACATTGTTATTTGAAACAAAATCGTTAATGATTATTGACAAATCAGAAATTAAAAAATAATTGTCATCAAAGGATAGGAGTGAGGGGGGTATCGTTGAAAATGTCCATTTTACATTCTTGGAAGATAATGAACTCTAAAGCGAAACTCTTAGTCTTTCAATAATACGCACTCATACACACACGTACTTACACAAACTCAGACACATATAGACCTTTTACTAATACCTTTTTTAAAATTTTTATTTTGTTTCCAGCGGCCAAGTTAAATCTTGTCAACTGGAATGTGTTTTTTTATCCTGCACAGTCCTTCGAGGGCGGTTAAATATGTACACGTGTTTCAAAATAGATGATGTTACACAGGCTAGTTGGCGTAACCATCGTGTATTGTCATTTGTTACACATCGCCAAAACAAATTTGGTACCGATTCATGGTTTAGTTTGGATTTAATAGGCATTTCACTTAGTCGTTCAACGTATTTTTGTTAAAATGAAAAAAGTGCATGTATATCATTCGGTTATTCGCTTTTTTACTTTTGGATGGGAAAGCTTGAGAATATAAAAGCAAAATTGGATGCTTATGGAAGACCTCTCGTCATCTATGATGACAGTTGGATATTGGTTCAGCAACTTTAAATGAGTTCAAATATCCGTTTTGATGACCAGTGCCCAAGACGCACGACAGATTTGGTCAAGGAAGAAATCATTGAAAAAATCCGGATATGATTTCCCCTGATCGTCGAACAAAAGGTAGTGAAGTGGCAGAGGTTGTAGGTGTATCGACGAGAACGGAAATACATATTTTGAATAATACGTTGGAGATGTAAAAATTGTCGGCCCGATGGGTGTCGCGACTGCTCACTGTCGACAACAAGTGGGTGCGGCATTTAAATCGAAGCTGTGTTTGGAGCTATTAAAGCGAAATCCGAAGAACGTTTTGTGTCTAATTGTTACCGTCGTTACTTCTGGTGAATATGCTCCAAAAAAGTTAAAGAAGGTTCCATCGACCGGAAAACCGTGGTTACGATTTCTGTTGGGATGCAAAGAGTGTCAGTTTTATTGACCTTTTGGAAGCCGAAGATGAAAAAAGATTAGTGGGCAGCATTACAGTGAGTTATTGGCCCGGTTCAACAAGAATTTGAAGGACATGCGGCCTCACTTGGCAAAGAAAGAAGTACAGTGACACTACGGCGACCAGCACATTCATCTGAACTTGTCGCCAAATAACAGGAATTGGTTTATGAATTGCTGCCGTACACTTCGTATTTGTCCAATCTGGTTCATTACGATTTCGTTTTGTTCTCAAACGTGAGGAAATGGCTCATGGAAACAAAATTTGAATAAAATGAGATATCGTCGAGACAGAGGCCTTGCGTATTCGCTTGAAACGTATTCTGCAGATCTTGACAAATCCTATTCTTTTAGGGATAATAAAAATGACAAGAACTTTGGAGGAAGTGTATATCCCTAAAAAGGGACTATGTTGAGATATAAATAATGTTTTATGAAGACAAGTCAGAAAACAAGCCAGGCCGGCTGTGCCATGTCCGCATGAAGTACTACGCTGCACAGAGGAGCAGAAGGCGAAGGTTCGGAGAGGGAGGAGAAAAGGATGGAGGGAGAAGGAACGAGTAGAAATAACCAGTGAACGAAAGGAGAACAGAGCCTAATATAATGAAGGAGGGAACGGGAGGAAGAGGGAGAAGAAGGCGAAAGAAGTAGAGAAATAGGGAGAAACTTAAGAATATATGGAGGTTAGTGTTAAGAGTAAAGGTAATTAAAGGGAGAGAAGGAGAAAGAGGCAAGATTCTGCGAAGTTAACTGAACAGAGCAAGCGAAGCTGCGAGTTTGATTAGCTGTAAATATTAAGTTGCGAAGTATACTTAATTGGAATCATTGCTATAGTTTTTGAAATGGTTTCGCTGTTTACAAATAGACAGAATATTATTATTGTCATTTTAATTTTGTTTAATGTTCAGGAATGAGGGTACCTATTGGAGAGGAATTAGCAGACACAATATACATATTATAATTTGCCGATGACCAGGTAATGATTGCACAAGAGTATGAAGACATGGAGCTTAGAAAGTTACTAGAAGAATATGATAAATGGGCTCTGAAAACAAATTTAGAAAAAAAAAAAAACACTTTACTCGTATATGGGATGTGGCACAGAAACCAAAGATTTAATTTGGGAAGAACAAAAAGATCGTATTAGGGGATGAGAAGAATTTGAGTATTTTGGGTCAAAATGGATAAATAGGCAAGAAAATGGTAATAGGAAAAAGTCAATAAAGGTAAAATTATAACATCAATGGTGAATGGTAACCTGGATAACAGATATATAAGTAAGACAATAAATTACAAATATATCAAGCGACCCAACTGCCCCATATATGACGTTTGCAGATATCCTTTTGTGCGTTAAAAGAGTTGCAGAATTGGAGAGCGCGACCTTAGTCTCCGCTGATAAGAAAGAGGGTTAAAACGAAGGTGGCTCAGCCAGTTTTCCACCTACCGGTTTTAACCGATTGGTTCTGCAATTCTTTTAACACACGAAGAGATATTTGCAAACGTGGAATTAGGGGAAGTTGGCCACTGGTATAATACAACAGTGCAGAGTAGTGTCACATAAGGAGCTGAAATATGCAAATTTAACAAAAACTTAGAATTAAAATTTATGTCGATACAAGTAAATTTTTACTTTCTCTATACGCACTATGTACATAGTGTATAGAAAAGGTATTGCACTCCACCCAAAATTCGATACCGAGATTTCACCGGAAATATATGTTTTAGGGTCCCCAATATAAAAAAAAAAATAAAAACTTTTTCACAAAAAGGTGTGTGTGTGTGTGTGTGTCCGTGTGTCAGTGTGTCCGTGTGCCTATGTACGCGATAACTCAAAAACGAAAATTCGGTAAAATACCAAACTTGGTATTTAAGTTTAGTATGTTCCAGAGATGCGACACGAAGATTTTGAGAAAAATCTCCCCACCCCAAATTACCCCTTACATGGAACTTTTTTCGAACATTTTGTTTTTCTCAAAACTGGCTCTAACGATTTTGATTAAAATTTCGTATATTAAAGATATTTACCTGACAAATAAAATGTATATCTTGAATTTTCTGGGAATAGCCTCTGGATGAATTTTATTGAATTTTGAATAACTGCTAAACCGTAAGAGATGGACAAAAACTTACTGCACAAAAAATGTAGAGCTAGTTAAAACACACAATATATATTATATACATTTTTTCGTGAGTTCGTCGTTTTTGAGATATTCCTTATTTTTGGTTTCTGCTATGAAAACTTATACTTTTCTCATACAGAACTTGTCAACTCCTATCCATATAAACAAAAGAACTTCATTGACATAGCAACCAGCTTTTGATTATCATTTTAACCTATGGTAGTCCCTTATTTCGCTTCTACTTACAAGGAAGCAAGTACTAAGACTATTTCTGCTCATTTTTTTCAGATTAGCATAAAGTAAATAGAAGTATAAGCTTTTTAAGAATAATTTGTTGCAAGTATATAGAGAAAGTTATGTGAATGGTACACATCAGATTTTTAAAGAAAGTGTTCAAAATTGGAATAAATAAGAAATAATATTATAAGAAAAAATCTGATGTGTTCCATTCATATGACTTTCTGTACATCTCTACAACAAATTATTGTTAAAAAACTTATTCTTCTGTTTAATTCATGCTAATCGAGAAAGAAAAATTAGCAGAAATCGTCTTATTACTTGCTTCCATGTAAGTAGAAGGGGAATAAGGGAGTACCATAGGTTAAAGTGATAGTCAAAAGCTGGTTGCTATGGACAGGAGTTGACAAATTCCCTTATGAGAAAAGTATATTTTAAGCTGAAACTTATAACATGGAATATCTAAAAAATAATCAACTCTACGAAAAAATGCATATAATGTGAGTTTTAACGAGCTCTACATTTTCTATTAATAAGTTTTTGCCTATCTCTTACTTTGCCAGTTATGCAAAATTCCGCTAAATTCATCCAGATTAAAGATGTCTTCAGAGGCTAGAAAATTCAAAATATACATTTTATTTTTCATGTAAATATCTTTAATATGCGACATTTTAATCAAACTTGTTAGAGGAGTTTTTGAGAAAATCAAAATTTTCGAAACATTTTCCATGTAAAGGGTAGTTAACGGTGGGGGAATTTTCTTGAGAATCTTCGTGTCGCACCCTTGGAAGATATTGAACTTAAATACCAACTTGGTATTTAACGGACTTTTCGTTTTTGAACTATGTTTCCCACAGACACACACACTGACAGACAGACAGACAGACAAACACGCAATTTTCTAAAAATGTTTGTTTATGATTCAGAAGGACTCAAAACATATATTTCCGGTGAAATCTAGGTATCGAATTCTTGGGTGCAATACAATACCTTCTCTATGCACTATGTACATAGTACGTATAGAGAAAGTAGAAAGTGATTATTAAGAACTCAATATTAGACTATGTAAGACATAAACAGTTAATTTGGTACAGACATATCAGAAGAATGAATTGAAGATAGATTACTGAGAAAGGTTTTGGTAGTTCACCTGAAAGAAGCGAAAAAGGAAGACATCGAAACTCTTACGGTAAGTAAGAACTGGAATGGGAGAAAGAAGATTGGAAAATATGGAATGATGGGTAGAGGTAAGTGAAGAAAAAAATCGTTATGCATAGAAAGATGTGAAAACATTAAAACTCTGTGTATAATATAAAATAAATAATTAACAAAACTGATAATAACACAATCGTTTAAAAGGATTTTGTTATAGATGGAGTAGCGTCAGAAACGCCAGTTTGTATATTTTCCGCACCAATTACTATGGCGCTGATAACAGATGGAGGAAGGGTGGTGAAATACTGTTCAACATAACCACTGCCTGTCAAGATGAACATTAGAGATATTCCCGTCCTATAATTTGTTTTCCTGCAGTATCATTTCATTGCCGGGTGGGCCCTTAAGCGTTTATCGATAGATTTTTTCCGACACAGGATGCCGATACTAATATCCACGGAATTTCGTGTTCACCAGGCGGCGCAATTTCAGTTCGAAGTGAAATGAAAAGGATAAAGAGTAAATTATATGGGAAAGAGCGATAGGCATCTGGAAAAGATAGGCATCTGTCAACAAAATTAAAGTATCTCACACAACATTTTACAGCCACACGTGTTTCCCTATCCATTAGGTATAATTTCATTTACCATTCATACACTTTTGTTTTTCTGGAATTACTGAATACTGGCCGCAAGATTTCAGATTACATTTTATTATAGCTAATTAGGATAAGATTATATGGGGCCCTAGAATGACCGACAATATTTGAAATAAGCTCGTTGATATAATGACCTTTATACTGACTGTTTGCTTGTCCTCGCAGGAAGCAAAATAACGAATGTCATTTATATTATTAATATTATCATTTTATTCTATTATTATTATTATTATTTTCGAATTTATTTATTTTCTCTACTTCGTACATACATAGTGTAAATAGAAAAGGTATTGCATTCCATCCAAATATTCGGCACCGATGTCTCATTGGAAAAACATGTTTCAGGTTCCTCTGAAAAAATAAATAAAAGGAAAAGAATTTTAAAAAGATGTTCGTATGTGTGTGTGCGTGTGTATGGGGTGTATTTGTGTGTCTAAGTGGGCGTCTGAACATCATAACACAAAAACGAAAAGTAGGTATAATATAAACATTGATATTTACTTTTCATCCGGAGGTCCCGGGTTCGAATCCCGGCTGGTACGGGGAAGTTTTCTTTAACCAGAATTATTCCTTATCCCCCACTGTGTCGGGAAGTATGTATGTGAGAGTGAATGTGTGTGTTTGAGCAAAATAAACTTATTTAAACCAAACGTAAAAGAACCTACAAACGAGTTGTTTCAAATGCAAAAGACCCCGATATGACCTTAGATATTAAATGGGGCTATATAAATGAAACAATAATAAAAAATGATATTTAAGTTCTTTCAAGGATGCACAAGAAAATCTTCAAGAAAATCCCCACCCCACTCCTAACCTCACTTTACTTGGAACATTTTTTTTTGAAAATATGACTAACGATTTTGATTAATATATATATGTATATATACACATATATTAAAATATTTACATGATAAAAGATCTGACGTGTTCTATTCAAATAATGTTCTTTAGCTGTTCCGCAAACAAAAACTTTTCTTGCAAAAGAATTATTCTTTTATCTGAATCATGTTAATCGAGATAAACATTAACAGAATTGATCTTATTACTTGCTTCTTTCTAAGTAGAAGGGAAAAAAAGGGAATGCTCTAGGCTAAAGCGATAAAATCTTTTAAAAGCTGGTTACTATGTGATTGAAATTTGGCTCTCTTTGCATGACCGTAAAACGAATGAGACAGGAAGGACAAATTCCCATTTGAAAAAAAAGTTTAATTATTTTAAAATTGAATATAATATAAATTGCATATATTAAAAAGATCTACACTTTTTGTGCAATAAGATTTTGTCTATTTCTTACGGTTTACTAATTATGCAAAAGTCATTCAGAATGAAGAGGTCTTCAGAGCCTCTTCTGAGAAAATTCAATATGTACATTTTATTTGTGGTGTAAGTGTCTTTAACATAGATTATTTTAAGCAAAACTGTTAGAGCGATTTTTGAGAAAATCAAAATTGTTCCTTGTATAGGATAGGTTGGAGTGGAGGAATTATCTTGAAAAGCTTTGTGTAGCATCCTAGGAAGATTAAGTTTGGCATTTAACGAACTTTTTATTTTTAAGTTATGTTGTTTCCAGAGACACGAACATGTGCGCGAGCACACATACATTAACACACCACTCAGAACTTATTTTTTCTTTTGGATTCAGGATCTCCGAAAAATGAACCATGGAATTTTTGGGTGAAATTCAATACCTTCTGTGCTGGATATTTTTATTTGCAGAACAATTTTAAATGGACCAGAGGGCAGTGGCACAGCGAATCTAAAGACCACCTTTTCACCAAAACTGCATTAAACTAATATCACAACTAATTCATTTTCCACAAAAATGTTTCGAATGTAATTGCAATTAAGTTGTCAATAGCTTGATAATTATTTCCGATGTGCAATTAATTTTGGGGATACTGATTTGCTAAATTAATATGCCATTAAAGATTTTAATTAAATGAAAATAATTTAATCTTCTATGATTTAACGGACATTTAATATTTCAGATTATTCAATTATTAATTTTCGAAATTAATTAAGACTTGAAAATAACACCAAAGTTCACCGAACCAAGTGACCCAGGCGATTCGTCTGAGACTGGCATCAGGGAGGTTGTAGGATCGATTCCCGCGGCCCAACTCTCGACCCATGATTCTTTCGGCGTTTTCTTGGGTCTCTAGGAAAAATGCTGGGAAAGTTTCTTCACTCCCCCGAACTTCCTGGCCCTTCATTTCATCTCCATTTCATCCAAACGGTCCCTTTCAGAGTTGTAAGTGTCGGCGGGGTCCCCGGTAGTGGCGCCTTTCCGTGGTGGTGACTGCGCTCTGGAAATATAGCTCTCGCAGTGGGATGGGTTAAAAGTCGTCTCAGGGAGTTTGGTAAAACCTAGGGCGCGGACTCCTAGCACTCCCGCTAGAGATGAACTACTTGAAAACTCCCAGGACCCTTCGCAGTGGCTGCTTCCCCGCCGTCCGGCTTCGGCCTCCCGTTTTAATTACTCTCATTTCATCCTATCTATCTGAGTATAATAAGCTAATAGTTGCAGTGTGGAATGCTCTACGGCGTCGCACACACACACACACACAAACACAAACACACTGCAAAATTTATAAAATCATCAATTTGCAAACCAACTGGTGCTAGCAGGAAATCCAATAGTTCTTAGGTACCAATCTCTGATCAGTCTGCAGATTATGTTGTGTGAAAATGTTGCCGGTTTTAGCAAACTAATTGTGTAGCATTATGTTTACATGCATCTGTACTTAACATCATTAATTAAATGTTGCACGGAAACAAAGATGATGCGAAAAATTAAATTGTACAGTATTGTAAATATTAAATTGTACTCGGTCGTCTTGGCGAGTTCAGCTGGTTAGAGCAACCCAACTGTGCCATTGCATTTTTACTTTCTCTATTCGCACTATGTACATAGTGTATAGAGAAGGTATTGCACTCCACCCAAAAATTCGATACCGAGATTTATATTCATACCGAGAAATATATGTTTTAGGGTCCCCTTTATCTAAAAAAAGGATTTTCGGAAAAAGGTGCGTGTATGTGTGTGTGTGTGTCCGTGTGTCCGTGTGTCTGTGAACACGATAACCCAAAAACGAAAAGTCGGTAAAATACCAAACTTAGTATTTAAGTTTAGTATCTTCCAGGAACGCGACACGAAGATTTTGAAAAATAAATGCCCCCTCCACCAACTACCCTTTATATGGAACATTTTTCGAAAATTTTGATTTTCTCAAAAATGGCTCTAACGATTTTGATTAAAATTTCGCATATTAAAGATATTTACCTGACAAATAAAATGTATATCTTGAATTTTCTGGGAATAGCCTCTGAAGAGTAATTTATTCTGGATGAATTTTACTGAATTTTGAATAACTGCTAAACTATAAGAGATGGACAAAAACTTACTACACAAAAAATGTAGAGCATGTTAAAACACACAATTTATGTTATATAACTTTATTTCGTGGAGTTCGTTGTTTTTGAGATATTCCTTATTTTTGGTTTCTGCTATTAAAAACATACTTTTCTCATACAGGAATTTATCAACTGCTGTCCATACAAACAAAGGAACTTCATTGACATAGCAACCAGCTGAGGCCTCTGAGCAAATTAAGCAGTCCTCTCTATCAGGCTTGAGGTTCTTTTACGCGCCGAAAATCTACAACACGGTACCAACGGCTTTTCTTCCCTTCCGAAGGAAGCCATACAAAGATTTTTACGCCCGAAAAAATCCACCGTCCTCCGCCACGACCTCGGGTAAAATCTTGGGTGTAGAATTTTTGGGTGGAATGCAATATTTCCTCTATACACATGTACATAGTATGTGTAAAAACTCTGATGTGTTCCATTCACATGACTTTCTCTACATCTCTGCAAAAAGTATTGTTAAAAAGCTTAGGCTTCTACTTACTTCATGCTAATTGAGAAAACATTAGCAGAAATAGTCTTATTACTTGCTTTTGTACGTAGAAGCGAAGTTAGGGAGTACCATAGGTTAAAGTGATAGTCAAAAGCTGGTTGCTATGTGACTGAGGTTCCTTTGTTTGTATGGACAGGAGTTCACAAATTCTTGCATGAGAAAAGTATAAGTTTTTCAAAGCTGAAACTAAAATCAAAGGAATATCTTAAAAACGAAAAAAATGTATATAACATAAATTGTGTGTTTTAATCTGCTCTACATTTTCTGTGTTGTAAGTTTTTGTCCATCTCATACGGTTTAGCACTTATGCAAAAATCCATAAAATTCATCCAGAATAAAGTAGTCTTCAGTGGCTATTCTCAGAAAATTCAAGATATACATTTTATTTGTCAATAAATATCTTAAATATATGAGATTTTAATCAAAATCGTTAGCGCCATTTTTAAGAACATCAAAATGTTCGAAATTTTATCCATGTAAAGGGTAGTTTGGGGTGGGGGATTTTTTTTTTGAAAAACTTCTTGTCGCATCCTTGGAAGATACCGAACTTAAATACCAAGTTTGATTTTTAATGGTATTTCATTTTTGAGCTATGCTGCCCACAGGCACACATAGACAGATAGACAGACAGATACACGGGCATTTTTCTAAAAATGATTTTTTTGGATTTAGGGGGTCTCAAAACATATTTTTCCGGTGAAATCTCGGTATCGAATTTTTGGGTGCAATAAAATACCTTCTCTAAACACTATGTCATATAGTGTGTATAGAGAGAGTAAAAAGTAAAAATTTAACTCTGTCAGATCGTGTAAAAATCGACAATGTTTAAAGTACAAGCCGGAACATACTACATAATTCTCCTTCTTTACTACATCCGATACAAACAAAGAACGAGGGAAATTAGAGCAAGCAATCAGTCGACATCTTTGAGCCATAGAGAAGCACGCTAACTGCATGGAAGTGGACTAGTGGTTTGTTCAGTCGCGGTGCTGGAAGCGTTCTGTAGAGAACATTCAAACGGAAGGAAACCAACCTATTCACATATACACGATTTGTTTCTCTGTGTCGTGTAAAACGAAAAGCGCGGGAAGGAAACCATTAACATGGGGAGTTGGTGACTGATGAGCTTGCGATTGATGTCAGCTCGGTTAAGAACGCACCCCAGTAAACATTCTCATTTACTACTCTAACTGCCTCCCTCTTGCCGTTTCCTCTTCTTTTATACACATTTCCCTGTAAACGCAAAGAACACCATAATTTATTCTTTAATCACTTTTCTAATTTGTATACGTTCACTTAGGAAAAAATATGATGTGTTCCATTCACACGACTTTCTCTACATCTCTGCAACAAATTATTGTTAAAAAGCTTATGCTTCTATTTATTCAAGCTAATTGAGTAAACATTAGCAGAAACAGTCTTATTACTTGCTTCCTTGTAAATAGAAATAAATAAGAGTACCATAGGTTAAAGTGATAGTCGAAAGCTGGATGCTATGTATAAGTTTTTTAAAGCTGAAACCAATAACAAGGAATGTCTAAAAAAACGATCAACTCCACGAAAAAATGTACATTACATAAAATTTGATTTTCCTTTTTTTTGTATAGTAGGTTTTTATCTATCTCTTACGGTTTCCTATTATTCAAAATTCAATAAATATAACCCAGAATAAATTAGTCTTTAGAGGCTAAACCCAGAAAATTCAAGATATACATCTTATTTGGCATGTAAATGTGTTAAATATAAGATATTGTAATCAAAATCATTAGAGCCATTTTTAAGAATATTAAAATTTTCGAAATTTTTTCCATGTAAAGAGAAGTCGTGTTGCAACACACTATGTACACAGTACGTGTAGAAAAAGTAAAAATTATGATGTGTTCCTTTACATGGCGTTATCTTTCTATAACAAATTATTCTTTAAACGGGTATTCTTACACCTACTTCATCCTAATCAAACTAAACATTAGCAGACATGGTTTTATTACTGTTGCTTATAAGTAGAAGGGAGATAAGGGAATACCCAGGCTAAAGCTACAGTAAAATCTTTTAAAAGCTAGTTGCTATGCAATTGAAATTCGTTCTACTTGCATGCTAGTAGTTGAAAAGTTCCCGTATAAGGAAATACGTATTTTAAAATTGAAACAAATAACAAGGAATATCTCAGAAATGATTAGCTCCACAAAAAATTATGCATGAATATGTGTGCATGAATTGTTTTTAACCACGTTTACATTTTTTGTGTATTAACTTTTTGTCTATATCTTACGATTTACTAGTTATGAAAAATTCATTCGGAATGAAGAGGACTTCAGAGGCAATTCATAGAAAATTCAAGATATATACTTTATTTGTCTTATTGATATCTTTAATATACAGTATTTTAATTGCATTGTTTTAGCCATTTTTAATCAAATCACAATTTTCAATTTTTTTTTCTATGTAAAGGGTAGTTTGTGGTACGGGAATTTTGTTGAAAATCTCGTGTCTCACCCTTTTATGTTCAAGATACTCAACTTAAATAAAAAATTAACTGTCTTTTCATTTTTGAGTTATACTGTCCACAGACACACACACACACGGACTGACTTTTGTGAAAATAAGTTTTTGGAAGGGGGGAATTCAGGAGGTTTCAAAACATATATTCGGCATAATCTCGGTATCCAATTTTTGGGTGGAACACAATAACTTCTCTTTCTATTATGTACATTGCACATATGTGGTAGAGAAGGTGAAAAAAAAGTAATAAAATAAAAACAAATATGAAGCAATTAACGAAGTTATACTCACAAGAGGCTATTGCCATTTTGATATTGCAGGTTGAGCTGCAAAATGAAATGGCGTTTTATTTATGGACGCTCTTTAACTGCTCTGGTTCTCAGCGTCCCGTTCTATACTGGGCGTGAAAGACCGCTTAATTTTGCTCAGAGGCCTCTATCAGGCTTGAGGTTCTTTTACGTGCCGTAAATCTACAACACGGGGCCAACGGCTTTACTTCCCTTCCGAAGGAAGCCATTCTGAGGATTTTTACGCCCGAAAAAATTCATCGTGCTCCGCCGGGTTTGAACCCTCGACCTTGGGTATATGAAGTTAGCATGGTAACCATTACATCACGGAGGGCGACGAATTGCAATTTTATAGTAAAAATATATAAGAATATATGTATCTGAACTTTCTCTGCCATAGGGTCCCTAAACACCGGCTAAAGTTATAAAGTTTAAAGTTGTAATGGTTGCCTTTAGGTCTTCTTCCGCCCAACCATCAGCTTCCTGGTATCATGGTCACTCGCCTCTCACCTAGACGGCCTGGATTCGATCCCAAGCGACCGCATGTGAGGTTTGTGGTGGACAAAGCGGCGCAGGGGAAGGTTTCTTTCCGGTTTCCACCGCCATGCTTCATCTTCATTCCATGTGTCACCAGTATCATCGCCTGCAGTGCCACAAATAGTAAAAGCGGGTGTTAAACACTACAAAAAATAATAAAATAACCTGTTCCATGCAAGGCGCTAACAATGTTCTTTGTCCGCACAGAGGCTGCAAGTATCTGCATGCAATACACACTGAAGATAACATGTAACCAAGCGTTCATTTAGCAAAGAGAATATTGGCTGAAGATAGTTTCATTTTACCCAGTTGATGAGCGCCAGCAAAAGCGAAAATAAAGAAATGGGGGGGGGGGGAGGAGGCCGAGTCTAAAGACATAAAAAATGCTCTTGTTTGTGTGTTAACTTATTTAACACACACAGGATGTTAATGAACTACACCGAAATAATTTGCGAGATTGTGTACGTGACTGATATAAGTAATTTGAGATCGGCGATGCATGTTCCCCGGATAAACATAACGCAACTACATAGCGTTAAACGTGTGGGTATCAGGTGCTGATATGTCGGTGTTAAAGCAAAGCAGGTTGACAAAACGCCTTCGAATTGTCTTTAAAACTGCTGCCCGAGTATAAAAATATCGATTTTTAGCAGCTCGTTACTAGCGCTCTCAAGATTTAATGTCGCAAAAATCTGTAAAATCTCGAACTAATCACTTGACAGTACGACACTGAGCTTCATTAACTACGTTCTTGAGGTAACCTACCCTGGAGGCGTCTTTTCAACTGCTCTGGTGGCTTAATGAGTAATAGAGGAAGTTATTCCCAAAGAACATGAGTTTGATTCCTGTCATTGAGTAAATATTTTTCATTACTATTTTTTTCATTCCAGACGAAGTGCCGCTATACATGAACGAGACCGAATTCGGAAACTATCTTTCACTTGAAAGTCAGTATCATAACCACTATGCTAGAGAGGCACGCTGTAATATGTCCCTTCGTTTTTCGTGTTATACTCTCGAATGTTTGATAAATTAGCCAGTGGCGTACTGGCACTTCAGAAACTTATAGCCGTTACTTCGACATTTCAATAAACAGACCATAAGTCTCCTATCTCAAATTACTTATTTAAGTAATCTACATATTCTGTGAAAATATTTCGGTATAGTTCATTAACACCCTGTATATATATGGACTTTAAAGAATATTAGTGATTCATTATAATGGGTATAGCATTTTTCTTGCCAAACTTGGACCTATAAAAAGGAAAGCGAGACCGGCATCTTTATTTTCGATCTACTTTCAATAAAATACTCCCAGCTCGATCTGTAATTCAATGCGACCACTTTGCAGTGTGGAGCAAAACAGGTATTAAAATAGCTTCTTATAATTAGCTCCATTTTGATACAAACAGCTTAGCGATGAGCTAGTTCAATATAACAAGATTTAACAATTTAACCTTGTAAAGTGAAAGGTGTGAAAGAAAATTATTTGTAGCGTTAAAATATTCAACAACAATAATACCCTTCTACAGAAATAAAGGTTAAAAATTATTTCTACCATTGAATAAGAATTAAACGCTGAAAACGCTGATGAAATTTGTGGAAACAACATCAAAATATGCCATCATTTCGACTCATTTGTCAATTTTAACACAATTTTTGTTTACTACGCATTTAAAGTAGTAAAATTATTAATATTATTTTTATTATTATTATTATTTAAGCGTACCTGTTGCGAAAATAAAAATATGAAGTGTTATATTCACACAGTTTCTCTACCTATTTTGCCAGAAACTGTTCTTATAAAAGCTTAATCTTCTAACTATTTCACACTAAGGAATATAAATATTAACTGAAATACTTTTATTATATATTTTTATAGGTACAAAGGAATAAGAAAATAGACTGGACTAAAACGATAGTAAGCTCTCAGCTGGTCAGTATGTGATGGTCTTGTAATTCCATTTATTTGCATGACCAGAATGAAAAGAAAAGGAAGGAATAACGACTTCTCATTTAAGCAAATTACAATTATTTGAAATTTAAACCAAAAAACAAGGAATATCTTGGAAATAATTCTTGGAAAAGCCACAAAAATTATTCACTTAAATTGCGTATTTCACTGATCTCTACACTTTTGTATAGTACGATTTTATCTATCTCTTATGATTTACTAGTTATGCAAGAATCATCCAGAACGATGGCTATTCCTAGGAAATTCAAGATATACATTTTATTTTTCATATAAATACCTACATTTTCCAGCAAATCAAACATTTCAAAAATCTTTCATATAAGAGGTAGTTTGGGACTGGGGAATTTTTCTGAAAATCTTCGTGCCATCCTTGGAAGATACTGAACTGAACTACCAAGTTTGGTACATAGCCAAATTTTTAATTTTGAGTGATGCTACCCACGGATATTTCTTTTTAAAAATACCATCTTCTATTTATTCAGGGGTCCTTAAGTCATGTTTTTGGGTGAAAACTCGTATCGAATATTTGGGTGAAATGAACTCCTTCTCTATTATATACATTGATAGAGAAAAGCAACACGTTCTTAAAAATCTTATTCTTCTCTCGACTTAATAAAATCAAACTAAACAAAAGAAGAAATTATTTTACTGCATATTTTATTGTAGGTTCAGGGAAATAAAGTAATGCATTAGGATACAATGATTCAAATCTTTTAATAGTTTGTGGTTATGTGATAGCCTTGAAGTTTCTCTATGTTTGCAGGAGCAGAAAGAAAAAAGATAAACGAATGCTGACTTCCCATTTGACATAAGTTTAAGTATTCGAAACTTTTAAATATTATATATATACATAATTTGTGTGCTATAATAATATCTAAATATTTTGTGGAACAAGTTTATCTCTTACGGTTCACCAGATACATAAAATTCATCAAGAATGAAAATTATGCTGCTCATAGAATGACACACACATGCGCACGCACACACACACAGATGCGCGCACACGACCTTACTAACCTTTAGCTAAAATGCTTTATTTTCGATTTAGAGAACCTCAAAACGTGTATTTCCAGTGAAATCTCGGTATTGAATAAAAGACTTCTCTATCTACTATGTAACTGGCAGAGAAAGTAAAATTGCAGCGTGTGGAGCATTTCTATTGTTTCGCATTCACATTTTCAACAAGCCAAGGATAAAATAAACAAGTATAATTGGAAAGGAAAAATTCAGCTCAATCAAAATTTATGTAAATATCGCATAAATTTGCATACGAGATGGCCCAACTGCCAACGTATTTGATATTTGTAAATATGCCTTGGAGTGTCAAAAGAATTGCAGAACTCCACGGGACTATTTCTCTTTAAAATTCAACGATGGAGAAATGGCTGGCAATGAGTGCGACTCGTTCACGTCTTCCCTGATAAGCAAGAGGGGAAACCGAATGTCACTCTCGACCAGTTCCTCACTAGTATATTGATCTTTAACAACTTTTTATCACGTTCTACTCAACATTGATATAAAGAAAACCAGAAATACATATTTTATAACGCCTTGCACAAACAGTTCTCCCCAAATGTCCAAATGTTTTATAAATGTTACGATGCGAACGGTCTGCGTTTCTAATTCCTTGAATCCTGCCCCAGAATAAAACTTAATATGTAACCTTGCGTTACACTTATTACGCACAACCTTTACTTATTATCATCAAGCAAGGTTGGGGTTTATATTTAATAACCAAAAATAATTAATTTTGTTTCTATCAATTAGCTAATGATAAAATTAGCTTCATTATACCCCGTCCATAGTTTATAAAACAACGATCACCGGATAATTAAGATTACAAACTTAATATACAATCATTAGAAGTGAATTTTGTACAAAATATCTGAATTACCACGAATTTTTCAATCTGTTCTGCAAACAAACTAATCTTACAAAAGTTTATTCTTCTGTCTACTTCATGCTAATCGAAATAGTCATTAGCAGAAATAGTTTTATTATTTACTTACTTTTAAGTAGAAGGGAACTAAGGAAGTATTCTTAGACTAAAACATTATTCAAATCATTTAAAGCTGTCACTATGCAATGATATTGAAATTTCGTTCTTTTTGGATGGCCTAGAGTAAAATAAAAGAGATATAAGACGAATGTCGATTTCCCGTTTAAAGTATAAGAGTTTTAAAATGGAAACCAAAAAAAACAAGGAATATCTCGAAAATAGTTAACTTTACAAAACAAAAATCTGATCTATTGCATTCACATGACCTTCTCTAGCCATTACGCAATCTTTTCTTATACAAGATTATCTACTTCATGGTAATCGAGATAAATATTAAAAGAGTTGTCTTTTTTCTTGCTTCTTTGTAAGTAGAAGGGAAATAAGGAAATGCACTGGGCTAAAGCGATAGTCAAATCTTTTAAAAGCCGGTAGCTATGTGGAACAACTGAAATTTGGTTCTGTTTGTTTGCCGGGAGTAAAACAAATGAGAGATGAAATGAAAGATACTTCCCGTTTTAGAAAAGTCCTAAGTAGTTCAAAAGAAAAACAATGATATGAATGGTGTGTTTTAACTTGTGTAGTAGTCTTTTGTCTATCTCTCACGTTTACCAGTTATACAAAGTTATAACAAGTAATCCAGAATGAAATGGTCTTCAGAGGCTGCTCCCAGAAAATATAGTATATGGATGTTTTTGTCTTAAAAGTATCTTAAACATATGGTGTTTATTAAAAAACTGTTTGAGCCATTTTTGAGAAAATAAAAATCTTTGAAAAACATTTTCAATGAAAAGGATAGCTGGGATGGGGGGATTTCCTAAACATTTTCGTGTTGTATCCTTGGAAGTCAATGAGTTTTAAATGCCAAGTTTGGTATGGCATGTATTTCCCTTGAAATCTCGGTAAGTAATTTTGAGTGAGCTGCAATGTTTGGTCTATATATTTTGTGCACTGTACATATGTGTTAGAAAAAGCAAAAGTTATCTGATATAAACGGTGTGTTTTAACCCACAATGTTTGTGTTGTAAGATTTGTCCATTATTATGGTTTACCGATTATACAAAAGCCTTCTAGAATCAAGGGGGTTCAGAGCCTATTCCCAGAAAATTCAAAACCATTTTATTTACCATGTAGATATCTTTAATACATGACAATTTAATCATAATCTTTAGGGTCATTTTTTAAAAAATCTAAAATTTCGAAATACGTTCCATTTCAAGGGTTTTATTGGAGTAGGGGATTCTTTTGAACATTTTTGGGTTGCGTTTGGAAGTTATTGAATTAAAATACTAAATTTGGTACTAAATGGACTTTTTGTTTTTAGTTATGCTTTTGACAGACATAAAGAGGCACACTCACGCAGGCTCAACACATATACACTCTCTCTCTCTCACATACATATAGATACATAACTTTTTGAAAATAAAATTTCTTTTTGGATTAGGTAATCTCAAAACATGGATTTCCGGTGAAAATTCGGTATTGATTTTTTCGATGAAATGTAATACCTCTGTACATAATGCGAGTTTTCCAAATTATGGCAGAATTAAAATGAGATTTACCAACACCGTCAAATATTTCATCATAATGAAATGTTGGTTTTCTATTTAGGTTTATGTTTAGGAGTTAACATTTTACACATTTTAGGGTCTCCTGTATTCAAAAATATTTTTTAGAAAGAGGTCCGTGTATGTTCTTGTGTCTCAGTATCTGTGAACACGATAGCTCAAAAACAATTTGGTAATATACCAAATTTGATATTTCCAGGCATGCGACACGAAGATTTTAAGAAAAATACTCCCAGCCCAAGCTACCCTTTACCTACATGGAAAAAAACTAGAAAATTAAGATTTTCTCAAAAATGGCTCTAACGATTTTGATTAAAATGCCTATATTAAAGACATTTACATGATAAATAAAACATATGTCTTCAATGTTCTGGGAAAAGTTTATGAAGACCTCTTTATTCTGAATGAATAGGCTGAACTTTGCATAACTGATAAACCGTAATAGACAAAAAATTATTCTAGAAAAAACGTAGATCTCGTTAAAACACACAATCTATGTTATATGCATTTTTTCGTTGAATTGACTATTTTTGAGATATTCTTTGTTATTGGTTTCTGTTTGAATACTCAAAACTTTTCTCATACGGAAATTTATCAACTCCTGTCAATGCATAGAAACAGATTTCAACCCCATGGCAACCAGCATGTGACTAGCTTTAGTAAATTGTATTCCATTATTTCCTTTCTACTTGCCAGAAGCAAATATTAAGACTAATGTTTATAATAATGGTTATCTTGGTTATCATGAAGTAGGCAGAAATATAAGTTTTTAATAATAATTTGTAACAGAGATGTAGATAAAGTCATGTGGTAGAACACATAAGATTTTCCCACATAATCTTCATTATCGATTGAGACACTTGTCGCTTAATGGGATGAGTTTGAATATTCTTTTCCGGTAAAACTCCTGTGTTTGTGTGTTCAGTCACGTTGTGGTGCACGTCCTCATCTGAAGCGGCCGGTCCCCGTGGCCACGCTCGCTAAAGCGTCTCGCTTTGGTGCTTCGTGGGCAGGGGATCGTCCTGATCAGACTCCGTTACTGTTTAAAAAAAAAAAAAAAGCGAATCGTCGGCCTCCTAGCTGTTCCTTCAAGTGAGGAAAAAACTGATACTCGCTTAGAGCAAGATCCAGGCTATGCGCTGTCGATGATATCCCAACGCAACTGTTTCAACAGCGTGGTGGTCTTCTGGGCTGTATGAAGTCGTGCGTTGTCGTGAAGGAAGGTGACATCTTTGTTGAGGAGTCCTAGCCGTATCCTCCTGAAGGCTTCTCGCAATCATGTCATGGTCTCGCAATATTCGTCAGCGGTCACTGTATGCTCTCTTTCCAAAAGCTCAGCAATTATAACACCCGCGCTGACACCGTGGCCATCACCTTCCCGGCAGATGGCGCCACCTTAAACTTCTTTATCTTTGGAGAAGAGGGGTGTTTCTATTCCATGACGACGGCCACTGCTGGGGGTATAGTGGTGGATCCATTTTTCGCCACCCGTGACAATGTGGTGAAGAAATCTGTTCCCTTCAGTGAAGAACCGTTTCAAAAGTTGCAAACTTGCCCCCGTGCGCCATATGTCATAACGCGGTCCTCCTGTTGCCCTGAATCAGCTCCTACATACGAGCAGTGTTAAAACCTGTGAATACAGTGCTGAGTCGGCAATTGCGATCCTCATCGGCGACATTTTCTGTGTTACAGTTTACATTACATAGCGCAGCTGCTTACCAAGCGGGAGACCTGGGTTCGATCCTCAGTACCGGCGTGGGGATTTTTCCCCCGCTGGGAGACCTGACCCGGTGTGCACTCAACCTCGTAAGGTCCCTGGGGGGCCAATTGAGGAGCTACTTGATGGAGTAGCGGCTCCAGGTCATGAGGACCGTATTAACCGGTCGGGGGGGGGGCTCGAGGCGCTGACCATGTCTCGCCCTCCAATACTGCACCCCATCCATGACCTCTGTAGTAGACCGAGATGGGGGACGCAGCGGCCGGGCGGTAGGCTAAAGTTCCCCGTGAGCTGTCGTGCCATGGAGTTATAAGTTTACATTACAGTCTCTCCATAAGATGAAAGTGAATGTTAGCCGCGGTTACATGTTTCCCCACAGAAATCGATTTGTTCGCGAAACCAGTTTTCCAAACGAGTCGCCATTTGTGTTTATCTTGCAGTAGCGCTATAGATGGCAGTTGGCTGAAACTCTGCACAGTTGCCAACTGCATGTATTAGAATTACAGCGTTACTAAATTCGCTGTGAAAGACGCAACAGCAAGTGTATGGGCCTTGTAACCTTAGTATCTGATCTACCCTCGTAAATAAACTCCTGAATGAACTAATGATGATATAAGAGTATGTGTTAGAGAAAGTAAAATGAATTAATCGTTTAAATTAACTATAACAACATATAAAACAATGCCTAGAGAACGTAGATTTAAACTAATCACATTATGTAAATGTTATTTCTTGCTTATATATGCGGACGTGAAGAACAAATTGATTGATTCTATTACGGTAATACAAATACAGTACTGCAGGCCAATACGAGTATGTTGTTATGAAACGTGCATTACTGAATATTTAAATCCCTGAAGATGTGAAAGGAAATTATGTCAAATGTCCAGTTTATATCCTCAAGTGATTACTTTCCATTTCTACCAGAATAGCTGCTATCTTCAATTCCGCTCATGCTGTGTTGGTGGAACGTTAAATTTGCTACATTCACTGTTAGTAATCTAGCTTATCTGAACATAATATACTTGATCATTGCCTTTTAGCATTGGATTTTACTGAAACGTTCATTGATTTCTGTTGAATATGTATTTATGATTTATTTAGTATCTATGATCTATAGCCTGATGCTTTTTACTCTCTACGCGTACTATCTAACTACATAGTTTATAGAGAAAGTGTTGCATTGCACCCAAATATTTGATACCGAGATTTCAAAGGACACACACGGTTTAAGCTCCTTGAAGCCTAATAAAAACCATATTGAGAAAAAGGTCCATGTGTGTGTATGTGTTGATGTGTGTGTCCGTGAACACGATAACTCAAAGCCGAAATGTCGGTAAATTACCAAACTTGATATTTAATTTTAGTATTTTTCAGTGATGCAGCACAAAGATTTTTAAGGAAAATCCCCCACCCGAAACTACCCTTCATAAGAACTTACTAAATCAAAAATGTAGATCTCATTAAAACACACAATTTATACCCTATTCGATTTTCAAGATATTCCTTGCTATTGTTTGCAGTTTTATAATACTAAAACTTTTCTCAAAAGTGAATTTGGCTATACAAAGAAACGAATTTCAATCAAATACCAACCACCTTTTAAAAGATTTGGCCATCGCCTAGTGCACTCCTTTATTTTCCTTCACTTACATGGAAGGAAGTAATAAAACATCTGCTAATGTGTATCTTGGTTAGCATGAAGTAGATGGAATAAAATTGTTAACAGTAATTTGTTACAAAAACGTAGAGAAAATGTGAATGTAACACATCATATTTTAAGCACAACGTAGCTTAATCGGTCGCTATTTTTCCATCGAGTTAATGTTAGAAACATTACTATTAGAACCATTATTGCAGAAGCTGTTATTGTTAATTTTATTTTCATGCAAACTTCATATTTTTGTTATATCACACACATAATATGTAATACTTATTCTTTAATGCAATGGATAATCTTTTAAAATATTCAAATTGTAGTTGGTAAGTAAGGAGAGTATTGTCTTCCAGCCAAAAATTCTATGTCGAGATTTCATCGAAAGTAAATGTTTTGAGACCCCCTAAAACTCATTTTTGCTTTCTCTCCTACGCGTGGTAGGTAGGGGAATTATCGTATTCCACAAAAACTTTGTGTCTGAGATTTCATGGAAAGCATATGCTTTGATATCCTTAAATAATAAAGAAAAAACATATTTGCTTTCTCTACTTTGTATAGTAAGTAAGAGATATATTGTATTTCTCCCAAAATTACGATGTCAAAGTTTCACCGTATTTTTTGGCTAAAAATAGAAGTTTCGTGTGTGTATGTCTGTGTGTGTTAGTATGTATGAACAACAAACTCAAAAATGAAAATTCATGTTAAATTCAAACCTGGTATTTACAACTAAAATCTTCCAAGGATGTAACATCAAGAGTTTGAAGAAAATCCTGCACCCCACTACTCTTTGCATGGCACATTTTTCGAAAATTTTGATTTGTAAAAAATAGCTATAACAATTTTAATTAAAGCGAGACATGTTAAAGATACTTGGTTTTCAATTTCACTATTTTTTGAAGATGTGACACGGAGATTTTCAAGAAAATCCCTCACTGTGGATTACCCGTGTCTTTCAAGGATGCGAAAAGTGCAGAAAAATGCCCATAGCGCAAACTACCTTTTATATGGGAGATTTTTCGAAATGTTCTATTTTTAATTGACAAATAACATTTAAATTTTGATTTTCTGAGAATAACCTCTGAAGCCCTTTTCAACCTAGATGGCTTTTGCACAACTGATAATCCATGAGATAAACTGTCTTACCTACTACAGAATAAAATGCGTAATTGTTTAAAACACATACTTTTTTCTTACCCACTTATTTTATGGAGTTAACAATTTCTGAGATATTCCTTGTTTTTGTTTAAATTTCCACAATTAAAACTTTTATCAAACGAGAAGTCGATATTCGATTTCCTTATTTTACTTTCTCTATACGCACTATGTAGTGTATAGAGAAGGTATTGCACTCCACCCAAAAATTCGATACCGAGATTTCACCGGAAATATCATTTTTAGGGTTCCCAATATCCAAAAAAAGCATTTTCACAAAAAGATCTGTGTGTGTGTGTGTGTCCATGTGTCCGAGTGTCTGTGAACACGATAACTCAAAAACGAAAAGTCGGTAAAATACCAAACTTGGTATTTAAGTTTAGTATCTTCCAGGGATGCGACACAAAGATTTTGAGAAAAATCCCCTCACCCCCAACTACCCTTTACATGGAACTTTTTTCGAAAATTTTGATTTTCTCAAAAATGGCTGTAACGATTTTGATTAAAATTTCGTATATTAAAGATATTTACCTGACAAATAAAATGTATATCTTGAATTTTCTGGAAATAGCCTCTGAAGAGTAGTTTATTCTGGATTAATTTTACTGAATTTTGAATAACTGCTAAACCGTAAGAGATGGACAAAAACTTACTACACAAAAAATGTAGAGCACATTAAAACACACAATTTATGTTATATACTTTTTTTTTTTCGTGGAGTTCGTCGTTTTTGAGACATTCCTTACTTTTGGTTTCTGCTATGAAAAACGTATACTTTTCTCATACAGGAACTTGTTCACTCCTATCCATATAGACAAAGGAAGTTCATTGACATAGCTTTTGACTATCACTTTAACCTACAGTTGTCCCTTATTTCGCTTCTACTTACAAGGAAGCGAGTAATTAGACTATTTCTGCTATTTTTTTCTGATTAGCATAAAGTAAATAGAGGTATATGCTTTTTAAGAATAATTTGTTGCAGGGATATATATACCACTCATGTGAATGGTACACATCAGATTTTTTTCATTCTGGTTATAAAACAGAACAGAATTTCAAAGGACATCCTACAGCGATCGATTTAAAAGAATAGATTATCGCTTTAACGTAGTATTCCCTTATTCCCTTTGAACCCATAAATAAATATACAATAAAACTATATTTGATAATATTACCTTGAATTAGGTTAAAGAGAAAACTTTAGACTAGTTTGAGTATGTAGAGAAAATCATGTAAATATAACACAGTTTTTTTAAACAGTGACTATAACCTCAGTCTCCTGCATATTCCTTGTAGCTATTACGACTCTTTTAATTAGACAATTCCTGCAAAGTTTAGAAACTTTAAAAGTTTTTCTCGACGGACATAATATAGATTAGTAAACTCTTGTAAGAAACTCTTCTGAGAAGATACACAAGTAAACTATAAAGCATACAGAAAACATGTGAATGTAACATATAATCGTTTTTCCCCTTCTTTCATCACTATAAAATAAGTTTCGTTAACTATGTACAAATCTTCAAATGGGCAGTCACAAGCGAATAACAAAATAGGCTAAAAGTTTATTTAAGGACAGTAAGAGGAAATCATGTTTCCATCTTACGACAAGTTTGAGGGATTGCTTTAAGTCCGGCAGTTTATTTTTAACAGACTGTACAGTTGAGCACGCAACAGTTTTCTTCGTATTTTATGGAGATTTAGTGGCTTTTTATTTATGACCTTGTCTCACGGATATACTTTATACGTGAAAGTTGTGGTCAAACACGTGACTACAGATGTTAAAATGTTTGCAGGAATGCGATACAATATTTTCTTATTCTGAAATTTTTGTTCAACTTCAAAAATATCCAGAAGGACTGAATTTTGCAATCAGAATAGCAGATGTTTGCTTTAATTTCATTATTGTAAAAGAAATAAAAAATAGTTTCACGTCTATTGTAGTTTGTAATGCATCTTACTAAACAAGTTAATGTGGTATAACATATTTAGATATGTATAATTCAAGATCAGAAATGGGAGGCATTACTTTCTCTAACACGTATGTCCAATATACATAATAGGTAGAGAATGTATTGTATTTCATCGATACCGAGATTTGACCGAAGGGAAATATTCTAGCCTAATGTGATATTCAAAACTTTTAAAAGCAGTGTGATACAAATAAATTAGAGTCTTTTGCATAGCCAGGAGTAAAATAAGAGATGTGAAATGAAAAACCACTTTCCGTTTGAGAACAGTTTCTTTTCTTTTTGGTAGTGTTTAACTCCCGCTTTTACTATTTATGGCACCGCAGGCGATGATATTGGTGATACATGGAGCACCGGTGGAATGCGTTGGGGGGGGGGGAAACTGGAGGAACTGGAGAAAACCCGCACTTGCGCCGCTTTGTCCACCACAAATCTCATATGCAGTCGCTTGGGATCGAACCCGGGCCGTCTAGGTGAGAGACGAGTGGTCTAACCACTCGGCCGTGGCACGGCCCTTAGAAAAGTAAGCGCTTAAAAATTGAAACCAATAACAAAGATTATCGCGGAAATGGTTAACTCTATAAAACAAGCACATGACATAAATTTATATTTTAACGAGATGTACATTTTTGTGAAACTGTTATTGTCTATCTCTTACCGTTTATCAGTTATGCAAAAGTCGTCCAGAATCTAGAGGTCTTCAGAGGATATTCTCAGAAAATATAATGTATACATCTTTTGTCATTTAAATATCTTTTATACATGGTATTTTAATCAAATCGTTAGAGTCGTTTTTGAGAAAAACAAAATGTTAAAAACATTTTCGATGTAAAGGATAGTTTGGAGTGGGCGATTTTCTTGAAAATCTTCGTGTCGCATCTCTGGAAGTTGTTGAATTTAATGATATGTTTGTCATTTAATAGGATTTTCGTTTTTGAGTTGTCTTTGTGTTCACACACATATGGACACTACACACACACACACACACACACACACACATACACACGTACTTTTTCCAAAAAGTGCTTGTGTTTTGATACGGGGATCCTAAGGAAAACTCGGTATCCAATTTTAGGGTGGACTGCAAAACCTTCTCTACCTATGTATGTACTGAGTACAGAAAGTGAAATGTTATCCTTTTGGCACAAGGGCCAAAGCCGAAAGCATGACATTGCATTCTATCCGTCCATTCCACAGAGAATGTACCTAATTGGGCAGTAATCGTGGTGGCATAGGATAAGCTGCTTAGCCAGGCCATTAAGTATCCACTCAATGCAACTCCAGAACTTCAGGAAGCTGAGTGTATGCCATACCAGACCTCATAGGAGAAAATTCCCAAGCTCGAAGATCGAAAGCAAACTCCTAGCATTGGGAACAATGGTACCACAGCGCCAGGGGGGTGATCATTGAGTTAATATTCCACCACCACCACCACCGATAATAGTAATAATGACAATAGTAATAATAATAACAATAATAATAATATATATATCAATAGATGCGGAGAGAATCACGCATCCCCCAGTAGGAATATTGGCTATTATGGTTGGTATCGCTGGCTATCGTAGCTCCTCACTTTAACTTTCACCTATTATATACCTAAACTTAAATTACGTACCCTCATAGGTGAGATATAGATAATATACTAGTAAGATAAATTATTAATAGATCGATTATAATTATTTTGAATAGCTGGGAGGGAATGGAAATAGAGGTTCCACCCAACCCAATTTTTTTCTTACAAAGACTGTTTCTCTCAGTCCTGCATTTTCTTATGATAGTTTTTAAAATATTCACAATTATTTTCCGAGTAAATAGCATTTTCTCATTTTTATCAAAGGTTTTTTAGATATATTAATATGTTTGCAAATTAAGATGAAAACTTTAATTCTCTCAGCCATGTTGCCTATTTAGTTGCAACGATGGTTATTAAAGGTATTATGACATATTTTGTGTTTGGTTCCTGAGCAAAAATATTAGCGAAAAATATTTAAGAATTTTGTTTCGAACATGCCTCATTTACATACGTTCTTTCAGTTGAAGGTTAAAACAATGATATTGTTTTGGTTAGTGTAGAGCTTTTGATCCACTCAGTGTCACTTTGCTTTTTATAGTCTCTACAGGTACTATGTGTAGAGAATACTCAAAATTTCGGTACCGAGATTTCACCGGAAAAACATGTTTTGAGACCCTCTGAATCAATAAAAGTCACATTTAGAAAATATCAGTGTGTATGTGTGTGTGTGTGTGTTTGTGTTTGTGTGTGCCTGTGGACAGCTCAAAAACGAAAAGTCCGTTAAATACTAAACTTGATATTTAAGTTTAGTATCTGCCAAGAATGCAACACGAAGATGTTAAAGAAAATCTCTCTACCCAAAACTACACTTTAAATAGAAACAATTTCGAAAATTTTGATTTTCTCAAAAATAGTCTAATAATTTTGATTAAAATATCGTATATTAAAGATGTTTACTGGACAAATAAAATGTATATCTTGAACATTCTGGGAATGACCTCTGAAGACATGTTTATTTTTGATGAATTTTGTTCAAATTTGCATAACTGGTAAACAGCAAGAGACAGACAAAAACTATACAAAACTACACAAATACGTGGATCTCATTAATTCACATAATTTAGGTTAGATACGTTTTTTTTAGTAGATCTGACCGTTTCTGAGAAATTCTTTATTATTTGGTTTCCGCTTTAAATACTTATTCTTTTCCCATAGGGAAATTTATCAGCTACTGGGCATACAAACAAAGGAATTTCAATCACATAGCAATCAGCTTTTAAAGTATTTGACTATCGCTTTAGCTTAATGTACACCCTTATTTCCTTTCTACTTGCAAGGATACAAGTAATAAGACCATTTCTGCTGATGTTTATCTCGATTAGCATGTAGTAAATAGAAGAATAAGATTTTTAACAATAATGTGTTATAGAGATGCAGAGAGGTCATATAGATGGAACACATTAGATTGTTTACTGTCTCCAGCACACAGATAGACAGTACATAGGTAGAGAAAGTGTTGCACTCCATCCAAAAATTTGATACAGAGTTTTCACCTGAAATACTCCCCTGAATAAAAAAAAATTCTCTTAGAAAAAAGGTCCGTGTGTGTGTGTGTCCATGTGTCTGTGTGTCAAATCATTGGAGATATCACATCAACTGTAATTATGATATTGCTGCGGGCAAGTCAGTGTTTAACGTTATAGATGCAAAAACTCCATGCGTAATAGAATGTGAACAGAGCTAACTATGTAGTGCAGTTTTAGGACGTATGTTTACTAATTGTTGTTGAGGCTTGAGTTTTGGAAGCAGATTACACTCCAATAGACCTGTGAAGGAGAGTAATGTCTGCCAATAAAGCAGCGCCGTTACGAAGGACACGTAATATATAATCCAGCATATGGATATTGAGCCGAAAGTAAATTTTTCACAAGTCACACACCAGCAGTTCCACTTTACGAGGAATAAAGAGATCTTTTACTTCCTGCTCTACTTGCAACGAGAAAATGAAACTCAAGGCATTTCCAACTCGGAGAACATAGTGAATATAGGGAAGGGAAAAGGAGGAAATCTATATTTACTCTCCTTTCTCTACTCTTTTTGCTATATACGTCTTTCTTGAAGTCACTAGCTTGTGAAGCTATCGTCTGGAAGAAGGAAGAGGGCTGTGAGAAGTTTACAAGGGAAGAAGGGTAAACCCTCCCCCCTGCACCTTACCTCTCTGTGTCTCTCAATGAACAGAGGCTCTTAAATCTTGGCCTACAACTTTTCAACGCCTTGCCTTCCCTCTTTTCCTAAAAATGCTGCTGCTGCCGGGAGAAAAGAGTATTTGAACAATCCGATATGAAGCTGCAAAGACCTCCCCTAATTACTTGGGACTCGAGGCAGGCTAATGGAGAAATTATGTAATATTGGACTTGGCGAGATATTTGCATAGAAAACGATCTCGCAGGGATTGTGGGAAGATTTTCACCTTGTTCCCTACAGGCCAACTTGTTTCTCATGCTGTTTCCAGTCCATCAAGCTTAAGCACACTTGCTGGGATTTCAGAACCAAATAAAGTAAGTAATCGTATACAATGGACTCTCAAGAGACTGCCTGGGTCTTTCTTTGCGTTGTTGGCCGTTTCACAACTGGCAGACCGGCAGCCGGAATGGAGAATTCCTACCAATGGGAGTTTATCTTCGCAATTGATTGAAATTCTCGCAATACCATTAGGGATTTGCTTTTCATTTATTATCTTTAGCATCCTGAGCCGTGTCCGTCCCCATAATATGGGAGTTCTCATATACATTAGTATGTATACATATAGATGTCGAACATGTATTGTAACAAATATTTTTAAATTACTCAAAATCAAAAATGTTTTTAATTCACTGTCCCTGGTCCCTTATCTCAACTGTCACGTGACTGATCCCACTCATTGGCTGGTATGTTGCAATAGTCGAGGATCTTTCGTTGTAAACCTTCCTCTCGGATGACGAAAACACTATGATGGAGTGTTATGGCACTTTTATTGCCTGACCTTGCTCTGCATAGGGTTTGTGTATGGCATTCAAAGGTTTACTTAGCCAATCAGGGGAAAGAGGCTGGGAATTGTCAAAGGCAACTTATAGGAAACAAGAATTAGTTCACTCAATCATTAAGCGATAGCGGACAAACCTATAAGAGAAAAGGATTAAAGTCGGAGAGATCCATAGTGATCCCTGACATTTGCCTTACCTCGTGGCCGCTCCGTCACACTGTTGCCACTTCATGCCGTCTATGGCTGCAGCACCAGTCGCTTTTCAGGGGCTCTTCTTTTAAGTCATCTTCATCATTTGCTTCTAAAGTCAAAGTCACTGTCATTGTCATTGCTTATATATACAATTACACTAGGATTACTCGGCGCCAACTGAAACTCATTGTTACATCTTGCAACAAGGATGACGTCATTGCTTACGTAGCATGAATCTATTGGCAAAGAGGCACACACGCCTCTTATCAGCCAAGTTTAGTCAAGTCAGTCCTTGGGATCTCTATTAGGAAGCGGAGGTTCCGCTGAACGCTGTATGGCGAACGGCTATCAGTTTAGGATGTCTTGTTAAGGGTAATAAATTGTATTTATTTTAAGGTATGATGTAGTTTTGTGTGTACCAGTCCTAGCCACCCACCTCATGTTGTGTTAATTTTTTCCTGTTGTTGTTGATGGGTTGTTATGTGAGGTTGCAACGGTATTATACGAGTAATATTCTGTAATTTTATCTGATATATATTTATAACATTAATATAAAAGGGTATCACACTCATCACTTCACATCATTTACGACCCATTTTTACTAGAAATGATATCAAACTACGCAATAAGTGCCTTGTTATAACATGAGAAAAGCAATCAAATACTTATTTCAGAACCTGGAGGAATAAATTTAGAAGCTCTTGTGTTAGAGAAAGCAAACATTCATCGTGCAGCTTAAACAATTATTAGCATTCTAAAGCGTCTTTCGACAATTCTCGAGAAACCATAGCGCAACTTACTATTGCATCAACATTATCAAAATGAGAATAGAATATAATGTGACTGCATTCTGCGGCCGTAATTGCTGAACGTGTAGTGCGGCTTGCTTCGAAGTCATAGCTGATTGTTGCTATTAATTGTTACACCTGCGTTAGTGGACACGTGTGTCGTTGGCAAGTTCCTTTGATTACGAAGCTGCAATCGTTACACCTGTGCGAACGGACACATATAGTGTCAGCAGGTTCTTTTAAAACCAAAACTGAATATTGTTACACCTGTGTACCTTTGTGACACCTACGGTTATTTGCACGTGCTACTGCTTCTGGAAGTTTACTGCCACGTGACCGACAGGCATAAAAAGGGGAACGAAGCCTGCAGAGATTTTCAGTTTCAACTGGGAATGCTATGCGTGCAGCAGTTGAGCCAGTTGATATTGGAAATTCAGAGCGTAGTCAACGAGCGTCGAAAGAAAATTGTTTCGAAAGCATTGAAGAAAGACATGCATTTGAGAACATATTACTCTCGCCAGCCCTATGTACATATAATGTGCTTAGTAGCCAGAGAAGATATAGTATTCCACCTAAAGATTCGATATCAAGACTTCACCGAAAATATAGGTTTTTAGGTCGCTAGACAAAAAAAAAAAAAAACATTTTTAGGAAAAAGGTCCCGTGTGTCTATGTATGCGTATTGGACGGCATAGCTAATAAACGAAAAGACCGTTAAACACCAAACTTTCTATTTAAGTTTGGCATCTTCCAAAGATTCAACACGAACATTTTCAAGAAAATCTCCCCACCCCAAATTACCCTTTACGTAGAACATTTTTCGAAATTTTTGATTTTCTAAAAAATGACTCAAACGATTTTGATTAAAATATCGTATGTTTAAGATATTTTTATAATAAACAAAATGTATATCTTGGTTTTTCTGGAAATAGTCTCTGGAGTCCTGTTCATTCGGGATGACTTTTGTATAACTGGCAAACCGGAAGAGATAAAAGAAATCTTACTACACAAAACATTTAAATTTCATTAAAACACACAATCTATGCCATATACATTTTTTGTAGATTTAACGGCTATTTCGGAGTATTAGTTTCAATTTTAGCCTCAAACTTTTCTCAAACGTGATGACATCTTTCTTCTCGTTTCTCGTTTGTTTAGAGATTGGAATTTCAATTGTTTCCCATAGCGATCGGCTTTTAAAGGATGGGACTATCGCTTTAGCCTGTGCATCTTCTTATTTCCCTTCTACTTACAAGGAGCTAGTAATAAGACTAATTTTGCTTATGTTTATCTTGATTAGCATGATGTGGGTAACATATTAATCTTTTGCATTTAACATGTGTTTGCCAAAACGATAGGGGACATCATCTGAATGGAACACATTAGATTATTTCTGTTCCACTTATAAGGGATCTAGTAATAAGGAAAAATTCTGCTAATGTTTATCTCGATTAGTATGCTGTAGATAGAAGAATAAGCTTTTTAACTATAATTTGCTACAGAGATGTAAAGAAAGTCATGTGAATGGAACACATATTTTTATACATGTTTTGGGTCCCCCTGAATGTCGGTTTATCTTGGAAAGCATAGCTCAAAAACGAAAAGAGCGTTAAATACCAAACTTAGTATTTAAGTTTGGTATCTTCCAAGGATGTGACACGAAGATTTTCAAGAAAATCCTCCCACCACAAATCACCCTTTACTTGGAAAACATTTTGAAAATTTTGATTTTCTAAAAAAGGGATAGATCGATTTTGATTAAAATCCCGTTTGTTAAAGATATTTGCATCCCAAATAAAATGTATAGCTTGAATTTTTGGTAAATTTCCTTTGAAGATCTCTTTATTCTGGAGTATTTTACCGAATTTTGCTTAACTGTTAAACCGTAAGAGATAAAGAAACACGTACCACACATAAAATGTAGATCTCGTCAAAACTCACAATTTATCTGCTTTAAGTTTTTGTTTTGGAGGTAACCGTTTCCGAGATTTTCCTTGCTATTTGTTTCAATTGTATACTTGTACCATTCTCTGACAGAAAGGGTGCGTTTTTCTTTTGCAATGACAATCTCATATCGACAGCTTTTAAAACATTGACTATTACTTTAGCCTAGCGTATTCCCTTAGTTTTGTTCTGCTTATAAAGAACTAAGTAATAAGAACATTCTGCTAATGTTTATCTCTATTAGTCTTGTGAAGAAAGATGAATACCTTTGTAAGAAGTTTGTTTGCAGAACATGTGGAGAAAGTCAGTTTTTTTATTTGTAGTTAGTGGAAGAAATAGAGTTGTTTGTTGTAGGAGAGATAAAAAAGAGATTTTGTTGGATTAATATATGTATGGAGGGTGAGTCTTGAAATGCAGCCACCGGTCAGCGTTTCTAATATTAATTTCACACCCAGTGTTCCTAATTAATCAGCATCTCCCATCATAGCAGGCGTTCCGCTAATTGCCTATATTGCTTCAATATGTTGCTCGATTAACTGCATTTAGTCCCTGTTGAATTGCTGCTGTTCCAATTAACTGCAGTTTCACCGTGCATTTATAATGACCGTAAATAGTTATCTTAAGCGAGCTTCTAGAATCAATGTGCTGCCACAAAATAATAAAACCATAGATCGTGACGTAATTTACATTGCCTAAGAAGAACTCAATGGTTTTAGTTGTGAAATGGTTGACCAAAGATCTGAAGCTTTCTCAGCATTGATTATTGATTACGCTGGTCAACAATTAAAGTGTAAAAGAATAATTTCTTCTATTCTTATGCATTTGCAATTGCCAATTCTACAAATGAAGCTAGAAATTTTCCTTTACCCACCAATTTTTACTTACAATTTATTTATATATACTATGTACATAGTTCAGTGTGTGTGTGTGAATGTGTGTGTGTGTTTGTCTATGTTGTATCTTTGGGAGCATAACTCAGCAACGAAAATTTAAATACCAAACTTGGTATTTAGGTTTGGCATCTCCCAAGGATGCAACACAAAATTTTCAAAAAAATCCGACCACCCCAAACTACTCTTTACATGGAAACTGTTATGGAAATGTTGTTTTCTCTGAAATGGCTCTAACGATTTTGATTAAAATATCGTACATTTAAGATGTATACATAACAAATAATATGTATATCATGATTTTCTGGGAATAGCCTCTGAGGACCTGTTTATTCTGGTTGAATTTTGCTTAGTTTTAAATACATGGTAAACCGTATGAGATAGAACAATACTTATTCATCAAAAAAAGTAGAACTGGTTAAATCACATAATGTAGATATGGCATATACATGTAGTTTTGAAGAGTTGATGATTTCCGAAATACTCTGTATTATTGCTTTCAATTGTAAACTACGTAACTCTAAAACGAGAAGTCATCTTTAATTTATTCTTTCTTTTTTTACTTCAATAACTAATTGTTGACATGACGACCAGGTTTAAAATATCTGATCTTCGCTTTAGCCTAGTGTATCCCTTTATTTTCCTTCTGATTAAAAGGAAACAGTCAATAAGACCATTAATGCTAATGTTTGTCTTGATTACATGGTGTAGATAAATGAATAATCTTTTGTAAGAGTAGTTTGTTTTCAGAACAGATAAACAAAGTTATGTGTAGGAAACACATAAGATTTTTTGTAATATTAAATAAACGGCTTTCAAGTTTACTAGCATAGTGTGTGTACAAATTAAAAGAAAATAATTTTATTTCTTTGGATCAAGAAATGACATTTTCTATAGACAATAAACGCGACCCGACACCGTTTCCGCTGATAAACAAGACGGGTAAGGCTAAGGTTGCTCTCGTTAGTTCTCCACTGGTAGGTTTTAACTTGAAATGCCCCGTTGATTTCTGCAACCCTAAAGTACGAAGGGATATATATATACATACACACCTCACATACGAGACAGTTGGGCCACTTGGTATAATTACCAGAAACGTTATTCATACAACTGATAAAAAATTATGTATGGTAAATAAAGCTCTGTAAACATATTTGAAATTAGTGCAACAAGTAGGTAAGTAATAACCACCGATATTACTTCTTTTAACATTAAAAATCTTAAATTTTGTTGTCCAGTGTTGGTTTCTCGGGCTAATAGGCAGGTGAGATTTGGGTAACTGCCCAAATTTCATCTTGCTGTTAGTCCGATATATCAATCAATCAATCGATCAATCAATCAATCAATCAATCAATCAATCAATCAATCAATCAATCAATCAATCAATCAATCAATCAATCAATCAATCAATCAATCAATCAATCAATCAATCGATCGATCAATCAATCAATCAATCAATCAATCAATCAATCAACCATCAATCAAACAATCAATCAATCAATCAATCAATCGACCAATCAAACAATCAATCAATCGATCAATCAAACAATCAAACACTCGATTTAAGTTGAATTTGTTATGTGCATTATGATTAGGGTACGGACGGAATAGACTCGGTACCGAGTCAATACAGTTGGCCGTACTATGAATCCTGGGACTTAAAGTACTTGCGACATTATAAGTAGCCATGGAGGATGACAACATAATTTGAGATCACCTTGGTGTTTACCAGGAGTCAGTTAAAAATTCAATACCGTAACGGCATGTTGCCATGGTAGCTTAGTGGTAGAGCAACTGGCCAGAGATCTGGAGATCCGTGGTTCAAATCCCGGCTATGGCATTGCATTTTTCAGTCTGACTCTACATATTCAACTCCTGTACCACACACGGTTTGTGTGAAAACACCAATTACATCAACAGGTTATTGTATGCACGATACCCTACAAGAGAGCGCCCCCGGAAGAGAGAGATGAGGTAAGAGGATGCACGCACTGGGTGACGAACTAGGAGCGACAGCAGAGCAATAAATCCAATTTCTTGATAAAGCACCCCAAGAGTCGGACAGACAGACAGGGCTCTAAACCCCCGTTAGGGGCGGTCCTCATCGCGGCAATCAGCCGAACTGGGGATGGAGAGAGCCACAATGAGCATCATTTTTTCACTGCCACGCCGCACCATCTTGGACATTTCCAACTCTGAGAGAAACCAGTGGGATGAAGGATGAATGAAATGATAATGGAAATGAGATGGAGGTACTGGAAATTTCGGGGATGGAAGTAACCTACCTAGCATTCGCCAGGCAACACGGGAAACCTCTGAAAAACCCATGGGTCAGGTAGGCTAGCCACGGGATAGTACCCGAGACCTACACAACGAAACGCTTGCAATGGTTTGTAATGTACAAAGACATTTTATTTAAAGACTTTTGCATCCGAAAAATCCATCACCCTCCGCCAGCTTTGAACTTTAATCTCGGGTTTTAGAGGCTAACATGGTAACCACTACACCACCGAGGGCGACACAAAATTTATATAAAGTAGCCTTGTTTGTCAAGTAATTTCTGGCAAATATACACCATGATTAAGAGGAAGTGAAATAAATTAAAACGTTTATGGAATAATTTGGAATACTCATGAAAGTAAATGTGATGTGCAGAGCATATAGTTTTTGAAAATAACATAACGGTGTAAACTCTCAACCATTTCAGCACTCTCTGGTTTTTTACAATTTTCGTTACGCGCTTGTTTTGCTCGTAGGTAGAGGCAGAGAGATAGATAAACGCTCCATTTGGTCCGGTGCTCTACTGCATGTAGAGGAAGAACAGGCGACTTTTGTATTAATACTCTTGAATGAAATTAAAAATGGTGAGCACGTTTGCACTTTGCGAGGCGGTCAGAGTGCGTATAAAGTGCGGAGGGTGGAGGAATTATAAGCCCAGCCAGTGACAATTACATGCTGTGAACATCAAAGGGATGCAAACCAAGTGCATGGTGGTGAAAAAAGCTCTAGTGGAACCACAGTGCGGTGTGCAGTTGCACCATGTTGGGAAGGGAAACAGAATGCGACAGAACGCGCGGTTTTGATTTCATAAACAACATTTTGCCGAATGAACTCTCTGGCCAGTGAGCCCTTAATGTGCCTTAATGCCTCTCATGCATTGTTTGCTTCTGCTAAAATAGGAGAAAATGCTAGGTAAGTGTTTATATTTGTGCACACCTTACTGAACACACTTATGATTTTTTCGACAATGTGCTTTTATCCATTTCCCGTTCATTTTGTCATGCTGTAAGGTTGAATTTCCTGCATTCATTGTTGATAATTTGACTTCTTGCATGATTACCTGCCTTGCATCGTGGTCTAGAGATAACCTGCTGAACTATGGTTCCAAAGTTGACTACTCAAACCAAGCGGATTGGATTTATTTGCTTACTTTACTTTTTTTTCGGGAGGGAAGTACTTTGGTTCCGTGTCAGGATTTACGGCACGTAAAAGAACCTCAAACCTGATAAAGAAGCCTCTGAGCAATATGAAGGGTATTTCACGCCCAGTGTAGAATGTGACGCTAAGAACCGCAACAGTTAAAGAGCAACCATAAATAACACTCAATTTAATCTACCATGCATGTGCATGAGCTATACAAAATCCTCTAACTTTTGATATGTGTATTAACTTAGACATGGAATGTAATCATATTTGATGACCGATTTTTAATTTTCATAAGAATGCTCGCCTCCCACCTAAGCAAACTCGGTTCAATCCCAATTTGGGATTTGTGATGGTCAAAACGGTTGCTGGCTGGTTTTCTAAGGATTCATTATTTCCTGTTCCCATCACGTCCTTATCATTATCACCTGTTTCAGGGTTGAAGGATCAGATGGGGGATCCCCGTAGTCTCGGGGCTTTTGTGTTGGGCCAGGACAGCGTCGGAAACTTGGAATCATTGGGACCCCATCCATGCTCGCGCCCGTCGTCATCCGGATCTGGTTGCCCTCTTGGTCTCTCCCTTCATCCCTCTCACTCTGGGTCACGTAAGACACAAAGGACTACGTGCGGTGCTCTGCCCTAGTGTCAACCCAATCCAATATTATCTGCTAGCCCGGTAAAATACCTATTTTTCGGAAACTGAATAGTTAGAACCATTTTATAGCGTTGAAGATTTGGGTATCGATTACGTGTTCATGCATTTGAAGGAACTTAGGAATAGAATGCACTGATGAGTGATTTATAATATGTCCTGAAATCAGCAGAGGAAATATTCATCAGGTTAATATATTTATAGTAACATGTATTTTTATTTATTTTTTAAATTATAAGCTTAGTTCATGATGGGAAAAGAAAAATAAAATTTTAATATATTTTTATGCTCGATCAAGCCTAAATGTAGTAACTGTTTTTCTGGTGCTTCACTTTTATAGGCTTCATTACATTGCACCTCTTCAATAAAGTGCAGATTTCCAGCAATCACAAGATCCACAAGTAACAGCCAATACTTTCGCGTCTGCGCACATCCCGCAACGCTACCAGGCACCAACTTTTGAAAGCGCAACTATAGATTATTCTAGTATGTTCAGTCGAAGAACAGAGTAAGTTTAGAAAACAGTAAACACAGGAGTGATAGTGAGATTGCACTCCTGGAAATTTCTGCAAAGGCACACGATGTTGACTAATAACTTACTGCCACAAAAGTAAAGTATTACATAAAGGCCGAGATCAGAATAAAACAATACTTTCGCTCTGCAAACATTCCACAACCTTGTAACCTGTTTCACTGCGTAAGGTAAGGACAATACATTTATTGACTCTGGTAAGCGAAAAATATTAAAAGTAATTATAAACATTTTAGACGCACGGTAGAGAATAAACAGTAGTATAAAACTTGACTATAATGGCATGAAAATTATGAAGCTCGCATCTTAATTATTGTCATTATACTTTTGTTGCATACTATACTATTATGAGCTGCTTATTTGGTTGGATACGAATAGATTTTTAGCTAGTATTACTGGACTACTTCGTAAAGTGTTCACTTCAAACACGGCTCTCATAACATGATGCGTATTTATTATTATTATTATTATTATTATTATTATTATTATAGTAATGCCAGAGAGAAATAACAATTGGAATTATATCTTACTTCAGTTTTCATCTAGAGTGGACATCATTGTATCCACGAGATTTATTTACATTTACAAGTGTTCTATCCCAAAAATTCGATACCGAGATTTCAGCGGAAACATATGTTTTAGGGTCCTCTTTATCAAAAAAAAAAAAAAAAGCAATTTCAGAAAAAGATCCTTGTGTGTGTGTCCGTGTGTCTGTGAACACGATAACTCAAAAACGAAAAGTCGGTAAAATACCAAATTTGGTATTCAAGTTTAGTATCTTCCAGGGATGCGACAGGAAGATTTTCAAGAAAATACCTCCACCCCAAGCTACCCTTTACAAGGAACTTTTTTATAAGATTTTGATTTCCACAAAAATGTCTCTAACGATTTTGATTAAAATATCGTATAATTAAGATATTTACTTGACAAAAAATCTATATCTTGAATTTTCTGGGAAGAGCCTCTGAAGACTACTTTATGCTGGATACATTTCACGGAATTTTGCATAACTGTTAAACCGTAAGAGATGGACAAAAACTTAACACACAAAAAATGTAGAGCATATTAAAACACACAATTAATATTACATACATCTTTTTCGTAGAGTTGATCGTTTTTTAGATATTCCTTATTTTGGTTTCAGCTTTGAAAAACTTATGCTTTTCTCACACAGGAATTCATCAACTCTTGTCCATACAAACAAAGGAACTTTAGTCGCATAGGAACCAAGTTTTGCCTATCACTTTAATCTATGGTACTCCCTTATTTCGCCTCCACTTACAAGGAAGCAAGAAATGAAGCTATTTCTGTTAAGTTTTTCTCGATTAGCATGAAGTAAATAGAAACATAAACTTTTCAACAATAATTTGTTGCAGAGTTGCAGAGAAACTCATGCGAATGGAACACATCAGATTTTTAAGGCTTGAAATGACTTTTGAAAAAGGACGTATTCTAAAACCTAAATAGAGGAGAGGAAAAAGAAATGAGAATCACAGGATATAATATTGATTACACCAAGTACAGTAAGCTATGCTACATATTAACGTAAATAATTAATTGTAAAAATTGGATCAGAAATGTGGTGTTTTCATTTATTATTTTCTTTTTAACGCAAGAACAGATGTGCGCTTTAGCCATAAACAAAATGTAACAGAAGAGTGTGAAGTTTTAATTAAAATTTTACTAAGTTGCTTTGACGTATTTAAAACCCATAAAAACTGAAAAAGGGCTTTTGTTACTACGCGTTCCCCACTGCAAACTTCGTAAAATGATCAGCAACTTCCTCTGTAACTCGAGTGTTAGGTACAGAACGTAACAAAACTGAAACGCTGTTTTGGAATATATACTAGTTCTGTAAGTATATATGTACGTAAAGCAGACATTGTCCGCTTATTCAGTGGAAATACAGAGATTTGTACTTTCTCTACCGCGTGTGTACAATGTACATATTAGGAGGTAGAGAAGGTATTGTATTCCACCGGAAATGCAGGTTTGAATAAAGACATTTCTTTAAAAGTCTGTAAGCGCGTTTGTCTGTGTGTGTCTGTGTCTGTGAACGCTTAACTTAAAATTGCCCGCTAAATACAAATTTGGCATTCAAGTTTAGCATCGGACCTTTTTCCAAAAATGATTTTTGGATTCAGGGAACTCAGAACATATATTTAGAATGAAATATTGACATCAAACTTAGGGTGGAATACAATAACTTCTCTACCTTCTATATGCACAGTACTTGTAGAGAAAGTCAAAATTAGTAAAGGTTCTCTCTGTATGTGTGTGTGTGTGTGTTCATGGGCCTGCAGAGCATGATTCAAAAACGAAAAGTCCCTTAAATACCAAGTGCAGCATCTTTCAAGAATGCGACGCGAGTATTTCCAAGAAAATCACCTCACCACAACCTACACTTTAGATGGAAAATATTTTGAAAATGTTGATTTTCTCAAACGTTGCTCTAACAATTTTTATTAAAATACCACATGCTTAAGATATTTTATATATATATATATATATATATATATATATATATATATATTCAAGCTATATTATATATCTTGAATAGCTTCTAAAGCCCTCTTCATTTTGGATATTATTGTATAACTGATAAACATTAACAGATAGACAAAAGCATACTATTTATGTCATAAACAGTTTTTTACTTATCTAGCGTCTGTGAGTGTGTGTGTGTGGACAGCATAACTCAAAAACGAAGAGACTATTAAATACCAAACTCGGTTAAGCACCAAACTGGGCACAGGAATGCAACACGAAGATTTCCAAGAATATTCCCCCACTCGAAACTATCGTTTACATGGAACATTTTTCGCAAATTTTCAGAATTCCAAAATAATGGCTTTAATGATTTTGATTAAAAATTGTATATTAAACATGTTTACATGGCAAATAAAATATATATCTCCTGAATTTCTTGGGAGACCTCTGAAGTCTTCATTCTGAATTACTTTTGCATAACTAATAGACTTACTAGACAAAAATTGTGGATCTCGTACACGTAGGTAGGTACCTACATATTTCGTACGCCAAGCACGTATCTTTTTCTAAAATCCTTTGGGGAGGGAGTTCAGAAGACCATAAAACGCTTATTTCCAGTGGAACATATTTTTGGGTGGAATGCATTACTTTCTCTAGCTTGTACTATATGGTAAAAATGATATTTAATTTTCATTTAGAGACTAGAGATAAATGGACAAAGTGTAACTTATACACCTTTTTTCATCAGGTAAAGAAAATTTTGTGTGGCGTATAAGCTTGTCGTAAGAAATTTACGTCAACTTTCAGGGCAATGTTGATCTTTGTAGCAATTTACACACTCAATTAGCCTGAGCGTGTAGGAAGTTAGTTTGCTCATCAAAACATGTCTTTCCGGTAATTTCCTTATTGATTTTTGAATGGACTACACCATTTTTACCTGCTATATATAAGCGAATGCTGAAAACATAAAATTAATACTATACACTCTTAGTACTTTCTCAATTCAGCATATAGAATGTAATAGTAGATAGAGAGGATACTGAATTGCACCCAAAATTCGACACTAAAAGAACATTATCAGAAAAATCTGATGTGTTACACTCACATAGCTTTCTGTAGCTGCTCTACTAACCTCCCACAAAAGAATATTCTTCTTTGTACACAGTGCTAATCGAGATAAATATTATCAGAATGTTCTTATTACTTAGTTCCTTATAAGTAGGAGAGAATAAGGGAATGCACTATGCTAAAGTGATTGTCAAATGTTTTAAAAGCTATCGCCATGCGATTGTCATTCCAAATCACTTCTTTGCTTGGTCAGGAGTAGAACAAAAGAAAACCGGACATTTCATGTCTGAGAAAAGTTTAAGTACTTCACAATTGAAACCAGTAACAAGGAATATCTCGGAAACAGTTACAAAAATGTAAAGGACACAAATTGTGTATTTTGACGTGATGTACATTTTTTGTGTAGTGAGTTTTTTTCTACCTCTTACGGTTTAGCAGTTAAGCAAAATTCATCCAGAATAAAGAGCTCTTCAGAGGCTATTCCCCAAAAATTTGAGACTTAAATAGCTTTAATATACGGGATTTTAATCAAAATCATTAGAGCCACTTTTAAGAAAATCAACATTTTCGAACATTTTTCCATGTAAAGGGTAGTTTGTGTTACGGGGATTTTTTTGAAAATCTTCGTGTCGCATCCTTGGAAGATACTAAATCTAAATACCAAGTTTGGTATTTAACGGTGTTTTCGTTTTGGGGCTTGCTGTCCACAGACACACATGGACCTTTTTTTAAAAATCTGATGTGTTCCATTCGCATGATTTTCTCTACATCTCTGCAACAAATTATTGTTAAAAAGCTTATGCTAATATTTACTTCATCGAGAAAAATTAGCAGAAATAGTCTTATTACATGCTTCCTTGTAAATAGAAGCGAAATAAAGGAGTACCATAGGTTAAAGTGACAGTCAAAATCTAGTTGCTATGTGAATGAAGTTTCTTTGTTTGTATGGACAGGACTTGACAAATTCCCGTATGAAAAAACCTAAGTTTTTCAAGGCTGAAACCAAAAGCAAGGAATAGCTCAAAAACGATCAACTGCACGAAAAAAATGTATATTACATAATTTGTGTGTTTTAATGTGCTTTACATTTTTGTGTGGTAAGTTTTTGTCTATCTCTTACGGTTTAACAGTTATGCAAAATCCCTCAAGAATAGAGTAATCTTCAGAGGATATTCCCAGAAAATGCATGATATATATTTTATTTGTCAGGTAAATATCTTTAATAGTTGACATTTTAATCAAAATTGTTGGAGCCATTTTTAAGAAAATCAAAATTTTCGAAAAAAGTTTCATGTGAAGGGTAGTTGTGGGTGGGGCGATTTTCTTGAAAATCTTCTTGTCACATCCTTGGAAGATACCCAACTTAAATACCAAGACACGCATTAACACAGACAGACAGACAGACAGACAGACAGACAGACAGACAGACAGACAGACAGACAGACACGGACCTTTTTGTAAAAATGCTTTTCTTTTGTATTCAGGGGGACCGGTGAAATCTCGGTATCGATTTTTTTGGGTAGAATACAGTACTTCCTCTATACACTGTGTAGAGAAAGTAAAAATGATTTTTTTCGGACTCAGGGGACCCCAAAACATATATTTCCGGTGAAATCTCGGTATCGAATTTTTGGGTGCATTACAACACCTTCTCTATCCCTACGTACATTGTACATATGGGGCTAGAGAAAGTAAAAAGTTGTGTGTGTCTGTGGAAAGCATAACTGAAATACGAAAAGTTGGTTAAATACCAAACTTGGCATTTAAGTTCATATCTTCTATGGATGCGACACACAATTTGTAGGAAAACATCCCTACCCCAAACTACCACTTACATTGAAAATTTTAGATTTTATAAAAATGATTGTATACATTTTGATTAAATTGACATATATTAAAGCTATTTACATGTCAAATAAACTGTATATTTTAATTTCTTGGGATTACCTCCTGAAGTCTCTTCATTTTGAATGTTTTGTGCATATTTGGTAAACCATAAGAGATAGAAATTTACTACAAGAAATGTAGGTTTTATTAAAACACTCAATTTATATCATATACCATTCGTTTTTCTGTAGAGCTAAATACTTCCAAGATATTCTCTGTTATAGGCTTTAGTTTTAAAATACTTAACGTTTACTCAAACAAGAGTAAGCTCCTCATCCGTTTCATATTTCTTATTTTATTCCTGGCTATGGAAATGGCACCAAATTTTAATGGAATAGCGACAGCTTTTAAAAGATTTGACTATCGCTTTATCGTAATGTATTCCCTAATTTCCCTTCTACTTTAAGGAACAATAATAAGACAATTTCTGGCAATGTTCGTCTTGATTAGTTTGATGGGGACAAAAGAATATTTTATTTGCAAAGCTAATAAGCTCATGCGAATGGAACACACCAGATTTTTATTGATATGCCCCGTTATGTGGACGTGAAATACAGCGACCTGAGTTAGATAAAACTTTCCATTGCTGCGGCCATAGTGATATAATTTGCGCGCATTGAAATTCTAATGTTAAAACCTACTATGTACTCAAATTTATTTTGGTGTGTATGTTTTATATTAATGACACTATCCATAGAGCTGCAGCTGTAATGACTGTAGAGGTCGTTACCGTGTAGTTCCTAGTTTGCTCGCAGTAATTCTGGGCGCGGATTTATTCCAACAGCACACGCGAGCACTAATCCTGCCGAACACTGCCTTAACGGTTATAGCTATGGCTCCAATAACATCACTTGGAATTACTTCATCTTGGATTTATCTCTACGGTTTAGATTCACGACAGGGTCTGCCCAGCCAGCTAAAGTTTTCATCTGAAAGAAGTTTTAAACATATCTTTTGAAGCTAGAAGGACTCTTATGTTTTAGGAGCAAAATATGCTAAGTTACGTGCCAATTTAAAGAAAAAAATCTGTGTTCCAATCACATAACTTCTCTACTAGTTTTGCAAACTATACTTACAAATATTATTCTTTTACGTAAATCATGCTAATCGATAAACATTAGCAGAAATGATTTTATTACTTGCTACCTTGTAAGTAAAAGGGGAATAAGGGAGTATACTATACTAATGCAATATTTAAATCTTTTAAAAGCTGATCGCTATATGATACAATTGAAATCCAGTTTTCTTTACTGACTAGGGGTAAAACAAAAGATATATCGAAGGAATGGTGTCTTTCCGTGTGCGAGAAGTTTTAAGTTTTTTAATACTTATTCAATAAAAGAAATATCTTGGAAATAGCTCTGTAAAAAGAATAAATATGACATTAATTATTTGTTTTAATGATATTTATATTTTTGAGTAAAGAGGTCTTTGCTATTCACAGAAAATTCAAGACCTAAATTAAATTTTCATAAAATATCTTAAGATATGGTATTGTAATCAAAATCTATAGTGTAATTTTTGAGAAAATAAAATAAATCAAACGTTTTTCATGTAAAGCTTAGTTTGGTGTGGGGATATTTTCATGAACATCTTCGTGTCACATCCTTAGTATATGCTGTACTTAAATGCCAAGTTTGGTATACGGACTTTTTTGTTTTGAGTTTTGCTGTTCACAGACACACATACGCGCGGATGAACACACGTTGAATCTTTTTCTAAAATATATACATTTTAAATTAAGGGGACTGAAAGCATATTTCTGGTGAAGGGAATTTTTGGGTGCAATGCAATAAGTTCCCTATCCAGTATGGACATAGAACGTTGTACAGAAAGTAGCTATTAGTTATTTACATTCAAATTACTTCTCTGTACACTATAGTTTATTTATATGTAGCTACCACAAACTATTGCTTAGCTTATTTGTCTGTTTCCTGTATGTTACAAAATTCAAAGTTCGTTGTAGGTGCGAATGAGGTAGAGAAAACCACAGCGATAGGTAAATGTTTAAAACTGGATCACTATACGTTGGCATTAAAATGCCATAATATTTTCTACGTAGCAAGAAGTCATTGAATAGTTGAATAACGAATAGAATATAGGGGACCCCGCTACCGGGTAGAAAACCGCAAAGTGGCTATGTCACCCTTTGTGACCCCTAAGCGGGAGAAATGAAGGAAGAGAAGTAGGACGATTAGATATTTTTTAAAATTTCTTATTCCGCTTTATCCCCAATTTTCCCGAAATTTCCTTTGTTTGCCGTTTCCTGTTTACTGACAAATACACACACACAATATATATATACACATTTATAACACACAAACACCCATGCCCAAGACGGGACTCGAACCCACGATCCCCTACGTCACGAAGTGCCAAAGCTAGGCACTTTAGCGAGCGCGACCATAGGGACCGGCAGATTTTTTTTTTAAATACAGTTCCGGAGTCTGATCGGGACTCCGGCGCTGCATACCCTACCTTTTATTTACCTAATTTCTTTACTTTGATTACTGTATGATTACTGAATTTCTGTTTTACTTTTTACACACCCATACACAAACATATAACACCCATGCCCAAGGCGGGACTCGAACCCACGATCCCAAAGATGCCGGTCCCCTTGGCCGCGCTCGCCAAAGCGTCTCGCTTTGGTGTTTCGCAGCGCAGGGGATCGTGGGTTCGAGTTCCGCCTTGGGCATGGGTGTTATATGTTTGTGTAAAAAGTAAAACAGAAATTCAGTAAGCATACAGTAATCACAGTAAACAAATTAGGTAAATAAAAAGTAGGGTATACAGCGCCGGAGTTCCGATCAGACTCCGGAACTGTATTTTAAAAAAATAAAAATAAAAAAAAAAAACGAGACGCTTTGGCGAGCGCGGCCATGGGGACCGGCCAGATTCCGATGACGAGGCGCGTGAGCATGGTCGAGAACTCAACATTTTCCAGCTCGAGCTTCTAGCCCCAGTGATCCCCCCCCCCCCGCCCTGTTTAGGCCCCTCCAAGGAGGGTCTCTATTGGGCATTCCCGGCCGACGCTAGGGGGAATAAATTACAAAGCGCATACCCACAGCCATACTCATCTTTTTTAAACAGGACAGGAAAGTTGTGCTATAAGAGTAACCACCGCAACATTAGCCTAACGACAGGAGCACCAAAAAACCAATGATTCAGAATGGGAGTCGTGCGGGATCTAACCTGGAATCCCCGAAAGCAAGTGGCAATTTACCGTGGTGCCACCTCGCTTGACTATATGTACCTATAGGTATAACTGGCGCAACAGATCTGGACATGTGAAAATGTTAATGAGAGCTAGGACTTTCAGATAAGCAGTTCACCAGTCGATTCATGCCTGCTGGAAGAGTGCCTGTCAAATATCTGTCACCTCTTATGCACCTGCACTGATAAACATGTATATTCATATCTACAAAACATCTATACAAATGACCTACTATATAAACAATGTCAATCGTCTGTCTCCAATTCTTCCACACCTGACAGTCCTTCGTCTTTGCTCACGTCATTGTCATCATCAACGTTATCGCTACTTTCTGCACCATTATCCTGGATTAGAATTCTTTTTGAGTTTCTACAATTCTTTTTAATGGTTTTCAATGTTCTCAACATGTCGACATATATTTTCCCATTCTGGCCTACCAATTTCTGCTATTCGCTGGCGACGCAACTCTTCCACATCTTTTAATTTAAAAGTGATATATTAAGTTTTCTTTTTCTTTTTTTCGTATCTTGGAGAAACCTGGAAACGGAACTCAGTGAAATATCAGTTGCATTGGCTATGAAACACAGAAGAAAAACATTCACGGCTATTTCGTGCAGATATGTATCGAGTATCAACACTCATTCCAATGCTTTTAAGAGCACCTGCGGCCTAAGGGAACACATTTTCAATTCCGAGTGTGCAAAAGTTGTTTATAGGAATGGTAATGTATTGGGTTCTGAGCCATAGTTGTCCAATTACAAACCATTTTCATCAATAACAAATATCAATTTCTTAAATACCTTGATCTCAAATTAACAGATATAAGAAATCGCCGTGAAAGCACAAAAAGGAGATGATGTGCTGTTATTAATTAAATATTGGAATTACTTGCTAGTCGCGAAGGGAGACGAACGTGTCGGAAAACGCGCGCACGGCGGAAGAAGATAGGTGCCGACGAGCAAAATATACCGAGTCAGACGTGGCGCTTTTAACGTCAACAAAATAAATAAACAGAGAGAGCAAGGATGGAGAGGGAAGAGCTTTTAATATATTTTCGTGATATTCACTCCACTATTAATCGAGGATGTGGAAATAAATACCGTACCAACATTAGAACAGATAGGCAAGATACTGGAAACTATCACCAAAGATATAGAGGAAATTGAGAACATGAACAATAGAATCAACAAGAAAATTGGCGATAAGTTTGAAGAGACAAGAATGGCGATAGGGAAATGTAAAGGCGAGGTAAAGAAAGAGATAAAGGAATGGAAAAGAAGTTTGCTTCGACTGGAAAATATGGAGGAATGAAGTAGATAGCTAAATCTAATAATCGTTATGCTTGAAGGTAACTAAGTACTTTTTATGATATTTTTAACGCCCGCTTTTACTACATATGGCACAGCAGGTGATGATTCTGAGGATACATGGAATGAAGATGAAGCACCGGTGATATATGATGGCGGGGGGAACTGGAGAACCCGGAGAAATCACGCTCCCTACATCGCTTTGTCCACTACAAATCCCACATGCCTGGATGAGAGGCGAGTGATCTAACCACTCGGGCACAACTAAATATTTACAGAGAAAGGCAGAACTGTAAACTTAGTTTAGTGCTATTTAAACTTTATATTAATGCTATCCTAGAGGAGATCCTCACCAGTTATCAATAGTAAAGAAATTCCAGGGTTACTGTATGCGGATGACTTGGTAGTATGATCCATATTGTGTGGAGGGCTCAAGTAAGAAATCCAGCTTACACTTTTTTTTTTTTTTTTTTGTGAAACCTGGGGACTGAAATTAGACGAAAAGAAAACCAAGATCATGTTTATTTTTAAAAAAGGGCACAGAGTACGTAAATCAGAAATTACAGATTAATGGAAGAGAGGTAAGGTTGTATAGAGAATTAGGTTGTGGATTAGACTAAGTTCCAATGGACGCTGGAGAGAGAAAAGGAGAGAGATAGAGTGCAGCAAAGGGAAAAATGGCCAAGAGTGTACTGTTTTCTCCAAAACATGCTAGTCCTCTCATCATACTACTCCCCCCTGCCACTGGGTAATAACCACTAACAAACAAAAGGCGACCATCTACTAGGGGTGAGAGGCAACGTAGTAAACTCTCGGTTTCCTGTAGACTCTGTAGGTAATTCAGTTTCGTATTTTGTGTTAATGCGTGTCCAAACCAGTGAGTTTCTGCATGTGTTAAGGGACCAGTAGTGGAAGACTTGGCAACTGGGTGGGCTGGTTTCCAGCAGTACACCTCGTAATCCCAAACTTCCGCCTTTGGCAGAGGAATGGGGCAGGATTATCATGTTTTGAAAAACACTGTATTAAGGTCATGTGTAAGAAAACCATCAGACAGAAATGTTAAATTGCTTGAAAGAATTTATACAACCGTAGTGGAAAACAAAATGCTCAATGGGAGCATAAAATTAATAAAATTGATACAATTAATAGATCCTTTTGTAAACATATATTAGATGTACGAATAGCATGATCGAATGGGGCAGCTCGGAACTGGATAGGCATTCCACGAAGGTCAAAAGTATCACAAGAGCTAAAGAATACCTACATTTCCAAAGCTCTAGCATTCAGGAGAAAAGTAACTGGGAAGGGTCATGCTCAGTATAAATGCATGAATTTATGGAGAAAATAGGTATGGGAAGTTCATGGCCAAATGCAGAATATAATAATCGATCAAAGCTTTTGGAAAGTAGTAGAATAAAGGTTAGAGGATATTAATAGGGAAGATATGTTTTAGATATATTCACATTTTCAATAAAAATTCAGGGATTTATGAAGAAAATTGATATGTGAAGTTCATGGCTAAACGCAGAATATAATAATCGATTAATACTTTTGGAAAGTACTAGAATAAAGGGGACATTGATTGTCAAGATATTTTTGCTGTTTAAGATGGAAAATATCCCTGAGGATACATAGAAGAATAAAAACAGTCTGGGAGAAGGAAAAGCAAATAGAGATATGCACTACACTAGGGCGAAAAGGACTTGAATGGGCAAGGACAGGGGTTAAAAAGTTGAAAGGCATAATACATAGTGAGGAAGTAAGAAGAGGTCCAATGTGCGGAGAATTTGACACAAATTTACAGTGAACATTGTACTGTAATCAAACCAAGATATGGAGAGATCAAATTTGGCAACAAAAATGGAAAAGAATTAGATGGAAAGTAATCAAGAGGATTTTGTCGTAAAAGGGGAGACAACTGTAAAAGTTGTAAGCAACTTTTAAAGCCAAAGAGAAATGGTTAAGAATGCTCAACAAAAAATGGAGGAACCAGATTATAAAACAAAAAAAGCGGAAAATAATAGCAGATGTAGAGTAAGGTCTAATATATCTCGTGTATATATGACCACGGTGCTATAATATATATTAAGGTGTATGGGGATCTAATGGACAAGTAAAAATGACAACTCTAATAAGGTATAAGGAAATTGTAAGAATATATGTACAGTGCTATGGTTAATGAAGATTCATACCAAGAACTAAATATTTGAAACCTAAAAATGTGGAGTAGTATGGAAAGCATTACCTCCATCCACTGAGGTTTAAATTCCTGATTATGAATCAGCTGATAGATGACAATAATAACCACAATAATAATAATAGAAATAAAACTGATGTGTTCCATTCACATGACTTTCTCCACTTCTGTGAAACAAATTATTGTTAATAAGCTTATTCTTCTATTGAATTCATGCTAATCGACAAAAATTAGCAGAAATAGTCTTATTACTTGCTTCCTTGTAAGTAGAAGCAAAATATGGGAGTATCATTGGTTAAAGTGAAGTCAAAAGCTGGTTACTAGGTGACTGAAGTTCCTTTGTTTGTATGGACACGAGTTGACAAATTCCTTTATTATGAGAAAAGTACAAGTTTTTCAAAGCTGAAACCAAAAGAAGGAATATCTAAAAAACGATCAACTCCTCGAAAAAAAAATATATATAACATAAATTGCGTGTTTTAATGTGCTCTACATTTTTTGTGTGTGGTAAGTTTTTGTCCATTTCTTATGGTTTAGCAGTTATGCAAAATTCATCCAGAATAAAGTAGTCTTCAGAGGCTATCCCAGAAAATTTAAGATATACATATTATTTGTCAGGTAAATATGTTTAATATACGATATTTTAATCAAAATCGTTAGAGCCATTTTTGAGAAAATCAAAATGTTCGAAAAAAAAAAGTTACATGTAAAGGGTAGTTGGGGTGGGGGGATTTTCTTGAAAATCTTCGTGTCGCATCCTTAGAAGATACCAAACTTAAATACCAAATTTGGTATTTAACGGTCTTCTCGTTTTTGAGCTATGCTGTCCACAGACACACAGACACACACGGTTCTTTTTCCAAAACTACTTTTTTTGGATTCAGAGGGGCCCAAAGCATGCATTTCCGGTGAAATCTCGGTATCAATTTTTGGGTGCAATACAATACCTTCTCTATACACTATGTACATAATACGTGTAGAGAAAGTAAAAAAAAATACCAGAAATAGTCTTATTACTTGCTTCCTTATAAGTAGTAGCGAAATATGGAAGTATAATAGGTTAAAGTGCAGTCAAAAGCTGGTTACTAGGTGACTGAAGTTCCCTTGTTTGTATGGACACGAATTGACAAATTCCTGTTTGAGAAACGTATAAGTTTTTCAAAGCTGAAACCAAAAACAAGGAATATCTAAAAAACGATCAAATTCTCGAAAATAATCATATAACATAAATTGTGTGTTTGAATGTGCTCTACATGTTTTGTGTAGTAAGTTTTTGCCAATTTCTTAGGGTTTAGCAGTTATGCAAAATTCATTCAGAATAAAGTAGTCTTCAGATGCTATTCCCAGAAAATTCAAGATATACATATTATTTGTCAGGTAAATATCTTTAATTTACGATATTTTAATCAAAATCATTAGTGCCATTTTTGAGAAAATCAACATTTTCGAAAAAAGTTCCATGTAAAGGATAGTTCGGAATGGGGGGATTTTCTTTAAAATCTTCGTGTCGCATCCTTGAAAGATGCCAAACTTAAATACCAAGTTTGGTATTTAACGGTATTTTCGTTTTTGAGCTATGCTGTCCACAGACGCACAGATACACACACAGACACAGACATACACACACGCTCACACACACGGACCTTTTTCAAAAATGCTTTTTTTGGATTCAGGGGGACCCAAAACGTGTATTTCCGGTGAAATCTCGGTATCGAATTTTTGGGTGCAATACAATACCTTCTCTATACACTATGTACATAGTACGTGTAGAGAAAGTAATAAAGTTGGTAAAACTTAATGTGTAATTCATTATGTAAACGCAGTTCTAGATTTTAACTTATATTATAACCAACCAAATTGATTTCTTAGAATATACAATGTAGTAAACGCAGAATACACCCACATTCTCTGCAATAACAGCATATGTTAAATAGTTTTAATTTGGTACATACTTGCCGTTACAGAATATATTGAAGACTTTTTCGTAAATTATTTATGTTGTCATAATTGATCAGTTATTAAAATTATAAAATTTACTCTTCTGTTTGTTCAAAAAAACCTAATCTACTTACGCTCTTATTGTATCTAAGTCCTCAGTTATTGTAGCTGTTTATGTTTAACTTATGATTTGGAAATTAATGAAATAGGTTTCTTTCATTAATACTAATAGCATTCACTTTCATGCCAGTTTTAGTTTCCTCATAGATCATCAGAGAAACCATTACCAGTATTTATGCTTGGAGTACCTTAAATTGGGTAGAAAAATAATTTATAATGAGGAAAGTTTGAGGTATAGCTATGATAGTAAATAGATATAGAAAGTCCTGTGTAAATATTAGAGCACTAGAAATTTAATAGGTTTTGTTTCACAGATGTATCATGAAATGTTTTAGAATCCTAGTTGAAATGACCTGAAACGTGAACTGGCGACTTCGTTTGATCATAAGGAATATTACATGAAAGCCATTTAATACTTAATGGACTACTTAAATGTGTACTGTTCGCTTTGTACACTTCTAATGTACCAAAAAGGTTTATACAACCAGGACTTGCGGAGAGCACGCACTCAAATGAATAGCCCTGGACTGACGCATGAAAAGGTCAGCCACGTTTAGGCCACCATTAACTGTGTAGTTTTACAAAGCCTGGCGAGCCCTAGTGAAAAAATCTGTTGTGTTCCATTCACATGACTTTCTCTACATCTCTGTTACAAATTACTGTTAAAAAACTTATTTTTCTACTTACTTCATGCTAATAAGAGAGAGAGAAAAAAAGAAAAGAAATAGACTTATAATGGAGTAACATAGGTTAAAGTGATAGACAAACGCTGGTTGCTATGTGACTGAAGTTCCTTTGTTTGTATGGACAGGAGTTGACAAATTCAATACGTATACGTTTTTCAAAACTGAAACCAATAACAAGGAATATTTAAAAAAACGATCAACTTCTGAAAAAATATGTATATATTACATAAATTCTGTGTTTTAACGTGTTCTACATTTTTTGTGTGGTAAGGTTTTGTCTATCTCTTAAGGTTTAGCAGTTATCCAAAATTCCGTAAAATTCAGCCAGAATAAAGTAGTTTTCTGAGGCTATTCCCAGAAAATTCAAGACATATATTTTATTTGTCAGGTAAATATATTTAATATACGATATTTTAATTAAAAACGTTAGAGCCATTTTTGAGAAAATCAAAATGTTCGAAAAAAGTTCATGTAAAGGATAGTTGTGGGTGGGGGGATTTTCTTGGAAATCTTCGTGTCCCATCCTTAGAAGATACTGAACTTAAATACCAAGTTCAGTTTTTCAGCTATGCTGCCCACAGACAGACACACGGACATTTTTCTAAATATGTTATCTTTTTTATTCAGGGGAGGGTCTCAAAACATTTCCGGTGAAATCTCGGTATCGAATTTATGAGTGCAATATAATACCTTCTCTATACACTATGTACATAGCACGTGTAGAGAAAGTAAAAAGTAGCTGAATTTTAACAGGTCTTGTTACACGAGAATAAAATTATTTTGTTTCAAATCTATCAATTATTATTTAACATGATTCATCTGAGAAATTCATCTACAGTATAAAATATCTTATTGAAATTTATAGCAGTTATTACGCACAATGATAGTGATACTTTTGCCATATATCAAAATTATAGCTTGCATATATTTAAATACTAACTTTTTACTGTCAAAATTCATTGTTCTAATAAAAATAAGCCACTGAATGCATTTTAAGAGCTATTCTCATAACAAATTCAAATTTTGCGTAACTAAGTTGACAAACCTATCGGTCATATTACATTTGTTTATATCCACCCTAATTAATGCAGAAACTTGTTTACTTTTCGTACTCTCCAATACTCTTGTTTTTCAAAATGCAATAATGCATTTCTCAAAATTGAACTTTTACTTCCGAAAACTATGTAACCATTCTCTTTAATGCACTTTTGAGATGTAGTACAACATTTTTGAAACAAATTAGAAAACAATTGTGGAGTATTTTGAAAATAGAAAATGGTTTACGACAAAGCAAGCTTTAAAGTTGGGACTACCTTTTAATAAGCATGTGCCTGTACATTTTAAGCTTTAGTTAATTTGTAGTTGAAGTATATAAAACGATGTATTTTCATAAAGTTTAGAATTCATGTTGTCACATCCTGGTTATGTGCACAGGATGTGGTAATACTGGGAATATATAATGTTTCATATGTTGACGACATTGCCAACTTTGTCGTTCATAAAAATCACCGTCAAAGAGGCATTTTCCTCTTTTGAATTGTGGACATAGTGTGGACTAGTTGTAAAGATGGAGCGTTGGCTCCTCTTGGACGCCAAGCTTGGCCCCGTGCCATAGCAGAACGTAAGGTAACAATATAACTTTTATATTAGTTTAAAACTGCTTGTGTTTAAATAAAGTAGTTTAGTTAACCCATCCACGTCCTTTTACTGAATTATGTAGGTTATTTTCCCTGTTGTAAAAGCTTGAATAGAGCTGTGTTCCCACATGCACGCCTAACTGTAGTGAAAATTACATTGAGTTTATAACAGTAGGCGTGACAATATTATTTTATCATGAAAAAAAAGGAAAGAATTATTTACAATTATATGGTTAAACTTCATAGATGCGTCACATTAAGAGAACAAAAAAATACATACTATGTGTAAGTAGAAAAAGCATTTTTAGAAAAAGATACGTGTGTGTGTCTGTAGACAGTATAATCAAAAGCGAAAAGGCCATTAAATACCAAACTTCGTATTTGAAGGATGCAACACGAAGATTTACAGAAAAATTTCCCACTCATAACTAACCTTTACATGGAACATTTTTCGAAGGTTAATTAGGGAAATGAAAGGGAGAGCGGAAGAATGCATGACAGCGGGGCAAGGTTATAAAAGCAGGGTTTAGACCCACACAGAGCACGAGCTGATAGAACGCGCAGGGGAATTTTGTTAATGCTTCGCATTGTGAACTGGAGTTGTCATGTGATGTTACAAGAGAAACAATGCAGTCAATTGCTGATGCTGGTCGTCGAATTAGAATTACATCACTGTGCTTTGCATAAAGTTGCTGTCTGCTGCTTTACAAATCTCTAATTTCCCTCCTTTCTGCCACATACTCTCTCTAACGATTAACTTATCAACAATCTACTAATTGATAGGACCGGGCAGCAGTTGCTGCAGCGCTAAGCAAACAATTCTTGTTTTCCAAGCTACCTGTGTGCCTGTAATTATAGCACCCTATACCTAGAAGGTTACGCTTTCATTGCCTCTCGGCGTTATTGGGTCATTTCAGACTGTAACGTTTACTTTGAGAGGACGTAAAATTGCCAATCACTGTAACTCCACACAACTCGACTTAATGTGACACGAACAATGCCTGCTGATAACGCTTGTTGTAATGCCGGAAATTAAACGCTTTCGGGTTTGTTACGTTGCTCAGTTCCTGCACTGATAAGTCATGAAGCCTTGAAGGCTCATTGCTGCCAGACGTTTCCCACGAATGAGTGCAAATAACGAAAACTTTTTAAGTCGGCATATTGCTCCGTTACAATTCTGTCAATTTCGTGCTGTTTCCTAGCAATTTTGACTAGTTACCGATAAATAGAGCAATGACGTAACACTCAAATTCACCAACGGACTGCTGAGTATAAAATCAGGGGAAGGAATTTGTTTCTAAAACTTGATGGTGAATTATATACGTCGGAAATCAATTGCAATCCTATTTTTACTTTCTCTATGCGCACCATGTACATAGCGTATAGAGAAGGTATTGCACTCCACCCAAAAATTCGATACCGAGATTTCACCGGAAATATATGTTTTAGGGTCCCCAATATTCAAAAAAAGCATTTTCACAAAAAGGTCCGTGTGCGTGTGTGTGTGTGTGTGTGTCCGTGTGTCAGTGTGTCCGTGTGTCTATGAACACGATAACTCAAAAACGAAAATTCGGTAAAATACCAAACATGGTATTTAAATTTTGCATCTTCCAGGGATGCGACACGAAGATTTTGACAAAAATCCCCCCACTCCCAACTACTCTTTACATGGAACTTTTTTCGAAAATTTTGATTTTCTCAAAAATGGCTCTAACGATTTTGATTAAAATTTCGTATATTAAACATATTTACCTGACAAACAAAATGTATATCCTGAATTTTCTAGGAATAACCTCTGAAGAGTAGTTTATTCTGGATGAATTTCACGGAATTTTGAATAACTGTTAAACCGTAAGTGATGGACAAACATTTACTGCATAAAAAATGAAGAACACATTAAAACAAAATTTATGTTATTTAAATTTTTTTCGTGGAATTCGTCGTTTTTGAGACATTCCTTATTTTTGGTTTCTGCTATGAAAAACATATTTTTCTCATATAGGAAATTATCAACTCCGATCCATATAAACAAAGGAGCTTCATTGACACAGCAACCAGCTTTTGACTATCACTTTAATCTATGGTAGTCCCTTGTTTCGCTTCTACTTACAAGGAAGCAAGTAATAAGACTATTTCTACTAATATTTTTTTTAGCATAAAGTAAATAGAAGCATAAGCTTTTTAAGAATAATTTGTTGCAGGGATATAGAGAAAGCCATGTGAATGGTACACATCAGATTTTTATACCTCTATTACAGATTCACGAGGATTAGAATATTATCCAAATAGCCAATTTGTATTTTGAATTATGGTTATAACTGTAATTTTATTAACTTGAATTTGAGCTCGATCTGTTGAAGATACTTATATTTTAACAGGGTAGATTTTACATATTTTATGTTTCTTTTATTATATCTTAAATCCCCTAATTATTAAAATTTGAGATAAAATTCTTTATCAATAATAATTTAGTTATAAACATAATGAATAAGCTTATGTCTTGAAATCATGTGTTTAATCCTTAAACGTGATTTCTCCTTCCTAATTCCAAGGGAAGTGCATTAGATAGTATTTACCACAAATGTATTAATAAGCCCACCTGGGTAGTGTGGTGGTAGCGTGTCTGCCTCACATTCAACAGGTCGTGAGTTCAAATTTTGCTTAGGTGAATTACCCGGATAACATTTTTTCGGAGTTTTCACTTATCCTGAGAAGACGAATGTCGAGTAACTTTAAGCTCCATGGACCCTGAGATCATTTGAGCAAATTTCACTAATTTTATTCATCGTCCGATTTGACCAACTAGGTTAAAGAACGTCTATTAAAGACACTAAAAAGATGTTCATAAATGTTTTCAAAATATTCATCGAAATCTATCTCTGGTTTAATGGGCGGCATCTGAACAGACAAGAGCACACATTAAAAACCAGAAGTATTGATAAATTACATGTTCCATAACTAGACTGCAGAAAGTTAAATATAGTAATTTGGTAACCAGCGTTAAGGTCTATAGTAAGCTTCCTGACCATATGAGAGATGCGAAAGATACGAATGGCCCGGGTTCGATCCCAAGCGACCGCATGTGAGATTTGTGGTGGACAAAGCGGCGCAGTGGCGGGTTTTCTCCGGGTTCTCCGGTTTCCCCCGCCATCTCATTCCACCAGGGCTCCATCTTCGTGTATCATCAGCATCATCGCCTGCTGTGCCAGAGCAGTAAAAGCGGGCCTTAGACACTACAAAAAAAAAAAAAAGATACGAATGTAATACACGCTTAGGGCTAAAATAAAAACAATCTGATGTATTCCATTCACATGACTTTCTCTACATCTCTGCAACAAATCATCGTTAAAAGCTTATGCTTCTATTTACTTCATGCTAATCCTGAAACAATTACCAAAAACAGTCTTATTACTTGCTTCCTTGTAAGCAGAAGCGAAATAAGGGAGTACCATAGGTAAAAGTGATAATCAAAAGCTGGCTGCTATGTGACTGAAGTTCCTTTGTTTGCATGGACAGGAGTTGACAAATTCCTGTATGAGAAACTGAAACAAAAAACAAGGAATATCTCAAGTTTAGTCTGCCAGCGGCTGGCGTACCGTGAGGTTGTCTGCCCGCTGTGTGTGTTTAACCGGCTTGTACTAGCGAGAGTTGTTTTGTTTGTGTGCTGCTGCTTACAGCTACAGTCTAGTGTCAGCGCGTGCACCGGTTGAATTGGGTATCTTTTTCATACCTGTTTTCTAAGTCTACAACGGTAATCATGGCAGTTTATAAACGTGTGAATACTATCAAAATTCAGTTTGATACATCAGCGAGTAAACCCAGTGCATTAGAAATACACCAGTGGCTAGTAAGCTTCTTGGCGCTGCAAGCAGATCAAGTGGATACTCTCCAACTTCATACCAGAGAAAGAGCGATCTATGTGAAACTGATATCAGCGGTATTGTATGATAATCTTCTGGCTCGTTATAAGGATGAGCAGCATTTCACGTATGCCTCCGGAGAAATCACCAATGTGAAAATTACACCTGGTGACCAGCAAACAGTTAATGTTCGAGGGTTTAACGTGCCCTCCGAGGTGCCACTCACAGTGTTATCACAGGAATTGAGTAAATGCGGTACAGTGTATGACATTCGCCGAGAAAAATGGGGTTCCCAGTATCTTCTACCGTCCAACAATGGCGTACATGCAGTGAAGATGGGGTTGAAACGTAATATACCGGCTAGTTTGATAATCGATTCGTATTTGGTGGCCATTAGTTACATCGGCCAACCACAAGCTTGTCACCTGTGTCATGACACTACGCATTTGAAAGCAGCTTGTCCGCTTTGGGCAACGCGGCTTCCCATAAATCTCAGGAATCGACCGGTCACTTTCAGCGAGGCGGTGGGTGCTGTCACATCTTCTCCTGCTGAAGATCAGGAACCACCGTCCATTACGACGGGCAACTCTGCCGTGGAACCGACTTCTGTGAATGTCTTACAGTAATCTTCAGTTGCCGACAGTAACATTCCGACAGTGGAGGAGACACCGCTGGTTACTGAGAAGCTCGATCATGAAAACGAGATAGGCACTCAACACCCATTGATGAGCCACGGGAACTGTTGGAACCCCCTTCCGGAGCGCTATATCGGCCGACTCTCAGGACGAAGCTATGGAAGTTTTCAGTGATGAAGAGGTGGAGTTGTCGGCGAGTGAGATATCGCACTTGCCAGAAGGGTTGTTCTTCCCTGTCTAGCCGTGACCCTCGGCTCCGAGGTCAGTACCGGCGATTGGAGGGAGAATTTATCTCGGCGCGGCAGTCTCCGCAGGATGTACCACAATTGTTAAGTTCCACTCAAACGCGAGGTAAAGTGAAGGACCTAGAATCTGGTAAGCGGCCGGCAGCGGATGATAGAGATAGTTTTGATGATCTCCAACGCTCGTCTAAACTTACTAAGGATGATGCGTACCTGGAAACTGACAACTGATGTGCTTTGGTTCTGTAGTGATTGCCGCTATTCTCATCTTGCGCGGTCACCAATACAACTACTCTTCATTTGGATGCCTCTAGGTCTGCAAATCTGGGCTTCGCTTAACGTTAACGGCTTGCGACAGGTGGTTAAACAAACTCTTTTACGGGGCTTCTTGATCAGTAATGACATAGATCTGTGCTTCTTACAAGAGGTGAATATTTGTAATCTGGACTTCTTGTATGGCTTCGATTACGAGACTAATCTTCGTCCTGAGGCTACTGGTACAGCAATTGTTTACCGGCAAGGACTACATGTACACAGCTTTGAGTACCATCCCTCCGGTAGGGCTATTTCGGCTATATTTGATAACGTTACTTTCGTGAATATCTATGCCCCTGCTGGTAATAATAAAAGGAAACAACGAGATGAGTTTTTTCGGCAAGAGCTCCTGCCGCATATACAATCCGGAGCACCCTTTGTCCTTGTGGGTGATTTTAATTGTACGCTGGCGGCTAAAGATCAACGAAGAGCCTTCAATGGGTGTATTACTTTGCAGCAATTGGTGGAACAACTAAGCCTGAAGGACACCTGGGAGCATCTATATGGCGACGAAGTCCAATTTACCTTCGTGAGAGGACAATCAGCTTCGAGGCTGGACCGTATGTAGGTTTCGGCTGAGCTGATACCACGCATTCATCGCACGGAAATTGTGCCCATATTCTTTAGTGACCATAGTGCACTCATTCATGCTATTCAAGGCCGGGTTACGAGCTGCAGTAGAGGCAGAGGTTACTGGAAGCTTAACTACTCATTGCTTACGGATGAGGAAGTGTTAACCGATTTCCAGGACTGTTGGTCCCGCCTGCGGGAATCCTTTCTGCTAGCACCGAATAAAGCATCTTGGTGGGTGTGTAAAGCTAAACCTGTGTTACGAACCTTCTTTCGAGCTGCAGCTTGCCGTCGCGCTATGGTTAGAAGGGAAACCATGGATTTTTAACTCCAAGTCCTTCATGAGCTTCACAAACGCCAGCAGCAAGGTGAAGATGTACAACAACTTGTGAAAGGAATCAAAGAACACATCAAGGCTCGAAAAACACGAAAACTACAGGGGATTCTGGCTAGAGTGTATTTGGCGGAGATAGTGCATGGGGAAAAGGCAAGCTTTTACCACCTGGCAAAGGAGCGTAAATATGGTTTCCAGAATATTATCACACACCTAGATGTGGGTGGTGCCCGAGTTTCCAGCACGCCGGGAATTCTTCAAGCAGTACAAGACTTCTACAGACAATGATTGTCAGGACCCACATATTACTCCCACACCGCTTTGCTCCCGTTGTCCCGGAGGAGTTGCAGCAGGATTCAATGCCAATTGCGGCATCGGATTTGTTGGAAGTGATTCAGGCATCCAAAATGCATGCATCCCCTGGACCTGATGGCCTGCCATATGAATTTTACAAGCACTGCAGGCCTCATATTCGGAAGGAATTGCTTCCAAGTGTTCCAGGAAATGTGGGATGCAGAGAGCGCACCACCTACTTTTGCGGACGGTATAATCGTGCAGATTCCGAAGAGTGCTCGGCCGCAGGCACCACAGGATTTTCGACCAATCACGTTATTGAATTGTGATTACAAGTTATTTATGAAAATCATTGGTGCTCGTATGCAAAACATACTCCCACACATGATTAGTGAGTTCTAGGTTGCATTACATAAAGGAGCGACCATTCACCATACGCTGGCTGCGGTGAGAGACAGTATATTGCATTGTACACAGGACGAGAAGTCTGCTGCTATCATAAACTTAGATCTCGAAAAAGCCTTCGACAGTGTTGTTCACGAGGGGCTATGGAAACGATTGGAGGTTTCGAACATGCGTCAAAAGCTTGTAAACTTAGTAAGAGCCCTGTATGGTGTTGCGTCCTCCAAAGTACTCTGCAATGGATTTTTAACGGCGGCTATTCCAGTTAAACGCTCCGTGCGCCAAGGTTGTCCCATGTCGATGATATTGTTCGCCCTGTATGTTGATCCGTTGCTTCGACGGCTGCAATTTACTCTTACTGGAATTGATGTGTATGGCCAGAGACTTGCGGTGCGAGCATATGCAGATGATGTTACCGTGATGGTTACCACACACCAAGATGTTCTTCGATTGAGGGATTGTTTACAGCACTATAAGAATAGTACTGGCATGAGCTTTAATTTGCGGAAGTCTGAAATATTAGAGGTTGGAATACGGCCTCCCGATACCTCAGCTTTAGGTATTCCTGTTGTGCAGCGAACAAAGATTTTGGGGATCTACTTCAGTGACAACGTGGCAGACATGAGGGAGTACAATTGGACCTCTCGCATTAATGTCTTACGTGCTGTCATGTATAATCAGAAAACCCGGTTGTTGAATTTGGTACAGCGGATATGCTTCTGTAACTGCTTTGCGTTGATGCAGAATTTGGTTCCTTGCTCATGTTTTACCTCCGACGAAACGTCATTGCCAAAGAATTGAACAGGTAATGGGTTATTTTATTCGGACTGGGAAGCTCTACCGTATTGCGCGTACCCAATTGCGTCTCCCTAAGGGCCAGAGCAGTTGGGGATTACTGGATGTGGCTCTACAGTCCCAGGCATTGATCCTTAAACTACTTCTGTTTGCCTTGGATGATAAGGTGACACTGTGAATGTCGTATTACAACAACAGTATGCAACGTTTTGGACTCAGGGAGAACGTGACAAGGTTCCCAGCTATTTCATGCAACGTACCATGCATTCAGTGCGTTACCACCGGAGAAGGTCGCTCCTGGTGATTTTAGTTCTGTGAAAAAAGTTTATGCTTCTCTTCGGCGACCTGCTGTTACCCCACATCTCCAAGAGAAATATCCTCATTTGCCTTGGAAACGTATTTGGAGCACATTAATGTGGAGTGGATAGCGGTAACATATGAAGTGGTCAATGAAGTTCTTCCTACGGCAGACAAATTATATCGTCACCGGATGACCATTTCCAGCAATTGCCCAATTTGCCATGCAGCGGATTCCCTTCTACATCGCTTGCTCGAATGTTCCGGTAAAGCAGCCATATGGACTTGGGTTTTGGGAAAATGTCACAATTGGATACCTGGCGGTTGGAACCCTTCACCAATCGACATGTTACATCTGAATCTGCCGAAGCTGCATCCCCCATTGCACAATTCCATTGTTGGTTGTTAATGGGCACCTTTACATGGTTACAGACGATGGACAACCCCGCTGATTGTACCCTGACCAAACTCAGGCAATTTTTCTACACTGAGAGATGGAAACTGATCCAGAAACACCCAGACCGCGCCTTTCCAACCATGGCTCCTAAAAAAATACACACTTGAAAAATAAAAATAAAAGAAGAAAAAAAAAAGGCATCAAGCCTTGACACTTAATGATTTGACTGTCGCTTAGCCTAGTGTATTCCTTTATTCATTCGTGTCTACAAGAATACGTTGTAAAACATATTCTGGAATTATGTGAAGTAGTTAGAAATATACGGTGTTAATAATTTTTTGTTGAAAAAAAAATGTCAACAAAATTATCAGAACAGAATGAAACATGAGTTAAGGATACTGGGAGTAACATTTCTATCTATTTCTATATATTTTCTGAATGTTTTACTACGATTGCATTGCTGTTGTTAACATGAATACAATTTCATTGAAATTTGATAAATATGTTTCAAGATATAAATCATTCCTAAATTATATATATATATATATATATATATATATATATATATATATATATATATAAAAAGGATCAGCTCCACGAAAAAATGTATAATATAAATTATGTGTTTTAACGTGCTCTACATTTTTGTGTGGTAAGTCTTTGTCTCTCTACGGTTTAGCAGTTATGTAAAATTCCGTAAAAATCATCCAGAATAAAGTAGTCTTCAGAGGCTTTTCACCGAAAGTTCAATATATATAGTTTATTTGTCAGGTAAATATCTTAAATATAAGAGAATTTAATCAAAATCGTTAGAGCCATTTTTAAGAAAATCAAAATGCTCAAAATTTTTCCTCATAAATGGTAGTTTGGGGTGGGGGGATTTTCTTGAAAATCTTCGTGTCACATCCTTGGAAGATATCAAACTTAAATACCAAGTTTGGTTTTTAACGCTCCTTTTGTTTTTCAGCTATGCTGCCCAGACAGACAGACACACACACAAAGACGGACAGACAGACGAACAGAGAGAAACACACTCGGCATTTTTCTAAAAATGTTTTTTTTTTGATTCAGGGGTTCTCAAAACATATATTTGCTGTAAAATTTCGTTATAAAATATCTTCTCTATACACTATGTACATAGTACGTATAGAGAAAGTAGAACTAGTTATTGGAAAATGTAGTTTTACAACTTGGATGATTTCTTTAATACTAAAGTTGTTAAATGACTGACTTTATATCTTAATAGTATACACTATTTTGACCATATCTATTGTACCTAATGACTGAATACATAAATAAACAAATAAATAAAATAATAAATAACTATACTTTGTTTTTGTCGGTGTACCTTATCATATTTATTTTACAAAAAACTGCATAGGTATTCGACATTGACATTGTCAAACATTTGACCTTTCTTAAAAGGGAGTGGTTTACTGTCGCCAATGGTGATGATAATGCTGGTTAACAAGGAGCTTTAGAATAAACAAAGTGCAATGTTTACTTTTTCTGCGACCTACAATGTACCTACATAGTAAACAGAGAAACTATTGTATTCCACCCAAAAAATTCGATGATCAACGAGATTTGCTTTGAGGACCCTGAATAAAATTAATTTTAGAACAAGATTCTGTGTGGTAGTGCCCGTATGTCTGTGAATAGCATAACTCAAAAACGAAAAGTCCGTTAAATATTAAACTTGATAAAGTTCGGCATCCTCCTACAGGAAGGTTTTTAAAAAAAACTCTGCTCACACCAAACTACCCTTTACTTGGAACATTGTTCAAATATTTTGGTTTTCTCAAAAATGACTAACGGCTTTGATTAAAATATAATATGTTTAAGATTTATTCTGTATGGGTTGTAAATATTGCATTTTTTATTAATAGAATCTAAAGTTCTTTTCATTCTGTATGCCTTTTGTTAATCTGGTAAAGCATAAGAGATAGAGAAAATCTTATTAAAATTTAGATCCCACTAAAACACAGAATTTATGCCAAATAGCTATATTCAGAGGTTATTCCCAACAAATTAAATACATAAATTATATTTACCACATATATATATCTTAAATATATGTATATTAATCAAAATTGTCAAAGACATTTTTGTGAAAATCGACATTTAAAAAAAAAATTAACTTCCATTTAAGGGTGGTTTTGGGTGGGGGGGATTTTCCTAAAACTCTTCATGTCACATTCTCGAAAGATACTAGCCTTTAATACCAAGTTTGGTATTTTACCGATGTTTCATTTTTGAATTATACTGTCCACACACGCGCGTTTACGCGGAATTTTTTTAAAAATGCTTTTTTGTATTAGGGAATTTCAAAACATATATCTCCAGTAAAGTCTAGACATCGAATTTTTGATTGGAATACAATATACTTTTTCAATTGTTTTTTCACACAAACCGTGTGTAGGACAGGATTAGAATAGGTAAAGTCAGACTGAAAAATTCAATGCCAAAAACGGGATTGGAACGAATCTCTCGGCTGTGGCATTGACTTTTTCACCTCTTGCCTCTCACCTAGACGGCCGGGGTTCGATCTCAAGCGACCGCATGTGAGATTTGTGGTGAACAAAGCGGCGCTGGGGGGTTTTCTACGGGTACTCCGGTTTCCCCCGCCATCGCATTCCACCATTGCTCCATCATCGTTCATGTATTATCAGTGTCATCGCCTGCGGTGCCTTAAGTAGTTAAATTGGATGTTAAACAGTACCAAAAATAAACAAAAAAATTGCATTATTCAGTCTGACTCTCTCTGTACAATATACTTTCTTTACCTTCTGTGTGTTTGTACAGTAAGTATACAGAAAGTAAAAGGTAACTTAGGATTTTTCTGTTTTTCACTTTCTCTACACGTACTATGTACATATTGTAAGACTTGAAGCTTTCACGGCGAATGTTATTCATTATGGCTTCACGGGTGATCAGCCGTGTCAGGTATATAAAATCCAAGCTTTCGACCATTGCACACTCCATGCAGTCCCTGATGAAGACCATGGTCGAAAGCTTGGATTTTATATACCTGACACGGCTGATCACCCGTGAAGCCATAATGAGTATGTACATATTGTATAGAGAAGGTATTGTACTGCACCCAAAAATCGATACTGAGATTTCATCGAAAACATGTTTTGAGACACCCTAATTCCAAAACAAAGGATTTAAAAATATGTCTGTCTGTGTGTGTCAAAAACGAAAAGTTGGTTAAATACCACACCTAGTATTTAAGTTGAGTATTTTCCAAGGATACGACACAAAGATAAAGTTATCTTCAGAAGATATTCTTAGAAAATTGAAGATACACATTTTATTTGTCATGTAAATATTTTAAATATAAGACACACACACGGATCTTTCCCCCAAAATCTTTTTTTTTTTTTTTTTTGATTCAGGGGTACCTAAAACATTTATTTCCGGTGAAATCTCGGTTTCGAACTTTTGGGTGGAATACAATACCTTTTCTATTCACTATTTACATTGTACATGCGGGCTGGAGAAAGTAAAAATACTTTGGAAAACATGGTTGCAAAAATGAGCCGAGTTTTCCAGTTAGATGTCGCAGTGCAGCATAAAGGAAATCCATTGCCTTATTTTCCAGGTAATGTAGTAGCGGGTGAAGGACCACTATTGACCGAGAGGGCAGGCTAGGTCAGCGGGGATTTGATCATTATGGTATGCCGATAGCGCAGGATAATCAATGTTGCCGTAATTGATTGATGGCGTTTGGTTAATTGGGAAGCCCCTAATCTCCACGGAGAGCGTCCTTAAGGGAAAACGGCCACTCGCTTCACCACCTCAGACCTTGAGGTTGGGCTGCAAACGGATCTCCAACCACAACAGTCGTTATGTGGGGTGATTAATTAAATTCTAATTGATAGAAGGGCAATTATTGGGAGAAGGGGGCACTGTTGGTTTTAGTTGCCTGGTCGTGTATGTGCAAGGGCTAAAAAATGTAATATACTCCTGTGTAAGGGCTGAAATGGGCGTGTCCTTCTAAAATAGAAACACAAATGTTGATGCCTCAACAAAGTGATTAAATTGAATGGTGTGAATGAAAAAAATAAAAATAAAACAAAAGTGATTACGCACCCTGAGAAGGCCAGTGTTAAAACTGATATACATAAAATTCACAAGGAAAAGGAATAAAATCTTTATTTTACCTTCTTTATCGTTATTTGTAGCGTTTTTGTAGTGTTTAACGCCCGATTGGCACAGCAGGAGATGACACTGATGATACATGGAATGAAGATGGAGCACCGGTGAAATGTAATGGTGGGGAAAATCGGAAAACCCGGGGAAAACCCGCCTCTGCACCGCTTTGTCCACCACAAATCCTACATGCGGGCACTTCAGATCCAACCCGAGCCGCCTAGGTGAGAGGCGAATCCCTATTGTAATAAGTAGAGAAAGTATTGTATTCCATTAAACAATTCTATGTCGAAATTTTGCCAGAAACGTTGTTTAATATTTCTTTGCATTTCACTTTCATTATCATCTATCTGTGGTAAATAAAGCATTCTATCCATTCAAAAAAAATCTGATGTGTTACACTCACATGCCTTTCTCTAGCTGCTCTACAAAACTCCTACAAAAGATTCTTCTTCTTTGTACACAATGCTAATCAAAATAAATGTTAGCAGAATGTTATTACTTAGTTCCTTATAAGTAGAAGGGAATAAGGGAATGCACTATGCTAAAGTGAATGTCCAATGTTTTAAAAGCTATCGTTATGCGATTGTCATTGCAAATCACTTCTTTGCTTGGCCAGGAGTAGAACAAAAGAAAAACAGACACTTCCTGTGTGAGAAAAGTTTAAGTACTTCACAATTGAAACCAATAACGAGGAATATCTCGAAAACGGTTGCCTCCACAACAAAAACGTAATGGACAAAAATTGTGTGTTTTGTCATGAGGTACGTTTTTTATATCTCTTATGGTTTAGCAGTTAAGCACAATTCAGCAAACTTCATCCAGAATAAAGAGCTCTTCAGAGGCTATTCCCAAAAAAATCGAGATATACATTTTATTTAATATAGGGGATTTTAATCAAAATCATTTGAGCCATTTTTAAGAAAATCAAAATTTTCGAAATTTTTTCCATGAAAAGGGTAGTTTGTGGTGGGGGGATTTTTATGAAAATCTTCATGTCGCATCTTTGGAAGATACTAAATCTAAATACCAAGTTTGGTATTTAACGGTCTTTTTGTTTTGGGGCTATGCTGTCCACAGACACACACACAGACAGACAGACAGACAGACAGACAGACACACACCACACACACACACGGACCTTTTTTTAAAAATGCCTTTTTCAGAATCAGGGGACCCCAAAACATATATTTTCGGTGAAATCTCGGTATCGAATTTTTGGGTGCATTCAATACCTTCTCTATCCTATGTACATTGTACATATGGGGCTAGAGAAAGTAGTATATGTCTAGATTTTATGGAAATTCTCGTTTGGAGGTCTCCTGAACAACAAAAATATACCTAACGGATTTATATTTCTTTGTATTTTTACTTCATTTACTACTTATATGTGGTAAGTGAAACATTGTATTCCACCCAAAAATATTTATATGTAGATTTTTCCGAAAATATTGTTTGGAGGGCTCCTGAAAAATGCATCTTAGTAATCATATAACGTAGACAAAAACCAATTGCAACAGGAATTTAGAAATGTATATACTATATGACTATATGCGAGAGGCGTTATGACCAAGTGGTTAGATTGGCATCTTTCACCAAGGCACAAAAACGAAAAGATGTTAAACACCAAACTTAGTATTTATATTTCAGTATCTTCCAAGGATCGATACGAAGATTTTGAAGACAATCACCCACCATTTACTACTCTTTACACGGAAAATATTTTAAAAAAGTTGTTTTTCCAATAACGGTTATAACGATTACGATTAAAGTAACATAATTATCAAATAAAAATGTATATTTTGAATTTTCTGAGAATAACCTCTGAAGACCTCTTTATTCTGGATTACTTTTGCAGAATTTTGCATAACGGTTAAACGCAAGAATCAGACAAAACTTACTTCACAAAAATGTAGATCTCAATAAAACACATAATTTAAGTCATATACGTTTTTTATACATTTGACCTATTTAGTGATATTCCATGTTATTTGTTTCATTTTTAAGCCACCTATCTTCTCAAATGAGTCCATGCCAAGCGAACCGATCATCAATTGTTTCACACAACAATCAGCTTTTAAAGGATTTGACTATCGCTTTAGCCTAAGGTGTTCCCTTATTTGTCTTATACTTACTAAAAAGAAAGTAATAAGGCCAAATCTGCTAAAGTTTATTTAGATTAGCATAATGTTTTTAATATAATAATATTTATAAGAATATTTATATATGGAACAGCTAGAGAAAGTTATGTGATTGGTACACATCAGATCTTTTTTTGTTAGGCGTGGCGATAGAAATGATATACTGAGATATATAAAATCCGTAGCTACATTAAAAAATCTGATGTGTTCCATTCACATGACTTTCTCTACATCTCTGCAACAAATTGTTGTTAAAAATCTAATGCTTCTATTTACTTCATTCTAATCGAGAAAAAATTAGCAGAAATAGTCTTATTACTTGCTTCCTTAAAAGTAGAGGCAAAATAAGGGAGTACCACAGGTTAAAGTAATAGTCAAAAGCTGGTTATTATGTGACTGAAGTTCCTTTGTTTGTATGGACACGAGTTGACAAATTCCTGTATGAGAAAAGTATGTTTTTTAAAGCTGAAACCAAAAACAAGGAATATCTAAAAAACGGTCAACTCTACGAAAAAATGTATGTAATATAAATTGTGTGTTTAAATGTGCTCTACATTGTTTGAGTGGTAAGTTTTTGTCCATGTCTTATCGTTTAGCAGTTATGCAGCATTCCGTAAGATTCATCCAGAATAAAGTAGTCTGCAGAGGCTACTCCCAGAAAATTCAAGATATACATTTTATTTGTCAGATAAATATCTTTAATATACGATATTTTAATCAAAATCGTTAGAGCCATTTTTAAGAAAATCAAAATGTTCGAAAAAATTTCCATGTAAATGACAGTTTGGCGTGGGGGGATTTTTCTCAAAATCTTCGTGTTGCATCCCTGGAAGATACTTAACTTCAATACCAAGTTTGGCATTTTACCGACTTTTCGTTTTTGAGTCTATCATTTCTTCAGTGAACACTTAGTACGCAGTCTCGTTCCGGCGAGGAGACAAGCATGTTCTCGAGGCCAGGTTGTTTGTTGTTTCCATTGCTCTACGTGTGCGAGGAAGCAAAGTGTTTCTGTAGTTTGTATGACATTTATATTAAATAGCGTTACTGAAAATGTGATATAGATGTAATCAATTATGGTGGTAGGGAAGAAGTATTACTTCGTTTGTCGACGGGACGCGCCAAAGGCATCGCTTTACGAAGTGCATGTGTGGATTTATTAGGTGTTTTGTTTTGAGGAAGTTGACTTAGACATGATACAGATCAATAGTTCCATAGGTGTTTATTGAAAGTCAGAGGAAAGAGTCCACAAGACCATCAGGAAACAAATGGTGAGTTCAATTTTCATCATAATAATGGTCAGAGCAGTACAGTAACAATCACAACAGGAAGGGTTTTTCGTATTGTAAAGTTATATAATGTAGCTCTGGATATTATTAAAGAGACAATTCCACCGTTCGGGACAGTGTTGTCAATAACTATTGATTCTAGGAGCTCAAACCAACGACATAACATTCGCAATGGAGTTCGAACGGTTAAAATGGATTATTACTTGCTTCCTTGTAAGTAGAAGCGAAATAAGGCAGCAACATAGGTTAAAGTGATAGTCAAAAGCTGGTTCCTAGGTGACTTTTCCTGTATGAGAAAAGTGTAAGTTTTTCAAAGCTGAAACTAAAAACAAGGAATATCTAAAAAACGACCAACTCCACGAAAAAAATGTACATAACATAACTTCTAGGTTTTAAGGTGCTCTACATTTTTGTGTAGTAAGTTTTTGTCCATCTCTTACGGTTTAGCAGTTATACAAATTCCATAAAATTTATTCAGAATAAAGTAGTCTTCAGAGACTATTCCCAGAAAATTCAAGATACACATTTTATTTGTCAGGTAAATATATGTAATATACATTTTTATCAAAATCTATAGTCATTTTGGAGAAACTATAACATTTTTCGAAAATTTTACCGTGTAAAGGGTAGTTGGGGGTGGGGGTATTTCCTTTAAAATCTTGCTGTCGCATTCTTGGAAGATACCAAACTTAAATACCAAGTTGGGTATTTAACGGTCTTTTCGTGTTTGAGCTATGTTGTACACCCACACACACATACATGCACACGGACCTTTTTCCAAAAAAGCTTTTTTTTAGAGTTCAGGAGGAGCCTAAACATGTATTTTCTATGAAATCTCGGTATGGAATTTTTGGGTGCATTACAATACCTTCTCTATGTACATAGTACGTGTAGAGAACTAAGAATCTGATTTATCTCCACATGACTTTGTCTACCATTCCTAGTGTTGGGCAACAAAAGGAGGTGCAACAAACCGAAGAGGTCCCATTAGATTCTGTGTCGTCTCGGGGAAAATAAAGGAAATAAGGTAGCCAGGACCACGAGGGGAAAGATCAAAAAGTAGATCACGACATAGCAAACCTACTTGTATGAAAATGGACACGCATACCTCGGGGGATGGGGGTACAGCGCAGGTTCAGCTCGGTCGGTTGCCATCATCATAAGAGGAAGAATAAGAAAACACGATAGTAGTGGCATTGGAAACAGCGGTATCCATGTCTGCCGAGACCCACGGCGTCAGAAAAAGGTAAAATGGGGTGTACAAATCTGTTAGAAAAAAGAAGAAGAGAAAATTGTACACTCCAAGACATTAAAATGCGCCTGAAAATACTAATCGTAAGACTGGATCTTTTCGCTGATTCCACCTGTTTGCCATACTCTTAAAATTATATTTGACAGGCCACGTTACCGAAGGGAAGGGGATTAACATGAAACGTAACTAACTAATGAAGTTGTGAGGTTCGAACAGGTGATCCCTAAACTTTCTGGTTGGAAAATAATTCAACCTTTCACCAGGGTTATTTTTATAACTTTTTTTTTCTTTTCTTTTTTACTTTCTCTACCAGCCCAAACGCCGCATGTGGGACTGATGGTGAACTAAGCAGCATCCGGTCGGGTTTTCTCCGAGTCCTCCGGTTTCCGCCTTCACCAATTACTCCATAATCTATTCCGCTTGCATTTCATATCATCCACTTCTTCTTGCTTATGCCTGGTAATGGGCCGACCACCCATTCCAGGTTCTTCATTCTGTGGTTTCGTGCCGTTGGCTCCCCAACAGGGTTCTGACCCTTAGGGATTAGCTTGTAAGTCCTAGGAGGGCTGTCAGTCCTAAATACAGGAAGGGTAACCGACTACGAAACGAATCTTCTCTACCAGGTACTATATACATACATGTAGGTGTTGCATTCCACCCAAAGTTCGATACTGAGATTTCAACCAAAATACTTATTTTGAGCACCCCTGAATACAAAAAAGCATTTTTAGAAGACGGTCTCTATGTGGTATTTAGCTTAAGCATATTTTATTTTTACTTTCTGTACATGCTAAATAAATAGAGAATACATTGCACTCTACCAAAAAATTCTATTCAGATATTTCACCGAGTATAAACGTTTTAGGATCCCCTGCACGCAAAAATAGAAAAATGTTCGTGCGTGCGCGTGTTTTTGTTTTGCAGCTATTGCCTTATTGTACCTCAGATCCCAAGAGGATAGAATTAGATGGCTGTAATTTAAAAGGGCGGCCGAAAACAAACAGGGAGGAGCAGCCACGGTGGACGTCCCTAACATATTCCAAGCAGTTCCTCGTACCGACGTAGGGAGCGCTAGGAGCCCGCGCCCAATTTTGACCAAACTTTCTGTGTTTACAGACAATTTCCAGCGCCATTACGCCGCCGAGAGCTGTATTTCTAGAGAACAGTCACCATTACGGGAGGGCGCCACTACCGCAGTCCGCGCCGACACTTACAACCTTGAAACAGACGGTTAGATGAAATGGAGGTGAAATGAAGGGAAAAAAGCTCGAAGGAATGAAGAAACCTCCCCAGTATTTGCCTAGCAACCCAGAAAAAACACCGAAAAAATCCAGGTCAGAAAGGTAGGCCGCGGGAATCCATGCCACGACATTCCGAATGACAGCTTCAGATAAAGCGCTTGATCCACTTGGCTCGGTAATAAGTGAGGCGCAGTACGTTACCAGGCAACTCTCCCTGTCGTCCATGGGGAGAAGTCTTATAGAGCGCAAGCAACTGCGCCATCTCTCCGGCACGCTCAATAGTATAAAACCTGAAAGCACGCTTGAAACTTGATATAGAAATGAAACAAAGGGAACGAGGAAAGAGAATCGCTGCAGAATACAATACTCCGTCTTGGCGACAAGATGAAAACAACCAAAAACCCCCATGAGCAGAGTAAGCGATCGTTGGGATCGAACCTGGGATTTTCAAAATGCGAGACTCACACGTTACTTCGGAGCTCGGTATACGCTATAGTTAGAATGTATGCATCTACAGTGCAGCATATGCCATGAAATGGAGGTTGGGATAACCTCGAAAGGGACGATGGTAAATTGGGATTCAGGACGATGAAATTGGCCTGAATCTGATAGGCTCGCTAAAGGATATTTTTGGAGGCAAGGGGAGAAGCAGAAGTGTGAAATATCCTAAGAAGTTCTGCAGTCGCTGGTCAACCAGAACGGAAAGTTACAGTAATAAGAGCGTGGGAGAAAATTGGATGATCCTTCTGACTACCTCTGCAGGGCTGTTGCCTGGAGAGAAGTTCTTGACATTTACTGGAAACCTTAGAGTAACACCTGGGCACCGAACACCAGCATGTTCTTGAGAAATAATTGCCACTTAGCAACATTTTCAACCACTAGTTTATCAATAATATTTTTTGATACAAATCAGTTGGCGCTTTGTCTTCCATTAAATAAACAGCATAACATTTTCTGAAAAAAAAAGTCAATACAAATTATCTGCTGCATGTCAGCTGCGAAAGGCACAGTACGTAGCAAACGGTGGTGATTCTTCCATTTAATTAAAGAAGCATTTATATGCTAATCGACATAAACATTAACAGAAACGGTCTTATTAATTAGCTCCATTAAGTAGAAGGAAAATAAGCAATAGTCAAATCTTTTAAAAGCTGGTTGCTATGTGTTTAAAATTCGGTTCTCTTTATATGGACAGGAGTAAAATAAAATAAAAGTAAACTGATGACAACTTTCCATTTGAGAAAAGTTTTAAGTACTTTTTTCAAATGAAACAAAGAATATCTTGGAAATTCTTTACTCCACAAAAAGGTGTATATGACATAAACTGTATGCATTAACGAGATTTGCATTTTTATGTAGTGATTTTTGGTCTATATCTTACGGTTTACAAACTATGTAAAATATTTTTATAAATTAAGAGGACTTCAAAAGTGATTCATAAGACATTTAATACATATTTTTTATTTGGCACTTAATATACAGTATATTAATCAATATCGTTAAAGCCATGTTTAAGAAAATGTTCTAATTTTTTTCTATGCAAAGTATAGTTTGGAGGTGAGTGGATTTTGTTGGAAATCTTTGTGACGCATCCTTGCTGGATGCTAGATTTAAAAATGAAGTTTGGTATTTAGGTGACTTTTCGTTTTTGAGTTATCGAGTTCACAGACACACGAACACACACACACATACATACTCACAAACAAACCTTTTTCTTAAAATGCTTTTTTGGGGGGGATACAGAAGCATGTATTTGCAGTCAACCTCGGTATCGAATTTTTGGAGGGAATGCAATACCTTCTATATGTACTATGTACTATGTACTAAGTAGACAGAGTAAAAATCTAGTAACATGACTTTCCCTATCTGTCCTGCACACAGACTTTTTTCACAAAAACATATTCTTCATTTAATATATGTTAGATAAACATTAACACAAATAGTTTTATTATATATATATATATATATATATCCCTGTAAGTAAAAGGAAAACGAGGCAATACACTAGCCTAAAGGAATAGTTAACTCTTTTAAAAATCTGATGTGTTACACTCACATGACTTTCTCTAGCTGTTCTACAAACTACTTACATAAGATTATTCTTCTTTCTGCACCTTGCTAATCGTGGTACTCATTAGCACAATGTTCTTATTACTTAGCTCCGTATAAGTAGGAAGAAAATAAGGGAATACACCAATAGTCAAATGTTTTAAAAGCTGTCGCTATGCGATTGTTATTACAAATCGCTCCTTTTCTTGGCCAGGAGTAGAACAAAAGAAAAACGGACACTCCCGTCTGAGAAAAGTATGAGTACTTCATAGCTGAAACTAATAACAATGAGTACCTCGAAAACGGTAGGCTCCACGAGAAAAATATGTAGGACATAACTTGTGTATTTTAAAAAAAAAAAAAACCCTACATTTTTTGTATAGTAAGTTTTTGTCTATATCTTACGGATTAGTAGTTATGCCAAATTAAGCAAAATTCATCCATAATAAACAGGTCTTCTGAAGCTATTCCCAGATAATTCAAGATATACATTTTATTTGTCAGGTAAATATCTTTAATATATGATATTTTAATCAAAATCGTGAGAGCCATTTTTAAAAAAATCAAAATTTTCGAAAAAGTTCCATGTGAAGGGTAGTTTGGGGTGGGGGGATTTTTCTCAAAACCTTCGTGTCGCATCCCTGAAAGATACTAAACTTAAATACCAAGTTTGGTATTTTAGCTACCATTCGTTTTTGAGTTATCGTGTTCACAGACACACGGACACATGGACACACGGACACACACACACACACACACACACGGACCTTTTTCTGAAAATGCTTTTTATGGATACAGGGAGTCCTAAAACATGTATTTCCGGTGAAATCTCGGTATCGAATTTTTGGGTGGAAGACAATACTTCTCTATCCCTATGTACATTGTACATACGGGGCCAGTGAAAGTAAAAATTGTTGCAAAGTGTTTAAAATATGGTTCTCATTTTATGATCAAGGGTAAAACAAAAGAAAAAGGGATGAAAAATTCCCGTTTGAGAAAAGTTATAAGTATTTTAAAATTGAAACGAATAACAAGAACATCTCGCATATGCTTAACCTCACAAAAATGACATAAAATGTATGTTTTAATGATATTTACATTGTTTGTGTAACAAGTTTCTATCTACTTTTTACACTTTATCGGTTATGCAAAATTCATCCAGAATGTAGAGGACTTCAGAGGCTATTCCCAGAAAATTGAAGATATACATTGTATTTTTCATGTGCACATCTTTAATATGTGGTATTTGAATCAAAACCATTACAGCCATGTTTGAGAAAATAAACTTGCTAGAACATTTTTACATCTAAAGGTAGTTTTGGATGGGGGATTTTCATTTTCGTTTTTCAACCATAGAAGATGTTGAACTTAATTATAAAGTTGGGTATTTAACCGACTTTAACTTTTTGAGGTGATGTTCATTTTTTGGATACAAAGGACCCTAAAGTGTGTATTTTTATTCTAGCCTCGGTATCAAATTTTTGGATGGAATGCAATACATTTTCCACCTATGTATTATGAAATTAGCAGAGAAAGTAAAAACTATAAGCTAGCAACAAATGTATTTTAATGTATGCGATACATAAAATAACGGATTGTTAATGTGATTAATTTTGATTATCAATTTACACAAATATCTTGGGAATACAATACCACATTTAAGTTATAAGATATTGTTTTTCACATTTCTGCAGCTTTTGTCAATAAATATTGAAATATTTTCATTTTGTTTCAGTAATTTCCACTTCAGAAATATATTTTCCTACATCAAATGTGATATATGCACAGATTGATTTTGTGTACATTATTTTTAAATAATTTTTTTAAGAAAATAAGCCGATAATTTGCCAGCAAGTATAATTTGGATAATTACATTCAACTTATACTATATATTATGTGATTTGTTTCTAGATAAGTCAATGTTTCCTTAAGAATCTTTTACTATTTATTATGAGATATGTCGAATTATCCCTGGCAATTGTTATTTGATTTTGGTGGTAACCTGTCCACCTCACATTAAACAGGTACTGGGTTCGAATCTCGATTAGGGTGAGTTACCCGTATGTGGGATTTTTCCCTGGCGTATTTTCCTTGCCCTGAGAAGACGAATGTCGAACGTAAGCTCTACCAGATAGGCCAACTTTTCCGTATTTGACGTGCGTTAAAAGTTGCAGAACTCAACGAAACAATTCCAAGTTAAAATCCGCCAGTGGAGAATTGACAAAATTACTTTCGCTTTCTCTGTCTTGCTTATTAGCGGATATGGTGATCGCACCGCACTTATTGCGAGGGATAAACCGAAGGTCGGTCTCGCCAGTTCTGTAATCCTTTTAACAGGAAGAGATATTTGTACACGTGGTATAGGCCCGGGCATTCATTGTCCGTAATGATCTAGTTTTTTCTTTGTTTTTTATAATTTTTGTATGGTGTTTAACGCCGAAGCTGAAGCAATATCAAGTTTTTAAAGCGGGTCACTATTGCGGCTTTGATATCCGCTCTTTGGATTATATGAAGTAATGGAAAGCAAATATAAATGAGCATATCGTGAAAGTTGGTGCTAAAGTTGTGTTTTAGCTATAGTAAATTTATTGTACAGTTTCTATCTCTTAACATTTTCTAATTGCATAAAATTATAAGTAAATATTCAGTGGCTATTTGCAGAAAGTTAAAGTTATGGATTCTTTAGTCAACAAATTAAAATTTTTGAGTAAATAATAAAGCCACAACTTTTCTATGCAAAAGATTAATTTTTTGGCTGCTGACATTTTCGGTGTTGTTCTTCGAAGACACAGAGCTTAATATCCAACTTTCGTTTCAGTTAGTGCTGTGAGCACCGTGCATACATACAAGCATACATACACACTAATAAAATGTTTATTTGAATTCCTACAGAATCATTTTTATTTCTCCTCGCGTCTGGTCAGCTGTCGACTGTTTCGGTCGCTCTCTAATCCAACTGCACTTTCAGAAGACTCTTATTAGAGCCAACCTCTTGAGCCCTGTCAGCCCTCCTCTCTGAGTAGCAGGACATTTCCGCACAAACGTTTTTCCCTTTTGGACAATTATTCCACAAGTTCATTTGCAAATGTACAGACACCTGCTTCAATACAGGGGTGCTATATAAAGGAGTCACCCGCAAACATGTTTTTCTCTAACAATACTGCAGCTATATAAGCACTCATTACGCACACCACAAAATCAAAGGGGGCAAGGTAGAATCGACTCTCATTTGCGTACGTAGTTATAATGAATAAATACATAAATATGGACAATTATCTATTTTTTATCTCAATATCATTTTTGGTTGTAATACCATACCATTGGTAGTTGGTAGAGTAAGAGAGAGAGCGATGGAGAGAGAGAGAGAGAGAGAAAGAGAGAGAGAGAGAGAGAGAGAGAGAGAGAGAGAGAGAGAGAGACTGAATAAGCATCAATAAATAGATGGATTTGTGTTTACGGAATAATATTAGAGAAAAAAACGTTCATGGTGTTATTAATGATAGCACACTTCTGGAGGAATAATAAGGCATACGGAAACTGCAAATGTAAGTAGGAATGCTCTGGGATGTAGGATATCCTTGAATTCAAATTCTTTCTGAATCTCAAGGACATGTGATTAAGCATGAGAGTAATTTTCTGAGAAAAAGGTATCCTCAAAGGAAGACAGTATCTCGCTTTGTATCTCCCCCCCCCCTCCTCCAAAGGCTGAAAATTGAGAATATCCTCAAAGACTTACCGGCACGTAATCTGCAGTCTCTGCTCACAATGCTTCCTGCGGGGTTGCTGGCGCGACATCTGTAAATTGCCGCATGAACTTCAGGGTTATAGTCCTCCGGAGGAAAAGGTGGGAAGTACAGGCTTCCATTCGGAAGCAACTCTCTGTGAACAAAGAAATAAACAATACTGTTAATATGGGACACATCAGGAGCAGTTATAGCTTAGTATCTGCATTATGAATATCATGTGGCCCAACTGCCCCGTAATTGACGTGTGCAGACAATTCTTAGTACGTTAAAGGAATTGGAAACCTCAAGGGGTTATTTCATTTAAAACTGTCAATGAAGTACTGGCAAGAGTGACCTTCCTTTACGCTCTTGCTATCTATCAACGAAGAATGTGAGCGTGTTGCGCTCATTGTGAGGAGTAAAATGAAGGTCGCTCTCGCCCTAGTTCTCCAATGAGTTTTAACTTGAAATAACCCCGTTGAGTTCTGCGTCTGTTTTAACGCACGAAGGAGTATTTGCACACCCCAAATATGGAGTCTTTTTATTAACTTTTAGTAGAGGCTATATTATACGAGTTAATTCTATGGTGGTTCTATTTATTTTATCATCTGGAAGACTGTGGGCTGACTTAGGGGGCGGATCAGCTTGCGCTGAGATCCGCTGCGGTGAGGTAGAGGTCATTGACGATGAACCACTTACAACGATATGCTATTTTTGAGATGAAGTTGATCGTTATTGGCATATACGTAGAGTAGCATGAAAGTGGACGGGTCAGATGCGCTAGGGGACTTCTTTTAGAGCTTGTGGGTGCACTCCTGAACAGCCCTCGGGTGCGATTTAGTGTCTTCCCACAGTGTGAGGCTCTGGTGTGTTGTGCTGTAGTACAGAGATGGGTAGCGGCAACTTCTTTACGGAGACTGTGAAGGACTGTATAGAAATTGGAGAGGCGGTCGGCTATGCTGCTGAGCGAGACTCTCAGTTTTCGGAGGGCTGAGGTATTGGTGATACTTTTTTTTTTTTATCTTTTTCCCTTCTTATTTATCCCTAAGTTTCTGTTATTTTTCTATTTGTTTCCTTAATTTTTTACATACAGATACACAGGCATTTACACATTTACAAACAACCGTACTCGAGGCGAGACTCGAAACCGCGATCCTCTGGGCCACGAATTACCAAAGCTAGGCGCTTCAGCGAGCGAGGCCATGGAAACCGGTATACTTCGGCGTGCAGACGAAGAGATGCATCATGATTGGGTGGGTGGATGGCTAGGCAATGTGGCAATGTGATAGGTGTTGACGGTTCTGTCTGTGCGACGAATTTCGTCCGGTATATAGGCTGAGAGGCGGCGTGGGTCTGCAGTGGGACGACGGAGGCTCCTGCGGCACACCGCCTGACCATGTGGTGACTGCAACGTCGCAGGTGACGCAGTAGAGTGGGTGGCGCGTCAGGTCGTGACTGGTGCTGTTAACTATGTAGTTGGTGGCGCCACAATAGTGACAGTAAGGTGTGGCAGCACATTTGTCAGTTACCGTGCGACCCAAAAACACCCGAACCGCTGCGCGGTGTTTTTCCACTGCACACAGCTACTGTGCACAAGATCGCGGTGCTGACTTGTTTTTCTCTGCTCTGAAAGTGCAGTATTGAGCTGAAGGTGATATCATGTGGTTAAGTTATTACCATTCCAATTAAGGCTGCGCATGCTCAGTGACCGTAGAACAACTAATACCGAGTACTCGCTTACTCTCTCTCACCGTTACTTTTCCAACCGTTATAATACCAGTTGGCCTAACTGTTCCGCATTTGACGTTTGCCGATATCCCTTCATGCCTTAAAAGAGTTGCAGAACTCAACGGGACTATAAAAGTTAAAACCGGTCAGTGTGAACTGGGTGAGGTCTTCTTTTGGCCCTGTTACTTATCAGCGGAGACGGTCAACGGGTCACGCTCATTGAGAGGGCCAGTTTCTCACTGGAACTTTAAACTTGAAATACCCTTTTGAGTTCTGCAACTCTTTAACACACCAAGCGATATCTGTACACGCCAAATACGGGGCAGTTAGGCCACCTGTATAACCGCGACAAAGGCACTGAAACGTTAGATTTTGGTGGTCTGAAATTGAACTACTTTATTTATTTTAACAGCAGGCATTAAAGAATGCAATTCACTTAAACCCCAACAGAAACACAGCTTTCAGATACAGAGGTCGCTACATTGTTGCTTATTCCGAAATGTGATAACATGGAGGTCGACCAATCTCTATAAAATTTTAAACATGTGAGGAAAGTTTCATGTGATTTTCCTGCACTTCTCTGCTGTATTCCCCTTATCCTTTCACGTGCCATTTCCTTTCCATGTAATAAGGATGAAGGGAAAAAACTCGTTCGCGAGGGGGAAGAGCTACAACAAATATAACTTACAATCTCGCCGGGTTGCCATATACCCCCGGAGTAAATTGTCCATTAAATAACACTAGGGTAGGTCACGGCGCCTATCATCCCTTCCTCTAGGTATCGCATGGAGCCAGTGTATTGCGATGCAACAGTGTATCATACAACTGCCAATATCAATGTCGCTAAGCGCTACCGCTAATTTAAAAACCTTTAAGCGTTAAATCTCCTAAAGCTATAAGGATAACTAAGGAACGCGACAAATAAAGATGTGTATCGTATTACTAGCTGTGTTTTACCTTAATAAAAATCTGATGTGTTCCATTTGACTTTCTCTATATCTCTGTAACAAATTATTGTGTAACAAAGAAAGATGTGTATCATATTACTAGCTGTGTGGTACCTTAATACAAATCTGATGTGTTCCATTTGACTTTCTCTATATCTCTGTAACAAATTATTGTGTAACAAAGAAAGATGTGTATCATATTACTAGCTGTGTTATACTTTAATACAAATCTGATGTGTTCCATTTGACGTTCTCTATATTTCTGTAACAAATTATTGTGTAACGAAGAGAGATGTGTATCATATTACTAGCTGTGTTGTACTTTAAATATCTGATGTTTTCCATTAGACTTTCTCTATATCCCTGTAACAAATTATTGTTATAAATCTTATTCTTCTATCTACTACAACTTAATGGAGATAAACATTATCAGAAATGCTTTCTTTTAAGAAGAAGGGAAATGATGGAATACAGTAGTCCAAAGCGATAGTAAAATCTTTTAAAAACTGGTTGCCATGTGGAGGATATCCATTTCTTTGTATTACCAGGAGTTGACAAATTCCCGTATGTGAAAAGTATTTTACAGCTAAAACCAATAACTAGAATATCTAAAAAGTGGCAAACTCCACAAAAAAAAATACATGACATAAATTGTGTGTTTCAGCGAGATTTACATTTTTGTGTAGTAAGTTTTTTTAACTCTCGTGGTTACTAATTATGCAAAATTCAGCAAAACTCATTCAGAAAAAGAGATCTTCGGAGGCTATTTCCAGAAAATTCAAATTATAAAATTTATTTGTCGTGTAAAGATCTTTAATACACGGTATTGTAATCAAAAGCGTTAGAGCAGTTTTGGAAAAATCTCAATTTTCGAAAATTTTTCCATATGTGTTTTAACGAGGTCTACATTTGTTGTGGCTATGTTTTTTATCTTTCGGTTTACCGAATATGCAAAAGTAACGATTGTCCTATCTAGTTCATGTTAGAAGCAATGGTCTTATTACTTGCTGCCTTGTGAGTAAAAGGTAGAAAGCAATTCAGGGAATACACCAGGCTAAAGTGATAGTCAAAACTTTTAAAATCTGGTTGCCCGTACAAGAAAAGTTTAACTATTTTAAAACTGAAATCTATAATAAGGAATATATCGGAAATGGTAAGCTCCACGAAAAAAGTATACAATATAAATTTTTGTATTTGTGTGTGTGTGTTTTAACGATATCTACATTTTATGTGTAGCAAGTTCTTATTTATCCTTTACGGTTTATCACTTATGCAAAATTCTGCGCAATTTATCCAGAATAAACAGGTCTTCTGAGGCTTTTCTCAGAAAATTTAAGATATACATTCTATTTGCCTTATAAATATCTTTAATATACTGTATTTTAATCCAAATCATTATATCTTTTTTTTTAAAAATTAAAATTTTTAATTTTTCCCCCCACGAAAATGGTAGTCTGGATGGGGAGAGAGCTTTCTCTAAATCTTCATGTCGCATCTGTGGAAGATACTAAACCTAAATACCAAGTTTGGTATTTTATCAAATTTTATTTTTTGAGCTATACTGCCTACATACTCATACACACAGATATTTATTGTCCTTTAGGATTCAGGGGTCTCAAAACATGTATTCATAAAGAATAAACATGTCCTTAAAGGCTATTCCCATAAAATTCAATATGTACATTTTATTTGTCATGTAAATGTCTTTATATACTATATTTTAATCTAAACCGTTATACCTACTTTTAAAAAAAATAAAAATTTCAAAAATGTTTTCCATGTAAATAGTTGTTTGAATGGACGTATTTTTCTAAAGATCTTTGTCATATCTTTGAAGATAGTAAGCTTTGATACAAAATTTGGTATTTTACGATTTTTCATTTTTTATTTATTGTGTTACAGACACACACGGACCTTTTTCTAAAATGTTTTTATACTGGGGCCCTTAAAACATGTATTTTAGGTGAAATCTCACTATCGACTTTTTGGGTACCAAAAAGTAACGCTATTTGCGAGTTCGGCAGAGAAAGTCGGTTACACATGAGTTTTTTTCTAGTGTTTTCTCCTTCAGCCTTCTCTTATTGCACTATTACTAAGTACCAAGGGGGTCCAGTAGGGCAAGTTCGAAGCGACGCTTGTGCACGTCCCAAGAGGGAAGACTTGTGATGGGAGCTCATGAAATTAATGTTTGTTATTTGATGACACCACGTGACTGAAGGAAATGAAGGATCTTTATTACGACAGAGACTGCTCCTCATTTATAGCCCTCTGTGTGTAAGAGCCCGAGGGGTGGAAGTATTTGCACCACCCTCACACTCCTCGATCCTAGTTCCAATTAAAGCACAGACGTCTGCAACGAGGTAGCAATATTTAGTTGCCAACTTGAGAAATTTTATGATGTATGGAATTCAGACTCAATTCGTATTTCTAGCACAGCTTCGACACCTATATATTAAATTTCACTACAACCTTACATATATTAAAGATCTGTATTGCTGTTGCTGGGAACTTCTCGAACTGGGTTCGATTCCCTCGCAGGAAGACCTGGTCTGGGGTGCACTCAACCTCGTGAGGTCCCTGGGGGGCCAATTGAGGAGCTATTTGATGGAGAAGTAGCGGCTCCAGATCGAGAAGACCGCATCAACCGCCCGGAAGGGTCTCGAGGTGTTGATCACGCCTCACCCTCCAGCTATTCATTACGCCTTCCAGCCGCGATGGGGAATGTGGACTGTCGTGCCATGGAGTTACGTTTATTGTTGCTGCTGAGACAATTAATCTAATCGGAACAACAATGTGGCTCATATAGGAACGGGTCACCCTCAAATATGTAGCTATTAGGATTAGCAATACTGAATATTTTTTAACTGGCATGCACGTACAATGTAAATAATAAATAGCTAACATATTATATTCCACCAAAGAATTAGAAACAAAGATTTCCTCAGAAATACATCTTTTGAGATCCTTGAATCCAAAACAGACTTTTTAAAAAAAAATTCCGTCTGCATGTGTATGTTTGTGTGTCTATGGGCAGCATTGCTAAAAAAGAAAAGTAAGTTAAATACCAAGTTTGGTGTTTAAGTTCAGTATCTTCTAAGGGTGCGACAGGAAGATTTTCAAGAACACTTCCTCACCTCAAACTATCCTTTGCATGGCATTTTTCGAAATTTTTGATTTTCTAAAAAGTTGCTATAACAGTTTTGATTAAAATACATTATTTTTAATATGATGGACTTCCAAATCCGGATTTCGGTCTTAAATCAGAACCATTTTCAATGGGTTTCTGCTGCACAGTGTGAAAATGGTTCTGACTTAGGACCGAAATCGTGATTTGGGAGTCAAACTACAACTATATGAGTGAGTAATCTTAAATTTGCAACATAATATTCCAGATAATATTCTCAACTCACTTTAAATAAGATTTTAAAAGCAATTTAAAAAAATACAACTTGTTTAAGATATTTTCACGACAAACGAAATGTATATCTTGAATTTCCTGGGAATCGATTTGTTTAACTCGTAAACCATCAGAGATTGTTAAAAACTTACCAACAAAAAATGTAGATCTCATTAAAACATGTCACATACAGTTTTTGTACAGGAAACCATTTTAGAGATATTCCTTGTTTTTGGTTTCAATTTTAAACTACTTGAGAATTTTTCTCAAGCGGGAAGTGAACTTTCGTTTCATCTTTTTGTTTTACTCCCCCAAAAAACGAATTTCAATTGTTTCACTAGTGATAGCTTTCAAAATATTTGACTATCACTTTAGCCTAGCGTATTCCTTTACTCTCCTTCTCTTTTCAAGGAAGCCAGTAACAAAATAATTCTGATAATTTTTATCTCAATTAGCAAGACGTAGATAAAAGAATATTCTCTTGTAAGGAAACTGTGTTTGTGGAACAGGTAGAGGAATCCATGTGAATGGAGCACGTATGTACAATGCACATACTAGATAAAGGTGTTGTACTCGTCCTAAATATTCTATACAGAGAAATTCATGTTAGGAGACCCCCTAGATCTAAAAAGCAGTTTTGGAAAACATGTAATGTGTGTGACTGTGTGCGTTTGTGGGCAGCATAGTTCAAAAAAGAAACGTCTGTTAAATACCAAACTTATATTTTAAGTTCAGTAATTTTCAATGATGATACGAAGTTATTCAAGAGAATCCCTCACCTCCAACTACCCTTTACATGGAACATTTTTTGAAAAAAAAAAAAAAAAACTTACTAAACAAAAAATGCAGATCTTGTTAAAACACACAGTTTATGTCATACACATTTTTTTTGTAAAATTATCTATTTTTGAGATATTACTTGTTATTGCTTTCAGTTTTGAAATACTTAAACATTTCTATTACGGGAATTTTTCAACTCCTAGCCATGAAAAGAAACAGATTTCAACCACAAAGCAACCAGCTTTTAAAATAATTACTATCGCTTTAACCTACTGTATTCCTTTATTTCCCTTCTACTCACAAGAAACCAAGTAATTGTTTTTTAACAATAATTTGTTACAGAGATGTAGAGAAAGTCATATGAATGGAGCACATCAGATTCTATCTATTTCTTCTAATGGTGAGGAACTCTGTAGACTTTATTATTAATGCATAGGCAACTTTAAGTTGAATTGATACAATAGATATTAAAACTAAGGTAAATGCAGGCCATAAGGTGATTTAATTGTTTCATAAATTAAACCTGTAAATATATAAGAATAATTGAAGGTCACGTAAGAAGCAGGCAGATGTTAATGAAGTTCGACGACTACCACCTGATGTCGCTGTTATCAGAATGGCACCAATATTAGACGTTGAAGTTTTCCAGCTACTCAAGACATTTACAAATGTGATAGAAGATGACAATGAAAATTGTTGAAACGCGTCCAAGCCACCAGCATCCAAATTAGTGGAGCAATGTGTCAGTAATGGACGTCCAAGCTTGAACAACTATAATTATATAGCATTTTATGACAGTTGTTTTAAGCCTGAACAATAACTTACTCAAAGAACATCGAATATATATTTATTCGGGATTGGCTAAAAACCAATCTTTATGAAATATTCTATTTTATGAAGAGCAGAATCTGAAATCACTTAATTATAACTCCCTTTTTAATAAAAATCTGATGTGTTCCATTCACACGACTTTGTCTACAGCTGTGCAACGAATTATTGTTAGAACGCTTTACTTCATACCAATCCAAAAAAAAAAAAAAAAATAGCAGAAATAGTCTTATTACTTACTTCGTGGCAAGTAGAAGCAAAATAAGGGAGCACTATAAGTTAAAATGATAGTCAAAAGCTGGTTGTTACGTGACTGAAGTTCCCTTTGTTTGTATGGACATGAGTTCACAAAGTCCCGTATGAGAAAAGTATGTTTTTCAAAGCAGAAACCAAAAACGAGAAATATCTAAAAAACGATGAACTCCACGAAAAAAAATGTATGCAACACTAATTGTGTGTTTTGACGCGCTCTAAAATTTTTGTGTAGTAAGTTTTTGTCCATCTCTTACGGTTTAGCGGTTATTCAAAATTCGGTAAATTTCATCCAGAATAAAGTACTCTTCAGAGGTTATTCCCAGAAAATTCAGCATATACATTTTATTTGCCAAGTAAATATCTTTAATATACAATATTTTAATCAAAATTATTAGAGCCATTTTCCAGAAAATCAAAATTTTCGAAAAAAGTTCCATGTAAAGGATAGTTGGGGGTGGGAGGATTTTTCTCAAAATCTTCGTGTCGCATCCCTGGAACATACTAAACTTCAATACCAAGTTTGGTATTTTACCGACTTTTCGTTTTGAGTTATCGTGTTCACGGACACACGTACACAAACACACACACACGGACTTTTTCCGAAAATGCTTTTTTTTTTTTTTAGATAAAGGGGACCCTAAAACATATATTTCCGGTGAAATCTCGGTGTCGAATTTTTGGGTGTAGTGCAATACCTTCTATACACTACGTACATAGTACGTATAGAGAAAGTAAAAATCTGATGTGTTACACTCACATGACTTTCTCTAGCTGTTCCACAAACTTCTTACATAAGATAATTCTTCTTTGTGCACCTTGCTAATCGAGGTACTCATTAGCACAATGTTCTTATTACTTAGTTTCTTATAAGTAGGAAGAACATAAGGGAATACACTAGGCTAAACCAATAGTCAAATGTCTTAAAAGCTGTCGTTACGCTATTGTTATTACAAATAGCTTCTTTTCTTGGCTAGGAGTAGAACAAAAGAAAAACGGACACTCCCGTCTGAGAAAAGTATAAGTACTTCACAACTGAAAGTAATAACAATGAGTACCTCGAAAACGGTAAGCTCCACGAGAAAAATGCATGTGCCATAATTTGTGTATTTTAAAAAAACATACAGTTTTTGTGTAGTAAGTTTTTGTCTATCTCTCACGGTTTACTAGTTACGACAAATTAATCAAAATTCATCCAGAATAAACAGGTCTTCAGAAGCTATTTCCAGAAAATTCAAGATATACATTTTATTTGTCAGGTAAATATCTTTAATATACGATGTTTTAATCAAAATCGTTAGATCCATTTTAAGAAAATCAAAATTTTCGAAAATAGTTCCATGTTCAGGGTAGTTTGGGGTAGAGAGATTTTCTTTAACATCTTCGTGTTGCATCCCTGGAAGATACTAAACTTAAATACCAAGTTTGGTGTTTTAGCTACTATTCGTTTTTGAGTTATCGTGTTCACAGACACACGGATACACGGACACACACACGGACCTTTTTCTGAAAATGCTTTTTATGGATACAGGGGGTCCTAAAACATGTATTTCCGGTGAAATCTCGGTATCGAATTTTTGGGTGGAATGCAATACTTCTCTATCCCTATGTACATTGTACATACGGGGCTAGAGAAGGTAAACATTGCTTGTGCACCTTTTCATTGATGATTACCTTCAGTAGTTGAAGGATTTTCATGAATAAATTGTTTTATTATTTGGTCATCTTGTGTTTACCTGGGAGGTTAAAAGGACTCCAAGCAATTGGCGGGTACATTGTATTCAAGCTGGTTCCTCCGGAATGTAACAAAGAAGCCATCTAATTGAATCTGAAGTGCAGACAAAGGCGTTCACCAAAACACAACATTTACCTATATTTACTTTGATCTAAATTCAAATGAAATACTTCTGTTTTGTGAATCCTACAAAATACGTTTGTGGTTGTTTAGGCTATAAAAATGTCCTTGTCCTGGAGGAAACCCTATTTCCATTAATTTCGATTTGGAGCTATCGTTACTGCAAATGTTATGATACGAAAGCGATTTATGTTTATAGTATTAGCACGTCAAACACTCTTGTGTATAAACACGTGATTAGTGACAAATCATACGCGCAGTGTGATCGTTGTAATTGAAAATTGATTGATTTCTAAGTTTACATAACTAAATGGCTTTCAAATACTGTCATTTTATCACCAACAGCATAACATAAAACTACCAAATGTATTTGTCCAACTTGTTTATTTAGTGTTCAAAACCTGACAACGCTTTTGGTGTATTAGCTTGTTATTTATCATGAGGGTTTTTACAGCTAATACTGCAAGGGCCACTACTGTAAATAAATACTGTGATGGATTGGCTGTTTTGTGGTGATGGTGTAAAGCCATTGGAGTTTTTAAAAGGCCACTGTTTATAGATACAACTTTGATGGATGTTCCGAAAAAAAGATTTTTAAAAAATCGAATCTATGTAGTTGTAGATAATACTGCAAGTAGTTAAATTAAACCAATGTTTTGAAAGGTTTCTTAACTCGAGTTTTTATATTAAACTTAACGTTTTGATTAAACTTATCCTTCTTTTTACTTTCTCTATACGCACTATGTGCATAGTGTATAGAGAAAGTATTGCACTCCATCCAAAAATTCGATTCCAAGATTTCACCGGAAATATATGTTTTAGGTCCCGTTTATCTAAAAAAAGCATTTTCACAAAAAAGTCTCTGTGTGTGTGTCCGTGAGTCAGTGTGTCCGTGTGTCTGTGAACACGATAACTCAGAAACGAAAAGTCGGTAAAATATCAAACGTGGTGTTTTAAGTTTAGTAAGTTCCAGGGATGTAACCCGAAGATTTTGAGAAAAATCCCCCCACCCTAAACTACCCTTTACATGGAGCTTTTTTCGAAAATGTTGATTTTCTCAAAAATTGCTCTAACGATTTTGATTAAAATTTCGTATATTAAGGAAATTTACCTGATATATAAAATGTATATCTTGAATTTTCTGGGAATAGCCTCTGAAGAGTACTTTATTCTGGATGCATTTTACTGAATTTTGAATAACTGCTAAACCGTAAGAGATGGACAAAAACTTACTACACAAAAAATTTAGAACACGTTAAAACACACAATTTATGATATATACATTTTTTTCGTGGAGTTCGTCGTTTTTGAAACATTCCTTATTTTTGGTTTCTGCCATAAAAAACTTATACTTTTCTCATACAGGAATTTGTTATCTGCGGTCCATACAAACAAAGGAACTTCAGTGACATAGTAACCAGCTTTTGATTATCACTTTAACCTATGGTACTCCCTTATTTCGCTTCTACTTACAAGGAAGCAAGTAATATGGCTGTTTCTGCTATTTTTTTACTGATTAGCATGAAGTAAATAGAAGTATAGGCCTTTAAGAATAATTTGTTGCAGAGATGTGGAGAAAGTCATGTGAATGGTACACATCAGATTTTTTCTTACTCTTTTTACCCTCATTGTATGTAGAACTTACACGCCCTAGTATCAGACACCTGTTGAGGAGCGCACAGAACCCAGGATGGCTGATCAGCCCAATGCCTGATATGAAAGTGAGGAAATGGATTATATGAAGTGATGGTGCCTTGGATGACAAAGATAGATAGGAGAAACTTGTGGAATAAATAGCGGGAGAGGCTCGCCTCCCTTCTAGGCCTCCCAGGTTCGATCCAAAGCACCTGCATATGAGATTTTTAGTGGACGAAGCGGCGTCAGGGTTGGTTTTCTACGCGTCCTCTGGTTTCCTCCTCCACTCGTTCCACCAGTTGCTCCATCATCACCTTTCCTATAATCCTTTTCGCTTGCATTTCCTATCATCTATTTCCACACGCTCACGTCTGACTACGGGCCGACCACCCGTTCCAGGTTCTCCATTGTGTTGTTTCCTGACGTTGGCTCCCCAACAGGCTTCTGAAACCCTAGACATCTGCTTATAAGTCCTAGGAGGGTGAAAGTCCTAAAATACGGGGAGAGTAAGCCGACTACGAATAGCGGGAATACCGGAGAACCCGGAGAAAATGCATCATCCTCCACAAATCCAACAATTTCTCGGGTAAAACCCGGGCTGTCTAGGTGTGAAGCGCGTTCTAACCACTCGGCTACGGCGCCGCCCATACATATTAAATAATACTTACAAATCTTCAACGACCTCTAAAAATTATTTGTCTTTTACTTCAAATAGCTTACATGCTTTGTTAGTTATTTTATGTTACATTATTAATAGATTATTTATCTCCTAGATGTATTTGTTTTACTGCAACTTAAAATCTATACTTTGGAAAGGGAACATAGATTGGATAATTGGGTCACGCAAGGTTAGCTCACGATCTCGGTTTATTGCATGGATTAAGTTGGCTACCTTCTTCCTAATCCAATCAGCCGCTCACATCCGAGTCTATTGAATATAGAGTTCCAAATGTCTGTAAACGAGAGAATTATACACCAACATTTTGTGTCAATATTTTATTTTGTGCCAAATGCTACCGTGAAAAATCTGAAGCGTCTCATTCACATGACTATATTTTCTGCAAGCAAACTATTATTACAAACGATTATTCTTTTATCTACATAATGCAATTCAAGACAAACATTACCAGAACAATTACCATTAGTTTCTTAAAAGTAGAAGGATAATAAGGGAACAAACACCGAGCCAGGTGGCTCAGGCTTTTCGTCTTGGAGGGCATTCGAGAGGTCCGGATTCGATTCCCCTTGACAGCGCGCACTCTGCCCTTGGGTTTTCGTGGTTTTCCTTGGGCCGCTTAGGCGAATTATGGGGTTCCTTTCCCTTTTATTCCTTCATTTTATTTCCCTTCTTCATCTTTTAGATCGGCGCAGTTGAGGCTTGAGGCTTTGTAGGTAGATGGCAAGGTTTCTCCAATAAATGCGGAAAAATAATTGTAAATTGAATAAAATAATTGTCAGTTAATACGTATGAAATTAATATTAATGGAGCAATTTTTTGGACTGATAAAAGAATGAAGCAATTATTCAGGAGAGCCCTTTGCTCCGAGTGAACTCTCTTTCCCCTGGTTGAGACTAGGTGCTCTTGTAGAGGCCTCCTTCCGGCCTCTCGGCGACTGTATAGCCTCCATGCCTCGCCAGAGCTACCATCCAATGAATGGTAGGGGCTTCCATGCATCTCTATGCTAAGCTCTGTCGTTTCCTGTGTGATGGCCTGTATTTTCTCTCCTCTAATCACTCCCCCACGGGAGGGGTATGCCACAATAGATTAGTACTTGGTCGCAGTTGCCGAAGTGTCCTAACCTCTAATGAAATACTCTAGGCTAAAGCGACAGCCAAATCTTTTAAAAGTTGCCATGCGAATGCCATTGAAATTGGATGTCCCTTTTATGACAAGGAGTAAAATAAAGGAGATATGAAACAGATGAGATCTTCGCTTTTGAGAAGGCTAAATTATTTTAAAATTGAAACCAATAACAGGGAATATCTCTTAAATGATTAGCTCTACAAAAAATTGTATGGGGCATAAACTGTGTGATTTAAAGAGATCTAATTTTTTTAACGAGATATACATTTTTGGGTAAAAAGTTTTTGTCTCTCTCTTACGGTTTACCAGTTATGCAAAAGTTATCTAGAATGAAGAGGACTTCGAGTCCTATTCCCAAAAAATTCAGGGAATATATTTTTATTTATCATGTAAACATTTTTAATATACAGAATTTGAATAAAAATCTAAAATTTCGAAAGATGTTCCATTTCACACATACACACACACACACGCACACAAAGGCCTTTTCTAAAAATCTGATGTGTTCCATTTCCGTTGAAATCTCGGTATCGAATTTTTTGGTGGAGTGCAATACCTTCTCTATACACTATGTACATAGCGCTGTATCCCCATTTACATTCCCCCCCCCCCCCGTAGGTTTTACTGTTTCATTACTGGTTTTTACTGGTCCTTTACAAACATATACACATTGCACAAACATATAACACCCATGCCCAAGTCGGGACTCGAACCCACGATCCCCTGCCCACGAAGCACCAAAGCGAGACGCTTTAGCGAGCGCGGCCATGGGGACCGGCTAGATCGTGTAGAGCAAGTAAAAATGTATGCTTTATTTCAAGGCATTCGCGCACTACATCTCAAACGTTTGATAGGTATATTATTTTTGCCGGCTAAACGGGACTTTATCCCTTAAATGTGTAACTAAAACTGGATCAGTGGTTCCTTTCTATCTCTAAATAGACTCATTCTATATACAATACTTGTGTGGTTGTCGAAAAAATTAGATATAAATACGTCTTAGAGTCAACATGGACTTATAGCTGGAAACAATGCCTCTTTCTAACCCATTTTTATGACCTCTGCGTCAGTGTTGTTTGTTTAAAAATCATGTGTGTTGCATTTACATTACTAACTGTACTCGTTCTTCTACAAGCTATTCTTAGAAAAGCTTATAGATTTAGATCAACTTCCATTACACATTTATAGATTTTTATAAGGAAAATATAGTAGGTTAAAGCGTATTAAATTTTTAAAAAGTGAAATCCTATTTAATGACTTATAAACTCCTGATTTTCACATGACCGCTTCACCATTTGAAAAAAAAAAAATATATAATTGAAAATTCAAAACAACAACAAATACTATCTCGGAACTGCTTAACCCATAAAAATTTAACTGAGTGCTTTAACTATATCTTTATTTCTTTTGTGCAGTAAAATATTGTCTATCTCTTACACTGTACTAGATACACAAAATTAATTCCTAATGAAGAAAACTTCACAGGCTGTTCATATCAAATTCAGGATATACAATTTACTTTTCATGAGAATACCTTTAACGTATGGTATTTTAATACAAATCATTAGAGCATTTTTTAAGTAAAAGTACCGAAAAAGCTTATGTAATCTGTAGTTTAGGTTGAAATATTTTCTTGAAAATATTGTAACGCATTTTTGGAAAACATTGAATTTAAATACTAAGTTCAGTGTTTTACCGACTTTTAGTTAATGGGTTATTATTTTCACTCACAAGAATTTATTATTATTATTATTATTTATTAAAGCCGTGAAAGTGGTGAATTATTAGGTTAGATGTGTTATTAATAAAGCTGAGATGGAGAAAAACTTACCACACAAAAAATGTAAAGCACGTTAAAACACACAGTTTATGTTATATACATTTTTTTCGAGGAGTTTATCGTTTTTGAGATATTCCTTGTCATTGGTTTCACTTTGAAAATCTTATACTTTTCTCATACAGGAATTTCTCAACCCGTGTTCATACAAACAAAGGAACTTCAGTCACATAGTAACCAGCTTTTGACTATCACTTTAATCTATGGTACTCCCTTATTTCGCTTCTACTCATAAGGAAGCTAGTAATAAGGCTATTTCTGCTAATTTTTCTCAATTACCATGAAATAATGGAAGTATAAGCTTTTTAACAATAATTTGTTGCAGAGATGTAGAGAAAGTCATGTGAATGGAACACATCAGATGTTTTGAGTAGTGTTGGCTGTGACGGTGGCGGCGGCTAGTTCCCGGTTACTTGGATGTTGATACTTGTTCCAGCAATAGTGGAAAGAAGACGTTATTTTGTTATTCTTTATTTGGTATTATTATTTAACTTTTAATTGTAACCTAGGTATAAATATTATCTAAAAAAAATAATGTATGAATGTAGTTTTCCGATTGAGAAACAAATTTAAAAGTTTGCAATGCACGTGCGGCTTGTACTTGGACAAAGTATATAAGCTTGTTTGTTATAATTATTACTATTATTATTATTACCTATTGTTATTAGTATTAGTATCATATTACTGTTGTACACATGCACACAGAGAGGAAGTCAAACAGATTTTCTAAAAAATCCTTTTGGATTTTAGGAAGCCTCAAAACATGTATTTCCGGTGAAATATCTATATGGAATTTTTGATAGAATTAAATTCTTTTATTACATATGTACTTACTAAAAGTAAACACTCAGAAAGGAAATCAGCGTTATTGTTTTTGTTTTAATGTTTCATTTATATAACCCCCTTTAACATCTAAGGACATATCAGGAGTTTTTTCACTTGGAACAATACATTGTCTGTAGGTTCTTTTTACTTTGTATTTTAAATCATTTCATTTCTCTAAAACACACACATTCACTCTCACATACATACTTCCAGACTTTGAGGGGGATAGGGAATAATTCTGGCTAAAGAAAAAAAAAAATCCGCTGCCCCATCCGGGAATCAAACCTTGGACCTCAGGGTGAGAAGTCAGCTCGCACCACATCTGAACATTAGATTTATCAGTCCAGAAGCCGTTCTCCTGAAATGGATTTGAATTACACTTGAATGTATACGACGTGTGAATTAATTTCATAATACATCTTCTTCCACTATGAATACCCGACGTCTAAGGTACACATCTTTAATGTTTGCGAACGTCTTAAGGCAGCTACTTTCAGATGTTATTCTCCTGCGAGATTTACTCAACGAGGAAGTTGCAATCCGATATTTCATCAAGGAATACAATGGCAAGTAGGTCGTTCCAATATTATCACTTAGCTACAGTAAACACTTTGCTTTGTAAAGTTGCTGTAGAGGTTTACTGAAGTTTAATTCCTTTCACTTTAGAATTTTGAAGATGGGAAATTGATTCTATAATGAGAACGATATAAGCCTTTCTAAGAATCCCATTAACTAGGCAAACTAATCGATTGACAAAAGAGGTTATTTAATGTGTAGAAATAGTCTAGAAACTGCTAGGAACCAACTTATTTAAACCATAGTCTTCGAGAAGGAGCATTTTGAAAACTATAATCTAAGTTAGTGCAAGGTTCGTGGATGAAGTTAAGTTTTCAAAATAGATTAAGTCTTATTAACTCAGTTCATCTATGTTTAACATCTCATCAAGGGAATAAATGACTTATTTGAGAGATATGTGGTTGGTGTTGATGACGATGATGAAAACTGAGTGGCCTCTCATGAGGCCCCGCAATTAGGCTAATAGAGCTCTTTGTGCCTCATAAACTAGGCTACAAACAAGTCCGATAGATCCAATAAATCAGTCCATGCCCTTGATATTTCTCTCTTATATCACCTGGTTCCAAAAAGGAGTACGGGGTTACATACCTGTGAAAATCAAAAGCAGCGCATTTACATAAAATGTGCTGGGAGGCTCAAAATCAATCCCACATTTCTTACACATGGGGCTCTCAGTTTGCCTCATTATGCTTAAGTGTCTTCTCAGAATGTTCTATCAAGTGAGATTGCCAGAAACTACTCTGGGCCTGGTTCTAGTTAGGCTCAAAAAAGCCTGACTTATTTTTCCATCCAGCCCAGGAATAAAATCATTGGCCTTCTGGCAGTTTTTACTTTTTCCAAATCTGAAGATGAGCCCTAGCTGTAAGCTGGGTTATCTCATATTTGGCGCTTGTGACGAACACGCCGCAAAAGACCTCGGGTCCTACAAACGCAAGACCAACTGTGCGCTTATCCAGCCTGTCCGCCTTCTCATTACCTACCTCTGATGCCCGTATGACCTGGAACCCAGACAAGAGTAACCTGTCCTCGGGCACAAATTCTATCCAACATCCTTTGGCATTCCCACTAATGAGGAATATTTAACGTTATTTTTTCTAATTAGTCTGCCATGTTAAAAATTAAAATACCTACTTCAGTAAGTAACATAGAACACTCATTGTGATAAAGGAAATTAAGAAGACGATGTAAAATTATGCATTATTCATAACGAGTGTTCTGTGGGATTAAGATATACATCTGCTCTTCCTCCTATGACCATTTCCTCATGCAGCAAATGTGGTAAATCAGTTATCGTTTTGTCATATAAAGCCGCAAGGTCAGCCTTTGGCGGTCTAAAGTACCAGCGTGCAACATCAGTGCAACGGAAGTTTTGTAGTAGTTGGTTAGCATGTTCATTTGCTCTTCTGGATAACACAGTATGGCATTTACTAATCTCTTAACCTTCAGATGCCAGTATTTGTATTCCTTTATGGTTGCCGGGAGCTGACGAAGTAATTTAATAGAAACTCAAATGGGAAATCGTTATTCTTTTTGTTTCTCCTTGTTTCAAGCAAAGAAAACGGAAATTCAAAACCATCACAAGCAGCTGTTGATGATTTGTATCGCTTAATCTATTGCCTTACAGCATTACTATTGTATCTACGAGGAAATATGTGATAAAAGCAGTTCAGATTTTTTTTTCTTTTTTGTTATTTTGATTAATGTGAAATAGACAGAAAAATATAACATCGTTTAAGAATAGTCTGTTGAAGAATAGGTTAAGAAAGGCATATAAAAGAAACACCTCAGATTTTGTTCAGTCTACTTCACAATAATTAAGGTATACTTTTCAGAAATAGTTTTATTACAAATTTCAACATAGACACAGTTTGTACACTTGAGGCTGAAACCGCTGTCAGATATTTAAATAGCGGGTTCCCTATATGCTAGCTTTAAACCCACATTCTCATAATCTTTGTAAATGAATGGTGACTAGGACTTCAAAATTTACTGTAAAAGTAATGAAAAATTCAAATCAGTAGCAACGAATATCTCAGAAATGGATAATGTCGTACGAATTAGTCATTGTATGTACTAAGAGATCAACAATTTTGTCGAATTCTTGTATTTTAATATTTTAAAACATGTATTCAAAATGTAGAGCATTTAATAGGCTATTTTCAGAATATCCAATAAAAATGTTTTGTTTTTTAAGAACATAACTTCCAAGAACTGTATATTAGCACAATAATTAACAAAGGTTTCTGATATTGAAATAAATTAAAATCATAATTTAAAATATTGTTAAATAAAATTCTTAAGAGCTTTAGTGTTATACCCTATATTATTAATATTAACAAAGTTAATGCAATTAAAACCATTAAATAAGCCTTTTAGCTATTTACTTGAAATTATTGATTCAATACTCATATTAGAAAGCAAAATCTATTGAATTATTTTTGCATAAAGGTGTTCACAGAACGGAAGTTACTGACTTAAATTTGTGTTTTTTATGTTTTAGATACACATATATAAACAACACGCACAAATTTGTTGACATAAATTTTTTTAGTGTTTAACGCTCTCATTCTTATTGCTATGGCACCGCGGGCGATGACACTAATGATACATGGAATGATGCTGGAGCACCGTTGTTATGTGATGCCGGATGAAACCGGATAACCGGGAAAAATCCGCATTCGGTCGCTTGGGATCGAACTCTAGGTGAGAGGCGAGTGGTCTAACCACTCTACCTCGGCGCGACCAACATGAAACATTCTATGTAAAATTTTAAGTGGAATACAATGCTTTCTCTGTCTGCTATAAATAGGTGCTAGAGAAGGTCATAAACGTGAAAGCAAAAATCTGATCTAAAGATTGTGTTATTCGAAAAAAAGACGCGTAATGCTTGCTCCAGGTTTCCTGATAAATTTCGTGTAAGCAGATTTTTAGACTTAGTAGTTTAAACCACCCCATATTTTGCCTACCATCCATGGAAAAGCATGAAAAACCCAAGAATCGAGAAACGAAAATAAAATGCGAACGTCACGTATTACTGGAGTCATTTCGATCAGTAACTAGTACGTTCACCGGGATTTTAGACAGCCATATCTCTCATAGTTGATGCACCTACCCGGAGAAGTGATTAATTGTGTAAAATCCTTAAAATTGCTTCATTTGGAAATGAAATAAAACCGATGATCCCATGTGGTAGATTTATGGTACGTAAAACAACCCCTAGTCTGCTAGAGACCTCGTGAGTACAAAAATCTGATTGCATTAAATATTCGAGAAAAGAAGCATATGCTTGATGCAGGTGCTCCAGATAAATTACACGTAAGCAGAATTTTAGACAGAGTTTATGCTCACATTAATAATTCTACTGTTCCGGATCCACTCTTTCCTTAGTCCGCAAAGTACAAAGTACTACGAAGGTTCAACGAACACCAATGAATATGAGTGTGTGTATGTGTGTGTGTGATTTTGGTGATCAAAATTTATATTTTATTTTAATAAAATTAAAAAAAATTACAACAAAGTGGAATGTGAAACATCGATTTAGGGGTGCATTATCAACAGCAAATCGCTTTATTGTTTTAATTTTAATGTTTGTATTATCAATAATGTTTTAATTATCAATACCAATTTAATTAGAATTGTGTATGTTTTATGCCGGTGGAGATGCCTCATTGCAGCCATTGGCTTATCGCACGCCAGAAGGATAGGATGGAATGAAAGTAATCATAACGAGCGGCAGGAAGGGAGCCACCGTTGACGGTCCCTAGCAGTTTCCATGCAGTTCTTCACCTTGAGGTGGAAAGTGTTAGGAGCCCGCGCCCCAGGTCTGACCAAACTCTCTAAATCTAAAGATGACTTCCAACGCAATCCGCCGTCGAGAACTGTATTTCTAGAGCGCAGTAACTATCCCAGAAGGGCGCTACCACCGTGTTCTTCGATAACACACACAGCTGTGACCGGTTGGATGAAGTGGAAATAAAATGGACAGGAAATTCCCGGCATTTGCCTAGTGAACCGGGAAAACCCCCGTAAAAACCTAAGGATCAAGAGCTCAGCCGCGTGAATCGATTCCACAACCGCCCGAATGCCAGCCGGTCCCCATGGCCACGCTCGCTAGAGCGTCTCGCTTTGGTGCTTCGTGGGCAGGGGATCGTGGGTTCGAGTCCCGCCTTGGGCATGGATGTTATATGTTTGTGCAATGTGTATATGTTTGTAAAAGAAACAGTAAAACCAGTAATCAGTAAAACCTACGGGGGGAAATGTAAATAGGGATACAGTACCGGAGTCCTGATCAGACTCCGTTACTGTTTTTTTTTATTTTTATTTAAGCCGGTCCCCATGGCCACGCTCGCTAAAGCGTCTCGCTTTGGGGCTTCGTGGGCAGGGGATCGTGGGTTCGAGTCCCGCCTTGGGCATGGATGTTATATGTTTGTGCAATGTGTATATGTTTGTAAAAGAAACAGTAAAACCAGTAAACCAGTAATCAGTAAAACCTACGGGGGGAAATGTAAATAGGGATACAGTACCGGAGTCCTGATCAGACTCCGTTACTGTTTAAAAAAAAAAAAAAAAAAAAAAAAAAAAAAAAAAAAAAAAAAGCCAATCAGGCGAAACCTGGCTCGGTATGAGTGAGAGTCTATAAAGAAAATCTCATGATCAGGGTGAAATGCTAAATAGATAAATCTATAGCAGTGAAGGCCAGTCGGTGATCTCTTCCTTTACCTTAATTGGACAATACTGGCAAGACACTTTTTGCTTATTGGATCCGACATTTATCTGATTATTTGAAACTGACTTGTGGGCAGAAAACTTTTTAGCATGGTGTAAGCATAGTGTATTTTAAACGCCCTTTCTAAAAGTGCTTTTATAATAAAGTAATCGCGTAACAGTTAAGTAGAAAACCTGATTGTTCCACTCACATGACCTTCTCTACACCTCTGTAACAAGTTTTTGTTAAAAAACGTGTTGTTCTATCTACTTGATGATAATTGAGATAAACTTCAGCAGATATTGTCTTTATTACATGTTTCCTTGTAAGTAAGGTAAATAAGGGAACACATTAGGCTAAAGCGATGGTAAAATCTTTTAAAAGCTGGTTGCTAAGTAGTTGAAATCCGTTTCTTTGCATGGTCAGCAGTTTTAAAATCCCCGTATGAAAAGTTTAAATATTTTAAAACTGAAACCAATAACGAGGAAGATCTCGGAAAAATAAACTCCACGAAGAAATGTATATGTGTGATCTTTATTTGTTGTGTAGTAAGGTTTTGTCTATCTCTTATGGTTTGCCAGTTATGTACATTTCATTAAAACTCATCCAGAATAAAGAGGTCTTCAGAGGCTAGTCTCAGAATATTCAGCATTTATATTTTATTTTTTATGTAAATATCTTTAATAAACGATATTTTAGTCGAAACCGTTAGTCATTTTTAGAAAAACGTTCGAAATGTTTTCCATATAAAGGATAGTTTGCGGTGGAGGGATTTTTCTTAAAATCTTCATATCGCATCCTTGTGAGCTACTAAACTTAAATACCAAGTTTGGTATTTTACCAACTTTTCATTTTTTTGTAGCATAACGTCCTTTAACCTAGTTGGTCATATCAGACCATGAATAAAATTGGTGAAATTATGCCCAATTGATCTTGGGGTTGGTGGAGCTCAGAGTTACTCCACTATCGCCTTCTCAGGATAAGGAATAATCCCGAAAAAAACCTTATCCGGGTAACTCACCCTAAGCGAGATTCGAACTCACGACCTGTTGAGTATGTGGCAGACACGCTACCACCACACAACCCAGGCGGGTTTTTCATTTTTGAATTATCGAGTTCACAAGCACACGGCCACTGGGACACACATAGGACCTTTTTCTAAAAGTGTTTTTTTGGATACAGGGTAAAACGTGCATTTTCGATGAAATGTCGATATCAAATTTTTGGGTGGAGTGCAATAACTTTCTCTAACTACGTATCATGCATTATGAAGAGAAAGTAAAAATGTCTCTCTATGTCTCAAAAACCCTTCATAGAGTGTGGTACATCTTTATCAAAAGATGTGCCGTTAGTTTCACGTAATTAAATGCTGCCGAAGTGTATATGCCGACATAGAGAAACAGCTGCGAGTTGTTTCTCCCTCTCTCCGCGGTTTTGCAGCAAACTCTTGTTCCACATTCTGCAAACACCTCGCCCAAGTTCTACCAAATGACGTAATCAGCCTTTGCTACAACTCCAGCATGTCAAAGTTAAAATAGCCTTGCTAGTAAGAACCGAAACCATGTATATATATTACTTTCTGCAAACAAACGCGCTTAATTGGTTTTGCTCTGTTTCCAACTTTGGAAGTTCTTGAATTAATAATCGTTTTGAGCACACCGTCGCTTTTCAAGTAAACAAGTTGGTAAACATTTCCCCAGTTCCACTACGCGTTGTCAATATGTGTTGAACACAGGACTACTGCTTCAACTACTTAACTGGTTGCTTTGATGTATAAAATTAATTTTTCTCTGCTTCTTGGGAAATGAGATTTAGCTGCTGAAATTATTTCCATTAATTTAATAACATTTTAACGAACCTATGAGTTCTCTGTGTTATATCCAGGTTCTGAAACTTGGTTTAAACTATCTATGTGAATGTTCTGTACAACATTATTTATGTCATTAGCAGTTGGTGTAATTTAGTTTTGAGATTCAGGGGAACGTAGGATCTTTTGCCCAGTCAGGTTGCTCAAACGTTTCTCTGGGACTCGCATTCGAGAGATCGTGGGATCGGTTCCTTGTGGCCGATCTCGCTGACCCAAGGCTTTTTGGGGGGTTTCCTGTGGAGGATTTTATTTCCCCCCCTAATTTCCTACTCCTTAATTTCAACTCTGATGTTTTTTTCAGGGTTGTAAGGTCGGTGAGGCTGCGGTGGTGGCACCCTCTCATGGAGTTGATTGCGCTTTGGAAACTCAGCTCTCGGTGGCAGGAAGGCGCTGGGGATCGTCGGTATATCAGAGACTTTATTCAGATCCAAGGCAAGGGCTCTTAGTGCTCACCGCGTCGAGATGACGAACTGCTTGGGAACTGTTAGGAACTCTTCAGGATGGCTCCCTGACGCAGTCTGATTCCGATTGACCTCTGTAGTTGCTCTCATCTCCCTTCCGGGTCTGACGAACAAACCGCCTATCATTCGCTGCTAAGGTGCGGAATACTTTCCGGTACATTACACTAGGTTCTTTTAGATTTTTTTTTTAAATACGGTACCGGAGTGTGATTGGGACTCCGGCACTGTATACCCTACTTTTATTTACCTATTTTTAGCTTGTTTTTCTGCATTATTACTGGATTGCTGTTTTCTTACTTTTACAACACACACATAAACACAAACATATAACACCAATGCCCAAGGCGGGACTCGAACCCACGATCCCCAGCGCTACGAAACACCAAAGCGGGACGCCTTGGCGAGCGCGGCCATGGGGACCGGCAGGATTAGGCGTCACCAACTCATTGAGTAGAGGGAGGGAGATTAGTGGGGAGGGGAGGGGGAGGGAGAGGGCGATAGAGATAGCAGTACTGCGGGTTAAACGGTTTTCATCCCCGTAAGTAAATAAGATTTCTGTTTTCTCTTAAATACGCCATTTTACCAACATTTAATAAGCAAGAAATGTTCAAAATGGCCTGCCACAACTACAACAATCCAGCTTGCTAGGCAACGATTTACAATAAAACATGTAAAATAAATTAATACGTAAATAAACAATTCAACGCTCTTTCATATTACAATATAAAAGTCTGATGTATTCAATTCCCATGACTTTCCCTAAATCCCTATAAACATTTATTCTTAAAAAGCTTATTTTTGTATCTACTTCATACTAATCAAAATAAACATTAACAGAAATGGTCTTTTTGCTTAGTGTCTTATAAGTAGTAGGGAAATAAAGGTAAACACTAGACTAAAATGTTGTTACTATGTGGTTGAAGTTCGTTATAATTATTTGTATGGCCAGATGTTGACGAATTCCTATATGAGAGTTTATGTATTTTAAAATTGAAACTAATAACAAGAAATATCTCCGAAACAGTTAAATTCACAAAAAATCGTACATTACATAAAATGTGCGGTTTAACAAGCTCTACAGTTTTGTGTAATAGCTTTTTGTTTATCTCTTATGGTTTATTAGTTATAAAAAAGTAATTCAGAATGAATAGCCAGTGGCTATTCATAGAAAATTAGAAATATCTTTTAAGTTGTTTGTACTTTTATAGATTTCTATGGCCTCTCTTTATAAACGGAGTAATAATTTTAGTTGTAGCTAAAACCTCTACTCAATCGTATTCCATTCGATGATTGTCCAAGGAGAAAATATGTTATGCCACGGCTGATTTTTCTGTTTTTCCTAAGCGGCATTTTCTTTTGTGTTCTGTGATGCGCGTGTTGATGCTTCGGTTTGAAGTTCCAATAGAAATATATAACATCTATAAACTCTATAAAAATACAAACAACTTTAACAAAGACGAAGGACTCAAAATTAAAGCACACTTGGTTCCCTATCCTTTCACAACTCCGAAACCTCCATGCTAAATACAAACAAATGTAGAACCGTCCCCTTGACCCAGCCCACCGGCTCCAGCTCACACTGTCATAATTCTTGACTGAGATAGCGACGCGAGCACATTGTCTCTGAAGATGTGCCTCACAGACAGGGACGAAAGGTTAAGAAGAAATATTTTAAACAAAAATATTTTAACCTAGACTACGGCAAAACAGCCCGAACATTTTAAAAGATGTTTTTAATTTACGCCGCAACTGCGGAAATTACCTTTAATGCGAGGGACTATATTCCCAAAATATGATCGTCATTTGCAGAGTGTCACAGATCTGTGACACATGTTCTTTTAATTCCCGATTTGGATTTTTTTTAATTGTTGATGTTTAATGTTTTAAATATCCCACTTTTATAGGAGCAATGCGGGTGGTTTTGTCATACAAATAATGGAAATGAAGATGCTTACATGTCAGTTTGAATTATGTATTCTTCAATAAAACCAAAATAAATCATAAAGTGTTATTGTGCTCATAAGTTTTAATTTTAACTCTGAATATATTGTGAATCATAATGAGATAATGTTGTATATAAGCAAGAGGTATGGTTACGTAGATTGAAGTTTCAGAGAGCTCGATGGTCTTCCCTCACATCACACCACCCAAAGGAGAGAGGGTAAAGGAAGGTCAACCGTGTGACCTGTTATGTAAACAATCACCGAGTATCTCAGATAGGGAATAACAGCCATCCTAATAACATGGCGATAATTTCCTCGGAAACTAACTTTAGATAAAAAAAAAAATTGCAATAACGCTGATAAAATATTTGTGCTTATTCACCTCCTATCTGTATGTAATAAGACCACTTCTGCTAACGCTTATCTTGATTAGTATGAAATAGAAAAACAAGCTTTTATAAGAATGGTTATTGCATAATAGGTAGAGAAGAACATATGAATGTAACGTATCACTTTTTCATTAGTGTCAATCTGGTGTTCTCTTATATTTCCTCTACAAGGTATACTGCCAATTTGACACATGCTTGATGGTTTGTATTTTCTCCGCGGGTGGCGTCACTGTATTTGTATAATTCGCCACATATGGCGCTACTGTCCTGTTCCTAGCTTCAGCTAATCCGGTCAGTTGGGTTTTGGTTCTTCGAGATCTGTCTTGTAATCTCAATAAAAAAAATTTTAATAGCTTAGACGCCACAATTTGTAAATTTTAAAGAAGTCTCTGTCTGTTGCTCTTTACTTAGGCTCTTTCTGTTGAATTTCACGATTTGACCTTTGAAATTTATTAACAATTGATGACTATGCGCTGTCATATACTGTAATCTGACACGTTACTCTAACAGTTTAGAATAAAATACCAAATATTTAAGATAGTTGCATATTAAATACAATTCATATCTAGCCAATAAGGATTTCGCATGACTCGTAAACTTTAGAAGATAAACAGAAACAAACTGCAAAAATGTGTAGATTCCTTTGAAACGCACAATGTATTTAAAATAACATATCTAGTAATCCGTTATTCTGAATGTTTAAGTACGTATATTGTAATTTTTTTTTAAAATTCTACAACTATTCAGTTTTATTTCGCAATGTAGCGTAGAGAATATGGAATCTACAAATTGACACATAGCAAGATTTGAGATCAGTAATAAAAATACTACCCTACGGGTTGCTGGCCCGAAAGGGTAGAACTTGTGGGACCATAAACACAAAGAAGACATAATGAAGGAATTAAAATAGAAACCTATTGATTACATAAAATACCACCACCAGAACAAATAATACATCATCCACATCGCTTATGCACAAAGAGACTACCAATCATGATCACAGACGGAAGAGATGTCTAGGTCTTCCAAAGAAGCGCTAGGTTGAAATTCCACTGTGAGATCGCCTAGGCTCTTAGGGCCAATGCCAGGTAGGGCCCGTATTTGATATGTGCAAATATTCCTTCTTGCTTTAAAATAGTTGTAGAACTTAACGGGGCTATTTTAAATTAAAAGCCATCGACCTCCGGGTCTGGCTAACGACGGTTTCAAGAGGTTACAAATGGAACGCCATCCGTGCCCACTCATGAGCCCCGAGCCTCCGGTGATTTCCGAGTTGGACCTATACCGAAAGCCCCAACGGTTGGTTCCGATCGAGTGGTACTGACGACGACTTGCAATATATCCTTTAAAATGCATGTCACCTCCCAGCCGCAACTCACTGAACGCCATCATCTGGTCCTTGCAACCCATAACAGAACACAATGAAATAATGAGATCAGAAGGTGATGGATAGGAAATTCGAGTGATATAGTGAACATCCTCGGCATTCGCCTGGCGATCCGGGTGAACCCCCTGAAAAAATATCCATGTGCCAGGAAGGCCGGCAATGGTAATCGAATCCACGACCTCTGGAATGCGTTACCGTGATACCAGCTTTCTCAGTAAGATACATGGGTTTCACTGAGTTGCTAGTTGAATAGGGTCGATTTGGCATGCTAGTGTAATTGTCACGGAATGGATAATTTCGCTCTAATTTGGTGCCTCTAATTGTTAAGCTGTGGAATTGGTGTTTGCGAGTTATACTGAACGTTATTTAATTATGTATCCTTCGTTTATCCCAGTTGTTGAGCGTAGACTTTTAATAATCTTGTTATCCGGCATTGTATTCCACGTCAAAGTTTATTGCCGCATTAAATAAATACATACAAGTCATGTATGCAAATTGACTCCAGAAAGTATGCACCATTCACCTCAAAAATAGACGTGTCGCGTTCACATGACTTTCTTTATCTGCCCTGTAAACAAACCATTCTTGCAATTATCTACCTAATACTAATTAAGACAAACATTCCAGAAATGACTTATCTCTTAGTTCCTCTTAAGTATGTAAAATGGAAATAAGGGAATACAGTAGGCTATAGTGTTGCCATGCGATTGCCATTAAAATTCACATGTCTTTGCATGGTCAGGTGTAAAACAAAAGAGATACTTCACATCTTCATAACATTTTTCACGAATCGTACAGAAATCTCCAATACAGTTTAATATTTCAATATATTCTCATTTAACATTGTTTAATTTAATTCTATTTCCCATATTTAATATTAAAAGCACTGCAACCTAAGATACGAAACCTTTATCGTCTAGTAACAAAAATGTGGCACTTCAGTGGAAATGGACTGGGATTTAACGTTATGTTGTGTTGGTTTTAATTCTTTAATATTAGTTGGTATGTGTGTGTTTTGTGGTGCTAAAATTTGTTTATTGTGATGAGATGGAAATGGTATAGAGTTTCAAAACAGTATATATAACCCGATTTGTAAAGAGTATTGCTTCAACCTGTTGTATGCTTCCTTTTTTAATTATTTTTTTAAGAAGGGCATGTATGAGTTAAATTTCATGAAAAATCACCAAAAAATACACTTTTTTCGTCTTAATTCCTTAAGATAACATAAACATCCCTGAATATAAGAATGTATAATTGGCCACCAGGCACCATTTTTAAATGACTTAACTGTAGATGTAGCAGAGCATCAGAGGTGAAACTAAACTGGACTCGGCAAGCAAAAAATGCAATTCGACGAGATCTCATTCGTATCATGCAAAGTAAAAAACCTGATCTGTACCACTCACATGACTTTCTCTATATCCCTGCAACAAATTATTCTTAAAAAGCTTATACTTCTATTTACTTTATGCTAATCAGAAAAAAATAGCAGAAATAGTCTTATTACTTGCTTCCTTGTAAGTAGAAGCGAAATAAGGGAGTACCATAGGTTAAAGTGATAGTCAAAAGCTGGTTGCTATGTCAATGAAGTTCATTTGTTTATATGGATCGGAGCTGACATGTTCCTATATGAGAAAAATGTAAGGTTTTCATAGCAAAAACCAAAAATAAGGAATGTCTCAAAAACGACGAACTCCACGAAAAAAGGTATATAACATAAATTGTGTGTTTTAACGTGCTCTACATTTTTTGTGTAGTAAGTTTTTGTCCATCTCTTACGCTTTAGCAGTTATTCAAAATTCCGTAAAATTCATCCAGAATAAACTACTCTTCAGAGGCTATTCCTAGAAAATTCAAGATATACATTTTATTTGTCAGGTAAATATGTTTAATATACGAAATTTTAATCAAAATCGTTAGAGCCATTTTTGAGAAAATCAAAATTTTCGAAAAAAGTTCCATGTAAAGGGTACTTGGGGGTGGGGGGATTTTTCTCAAAATCTTCGTGCCGCATTCCTGGAAGATACTAAACTTAAATACCTAGTTTGGTATTTACCGACTTTTCGTTTTTGAGTTATCGTGTTCACAGACACACGGACACGCACACACACACGCGGACCTTTTTGTGAAAATGCTCTTTTTGGATATTGGGGACCCTAAAACATATATTTCCGGAGAAATCTCGGTATCGAATTTTTGGGTGGAGTGCAATACCTTCTCTATACACTATGTACATAGTGCGTATGGAGAAAGTAAAAAACGAAGTTGTGGAGAAGAAATGCATCAATATAAGAGGAAAAGAACAGGAAAGGCAGCAGCAGAGGGGAAGAAGGAAAGTTGAGGGTCCAACCTACCAACCTGGATTTTAATGTGACCCATGCATTCAAATCTTTCCTTGTTTTCTCGCTATTGGCATTTTCAACATTTTTCTTCCTGTAAGAAGAAAATTACTACCTTGTAGAGCAATTTTTCTGTTACACAAATAACATTTTCTGTACATCTCCACAGAGGTACAATGAATAAGAATTGCCCTAGCTTTTACTGTCAGATGTATTTATGCATATGTTTTCAATTTTCAAACATAAAAATTATACTTTTTACAAAAAAAGCACATTTATAGATTTACATTTTTGAGCCCAAACCAAAGGAGACTCAGAAAAACCTACGTTAATTTAAATAAGTGGAAGTATTGAGAGGGTAAATTTGAAATATTAGACCAACATTTTAATTTTTTTTGTCACAAAAAATGTTTAATGACATGACAAAAGCATAAACAATTTTGACCATAACCTCCAAACCATCAGGGAAAAAGTCTGTTGTGTTCCATTTTCATGACTTTCTCTACATCTCTGCAACAACTTGTAGTTAAGAAAATTATGCTTCTATTTACTTCATGCTAAGTGAGAAAAAATTAGCAAAAATAGTCTTATTACTCGCTTCCGTGTAAGTAGAAACGAAATAAGGGAGTAACATAGGTTAAAGAGATAGCAAAGTCTGGGTGCTATGTGACAGAAGTTCCTTTGTTTGTATGGACAGGAGTTGACAAATTCCTGTGTGAGAAAAGTATACGTTTTTTAAGGCTGAAACAAAAAAACAAGGAATATCTAAAAAACGATAAACTCCACGAAAAAAAACTTATATACCATAAATTATGTGTTTTAATGTGCTCTACATTTCTTGTTTGGTAAGTTTATGTCTATCTCTTACGGTTTACCACACAAAATTCCGTAAAATTCATCCGGAATAAAGTAGTCTTCAGAGGCTATTCCCAGAAAATTCAAGATATACATATTATTTGTCAAGTATATATCTTTAATATATGATATTTTAATCAAAATCGTTAGAGCCATTTTTTAGAAAATCAAAAATTTCGAAAATGTTTCCATGTGAAGGGTACTCCAATCTTTGCTTTCCCTCCTCAGGAGTGAGTGTGTATGTGTGCGTGTGTGTGTGGGGGGGAAGACTTATTGTGACAAAGCCTTAATTATTTCACATGCATTGCAATATTTAAATGGGGCTAATATTACATATATACGTTATTATTATTATTTACATTATTATTATTATTTTTATTATTATTATTTTGCGTGCATTATACTTTTTAAAACAGGTTCTCTTTGCTTGTTTTGAACTTGTCCAGTTTGCGAGAAATAAATAGTGGATTCGATGAAGAAAACCATTATATTAGTTGATTTTAGTTTAAAGGCTATAAAACATTTTAAGGAAATCTGATGTTTTTAAATGAGATTCAGATGTATTTCGCTAGATTCTTATTCTGAGCAAAAATAACTTTCGTATGGAGGTTAGTTTTATAAAATGCTTATCAAAATTGAAAAATATCACATTGTAATATCACGGAGGGTTCATATTTTATCCTACTAAAAGGTTTCGAGTTCAAAAACCCTTTTAAACTTGTATTTTTATAGCTACGATGGCCATCCGGAAAATAACGAACATTTTGCATAACTAAATAATAACGAAGCATATCTACGCAGAACTTTATTCACAAGTTACAGAACCTTACTCTATTTCTCAACGTCTCCATTCTCTCAAGACATTTTTGTCACGTGATACCACTTTTTAATTTTGATTGTATACTTTTCTACCGCCAAAGAAATTATTAGTTTTTATGAATCACAAAGTTTTCGGCCAAGTGAATTTTACAGCTAAATAACGCAAGTGTATTGTGATAATGCAAAGATTAACTCTACAGTGTGGAAATGACGCATAACTTAGTGTCATCAAGGAAGAACCAGTGCGCCCGACAAAGACAGAGAGGAAGTTAATCGATCGTTATAAAGGAATTGTAAGCACATTTTGATGAAAGAATTCAGAAAAACCGTTATTTCACTTTGGTCACCATACATGACTTTTTGGGTGGAAAAGATTTCGCAACCAGTGAAATCCTCACAGCTTGGCTCAGATCTTTAGCGGTGAAAGAGTATAACATAGATACCACGAGACAATAAATACCTTGATAATGAAAATTATTTACTTTGAGAAATACAGCAAGGTACTGTAGCTTTGCAAATAACATTTTGTGTTCTTATCTGTCGTTATTGTTTAGTTATACAAAACGTTCGCTACTTTCTGGATTGTCCTCGTATTTTTGACAAGTATTTTGTTAATTATTTCGGGAAGTAGTTTCTCGAGTCTTAAATGTTGGTGCTAATCCAATAAGTGCACTTCCTCAATTCTCTTCATTAATCCTCCCCTATTGTTGAAATTTCAGTAACTCCGTTGCATAGATAAGAGAAAACTTAATGTAATTATACCTGCCAGTTTTGTTAAACATTTTGTTTTCTCTCGAAAATATTATTTTATAGACGAGAATTTGAAAACATCTATCTGTAGGAAGTACAAGGGTTCCAAAATATGTTGACCATAGTGTTAAACTGCAAGAGTACAGGTGATGACGATGTTGATGAAATACAATATGACATTATTGCATCCCTTTTTACTTTCTCTACACGTATCATGTACATAGTGTATAGAGAAGGTATTGCATTTCACCCAAAATTCGATAGCGAGATTTCACCGGAAATACCCTTTGAATCCAAAGAAAGCATTTTTAGAAAAAGGTCTGTGTGTCTGTGGGCAGCATAGCTCAAAAATGAAAAGACCGTTGAATACCAAACTTGGTATTTAAGTTTGGTATCTTCCAAGAATATGACGCGAAGATTTTCAAGAAAATCCCCCCACCGCCAACTACACTTTACATGGAACTTTTTTAGAAAATGTTTATTTTCTCAAAAATGGCTCTAACGATTTTGATTTAAATATCACATATTAAAGATATTTACCTGAAATATAAAATGTATATCTTGAATTTTCTGGGAATAGCCTCTGAAGACTACTTTATTCTGGATGAATTCGACGAAATTTTGCATAACTGCTGAACCGTAAGAGATGGACAAAAACTTACAACACCAACAATGTAGAGCACGTTAAAACACACAATGTTTTCGTGGAGTTGATCATTTTTTAGATATTCCTTGTATTTGCTTTCAGCTTTGAAAAACTTATACTTTTCTTATACAGGAATTTGTCAACTCCTGTCCATACAAACAAAGGAACTTCAGTCACATAGCAACAGATTTTGACTATCACTTTAACTTATAGCACTCCCTTATTTCACTTCTACTTACAAAGAAGCAGGTAATAAGACTATTTCTGCTATTTTTCTGATAAGGATGAAGTAAATAGAAGCATAAGCTTTTTAACAATAATTTGTTGCAGAGATGTAGAGAAAGTCATATGAATGGAACACATCAGGTTTTTCTATCAGATACTCATCCACAACTATGCTATGTGATAAAGCTTGCTTGGAGAGGAATAAGTGGAACATATTTTGTTATATCATAAAGAATATGCAATTCCGGAAAAGGTGCGCTTAGGACTCCAGAGTGATGGGCTGTGTGGAAGTGAAAACGTTCCGTAGAGCACCAGATAAACTTCCAGAAAACGGAAATGAGATTTCCAAAGGCCGTAAGTTGTTGTCTTGATGAAATAGAATTCTAAATGAGAAGCTGATGGAACTTAATATCTGTTATTTAAATCTCAAGAAATAACAGGTTATCAAAGAGAGAAACGAGAAAGATTTTGAATGGAAAATTCCGAGCAAAGAAGCAGTTGAAGTGAAAGACAGCTACATTTTTCTCAGAGGTTGACGTTCTTTTAGGTGCCGTAGATCTACGACACAGGACCATCGGATTTACTTTGCTTCCGAAAGAAGCCATGCTAAGACTTTTTATGCCGAAAAATCCATCGCACTCCGTCGGGTTTGAATCCAGGATTTTGGAAATCAGAAACTAGCCCTAGATTACGGAGGACGCCTTCCAAGAAAATAAAACTAGGATTTTCAAGAAAACACTTAAAATACTTCCACCCAAAACTACCCTTTAAATGAAACATTTTTCTAAAATTTTAATTTTTTTGTTAAAATAACTGTAACGATTTTGATTAACACATTATATATTTAAAATACTTTCATGTCTAATTGAACTTATATATTGAATTTTCTGGAAATAATCCCCAAAGTACTAATTATTCTAGTTAAGTTTCGGTAAATCGTAAGAGATAAGGAAACTCTTACTGCACAAAATATACAAGTCTCTTTAAAATTAAACAAACAATTCAAATCTTTTTTTTTCCTCTTGTTTTTATGTAGAGTTAACTATTTTAAAAATATTCCTGTTATTGGTTTTCTTTTTAAAATGCTCATAGCTTTATAAATGGGAAATTTTCTCCTGCTAAAGAAAACTGTTGAAATTTAAACTTCATTCCAAGGTGACCAGCTCTTAAAATATTTGACTATTGCTTTAGCCTATGAATATTTATCTGGATGTGCGTGAAGTAGAATAATAAGCTTTTCTAAGAACAATTCGTTGCAGACTAGGTAGAGAAAGTCATAAAGGCATATTTTTAGATACAATGCTGTGTTTAAAGCAGGCAGTTTTAAAGTTTTCTTACTGTACATGATAATTACTGGCCTACAATGTTTTTAACTCAATGTAATCATATAAAGGAGGGATAAATTAACACTGAAGTAGCTGAAGCGAATTTGCGGCCACATAGGTGTTTCTTCAAGTGAGGGAAAAGATGAAGTCGTTTGGAGAAAGATCCGGGCTCTAGGTAGGTTGGTCAATGATATTCCAGCGAAACTGCTTCAACAGCGTGGTGGTCTTCTGGTCAGTATCGGGTCGCGCGTTGTGAAGGAAGATGACATCCTCGGTGAAGAGTCCTGACCGTTTCCTCCTAATTGCTTCGGTAATGTATCATGGTCTCGCAGTGTCGATCACTGGTCACTGTGTATTCTCTTTCCAAACACTCCACGAGTGTGACACCCATGCTGACCTTCCCGATAGATGACGCCACCTTAAACTTTTTTGTCTTTAGAGAAGAGGGGTATTTCCACTCCATTAAACTCCGCTTACTGCTGAGAGTGTAGTGGTGGATCCATGTTTCGCCACCCGTGACAAAGTAGTGAAAAAATGTTTTCCCTTCTGTGGAGAACCATTGCAGACTTGCCCACATGTGCTTCTCACTGTATTAATTGGATAGATTTCGTGGAACCCATCGGAAACAAACTTTCCGGTACTGCAGCATATTGTGAACAATGTGATGAATGTTTCCATTCCTATCGTGGCTGATTTTTACTTTCTCTATACGTACTATGTACATAGTGTATAGAGAAGGTATTGCACTTCGATACCGAGATTTCACCGGAAATATATGTCCCCTGTATCCAAAAAAAGTAATTTCAGAAAAAGGTCCGTGTGTGTGTCCGTGTGGCTGTGAACACGATAACTCAAAAACGAAAGGCAGTAAAGTACCAAACTTGGTATTTAAGTTTAGTATCTTCCAGGGATGCGACACGAACATTTTGAGAAAAATCCCCCCACATCAAACTACCCTTTACATGGAAAAAATTTCGAAATTGTTTATTTACTCAAAAATGGCTAATGATTTTGATTAAAATTTCGTATATTAAATATATTTACCTGACAAATAAAATGTATAACTTGAATTTTCTGGGAATAGCCTATTAAGACTATTTTATTCTGGATGGATTTTACGGAATTTTGCATAAGTGCTAAACCATAAGAGATGGACAAAAACTTACCACACAAAAAATGTAGAGCACATGGAAACACGCAATTTATATACTATATATATATATTTTTTTTTTCGTGGAATTGATCGTTTTTAAGATATTCCTTGTTGTTTGTTTCAGCTTTAATAAACGTATACTTTTTTCATGCAGGAACTTGTCAACTGCTCTCTATACAAACAAAGGAACTTCAGTCATATAGAAACCAGCTTTTGACTATCACTTTATCCTATGCTACTCCCCTATTTCGCTTCTACTTACAAGGAAGCAAATAATAAGACTATTTCTGCTAATTTTTTCTCGATTAGCATTAAGTAAATAGAAGCATAAGCTTTTTAACAATAATTTGTTACAGAGATGTAAAGAATGTAAAAAATGGAACACATCAGGTTCTTTACTTTGGGTTTAAATCCTTTTATTTTATTTTCCTCAAACATACACACAGTCACTCTCAAATGCATATTTCCAGACTCTGCGGGGGATAGGAATAATTAAAATTCCCCGCCCCAGCCATGAATCGTACCCGTGACCTCCGAGTGAGATGTCAGCACGGAGACAGTCTGCTGTAGGCATTGTTTGCTGAATTAGAGTAGGCCGATGGTGCAGCGACCTTGAACAGAGCGCCAGCAATCGTGGCACACAACACGTGTGCTTAACAGTCCTGACAGTTGCATGTGGCGGAGGATTGTACTCGTTAAGTTAAATTGGGTTGTTTGTTGGTGATTAGGTATTCATTGTGCTTGAGTTTAGCTACAACAGTATTTTTCTGCATGATGCGTATGTAAAATACTCTTTTGTAAGCACGTTGCAGACAATATTTCGTTCCCAGGCTTTACAATTCCAAGCAGCTCGTAAACACATTCAAGCACAGAAAAGGTTTTACAAGTTATTGAATGAAGTAAAATGACGGTGAATGTGCACACAAATATGTGTTTTTATAAGTATTTATTTTAAGTTCCTATGACCTAGAAAAAGAGTTATTGCCGTTTCCTCTTTGACTGGAATACGATGCAAATAACACTGATTTTGAGCGCTAAAGAACAATAGGCACAGGTAATTTATGAGAATAATATCAACTATATCAGAAATCAATTAATCAAAGAATAATGTCCTACAAAATTAATATTTACTAAATAATTCTTTACTACAACATTTTTATTTAATTTGAAATATTTAAAATCAAGTTAGGATTATTTGAATAATTAATTTCTTTTTCTTTCTTCCTTTATTTATTTTCTTCCCTCTTTCTTTCACTATTTATCTTTCTCGTTTTGAGGACTTACACCCCCTCCCCCTGAGACAGTACATATCTTGTCATGGTGCTAAGAGTTATTTAAAAGGGAAATATAAATTATAGCTGCTAATATAAATTATACTAAGAGGGGACAAATGTACATTGAAAATGGGAAAGGAACAAAGATTTTAAACACGTCTAAGTAGCCGAGTGGTCACGAGCTGACGAGCGATCCCGGTAGGATAGTACCGTTAAGGGCAGGGCATTGAACCGAAGAGGTGAGGTTACACGGCCCGAGGGTGAACATAACAGGAAAAGAGAAACAATTCTCTCGCTGGTCAGGCGACACTTTTTTGGGGCACTTGGCATAGAACACTCGCGGATTGATACGTAATAGCTGAGTCCGCGATGGAAATGAACGGGTTATATACGGCTGCAATAGAAACAGTAATTATTTAATGCACCAGCAGACACGCAAAAATGATAAGTAATAATAGGCGCAGTCGAGTAAAGGTGGTTTAACAGTAGAAAATTTAGGAGGAATGCGTGTGTGTTCGACGGCGGAAAAAGGCCGAACTAAATGAATAAATCATTGTGTTTTACCACATCTTAAAAGAGATTCTATGCAAGCAAAATCCTGAGCTAGGGCACCCACATATCCACACCATTCCTAATAGTCAAAACCTGCACCCGAGATACAAACCCGAAACATATTACCGCCGCACCCCCCAGGATTTCAAAGTAGCGCCTGGGGTCAGATGTCTGTTGAGCAGACGGACTCTGATTCAGAGAGAGTAGCCAGGATGGCTGATCAACCCAAAGCCTGGTATGGGAGTGGAGAAGAAATTGATATGAAATGAACGGTGAAGTGTATGAAGGGAGAGTGTGAATATGAAACAGGTTGTGGAATAAATGGAAGGGAAACCCGAGAACCCACAGGAAACAGCCCAGACTCTGCTTCTTTCATACAAATGTCACATGTGGTCTCCTGTGTTAGATATAGGTCAATCTATCTTCAGATTCTCTTCGGCGCGAGCTCGTGAAACTTTCTTGCTCTCGTGTTTGGTCGTGTTTGCAGCAGTTTTATTTATGTTTGGTATTTTACAAACATTACATTCACACACGATTTCATTCTTCAAGCCTCTAGGGAGGTGTTACCTCTGGAGTTGGTAACCCAGACTACATAGCCACTCCTCACTATACCAGGCGGTTAACCTGTCCCTTATTATTTTTAGAGATAGGCAACATCTCACGCTCTGAAAACAATAAGGTCAAAATTACCTGCTTGTCGACGATTAGGTAACCACGCAAATCTAGCCTGCTTTTCATAGGAAAATAAACCTTATCAGCAATAGTTACGTCCATTCCAAAAGCATGCGCTTAATAACTCCTGTTACAGTACATGTAATACCAATAGAATCGCTGTCATGTGTACCGCAACGTAATAAAGGTTAGACGAACGATTTAAGGTACAAAAAGGAGTCACTTAACAGTTATAAAGAGATCAGAAGCGGAGAGGGAGACATATGGGAGATTATACCAATAAGTTTTAAGGAACCTGCTCAACGGGTTAGTTTCATGTTTTCTTATCACCTCCAGCATGTCAGCGGTTCGGGTCCCACAGTCTGCATGCACTGTTTTCCTTATTTACGTATTATGTAAACGAAAAGGTATATGAATTAAGAAGAAACGGCAGTTCATTTTACGTGTCCTTCAGTTTTCGATCCTTAATTTTCCTTCTAGCTTTAAATAATACTGGACCAATAACATTAGAATAAACATAAATAAAGAGAGCAAAATAAAATAAACAAATAAGAAAGTTAACAAATGTTCGATATCTCATCTAGCTTTGTACCAAACCAAGAAGAAAGAAAGCAGGGGGAAAATTGTCAATGTTTTGATTAGATTCGAACCTGAATCGAGCATCTTGGATCTCATACTAACACTGCGCGTTTACCAAATACGCCATTGTTTAGCTTGCAGCGCAAAAGTCCATAATGTTGGTATGCAGAAGATGGGTCTCGGGAACGATGTTTTCAGGTTAGACTGTAATCTGCGGGTTGCATAAAACCAGAGAATAAGGTACAAGTGAACCACCTTGTATTGTTCATTGCTAACATAAATAGTGTAACACCCAATATTGTGCCTTGAGGAAAGTAATTTTCAATTACTATACTCTAAAATAAAATTATCGTTCAATCTAACACGGATCTGTTAATCCCGAAGAAAGTGAAAGACAAAGCACTATCGTTACTCCTCTTAAATTATTACTTAAAGTTCCAGTCTTCTCAAACTCTAGGGTTCATTGACGTGAACGGCGTGAACTCGGCAGCAGAAATCTGGTATAAGGGTCATAACTCTATGCATGAAAGAAATAAGTTTTCCCAACAATTACGATCATAGATTATAAAAGAAGCAAAGCCAAACTTACATGCGGTAGTGTCCTATTGGTTCCGAAGAGTGTTAAGTGGAGAGCCATCTGGTTTCTTCAGCACTTAAATAACATCTAATCGCGTCTATTCAAAGGTACAATGTCGGGTGGCCCTGACAAAACAGCTTACATAATCACATCGCCACCATTACCAAACCACACAATCTAAAAACGTACGATACTGCTGGTATATCAAGTACCCGACCCCTTAAAGGTCGACTTTCACGTCAACAGTAAAAGTAAGCAAAAAGAAAATAATAACGAAATTTAAAAGCTGGCAGTATGAAATAGAAATTACAAAGCATAAAAAAAACGAATGTGTTCCATTCACATGACTTTCTCTACATCTGAGCAACAAATTATTGTTGAAAAGTTTATGCCTCTATTTACTTTATGCTAATCGAGAAAAAATTAGCAGAAATAGTCTTATTACGTGCTTCCTTGTAAGTAGAAGCGAAATAAGGGAGTACTATAGGTTCAGGTGATAGTCAAAAGCTGGTTGCTATGTGGCTGAAGTTTCTTTGTTTGTAAGGATAGCAGTTGACAGTTCCTGTATGAGAAAAGTATGAGTTTTTCAAAGTTGAAACCAAAAATAAGGAATATCTCAAAAACAATCAATGCACGAAGAGATATATATATATATATATATATATATATATATATATATATATATATATATATATATATGACACAAATTGTGTGTTTTAATGTGCTCTACAATTTTTGTATTGTAAGTTTTTGTCCTCTCTTACGGTTTAGCAGCTATGCAAAATTCCGTAAAACTGATCAGAATAAAGTAGTCTTCAGAGGCTATTCAAAGAAAATTCAAGATATATGTTTTATTGGCGAGGTAAATATCTTTAATATACGACATTTCAATCAAAATTGTTAGAGCCATTTTTAAGAAAATAAACATTTTCGAAAAAAGTTCCATGTAAAAGGTAGTTGGAGGTGGGGGTTTTCTTGAAAATCTTCGTGTCGCATCCTTGGAAGATACCAATCTTAAATACCAAGTTTGGTATTAACGGTCTTTTCGTTTTTGAGTTATGCTGTGTACAGACACATAAAGACCACAAACTTGTATTTCCGGTGAAATCTCGGTATCGAATTTTTGGGTGGAATGCAATACCTTCCCTATACACTATGTATATAGTACGTGTAGAGAAAGTAATAAAATTACACACTTTTGTACGAATTAATGGCAAAGCCTATACTGATTAAGGAAGTCCCACAAAACAATGAATCTGCTTTTAGTGAAGCACCTTTCAAAGCGTAAAAACGATCCCTTATGGAACATTATGTAACATCGTTAACGACTCAAAATTGGAAACCTCTAACCGAAAGTCTTGTAATAAGCAATCTGTTGTCATGAAAACATTCTTCATTCCAATACGTAGCGTCATCAATAAAACACTCACGCATCAGCGCAACATGGCGCACATGGTGCCGCACAAAGGGAATAAATAGCTAAACACGCGCACATGACATGTCCGAACGTAAATAAAACAAAGCGGCTGGTGCAACACATTTCATTTTGTGACACGCACGGAAACAATGTGACCCCAAACATTCCACACGTTTCGACAGCTGGAGATTCCAACCCCTCTCTCCCATACTGTGGTTGTGGCTGCCTGCACAACACGCTCATTTTGGCAACGTTGGTTAGCACCACACAACAATGCACTTTCTATTAGTTCAGTTATTCATCAATTCATCTTCTAACCTCAAGCTGTTCATTCATTATTCCCTTGTACTTATGTTTCAACTTGTACACTTTAGCACCTACGTTCAACTATAGAAAAGAAATTATAAATAAGGGCCAAATGAGAATAAACTTTAATGAAAGAAATAATTATTTTCTGAAATATTGTAATAGTAATCAACTAAATCAGATGTTCTATACAGGGAGATTATACAGTCTCAATCCATTTTCAAGCTAAAATTAGAATTTGTTTTTCTTTCTTTTATTTAATTATATGTTACTTTGGATCCCATTGCGGTGGAATTATTCATTAAGATACCTCGCTGACGGTATGTAGTAGAAAGTAGCTTCTAAGATCTCATCGATCAACCATAATCCTGCTTCACGCCAAGCATATAGTGTTAGAGGGCCGTCCAGTCTAGTTGAACTACCACCCGTAGTCGAACGGCATAGTGCAGCTATTTATAGTTTTTGTTGAATGAATGAATAAGTAAGTGTATTTATTGACAAGCAATATCATATGTACATAGAATTTCACCATTCGCACGGGTCCACAGACCGTACGTGCTTTTGTAATACACACTAAAAACAATATAAAAACAACAACACAAATAATTAAGAATAAACGCGAAAATAAAAAGATAAAGGTAATCCACAATCAAAATCAATATCAAAACAACAATAAAGAATTAAGGGTAAACCCGAAAAAATAAAAATACAAAGGTATTCAATTACAGCAATTTAAATTTACAGCAAAGAGTACATTTTCATAAATGCACCCCTTATAATCGATAATTACACTAAAAAACATAACACAACAGTGACATAAGTATGACATAATACATATGAATGTAGAATATTGTTGTTGTTGTTATAGCTGAAGATGGAAATTTGGATCCAGGTATTAAACATCCAATCCGATATTTAGTTTGGAATACTACAGGCTCATGGGAAATTGGCTGGCCCATGGGATTTGAATCCGGGACCTCTTGAATGCGGGCCAGAAATATCACTGCCTGGACCATCTCGCTTGTTAGATTTTGGTTTCTGTTTCAGGATGATATGTTAATTAACTATTAGTTAAGCTGTTGTTGGTACCCGATTGTGGCGTTTAATGTATATACAGCTAAAACAGAAGTTTAGCCCTAAATTTCACAAACTGTCGCCTACGCGAGCAAATATCCACTCTTGGTCAATACATTTCACAGGACATATGTACCTTTACATTTAGCATTACTCGTGGGAATGTATTTCAACCAGCACTTTCCTAAGAGATTGATTGGCAAAGGCTCTCCTTGAGTATGGACATCATGTTCACGCATCTGACACTGCTAGTCTTTCTGCTCTAGAGGTTTATCAGGACACGGGTATGGACATCATGTTCACATAACTGACACTGCTAGTCTTTCTGCTCTAGAGGCTTATCAAGACACGGGTATGGACACCATGTTCACGTAACTGACACTGCTAGTCTTTCTGCTCTAGAGGCTTATCAAGACACGGGTATGGACATCATGTTCACGTAACTGGCACTGCTAGTCTTTCTGCTCTAGAGGCTTATCAAGACGGGGTAATGCAAATAAACTTTGAAAAATTAAGATCCCAAAAGCATATTATTTCAAAGTATACATCCCCTTTAATAATTCCTCTAGTCCACTAACATTTAGAAAGAAGAAAAACATTATTTCAGTGGTTCTGCATAAAGACTATGTGGCCTGGTAGTCCAAACCGCCCTTAAATATATGAACTCTTATCTTGAGCTTTATTAGTATCATAATCAGATATGGGAATTTCTAAGCATTAAAGTCAGGAGACGGAAAGAAATAAAGTTGAACTGAATCTGAATTAATCGAACAGAGGTCACAAATCAAGTATCCCCCATCCCTCGTACAGTCATTCTGTTTGCAAACAGTAGGCAGGCTGGTTTTTACCCTCCTGTCAGTGGTTCTTTCCGGCTGCCTGCTTTCTTTGTGTGATAATGGTCTGAGTGAAGCTAATTTGAAGTCAACATGAATTTCTATGCCTGATTATAATTATTATTAACGCGACAGTAATCGACTAGCAAGAACGAAGCTCTTTGACGGTGTTACTACACTCACCGATCTTTTGGAATGACGAAAACATTATATCAGTCAGTTAGCCAAAACCAAGCAAGAGAAGTGGAAAAAGGATTGCACTTGGAAAGTACGTAACTATACATATGAGAGGTTGACATGTAATTCAGAGTTTATTACCTTTGTGTAATCTTTTTAATGGAACTATATCAGCCATTGGATTTTTAGGGCTTGTAGTAGGAGGTCATCATATAAAGATATAGTTGTAGCCTTTCAGATAATGACATCTCATAAACATGACTTTGAAAATTATAGGTGTATAACGTGTCCCAAAATGGCAAATACTTTGCGAATTCATTCACTTACGCGTCGAACTGTAGCCAAAGTTAAGCGTTATCATTTGTTTCAGCGAACATTTGAAGCTATTAATTCTAAAAACTCTAAAAATGTTTGCAAATATCAATTACCTCTGAAAAAATACAAGATGTCCTTTTGTGCTGTAAAGATACAACTTCTAATAAAAATGATATTTCTTTGAAGTTTTAAAATAACTGCACAAGACCACTATTAATGTTCTTTTCAAAATGATCAGCCGTATATGGATAAGTATGATACTCCCATTAATTTTTGTTATTCGGTTTTATAGTACCTATCTCCAAATCAAACGAAAATAACTACTTCCAGAAAAGTGTAGGCTAATATAATTAATGTTCACAGTACGTAAAATTTAGGAAAAAATATTGTCAACACTTAAGCTAGATCCTAGGGAAGAACAAACTATTCTACAACTCATTCAAAGCAGATTTCTTCGGTTTGATTTCATAACTGGCAATTTAATACTTCTTGAAAGTTAAGTAAATGAAGCATGTAATATCTTTAGCACCTTAGATATAGAAAATGCTTTTGATATAGTTAGAAACTAATATATGTTGAAAGCACCAAAAAGTAAAGACGCCTGATATTGGCATTCTGTTGCTGTTATATGACGTATGTTTATTATCTCCATTTATTGGAGATCATACACTGTGACATACTGGCATGGTATATTTTTACTTTCCCTTTGCGTACTATGTATATAGTGTATAGGGAAGGTAAATTCGATACCGAGATTTCACCGGAAATACATGTTTTGGGTCCCCTAAATCCAAAAAAAGCATTTTTAGAAATAACTACCGTGCGTGTGTCTGAGTGCAGGTGTGTGTGTGTGTGTGTGTGTGTGTGTGTGTGTGTCTGTGGGCAGCATAGCTCAAAAACGAAAAGACCGTAAAATACCAAACTTGGTATTTAATTTCAGTGTTCCAGGGATGCGCCAGTATGATTTTCAGAAAAATCTCCCACCCAACTACCCTTTACATGGAACTTCTTTCAAAAATGTTGATTTTCTCATAAATGGCTCTAACGATTTTGATTAAAATATCGTACATCAAAGACATTTACCTGACATATAAAATGTATATCTTGAATTTTCTGGGAATAGCCTCTGAATACTATTTTATTCTGGATGAATTTTACGGAATTTTGCATAGTTGCTAAACCACAAGAGATGGACAAAAACTTACCCCTCAAAAATATAGAGCACGTTAAAACATGCAATTTATGTTATATACATTTTTTTCTTGGAGTTGATCGTGTTAGATATATTTCTTGTTTTTGTTTTCAGCTTTGAAAAACATACTTTTATAATACAGGAATTGCCAGCTCCTATCCATACAAACAAAAGAACTTCAGCCACATAGCAACCGGCTTTTAACTATCACTTTAACCTATGGTATTCCCTTATTTCTCTTCTACTTACAAGGAAGTAAGTAATAAGATTATTTCTGCTAATTTTTTCTCGATTAGCATGAAGTAAATAGAAGAATAAACTTCTTAACATAATTTGTTTTAGAGATGTAGAGCAAGTCATGTGAATGGAGCACATCAGAGTTTTATTGTAAGGGAAACCCACTTTTGATGCAGTAGTATGTGCCAGTAATCAGAATACCTGTTCCTGATGTAAGTTTCTCAGCTATGCTACACTTGTCGCCATGCTCACCAGTTCAGCACACTTCATTGATGGTGAGTCTATGAACTTATGTCATTGGTCGTTTGGAGACTGGTAAATAGATTCGGTCTTCCATTTGCTACTAGATATCTTGGTGGTTTGAGCATACATGCTCACCAGAAAGATTTCTTCGATGCCTCTCCACAATAACAGTTCATATGGAGATGGACACACGGTGTTATAGATTCTAAACTCTAAAATGTAAAAACATACTCTCAAAACTCAAATTGTTGGATGGGTTTTATCTGAAATTGTTAGGGACTCCGCTCATGCTAATAACCGTCGCCTTCCGGATCTGGTCGCCATTCGGGTCTTCCCTCATACCTCCTTTCCAGGAGCACGTAAGTTGCAAAGGGTCACAATGATCTATATGCGGTGCTTTCTCCCTGTGACTGGGTGACCCGTCCGCAATTATAATAATCCTAACCGAGACCACGAGCTCAACATTACACATGATTGAAAAACAAAAGAAACCGAGAAGGCCGCTGCGAGCCGCAGTGAAACCAGGGATTTACGCGTCTTCTAGATTTAACCCAAATAGCTTTAGGTTTGATATCTATGTGTGTATGTTAGATTTTTTGAAATATAATATGAGCTAAATTATTCCTTGAGATAGCTTCACGGTAAGGAGTGAGACTTCGTGAGATTCAGGGCTCAATTCGCAGCGATAACGCACTCTAATCTTGGATTTTTCGGGTTTTTTCTTGGTCAGCAGGCGAAAGCTAGGTTGGCTTCTCATCCTACCCGACTTCATTTCGTTCTTGTTCATTCTCATCTTTATAGCATGCTTCTAGTTTTTGTAACACATGGCGGAGTCGGACAGATAACGCGGATGCTTGCTTAAAGTAAAGAGAATCTCCCGTGGACACTAGAAGGTTGTCTTTTCTAGGCAGTGGGACAGATATTCAAACCTGGAAGGTTAGAGACGTCCACTCGTCTCTGTAGCCTGTCTATTTGCAGCCTGTAGCCTCCCGTGGTTCATCCCTTCCACCTCGTGGGTGTGAGCCACTATAGATCTAAGAAAGCTACAGTGCGCAAGGAGTCCCTTTTTTTGTATAATCTATTCTTATAAATAACTGCTATGTTGTATAAAGGATAAAGGGTGGAAATGGTGGGAGATACTTCGAGCACTGCGACCTACACAGATCTGTGCGAACAGTCACCTAGCAGGAAGGGCAGACCACAAGAATCGCGTGGAAGTGTTAACATAGTTGCTGAAAGTTCTTCATTCGCCAGGGTCCACCGCAGGTTCCGAATCTCGTCTAACACTCCGCCCTCGCTAGGACCATAACGGGCTACCACACTAGGAACACATATGAAAAATACAAAGGAGATGGGAAAAATTGTGATGGATGGATTAGATCAATTTGTGAAGGATGGATTAAGTAAAAAAAAAACAAAAACAAACAAAAACTAATATAGGAATTTCCTTCCTCAAATCAGAATTTGCCCAAAATCATTTCTAAAAATGTTACAAAAGATTAGTTTCATGCTATACAGATTCCATTTTTGAGTTTCTGCAGTTATTTTAACGCACCAAGGAATATCTACACACTCAAAATACGGATACTGGTATTTATAACGGCAGCTTTTCTTTCTTTACCCTCCTCTTTCTTATACGCTCCACGACTTATAAATCAGGTACCTATTGAGGAGCAGAGGCTCTGGGTCAGAGAAGCCAGGCCCGATTCCTGGTATGAAAATGAAAAAAAAATGGCGATATGGAATGACGGTGAAATGGAGGACGGGAGAGATGATTATGCAGCAATTGGTGGAAACCGGAGGAAACCCGCCCAGACGCCGCTACATCCACCAGAAATCCCACATCATTCCCTGGGATCGAAACTAGGCCGCCCTGGTGAGTTTCGAGTGGTTTAATCACTCAGCAACGGCGCAACAGTAGCTGTGATGGTTTATTAGAGATAATTCTTGATCACACCTATGGTTTATGCAACCAACCTTACTTTCGAGTTTTCTCGGCTTCATGCCAAGGCGTAGATGTCACTGATTCCACCAGTATATCACGGAGGAAAAACCTACTCGACGCGCGCGCACCCTGGCATTTCATGATAATAATAATGATTATTATTACTCAGCACTTCATGACATCATTAAGGTCGTATATTGGAGGTAATTGATGGGAGACCCCTAGCCTGGCGCCTGTCCCGCTTGTATAGGGTGGGTTTGACGTTCATAATTAACTGCCTGGGGCTGATTTACTGGATGCTGCAGCGAGAAAGGGAATGGGTGATACAAGAGAACCGGATAACAAACATGGCGAGTGTGTGTGTGTGTGTGTGTGCATGTCAATGCCTCGTCCCTCTGATAACCATTTGAAATTTAATTCCCCGCTATGAGGTAAAAGTAAAAGGCTTGTTTTTACAAGAGAACCAGCAAGTTAAAAGCAGATGAGTGACGAACAATATTTGATGTTTTCACTAACATCGTTATTAACAAGTATAAAAGGTATTGCTTTCACGGTGTTTCGCACATACAGAACAATTACGCAGAATATGGGATGGCAATTAAAATTACTGGTGCTGAGTCAGAAAATTCCAAGCAGTAACAACCAAAATTGAACTTCACAAAGATTATTAAAAACGTAACACGTTTTCACTTTTGCGGAAGAGGAGATATCTAGTAAAATAAATTACGCAAGTGATGAAAACAATTAGATTTTGTTTTGAAATGGTGCTTACATATTTACAGCACGAAATTGAAAAAATCTGATGTGTCCTATTCACGTCTTTCTCTACATCTCTGTAACAAATTGTTGTTAAAAAGTTATACGTCGTGCTATTCGAGATAAACGTTAGCAGAAATGATTTTCTTTTAAATAGGAGGAAAATAAGGGAATACGCTAGGCTAAAACGATACTCAAATCTTTTAAAACCTGGTTGCCTTATGGATAAAATCCGCTTCTTTGCGTAGAAAAGTTTCAGTTTTAAAATACTTAAAACTGAAACCAATAACATGGAATATCTCAAAAATGGTTCAACTCTTCGAAAAAATGCATATACATAAATTGTGTGTTTCGACTAGATCTACCTATTTTGTGTGTAGTTTTATCTCTTACGGTTTACTAGTGATGCAAAATCCAGTAAAATTCTTTCACTATAAAGAGGTCTTCAAAGGCTATTCCCAGAAAGTTCAACATACACATTTTATCTATCGTGTAAATAGCTTTAATATACGGTATTTTAATCAAAATCGTTAGTCATTTTTGAGAAAATCAACATTTTTTGGAGTGGGGGGATTTTTATCAAAATCCTCGTGTCGTATCCTTGGCACTCAACTTATATACCAAGTTTGGTATTTTACAGACTTTTCGTTTTTGAATTATCGTGTTCATAGACACACGGACACATCGACCTTTTTCTGAAAAATACTTTTTTTTCACACAGGGGGACCCTGAAATGTCTTTTTCCGGGGAAATCTTGGTATCGAATTTTTCAGTGGAATGTATTACCTTTTCTATATACTATGTACATAGTATGTGTAGAGAAAGTAAAAAGAATGAATGGAAAAAGAAAACAGGACTATTTAAGTTAAGAGGAGGTTTTATTAAACACCTTTTAACGTTCTGATTAAATTATATTTTATAAATCCAGTGTATTTTTCAGTAATTGCAACTGATATTATCTTGGTCCAGAGTTTCCGGTGTAGACCGCGTCTTAAGGCAGATTTTAGCCTTAAGACGCGGTCTACACCGGAAACTCTGGACCAAGATAATTTTAATATTGGCCGTGGAAGTTTACGAAAACATGCAACTGATATATTTATGTTTTATTATTTGATGAGTGCTTAAACCGAAATCAGGAATTGGGTTTTAGTGTATTGTATTTTGAGTAACTGGACTGCAAATGTTTAATATCAGAGGCCTAGATTAAGATATTTTGAAGTACCTAAATGCTGTGAAAGTAAATTTATTACGAGCGCTTTAATTTGCTTTGTAAACAAAAACGTATTAGTACGGTATACATAAAATAAATTACATTAATTTTCTATAAAATAATTATAAATTAAACGTAAGTCCGTAGTAATGTTTATTATAATGTTATATATATATATATATATATATAAGTATAAGTTGATTTTAGTTGATTCTAAACAAAGTGTTGAAATATATTTTACTGAACTATCTAACTGGTGAATTGGTATCCGTTCATTTTCAATAACAAATATCTAACCTAATCTTCAATCTGTTAACGCTATTGAGCTAACCTGCAAAATCAGTTATTTATCGCAGTTCAAAATATTTTCTATTACTACATTACCGTTTTAAAATTAAACTTTGGAGGAGAAAATAACTGGCTAATACCTAAAAAAATCCTCCTCATCTTCTATTTATTAACTAATGAAGCTGAAAGAAATCAGCAGAATCATTTAATAAGGATTCACGAAAAAAAACTGATTTGTTCCATTCACATGACTTTCTCTACATCTCTGCACACTGCTTGGTTGGAAGCTACATCTAGACTTCAGATCAACAACAATGATGGGAACAATTATTGGCACCATATATATTATTCATTCTCGGCGAGATTTAAGAGAAGATGAGCTAGACCACCTTCAAGATTTTCAAGATACAATAATTGGAATGCATCAAATGTCTGCAGTTGCTCAAAAAGCCAATTTAACATGTAATCCAAATCCCTGCAGATGGTATAGCAAAAGTTAACAAAGTTATGCTTCTATTTACTTCATGCTAATCGAGAAAAAACTAGCAGAAATAGTCTTATTACTGGCTTCCTTGTAAGCGGAAGTGAAATAAGGGTGTAGCATAGGTTAAAGTGATATTCAAACGCTGGTTGCTATGTGACTGAAGTTCCTTTGTTTGTATGGATACGAGTTGACACATTCCTGTATAACAAACATGTTTTTTTTTTAGCTGAAAGCAAAATCAAGGCATATCACAAAAACGATCAACTCCACGAAAAAAGGTTATATAACATAAAATATGTATTTTAATGTGTTCTTCTTTTTTGTGTGGTAAGTTTTTGTGCATCTCTTACGGTTTGGCAATTATGCAAAATTCCGTAAAATTCATCCAGAATAAAGTAGTCTTCACAGGCTATTCCCAGAAAATTCAAGATATATATTTTATTTGTCATGTAAATACCTTTAATATACGATATTTTAATCAAAATCGTTAGAGCCATTTTTGAGAAAATCGAAATTTTCGAAAAAAGTTCTATAAAGGGTAGTTGGGGTTGGGGGGATTTATCTCAAAACCTTTGTATCGCATCCTTGGAAGATACTGAACTTAAATACCAAGGTTGGTATTTTACCGACTTTTCGCTTTTGAGCTATCGTGTTCACAGACATACAAACACACTTACACACACGAACCTTTTTCTGAAAATGCATTTTAGGATACAGGGGGACCTTAAAACATTTATTTCCGGTGAAATCTCGGTATCGAATTTTTGTGTGGAGTGTAATACCTTCTCTATACACTATGTAGATAGTACGTGTAGAGAAAGTAATAAAAGCTTCACAATTCTAGACTAATGACAAAACAGTGCAGAAGATTAGTTTATTCACCGAGACCAAAGAAATCTGCTTGCTTGACAGAGCTGATGATCTGTTTTATCGGGATATGCAGACGTTTGTAGTAGTGCACACCACAGAAACTCAAACGTTTACATACCAGGTGGCCCAACTGCCTCATATTTGATGTGTTTGGATATACTTTCGTGCGTTAAAAGAGTTGCAAAACTCCACGGGGGGCTATTTCAAGTTAAAATCCGCCACTGGGAAGCTGCCGTGTGAGAACCTTCGTTTTACCCCTTTGCTATCAGCGGAGTTGGGGGCGGGTGGTGCTCATTGAGAGGGGTAAAAGGAACATCGCTCGCGCCATTTACTCTCTGGTGAATTTGAACTTCAAATAGCCCTGTCTACTTTAGCAACTCTTTTAACCTCAAAAGAATATCTGCATACGGCAAATACGGGACAATTGGGTCGTAAGGCATCGGAAGTGCCCTATAGGTATTGAGTGAAATTATAGGATAGGATAGGGCGTTTTTGAAGGCAACTCGGCTCGATCCACTGAAGATAATGTACTTAGTGTACCTCGCAGGAGTCCACACGGGAGGTAGGGTGAAGTAATAGGACCGGGTGGCCGGAACCGAGAGTGACGGCGCTGTAGTGACAGGCCCCTACAGTTTCCAGATTGAGACACATCGGAGTCGGTCGGATAGGCAAACCGGAAACCCCCGCCCCACCTAGAGAAGAAGCGTTCCGTATAACCCCGCCAACCAGCCGTAGGCCGAGAAATGAAGCAAGTTCCGAGACATCATCCTTTTGCTCTACGCTACGCTGCAACGAAACACTATCATCTACACTTTCAACCCTGAAACATATCAAAAGGGGTGAGGGATAATTGAAATGAGAAACCCTGGATCAAAGTGGGATGTCATCAGCACCACCTAGATCGGTATGTGAAATGTTACTTATTTTCCCCATCGTGAAATATTCTTTTATTGCCTGAAGTGCCTTCCTTACAGTGCTAATGCTTCGGGACCGCTGTGCTTTACATTACATTTCTCTCACTTAAAATCAATGATCGTATCCCCTAACAAAACAATCCATCCTTTTCTATGAATACCTAACAATAATGCTAAAAACTAGCCCACCTCCAGAAGTGATATGCCTGGATCACATTGCAGAATCACCTGGATGAAGTTTTCTGTTGGTTTTTCCTTATCCTCAGAAGCGAATGTCGAGTAGTTTTAAGGTCTCGAATCATGAGTTTTTTTTGAGCATATTGTCGCCCAATTCCGTCACTAGAAGGAGCGAAATGTCTAATTACAACGCTCCTTAGGAAAACAAATTCATCTGCTATGTTGTAAAGATTCAAGCAGGCGTTAGAGATGTTTGTTCAGCGGTGATTAAGCTAGGGGATAGGGACACTCTTTCAAGATTCAGGGGTTTAACTCATGCAGGCACAATATTTAATGGTGGCTGGTAGCTGAAGACTGACAGAGAACCGCGATGTTCCCACGTTATAGGGCGGGAAGAAGTTACATGTACTAATAAGACGAAAGGAAAACAATATATAGAGTATTACTGTAGTCCTTAGGCATACTAATTTAACAAGTAATGTGAAAATAATTCCTTTATAAGGCAAAGCTGAGCATCTGTCCCGTTGTCAGCATCGTAATCATCTTCATCCTCGCGATGGAATCATTGTAGTTTGTCGTTCAGCAATGGAAGACATTGTTACTGCACAAACGCGCTGTATTGTACGCAAACATCCTAAGCCACAAGTTTCCGCAAACAAAACCTGTGGCTGCGAAAAGTTTATCTTCTTATACTCTTCATGTTTCGAAGGGTTTTAAAAAACTATTCGTACCGTGCTCACTAAGTGATATTTTGACAGAACAACCAATACAAAATACTAAACAAAAATAAAATAATTCAACACAATCAATATAACTGAAATACAGAAACTGAAATTAGCACAGTTAACATTCAATCAAAAATCCCTACTATAACTGTATTACAGTATTGCCAAACTTCAACAAGCAGAAAAACAGACAGGCATATAAAAATAAACCGTATTTCTGAACTAAAATCCGACGGTGCCAATTTTTAACGTAATATTTCAAAATGCGCATTATAAAAGAAACATTATACATTAAGAAATGAAGGAAATGTCAATTTAAAGAGATAAAGAGATCAATCGTCAAATATGTTAGTAAACATCAACATCGATTCACTCAGCGTAATTTATTCTCCAAAAGTGGAGGATACTTCATTATTGTTCAATTACTGTACAAAATCGATTTCTGTGGCTCATTTTAATATTAAATTAATTTGTTAAATACACGCTCGAAAATAGCATAGAGTACGGCAACTTAACTGAAAAAAAAATCTCGCTAAAAGGACTCATCCTCTTAAAATATAAAAAATCGACACCAAAGCGCATGAGCTTCATTTGAATTAATGGTATCTGTACATCCTGAGAAAGAAGTGTTAGCATTGGGCTTTCATTATCGATTTCCCTCTCCCCCATTTGGACCCCATCATATGAGGACACAGTAACTCTGTGGCAGAGGTATTAGTGAATTCGCTCTACATCCACCATCCTTCTTTCGCCGTGAGGACAGCAAGCAATGGCAATAATAGGTCATCAAAGTTGTGCCATTTTTTCCGTATAGCCTACTTGTAGAACTTATCCGCATCGGTAGTAAATGATTTAGATGGTGTAGGTATCACCAAGGAGTAAGCGTTGTCAAATTCCAAAAATAATTTTACTTATATTGTACGGTTCAATGTTGCAACCTACACCGTACAGAGAAGGCCGAAAATCGAAAACGTACGGTTTAAACCGTAGGGTTGGCAACACTTCTGTAACATCAGTCAGCTTGAGACCTCTACTTCCTTATCGCTTAGCTCATGCGGGTTCTGTTATTTGTTTAAGTCACATGCTGACACACAAACAAGGAGTGACGAAGGTGGTGACAACTTGATAAAAGAAAGTTCAACGCACAGCCATATGTCTGCAAAGCAAACGTAGAAAGTTATTCGACTGCAAGATTCAAACTAAAAACTGTTTACAAATACGTGATTTTCTTTCCTGTACCGCAAAAACATTGTTTGGGCACAAATTATATTTATACTAGTGGCTTTACAGCGAGATTTCGCAGGTCTTTAAATATACAACGACGCAATGCGTGGCAAGCTTCTGATTTGATCTTTTGCTGTCAGCTACTCCTGACACCCACCATTAAATTGTGTGCTTACCACGGTCGCCAAGTTAGCGGAGTTTCCGCTAATTTGTCGGATTTTACACACCATCAACGGGCAAAATTTCCCATTTAGCGGTCAGCGGATTTTTTAACGGATTTATGGACTGTTGTGATAACATTCAGTGTTTCAACTATATAATTAGAAATCAGAATTAGCAGGATGTGACTGAAAATTAAACTCCCCATTTCCTAATTTAATACAAAATGTGCACATTGCACAGTATCAAAAGAAACATGACCTCCTCACATTTATACTTCGTTGCCTGTGAGTAATCTGTTTATATGTAATGGAGCAAACATACACACGTGCTTATCGCAATGTGAGTCTGCAATATACTCGTAGTTGTACATCTGAGTAGAGGTCTTGTGTGTTATCGCTTATGGCCAACCTTGCTATATATATTCAAAGACACAATTAATTCATTACTGTTATGCTGAACGCATGTTCACAAGAAGAGCCGTTCTTAATCGTCTGGACCAGTGTTTCTATAATTACGAATTGCCAAATGATGTTCTCCGTGAAATCGGCACCATGAAAACGCACGCTAGACATATCCCCTCCCAGCTCCAGAACTGCAGCAGTGGCCATACATATATCTATCCTATTGCAGCACGAGGAGGAAACTGAAATACTTACTTTAGCTTGACTTATATTAATATGGCGGTTGAAGTCTAAACTTTTAATAATAAAAATAATAATAATAAAACTAACCAATGCCGATCATATTCATTTGTAAGCTATCAGTACATTGGAATTTCACTTTTAATAAGATGGCAAACAGCAATAAATAAACATTTAGCGGATTTTTAGCGAATTTTAACCTCAGTTTAACGGAAACAATATTTTTGTGTTTGCAACACTGATGGTTAGTTGAGTGGTTAGTGTTTACGCAGTCTGAAGCATACGTGGCCACGCTCGCTGAGGCGTCTCGCTTTGGTGCTTCGTGGGGAGGGGGATCGTGGGTTCGAGACCCATCATGGGCATGGGTGTTATATGTTTGTGTAAAGGAACAGTAAAACCAGTAATCATACAGTACATATAGGGGGGGGGATGTAAACAGGGGATACAAAAAAAAAAAAAAAGAAGCATACGCGGTACTAGTTCACCATACTGTGTGCCTCGGTCTGAAGCTGAGACCAAACGACTCGATTTGTACAGAACCTTCTTTAAGCCATTTTCTAACCCACAATAACACGTATTTGTGGAGTGAGCGTTGGGTCTATAGAAATGTCTCCGGCATTCCAGCTGAACAACTAACTGTAACTAGATTTTTTACTTTCTCTACACGTAGGTACTATGTAAGTATATAGTGTATAGAGAAGGTATTGTATTGTAACCAAAAACTTAATACCGAGGTTTCATCGGAAATACATGGTTTGGGACCCCCTGAAACAAAAAACAAAAAAAACAAAATAAAAGAAGAAGAAGAACAATTTCCGCGTGTGTCTGTCTGTGTGTCTGTGGGCAGCATGGCTCAAAGACGAAAAGACCAAACTTGATATTTATGCTCAGTATTCTCCAAGGGTGCAACTCGAAGATTTTTAAGAAAATTCCCATACTCTCAACTATTCTTAACATGGAAAAAATTTCGAAAATTATGGTTTACTCAAAAATGGCTCTAAGGATTTTGATTACAATCTCTTATGTTTAAGATATTTACATGGCAAATAAAATGGATATCTTGAATTTTCTGGCAATAGCCTCTGAAGACCTCTTTATTCTGAATGCAATTTTCTGAATTATGAATAACTGGTAAACTGTAAGATACACAAAAACATACTACACAAAAATGAGATTTTCTTAAAACACAGTATTTATATCATATGTGTTTTTTCGTGGATTTGACCGTTTTAGAGATATTCATTGTTATTGTTTCAGCTTTAAAGTGCTTTAAAACGTTTCTCATACAGGAAGTTGTCAACTCCCATGTCGGTTTAGCCTAGTGTATTCCCTTATTTCCCTTCTACGTGTAAGGCATGTTTCTGCTAATGTTTGTTACAAAGGTGTAGATAAAGATCAGATTTTTCTAATACTCATCTAGATACTGCTGAACTAGAAGCAGTGCACTGTAAACAAAACCATCAATTGTGTTACCAACCTAAACAAAAAAGCTAAAATCAAATCATCAGTAAACCAAGTCACCTAAAACTCTGTCAATGTGTATATTGCAACAGGATAAAATAAATAACTAAATAAATATATCTGACTAAACACACAGTGTTCCGATTGGTTTAAAGGAGTTTATTCCTTATCCTGTAGGATATTTAGCCCACAAATCTCAGATTAGAATTGTGCTTATCCCGCGTTATGGCACACATAGATGTTTTCCATTTTGGGAATAGAATTGCAAATGCGACTATTTCCACGGTAAAATTGCCGCATTGCAATGCAAATCTTCTTTGTACTGTTCACCCGCTACATCTGCAATTCGAATCTCATGTTAACGCTGATTAGCCGAGTCGATACCGAATCTATTTGCTCATTTCGGAGATTGAGACGGAATCACAGCCGCTAGTTTAATTCCATTGCAGTTGATTCATGACCTGTATGTCACGGCCTCCTCGATTAACCCCGTCATGCTCTTGTTTTGGCAATATCGCGGTTGCAGCGCTTTGCTAATACCTAGCCGGATTGTGGTCGCCCACCACGCATATACCGACCTTGGAGTAGAATTAGTTGCGGTGGCCACGTAATCTGGCATACGTACTGCAGCGTGACACCTTTCACCAAATTTGATTATAGTGATGTGCCGCATCAGCTTGGGGGTCTCATTAGGAGACAGATGACATTTTTGTCAAGCTAAGTCTCTGTTTTACAGACCCAACTACAAGAACACTAAATCCCAATCGCATTATAAACGCAGGGAGAGAAGGTATTGCACTCCACCCAAATAGTCAGAATGACATTTCAGGGAAATACATATTTTGGAAATCCCTTGAAAGTCTGATGTGTTCCAATAACTTACTGTATTAAATAAAATTAGTATGATTAAAAAAAATAAAAATAATAAAAATCAATTTAAAGGTATTATTTGTGGAATAAAGAAGTATTAGTAATTTTAATATGATTCACATTACTTTTTCTACATATGTGTAACAAATTATTGTTTCCTTGTAAGTAGAAGGAGGGAAATAAGGGAGTATACTAGGCTAAAGCGACAGTCAACTCTTTTAAAATCTGGTTACCATGTGGCTAAAATCCATTTCTTTGTATGGTCAAGAGTTTACAAAAGAAAAGTTGAAGTATTCCAAGCCCCTAAAGGCGTGACTGCGCAGACCAGTGTAAGTGTCGTGAATTGAAGTGCAGTGGAGGGCATAAACCATCCAAGATCGCGCGCAATTCATAGCTTGCAACGGGAAAACAGTGACATTTAAAAGAGCTATAATTACATCATAAGGATATCTGAGTAGGAAATAATTGCGACTACATTATGATCCTCAGCATCTTTGCACAAGGATTAGACCTTGAATGTTCTGTTAGAAATTGAATAAATTCACTCCATTGACTGAACGAAATTTCATTCGCATCTGAAGAAAAGACAAGTAAATATTGTCATTGAATAAATAATTTGTTTTTTATTTATAGCCTATCGGAGGTTGAAAAAACGGTCGTCATATATACGGTACCAGATTTTAATTGATCAAAACGCAAGGGAATGAGGTTAAACTGTCCCTGGACTAAAGTCAAGGAGGTAACAGACAACAAACTACCCCCAAACCTCGCGAATTGTTTTGATCAGCCTATCAATGATCTTTGGCATCTATTGTTTTACAGGTTTTGATTTGAATGTAATTAACTTGAACTAAAGCTAATTGCTTAAGAATTTCTATGCCAGTTGATCATCCATGAATAGGAATTTAAGAAGTTCCAATACCAAGAGGCTTTAAATCATTATGAGAGAAGGAGACGCTATCAACACATATGATTCATGAGTAAAGGAATTGAGGATGTCACTTAGTGGGGCGAAATTATGATCTTCCATCTGTTTATTTTCTCTACTTAGTACATATTACATACAGAAGATATTCCACTCCACCCAAAAATTCGATGTACAAACTTTTTTTTTAGAAAAAAGTCCGTGTGTGTCCATGCCCTGCGTCCTTATATCTGGGAACAGGATAACTCAAAAAGGAAAAGTCGGTAAAATACCAACGGTATTTAAGTTTAGTATCTTCCAAAGATGCGACACATAGATTTTTAGGAACATCTCCCCATCCAAACTTTACATGGACAAAACTTCGAAAAATTTAGTATTCTCAAAAATGATTTTAACGATTTTGTTTAAAATAACTGAAATTAAATATATTTGCATGAGAAATTATGTGTTCTTCAATTTTTTGGGAATAGCCTATGAAGTCCTCTTCATTCTGGATGACTTTTATATAATGCTAAACAGTAAGAGATACACTAAAACTTACTACAGAAGAAAATTAGATCTCGTTAAAACAAACAATTTAAGGGATCCTTTTTTTTTTTTTTTTTTTTTTTCGTGGAGTGGACCATTTCCAAGATATTCCTTACTATTGGCTTTAGTGTTAAAATAATTAAACTTTCCTCTTACGGGAATTTATCAATTTCTGGCAGTGGGAAAAAAATTACTCACACAGAAAACAGCTATTAAAAGATTTGATTCTCGTTTTAGCCTAGTGCACTCTCTTATTTCCCTTCTGCTTAGCAGAGAGCAAGTAATACGACTATTCTTTTTGATAATGTTTAACGCTAGCTTCACGCTACGGCACCGCAGGCGATGACATTGATGATACATGGAATGAAGAAGGAGCAGCGGTGGAATATGATGGTAGGGGAAACCGGAAAACCCGGAGAAAACCCGCCCCTGCGCCGCTATGTCCACAAATCTTACGACCATTTCTGCTAATATCTGTTTTGATTCGAATGAAGCAATAGAATAATAAGCTTTTTAAGAATAGTTTGTTACAGAGATGTAGAAAAAGTCATGTGGACATTTAAAAGTCATGGAACACATCATATTTTTAATTGCAAGTGAAGCTTTGTGTATTAGGCTCAGATCAAATTAAAAGTGAAAGCAAACTTCACTGTATTGATTTCTGTGTTTTTATTAATTTTGCATTAGGATTTTTTAAATTAAGATACTATTTTGGTGACAATCAAATTATCCTCTCAGGTCCTGAAGAAGGTTCATAAAAACTGTACGTGGACTACTAGAGTCAAGAAATTAAACTTTTATAATATTCACAGCTAAACGGATGGTTTTTAAAGGGACATACCCAACTAAAACAAAAATAAAATTAGTTGGAGGTGTAACTATTCAAGTTGATACATTTAATTATTTACGAAGTTTAATTTCATTTGACAAAGAACATGGTTTAGTACATAAATTAGCTTAATTTCAATATATGTGCAGCACTATCCACAAAACTTTGAGAAGCAAAGCAAGAATAGAAACCGTTTCAGATTTTACAAAATTCCAGGTGTTCCACTTCTAACATATGCAAATGATGATCGGGCCCTAATAGAACAAAGAAAAAAAAAACAAATCCCGGAAATAGCACTTTTAAGACAAATACTAGGCTATAACAGATAAATGAAAAAAAAAAACGTCTGATGTGCTTCATTCACATAACGTTCTCTACATCTCTATTAAAAATTATTGTTAGAAGCTTATTTTCTATCTACATCATGGTAATCGAGATAAACATTAGCAGAAATGGTCGTATTGCTTTCTTCCTTATAAGTAGGAGGGAAACAATCTAATGTCTTCTATTCACAAAATGTCCTCTAGTTTTCGGCAAACAAACCTTTTATTCAAAACATTAACCTGCTACCTACAACATGTTAATCAAAATAAATATAGGCAGAATTAGACTTATTACTAGCTTCCATGTATATAAAAGTGAAATAAGAAGATGCACAGACTAAAGTGATAGTCTCGTTCTTTAAAAGTCGGTCACTATGAGAAACAATTGAAATTCCAATCTTTTACTTGCCAGGACTAAACAAACGAGAAACGGAAGAAAGATGTCTTCCCGTTTGAGAAAAGTTTAAGTGGCTAAAATTGAAACTAATAATCCGAAATATCTGGAAAACGGTTAACTCTACAAAAAAAAGTATATAACATAATTGTGTGTTTTGGAGAGATCTACATTTTTTGTGTTGTGTTTTTTTATATCTCTTACGGTTTGCCGGTTATTCAGAAGTCACCCAGAGTGAAGAGATCTTCAAAGGCTATTCCCGGAAAATTCAAGATATACATTTCATTTGTCATAAAAATATCTTAAACATAAACTATTTTAATCAAAATCGTTAGAGTATTATTATTTTTTATAACTCTCTTGACTTTCACACAGATTCCTGTACAGGAAGTTCATATTCTTCCAGACGATCCCACTATCCATCACCATGCAAATCCAGAAATTGCAGAAGTTCAAACCTGGGCTTCTTCAGTACTTTCATCTTGCGAAAATACACATCATGAATATACACCTTTTCAATACCTTTTGCAATTGAATCTCGGAGAAGCTTATTTACAACTTATTTCAAATCGCTAGAAACAATATCTCCGCCATCTTGTTTGAATTGATCATACTTGTGTATGCTGCGCATAGCATGTTTTCCTTTGTGACAGCTGGTCTTAGGTTTTGAAGCTAATTCAGAATATACTGTAGCCTTCCCATTCACGTTTGCCTCAAAGAGCGTCTTTCATTTCTTTACCATTGATCATGGTGAGATCCAAACCATGGAAATGGTAAGGACATTTCTGCCTTGAACATCCTCAGCAATAAGGCGGACTTTATGGAATGAACACTCATCAACTGAAGGTCAGCTAAGGAAACTTCAAAGACTCGAATTTTTAGTCCTTCTGATGCAATCTTTATTCCTTGATGTTTTCACAAGTGTTTTGCTAATCTGGCGCATGGAAGGTGCTTTACCATCATACAAATCCTTTCTTGCAAATGTGTTCATGACCTTCATTTTCGCACCCTTCTTTCAAAATGCCTTTATTTTTACCCACAGTCAAATTATCACACTTGTTTTAACCGAAAGGATTATTTGCACTGGTTCATGAGTATATTTCTAGCCGTCGAGAGCTAATGTTACCTCATTACAAAGTGAGTAAGTAAACCCTTTCTACAGGAAGTACCTCACTAAAAACAAAGTAATTTCAAGAAAATGAAGACTAAAGGGAGCAAACCGTGAGGAAATGATGGAGAGGACGAGGCAGGAAACATTGTAGGGCGCAGAACGGGTGAAGCACAAATAGAACCAAATTAACTGGCAGTGCTGAACACTTCGACATGCTGAGTTCGTGAGCGAGAAGTTGTTATAGAAAATCATTTAGCGTAAGCCACAAAGTGCTTTTCAGTTGAACCAGAGGAACTTTAGTATTTTGAGCCGAAACCAGAGAGTAATTTACGTGCATGGAATATTTGTAAGGGTGAACCGAAGGAATATACTGCTGATGGATAAATTAACAAGAACATTCGCTCATACCACAAGCTTACTAATAACATATAGTCATGCATTGGATGTCAACTAGAGTCAAGATTAACTGAACATTATAACGATATCTTTATTTCGTTTTTCAGAACTATAAAACACTCCTTTTAAAATTGTCTTAGTTTTTCTCAATTAACGACTATTACACTTCAAGAGTTATTAATTTTACTTTTTCCTGAGATTACCCTTAAATCTAATTTGGTTCAATTACATAACTTTCTCTAACCATTTTTTAACCAAAAAATTCTTGCAAAATCTTATTTTCCTCTCTACTTCATGCTACTGAAGATAAACATTTAGAAAATAAGCTTATTACTTAGTTCCTTATAACTAGAAGGGAAATTAGCTAAACCGTTACTCAAATCTGTTAAAAGCTGGTGGCAATGTGGTTGAAACTCGGCTCTCTTTGCATGGTCAGAAGAAAAACAAAACAAAAAGGTATGACATTTCCATTTGAGAAAATATTAAGTATTTAAATATTGAAACCAATAACATAGAATATCTCAAAAATAGTTAACATACAACAGTTAAGTGTATATGGCATATAGTGTGTGTTTTAAAGAGATCTACATTTTTATATTGTAATTTTTTGTGTATATCTTACGGTTTACCATTTATGCAAAGTTCAGTCAGAATGAAAAGGTCTTCAGAAACTATTCCCAAAAAATCCAAGACATGCTTTTCATTTATAATGTATAAATATCTTTAATATATATACATATATACACTACGTTAATCAAAACATTTTTCCATGTAAAGCATAGTTTGGGATGGGGGGATTTTCTTAAAAATCAGCTAATCGTATCCTAGGAAGATGTTGAACTTAATAATTATCATATTTGGTATTTAACCGACTTTTCGTTTTTGAGTTATGTTGTTCACATACACAAACACACACGGACCTTTTTCTAAAATTCGGAAGTGCTCCATTCACATGACTTTCTCTACAAACTATTGTTACAAAATATTATATATTTATTAATTTCTTCTAACAATAAAAAAATGGGAAGTGAAGCAGTACACTAAGATAAAGTGACATTTAAATCTATTAAGCGCTGATTACTTGTGAAACAATTGAAATTCGATTCGATTTGTATGGCTAAGAGTAAAACAAAAGAGAGATGAAACGAAAGATTAAATTTGAAATTGAAACCAATAATAACGAATGTGTTAGAAACGGCTAACTCTTTAAAATAAATAAATAACAATAAACACATGTATATGGCATAAATCATGTATTTTAACGAGATATACATTTTTTGTGTAATATGTTTTTGCCTCACTCTTATGGTTCACCAGATATGCAAGGTCGCGCCATGGTCGAGTGTTTAGACCACTCGCCTTTCACCTAGACGGCCGGGGTTCGATCCCAAGCGACCGCATGTGAAATTTGTGGTGGACAAAGCGGCGCTGGGGCGGGTTTTCTCCGGGTACTCCGGGTTCCCCCGCCTTCGCATTCCACCGGTGCTCCATCATCATTCATATATCATCAGTGTCACCGCCTGCGATGCTATAGGTAGTTAAAGCGGGCGTTAAACACTACCAGATAAGCAAAATTCATCAAAGGAAATTGCCAGAATATTCAAGCTATAGAATTTATTTGTCATATAAATATCTTTAAGATACGACATTTTAATAAAATCGTTAGAGCCGTTTTTTGAGAAAATAAAAATTTTCGGAAAATACGCCATTTATAGGGTGGTTGGGGGTGGTGCAATTTTCTTGAGAATCTTCATGTTGCATCCTTGAAAGAGACTAAACTTAATTGCCAAGTGTGGTATTTAATCGAATTTTCGTTTTTGAGATATGCTACCCAAAGGCACACACACACACACACACACGCACACACACACATGGGGCAACATATGGACATGTTTCTAAAAATATCTTTTTTATTCAAGGGGTCTCAAAATGAGTATTTCCGGTGAATTCTCAGTATCGAATTTTTGGGTGGGGTACAATACCTTCTCTTATCTACTATTTACATTGTACACAGAGAAAGTAAGAAGGACTGCTAACTGCTTAGGATTCTTTAAATGGAATATGTGGTAATTTACATTTTGTCATTTTCTACCTTCCATGGCAAAGATAATATTAATTAAGAAACTTTCAAGTTCACAATGAAAGTCAGCAAAGGAAACACTCGTGAATTAAAACATAAAATTAAAAAGAACAGGAGCAAGAATTATGCAACTACCTTTAACTTTGTTGCAAATCCTAAAGCATAGAGGGCAGGTTTAGAAAACGAACTTAGAATTTACCAACTGAGGTGTTTCTTAGATATAATTAAACACGTATACGTTTAAGAAATGCAGGAAGTATACCGTTAAAATATGGCGTAAATATACGTTAGTTTTCTTTCACTTGGTCCTTAAAACTTTACTGTCAAGACAAACTAAAGTAAAGATATCTCTATTCAGAAACAACCGCTAACGACATGCGGCTTGTTAACCATCTCATTCAGAAAGAGATGAGCCTTTGAAGTAGTGATGCGCTCAAGCTTCAAGAATGCTAGAGAAATATTTCTTTTGGTTTCGCTAAAAAGTTTCAGTGCTTCCTGGAAGCTTGCGAGCCTACACTCTCTGAAAGAAAATAAGGATATCCTTTGGTCACATTTTCTGTGGTAAGGATGTTCATAACTATAGGTGTATCTGATAAAGCCATAACTTTGTGTAACGTGCCTACATGGCAATAGTTTTTGGTGATACAGTGAATATCTAATATGTATATCACACCCTTGTGCCTACTTTCTTATGTTAGTGCAAATATCCCAGATCTTACTGGGTTACAGTGTTTCGAAAACAATGCCCCAAAGTATCGGTCCAGGACAATGCCCTGGGGGACATCGTTTCGTAATTTCTCTACATATTTTGCCTTTAATTCCTGATACATAATTTCTCCTACGTTTGCAATAATCTTTCATAATTTCATATAAACATGTTGGATAGTTTTATCACGCAATCTCATAAAAAGTCGGACACAAAAGATTAAAAAGAGCTCCAAAGATATCAACAAGGTTACCTTAACATATTTGCTCTTGACTATTGACTTTTAAGGATTAGGTCTCTATCAACCATCCACCTCTTTTCGCCTGCGGGGTTAAAACAATTAAAACTCCACCTCTTACAGGTCTATTCACATCTCTGTTTCCAATTAGATAATAATTAACTATTATTTCTTTTTCTTTGGTAATATATTTTCTATGGCTCAGTCAATATAGTGCTTCTATTTCGTTCTTATTTCATCATTAATTGCGAGCTGTGTTGACCTCCTCTTTAGAATGCCGTATTAATTGGTGTATAAGTTTTCGGTTCAAACTTATCCATAGGTTTCCCTTTTTTAAAACAGTATAACTTTAATCTCCTTTCAACAATAGGAAAATTTTCCTATTATTCTTCCTACTAAACAGTAATTTAGAAGTCTATGTAAAATGGTGTTTCCTTTTCTAGTTGTATATGAACTTCATTGAACTTCCTTTAATCCAGAGTCTTTTTATTTTTTCAGATTATAAATTATTATTAGCCTCTATGATATCGAATGATATATAACTCTTCTATTCATATATATATATATGAATGAATGAAACAATATACATATATATTGTTTCATTTATGGGGGTAGTTTGATAAGTCTGGTAAGTTTCCATGAACAAATGGAACGTTTTTGTTGCGGCTTCATGGTTAGTAAGTTTATTATTCAAAGGATCACATAAAAATATCAACCATCTACAGCGTACAGTTCATTATTGACGCTGTCTGAATTGTTCAATATGCAAACTGCGATTGAACATTGAGTAAATCGGGTTTCAAGTTATTTTTAAGCATTTCCATTTGAACGGTTGGACGGAAAACGGAATTGGACGAAGTCCACGGGGACTCAATATCAATACAGCGAGTGCATAATATCCAGGCTCTAGTCGCCCTCCGTGGTGTAATGGTTACCATGCTATACCCAAGGTTGCGGGTTCAAACCCGGCGGAGGACGATGGATTTTTTCGGGCGTAAAAATCCTTGGCATGGCTTCCTTCGGAAGGGAAGTAAAGCTGTGGGTCCCGTGTCGTAGATTTACGGCACGTAAAAGAACCTCAAGCCTGATAAGAGAGGCCTCTGAGCAAAATTAAGCGATGTTTCACGCCTAATATAGAATGGGACGCTGAGATCCAAAGCAATTAAAGAACGTCCATAAATAACAGGCCATTTCATTTTCCATTTTATCCAGGCTCTAAAGAACCTGTGTTTACTTACATACTTACATATACATACTTTACCAAATGGTCGTTGAAATATGGTAAAATAACCAACAGTCTGCATAAAAAAGATTCCTAAGAACAGTAAAAATCTGATGTACTTCATTCACCCACTTTCTCTGTCTACTTTTCAACAACTTATTCTTCGCTCATTCTTCTCTCTGCTTCACGCTAATTGAGATAACAATTACTGGAATTGGTTTTATTACTATCAGTAGAGTAAGATTTTGTCTATTTCTTATTGTTTACTAGTTATGCAGACAGTTTCAGACGCCATTCCTAGAAAATTCAAGATATACATTTTATATGTAAATATCTTTAAAATAGAGAATTTAACTCAAAAGTGTTTGAGCCAGTTTTGAGAAAATGTTTTTGGGTAGGGGCATTGTCGTGTTCTTGAAAGATGCTGAACTTAAAAACCAAGTTTCGTATATGACGGACTTTCCGTTTTTAAGTTATGTTATTTACACGGACACACACACATACAAACATGGAACTTTTTTTAAAAATTTGGGGTTGGGGACCCTAAAACGTGTACTTTCACTGAAATCAAGGTATCACATTTCTAGATGGAACACAATACCTTCTATACCTATGTACTATGCACCAAGTAGAGAAAGTAAAAATTATAGAAATTTCCAAATGAAAAAGCGAGGTAGTGTTAGAAATGTATTTTTCTAAAAAAAAAAAAAAAAAAAAAAACAACAACAAAAAAATTATTGAAGAGTATTAAAATTCTTAAAGATGTCCCTAATATACTTGGAGAAATATTACATACTTACCATTCAATTTATCTATTTATTTGTGCTGCAAATAAAACTGATGGAATTACACGTCAAATGCAACATAAAATAGCATCCGCAAAAGAAAGGTATCGTTCAAAGGTGAAATGAAATGAAATAGTGTTTTATTTATGGACGCTCTTTAACTGCTGTGACTCTCAGTGTCCCATTCTATACTGGGCGTAAAAGACTGCTTAATTTATCTCAGAGACCTCTCTATCAGGCTTAAGGTTTTTTTACGTGCCGTAAATCTACGACACGGGATCAACGGCTTTACTTCCCTTCCAAAGAAATCCATGCTAAGGATTTTTACGCTGCACTGGAAAAAAATCCATCGTCCTCCACCGGGTTTGAACCCGCGACCTTGGGTGTTAAATTTTGAGAGGATTATTAATATTTATATTGGTGAATTTAATTTTAATTATTTTTGTGACAAAACACAGTAAACTATGCAAATGAATGATTACAACATGTTGATACAATGTCCAAAGAGAGCAACCCCAAGAAAACTGTTCTTTTACAGGCCTAAGAGAGGAAGACATCCGCTAAGGAAACCTTGGTCAGTCACAGTTTGAAGCCGGAACAGGCAGCATTTACCTCATCTCTGGAGTACAGAAGAATATATTAGTGTTTGCATCCTGTACCTCATTTCGAATCTCGTAAACACTTTGCAGTTTGAATTACAGCACCTGCCCACGTCTCTCGGGGCCGTGAAATGCTCAATGGAGCAATGTTCTGAAGAAGATAAAAACATTCAAGTGCATAACAAATTTCAGATCACGTGGCAAGCTGGATGAAATACAGATCGCAATTTGGTGTGCAGCGGGAAGGGAGTGGTGCGGAAAATGGGAGGCGTGGGGCCCATTTTCTAACGCGACGTCGAGGGCAAGGTCTATCTGTTATCCCAGTGTACTCTACCTCTCCGCTTTATCGGGTCGACAAGGGAGAAATTAACAGACCGTGCTCATGTTGCTAGGGGGCAGAGATCTTCAGCTATAGTTTATTTCTTACGATACTCCCAAGTGAGGGTAACTGCGATTATTTCTTAAGTTTCTGTAGAGAGATGCAAGGGAGGGTTCCTTCACTGATATGATTTAGGATATTCTCATCTAATGGATTTTGTGCTTGCGTTTGGAGTGTTTGTGTAAAGTTCTTATTGGATTTTCTTTTTCAATCATTATCTCATGTTAAATGTAAAATATTGTTCCGGCATTCCTCGTAGCGAGTCAGGTGTTTCGTCTGGAACGGTATTTGGGAGGTTGTGAGATAGGTTCCTCTCTGGCCCATGTGCTTTTCAGGGCTCATCTAGGTGAATCCTGTATTCCCCGAACTCCCTGACCCATAATTTCATCTTCATTTCATCCATCCGGGTTGTGTCGACGAGGACTGCGGCAGAGGCTCCATTTCGTGGAGCTGACTGCGCTATGGAAATACAGTTTTTTTTTTTTTTTTTTTACATTTCCCCCCGTAGGTTTTACTGATTACTAGTTTACTGGTTTTACTGTTTCTTTTACAAACATATACACATTGCACAAACATATAACATCCATGCCCAAGGTGGGACTCGAACCCACGAAGCACCAAAGCGAGACGCTTTAGCGAGCGTGGCCATGGGGACCGGCGCTTTCGGCAGCGGGATGCAGCTAGTTGTTGCTTGTGAACTCAGGTGGTCTCCGCGGGCTCCTGATGCGTCAAGATGAACTGCTTGCGGCTCTCTCCCTGCCCGAATATCGGACATCCTCTGAAACAAAGACCTTGGAAGTATAATTCATAGACTCACCGCTAGCCCTAGTGTTGCTGTCGCTAATTGAAACCTCTCGCGCTTCGGCAGCTGGAGGGCAAATGTGTTTTTTGCGGTATGTTCAGTACGTTTAAAATGCTTTTAAAGTGAGGTGGTTTATTGGTGTTAGGGTTTAATAATTAACATGGTGCACTTTTATGCTGCATAATTACACCAACCACCGGGAAATGCTTTCGAGACCACTTTCCATCGATAAGAATACATTGTAACATTTGTGATTTGTGTTCCAAATTCATTCCGATTTATTCTTATGGGTTTCCTCGGTCACTAAGTGAATGATAATTTATTTTAGGTTTCCAATACATAAACTAGAATTATTGAGTAAGTCCATAGCTGCTCTGAGACGTAACAAATTTGTGCCATCGAAATATCACAGACTATACTCAATGCATTTGGGTAAAAATGTTTTCATTAAAATAAAGGCAAGATGATGCTAAACCCTGACACAGTTCCTTCAATACTTAGTTTCCTTTCTCATCTGACAAAGGTAATGAGAACGCTAATTGCATTATTATAACTAGGTTTCATTAGCATTAGAACGCAGTGCTAAAATATTACATTCAGTATTAAAATTTGTCCTAAATTTAAAAAAAATATTACCCGAAATGTCGATTAAGTTAATTTTTCAAATTTGTATTCGATTCTAATTTTAGATTTGTTAACAATTATTTCAGGAAGCACAAATCATACTCTTCTGTGGTGCACATATTAATATACCTATCTTGTCTATCCAACTCAAATATATCACAAATACTGATAGAATATGTTTACTTAACGACTTGAATATAATTTACTGAAGAGGACACAGGTACGTAATTTTATTTTATTTTATTTTTATACTGTACATATCGTCTCTGAAAATCCAGTATAGTATGTTATTTTTCTGCTAAATAATTTTATTTATTTGTTTGTTTCTATTTATTTTTAAGTAATATAGTAAATAAATAATAATAAAATATTACCACTTTTACCTCCTATAACAACTGTTTAAATTGTTGAGAGATTCATTAAAACCTGTATTCTCGATTAACTTAACACCCATTCAGTATCGCATTCATGTTTCCCGGCTCTTGTCGGTGAGGAATAAGAATAACTTCATCAACCTAGAATCGAACCCAGCATGTTTTGCATTTTAATTCAGTATTTTGACCACTTTATTGACCACTTAACAAGCCCTCTTTATAATTCTTGTTGAGGACTTTGTGCATTTAAGTAAAAAGCAGAGAACATATATGGAATCATTGAGAAGAAACAGCGAAAACAGAGTTAAAGCTGAATTATGCTCTCTGCGATGTTTACATCCCATTTGTAAAACACTTAAATGCAGGTATGCGATATTCAAGTTCAATGATAGTATTTACTTTTGTTTTGTTAAGTTGCGAGATGAGATTCCGTCTAGTCAATGAAGTGATTTTATTCAACTCCCAATAGGACATTCAAGGTCTAATCCCTGTGCATAGATGCTGATGATCATAAAGAACTGGTTGTTGCAATTATTTCCTACTCCTGACATAATTATAGCTGTTTTAAGTTTCATTGTTTTCCCATTACAACCAATGTGTTGCGCGCGACCTTGGGGGCATTTTGCTCTCCAGTTTAGTAGGTTTTGTCTTGCAGTTTATCAGTTATAAAAATCATATATACAGGTCATTCAGAATGAAGAGGACTATTCCCAGAAAATTCAAAATATACTTTTCGTTTGTATTGAAAATATCTTAAACATATGCTACTCTAATAAAATTGTTAGAGCTATTTTTGAGAATTTCATAATTTTCGAAAAAGGTTCCATGTAAAGGGTAATTGGGTGTGGTGCGATTTTCTTGACATTTTTCGTGGCCGCGCCGTGGCCGAGTGGTTAGACCACTCGCCTCTCACCTAGAAGGCCGGGGTTCGATCCCAAGCGACCGCATGTGAGATTTGTGGTGGACAAAGCGGCGCTGGGGCGGGTTTTCTCCGGGTTCTCCGGTTTCCACTGGTGCTCCATTATCATTCATGTATCATCAGTATCCCGCCTGCGGTGTCATTAGTAGTTAAAGCGGGCATTAAACACTACAAAAATAAAATTGACATTTTTCGAGTCGCATCCTTGGAAGATAACAAACTTAAATACCTGGGTTGGTATTTATCCGACTTTTCGTTTTTGAGCAATGCTGCACAAACACAGACACACTCACACACACAAACATTTTTCTAAAAATACTTCTTTTGTTTTCAGGGTGTCTCAAAACACATTTCCGGTGAAATCTTGATATACACTTTTTAGGTGTAATACAATACCTTATCTAATCACTATGTATATAGTACGAGTAGAGAAAGTAATAGTCACAGTAAAATTGTCGAAATGACTCGTAACAAATAGTTCATTTTATCCATTATTTTTTAAACTTAATTCATTATATATATGTTATTCCCAGTTGAGAAATTCTAGAATTTCAATTGGTTTCCTTGATTTAGCCAGTTAAATATACGGTTGAAACGGTGGCCCAATCAGGAGGAACCTATTTTAGATACTTCAGATACTTCGCATCCTTGGAGGATACTAAACATAAATACGAAGTTTGGTGTTTTACCGACTTTTCGTTTATGAATTATCGTGTTTACAGACACACACAGGGATCTTTCTCCCAAAACATTTTTTTTGGATGCAAGGGGATCCTAAAAGAATTTTCCCGAAGAAATTGCGGTATCAAATTTTTGTGTGGAATGCAATACCTTATATATCTACTATGTACGTTGTACATACGTGTTAGAGAAAGTAAAAATCACTCCACGGGACCATTTTTACGTATTCATATGTCAGGTGGTGTCTGTGACGTCACACAGTGGTCATAAAGTTGGTACATCTCTACTTAGTAGCCCGTTAATAAACATGTGAGTAAGCTTATGAACTTTGGTAACCATGGTGGTCTTGCAAGTTTTGCGTGAGCGTAATTAACACAGATGGCTGATCAGGTTCCGATTATCATCGAGCAGAGATTAGTGACAGCGGTTCGACTTCATGAAAATCTCATTCTGATGACCTCACAGTGCATAGGAATTTATTAAGTAACAGGCATCGTGCACCGGATAGCATGTTTCATGGACGTGATCCAGGATTATTCCGCTAATCATAGTGAAACATAACTGTGCTGGATAGGTAGAGTCAGACTGAAAAATTCAAAGCCATAGCCGGGATTTGAACTACAGATCTCCCGACCTCTAGCCACTGAGCTACCATGGCAACATGCCGGCATAGCATTGAACTTCTCAACTGACTCGCATGTTTCCCGATAAACCCACAAGGGGATCTCAAATTATGTAGAGATGGCGATTTACAATGTTGTAAGTGCTTAAGTCCCAGCTATTATAGTCAATTGGTATTGGATTAATTGTTTTTTCACACATGCGAGTCAGTTGAGAAATTCAATGCTATGTCGACATGCTGCCATGGTAGCTCAGTGGCAAAGCAACCGGCTAGAGACCGCGAGATCCGTGGTTCAAATCCCAGCTGTGGCATTGAATTTTTCAGTCTGACTCTACTTACCCAACTCCTGCCCTACACACTACAAACAATTAATCCAGTAACTATGCTATAAAAATAACGGTCTCCAAGCTAAGTTAGCCTTCATCTGTCTGGGTAGCTCAGTTGGTTGGGCTCTGTCTTTCTAATCGGGAGTTCAAACCTGGCCCAGACCGATGTTTTTTAAGTGTGCTTAAAGCCGACAGCCTCATCCCAATAAAAATATGGCATGTAAAAGAACTCCTGCGGGACGAAATTCCCTGATACAAATGATAGCAATTACAGTGTTGTTAACAAACGAATAATTTAATTTTTTCACCCTCAGGATAAGTATGGCAGAGCCATATTTGAGTGGCAGCAATTAGTATCAAATAATAATTTTAAAATAAATTATTTTAACTTAGATCTATACTTTTTGAAGCCATATCTGCTGCTAAGAGGATGAACTTTAGAAAGCTGTTTTGAAATTATAATGAAATAGTAACATTTAAAATGCTGTCATTAAGAAATCAAACAGGCGAAATATGATGTAAGAAAATAAAATGGCATGTTATTTATGGACGGTCTTTAACTAACGTGGTTCTCGGCATCACATTCTAAATTGGGCGTGAAACCCGCTTAATTTTTCTCAGAGGTTTCTCAATCAGGTTTGAGGTTCTTTTTTGTGTCGTAAATCTACGACACGGGACCAAAGGCTTTACTTCTCTTCCGAAGGAAGCCATGCTCAGGGTTTTTACACCCGAAAAAATCCATTATCCTCCGTCAGGTTTGAACCCGCGACCTAGGGTGTATGAAGTTAGCATGGTAACTATTACACCATGGTGGGAGACATATCACGTAAGAAGTAAAATAATACTTAATAATAAAAGTTTTAGAAACGGTGAATAATTTCAGTTACCTGATAATCAATGTTTCACTTCAATATAAGAAATATAGACATACAAAATTAACTACTTCTCAAGCTCCCTGTGGAACAAACAGAGTAGTCATAAAGAAACAAAGAAACTAAGGAAAGAATCAAATCAAGGAGATGAACACAATACAAGTTTTACAAAACAATAGCAATTCCAGTCATTTGTTACGGAAATGAAAATTGGGCCGTCAGTAGACGTGATAAAGGAAAAATCTGATGTGTTCCATTCACATGACTTTTTCTTTATCTCTGTAAAAATTATTGTTAATAAGCTTATCTTTTATTTATTTCATGCTAATCGAGAAAAATTAGCAGAAATAGTCTTATTTCTTGCTTTATTGTAAGTAGAAGCGAAATAAGGGAGTACCATAGGTTAAAGTGAAAGCCCAAAGCTGGTTGCTATGTGACTGATGTTCCTTTGTTAGTATGGACAGGAGTTGACAAATTCCTGTATGAGAAAACTATTAGTTTTTCAAAGCTGAAACCAAGAGAAAGGAATGTCTGAAAAACGATCAACCTAAGGGAAAATATAGCATAAATTGTGTGTTTTAACGTGCTCTACATTTTTTTTTTCTGTTAAGTTTTTGTCCCTCTCTTACGGTTTAGTAGTTATGCAAAATTCATCCATAATAAAGTAGTCTTCAGAGGCTATTCCCAGAAAATTCAAAATATACATTTATTTGTCAGATAAATATCTTTAATATATGATATTTTAATCAAAATCATTAGAGCCATTTTTTAGAAAATCAAAATTTTCGAAAAAAATTCCATGTAAAAGGTAGTTTGGGGTGGGGGGATTTTTCTCAAAATCTTCGTGCCGCATCCCTGGAAGATACTAAATACCAATTTTGGCACTTTACCGACTTTTCGTTTTTGAGTTATCGTGTTCACAGACATACGGACACGCTGACAAACGGACACACTGACACACGGACACACACACGGACCTTTTTCCGAAAATACTTTTTTTGGATACAGGGGACCCTAAAACATATATTTCCGGTGAAATCTTGGTATCGAATGTTTTGGTGGAGTGCAGTACATTCTCTATACACTATGTACATAGTACGTATAGAAAAAGTAAAAATTGAAAGCTCAGAAATGAAATTCTTCATACCACTGGCTGAGTATAGATTGTCAGATTGGAATAGAAATTAGAAATAAGAGAGAAACTACAAATCTATCACCTAAATAAACTTCTAAATGAAAGAACTGTCTGGTATCAACACATGATGAGAATCAGATTGTATATTCTCAAGAATCTTAGTCAATGATAGCCCAAAGAGTATAGAAAGAGAGGTAACCATTTTTATTCCAAAGGCATTGCAACTGAACACTGTCTCCTTCAAAGTACCTGCCTTTGAAAGCCACACGGTACCGGAGATGGGTCTTCCACTCCTCATAGCAGTGTTAGGATTCTAAATTGGAATGGCCTTCAGCTAGTCCGTTACACCCTTTTGAATGCTGTCTAGGGCCCCAAAAGGAAGACCCTGAGGCGTGTTTCAATCTTCGAAAGGGGCAAAAGTCACAAGACTCAAGTCTGGTGAATAACACGCTGAGGAACCACAGAAATACTTATTGAAATTTACATGTAAGAAGGAGCATTGTCATGACGCAATACTTTTTACTTTCTCTACACGTACTATGTACATAGTGTATAGAGAAGGTATTGTAATGCACCCAAAAATTCGATACCGAGATTTCATCGGAAATACCTGTTTTGGGTCCCCCTGAATCAAAAAAAAAAAAAGAAGCATTTTTAGAAAAAATGTCCGTGTGTGTCTGTATGTATGTGTGTGTATCTGTAGTCAGCATAGCTCAAAAACGAAAATACCGTTGAATACCAAACTTGGTATTTAATTATGGTATCTTCCAAGGATGCGACACGAAGATTTTCAAGAAAATTCCCCCAACCCCAACTACCCTTTACATGGAACTTTTATGGAAAATGTTGATTTTCTCAAAAATGGCTCTAACGATTTTGATGAAAATATCGCATATTAAAGATATTTACCTGACAAATAAAATGTATATCTTGAATTTTCTGTGAATAGCTTCTGAAGCTTATTCTAGATGAATTGTAAGGAATTTTGCATAACTGCTAAACTGTAAGAGATGGATAAAAACTTACAACACAAAACACTTAGGGCACGTTAAAGCACACAATTTATGTTATATATTTTTTTTTCGTGGTGTTGATAGTTTTTGAGATATACCTTGCTATTGGTTTCACCATTAAAAAACGTATACTTTTCTCATACAAGAATTTATTAACTCGTGTCCATACAAACAAAGGAACTTCAGTCACATAGCAATCAGCTTCTGACTATTACTTCAATCTATGGCAGTCCCTTATTTCACTTCTACTTACAAGGGAGCAAGTAATAAGACCGTTTGTGCTAATTTTTTCTCGATTAGCAAGGAGTAAATAGAAGCATTAGCTTTTTAACAACGATTTGTTGCAGAGACGTAAAGAAAGTCATGTGAATGGCTCACAGCAGATATTTTTTCTTATTTTAGTCAAAAACATGACCCTTTTAGGGTCTATTAAGAAGACCAACGCGAAAACCCGGATTCTTGCCACAGTTTCCTCAGTTCTTGAAACCGCAGAGCTTCCACTATAAAGTTCATTTTCAATTGACTTCTATCCTTCTTAAATGCCTTAAATAGCCGAAACTTCTGAACTCTTCACAAAAAAACTATTGTTATAAACCTGTTGAAGTTTTTTGAAGTTTCCATCTGAATCTATACCTGTTCGCACTCCACTGCTCAAAACTCGTGTTATTTATTGCCAGAACGCACACGAAAAGTGGTTTTACTAAAGCGAGTGCAACAAACAATACGCTTACGTTAATACTTGCTCTACAGGTGTTCACCGACTTCCCATCCAAGTCCCGCATCATCAGTATTAATACATCGAAAAATACGCTATTAGTCTCATTACAAGCATTTTTAGAAAAACGTGTGTTTGTGTCTGTGGACAGCATACCTCAGAAATGAAGAGACCACTTGGATTCTATATTTAGCATCTTACAAGGATGCGAAACGATGCTTTTCAAGAAAAATCTCCCACACCAAACCATCCTTTATAATAACTTTTCTTTGAAAAGTACGTTTTTCTCAAAAATGACTAACGCTTTTGATTATAATACAGACATTAAATGACAAAGTAAATGTATTCCTTGAAATTTCTGGGAATAGCCTCTGAAGACCTTTTCATTCTGAATACATTTTCCATAACTGGTAAACTGTAAGAGGTAGACTTCACTCACAAAAATGTAGATCTCGCTAAAACACACAATTTATATAATACACATTTTTTGTAGAGAAAACAATTTCCGAGATATTCGTCGTTAATAGTTTCAATTTTAAATCACTTAAACGTTTCTTAAATGTGAGATCATCTTTCCTTTCATCTCTTTTTTTAACTACTGGCCGTGCAAAGCGAACCGAATTTCAATTGTTTCATATAGCGACTGGTTTTTTTAAAAACTGTGGCTATCGCTTTAGCCTAGAATTCTCTTATTTCCCTTTTACTTATGAGGAACTATTACAAACATTCTGTTAACGTTTATTTGATTTACTACGATGTACTATTATAGTAGTGGAATAATCTTTTGTTTGTAGAGAAAGCCATGTGAATGGAAGATATTAGATTTTTTTCAATACTATTGCATTTTATATAAATATTAGACATTAGAGGAACAGTGTTATAATATTGTAGAGTAAGAGGGTTAGTGTATGTAAATATATTTATTGTTTGAGGGTTAACAATTAAACATTGAAATGGTCGTTAATGACAGTTAATAGAAAAGTTGTTAGCGATGGTTTAAATAGGTTATTGAAAGAGCACACCATTTGAAACCTCTAATTACTGGCCTAGTTTAGCCCTCCCAACCGTCCACGGCAAAGGAAGGAAACTAGCTGTAGCAGTCAGCGTACGCATAGGAAACCCGTTAGCAGTTTTTGGGGAGACTCCGCACGGTGAAGGGCAGGCTGGACGCTAGGTGATACATGGTCAACGGCCATTATTGTAGGATGCCTAGGTATAGGTAATAAATTGTGTTCTTTCTTTAATCTATAATGTTATCATTTTTGTGTGTATCAGTCATTCCATCCAGTATTAACTATTCCTAACCACCAGAAATATCTCGGTATCTCTCATTCGCCAATGACGCTTATGTTACGTTCGTAGAGAATTCCGTTCCAGTTGTTGTTGTTGTATAATGTCTTTAGCCTCTCATATATTAAGGATGTTATAATATATTGTTATGCTTCCATGTCGCAGATTGCACGTATTCGTTGTCCGCGCGATGTCTAGTACACTGAGGTTTTCCATTCTAAAACTTCTTCATTACTTGCTCATGAATAATAGTAACACAGACTATAATAAACTTGAAAGTGGTGTTGAAACTGGTGTCCATCTTCATGGCGACCTGTGTGGCATTCCTTGTTGTCACGAGGATGGACGATTGTTCTCTCTAGAGTTTCAACGTTGAAAATTTAGCAGCTCCATGAATATCCACTTGCTGTAGAATGCGTCATAAACACTTATTCGTTCGATTGGTGCACCAATTTTTACTTTCTCTACAAACATGTACATACATATAGAAGATAGAAAAAGAATTGTACTCCACTCAAAATTTCGATACCGAGATTTAATCGGAAGTACGTGTGTACAGACATATCCGTGTACAGACATAATTCAAAACAAAAACATTTCTTGATCAAGACATTTCAGTATCCCGAAGGATGCGACCCGAAGGCTTTCAAGAGAATCTCCTAAGGTAAACTACCCTTTACATGGAAAAAAAAAATGGAAACATTTGATTCTATCAAAAATGCTTGTAACGATTTTAATTAAAATTACGTATAATAAATATATTAAATATATTATTATGACAAATAAAATATATGCATTGAATTTTCCCACCTTGAACTTTGAATTGCCCTTCTCGCATGTAGGACTTACACTCTCAGGTCTTTCAAGCCTGGGATCATACTCCTGTTGAAGGGCAGAGGCTCTGGATAAGAGAGAAGCCAGGGTGGGTGATCAGGCCGATATCTGGTATGAAAGCAAGGAAGTCGATGAAATGAAATGACGGTGAAATAGATGACAGGAAATGTGAATAGGGAGCAGTTGGCCGAATGGTTAAGCCACTCACTTCGATCCCAGGCGAACACATGTGGGAATTGTGGTGGACAAAGGGGCTTTCTCCAGCATACCAGGTTTTCCCACGCCGTCGCATTCCACCGATGCTCCATCTTCATTCCATGTATCATCACTGCCATCGCCTGCTGGGCCATACTAATAAAAGCGGGCGTTAAACACCATAAAAAAGGAGCAGTTGATGGAATGCATGGCGGGGGAAATCGGAGAACCTGGAGAAAACATGCCCAGACGCCGTCCAAACTACAAATCCCATATGCAGTTCCCTGGGATTGAACTTAGGTTAGAGGCGAATGATCTAATTGGACCATGGTACCGCTCCCCAGATATATTCATTTCCTTATTTATGAAAAAAAAAAATCTGATGTGTTCCATTCATGACTTCTCTACATCTCTGTAACAAATACTTGTTAATAAGCTTATTCTTCTATAACTTAATGCTAATCGAGATAAACACTAGCAGAAACGGTTTTATTACTTAGTTCCGTATCACAAGATGGGAAATAAGGGAATGCACTAGACTATACCGACAATTATATGTTTTAAAATGGGTTTCTGTAGGATTGAAATCGTTTTTGTTTTTTTGTTGTTTTTTTTTTGCGTAGCCAGGAGTTGACAAGTTCCTGTATGAGAAAAGTTTTAAGTAATTTAAAACTGAAACTAATAGCAAGGAACAACTCGAAAGCGACCAACTCCATGGAAAAAATGTATATCACTTAAATTGACTGTTTTACGTAACTCTACATTTTTTGTGTTTTAAGGTTTTGTCTATCTCTTGCGATTTACTGTTATGTAAAATTTAAAAACAATCATCCCAGAAAATTCAAGATATGCATTTTATTTGTCATGTAAATATCTTAAATATAACAAGTTGGGGGTGGGGGAGTTTTCTTGAAAATCTTTTTGTTGCATGGGAGATACTTAACTTAAATATCAATTTTGGTTTTTAACGTTTCGTTTTTGAGCTATGCTGTCCACATACATACACACACTCACACACAAACTCACACGCACGGATCTTTTTCTAAAACTGTTTTATTTTTTTAGGGGATTCCTAAAACTTTTATTTCCAGTGAAATCTAGGTATCAAATGGTTTGTCTTAGAATACCTTGTCTATACATTATGTACATAGTACGTGTAGAGAAAGTAATAAGCATGCAGCGTATTCATTGTAATCAGCATATTAGTTGATAATAAGATGTATTAAACACTGTTATTTATAAACTGAAACCGAAACAGAGCTATTGTACTGTTCCAGAAGAAGGGCTCTAATAGGATTTTGCGCTCCCTGTGCCGCCTTTCATCGCTAGTTGCGTTTCAACTATAGGCAAAGTTTACACCGTTACTATTCTGGTAAACAGAACTTTGCCGACAAACAAAGAATATCTTTCTTTAATACAACACAGGAGGAGCAGTGTTGTTGGCCGGTCGCAGGGCGTATGTTCACGTTGTTTGTTTATCCTATCCTAACCTAACCTAAAGTTTGGAGACTATAACTCAGGTGCAGAAACTGCCCCATATTTCACTGGGCCCGACATCGACAGAAGAGACTCCTAAAAAGCGTTCTGCCCGCGTACGACCAGTTTTTCGCTTGCTAATCTGAGTTTAATCCCGCTGGACTTTTGTCACGTTTAGAACAGAGTGGAACTTGGTTAGGAGGAGTGGAGAAAATACTTTAGTAACTGAAACCCAGTCTCTGTCAAAGGTTTAAGGACAGATCTCTACATCAGAATTTTCATTATTTTCTTTTTAAAAAGAAATCTGAAGATTTTTATGCTTATATCAAAATGAAATTTACATCTGCAAACTAGAATTCTTTATCTTTAAAAAATTTAGAAAATATAATACTTTTCTGTTTACAAAACTAGTTGAAATTGTACATATTTATGGAATAAAATTAATTTAAATTCGAATGAATGGAATTGGTCCAACAACTTTTATCAGTCAGGTAGATTATCCCGGAATGGTTCTTTACTTGAGGTCACTATTTGACTAAAGCATTTATGAAAGATCTTTTATTATATTCAAAACCAAATAATTTATTTCATTTTCTGTTGAAAATATAGTAATTTACTAAGCTACTTCTGCATTTGAAATTTACAGCTTTATGAAATGACTATTCTCATTAGATAATGAAGCAACATTTTTGGCCGACAATAAGATGAAAGACCTTCGTAAATGTAATTTAAAACGTGTTAGCAGCTGAAGGACCATTCAGGTAAACCTGTCCAAAAAAACAACAACAAAAAACAAAATACAAAAAAATACTTATTTTGTTCAAGTGCATCCAAATATTTTTCATGAAAAGTCCATTTTATTAAATATTATTCACAGAAAACTTAATAAAACATCCCTAGTTTTTAAGATGTGTTCTGATTTGAAAAAGAAAGGTACATTTTGACAAAAATTGGATATGAATATGTATGACATTCTTGAGATTTTACTTATATTTAAGCAGAGGAATGAAAGTTCTTATATGTTGGTCTGTTCTTAAGTTTTTGACAGAAATGATACAAGAATGTACTAGGTTTTATGAATAATATTCATTTTATATACCTTTCGTTTTATTTTATTTATCGTAGCAGAGTAGTTATTATTATTATTATTATTATCATCATTATCATTATTATAATTATCATCATAATTATTATCATTATTATTATTCAAATATTTACTCCAAGTACGTGATTTCCTGGTAAAAAATGACGGTTAAGAGGTTCCTTTAGTTTACCCGATTCTTTTATTATAGGATCCACCAGTAAGGTTTTCATATCATATATAGGAATATTGTGAAGAGAGAAAATGAGAGTTTGAGAAATCGCACGTGCTTGTGTGTCCAGAGTATCTCGAAAAGTATGCTGATATTTGTCACTTCTTTCACACACACACACATTTCCAGTCCTACGTTTATAAGAATTTTAAACTTTGGTAGTGAAAAAGTATTAAAAATCATTATAAAGTAGATTTAGGATACAGATATGCTTTAGTAGGCATAAAACATTAATTAAATAGCTTTGAACTATTAGTGAAAAATGAAGCAGGAAACAACAACGCTGATGTGTTGCATTCTCGTGACTTGTAAACTCATTATTCTTACGAAAGATTATTCTTTTATCATGCTAATCGAGATAAACATTAACAGAAATGGTCTTATTATTTTCCTACTTGTAAGTAGAAAGGAAATTAAGCGAATACACTAGCTTAAAGCCATAGTCAAAAAAGCTTTATAAGCTATCGTTTTGCGATTGCCAATAAAATGCGCTCTTTTGAATGACCAGGAGTAAAACAAAAGAAACACGGACTCTTCCTATCGTATACGCATTTTAAAATTGAGACCAATAACAAGAAATATCTTGAAAATTCTATTACCTGACGATCTATAAACTTTTTATTATTAAGGATAAATTGTATAACCTACTGAAAAAATGAATACCACATAAATTGAGTGTTTTAACTAGATTTACATTTCCTGATTTGTAAGTTTTTTTCTTTCTTACGGTTACCAGTTATATAGAAGTAACTCATATTCTGAGCCTACTTCCAGTAAATTTAATATATCTGTCTCATTTGTAAGAAAATATGTTAAATATAGGATATTTTAATAAATAACTTTATAACCGTTTAAAATTTTCGAAAGATCTTCTTATAAAGGTATTTGGGGTGGGGAATTTTCCTAAATATCTTTGTTTTTCGTCCTTGGAAAATATTTAACTTAATGCCAAATTTTGTATTTCACTGACATTTCGTTTTTGAGTTATGCAGGCTGCAGATACACACACTCACAGACACACATAACTTTTTTAAACATGCTTTTTGAAATAAAGGGGGCCTTAAAATATACATTTCCAGTGAAATATCGATATTGAATTTTTGGTGGAAACAATACCTTCTCTGTTTACTATGTACATTGTAAATACGTGTAGACAAAGTAGAAATCTCATGTGTTCCACTCACATGCCCTTTTTTCTATCCGTTCTGCAAACGAATAAAGTTATTCTCAAAACGAATTATTGTTTTATATTCACCGTGCTGTTAGAGATAAACATCAGCATAAATAGTCTTATTACGTAGTTTTTATAACTGAAGAGCATCAAGGGAATATATTAGTCTAAAGCCATAGTCAAATCTTTTAAAAGCTGTCGCTATGCGATTGTCATTGAAGGTAGATTGTCTTTCTTTGGTCAGTAGTAAAATAAAAGAGATATGAAACGTATGAAGACTTCTAGTTTGAGAAAATTATCATTAGTGTAAAACTGAACCCCGCAAAAGAAGAAATATCTCGAAAATGGTTAGCTCCACAACAAAAATGCGTAATAGTTGTTTGTTTTAACGAGATCTATAGTTTTTTGTGTAGTAAGTTTTTGTCTATCCGTTATACTTTACCAGTTATACAAAACTCTTATAGAATGAAGAGGATTTCGGAGGTTATACCCTCAAAATTTAAGCCATACATTTTATTTGTCACATAAATCTCTCTAGTATATGGTATTTTAATCAAAATTTGTAGTGTATTTTTGAGAAAATAAAATTGCTATGTTAAGAGTATTTTAGGGGGGTGGGATTTTCTTGAAAAACTTCGTGTCGAATCTATAAAAGATACTGAAGATATATGCCAACTTTAGTAATTAACAGACTTTTCGTTTTTGAGTTGTACCGCTCACAGACACACAGACACATAAATACTGACCTTTTTTCTTAAAGTACATTTTACTTTCCCTGCGAAGTACCATCATGTGCATACATAATAGATAGAGATGGTATTATATATCGCCCAAAAATTCATAGCAAGATTTCACCAGAAGTTCATATTTGAAGATGCAGGAAAAAAAAAAAAAATAGAAAAGATCCGCGCGAGAGCGCGTGTATTTCTACCTACAGAATTACAAAATATTAAGCTGAATACAAAACTTAATTTTGATTAAAACACGGTATAGTAAAGCTGAATGCTTGACAAAAATGTACATCCTAATTTTTGGGGAAGTCCTCTACATTCTAGATGAATTTCCCATAACGTGTAAACGATAAGAAATGGACAAAAAGCTTACTGCACAAAAAATGTTAATCTCATTAAACACACACAGTGTTTACCATGTGCATTTTTTAAATAATTAATTATTTCCAAGATATTCTTTATTATTGGTTTCAATTTTGCAATATTGATACGTTTCTTAAACGGGTAGTTGCCCTTCCTTTCATCTCTCTGTTGTTTTACTCCTGACCTTGCATAGAGAACGATTTTAAATCGTTTCATATATTTACGCTTTGAAAAGATGTGACTATCATTTTAGCCTAGGTTTCTTTTATTTCCCTTCTAGTTAAAAGGAAGTAAGTCATAAGACCATTTCTGTTAATGTTTATCTCATTTAGAACGGTGTAGGCAAAAGCATTATCTCTTCTAAGAATAGTTTGTTTACTGAAGAGGTTGGGAAGGTAAGTTAACGGAACTCATCAGATTTTTGTATTGAATTTTTGTTTGCCATACAATACCTTTTCTATCTACAAGTATAATGTAATAGGGAAAGTAAACATGCGTCGAAAAAATTGTGTAGTTATTCGTTTGTTAGAATGCAAAATGTACTAATGTTTATGTGAGGAAGTTTTGCTTTGTTTGCTATCATCATATTGAAAACATTTGTTTAATATACTCGTATCAAACTTTTAAATTGGTGGCTTGGATGTGGGCAACCGTGACATTTAGCCCATTTCGTTGAATGGGGATTGCGTTACTTTATTATTAAGGTACTTCTTACACCATTAACGAATAAACAGAATTTGTAAACTTTTCAGAGGATTAATAGGAAACATCTGCTAATACTTAAATCTCATTTATTGAAATATAAGTTGTTTTTTTGTCGTTGTAAGGAATATCATTCGGTTTTAAGATGTAAAGTGAAGCCGAGAATAACAAAAAATCTATATTATAGTAATTCCAATAAGATACAGGGATTCATTAAATCATTATTTGAGATTAAGCCGAATAGTAGTGTGTGATTACGCCAAACTGCCGACATTTCCATACGTGTGTGAACGGCCAGCTTTGGTAGTCATAGTTTATACAAGGGTCGGCTGATAAGTCCCGGGTCTCTCAATCAAAACAACATTAAAAAAAAAGAAGTTGCTTTATTTCTCAACATAATCTCCAGAAAGGCTAATACATTTGTTATATCGGTGTTCTAGTTTAATTAAACCATCTCTGTAGTGCGATTTATCAAGGTTCTCAAAATAGCTGTTTACCGCATCAATGATGTTCTCGTTGCTGTGAAATCTTCTTTCTGCAAGACACTTTTTGGTGTTTGGGAACAGGTGGTAGTCACTAGGTGCTGGATCTGGTGAATAGATTGGGTGTTCAAGCAATTCCTACTTTAATTAGCCCATTTTTCCCATTGCAATATCTGAACGATGGTCCGGAGCATTGATGTGATGAAACAAGCTTTTCTTTGTGCTAAAAGAGGATTTTTTCTTTTCACCTCCTCACTTAAACATTGCAGTAAGTTTACTTAGTAGTCACCAATGATACTTTTACCATTTTTAAAGTAATCAAAAAAAATAATTTCCTCTGCATCCCAGAAAACACTCGTCATAACCTTGTTAGGTCACAAAATTACTTTGCCTTTTTTGGAGTTGGTTCACCTGGCACAATCCACTGTTTTGACTGTGATTTACATTCTGGAGTGTAGTAATGTATCCAAGTTTCATCCATGGTAATAAGCCGTCTCAAAAATTCAATGCGATTTTTACAGCAGAACTCCACATTCTTAACAGAAACAGTTTTTCTTTAAAACTTTTGATCAGGTGTCAAAAAGCGCAGCACCCGTCTTGCATAGATCTTTTGAAAACCCAAAACATTATCTAGATAAAATATTACCTGCACGTTCTTTTGATATGTTTACAACCTCGGTTGTCTCAAACAGCTTTAATCTGCGGTCTTCAAGTACTAAACGATGAATTTTTTCAATGATCTCTGGATTTGTCACTTCTACAGGGTGTCCAGAGTGAGGCTCATCACTAGTGCTTGTAGTCCCATTTTAAACTTTACAACTCACCTTTTAATCATTGCATATGAAGGAGCAGGGTCTTTCAATGTACTGTCCATTTCCTTCTTGATTTCTTTAGTGTTAAGCCTTTCAAATGGAAGTATTTAATCAGTGCTCATTTTTTCAAATCCTCCATTTTTGTCAAAACTCTAAAGATGTCTTATTTAAAATGCTGTAATTTGAAAACTAAACAAGCTATTGGCCTGTAACTATGGGTACAAGTTAGTCTACAGTTAAATTATACGATACTACCGTCTAACTGACCTAGTGGTGCGGGACTTATCAGCCAACCCTAGTAGCTGCCATGCATTGTTACACTGCACTGAGTGGATATGTGTGCCGTAGGCGAGTTCTTTGAAATCGAATTGTTGCACCAACACTTGCGGTGGTCTACACGTGCGAATGCTTCTGGAAATTCAATTTTAACTGGGAATGTATAGCGTCAGCAGTTGAGTTCAGTTTTGACCGAAAATTCGTAGCGTGCAGTAGCAGTTGCCACAGCGAATGGTGGAACTGTTGCGGAAGCATCAAATAAATCCACTTATTTGTAAGCAGATTTTTCAATTGTAATCAGTGGAAGAAATAAAGAGTTGTTTGAGTAATAGAGAGAAAATTTGTTACAATGCATGTAAATCTCTTTCCTGTTTTTGATAAGTAGAATTCATACTGATCAATATTCAGTGAAGTATAAACGCGTCCTGGTTCATGAATTATCCAAGTTCTGAAATATGTAATTTGATTTATTGAAAAACTATAGAAAACAATTCACAACGGAAGGTCTTTCAGGAATAAATTGTTTAATTGTCTTACCATTCTAAAATTGCCTAGGTAATACTAATTTAAATTAATTAGAATTTTATTAGGTTGAAATGAATTAGAATATTGTTTAGTTATTTATTATCAAATTGTTACTTAATTTTTATAAGCTGGTATAATATCAACTCATTACATTTTACTCTTTCTCGCAAGATTCCTTTATCTCTAATGTATGAGAGGTTTATTTAGTTTAAACATATTATTATTGAGGATAAATTTGGTAGTGCTATTCCATTGTGAGTCTAGTCATGGCAGTTGCAAAACGTTGAAAGCCGTTAGGCCAGCCGGTAGGTTTGAACGTTGTACGCCAAGTTGGGCGACCAATACTTTAGCTACAGTTCTCCATTCCGCACAGTTTAGGGATACTTCTTTAGCGGACTCAAGAGGGAAGACTTGTGTCGACAGAGCTTTCACATCAGCGTCCATTAGTACATGATATAATTACTGAATCTTGGTAATGATAATAAATCGTTAAGTAGTGGAATATTTGTAATGTAGCTAGGTTTAGTACCACCTTCCATTAGTATACATACATTATCATTGGAGTTTCGGTATCAGCTATGGTACCACTCGCAAGCTAAGTGAGATGCGCTTCCCCGTGTTTGTGTGCATTAGAAAGGTAACATACTTTGTTGTTGTTGGGGTCGCAAAACTATGCCATAGCAAGCACAAAATGTCACTGGGTTCAGAAAAATTAAATAACACCAAGTGACGTTCGAGTGCACAGCTTTATTCCATCTCTGATTTATAATTACTAGAGACGATCATTTCATGCAGTATAAAATCCCAAAATATGCATACATTCATGCTTTATCAAACTATGAACCATGAACTACCAAGCAAAAATACATTAAAATATGTAATTTCATTTTTGTTCCTGTTGTATTCGAATGTGAAACAGAAGCAATAGTCGACAGTTTGTTTACTTTAATTTTTAGTTGTTTAGGTAGGGTTAACAAAAAGTGCTCAGAATGAAAGTATTTGAAATTATTAAAATTTAAATATTATTTTATAGAATATTTAAAAATATTTAAACCTATATTCTGAAACTTTAAGCTGAATTTGAGAATTATATTTTATCTGAAATTATAATTGGTTTTACGTGTACTTAAATGCGATTGAAAATGGGTATAATTTAATTAATTATTTCAAGAAATGTTGCAATATTTTATAAAAACAACTAATATAGAAAATATTTGGAAACAAAATGGCAGTGTTTAGTGCAAGAGTTACAGGAACTCGACATCTTTATCGATCTAATAAATTCAATTCCTTTAATCTACTGTGCAAAGATCATTACACTTCTGTAAGCTTTAATTGGAGCATATTAGAACCACATTAACAAACAAACAAACACAATAAATAAACCCATTAATCATTTACAAGGCTCACACACTAAAAAAACCGTTTAGTGAATTATTAACATTTTAGAAAAATTTAAAATGCTATTTACTACTCCCCTGAAATTGGACTTAACGTGCAGGTTTGAAATTTGTTCCCAGTATAAACGTCAATTTTTCTGTTCAGAATTGCAATTAAAGATCGATTTGACATGAAATAATGTGCTTTTGATCTACTTTAGAGAGTTTTCTTTAGTCTGTATATTTCCAATCAATCCAATTCACCCCTCATTTTTTAGGGAGTTAATTATTTTCTATATATTCCTTGTTATTATTTGAATTTACAATATTTAGACTTTGTAATAGGAGGTCGTTGTTCACTTTTTTCATCCTGGTCATGCAGAGAGAACGAAATTACAGTTGCATCACTTAGCGATACTTAAAAGAGTGGACTATCGATTTAATTTAACATATTCCCTTGTGACTGCAAGGAACTAACTAATAAGTCAATTTCTGTTAATGTTTATCCCGCTAATATTTGATTAGCACGAAGTAGATGGAATAATAATCTCTTTCAGGAGTAGTTTGTGGAGGCTATCTAAATGGATCTTATCTGACTTTTTATCAAGAAAATGGGAAGACATCGTTACTATAGCGTATTTATCTTCATAGACCATAACATTAATTGCATCTATTGTTCTTTCTTTTTTTATGACTTTAACTTCTACGACGTGTTGCTCTTTTCATTGGCCAAAACCTGAGTCCCTGATGCTTGTTACATACGTTTCAGTAGCTTCCTTTCACGAGAACGAAGACGTGGGCTTGTGTATGTATGGAGCAATTGAAACGTGCATAATGCCGCAGTGTGGTGGAACCTTTCTTGAATTAATGAACGTACATCTTGCAACTCGCTGAAGTTAATAAGCGGACGTACAGCCAGGAAGAACACGCAAAAGAAAAAAGTTGAATGTAAAATTAATGTAAAGGTCTCTGCTGCTATGTTTAGAAGGGAAAGAAGGTCTCCTTCATTTAATGAGTACAACTCGCTCTTACCTCAATAGGTGGCGTTACCAGTGGAAATATTATGTTTTTAGGTGTTTGAATGATACTGCAGTCTAGGGTACTGACATCGCTTTAATCAGGGAATTAATGTAGGTAAAGTAGGTACAGTTTAAAACCTGTGATGCGAACTTTCATATAATAGTCTTACAATTTCCCTATCCATCATCAATAGAGTCCGTCAAAACAAGCATGTTCTTTTTAAGAGAACACAGACGTGCTTTATTTTTGACGACTTGGAAACAAAATTCTACTTTTAGATTTTTATGCAAACAATCTGATGTATTCTATTCACATTCTCTAGTCGTTCCAAGAAGAAACAAACCTTACAAAAGGTTATTGTTTTATCTACATCATGCTAATAGTGATAAACATTAGCAGAACTGGTCTTCTTTGTAAGTAGAAGGGAAATAAGGGAATACACTAGGTTAAAACGATAGTCACTTTTCAAAGTCACACTGATTGCGCTACTCGTAATGCATCCAGTGAATTCTCTCAGATCAAAGCACATATATTATATTGAGTATAAAATATAAAACTTTCCTTAAAATGACCACTAGGATTCAGCGGTTCTCAAAATCTGTATTTCCAGTGACATCTCGATATCGAATTTTTGGGTGGAATACAATACCTGCTGTACAACTATGTACGTTGTACATGCTGCTCCCCGTAGGGGGGAAGATCCGACTTCTTCAGTTGCCCCGGTGCGAGCGCTGCGGACCCATGATACTTCTAACGTTATTAAAAATAGTCGGGCTGAATACCTAGTCCCTCCCGGAAGGGATTGGGTTAGACTCGACGTGGCAGTGGCCCGATACCCGTTAGAGATTGGGTATTCTGGGTGGTAAAGCCTGCCGGGGTTGTGAGATGCCTTAAGTCCTCCGGTACTAACCTGGTTAGTAGTTAGTAGACCCAAGATAGTAAATTTTTTCATAGTGTTTAACGCCCGCCTTTACTATTGTTGCACCGCAGGCGATAGCACTGATTATACATGGAATGAAGATGGAGCACCGGTAGAATGTGATAATGGGGAAACCGGAGCACGTAAAGAAAACCCGCTCCTGCGCACTTTGTCCACCACAAACTCCACGTGCAGTCGCTTGGGATCTTACCTGGTGAGAGGCGAATGGTCTAATCACTCGGTCACGGCACAGCCGCCAAACTGAGGTATTTATGTAATATATAGTATTTCCAAAATATTCCTTGTTACTTGTTTTAGTTTTAAAATACTTTAACTTTTTTCTTAGCTTTGGAAATAGAATGTCAATGTTAATTCCAGTGCGACATCTTGTAAAATATTTGATTGCTGCTTTAAACTGGCGTAATTCCATATTCCCTTCTACCTATAACGATTCCGATAAACTGTACCTTGATCTGTTGATTACGAGTAGAATGAAGCAGATAAAGGACATATGAGTGGAACACGTGCTTTTTTAAATAATAAACGAGGTGCAATAAATAAAAATTCCTTGCTACTCCTCTACTCTGACTATTGTAAAGAGGAGATAGATATATAAGTCGATACAGCGAACGTTTCTGAAAATTAAGGTTATGTGTGACCTGGTTTTGTGTATCCTAAACAGGCGGCTTCCGTTCTAGCAGGAAAACGGAACGCCACTTCATTGGAAGCTAAATGCTTGGGAAACGAGTGCACATTCTTTTCCTTGACGTACTAGGCACAAACGATCCGGCTTGTTTACTGCAAACCAAGCTCTCAAATTGGAGTTGGTGGTTTCTGAGCGTCGTATTTCGTCCCGCGTAATTGAGATTTGAAGCACTTCCGGCTTAGGAAACATCTGAGCAAGCGAGCGCTCTAGAAGCTGTTTTTGTGGAGAGTACGTGTTTTCGGAGATTATCAGCTCTGTCTTCCACAAGGAAAGGGTTAGTTTGCGGAAACTTTTAATCATAATGTTGAAAAACTACAGAGCTGTGGTAACAAATAACTAAAGCAGGTTAAAGTTTCGTTCAGCCTTATTCACGGAGACACAACTTTTTATAAGCGTTTTAAACAAGCGCTTTTCGTTTGTTCGATCAACACGAAGTTCCTTTGTCTTCTCTTATTTTCTGCTCTCGTACCCCGGTCTACGTGTCTGCTCGCAATGAGCACCTAGATGGTCCGGGTTTAATCCCAGGCGCCCGCATTGGGGAAGTGACGTGAAGTGAACGAAGTGACGTCTGGGCGGGTTTTCGCCGGGTCCTCCGGTTTCCACTTCCTCACGCTCATACTGGCTACTGGCCGACCACTCGTTCCAAGTTCTCCATTCTGTGGTTTCGTACCGTTAGCTTCTAACCCCCTTCGCATCCACCTTTAAGTCCTAGGGGAGCGTCAGTCCTAAATACTGGAATGGTAAGTCGACTACGAAAAAAGCAAGATTTTAGAATAAGGTCAGTGACGACCAACTGTTCCCAAACTTTAAAAATTTACTTGGGGGACGAAGATTTCATAGCAACGAAGAGGTCACTGATGCGGTCAACAGCTATTTTAAGGACCTTGATAAATCGCACTACAGGGATGGTTTAATTAAATTGGAGCACCGATATGACAATGTTTTGGACTTTCTGGAGATTATGTTAAGAAATAAAGCAAACATTTTTTTTAAATGCTGTTTTCATTGAGAGGCCTGGGACTTATTAGCCGACCCTTGTATATACCGTAGCAAAGGTTCACGTAGATAGAATTACTTTCCTAGGAATAGTTTGTATGACACTAATAAACGGTAAAGGGTAAAGAAATTCATAAAAAATATATTTTTATAGCAGAAATAGGTTTTGTATAATTTTCCGCTAAAGTTTCATCAGAATTACAGTTTTATGGTGCACCACAGAGGCTTCGTTTGGACGTGTGGCCATATTATGAGGAGTTCCTTGCTCTCCCCTACAGTTCATTTGTATCCTCCCTCCACCTGCGCTTCTTTTCTTGTGTCGGCCAATCAGTTGGCGCAAAGTTTTTGCACAGAAGTTGGTACGTTGTGAGACCACATGTTTTTTGTTTTTGTTTTGTTTTTTTGTTATGGCACATGTTAACGCTGTTATGGCAAAATGACCGATACTCCAGCAAACACAATCTTCATCATTTCTAAGAACTCTTATGGAGAACTGAGACGGCGATTTATAGACAGGTTCTATTCTGTTAGTACACCTCCTGAGAAACGATTAATCTTTCGTATATATTATGAGAAACTAATTGTTTCTACAGGGAAAGAACTTGTGATATCGGAGAAATCTTCCGAAGAAACCGCAAAGAAAAGTCTTAGAAATCTTGCAAAGGAATCAGAAAGTTTGCAATCCACGGCTTCAAAAGTCACTACACTTAAAAGCTAAAACTCTGTAAGATAGTTAATTTATAGTTCAGGAATTGAAACCCCATGCTAATGTGAGTAGAGTTAATTTCTGCAGTTGGGTGCTGGATTATGCTAATGAGCGCCCTATTTAATCCTATTCAATTTATTTTACTACTGAAACATTTTAGTGTTAATGCAATTCAGTAATAATGCATTTATGAGGGCTGTCCCAGGAGTATCCGACCTAATTTTGGGAAAAAAACATATTTATTTCTCTACATAGTGTCCTTTCAGCTCGATACACTTTTCCCAGCGATGTTCAATAGCTTTGACACCTCTTCATTGTTGGCAAATCATCTACCACCTAGGCATTTCTTCCAGTTTGAAAACCGAAAATAATCAGAGGGGCTAAATCTAGCGAATAGGGTGCATGCGCAAGCAATTCGAACTTTAACTCATTGATTTTGGCCATAGCGATAATGGACGTGTGAAGTGGCGCATGTCTTGATGAAACAAAACCTTCTTTTTGCTAAATGCGACCGTTTTTGCTCGGTTTCATCACTCAAACGCTGTAAGAAGTTCGCATAATATTTGTCATTGATTAATTTTCCTTTTTTGGGACAATCAGTGAAAATTATTCCGCGTACGTCCCAGAAAACTGACGCCATGACCTTGCCTACAGATGGAACTGTCTTCACTTACTTTGGAGCTGATTCTCCCCTTCCAATCCACTGTTTTGATTGTTCTTTCGTCTCACGTGTGAAATGAACCCAGGTTGCATGATCGTAATGAATCGACGCAAAAACTCAGCTTTATTGCAGCGAAACATTGCCAAACACTCGAATGAAACATCCTCACGCCGCTGTTTTTGTTCTATTATGAGCAAACGTGGCACCCACCTTGTATATTCAAATTTTCAGTTAGTATGCGATGCACAGTACTTTTTGAAATGTCTGCAATGTAAGCTAGCTCGCAAAATTTCAGTCGGCGGTCAGCCAATACCATTTTGTGTATTTTCTTTACAATTTCTGGACTGATAAGCTCATTTTGTCGACCGCTGCGATGTTCGTTTTGGCAGCTCATACGGCCGCGCTTAAACTCTGCTGCTTCCCCTAAAGTAGAATCTAGCTTAGCTTTAATTTTCAAATGAAAGGTATTATATCACATAACGATGACAGTTTTATCCATGTTTACGATTTCACTGTGAGCATTCACTTACGATTGCTGCCAAACAAATGCTAAACATGTAAAATAATCGAATTTCAAGCTTAAGCTTTCTAAGATTGGCATTTTTTTTACCATTGTTATTGTTGTTTGAAACAACAACCACTATCTATACGTCAGGTCGGGTACTTCTGGTATAGCCACTGAATGTATGAATGGTGTGAGGCAACAACAGAATATGATTTCTAGTGAAGATATGCGGTTCTTCTAGTTATACTTTGCATGATAAAGCTAAGCGCTTGAATTTAAGGGGCTATGAATATACGACTCCGCGGCATATTGGGAATTTTCTGGAATTCCCAATAGCCCGGACATGTGACAAACAATGAACCTGTACATCTGACAACGTCGTAGGGAGATACGTGTCGCACACGAATAAATATTGACCTGGATCACACTGCATTGTGTTTGGGGACCCCATTAGATAACAACGTTTGCAGTTTGCAACGATTCAGAGCGAGGCATAACATTTCAATTACAAAGCTTTAGAATACAGGCAACACCTACGTATTACTTCATACGAAAATGGCAATACATTTTATCAGACAATTTTAGAGCTGATAACAGAAAATTACATATACTCCCTTTTACAGACAATTAGTCAGTGATAATCGACGAGCAGAGCCTACAAGGAGTCATTTTCGAGTTAGAAAGAGTTGTGCTGAATATAACCTATAAATAACTCTAAGCAAAACTAAAGTAATTCTGAACCATGGAAAGAATCCAATAAGAACCAAAATATAGTAAATAAAGTTTAATAGAATAAACAATTTAATATTGAGGAGTTTCTTAGACACTGACTGGACTAAAGATATTGACTGATATTGTTTCAACATATTTGTGCTACTATTAAAAGAACATCAGCAAACAAAACACATAGAGAATCTCTCCTTATATTCTATAGAGTTTTAGCTCCTTTTGTTGTATGGCTCTGTCTGTTGGACTCTTACTAAAGTACAATAACAATATTGGAATCAGCAGAAGTCAGGCTTCTACGGCATGTGGCAGAATATACTTTTTAGATAAGCAAACTAATGAAGGTATCCGCAGTGAGTTATAAAGAGTCAGCGTATAAGAAAAGTGGAAGAATATAGAAGTAAATAGTTTGAGCATGTCGTAGAATGAATGAAGAATCATATGATTCCAAACCATAATGAACAAAGACATAGAAGTCTAGGACGACTTGGTTAAAAATAGCCACCAGCCATACTCAGGAGCAGATCAGCTCAGAAATGGTCTAAACCCTGACAATAGATGGGAATGGCGATTTAGGATTTAGTGCGCAGGTAGAATTAATTTCTTAAGAATATTATCCAGATGATCATTTCATGCTAAACACGGCAAGAATTGCGCTTGGCTAGAATAGAAGAGAGGCATGTAAACGACAAAGGTGTGTGTAGTAAAAGGTATGTGAATGGAGAGTAAAACTCGAAAATGAATTATAATAATTTGACGACTAAACGTTGTTTACTGAAGTTTTTTCAATCTTTCAAAATTTAACCGCACTTTTTGGAAACCGTACTTCACATAGGTAGTAGGATATGAAACACTGAGTGGAACTTGAGAGTTGATCGACGCCAACCGCTGACCCAGGGAAAAATAGTAAATCCGTTTTGTAACTTTGCAAAATGGTGTTGTAAAATTTACGGTACCAGAATATGTGAGTGAGTATGCAACAGTATATTAGCCCGCTTTGTATTTTATTAGTTTAATTATTAATTTTGTTTAAGGTTTAATATAGAAAATATATCTGCTTCAATAGCCAAGACTGAACAGATTGCAGAACACAAAACCTTAGGGCGAGAAGTTGCTATTGTGCACGTCAAGGTTACTTTCTCTGTTAATGTTAGTAACACAATCGCCTTTGTGAGAACAAGATTTTAGCGCATTAGAGACATAAGTAACAGGGTACTTTTACTTTCTCTATACGCACTATGTACATAGTGTAAAAAGAAGGTATTGTAATGCACCCAAAAATTCGATACTGAGATTTCACCAGAAATACATGTTTTGGGTCCCCCTGAATCCAAAAAAAGCATTTTTAGAAAAATGTTCGTGTGTGTCTGTGTGAATGTGTATGTCTGTGGGTAGCATAGCTCAAAAACGAAAAGACCGTCAAATACCAAACTTGGTATTTAAGTTTGGTATTCTCCAAGGGTGCGACACGAAGCTTTTCAAGAAAATTCCCCCACCCCAAACTAGCCTTTACGTGGAACATTTTTCGAAAATGTTCAGTTTCTAAAAAATGTCTCTAACGATTTTAATTAAAATATCATACATTAAAGATATGAGACCGTCCATTAGCTTCTCTATAAAAACTATTATTAGTTACTAATTATTTAGCACTGTATAATTAAAGATTACAAATGCTTATTAACTTATGTATTTAACAGAGTAAATTCAGCTGGAGCACAAATAGAAAGCTGACGCCAAGATAGGAGAATGGTGTGGGAAGCGCTTTGTTAGAAAGATTTCTTTTGTCCAGTCACGTACGACCGGCTCATGCCGGAGGTAAAGCTTAAAATTCGGAAGAAAGTAATTTTCCATTGTACAACACGTATCACGTGAGTGTTGTGGTGCACCCTGGGTTGAGAAAACTGAATTTTGGGTAATATTTACGGCAATTGCGCGGCCTTTCTGTCCAATCAGAAAGAAGCCGCCCTGACAGTATTTTTAGTATATAAAGAGCCCAAGAAGGCACATCGGGGCTGTCTGTCGCTGTCTGTTAATTGTATAGCGCTGTATGACGCTGTCATGTTGACTATTGTTTGATCTTGTAATACTGTCATGCTGTCGGTTGTCAGGCTGAACGCCACTTCTTCACACAAAGATAAGCAAGGTAACTTGTAACGAAACTTAGTAGTTTTTAGCGCTCTAAATGTAAAGTCAGTGACGTGTATTAAATTATATTGTGTATAGCAGAATCAAGGAAGAAGTAAATATCATTACGTGTGATTAACCAAGTATTAAAGTTCCTAACAACTGTTTAAGTTAGCAGAATTGTAAATCAAAGTGCTTATCTGGCATCTCCTAGTAAAAAAAATAAACTATGGAAAGTTACGCACGACTTCATTATTATAAGATCACTCCCTGAACTACCCCAATTAGCTGCACCACCCCGAGAGAGTAGACTGGGTAACGCCGAGACAAATTCAGAGATAGTGGATTTACATTAACAGGTACGTGGATCTACTTAGGTTGTGGAGTGAGTCTTGCCAACGTCACCAATCTGGTCTCGAAGCCGAGAACGCAGCATCTGGTGCTTTGAATGTGGTGATCAGGAGAATACGACACAACAATAAGGCCACCGTATATAGCACCCGACGTATAAGACCACCGCAGATATTTACCTGACAAATAAAATGTTTATCTTGAATTTCATGGGAATAGCCTCCGAAGACTATTTTATTCTGGATGAATTTTGCATAACTGGTAAACCGTAAGAGATGGACAAAATATTAGCACACAAAAATGTTGAGCACATTAAAAGACACAATTTATGTCATATACATTTTTTTCGTGGAGTTGATAGCTTTTGAGGTAATCCTTGTTTTTGGTTTCAGCTTTGAAAAACTTATACTTTTCTCATACAGAAATTGGTCAACTTCTGTCCACAGAAACAAAGGAACTTTAGTCACATAGCAACCAGCTTTTGACTATCTCTTTAACCTATGGCACTCCCTTATTTCGCTTCTACTTATAAGGAGGCAAGTAATAAGATTATTTCTGCTAATTTTTTCTCGATTAGCATGATGTAAATAGAAGCATAAGCTTTTTAACAATAATTTGTTGCAGGGCTGTAGAGAAAGTCATGTGAATGGAACACATCAGATTTTTTAGAGAAAGATCTCTCCCCTAAAAGCAGCTCGGGACCGACTCCGAGGTAGACAAAAGAATTGGGACATATTGGCGCACAACGTGACAGCGACAAGTATGTTTTGTAGCCAGGAGCCAGGAGCCAGGAGCCAGGAGCAGGAACTAGTCGCCCGAGTGTACTCGGGCGGGGGCAAATCACCACGGTACCTATCCGCTTTTCTTGCGGATTTACCCGTGTGATATAGTAGATGTAGTCTTATGCAAGCGTTTTTGTCAATGTCAAAGTAGTTGGGCAGGGTGTTCCCTCTGTGCAGCCGGCGCGGGCTGGCTTACCTATCTGAGTGGCCACCCACCCAGAGTGGGACCAGGCCCGATGCTGCTTACCTTGGCCAGCCGCTTGCGGGCTGTCAAGGAAAGCAGTGCCGACTAGCGGGGAGACATGAAGGGATATAGGTACGGGGTGGGGGAAGCCAGTGTTGCAGATCTGGTCGGGGTACGACTGGATGGTCACCCGTCCGAGTCGTGACCATGCCCGATGCTGCTTAACTTGGCGGGTAGAACAATAAAGGGAGAGGCGGCCGGAAAACTACCATCCCAAGGCGTCCTTGGGAAGGCGGTAGCTTACGCGTCTCCTTGGTAGCGTGTGGTCGTAAAGACCGAGAGTGTTCACCTGGGGATTTGGGTGGGGAGCAAGTTTAGTGTATATTGTGCGAGCTCTTTCTCGCACAACGTCCACTATGTAAGGGATTCCGGAGTGGGAATGGAGAATGTGGGACGGGAATCTGCGGTCTGTGCCGTATATCATCCTCAATGCCCTGTTCTGCACGGCCTGCAGCCTGCGGATGGTGGAACGAGCCACCGAACCCCAGACCTCACAGCCGTACAGCATCAGGGGCGGGATGACTGCGCGGTACAGCCGTAGTTTTAGGTGTGTAGGCATGGTGGAGCGGAAGATGGGAAACAGCTGCCGCAGGGCAGCGTGTCCCAAGCCGACCTTCTCCCTGACATGTGGAGTGAAAGTAAGGCCGCGGTCGAGGAGGACTCCGAGGTATTTGGCGGAGCGGACCCAGGGGATCCGCCTCCGCCGCAGCCTCAGCGACCTCTCCGGTCGCCAGCCACGGACTTTGGCCAGCAGTAGAGCTGAGCTCTTCTGCGGGCTGATGGCCATCCGCCACTGTTCACTCCATCTGCCTATGGCCTGGAGCTGTCTCTGTAGCGGGGGGAAGCAATATCGGGCGTTCTTGTTACGCGCCATTATGAGGACATCGTCGGCATACTGGCACGTAACAGTACTGGGTTCTGTGGGGAAGTCGGACATGTAGGCAGCAAAGAGTAACGGCGACAGCACGCTGCCTTCCGGCACTCCCGCCGCTATGGGTCTGACTGTGGAATGCCTCCCCTCCACCCTCACCCTGAAAGTGCGGTCCCGAAGGAAGCTACTAAGCAGGTGAAGGTAGGGGGGAGGAATTTCTGCGTTCTTGAGCTTGTACAAGAGTCCCTGATGCCACGTGGTGGCGAAGGCCTTTTCCACGTCCAAGAGCACCGCGACTGTTTTGAAGTTGTCCTGGAAGCCCAGGGCAGCCTTCTCAGCCAGTCGCAGCAACTGCAGGGTTGTGGAATGTCCAGTGCGGAAACCAAACTGATGATCCGGGAGTAGGAGTCTCTCTTCGAAGAGAGGGGTGAGGCGAGGTAGGAGTAACCGCTCGAATACTTTCGAGACGATCGGAAGTAAGCTAATAGATCTGTAGCTTGACGGGAAGACCGGGTCCTTGCCGGGTTTCAAAATGCATATCACCCGCGCCTCCTTCCAACACTTTGGAAAGTGACGTAGGTGCAGGCATGCATTGTAAATCCGCGTCAGGTGGATTACGGCCTTTCTGGGTAGGTGCTGGAGCATAGGCGCCGTTACGCCGTCATGTCCAGGGGCTTTGTTAGGTTTTAGGTGGTTGAGTTGGGAAGCCACCTCTTTCGGGGTGACTAACGGAATGCGGATCTCCTCATGGGGCGGCGGGGGCTCCTCATAGAGGTAGTCTACCGTCGCTTCCACGAGCTCAGTGAAGTCCTCATCCTGGGGGTCTTCACGGGGTTCGAATTGGGACTCCAGATAGTCTGCGAAATCCGTGGCTTTGTCCTGGGGCTCAAAAGAGAGTCTCCCACGGGAGCCATGGATGGGATGCTGAAACTGACTTTTGTCTTTCCTGAGGGATCGGATGATCCTCCAGGGTTGTTTCTCTTCCAGGTTTATATGTGCCATTGTGTGTTCCCAGGCCGCTTTGCGGTGCGCGCGAAGCAGGCGCCTTGCCAGGGATTTTAACCGCTGGTACACTGCTTGGATCCTGGGATGGCGGAAGCGCTGCCATAGCTTCCGTACGGTTGCCTTGGCTTTTAGCAGCTGCCGGAGTTCATTCGGTATGGTTCTCGGGTTAGGTTTGTTTGATGGGATGCGGTAGGTATGCGCGCGTACCACATTCAGGAGTTGGCGGGAGAAGGCCGTGGCTGCCGCTTCCAGCGCTTCGATGGAATCGATGCGCGGTCGCGGGTCCACGGTTTGGTTTAGGTCTAGGACGGCTGCGTCCCAGTCGATCTCATTTATCCAGTCTGGTGTTACCAGAGCTGATACGGTCTCGGTTGTATCCACCACGACAGGGTCATGGTCGGAGTCCAACTCGTTGACCGCCGAGAGGTCTAGATGAAATGGTGTGTTCTTGGTGATTATGATGTCAAGAACATCCGGTCTGCCGCGAGCCGGATGACACGTAGGTCCTCTCGGTCCGTGCGCGACGAGGGCGGGGTTGCCGCTGATGAGGCGGTAGAGCCCGCGGCCTCGGGGGTTGTTGGTGCGGCTGTGCCAGAGGGCATGTTTCGCGTTGAGATCTCCTGCGATGCATACCACTGGGTGAAGGTTGAGTAGGGTGGTGTAGTCCGCTTCATGGAAGCGGTGGTTTGGTGGGTCATATGCAGCTATCAGCAGCGCGTCTAGCCCGGCAACGGCAAGCCGGATTGCACAGGCCTCCACGTGCTGTAGTGCTGGGAGTTGGACAGGAGTATGGGTTATGTGGTTCTTAATGAAGATAGCTGTACCGCCACCCTGTCGGCCGACCCGATCGGACCGATGGGTGACGTAACTAGGCAGCGAGAAGTCAGTAACAGCATCCAGATGGGTTTCGCAAACCATCAGAATGTCAATTCCGTACGATTGTGCAAACTCAATGACGCCTGGGCGTTGCCCCCGGATGCCGTTCGCGTTCCAGTACGCGAGTCGCAATGGTCTCCGAACGAATCTAGAGACCATTACTTAGCGGAACCCGGGTACAACTGCTCCAAGGTTTGGAGGAACAGGGTGTGTTTCTGGAGGGGGGAGAGTCTGGGGTTGCTGTACTGCAACTTGAAATTGCGCAGTACAGGTAGGACCTTACTTAGGAGGTCACCGAACCACAGGGCTAGGTCCTGAAGTTCATCCAGGTCCGCCTGTGGGATGGCCGCTGTAAAGGCCGAGGAAGCCGCTGTGGTGGTAGGTGCAGCAGGAGCCTCTGCTACTGGAGTAGGTACTGTGGCGGCCGCTACTGGAGCTTCCGCCACTGGTAGCTGCTGGGGTGCTGGGGGCGTGGCCTCGGGTCTCACAGAGGTGGGAGCCTCTGTTTGGCCCGTCTGGCCAGCCGCCCGACGGTTCTTCTTTCCTCTCCTCCTGGACTTCTTTTTTGGAGAAGTCCGGCGTGGGCCCTCTGTCGAGGGCGTCGGGGCGGCTTCCTCCGTTGAAGTAGGCGGACCAGGTTGGGGCGTTGGGGTCTCCGTCAAGGACGGAGCTGGCACGGTCTCTGCAGTGACTGCGGGGCTGGGAGTTGCTGCTGCCTCAGCGGCGCGCAGTGTTCCCTCAGCGCGGTTCAGTGCCGAGGAGAAGGACACCCCAGGGCGCACTTTAGCTGGCTCCTGGGGGCCTCCACGGCGGCTCTCAACAAGGCGCTTCCGCACCTTACATCCTTTATACGAGCCCACGTGCGCCTCACCACAGTTCACACAGTGGCGAGCTTCATGGGGCTTTGTGCAGTCCCTCAGTATATGGGCTTCACCGCACCGCAGGCATGCGAGCTTGCGCTCGCACACACTGCTAGAGTGGTGTGTGCGAGCGCAAGCGTATGAATGTTCTTTCTTATACTAACCGGAGTAAGGAAAAGTGGAGGGATGGTTGTGACTCCTCCCATAGCCATGACGTCATGGCTTCCTCTTCAGGTGAAACATGATTGACAAAGGAGTTTCCTGAATTGTAAGGAGCTGATTAGAGTTGGAACTTGGAAGGTATCGAGGACGTGCATACGACGAACGAAGTGGATAAAACAATTCTTTTCTTTAAATCATATTCAAAACTAGCTTCCAATCCTGATATAAATATTGTTAAAACGGAAATTACTAATAAAATATTTAATAATAATCTAGGAAAAGCCTTACCACATCGAATTAATAAATAAACTCCTGCTGTAGGAAAAATCCTGTTTATTTTTTCAGTAGTATTTTTCTTTGTATTATTCTTTTGAATGTGTTATCACAGAAGCCTCGCACCTGCCTTATGACCTCCAGTAAGAATTATCCCTTAGAATGCTCTTTAATTTCCAAAAGATCATGATTCATGACTGTTAGACATAGTCAACGCCAAAAGCTCCGGCCATAGGTTCTTTCAAACTGAGATTATTGTAGAATGTAGCAGTATGGACAGATATCTTTCCTCTAGTTTGCTAAGTATACGAAAATTAAGGACGCAGAAATATATTTATATACATTATTCAGGTTTTCATATAGGTCCGTTCGCAAATTCTTGTTGCTTGTATTCACAGTTAGAATTAAATATTAAAAGTCTACAATATTGCAAGTACCTCACGTTAGTCGCGTATTTAAAATTTGAAGTAACATTTTATAACGTTATTCAATATTTATGCTCAGTCCAATATCCATGGCACAGTTTCATATTATTCATTCTCCTATAACAGTAAAATATTGAGCTTAAGGTGAAGCTCATAGGGTTTATTACTGCATATATATTAACTGATATAAATTCTTTATTCAGATTTTATACTTGCAATTTATTATTATAATTATTGTTGTTTATATTAAAGAGAAGTTAATTTGAAAAAAACTTTAATTTCTTTCTTTGAAATCCAGTGGTCTCAATCATTTTAATTACAACTTTAAATTGTTTGTAACCATTCTTCAATTCTTCGTGGGAAATAGCGGACGCCATTGCACAATAATAATAATAATAATAATAGTAATAATAATAATATTAATAATAATAGAAATTAAAATATTATTTATTGTTTGCTCAAGACTTTTGAGGCAGTAAAAGGAGGGGATAGTGAAGTCAGGGGGCTGCATGGCAGCTCACTCGACCCACGTAACCGACGTGGGTACAGGCAACCGATTTCTCACCTTTGCTCTTTGCTGACTCAAAAATTCTGAACGAAGAATACGAAGCATAAATTTGTATAATATCAGCAGATTTACTCTTTTTTTTTTTTAAGAAATATAATTCATAATGACCCTTTATGTTACTTAATAACAAGTACAGTAAAATTTAATACATCTTGAATGTACGCATGAGATTTTGGTATTTTGCTTTATTCTGCACGTTTAGTACACATAATATAAGCATTGAATCATTTGAGAAGGATAGAATGAAAATGGAGGGAGAGATAGATGCGAATAAACCTTTTACAGAACTTCATTGTAAGCAGAATGGAATGAAAGTGCAAACATTCGTAAGAAACCGCGTTGGTGACAGTTATGGTTTTACACTTCACTTAAAAAGGACTGTAAGGTTTTACAGGAATGGGACGCAATGAATCTCCCAATATGTCATTTAACATACTGCAGTTGTAACAGACTTACGGTTTGCTTCCAGACATTATAAAGATTCTTTCATCTCCTTTCTTTTAGAACAAGTGCAGACATTTTTCCTTCGCTACCGCCATCTGCTCTCCAATTATTTGCCGTCCTCTTCATCTTATAATGCGGTATTTTCTTTTTATTTCAACGTTTTCTCATAATGAAATTCGTCTTTTTTATATTCCCACGCTCTCAGTTTGTTCCTTGGTGTATTTTTTCAGTTTCTTTTAGATGTTCTGGAAAATCGCTGGAAGTTTTTATACTGCTGATATATTTTACTTCCTTGTGGTTTTTCTTAATCTCTTTTCAATACTAGCGGTTCATAGAACGATGTAACTACAAAAGGATGGAAAATAACGGTTTTTATCGTAGGAAATGAAGGAGAAATTTTCTTCAAACATTTGTTCTAATGGCAATGGTCTCTCTACACCAATAAAGGGTATGTTAGACACCATGATTTGTTACCGACGCATTACTTTGTAGGGCAATGGCAGAAATTTATGATTTTAACGTGAACATTTGCATGAAAGTTAAATGTGCCAGTAAAGACGCCGCCATTTATATAATGGACACTGAGAAAGTTAATACACTATCTTTCGGAGATTGCTATTTAATTCAACATCCCTACAAGCTAAATCTAGTGTCTTTCAAGATTACCTCAAACTTTATACCGCATAATTATTATAATAATTGAAGTATAATAAGAAGTACTTATAGAGCAAACAGTGAGGTTTGGTTTTCTTTTCTTTTCTTTGTTTTTTTTCAGTTCACCATTAGCATGGATACAGTTGTGTTGAATACATGTTATTCTAACAGTTATTAGAATTTTTAAGTTACAAATCATGGATCTATTATTAAATGATAGAATATATTGATGCAATGCTATTATAAAAGCAAGAGGAGATTTTCTCAAGATCTGAAAAAATTTGGAGCTCTTAACAATTTAAGAGTAGGTCCATGTTCCATTCGTTCAGTTGCAACAAAATGGCCGCCACGATCTCCAGATCTAAATCCAACCAACTTTTTGTTCTTATACTTAAAGAATGACAACCGACAGCAACTGAAATATTCTGGCTCGCAAAAAAATTATAATATTCCAAGATAATAACAGAAAAATGTTGTGCATGGAATGATGTACGCACAACAAGAAAACGCAGGACTTCTCCCCAATGTTTTGTAATACGCCATTGTTTGCCCAGTATGTCCCTTTTGTTAGTGTTTTTTTTCTCTTTTTGCACTTTTTTTAGTGGCGCTAGCCAAAAAAGTTCAAATGTTGGATGCAAGATCGGACCATTTAATAAGGCAAAAAACAAATTTGCGATTTTTTACACCTTTGACCATGTTTCACAAATGGTAGACAAAGTGTTGCGACTCAACCACATTATATTCTTTTTATCTCTCTATGGAGACACTGATCAGACGCTGATCTCATGATTGTGTCGTTTACTGTGCTTGAAAGGCTTGAGAGAAAATTAAGATCGAAAACAAAAGGCTCGAAATATATCGACCGTTTTAAAAGGTTCTTCCAGAGGGTAAGTAAAAACCAAAATATCTTGAGAAATAGTGTCTGACAAATGAACAGCCGAGGAAGAAATAAGAAAGGAAAAATGAGAATAGGAAATTAGTCCCATTCAGAAGAAGAGAGAAGGAAGTGGCAGCCAATTACTATTTGCTACGGCAGACTGTAGTGGATTTACTGTAAATCAGAGTCTTCCTTAACCAGTGACAAAACCATGGAAGCTACAAAACGAAAGGAAAAACTCTCTTAACCTTAATATCGTATTTATTTTGGAGGACTAGCAGAAGAATAAAAGTTATTTTTTCCCGTTTTATTTCTGTTTTTATAGGCTGTACATTGTGCTAGAGATCAACACGAGCATTGCTCATAACGGTACAGTGTTTTTGACATTCATAACAATAAAAGTGGTTGGACTTTCAAGAGAGAGAGGGAGAATAGAAGGATAGAGAGAGAGGGAGAGAGGGAGAGAGAGGGAGAGAGAGAGGGAGGTAGAGAGGGAGGCAGAGAGAGAGAGGGAGAGAGAGAGAGGGAGGGAGAGAGAGGGGAAGGGAGTGCGAGAGAAAGATAGGTAGAGGGGGAGGGGGAAGCGAAAGAGGAAGGAGAGCGAGCAGCTGAAATATTATTTAAACATTAGAGATTCCGAAAAATTCATTACTGGTTAAAGGTTTGGAACTAGGCTCAGTATAATTTGTATCCTTCTCTCTCACGTTACAATATTTCCACAATAACTCCAGCACTCATGTACAATATACCTACAAGGGAATACAGAAGATATTGTACTCTACCCAAAAATTCGATTCCAAAACTCCATCGGAAATATATACATGGAGGCACCCTAAATAAAAAAAAATCTGATGTGTTCCACTCACATGATTTTCTCTATATCTCTGCAACAAATTATTGTTAGAAAGCTTGCGCTTCTATTTACTTCATGCTAATCGGGAAAAAGTTAGCAGAAATATTCTATATTACTGCTTCCTTGTACGTAGAAGCGAAACAAAGGAGAGCCATAGGTTAAGGTGACAGTCAAAAGCTGGTTGCTATGTGACTGAAGTTCCTTTGCTTGTATAGACAGGTGTTGAAAAATTCCTGTTTGAGAAAAGTATGCGTTTTTTTTTTTTAAAGCTGAAACCAATAACAAGGAATATTTAATAAACGATCAACTCCACGAAAAAAAAATGTATATAATATAAATTGTGTGTTTTAACGTGCTCAACATTTTTGTATGGTGAGTTTTTGTTCATCTCTTAAGGTTTAGCAGTTATGTAAAATTCCGTAAAATTCATCCTGAATAAAGTAGTCTTTAGAGGCTATGCCCAGAATATTCAAGATATACATCTTATTTATCAGGTAAACATCTTTACTATGCGATATTTTAATCAAAATCGTTTGAGCCATTTTTGAGAAAATCAAAATTTTGGAACAAAATTCCATGTAACGGGTAGTTAGGGGTGGGGGGAATTTCTTGAAAATCTTCGTGTCGCTTCCTCGCAAGATACCAAACTTAAATACCAAGTTTGGTATTCAACGGTACTTACGTTTTTGAACTATGCTATCCACAGACACACACACACGCACGTACTTCTAAAATGCTTTTTTTTCGATTCAGGGGGAACCCAAAACACATATTTCCAATGAAATCTCTGTATCGAATTTTTGGGTGGAATGCAATACCTTTTCTATACACTATGTACATAGTAGGTGCAGGGGAAAAAACATATTATAGTGTTTTAATTAAAATATTTGGAGCCATTTTTGAGAAAATCAAAATTTTCGAAAAATGTTCCATGTAAATAGAAAATTTGGTATTTAACGGTGCTTTCGTTTTTAAGCCATGCTGTCCATAGATACACTAACCTTTTTTCTAAAATTGCAGAATATGTTTAAGCTATTTTCATGGTAAACGAAATGCATATCTTGAATTTTCTTGGAGAAGCCTCGGAAGACCTCTTTATTCTTGATGACTTTTGTATGAATTGTAAGCGTAAGAGATAAACACACAATTTATATCATACATGTTTTGAACGTTAACCATTGCCGAAGTATTCTTTTTAATTGGTTTTAATTTTAAACTACTTAAACTTTTCTCAAGTGGAAAGTTAACTTTCGATTTACTGTCAGGAATGCAAAGAAAACCGAATATCAATTGCTTCACTTTGCAATTAGGTTTTAAAGGAATTGACTATCACTTTAACTTAGTGTAATCCCTTCTACTTGCAAGAAAGTAATTAATGATAAGATTTCTACTAATATTTATCTCGATTAGCTTGATATAGATAAAAGAATAATCTTTTGTAAGGAATGTTTGTTTATGGGGCAGCTAAAAAAAATCATGTAAATGGAGCACATCAGATTTTTGGATCAAATATGCTATCCTGTACAAATTTTAAACAAAAGTGAAAGAATATTTGGTGCTAAAGCTTTTATTATGCAGACGCATCGAAAGTTAAATATTTTTAAAATCTGATATGTTAAACTCACATAACATATTCTTCCTATTCTGCAAATTATTCTCAAAACGCGTATTTATTCATCTACTTCACGTTAATTCAGATAAATGTATGAATACAAGCCTTCATTACATATTTTATTACAAATACAAAGGACTATGGGAATAAACCGGACTAAAGCTATAGTCAACTCTTTTGAAAGGTGGTCGTTATGTGACGGGTTTTCCTGGGCCAGAAGAAAGATAAACAATCCATTTGTGCAAATTATAAACACTTTAAAATTAAAACTTATAACAAGGAATATTTCAGAAATGGTTAATTCCACAAAAATATATTTGGTATAAGTTGTATGTTTCAATCATATCCACATTTTTATGTACTAAATATATATCCATCTCTTTTGGTTTTCCACTTTTTCAAATGTTATTCGGAATGAAGATGGCTATTGCCAGAAACTTAAAGGTCAAGATATTTAGATTAAAACTACAGTTTGTAATCAAAATTGTAAAGTCATTTTTGAGAAATTTAACAATGTTAAACATTTTCAGTGTAAAGGGTGATTTATTTTAATGGTGGGATTTTGTTGCAAATTTTCGTGTCAAATCCTTAGAAAATACTTAACTTAAATATCAAGTTTGGTGTTTAACCGTCTTTTCTTTTTGAGTTATGTTGCCCAAAGACTCAAACACATACACACACCTACGAATTGTTTTCCAAAACTATTCTATATGGATTCAGGGGTTCTCAAAGCATTTGTTTACTGTGAAATCAAGGTATCACATTTTTGGGTGGAGTGCAGTCCTTTTCCACCAACTATACACATTGTGCATACAATCTAGGGAAAGTAAAAATAAACTTAAAATCTTGAACATTGCAATAAATGGTTACTCTAAATTGAGGTGCAGATTTTGAGCCTTTTACTTTCTGTACTGCATTTAGTAAGAAGAGAAATTATTGCATTCCATCAAAAACTTCTACGTCCATATTTCACCGGAAAATTTTAGTTCTAAAGGTCCCCTTCACACATTTTATAAAAAATACATATGGGTATTGTCTGAGTGTGTGTGTGTGTGTGTGTGTGTGTGTGTGTGTGTTCAATAAAATCTGCCCATCCTAAAGTACAGTTTACATGGAAATGCCTTCAAAAGTTTTGTTTTGTCGAACAAAGCTCCAATGACTTTGATGAGACTATATATTTAAGATATTTTCTGACAAATGAAATGCATATATTACTGTGAGTGTAAGTGAGTGCAACACTTTAGATTTTTAAATAAAAAAATCTTAAAAGGCAGAAACGCATTCTGCATGCCACTGGATAGGGGAAATAATGGATTCGGTTTTATGGGGTGAGTTTGTGTGTATCTGACAAAAAATAGCATTTTAGCGTAGGAAGAGAGAGACAGTTGAATATCTCTTGTCGGACGCAAATCAATTGTTCCGAGTTATCAAACATTTTATGCTATATGGAAATTTGCTTTTGACGAGGCGGATATTTTTCTTTATACTGCAGAAGTGAGCTGATATTTGAAAATCGGGTATTTTCCTTGTGCTCACCGTTCTCCACCAAAACTTTAACACTAAGATTTCAGTGGAAATTCACGTTTTGAGGTCACTGAAATAAAACAAAGTATTTTTAGAAAACGTTCCGTGTATGTGTATGTGTGTGTTTGTGAAGAGCTAACTCAAAAATAAAAGTTGTTTGTATACCAAATTCGGTATTCAAGCTCAGCGACCTCCAAGAATGCAAAAAAAAAAAAAAAAAAAAAAAAAAATCAAGAGAATCCGCCAACCGCAATACTCTGAACTGAAACACTAAGTTGCAAAATCTTCTACAAATAGCTTTTTTTTCTTTCTAATTTACCTATCATCTAAATAGTAACGAAAAACTGCAATAAGACTCAAAAAGTAACATCTACTCGCACCTCTCAAGTATTTGTGTGATATTTCACAAATGCCAATTTTGTAATTAATATGTATAGTTGTTTACAATTTGGTGTCAACAATCGGGTTAGGCTACGAAACACTATAACGCAATTAACCATTTACTTAATTGTTTGAATATTTTCTTTCAAATGTTGCAGATTCTCTCTAAGGTCTTCATGCAATATTTTATTAAACGTTGCAAAAGAAGACTCTTTTTATCAGCTTTTTTAGAATTCAAGTATTTGCGTTTTAAGAATTCATTACTTCCATTTGTTTATTTATTTATATTTTGTGCTGATCTGTTAAATAGTAGAAACATCCCCATACCATAGTGTAACGTCTACGGTGAGTTGCCCTACTTTAAGCTTGGACGACTTTTGATTGCCCCCCCCCCACTTCTGTCATTGGTTAAAACTCTAATATTTATTGTGACAAGAGCTCAGTTCATGTATCCGCACCTGGGTCAATCTGAGACAAGATTTACTCTAATGGCTTCAAAGGTCGCTGTTGTTGGGCTTTCCGATGTCACTAGCAGCCTTTCAGTGATAGTGTAAAGGTGAAAACAAAAGGTATTACTAAAAGCGTAGTAGCCAAGGTGAAGGCAGCAGTGACTCAAATAAACATTGCCAGTCAGATTGGAAGATGTAAAGGGACTATTTATCGAATAATACATAGCAATTTGGGTCTGGAACAGCGCTATAAAGTACGAACCTGTCTTGAAAGAGCGACGCATCAGAGAGCGCTTCACGGACGTAAACTCTGCGAGCACCACCTGACAGGGAAAAGTGGCAAAGGTTCTTTTTTTAGTTGAATCATGGGTTTATCTAGATGATACAAACAAACTTCTGACAATTTACTATCGTATAATGACCCCAAAAGAGCGCTCCAATTTCATTCGAGAGAACAAGGAAAAGTTTTCCAAGGGATTTATTGTGATTGTAGGCTACTGCTTTCTATATTGGCAGAGTTGTCAACACTGTACAAATTAATGCAGCCTCCTATAAAAGGAATGCTATGGGCTCAATTTTTGATAAAGACAATCAATGTATGGTGAACATATTCCAAATGTTCGGATCAACAAGTGCAAAGCATCTCGTTACATTTCTCGATCGTCCCAGTATTATTACCATTAGAAAGCTTTGGAAACAGGTGTCAACGTGAAACCATTTAGAAGGATCCCTGTGAAATCATCATCAGAGGTCTCGCTAGTACATTTTTACGGATTTGGTCTACAAACAGCAGTTTATTTCTTGGCACCCCACCACAATTGGGCGGCTTGGAAAGCCTGCCAGGAGGAGTGGAATAACATTTCCCTTTCTGTTCTTAGACGCAATCTTCTATAAGGAAAAACGTGTTCAGAGCTATATTAAGAACATTGAACACAATATGTGGTGGTGAATGGGTACCTTGCCATGAAAAAAACACAAGTGTAAACGTGAACTAATTTTGTGATTAGAATATACGAATCTACCAAACGAATTTTGTGAAATACAATGTAAATTTGTACAGTAGAACATTTCAAGAATTTATTGTTGCTCAGGCAGGATTATGGTTCTTGATCTCATGATATATGTAATACTGCTCAAGTATTTTGAGGGCTAAAATTAAATTGTTCTTCCACAGAATACTCCTTTTATAAGATATGATATAGCTGGAATAATTGTTTTCTTAAGACTGTTAGTGTGCAATTGACTCGCACACACACGCACACCAACGCAAAAGCGCGCACAAGCATACACACTTATTTATGATTTGTTATGACAGTTATTCCTCCAATCTAAATCCACAAACATTCTAAGGTTGTCTTCTTCTTTTTATTTTCTGTAAATAAACTGTACAATTAGGCACCATAGTTTTCCTGCCCTAAACTAGACGATAAAGCTATCACTATGATGTTTGCTATATATTTTATTATTTTATTTCGCAATATTTACTGCAAAAGCCAGAGAAATAAGAGAAAATGTTGAACATCATCCTGCAAAGCCTCTCTTGGAGGAATCAGCTGGGGGGAATCAACAAAACTTTGTGAATATAAATCACAAGAATTAAATTTTAACTGTGATTTTCTTACACAGTGGAAAAACAAAGAATAAAGTTAAACTATAATGGGGTTTTTCTTACGTAATCAGTTGGTCAGAATTTTAAGTATTATAGAAGAGAAAATCCTAAAGATTTAAACCTCCCCATAATAGTACAGACTCCTGGATAGGCCCTTCACTGCAGATACTAAGACCTTGTTTCATAAATTCTGAGCATCACTCTAATCTACGTAAGCTTGGAGTTTTGAATAAGAGAACGCTTTGAATTTGTTGAAAACAACAGGCAATCGGAAAATGTTAAGCACTTACATAGCCTTTCCAGTTTCGCCGAAAAGTTTTGTGTCTGTCGCGAAGACCAAGCACTCGAGGAGCGATTATGTGAGATTAACTTGGATGGAGTTCCTTTCCCAGAAAACTTTGTGGCATTGTTTCGTTGTTAACAGGTGGCTAAAGGGCCTTAGGGAGTAGCTGTTTTAAACCAAGTTCACACAGCTGGGAAAACCACGGTCGGTTTACCAGGAACCCTCGCTGTAAGCTCTTCGCAGGGGTTTTTTTTTATTAACTTACATATTCTCGTATTTAGTTACCGTTAATGGGCGGAACAGCGTATAAACTTTACTAGAAATCTGGCGTGGATGTAGCTGTTGTTAGTATAGTCGTTACGAGATGTAGCGAACTCTTTTCCTTTTAGTTTTATTCTGAACCAGCTAGAGCCAAGAAATCAGTTTGTCTGTCTGCATGAAATAACTCACAAAAAAACTGATAGGTTCCATTCACATGACTTTCTCCACATCTCTGCAACAAATTATTGTTAAAAAGCTTATGCTTCTATTTACTTCATGCTAATCGAGAAAAAATTAACAGAAATAGTTTTATTAATTGCTTCCTTGTAAGTAGAAGCGAAATAAGGGAGTACCATAGGTTAATGTGATAGTCAAGGGATGATTGCTATGTGACTGAAGTTCCTTTGTTTATATGGGCAACAGTTGACAAATTCCTGTATGAGAACAGTATAAGCTTTTCAAAGCTGAAACCAAAAACAAGGAATATCTCAAAAACGACCAACTCCACGTGAAAAACGTATGTTACATAAATTGCGTGACTTAACGTGCTCTACATTTTTTGTGTGGTAAGTTTTTGTGCATCTCTTACGGTTTTGTAGTTATATAAACTTCTGTAAAATTGATCCAGAATAAAGTAGTCTTCAGAGGCTATTCCCAGAAAATTCAATATATATGTTTTATTTGTCATGTAAATATTTTTAATATACGATATTTTAATAAAAATCGTTAGAGCCATTTTTAAGGAATAAAAAATTTCGAAAAAAGTTCCATGTAAAGGGTAGTTGGGGGTGAAGGGATTTTCTTGAAAAGCTCCGTGTCTCATCCTTGGAAGAAACCAAACTTAAATACCAAGTTTGGTATTTAACGGTCTTTTCGTTTTTGAGCTATGCTACCCACAGACAGACACGCACATACACAGATACACACAGACACACACACAGACGTACAGAAACACACACGGAAATTTTTCTAAAAATGCTTTTTCTGGATTCAAGGGGACCCAAAACATGTATTTCCGGTGAAATCTCGGTATCGAAGTTTTGGGTACATTACAATTACTTCTCTGTACACCATTGTACATAGTACGAGTAGAGAAAGTAAAAATGTATGATTGATCCGGTATACAGGCTGTTAATAAACTACATTGAAACAATTAAGAATTTACAGACTTGTCTAATATAAGTAATTTCAGAAAGTAAATGGCCATGGCCCAATACTAAAAATAATGCAGTGAGAATGTGTTAAACAAATTGGTTTCAAATGCAGTTAAATCAAAGTTAGAGAAATCCTGGTTTGGAATGCTTTTAAAACTGCTAAGCGAATTTAGAAATATCGATTTTCAGCAACTCGTTATTCGCGTTCTCAAGATTTACTGCCATGAAATTTCTCTCAAATCTCGAACAGATCACTTGACAATGCGAACTGTCCATGTATTAACATTCTTACGTCATTTAGCCTGCTGTAAAGGCATTTATTTAATTGATTCTGTGACTTAATGTGTAACGTCAAATGCTAATCACCTGAAGGTCATTGGTTCGTTTCATGTATTTAAGTTTTTTTTTTTTTACTTTTTAGCCCATGCGAAGAAGTGCTGCTCGGTGGAGAGATTCAAATTTGAAAAGAAATACCACTTATTTTGCGAAGTTAATGTCATAACCATTTCGACAAAAAAGTAAGATCTGCAACGTCCCTTCGTTTTTGTTGTTGTGTTCTCGAATGCTATCATTAGCCAGTGGCGAACTGGTACCTTAGAAACTTACATCGCAACTTCGATTTTTGAACAGACACACCAGAAGTCTCCTATTTCAAAATGCTTGTTTAAGACACCTTATCTCTGAAAATATTTCGCTCTATTTCGTTAATACCCTGGATAAATATTGATCCTTTGAGATTAACATTATTGCCAAATTTATACAATTTCATTACCACGTACATTGCACAATGTAGGAAAAGAAAATGCATTCCACCCAAAAGTTGGATACCAAGATTTCACTGGAAATAGTGGAGGGTTGAGTGTCCTAACTTTTGATTTTAAACAGTACAAGATATTTAAAAGCGAGAAGAGCTGCTGGTGGCAGCTAGAGGAAATCTTGACAAAAATAGGGATGGAAGACATATGCAGAAAGGAAGAAGAAAATGAAAATGGACTCTAAGTCTGTGAGAAATACGATAGAATACATAGATAAACAAGACATTTGCAGTGAACTAGAAAATAAAAAAATCTGATGTGTACCATTCACATGACTTTCTCTATATCCCTGCAAAAAATTATTCTTAGAAAGCTTATACTTCTATTTACTTTATGCTAATCAAAAAAAATTAGCAGTACTAGTCTTATTACTTGCTTCCTTGTAAGTAGAAGCGAAATAAGGGAGTACCATAGGTTAAAGTGATAGTCAAAAGCTGGTTGCTATGTCAATGAAGTTCCTTTGTTTATATGAATCGGAGTTGACAAGTTCCTGTATGAGAAAAATATGTTTTTCATAGCAGAAACAAAAAATAAGGAATGTCTCAAAAACGACAAACTCCACGACAAAAAATTATATAACATAAATTGTGTGTTTTAACGTGCTCTACATTTTTTGTGTAGTAAGTTTTTGTCCATCTCTTACGCTTTAGCAGTTATTCAAAATTCCGTAAAATTCATCCAGAATAAACTACTCTTCAGAGGCTATTCTTAGAAAATTCAAGATATACATTTTATTTGTCAGATAAATATGTTTGATATACGAAATTTTAATCAAAATCGTTAGAGCCAATTTTGAGAAAATCAAAATTTTCGAAAAAGGTTCCATGTAAAGGGTAGTTGGGGTAGGGGGATTTTTCTCAAAATCTTCGTGTCGCATCCCTGGAAGATACTAAACTTAAATTAAATATCAAGTTTCCGGTGAAATCTCGGTATCGAATATGCACATAGTGCATATAAAGAAAGTAAAAAGTAGCTTTGTTTTTACAGAAAAATGAAGAACGAAAGGTAAAGAGTGTAGTATATAGACAAATGTAATAAACAAGAGAAGGAAAGATTAGCCTGGATGAGGACATGCGCAATACTTTTGAAAGGGATAAGGGTCAATGAACCTGAACCATATATTCGATTTTTCTCAGATTTCAGGATGGTAACGTAGATAAAAGTTAAGTTGATATATGACCGTTTTGGTGTTATTCAACATGAAACTGGCTCTTCATTCCACTTAAATGGTTTTAAGGGATATTGGGACTGAATTTTTAGTTGAATATGACAAAAATTCAATCTTGTAATCTTAGGATATAAATATTCCATAGACACCTGTGAATCATTTTAGCTAGTAATTTTTTACGATTCGCCATTTTGAAAAACCAATCAAAAAGTTTAAATCACCTATATCTACCTTTTAACCCGACTTCTGCTTACTGTATGTGTGCTTTTCCTCAGTTTTACATATTTGCGCGCGAAATAATTGCTTTGCGATTCAGAATATTTATATATACATAATTCCAAGTATGTTATCTAACAGCATAAGAATGAATTTTATGCTTACTTTATTCATTGTCAAAAATTATTCTGAAAAAAGAATATTTTGAAACCAACAACTTCATAAAAATAAAACTTTATTTGTCCACAATTAATAACACGAACTAAAATCACAGCCAGGTTGCTCAGTGTTTCGTCTGAGACTGGCATTCAAAAGGTCGTGGGAACCATTCTCCGCCGCTGATCTCCCTGACCCGTGAATTATTTTGGGGATTCTCCCGGGTACTAGGCGAATGCTGGGAAGGTTTCTTCATTCCCCCAAACTTCCTGTCCCTTCAGTTCATCTCCATTTTATCCAAGCGGTCTCTTTCAGGGTTGTAAGTGTCGGCGAGGACTGCAGTGGTGGTGCCCTCTCGTGGCGGGACACCTAGGCACAGGGGCGGGTTTTCGCCGGGTTCCCCCGCCATCGCATTCCACCGGTGCTCCATCTTCATGCCATGTATCAAGTGTCATCACTTGTGGTGCCACAAGTAGTAACAGCGGGCGTTAAACACTACCAAAAATTGCGTCGGGATGGCGTTGGAAGCCGTCTGTAGACTCTGGGGAGTTAGATCAGATCTGAGGCGCGGGCTCCAAGCGCTGGTGAACAGTCTATGAATTACTAAAAATAACGGATCAAAAATGCCAATGTTAACTTCAACTTCTATTCCTACAGTCTTCGCAATATATTCTTTTATAAATTCAGTGTGTGCGTATTGTAATACACAAGTTTTGCAAACATTTATTAGTATTTCAGTATTTTATTTATTGAAATTGTAAGACATTTTTTAGCCTATGCCGGATACAAAGTCTGGGACTTTTCAATGATGAAAGAATTATCAAAATCAGTTAAGTAGTTTTTAAATTTCATTCACATATACACAAAAATTCTCTCTCTCTCTCTCTCTCTCTCTCTCTCTCTCTCTCTTAATATTAGTATGTATACATTTCGGCGTAGAAGAAGGAGCAAAAGGAAACGAGAAATACCTATATCAGCAAATAGTGACCAAATGTTAACTCTGAGGTAATTACTAGCATCCCGTCCCAGGTTAGAACATCAGGCTTTATATTCCCGAGCAATCTTATATGTTTGGAGGTTTAATAGATTTTCGTAATAGTTATGCGTGAAGCTTAGAGCCTTGTTTCGCTTCGTCTCTTCTGTTTTATTTTAAAACCATGGTAGAAGAATTCCCTTGTTGTGTGTGTGGCCTGCTTTGCAAGGCGATTGTCAATTGTTTTCTGGTTTACGAATTTACTAGCTTTAGCGCTTCCATCAAATTCAGAATGGCAAGCGTAACATTATGCAAACTATGCTATAGGGCTGCTATCCAGAGGAAGATGTGTGATTGTAGAATGAAAGCGTTGCTCATCGGTCAAACAAATTTATTTTACGAATAACTATAGTCTAGCTATTGTGGACATTGTAGAACCAACCCTAGGAAGTTGGAAGTTTATGTAGTAGTGCATTGCATCGCTGATAATGCAGCGCCAGGCGTACGAGGGTCTGCTGATAAGTCCCGGGCGTCACACAGATATGGCGTCACTTGGCCAGTTAGACGGTAGCATCGTGTAATTTAACTCTAGACTAAACTCTAGACTTTCTCAAAGACAGACACATTTTTTATGCCTCGCTTTTGTTTAGTCCTAGCGAGCAAAGGGAACCGAATTTCAATTGTTTCATTTAGCGACTGGCTTTTAAATGATCTGACTATGCTTTAGCCTAGTGTACTAGGGCCAGGTGATAAGTCCCGGGCCTCACACAGATATGGTGCCACTAGGCCATTTAGACGGTAGCATCGTAAAGTTTAACTCCAGATAGCTTGTATCCATAGTTACAGGTCGATAGCTTGTTTAGTTTTCGAAAGACAGCATTTTAAACAAGAAAACTTTAGAGTTTTAACAAAATGGAGGATTTGGAAAAACGAGCAGTGATTAAATACTTCCATTTGAAAGGCTTAACGCTTAAAGAAATCAAGGAGGAAATGGATAGTACATTGAAAGACTCTGGCAATTCATATTAAATGGTGGGTTGCAGAGTTTAAAATGGGACTACGAGCACTAGTGATAAGCCTCGCCTTGGACGCCCTGTAGAAGTGACAACTCCAGAGATCATTGAAAAAATGCATCGTTTACTATTGGAAGCCCGCAGATTAAAGTTATTTGAGATAGCAGATATTGTAAACATATCGAAAGAACGTGCAGGTAATATTTTAAGTAATGTTTTGGACTTTCAGAAGGTCTGTGCAAGATGGGTGCCGCATTTGTTGACACCTGATCAAAAGTTGCAAAGAAAAACTGTTTCTGTTAAGAATGTGGAGCTCTACTGTAAAAATCCCAGTGAATTTTTGAGACGGCTTATTACCATGGATGAAACTTGGATACATCATTACACTCCAGAAAGTAAATCACAGTCAAAACAGTGGATTGCGCTACGTGAACCAACTCCTAAAAAGGCAAAGTCAATTTTGTCAGCTAACAAGTTATGGCGAGTGTTTTCTAGGATGGATAGGGAATTATTTTTATTGATTAATTGAAAAAGGGTAAAAGTATCACCGGTAACTATTACGCAAGCTTACTGCAACGTTTGAGTGATGAAGGAAAAACACCTTGTTTAAAAAAAAAACAAAAAAAAAAAACGACAAACTCCGGCCTATCGTTCAGTCATTGCAATAGGAAACATGTGCGAATTAAAGTTTGAACCGCTTGAACATCTGCCCTATTCAACAGATCTAGCTCTCAGTGACTACCACTTGTTCCCAAACCTAAAAAAATGTCTTGGAGGACGAAGATTTCACAGCAACGAGGTCATTGATGCGGTAAACTGCTATTTTGAGGTCCTTGATAAATCGCACAACAGAGATGGTTTAATTATACAAGAACACCAACATGACAAACTTATTAGCTTTTCTGGAGATTATATTGAGAAATAAAGCAAAAACAGAATTGTTTTCATTGAGAAGCCCGGGACTTATCAGCCGGCTCTCGTATAGACATCATCTACATCAAGAGAAAGAAGAATTGGGCAGACATTATAGACCCAACTACCAGGTTTGAACAGACAACTTAAACCTGATTTAGAAAACAGATTTATTTGAGCCAACAATCCCAAATTTTGAAGAAAGTTGCCAAATTCAAAAAATATTTGTGAGTTGTCTCCTCTTTGGCTCATGGCAAACTATTACAAAAGATGTTGTTTCATGGTGGAGCTAATATAAATTACTGAAACAACAGAAGGACATACTATCACAAAAATAATATAATATATCATAGCTATTTTGAGAAACCATCTGTATGGGAAACACGTCATTTAATTATATATCATGACTAATTTTGGATTTATATCCTTATACCTAGTATTATTGTTGTCCTAATATGTACTCTTATCTTATTGTTATATCATTTTGGTTTCCAACACCATAATATTTCCATGCGGCTATTTCATGTTTTAATCTATCCTGTGTCTTTTGACAAACTCTAAATTGTACCAGGTAGTGAAGCCGCCAAAGTTATGATTTGAACTTCTTAAAGAATTGTCGTCAGTACATCTTATAATATGTTGAACCTTTACTATAATTGTAAATTGATTAAACGCAGTATAATGTTATTAATTTAAGAGTGTTTAGTTTCGATTTTATTTTTAAATTTTTATTTAGTTACACAATCAAATGGCTTGTATTCTCCCAGGAGTATGGTTACATGACCCGCACCAAAGAGTATTTAGAGCATTTATTCGTCCACTGACTGTACTTATGTGATGATGTTTTGCAAGTTGTTCCCCGCAACATCATTTTTCTCTGTGTATCAGACTTCAAATCATGGGTTACGGAAATGATCACCTGCTCTATTGGTGTAGTGTAATTTTCTAGGAACAGTTAATGATCCATACAAAGCGTAAATTTGTAATATAATATAATTAGATACTTATCAATAATACAGGTTACTAGAAAATTACAAATATATATTAATGATTAGTTCATGCTAATGTTAAACGATTATTTTAATGATGTATTATTACCTGTTTTGCATTTATAATACATATATTGTTATGGTTGCACTATTCATGACATTTTGGTCAATGCAGTTTATTTAAAATAATAGTATACTAAACAGCTTGTATATACATTTGATGTGCTTTTATTGTTCGCAGTGTAGGTGCCAATTTTTTAAATGCTTGTATTTTACATCACTTTGACAGCTTGGTCATATCGCGTTGAAACTGTTCGCAAGATACCTCGTTGACAGTATGTGATGGACAGTGGCTTTTAAGGTCTCGACCCGAACCATACTAACCTCGTTTTACACCAAGCAGATGGTGTTAGCGGACCGTCCAGCCTAGATGTTCTACCATCTGTAGTCAGATGGCAAAATGCAGATGTCCATCTCTTCACACCATACTTATTAATTAGCGGATCAAACAGATGGAGCTAGGGAGCTATCCGGTTTACTTTTCGTCATTGAAGATAGAATTCTTAATTTGCCAAAATCAGAAGTAATCCATTTCAAAAATAGATGGAGCTGATTATTTTTCATTGTTTCTTTTTACTTTCTCTATACATACTATGTACATAGTGTATAGAGAAGGTAAAAAAAAAGCATTTTTAGAAAAAGGTCCCTGTGTCTGTGAGCACGATAACTCCAAAACAAAAAGTTGGCAAAATACCAAACTTGGTATTTAAGTTTAATATTTTCCAGGGGTGCAACACGAAGATTTTGATTTAAATCACTCCACCCCAAACTACCCTTTACATGGAAAATGTTTCGAAAATTTGTTTTTCTATAACGACTTTGATTAAAATACCGTAAATTAAAGATATTTACATTAAAAATAAAATGTATATCTTGAATTTTCTGGGAATAGACTCTGAACTCTACTATATTCTGAATTAATTTTACGGAATTTTGCATAAAAGATGGACAAAGCTGGTCATACAAAAAATGTAGAGCACGTTAAAACATACAGTTTATATTATATCAATTTTTTTTTTCGTGGAGTTGATCGTTTTTGAGATATTCCTTGTTTTTGCTTTCAGCTTTGAAGAACTTATATTTTTCTTATATAGGAATTTGTCAACTCCTGTCCACACAAACAAAGGAACTTCAGTCACGTATCAACCAGCTTTTGACTATCACTTTAATCTAGGTACTCCCTTATTTCGCTTCTACTTACAAGGAAGCAAGTAATAAGACTATTTCTGCTAATGTTTTCTCGATTAACATGAAGTAAATAGAAGCATAAGCTTTTTAACAATAATTTGTTGCAGAGATGTAGTGAAAGTCATGTGAATGGAAAACATCAGATTTTTTTAATTTAAAGCTGTAGTTTGGGTAACTAAAATTATTATTATTATTATTATTATTATTATTGTTATTATTACTATTTGTAATTAATTTCACTGAACTTATTTACGTTGTTAAGGATATAATAACTCCATGGCACGACAGCTCACGGGGAACCTTGGCCTACCGCCCGGCCGCTGCGTCCCCCATCTCGGTCCACTACAGACGTCATAGATGGGGTGCAGTATTGGAGGGTGAGACGTGGTCAGCGCCTCGAGCCCCTCCCGGCCGGTTAATGCCGTCCTCACGACCTGGAGCCACTACTTCTCCATCAAGTAGCTCCTCAATTGGCCCCCCAGGGACCTCACGAGGCTGAGTGCACCCCGGTCCAGGTCTCCCAGCGGGGGAAAAATCCCCACGCCGGTACTGGGGATCGAACCCAGGTCTCCCGCTTGGTAGGCCGTTGTTAAGGATACATTTCAGTAAAGTCCTCAACAAAAATGTGTACATAATTTGCTAAGTGAAAAAATAGCAGTAGTCACATTATACGCTGTCGTTCGGTTTTTTCTCTATTCTGCTTGTCCCCCAAAACCACCAATTCAATGAATATCTTTCAATAACCCCTTCAGGGTTTCTCAAGCTGTGGTCTATTGATTTTCAGTTTCTCGTATTGGGTTAGGTTCTCATTTAGTACCACCAGATTCAGAAGTCGTTGCGCCAAAGGGAAAATAGATTAATGACAGCTAAAGAAATCCTACCAAACGTGCTCAAGGTTTACTTGGGAATTTTGTTACTTTAGCAAGAAATAACTGTGGATAAAAAGCAGCAGGATAATAATATAACATTTTAAAACTTGTTTTATGACCGATACTACTAGCAAAAGGGAATATTTCAATGAGCATTTTAATAAATTGGTGAGAATGAAGATAAATAAAATAAATAACGATTATGATTATTAGAAGCAAGTCAAAATGTATATATTATGGATTTGAAGTAGAAAGTCAGAGTAATGGTCAGGTTGTAGATATTTGGAATACACACTATGACATAATGGAAAATGGTTAAAAATAATATTTTATTACGGTAGTAAATTTTGCCGATTTTAAGAGAAATTAATTTATTTTGGTTTAGACACTAAATCTGTTAAAGTTCCAGCCAGCATTTCAGTAAGACTATGAATGTTTTTTTAACTGTCTTTACACATACTATGTACATAGAGTATTCAGAAGGTATTGCATTCCGCCCAAAATTCGATATTATTCGAGTTTTCACCGGAAATATATATTTTGGGTCCCCCTGAATCCAGAAAAAGTCATTTTTGGAAAAAGGCCCCTGTGTGTGTGTATGTGTGTGTGTGTGTGATTGTGTGCCTGTAGACAGCATAGCTCAAAAACGAAAAGACCGTTAAATACGAAACTTGGTATTAAAGTTTGGTATCTAGCAAGGATGTGACACGAAGATTTTCAAGAAAATCACCCCACCCCACATCGGTAAAGTACCAAACTTGGTATTTAAATTAAGTATCTTCTAAGGGTGTGACACGAAGATTTTCAGTAAAATCCACCCATACCAAAATTCCCTTTAAATGGCAGAATTTTTTATTTTTCTATTTTCTCAAAAATGCGTATATTATAAATATTTATATGACAAATAAAATGTGTATCTGAATTTCTTGCAAACAGACTCTGAAGTCTACTTTTTTCTGAATTACTTTTGCATATCTGGAAAACCGTAAGAGATAGACTAAAGTTAACCATACAAAAATGTATATTTCGTTTAAACACCCAATTATGTCATATACATTTTTTGTAGGGCTGACTATTTCCGAGTCATTTCTTTCAGTTTATATTTTAAAATATTATACTTTCCTCAAACTGGAAAGCGTCATTCATTTTATGTATCTTTTGTTTCAGTCCTGGCCATGCAAAGAACACTGAAATTCAATCATATAGCGTCATCTGTTTAAGATATTTGACTATCACTTTAGTCTGGTGTATTCCTTTATTTACCTTCTGCTTACAAATAACTAAGGAATAATACCATTTATTCTAATGTTTATCTTGATTAGTATGAAGTAAATAGAATAATAAGCTTTTGTAAGAATCGTTTGTTGCAGAACAGGTAGCAAAGGTCGTATTAATAAAACACATAAGAGTTTTTCCATCCTGATCATGCAAAGAGAAGAGAATTTCAATTACATAGCAACCGGCTTATACAATATTAGAGTCTCGCTTTAGGCTATTGCATTCACTCCTTTATTCCCTTTCTACTTAGAGGGAATTTATTAATACAATTACTTCTACTAATGTTTATCTCGATTAGCATGCAGTAGAGAGAGGGAGGGAGAGAGAGGGAGGAAGAGAGAGAGAGAGTATTTTTTTTTTAAATAATAGCGAACACAAGAATCTGCCTAAAAATATTTATGAAGCAGCTCAAGATAATTAAGAACGAGAAGAGATGGTGGGGGCAGTTAGAGGAAATATTGAAGAAAATAGGGATGTAAGACATATGGAGGTATGGAGAGGAAAATGCAAAAGGCATTCTGAAAGTCAGTGAGAAATGATAGAAGACATAGATAAGCAGGAAATTTGGAGTGCACTAAAACATTTAAAGTCAATTTTATTTATACAGAAAAATACATAATGAACAAGAGAGGGATATGTGGATATATGAGAGGGAAGGATTAATGTGGAGAGAAATGAGCAATACTTTTGTAAGGGATGAAGGGCAGAGGATGATGAACTAAAACGTTGTATTTTATGCGGGGAGAAAGACTGCATTGTTCACTGTTTAATTGCATGTAAAGAGGAAAGAAATTGGAAGAAAAAAATTTGGGAACACAAATTGGATAGTATGCGAGGAGAGATGGTAATAATGAATACTGAATTTTACGGAAAGAGAAGAATTAAATAAATAGGGCAATATTTGCGAAGGCTAAAGGTGGGTAAGAAAAAAAAAAGAGAGATAGAGATAGAGAGAGAGAACACCAGAGATAACACAGAGAATGGGATGGAATAGGTAGCACAACCAAAAGGGGGCTACCCACGCTATATCTTGGGGAGCTATGGGGATGTAGCGCCTAAGCGGTACTCAAAATTAATTGTACATGAGGATAAGCCATGGTTTAACTAATAAGTCACGACCTTGTAAATACATAAAAATGCAATGTAAGTACAATACATTATTATCATTGTTATAGAATAATAACTGAACAAAAAGAATGTGGAAATTTGTAATACAACATAAATGTGTGTCAAAAATTTAAAAAATCTGATGTGTTCCATTCACATGACTTTCTCTACAACTCTGTAACAAATTATTTTTAATAAGCTTATGCTTTTACTTACTCTATGCTAATCGAGATAAACATGAGCAGATAGGACCTTATTACTTAGCTCCTTATAAGTTAAAGGGGAATAAAGGAACACACTACTTTAAACCGACAGTCATATGTTTTAAAGTATGCTTACTATGGGATTGAAAAACGTTTCTTTGTGGGCCAGGAATTGGCAAGTTTCTCTATGAAAAAAGTTCAAGTATTTTAAAACAGAAACAAATAATAACAAGGAATATCTCGAAAACGGTCAACTTCAGGAGAAAAAACTGAATATGACATAGATTGTGCTTTAAGGAACTCTACATTTTTTGTTTAGTAAGTTTTTGTCTATCTCTTACGGTTTACTTATGCAAAATTAAAAAAGTCATCCAAAATAAAGAGGTCTTTAGAGATTATTAGTATAAAATTCAATATATACACTTTATCTGTCATATAAATATCATAAATATAACACATTTTAATCAAAATCGTTGCAGCCATGTTTGAGAAAATAAAAAATTTCGAAATATTTTCCATGCAAAGAGTAGTTTAGGTGTGGGAGGATTTCCTTGAACATTTTTGTGTTGCATTCTTAGGAAATACTAAACTTAAATATCAAGTTTGCTATTTAACAGATTTTTCGTTTTTGAGGTATGCTGCACACAAGCATGCTCACAGACACACACAGACCGTTTTCTAAAAATGCTTTTTTTGGATTCTGGGGTCTCAGATAATGTATTTCCGGTGTATTTTTATTGCATATTAGGTGCAATGCAATACCTTTTCTATACAAGATGTACAAAGTAATAATTATTGAGATATACCATTTCTGAATTTCACAGGCTGCTCCCTTTATGAGAAACGTAATAGATTGCTTTAAATTTACAAGCCTCCATCTCAGCGGCATTGTTTGGGTGGCGTAACAAGGAAATAATCGGAATGTGTGGAGAAAGATTAAGTGCCGCCTTTGTGTTATTGACAAGCAACAAACAATTGCTCACAGCTCAGAGATTTCACTGGAAGAAACAGGTCTACAATCTGAGTGGGGGATAGAGTAATATATTAAAACAGGAACCAATCTCTTTAAACAGACATCGCGTGGCTTAGACTTGGTGTATAACGGATGTCAAACATTTCTAATGAAAATGTTTCGAGAGTATGCCACTTTTGTGAGAAGAGAAACGATGTAGGTAGGATGGATTGGAGGAAACTTTATACCGCGACCCTTTACGCTTCTAAGACCGACATTATACTGTAAAAATCTGTGTCAAATATATTTTATAAAACATCTTTTATAAAATATTTTACAGTCTAATGATTCTATGATAAACATATGTTTGTTCCATTCACATGACTTTTTCTAGTTATTCCGCAAACAAACCTTTTATTCAAAAGATTAATCAGTTACCTACATCATGCTAATCAAGTTAAATATTAGCAGAAATGGTCTTATTACTTGTTCCCTTATAAGTAGAAGGTAAATAAGCGAATGCACAGGCTAAAAGCAATAGTCAGGTTCTTTAAAAGCCGGTCGCTAAGTGAAACAACAGAAATTCCATTCTTTATTATTGCCAGGGGTAAACAAACGACAAGCAAGTGGAAAGATCTTTTCGTTCGAGAAAGCTTTTAAGTGCCTTAAAATTGATATCAATAATCCGGAATATATCTAAAACGGTTAACTCTACAAATAAAGTATGTAATATTGTGTGTTTTAATGAGATCTACATTTTTTTGCGTAGTAAGTTTTGTCTATCTGTTAGGGTTTGTCAGTTATACAAAACCAGAATGAAGATATTTTTAGAGGCTATTCCCAGATTCCTTTGTAATATAATATCTTAAACATTAAGTGTTTTTGAGAAAATCAAAATTTAGGAAAAATGTTCTATGTAAAGGGTAGTTGGAGATGAGATTTTCTTGATAATCTTCGTGTCACACCCCTCGTGTCGCACCCTTCGTGTCGCATACCAAGTTTGGTTTTTAACAGACTTTTCGTTTTTGAGCTATGCTGCCCATAGACAGACAGACAGACAGACAGACAGACAGACAGACAGACAGACACTCGGACATGTTTCAAAAATGCTTTATCAATGAATAGGTTCAATATTATTACTTGCTCCTTATAAGTAGAAGGGAAATTAGAGAATACACCAGACTAAAACGATAGTCAATTATGTCCTTTTAAAAGCTGCCGCTATGCGGTTGTTGAAATTAGGTCCTCTTTCTGTTGCCTTTAAAACAAAAATGGCATGAAACGGATGAATCTTCCAGTTTGAGAAACGTTTGAACATTTTAAAATTGAAATCAATAACAGGGAATATCCATAAATGGTTAGTTTTAAAAATATTTATATGCGTAAATTATGTTTTTTAATGAGGTCTACATTTTTTTGTGTATAAGTATTTGTCTATTTCTCACGGTTTACCAGTTATGCAAAAGTTACTGAGAATGAAGAGGTCTTCAGGGACTATTCCCAAGAAATTCAGGATATACATCGTATTTTTTCTGTAAGCATCTCAAAATCGTTAGACCCATTCCTTAGAAAATCATAGTACATTCGAAAAATGTTGTACTAAAGGATAGTTTAGGGTGGGGGATTTTTCTGAAAATCTTGGTGTAAGTTAGGTATTTAATCGAATTTTCATTTTCAACCTATGCTATTCACACACACATACACACACAAACGCAGACATACATAGACCTTTTCCTGAAAGTGAATTTGTTTAGTGAGGTGAATAATATATATGGTGAAATCTCTACATGGACCTTTTGGAAGGAATATAATACCTACTCTATACTTACTATGTACTACATACTATACTATCTACTCTACCTGCTGTCTACTTACATAGTACGTGTAGAGAGAGTAAAACTTGCGGAAGTAATTCAGGGAAACTGTCTAGGAAGTTTACACAGCATTGAATGTCAAGAAAAAGCTGAACGGATTGCGAAGCCAGCATTTGCCGGAGAAAATAAAGCAAGGTGTACTTCAGATTACATCTTAACTCTATCGCATATTTCTTCTGTGATTGTATTGAAATAAATATCTTTCATTTCATGGAGATATAAAATAACCAAACTTTAAACTATATGTTAGAAATAAGCACTTTTGATGGAATATTTAACAGCTGCCATCTTAGGATTGTTACAGTAAATATTTTTCAAGTATACCTGACATGCTAGTTAATTTCTCATAATATAATGTAGAAATTGGCATTTATTTTGCATATTTTGTATGTACAGCTTAATTCGTAAATATATATTTCATAATATTGTTTCTCAGCTGTGACAAACATTCTATGTCCTGTAATGTTAAATTAATCCCACACTAAAGATTTTATAAAACTTAATTTTTGCAATCGTTTAAAAAAGTATTTGCAACAGAACTTTGACATAAATTTTTATACAATGTAATTTCGTCATAATAGTCAAGTGCACGTTGGGCGATACTGTCAGGCAGCGGATATTCTGTTTAAGGGAGACAACTAATATGTGAGAAAACTGATCTTATAGGAGCGGGTTGTAAACAGATCTTAACTTAATCTGTTGGTTATAATGCTCTTTTATGCCAAATATTGTTACAGTTAATATACAGTTCTTAACTATTCTTTGCGTAATTTAATTGGGACATAAAACTGATTCTTACGGTTTACCGTTATATCGTGGGTTGTTTTTATATAAGCGGTCATGTTAAAACCGTCCCTCTTATTCTTACTTCCTCTATCTACGCTGTACGCACAAAACTCGATATCAAGCTTTCATCGGAAATATATCTTTTGAAACCCTCCGAATCCAATGAAATCCTTTTTTTTTCTATTTTTTTAGAAAAATGTTCGTTTCTGTCCGTGTGTGTGTTTGTGTGTGTGGTGTCTGTGGACAGTATAACTCAAAAACGAAAAACCATTGAATACCAAACTTGGTATTTATGTACAGCATCTTTCAAGGACGCAACACTACTAGTTATTCAAGCAAATCTGCTATCCTAAACTACTTTTTACATGGAGGATTTCTAAAATCTTTTGATTTTATAAAAGTGGCGCTATCTTAATTAAAGTACCGTGTTTTCAAGACATTTTAATCACAAATGAAATGTTCATAATGCTCATTTTTCTAGGAATAACCATTCAAGCACTCTTCATTCTAATGACTTTAACATAACTGATAAACTGTAAGAGATATACAAAAACCTACTAAAAATTTAGGTCTCGTTAAAACACACACTTTCTTTCATGAGCATTGTTTGCGTGGAATTAGCCATTTCCGAGTTATTGCTCGTTATTTCTTTTAAAATTTCCAAATGGGAAATCGTTATTAACCTTTTTGCTATTTTGTGCTTTCATCCAGGTCATGCAAGGAGAAGGGTATTCAATTGCATTACATGCTTTTAAAGGAGTTGACGACTATCACTTTATCCCACTGTAATCCCTTATTTCCCTTCTACTTAGACGGAGGTAAGTAATAACATTATTTCTGCTAATGTATATCTCGATTAGCATGATTTAGATATAAGTATAGGCTTTTGTAATTATTGTTTGTTGCAGAATATTAGAGAAAGTCATGTGAATAGAACACACATTTTTTTCTTGCAGTATTGCTTTCTTGTAACAAGTTTTTCTTATTATCATTATGTGTATTATAAAAACACATATTATGGCCTGTCGAACACGTGCAATTTATACAAATCAGTGTATGTATACTTTCATATAAATAAATACGTAATTCATTAAGTACGAGTTATAGTGGTGGTTATTTGGCGCGGAAACTGCAAACTGTTTCAATATCTTAAATATATCAAACATATTTCTAATTGTCTGCAATTTTATAAAAATCGTAACTGCCCATTTATTTTACGTCTAATGCTACAAATTAAGACAAATTTGGTTAATGTCATTACACGTAAAATTTCGCAGTAGTTCTTTTACTTAATACCAGATGGCGCAACTGTCCCTATTTGACGTGTGCAGATATCCCTTGGTGTGTTAAAAGAGTTGTAGAACTCAACGGGTTATTTCAAGTTAAGACCCACCAGTGGAGGACTGGCGAGATCGATGCTCGATTTAGCCCTCACTATAATTGCGACCCGCCCACCGTCTCCGCTGATAACTAGCAGGACGGGTAAAGCGAGGATCAGTCTCGCCAATCCTATACTGGCGTTTTTTAACTTGAAATATCCCGTTGAGTTCGGCAGCTCTTATAATACACGAATTAATATTATACACGCCAAATACGAGACAGAAGGACCACCTAGTATTTTCAAGTTGCCTGAATAAATTTGACACTGTAAAAATTCCCAGCTCAACCTAGATTTGTTTGCACTGGAAGTAGTGACTCCTCGAGCTTCAACAAAATCAAAAATTGATTTTCGCATCTTGGCATCAAATTCTGTGACATGAGTATGCTTTTGAAACGTTGCTGAAGTCTTTATGATCTCTTTTTATAATTAAAGAAATGTAAGCAAGGTTTCTCTATTATGTCCTTTATACTATATAGATTGTTTTGAGAGGTAACTGAAAAAATCAATTGGTTAATGACAAATATTATTTTCGAGCAAAGTTTACCCATTTGCTTATTCTTGTTATAATTGATGTAGCATTGAATACAGTAGCAAAAAAGTAAAACAATTAATATTGAGGTTATATGGTTCTTTAATGATAAATTATTTTGCTTGAACGATAGTAATTAGTTAAACTTAATGCAGAAGTAATGATATTAATTCGGAGGTATTACGTGTTCGATCATAGTAGAAAATACACTTCCAATGAGTAAGGTTAATATGTCGAGCAATGCATCTGTCAACTCGGAGATTTTCTTGAACCTTCTGTGTCACATTCCTCCAGCCATACCTATGATATCAAGATGGACTCTCACAGTAGTAGTTGTATTTTTACAGAAGCCTTGAAACTTGGAAGGGAAAACTTACTCATATTTGCAAGTTTTCCTTCTCATTGCACCCATCTATTTGGATCTCTTCATATTTGGCATTCTTTAAAGATTTGAAATGGCTCACTAAGAGGCCATCTTAAAAGTTTTAGATATAAATCTACAAAGAAAGACTTCTTTCCACTCTTCAGGATTAAAATAAAATATTATGAAACATGTTGGGTGGGTTTTCTGCATCTGGGAGCTATTATTTCAATAGGAACACTATATCCAATGATGTTTTGAAGACAAGCTGTTCATGAAGAAGCAAAAGTTACATTGGTAGATGCTCACAACGCCTCATTAGCTAGAGCATAGAAAACTCCACATGAACAGGCAAACGAGCAAACTGTACGAGCCAAACTGTTCTTCCTCTTCCAACTCCCATAAGAGGGCGGTGGAGGAAGCGGAAGATTCCTAAAAGTTTTGTGAAAGTGTTTTATCTTTTTTGGAGGAGACGGGAGAGCCAGTGTCCAAAGAACGCCCAGCAAGTAGAAAAACCAACGCAAAAGTTGAAAGGCTATCTGCTTCAGAAACAAGTAAACGCCTTCGCAGAGTGAAGAAATGTACCAAGTTTTTAGTTGATGATGAAAATATGTGTGCTATATGCTCCAGGCGGTACAAACTCATGCAAAGAAAGATGTTTGGATACAGACTTTGCAGTGCAAGAACTAGTTTCACGAAACCTATCAAGGACCTGAGACATATCACAAGATCTTCTTGTGTCACTTATGCACAAAACAATAATCAGAGTAAAATAGAATGGTTTTAGGAAAAGCAGATTATTACACACATTTTAGTATACAATTTAAGTTATTTTGTAAAGAAATATGTAGACATTTATTTTAGAAATAGTGCTGCAAAATTATAGTAATACGAAATAAACGGCGTTGTCTAAATGGTGTTATTTCAAACAGGTTCTTAATTTTGGTATATATTAATCATTTTAGTTTTAAAAAAATATTTATGTATTGTAGAGATAATTATAATTAAGATTTTTCCAGAAAATACAATTTAAGTATGATGTTTATTCTCCTCTAAAGGAGCAAGACCTTAATAATGAGAAATTGCCCTAGTTTATACCACCACCTCTGTTAAGATCCTGGTACACTTGGCATCCTCTGGTGTTTTTCAAGATTGGGGAATGAAAATGAAATATTTTTAACGAGGTTCAACGTGATTAATGAAATTATATCCTCAATTTAAAATACGTGCAAAGTAAAACCTAAACAAAGTCCACAGGAGTTGAAAGTACAACTATCAACACTTTGCTCTTAACAATGGTCTCAGTATATCTTAAAAAAATGCCAAAAGAGGTATTTGAATCAGATGTTTTACGAGAAGAACCAAACACATTAATCATTCATTTAATAAGAAGTTTTGTTAGATTGTTACGTTTGCGGACAATACCAAATCGAAACACAGAGGGAGAAAGACATCCTAACATGTTTGGGATACTGAAAAGAGTTCTGAGCCAGACCATTGCTTGTTCAATTAGTGCAACACGATCTGTAGACATGAAGTGAATAGAAAAGGCAAAATAAGCTTTTTATCCCAAAAGAGTATCTTCTGTAGACTTCAAAAGGAGCAACCGAGATTTAGGTTGCTGATGACCTACATGGAGTGCAGACATTTTGACATTACGAGGAGGTGCAGGAAAACGAAATGAAGCCTTTTGGAGAAGAAAGAAATGTGTGGAATAAATAGGCGTTGACACTGTTATAAATTTAGGAAAATGTGAACTGTAGGAGATTTAAGGAAAAGAACAATTTCAGCGCATTATTTGATTAAAATGGATCGTAGTAAATTTATTTTCGTAACCCTTAATAGTTGTTAGGTCTTAATAATATAATTGTATAATTTTTTATTCAGATTGATTCATCGGTTCAAAGTTTTCATTATAGGTTCAAAATAATGGAACAAATACGTATTGAAATTGCAGAGTAGCGTATAGTTTTTGTTGTTTTCTTTTCAAACTCACAAAGTTCTATCTAGCCATACAGAAGCAACGAAAATAAGTAAAGGGTGTGAAAGCATTGGAAATCCACGAGTAGCCAATAATTTCACTTGGGATATAATTTTAAAGTGCAAATTTTAGTCCAAATTGGTCAAATGGTTTAGGCAAGGGGTTGAATGTTTTTTTGAATGTTGTAAGATAGACTATACTTTTCAACGAGTCATATAACCAAAGTGCTCACATTTTAATCTGATTAGTCATGCGGTGTAGTTTGATATATTACTATTAAAAATCAACGTAAGGCAATTGCAACTGCATTTAAAAAATACATGTTAACCTTATGTCCAGAATTGTCACATTTTGAACCTTCTTTTTATCCCCGCTGTATCCCCGTTTTACATTTCCCCCTAAATTTACTGTATGATTACTGGTTTTACTGTTCATTTACACAAACATATATACATTGCACAAACATATAACACACATGTCCAAGGTGGGACTCGAACCCACGATCCCCTGCCCACGAAGCACCAAAGCAACCGGCAACCTTGAATGAATTAGATTATTTGTATGATTACAATTGAGCTCAAATTGTATGCCTCCTTAGGGATTTTACGAAATGGTGACCTACTAAACTTTCCGTACAGTTGGTAAAACTATAAGTTTCAAACCTTTTATGTCAAAGTACTAGACTGGAAGTATCAAAAAATTCAAATTTAAATTTGTTTAATATTTCTAGTATTATTTGTATTTTGGACATCCCTCCAAAAGCAACATTAACTTACTTCTGAACAATTTATTGTGATAAGATTAAGAGGTATATTTTTCAACCTCCGATAGGGCATGAAATCAAACCCTATATAAATAGCAAAACTGTTCTAATGACAAAGTTAACTGCATCTATGAACTACTTTTCAAGTAAATAGCGTGATGATTCATGCATTCGAATTTCAAACTTAATACCATCTGCAAAAATAGTTGTTGCCTGTCTGCACGGTGTTCTTAAGGTGACGCATCTGTGAAATTTTGTAAAGCTTGATATAGTTTGTTGTTATTTATGACAGTATTATTTTTGCCATGTTCAAAGTTTTACGTGCATGTTGCTTAAATATTAAATTTTATTTTCTAAATTCATAGTTTCGTCTTCTTCATTTACGATACAGATACCCGTCATTTCTCCGGGCGCACTTCAGCCTGGGCCTCATTTTGCAACCTGCATCGTTTAGAGCCAACCCATTACACCTGCATCCCTTAAAAAGGAATGCAGCCTTGTAATGGGTATAGATAATGCTTGTTCTCGTTCTTTGAACATTTTTCCAAAATCTTTATATCTCTTGCGAGCGAAAGCTTCACAGCCATGTGAGGAAAGCAGCAGTTGTTCTCAGCTGAAGTCTGCTACATTTTAGCAGGCTCTCAGCTCTTTCCTTACATGGTCCTTTGACAAATAGTTTCCCTTGTCTATAAATTCATGGTTATAGTAATATCTGTGCGATCATTTTTAAAAATAATAATACATTATTTAAAATACACAAAATAACTGTAAAATATTTCTATAATCACTTAGTACCGTTAAGAAATATATGGAGATTATTGTAAACAAACAAGTATAATTTGCCACACTATTTGTAAATACTTAACTTTATTTTGGAAAATGGCCCTGGCTAAAAACAGTGAATATTAAATTTCTTTGTATACATTGATTGTTTATATAACTTATATTGAACTTGTAACCAGTTTACTAAGCTTTTGTTCAAATTTTAGTAAATATATGAAGTGATAATGGTAAAAATAATAATAAAGGTGCATTAATTCCAAAGGTTGTACAAAGAATGTTTATCTCGATTAGCATTGTGTAGAAAGAAGAATATTATTTTGTAAGATGTTTGTTTGTAGAGCAGTTAGAGAAAATCATGTGAGTGTAACATATAAGATTTTTACTTTCTCTATACGTACCATGTATATAGTGTATAGAGAAGGTATTGTATTGCAGCAAAAAATTCGATACCGAGATTTCACCGGAAATACATGTTTTGAGACCCCCGAATCCAAAAAAGGCATTTTTGGAAAAATATCCGTGTGTGTTTCTCTGTGTGTGTATATGTGTGTGTGTCTGTGGGCAGCATAGCTCAAAAACGAAAAATCCGTTAAAAACCAAACTTGGTATTTAGGTTTGGCATCTTCCAAGGATGCGACACGAAGATTTTGAAGAAAATCTCCCCGTACCCAACTGCCCTTTACATGCAACTTTTTTTGAAAGTTTTTATTTTCTCAAAAATGGATATAAATTTTTGATTAAAATATCGCATATTAAAGATATTTACCTGACTAATAAAACGTATATCTTGAATTTTCTGAAAATAGCCTCTGAAGATTACTTTACTCTATGAATTTTACGGAATTTTGTATAAATGCTAAACCTTAAGAGATGGACAGAAACTTACCACATAAAAAATGTAGAGCACGTTAAACCACACAATTTATGTTATATTCATTTTTTTCTTGGAGTAAATGGTTTTTAAGATATACCTTGTTATTGGTTATATTTTTCTCATACAGGAATTTGTAGACTACTGTCCATACAAACAAAGGAACTTCAGTCACATAACAGCCAGATTTTGACTATCACATTAGCCTATGGTACCCCTTATTTCGATTCTACTTACAAGGAAGCAAGTAATAAGTCTATTTCTGTTATTTTTTTCCCGATTAACATGAAGTAAATAGAAGTATAAGCTTTCTAAGAATAATTTATTGCAGAGATGTAGAGAAAGTCATGTGAACGGAACACCACACATTTTTATATTTAGTGCATTAAATAACTTACACCCTCTTTATCCGCGGTTTGAAATAAGTATTCATGCTTCATATTCCGGAGGTGTAAGGTTTGAATCTCAGTTAAAATTAGTTATTTGGGATCTAGAAATGTTTACTTCATAAAGGTATATCGGTATTTCCAAAATATTCTAAGTGTATATAAACAATTGAGTGTATTCTGGTTATTTTATATCTAGTTCACTTCTTTAGGAGCAGCGATAGGCAGATGTCTGAGCACTTGTCTCACAGCGACTCTATGGGCAACATCCATTACTAAGAATACAACAGCTGAGTGGAGCTAAGACGACGGTTAGGTGATTCAAAGCAATTACGAACGTAATATTTGGGGAGAATTAATGCAGTGGAAATAAATCCTAAAGCAAATATTTTCCAGAGCTGCAGAAAGTGCTAAAAACAGAAATCTTGTGTGATTAACGAAATGAGCTGTTTGCATTTTATTAGCTGTTTGAAAAGAGAGGAGCGGCAAATCATAATTCTGCACCATTTTGGACGGAATAAAGCTGAATTGATTTAGCGCGCACATCCATAAATATTTGAACGAACGTCATTTAATATGCATTATGCATACTTGGTGTGGCAATATGCATATGGCATTATAATTCAGAGTAAGCCTTGCTCTCTATCCATGAATAGCTGAACTGCAGCGTGCATTTTATAGAACGTCTACATGCATTAGGGTTTAAAATTAGGATGATTTTATGCTGGCATTTTTACACGCTTCGCTGAATAAATATTGCTCTATTTTAGGTTAATCCATATACATTATTGGTACATACAGCAATTTTATCTTGAGCTTTATCACTGTAATATAGATTTTGTTTTAGCTTAACGTACTTTGACCTGGTTATATGGAGGATGAATGAAATTGGGGAAATGATGCTCAAATGGTCGATGGGGCTTAAAGTTACTCTACATTACTCTTCTCAGAATGAGGGAAAACGCCAAAAAGTACCTTTCAGTTTGACTCTGCCTATCCAAATGCTGTCCCACACACGGTTTCTGTGGAAAAGCAATTAAAATTATCACAATTGTCCATAATAGTGGCTACATTATGAATCGTGGGTATGTCACCTCGTGGGTATACCGTGAAACATGCGAGTCAGTTGAGAAACTCAATGCTAAGAATGGTAGCTTAGTGGTGGAACAACCGGCTGGAAGACCAGGATATCCGTGGCTCAAATCCCGGCTATGGCATTGCATTTTTCAGTCTGACTCTACCTATCCAACACTTATTGGGGTAAATCACCCTCAGCGGGACTGAATTCACGACCTGTTGAATGAGAGGCAGACACGCTACCATCACACTTCCCTGGCGGGCAATGTAGATTTCTTATCAAAGGGAAACCGTTGCTCTGTTAGGGATTGCAAATGAGTTAATACGGTTTTGATGCGTAAGTGTTTTAACCAAACCGGTTCTGCAAATCTTGGCTTTAGTGTTGCTTTTTAAGTATTAAAGACAAGAGTCGTGACTTCGAGGGTTTTACATGTGTGTATACATTAACATAGCATAAGCTAAAGCCATACCTACCACTAACACTATGGCACAATAAAACAATACAATTAAAATATCTGATGTGATTCATTCATATTTCTTTCTTCACATATATGTAACAAATTAGTCATAAAACCTCATTCTTTTATTTACTTCAGGCAGGCTTACTAAGAAAAAAAAAATAACAGAAATTGTCTTAATACTTGCTTCCATGTAAGTAGAAGGAAAATATGGGAGCTCCATAGGGTAAAGTAGTAGTCAACATTTGTGCATTTGTTTTTATAGAAGGAGTTTACAAATTACAAAGTATAAGTATTTTTAAGCTGGAACCAATAACAAGGAATATCTCAAAAACGACCAACTTCACGAGAAAAACGTATATAACATAAATTATGTGTTTACGAGCTCTAAATTTTTCGAGTGGTAAGATTTTATTTACCTCTTAGGGTTTGCCAGTTGAGCAAAATTCCGAAAAATTCATCCAGAATAAACATGTCTTCAGAGGCTATTCCCAAAAATTGAAGACATACAGTTTAGTTGTCACATAAATATCTTATATAAGGTTTTTTATCAAAATCGTTGGAGCCATTTTTGAGAATATACAAAATTTCGAATTTTTTTCCTTTTAAAGGGTAGTTGTCGCTGCGGGGAATTTCTTCGAAACCTTCGTTTCGCCTTCTTGGAAGATACCCAACTTCTTGTTTTTGAGCTATGGTGACCACAGACACACATACTCGTATATGTTATAATAATATTATATTTTAAAATCAGCCACAGTTTTGATGTGTAAACTTAGTCAAACTTTAACAGTGCATTTAACTGTTACGATTTTTCTTTTAATTTAAGCTTGTCCAAATCTATTTTGTTCTTGTATTAAAAATTATCAATTTATTTATACAATAAATGTTAATATTCATGGTCATATCCAATATTTAAACTGAAATTAAAACGCACACATCTCTATGCTGCCTTAGTCTTTGCGACTCGCTTCTTATAAACTTAATGTATTAGTCCTGGTAACCATTTGTTTTCCACTGTTGTATTTTTCCTACACCAGGTGGCACAACTGCCCCGTGCTTGACGTGTGCAGATTTCCCTTCGTGCGTTAAAAGTGTTGCAGAACTCAACGGGGTATTTCACGTTAAAATCTGCAGTGGAGAAATAGGCTGAGGCGAGCTTCATTTTACCTCCCGCAATGTGTACGACTGCTCAAATTCTGCGCATAAAGCGAAACTCAGGTTCGATTGGCCACTGGCAGGTTTTAAGTTGAATACCCGGTTGAGTTCTGCAACTTTTTTAACGCACCAAGAGATATCTGTACAAATCAAATAGGGGAAGTTGGGCCGCCTATTATATACATTAAATACACATTAAATCTTCAATTTCGAAAAAAAAAAAAAACTCGCCGTACTTAAAATTACAGCTTATAATAGTTATATACATTTTTATCCTTAAATTTAGTTTTCCATATGCGATTACCAGGAGACTTGAATCAGATGTGATAATTTCCTGCCCTAACACATATCTCGTCATGGAAACAAATGGAAGGGCAACGGTACGAAAACCGAAAATCTGTGGTAACGTGGTTTGAATACTGGATTAATTATCACTCTGGCAAACTAAAGGCCAAACCAAAACCTCGTAATATGTACTTTATTGTTTTTATAAATAAATAAAATAGTAAATAAACGAGGAAAGATGGGCTTAGTGTCATGAATTCACCAAAATTATCTTAATCATATTGGTAAAGCTAATGAAGGCAGTATTGGGATTATAATTCAATTATAAGTTCTTAGTTCTGTGAAATAAAATAGTTACTTAAGATTCTTAAAGAACTATTTTCTGACACAACCAACAACACAACAGTGACTGAAAGATGCTATCTAGCAAGGAATTACTAATATTCCAAGACATCTTCAAAATGCTGTACATAGAATCGCAGAAGGAATGATGTATGTTCAACAAGAGAATGGAAGACATCTTCCCAGTATTTTATAAAAACCTATTGTTTGCCCAGTATGTGACTTATTTTTTTTTCTTTTTTATCTCAAATATTATAAGATGGCGCCTTGGCCGCGTGGATAGACCGCTCGTCTCCCACCTAGGCGGCCCGGGTTCGATTCCAATCGCCCGCATGTGAGATTTATGGTGGACGAAATGGCGTCTATGCATGTTTTCTCCGATTCCTCCGGTTTCCCCCACCACTCATTCCACTAATTGCTCCATCACTTCCTCACGCTCACGCCTTCCTACAAGCCGACCACTCGTTTCAGGTTCTTCGTTCTGTGGCTACGTGCCGTTGGCTACCCAACAGACTTCTGACCCCTAGTAAGTGTGGTGTCAGTCCTAAAAACTGGAAGGGTAAGTCGAATACGAAACGAATCAAATATAATATTTATAACTGTTTAAAACTTGAAGTGAGATTTAAAAGACTATATAAATTCTGAGTATCTCAAATATCATTCATACACTTTTGATGAAGTTTGCACGAAATATTATTAGGAATATTATTACCCAGAAACATTTAAAGACTGTAGCTCCAAAATTATGAAAAAAAACCTCTGAGCTGTCATAAGTGCCCTTAAATTTATACTCTGCAGTTCTACACATCTTATACTTAAACGAATGGAAAACAAATGGAACGAATATGAAATCACTATCCTTTGCTGAGGCCACGTAACTTAGATTGGATGCTAGAGATGCTAAAAGGGGTAGAGCTTGGTTTAGTCATGTGTCAGAGAGGCTTTAGTGTTGAAAGTTTTAGCTGACGGGAAGGCGGGTGTTTCTCTCCGAATGAAAGCTATCCTTTCCCAGACAAGTGATGTGACAAGCGGGCCAGCTTCCCTCCAGCCTCCCTTTTTAGCTAAAATTAGCGAACTACGGAAGCAAAGGCTTTTGTACACACAAACAAGTTGGTATTGCGGAGAGAGAGTAAAAAGACGTCAGGGCTTATAAAACGCGCATCCCAATATCCCTTACCTTGTAAGCATATCTCTGGATCTAGGCTATCAAGCTAGCAACCAGTGATTTTGAAATACACGAGTAGGGCACATATACATTTATAGCGACTGTAATTGTACGTCTTTTGCTCTCCACTCAGTTCTTCAATTCTCGACACTTGCACTGGCCTGCGCAGCCAGGCGTGTAGGGACTTGATTCAGGCCTGAGGCGCGGACTCCCAGCGCTCATCGTGGGGACTGACGGGAACTGTTAGGGACTCTACACGATCACTACCCTTCGCAGTCTGGTCTCTTTAATTGCTCTTACCTCACCCTCTCCTCCGGGGTCTGGCGTATAAAAAGCCTAGTCAATGGCTGAGGTGTCGAATTCCTTATGTACACTACACTGCCCACTAAGATAAAAGAGAGAGAAAACTAGGATACCAAGATTGGCCTCGTGCCCTGAAGAAACCAAGGTAATGCTATAAAGTGTCTTTTGGATTTAGACACGTTTTCTTTGATTTAGTAGCTTAGATTACCCATCAACATCCTGTTTATTTAATTCATTAGGTTTTCCCCTGTTGTATAGGATTTTACATATACGGGTGCGTCCCCGTATGTTCACCCACCCGTAGAAAAATGTAATTTTTTTCCCCAGTCCTACCCATAGATACCTCAGCAGCTAAGCGGGTCCCTTGGGTGTGACAATATAAGCAAATAAAATATGAGAGAGAAGCTGGTATTAATATCGAATATCACGAAAATACGAGCTACGGAATGCAAAGCAAACTGAGGATAATGCTCATTCAATAGGCAGGATTTGAAACAAAACATTTTATCGTAGATTTGTGCAGGTGTTCCTGATACAGATGACAAAAAGATCGAACCGCTCAAACGTCCGGGGGAACCAATATTCCTGCCGCTTCTTTCAGCAGATTGCATCCATTGTCTCCTTGTCATATTGTTTTTATACGGAAGGAGATATGACCTGAATCTGATAAAGTTCTCCACTGACGAATCCCAGAAAAAAGTTGAAATGTACAATATAGTACGATGAGCAGAGACGGGGGGAGAGTGAGAGGGAGTTGTGGCAGATTACAGCTTTTGCTAGTGGAAAATTTCTAGTTGGTTGGTATTTTGATATCTGAAAAATACTCATATATAGATTATAATGCTACAAAAGGAAAACCTGATGCGTTCCATTCACATGACTTTCTCTACATCTCTGCAAACAATTATTGTTAAAAAGATTATGCTTCTATCTACTTGATGTTAATCGAGAAAAAATTACCAGAAATTGTCTTGTTACTTGCTTCCTTGCAAGTAGAAGCGAAATAAGGGAGTACCATAGACTAAAGTGATAGTCAAAAGCTGGTTGCTATGTGACTGAAGTTCCTTTGTTTGTATGTAAAAAAAAATCAACTGCATTGTGTGTTTTAACGTGCTCTACATTTTTTGTGTGCTGAGTTTTTGTCAAGCTCTTACGGTCTAGCAGTTATGGAAAATTCCATAAAATTCATCCACAATAAAGTAGTCTTTAGAGGCTATTCCCAGAAAATTCAAGATATACATTTTATTTGTCAGGTAAATATCTTTAATATACGATATTTTAATCCAAATCGTTAGAGATTTTATGAAAATCAAAATTTTCGAAAAAAAGTTACATGTAAAAGTGTAGTTGGGGTTGGGGGATTTTCTTGAAAATCTACATGTCGCATACTTAGAAGGTTCACAAGTTCAATAGCAAATTTGGTATTTAACGTGTTTTCGTTTTTGAGCTATGCTGTCCGCAGACACACACACTGACACACACACGCACACACACGAACCTTTTTCTATAAATGTTTTTTTTGGACAGGGGGACCCAAAACATGTATTTCCGGTGAAATCTCTGTATCGAATCTTTGGTTGGAATGCAATACCTTCTCTATACACTATGTACATATTACGTGTAACAAAGTAAAAATACTCATATGTGGATTATAATGCTGCAAAAGGTTAATCCAGAAAGTAGTCATGTTTGGCTTTAAAAATGTCCATCTATGCAATATTTTAAAAATCGAATTTCAGGTAGTCATTTGAAGCTTATTACAGCAATAGGGTTTAGCTTAAAATAGGTAGACTAAATTCCATGAACTTTTTTAAATAATTCTAGGGATGTTAATTACATTCTCTAGTCCGCATGTATAATGTATATAGTGGATAGAGAAGGTAATGTACTACATCAAAAACATCGAATTCAAGATATCACCGGGGATATATTTTTTGAGACCCCCTAGATTAAAAAAAAACAGTTTTAGAAACACGTGTGTGCGGGCAGCATAGCTCAAAAACAAAAAGTCGGTTAAATACTAAACAACTGGCTTTTAAAATACGACATGAAGATTTTCAAGAATATGGGACATTTTTCGAAAATTTTGATTTTCTCAGAAATTACTCTAAGGATTTTTTATAAATGTTATATATTTAAGATATTTTTATGACAAACATCTCTTCATTTTGAGTAACGCTTGTATAACTGTTAAACCGTAAGAGATAGTAAAAAACTGACTACAAAAATGTAGCTCTCACCAAAACACACAATTTATGTCATATCCATTTTTTGTAGAGCTAACCGTTTTTGAGATATTCCGAGCTATTGTTTACAGTTTTAAGATATTTAAACTTTTCTCAAACGGGAGACATCTTTCTTCTCGTTTCTCTTCTTTACTTCTAGCAAGCAAAGATTATCGAATTTCAATTGTTTCACTTAGCGACCGGATTTAACTATCGTTCTAGCTTAGTGTATCCCCTTAGTTCCATTCTACTTACAAGCAGGCAATAAGACCAATTCTGGAAATGTTTCTCTTGATTAGCATGACGTAGATAAAAGAATAATCTTTTTTAAGAAAAGTTTGTTTGTAACGTTTGTGGAACAGCTAGAGAGAAAGTTAAGTGAATGGAGCACATCATATTCTTTTTCATTATTTTGTTTACGGTTTAAACATTTATTCCATACGAATTATATTATATTTTTTTAAACTTCATTTTGTATTATTCTGTAGTAGTATATATAACTCATATAGAATAATGTTTAACTATGAACAACAATCCATATATATATTTTTTTTATACCGTCATTTACAAGAAAATATTTATAATTTTATTAATATGCTCCAAAAATACATCGTATGGAGCATTGAGAACCAGAATGTGCCAGCAAATGAACACCTCAGAAAAGAAAGTTTAAAAAATATATTTTGCATATGTTTTTCACTACAAACTATTGCTTCTATCTACTTTAGGCTAATCAAGATAAATATTATCAGAAATTGTATTATTACTTGCTTCCTTATAATTAAAAGGGAATTATGGGTACACTAAAGTGATACTCAAATTATTTAAAGTTCGTCGCTATGTGCACCAATTGAAATTTGGATCTCTTTTGCATTTCTGGGAGTAAAACAAAAGATATGAAACGAAATTTGACTTCCCGCTTGAAGAAAGTTTAAGCAGTTTAAAATTGAAATCAATAACAGGGAATATCTTGGAAACGGTCAACTCTACAAAACTAATGTGTATGAAATGCATTTTAATTTTAATGAGTGCTATATTTTTTGTGTTAAGTTTTTTGACCATCTCTAATGGCTTACAAATTATATAAAAGTTATCTAGAATGAAGAGGTCTTCAGAGATAATTCTCAGAAAGTTAAAGAATAACATTTCGGTTGCCATGAGAATGTCTTACACTTATTGTGGTAGTTTAATCAAAATCGTTAGTCATTTTTGAGAAAGAAAAGAAATTGAAAAAACTAGCTATGGAAAGGTTAGTTGGTGGTAGGGAGATTTTCCTGAAGATCTTCGTACTGCATCCTTGGAAGACACTAAAATTAAATACCAAGTTTAATATTTAATTAAATACTCAGTTTTGAATTATGCTGTCTACAGATACACACACCCACACACACACACACACACACACACACACACACAAACAAACTGCTTCTTTTGGGTGGAATCCAGTACCTTTTCTGTCTACTATGCACATTGTACACGTGTCTTAGAGAAAGTAAACATATAACGCTAAAATATTTATTTCTGACTTAATGATTAAACATTATTTAGTCCTCGTTTGTTACTTTCTCTATCACGTATGTACATGTACTTAGTAGATAGAGATTTCAACAAAAATACATGCTCTGTTGACCTCTGTTTCTAAAAAAGCAAGTCCCTGTGTGACTGTGGATAGTATAGCTCAAAAACTAAACACCAAACTTGGTATTAAGTTCCGTACGTTCCAAGGATGCGACTCGAAGATTATCAGGAAATGTGCCCCACCTCAAAATACCTTTAAATGGAACATTTTCGATACTTTCAAAAATGGCTCTAACGATTTTAATTAAAATGCCACATGTTAAAGATGTTTAAATGCCACATAAAGTGTAAGTATATATATTGAATTTTTTGGGAATAGCCTCTGGAACCCTCTTCATGCTGGGTTGGTAATTAAAAGGATTAATAACATTAAATATTTGAGGATTTTAAACAACTTTGGTTGTAATAACTGCTCATAGTTTTTGTTCTTCGGCTTTATTTCGTTTAGCTAAATGTTTTAAATTTTTTTTAAGAATCGAATTTTGGGCAATTTTTTTTTTCATGAGAGGCCTTTGTTTAATTTTACTTAATTCAACCCTCACCCTTTCGAATAACTCGAATACCACAAGAAATAGACTAAATGTTCTACTCCAAAATTACCAAAATTACAGATCTCGTTAAATTACACAATTTATGCCAATTGATTATATTTGTGGAGCTAATTATTTCCCACATACTCATTTTTATTTGTTTCAATTTTGCAATATTTAAAACTTTTCTCACACGGGGAACTTGCTATTAGTATTTCTTTCTACTGTCAATGGCATTTGAATGCCATTAATTATTGACTGGATTTAAAATATTTGACTATCGTTTTAGAGTATTGTATTTCCTTATTTTTTCTCTTAGACAAGGAAATAAACGTAATAAAAGAATTTCAGATAACGTTTTTATTGGTAAGCATTAAGTAGAGTCAACACAAAATTCGGCTAATCAGATGAGAAAAGTATAAGTATTGGAAAACGCTTAATACTAGCAAAAAATGTTCTTGAATTACACTGTGTACTCTACCTTTTTTTTTTTTTTTTTCTTTGTCTTTGTGTAATAACATTTTGCCACTCTCTTACGGTTTACTAATTATACAAAAGTAATTCAGACTAATCCTAGAAAGCTCAGTATATATATAAATAATATAAATAATTCACTATACAACTAACTTAATCATAGTATTTGGATCAAAATCGTTAGAGATATTTTTCCGAAGTTCGAAATTTTCGGAAACAATTTATATGTAAAGAGTTGTTGAAGTGGTGGGATTTCCTTAAAATATCTTCGTGATTATCCTTGAGAGATATTGTATTTCAATGTAAATACCAGTACAATATTTAGTGTTCAATCTACTTTACATTCTTTAGTTAGTTTTTCACAGAAACCACAGAAACACCTTTATCTAGGTTTTACTCTCTCGACTTTATACATACCACACAGTAAAAGAAGGCATTGGATTCCATCCAAAAATTCGATACCGAGATTTCAATGGAAATACACGCATTAGGGTCCCCTTTATCGCCCCCCCCTAAAGCAATTCTTAGAAAAACTTCCCCGTCCGTCTGTGTGTGTGTATGTCTGTGGGCAGCATAATTCAAAGAAATTAGGAAAATCGGGTAAATACCAAACTTGGCACTTAAGTTCAGTATTCTCCAAAGATGCGACACGAAGATCTTTAGAGAAACTCCCCACTTCAACTATCCTTTTCAAGGAAGAGTTTTCGAAACCTTCGATTTTTTAAAAAATGGCTATAATGATTTTTATTAAAAGTCCATATATTACGGAATATTTAGATAACAAATGTAACCCTCATCATTCTGAATGGCTCTTGCGTAACTGGGAAATCGTAAGAGATAAACAAAAGCTTACTGTGCGAGAAATGCAGATCGCGTTAAAGCGCGCGATTTATGTAAAACACATTTTTTGTGGGGTTACCCATTTCTGAGATATTCTTTGTTGTTTATACGTTTCTGAAATACAAATAATTATTTTTTTCGTTTCTGCTTTTACTCCTGACATTGCAAAAAGAACCGAATTTCAATCACATAGTGACCAGCGATTAAAAAAATTGACAATCGCTTTAGCATAGCATATTTTTCCTAGTTCCTTTCTACCTTTAAGGAACTAAGTAGGAAGATAATTTCTGGGAATAATTATATCAATTAGCATGAAGTACACTGAGGATTGTGGTTTTATGTGTTTGCTGAATAGGTAGAAAAAATCATGTAAATGGAATGCATAAAACGTTTTAATTCAAAACCTGTATTTTTTGTGAAGTCTCGAAATAGAAATTTTAGCTACCTGTTAGGTGTGTCTGTGTACGTTACGGAGGAGTTTTCCACACTTCAGCTTATTGTATGTCAGATCTCTGGAAGAAATATGAGATATGTAATTTCAGAGGGCGGTCGGCAGCTGGATAGGGAGAGAGCCGTCGTGGACGGTCCCTAACAGTTCAAAAATAAGATAGGTCGAGTCAGACTGAAAAATGCAATGCTATAGCCGAATTTGAACCACGGATCTCCCGGTCTCTAGTCGGTTGGCTATACTATGAATCTTGAAACTTACAACATTGTAAGTCGTAGTTTGAGATCATGCGAGTCAGTTGAGAAATTCAATGTTATGCCGGCATGTAGTCATGGTGGCTCAGTGTTGGACCAACCGGCTAGAGACCGGGAGATCCTTGGTTCAAATCCGGACTATGGCATTGAATTTTTCAGTCTGTCTCTATCTATTCAACTCCTGTCCTACACACTTGTGTGAAAAAGTAGTTCATGTCGACTCTGGGAGAGCCAGGAGCCCGTGGTTCAGTCCCTGACAGATCACCTGACTTCGCAGACAATCACTAACGCCACCCCATCGCCAAGAGCTGAATTTTCAGAGCGCAGTCACCTCGCACCCCTACCGCAATCCTCGTCGATACTTTGGGAAGAAATAAAGATGAAATGAAGGCACAGGAAGTTCGCGAAAAGCCGGCAAATCCCCGAAAGGCCATGGGTTAGAGAGGTCGGCCAAGGGACCCGATCGCACCAGCTCCCGAATGCGAGCCCCAGACGAAACACCTGAGACTACTGCTAGGTAGGTACATGATAAATAAAGTAATTAGGTATTTACCAATTACTTGAAAGTCGTCCTTCAGTTTCTGGACTTGTTATTCCTCTCTTGTGACAACTCCAGAAGTATTTACATCACTGATGCGCTGTGTGCACTCCGAAACACGCTGAAAATGAAGAGAAATGTATACAATGTTAACGTTGACTCCCAAAAGGGGAGCTAGGCTCTTAGCATTGTCCACGTTGCACATAGAGAGAAAGAATTAAAATACCAATCTATTTTTAACCCGTACATCACCTCGGCCCCAACCGAATGCAAATACAAGACCCCATGACATGTTTTAGCAAACCAGGGCTCTCTCGTGCAGGTTCAGAATCAGTACTGCCAACCTGTCACAATATATCGCACAAGTTTCATGAATAAAGATGAAGTCCTGCGCGCAACTAAATCCTACGTCCCATTATTCTCGATCGGTAATAATGTATACATTCCCCTTCTTGCGTGTGAATCTCAACAACAGGTTTTTCAGTCGCCTTTTGTTTTATTTAAATTTCAAACACCGCACTTGTTATTCCGAGCACACAGTTGAATTTATTATTTCGTGCTCCAGCGTACATTGTTGGAGAAATTGTCAGTGTGCCCATCATGCCAAGTGGACCATCTCAGGCGCGTTCGCAAAAATTGTGTCTTGAAAGCTTCATACAATTATTCTCTTTTGAAATTATTCCCGTTTGTTGTGCGTTCTAAGTGTAAAGTGTTTTCCGAGCTCGTTAAGGCGCGGTTAGCAAACGGACATTTAAATTCCAACAGTGTGGTTCTCCCTTGCTTGTTTCCCATTGGTTTCTTAGTCCGTCATGAACATAGAAACAGAAATGTCGTTTTTTGTTACTTTAAAACACGATTTATTTAGAATTAGGGACCCTAGAAAATAAAATAAATTAAAAAAAATCTGGTGTGTTCCATTCACATGACTTTCTCTATATTTCTGCAACAAATTATTGTTAAAAAGCTTATGCTTCTATTTACTTCATGGTAATTGAGAAAAAATTAGCAGAAATAGTCTTATTACTTGCTTCCTTGTAAGTAGAAGCGAAGTAAGGAAGTACCATAGGTTCAAGTGATAGTCAAAAGCTGATTGCTATGTGACTGAAGTTCCTTTGTTTGAGTTGACAAATTCCTGTATGAGAAAAGTTTTTCCAAGTTGAAACCAAAAACAAGGAATATCTAAAAATACAAAAAAAAAAAAAAAAAATAACATAAATTATGTGTGTTAAAGTGCTCTACATTTTCTGTGTGATAAGTTTTTGTCCATCTCTTACGGTTTAGCAGTTAAGCAAAGTTCCGTAAAATTCCTCCAGAATAAAGTAATCTTCAGAGGCTATTCCCAGAAAATTTAAGATATACATATTATTTGTCAGGTAAATATCTATCTTTAACATATATATTTTAATCAAAATCGTTAGAGCCATTTTTTAGAAAATCAAAATGTTCGAACACTTTTCCATGTGAAGGGTAGTTGGGGATGGGGGGATTTTTTTTTTTGAAAATATTCGTGTCGCATCCTTAGAAGATACTGAACTTAAATACCAAGTTTGGTATTTTTAAAAAATGCTTTGATTGGATTCAGGGGATATCAAAACATATATTTCCGGGGAAATCTCGGTATCGAATTTTGGATGCAATGCAATACCTCCTCTACACACTATAGTACATAGTAAGTATAGAGAAAGTAAAACTAAGTTTCTGACAGAGAAAAATATTCTATAGAATGATGTGTTCAAAGCTGAAAATCATAACACCGAGACCCGTCTCGGTAGTTTGGGGGCAGCATGTCCACTCACATTCAAGAGGTCCCGAATTCGAATCTGGTTAGGGTGTTACTCCAAAAAGGTTGTTTTTTCTCGGGGTTTTCTCTTAGCCTGAGAAGACGAATGCAGGATAACTTTAAGCACAATGAACCCCGAAATCATTTGATTATACATTTACAGATTTTATTCACCGTCCAATTTAGTCAACTTCCTTAATCGACTTAAATAGTTAAAAATTATAACAACTGAATATTTACACTATGTAATAAGCAATTTGACAATAGCGCAGGAGTAGAAAATGACGAAGCTAATGCTAACATTTTAAACTGATATATCTATACTTGGACACGTTTCAATAAGCAGGCCATATCATCCTAAGCTGTCCCTCTCCGTGGTGAAGTGGTTACCATAGCAACGTATACCCAAGGTCACGGGTTCATCTGGTGAGGACGATAGATTTTTTGGGGGTAAAAATCCTTAGCATAACTTCCTTCGGGAGGGAAGTAAAGCCGTTGATCCTGTCCTAGATTTACGGCACGTTAAAGAACCTCAAACGTGGTAAGTAAATTTAAAATAAAATTAACACATAATCTCTTTTTAAAATCAATAAATTTAAAGGTAATCTATGAGTGTAGATGTTCATGGACTAGGTCTGTTCGACCTTTAAAATCTTACATGATCTGGGGTAAAGAGGCCTCTGAGCAAAATTAGCGGACTTTCGCGCCTAATATGGAATGGGACACTGAGAACCACAGCAGTTAAAGAACGTCCATAAATAAAACTCCATTTCCATTTTCATCCTCAGCAATCTGATGGTCGTCTGATCTATCTCCTTCAACGGCATCTTCTCACAGGCAATTGTGTGGAAATCTATGGAATCGGCTTCTTTCAGGTCTGCCATCTTGAAACTGCTAGTTGATGTTGAGTCCAGCCGAAGTTTTTAATTGGACATGTTTTAGGATGACTTCAAATGGAGGTTATTACTGTTACGAAATAGTTACTGTTACCATAAATATGATTATACCCAAGGATTACATTTTAATAATTAAATTCCTTTGGTATTTCATGGTTAACAGCCTAAAAGTGGTCAGCAAGAACTGACCTCTCCATTTGTTTCAGTTTAATATTTTAATGCCCTTTTAAAGGCTTTCTTAGGTTCTTTTAGTTTTATCAATATAAAAAGTCACAATTATAGCAGTCCTTTTGATAAATGCAGAGTTATTTAATAATTCTATGTATGGTTTTATTCAAATGGTTATCTAGTAAACTCCTCAAACTAGTGCTATGGCATCTTCACTTTTAATAGAACTTCTTTCCAGCATAATAGGGGTAATATGCGTTAAAAGGAGACAGAAGTATACCATGCACCTCCTTTCTTTTATTAAAACACGCTTTAGTTAATGACGTGCTGTATTTACATCGGGTTTGGTTCTAAGAGTGGGACGATGACATACGCAAGTTTAGCGTTATTCCGAGCAGCAGACGTTCCTTAAGATTAAGGTTATAGTGAAATGGGACATCTCGCACAGACTTACATAGATACATTATGGCATTTCTAGATACTACCCCCCCCCCAGAGAAAGGGATAACGTTAGAAAAATACAAGCTAGTGGCCGCAGAGTGTCGCTATGCGCCCTAACAATTCCAGGCTCAAAGTCTGCCCTACCGCTGGAGTTACCCAGAGAGGGCGAAAAAACGGACCATTGATTATCCACGCCGTCTGTTTGACACCACAATATGAAACTAGAAGCTCACTAGAAAGATAATAAAGAAACAGAATTAAGTAACAACCAACGGTGTAAAGAAATTCGCGATAGATGAGAATTCACTACAGCATTGGCCTACCGACACAGGAAAACTGTGAAAAACCAATGGATGAGAATGGACAATCAAGGGGATCGGATCTGGGACTCACGATTGCGAGTCACGCATGGACCGTCCTCGTTACACAGCCATATCTTAGATTTTTCTTAGTTGTATATACAATTTAGGTACAATTATTACATTGTATATGTGTATTGTTGTACCAACCGGAATGGCTCAGCGGCTTCGTCTGTGGTCTGCATTGAGGAAGTCACGGATCGAGTCCCGTGGTCGGACTGTCTGACCATGGATATTTTCGCCAGACGATTGCTGGGTTCGTTTCTTTCATCCTCCGAATTTCCTATCCCTCCATGTCGTTTTCTTCGTCATTTCATTCGTCCTTCATCCTGTAGGTTTCTTTCAGGTTTGGAAGGGTCGGTGGCGGTGTTCGGTGCGGCGTGACAGGAAGAAAGGATGCTCAAAGTGACTCTCTCCGTCCTCTCCTGGTGGGGATGTTGGACACTACGTGGGCTGTCCGATTGGAAACGCACAGACTCTGTCATTGCCGTGCCGTCGCTCCTGGTTCCAACCCTCAGTGTATCCCTTCACCTTACCTCATCCCTCCCTACCGAGGGCGTCCCCTTGTTCAGCATAGATACGATATTCTCAGATATCTTATGTTATCCTGTCTTACATAGATTGTTCTTAAAACCAGTTTTATGTGTCGTAAAGATGCTCGTTTTAGCTAGTTCTAACAGTAAAACTCGCTTTAATTGCCACTGTTCGTCGACATTGTATTATTTGCTCCCGAGTATTAGCAGAAATATAGCTATGTACCTACCATAGATATTTTATACATTGTGTATTGTTACTAAACACCTCTAAATTGCCCCAGATGCAACAGTCTAAGTAACATTTTCTGTTTCACCTGCCTATTATTTACAGCAGAAATATTTTAAACTCCCAGAGGGTGTATCAGTAATCAATAAACCATTATTCAGGAAACAAAGGTTGGAAAAGCTGAATAATTATCGTATATTTAAAAATCAAGTATCACTGCAGTATAAATCCTTGCTCAGAGCATATTGTATGCCGGATTTTTGCCAGAATTTTCATTACTTCTAACCTGTAGATAACTTTTAACCTTATCGAAACGTGCGCTCATTTGCGTCAAATTTTGGTGTATTTTATTCAGCACTATTACCTCTCATCTAAAGTGCACTACGAACCGGCATGGGACATTAAAATTGGAAAGGGAGATAAAAATATCCCTATGGATCCTGCATACATCACCTGCTTTTGAATTGTCGAACAGCACATTCACAATGAAGCGATTTACAATGTTAATAAATGATTTTTTACGTTTAAATAGCAGAGCTACGCATTTATAAATATTTCAATAGCAGACTGTAAAATATCGAGCAGTAAATCACACAAAAGATCACAGAATATTTATACCACAGAGCGATTCAATCAAAATTATTGTGAATAAACCATTAGCCCTCTAAACTCATTTAAATATGAATACAATAACGAATGAGACCAAGAATATATTAGCGAAATTTCAGTGAAGTTAAATCTACATTACATCAATCAATTTTTCAGGTTACGGATATTGTACCGGAATATTAATTCATATACTCTTACTTTAGAACAGTTTAATTGCTTGCTAATAAAACACATTAACAGATATTCATTTTACATTCTCTACACCCACTATATAATAGGTAGAGCAGAAATTGTATTGCATTAAAAAATTGATACCAAGATTTCACAGAAAATAAATATTTTGAGATGCTCTGAGCTCATAATCTTTTTAGAAAAACGTCCGCGAGCGCGAAAGTGTGAGCAGCGTAACTATAAGTTTGGTATTTCAATTTAGTATCCTCTAAGAATGTGATATCAAAGTATATTTACATTGAAACATTTTCGAAAATTACATTTTCTGAAAAATAGCTCTAACGATTTTGATTAACTACCGTATATGTATTAAATATATTTACGTGACAAATAAAATGTACACATATCTTGAATAATTTTCAGGGAAAATTTTGCTTTTCAATATCTTTTTTTAGCATAATAAAATTACTTAAGATTTCCAACTTTTGACTTTTTGATTTGTAACTGTTGTTGCGACAACTATATTACATCGGCAAGTACAGGAAATATTCGCATGCAAAGCGCCAAACCAAGTTATGTCCTCCTAGGAGTCGGTTTCATCTTGGAAATGGGCGGAGCTACCTCGCAACTGCGCAGTCTCGGACACTCCTGGACTGATGAACAGTAATTGATTAGAAGGGAGAGCGTGCAGACGGGTATACAGCGATAATCGTCGAGAGGAAACGTCAAGTGATCGCTTGGGTCGTGTTGGTAAATCTAGTGCGAGCAATTTCCGGATTTCCAAATTGTTACTTATATTTTGGCACGTTTAACTTGGTAAAATTTGTAACCTTAGCTCGTATGTGGACAAAGTAATTTATTTGGCTAGAAATTAGTTTGGACTTATATTGTGCAAGCATAATTTTATTTTTGTTTTCTTGAATTCTTTAAATAATGGGGAGCTTTGTGCTTTGTAAACCTGTTATAAAATGTGTTATGTATCTAAAGTAAAACATATTGAACTTTTGCTACGTCTTTAACTTAGAAAGGGTTTGAATATTTTTAAAAGCCTCTGGTAATAATCTATTTGTACCTTTCACATAATTTCGCCCATGCTTACACCCATCGTAACAGCTTTTATATGTCATATTACATCCCAATTAATAAACTTATACTGCCTTCTCCATAATATTATCTTCAATAACAATTTTGGATCGTTTAGTTCTTTTCCTTTGAACGCCATCACTTTTGTTTTGTTTAGATAGGTTGTCATGTTATATTATTGTGACAGTGCCATGTGCGGTCGCTCTTAGGTTCGCAGAAGTTTCGGTATGTGGTGGTGGGATTGGAACGCGAATATCTGTCACTGGCCAGATTCTTCCAGTAGCTTCGACAAGCTCCCAGAAAGTCCTATGGCATCATTTCTAGCTATAAAGAGAAGGAAGAATTATAAGCAAATTCAGTGAATAGTGAAACGTGGCATGCGAGCACTGGCGTGCAAGCAATGGAATGAGGAGAAGGCGTCGCGTCTACATTTGTAACATTTTTCTAGTTTATTCATCACATAAATGACTTTTCAAGATTTTCTTTTGAAACAGGTATGTGGATAGCAGTCCTGCCATATATAAGCATTAAAGTTAATGCGTAGTCTCTATTAAAACGGTAAATTGTGGCGGATAGTCAACACCTAACTATTTTTGACACTATCTTGAAACGGTGAGATATAAAACTAATACTCTTGGATTTACCATGCAAATCAGAATCGAGTATCTCCTTTTCACAGCAGAGAGGTATTTCAGATCTGGGAATTTCATCATCGGAGTATAATGAAAACTGAGCTCAGCTGAGATCCTAGGCCCTCCATAATTATGCAGTTAGGTAATTAGGTTTATAACTTGGGTTACTGCAATTGCCTGTTGTGACATAAACACACCACACCTTTCCACCAACCTTTATGAAACCAAACCATATTATGATAGACATTCTCCAACTAGCTATTATTTTATGATAAAAACAATCAAGACTAACTAACACCTTGACTTGTATAGGTAGACATATTTTCGGTGTATTAACATGAGTTACCCTTGAGTGCAATAAAATAAATTGTTGAAAAATCGCTATCGACATTTTAGCCTAGCTATTTCTGCGGTGTACACACATCATTTGTAGTTCATTAGCTTCAAGCAGTTGTGCATACATTTCCTCCACAGTAGTAAGTCAATCATGAATACAAATATACACACTGAGACAGTGTATGTCGTACCACGCAATTAAAAGAATATTTATAAAAAGAGACATAAATTACATTAAGAAGGAACAAATGTGCATTGGAAATGGTCAGAAATGTTGTAAAGCACATCGAAAAGTGTAAAAGACGAGGTTTAGCACGGGTTGGCAAGGTACTCAGGTAGAAAAATACCATTAAGGGCAGTACAATAAAGTTGTCCACCCTCGGAAGTTTCACTTTCCGAGAGTGGAATAAAAAAAGAATACAAATGGATTTATTATTGGTCAGGGACGCGACTTCACTTGCTATGGAAGACTCATTGGGTTAAGATGTGATATTTGATTCCGCGAGGGAAAAGAATGGGTTATATATGGCCGCGATAGAAACAATGTTTTTCTAATACACCAGAATACGGTCACAAGTAATAAGAAATGGTAGGCGTGGTCGCGTAAGAAGAAGCTGGTAAGGGAGGAAATTTAGGAGGAATGAGCGTGTGTACAACGATAGAAAATATTGTAGAAAATAAATAAACGTATTCAGCAGTAATCATGAACTCAAAGAAAACCATTTGGGTTTTACCACCACCCCTAAGAAAGATTCCATGCTGACACATCCTCAGTCAGGGCACACATCTCCACGCCATTCCGTAATCTCCTAAACCTTTCCCGCGGGATACGAACCTGAAACCCCGACCACATATTAAGGAACCGCTGCAATTCAAGGTGTTTTATTTGTGTTTTTTGCGTTTTTTTTATATTTAGTGCGTCCATTAAACTCCTGAATCGACTGTAGAAACATAGATTGAATAATACCTTGTGCAGGTTCTAAGAGAGAGAAATAGAATGTGAGAGAGGGAGAGGGAGATAGGGCTTCATTATTAGAAGCAAAGAGGGTTCGCTCTCTCGAGAAACAGTGGAAATTGACATCGCTTCTTGTAACTCTATAGCATAAATCTATAGAGAACATTGAGATATGCAAAACTATTACTTCTTAGAATTCAGTCAGTTTGTAGACAAGGGAGATGAAATGGTGCTGAGTTTCCCCACATTAGCTTTAGAATGTACACCTATTCTATAAAACGGGGCATTCTTAGATTTCTGTAAAACTACAAATGATTCACTGGTAATTAATAGGCATGTCAAATAAAATATTTCTGGAAAGAAGGTGTAAGTTGTATAGTCTACATAGAAATTAGGCTTTTATTGTAGAATTTTTCTTGTATATAATAGAGAACTTCTTGAAGCCTTCACTGTTGATACAACTTGATTTGAAAGAATTATCAGACTTCAGGATCAAATCTTGGGCCGGAAAACAAAAGCTGACTGCCATACAGTAGGGTAACTTAGTATAAATCGGGTCAACAGATTAATCGGGTCAGTTTTAAACCTTTGCTGTTTATACCAAGGTCAAGTGACATACAACATGCTACCATCTACCGAAAAAGACTGCAACTTCTTGCTCACAGTGAACGTTAAAGTTTATGGAAATTGGGTATTTTGTATCTGTGGTATAAAAAGGTAAAGACTGTATTGTTTAGATATTTAAAATAACACTTTGATTGGTTTCTTTATTTTGCAACACAAACAACAAGGAATTTTGCTCACCTAAAGTTTATAATGCATCATAGTCCTTGTATTTGAGGTTAAGACACTCCAACGCTCATTAATGCATTCAAATACTACCAACTTAGGATTATAAATGTTCCTACATTTTGGGTTAATCGGGTCAGTAAATTAAGGGTTAAAGGGGTCAATGCTGTGATTTAAGTTTTTATCGTTATTGTTTTTTAAAGATGCCTAGTAATGCTTATAAAACGCTGTTGACGTTAAGAATGCGAGGGTCTTTCTCCTGCTCGTTGTAATGGTCTCAACAGGAAGGATGTAGCTGACTACTTCAAACTCTTGAAGGAGACTTTACAGGCTTGTGTTTTACTTAATAAATGATATACAATGCCGACAAATCTGGTTTGTAGATGAACAATAACCCTACAAGAAAACATTTTGCTCAGAAGAGTGCTAAGGCAGTGTACTCTCAAACTTGTGTTGAGAGGGGGGAGCTTGTCACGATATTGGCTTGCACAAATGCAGCTGGGAACTTTATTCCTCCATTGGCTATTTTTAAGGGAAAGAAATATCTCAAGAATTTTCGGATGGCTTCCCAAATAGATCTCTTGTGACCATGTCAGATTCTGGATGGATCAATGAAGACATTTTTTTGCAGTGGCTGCATCACTTGCAGGCCCATCGAGGTGCCTGGAACACGTTTGCTGCTAATAGATGGTCATGGATCTCACAAGAGTTTGTCTGCACTGCAGTTTTGTGAAGACACGCCATTCATATGGTATGTCTACCAAGTCACACTAATCATAGGCTCCAACCATTAGAAAGATCGTTCTTCAAGGCCCTCAAAGCATATTGTGACAATGAATGCAATAAATTTGTGCGTAACACACAAGGGGAGCGAAAGATTACAAAAATAACATTTGGAAGAATTTTCAAAGAAGCTTGGCGCCAATCAACAACACCAGCGATTGCTGAGTCTGGATTTTTGTCAACAGTCTGTTTCCCCTAAACGAAAATGTGGTGTCTGATCATGAATATTTACCAGGAGAATGTATGATCACACCAGAACGTCATACTTCAGTACATGAAAGTACCACTTTACTGCTTGAGGATGCTATTCCTAATTTCAGTCCAGAACAGGCATCACCATCCACGATGCCCTTCCGTGATCTGCTACCGTCTCCAATAAAAATACCTCAACGTAAAGAGTCAGCACGTAAACAGAAAGCGGCTCTTTTAACTTCTCCCCAGAATAAAGTAAGAAAAAGACTGGAACTCAGACACAAGTCTTGAAAGGAAACCGTTGTCCTGCCACAGTCAATCAAGTATGCCAAGATTTCACAGGAAATACATGTTTTGAGACTCTCTGAATACAAAAAGCATTTTGGGGGAAATGTCCGTGTGTGTCTTTGGACAGCATGTCTCAAATACAAAAAGACGGTTAAATATCACACTTGGTATTTAAGTTTAGTGTCTTCCACGACACGAAGTTTTTAAGGAAAATCACCTCATCACTAATTACCCTTCATTCAGAACATTTTTCGAAGACTTTCATTTTTTCAAAATGGCTCTAACAATTTTGATTAAAATGCCATATGTTTAAGATATTTTCATTGCAAAATAAGATTATATTTTGAAATTTCTGGGAATTTTTCTGAAGATGTCTTCATTCTGGATCACTTGTGTGTAATTTTCATATACCTAGTATTTCATAAGAGATAGACAAAATTTACTAGACAAAATATATGGATCTCGTTAAAATACGAAATTTATGTCATATTTTTTGTTGTTGTAAATTAATCGTTTTCGAGATACTCTGAGTTGATGGTTTCAACTTTAAGGCATTTAAACTGTTCTCAATCGGGAGGTATATTCCTTTTTGTCTCTCAATTTCAAGTTCAATTGTCGTTCGTCTCTTAATTTCAATTGTCTTTCGTCTCAAATTCAATCGTCCCTGAATTTCAATTGTTTTACATAGCGACCAGCTTTTAAAAGATTTCACTATTGCTTTATCCTGTGCATTATATTATTTGACTTCTAAATAACAAAGAAACAAGCAATAAGATAATTTTGCTTATTTGTCTCTTGATGTAGAGAAAAGAATAATCTTTTGTAAGAAAAGCTTGTTTCGAAATAACTAGGAAAATCATGTGAATGGAACACATCTGATTTGTTTTCTAAAAATGCTAGTATCAAAAAAAAAATGTAATACTACATCTATGTGCTATTCGCTACGTAGAGAAATTAAAAAAATATGTGTTTACCATATTAATACCATTGCAATGAACACCATTAGAAAAAAAATTGCAAGGTATATATTCAATCAAAATAAAAAAGAGTACATATTCAGACTCACGCCAAAAGAAACACCACCACACCACCACTCGCATAAAAGACCACAAAAGATACAAAATAAAAAAAATCCGATGTGTACCATGCACATGACATTCTCTATATCCCTGCAACAAATTATTCTTAAAAAGCTTATGCTTCTATTTACTTTATGCTAATCAGAAAAAGTTTGCAGAAATAGCTTTATTACTTGCTTCCTTGTAAGTAGAAGCGAAATAAGGGACTATCATATGTTAAAGTGATAGTCAAAAGCTGGTTGTCTATCAATGATGTTCCTTTGTTTATATGGATAGGATTTGACAAGTTCCTGTATGAGAAAAGTATAAGTTTTTCATAGCAGAAACCAAAAATAAGGAATGTCTCTAAAACGACGAACTCCACGAAAAAAAAATATATAATATAAATGGTGTGTTTTAACGTGCTCTACATTTTTTGTGTAGTAAGTTTTAGTACATCTTTACGGTTTAGCAGTTATTCAAAATTCAGTAAAATTCATCCAGAATAAACTACTCTTTAGAAGCTATTCCCAGAAAATTCAAGATATACATTTTATTTGTAGGTAAATATCTTTAATATACAACATTTTAATGAAAATCGTTAGAGCCATTTTTGAGAAAATCAAAATTTTCCAAAAAAGTTTCATTTTAAGGGTAGTTGGGAGTCGGGGTATTTTTCTCAAAATCTTCATGTCGAATCTCTGGAAGATACTAAACTTAAATACCAAGTTTGGTATTTTCCCGACTTGTCGTTTTTGAGTTATCGTGTTCACAGCCACACGGACACACGGACACACACACACACACATATACTAACACACACACGGACCTTTTTGTGAAAATGCTTTTTTTGAATATTGGGGATCCTAAAACATATATTTCCGGTGAAATCTCAGTATCGACTTTTTTGGTGGAGTGCAATACCTTCTCTATACACTATGTGTATAGTGCGTATAGAGAAAGTAAAAATGGATAGATAAGTCTGCATTATCCGCACATTTTTTGGCAATAAAATAACGAAGTTAACTGTGACGTCATTTTATTAAAATTGGCTAGGACCACAGTAGAACTGAGCACATGGCAATACAAATTTTCATATACAGATTTAATCAAGAATTGAATTTCGACACAAAAATAGACAGCCAGCTGATTTCCAAGTTCACCAATTCCATCGCCAGAGGGCAGCACAGCGGAACAGATGCTTCATCAACGCACGTGATACACTAAAAAGGAACTGTGGATGCTATAAATTGTGATGAAGACATTATTTTAACTTTTTTAAAATATGTAATTATAGTCTCAAGAGTTAATTAAGCTCGGCTCAAGTTAATAATGAAAATTTACTTACCTTAAGTTGACTTTTAAGTGGTGAAACATTTGGACCAGTTGCTTACCTGAAACAAATAAACATATGTACATCAGAATAATTCTAAACATTATGTACAGTTTTTTGTTAGACTTACGTAGAATACTACTATTATTATCTGAAGTTAAATGGGTGACCTTAATTTTGGATCAACTTTTTATTTACATTTGTGCTTACTAATTGCATTTTGTTTTTGATAATTATTAGGTTCTGTTTTTCTTTAAGCTCATCTTTAAACATAAAATCATCGAATCACTCGTTCATACTTTCAGAAATTACTATGGATAGACAATAACGTAACCTCACACTGAGATTAAAAATCAGGCTACATTAATTTTGGAGTCTACAGACTCACTTTCAGATCCGAGGGTGTTCAACCAAATTCATATTTGCCCTTGATAGAATAATTTAACTTTAAATGTTGTTTTTTCACTTTCTCTGCTTTTTTACCTATAATTCTGATTTGTCGAGAAATGCATTTTTAGAGGTTGCTCGAATCAATAATACGCCCCAAAATTTTTAAAAAATCTAATGTGTTCCATTTACATGACTTTATCTATTTTGCAAACCCACTATTCTTACAAAAGCTTATTTTATATATTATGCTAATCAAGATACAAATTAGCAGACATTCTCCTATTACCTGCTTCCTTCTAAACAGAAAGGAAATAATGGATATACTATGCTAAAGCATTAGTCAATTCCTTGAAAAGCTGGTCGCTATGTGAACAATTGAAGTTTAGTTCGGGCGGCAGCGATACAACAGAAATGAAGCGAAAGTTAATTTCCTTTTGAGTAAAGTACCACAGTTTAAACTGAAACCTATCCAGGAATATCTCGGAAACGGCCAAATAAACAAAAAAGTACATGAATAAATTGTGTATTATTTTTGTGTAGTAACTTTATGTCCATCTTTTACAGTTTATCAGCTATGCAAAATTCATCCAGATTGATAGGCTATTCCCGGAGCATTTAAAATATATATACATATATATATATGTATATATATATGTGTTTTTTGTGATGAATAAATCTTAATAGAAGGAAGAAATATAAGTTTTAGTTTTCACTGCTTTATCTTCTATTCGAATTCTTTATTTAATTGACGAACTATTTGAATATTTAATGGGAATTAGTTAATTTCATTTACAGAGATGCTTATACATAATATTTATATTCTTGTTTAATGTACAGTGTTTTAAACAAAATCGTTATAGCTAGTTTTGTGAAATCACAATTTTCGAAAATGTTCCATGTAAAGGTTAGCCGATATTTCGTGTTTGAGATATGCTGTCCAAACACACACACACATACATATACACACTCACACACAGATACACATATGAAACATTTTCTAAAAATATATTTTTTATTCAGAGGATCATAAAACATATATTTCCGGTGAAATCTCGGTATGTATCTATGCACATACGTGCTAGAGAAGATAAAAAATGACAGTAAGTCAAAAGTAATGTGAATGCAATATATTAGAGCTTTTTTGTCATGGTCATGCAAAGAGAATTGAATATTAAAGCCTTCATACAGCGATTGTTTTACCATAGTTTAAGTCTACCATATTCCCTTTGTACCTCCAATTAAGTGTATAAATAAACAATTTCTGTAAATATTTAACTTGATTAAATAAGGAAGACAGAAGAAGAATGGGCTAATATAAGAGTGGTTTGTAGAGTATAGATTAGAAAAAATCGTGTGAATGTAAATATCAGGCAATTTTATTATCTTCTTTGCTTCGTACATAAGCAAAGAGGTTTTCATATTTCACCCTAAAGTTCAATACCGAGATTCAAAGGAAATAATCATTTGAGGGGCCCCAGTATAAAAATATGTTCTCTACGTGCACCTTGGGCATAGTACAAGGATGTATTGTATTCCACCCAAAATTTTGATATCGAGATTTCACCGGAAATATATATTTTGAGCTCCCCTGATTCCAAAAAGGAACAGAAAAAGGTCCGTGTGTATTTGTGTGTGTATGTGTGTCTCTATACGTGTTTGTGAACAGCAGAGCTCAAAAACTAAAATACCGTTAAATACCCAACTTGGTATTTAAGCTGCCTCTTCCAAGGCAGCAGCAAGGCTGCCCCATCCCAAACTACCCCTTACTTATAAACATTTTTCAATTTTTTTCTCTCAAAAATGACTCCAACGATGTTGATTAAAATATCCCATATTAAAGCTATTTACGTCACAAATAAAAGTATATCTTGAATTTTCTGGGAATAAATTCTGAAGACCTGTTCGTTCGGAATGAATTTTTCTGAATTTAGCATAACTGGTAAACTGTAAGAGATATTTAAAAACTTACAACATAAACATGTAGATATCGTTAAAATACAGCTTATGGAATATACATTTTTGTTGAGGGTTGATAATTTCCGAGCTATTCTTTGTTATTGGTTTCAATTTTAAACTACGTATCGTCTCAAACGGGATGCCGTTCGTTTCATCCCTGTTTTGTCTTTCTGGAAATATAAAGCAAACCGACATTCATTTGTTCGCATATCGGCTTTTAAAAGATTTGACAATCGCTTTAGCCTAGTGTATTCCCTTATTTCTCTTATGCTTTTAAGGAACTAAATAGTTAGAACAATTCTGTTTATGTTATCTCGTATAGCATGATGTATATTGCAAGATAATCTTTTGTATGAATATTTTGTTTGCAGAATAATTAGAGAAAATGATGTGAATGCAAAACATCAGATTTTTTAGAAAATGGTCCGTGTGTGTTCTTATGGTTATGACTAGGATAAATAAAAACGACATGTCTGTTTATATTTAAGTTCTGCATCTTCCAAGGATGAGACTTGTACATTGACAAGAAAATACCACCCATCCCAACTCCAAAGTACCTTTTTTAATGGAAAACTTTCCAAAATTTTGACTTTCTCAAAAATGGATCAAACGATTGTGATTAAATTTCCTTATAATAGTCATTTACATGACAAATGGAATGTATACATTGCATTTTCTGGAATAACCTCTAAAGCGCTCTTCATTCTGAAAAATGTTTGCATAGTTGGTAAACCGTAAGAGATAGATAACTTTTACTTTACAGAGAAGGTAAATCTCTTTAAAGCACAGTTTATAACAATCATTTTTGAATAGTTAAAGATCTCTGAGATATTCATTGTTATAGGTTTAAGTTTAATAATAATTTTCTCAAACAGAAATTTATCATCCGTTTTTCTTTTGTTTTATTCGGTTCTTTTGTTTTATCATACAAAGAGGGCCTACATTCATAGTCAAGCACATAGCGACATTTTCAAAAGATTTGACTAATAAGACCATTTCTGCTAATGTTTATCTGGATTAGAATGAAGTAGTTGAAAGGATAGTCTTTTTTTTTAAGAATAGTTGGTTTTTAGAATAGATAGAGAAAGTTATGTGAGTAGAGTATATTAGATTTTCTAAACTAACATATTAAGCAAATAAATATTATTTATTTTGCTAGTTAGAAGCTTTCTGCAAACAGACAGCTAAAAATATTACGCTCTGTTTATAAGCTGAAGAATGAAAATCTTTTCTTCCCAAGAGAGATTTACAATCGTGCTCCTGTTTGAATCGGTGCGCTCTGGAGTTCTTGCAATGTTATATCAGACGTGTAAACGCTGAGAAAATAATAGCACGTAGTAAGGAGAGCGGTTTCTACTGGGAGGTCTTATATTTCCAAAGGTTACGACACTTCTAGGCCCTACATAACCTTTATATTTTATTACCCAGTAAACCTGGAACGCCTAGTACCCACAGTGATGGAAATTGCCTTCCATAAGAACAAAACATTGCACAGGAAAACAAACACAATATACAGTGGCTTGTTTAGAACTTTGATCTTAATAAACTTGGCTTTTCAACTGCTGTAGTCAGTACTATTGTTACCGAAAGCTTTTGAAATAATTCTCAAACTTCTATCGAGTATAATAGTAAATTATTTGATGTTTATTCTTTCATACTAACCTTTGCGGACAGTGGGTTGGAAGTTCAATTAGATTTGAAACATTCAAACTGAAGATCGGTGGTTCGAGAGGCAGTCTTAGTATTGGATTTTTCTAGTCTAATTCAGTAATTAAGTATATTAGTTATATATCCATTAGCTTGGAGTGATACATGTATAAATAATACAGTGGATAAACATAATAACTAGGGATAGTATCTTGAGGACCGATAGCGGGAATGAATGGTAGCTAGCGAAGGATGGTATATAGTTGTGATGTGTTGACAATGCAGTGTGTGCGTAGTGGTACTGAGAGCAGGAAAATGGGGAGTGGTTGCGTGATGGACTGTGATGTTTTCACTAGTAGTGGAAAGCGATTGAAGCGGGAAAATATCACTGATTTACGGGAACTAAATTTTACATAGTTCAGTTGTTCAGCAACAAGTCTTCAGTATCATTCTCCGCTTAATTTTATTTCAAGATAGATTATAATGCACAACAACATACATTCGTAATGTTTCAAATGTGATTCGTCTCCGATGGTCACGTAAACAGGTGTTATACTGTGAGAAACTTCGCTCCTCATAACAATATGAGCAAAACGGAAACAGAGCACATCATCGACTATTGTATAAGATACTCATCAGCAATTATTTCTATAGCAACACTTCGCAGCACATTATTGAAATCCAATATTTTTTTCCAAACATTGTCTTCACTTTCTGTTTCACACGATCTAAAACGAGTATCATGGGTCTCTGCTTAATTGCTTATTCAAGTTCATCGACATCTTTCAGTGTTCGAGGCATTTCAATGTTCGATGTTTCCAAATATGCATTATTGTCAAAGATATATCTGCAAAGTTCTTCTGTATGAATTGCAAATCTTCATGCAATCCATTTGAAGCAAGAGAGTTTATAATCTTGATTGAAGAGCATGCGCTATCACCAAATATATTAAATACCTCTAAAATGCGTTGTAATATACAGCATAGTATGCTGCTGCGTCGAGCCACGTTCCCCAACGCGTTACTACAGATTGTTCACATGCGGCGCGCGCAGCTGCCAATGCAGGTCGGTCTCTACTCGGTAGGTATGCAACGGGTATGTGCATGTGACCCGCTATCGGTCTCCAAGATGCTATCCCTAATAATAATCAACGGCCCCAAGGCTAACCACTAAGGAGTGGAGAAATCCACAAAAAATAAAGTCAAAGGGGGAACATAAATATACCAACTAAAATCTGAGGCGTTCCACGCCTTTCGCCAGACAGCGCGCCCGCCAACCTGTGATACATATCGTTGGATACAAGCTTAAGGACTAACTGTGCTGCAGTCTGGTGGTGAAGATTGGAAGGTGGCTCTCCTCTTCGGCAGTGACTTGCTTTCCAGTGGAGGAGTTTAGTACCAGCGAGACTCGATTAGCCTCTTGGGGCCCTATGAAAACTCGTGAGTCAAATAAGCTGCTGGGGCAAAATTGGGGTTTCTACTGTTTCGGTAAGTTAATTTTTTTTCCTTCACCATAGCTCACTTTATTATATGATCAAGGAACGGAAACTGTCATTTATATCAACTGTAAGCGAGTAAATACTTTTCTATATGTTATAACTCAAATCAACTACTGTACTTAGTTAAGAACAAAGTGAATAACATTCTAAAACTTGAATGTTTTCAATATTTGTTATTTGACGTTCTTACTTAAGCCTACTATGATATTTGCAAGGATCCCCTCGGTTTTTTATAAAACAAGCATGAATTATAGTGATCTATAGTAAAAATCTGATGTGTTCCATTCACATGACTTCCTTTACATGTTTGTAGCATATTATTGTTAAAAAGCTTATGCTTCTATTTCCTTCATGCTAATCGAGAAAAAAATTATAGAGATAGTCTTATTACTTGCTTCCTTGTAAGTAGAAGCAAAATAAGGGAGTGCCATAAGTTAAAATGATAGTCAAAAGCTGGTTGTATTGTGACTGAAGTTCCTTTGCTTGTATGGACAGGAGTTGACAAATTCCTGTATGAGAAAAGCATACGTTTTTCAAAGCTGAAACCAAAAACAAGGAATATCTAAAAAAGCGATCAACTCCACGAAACAATTGTATATAACATAAATTGTGTGGTTTAATGTACTGTACATTTTCTGTGTGGTAAGTTTTGTCCACCTCTTACGGTTTAGCGGTTATGCAAAATTCAGAAAAATGCATCCAGAATAAAGTAATCTTCAGAGGCTATTCCTACAAAATTCAAGATATACATTTTATTTGTCAGGTAAATATCTTTAATATACATTTTAATCAAAATCTTTAGAGTCATTTTTGAGAAAATCAAAATTTTCGAAAGAAGTTCCATGTAAAGGGTAGTTTGGGGTGAAAAACTTAAACTTTTCTCATATAGGAATTTGTCAACTCCTGTCCATACAAATAAAGGAATTTCAGTCACATAGCAACCAGCTTTTGACCATCAGTTTAACCTATAGTACTCCCTTACTTTGCTTTTACTTACAAGGAAGCAAGTAATAAGACTATTTCTGATATTTTTTTTTCTCGATTGAAATGAAGTAAATAGAAGCATAAGGTTTTTTACAATAACTTTGCTTTTACTTACAAGGAAGCAAGTAATAAGACTATTTCTGATATTTTTTTTTCTCGATTGAAATGAAGTAAATAGAAGCATAAGGTTTTTTACAATAACTTGTTGCAGAGGTGTAGAGAAAGTCATGTGAATGGATTTTTGAGATTTCGTTATAGTCAAGGTGAGAATGAAGTACAGATTAAATCAACGACTCTTCCGTGTAAAGAAATACTGGATTACGAATTCAATTACAGCTACTGAAAGGGCATACCAGAGAGAATTTGGTGTTCGGAATATTCTCAAAAGAAACACAATACTGGGACTGGTAAACAAATTGGAAATAACTGGATCTCAGGTGAGTGAAAAAGGCAAACATCGTTCTTCTAGCTTGTTGTTGATGTAAGAGCATGACTGGAGCAGTCACAAAAAAAAAAAAAAAAAAAAAAAAAAAAAAAATCATAAAACTTTTGTCGCAGTAGACAGCGTAGGGTTACTCAGAGAACTGCGAAAAGTGCAGGCCTAAAACCATATAGGGTTTCGGTTGTCCATCATTTACAGGAACCAGGCGTTGGTTTCACTGTGCAAAATCCTGTCATTTTCTCCATCACATGGTTCACAGATGAAGCATGGTCCAATTTACCCGGCTATGTGAATTCAATTCACGTAATTGGGCCAGCCAAAATCCACTTGGGTGTGCAATATCTGCAAGAGAATAGTGGAACATATTTTTTAAACACATTTTGCACACTGCAGAGTACCGACGTATTTTCATAGAGTTTACTGAGCTACTAGACGATGTAGAGCTGAGATAAGGATATTTTCAGCAGGACGGTGCTACATGCCATACCCCAAGTAATTCCATGGCACTAATTGCAAGTTTCGGACAATTTCCAGGAACCTGTGGCTACAGAGATCTCCGGACTTCTGCTGTGGGGTTACTTAAAAGACAGGATTTGCGCCACACATTCTGAGACAGTATAGTCTTATCATGGGGTTAAAAGTTATTTAAAAGTGAGATATAAATTATAGCAAATAATATCAACTATACTAAGAGGGGACAAATGTACATTGAAAATGAGCAGGGAAGAAATATTTTAAACACGTCTAAGTAGCCGAGCTGTCACGAGGTGACAAGCGACCCAGGAAAATAGTACCGTTGAGGGTAGGACATTGACCCGGAGCGGTGAGGTTACACTGCCCGAGGGGTGAACATAACAAGGAGAAGAGAAACAATTCCCTTGCTGGTCAAGCGACACTTTTGGCACTTGGCATAGAACATTCAAGGAACTAAGACGTGATAGCTGAGTCCGCGATAGAAATGGACGGGTTTCATACGGCCGCGATGGAAACAGATCTGGACATGTGAAAATCTTAATGAGAGCTAGGAAGCGAGTTTTACTTTCAGATAAGCCGTTCACCAGTCGATTCATGCATGCTGGAAGAGCGTCTGTCACAGTCAATGTCAAATATCTGTCACCTCTTATGCATTGCACTATACGGTACTGCACTGATAAACATGTTTTCATATGTATATTCATATCTACAAAACATTATATAAACGGCCTACTATATAAACATTGTCAATCGTCTGCTTCCAATTCTTCCACGCCTGACAGTCCTTCGTCTTCGTTCACGTCATTGTCACCATCAACGCTATAGCTACATTCTGCACCATTATCCTGGATTAGAATTCTTTTTGATTTTCTACAATTCTTTCCAATGGTTTTTCATGTTCTCAACATGTCGACATACATTTTCCCATTCTGGCCTGCCAATTTCTGCAATTCGCTGGCCACACAACTGCTCCACATCTTTTAATTTTAAAGTGATATATTAAGTATGATTTTTTCTTTCTTTTTTTAACTTTGAGAACCCTGGAAACGAAACTCGGTGAAATATCAGTTGCTTGGCTACTCGTTCATTAACTTTCATCAGGCTTTAGAAGAACTCGGGAACATATATTTTCTTCCTTCATCTCTGCCTCTTGTTTCATGAAGTCAAGGACATTTACAATTATTTCTCTGCTCTGACTTAGTAATACCTTGCCACTTGACTTTGAAAACGTAAGAGCTATGGTTAAAAAAATTAAATAAATAAAATGAACACTATTTATTGTTCACTTTAAATACAAACATATGTGGAACACGTTCGATGCAGACTGCATAAAGTTTGCTCGCTGTGACTTTAAGTAAGCAAAGTATCATGTCACAAATTACGATAAGCTAGGCTCGGTAGCTGGGTTGGCGGTCAGGGTCACAATTCCAGAAGTTTTGCAGACGCACAAAAGTGATAAGGAATGAGAGGCGCGGTCACGTAAAGCGAGGTTTAACAGGGGAAAATTCAGGAGGAATGTGTGTGTGTGTTCGACGGCAAAAAATCTGGAAGTCGAAGAAAATCGCTTGTGTTAAGACTGAGAAAGATTCCATGCCAACAAAATCCTGAGCTAGGGCACCCACATCTCCACAGCATACCTAATACCCAAAACCTGCACCAAGACATTGGACGATCTGAAGCACAACATTACACAGGAGATTCAAGCTATTGACAACAGTATCCTCCAGTGTGACGTATTGAGTTGTGCCTTATGCAGGATGGAGGACAAAGTCCCTCTATATTTCAGGTATATAATTTGTCGCTAGTATAACTCGTTTTGAATCAATTAATGAAGGAAATGTGTCATCTCTATATAATTCACCTTGTACATAGTACATAAAGAGAAAATAAAAATGGTTACAAACTTCAAATGAAAAATCTAGCCGTAGGCTTTTTTTGTATGCGCTGTTTTCATTACGAATAACTCACCTCCACCCTTTGGGCACAATACCTGTGGCAGATGCATCACACGGCAACGAATGTAGTGCCCGCCTGGGTAGTGTGGTGGTAGCCTGTCTGCCTCATATTCAACAAGTAGCGAGTTCGAATCTCGCTTAGGGTGAGTTACCCGGATAAGATTTTTTTCGGGGATTTCCCTTAGCCTGAACGGACGTATGTCAAGTAACTTTGAGCTCCATGGACCCCGAGAACATTTGAGCATCATTTCACCAATTTCAGTCATCGTCCGATATGACCAACCAGGTTAACGGACGTTAAGCTAAAAAAATAAAAAAAAAAAAATCTAAAATCAAGAGACTAGTGTGCTATACAGGATGGCAAAACAGATCGCTTTTGAAGGAATTTCTATTTTGTTGGGCCTTTAATTTTGACAGTTATCACAGCACCACAAAATATCACACAGACTTGAAACTATGAAATATTTCTCCTTAATGTGTGCTGTGAATTCGAAAATGCATACCATTTTGCCCGTTGAAAAATATTCTATTGCGCGTCTTGCATTAGTATTTGTACTTTGGATATGCATGTTTTTATAAGTTGGGTGCTAAATGGTAGCCATTACATAAATAACTGTAAAACGTAATGTCAATTATTATACTATTGATATAATAAAACAACATGCTTCTTAACTCTATTAATACCAGCTTAATCGCACTGTAACGTCAACATTATGAGGATTAATTTGTAAATATTTTATATTAGGTTGAGCACGAATTCTTGGTAATTAACAGGGGTCAAACACAATTTCAAAGAAACCTTCTTCTCCTTGGTTACTGTCGTACTCACTTGCGTGATGACGTTGCAAATTGATGTTTCTGAGTGCAGAACATTGCCAAAAACAAAACACATATTCTGCCACTTTCTGTAGATTCCTCTTAGGCAGGCAGAAACGTAGGAGTCAATGGCCTGCATGTTGGCTTGTTTTTGTTACCGATAAACTGATACACGTCACACAAGGAACAGAGGCAATCTCTGCTGTCACGTATTTACCCACGGCATGCACGCTCCCTGAAAATCAAGCGAGTGGTCACACCTGGCCATAGTTTCCCGATATTCATATTTGTTTTTAGGATAAGGGAAAACCCAAGGAAAAAAATCGTTTGGAATACTCACCCTGAGATTGAACTCGGAACCTCTGAACATGAGTTAGATATGTTATTCCTATACCACAGCCTAATTAAAATAGTTTGACTATATGGTACCTAGGTTACGGCAAAAACAGGAAGATATTGTCAACAATTACTGTTAAATTTGAATACGTTCCAAATTTATCAGTAAATACTCAATATTTTTTAGAGAATTATTCACATTATTATACCAATTTTTAGCTTCATTCCATATTTATTTCACTATGCTGCCGCTGGAAGTAGCCATTACACTACTCACCGGCACTATTATTTTCAGTACATGTTAAATAATGCTTAACTTTTAGAAACGCTTTTTTATTGTTTCATTTGTATAGCCCCCTTTAGCTTAAATGGCTATATCGACTCATATTACTGTAGGTTTAAACATTGGGTTAATCACTTTTATATCACTAAACATACGCACACTCGTCCTCACGTTCATACTCCTAGACTCTGTTTGGGATAGGGAATAATTCTGGTTAAAGAAAATTTCCCCGCCCCAGCCGGGAATCGAACTCGGAACCTCCGGGTGAGAAGTTAGAAACACTTCTTAAACGAGTTTATATAAAAAACTAGAAAATCTGTCTTGAATAACTTTAAAGTGGACTATGAGTGAGAAAACATTATTTAACATCAATTGTTTAAAATTATATATTACATTTATGAAAAATAGTATTAGAAATTTGATAACATATTTGTAGTAGCAGTGTGCTTATAAAGTGAATAGTATTAAATTAATCTTGTTACACTGTCAGAAGACCGTATATGTTCTCTAGCACCATACAGGATTGAAAATATTACCTACTCCTATCTAATATTCACAACACTGTAAACATACACATACACATGCTACAACAAAAAAGAACACTCGCACTTATACCCGCGTATTACCCTACACCCTTATATACCAATATGTCGCCACAATATTTACACAAAATCTATTAGCACATGTAAATTAATTCTATTATGTATGTGCCCATCCTTAGGCAATTTTGGACTCTTTAGAATCAAGTCTCAATATGCTATCCTACGTTTGTTAGCACCTAAAACTACCCCAGTTAATATTTCCTAGCATCCTCCACCTGCATCCAAACTGCCAAAAATGTGCACTCAGTCTTCCTGTTTGCCACATAATGAGCTATTCCTCCTACCATCATCGTCAAAAACCTTACGAGATTTTCCCCTCCCAAAGCCACGTTATCCCCGTGCTTTGTTTAATTCCAATTGTAAAGTATGTGTTTGTTTATTCCACCCAATTTAATTTCATTTTGTTTCTATAATGACGGTTTTTCTACATTCGATTTCCTGCCTGTTAATATCCATAGTCATCGTAATGAACTTGATTAAACAATTTAAAAATGTAATTTCAATGTTGCAAACGTTTTTTCTAAAAAGTATACATTTATAACGTTAGGTCTTTTTTTGCTAAAGACCTCTTTTCTATGCTGATATTTGAAGCCATGTTGGCTATACATATGGGGCTGGGATGTATTACAAGTATGGTGAGTTACATTGTAAGTAAATTTATTTTTCCAGAAACTACGATATTTTCTGTAAGTGCCCCGGTTTAGCTAGATTTCTGACACCTAGAATAATAAAATACAAATTTTTATGCAATTGTACACATTTGAAGATGATATTGTTTTAATAAACTAACTAGAAGAAATTTTATTACTGACATTTTGAATAAAATCGTGTAGTATATAATATTCATATGTCTATACCATTACAAGTATTAAGGTTTCATAAATAAGGTACAACATTTTCACAAAACTTCAGATACCGAGAAAATGCGATACTAATATTCTAATTTTAGCATTGATAAGAGCATTCCCAGTCCCTTCAACTGAATCTCATTTAAGAAAACCGAACTGTATATATGTACAGTGTTCAATAATACACTTGTTTTATTTAATACAATTATTGCTTTAGAAGTATATGTGTAATATCGATTACTATTGCTCCATTTTCGTTGTTGCATATGTCTGCAACACTTGGAAACCATTACAAAGTAGATAATGGGAGTATGGTAGGTGAGAGGAAACTGTGGCATTGACATCCCAATGCGGTTACTTATCTCCATGGCAACCATTTTGTCACTGCTGGGCCAGAAGGATCGAACGCAATGATCGATACTATCCCAATTACTGGACACCATACACTGGTCCTCGAGGAGGCTTCAAACATAAATCTTCCCTTATCTGCAACCTGGTCGCCTCCCATTCTAGCATTTACTTTTACTCTGAGAAGCCATTCCAACTTGCTATGTGTATTAGGAGGACTTGGAAGAAATTACAAAAACATTCTGTTTACTTCCTCTAACACGTATGTACAATGGACTTAGTATACTTACTTGTACATTGTATTCCAGCCAAAAGAATTAGACAAAAGTGTACTACAAAACAAGTAGATCTCGTTAAAATACACAATTTATGTCATATACATTTATTTAGTAGAGCTAACCATTTCGAAATATTTTCTGTTATTGTTTCAAATTGGGTTTCTTAAACATTTCTAAAACGGAAAGCCCTCATCCGTTTCATCTCTTTTGTTGTTAACTCCCGCTCATAGAAAAAGAACGCAATTTGAATGACAATCGCATAGCGACAGCTTTTAAAACATTTGATTGTCGTTTTAGCCTATTGTATTCCCTTACTTCACTTCTAATTATAATGAGTTAAGTGTTAAGACCATTTCTGGTAATGTTTATCTTGATTAGCATGATATGCAAGGTGTTAATGAACTACACCGAAATAATTTGCCAGATTGTGCACGAGACTGATATAAGTAATTTGAGATCGGCGATACATGGTCCCCGCATAAACACAACGCAGCTACATAGCGTTAAACGTGTGGGTATCAGGTGCTGATAAGTCGGTGTTAAAGCAAAGCAGGTTGAAAAAAAATGGCTTAGAATGTCTTAAAACTGCTGCCAGAGTATTGAAATATCGATTTTTTTGCAGCTAGTTACTAGTGTTTTCAAGATTTAATATCGCAAAAATCTGTAAAATCTCGAACTAATCACCTGACAATGCGACCCTGAGCATTCATGAACTACGTTCTTGAGTTATGTAGCTTAGTCTGGAGGGTTTTTTTCCATCTGCTCTTCCTGTCATAGAGTAAATGCTTTTTATTATTATTTTTTTCATTCCAGACGATGTGCCGCGATACGTGAACGAGACCCGAACTCGGAAACTATCTTTCACTTGAAAGCCAGCATCATAACCACCACGCTAGAGAGGTACGCTGTAATATGTCCCTCAGTTTTTCGTGTTATGCTCTCGAATGGTTGATAAATTAGCCAGTGGCGTACTGGCACTTCAGAAACTTATCGCTGTTACTTCGGAATTTCAATAAACACGCCATAAGTTTCCTATCTCAAATTATTTATTTAAGTATCTATATATTCTGTGCAAATATTTCGGTATAGTTCATTAACAGCCTGTATATACATACATATATAAAAGAATAATCTTTGTAAGAGTTGTTTGTTTGCAGATCAGATAGAGAACAAATTGAATGTTTGGATGTATGTAGTGCTTATGTGAAAGCACAGAAAAATAATCTGTCAAGCTAAAGCTTTATTATAGTAATCTCCAAGGACTCTGAGATAATTAACGCAACACTGACAATGAAGCAAACCAGTATAAAATGCAAATTGCATTCTTTTAGTTTATTATCTGTTATCAGTATAAGCTTAAATTTTACGTTAGTGTTCAAAAGATTAAGTGCAAGATTATTAGCTCAGGATATCCTGCGTATAAGTTCGCGTTAATGCCCCATTTATCAAGTAATTGGTCCTAATTTCTTACACGTGTTGCGAACTTTACTGAAACAAAAGCAATCAGGGAAGTTATTTCTGTAAGTGCGTTATTGATCTCGGTAATTAACTACAGGCACCCTCTGGCTTTAATTTTGCACCTCCAACACACTTCAATTATGGCTAGTGAGCTATGCAAATCTTTTATAACATTTTAAGCTTATACTTGTAGAGTCATATATTTATTCCTGTCACTCAAATGAAGTATATCTTTCGTAGAGATAAACATCTGATGTGTTCCATTCACACGACTTTCTCTCTACATCTCTGCAACAAATTATGGTTAGAAGGCTTATGCTTCTATTTATTTCAGGCTAATCTTATTACTTGCTTCCTTGTAAGTAGAGGCGAAATAAGGGAGTATCATAGGTTAAAGTGATAGTCAAAAGCTGGTTGCTATGTGACATTTTTCTAAAAATGCTTTTTTTTTTGGTTCAGGGGGACACAAAATATGTATTTCCGGTGAAATCTCGGTATTGAATTTTTGGGTGCATTACAACACCTTCTCTATACACTATGTACATAGCACGTGTAGAGAAAATAAAAATATCTAATGTATTCCACTCACACGATTTCTCTTCCTATTCCACAATAAACTACTCTAATTCGAACTTATCTTTCTGTCTATTTCGTGTTAATTGAGATAAACCTGCTTATTTCCTTATAGATAAGTACAAGGAAAATAAGGGTCGTCCGCCGATGTTTAGGGCAAAATGCTAGCCTCTAGTTTCCAAGGTCGCGGGTTTAAAACCGGCGGAGGGCGGATTATTTTTTGGGCGTAAAAATCTTTGCATGGCTGAAAGAAAGAAGGAAAGAAACGCTGTTGGTTCAGTGTCGCATATTTGCGGCACGTAAATTAACCTCAAGATTAATAAAGGGGCTTCTGAGTAAATTTAAGCGGTCTTTCACGCCCAATATACAATGGGAATCTGTGAACCGCAGCAGTTAAAGACTGTCCATAAACAAAACTCAAGTAAATTAAATTAATTATGGAAAATAAGGGAATACCCAAGACTAAAACGATGTTTTTGTTTGAGAAAAGTATAAGTATTGGAATGCTTAAACCAAAAGCATGAAAAAGGCTGAACCGTGGCCGAGTGGTTAGTCTACTCACCTCTCACCTTGACGGCCTAGTTTCGATTCCAAGCGACAGCATGTGAGATTTGTAGTGGACAAAGCGACGCAGTTCAGGGTTTTCTCCGGGTTCTCCGGTTTCAACCGCGATCGAATTTCATTGGTATTCCATCTTCATTCTATGTATCATCAGTGTCATTGCCTGCGGTGCCACAAGTAGTAAAAGCAGGCGTTAAACACTATAAAAAAGATCGTATTCCTGGAAGATGCTACAATTAGATACTTTAGATAGTTTGTTATTTTACCAACCGTTCGTTTCCGAGTTATCGCGCTTACAGACAGACACACACACACACACACACACACACACACACACACACACACACACACTGACAGATACGGACCGTTTTCTAAAAGTGATTTTTTTTTTTGATATAGGCGAGCCTAAAACCTGTATTTCCGTGGAAATATCGGTATCGAATTTTGGGGGAAAGCAATAACTTCTCTATTTACTCTAGAAAAAGTAGAAATCCATCACTCGCTGCCCGGTTTGAACCCGTAAACTGGTTATGAGAAGCTAGAATTATATATAACCATTACACCACGTACGGCGATATAATTGAGGAAAATATATTGCTTTACAGAATAAATTTATATTAGTTCATTTACAAGAAAAATGAAACTCGTTATATATCTGTTAAAAATGACACGATTTGGGATACAATGAAAAGAATTAAAGAAATTAAAATTAGAGATATTTTCACAGTGAAGTAGAAAGGAAAGAGGAATTGTATACCCTTTCTTCTTTTGTTCAGAAAGCTTGGCATAATATCTCTTATGAAAGAAATGAATGTATTTCTTAGACACTTTTACATTTGTAAGAAACATTTTTACCTCAACGTCATCGCTTAAAAAGAAGACATCGTGGGGGAAATATTTCTCGGATGTTTTGAAATTAAAAGCAGTAACGCAGTTTAAAGAGAGAAGGTAAAACTGAGATAATAATTCGCAGATAAAATTTCATTAGACGAGCCAGCACGAGCGCTACGAGTGTCCTTATGGAAATATGTTTTCATTGAAGAACAGGGAAGGGAAAAACTTGGGCAGCAGAAAGAGTCTGGCACTCTCGACAAATCGAGTTAGATGCCATATCGTGAGGTTCCGACGCCTGCAGGAAAGGGGTCCGCTTGCCTTCACAATTAATGAGCAAATGCCGTGACACGGCCTTCCTTTTACTGGAAGAAACAGGGTTCGAAACACGCACAGTGCCTGAGAACTTCATACAGCAAGTGGGAAACTGATAACAGGGAATAATGTCATCTTAGTTATGATAAAAAATAATCACATTTGCAGAGCTGAGGAGAGTGAAGTAAATAATTGCATGCTATTTGCTGGATAAACTTTCTTTGAACATGAATCAGTTTGTAAGTATAATTTAAAGTACTTATTATATTAATAACAATCTCGCATGTACAATGGTCGCCTTCCGTTTTTTCTTTCTTTTCTTTTTAGTAGTGTTTAACGCCCGCTTTAATTACTTATGGCACCGCAGGCGGTGACACCGATGATACATGAATGAAGATGGAGCACCGGTGGAATGCGATGGCAATGGAAACCGGAGAACCCATCTCATTTGCGGTCACTTGGGATCGAACACGGGCCGCGGCCCTCGCCATCCGTGGTGTAATGGTTACCATGCTAACTTCATATACCCTAGGCCGCGAGTTCAAACCCGGCGGAGGACGATGGATTTTTCGGGTGTAAAAATCCTTAGCATGGAAGGGAAGTAAAGCCGTTGATCTCGTGTCGTAGATTTACGGCACGTAAAGGAACCTCAAGCCTGATAGAGAGGCCTCTGAGCACAATTAAGCGGTCTTTCACGCCCAATTTAGAGTGGGACGCTAAGAACCATAGAAGTTAAAGAGCGTCCATAAATAACACGCCATTTCGATTTTCATGTACAATGTATACATAAGAATAGAAAAAAAAAACTTATTACACAAAAAATCTGACTTGTTCCATTCACATAACTTTCTCTTCATCTCCGAAACAAATTATTAATAAAAAGCTTATCCTTCTACTTACTTCATGTTAATCGAGAAAAAATAGCAGAAATGGTCTTATTACTTGCTTCTGTGTAAGTAGAAGGGAAATAAGGGAGTACCGTAATCTAAAGCGATAGTAAAATATTTTAAAGGCTGGTTGTTACATGATTGAAGTTCCTTTATTTGTATGTAGTTGACAAGTTCCCGTATGATAAATAACAAGGACTATCTCAAAAACGGTCAAATCCACGAAAAAAAAATATATGACATAAATAATATGTTTTAACGAGCTCTACCTTTTTGTGAAGTAAGTTTTTGTCTATATCTTACGGTTTACCAGTTATACAAAATTCCGCAAAATTCAGCCGGAATAAAGATGTCTTCAGAAGCTATTCCCGGAGAATTGAAGATATACATTGTATTTGCCATGTTAATATCTTTAATATACCATATTTTAAGCAAAATTGTTGGAGCTTTTTTTGAGAAAATGAAAATTTTCGAAACTTTTTCCATGCAAAGGGAAGTTGAGTGTGGGGGAATTTTATTGAAAATCTTCGTGTCACTTCTTTGGAAGATACTGAGCTGAAATACCAAGTTTGCTATTTAACGGACTTTTTTTAGCTATGGTGCCCACAGATACACACACACACACACACACACACACACACACACACACACACAAAGACACACACGGATATTTTTCATTTTTGGGAGGGGGGGATTCAGGGTATCTCAAAATATATATTTCCAGTAAAATCTCAGTATCGAATTTTTGGGTGCAAAACAACACCTTCAATTACACAATGTGCATAGTATCTGTAGAGAAAGTAAACATGTAAATCTCGTTAAACGGCAGAAATTGTGTCATATACCTACATTCTTGCGCAGAGTTGACAATTTTTTAGATATTCCTTGTTATTGATTTCAGTTTTAAAATACTTAAACGTTTCACATACAGGAATTTGGCAACTCGTGGCAATGTAAAGGAACATATTTCAACCACATTGTAATCAGTATTCCCTTATTCCCTTCTGCTTACAAGAAAGAAAGTAATAAGTCTATATCTTGGATTAATTGTTTTTTCACACAAGCCGTGTGGACAGGAGTAATGGAGAACACCTTGTGGTTTACCGGGAAACATGTGAGTCAGTTGAGAAATTCAGTGCCATGCCCGCAAGTAGCTCAGTGGCAGAGCAACCGACCAGAGATCGGGAGATCCGTGGTTCAAATCCCGTCTCTAGCATTGCATTTTTCAGTCTGACTCTACCTATCCAAGACTATATCTGTTAATGTTTATTTCGATTAGCATGAATTAGATAGAAGAATAAGCTTTTTAGTAATAACTTGTTACTAAGATGTAGAGGAAGTCGAATAAATGGAACACATCAGATTTTTTTTTTCTTATATCTATTACTTCCCATATTTCCCATATATCATGTTTGCTTCTATTGTTCCCTCGTAAACTCTCTTTAAGAATTAACTGTTCATCTCCGATAATTTGTGTTTACATTATTAATGTATATACATTTCTGTCATTGCCGCTTTACCTTTTGCTTCTATCTTTCTCTCATGAGCTGCCCATCCACCATTGCAACTTAATTTTACCCTCAAATAGTAACATTCTTTCAATGCTTCAATTTCTTTTCTTTCTAAACACAATTGTTTTCCTTTTTAATCTGATCCCATTTTAAGCACTACTATGTTTATGTGTTATTGTTGATTTTTAATCCCCTATTCTGTGCAGAATTTCTGAGTTTTTTTGTTTCCCTTGAATCCCTATTTACATGAACGCTTCCACCATTATGTCATTCGGTTAATTAGTTAATATATTTCTAAACTATAAGAAGAATTCAAACTATTGTATATTGAATTCAAACTGTGTATAAAGAAATTTTATGGCATGTATATAGATGGAAAATAACATTTTAGAAATCCAAAATAACTGAGGCAGGTGGCTCAGGCGCTTCATCTGGGACTGGTATTTGGGAGGTCGTGGGATTGGTTTCCCGTGGTATCTCTCTCTTTTTCCGGGTCAAAGGTGAATGCTGGGGAGGATTCTTCATTTTCCCCGAATTATCTGTACCTGCATTTTATCTCCATTTCATCCGTCTGATCTTTATTTCAGGGTTGCAAGTGTCGGCGAGGACTGTAGTGGTGGCGCTCTCTCTTGGAGATTTTGTGCTTTGGAAACTCAGCTCTCGGCGACAGGATGACACAACGGGTTGTCAGTGTACTCGGGGCCTTTATTCAGACCTGAGGCGCGGGGTTCTAGCGCTCACCGCGACGAGAGGAATTGCTTGGGAACTGTTAGGGACTCTCCATGATGGTTTCCTACTGCAGTTGACTGCGGCTGACCTCTATAATTGCTCTCATCTCATCCTCTGCTCCCGAGGTCTGACGTACCTAAAGCCTATCACTGGCTGAGGCGCGGAATTCACTCCGGTACACTACACTTTCCAAAATATATAGTAGCTCTTATTTTAACCACAACATACCCTTATTTAAAAACACCTCTCGTATTTTAAACAATTAAAAGAGGAAGATAATACACTGAACCTCCAATAATACGAGTAGTTAGAGCATACTACAGTTCACCGACACTTATAATTTATCGTTATATATTTAAGTATGTTAAATTCGAAGATTGCATTCATAGTTAATTTCAGGCCTTTTATTCAAAGAAACAAGCATAAGCTTCTTTGCTAATATAAAAACAATGGGCCTCTTACCCTGCATTTTCAGATCCTCTATATTTTTAGTGTTTCTTTCTTTGAACATTCATTCATTTATTCATATATATTTACGCCACCACGGAATTGCACTCTGGAATTGGCCGTAAGAATGTGTTGATATCAACAACGTTACCTGAGAAAGGTTGCAGCTCTATTTTTAACATATTAATGAGACTTACTGAAACATCTGTTCTTGTGCTAATGCTGATTGATTCTTAGGGCAGAGTATACAGATGCACTCTTAGTTTTCTGTTTTAATAATAAAATGTTAAACTGGAGTACCATAAACACATTTTCATACAATTTACTATTGAGAGGTAATTATTTACAGTTTGAGTGAATTTTAATTATTTAAAAATCACAAAGCATACACTTGGGTAATTTACGTGAGTCAAACCAGATTCTTCTGCTCCGCAGTGATCATCGCTTATGTTTCACTGCGGATACTGTGAATTTAAGACTCCATTCACATATACACAAGTTTCATCTTGCATAATAGTTACGCATGTTTACGAAAACACACATAAAAATAACTGACATTTATTATTTACTGACATTACACTAATTTTCACATGATGTACTTTATACTTAATCATAGTAAATACCTTTAGGTAAAAGTGACAAAAATGCCTTTGTTTTTAGAGTTGGAGAAGTATGCAGTCTTCATGTCTTCCAAATATTTTGATAGATAAAATGAGTAGATATCGCAGAGGAAAAGGGGCAAAACGAGCTACATGTATTAAAAAAGAGCATTTACTGAAAAAGGCCTATGTGTCTGTATGTGCGTGTCTGTGAATTATGCGAATAACAGAAAAACAAAACATTGCGCTAAACACCAAACTTGAAATTTAAGTTTTGCATCTCTCAAGAATGTGATACGAAGATTTTCAAGAAATTCTCCCACACTTTATGTGAAACAAATTTTCGAAAGCTTTCATTTTCTGAAACATGACTAACGATTTTGATTAAAATATTATAATATGTTTCAGATACTTTCATGACAATTTATGTGTAATTATTGACTTTTGTGGGAATAGCCTCCGAAGTCCTCTTCATTCTGGATCACTTTTGCATACTGGACAGCCATGGGAGAATTTAGAATTCGTTAAAGCATATAAATTATTTCAAGATACCCTTTGTGGAGTTAATCATTTTCAGATATTGCTGTTGTGGTTTAAACTTTTCAATACTTGTACTTTTCTGAAATTGTAAGTTGTAAATCGTTTTTCTTTTATTACACTCCAGGCGTGCAAAGATAACGGCATTTTTTCGTTTAGTGACCAGCTCCTTAAATATTTGGTTATCGCTTCAGCCTGGGTTTCCCCTTACTTCTTTTATGCCTAGTAGAAAATACACAATAGTACCATTTCTGCTACTGTTTATCTTAACTAGCATGAGATAGATAGAAGACTAAGTAGAGAGAATTATGCGAATATATCACTTATATTTTTAGGAAATGACACATAAATCAAAAACGAAACGTCCGTTGAATACCAAACTTGATATTTAGGTTCTTTATCTTTAAAGGATGCGATTACATTATTTTGAAGAAAATCCTCCTGCCCCAAACTACACTTTACACAGAATAGTTATCGAAAATTTTGATATTTGCGAAAATTGCTCATTGATTTTGATTAAAACAAAGTGCAAATTACTTTTATGACAAATTAAATATATCTTACATTTTCTGAGAAGTTCTCCCTTTCTGGATGACTTTAGAAAAACTGGTAAACCGTAAGAGATAGATAAAATCTTACTACAAAAAATAAATGACTTCAGATCTCTTTAACTCACAGAATTTATGCTACATGTTTCGTGGAATTAATGATTTCCGGGATATTCCATATTATTTGTTCAAAATTTTTAATATTTACATTACATGTTAGATCGTCATTCGTTTTTTCATTTTCCTTCTTTTATGATCATTCAAAGAGAACGGAGTTTCAAATCCATTTCATAACGTCAGTTATTTTCAAGATTTGACTGTCGCTTTAACCTAGTGTATTCCCTTAAAATTACGAGGAAATAAGTAATAACACTGTTTCTGTAATGTTTGTCTCGATTAGCAATAAGTAGACAGAAGAAAAAGCTTTTGTATGAATAGGTAGTTTTTTATAGCATGAAAGTCATATGAATGCTACACATTAGGTTTGTACAAGTAAAACACAAAGACATTTCAAATCACATTTTTGATATTATACTCCGATGGCTAATTAAAATATTGTGAGCAGTTTAATTTCTGTGTTTTATAGTTAGTCTGTATTAGACTGAATGATAATTGCACTTGCGTAAAATGACAATTAATTATAATGTTTACTGTTCTTAGAAAACATGTGATTTTAATATGAAAGTACTAACATGTTTAATTTTAAGCTTTAAGCAAAATTTTTAATGGGGAGGCGGAAGGTGGCTTGAGGAATATTGTGCGTCCCATATGAATCTTTTTTTTTTTTTTTTTTTTAGTAATCAATCCTTGCATTCTTTTCCTACAATTCTTCATTCTAACATTCTCTCTGCCTTCCTTTTTAACTCTTCATAAGTTCTGTTCTTAATTTTTTCCATGTACTTCTGTTCTTTTGACCCCTTGGCACAGCTCACTAAGAGCCTTGGCCTACCGCCCGGCCGCTGCGTCCCCCATCTCAGTCCATTACAGACGTCAAGGATGGGGTGTAGTATTGGGGGGTGAGACATGGTCAACGCTTCGATCTCTCCCGGCCAGTTAATGCGGTCTTGACGATCTGGAGCCGCTACTTTTCCATCAAGTAGCTCCTCAATTGGCCCCCCAGAGACCTGACGAGGCTGAGTGTACCCCGGTCCAGAACTCCCAGCGGAGCAAAAATCCCCACGCCGGTACTGGGAATCGAACGCTACCACTGCGCTAAGGAGGCGACCTCTGTTCTTTTGCTATTCTTCAATTCTTGTACCTTCGACTATAATTTTAAAAATCTGAACTTTCTCTTGCTGTACTTTATAAAACTGTTCTTACAATATATTGCTCTTTTGTCTTTTTTTCTTACATTATGTTAATCGAGACAAACATGGTTCTATTACTTGCTTTCTTGTAAGTAGAAGAGGAAAAATCTGATGTGTACCATTCACATGACTTTCTCTACATCTCTGCAACAAATTACTCTTAAGAAGCTTATACATCTATTTACTTCATGTTAATCACACTAAAATAGCAGAAATAGTCTTATTACTTGGTTCCTTGATGCTTTGTTCCTTGCTGGTTGCTATGTCTCTGAAGTTCCTTTTGTGTGGAAGCAGTTGACAAATTTCTATATGAGCAAAGTATGACTTCATGGCAGATACAAAAACAAGGAATGATTAAAAAACGATGATTCCACGAAACTAATGTATATAACATAAATTGTGTGTCTTAACGTGCTCTACATTTTTTGTGTAGTAAGTCTTTGTCCAGCTCTTACGGTTTAGAGTTATTCAAAATTCCGTAAAATTCATCCAGAATAAAGTAGTCTTCAGAGGCTATTCCCAGAAAATTCAAGATATACACTTTATTTGTCAGGTAAATATCTTTAATATACGAAATTTTAATCAAAATCGTTAAGCAATTTTTAACAAAATCAACATTCTTGAAAAAAAATTCCATGTAAAGGGTAGTTGGTGTGGGGGGGATTTTTTTTTTCAAAATCTTTGTGTCGCATCCCTGGACGATACTAAACGTAAATACCAAGTTTGGTATTTTACCGACTTTTCGTTTTTCAGTTATCGTGTTCACGGACACACGGACACACACACGGACATTTTTGTGGAAATGCTTTTTTTTGGATAAGGGAACCCTAAAACATATATTTCCGTTGAAATCTCTTTATCGAATTTTTGAGTGGAGTGCAATACCTTCTCTATACACTATGTACGTAGTGCGTATAGAGAAAGTATAAAATGGAATACATTGTATAAATCGATAGTTAAATATTTTAAAAGCTGGTAGCTGCATGAAACAATTGAGGTTCGGTTCGCTTTGAATGGTCCTGTTTGAGAAACGTTAGGTAGTTTAAAATTGAACCTAATAACAAAGAATATATCGAAAACGGTCTATTGTACAAGAAAAAGGTATGTTGCATAAATTATGTCTTGTAAGAAAATCTACATTTTGTGTGTGTGTGTATGTGTGGCAAGTTCTTTTAGGTTTTGCCTATAAGTAAAGTTCTGTAATACTCATCCAAAATAAAAATATTTTCAGAGGTTATTCAAATTCAACATACACATTTATTCGTGATGTAAGTAACTTTAATGTACGGTATACGAGGATCATTCAGAAAGAGATGATTTGGCATAACTAAATAACAACGAAAGATATCAACACAAAACTTTATTTACAAAGTTAAAGTACTTGCTTCTATTTTTCAACGTGGTTGTCATCGCTGATACTAAACATCAACACCAAGCTTGGTATTTAACGTTTATTTTTTCATTTTGAGCTCTGCTATCCACAGACACACACGAACCTTTTTCTAAGAATCTGATGTGTTCCATTCACATGACTTTCTCTACATATCTTCAACAAATTATTGTTAAAAAGCTTATGCCTCTATTTACTTCATGCTAATTGAGAAAAAATCAGTAGAAATAGTATTATTACTCGCTTCCTGGTAAGCAGAGGAGAAATAAGGGACTTTCATAGGTTAAAGTGATAGTCAAAAGCTGGCTGCTATGTGACTGAAGTTCCTTTGTTTGTATGGAGGGGAGTTGATAAATTTGAAGGATGAAACCAAAAACAGGGAATATCTCAAAAACGATCAACTCCATGAAAAAAATGCATATAACATAGATTGTGTGTTTTAATGTACTTTACATTTTTATGTGGTAAGTTTTTGTCTATCTCTTACGGTTTAGCAGTTATCAAAATTCCGCAAAATTCATACCAGAATAAAATAGTCTTCAGAGGCTATTCCCAGAAAATTCAAGATATACATTTTATTTGTTAGGTAAATATCCTTAATGTATGATATTTTAAATCAAATTGTTAGAGCCATTTTTGAGAAAACCAAAATCAAAGTGTTCGAAAAAAGTTACATGTAAAGGATAGTCAGAGTTGGCGGGATTTTCTCGAAAATCTTCATGTCGCATCCTTGGAAGATAACAAACTTAAATACCAACTTTGGTATTCAACGGTCTCTTCGTTTTTGTACTATGATGTCCATAGACACACTGACACACACACAGACACATATACGCACACACGTACCTTTTTCCAAAAATGCTTTTTTTTGGATTCAGGGGGACCCAAAACGTGTATTTCCGGTGAAACCCCAATGTCGAATTTTGCAGTAGGTTCTCTATAAACTATGTACATGGTACGTGCAGAGAAAGTAAAATTGCTTTTTCCGGACCTAGATGACTTCAAAGCATATGTCCGGTGCAATTTCGACATGGAATTTTTGGGTGGAATAAAATACTTCTCTAGCAACTATGTAATTGTATGTGCATTCGTACTAGAGAAAGTAAAAATACTTTGGTGTCATAATACATGTCGTATGCATTTTAATGTTCTTTTTCTTATTCGGTTCTAAAATATTCTGGTAATTTTATTAGTTCAACTAACTTTCAGTATTTTCCTGTAGTGCCATGTGTTAATGTGAAATATAGAAGGAAGATATGAAATTAGCAATGTATTTAAGAACAACCTCTAATTAATATCACTAATGAATTTGACTTTAAATATGTTAAATTTGCTTTTTAGCAAGATGTATCTTTTCGTATTGTTTGAAGTTGTTCCAGGTATTTATAACCTTGGGGATGTTAATCGTTTTAAAACTACTAAATTTCGGGTAAAAGATCCCTGCTGAAATGAAAAACCGCTGTGATGTGAATCATTTCCAAACTTTAAACATGGATTATAAGGAATACTAGCGTTTAAAGCCTTTTACTATTCATTTACGCCATACTCAAGATGTGCATTTAATTCCTTGCCACCCACTGGGAACAATTTCACAGCAGAAACCGTTTCACGCTACCTTGGTGTCAGCAAGAAATGTTTTATTACACCCAGGAGCCACCTACATGGAAATTTCATAAAGAATAAAACGACACAAGAAATAAACATGCTTGTTTATGAGCGAAGCAGGAAATAATAACTGAACCTTAGGTTCACAAAGAGAATATAGGTTTATGGTTCACATTTTAGGCAGTGACATTTCAAAGATAAATTTCCCTTCCTTTTCCTATATTACGTAGTCCTAGATTCTAAGAAGAAAAATCTGATATGCTCCTTATTCACATGAGTTTCTGTAGCTATTCCGCCAAAAAAACATTCCTTACAAAAATTATTATTTTATCTACGTCATGCTAATTAAGATAAACATTGCCAGAATTGGTCTTCCTACTTGCTTCCTTGAAGTAGAAGGGAAATAAGGGAAAACGAGGGTCCGCTGATAAGTTTTTTTGCTTTATTTCTCAACATAATCTCCAGAAAGGCTAATACATTTGTCATATCAGTGTTCTAATTTAATTAAACCATCTCTGTAGTGCGATTTATCATGGTCCTCAAAATAGCTGTTTACCGTATCAATGACCTCGTAGCTATCAAATCTCCGTCCTTCATGAAATGAGGTTTGGGAACAAGTGGTAGTCACTGGGTGCTAGATCAGGTGAATAGGATGGATGTTCAAGCAATTCGAACTTTAATTCGCACATTTTTCCCATTGCAATGACTGAACGATGGGCCGGAGCATTGTGATGAAACAAGATTTTTTTATATTTTTTGCCAAATGAGATCGTTTTCTTTTCACCTTATCACTCAAACGTTGCAGTAAGCTTGCGTATTAGTCACCAGTGATACTTTTACCCTTTTCCAAGTAATCAACAAAAATAATTAACTGTGCATCCCAGAAAACACTCGTCATAACCTTATTAGCTGACAAAATTAACCTTCACTGTTTTGGAGTTGGTTCACCTGGTGCAATCCACTGTTTTGACTATGATTTATTTCTGGAATATAGTGATGTATCCAAGTTTCATCCATGGTAATAAGACGTCTCAAAAATTCACTGGGATTTTTACGGTAGAGTTCCACATTCTTAACAGAAACAGTTTTTCTTTGCAACTTTTGATCAGGTGTCAACAAACGCGGCACCCATTTTGCACAGACCTTCTGAAAGTCCAAAACATTAGTTAATACATTACTTGCACGTTCTTTTGATATGTTTACAATCTCTGCTATCTCAAATAACTTTTATCTGCGGGCTTCCAGTACTAAACGATGCAATCTTTCAATGATCTCTGGAGTTGTCACTTCTACAGGGCGTCCAGAACGAGGCATATCACTAGTGCTCGTAGTCCCATTTTAAACTCTGCAACCCACCATTTAATCAGAGTCTTTCAATGTACTATCCATTTCCTCCTTGATTGCTTTAGGCGTTAAGCCTTTCAAATGGAAGTATTCAATCACTGCTCGTTTTTCCAAATCCTCCATTTTCGTGGAAACTCTAAAGTTGTCTTGTTTAAAATGCTGTCATTCGAAAACTAAACAAGCTATTGACCTGTAACTATGGATACAAACTAGTCTAGAGTTAAACTATTTGATGCTATCGTCTAACTGGCCTAGTGGCGCCATATCTGTGAGAGGCCCGGGACTTATCACCCGGCCCTAGTACAGAGGCTAATGCATAGTCACATCATTTAAAAGCCGGTCGCTAAGTGAAACAATCTTTTTTTTAATGAGATATACATATTGTGTATAATAAATTTTTGTCTATCTCATGCGGTTTACCAGTTATACAAAAGTTACACAAAGATCATCCAGAATGAAGTATTCTTCAGCGGGTATTCCTAGAAAGTTCAAGATATACATTTCGTTTTTCATGAAAAACTCTTAAACATATGACATTTTAATAAAATTCATTAAAGCCATATTTGAGAAAATCCAAAATTTCGTAAAATGTTCCATGTAAAGGGTTGTTGGCTATGGGGACCTTTCTTGAAAATCTTCTTATCGCACCCTTAGAAGATACTAAACTTAAGTACCAAGTTTGGTATTTATCCCACTTTTTGTTTTTGTACTACGATTGAAAATTTGTTAAAATCACATGCTGAGTGGCACATATCACCCCCGAATTCTTTCCTGTTCTCAAGATATGCTGCTTAAGCTCTACCAGAGGAAGCGGGTTATTTAGAGTTTTGGGAGGCATTTCGTTATTTTCAGTAACTTTTTCTTTTCAGGTTAGAACTATCTAGTACCCAAGCGAATGAAAATGTCATTTGTGCAAGTAGCTTGCTCGATGCACACATTTAAACAAGTGATATCAGGAATAGTCTCTCTCATTTTGCAGGGTGTCGAGATTCAGATTTTAATGTTGGGAACAGAAAACAATTCAACACGCAAGTCATCGACTGCTACGCTTATCCATACTTAGGGGGAAGCTTTCTTATTTATTGAAAGTGTGGGGGTGCATGTTTATTTTGCTGAAAGTTGTACATTCAGAAATCTCAATTTTCAGCGTCATTACGCAACCCATGCGAGTGAGTATGGGAGTTACCAAAGTAGAACTTGCTTTTCACATTTTGTTATGTACCTACTGTGCCGTGTCTGCACGGATTAAATGAATGTCTGTGAACCCTGCATCATAATTCTAGTTCTGTGCGTGTCGGCAGGGGTCTCTACTGCCTAGACACGTCTCTTGGTATTCAGAGTGTCACCACGAGAATGCATGTTTGACTGATTGTGGATTGGTGCTAGGAATTTCGAGGTCAAGTCTTGCTTGCTGGTTGGAATAGTAATAGTGAGAAGCTGATGCCAGTAAAAAGTAAGGGAAGCCGCAAATGTAGTTGAGGGAAGCAGTGATGCCAAAATAGTTGGTCGACATTTAAGTATGAATTGCAATTATACCACCATAGCCTTTCAGTATTAGTGGAGAAGTTGGGCCTGCAAGCATATTGCTATAAGTCCTAATTAACGGCACAACTGCTGCACCTTTGTGATCCTGCTTTGTAGCGGTGAACGCTTCACAAACAGACCCATGAGCGGCAGGTGGCAAGCCAGCCATTTTCCCAGCAAGTTGAGTTTCAAGAAGTCGAGTTCACCAATGGAATTACATTCACAAAGGAAGCTACTTCTCATCAGGCCATGTGAACTCTTGCAATAATGCAAGTTTTTCAAAGGATTGCGAAGAATATTATACGAAACCGAAGAAAATATTCCATTCGGGCGAGAATTTTCCATGTTGTTTGGCTTTGTTTCATATTAGTGTGTTTCTTAAATAATATTATTTCTAAATTTATATATTTGCTTTTGGATTATTTAAAACTATCTTGTTACCAAACAGGCTGTCTCAGAAAATAATATCCAGTTGTATGAATGTGTAGGGAATTATTTGCAAAATTATAAACGGTCACGAATCTTAGAACATGGATGGCGTGGGTTTTATGTTTGCCCTGATTGGACGATAATACATCGCATGGCAGTGAAGTGTGTATATTAATATTTTACGTACATTCCCCTTTGGAATTACTGCTGGACAGTTTTTGATTCTTTTCTGTTGTCAATTTAATTAAAGTAATTTATTTAGTCATGTTGTTCCGCATGTGTTAACAATTATATATAGAAAAATTAAATATTCAATTTTGTAAATTATCAAGAATTATAGTAGACACGAAATTGTACGATCTAAATCATTAGTTGAAGATTTGCTCAGACCGAGTCTCTTAGATTGCAGTTACAATTTCAAAATGTGCAGTTTATTAAAGAATATATTTATGACTATTAAAGACTAGTAGCTGGTTAATGTTTTTTACTGCTGGTGCTTCCTGATCAGGTTGAAATGATGTACTCATACAGGATAAAACGTAGCAATTACATGCTTCTAGTTTCGCTCCATGGGTGTTTAAAAAGTGATTTGGGTTGAAATGGAGCACTATTAATTACCAATTCGCAGCTATACATGTGGATTTTTTTTCGTTACCATTTAATTCTCGCACTGTTACTGTTACAGTGGTAAACAAGTTACCAAGTTATTTCTTTTGGTTAATACTATAAAATTGTATTATTTTTTACAATTATTCATGTTACGCCTACTAAATGTTATATTTTCATATCAGAAATATAAATATAGTATAGGAGACATAATAAAACACTTATCCAGTAATGAATCTACAATAGCTATATCATGCCATGAAAGATGGATTATGTATTTTAAAAGTAAGCTGCTGCATACTACTACTACTAAAGTGAACGAATTATCAGTTCCTACTTTCCAGGCAGTTGGTATCGTAGTGCACAACAGGCAGGAGCATCCAGCAAGATTGCTTTCTTTGCTTTACTTGAAGAACAACCAGTTGATGACTGCTTTAAAACTTACGTCATTTACCGGCACGGGGTGAAAAATCTGACTCATTATTTTGTGGCAGTGTTTCTGCAAGGACACATTCTAGAAGGCACAGCAACAACAATGTAAGGCACCGTAGGGCATCTCTGTTTTCATCATTCTAATTTAGAAAGTCCAACAATCGGTGAGAGCAGACTGCTGGCTAATTAGCCGTTTAGATTAAACCTCAGCTCACCGCAGAACTTTTATTTAAATAAAAAGTTTCATTTCTGTGTCTGTTATACTACTCAGAAAGTAGCTCAGAAAGTCCATCATTCACTTCTCTGTTCCATTTGCTTCTTGGCTTCACAGTAAAATATATTTAAACCTTGGTTACTTAACTTCTTACTTATATGTGAGTAAATTTGCTCTACCAACTGAGCTCTACACAATTCAAATCAACCCGAACTTTCTTAAGTTACCGAGGCTATTTAAAGCTACCAAGACCATTCTGAAAAAAAAATTGATGTGTTCCATTTACATGACTTTCTCTACATTGCTGTAAAAATGATTGTTAAAAGGCATATTCTTCTATATACTTTATAGTAACCGAGGTAAACATTAACAGAAATTGACTTAATTACTTGCTTTCTTGTAAGCAGAAGGAAAATAAAGGAATACACTAGACTAAAACGATAGTTAAATCTTTTAAAAACAGGTTGCCATATGGATGAGATCCATTTCTATGCAGGGCCAGGAATTTGTGTGTTTTAACGTGATCTGCATTTTTGTGTTGTATTTGTCTATCTCTTTCGTTTACCAGTCACACAAAATTCAGCAACATTCGTTCGGAATAAAGAGGTCTTTAGAGGCTATTCCCAGAAAATGTAATATATAACATTTTATTTGCATTATAAACATCTTTAATATAGGTATGGTATTTAATCAAAATCGTTAGAGCCACTTTTGAGAAAGTAACAATTCTCGAAATTTTTTCCAGCTTGGGGTGGGGACTTTTCTCAAAATCTTCCTATTACATCCCTGGAAGATACTAAACTTAAATACCAAGTTTGGTATATTATCGACTTTTCGTTTTTTAGCTATCGTGTTCACAGACACACGGACACACTCTGAAACACACACACAGACGGACCTTTTTCTGAAAATATTTTTTTTAGATACAGGGGACCCTAAAAGGTTTATATTCGGTGAAACCTCGGTATCGAATTTTTGCGTGGAGTGCAATACCTTCTCTATACACTATATGCATAGTAAGTGTAGAGAAAGTAAAAATGAATACAAATATAAATTCTTTGTCATATCTATATATTTTATTGCTTTCTCTAGCTCTTAGGTACAATGTACACAGTGGATAGAGAGGGTAGTGTATTCAACCCAAATATTCGATACCGAGATTTCACCAGAAATACATATTTTTGGATCTTCTGAATAAAAAAATGCATTTATAGGAACAGGTCCATATGAATGTGTCTGTGTATGAGTATGACTGTGGACAGCACAACTCACAAATGAAATATTGGTTAAATACCAAACTTGGTGATTAAGTTCAATATCTTCCAAGGATACGACACAAAGTTTTTCAGGAAAAACACCTTTGCAAGGAACAATTTTTTCGAATTTGTTTATTTTCTCAAAAACGCTGTAACAGTTTTGATTAAAATGCCACATGCCTAATATATTTTTATGAAGAACAAAATGTATATCACGAGTTATATCTAAATAGCCTTTGAAGATCTCTGCGTTCTGGGCGACTTGTAGGTATAGCTTTTGTATAACTATAAACAGTAAGAGATAGACAAAACTTACTACACAAAACAGTAGATCTCTTTAGTACGCACAATTTATGCCATGTACATTTTTGTTGTAGAGTTGACCGTTAGCGTGATAATCTTTCTGTTTATTACTTTCTCTACACGTACTATGTACATAGTGCATAGAGAAGGTATTACACTCTACCCAAAAATTCGATACCGAGACTTCACCGGAAATATATGTTTTAGGGTGTCCTGTGTCCAAAAAAAAAAAAAAAAAGTATTTTCAGAAATAGCTCCGTGTATGTGTCCGTGTGTCCGTATGTCTGTGAACACCATAGCTCAAAAAATAGTCGGTAAAATACCAAACTTGGTATTTAAGTTTAGTATATTCCAAGGATGCGACACGAAGGTTTTGAGGAAAATCCCCCACCCCAAACTACACTTTCCATGAAAAAGAATTTTGAAAACCTTGATTTTCTCAAAAATGGCTAACGATTTTGATTAAAAATTCGTATATTAAAGATATTTACTTGACAAATAAAATGTATATTTTGAATTTCCTGGGAATATCCTCTGAAGACTACTTTATTCTGAATGAAATTTACGGAATTTTGCATAACTGCTAAACCATAAGAGATAGACGAAAACTTACCACAGAAAAATGTAGAGAACATTAAAACACACAATTTATACTATATACATTTTTTTTCGTGAAATGGATCGTTTTTAAAATATTCCTTGTTTTTTGTTTCAGCTTTGATAAACATACGTTTCTCATGCAGGAATTTGTCAATTCCTGTACATACAAACAAAGGAACTTCAGTCACATAGCAATCAGCCTTTGAGTATCAGTTTAACCTATGATGTTCACTTATTCCGCTTCTACTTAAAAAGAAGCAACCAATAATACTATTTCTGCTAATTTTTTCTGGATTATAATGAAGTAAATAGAATAATAAGCTTTTAAACAATAATTTGTTGCAGAGATGTAGAGAAAGTCATGTGAATGGAACACATCAGATGTTTTGTATCTTTTTTTTTTTTTTTTTTTTTTTTTTTTTTTGCTCCTAGCATTGTTTCAAACAGCGACTGGATTTTAAAAGATTTGACTCTCACTTTGGCCTAGTGTATTCCATTATTTCTCTTATACTTACAAAGAAGCAAGTAATAAGGCAATTTCTGTTAATGTTTATTTGTATTAGCATGATGTAGATAAAAGAATAATGTTTTGTAAGAAATGTTTGTTTTCGGAACTAGAGAAAGTCATGTGAATGGAACAAATCAGAATTTTTTTTTGTGAATACATTAATAGCCATTTTTAAAAATCTGACGTGTTTCATACACATGACTTCTTAATCTACTCTTCTGCAAACAATGTATTTTTATAAATGATTATTCTTTTATCTGCATGATGTTGATTATTATCAGTACATTGTTGATTATTACCAGTACATTACCAGTATTATCTTATTACTTGCTTCCTTTAAGTAGAAGTGAAATAAGGATACTCACAAAGGCTAAAGCGACAGTCAAAACATTTTAAAGTTGACCGCTGTGATACTATTGAAAATCGGTTCTCTTTGCATGACCAGGAGTAAAACAAATTAAACAGACGAAGACTTCCGTTTGAAAATAATTTTAATCATTTTAAAATTGAAACCAATAATAGGGAATATTTAGGAAACAGTTAATTCTACAAAAAGGTATGTCATACGTTGTATGTTTTAACGACACCTAGATTTTTTGAGTAGTAAGTTTCTGTGTCTTATGTTTTATCAGTGATACAAAACCATCCAAAATGAAGAGATTTTCAGAGTCTATCCCCAGAAAATTTATGATATATATTTAATTTTTCATTAAAATACCTTAAACATATGTATTTAATCTAAATCGTTAGAGTCATTTTTGAGAAAAGCATGCACGTAAAGGGTAATTTGGGACGGGAGATTTTCTTGTTGCATCCTTGGAGGATGCTGTACTTAAACATCATGTTTGCTACTTAACTAACTTTACGTTTTTGAGTTGAGTATTCACAGACACACACTCACACACACACACAGACACACACACACATGCACACACTGACCAGTTCCTAAAAAAATATTTTTATTCTGACGATTTGAAAACATATATTTCCGCTTAAATATCCGCATGTACTCTGTACATACTAGGTGTATAGAGAAAATAAACGGCTCTGTATAGCTTTTTAAATACCTGTCATGCCCATTTTTGGCTCTGAGGGGAAAAACCTTCGCTAAGCTCATTCAAATTGGCTCTTTTTACAGTGATGATTGATTGCTAGACATTATTCGAAATAATTGCAAGTAAATAGTGACATATCTGTATATGTTAAAAACAAAGAAATTAATTTCAGTTAGATAATGTGAGGAATCGTATTTATTTAGGCCGGTGGGTAGAAGTGTCTCTTTAGCAACCTACCTTCCTTAGAGTCTGAAATAATGAAAAGTATTGTGAATGTCAACGTTTAAATTTAAAGATAATCCAAAGATTCACACAATCAGTTAACAAATGAACAGCATTGCCATGGGAAATTCCTCCAAAAGCAAAGCTTCCATATAACCATTTGAGATATCAAAAACATCTTCAACATGGCGTCACACTTTAATGTTAAGAGAAGCATTGTTTCTGTTAAGAGGATTTTGTTTCCGAAATATAAAGCAATACTGTAAAACTGGCAATTTGGTTTTAGCGGGGATTCAGTAGCTTCAGTGATTAATATGTTACCTCTGCTTCTTTTGTTTTGTCTATACCGTATTTAAAAGCTATTTCCAGAAGATGTAAATCAGCAGTAGTATTTTTTATGTAAATTCTTCAACATATTACATTTTAATCAAAATCATTAGAGTCATTTTTGAAAAATCAAACATGTTACTTAAAAATGTTAGTTTGGGGCAGGAAAACATTTTTTTTTTAAATCTTGCTGATGTAATTCTGAAAAATGTTAAACTTAAATTCAAGTTGGTGTTTTTAAGTTTTACTTTTCACATACACACACACACGCTAACAGAAAGATCTTTCTCTAACTAAGATCTTTTTTAATATATTGGTCTCAAAACAATATTTTAAATGAAATCTTGGTGTCAAAATTTGAGGTAGAGAAATTCAGTGGTAGAGAAACAAAAAAGCATAAGTACTTATTAATGGAAAAAATTTGGAAGCATATCAGAAAATAAATTGTAACGTTGTTTGTGCTTTCAGGACAATGTAATGAAAAATTTGACAGCTAATTTGTTTAAAACTAAGACGAATATTTTCTGGTGTTACTGTGTGTATGTATTTTTTTTTAGCATTTCTTTTGATGGCCTCAACGCCTTCCTAATCCTACTTTAACAGTTAGATCTAGAATGGGGATAAAACGCGCATTTAGAGTGTAACAAATACTCCACACTAAAAGTGTCCCAAAATTTAAATTCCCTCGTGAACAATGCATCTCCTTTTCAGCTTAAGAGTCAGACAAGAAGATTCCCCGGTCACAACCCGAGAAAGATTCATGATAGCGCACCGGCTAACGCTTTGTAAGGTGTGCCAAGGGTCGTTTTCGGTCGTGACATGCGATTTCTTTTGCCATCTGCTCACCCTCTAAATAGAGAATACTTTCTCCAAAGTGGCTTTGTACCTTTCGAATACAATGACAGCTTTCTTAACACTACAAGGTGTTCGTTTTACATTGGTCCTGCCGTAGCTCACTCTTGCTCCAAATTGAATTAATATTTTGATGCGCGTTTAACCTCTGAGGAGGTTGCAAGAACGGAGCAAGTCTGTGCCGAAGAAGTTACCTACGTAAAGGAACTTTTGTTATGCTACATTCACAATGAGAGCAAGCGCAGACTTTGCACTCGTGTTATTTAATGCAGGCATTCTCATAGAAACTCGAAAGACGCTATGCAATGCAATGCAATGCCAGAGTTTGCAAACTCCAAACTTTATTCTTGCGTTGCGTGCAAAGAGGACGAGTTCTGCTTCTTTTCTCTATGCATTGCTATGAATTCAACAAATGATTTGGGAGAAGAAGGAAATGCCAATAAATTGAAACACTGGGATAATTTACACAATTTTTAAGAAAGGAAAAAAAATGAAATGTTATAATGATAGAAGTATAGCTTATGAATATAGTGTATAAAATGTCAACAATAATTAATGCGAGAGTCAAGCAAATAACAGAGAAAATAATAGGAGAATACCTGGGTAAATTTCGGCATAACAAGAGAAATATCGAACAACTGTTTACCATCAGACAAATCTTGGAAAAGCATTATCAACATGGGATAGATCTGTTCATATTATACGTTGATTTTCAACAGGCATTTGATAGTATTTATAGGAGGAAATTGTATGAAGCTATGGATGTAATGGATATCCCAAATACATTGGTTAAATTAATAAGGGTGACTTTGAATAATACAAAAGCTAAGGTCAAAATAGATAACAATTGACAGCTTTCAATTTAAATAGATGGATTATCCACTTACTCATATTGGCTTTGCATCTTTCCATAGGAGAGGTAGATTAGAGAGGCACTATCTTTAACAAGATGAGTCAGATATGAGCTTACGCGGATGACATCGCCATTGTAGCTATAGCTTGAAATAAGGTAATAGAAGCGAATGAAAAATTACAGGAAAATATAAAAATAAGAGGATTAAGAGTTAATGAACAGATAACAAAATACATAATTATACCAGAATGGAAAAGGAAATAAAAGATTTGGAAATTGGTCAGAATGTATTTCAAGGAACATATATTTTGTTATCTGGGAAATATAACAGTCAATGCAAATGAGTACTTCAATAAAAGACCGGTCACAAGAAGGAAATAAAACATACTTTGGAAATCTAGAATTGTAAAAAAGTGAAACATTAACTAGGAAGGATAAAATCTTGATATATAAAACATTGATTACACCGGTAGTCAGTGTGGGACAGAAACTTGAACATTCACTATATGCGATCAAGAGGCATTAAGAAAATTTGAATGTAAGATTATATATATGGCCCTATAGTAGAACAAGATTTGTGGAGAATACATTATAATGAACAAAGTAATCAAATCGTAGAAGGGAAAGGTATAGTACGTTTTATAAAAGCTTACAATATATGGGTCGTCTAGAACGAACGGAGATAAATAGAATGTCTTGAGGAGTATTTATAGCAAGATTGTACTCGACAAGAAAAAGGGAGACACGGAATGAGATGGATTTATGGGGTATAGACGATTTGAAAATTATGGAGATGAAAGGATGGAGAGACAGGAAATCATGGAGATTGATCGTGAAGGAGGCAAGACTCACATAGGACTGTGGTAGCGGATAGTAAATAAGCAATATGTAGAAATAACAATCTATTTACGTTTTCCTCCGGTTTTTGTATTTTTTTAAATTTTGTGAGTTTCATAGTAATTTTTGAAATGCACAATATTTTAAAATTTGTTATGTGCAGAATTTTGAAGAAAATCATTTATTCATCAACCTTTTAAATCATATTATAGGTTAAAAATGTTGAAATAGATTCTTTCCCTAAGTTGTTTTTTCAAAAGAAAATGTTTCGTTATACCTGTTTGTTAAAAGTTGGCTTCGAACTATCATTATAACCTTTATGTATCTATCCATATGATACAGTATTACTTCATTTGTAAATAATGTCCTCGTTACTTAAGTAAACAACACTTTAGTTCCACCTCCACTGCTAACTGTTTTAATTTACACTTATTTTTGTGTTAAAACTATTACTTTTTATTTAATTAATACAAAAAGAACTTCATTATACACCCTTTGAAGTTTGACAGCATATTAGCATGTGTAATTGAATTTAAAATAACTAATTTAGCTCTTTTTAAATTAAAGCTAGAAAGCAGTACAATGGACTTGTTTGCGTGTTGGTTCATTATGTTTGTTACGTGTCAGATGATGTTGACAAGTGGAGCATTCATGTTGACAGTTAATTTTGCTTTTTATTATCATACGCAACATCTCTCTACGAATTAATTTCATAACGCATTCAGATAGCTGAAATCAGACTTTTTTTTATAATCAAAAGGGAACAAAACATAACTCATTAAAAGGTAAAAGTATATACATAGAAGCCTGAACTATACAGAACTAAAATGAATTACTTACAAATTAACTCGTTTAAAATATATAATCTGTTTAAAAAAAAAACTATATCGTAAAATATGCAGAGAAAGTTCAAAAGGTTATTTTAATAATGTAGTGCACCATGTGGAGGATAGCAGGTGGACCAACTGCTTCTATTCCACGTGTGCAGATATCTCTTCCTTTTTAAGGTTGCAGAACTCAACGGGGCTATTTCAAGTTACTCCCCGTCAGTGTAGAACTAGCTAGAGCCTCCTTCGCTTCACCCGTCTTGCCTATCAGCGGAGACAAATGATACTGTTCATTGCGAGGGCAAAAACCCTCGGGGGTCCAACTGCAACTCTTCTAATGCACGTAAGGGTATCTGGACACATCAAATAAAGCGCAGTTGGGCCACCTGGTATACATTAATGCATTACTATGACCTAAAAGTGCTACGTGATTATGGTTACATCTAGGGCCGGTTTCACAGTTTAAGCTTAAGCCGAAGCTTTAGTGAGGTACGAACCTACTTAAGCCAAGCTTAAGCTTTGCTTTGAACAGCAGGGCATTGAGTTCGGCTTTGCTGAGTTGAACAACTTCGCGGACGGTGATGACCCATTCGGAATGAGACGTAAGCGCAGGATTTTGCGCCGATGTTATTCAATTACCTATGCATTACCTGCTGTTCGACAACAGACGATCGCAATGCGCGATTTTACAGCGCCTACTATACATGCACGCTGTTCTGTTTGGTCGTGCCACGCCATCTCTCATTTCCCTCAAGAAGTTATGGCAGTCCACGTCTAGATTCTTTCGCTCTCATAAATCGTAAGGCGCAAAGAGATCATTCACAAAAAATAAATGTTTAGCTTTATTACATTCTGCAGCTTCTATGCTTGCTCATTTTTATGTTTTCGGATAAAAAATTATTGTGACGTCACTGCCGTGATGGTCAGTTGTTAGGGTGCAATTTTTATAAGCCGTTTATTTGTAAAATATTGAGATAATTTTCTCATATGTTGGTTATTTTGCTCCTTTTGAAACTTGCGGAGCGCTTGAAGATGTCCGCATGTACATACTTTACATATCTAGAAACCCGTGCCAACTTTTTGCGTTACGCTTACGAGAGCATTGTGAATAGCCTGCCGTTGAGTTTGCGCTTATGCTGCGTTACGTTTGCGCTTGTATCTCATTGTGAATGCGGCTTAAAGTTAACGCTTGCGCTTCGAGTTAATTTCCATTGTATATGGAAACGCGGTTCCTAAAATAAGTTTTTTGTAGATTAACCAAATGTTTCAAAGGTCAAATCAAAGTGCATCGTGAACCTCATTTCTCAAGAAGTGAGCATATCACTACAAATTGTGAAACCCATAAGAAAGTAATAAAGTGCAAATGATCACACAAATTACTGTGGGGTAATATTGCGGTCCAAAGAGTAGATTCAAATATGTGAAACAAGTTTTCACAGCTCTACTTTCTACGGTTTTTGAGATGCCGGAAAATATCCAGCTGCAATTACCATCCTTTCATTTCCATGTTATAGCCTCAAGGTTTAGAGAAGCATTGTTTCTGACATTGTTGCTGAATTACAAAACAATAATATATGTTACGTCAGGGAGTACGACAAAGAATACAAATACGGTATTAAACATAAATTAATTTTGTGTATTTGCTTTCAGCTGTTTTTTTTTTATTTGATTATACTTTTATTTGTATCACGAATAATGTCTAGTTCTATCATTGTCGGCTGTTTGCTTAAGGATGCCCTAAACTGAAATTTCCAAATCTTGCATTTTTCAAGCAATCTTTTTGAATTTTTTTTACATACTGCTGTGATACAATTATCCATAGGATTTACTTTTCATGCAGATATCTATATCATTTTGGATTTAAAAAAATAATTAGGTGCTTTTACTATGCCAATTAATCAAAAGCTGTGCAAGATACATAAATTATTTTTTTCGAAAAAAAAATATTATACATTTGTTTCATGTTAGTAAATAACATTTGGCATATAGAATTTACGTCTATTCTGGTTGCTTCAGATTTTTTTTAAACCTTTAAATATTATTATTTTACTATAATTTATGTTTATTGTTATATTGATTGTACAGTATATAAGGCGATTTTCATTTGTAAAAAAAATCATATGCCAATTCTTTTTATTGATATTCTCTGAGTCTGTGATGAAAATGTGAAGCAGATAGGACATAAACTGCATCGTGTGGAACAATTTGAAGTTTTGAAAACGCTGAAAAGTAAAAACACGAGAAAATAGATTTTAAGATTTAACATAAAATTTAACACTGTTTCTTTGTAAGTCTAAGAATTTCATATTCTCATGCAGCAGTTTTTAAACCATGAATATCTGTAAACTCTCACGGACTGTTTACACAAATTACGAATAACATATAAAGCAAACTATTTGATCAATTTTCATAGATGGGTATCCTTAATCGAAATCTCCCGTAGAATTATAGATAACTCCACAATAAATAATGCCAGTTATTCAAAGTAGGTAAGAGAAGAAGGAAAAATTAATATTGTGCTCAAAATTGCAAGAGGAACAAAGGTTGAGCGAGACATTTGTAACATAATTTTAATTGAAGAAGACATTTCTGGATATTAATAGGAAGAACTGAATTAGAAGGAAGATAGAAGAGGAAGGAAAGCAACATGGGACGGCTCTAGCGACAGTATAGGAGAATAATGTTAGTGATGCAAAAGAATAAAGAGCAGAGACTTATTATTGGTTTCAGCTTAGAAAAACTTATTTATGCTTTTCTCTTACAGGAATTTGTCAACTTCTGTCCATACTAACAAAGTAACTTCAGTCCAAAGCAACCAGCTTTTGACTGTCACTTTAACCTATAGTACTCCCTTATTTCGCTTCTACTTACCAGGAAGCAAGTAAAAAGACTATATCTGCTATTTTTTCTCGATTAGCATGCAGTAAGTAGAAGCATAAGCTTTTTAATAATATTTTATTTATGTAAAGATGTAGAGAAAGTTATGTGAATGGAACGCATCAGATTTGTTTTTACAAAGATGTAGAGAAAGTTTTGTAAATGGATCACTGCAGATTTTTTGTAGAGTTTACTACTTTCAAGATATTCCGAGTTGTTGTTTTCAGTTTTACTTAAACTTTTCTCAAACGGAAAGGATTTTTTACTCGCAGCAAGCAAAATTAACCGAATTTCTGTTGTTTCATACAGTGACTTGTTACATTTATTCTTATTTTATGAGAAAGTATAATTTCTAATCGACCAGTTTAATACATAACCTATAAATGCTGTTGCTATAACTGCGTATAAAATTACTACTCCTACTATTCATGCATAATAAAATGTACTTTTTAAGGGTTTAACTATCGCTTTAGCCTCGTGCATTCCCTTTATCTCTTCTACTTAAAAGAAGCAAGTAATAAAACTAATTCTGGTAATGTATAAATCTTGACTAGCATGATGTAGATAAAACAATAACGTTTTGTAAAGGAAGTGTTGGTGGAACAGCTAGAGAAAGTTCTGTGAATTGAACACATCAGATTTGCTTTCATCTGTCGCTGCTCAGTTACGTCGCCAGCTAGAGGAAACCTTGCCGATAAGCTTTTAGAAGAAATTTGCTATTGTGCTGGAGAACGGAATACTTTGTTTCGGAAATCGAGATCTTCTATTTCGTCTCGAATTTTATTTTCTCTACCAAGTATTATATACATACACAGTTGGTAGAGGAAAAAAACTAAATTCCAAAATTTCACAAAACATACATATTTTGGTAAAAGAAAAAAATTAGAAAAAATATCCGTATGTATGTCTTTATGTATATGGATAGCATACTCAAAAACAAAAAAACTAAATAAAAATACCAAATATAGCACTTAAATTCAATATCTTTCAAGACTACAACACGAATATATTCAAGAAAATCCTTTCACCCCAAACTATCTTTTACATGAAAGATTTATAGACATTTTTGGTTTTGTCTAATATGGCTCTAATGATTTTGATATTAAAGATAATTATATGTGGCAAATAATATGTATATCTTGAACGTGTTAAAACCTCTGAAGACCTTCATTCTGAATACTTTTGTAAAGCTGGTAAAGCGTAAGAGATAGAAAGAACTTACTACATAAAAATGCAGATTTCGTTGAAGCACGCAATTTTAATCATATACATTTTTTGTATATTTAGAGATAACCGTATTGAGGATATTTTTGTTGGTGCTAATTTATGAATAGGAGCATAAATATTCTTAGAAATTAATTTACTTTCCTTTGATCTTAAAATGTCCAAGATTTAGATTTTCTCTAATGGGAAGTCGTTATTCAGTTTTTTCATCGTGATCAAGCAAATTTAAGGGAATTTCAATTTCATCATATAGGAACCACCTTTTGAAAGTCTTGACTATCCCTTTAGCCTAATGTATTTTCTTATTTACTTTTTACTTATAAGGAAGCAATTAATAAGACCTTTGTGCCCGCCTGGGTAGTGTGGTGGTAGCGTGTCCGCCTCACATTCAACAGGTCGTCAGTTGAATCTCGCTTAGGATGAGTTACCCAGATAAGATTTTTTTCAGGGTTTTCCCTTATCCGGAAAACGAATGTCGAGTAGCTTTAAGCTCCAGGGACCCCGAGATCATTTGAGCTTCATTTCAGCAATTTCATTCATCGTCCGATATGACCCACCAGGTTAAAGATGTTAAGCTACAAAATAAAGAGAAGAGTAAACTTATGTTGATATATAATTCAAAACTTGTTGTATTTTGGCTTTAGTATTTTTAATAAATGTTGATTAAGTAGCTTGATTTTATTCATTGTACAATTGTTGACATTCATAAAATAATATACTTGAGAAATAAATCCCATGTTGACTATAAAAATATAAATATCAGAATACTTTGTTGCAGAACAGGTAGAGAAAGTTATGTGAATGGCACATATCCGATTTTATGATTAAACACATAAAATGTATGCAATTTTTGTAGCGTTACTCTCTGCTACATCTAATACTGCTTCTCTAATGTTGGTCTCAACAGATGGTCGCTATGAAAGCTATAATGAAAATCTGTGAAATCGATATTTCTGTGTAAATGTGCATAAGAACAAGTACAAACAAAGTGAGCAGATCCTTTTAACAGAGTGGGAACGTTGGTACATTAATCTGGCCAAATGAAGCGAAACCATTTTCATGTGGAATCCCAGAACTGTCCATTTGAAACGCTCCTGTTGACATTTGCACTGTTATAAATGGTGGTACAGAGCACTTGTTCCTCAATCCATCGGCCAGTAAATTGATGTAATGAACTAATCTCCAAATGCAAACGCTGCCTGTCCATTCAAGTGTGCCGAGTGTAATTGGTTCCAGTGAATTCATATCTGCGTTTGCGCATGGAAAGCTGTTTGTACAAGGGTTTGATATAGAGCTGCCTACAAAAAGAACACACTCAGCTGCGATGGAGTTATTTATTTTTATGGCTCTCTAACGTCGATGGGAAGCATTAGCTAATAAGAGAGACTTTCGTTTTGTATATAATGTAAAGCTTTGTATCCTTTATTTGGCATTCTAAGCTTCAAAGGGTTTTCTTTATCATGAAAGTATTGGTTCGTTACCATAGATGGTATATATTAAACGCTGTATGGCTGATACAGCTGTACGCTTTGCATCAGAGTCTCTCTCAGCATGGCTGGACCTATGTTGCGAGCATGGCAGTGTTATTTTGAGATGTAGGACACCTTTAAATAGTGGTAGTTGTAGTAGTGGTAGTGGTAAAGATGGTGGAGGTATGTTTTTTTAAAGTATTTAACGCCCGCACCGCAGGCAATGACACTGATGATACATGTATCTAATGGAGATGGAGCGCCGGTGGAGTGTGATGATGTGGGGAATAGGAGAACCGGATAAAACCCGCCTCTGCGCCACTTTGTCCACCACAAATTCCACATGCGGTCGCATGGTGAGAGGCAAATGGTCTAACCACTTGGCTGCTGGTGGTGGTGGTATTTATTCAGTCTACAAACACAAGGGTCCGGTGATCGTACATGATTTCTAAAATACTTGAATTGAAAACATTGTCTGAATATTTTACATATATTCATAACACTGGAAACAAGCTATACACCCTGATGTAGTGGTTTAATGCTAAGTTTCATTCTGTGTGTAGATCCTAGAGTTCACGCACATACACGTGCGCTAGTTCGCGGCAAATTAGATAACTAAAATTTTCACCATAATGTATGAGGGCTCTAAAGAACTAACTTTTTTTTTTTTGGTTGAGAACACTACGGAAAGAGAGATGGGTTAATTCTCTCTCTTCCTTGCCCAGGCTCTCGCTACCCTATAAAATAAGCGCCCAAGAAAACGTGCGCTAAACTCCGTCTGTAGTGTGGGGGTAGCGTATGTGCCTCGATTTCATGAGGTTCCGAGTTTGAATCTCGGTTTACTTTTTAGCGCGACCCATAGCTCAGTTGGTAGAGTTCCTCCTTGCTGTGCCGAAGTTCGATTCCCGGCTGGGAGCAGGGATTTTTCTCTAGCCCAGATTATACTTAACTCTATTACAAATAGGTATTAATTTCAAAAGGGTAATGCTGCGATAGATTCATGCAGTTAAAAGCGAGGTATAAATAGAAGAATAAAAGAAAATATATGTTCCATTCACATAACTTTCTCTACATCTCTGCAACAAATTATTCTTGAAAAGCTTATTTTTCTATTTGTTTCAAGCTAATCCAGAAAACATAGGAGAAATGGTCTTATTACTTGCTTTCTTGTAAGTAGGAGGGAATAAAGGGAGTGCACTAGGCTAAAGTGATAATCAAATCTTTTAAAAGCTGGTTGCTATGTGATTGAAGCTCCTTTGTTTGCATGGCCAGGAATTGATAAATTCCCGAACGAGAAGATTATTACTATTTTAAACCAAAACCAGTAACAATGAATAACTCAAAAAGCGGTTAATTTCACATGACATAAATGGTGTGTTTTAACAACTTTACATATTTTGTTGAGAAAGTTTGCCACAAAATTCATCCAGAATAAAGATGTCTTTAGAAGCTTTCGCAGGAAGTTCAAAATATATATTTTATTTGTCAGTAAATATCATTAATATCATTAATATACGATACTTTAATCAAAATCGTTAGAGTAATTTTTGATAAAAATTTTACGGTGGGGGCATTTTCTTAAAAATTAGAAAAAAAAATACTATTTCACGGACTTTCACACTCACACACACACACACAATTATGGTTGACAAAGCGGCGCAGAGGTGGGTTTTCTTTGGGTTCTCAGGTTTCCCCCGCCATCGCATTCCACCGGGTCTCCATCTTCATTCCAGTGTCATCGTCTGCGGTGGTACAAATATTAAAAGGGGGCATTTAACACTACCAAGAAAAAAAAACACACACCCACACTGACAGAAACACAAACGCAGACATTTTTCTAAAATTGCTTTTTTTATTCAGGGGTCTCAAAACATGTATTTTCAGTGAATTCTCGGTATCGAATTTTTCGGTGCAATTCAATGCCTTCTCTATGCACTATGTAGATGCACTGTACGTGTAGAGAAAGTAATAAAAGTGCACGCATAGTACACCAATTTATTCTTGCCTACACTGTCTACTAAGCATGCATCCGGACCATCTGTCCGCCAAGATGAATAGGATATCGTGGCAAATAGAAACCATCCCAACATTCGCCTACCGACCTCAGCCCAAGGGCACACGTACGGCGGCGTCACCTCTCTTGGTTAGGTTAACAGCAAACAGTGGACAAGAAAGCAGAAGACCGTGGTCAGAGTGCTGCAACTTTGGCGAGTCACAGGAATCTACCAATTTAGGTTTTTTCGAAGCGTGTACCTGTAAAGCTCCCAATTTCAGCCCGTTCCTAAAAACGAGAGGGCGGAGGAGGGCGTGTGACTCCTTCCAGCGAAGTGACGTGCCACAGAAACTAATTTCGAATATCCCGAATAGTTTTAGCCTCGTTGTGTCCAACTGTCACGAGCAGCACAAAAAACAGGGAGCAGATCTCTCTTCCAAACAACAGATACATGTAGCCTTGTCACACTCTATGTTGCGCTGTTATTACACAAATTGGAACAGACTGCACACAAGGTTGACACACATACAAGCGCATTTCCTCTCGTAATTGCATTTCACCATCTCTACAAATTCATTTAAAATGGCCTTCATTATTTCATGCGTTTCTATTTATACGCCTGTTTGGAAATTCAAAAAATCCCTATTGGAATATTTATAAATAAGGTAATTAATTAAACTACTTGTTTATGTTCAACTGTTTGATTTATACAAATACTAACGGCCTCACAGCCTAGAACTTTGCGAATTATCCACAACTTTATGTGAAATGTATAACAAAGTGATTTTTACTTTCTCTACATGTGCTATATATGGAGAAGGTATTATTGTATTGTAAACAAAAATTCGGTACCGAGATTTCACCGGAAATATATGTTTTGAGACCCATTGCATAAAAAACAAAACATTTTTACAAAAATATCCATGTATGTGTCTGACAGTATGTTTCAAAAACGAAAAGTCCGTTAAATACCAAACTTGATAATGAAGTTAAGTATCCTCCAAGGATGCGACTCGTAGATTTTCAAAGAAATTCCGTCCCCCCCCCCACCTCCAACTAACCTTTACATGAAAAAATTTCGAAAATTTTGATTTTCTCAAAAATAGCTCTAACAATTTTGATTAAAATGCCTATATTAAAGATATTTATGTGGCTTACATGAAGAATACAATTTATATGTTGCATTTTCTGGGAATAGCCTCTGAAGACATATTTATTCTGTATATTGCGGAATTTTGTGTAACTGGTAGCTTACTGAACAAAAATATAGATCTCGCTAAAACACACAATTTATATCACACACATTTCTTTCATGGAGCTGACCGCTTTTTAGATATTCGTTGTTATTGGTTTCAGTTTAAAATACTTATACTTTCCTCATACGGGGATTTGTCAACGAACAAAGGGACTTTAGTCACTTAGCAACCAGTTCTTAAAATATTTGATTACCGCTTTAGCCTAAGGTACTTCGTTTTTTCCTGTCTACTTACAATGAAAGTGATAGGACAATTTGTGCAGGTTTTTTTTTTTCTCGATTAGCTTGAAGTAAATAGAAGAATGAGAATTCTCTCAATAATTTACTGCATAGATGTAGATGTTTTGGGGTGCTTTCATCTGGAAAACTTTGGTATACTGTCGCTCCTGGTTCCGTCCGCCCGATGTATCCTCTCACCTCAGTCCCGCTTCCTGAGGGCACTCGGTTGTGATACATAGGTACAATAACCTACATAAGTTTTTAGTTAAAATACCAATAGATTTAGTGCATTTATGATTACCTAAAGCACATGTTGAGGCTCCTGTCTCAGATTCGATAATTTTAACAGAAGTTTTGCTTAAGTTACTTCCATGCCGAGTCCCCTCTGTCCATAGCCTACTCTATTCCTATTCCAGGGGGCGGAAGATCAGTGCGTGGACGACATGGCGAGGTGTGTGACAGTAGAAATTACCTTGCCTTGTTCAGTGTGACGAACTCCCAGCAGGACCTCTCCAGGAGAAAGAGAGGTTTTTATGGCTGTCACGCCAACATAGGGATTTCACAGTTCACACCTGGACTAGATATTCCCCCGACGTCCGAGCCTTTCGCCTCGGATCTGGTCACCTGTATCCTGAGCTTCTTCACTTCCGCTCTTATTGGTAGGAATCGGTAGGTACAATAGTTCTCCTGTGCGCTTTAGTGCCGACATCCTCCTCCGTTACTAATATCTGCTCTGTAGTTAACCTTTGTGCAACTTTTATAGGTGTTTCATAGTTATAATGGGAAAATGTGCAAGCACAAGCAGAAAGTATCTGTTAGATATATTAAGCTATTACCAGTCGTCTATTTGTAAGATATTGCAGAAGTTGAAGTTCGGAGAGGTAACGTCTAGGGAGGCTCAGGAGGTCCCGGGCTCAGTCCCGAGTGACTGCCGATAGGTTTTTAGTGATTTACCCAAGTCAGTTGGAGGGATCAGGCGAAGGGTTCGGCTGAACGGGTGTGTGTCTTTGTAAATATTCCTTCCTGATGTCGTTGCAGGGGCCTTTCGCTCCCTTCAGAATCCTTCTAGCACACCTTCTGTAATAAGTAGGTTCAGTAATTCTTGGAAGTGCGCCGGACGACGTCAGATGCGTCTATATGGAAATGTTAGGAACCCTGTACATGCTTACGTCCATCATCATCCGGATGGTCACCTTTTGATCTCTCCCGTCATCCCTACCTCCGTAATTCACAAAATGCCCCAATATCCTATGTGCTGGGCTGTGCCTCTGTGTCTGGGAGGACCATTCTCATTAATCCTAAAGGAGAGAGAGAGAGTGTAGAAAAGAAGAGCTTGAGATTGGCACATATTGACGAATAGATGAAGGAGGGAGCAAAGTTGAGAGTAGAAGAGACGGAACCTCCGCAGTTAACGCAATGACGCAAGTGTGTTTTCATGGTAAAGCCTAAGGAAATTTTTAGGTTCCAATTATAGAAATGTCTCAAATACCACATACAGCAATATTGATAAATGTAATAAATAGACTTCATTGTTTGTTTATTGCTCGAGACCTGATTCACGTCTGTGTATGGACTACACCCCGCGGGTAACGCTACTCCATTTCTTCAGTCTACCAATACGGCAACGGGACACATATTCCCTTTTAGAATTGTCATTTCAAGTAAACTTACACAAGTTGTTTGAATATATGGATGTGTTTGTATGCGAGTATTTATTATAAGAAGAAGTAATGCATTTTGGAATGTTTGTCATATAAAGTTTAAAGACCAGAGAACGATTTTTATCTGAAATCACTGCAATTCTGTAGAAACGAATATAAAAAAATATGTGGTGCAAAAATGTAATTGAAGATATCAATCTACAGATTCAAATTCATTCACTCTTGACACTTTAAATGTTTGTGTTATAATAGAATTGCTTTACTAAAACAGAACTGTGAAACATATAAACATAGGTTATAAAGGGAAAGTGTTTTATCGATTGCATTCTAATGCACTATTCCTTCATGTTTTTATTAGAATGTGGGATTCTTATATTATACTGTAAAAATACTGCCATGCAAATCAAGTGGTAACAGTGTACTTCACCGCACTGTACTTATACAACGAAGCGAATGAGTCATTCCAGTTCTTTCAAACCAAAATCTTGGTGTACACTGAAAGTTTCAAGCGTAAGTGACTTGAGACAGCGGGCTATGGAGTCCGAAGTTATAAAGAACAGGCATGAGCCTTTTCCATATGAAAATAGATTCCTGGAGCACGCATTTAATTAAAGCTAAAATTTAAGGACACCTGCCTATGTGACAATCCTGGATGGACGGGAGAGCTATTCTTGTGCCCAGCTCCTGCCGCTAGACATCGCATGTGGCGAGATCATTAGTGCACACTGCTTTAAGTGCAGCAACTAACTTCTGGGACGGTTTGAATTGTAATTAATGTCGTCGCCATCTTGCTCCAACTTCCCACTAGAGCTTTAACTCCACTGAGAAAGTTAAAAGAAAGTAATTACAGGGTAATAATGTCATTAGCATGAACTTGTGTGTGCGTGTTTACAAGAATATGCGACATGAGAAGAGAAATGAAGTCATAAAACTGGAACCTGGCTCTCGCTAAGTTCAACTCCACTAATTGCATTCACGAAGTCGCGTTTCTTCTCTTGCGTGTTTAATGACATTATTTATATTCTTATTGCTCTCATATTTGTACGCTCAAGTTTATGAGCAAAATATTCTTTTAAGTAAATTTACAATGTCAACCCCAAAACGTGTTTTTATAAAGTTTTAGAACTTTATTTTCTTTTTGTAAGGCTGTTCTGATTTACGTTCTACTTTGGCCAACAGAGATAAAACAAATGCCGGTACCAAGCAAGGTGGCACTGCGGTGACGCGTACAATCAACACCACCTAAAGAGAAAAGCCTTGCATCAAACATCATCTGTTTTGGGAATATTTTCATATTATTGGCTTCCTATTGTTAAAGGCATAATTCCCAGAGATCTGGGTAACAAATTGTAATGGTAATTACGCGAACGACGTGTTTGTCGGATGGTTCCATTCCTTCTAGGAACGTCAAACTTATTTGAATTAAGGTTGAAATTTCATTGTAGCAAAGCAAGTTAGGAACCCACTTTCTCTTTTAATATACTTTAAACTGCATTCTGCTACAATATTAATGTTTAGGGAACAAAAGAAAAACGATACGTTATACTAGAGGTATTAAGCACACCATACTTTATGTTTATGCAAACTCTTGCATGGTATAGAGGTACAAGGAATACTAATGCAGAATATATAGTTAATAAACCTAGCAAGTATTGCGTATTATTGTAGTATAGCTACGCATTATAAAATAATTCGCATTTATAGAGGTGTTTTGATTTTTTTAATAATTTTTCATTAATGATGGTTGAGCCCTGGGGATTTAAACCCCTGCGCAATAAAAACTGAAGTAATCAGTTTAAAAGTGCCTTTAATATATGTAATTCAAATATTAAGTTTCTTATACAATACTGGTTTGACAGATCCGCTAATAGCTCAAGGTGTTACGTCATGCATAATATTGTAAAGATTTCTCTTTGGAAAAACTCGCAGGCCCCAAGTTCGACCCCCGGCGACCTATGGGTTTTTCATGATGTCCCAAACGCCAGGAGAATGCTGGGGTGTTTCACCTGCTACCATAATATTCCTTCTTGTCCATCATTTCCCATCTGTTATCTGTTTCAGGGTTGTACGACCAAGCTATGTTGTTCGGCAGGCTGTGGCTTGGAGGTGGATGTACGCTCTATCGAGGTTTATAACCTGGCGTCGTTACGAGTTCTGCTCACTAAGGTCAGGGGCCCCACAAGTGCTGGATTAATGACGCCGCAGCAGGCGAATACCCCCGCCGCTGAATCCTTGCAATTGACAGTTGGGAGTTCAGTTGGTACATCAGCTAAAAACAGATGAAAAGCTTTACCCGTTTGACTTTCTGAAGCAATCACAAAGCAGCATTCCGGTCGGTCGGAAACACATCTATATGCCGCACCTTGCAATATCTGGCTGTTTCTAACCACGCGCAAGCTACGTATTATTCTTTATTATTTATATTTGTAGTTATTGCTGGTGTTTGTTTGTACGTGAGGGAACATAACAAGACTGTCACAATTATAGAGGTGGATAGGCTTTTGCGGGAAGATGTGACGAGGGTGGACGCGGCTTTATGGAAGAAGAAATTAAATCATGTGCACAAAATAATATAAAAAGCACAAGAATTAGACGGAATCATCAGTGAATGTGGACCACTATTGATATGTCTTGGTGACGATGACGACGATGTTAATGATGACAATGATACTTCCGAGAATGATGACGATGGAGACTTGGATGGGATTAAGCTATTAAAATTCTAAACCGGCGAAAATCACTTTGTTATTACCTTTCTCTCATTCTAACAAGCTATTAAGCATCAATTTATTTTGTATTGTCGGAAATATGTAATGTATACTACATACGTTATCACTGTTATTTTAAATTAACATCAATAATAATGAATTACTTTCATTATTCGTTGGCATTCATTTACTATGTACACTGTTTATATTCGTCTTTACACACCATAGAGACATTTGTAATCAGCTGTTGTTGTTTACTAGTGCCGGTCCCCATGGCCACGCTCGCTAAAGCGTATCGCTTTGGTGCTTCGTGGGCAGGGGATCGTGGGTTCGAGTTCCGCCTTGGGCATGGGTGTTATATGTTTGTGCAATGTGTATATGTTTGTAAAAGAAACAGTAAAACCAGTAATCAGTAAAACCTACGGGGGGAAATGTAAATAGGGATACAGTACCGGAGTCCTGATCAGACTCCGTTACTGTTTAAAAAAAAAGTTACTCTGGCAACGCCGCAATGCCAACCTCACGCGAAACCACCCGAACTGTCAAGTGCAAGGATTTGGTGGCGGGAGTATATGTGAGAAGCAGTCACCAGTAAAACACATCAAACAGCGGTAAGGCGTGTACAGCCCCGTGAAGACTCGTTCATTGTGTCAACGTGTTTGATTATTTGTTGAATGCTTTATTTATGGTTTATACCATATATATCAACTGAACTTATGTAAAAGCTATTTGTTGTTTTACTGCATTCAAGTACTTAAGTTGTCATTTACTATTCAAGGGAGAAATGCCACTCAAATTATGGTTCGAATGTTTTGTTTCATTCACTACATATTACAGTAAATTATGAAATTCAGTTATTTTATTTGTTACTAGAAATAATCTAATTCTAGATAATTCAGGTTCCAATCTGAGATAAAGTATACTCTATCCAGAGAAATGTGGGGGAGAAGAAGTATGAATAATCGAAAAGCACAAATAACCGGGAAACCCATAATTTAATGCTTTTAAGGTACAACATACATATGTAAATAAGAAATTAAGTTTAAAAGCTGTTTTCAACACGTATTCTTTGTTCAAAAGTTTATTCTACTTCTGTGTATAGGTATTGTTTTCTTTAGGAACAGCAATAAAGGACCCACCACGTAACAACAGAGTACCACTGCCATTGTTATGGGCCTGCCTGTTCCGTGTAAATTAAAAACAAATTCAGTTTTTCTTATATTAATCAGCCTATGTCAACGAGGCAAGTTAAAACAAATTTGTAAAAGAAATAACGGAGAAATGAAAAAAGTGTGTTGACGAATAGTCGGGAATATACTGTGTTAGTTTTTGATGATTTAGACTTTATACCACTTCTGTTAATAATACACGGAAACACATTAGCTGAAGATTGATCCGTTGACGCAGCAAGGGCGGAGGCGTTGGGTTAATTACTCAAGAGTCTTAGAGAGCAACTACTATAGTATGTTTACTATAGGTACAACGCAGAAGTAGAGAAAGCAAAAAGATGTATCACTCATTCATGTAGCAGAGATGAAGTTCGTGAGATATGCAAGGATGTATTAAAATTGATAAAGTAGGAATGAAACAATAAGATTAGCTTTAATATATTTTCATTACTGATAAGATAGCAGAAACTAGCAAGAAATAGAACCATTCTGACAGTGATAGAAAGTAGACTACAACAATAACAACAATAATAACAATAACAATAATACTAAGCCCACCTGGGTAGTGTGGTGGTTGCGTGTTTGATTCACATTCAAAAGGTCGCGAATTCAAATCTCCCTTAGGGTGAGTTGTCCGGATAAGGGTTTTTCGGGGTTTTCCCTTGTCCTGAGAAGACAAATGTCGAGTAACTTTAAGCTCCATGGACCCCGAGACCATTTGAGCATCATTTCACCAATTTCTTTCATCGTCTGATATGACCAACCAGGTTAAAGGACGTTAAGATAAAATAATAATAATTAATAAAGGAGTAGCTCAGTGGTGACCAACCTTCAGCAGTAGGGAAAAGGGTAGGCACCCATTCATTTGGTAGGGGCAGGCAAAAACCTCTCTATCTATGACGTCACTTTCTATAGTGACAACGTTAATGTTATATGAGATATTAAAAATACTAAAAAAATCTTCTTAAATGCCGTTCTTGTTAGTGGTTTGGTTAGTACTCTTTACTTATATCCAGGTCATTAATGTTTGCTGACAGGGATAAACAACAGAGTCTTAAAACGCAGACCAAATGCTTCTTATTTGATTTGTTTTTGAGGACATATGCCCACAAATATATGCAGAACCAAATATTGATATATACTTTGAAGCAACATTTTTGCAATTTGGGAAAATTTTCATTGGGACTGATTTAAATTAATCGCAATCGTTTTACTGAGAATACTTAATGGCTGTTGACTTTTGCAAAGCAAAATTTTAAGATCGTGGGGAGCGTCTTTGCAGTGAAAGTTAATTCAAATTCAAGTGCTGTTACTGATGGCCATAGTGTTTGCCATAATCAATATAAGGTATTTTTTAAAGTATCGTATAATATTACATCGGGAACCCCAAGATAAGCGATGTTTACAAATAAGACATTTCATCGTACTGTCCTGTTTAATAAAAAAATATTCTTCCTGCCTTTCTTTCTGGAATATGGTATGTTTGCTTCAGTTGAAACCTGCTATCATGTCGAGAGCCGAACCCAGTTAACAGAGTGAATGATTGCAGGGGAAATGCTTCCTGCCTGGCCTAGCACAAAACGAAGGTGGCGGGGTAACGGGATTAGGTGACATCATTAGCTCATAGGAGCACAGGTTGGGCACCCCAGGGTTAGCCGAATGGAAAGAGATCTGAATGGAGGTGAATGGATGTTAAGAGCCCGTGACAGGTGATTGTTGAAAGGGAAAGAATGACAAAAGCTATTATTTAATTTCCTGTATAATCAGAGTCAGCGCCTCGGTATAATATGTAGAAAGAAACGTTAAACACTATTAAAACTTGCGTACTTTGCAATATGGGTGATAAGGGTTACATTGTTCCACTATATTCTCTTTGCCCCTATTCTTCAACAAAAAAAAAAAATGGACTATTGAATATATTTTTTGTAAATAGAAAAGCAGTGCAACATACAAACATTGTTTACGAGATTATAGACAACTTCACTGATAGAAAGTATAACTAACACCTGAGAACTTAAGATAATATTAGATAATAATATTAAAATGTTAAGATTATTATTGAATATTAGATACGAATATTAAAATAATAATCATCTCCCTGATAGAAAGGGTAACGCTCGGTAACTTAAGATAGCATTAGATAATAATATTAGAATATTAGGATATTAAGATTATTATAGAATATTAGATAGGAATATTAAAATAATAACAATAATAATGATGATGATGGTGGTGATGATGATAATAATAATAAATAATAATAATAATAATAATAATAATAATAATAATAATGATAGGGTGAGCAATTTATCTGGAATATATGAACCTTTATTTTCTAATTATTTATTATATTATATTAGTTCTGTGTTTTTAATATTCTTGCCTTTGATTTAATCTGAAGTTAACTCAACAGCGGCTCGCTCCCTCTCCTGTTATGAGGCTAAACGTGAATGATTTACTTATACTACTTCAGAAAATTCATGATTTTTATTTAGTCAAAAACCACATTAGAAATATATTACCCACTTAAGCATTATGACTGCAGATAAGTGCAATATATAAGATCTAATTTTCCGAACGTGAACATCCAAACAGTTGATACACACTTACATATGCCAAGATGTCTTATTTATGCAACAGTTGCAATAGATAGTTTTTTGTTTATTTGTTATTATAATCCGAATTTATAAACATACGCATGAAATACAATGTGCTCTTAAATTTCATTAGATGGAGGTCTTCGTTTTGCTGGAAAGCAGGACTTATATATTTTATATTTTAGAGGGTCTTCCAATATTCATTTAAATATTTAAAGCCTTTTCAATTTTATACTATATACTCAAGCATACACAAGTAAACAGACAGTGGGTTTTTATTTGCGAACGCAGAGCACCGTTTAGTATGTGACGCTATGCTTTCACGATCAGTCAGGTTTCATTTTAGCAATCATTTCATTTACGGTCCTAGAATACTAGCCTAGTTAAGCTATATAAAGAGAGAAGGATAAAACAAAACGAAAACTCCATAAACGAACATGGCATACGGTCACATACACTTTAACTAGTGCTGCTACCCCACACTCCGGCAAATATTTCCACTGCTGCTGTATGTAAACAAAACAGCACTGTGATAATAGGCACTGTTAAGTAAAATTCCCCACTCTCTAGTTATCTCTCACCCCTTTTCCTTACTAAACGTGTGAGCGATTTTATATCACTGTGATTAACGAGCATATTGCGGGGAAAAGCGTACTACTTTTTCATGAGGTAAGTTGTCTATTTGCACACTGACATATCAGATCGTCAGTCAAGACCATATATACTTTTATTTTGCGAGCTGGGAGTGGCTCAAGTCACTAAGCTGCATCAATTAAATATGTAAAACATTTGCAAGTATCATGCAATCATAATGCACTGCTTTTCAACAAGAATGTGCAGGCACATGCATAGTAATGGGCACGGGCAATTTTAAACCTTGTTTTCTCGCAAACATTTTCCCAAAACTTATCCATGTTTAAAATACTACATACCTACATTACATTATTACTTATTTATTGAATTCCCAAAATGTTAAAGTCATCTTTTACATATATGTTTTAGAACTATAGTTACATACAATGTTTTCAATTATTTACCAACAGTTAATTTTAAGTATAAATGCCACAACAAAAGAATTAACATTAATGTAAATAGACAAATAATAAAATAGGAAGATATGTATTCAATAGAGATATAAAATAGCTATTTACATAACTGCAACTATTAAGTCATTTAAATATATGGGGAACATTTAAAATTAGGTATTCAAAAATGTTTTAAATTTTGAGTACCAATACTGTTTTCTAGTAATTTTGTGGGTTGAAAGATTTATTACAGAAGTCTAAATAAATTATTAAATTTTGAAAAATCCTCATTTTTGGAGAATATGCTAGGTAGTATTTTTTCTAAAACAAGTAGGGTTAATATAAACATATTATATAAGTTCTGTTTGTAAAATAATTTAGTGTAAGATGGAAATTTCGAATTCAAATATTTTTAAAAATGCATCACTTGGCTCATTTATATTGTAGCAATGAAGTTAGACAATACAACATTCTTATTTCAATAAACATGAAATTTATAATTGTGATTCTTTGCAAAAAAATTACGTTCTTGTGTAAGATAATTCATATAAGTCTCAATAATAGATCGTAAATACTGTGGAGTTTCCTAATTTCACAAATGCATTCATTCATTACCTTTAAGCGCTTATACTGACGGAAAGAAGAAATATACAGGAGTGGAGAAAAGAACAGATATCGCTCTAAATGTCTTTATCACCCCTTATTCAAAGCTACTAAGGGCAAATGATGCAATTTAACCATTTTAGGCGCATGCGTATTTCCTCTGGTTAGTTAATAAAACACTAGCATATTGTTTATTCTTTTTTAAACGTTTTGATAAACAGGTGTCTGTATACACCTCAACAAAATCTGATTTTTAAACTTCTTTTTTCCTTTTTTTTTCTTCCTTTTTTTCCATATCTGTTGTCCTGAACATAGCTTGCCTTAGCATAAATGTTTTAAACATATTCTGTGGTGTAAAGTGGCTTCCTTATCTTGTTTGGAAATCAGAGAAACCAAATTTCTTTTTTCACACTATTATGAATTATGCATTTCTTGCTCCAGGTAAAGAAAATTGCTTGAATACCCGTTGCTCATTTCGAACTGGTGAATGGAGTTAAAGCTTATGAATAAAACATTTCTTTCGAGCAATTTAGACAATAACATGCAATAAATACTGCATCTGACATTCATGTCTTGGTAATTTCTCATACCGTTTAGCAGCAATTTATTTTATTGCTGTTGAAAATGCCTTACATTCTGAGATCTAAATAACTTAAAACAGCTGTTATACTGTCATTTGTAAAGAAACTTGAAAATTCCTGGGTAAGGCTTTCTAGCTAACTTTTAAACAATCAAACTGTTAAACTATATTTAATGGAAATGTAGATTTTGAATTGGATAACGTATACAATTTTGACATTGTTTTAAATCAGTTAACAATTTTGAGGTATTTTTCCTTAAAATTCTCCACGCATTATTTCTTTTCGTAGCTATCATACAGCTATATTTATGTAACATGTATATCTGTAATCGATATTTGTTAATATCGATTATAGATACAAAGAAATTGATCTTATAGATACAAACACACTGGCAACCCACTGTTTTAAAAGTAGGCCAATAAAACTCTGCTTTGATGCTATGCAACATTATGATCTCAAAATAAAGAAAATAACTCGGCTGTGTTTCATTTACATGACTATCTCTAGCTGTTCTGCAAGCAAACTATTCTTATAAACGATTATTCTTTTATCTGCACCATGGTAATCAAGATAAACCTTATTGCTTGCTTTCTTATAAGTAGGAGGTAAATAAGGGAATACAATTCTAAAGGTTAAAGCGATAGTCCAATCTTTTCAAAGCTGTCACTATGCGATTGGCATTGAAGTTGGATCTCTTTCTATGGGGAGTAGTTAAACAAAAGAGATATGAAGGGGATGAGAGCTTCCTCATCCTTATTCTTCATACTTCATGAAAGGTAATAGTTAGCTTGACAAAAACAAGAAGTAAAAAACAAACAACAAAAAAAGAGAAAAAGAGTATATAATAAAATTTGTTTTAATAAGTTCTATATTTTTAAGCAGCAAGTTATTGTCTATCTGTTACGGTTATGCAAAAGTCGTTCTGAATGAAGAGGAATACAGTAGATATGCACAAGAAATTTAGGACTGTACATGTTATTTGCCATATAAACATCTTCAACCAAAATCGTTGGAGGCGTGTTCTAAAACTTAAATCGAATGTTTTACGAGAAATGTTTACTTTAGTGTGGTGGATTTTTCTGAAAATCATCGTATCATATTCTTAAAAGATATTCAAGTACCAAGTTTATTTTTAATTGACTTTTCGTTTTTGAGTTATGCTGTTCACAGACCCACGCATAAGCTATTCACGGACCTTTTCCTAAAAATGCCCGTTTTATTTATTCAGGAGTCCTCAAAATATGCATTACCGGTGACATAATGCCTTTTCTACCTACTATTATATTGCACATACGTGCTAGAAAAAATAAAATATCGCCTTGTAACATTTAAAGCGTAGCCCTAAAAACATTGAAAATTTTAAAAAATTACCAAATATTTTTCAATGAGCTGTATATTTTTATTTTATCAATTTTTGTTTATATTTAGTAGTTTCTAGAAACACAGTTTTGTTATAATATAAAAGTGTTCATTGAAGAATCACAAAACAGTTAGAATATATAAATATCTCTAAATTACAGCATTGTTTTTTATTCTTTTACCTTTATCTGCTGATTGTTTTATACCCTATAATAACCAAGAATCCTTACAGATTTTGAAGCTTCTAAATGCGAAATCGCTTTAGGTGTTTTAACGTAATTGTGTGTTAAATCTTAAGAATGCTAGAACAATCTAAATGTTGCCCTTTTAAGGGGATCATAACAACGGCACTAGTCACCAATTAAATCAAAGTACTTAAAGAAGAAAACAAGAAATGTAACACAATAAAATTTTATAAGACAATGGTTGTGCTGACTGTTCTACTTGCATACGAAATATGGGTTTTGAAAAAAAATATTAATAGAATACAGTCAACAGAATTGAAATTTCTCAGAAGAGTAAAAGAATGTACAAGATAGATAGATATATATAGAAATTATAATATAAGAAATGTATTAAACCTACTCCCAATTATAGATAAAACAAAGGAATACAGAATGCATAAGTCGAAGCATCTAAGGAAAATGAACAGGAACGACCACCGAAACAGATATTGGATTATAGGCCACAAGGGAGGAGAGATATCGACGAAATACAAGGTGGGAAGTTGAGGACACAACAGGAGACCCTCCTATTCCATGAAGAGAAGAAGAAGAAGAAGTAGAATTTTATTGGAAATGCCTTCCATGTTTAGAGAAACCTTAACGCATGAAATCTGATATGAATAAAATACTAGCTGCCCACCCCGGCTTCGCAAGGGTGGTGTACCTTACGACAAAATCTCTCGTTTACAGCACGACCGTGCAATGAAATAAAATTACAATTAAATAATTTGTCAACACTTGCCTTGTAATGTACAGTTTTCCGTCCAGGGAGGAAAAATTAACGCCGATAGTTTGCCGACTCTCGAGCACGCAATGTCAACATGTGAAAAACACAATTCAATATATATTACACACACTTCTAACGACTGACCTTGGGATTTATTGACATTGCTAATGCAAGGTTGGTTGACATTAATGGTAATCTTGGAATAAGTATATCCTCGCCTTTTAACTTTCCTATGTTATAGTAACTTAAATCAAAACTTTCATAATTCTTTTAAGAGTGAGTTTTGTTCCCCTGCATAATTTCGGTTGATTGATATTGCGTAGTATAATTATCACCAAGTGAAGCTTGAGCTGTAATTGTGTGGTGGGAATCCTGGCAAATCCAATGAATTTATAAATTCAGTTAGATAATTGACGACTTCATTTGGAAAGTTAATGGAATTGATCAACTTAAATGAACATCTTTGTCCATCAATGTTACACTGACTTTTTACATCCAAATCATCTACATTCTTATTAGTTGCTGCTAAAATGGTTCGTTCGCTCAACCTAGCATAGTTTTTGTAATTTGAACCAATATTTCGATATTCTTCCTTTGACGTTGTGAAGTGACAAGCATTTGATGGAAACGAAATGAGGCCAATAGAAGTGTCAACAGGAATTTGCCCATTACCAATGTCTTTCATTTCTGAGTCTTCAAAATATGTCTTCAGATGAAATATGGTTATATAGATATTTTAGGCGGATACAACACTTCCTTCACCGAAGCTAAGTGCCTTACAAAATAAATATATGCAAAAATAAAGCTGTGAAACCTCCTAAGCTGAAAAAAAAAGGTAAAAATTTTGACGGAGTAGACTCCCGACCCTTCTACCGTGACGCTTGGAAGAAAGCGATGAGAAAAGCCGCGACCTGAACTGCACGACGATCGCAAGCATGGTCAGGGTCGCTAAAAATGCAGATAGAACGTGTCTGTTTATGTCTTCAAATTTCTGAACCTCCGGGGGTGGTGAGGGAGCATCCTGGAGGCTTGTCCTAACGCCAGGGAGAAACCATTATAGAGCACAAGCCATCGCCCAGCCGCAACCTACCAAACACTGTCGCCTGTCCGTCAGTGTTACAAAAGATGACAAGAAGTGAAGATTGGGACAGGAAAGTCGTAGCATTCGCCTGCCGCTCTGGGGAAGCCTTGCAAACTTCATGGGTCAGTGTGGACGGTTGCCGGTGTTTGTAACCGGTACCTCCCTCCCCCTGCTGTAGAGATATCGCCTGCCCCCGCCCCCCTCCGCTTAGTCAGGGAAGGTGGACCCATGTGTCTCAGCTGTCACTGAGTTATGTGTTAGTTGTGTTTACGTCATACCTGCAGCCTCATAGGGCGCACTAGGTCCTAAGTTGCGAACCTCACTTATTACGGTTCTTATCTTTTAAAGTGAAGTTTTAGCAACTGTAACTTACTCACGTGTCAAAACCTTGGACAGGTGCCTAATAATATATAGAAATATGTTTATAAACATATTCTCACTTCGCTGCAACAGTAAAATTACGGTGCTATATAATGACATCTAAATATTTGTCTAGCGATTGTGACAGATTCAAACTATTTGATTTTCTTCACTTACTCGACAACCATATCTTGAATTATGTTAATTCATTTGGACACTATTCATTTTCAAAAAACACTTACTGGAACATTTCTGCCCTAAAGAAATATATTTCACATTGAACTTCCGAATACATTTTATTACTCATATATATCAAGAAATTTCTTGACTTTTTTTGTGGTTTGAATCAAAAAGAAGAATACTGAGGTTCTCCAACACGCTTTGAAGATTTTGAGAGATCGCTATTTTGAAAACATTGCTATCCAAATGTGGGATTTACATATAATGCTTTTGAATAATATATCGCTGATATGCGGAAATATCCACTGAAAATGGAAAAAAAGACTAATATTTTTGCTGCTCTGGAAACGCTGCAAAAGCGTTTTGCCTTGCAAGAATAAATTCCAACATTTTCTTATTTTTCCCATTTATTTCGCTTCTTGAAAGAAGATTCCTTCGTTATAATTTATGGACATCTCGGTGAACAAAACCAGCGGCAAAAGAATTCCGTGAAACGAATATTTTATTTCTCCATCTTGCTTTCGTGCTCACCATCCATTTATAATGTGGGAACAACATTTGAAATTAAACGTTTATATGTAAAAAGTTGCTAACGGTATTTCTTCAGCCATTACATTTTAGCACAAACAAAAATAAATGTGCTACAGTCGTACTACCAATTCTATGCCACCTCTATAGAACATGCGCGTACATGATTGCTGCTCTATACAGCTTTTTGGATCAAAATAACTCCAACTGAAGGTGGCACGTTTCACTAGATTGAAATAAATTATTTTGTACTTTCTCTAAACGTGTATAGAGAAGCTATTACATCCACCCAAAAATTCAATACCGAGATTTCAACGGAAATACACGTTTTAGGGTCCCCTGGATCCAAAAAAATAATTTTAGAAAAAGGTTCGTATGTGTCCATGACTCCGTGTGACTGTGAGCAGGATAACTCAAAAACGAGAGTCCATAAAATACCAAAATTGATGTTTAATTATAGTGTTTTTCAAGGATGCAACACGAAAATTTTGAGAAAAATTCCCTCACCCCAAACTACCCTTTACATGAGAAAAGTTTCGAAAATTTTGATTTTCGCAAAAATAATTTTAACGACTTTGATTAAAACATCGTACACTAAAGGTATCTTCATGGCAAATAAAATGAATATCTTGAATTTTCTGGAAATAGCCTCTGAAGAGCTGTGATTTCTAGATGAATTTTGCTAGATTTTGCATAACTAGTAAACCGTAAGAGATAGACAAAAACTTAATTCAGAAGAAATAATATAGATCTCGTTAAAACACATAATTTATGTTAATACATATTTTCGTGGTGTTGACCATTTTGCTATTGGTTTTAAAATGCTCAGAACTTTTCACATATGCAAATTTGTCAACTGCTTGCAATGTAAAAAAGCGGGTTTAATCCACATGGCAACCAGCTTTTATCGTTTTAGCCTAGTGTATCCCATTATTTCCCTTCTACTTACAAGAAAGCATTTCTGCTAATGTTTATCTCGATATCATGAAGTACATAGCAGAATATGCTTTTTAACAATAATTTGTTACAGAGATGTAGAGAAGGTTATGTGAATGGGACACATCCAATTTTCTTCTGCTTCTACTTAAACCTATCTACATCCAGTGACTGCTTTTTGCTTTCTGTACACGTACTATGTAGTACATAGGTAGAGAAGGTAGTGTACTACCACCAAAACATTGATGTCGAGGTTTCACCGGAGGTGTCCTTAGTCCAAAAAAGATTATTGTTTGAAAAAAGTTCCTATAAGTATCGGTGTGTGTTTGTGTGTGTCTGTCTGTGTGTGTGTGTGTGTGTGTGAGACTTTGAACAATATAACACCAAAACGTAAAATCCTCCTCGCCCCAAACCAGTTTTAGCTGGAAAAGCTTTGAAAACTTTAGTTTTTTTTTTTTTCTCAAAAATACCCTTAACGATTCTGAATAAAATGCTGTATACTAAACATATTATTTTATGCGACAAATAAAATGCATATCTGTAATTTTCTGAGAATAGCCTCCGAAGATCTCTACATTCTGTATGGATTTTGCATAACTGGTAAAGTGTGAAGGGTAGGCAAAATCTTACTAAACAAAAAACGTAGATCTCGATAAAACATACACGATTTATTTCATATACATTTTGTATGTGGAGTTGATCATTTTCAAAGTATTTCCTGTTATTGGATCAATTTTAAAATACCTAAAACATTTCTTAAATGGGAGTTTAACACCCCTGAGTCTTTCTTTCTTTCTTTTTTTTTTTTTTTTTTTTTTTTTTAATCCTGTACAAAAGGACGGATTTAAATCACATAGCAACCGTTTTTAAAATATTTGACTATGACTTTAGCCTAATATATGCCATTTATTTCTCTTCTGCCTATAAGGAACTAGGTATAGACCATTTCAGCTAATATTTATCTGATTAAGATGAAGTAGATTAAAGAATAAGCTTTTATAAGAATAACTTGTTTTAGAATACCAGATGGCCCAACAGCACCATATTGGACGTTTGCAGATATCCCTTGGCGTGTTTAAACAGTTGCAGAACTCCACGGGGCTATTTCAAGTTAAAGCTCGCTAATGGAGGACTGGGCGAAAGCGACCTTCATTTTACCGCTCGGAATGAGCCGACCTGCTCACAGTCTTCGCTGATAGCAAGACGTATAAAACGAGTCACTGTCGCCAGAACTCCGGCAGGTTTTAATTTGAAATAGCCCCGTTGAGTTATACGACTCCTTTATCGCACTAAGGAATATCTGCCAGCGTCAAATACAGAGCAGTTCGGCTATCTGGTAGATAGAGAAAGTCATGTGAATGGAACGCGTCGTATTTTTACTGTTGACTTTAAACAAGAAGCACAAAATAAGCGAAGTTGTGTTCATTTAGTGCGAAACCAAGGAAGGGGAAGGTTTAGAAATATCCTCTCACTTATGATCTCTATATTATCTATTGGTATAAATAGGCAGAAACGAGTAATATGATGATAGGCATCGGATACGGTTGCGATTTTATTGCACTCTTACTGGAAAATATTTACGAGCACACAGGATGTCACTGGGACCTCCCCCTTCATTATCACCAGCGATCAGTACATGCACGTTTTACTTTTGATACATTCAGGAAATATATTGTAACCTATTGCAATAGTTGTCCAGCACGCAAATTAATATAAAACTAGTTGTTTTATGTGCCACAGTACAGATATTTTCATGTTTTTTATACTTTATAGTACTAAAAACTTATTTTTACTACAGAAGTTTATACTTATACCTATACCTATAGCACAAATTCAATAGCGCATGGAACTTCTGCCTCCCTCCTCTCCGTTCACTTGTAAGCACGTACTAGTATACTGAAATCATATCCGAAACCTATTGGCTAGAGACTCAACTTTATACCGGATGAATAGAAAATACAGCGACATCGCTTAGTATATTGCGTGCTTAAGGGACGACAAAATTATATGTTTTATACCTCACTGACTACTGAATCGCTCCGAACAGAAAGGGCTTCAGTCACAACAATTTTGTAAATGAGATTTTGATGAAAATCGTATCTTTATGGGCGAGTCTATAATTTTTTTTTCAAATCCTGTTTGCTTAATCAAGAAATCCTTTACCTCTTATAGCCAATGTGGCTTTGAATTCTTTGCAGTGATTAAGCACTGTATGAAACTTACACAGATTATTTTCTCTAGCACGTATGTACAATGTACATAGTAGATAGGGAAGGTATTTCATCTTACCCAAAACTTCTATGCCAGGATTTCATCTGAAATGTATGTTGTGGTGACCCCTGAATCCAAAACAAAGCATTTTTAGAAAAATACAGTGTGTATTTTGTACATGGCAAATAAAATACATATTCTCAATTCCTTGGGGATATCTCTGGAAGTGCTCTTCATTCCGAATGACTTTTGTGCAAGTGGTAAACCATAAGAGATAGACAAAAAGTTAGTACACAAAAATGTAGATCTCATTAAAATACACAATTTATGTCATGTTCATTTTTGTAGAGTTAAACATTTTAGAAATATTCTCTATTAATGGTTGTAATTTTAAAATCTCAACCTTTCTCAAACCTTTATCCGTTTCACCCCTCTTTTGTTTTACTCCAGGCCATCGAAAGGGAACCGGATTTTTAAAATAATCGCATAACGAAGGCTTTTAACAGATGTTTACATTTAGCTTAGTGTATTGTCTTATTTCCTTTCTATCTATAAGGAACTAAGTAACATTTATAATAATGTTTAACTCGATTATCATGATATGGATAAAAGAATAATCATTTGTAAGAATAGTTCTTTGCAGAAATTCATGTGAGTTTAAGATATATTCTTTTTCCTGTTCCGCTCCCATTGTGTTAGTACATCCTTTATACGAGGGCACTGAAAACTTTAAAAATCGAACTTAATTTTAAAATGATTTTATTATTTCTCAAAATATTTTCATTTAACATCAAATATTTTTGCACTTATTAAAATAGTCCTTTTACTTTTTTGGAAATAACCACTGAAGGCCTATTTATTCTGGATGAGTTTTGCAGAGTTACTGAAAAAATTGAGTCAAAACGTACTGAACAAAAAATGTAGATTTCGTTATAACACATAAAGTTTATACGTTTTTCTTGTATTATCTGAGATATTCTTTATTATTGGTTTCAGTTTTACACTGCCTTTTCTCAAATGGGACCATGCAAAGCGAGTCGAACTTCAATATTTTCACGAAGTAATCAGCTTTTAAAGTATTTGAATATCCTTTAGCATATTGTATTCCCCTATTTCCCTTCTACTTCAATGAAGCAACTAATAAAACCAATTTTTCTAATGTTTATTTGATTAGCATAATGTAAATAAAATAATAAACTTTAGTAACAATCGTTTGTATTTGGAGCAGCTAGAGAAGGTGATGTGAATAGAACACATGGGATTTTTCCTTTTAGCGTTTTTCACGAGCTTTTCAAACATTTGCGGTAGACAGAAATTTATGCATCAATCGTTAATAGCTGTACGCCTGTATTCTAACAATGTAGTAACAATGCATCCAGCTAGTTCTATACTATGCTATAAACTACATCTCTGGTATCCAGCGAAAAGTATATATTAATTACAGTGCCTAAGCTTATTCTTTTAGAAACACAGCTGAAAAATGAGAGGTAGGAGAATAAATAAGGCATATGAAATAGCGGTAGATGAGAAACGACCCCAATACTTCATACCAACCAGAAACCACGAAAAATCTAAGGTCAGATTTGGACGACAGGAATCGAACCGGGGACCTTCCGAATGGAAGCCTTATACAATAACACTGAGCCAACATTAAAAGCGACGATATTTTACAAGTAAAATAGTAATTATGGAGTAGAACTCAATACTTATTCTGCAAGTACATAGAGAAAGTAAAAGTGCTGCAAGCATGAATACAGCCATTTTCAGACAATGGTTAGTGTTATAGCCAAAAGACACGCCAAGTTTTCTTAAAAACGAAATTCCAGGTATTCATCTGTCTGTAAGAACACCGAGAGAAATGCGTCTCTTGTTTTACCGAAAGCGTGAAACAAACCGTTAACGTTGTTTGCATTGTTTCTTTTTGTGTTTTGTTCTGTGTTAAGTACATTACGCAGCTGCTTTCTCTCTGCTGTTTTGAACAAACGAGCTGCGATTCGGCATTAAATTGTTTTCGCATTAACAGAAAGGCTGTAAAAACGCTTTACTGCAAATGTAAATGCACCATAATCACGTAAATAAGCTAGACCTTTAGCACAATGCGGATCTTAAGTATATAAGGCAAAAAAGTGTGGAAAAAACAAAAGCCTTTTTCTGCTTCTCTGGATTAGCTGAACAGGGAAAGAAATGCAATCAAATATCGGGTTAATTTACGCAAAACTGCTTTTACATACTCCCATTGGTTTCTCCACCTCTGCAGCTTCACGTAATTACACAGTATCCCATTTAAATAAGTAAATAAATAAATATATATAATTATATTCACATAATTTACCTATGATGCATTTTTATTATAAATAATCTCAAATATGGGAGCCGGTTTCTGCATGACACCATGATATATTTTACTCTCTCTACTTAATACTTTGTACATAGTTCGAAAGGTACTGCATTCCACCCAAAATTTCGACACGGAGAATTCATAAGAAACAAACATTTTAGCGTCTCTTATATGTAACAAAAAGCATTTTTAGTAATATGTCCGTGTGTATGTGAGACCCTGTGTCTGTGTAAACAACTCAAAAACGAAACGTTTTTCAAGAAAATATCGCTACAGCATAGTACCCATTTATGGAAAAAAATCGATCTTTCAAAAAATGCTGTATAGACTTTAAAATGCTGTATTGTAAATATATATGTTAAAACGTATAGCCTAAACTTTCTAGAAATATCCGCTGAATATCTCTTCATTCCACATGATTTTTAAATAACTGGTAAGCCATAAGAATGGATAAAAACTTAATGCACAAAAAGCATGTAGATCTCGTCAAAACACACAATTTATGTCCTATGCATTTATGTGTATAGCTAACCATTTCAGAGATATTGTACTTTTTGGGTTAAATTTTAAAATAATTATACTTTTCTTGAAGAAGTTGTCAGTGTTTCTTTTGTTTTACTCTTAGCTATGCAAACAGAAGAAAATTTCAAAGACAATTGCAACGCGACAGCATAACAAAGATTTGACTATCTCTTTAGCTTGGCGTATTCTCTTAGTACCCTTCTACTTAACAGAGTCGGCTGATAAGTCCTGGGCCTCTCAATTAAAACAGCATTTAAAAAAAAGACATCTTTATTTCTCAAGATAATCTCCAGAAAGGCTAATGCATTTGCCATATCGGTGTTCTAATTTAATTAAACTATCTCTGTATTGCGATTTATCAAGGTCCTGAAAATAGCAGTTTACCGCATCAATGACCTCCTCGTTGCTGTGAAATCTTCATTCTCCAAGAAAATGTTTGAGGTTTGGGAACAGGTGGCAGTCACTGGGTGCTAGATATGGCGAATAGTGTGGATCTTCAAGCAATTTCACCTTTAATTCGCATATTTTCCCCATTGCAATGACTGAATAATGGGTCGGAGCATTGTCGTGATGAGACAAGTAGTTTTTGCCATATAAGGTCTTTTTCTTTTCATCTCATCACTCAAACGTTGTAAGCTTGTGTAAGCCACCAGTGATACTTTTACCCTTTTCCAAGTAATCAATAAAAATAATTGCCCGCCTGGGTAGCGTGGTGGTAGCATGTCTGCCTCACGTTCAAAAGGTCGTGAGTTCGAATCTCGCTTAGGGTGAGTTACCTGGGTAAGGTTTTTTTCGGGGTTTTCCCGTATCCTGAGAAGACGAATGTCGAGTAACTTTAAGCTCCATGGACCCTGAGATCATTTGAGCATATATCATCAATTTCATTCATCGTCCGATATGACCAAACCAGGTTAAAGGACATTAAACTAAAAAAAAAAAAAAAAAAAAAAAAAAAAAATCTCTGTGCATTCCAGAAAACACTCGCCATGCTAGCTGACAAAATTGACTTTGCCTTTTTTGGAGTTGGTTCACCTGGCGCAATCCGCTGTTTTGACTCTGATTTACTTTCTAGAGTGTAGTGATGTATCCAAGTGCTATCCTTGGTAATAAGCCGTTTCAAAAATACACTGGAATTTTTACGGTAGAGCTCTACATCTTCCACAGACCTTGTGAAAGCCCAAAACATTACTTCTGCACGTTCTTTTGATATTTTTACAGCCTCTGCTATTTCAAAAAACTTTAATCTGTGGTCTTCCAGTACTAAACGACTGAATTTTTTCCATGAATTTTTTCCATGATCTCTGGAGTTGTCACTTCTGCAGGGCGTCCAGAGCGTGGCTCATCACTAGTGCTCGTACTTCCTATTTTAAATTCTGCAACCCTCCTTTTAATCACTGAGTATGAAGGGGCAGTGTCTTTCAATGTACTGTCCATTTCCTCCTTAATTTTTTTAGGTGTTAAACCTTTCAAATGGAAGTATTTAATCATTGCTCGTTATTCCAAATCCTCCATTTTCGTGAAAACTCTAAACTTGTCTTGTTTAAAATGCTGACATTCGAATACTAAATCAGCTATTGACCTGTAACTATATATACAAGCTGGTCTAGAGCTAAACTATTACGATACTGCCGTCTAACTAGCCTAGTGGTGCCATATCTGTGTGAGGCCCGGGACTTATCCTTGTATATGTAACTTAGTAATAAGACCATTCTGTTAATGTTGAATTAGCGTGATGTTAAAGGAAGCATAATAATTTGTTGACAGAACAGTTGGAGCAAATCTTGTGAATGGAGCACTAAGAATATACACTAAGTACCACAGGCGCTGCCACCAAATGAAACGATAATTGACAAACGACATTTTTGAAGGAAATGTTGCAGGTTAAAGTTTAGGGTTGCTCTCTGGTATTTGCCAGTTACGAGAACCGCGGAAAACCTGGAGAAAACCTCAGAAAGGGAAGACTGTTCCTGTTGGATTTGAAGCGCAGAACTTCTATTCACGAGTCCGTCTTAACAACTTTAGCTACCCTTGTCGATATGCACGTCAGAAAGAAGAAAACCCAATTACTCTACTGGGCTTTCGTTTGCTTTATTTTATTTATTTTTTCATTTTCTCTATTCGTACTATGTACATAGTGTATAGAGATGGTATTGCACTCCACCAAAACTTTCGATACCGAGATTTCACCGGAAATATGTGTTTTAGGGTCCCCTGTATCCATAAAAAGTATTTCCAGAAAAAGGTCCATGTGTGTGTGTGTCCGTGTGTCCGTGTGTCAGTGTATCCGTGTGTCTGTGAACACCATAGCTCAAAAACGAAATGTCGCTAAAATACCATTACTGAAATCCCTTTACATGGGATTTTTTTCGAAAATTTTTATTTTCTAAAAAATGGCTCTAACGATTTTGATTAAAATATCGTATATTAAAGATATTTAGCTGACAAATAAAATGTACATTTTGAATTTTCGGGGAATAGCAGAGCACGTTAAAACACACAATTTATGTTATATACATTTTTTTCGTGGAGTTCGTCCTGTTTGAGACATTCCTGATTTTTGGTTTCTGCTAAGAAAAACTTATACTTTTCTCATTCAGGAATTTGTCCACTGCTGTCTATACAACCAAAGGAACTTCAGTGACATAGCCACCAGCTTTTGATTATCATTTTAACCTATGGTACTCCCTTATTTCGTTTCTATCTACAAGGAAGCAAGTAATATAAATAGAAGTATGAGCTTTTTAAGAATATTTTGTTGCAGAGATGTAGAGAAAGTCATGTGAATAGTACACATCAGATTTTTCACTAACGTACTCTGCGTGTAAAGAAGAATTGCTTTTCTAAATTAGTATGAAGTATAAAGAAGATTAAATCGTTGGTGAGAAGTTGTTGCAGAAGAGTTACAGAGCACCACGTGAATGGAACACGTCAGATTTTTATATGTATAAACTCTGTAATATGTAAGAATATGAATGAATGAATGAATGAATGAATGAATAAGTGTATTTATTAATATAGCAATATCATACATAGAATTTCAACAGTCGCACGGGTCCACAGACCGTACGTGCTTTTGTAATACACATTACAAGCAATATTAAAACAACAACCACAACAAAGAATTAAAAGAATAAACACGAAAATAAAAAGACAAAGGAAATACACAGTCAAAAGCAATATTAAACAACAATAAAAATTAAGAGTGAATCCGAAAATAAAGATACAAAGATATTCAAATATACCAATTTAAATTTACAGCACAGAGTACACCTCCATAAATGCACCCTCTTATCATAGATAATTACACTTAAAAGACATATATACACATAATATATACAACCCTAGCACAACAGTGACCTAAGTCTGATATAATATACATGTATGTAGAACATTGTAGTCACTTTTGTTTAGTTGATCTTATCCCCCCCCTTCTCTATTGGCAGCCTCCTCAGATCTCAGCTGTCTTGCCTTAAGTATAAATTTACCTAGCCCGTCCATGTTTTCCGTGCCTGCCAGTAGCGTCCAACATGCTTCTATCCCTACTATCCCAGTGGTAAAAAATCGCGGCAAATATTTTTCCCGCCATTCCTCCGTACCCCTACATCTTGCCAAGATGTGAGTCCACGACTCTTCCTCCTCGCAAATGGGACAGATTCTTATACCATTCACGTCAGAAATTTTCCTGCTCCTCCATGCTCCTAGTCTAATCCACGCGAGCCCCTCTTTAATGAGTTTGGTACCTGTTTTGATGTATTGCTCCATACCCCACTCCGATTTCAGCCCAGACTGTACTTCTAATGACACCTTCTCTGTGCATTGCGCAATTATTTGCTGTCTGTCAATATCACAGAGACGTTTCTTAATTTTTCTCCAAATACTTCGCCTGTTTTCCTGCCCCGCCATCCAAATGTCTCCCATCCCAATGGTTTCCAACCCTTTCTTTAATTTTGATGCCCACGTCAAATTACCTTCCATTCGCAACTGTTCACGGTAGCAGACTGCCCTAATTAGAGATTGGTTTCCGTGAACGATTCTCATCCAATATTTAACTGCTCTGATTTTGCACTCTATCGTTTCACTATGTACCCCGAATTCCCTCATTATTCCGCAGTTTGCCGTACCCCTCCCTACACCCAGAATTCCTTTCAAAAATTGGGTCCTCACTTGATCCAGATTCCCTGTTTGTTCCCACCCCCATATTTCTCCTCCGTATGTCATCGTGGATCTAACTGTCGCTCCGTATACAGTTTCCATTAAGGTTATGGAGATATTCGGAATTCTGCAGCGTATCCGGAGAGCTTCCGCCGCTTTCACCCTTGCCTTGTGTTTCGTAATGTCAATGTGTTTTGTCCATTTTCCGTTCATTGTAAATGTGAGTCCTAAGTACACAAAGGATTTAACATTGTCCAGTATCTGTCCTGCATATGTCCAAGTCTCCTCCCTGCTATAAACACAACCCTTTTTGAAAGTCATTGCCTTAGTCTTATTCACATTAACTGTAAGTAGCCATTCATCGCAATAGTTCTTAAGTTTGTCCAGTCCTCGTTGCAATCCGTTTACTGTCGTAGAGCACAATACTAAATCGTCTGCGTATAAAAGTGTTGGGATCTGCAAATCCGCTACTACTGGTGCTTGAATATTCTCTGCTATCATTGTATCAGTAATATCATCCACAAAGAGATTAAATAGCAAGGGAGATAAAATACAGCCCTGCCTCACTCCCCTATAGCTTCGGCAGCTCTCGGACACTCTGTTTCTGTCGTACTTCACACAGAATTGGACATTTTGATATATTGCCTGCAATGCTCTAGCCATTTTACTTGATAACCCCTTTCTGCCTAGTTTGTACCATAATGCATTTCGATTGATAGAGTCAAATGCCTTCTTAAAGTCCACAAAAGCACAATGAAGCTTTCCCCGCTTAACTAACAGTTGCTGCGTCCTTAAAGTGTCTAATATAAAAGCGGCATCTATGGTACTGTGTCCTTCTCTGAAACCCATTTGAAATTTTGAAAGTTTACCAAATTTAGATTCCCAGTCCTTTATCCGGTTATATAACACTCTACAATAATTTTTTTCCATAATTGGCAACAGAGTAACCCCCCTATAGTTATCCGGATTTCCAATAGTTCCCTTCCCTTTATAAATGGGATGAATAATGCCCTTTCCCCAGCAGGTAGGGTAATTCCCCTCAATAAACAATTTGTTGCATATCTGGAGCATACTCCTACCAAACTCATTAACATTGGCTGCGGCTTTAAAAACTTCCGGGGGCAGCCCATCCAACCCTGGAGCTTTGCCTACCTTCAGACTCCTTAGCGCCTGTGCTATTTCTCGTGCTGATATTTCCTCGTCCAGTATTGGGATCTTTTTTTTTTTTTTTTTCATGTAAGAATATACACTTATGTGAACTGAATTGAATAATTCATCTTGAGTGTTGTATACATCTTTTACAATTAACTAAGGCAATTATTGTACCCTTTACATTGTCTACACGTACTCTGTTAGTATATTGAGGGTAGCGAAGAAAGATATTGTATTCCACCCAAAAATAGAATGTCAAGATTTCACCGAAAATAGTTTTAGAAAAAAATCTGTGTGGGTCCGTGTGTCTATGAATACGATTATTCAAAAAAGCGAAAAGTCAGTAAAACACCAAACTTGGTATTTCAGTTAAATATTTTCCAAGGATGCAACACAAGATTTTGAGAATAATCCCCACTCCAAACTACACTTTACATGGACAAATTTTCAAAAGTGTTGATTTTCTCAAAAATGTATCTAATGAATTAAAATATCCTATATTAAATATTTACATGACCTGTAAAGACCTTTTCATTCCGAGTCACTTTTGCATAACCGTAAGATATATGAAAAAACTTACAAAAAATGTGGATCTCGAACACACAATTTATGTCATACATTTTTCGTAAAGTTGAGCATTATGAGGTATTCTTTGTTATTGGTTTTAGTTTTAAAATACTTAAACTTCTCTCAAGCGGTAATTTGTCAACTTCTGGTATGCAAAGAGAACGAATTTCAATGACATAACAACCAGCTTTTAAAATATTTTACTATCGCTTTAACCTAGTGTATTCCCTTATTTCCCTCGTACTTACAAGGTAGCAAGCAGGTAATAGGGGCAATTCTGCTGATGTTTATATGAAGTAGGACGTTTTAACAATAATTTGTTACAGAAATGTAGAGAAAGTAATGTGAATGGAATATATCAGATTATTGTGGATTACAACAGTTATCATTTTTACACACGTTCTTCATTAATGTACACATGGTTCTCCAAAATTTAGTTTCATTGAAACATGCAACATACTCAAGTAAACTAAATGTTTACTTTCTCTACACGTACTGTGTACATAGTGTATAGAGAAGGTCTTGCATTCCACCCAAAACTTCGATACCGAGATTTCACCGGGAATACATGTTTTGGGTCCGTTTAAATCCAAAAAAAGCATTTTTGTAAAAAGGTCCGTGCATGTGCGTGTGTGAGTCGGTGGACAGCATAGCTCAAAAACGAAAAGACGACTAAACACCAAACTTAGTATTTAAGTTTGGTATCTTTCAAGGATGCGACACGAAGATTTTAAAGAAAATCCCCCCACTCCCAACTACCCTTTACATGGAACTTTTTTGGAAAATTTTGATTTTCTCAAAAATGGCTGTAACGATTGTGAATAAAATTTCATATATTAAGGATATTTAGCTGACATATAAAATGTATATCTTGAATTTTCTGGGAATTGCCTCTGAAGACTACTACTTCTGGATGAATTTTACGGGATTTTGCATAAGTGTAAGAGATGGACAAAAACTTACCGCACAAAAAATGTAGAGCACGTTAAAACACACAATTTATGTTATACACATTTTTTTCGTGGAGTTGGTCGTTTTGAGATATTCCTTATTTTTGGTTTCAGCTTTGAAAAACTTATGCTTTTCTCATACAGGAATTTGTCAACTCTTATCCATACAAACAAAGGAACTTCAGTCATATAGCAACCAGCTTTTGACTATTACTTTAACCTATGGTACCCCCTTATTTCGCTTCTAGTTACAAGGAAGGAATCAATAAGACTATTTCTGCTAATATTTTCTAGATTAGCATGAAATAAATAGAAGTATAGGCTTTTTAACAATAACTGGTTGCAGCGATGTAGAGAAAGTAATGTGAGTGGCACACATCAGATTTTTTCAATTGTGTTGCACACATTTTGATTGTGTAAATAAATCAGGTATATATATATATATGTATATAATGTTCTTCAGCAAGAGAGTGCGAACGCGTACACTGTTGAACATCCATATCATGTGTGATTAGCCTTTTTGAGAATAAAGTCAATTCGAAAAATGAGGACTATATGTTCTCAAAGACCACTTTCTCCCTCAACTTCTCTGTCTGTGGCTTCTTTCACTCGAGGTTTCTTGAAGAGAAAGGTTTATTCAAGTTATACAGAGACACTTTCAAGTATTAAACATAATATTCACAGAGAAATTAACTCTTATTTAGTTAAAATCTTAAAAGAATATAAGTGGACAGACTGTCGTCGCAAAAATGGAGGTTATTTGTGGGAGTAGTTTTAAACAATTGCATATCCTATCAGACTTTCCTGTTCCATAAAATGACACATTATGTACGCTAATTTATACATTTTATTTACAGTAATAATTTTAATAATTGTTTAATGTACAATTATAAAGATAATTTAATTTAATCAATGGAGATCCTTTACACTATCAAAGTTTTAAAGCATGTTATGTTATCAAAAATATTATGCTAGTTCTTAAAAAGTATGGAAAATGCTTTAAATATAAAAAAAAACGTGGCACTTGATCAATTTGTATTATATTTCTACAATGTGCAAGCACTTTGAGTATGTAACAAAAAGGGTAAGGGTTTGCGGTTTAAGGCATTTTAAAGTAGAGATAATTATAATTAATAAAACTCGCTTTCTTCATGGATAAATATAGCTCTATAATTGCTCCATCAAAGCGTTTTATTTTTTACACATTTTCAGGTGCTATTCGAATTGTTAGTTTTGGTAATTTGCCTTTAGCAAACAAACATACAATTCTGCATTTTATAGCCCTGGTGTGTCGTTTGTTTAAAACACGTGAAATTACATTTGGATTAGAGAGCAAAAATGCTTTCGCAGTGATTTATAGCATTGCTTGTTTTGTATTTAGTGGTTTTATTTGAACTTTTTATTGATTTAGGAGGGAGTGACAACTCCTCCTGCAATTTCCCTTCCTCTTCATTTTACTTGTGCCGCTCGTGATAGAGGCACAAATTGCACTATTTAATTGCGTTCTCGTTTGTTTGTAGTGCTAGTCGACTTATTAAAGAGTGAATTTAAACTCCGGATATTTGGCAATCCTCTAACTTATGGTGCTAAATAATGATATAAGGCCACTAAATCTATAAAATAAAAGTGCTGCAAGATCTAAATATTTTAAATCAAGATTTTTATTCGCAATAAATATCCTGTAATGATGAACATTAATATTATTAGCTGAAAATAAAACCTCTTTATTATGTTCCCTGGCCGCGTTGCGTTACGCGTTCTACAACAATGTGCATCTGATGTGTTCCATTCACATGACTTTCTCTACATCTCTGCAACAAAGCTTATGCTTCTATTTACTTCATGCTAATCGAGAAAAAATTATCAGAAATAGTCTTATTATTTGCTTCCTTGTAAATAAAAGCGAAATAGGGGAGTACCGTAGGTTAAAGTGAGAGTCAAAGCTGGTTGTTATATGACAGAAGCTCCTTTGTTTGTATGGACAGGAGTTGACGAATTCGTATGAGAAAAGGATTTTAAAGGTGAAACCAAAAACAAGAAATACTCAAAAAGGATTAACTCCACGAAAAAAAATGTATATAACATAAATGGTGTATTTTAGCGTGCTCTACATTTTTGGTGTGGTAATTTTTTGTCCCTCTCTTACAGTTTAGTATGAATGTTAATGTGTTTATATTTAGTCACATGTTAATGTTCTAAACCTAGGGTAAGATGAGCTGTTTCACAAGTCGAAGTTCACGATATGACCATTGAAGTTAAAGGGGCTGGTATATAAAAAAGAAAAATAAGAGCAAAACGGAATTTATACAACTGAACATAAATAATCCTACACTTAAAGCTCACATCAAAAGAATGCTAACAAATTGCCACAGATTAAATTAGATTAAGCAAGGGCTGCGAAGTTTCCTTGTCTTATACAGCTACTACCCCAGGTTGTCAAAGGTACATCCAACATTGCAAAACCCTGTGTTTGTCTGCCAGAAGATTATTGACATTTCATGTAGTCAGAAGACGGGTCTAAGTGGAATTTGTTGACCTCATGTATGTGAGCGTAGAACACTTATTGTACTGCCCCGTAGGAGTGTCCACTCTCATTGTTCCAAAAGAACAAGTTTGAGTATTTTGGCTCCAATCTTAGGGTCCATTTCCAAAATTTCCTTGGTTATGGATAGAAAAATCAGTTTCGTTTCAGGAATGAGCAGTCAAACAAAATATATGAGGAAGTTTCCTCTTTTTGTTTGCACATTCGACATATTGTTTCGTCTTCGTAGATGCCCACTTTGTGTGGATGTTCCCTGAAGGGTCCTTGTTCGGTAATCAGAGCAACTACTCTTTTGGATCCTGCTCTAGCCAGTTCGAGCAGCGAAGAGGAGATGGATTTATTTGGGCCTGGAATCAGTTTTCTGTCTATATTTTTTTTACTTTCTCTATGGGCACTATGTACATAGTGTATAGAGAAGGTATTGCACTCCACCAAAAAATTCGATACCGAGATTTCACCGGAGGGTCCCCTTTATCTAAAAAAATCATTTTCGGAAAAAGGTCCATGTGTGTGTGTGTGTGTGTGTGTGTCCGTGTGTCCGTGTGTCCGTGTGTCTGTGAACACGATAACTCAAAAACGAAAAGTAGGTAAAATACCAACTTGGTATTTAAGTTTAGTATCTTCCAGGGATGCGACACGAAGATTTTGAGAAAAATCCCCCCACCTCCAACTACCCTTTACATGGAACTGTTTTCGAAACTTTTGATTTTCTCAAAAATGGCCCTAATAATTTTGATTAAAATTTCGTATATTAATGATATTTACCTGACAAATAAAATCTATATCTTGAATTTTCTGGGAATAGGCTCTGAAGAGTACTTTATTCTGGATGAATTTTACTAAATTTTGAATAACTGCTAAACCGTAAGAGACGGACAAAAACTTACTCCACAAAAATGTATATCACGTTAAAATACACAATTTATGTTATATATATTTTTTTCGTGGAGTTCGTCGTTTTTGTGACATTCCTTATTTTTGGTTTCTGCTATGAAAAACTTATACATTTCTCATACAGGAATTTGTCAACTGCTATCCATACAAACAAAGGAACTTCAGTGACATAGCAACCAGCTTTTGATTATCACTTTAACCTATGGTACTCCCTTGTTTCACCTCTACTTACAAGGAAGCAAGTAATATGGCTATTTCTGCTAATGTTTAACTGATTAGCATGAAGTTAATAGAAGTATAAGTTTTTTAAGAATAATTTGTTGCAGAGATATAGAGAAAGTCATCTGAATGGTACACATCAGATTTGTTAGAGTAAGTTTCCTAGCCAATGTTTTAATCGATGATTTAGCACTACGTGTACCGACAACGGATTCAGGGTTGCCACTGATGCTACTTTAATATCAACCTGAAGAAAGAAGAAGCATCGGCCGACCAATATCAAGATGGAGAGAATCTTGATTTGGAAGCGTGTCAAAGGGTTAAATATTCAAGAACATATAACTTTTACAGTAGATAGTTAAACAACAATAACTCTTTTAATTGTTTTTTCACACAAACCGTGTGTAGACAGAAGTTACAGAGATTCGGACTGAACAATTCAATGCTATCGTAGTATTTGAACCACGGTTCTCCCGGTATCTAGTCGGTTGCTGTAACCACTCAACTGCCAGGGCAACATGCCAATACGGCATTAAATTCCTCAACTGACTCGCAAGTTTCCCGGTAAACCTTAAGATAGTCTCAAAGTATTCTGAAATGACATACCTCAATGACGGCTTACTTTAATTTCAGAACTTGATAGTATAACCAATGCTTAAGCCAATTAGTGATAATTGATTTTTCTATACAAGGCGTGTGTAGAATTGAATTTTTCAGTCTGGCTTTAACTACCCTACGTCTTTCCTGCACACAGTTTGGGTGGAAAAACAGTTAATACTAACTCACCTAAAAGGATAAAAGGAACACAGAGTAACTATCAACATGACAATAAATATTTGCAGCAGTGGCTGATTTTATGATGAGGTCTCCTCTCTCCCCCCAAAAAAAAAAAAGAAATGCGGAATTGTAAGAAACAAAATGTTGGTCCACTTGAAAAAATATATGTAATCAAAACAATTTGGGCCATCATTCGTAAATGGGTTGAGAGAGATGACCAAAACATGATCAAGATTACTTGAACTGGTAATTATTTTCTCAGAAAAATGTGTATTTCATCGATATTGTTGAAATAGGGGTATTTTTATGCTGCACCAAAGAAAATTATATGATTATGCATAGTTAGAATAGAGATCTCACATGTAATGGTAGGTTGTAATTTCCAACTGGAATTTCACAGGGTCGTATTGTTTGGATGATTTACAGTCATTTCGTATCAACAAATTTTGAAGATTGAATATTGTTGCTGACGGTTGGTTCAAACAGAATGACTCCTGCCTACTATGCTCTCCATGACCAATAATTCTTGGATGAAGTATTGTCTCAGTGGTGGATAGAGAGAGCACATACATATGCTAGCATCCATCGAGTGCCCTCTCAGGGGTCCAGATCTATCGTCTTGTGCACTTTCTGTGGAGAATAATTAAGTAGCATGTCTCGAAGCACTGATACCAAGCACTCGAAGATCTGAAACAAGATGCGAGATTAAGAAAGGTATTCAGGAATCTCATGCCGCCTCTGATGTGAAAATTGCACTCAGTACAAGGCACCACATCATTTTGTGCTGCATCATTTCTGGTGCCGATACTGATGTTCTGGAACTTCCATTTAAGTAAAGTACAATTATTGAAGAATTTAAATCAATAATGAGAAATATCTGGAAGTAGTAAACTCCACAAAAAATGTATTTGACATAATTTGTGTTTTGACGAGCTCTAAAGATATTATGTAGTAAATTTTTATCCATCGCTTACGGTTTACCAGTTATGCAGCAGTCATCCAGAATGAAGAGAACTTTGGAGAATATTCCCAGAAAATTCAAGATACACATATACCTAATTTGTGATGAAATATCTTAATGATTGGTATTTTAAACAAAATAGACTAAATTTGAGAACATAAACATTTTAGAAAGTTAAAAATAAATATTTTCGGTGGTGATATTCTTGAAAATGTTCGTTCGTGTTGCATCCTAGGAAGATGCAAAACTTATATACTAAGTGGCCAAATTGCCCCGTATTTGACGTGTGCAATGTGCTAAGAGAGTTGCCGAACTCAACGGGGCATTTCAGTTAAAATCGGTCAGTGAGGAATTGGCGTGAGCGATCTGAGACTTATACCTCTCAATGAGAGAGACCGACTCACCGTCTCCCCTAGCAAAGGGAATAAAACGAAGGTCACTCACGGCATTTTCTTACTGATCGGTTTTAACTTGAAATAGCTCCACTGAGGTATGCAACTCTTTTAACGCACTTAGGAATATCTGCTCACATCAAATCCGGAACAGTTTGGCACTAGTGTCAAGTTTGGCATTTAACGGACTTCTAAAATTTGAGATATACTCGCACACACGCGGATCTTTTCCAAAACTGTTTTTAAGGGGTGTTAGAGGACCTCAAAACATATATTTTTGCGGAAATCCCGTCATAGATTTTTTGGGTGGAATACAATACTTTCCCTAGGTATATAGTATACTTTCCTTAGTTATATGCTATAGTGAAAATAACAAGGGTGTGATAAGACTTTTTTGTTTTGCAAGCTTAAGTCCTTAACGACGATGAATTAAATTGGTGAAATGGTTCTCAGATGATTTCGGGTCCATGGAGCTTAAAGTTACTCGAAATTTGTCTAAGGAAAGCTCAAAAAAAAAATTGTGAACTGTTGAATGTGAAACAGACACGCAGGCCTTACACTACCCAGGTGGGCCAAGACCTTTACAGCACGCTGTACAACTACGTGGAATAGAGATCAAGGATTATACAACAAAAATACCTAAAATAACAAATTATTCACAAAATATATAACTCTCCATTACTCTTTGCTTTTAATTTTTGCTATATTGGATATGCATAAAGAATAGTATGCAAGTTATTATACCCCCTCCTCTTTGAGGCTCCACATAAACAGTTTTTGTTCTTAATTTCCATATCCCACAAATGCTGATGACGTCATACAGGCTCATATCTTTAAAGCTAACGGATTCGGATTACAGCGTGCTATGTATGTGGACATGATGACACGTAATTAACGTCATTGCTGTTATCTGACAAATTGCCAAGGGGCATAACGCGATCCCGGGGTTTTGTCGGCTTAGCATAAAGGTAACTTTCATTCCGGCAGCACATAATCTGTAACAGACATTTCATTTGGAAATGCAATTCTTTTTTTGTTCCTGGCGTATTCATTGTTGCTTTAGCAAAGGTCTTTGTCATATATGTAGAGTTCTGTTTGTGTTGACTAATCCCGTGTTCATTAGTCGTGTTTATTCTCCTGGTTGTTAATATATGCTAATCCACTGCTCCTTGTTAATTATTCTGCATGATTACTGGGTGCTTACAGCGTGATAACCTTTCATTTTGTGAAAAATGCAAAATTAATGTGATATGGCACGAAAATGTAATTTCGTTTGTACTATGGTATATTCTTCAGCTTGGTAGTCTATTTGAAAGCGTTATTCAAAATTCTTACTCCGACATTGTGCAATAACATGAAAAAAATTCCATGCACAATCGCGGACTCATGGTTGCTAGATTTATTTCACATAATTTCCATGCTGAACCTTAATGAAATTTATATTAAGGTTCCTTGAAAACTATACAAGCTATCAAAATGAACGTTTACCTCTTAGAAAACAACTTTTTCTAGACTGCCTCCGTGGTCGAGTGGTCAGCGAGCTGACTTCTCACCCGGAGCTCCCGGGTTCGATTCCCGGCTGGGGCGGGGAATTTTTCTTTAACCGGAATTATTCCCTATCCCCCATAGAGTCTGGAAGTATGAATGTGCTAGTAATATAAAGTTTAACCTAATATTCTGAACCTACAGTTTCACAAGCGAAAGCCCCCGATATGACCATTGATGGGCTATACAAATGAAGCAAAAAAAAAAAAAACAGATTTTTCTACTTCAGAAGCCATAATAAAATCATAACTTAGATTTATAATTGCTAACTTGCTGATATTTCAATAAACAAGAAAAGCAATGAAAAATTACTCTTTTTATTATTAGGATCAAATATAAATGGTGCCACTGGTAATAATATCAGAAAGGTTGTAAATGAAAACTGAAACGGAAGCAAATAGTCCTACTTAATGTAATTTTATTACAGTACAGTCATATTGTCATGAACGTTTCCTATTCGAATAAAGTGGACGGCGTTTGGGAACATCCTGTATACTGTGTTTCTTATGAAGTAATTTTGTTTAGTGGTATTGAAGTAGCCAATAACAAATAATTAGTCGAATGTTTATAGATTTTATCTCCATATCGGCAAATGTTCATTTGTTATACCACCAATCACTTTAAGGATACCACCGATTTGTGAAAAATCTAAAATCTACAATTTTGCTTGAATTGATCTGAAACCTTAACACAACAATTGCTGCATTTAGAATAGTTTACATGCTACTCTTCAGACTTTTGTTCAAAATAGTTCCTGTGATATTAACATATTTATAGTGTTTATTGTAATTTAATTAAATTATTCCACACGATGCAATTTCAGTTACAGAAATATGATACTTTGTAGTTATACTGATAAATACAGTATTAGTAAATTGATGAGATGAAATTTTTATCTGATAATATGTTTAGGAGAAAAAATTATTTAATTGTCATTTTATTAATTTTTTATTTTTGCTATTGAAATATGACGTTTATTATTTAATTACACAAGCACTGGTGATATTATAAAAATCATCTCATCACTTTTATTTTATACTATTTTTATCCAAGCATAAAAATGTTCAAACATCTGTTTCGAAAACTGCATCGTGTGGAACAATTTAAAGTTTAGAAAACGCTGAAAAAGAAAAAACACGAGAAAATAGGTTTTAAGGTTTAACATACAATTTAACAGATTTTGTAAGTCTTAGAATTTCATAATCTCCTGCAGAACATTTTAAACTATATCATCTTTAAGGCCAAATGTTATTGGTCAAAACCAAATTTTGGAGTTTTAGCAATTTTTCACCATAGTGAAAAGGTAAAAGCGCCACACCCACTTACAGTCATCTATTTAAATCGTCACGTGATACGGATTAAAGCGCCGCATGGTAATAAAAACAACAGGAAATTGAACTACAAGCATTACATATTTAATTTTGATCAATTTTCACAGATGGGTATCATTAAATTGAATCAGTGACATGCTACAATCGACAAGATTTCATTCCATTACGGAGAATTTTAGCAGGTCCTTGGAGCATGTAACGCATTATATGTTTATTTACCATTCTACAAGGAAGTACTTGCAGTGCTGGTAGGTCCAGAGCTCTTGTCATTCCAAAAGCAAATCGTGCGGTTTATTACCAGTGCAGTGGAGAATAATAAACGGTAACTTTTATTAACGGTATCTTGAGTGGTGCAACATGTGCTGGTAGTAAACCTCCCTTGGTCTTGTACGAGTTTATTGCTCCGGACCTCTGACTTCAAGGAATGCAATTTCTTCTATAACTCTTCTCAATGGAACACTAACAGCAGACAGCCATGAAGCGCAACTGGCCCTTAAGGTCTCTTACTCACGATTAGCATTGCATTAATATTAACACCTGGCCCTGGCCCTGCTGTGCCACTTACATAAAGTGGATGGAGTTAGTGTTCAACTCAAACTTTTAACATTGAGATTTTATCGGTCATAACCATATACTCTCTGAATTAAAACAGTTTTAAAAAGATGTCTCCCAAAATCAAAAGGTGGATTTTATATCGTGTTCGGGGTACAGCTCAGGTCAAGGTATGAATGATTATGTTGCCATGATAGCTCAGTGGCAGAGCAACCGGCTAAAGATCGGGAGATCCGTGGTTCAAATCCCGGCTACGGCATTCAATTTTTCAGTCTTACTCTACCTATCCAATTTTGCTGGTCCCCATGGCCGCGCTCGCTGAAGTGCCTCGCTTTGGTGCTTCACGGCGCACGGGATCGTGGGTTCGAGTCCCGCCTTGGGCATGGGTGTTTCTGTGTTGTAGATGTGAACATGTATATATATGTAAAAGGAAAACGTTAAACATTAATAGGTCAATTAAGGAAATTTAGGAAACTGGGAAAAAAGGCGAAAAAGGAATACAGCACCGGAGTCCTGACAAGCCCCCGGAACTGTATTTTTTTCGAAAAAAAAATGAGATAGAGATGTCTGTAAAGAACTCTAAACTTTTTAGATGATACATCAGTGGAAAGAACTCTAAAATGTTTATGTGATACATCTGTGGAATCGGGTACAAATTTAGGAAAATTTGCTATTTCCTTGGAAATACATATTTTGAGAGCCACTGAATAAAAAAGTAAATTAAAAGTTCCGTGTGTGTTAAACGCATCCCAAACTACCCTTTGCAGGTAAAATTTTTCAAAAATTTTGATTTGCTCAAAAATAGTTCTAACGATATTGAATAAAATATCTGATATTAAAGACATTGCAATAGCAAATAAAATGTATAACATGGATTTTCTGGGAGCAGCCCCTGAAGGCCTACTCATTCTGAATGACTTTTTCAAAACTGGGTAAACCGTAAGGGATAGAGAAGAACTTACTAAGAGTTAAAAATAATGTAGATCTCATTAAAATACAATTTAAACCATACACACATTTCTTTGTACAGCTAACCATTTAGAGTTGTTTGGTCACTTTTAATTATTCGTAGCCAGTACCTAACCACACTTAGTTTAGCATATACAACAGCATCTTCCCAGCATCCTACCTCACGAAGAACACCGTAATTAGAATTACCCCTCCCCTATCCCAGAATACGTTTCCAGAAACGATATTATATTTTATTTAGATTATCTACCCTATCTCATCCCCACACCTCACTTCCATATAGTAATGAAGACCTAACCATTACCTTATACATGGTTTGTAATGTTTCACTGACATATCTGGTATCCGGGTCAATATGTCAAAACTTACATCTACAGATTCGAAATGTTTAACGTTTGTCCATGCATTATTAGGGGGTTTACGTGCAGTAGCACAAACCAAAACAAGAATTAAATTTTAACATCCTTAAAATAATAACAAATTCTAAATTAATATTATTAATGATATAAATATTAACAAACAATAAGACTTTATATTCTGATAATAAATAACTAAACAATAAGAGACTTAGATCCTTATAATATTCGACTACTCGAAGTTGCAGTAATTGTGGACATACGGGGGTATGTCCACAATTACTGCTGACCGTACACCTAACCATTTTTAAATGCAAGTGTTTTTGTTTTAAGAGTATTCATTTCCATGCTCTATTTTCTACAAAATCATTGCAGTGCGTTTAAAGCAGATTGAAAACCATGTATTGTTTTAGAAAGAGCAACAAGGTCATCAGCGTACAAAAGAATTGATAGATTTTCACCTTCAACTGTCGGCACATCTATGTCTTCCTCGCTTATAGAGCACGTAATGTAAATCTGTTTTATTAGGTTTCTCTGGATTTAATGGACCGACTTTGTTTCCATGCTCTAGGGCATATATATTTTGCTGTAATAATGAAGTAGCTGTTAAAACGCAGTTAGTGGAAGCTGGAGCGACATAGATTTTCTCCTCTTGTGTTGCTTGCAGCTGGCGAATAAATTGACCGTGAAATGTCTCGCATAGGTGCGAACAGTACAGCAAGCCAGAAACACCGAAGTGCAGGTGCTGTCTGGCGTGTAGCAAATGCTAGTAGGTATACTCACCGAAGGGGTATTAGCTAGAAGTAGTGGATTATTCAGAGACACTGGGAGCGATAAAACATTTGATGTATTCCAATCACATGGCTATCCTTACTTGCTCTGCGGAAAGTTTCATACAAAGATTATCAATTCTTACTTTCTTTGCACGTACTATGTACATAGTTTATAGAGAAGGTATTGCACTCCACCCAAAATTAGATAACGAGATTTCACCGGAAATATATGTTTTAGGATCCCCTGATTCCAAAAAAAAGCATTTTCAGAAACAGGTCCAGTATTCAAGTTTCGTATCTTCCAGGGATGCGACACGAAGATTTTGAGGAAAATCCCCCTACCCCAAACTTCCCTTTACATGGAACTTTTTTCGAAAATGTTGATTTTCTCAAAAATGGTCCTAACGATTTTGGTTAAAATATCGTATAGTAAAGATATTTACCTGACAAATAAAAGGTATATCTTGAATTTTCTGGGAATAGCCTCTGAAGACTACTTTATTCTGGATGAATTTTACGGAATTTTGCATAACTGCTAAACCGTTAGAGATAAACAAAAACTTACCGTACAAAAATGTAGAGCACATTAAAACACAACATTTATATTATATACATTTTATCGTGGAGTTGATCGTTTTTTTACTTATTCCTTGTTTCTGGTTTCAGCTTTGAAAAGCTTACTTTTCTCATTCAGAAATTTGTCAACTCCTGTCCATACAAAGGTGCTTCAGTCACATAGCAACCAGCTTTTGAGTATCACTTTAACCTATGTTGCTCCCTTATTTCACTTCTACTTGCATGGAAGCAAGTAATAAGACTATTTCTGCTAATTTTTTCTCGATTATAATGAAGTAAATAGAAGCATGAGCTTTTTAACAATAATTTGTTGGTGAGATGTACAGAAAGTCATGTGAATGGAACACTCAGATTTTTTTGCTTTATGCTAATCGAGATATACATTAGCAGAAGGACCATAGTACTTAGTTCCTTGTAAGTAGAAGGCCAATAAGGAAATACATGTACCAAGCGATAGTCCAATGTTTTAGAAGCTGGTGCTATGCGATTATCATTGAAATACGCTTCTTTGAATGTCTAGACGTAAAGCAAAAGAAACACGGGTGACTTCCTACTATTTTAAAACTGAAACCAAGTACAGGAAGTGTCTGTGAAAGTGTAGATCACATAATTTGTCTTTTAACGAGATTTACATTTTTTGTGTAGTAAATGTTATCCATTTCTTACGGTTTACCAGTTATGCAAAAGTCATTCAGATCGAAGGGGATTTCAGAGAATATTACCAAAAAATTCATAATAAACAGTTTATTTGCCATGTAAACATCTTTAATACATTGCATTTTAATCAAAATTGTTTGTCATGTTTTCGAACATTTTCCGTGTAAGGGTAGTTTGGAGTGGTGGTATGTTTCTGAAAGTATTTGTGTCACATTCTCAGAATAAATAAGCTTAAATGACAGGTTTGATATTTAACAATCTATTCGTTTTGGAATCATGCTGTCTAAGCACGCTCACCGACCTTTTTGCAATTTTTTTTTTTTGGATTCAGAGACCTCAAAAATATGTATTTCTGTTGAAATCTCGGTATGGAATTTTAAGTGGATTGCAGATACCTGCTAGAGGAAGAAATAAAACATCACTTTTTCATAGCAAATGAACCTTAGAAGATAGATTATATGCTTTTTCAACAGATTTATTTATTTGTGATGAATACAAAACTGAACAGGCATCCTAGAGAATCAACATTTAGGTGTTCCTCCACTTCTCTACAGCCATTTAGAAACCGTACAACATATCTGTTTCCTAACATAAAATAGCTGTTTTTCAAAAATATTTTTACAGCTACAGAATGCTTCTTTAACACAACTAACATTTTCCAGAACGTGAGGAAGATTATATTGTAATATTAAAGGCGACGAATTTATTTTAACACCATAAATAATTTTTCAAAACATATTTTGTATGAAAAAAGAAATAAAAATGAATAACTGTAGAGCTTAAGCTTAACATTTCTAACTTCTTAAACCGTATCACAATTCACAATTAAAGTAATTTAAATATCAACGCGAAAAGCTTTTATGTCTCACTCATAGCTTTTATTAAAACAAATTCAACCAATTTTCTCAAATAACATAAAGTTTGTGAAACATTTTTATATTCAAAAAGGTAGGGAAAATAATAAAAACAGCCCAATATTGGAACTGAACCGCCTTCTAGTTTGTCCACACACACACACACACACACGCGCGCACAGACACACACACACACACACATTGAACTTTTTCTAAGGACGCCTTTTTTGGATGCAGGAGATCCTAAAAAAAGTATTTCCAGTAAAATATCGTCATCAAATTTTGAGAGGAATGCAATATCTTCTATACCTTATGCATTTTGTACTAAGAAGAGAAAGTAATAAAAATCCCAAAACGTTTCGTTTTTGAGCTATGCTGTCCTCCACTCGCACACATACACATACATTTTTCTAACAATTCTTTTTTGTCAAGGACCCCCGAAACATATTTCAGAAAATTTCAGGATAGAGTTTTTGGGTGGAGTTTAAATACCTTCTCATACACACGTCCTGGAGAAAGTAAAAAAGAAGGAAGATAATGGAAAATTTTTACAAATCGATTTAAGGAATGAAGACTAAAAGAGAAGAAGTACTAAACGTACACACAATAGTGCTTTGTATGTATGTATGTATGTGTGTGTATGTATGAATGTGTGTGTATGTATGTATGTGTGTGTATGTATGTATGTATGTATGTGTGTATTTATGTATGTATGTGTGTATGTATGTATGTATGTATGTATGTGTGTATGTGTGTATGTATGAATGTGTGTATGTGTGTATGTGTGTATGTGTGTATGTGTGTATGTATGTATGTATGTATGTATGTATGTGTGTATGTATGTGTGTATGTGTGTATGTATGTGTGTATGTATGTGTGTATGTATGTGTGTATGTGTGTGTATGTATGTGTGTATGTATGTATGTGTGTATGTATGTATGTGTGTATGTGTGTATGTGTGTATGTATGTATGTGTGTATGTATGTATGTATGTATGTATGTGTTCTCTGCAATTGGGTGCTGCCCAGTACAAAATACATTTACAATAATAATCTTACAGTTAAAAAAAGTTCAACAATTTAATAATAGTAAATACAAATTAATTGTAGAAATCGAACTAACATATTACTTACATGGTTTTAGGAATGCCTAACCACTTGTTATAGCAATAATTACTATTATATATTTTATAGGGACAACTTGAGTTTCTTTTTGGCCATCATTGCATGCGGCTTGCTGAAGGAATGTCCCGAGTAATCTAATATTGAAGAGAGGGCGAAAAAAGGAGCCCTGTGGTATGTCGTAGTGCTGCTGGCTACAAGGTGGAGGAATTCTCCTTTAGTAGCAAGTAAACATACCTGCCTCACGGCAGTACTTTAGCCAACCGTAACACCGATAGCCACCAAGCCTGCCACTGGGGCGCATCTATAAGTTCCTCAGTCCACATTTGGGCACTACGACGTAAAGGGACGCTCTCTCTTGCATCGTTAAGGTACAGTACACGACAAAAGCTAGTTCAACAGAAAGAGCGGCATATCTGTGTGCAAACTGTAGTAATATCTTTTTGAAGCTATTTATATTTATATGTTTTTAATTGGAGGCTGGTCTTAAACATGCGATTGAAGTAGCTGTGCTTTCTCGTATAGAAGTCCGGGAAATGTTTTACAGAGCTACGAGGAACGTGTCATAAGTCCTTAGAAATAGATAGAAAAACAAATTATTTTTATAATTTTTTTACTTTTAACATAATCACATTTTAGCTCGATACACTTTTCCCCGTGTTTCTCTTACTGTTTTCAGCCTTCCAAAAAGTAGGATTTCGGAATGTTCTCAAATTAGCCTTTTTGGAAATGATCTCTTCGTTAGACGTGAATCGTTTTCCGCCGAGCTTTCTTTTTTTTTAAAGTTTGGAAATAAAACAAAAACTCACTAGAGGCCAAATCTCATGAATACAGTGGATTCTGTAGTAATTCGAACCGTAATACTATAATTTTCGCTGTCGAATCTGCGCAGGTGTGTACCCTTGCATTGTCTTAATGGAAGAGAATCTTTTTCTTTGCCAGATGAGGGCGTTTTTTTTATTGATATCTGCGTTCAACAGGTACAATAACGATGTACAATACTGTCTATTTATCGTTCTTACTTCTACATTTAATCAATGTTGACCATTTCTCGTGCCTCCCAAAAAACCGCGACCTTGTCTGCAGATTTCGCTACTTTTGTCTTCTTCGGAGCCGGTTCGCTCTTAAAAACCCACTGTTTCGGCTGTGCTTTTCTCTCTGGAGAGTAGCAATGTATCCATTGCTTCAGCCACAGTTATTGACGAGGAAACTCGTCAGGATTGCGATGGAAAAGTCCAATTCGCCATCCGAATCGATCAAACGATTGCGTTTGTTCTCCATTGAGAGAAGACGTGACACACATCTTGCTGAGACCTTTCTCAGACTAATTTTTGGTGCAAAATTGAGAACACTGTACTCTGTAATATGCCTGTGGCCTCTACTATTTCGCTAATTTTGATTTCTCTATCACACAAATCCATATTCTGGATTTTTGTCAATCATTTCGGAGGAAGTCACTTTTACTGGACGTCCGGAAGTATGTTCACCATTTATGAATGTATGGCACGTTTAGATTCATTTATCTAATTGTAAATTGTTGCAAACGCCGGAGCAGATGCGCCATGAACTTCAGCTAACTTGGCTTTTATCTCTTTCAGTGTTAAGCCTTTTAAGTGTTTAATCACCGACAGAACTCACTTTTATTTTCAGCTTTCTAAATAAGCAAAAGATTGTTGGTTCAATCGTCAATGGCAACGAAACCACGTGATGCATATAGCTGAAACTTTAACTGCCATCTAGTAAAAGACGACGGTTACTAAATACGATGCTACGAGGGTAATTTCTTGGATTTTCTAAGGACTTGCTGATGCCACACCCCTCGCATAGAGACAGGAGTTAAAGTAAATTTATGTTTTTTTACGGGCTTAACTTTGCTTTTTGTTGTTCATTTGCATAATATGATTGATACCTTGAATTGCGTTAAGATAACTTTTTGTGCTATTTGAGACTCATTTTAAGTCACTCAACTTCATTTGTTAACATTTATTCCCATCTTACAAATCGGAATATATTAGGATATTCATTTGCTTATTACTCTATAGTTTTTCGTTTTATGTATTTCTCCTTAGGAAATACACTGCGCATTTATTTTTGTTAAAATAAAGTAAATAAATGTCGTTTTTTGTACGCGTACTATGCATATAGTAGGTAGACGAGTATTGCATTACAAAAAACATTCGTTACCGTTATTTCGATGACATATTTTGAGGTACCCTGAATCAAAAAAAAAAAAAATTAGAAATAGTTCGCGCGCGTTTGAGTTTATATGTGTGTGCTTCTATGGATAGCATAAATAAAAAACGAAAAGACAGTTAAATACCAAATTGGTATTTAGGTTTAGTATCTTCCAAGGATACAGCAAGAAGATATGTAACAAAATCCCACCACTCAAACTACCCTTTACGTGGGAAACATATTTAAAATTTTGTTTTTCTCAAAAATAGCTCTAAAATTTTGATCAAAAGGCGGTATATTATGGATATCTATATGAAAAATAGAATTTATACCTTGAATTTTCTGAGATTAGCCACTGAAGATCTCTTCATTCTGGATGAATTTTGCTTAATTGGTAAACCATTTACAGTTTTAGAGATATTCCTTATTATTGATTTCAGATGTAAATTAAACTTTTCTCGAACGGTAAGTGATCATTGGTTTCATTTCTCTTTTGTTTTACTCCTGGCTATTCAAAGAAAACTGAACTTCATTTGTTCCTATAGTGACCACCTTCTAAAGATTTGGCTACCGCTTTAATCTTGTATGTTCTCTTATTTCCCTTCTGCTTAGAAGGAGGCGAGTAATAAGATACTTTCTGGTAATGATTATCTTGATTATTCTGATGTAGATAAAAGAATAATCATTAAAATGAAAAGTTAAGTTTGTAGAACAGTAGAGAAGGTCGTGTAAATGTAACTCATCAGAATTTTAGATTAAGGTTATGTATTTTTGAAATTTGAAAATATATGTGTAGGATATCATATTGAAAATTTTACCAGATACTATACACAATGATAATAAATGGTTATTAAAATAATGATTTTTATCGTTAAATTCATTTTTCTAATCATGTAATTCATTTCAACCATTCGCACAACATTTCAAGTATTTACAGTAAATTAGGTTACAAATAGATCTGTCGTTATTGTTTATATTAACCTTAACTATTGCAGAAAAATGTTCACTTTTCATATTATCTCAAACAGTTGATTTTTCAAAGCCTATTATCCATTTATCAAAATTGGAGAATACTTTTGGAAAACTATGTGACTACATATTACGTTAGGTGTACTTTTGATAAGCGGTATAAAGTTGTGAAACAAATTAGAATAAACTTGCATCGTAAGGAAAAGTGATGTAAAAAGCTTTGCGAGTAAATAATGTTTAACTTGAACATTTACAGGTTCATTGATTGGTATTTAAGGTATGTCAAATGGGAAAAATCATATATTTTTGTAAGGTTTAGAATTAATTTTATTTAAACATGAAAAAAAATTGAATTTTTTTCCAATTTTTGGTCATATTCCACAAATACATCAGCTTAAGAAGCAAACATTTTGTTTTAGAGACGATATATTAATAAAATATGTTTCTAACTACCTAAAATTATGCCTAGAGAATGTGTAGGGTATATATTGGTATAGCTACCAATAATGAGTATCTTCCGAGATGTAGGGCACAATTATTTACATTTTTGGCTTCTTTATAAATAAATAACAAAAACAAATTATTGAACTTATTTGTGTGAATAATAGTCTTTAGTTTCTCATCATAATTCGACGCAGAAGATATTTAAATTGAGTTTAATGGATTGTTGAAGAATATGGAAAGTTGTTAAGGGATGGCTATAAATGTCATGTTTACTTATTTCCTTTGCTAACACAAGGGAACTATGGAAATTCATAGCCTAACATTACAGTCAAATATTTTACGAGGTATGGCTATGCGAAACAATTGAAATTCATTCTCTAAGCATGGCTAGAAAAGATGACTACCCGTTTGAGAAACATCTAAGTATTCTAAAATTGTAACCAAATAGCAAGGAATATCTCGTTTAACGTTTAACTCCACAACAAAATAGTGTGCAACAATAATTTTGTGTTTTGACAAGATCTACGTTTTTGTTTAACAAGTTTTCGTCTATCTCTTACGGTTTATGCAAAAATAATTCAGAACGAAAAGGACTTAAAGGGGTTATTTCCAGGAAATTAAATATATAATGTCACAGAGATATCTTTAATAAGCGGCGTTTTAATCAAAATCATTGGAGCCATTTTTTATGAAACTCAAACTTTTCCTTGTAAATAGGTTGTTTGGGATGGGCAGATTTTCTAGATAATCTTTGTGTCGCATCCTTGGGAGATGCTAAACTTAAATACCAAGTCTGATAATTAACGAACTTTTCGTTTTTGACTTATGCTGTCCAACGACACCACACACATACATAAACTTTGATCTGTTTAAAATGTCCTTTCTTTTTATTTAGTGGGTCTCTGAAAACATATTTTTCCGGCGAAATGTCGGTATCTAATTTTTGGATGGAATGCAATACCTACTCTATCTGTTATGTACTCTGTGCACACGTGCTACTAGAGAAAATATCAGAAGTCTACCCCAATGTTCTCACCACCACAAACACGACCTTAAATTATCTTTCCCCCATATTTGTTACCGTTTTCTTTTTATTTACAATTTACATATACACATGTAAAAACAGTCATCTGTTGGCGTAGAAATAAATTAAAGTAAACCCGTTAATTAAGTAAATTATAAGGGAATAGATGTTACAACCCCCCAGAACGCCAGGAATGTTCGGAATTAGGCGCGTTCCTGAGGAATAACAATACATCTGAACACATTATCGAAGGTCAGGAAAAACCGTATACATGGGAGTAATGAAACTCAGTTGAAGTAGTGCATTTTACCTGAGAAAGGGATGGGGCACACATACAGACAGTCAGGCATCTACTAGCAGTGGAGACACACGAGAGGCAGGACTGTCGCCATGGTCATAATTTAAAACAGCGCAATAAAACTTTAACATGGTGCAAAGATGTATTTTCTATTTACTTTTAAGTTGATCCCCGCCAAAACCAATCCACGTGGTCAGTAGGAATGCGCGCAGTAATGTAATACCATGTTAATAATCTAAATGACAGAATAACATTTATTCTTAAATGATATAATATTGAATACAAATACCTAAGAGTTTAACAAACGCCAATTTATACCGTTAAACAGAGCTATAAGACCCAGCATGCAATTCGTATGAGTCACCTGACTTTGCTTACATAGTAACGGTTGCTTGCAGTTCGAACATGTAACAAAGAAGAAATACTGTTTTGGGAGACCGATAGTGACACTGTTGTTGATAACCTGGTTATCAAACTTGGATTGGAAAGCAGCAGCATAAACAGCTCAGACGACGATTCCGATATGGAGGGAATAGAGCCGCTTCCAGAGAGCGAATAAATGTTACTTATTCTTTCGCACATATTTTTTTTAGATGTAATTATTAGATGTGTACGCTTTTATTTTGATATGGCTATCAATTTTATCACCATTATATTTAACAGAATAGTTTAGTTACCGTTTAAATTGTCGGAATAAGGACTCTGTTCGTTTTACATTACAATATGCCGCGTGTGCACGCCACAAGGTCGAGAAAGTATGGCAGCATTCCTGGCGCGAATAGCGGAAGGCTACATTGACGAGGATCAACTTAAGGCTGAACTGGGTGTAGATGTTATATTACATTGAACTTAACCTATGTATGGCGGTAGTGAGTTTATATCATTACAATGAAATAAAATAATTACATCAAATAAATCGTCATTTCATCGGTGCATAATCCTCGAACCAGCACGAGACACCCCCCCCCCCCATATATACCCTGAGAATCCTTAAATCATTCTCACCCACAAAGTTCCACTGACGAGAAGCGGCTGTCAGTGAGGATAGTACTAGCGACGGAGTTCGGCCGCACACACTAACACCCATGACCAAGGTGGGACTCGAACTCCCTATTCCCTGGGCCGCGAAGCACCAAAGCTAGTTACTTTTAGCGAGCGTGGCCATGTGGACCGCCATCAGCTCTACCTACTGACTTGCGGGCAACGAAGCAGTTTGAGAAGCATATTACAGTTATTGGTAAAATATAACATGTTCGGGCCTGTAGACCGTGGTCGAAAATTAAAATTATTAAAATAATAACTATCCCGCATCGCCGGACACAAAATATGTTGTCGCCTCGGCCATACAGACAAATCAGCCATTACAGACTATGCCTTTGTCTTAGACAAACATAACATATTATTTGACAAAAAAAAACAGAAGTCTTCGCAACTACCAAATATTCCTACCCCAGGTCAAAGAATCCATAGAAATATACAAACATCCCAATAATTTTAATGGAGAAGACATATTTAAGCTAAACCAGACCTGGATTCCTGCCTTAGCACCAGCCAGCACAACAGCCAATCAGAACACAACAGTCCAAGTACTCCCCTCCCACTACCTCAACAGTATATATTGCCATCCACTGCTGCAGGCTCCTCTACAAACTTAAGCAAGCAGGCGTCCCTCCCCCCTATCTCACCCTGTTAAGCAGCTTCCTCCGAGAACGCTCCTTCCGGGTGAGAGTGGAGGGAAGACTCTCTACCGTCAGACCCATAGCGGCGGGAGTGTCGGAGGGCAGTGTATTGTCCCCATTACTCTTTGCTGCCTACATGTCTGACATCCCAACGGAACCCCGAACTGTTCTGTGCCAATATGCCGACGACGTCCTTATAATGGAACAGAACAAGAATGCACGTTACTGTTTCCCCCCACTACAGTGACTGCTCCGGGCCGTCGGCCGGTGGAGCGAAAAGTGGAGGATGGCCATCAGTCCGGGTGCGGCCTCTGAGGTCCCATGGGTCACCGCCGCCAAATACCTCGGGGTCCTCCTCGACCGCGGGCTCACTTTCGCGCCACATGTAAGGGGCAAGGTGGGACGACCATTCACCTATAGCAGGCGATCATTCCTCCTCTGATCCTGTACGGCTGCGAGGTCTGGGGGTCAGCGGCACCGTCCACAATTCGCAGACTTCAGGCCGTTCAGAACAGGGCATTAAGAATGATCTACGATACTGGGCACAGATTCCCATCTCACATCCTACATACCTACTCCGGAACCCCGTATATCATCGACGTCGTGAGGGAACGAGCCCGCACGTTGTATGATAAACTACCCTTTCACCCCAACCCTCTGGTGCGCACTTTGGGCGACTATGACCATAGGGCGCCAAGAAGGAGAAAATCCTATCCCCTGCCAAGGGACGTCTCGGGCCACTAGCCTGAAAGACTGCCATCCCTTAATCCCGACAGCCCCCAGATTTCGCAGTAACGGGAGAGGTCGCAGCCGGTTGGGAGACCAGTCGACTGACACCCTGCCCCCCCCTGATTAATCTGGAACTTCCCACCTACCCAATCCACAATCCTACCAACTTTCCTCCCACCCAGCCTGCTTAACTCGGCGGCCACACAATCGGCACGTCGAGTTAAGCAGCATAGAGCGTGATCACCACTTGGGTGGGTGACCGCCCAAGTGGCCGACTGAGCTCAAGCCTAAGGCTGCGGAGGAATTTTAACACCGCCCGGCGGACACAGACACAAAAGCTTGTGAATAAAATCTTTTTCCCTACAATATCGCACAGGTAAAACCGCTTTCAGCGGTTAGGTACTGTGGCGAATTACATTCCATCCAGGTAAACCTGGACGACCTGTTCTTGAACTCTCGACTCTGGACTCTGGACTCTGGAGTCGCTAGACGTTCCTGCCCAGCCTCATTTCTGAAGATTTCCTCCACAACTGAGGACGAAACGTCAAGTTTTAATTATTACTTTAATAATTTTAATATTCGACCACGGCGTACAAACCCAGACATGTTATATTTTACCAATAATAACAACGGCCGTGAAAGATTAGGAGCATATTTAAGCGTATTATACTTTAGAGATCTACGTAACAATTTTGTCTATGTTAAGTATTCATATTGTGGCAGCCTCAAGTCTAGTTTCTTCTACCCTTTATATTAACGAACTGCTTCAGAGTTGGATCACAATCTTCGGGCAAATGAACACCATTGCACACAGTCGATATCTGCTTCAGAGTCTTCAGAGCAGAGTCCGGATGTCAGGTAGTTGTACTTCTGCCTGACAGTAATAACTTATAAGCTAATCGTATCCTTGCTCTACAGTGTGTGCGTGACATGAACATCTACCTTAGCAGCAGCCCTACATTATGTACAGCAGTAGAAACTTAAAATCGCTGATCAGGCGACTAAAATTACAATTACCGCACCTAATCACTAGATAAACTAAAAGATATGTTCCATTCACATGCTTTTCTCTAACTGTCCCATAAACAAACTTTCCTTACAAAAGATTATTCTATTATCTATATCATGCTAACCGAGATAAACATTAGCAGGAATTGTCTTATTACATGTTTCCTTGTAAATAAAATTAAATAAGGGAATACCAAGCATAAAGCGATAATCAAATCTTTTAAAAGGTGATCGCTCTGGGAGACAATTGACATTGGGTCGTCTTTGCTTGTCAGGAGTAAAATAAAAGAGATATTAAACATTCCCAATAGAGACAAGTCTAAGCATTTAAAATTGTATCCATAACAAGGAATATCATGGAAACTCTTAACTTCACAAAAATAAGGATAACATAAATTGTGTGTTTTACGACAACTACATTTTTCTGTAGATATATCGTCATGTATATATGTGTAACCTACGTCATTTGCCGAACATCTTTAGAGCCTTTTTAACACAGATTTTTCTGTGCAAAGAGTGGTTTGGGGTGGGATTTTTTTTTTAAATCTTCATGTCGTATCCTTGGAAGATATTAAACTTAAATATCAAGTTTGGTATTTAACGGTCTTTACGGTTTTTATTTATGTTGCTCACAGCACACGTACGCACACAAACCTTTTTCTAAAATTGATCCTTTTAGATTCAGAGGACCTCAAAACCTATATTTCTGGTGAAACCTCAACATCAAATTTTTGGATGAAATACAATATTTTCTCTACCTAATATCTGCACAGCACGTGTAGAGAAAGTAAAAACAAGGCAGGCGTTATTGCTGTCTGAGCCCCATAGATCACGTTTACTCTGAACTTGAATAAAAGTTAGCTATAGAAATACCTTGGAAAGAGTGTATTATCATATTAATTTCATTTAGTCAATCCATACTGCTTAGAAACGACAATTATCGGATAATAGAAAATCTTATAGCTTATACTTGAACTAGCTAGAAGCCTGATGTGGCTTTGAAACTATTTTAGTTATGTTTTTATGTAATTTTTAAAATTAGACCATTTTGAGATTAGGAAGCGCACTGAACACCTCTTGGAAAGCACGTATCACGAAAACAAACGTGTTTCTCTTTTTTCGTTATCAGCAAAGCCGTCCTAGCTTTCGCGTAAAGAGACAGTCTACCTCAACAATCTATTTATGACTTGGACAGTTTTGAGGTTGCCATTTAATACCCATTTTTAATCATTTTGTAATCATCCTAACGGTAAACTCTCAATAACTCACTGAAAATATCAATAAGAGCCTTCTCTCAGACATACAAATACTTCTTTTAGTTAAAGGCAGTAAAATACATATATTTCTCATAGTTTAAAGTCCTTTAATCTGGTGGGTTAAAAAGAACGATGAATGAAATGGGTGAAATGAGGCTCATATGAGCTCAGGATCGTGCTTATTCGATATTTGTCTTCTCAGGATAAGGGAAAACTCCGAAAAACATTTCTCTGGTAGCTCATCCTAATCGAGATTCGCACTAGTGACTTCTTGAATGTGAAGCATGCATGCTATCACCACACTACTGATCCGTGTTCTTAATATACTTCTTGTTTCACTGCAAAGGCAATTATTTTATGAACCCCCACAAACCGATCCAACACATCCCTCACAAACCGATCCAACACATCCCTCATAAACCGATCCAACACATCCCTCACAAACCGATCCAACACACCCCTCACAAACCGATCCAACACATCCCTCACATACCGATCCAACACATCCCTCACAAACCGATTCCAACACACCCCTCACAAACCGAACCAACACATCCCTCACAAACCGATCCAACACATCCCTCACAAACCGATCCAACACACCCCTCACAAACCGATCCAACACATCCCTCACAAACCGATCCAACACATCCCTCACAAACCGATCCAACACATCCCTCACAAACCGATCTAACACATCCCTCACAAACCGATCCAACACACCCCTCACAAAACGATCCAACACACCCCTCACAAACCGATCCAACACATACCTCACAAACCGAGCCAACACATCCCTCACATACCGATCCAACAATCTCTCACAAATCGATCCAACACACCCCTTACAAACCGATCCAACACATCCCTCACAAACCGATCCAACACATCCCTCACAAACCGATCCAACACATACCTCACAAACCGATCCAACACATCCCTCATAAACCGATCCAACACATCCCTCACAAACCGATCCAACACACCCCTCACAAACCGATCCAACACATCCCTCACATACCGATCCAACACATCCCTCACAAACCGATCCAACACACCCCTCACAAACCGAACCAACACATCCCTCACAAACCGATACAACACATCCCTCACAAACCGATCCAACACACCCCTCACAAACCGATCCAACAAATCCCTCACAAACCGATCCAACACATCCCTCACAAACCGATCCAACACATCCCTCACAAACCGATCTAACACATCCCTCACAAACCGATCCAACACATCCCTCACAAACCGATCAACACATCCCTCACAAACCGATCCAACACATACCTCACAAACCGATCCAACACATCCCTCACACACCGATCCAACACATCTCTCACAAATCGATCCAACACCCCTCATAAACCGATTCAACACATCCCTCACAAACCGATCCAACACACCCTACTCGAAGGGATTCAACACATCCCTCACAAACCGATCCAATACACCCCTCACAAACCGATCCAACACACCCTACTCGAAGGGATTCAACACACCCTACTCGAAGGGATTCAACACATCCCTCACAAACCTATCCAACATAGCCCTCACAAACCAATCCAATACACCCCTCACAAACCGATTGTTAAAACACGTGGATTTGTTCCTGGATAATTGCCTGGTCCACCCTGGTCAAGACACTTTGTTGAAATATCTCTATTGACGTTAAAAGCTATTTTCATACCACATAAAATCTGAGTAACAACCGCCACAACCAGGTTCTATTTCGTTTTGAAACTGTGTGTATATCTAACTTTGCGAAATAATATCAAAACTAACCAGCATTAAAGGTCAGTGACACAGTTTCCAGTTGTAGAAATAAGCAGTAATGAACTCAATAATAAAATGTCCTATTATTATTGAAACTGTCCAGATAGATTACTCAAATCACATGTTAACTTTTAGAAATTCTTAAATTTCGTTTTTCCATGTTCGTGGAAATACATTTTGTGATAGGTGCGTATTTACCTTCAAAGTTGGTAGCTTTTTTCGTTGTTTGAACAACTTTTAGACGAAAAGAGTTTTTTTTTTTTTTTTCCATTTTTTTTTTTTTTTTCATGAGTGAAGCTTCGCTTGTGCCGTTATTTGTCTGAACTTGAGAGAAGGGTTCTAAGATCAGGTACAAGTAATTTTGTTTGTAGACGGACTCTTACGTGTGTTTGCTGAACTTTGCAGGGGTGCTCCAAAGTTTACATCGTTTAGCGAAAGAAGATTTATCATCGTGGGAACTTTGTTGATACAGAGACTGGAAGTTTGCATTGGAAACGTCCGTTAACTTCACTGCTCCTGCCATTCCATTTGTCTCTGTCGCCATAAAATCATAAAACACTGCAGTAGGTAGGTAATAGACTTGCGGATGTATTTGTCAAATAGCAGGGCTACAGTTTACCTTCCACCTTTAAACTCGTCATTATTGTTGACCTGCAAAGATGAGAATATTTTATATCTGCTTTTGTTGATTCAGAATTAACTTAAACTTGCTGCTTCCAAGTGTAGACTTGTAGACTGAAGAATCAAATTCCAGAAGATCCTACTGCTCTCAATGTAACCAACATGATTTCACGAATCGTACAATTTTTAAAATATATCTCTTTGTACAAACTTTTATAACAAAAATTAATTTTTATAAATGTTAATATAGACCATAATTGTTGTTAATTGGAAGACATTAATCTATTGATTAATAAGACAATATTGTTACAAATGTAGTTTTATGTTATAGTACTTAATGTTCATTTTGTTTAAATCTTATCTTGGAACACACTTATTCTTATTAATTGACCGCATTTTGATATATTGTTTAAACCTACCACGGTTTACTGTCATAGTTACAAATTCTACTGTAATCGTGACTCTATTATTACTCATAGTTCATACCTTTAAGATGAACAAAGTTTGAGTTCTACTCAGCTGTTATAAGTTCTCTATGTGACTGGCCTGAAAAACAAACAGGAACATAGGAAGTAATCAATTCACGATGTTATACTTACAGAGAGGATTTGGGGTTCATAACAACTAAAGTTCTGCACCTGCAGACGCCTACAATGGGGGCTGGGCTGGGTAGCTTTTAGTTGGTTAAGCCCGAGTTCGAGGGTTCAAAATCGGCCCAGACTGACGCTCTTTAAGTGTGCTTAAAAGCGACAGCTCTATGGCAGTAAATTTACTGGCATGCAAAAGAACTCCTGTGGCACAAAATTCCGTTATGATTCTAGCAATTGACAGCGTCGTAAGAATTGGAGCTTTCATGGGTTACCTGCCGTGGAGTTTTCGGCCATGTTTGGTCTATGGCTTTCTTCCTGAAGCTCTGATTATTTGCTAGCCGTTAACAAACAAATAATTTTGCTTTGCTTTTGTTTTTTAGCAGCGCGTGCCTTCGGAACCGGTTATTTAATACAGAATATAGTATACGAGTAGGCGATGTATTCCACCCAAAAATTCGATACCGAGATTTCAGCAGAAATGCATGTTTTGAGGAACCGTAATAAAAAGCATTTTTAGTAAAATGTCCATGCGTGTATCTGTGTCTATGGATAGCATAGCTCAAAAACGGAAATAAATACCAAGTTTAAAATCTTCTAACGAAGATTTTTAAGAAAATTCCCCATCCCGAACTACACTTACATAGAAAATTGTTTGAACATTTTGTTTTTCCTAAAAATAGCTCTAAAAGGTTTTATTAAAATGCCGTATATTTAAGATATTTACATGACAAATAAAATTTATATATTGAATTTTCTGAGTATAACCTATGAAAATCTCTTCATTTGCGATGCATTTTCAATAACTAATAAATTGTAAGAGGTAGACAAAAAGTCACTAGATCTCGTTAAAATACACAATTTATGGCATACGTTTGTTTGTATTTCATCTGTTTTTGTAGGTTAAATGTTTCCAAGATATTTCCTATTATTGATTTCAGTCATTTTAAGCTATCTAAACTTTTTTTTTAAATGGCAGGCCATGTTTCGTTTCATCTCTGTTTTGTTTTACTCCTGGACGAGGAAAGCGAACAGAATTTCAATTCAATATTACAAAAATTTCTGCCAATGTTTATCTCGATGATTATCACGACGTAGATAAAGGAATTATCTTTTTTACCGTGCTACTCAAAAGGTTAACGTGGGTTTTATCTTTGTTAGTACAATCTTCTCAGATAACGTACTGATTATTCTGGGAAGTTGCCGACATTTTGCAGTGCATCAATGAGTGCGTCACCTCAGACAATAGAAATCAAAGTGACTGAAAGATGTGAAGCACGCGTGGAGTAAAACACAAGGTCTTATCACAACTTATATTAGGCTTATTCAATGCTATTCCTATTCCATTGACAGCCGCCATATTGGAATCTATATTATAGTCTGAGTAATTGGAGTCGGTGTTGTCTCTTGTCTGCACACATGATGCTAGGTAATTTACGCCGTCTCCGGAAGGTTTGGTTGTAATGGGCAATCCAAGCGACAGACAGTAGTGTGCAGGCAGCAAGAAGAGCACAATACATACTGGTCATGTATTGTGTAGACCTATCGGCAGCTATGTGTAACATACAACATGTGTTCAGTAACCTGCCTTTGGTAATTCAGGATCGCGCCAGAGGAATTTGCTTCATGTGGAGCTGAGGTATGTTTCACCAAACAGCTATACTCAAAGAAGTTACCTTTGAATTTGGATAGTGAACAGTACAATTTCAGTTAGTCATCATCATCATCATCACCATCATCATCAACTCTTCATGGATTAGGAGAATTCTCCTGTTCCGACCTCATATTTCTTCCCATCTTTTAACTGGTCTTCCTATAGTTCTGTAGCTAGAGATTTCTCTATTTATTTGTATCCTTTCTTTTAAGGAAAATATGTCTAATTCTTTCCTTGTGTCTTCATTTCTAATATGATCATCCTTTACTGTTCGGAGATATTTAATTTCGTCGCCTATATTTGGCTCAATCTTTATTTTTAAGTGTCCATGTCTCCGAACCATATAGTAAAACTGGAACAGTCATTGTCTTATATAATTTTAGGTTTGCATCTTTTCGGGTTTTCCTTTCAAGGTACGAACTATTACTCCACACATATATTGGAACTTACTCACTTTATTATTTCTTTCTTCCTTGTTTGTTTTAAAGGTTACATTACAACCCAAGTAGTTAAAATTTCCCACCTGTTCTAAAACTTTATTTGTTTTTTTTATTCTTCATTTGAATAGCCCCCTTTAACATCAATGTAAAACTGTAGGTTCAGAACATTAGGTTAAACTTTATATTACTAAACACACACACATTCACTCTCACATTCATACTTCCAGACTCTATGGGGGATAGGGAATAATTCCGGTTAAAGAAAAATTCCCCGCCCCAGCCGGGAATCGAACCCGGGACCTCCGGGTGACAAATCAGCTCGTTGAAAAACTTTATTGTTTAACACTATCTTTGATATTTTTATATGTTTTCCTATAAATGCCAACCTTTGAGTTTTCTATTGATATACTTAAACCATAATCCTGGATCAATTTTTGTAACTTGTACATACTTATTTGAAGCTTATCTTCTCTGTCTTGTATTAACATCATGTCATCTGCAAAGAGTAGCATATTTAAGGCATTATTTTTATTCCTAATGATATTTCATCTTTTAATTTTCTGAGTATATCGTCCATATAGATATTAAATAAAAGCGGAGATAAACTACATCCTTGTCTTAAACCATAATTATTTCAGTTTTAGTCAATTTAAGATATTCAATTAATGTTTCTAGAAATTCCATTTACTCCTCTTTGTTCGGCAAGTTCAATGTTAATAAATTTGCCTGACTGAACTCCTGGTAAGAGTTCAATGGCAGGAGATGTTGGTTAAAAGGGGTACGACTGCTGACATTCTTAGTCATAATTATGCTGTTACTGTGTCAGAAATAACTACATTCAAGTATTTCCTTGACACGAATAACTAATACAAGTAGAATTATATTAGCACTGTTATTTTGTCAGAGCTTACATTTATAAATTATAATTTTGCTATATTCTTAGTTTAGTATATGTTATCAATTGCCCTTTGAAATTGATGTAATCATTTACAAAAATAGTAATATTTTTTTTAAACTTATGCACGAAATATTTAATTTTCTGCGATTAGCTGCTGAAGTCCTCAGGCTTCTGGATAGCCACACGTTAATTCAACATAAAATTAAATCTAAGTTACTTTAAAGTACATAGTCAACATTTAGTGTCATTTACCGTTAGTTATTTTTGAGAAATAAAAAGTTTGGTGGAGAATTTAGAATTTATATATAGACGATTATGGTTAGAAGAGGAGGTGGGAATGTAACAAGTGAGATATTTACTTGTTCTACATGTAGGTATTATTCAAGTACATAATAAGTAGAGAAGGTATTGTATTCCCACTCAAATATTGGATGTCAAGTATTCAGTGGAAATATGTTTTCAGGCACCTGAATTCTGAAGAAAAGCATTTTTAGAAAAATATCCGTGTTTGCGTGTGTGTGTCTGTGGACAGCATAATTCAAAACCGACAAGTCTGTTTAATTCCAAACTTAGTATTTAAATTTAGAATTTTACAAGGATGCAACAAGAAGAGTTTTAGGAAAATCCCCCAACCCCTAACTACGCTTTTATGGAAAATTTGTTAACATTTTGGATGAAAATGGCACCATTCATTTTGTTTAAAACAAAGTATATTAAAGATATTTAAATGGTAAATAATATGTATATCTTCAATTTGTTGGGAATAGCCATTGAAGAGCTGCTCATTCTAGATGCCTTTTGCATAACTGGCAAATCGTCAGATAAAGACAAAAACGTACTATTACCAAAAATGTAGATCTCGTTAAAAACCACATTTATTCTAATGCATTTTTATTGTGGAGCTAACGGTGAAAGAGAAGTTGAGTGACAATCGTATAGGGACAGCTTATAAAACATTTGACTATCGCTTTAAGGTATTCCCTTAGTTGCTTTCTATTTAAAAGGAGTCACGTAATATTTTTTATTGCAATTGGGCAATTTTCACAAGTTACTGTACTTAAGTTTACCATATAATTCTAAAAATTCTTATGTGTAGCATTCACCTGATTTTATCTACATCTATACCAAATTATTGTTATAAAGCCTATTCTTCTATCTACCTCATACTAATAAAGATAAAAATTAGCTGAAACTGACTTATGATTATATTTTTTTGTAAATAAGGGATTACTCATGGACTAAAGCGATAGTCAAATCTTTTAATAACTGGTTGCTACCCTTTACATAGAAAAAAAATTCGAAAATGTTGATTTTCTTAAAAATGACTCTAACAATTTTGATTAAAATCTCTTATATTGTAGAGCTTTACTTGCCAAATAAAATGTATATCTTGAATTTTCTGGGAATAGGCTCTGAAGACTACTTTATTCTGAATGACATTTTCGGAATTTTGTATAACTGCTAAACCGTAAGTGACGGACAAAAACTTGCTGCACAAAAAATGTAGAGCACGTTAAAACACACGATTTATGTTATATATTTTTTTTTCACGAAGTTGATCGTTTTTTAGATATTCCCAGTTTTTGGTTTCAGCTTTGAAAAATTTATACTTTTCTCATATAGGAATTTGTCAGCTCCTGTTCATACAAATAGAGGAAGTTCAGTCACATGGTAACCAGTTTTTGACTATCATTTTAACCTACGGTATTCCCTTTTTTCGCTTCTACTTACAAGGAAACAAGTAATAAGACTATTTCTGCTAATTTTTTCTCAATTAGCATGAAGTAAATAGAAGCATAAGATGTAGAGAAAGTCATGCGAATGGAGCACATCAGATTTTTTTAGATGCAGAGGAGCAATAGCTTATCTACCTATGCAGGTAGTATGTACTAAGTAGAGAAAGTAAATGTAAGCAAGGTGAAATTCTTTAAAAATAATGCAATTTTCTAAAACCTAAAGCGAAAGCTGAGGCATTCTGTGCATAAGGGAGATAGAACCGAGCACTTAGGTACCTCTGTTTGTATAAGCTGGGATGTTTCCTCTCCGCTTGTGGACTTTGCAGAGTACAACAGGGCACGTTAATGACACAATGTAATCCGTCATGTGTTGAGGCTTAAAGGATATTCTGTACAGAAAGCTCTCTCACATAAAACACCAATCTCTTCCCTACCTTGTTTTTATTACATATTGCTCAAGCGCTGTTAACGCTGCGAGGTCATTAGTTTTTATTAAACATAAACATCAAAGTGTTACGCGACATTTTATAGTTGATCGAATGGCGTGCGGGCACCGACCCATCCCCACTCTTCCACTTGTGTTTAAACGTCGTCGAACATTTCCCTGATTCCATTTTGTTCAGATCGGTAAATGTTTTATGGCGTTTGCAATTCGCAGTAATATTGGATCCGATATGTCTATGCAAACAGAACTTCGCTTGATCACTGCGAAGTGGATACTTCACTAAAAATCTGATGTGTTGCAATCACATGACTTTCTCTACGCTCTGTAACAAATTATTGTTAAAAATTACAAATGACTTCACGGGATAGCAACCAAGTTAAATTGGAATCGGAGAAATCCAAGCTTTCTCTTATCTTGACTCTGTGGTCTTCGTCAGGGAATAGGTTGAAAGCTTGGATTTCTCCGATTCCAATTTAACTCCGTTAATAACTCCAGTGAAGTCATTTGTAATAACACCGGGAAAGCTTTAAATCTTTAATATTGTTAAAAAGCTTATTCTTTTATCCCCATCATGCTAATTGAGATAAACATTAGCAGAAATTCCACTTGATTCCTAGTAAGTAAAAGGGAAAAATCTAATGTGTTTCAGTCACATGATATCCTCTAGTTGTTCGGCAAACAAACCTTTTATTCAAAACACTAACTTTTTGTCTACATCATGTTAATAATATAAACATATGCAGAATTAGTCTTATTCTAGTTCCTTGAAGGAGAGGGGAAATAGTAAGCACGGGCTAAAGCGATAATCTCGTCCTTTAAAAGCCGGTCATTATGTGTAACAATTGAAATTGTAATCTCTACGCTTTCTAGGAGTAAACAAATGAGAAACAGACGAAGATGTCTTCCCGTTTGAGAAAAGTTTAAGTAGCTAAAATTAAAACTAATAATATATCTCGAAAACAGTTGACTCTACATACCAAAAAAAAAAAAAGTATGATAAATTATGTGCTTTAATGAGATATACATTTTTTGTGTAGTAAGTTTTTGTATATCTCTTGCGATTTGCCCGTTGTCCAAAAGATATCCAGAATGAAGAGGTTATCCCCAGAAAATCCAAGATATACATTTCGATTGTCATAAAAATGTATTTTAATCAAAATCGTTGGAGCCATTTTGCAGAAAATCAGAAATTTCGAAAAAATTCTATGTAAAGGGTAGTTGGACATGGGGGGATTTTTTTGAAAATCTTCGTATTGCATCCCCTGAAGATACCAAACTTAAATATTTATATATGCAGCCCAGACACACTCTTTCTGTCTCTCTCATACACGGACAATAAAACGTTTTTATTTTTTGAATTCAGGGAGTCTCAAAACATGTATTTCCGGTGGAATCTCGGTATCAAATTTTTGGGTGCAATACAATACCTTCTCTATACACTATATACATAGTACGTGTAGAGAAAGTAATGATAGAACAGGTTCCATATTTTCAATATTTGGGGAAGAGACATAGGCTATCCAGAAAATTAAGATTTTGGAAACAGAAAACAGAATTCCAGGTAATACGAATTCCAGGTATGTGGAACTACACAAAATAACCGTAGGACAGGAAACAAGAAAATAATTAAATTCTATACATATTAGAACAATGGCCGTTACCTAGATGCCAGTGAGAATAGGATAATTAAATCAAAAGACCCGAGCAAAATACAAGCAGCTGAAATTCTATTTCTCCGAAGTGTTAAAAGATGCAGACAACATTAGAAATTGAACTACCGGAGAAGAAATTTATATTGGTATATGTATAGTGGCATTATGTGACAGTCTCGTATATGGCCGTTCTCATGTTCGCCTTGGTATGTATTGCGGCGGAGCTGGATACTTTAGAATGATGGCAAACGCTACGCCAATCGGAAGACTTGGAGCGCAATGCATTTGGTACACACCAGAAGCGGATTCCGCAAGCTTCTAGAAAGTTATTTGACGTCATCAACAGCTATAAGAGTAGGGAAGATTTTCAAACTGTGAAGAGTTGAGAATCCTGGAATCCGCAGAGGTGTGCGAGCAGTAGCGTGAGAAAGACGTCAGTTGTCTATGCGTCGATGTGTTGAGTGAATTGTTTGCTGCATTGAATTAAAGACTTTATTTGTAACCAAATTTTGATTTAATAAAAACATTTGTTATATTACGAAAGAGTGTTTTTTTACTTTCTCTACGCGTACTATGCACATAGTGTATAGAGAAGGTATTGCACTCCACCCAAAAATTTGATACCGAGATTTCACCGGAAATATTTGTTTTAGGGTCCCCTGTATCAAAAAAAATAAAAAATAAAAGCATTTTCACAAAAAGGTCCGTGTATCCGTGAACACGATAACTCAAAAACGAAAAGTCGGTAAAATACCAAGCTTGGTATTTGAGTTAAGTATCTTTCAGGGATGCGACACGAAGATTTTGAGAAAAATACCCCCACCCCAAACTACCCTTTACCTGGAACTTTTTTTCGAAAATTTTGATTTTCTCAAAAATGGCTCTAACGATTTTAATTAAAATATCATATACTAAAGATATTTACCTGACAAATAAAATGTATATCTTGAATTTTCTGGAAATAGCCTCTGAAGATATTATTCTGGACCAATTTTACGGAATTTTGCATAGCTGCTAAACCATAAGAGATGGATAAAAACTTACAACACAAAAATGCAGAGCACGTTAAAGCACTCAGTTTATGTTACATAATTTTTTTCGTGGAGTTGATCGTTTTTGAGATATTCCTTTTTCTTGGTTTTAGCTTTGAAAAACTTATACTTTTCTCATACAGGAATTTGTCAACTCCTGTCCATACAAACAAAGGAACATCAGTCACATAGTAACCAGCTTTTGGCTTTCACTTTAACTTATGGTACTCCCTGATTTCGCTTCTACTTACAATAAAGCAAGAAATAAGACTATTTGTGCTAATTTTTCTCGATTAGCATGAAGAAAATAGACTCATAAGCTTTTTAACAATAATTTGTGGCAAAGATGTAGAGAAAGTTATGTGAATGGAACACATCAGATTTTTATACAGTCAAGAGGAACAGAGGTGCGGCGAATCCCGTAAAATATGGACTCCGGTTATGACTTTGGTGGAACAGGCTATTCAGACTAAACCTTGAGGAAGATGATGATAATAATGATGATGATAATTCTTACTATGCAAAAGTGCTATATATTTTTTTGTAAAGCTAAATGATAATGGTGAATCGTTTCAGCCTTAGTCTTGAAAATGGAAAGAAATTATAAAACAACTTACCTTGGTTTTGGTGGTACGACCAAGCCGACATATTTTATTAACTATGTACGCTTCATGACATGCGGGAACTTGGGAATACACAAGCTTAAATTATATTTTTGTAGCCTAAGCAACTTTATTTATGCTATAGGTAGTAGTAGTCAATAGTTCTTCACTCTATATATCTGAGTTTTGAGTCTAAACGGCAATTTCTTCACTATGAAAATATTTCAGGAGCGGATAAAAAAACAACAAAAACAGCATTAGATTTTCCTTGCTTTCCATTAAAATTCAACGACCTCGCTGAAAAAGTAAGACATTTAAATATCAGGACCCTAACCAAAATTGAAATAAAAGTAGGCATTTGGCATGGGAGTGGAACTGCGTTTTAGCATATTTGAACAGGAAAGAAAGTGGAGGAAGAATGAAGACGCTAAGAGCATTAAATTTTGTCCTGAGACGTTAAAGGAAAAAAGATCCAAGGCAAACAAGAATGTCGATAGTACCCTACTTCTTCAGGATCTAAATACCTCGTGCAAAAGGAGAGCAAGCAGGTTGCTGGTAATAAGAATTCAGTTTGGTTGAAGATGACTTCCTCCAGACGGAAAAATTGAAAGTGTAGAGCCCTCGAGAGTTCTGAATTTATTCACAGCATAAATACGGTGTTAGCATTCCTTGTTCGCTCATATTGAGAAATTTAATGAGCTATTCACTTGAATGTTCCACCTACTTGTTATAATATATTAAATTCTCAGCTTCTCTGACCTTTCCAAAAATAATTAAATTAAAAGTATATTTTAAATGTGGTCCTCCAGAATGGTTGTAAAGTGTGGCACACCAACCTGGCTATGTAAATATTTTTAATACTAAACAAAATAGGGGGACAGGTATATAAAAATGGGACATGCCATACCAATTTATAATTTAAGTCAATACCAACTAACAATGTAATAAAACAAAATTCAGTAAAAGAATGTGTTAATAAAAACTTGGGAAAAACCAATGAGGCAGGACGACAAACTCCAATTACATAATACTATATCGAAACCATGTACTTTATAGTTTGAAAGTTGGATTATGAGGAAAAATTATAAAAATAATTGAAAGTGCAGAAATAGAATTCATGAGAATGTTACTAGGGGTATCTAAAAGAGAGAGAATAAGAGGTGAGAATACAAGAAAGGAACTAAATACGTATAATACAATATATAGTTAAATGACAAACGAGGCTCTTCTTGGTATTGTGGGGATAGCGTGGCTGCCTCACATTCAAGAGGTCACGAGTTTGAATCTCGTGTTGGGTGACTTACCCGGATAAGTTGTTTTTTTGTTGTTGTTTTTTTTTTTGTTTTTTTTTTTTTTTGTCATTTTCCCTTATCCTTAGAAGACTAATCTCGAATGATTTTGAGCTCCATGGACCCCGAAATCACTTGAACAGACCGAGGACTAGGTGAAAGGATCGACTTAAATAAATACATTTTAAAAATCATGGGAAGGAAAGAAGCATGTTTTAAACACGATTATACGTTTTGAGCTTAACTTTCAAAATATCACTTTACACAGTGATTTCCCTTCACATTGCGGCCACCTCACGGCGTCTTGGCTGATAGCTGGGGCTTCCGCCGACTCAGCTATACTATTGTAACAAATGAGAACAGCAGTTTCTATACGTTCACTTTATTTGCCACTAGGGCACTTCACTTACAGCATTTTCCACTTTTGGTACACAAATAACTGGTTCACTGCGTTCACGTCACTGTCTCAGCAAGCATCTCTCACTAGATTGATTTTTAACTCGCCTCCTACTTCTCTTGTCGGCCCCTTATGTAGTCTGTAGCCGGGCATCGAAAGTTCCAGTCTTCGGAAACATTAAGTTTTATCCAGTAGATTACTCTTGAATATGAGTATTCTGGACTTGGGGATAAAGAATGTCCGAGAGGTCTTGCAAGGAAACATACAAAGGCCTTTGTTTGCCCGGCTATTGTGTCCGCTCTATTGTTAGAGCGGGTAGATAGCAATGACCGCTCCACGTTGTCCTATTTATAGTCAACAGTTTTAATGATAATAATCACTCACCTTTTCATAAGATGTCTGTCTTTTTCTCATGAAAGTTTCATTGGCACTATTGAGTTCAATATATGAACTTGAATGAAGTAGTTTTTGGTTTTAGGTTTTACAATGCATGGGAGTTTGTTGCATAAACGTGATTCTCATCCTCAGAGTCGATTAAATGTTTAATAAGGCGCATAATTGTTGAACAAATAATATGGAGTTAACCATATAGAACTGATGATTTCTTTCTTTAATCCAGCTATAAATCATTAATGCCAAATTAAACATGCATTAGAGTTTTGATTCCCTATACCGAATGCTCAGATACGTATTCTTTATTTCTTATTTTTGTCTTATGTCCTATTGTTGGCAGCTGTTTTCAACATTTTGGTCTAAATGGAGTATTAAATCAACAGCTCTTTCTTGTAAATAAATACTGGATTGTGCATTTACTCGAAGGGTATTCCACACAGATTCTGGTATTCCGCAACCCTTAACAATACTGGATCTCTGGCGAGAGAAAAAGGCAAATATCCTTCATCTAGCCTACCCACGGTTACTATTAAGGTAAGGTTACCTCCTGAAGAAGAGACCGAGTACACCTACTGATGTGTCGGTGAGCTGCCAAAAGTGCAGGTTTAAAACCCTATCGGTTTATGTTTGTTCATTTTTAAGAACATTTATTACAACACGTGGAAACATCTTCTATATAAAGAGTAGTTCGAGGTGGGAATATTTTCCTTAACATTTTCGTGTTGTATCATTGAAAGTAACTAAACTTAAATATCACTTTTGCTTCTTAATGTAGTTTTCGATTTAGTCATGCTGTTGATAATCATACACATAGATCTTTTTTCCTAAAACTATATTATTTGAGTTTTAGGATCCTAAAAGCACGTATTCTCTTTGGACAGAGAGAAAAATGTTATTCCTTGTTTGAGGAAAATGTTGTTAAATATATGGTATTATGTCAAAGCTATGTGATTTTTTCTTTCTTTGTCTGGAATTATATGGGTAGCTAAATGTAACAATAGGTATATGTTTTAAGCAATTCTGGCTGTTATGCCCATAATTTTTATCATCTCTTTTTTTTGATTTCTCGGCAAGCTTTTGTCTCTATCAAGCTACTGTGAAATGCTCTCTGCGATTGTAATTAATTTCCTGCAGAGATAATCAATCGAAGATATGGTAAGACTTAATAACTCTATTAATATTTTTATATGCCATTAATCTTCCATTTAATATGGCTTATTTTAATCGAAATGGTAAATTAGGTTCCAGTTGGTGTTTCATTCATTTATTTGAAATAAAACCAAAGGCTTTTCTGAAAATGTTTTTTTTTTTTTTTAATTACTTCATTTGTATAGCCCCCTTTAACATCAATGGTCATATCGGTGGCTTTCACTTGTGAAACAGAACATTAGGTTAACTTTATATTACTAAAAACACGCACATTCACTCTCACATTCATGCTTCCAGACTCTTTGGGGGATAGGGATAATTCCGGTTAAAGAAAAATTCCCCGCCCCAGCCGGGAATCGAACCCGGGACCTCCGGGTGAGAAGTCAGCTCGCTGACTGAATTGGTAATGCATTTTAATAAAATATTTATAATTTAGAAGACATCTGGTGCTCCTAAATAAAATAACGACTTTTATAACTGTAGATCAATAGAACGTGCTAGTCTGGGGAAATTTTAAGTTGCTGTAGTGGTATTGAAGTTATATTTATGGAATAAAAGGATCCTGTGAAAATCGTTCTGCAACACAAGGGAAAAGAAACGTGTAGGAAAATTCAGATCTCATAAATCATGCCTTGCAGTTTTATTACTCTGCTGTATTATTTATGGATTTTAACATAGTTGGGAAACTTGCAAGGAAGGGGCACTTTGTTATCGACTTTTCCTTTCTCGGAACAAGATCTTTGAAGATAAAGAGTGACCCAGAGCTATGGGACGGCCCTATTGGCAGAAAAAAAAAAACTTTGGCATTATTCAAGACAGCAGACCCATTTGATGCTATTTTATGACCAACTACCATCTATAAGTGGAACCGTTTCATTTTTTCTTCATACGAATGATTTGCTGCAACGGTAATATAAATACTATGATTCTGTTTTACTGAATATAGTTCATGACAGAAAAAGCAGAGATAAAGAAAATTATTCTCACTCAATCAAACCTACTTCGGTGGAATATTATATTTGAAATCAATCATGCTAGTTTTCTAAGATTGTTTCCCGATAATATTTTGGAAAACCCTGTTGTGTACCATTCACATGCCTTTCTCGTGCTCTTCTGCAAACAATCAATTCTTATATTAGATTATTCTTTATCTATATCATTCTACTCAAGAGAAACATTAGCAGAAATGGTCTTATTATTTAGTTTTAGTCATTTTTCCTTATTTCCTCAGTAGAAGGGAATGAGGCTAGGATAAAGTGACAGTCAAATGTTTTAAAAACTCTCTTTATGTGATTGTCATTTCAAATTCCGTCCTCTTTTCATGGCCAGATTAAAACAAAAGCGATATGAAACAGATGAGGACTTCCCATTTGAGAAAAGCTTAAGTACTTAAAAATTAAGCCATAACAGGGAATATTTCGGAAATAGCTCTGGAAATAATTATAAAAAAAGCTATATGCGAGATCTGAATTTTTTGTGTAGTAAGTTTTTGTCTATGTCTTACAGTTTACCATTACGCAAAAGTCATTCAGAATGAAGAATACTCAAGGGGCTATTCCCAAGAAATCCAGGATATACTTTTTATTTACCATGTAAATAGCTTTAATTTACGGTAATTTAATCAAAATCTATAAAGCCTGTTTAGAAAATTGAACATTTCGAATAACTTTATACATAAAGGGTATGTAATCTACCTGAAAATCTTCTACTCGCATCTATCGCCTTAAATGCAATTTTTGGTATTTAACGTACTTTTGATTCTGAGTTACACTGTTCACAAAACACACACTCACACGAACCTTTTTCTAAAACTGTATTTTTATTCAGGGACCTTAAAACATATATTTACGGTGAAATCGCGGTATCAAAATTTTGGATGGGATAAAATATCTCTTCTATCTACTATGTAAATTGTATACACGTGAGGGAGAAGGTAAACATTTATACCTCTATGATGGTAGCAGTCAGAATGCGTAATTCCATTTCACATTGGCGTCAAACTCTGAGCCTGCTGCTGTTAATCGACGCCAGTCCTCACTATCTGGCTGCCCTTTGAGTAAAGCAGAGAGGACATTTGCTCGATGCTCCTACAAATCGCCTACTGTGCACTGTGTGACCAACTTCCCGGAAAACAGGAACAGATAATTCCTTCAGGACTTCGGCAATATGCAACACTTTGCGTCTGAAATACGTAATCCACCTTCCATAGATTAATGCACCCATTGTAGGTTCATAATTGGTAGAACAAATACTGTGTTGTGTTTTCTTGCATTTGTATTTATAAATCGGATATGAATATACACCTATTCTCATAGGTTTGATGGCAATTGGTAGTCTTAACATAAATAATTTCAAAAAAATGATAATTGTTTAAATATTAATAGAATAAAACAACAAGTTCCATTGTAATCGTATTGTATGAGAATAAATTTGTAACAAAAACATTCACATTTTGAACACTGAATAGGAAGAGGCAACTAGGTAATTAATTGGGATCGAACACAATTTGCTAACGGTTGTACTCACTGTTGCGTAATGACGCTGCATATTTAATTTTCTGGGTGATGAGCTTTGCCGCAAACTAAAAACCTATTCTACCACTTCCTATAAACAAGAAAGGCTCCCTTTCGGCAGGCGTAAATGTAGGAGTAGATGGCTTGCGTGATGGATTACTTTCCGTTTCCGATATTATGAACTGACACACGGCACACTGTACAAGAGAGACAATCCATCCTATCACGTGTTAAACTACTGTGTGCAAGGAGCAAGCCGTGAGCATTGGCGAACCGATTTAAGATCAATTTTTCGATTGGGCATTGATTCCAAGTTATGAAGTTTTAAAAAGTTAGTATGAAACTATACAAGGTGGAAGGTACTCGTGAATGAAGTACAAAATTAAAAATATAGGTATATCGGGTTAAAATATGTTATGCTTTCCGTGTTAGTAGTTTTCTTAAAACAAATTAAATGGCCTGTTATTTATGGACGCTCTTTAACTGCTTTGGTTCTCAGCGTCCCATTCTATACTGGGCGTGAAAGATCGCTTAATTTTGCTCAGAGGCCTCTCTTATCAGGTTTGAGGTTCTTTTACGTGCCGTAAATCTACGACATGGGACCCACAGCTTTACTTCCCTTCCGAAGGAAGCCATGCTAAGGATTTTTACGACCGAAAAAATCCATCGTTCTCCGCCGGGTTTGAACCCGCGACCTTGGGTATATGTAGTTAGCATGGTAACCATTACACCACGGAGGGCGACTAGCAGTTTTCTTGGAAAATGCAAAATGTATTTACTTCCATATTTGGCAGCACACTCCCTATGCTGCCGGTAGTTTTGACGGAGTGAGAAAATAACGTCACGATCGTGTTTACCTCCTTATACCGCGATGTACTAGCAGGCACAATGGCTTACGGCGTAACAAAGTTTATCCGAGAGAGAAAGATGTCTTATGTATTCCACACACATACTTTTCTATAGCTACTCTGCAACAGCTATTATTACAAAAGTGTTTACATCTATTTCATGATAATTAAGATAAACATTAGCAAAAACGTATTCACTGTTTAGTTCTTTCTAGTAGAATGGAAAGACGGGAATATCTAGGCTAAAGCGATAGTCAAAACTTCATCTTTTATAGTCATACGTCACTGTATTATAAATTATATAATTGTATTTTAGTTTATCACGGTAGGAGTACGTTCTGGTGTACTTTTCTCAAAACTACTCAATTTTTTGGCGTATTTTAAAACCTCATCTAGTTGGTAATTTCCTGCTAATTTTTTTTTTTTTTTTTTTTATAGTTTAATGTCCTTTAACCCACTTAGTCATAGCGGACGATGAATGTAATTGGTGAAATGATGCTCAAATGATCTCGGGTCCACGGAGCTTAAAGTTATTGGACATGCGTCTTCTTATGATAAGGGAAAACCCCGAAAAAACCTTATCCGGGTAACTCATCTTCAGCAAGATTCGAACTCACAACCTTTTGAATGTGAGGCAGACACGCTACCACCACACTACCCAGGTGGGCAAGTTAAATTTGTTTCTTGTATCTAAAGATAATTTCCCTTCAAATGTTTTGTTATAATGAGTGCACAATTATATCTTTAAAAAATCTTATGTATTCCATTCACATGACTTTCGCTACATCTATACAATAAATTCTTCTTAAAAAGCTTGTCCTTTTATTTGCTATTCGAGAAAAAAATTAGCAGCAAAAGTCTTATTGTTTGCTTCCTTGTAAGTGGAAGATAAATAAGGAAGTACATGGGCTAAATCGATAGTCAAACCGTTTAAAAGGTGGTTGCTATGTGATTGAAGTTCCTTTGTTTATATAGACAGGAGTTGAAAAATTCCCCTATGAGAAAAGTATAAGTATTTTAAAGCCTGAAACTAAAACAAGGAATATCTCAAAAACGGTAAACCTCATGAAAAGAAATGTAGATAACGTATATATGTTTTAAGGTCTATTTATTTGTGTGGTAAGTTTTTGTCTGTATCTTACTGTTTACCAGTTATGCAAAATTTCGAAAAATTCATCCAGAATAAACATGTCTTCAGAGGATATTCCCAGAAAATTGAAGATATAGGACATTCTTGTCTAACATCTTGCTTCACAAAATTACAGTATGTTTATATATTTTTAAACTCGGCATCTCAGAACTTACTCCATGCTCCAAGCTTGGGCATCTATTCATTTTGCTAGGGTCTTATGACACTTAGTAATAACTGAGATCGTTATAATCAGCATACAAAATTACTTTTTCTTCAAGGATAGACTCTTAAGGTCTGTTCTGTCTCAAAGGCTATCTTCCCATCGCAATCTTGGTCTTCCTATTGATCTTCTGCCATGTGTGGCGTTTTCTTATTCTATCATAATCCATTCTTTCAATATGTCTGTACAATTGTTGTTTCAAGATGTCAATTTTTTTCTTGTAAGCTATTGCTTTTTAATTGGTCTCTTATATCTGTGTTGTGTATATGAAACCTTAAAGTATATGAAATTATTCCAAATCCTGCGAGAATTAAAATATACATTGTATCATAAACAGGATCAACAATTATATTTATTGCAGCTGTAATATTTATTATCTTATGAGAAAGAGCTTAAAATGAAATATTCTTCTATTCCAATAACATTTTAATTAAATCCTCTTATCTTCATTGAAATATAATATAAATTTTGAGCACCAAAATTTTATCTAATTTCAACATAAAAAATTAGGAAGATAAAAGCAATAAAAAACGTAAAGAAAAAGGTAGGTGAATTAATTTTGAGGAATTATGTAGGAATGAAATTCAATGTCAAGAAATTCTGAATATTCATAACTTCTATTTTGTTAGAACGAAGAGTATTAGGATGTATTCATCTTCGTAAAGGTCCTAATAAAGTTGAGTAATTCCAGGATTCATCTTAAGAACCAGTTCTTACTGCCGTACGTTAGAAGAGAACAGCTAAAACTTTGTAAAACCTTAACAGTGTCTCTATTTTTGTTTTATTTCTTAATGTTCTGTAGATGTTCTGTAATGTTCATATATTGAAATTAAGCTAATTTTTGTTCTAAATTATGGTATTCATCATATGAAATTAAACATCTTAAATAATTAAATTTATTAATTTGCTCAATTATACAGCCATTTAATTCTATTTTCGTTCTAATTATGTTCTTTCCTTCAAAAGTCATCACTTTGTATTTAGCTGTGGATATGTTGAAATTATAGTTTACTGTTATTTGTTGCAATTTAAAACAGCTTTATGTAAACCTTCTTCAGAATTAGAGAGGAGAATCTGGTCATCATTAAATAAGCAGTATCTAAGTTAAAACAGCCTAATGTAAAATACGGATTGGTTATTTGTTGAGGGGAAAATTTCAAACTCATATTTCTCAAAGACATGGACAAGGACAGATAAGTACGATGACTTCTGTGGGCGACCTCCTTAGGTGCGTGAGGGTGATTTAAGATTAGTGAGCGTAATGCTCAAGCCCCTACTCGCCTAGCTGCGCAGCCCAGATAAACTGTCGTAATATGAAGTCAGGTGGAGGGCAAGAGACTCCCAAAGAAGCCGGTCCCCATGGTCGCGCTCGCTAAAGCGTCTCCCTTTGGTGCTTCGTGGGCAGGGGATCGTGAGTTCGAGTCCCGCCATGGGCATGGGTGTTATATGTTTGTGCAATGTGTATATGTTTGTAAAAGGAACAGTAAAACCAGTAATAAACAGTAAAACCTACGGGGGGAATTGTAAATGGGGATACAGCGCCGGATTCCTGATCAGACTCCGGTACTGTTTAAAAAAAGAAGAAAAAAAAAAGGTCGCGCTCAATACATTAGGCTCAATACATTAGTTGTAATGGGAAAACAGTGAAATTTAAAACAGCTAGAATTACATATGAGGACAACTGAGTAGGAAAACATTTCGACAACACGTTCTTTATGATCGTCAACATCTATGCAAAGGGATTAGACCCTTGAATGTCCCGTTGGAAGTTGAATAAAATCGCTTCATTGACTAGACGGAATTTTATTCCACAACTGACCAAACAGAACTAAATGTCATCATTGAACTTGAATATCGCATACCTGCATAAAAATGTTTTACGAACAGGCTGTAAGCATTCACAGAGAACATAACATAACTCCATGGCACGACAGCTCACGGGGAGCCTTGGCCTACCGCCCGGCCGCTGCGTCCCCCATCTCGGTCCACTACAGACGTCATGGATGGGGTGCAGTATTGGAGGGTGAGACGTGGTCAGCGCCTCGAGCCCCTCCCGGCCGGTTAATGCGGTCCTCACGACCTGGAGCCGCTACTTCTCCATCAAGTAGCTCCTCAATTGGCCCCCCAGGGACCTCACGAGGCTGAGTGCACCCCGGTCCAGGTCTCCCAGCGGGGGAAAAATCCCCACGCCGGTACTGGGGATCGAACCCAGGTCTCCCGCTTGGTAGGCAGCTGCGCTACCACCGCGCTAAGGAGACGACCACAGAGAACATAATTCAGCTTTAATTCCGTTTTCTCAGTTTCTTTTTAATGATTCCATGTATACTTTCTGCTTTTCACTTTAATGCACAACGTCGCCAACAAGAATTATAAAGAGGGTTTGTTAAGAGTATCTCTGCAGTAAAGTGGTCAAAATGCTGAATTAAAAATGAAAAATATGCTGGGTTTGATTCTAGACTGATGAAGCTATTGTTATTCCTCAATCTCAAGAGCCTGGAAATATGAATGCGATACTGAATGTGTGTTAACTTAATCGAGAAATGCAGTTTTAATGTACAGCTTAACTTTAAGCAGCCATTATAGGTCAAAATGGTAATAAGACGATATTACGTAAGTCGGTATGTGCAAAAGTAAAAACAAATAAATAAAATGATTTAGCTGAAAAAAAAGCATATGCGATATTGGATTTTAGAGATGGATGTACAATATAAAATTAGATACACTATAGTGAAATTGGGTACCTGTATTTCTCTTCAGTAAACTATATTCAAGACATTAAGCAAACATTTTCTATGTGTATTTGTGATATATTTGAGTTAGACAGATGAGATAGATATATTAATATGTGCACAACAGGAGAGTATGGTCTTTATTTATGTTCCAACGCTTTTTCAAAATTCTTTTTTGCACCCTGTGGGATTGTGTTTCAGTCTGATATTGCAGATTTGAAAAATTAACTTAATCGAGGTTTCAGGTAGCTTTTTTTTTATTTACAAGTTATAATATTGAATCTAATATTTTTAGCATTGCCTTCTAATGCTAATGAGACACATACAAGATAGTTATAAGGACAAAATTAGTGTTCTCATTAGTTTTGTAAGATGAGAAGGGAAACTAAATACTGAAGGAACTGTATCAGGGTTTATTCTCATGGAAACAATTTTTGATTTCCATGGCGCAAAGAGAAGCTGACAACTTACTTAATAATTGTAGTCTATGTATTAGGAACCTAAACTAAGTAGTGACCGAGGAAACCCACCAGAATAATAAACCCACGAGAGTGAATTTATGAATGAATTTAGAACACAAATGTTACAATTTATTCTTGCCGATGGAAGGTGATCTCGGAATCATTTTTCCGGTGGTAGGTACAGTTATGCAGCATAGAAGTGCACCATGTTAATCATTAAACCCTAATACCCTTAAATCACCTCTTTTTTTAAGGCTTTTAAGCGTACCGAACATACGGCAGAAGACAAGTTTGCCCTTCACCAACCGATGCGCGAGAGGTTTCAATTAGCGATAGCACACCAGCGCCGGCGGTGAGTCTAGATAACATAATTCCAAGGTCTTTGATCATACTCAGGTTTTCAGGAACGGTACCACAAATAGGCCTTCGTGTGATTAATACAGCAGTTTAAATAGCAACTTTGCTCGCTATTTGTTACTCTTGCAGCACAATAATTTTTCTCAGATAACGGCGTGATACCGTGCATGTTATTGCAGCTGTAACTGTGAAAGAAGTATGCAAGAATCAAGAATGTCGGCATGACTGAAAACAACTCAAAAGACTGCTCAGAACTGACTTTGTTTTCGTTTCTACGTCTCTTTAAAATATACTTCCACCTCTTTCAATGCTACATATTTCTGACAATCTACAACCTTGACGATCCCACGGTCGCCAGTCCTGTTAAACTATTCACTAGTTTGTTGGAGTTTCCTTGTCTTTCAAACGGCGACTGGACGATTTTAACAATCTCTGCCCTGCCTGCACTGAGAAGCATTTCCTTGCCTTCGGCTATTTTGTTCAAATACAAAATAAATAACCTGTTATACATTTGACTTCTAGACATTACTGCAATTTTCCTGGAACCAACATAATTGTCTTATCTATATTATTATTGAAATTATTATTAATTATTATATTACCAATTTGTGATTATTTCAAATTAACTATCTGAAAATAATCAGTGTCACGACCCAGCAAAGAAAAAGGATAAATCCAAAGGTATTTCGAAAATAAAATTACTGTTGTGTGAAATAAAAACGGCCTTTGCTGACTAAAATTGTTTGATTATTCTTGTTCTAGTTACAACGCCGCGGAGGGTTGTAGTGTTCAACCCCTTCCACTTCAACAATTACTTCCTTTTCTCTGCCATGCGGAAAAGGCTTTTGTTTTTCATCTGTGATGTCGCTTTAGTAGTGTGGTCGGCAAGTGCTGAAATACCGTCCCCACTCTTCTTCTAACGGATTGCGGTGCTTTCGACGGAGCGCTTAAAATGCTTTTTACAGAAACTCCTCTAACTTGATCGCAGATTATTTTCAGGAGGCCGTGCTCTGCACGGATTACTGCTAGCAACAGATCATATGCTGATTTTTAAAACGTCTCCGATGAAATAACTGTTTATAAAATCTGATATGTTCCATTCACATGACTTGCTCTACATTTCTGCAACCAATTATTGTTAAAAAGCTTATGCTTCTATTTACTTCATGCTAATCGAGGAAAATAGCAGAAATAGTCTTATTTGTTTCCTTTAAGCAGAAGCGAAATAAGGAAGTACCATAGGTTAAAATCATAATCAAAAGCAGGTTGCTATGCTATTGAAATTCCTTTGTTTGTATATATGGACAGAATGTGAGAAACGTATACGTCTTTTAAAGCTGAAACCAAAAACAAACAATATCTAAAAATGATCAATTCCACGAAAAAATTGCATATAACATAACTTCTGTGTTTTAAAATGCTGTACATTTTTTGTGAGGAAAGTTTTCTCTTTATCGTACGGTTTAGCAGTTATGTAAAATTTCGTAAAATTCATCCAGAATAAAGTAGTTTTCAGAGGCTATTCCCGGAATATTCAAGATATAGATTTTATATGTCAGGTAGATATCTTTAATGTATGATATTTTAATCAAAATCGCTAGACATTTTTGAGAAAATCCAAATTTTCGAAAAAAAGTTCCAGGTAAAGGGTAGTTTGGGGTGGGGGTATTTTTCTCAAAATCTTCGTGTCGCATTCCTGAAAGATACTAAACTTAAATACCAAGTTTGGTATTTTACCAACTTTTCGTTTTTGAGTTGTCGTGTTCACAGACACACGGAGCTTTTTATAAAAATGTTTTTTTATACAAATAACGTTAAAACATATATTTCCGGTGAAATCTCGGTATCGAATTTTTGGGTGGAGTGCAATACCTTCTCTATATACTATGTACATAGTGCGTGTAAAGAAAGAAAAAATCTGATGTGTTCCACTCACATGACATTTCTACAGCTCTATAACAAATTATTGTTAAAAAGCTTATTTTTCTACCTACTTCATGCGAATCGAGATAAACATTAGCAGACATTTTCCTAATTACTTGGTTCCTTATAGGTAGCAGAGAAAAAACCTGGCGTGTTTCATTCACATGGGTTCTCTAGCTGTTCCAAACAAAGCTTTTATTCAAAAGATTAGTCCTTTATCTATAAGCTAATCAAGATAAACATAAGCAGAATTAGTTTTATTACTAGCCTCCTTGTAAGTAGAAGGGAAATAATGGAGTGCACAGGCTAGAACGATAGTCTAGTCAATGTTTTTAAACCGGTCGCTATATTAAAAAGTTTAAATTCCATTCTCTTTGTTTGCCAGGAGTAAACAAACGAGAAAAGAGAAGAAATATGTCTCCCGTTTGAGAAAAATGTTGCAGCAATTTCATATTTTTTTAGAAACATATCACTATACCCGTTTTAAGAAACCAAATACCATTTTATATATAATTCTTTTACAAGGTCTAGCATAACTAAAGTTTGATAAACTAGATTTTTCTTTTTAGAGTCCCGGCGGTTACACTGAAGTTTTTGAACTTCACAGGCAGTTTCTAAACGATACGAAACTATAATGTGGACGTTGTTGCTCTGATTCTATGTGATATGAAAATATAGTTTTAACGTCAATAAAGCTGCAACTACAAACTCTCACGATCAGGTAGATTAGGTAGTTAACAGGAACAAAGCTATGTCTGGTCCACGCTATCAAAGGTAACAAAGATTGGGAAGCACCGGGTTGCGTGCTTTAGTAGTGTTTTCGTGACCGTTCATCAAAACGAAAAGTCGGTAAAGCACCAAACTTGGTATTTAAGATTAGTATTTTCCAGGGATACGACATGAGCATTTTGAGAAAAATCCCCCACCCCAAACTACCCGTTTCATGGAACTTTTCCGAAAATTTTTATTTTATTAAAAATGGCTCTAACGATTTTGATTAAAATATCGTATATTAAAGATATTTAGCTGACAAATAATATATATGTCTTGAATTTTCTGGGAATGGCTTCTAAAGACCTGTTTATTCTGGACGAATTTTGCTTAATTTGGCATAACTAGTAAACCGTAAGAGATAGACAAAAACTTACTATACAAAAAATGTAGGTCTTGTTAAAATACACAAGTTATGTCATATACATTTTTCTTCGTGGAGCTTACAGTTTTAGAGGTATTCATTGTTATTAGTTTCAGTTGTGAAGTACTTATACTTTTCTCAGACGGGAGTGTGGGAATTTCTTTATTCTACTCCTGGCCAAGAAAAGAAGGAATTTGTAATGACAACCGCATAACGACAGCTTTTAAAACATTTGACTATGGCTTTAGCCTAGTGCATTCCCTTATTTTTTCCTAATTACAAGTAACTAAGTAATAAGAACATTGTGCTAATGAGTACCTCGATTAGCAAGATGCGGAAAGAAGAATAATCTGATGTAAGAAGTTTTGTACAACAGCTAGGGAAAGTCATGTGAGTGTAACACATCAGATTTTTTTTTGAATTGTTTCATTTGTATAGTCCCCTTTAACTTCAATGATCATATCGGGAGCTTTGACTTGTGAAACAACTCGTATTACTGTAGATTTAGGACATTAGGTTAATCAATGTTATATTAGTAAACACACGCACATTCACTTTCGCATACATACTTCCAGACTCTGTAGGGATTGGAAATAATTCTGGTTAAAGAAAGGTTCCCCGCCCCAGCCGGGAATCGATCACGGGGCCACCGGATCAGAAGTCAGCTCTCTGAACAGTCGACCACGGAGGCAGTCTGTGGCAGTATTGTTACTACAAGAAATTGTAAATAATCAATAAGCTAATGTAATGTACACACGATAGAGAATAGATTATATTATAATATTATGTTAGCATAAGTTTAGTTTATAAGAGAGACAAGTAAAGCTGAAAGTGTAAATGGTTGGAAAAGAAACAATAGTCACACAGTAAGAGTAAAATATACAAAAAAGTGTCTTTGAGCTAAAACAGACTGTGCCAAAGTAATTTTCACATTTCTGATATCCTCATTCCCTAAAGTAGGCAGAGCGCAATCCGCAAACTCAATTTTACAAATTTGTTATCTGAAATAATTCCTTTTTTCGATCTCGCCTTACCTAAGAGATACTTGGTCGATTTAGGAACCCAGCTAGCCGGAGCAAACATAAAAATACTTTTTAAAAAATCTGATTTACTCAATTCACATTATCTTCTCTACATCTCAAAAATTAGTGTTAAAAAGCTATTCTTCTGCTTCAACTAATCGAGATAAATATTAGCAGTAGAAGGGAAATAAAAAATACACTAGGCTAAACCGACAGTCAAATGTTTTAAAATATGGTTGCTATGAGATTGAAATCCATTTCTTTGCGTGGCCAGGAGTTGACAAGTTCCCGTATGAAAAAAGTTTAAGTATTTTAAAACTGAAACCAATATCTCGAAAAGGATCAACTCCTCAAAATATATATTTGACATAAATTGCGTATTTTACAGAGAACTACATTTTGGTGTAGTAAGTTTGGTTCTATCTCTTTACAATTATGCAAAATTCAGAAAAAATCGTCCATAATAAAAATGTCTTTAGTGGCTATTCTCAGAAAATTCAAGACACACATTTTGTTTGTCGTGTATTTATCTTAAACATAAGAGATTTTAATCAAGATCGCTATACCCATTTCTGAGAAAACAAAATTTTTGGATTTTTTTCCGTGTGAATCGTAGCTGAGGGTGGGATGGGGTGATTCTCTTGAAAATCTTCGTGTCGCATCCTTGCAAGACAATAAACTAATATATTAACAGATTTTTCTTTTTTTGAGCTATTCAGCCCAAAGACAGACAGACTCACATAGACACACACACAGACATTTTTCTAAAAATTGTTGTTTTGGATTCAGGTAATCCCAAAACATGTACTTACGGTGAAATCTCGGTGTAGAATTTTTGGGTGTAATACAATACTTCCTGTATACACTATGTACATAGTACGTGTAGAGAAAGTAATAATATGATGATATGACAAGAAATAGATAACTGTTAGCAGTGGCAAACTGTGGTTTCGAATCTGGCGCATCAAACTTCGGACAGCCTGAAAATTCCCCTTTTACCCTAGGTTCCACATGGCCACCGTGGAGCAATTATTAGTGAGATAGTTTAATATGGTAGGGTAGTTTAATTAGAAGTTGGAAATTAAAAGTTCAAACGTATCACCTCTCAGATTAAATGAAATCGATGAAAGTTTCTTGTCGCAGATGAGAAAGGTACCAAACATATTTGGAGGGTTGACTTCAATAGCTTAATGATAGGCCTCCGTCGCGGTGACCTTGTGTGTCCGTATTACTAAAAGTTTGAAATATGATTCTACTTTGCAAGATAATATTATGTTCCGGCATTCTATCCGATTGTCTTGGAGAGGAAGATATATGGAAAAGAAACTCACCTTAGTCGTGGTATGTGTGGAAGTTCCTTGTCGGTGTTGTCCAGCCAGCGAATGTCCGGTGGAGGGCTACCATGCGCCGAACAGCTGAGCATAGCACCTGTTGAGTTGGAGAACTCCAGCCATGGGGGTGGTTCCTGGAGAAACACTGGTCCTTGGACATGTGGTGGCATGCTCCACGTTCCTAGCAAAAAGAGAGGTTTTCGGTCAGATCTGATGGCATGTAACACGCTTGCTCAACAATAGGCTAGTACAATAAAGGGCAAAAGGTAGAGACTTGCTAAAGAGTCTGGGAGGCGATTGTGAAATGTAAGAATAATAAAACACCAGAAATGAAACACGTAGCCTCAAGAAGAGTTTTATTTGAATTCTTGTAATACAATGTTAATTCCTTGAGTAAACTATACGACAAATAATCTACCCAAATACATAACAAACCCCCCTTAACAAAAAAAATCAACATGGTACTAATATTCATATGTAATGCCACAAAGCATTATATAATATAGAGTGGGGGAATGAATAAGTGCAAATATTTGTATCAGCGTACGAGGACAATGTGATGATCCAGTATTTGCAGGTTTACTTCGCTATGTTCTAAGGTTATGTTCATATCCCCATCTCAGTGATTGTTTATATACCAAGGTACACAGTCGACTTTCCTCTGCCCTCTGTCCTTTGCCCTGCCTTTTTATAGGTGGTATGATGCGAGGGAAGAATATCGGCTCTGTAATATACGTTTTTGTTTTTATACATTATCTGATTAGGACTCACAATGCATTCAAGGTTCAATACTTTAAAAAAAAATTGGTTTTATTGTACAAATACATAATTCAATCCAGCATTTGCTCTTCCGTTTTTTAAACTATAGAATCCCTTCCTTACAAAGGTTACAAATTAAAATTCAGAGAGCTTAAGCTACATATCTTTAGATAAGCTACAGTTAACGTTCGTCTTTTGGAATGATGACGTTTAGAAATTGCTCATGATACACTCCGGATTCATTTGCCATACTAGGAGAGTGTTACAGCAGATTTTGTCTTATCAACGGAAATAAATCCTTTTAGCTATTCATGGTTGAATAGCTTCTTTTACCGTTCACATCATCCTTTTGGACATAAAACTCCAATATAGGACACATGAGAGTAATTTTGATCCCATAAAGCTCGGTCTATAAACCGATAACCCCGACGTTGCTTGGCGATAAGATGCTTGGTTTATAATCTGCTGACGTTTTGGGACTTAAGTTTAGAAATCAAGAGGACAAATTCGTATAAAAAGTCCGCTACCTTTCTCTGCAAGATATTTCTGATGTGTACCATTCACACGACTTTCTCTATAACTTTGCAACAAGTTACCTTTAAAAAGCTTATACATCTATTTACTACACGTTATTCAGACAAAAATAGCAGAAATAATTTTATTACTTGGTTCTTTGTTGCTATGTTTGCTTTGTTCCTTGCTGGTTGCTATATCACTAAAGTTCCTTTATTTGTATGGAGGCAGTTGACAAATTCCTGTATGAGAAAAGTATAAGTTTTCAAAGCAGAAACCAAAAACAAGGAATAACTCAAAAACGCTCTGACTCCACGAAAAAATTGTATGGAAAATAAATTGTGTGTTTTAAGGTGCTGAACACTTTTTGTGTAGTAAGTTTTTGTCCAACTCTTACGGTTTAACAGTTATTCAAAATTCCGTAAAATTCAGCCAGAATAAAGTAGTCTTCAGAAGCTATTCCCAGAAAATTCAAGATATACATTTTATTTGTCAGGTAAATATCTTTAATATACACAATCTTAATCAAAATCGTTAGAGCCATTTTTAAGAAAATCACCATTTTCGAAAATAGTTCTCTGTAAAGGGTAGTTTGGGGTGGGGGCATTTTTTTTCAAAATCTTCGTGTCGCATCCCTGGAAGATACTAAACTTAAATACCAAGTTTGGTATTTTACCGACTTCTCGTTTTTGAGCTATCGTGTTCTCAGACACACTGACACACGGACACACACACACACACACGGACCTTTGTGTGAAAATGTTTTTTTTTTATACAGGGGACCCTAAAACACATATTTCCGTTGAAATCTCGGTATCGAATTCTTGGGTGGAGTGCAATACCTTCTCTATACACTATGTACATAGTGCGTATAGAGAAAGTAAAAATATAGGTATATATATTTTTAGGGGGGGAATCATTTATGAAATATGCCAAACTATACACAATAATTGGACAGTAGGCACAGATGAGACTTCTGTTAAAGATTATTATTATCGTTATTATTATTACTAATATCATCATTACTAGATTATTACGTCATTTCGTATTTTTTTACCTAATTATAGCAAAGTTTTCTCCTTGCTTGATTTTCTTGCAAAACAAAACGGTGTTTTATATATCCGTTTTGTCAGCATTTTCATTACAAATAGAAATCTAATAACTTAGTTATTCTAAAAGCTTTAATGTTTTAACGCCGTCATATTTCACTTGGTCATTACATATTTGCGCGCTATATAATTGACAAATCTTTTCAAAACACTTTTCAAATGCTAAACCCATTCTTTTTTGGAGCGAGAGGGAGGGGGAGAGAGAGAGAGCAAATACATTTGTAAGCAGCTATTGTAGCTTCAGGTGATTTAAATGGTAGAGCTCAAATTTTTCTTTTGTTTTAGGGGAATGTAAAATATTCACGTGGAAAGCAAGGAAAATGATACAAATATTTGACTCCTAACTCTTATCTAATGTAGTGAGGTCAGAGGCGTAATCTAGTACAACAAAATTATACGTAGTTCAATATTAGGACACATTGTTCTCGGTTCATTCAAGACTTGAGAGTGAGTGTTCCATCTGACAGCGAGAGTCCTTTGTCTCTCAAGTGACAATGTAACACTAGCTGCTAAAACGAACAGATTATCCTCTTTTCAACATTTCTTAATCGCCCCACTTTTGTTGAGGAATCCAATCCTAGACAGATGACAGCCTCTTCATTTATAGATCTTACTGGTATGCTTTCGTCACCTGTTGGACCTTCCCATATAAGAGTTTCCATAATTTCCTTGCGCTATTGCACACATTCTCTTCGTTTATTAGGTGGTGAGGATCCAACTACTGCAGTGTTTCTTGAAATTTTTACTTTACCTACACGTACTGTGTACATAGTGTATAGAGAAGGTATTGTAATGCATCCAAAAATTCAATACCAGGATTTCACTGGAAATACATGTTTTGGGAAACCTTGAATCCAAAAAAAAAAGCATTTTTAGAAGAATGTCCCTGTGTGTCTGTGTGTGTGTCTGTGGGCAGCATAGCTCAAAAATGAAAAGACCGTTAAACACCAAACTTGTTATTTAAGGACGCGGCATGAAGATTTTCAAAAAAAAATCCCCCCTACCCGAAGCTACCCTTTACATGGAAAAACATTCGAAAATTTTAATTTTCTCAAAAATGGCTCTAACGATTTTGATTAAAATCTCTTGTATTCAACATACTTACATGCCAAATAAAATATATATCTTGAATTTTCTGGGATTAGCCTCTAAAGACCTCTTTATTCTGGATGTTTTTTATTAAATTTTGCATAACTGGTAAACCATAAGAGATAGACAAAAACCGAGCACGATAAAATACACAATTTATGTTATATAGGTACATTTATTTTCGTGGAGTCTTTTAGCTATTCCTTGTTTTTGGTTTCATCTTTGAAAAGCATAATTTTCTCATACAATAATTTATCAACTCCTGTCTGTACAAACAAAGGAACTTTAGTCACATAGCAACCAGCTTTTGACTCGCTTTAACCTATGGTACTCCCTTATTTCCCTTCTACGCACAAGAAAGCAAGTAATAAGGCTGTTTCTGCTAATTTTTCTCGATTAGCATGAAGTAAATAGAAGCATAACGTTTTTAACAATACTTTGTTGCATAGATGTAGAGAAAGTTATGCGAATGGAACACATCAGATTTTTCTTTAAGCACTGTCATAAATGCAGCCGGTCCAATAATTAAGGGCTTCCCGAATCTGACTTTTGCAACAATGATATTCCCCAAACGTGTGCTCTGTTTTTATCACCTTTACACTCGTTGCTATAATCGGCTGTCCTCGCGATGTTCATCTTTGAAATAATCTCTTCCTCTGTTATACCTGCTGACCTCTGATAAATCGTGGATTGATAAGGGCATAGGGCAGTCTTTCAAGCAGCGTAAGTCATAGAAAATCATTGCACATTGCTCTCGCTTGAGATCTATCCCAGCGTGTGGCGCACACAGTGTTGACACTGACTCAAATTTGCACACGTTATTATCTGAACTTCAAGTTGAAACTAAGAGTTACCAACTGTTGTTTATCATAACTCATTGCTGTCCTTCTCAAAGCTATAAATGGCCCTTAGGTATTACATTTTTACTTTCTCTACACGTTTTAAATTCATAGTGTAAAGAGAAGGTATTGTAATACACCCAAAAATTCGATACCAAGAAATAACCGAAAATACATGTTTTGGGTCCCCCTGAATCAAAAAAACCGCATTTTTGGAAAAAGGTCCGTGTGTGTGCGTGTGTGTGTACATGTATGTTTGTGTCTGTGGACAGCATAGTTCAAAAACGAAAGAGTGTTAAATACCAAACGAAGATTTTCAAGAAAATCCTCCATTCAGAACTACCCTTTACATTAAAAATTTTTCAAAAATTTTGATTTTTTCAAAAATGCCTCTAACGATTTTGATGAAAATATCTTATTTTTAAGATATTTACATGCCAAATAAAATGTATACCTTGAATTTTCTAGGAATAGCCTCTAAATACCTCTTTATTCTGGATGATTTTATTGAATTTTGCATAACTGGTAAACCGTAATAGATAGACAAAAAATTACTACATAAAAATGTAGATCACGATAAAACACACAATTTATGTCATATACAGTTTTTCGTGGAGTTGATCGTTTTTTGAGATATTCTTTGTTATTGGTTTCAGCTTTAAAAAACTTCTCCTACAGGACTTTTTAGCTCCTGTCCATACAAACAAAGGAACTTCAATCACATAGCAACCAGTTGCTGATTATCACTTTAACCTATGGTGCTCCCTTATTTCCCTTCTACTTACATGGAAGCAAGTAATAAGACTATTTCTGTTGACTTTTTTCTCAATTAGCATGAAGTAAATATAAGCACAGGCTTTTTAACAATAATTTGTTACAGAGATGTAGAGAAGGTCATGTGAATGGAGCACATCAGATTTTTTTTTTGCAATTAAGGCGGAATATATATCTTGCGATTTTGTTTGCCAAACAATCAATGTGCTCAATATAAGGTCATAGGATGCACGGAAAGCAGAATTTTTTTGGTAGCGATTATTTCAGATAAGCTGTATTCACGTAAAACTGTTAATAGATCATGGGATAGTCTTTAACTTGGAAGAGTTTGATTTTGAATGAAAAACAATCTGATGCGTTCCATTCCCATAACTTTCTCTACATCTCTGCAACGAAGCTTATGTTTCTGTTTACTTCATGCTAATTGAGAAAATTAGTAAAAATAGTCCTTTTACTTGCTCCCTTGTAAGTAGAAATGAAAATAAGGGAGCACTATAGGTTAAAGCGATAGTCAAAAAGTGGTTGCTAGGTGACTGAAGTTCCTTTGTTTGAATGGATAGGAGTTACAAATTCCTGAAACATCTCAAAAAACTACCAACTTCACAAAAAAATGTATGAGACATAAATTGTGTGTTTTATCGTGATCTACATTTTTTGTGTAGTATATTTTTGTCTATCTCTTACGGTTTACCAATTATGCAAAATTCAATAAAGATCATCGAGAATAAACATGTGTTCCCAGAAAATTGAAGATATACATTTTATTTGTCACATAAATATCTTAAATATAAGAGATTTTAATCAAAATCGTTAGAGCCATTTTTGAGAAAAGTTTTGGAAAATGCTCCATATAAAGGGTAGCTGGGGAAGATTTTCTTGAAAATCTTTGTGTCGCATCCTTGGAAGATACCAAACTTAAATATCAAGTTTGGTGTTTAACGATCATTTATTTTTTGAACTATGCTGCCCACAGACACACACACACACACACACACACACACACACACACACACACAGGCACACATACAGACATTTTTCAAAAATGTTTGTTTTTCTGGAATACGGGGGTCTCAAAACATATATTTCCGGTGAAATATCGGTATCGAATTTCTGAGTGCAATACAATACCTTCTCTGCATACTCTGTACATAGTACGTATAGAGAAAGTAATATGTTTTTAGGAATGAACAACTAAGTAATGAACATGTAAGGGCTGGCGAATAAAACATACGTAATATGAGGCTATTTCTAGACGTTCTACTTCACAAACATAACCACAATGTCGTTGATATTGCAATAAATGACTTAATAACATTTTCTGAGAATGGAGACCATATACCCTAATCTCTGCATTTTATGCCTGCATTTAATCCTACTGGATGATCTACTAAGACAAATAAAACTACTTGGCGCCATAAAAGCCGAACTTCATGAACAGAAACAAGGGTGATGTTGCGACCTGCTGGCGAGGAATAAATGAACCTTATTTTTTAATAAGCCAGCTGTTAATGTCTAAAGGTACACACTCCATTTTGCGGGAAAATTAACTGACTGCAGGGTAACCTGTTTTCTTTTTTCCAGCAGGATTCTAAACTGAACAAATATTAACTCTCGTGTTTCAATGGAAGGATTAACGGAACCCTGGCGTTGCTTGCTGGTTTTAGTTTTAGAAGGTTTTAAAATAAGTGCATTAACATTTTAAAAACTCTGATGTGTTCCATTTGCAAGAATTTATTGTTAACAAGCGTATTCTACTATTTGCTTCATACTAATTGAGAAAAAATAGCAGAAATAGTTTTGTTACTTGTTTCCATTTAAGTAGAAGAGAAATAAGGAAGTACCAAAGTCTTCTTATAAACTCTTCTCTGCAGAAACTTCTTATGATTTCTAGTTTTAAAGGAAATCCAAAATCCAAATATTATATATTAATTTTAATGTCACATTGTTAAGGACATTTTTAGTACCGTTTGAACTTGAGATACAGCATTATTTCTTATTGCTATATTCAACCATTTATATGCGTTTTTGTTTACGTTTGCATTTGTTAAGCTTTATCGCTGAGGCAACCTTTGAATAAAGGAATCTATGAAAAGAATAAAATAATAATAATAGTAATAGTAATAATAATTAATAATAAATAATAACAACATTAATAATTAATAATAATAATAGAAGTAATAATAGTAATAATAATAATAATAGTATAAATAGTAGTAGTAATAGCAGCAGCAACAAAAATAACAATAATAAAAATAACAACAATAATAATAGTGTTAAGTTAAAGATCGCCCGTCGTGTGATGGTTACCATGCTAGGCTCTAATACTCAAGGTTTCGAATTCTAACTCAGGAGAAGGTGATGAAAGAAACTAAACGTGTTGGTCTCTTGAATGTTTATTTGCATGTAAAAGAATCACAAACCTTGGGAGAAAAGGTCACATGTTTTACGTCCTCAAGTTGTGATTTCGTCCTATACAGTCAATTTGCATTCTTTCCGTAGGTGTGGAAGGGTGCTGCTTGATGCAGGAAACGGTGTTTCCGCCTATGATGGAAAAGAATGTGAATAGACTATAGGACCATCTATAAGTGTGTGTTTGACCCCTCGTCATATGCATATAGTGGCGAACTTGCGGATTAAAAATTCCTTGATCAAGAAACCACCGTAATGGTGTCTCAATATAGATTAACATAGCGTGATTGAACTTGTATCGGATTAAAGTTAAAAATCTGAATCTTTATATTTTGCCTTTTATACAACTTGTCAAAATTATAATTAAATACAATTAACATTTTAGAGCTTTTAATTTTCACAGAAACCTCTCCTTAACATATTCTCTGCCGTATCTTGTTAAACCTATGCGTTTCTCATGGTGATTTATAATTCACAAGATTATGAACGCACTAAAGAGGCATGCAATAATGAAAATAATAAATATTCCTAATTGTCTTGTAACCTCAAATTTTCGTTCCCCATTCCAGCTTTTTACGACCGTGAGCATACAAACGTCAAGTCAAAGTAATTTTTAAAGTGCTGTATAATTGAAGATGTTAAATTGCCCATATGATAAATTAAGTAGATTCTTCTTTGTTCAAACACGTCTGTTACTTAGGCATTTCTGCACAGTTGCAGCCTTAAAGCTGGCAAGACTTCAGTGTAAAAGATTTTGTTCAAATCACTGACGTAAAGGAAAGGAGACAAGAGCCGATAATCTCGTCACCGCTTGCTGGAAGGGGTGGAAACAGCTTGGCTTGCTTGTTTCACCCCTAGGAAGCGGATCGCTCACCCCCTCTGGCCTCTTGAGCTACTCAAGCTGACTGGCTGAGAATTTATCAGCCCCATTCTCTCGGCTTCACCTAAAGGGAACGCTCAACTCCCATCAGCTGTTCTTAAAAAGGATGCTCCAAGACACAAAGACCGAATTCTGAAAGTGAAGGCCCATCTGTTGCTCTCAGGTTTTAGGATCTTAAATTTAAGTATTTGTAGTTTTTTGTTGAGAAATTTTTATGCAGGTTTAATTGAAGATTATAAATATAGGGCTTATGAATGTAGTGAGCTTTTTACTTTCTCTAGCACGTATGTACGTTCAATGTCTGTACTATATTCCGTACAAAATTCGGAAATATATGTATTTAGGTCACCTGAGTCCAAAAAATTAGAAAAAGGTACGTGTCTGTGATATTGTGAGCAGCATAGCTAAAAACAAAAACAAAAATAACGTTAATTTTAATTGTTTACTCACAGAAACTGTGTGTAGGACAGGAGTTCGATAGGTAGAGTCAGACTAAAAACATTCAATGCCATAGCCGTGATTTGAATCACGAATTTCCCGGTCTCTAGCCGGTTGCTCTACCACTGAGCTACCATGGCAACAAACCGACGTAGCATTGCATTTCTCAACTGACTCGCATGTTTTCTGGTAAACCATACAAGGTGATCTCAAATTTGTTTTTGAGATGACAATCTCAATGGCGACTTACAATATTGTGAGTACTTTAAGTTCCAGGATTCAAAGTATAGCCAACTATTATAGACAATTTTCTGACTCGCATGTTTCCCGGAAAACCATACAAAGGTGATCTCAAATTCAATGCCCGGCTATATCTTTTCAGTCTGACTCTACCTATGTAAAAATAACGTGAAATACCAAACTTGGTATTTATGTTTAGTAGCCTCCAAGGATGTGACACGAAAATGTTCAAGAAAATCCCCCACAACAAACTACCTACCCTTTACATGGAACATTTTCTGAACATTTAGTTTTCCCCAAAAATGGCTCTAAGGATTTGACTAAAATACAACTATATATTAAACATATTAGCAACATAAATAAAATATATATTTCGACTTTTCTGGGAATAGTCTCTGAACCTCTGTATTATGTAAGAGTTCTGCAGAATTTTACATAACGATTAAACCTTAAGAGACAGACAGAAGCTTACTGCACAAGAGGTGTAGATCTCGTTAAAACACATAATTTATGAAATATACGTTTTTCTTATAGATTTGACCGTTTTCGAGATGTTATTTCTTTTTGGTTTCAATGTTAATCCACCTAACTTTTCTCAAACTGGACCATGCTAAGCAAACTGAACCTAATTGTTTCACATAGCGATGAGGTTTTAAATAATTTCACTATCGGTTTAGCCTAATGTATTTATTATTTCTCTTCTACTTACAAGGGAGCAAGTAATAAGATAATTTATGCTAATGTTTATCTCGATTAGCATAATGCAGATAAAATAATAATCTTTTGTAAGAATAGCAAGTATATGGATGGCTAGGGAATGTTATGTGAGTGGCGCACATAATCTTTTTACTTTCTCTATAGGCACTATGTACATAATATATGGAGAATGTATTGCACTCCACCAAAAAATTCTATACCGAGATTTCACCGGAAATATATGTTTTAGGGTCCCCTTTATCTAAAAAAAGAATTTTCGGAAAAAGGTCCGTGTGTGTGTGTGTGTGTCCGTGTGTCCGTGTGTCCGTGTGTTCTTGAACACGATAACTCAAAAACGAAAAGTCGGTAAAATACCAAACTAGGTATTTAAGTTTAGTATCTTCCAGGGATGCGACACGAAGATCTTGAGAAAAATCCCCCCACCCCCAACTACCCTTTACATGGAACTTTTTTCGAAAATTTTGATTTTCTCAAAAATGGCTCTAACGATATTGATTAAAATTTCGTATATTAAAGATATTTACCTGACAAAAAAAATGTATATCTTGAATTTTCTGGGAATAGCCTTTGAAGAGTAGTTTATTCTGGATGAATTTTACTGGCTTTTGAATAACTGCTAAACCATAAGAGATGGACAAAACCTTACTAAACAAAAAATGTACAGCACATTAAAGCACACAATTTATGTTATTTACATTTTTTTCGTGGAGTTCGTCGTTTTTGAGACATTCCTTATTTTTGGTTTCTGCCTTGAAAAACGTATATTTTTCTCATACAGGAACTTGTCAGCTCCTATCCATATAAACAAAGGAACTTCATTGACATAGCAACCAGCTTTTGACTATCACTTTAACTTATAGTAGTCCCTTATTTGGCTTGTACTTACAGGGAAGCAAGTAGTAAGACTATTTCTGCTAATTTTTTCTGATTAGCATAAAGTAAATAGAAGTATAAGCTTTTTAAGAATATTTTGTTGTAGGGATATAGAGAAAGTCATGTGAATGGTACACATCAGATTTTTTAGGTTATTATATTAAATAATTCTATAATTATACAATGATACCGTCAGAAAGCTGCAATGCATACACGTGAGTTGTTATCGATCCCTGATAAATACTATTTTAATATTTTGCAGTATGCACATGTTTTCTTTTTAAAACGTCTGATGAGTTACATTCAGATAAGTTCCTGCATCTATTCCACAACAAATTATTCTTGCAAAAGCTTATTTTCTATATACTTCATCTAACCGAGATAAATATTAGCAGAAATAATCTGATTACATAGTTCCTTATAAGTACAAGGAAATAAGGAAATACACTAAGCTAAAACGATAGTCAAATCTTTCAAAAGCTGAACAGGCTATGTGATGGTATTGAAATTTCGTTCTCTTTAATTGACCAGCAGAAAGAAAAAAGCATAACGACATCCCATTTGAGAAAAGTATATACTATGGAAAATTTAAGTCAACAACAATGCCTAAATGTATTTGGCGTAAGTTGTGTTTTTAGATATCTAAAATTTATGTGTAGTAACATCATTATTTACCAGTTATGCAAAAGTAATTCAGAATGAAGAGGACTTTTAAAGGTATTCTCAGACAATTCAAAATTTACAATTAATTTTTCATGAAAGTATCTTAAATATATGACATATTAATGAAAAACAATGCAATTCAAATAATAAAGATTTTAAATCATTTGTTTCAAATAAATAACAATTTTCTGCATACTTAAATAAAATGCCTTACATTTGAAGATCCATATATACCGGCAAGTCAAATTCAGAGTGAGGAAAAAACAAATCCCTATTCTGGCAATAAATCATCATGTATAATAATATCAATAACTGAACTAGCTGGAATTATATCAGCTAATCCTCCTACTGGGTTAGAGATGTTTTTTTTCTTTTTTTTTTTTTGATAATGGGTAGTTTGTGGCGGGAAGAATTTTGTGAAAATCTTCGTGAGGTGTTCTTGTAACTAAAAATTACGAAGTTTGGTATTTAACAGAGTTTTAGTTTTTGAGTTCACGCTGTTCACACACACACACATACACACACACAAACATGTATATTCGGTGACATCTATTATCGAACTTTTGGATGTAATGCAATGCTTTCTCTACCTACTATGTACATTTTACGTGTTAGAGAAAGTAAGCAGTTGATCTGCTTTATACAGGGCATATTTCACTAATGCAATAAATTTAGATCACTATTTACATTTCAATACATTGCATAATGATATTTTCGTGCCACGAGTTGGATAAGTGAATTAAGAAATAACTTAGAAAATAAAGGGTTGGGGGATGTTTGTAGGAAAAGAGAAGCAAACAACAAGTGTTCTGGAAGGTTGTGAGAAGAAGTTATCAAAAACACAAAAGTTGTTTAGTTATAACTGAGAAGTAGAGGCCAGTAGTTTATGTTACAATGAAAAACCTTTTGGAAAGTGAGAAATACGTAGACAATACCAATAAGCAGAAAGAGGTGAATAGGATGGATAGGAGCAAGCGTATGGAGTCTAAAAGGGCAGCAAAATGACTATCCGCAAGGTGAATGTTTGAATGCAGAAAAAAAAAAAAAAAAAAAAAAAGATTTGGTGAGAAAAAAAGAGAGAAATTGGGTTCACTAATATAAATCAAATTTTAGACAAGCATTGTAAGAATACTGACAAATATTTGGAGAAAGTAAAAAACAAATTGAAATGGAAGAAAGAAAAGGAACAACACTTTTAAAAATGAAATATTATTGCAATATTCAATTGATAATTGAGAGGATTACCCTTCTGAAAAGGGATCAGGACCAAATGTAGACAGTCTTACAAATGTAGTACTTAGTACTCCAATAAGTTGTTATCATTGATTTTATCGTATTTTCTTAATCGGTCAATTTTTTGCCACGGATCTTTGAAGTTCATTTCAACAGACTCACTACAGACGAATGTGCTCTCTGCAGTGCATCTACTGTGAGGCGTCCTGAAGTTTAACTCTTTACTCGGAACTAACTGATTTTTAGAGGCGGAGAAATAGAGAGCCCAGCCCATAGCTCGGTCGGTAGAAAACCTGCCGCCTGTGCGATTGGTCTCCGGCTGGGTGTTTTTTCTGGTCAAGATTATTTCCTATCCATCCAGAGACTGTAAGTGTGAATGTGTGTAATCTTGTGCATAAAAACCCAAAATAAACATAATATACAATTATAACTATACACGAGTTAACATCATTTGCGATAGGTAAATAATGTTCCAACGGGAAAAAAGGCCGCTGATATATTGCAGTTAAAGACGAAGTATAAATGGAACAACAAGAAAAGCTTAAATAGAAAGAAGAAGTATAGAATATAATTTGATTATGATGGTATCAGTTTTATTTTTGGATGAAAATAATTCTAAACAAACAACAAGAAAATTTAATTTACACTTTCTGATTATAAATTTAAAATTAAAACTTAATGTTATGGAATGTAATTAGGTTTTCACACCAAATCGAAAATGCCTTACTTAATGTATTCCGATTATTACTTTCCAGTCTTTTTGCTCTTGAAACATTGTGATTTGTCACAGTTTTCTGTTACTTCACTAAGGTGAACTAGTTCAATTTTATTTGTCGCGTTGAATAGTAGTCTCTTCTTGCAATAGTTAACTTGCTGTGGAGTCCAATACAAAACCTTCTTAATCTCTCGCAGTAGCAGCGTTCTCAATTACGTCTTAATTCTCGTCGCAACTTCCTGGTGAACCTACTGGATTATCAACACTTTGCTGCATCAGTAATGCATTCATAATCAAATTCAATTTTAAACATGCTCGGCTAATGTGCGCTGGAATTTACCAATAATTCTAGAATGTTCGAAGGTGGGGAGAAGGAACTTCCAGAGTAATTGCGTTAACTTTCGGTAGCGCTTATAGTGTTTACCATGTCAACTACTCTCTTCTCACAAGATCAGTTAACAGTCGTTAGATTACTCGGCTCACAACTGTAAAACTATGAATACAGGAATACACATATATGTTACTGCAACACAAAACAGTCATAGAGCATTTGAATACATAATATGAAATAAAACTTTCTTACAAAGTGAAGAAGTACTGCATAATGTCGCCACCATTCTCTGTTAACAGCCCATAAAATTAGACCACAAAATACTTTTTACTTTTAGTTTTATCTAATAGTTAACACATCGACGTGATTCAAGATGCGCTTTACACCGCTTACTAGTACGACATAGTATAGTATAGTATAACTATATCCGTCCTGCTCGTAACGCCATCGCATCCAGAGTGTAAAATACGGTTTGTAAATATGTCTATTAATAGGGACTACATATCGGGTACGCAGTTTTATATGTTATCAAACGAACATCATTATCGATTGTATCACCACATACATAAGACTAGATGACCTATTGTTCTCAGTACTTGGGTTCGAATGATAAATAGGTGACTTGAATTTATCGTAATTAGTGCTGGGTAAGATAGTATGGAAATGAAAATGGTGCTTAATTTTGCTCAGAGGCCTCTCTTTCAGGCTTGAGGTTCTTTTACGGTTTTACTGCCCTTCCGAAGGAAGCCATGCCCGAAAAAATCCATCGAGCTCCACCGGGTTTGAACCCACCACCTTGGGTGTATGAGGTTAGCGTGGTAACCATTACACCACGGAGGGCGACTAGATAGTGTGGAAGTGTAAGTTTTGAAGAAACAATGTTTCACTTATTGTTAAAGATATGATGCGTGCTAACTTTAAAGCAATTCAGAATAAGTAAGAAATTGATGTCGTATATTATAGTATATGTGTTGCATAAAGACATAACTTTTTAGAAACTTCACATACTTTAACTGCATAACACTTATCTTCAATACTTCACTCATCGTTTAGAAATTGAATCCAACCGGTCCCCCTCTGAGCGAGGAAGGGAAAACACGTTTCCTCCTAAAAGAAGCTGGCGACCTTGGGCTTGTTTACACCAAGTCACCATCGACGATACTGTGTAACACCGTACAGTCTCTCGGAAAGACGCTTTCAAGCAGATGCTTACTATTTCGATTGTACAATAACTTATTTGTTTCCATACATACAACAAATATATTGCTCTTTCAATTTACGAAAAAAATATGTTGGTTTTAGCGTTATATAAATTATCTTTCAAACTTTCTCCTGTAATCTTAATTTGATATTGCACATTTTTGAATGTATACATAACAAATAATTAGGAAACATTTTAAAAGCTAAATATTTATATAAATGGTCATTTGCAGAATACACAAATTTCTATGTGCTTGACATAATATTTTAAATGACTTAATAAACACAAATTAAAATATTATTTATATAAATGGCGTATGCATATTGAAATACCTATAAGAGGGAAAAACTACGGCATTTTATTCAGGCTAGACTTCTGAAACGCATTTTTAGGCAGTTTTTTCTTAAACATCTTAGCTTATTAGAAATAATAAACGCATTAAGATATGCATCATTCATCAAACCCTTCTATTTTTTGGTACAACTGTCTTTTTCAGTGTAGTCATTTTATGGCACTTTTGGTCCAATCTTAAAAATGTTACAATGGGTGATTTGTTTATTACTTCGTCAGGCATATATACATAGTAAAAAGATAAAGCATCTGATTCTATCCAAAAGTTGAATCTCTAGATTTCACAGTTTGGATATCCTGTGAATAAAATTATTTCACTCAAATAACAAAACTAAAAATTAAATTACGTATATATATATATATGTGTGTATGTGTACATATATGTGTAATTTATAACATGGTGGTCATTCGTAAAGCATAGCATATAAAGACTTGAAAAAAAAAAACAAAAAACATACAAAAAAATCAGATATGTTCCATTCACATGAGTTTCTCTATATCTCTGCCACAAAATATTGCTAAAAGCTTGTGCTTCTATTTACTTCATGCTAATCGAGAAAAAATTAACAGAAATAGTCTTACAACTTGCTTCCTTGTAGAAGCGAAATAAGGGAGTACCATAGATTAAAGTGATAGTCAAAAGCTGGTTACTATGTGACTCTTATGGTTTATCAGTTATGCAAAATTCCGTAAAATTCATCCAGAATCTTCAGAGGCTATTCCCAAAAAGCTCAAAGTATACATTTTATTTGTCAGGTAAATATCTTTAATACACGATATTTTAATGAAAATCGTTAAGAGTAATTTTTTAAAAATAAAAAAATTCGAAAAAAGTTTCATGTAAAGGGTAGTTTGGGGTGGGTGATTTGTATCAAAATCTCCTTTTCGCATCATTGGAAGATACTAAACTTAAATACCAAGTTTGGTATTTTACCGACTTTTCGTTTTTGATTTATCGTGTTCACGGACATACGGACACACACAAACGGACCTTTTTCTTAAAATGCTTTTTTTTTTCTTTTTATTTTGATACAGAGGACCTTAAAACATATATTTCCGGTGAAATCTCAGTATCTAATTTTTGGCTTGAGTGCAATACTTTTCTATACATTATGTACATAGTACGTATAGAGAAGGTAAAAAACCTTTGTCGCAAACCAACTTTTACACTCTTATATTTTAGTTTTTAATGTTTTAAAAAATAAATATGGTGTAACAGTTTGACTTGAAATAACATTATGACGCTGTGGCTATGGTCCAGGTTTCGGGAGGTAGAAGTGTGGCAGTTGGACAGATAAAGAGAGATAAGTAGCGCTTTCTCCGTAAACACCAGAAGAGCTATTGTGCTTCCATTCTCCCCACCTCCAGATCACTCCAGAATGGTTAGACCACTCGCCTCTCACTTAAACGGCTGGGTTCAATCCCATGCGACCGCATGTGAGATTTGTGGTGGACAAAGCGGCGCATTCCACCAGTGCTCCATCTTCATTTCATATATCACCAGTGTCATTGCCTGCGATGCCGCAAGTAGTAAAAACGGACGTTAAACACTACAAAAAAGTCCAGAATGTTCTGCAGATATATTTAGCGGCGACCCTGAAGACGAGGAAGATGCACTTCTTCGAAACGTTGGTGTCAAGCCAAGTTTTTACCTGGCTAGAAGCCCGAGAAGATTTTTAATTAATACGTCGCCAGGAAAGCTTCAGTTCTTATTTTACATTCAGCGAGTTGTTGAGTGCGTTTTTGATATATCAAGTGCAGTTTGTGACGATAAGTGTAACATGCAGCAAGTGCTACTTCCGCGAGAGATTAGAAGCGTCTTGTGTTCGACTCCCTAGCGAATGAGGTGCACTTAAGAAGAAGTTACTTTGTACGTATTTCATTACACCACTGGCCGTGAAGAAAGTGGACTGACAGGGTATAATGAACTGCATCACATCGATGAACTGACAGTTTGAACTAAGTGAATCCACAGTGGAAGTTGAACTAGATCATAACAATGGCATCACAGTTAGAACTTAGTGAAGTGAAAGTGATTGGTCAAAAAATGACTATTCATCTGAATAGCCCTCCTTATTGAATTAACTTTATAAGAGATAAACGATAAGAGAGAGAGAGACAAAATATTTCTATGCAAGAACTGCACAATACTGAAAAACACGGTAACTATCTGTATAAAATTACCCGATTTCAACTATTCGGAGTTAATATCGTTTAAGGTTTCTCGGGTTAAACTGTTCATGCAGTATCCATAATGTATATTTTCAATTCTGCTTCCCCCGCCCTTCTAGGGTCCATCAAATCTGGAATATGCTATCAAATGGTTAACGTTTTTATATATGCAACGAAATCCATGTTGCTTAATTTAAGATTATTTTAGTTAAGATTGAGTTCTGGAATTTGCATATAGGAATTTATATTTGTATTAATGCTACAGAACCTAAATAATGTTTGAGGTTTAATCGCTTAAGTTAAATTGTGAGTTTGGCGCACCAGTTTTACATTTTTCTTTAGCTCTTCTGCTTCTTTGAATTCAATGTGGTGCATAGATTTTTTATTGGATGACAAACAATGCTTTTTGGAGAATAATTCTGATTTGTTGACCAAATAGCTGTCGTTAGTAGTAAGGCATATCTTTGCGCTAAATTACGCATTGGGAGAGAAAAAACGTTGCTTTTCCAAATTTCAGTAACATAAACATAAATGAGAGGAATGTTCTTTCACTGCTTTAAACATTTCAGCTCTAAGAACACTTATTAGAGGATCCAAAACCATAGAGGATCCATTTACTAGCTCTTGAATTGATATGTATACCTATATATTCCATTTTACCACAAAATAAACGTGGCAAACATTACATAGTTTAAAATAAGAATTATAGCTTTCCTGGCGACGTGTTAATTCAAGATCTTCTCGGGCTTCTAGCCAGGTAAAAACTTGGCTTGACACCAACGTTTCGAAGAAGTGCATCAGTTCACCCTGAAGACGAGGAAGATGCACTTCTTCGAAACGTTGGTGTCAAGCCAAGTTTTTGCCTGGCTAGAAGCCCGAGAAGATCTTGAATTATTACATAGTTTGTTTAATATTAAAATAAATTATAATTTCAGGCTTAATATTAGTAATCAACACATTTCGGGCGACCAAGCACTTTTTTCATAGATTTAGAGTATTTTTTGGTCAGAATCTTTTGGGACAGCATATGGAAGAGATGTAGGAGTCACATTACTGGCCTGGGCTATTGCAAACTGCCTCTCCATGTAACAGACTAGGAACGAGCAACCTATTCGTACCTTTTCCTATTCCACCGTTTTAAAAAGCTTTGCCCAAAATAACCAATGTCCTATATCAACATTCCTAAAGCTGAAACACATATTTGAAATGTGATAATAACTTAAATGTAACACGAGATGGGATACTCTATGCAAATATTTATATATTAGCATGATATATATTTATAAAATATCTTTTAATAAAATTGATTATTTCTAGGCAGGTTCGTAAAACCTTCTAAACATCAAAGTAGACAAAAATGTGGAAGAAGTTTCTATTTCATTAGAGAAAGGCGTTTATTTAAAAACGCATGCTACGCACAGTTTAATTTTTTTGTACTTTAAATTGTCCTTTGTTGCTTTTGCCCTTCAAATTGCTTTACTGTTTCATTCCGACGAATTTTACTGCCAGGATTTTTCCTGGTTTGCGTTCAACGGTCATTAGGATAATTAACTTTCTAGAGTCCGTTCAGAAGCTTATGCCTCTTGCAGCACGCTCGCCGAAGTGAAGTGTCGAAGTTTGTGGAGTCGATACTGTTCACAACTGCTGTTAATTGGAAACTCCGACCCTCGACCTAAGACGATGCTGTGGCTGTGTCGGTTGATTTTGCTCTCAGACGAAGACTTCTGGATCTAATTTATGTGAAAGGAGGAACTGTAACTTCGACTCTTGAAGTGTACGCAAAGACTGGCTCTGAATGAAATCAGATGAAGCAAGAAACTGCTCTGAGCAGGAGCTAAAATGTTAAACGACGTCAAATTTGGCCTACCTAACGTTAATATTCGCACACTTTTTCGTGAGCCCTGAACTCTTAATGATATGATCTGTCCGAGGCAAGGGGGCATGTGCTTAACAATTGAGCATCGTTGCTTGTGCTCCAGTGTTACTACGTGGCATTTAACTGTATCATGTTGGGTTATTTTGGTTTACTTAATGTTTAATCAATTCAAATGATAAATTTAATCTCAAAATGACTGAAGCATAAACAGGACTACAAAAACAATCCGCTTAAAGTATGGTTGAAATTGTTTTTAATGAAATAAAATAAATATGTGAAACATAAGCTCAAAATGAACATTTTGATTAACCGCTGGTTAACCTGGAAAAATCAAAGGCGGAAACAACATCCCCGGGCTTTTAATATAATTTAACATACGACTGCGTAAAACCCGTTCCCATCCAATGGCAACAGACCATCTAGAGCTCCAGAAATGTGCGAGTAGTAAGTAGTGAATTTTCTTGCCATTTGTCTATCCTAGAAAGGACATTTTAAAGGAATGCAATTCTGCAGGAAACTTTAGAAGAAAGGGCATTGACCCCTGATGTCAAATCACTGTAGTAATTTTCCTTCCGTTAACTTACCACAGTAAAATTAAATAGCATTTGATCTCGACCAATACAAGTTCTTCTTTATCAGAATTTCTGAAATCGGGAAGTGGAAGTTGAATAACTATCCGCGAAAAGAAACATCTGCGATTAACCGTACAATTAAATAAGTTTATCCAGTTCTAAGGATGAGTTCGTCTTCTGCAATTCAGGCTGTCTATTTCAGCTTCAAAACGTCTGGCTATTGTTTTCATGGTCTTCACATCGAACTACGTGTTTTTCCCCACAGACATATAGTACAACACTATTTTAGAACCTTTCAACATTCTATCAAAGTGCTGTCTTCATTCATTTTTATGGTTTATGCTTTTTTCTTCTAGAGTATTTATTTATAGGCCTTCTCTTATTTTTTTCTTTTGAAAATTTGTCTAAAAGGACACACATTCTTTTTCTGTCCTTAAGAATTTGTTTCAGCAGCCTGTAACTTGATTTTGTCAGCTGTTGTCGACTTCCATGTTTCAGACAGAACAAGTTCCTATATGTGAAAAGTTTAAGTGCTTTATAACTGAAACTAATAACATGGAATATCTCAAAGTGTGCAGCACCACGAAATATATATTGATTGAGAGTCTTAATAATATTTACATTTTTGTCTGTCTCTTACGGTTTACCAGCTATGCAAAATTCATCGAGCATAAAGAGATCTTCAGAGAATCTTCCCAGAAAATTGATCATGTAATTCTCCTTATTATAAGTATTTTAGTCTAAATTATTGAACTATTTTTGAGAAAATCAACTTTTCGAAAAATTTTCCATGTAAAGAGTAGTTTTGAGTGCGCGAATTTTCCTAAAAATCTTCGTGTGGCATCCTTGGAAGATGCGTAGTATAAACACTATGTTTGGTATTTTACCACTTTTCGTTTTTGAGCTCTCATATTCATAGTCACGCGGACACACAAAGACCTTTATTACATTTTTTTTTGGAGAGGATGCAGATATCAATAAATGTAAACAAATAAGAAGTTAAACAAATTATTCAATTCAATAATCTTCTTCCAAAAACAGCAAACATCATTACTCCTAACATTCCATAAAATATTATTCATTTTTCTTCTCTTAATTTATATATGTAGTGTAATTAAGTAAAAACGAACAGGGTCATTTTTTTGTAAAATAATAGTGTTGAGGCAAACGTTGTGCTATTGTTTGTCTGAAATTTGTTATATAGTTGCTAAGGCATACTCTAGATTGGAATGTTCCAACTCTATACCGGCGAGCACGTGTTCAACATTAGTTCTGAGGTCCCGGTGAGGGGGAGCGTATAAGCAATACGTCACCGGCCGACGACCATGGCACAAATACTTTACTTTGGCCACTTCATTCCAACACTTTATTAAGCTTCATTGGTGAAGTGTATGCATTATGTAAACTGGCCATTGCGAGTGGTGAGTAACGGAGTGCTCTTTGGTGCACATTCAAGCTAGAACAGTCTGCTATAGAAAATGATATTTTGACGTTTCATCACTAGCAGAAACTACCGAATTCTGTTGGTAAGGTTTTCTGCGAATAGCTTACACTTAGTCTAAACGACAGTTGGATAAGTTAAACACAATAGAAAGTGTATTTTTTTTTGTTAGCATACAAATACAGTGAATATGAATGTGAATTTTTCAAAGAAATTTAGAGCAATAAGCGATGATTATGATGTTTGGTATTTTTTATGAATGTAGTGCAGTATTGCGTTAATAATGATTACAGAGTCTATGTTTAGCGAATTATAGGATCATGAATTTTCAGAATGTAAAACAAGTTATTTAATAATTTGTTAAGTTTCTGGATTAATGTTAATTATTATTATTATAAGAAGCATTGTTGAAAGCGATAATTTTATGACATTTCACTTTTTTTTTTGAGACGGCCTGAGCCTCAAACCATTTCGATATCATCAGAGTTAGATATCTGGGAGAAAGTCTTCATTCATGGTAACAACAGCAGTGTTGTCAACTACTGCCAGCAGATGTCACCATACAATTTATTTAATCTGAAAGTCAGGAAAAGACTTAAAATTAGCGAACAGTTCGAGTTGTTCAACCACAGGTCAGCTAGATCATGTCGGAAAGAGACAGGCTTTATAGAGGTCCGACAACTACCTCCAGGAGGCATCCGTGTTGCCTATAATAGATGGCCTTGGGGAAATTCTCTTCAGATGTTCAGCAGATCTGCAAAATGACAAGAATGAACTTGTCGAAACGCGTCCAGGCAACCACCAAGATCACCCAGAATAGGTCGTCTCAAAAAAGTGAAACAATGAATTAATGTTGGAATGTAGAATCGGCATGAAAAATTCAGTGTCATGACCGAAACAGGAATCTTCGTTTCTCCGTGCTGGTACTCTAAACGCGTAAGCTACCGTGGTACTTACAAGGACTAAATTCACCCATTCGAATCAATTATCACGATACATCCTCACGTATGTTTAAAATAGTAGAGGTATTCTAGTTGATATACTTGTATGTTGTAATATATTCGTTTAATGCCAATCATAATGCCTTAATTTTAGAAAACGTAATTTTTTTTTGCTTCATTTGTATAGCCCCCTTTAACATCAATGGTCATATCGGGGGCTTGAACTTGTGAAACTGTAGGTTCAGAACATTAGGTTAACTTAATATTACTAAACACACGCACATTCACTCTCACATTCATAGTTCCAGACTCTATGGGGGATAGAGAATAATTCCGGTCAAAGAAAAATTCCCCGCCCCAGCCGGGAATCGAACCCGGGACCTCCGGGTGAGAAAACGTAATTGTTATACAGGTTTGAATTAAAATAATTACAATACTAGTTCTTTTTTTTCTTCTTTGTTTAACACCCACCAAGTAATCATTGAAGGAATTGAATACCATTTAAAATTCAAAGTGGATATTTAATCGGACCATCCAAAAACCCAAAAATATTTTTAGAGTAAAGGTCAATGTGTGTCTAAGAATAAAATAACTCAAAAACGAAAAAACCGCAAAGCCCAATTTTATGCTATATCTTCCTTAGCTGCGACACGAAGGTTTTTAAGAAAATTTCCAAATCTCAAACTTCCCTTACATTTTCGAAATATTTTCATTTGCTTAAAAATGGCTAAGGAGTTTAATTGAAATACCACATTAATTCAAATATATGCCTTGAACTTTCCGGAAGTCTTTTTGAAAAGGGATTTCGTATAATGTAGTATAACTGGTAAACGTTGAGAAAGACAAAAGAATTTATCAGAATCCATTTAGGTCTCTTTATAACCTACAATACTACCAGTTATATGTTTGTGGCGTCAATAATTTACGAGATATTCATTATAATTGGTTTAAGATTTCTAATACTTAGTAATTTTTTAAAAATAACCATCATTATTCAGTTATAACATGAAGTAAGTATAAAAATACCGTTTAGTTAAAATAGTTTGTAGAAGTTTTATATATGGACAAAAGCGAGCAGAGAAGAACATCCTATTCATTTTTACTTTGTCTATAAGAACTATGTACATAGTGTATAGAGAAGGTATTGTATTCCATCCAAAAATTATACACCGAGATTTCACAGAAATACATGTTTTGGGTCCCCTGAATCCAAAAAAAATAGCATTTTTACAAAAAGGTCCGTGTCGTATTTAGGTTTGCTATCTTCCAAGGATGCGACACGAAGATTTTAAAGAAAATCCCCACCCCCAACTACCCTTTACATGGAACTTTTTCGAAAATTTTGATTTTATAAAAAATGGCTGTAACGATTTTGATTAAAATATCGTATATTACAGATATTTACCGGACAAATAAAATGTATGTTTTATATTTACTGGAAATAGCCTCTGAAGACTACTTTATTGTGGGTGAATTTTACCAAATTTTGCATATCTGCTAAACCGTAAGAGATGGATAAAAACTTGCTGCACAGAAAGTGTAGAGTACATTAAAACACAGAAGTTATGTTATATAAATTTTTGTCCTGTAGGTGATCGTTTTTAAGATATTCATTTTTTTTGTTTTTTTGTTTCAGCTTTGAAAAACTACTTTTCTTATACGTGAATTTATCAATTTTTATCCATACAAAACAAAGTAACTTCAGTCACATAGCAACCAGCTTTTGACTATCACTTCAACCTATGGTACTCCCTTATTTTGCTTCTACTTACAAGGTAGCAAGTAAACTATTTCTGCTAATTTTTTCTTGATTAGCACGAAGGAAATAGAAGCATAAGCTTTTTAGCAACAATTTGTTACACAGATTTAGAGAAAGTCATGTGAACGGAACACTCAGTTTTTTTATTTCCTATTATCACTATTATCCTTACAACTGCGGATTAAAAAATATTACATATGGAGGAAATAACAGTCTTTTAATGTTTAGAAATATTGGCGTTTCTAAACAAGGATTTGGATTTAATAGGCATCTTAGTCACTGATGTGGGTAATAACTTGAATTAAATAAAGTGTCATTAACTTACAGGAATTTGAAATGTTCGTCTGGAAAGTTTTTGTTTACACGGGGGAAGAATGATACATAGATATACAAGTATCCACAAAATAAGCAACTATTTTACGATTGAGGTAACTTACGAATGCTGTCTCTACAGATTGATCACTGAGCAGTATATTGATTATTCCTGAACGTATAGCCGTTGTCGCATGTCGTAGCAGCTTCTACACCTGTTATCTGCATTGGTTCATTCTTCAACTTTGGTTACAGCAGGAGTTAACGAAGGTCGACTGATAAGTCCTGCACTTCTCAATGAAAACAGCATTTAAAAACATTGTTTTATTTCTCAACATAATCTCCAGAAAGGCTAATACATTTGTCATATCGGTGTTCTAGTTTAATTAAACCAACTCTGTAGTGTGATTTATCAAGGTCCTCAAAATAGCTGTTTACCGCATCAATGGCCTCCTCGTTACTGTCAAATCTTCGTCCTCCAAGAAATTTCTTACGCTTTGGGAACAGGTGGTAGTCACTGGGATCTAGATCTGGCGGATAGGGTAGCTGTTCAAGCAATTCGAACTTTAATTTGCACATTTTTCCTATTGCAATAACTCAACGATAGACCGGAGAATTGTCGTGATGAAACGTAACAATAGTTCCCTGTCCATAACTTTGTTAGCTGACAAAATTTACTTTGCCTTTTTTGGAATTGACTCACCTGGCGCAATCCACTGTTTTGACTGTGATTTACTTACTGCAGTGTAGTGATGTATCCAAGTTTCATCCATTGTAATAAGCCCTCTCAAAATGCACTGGGATTTTTACAGTGGAGCTCCACATTCTTAACAGAAACATCTTTTCTTTGCCGCTTTTGATCAGTTGCAACAAACGCGGCACCTATGTGGCACAGACCTTGTGAAAGCCCAAAACATTGCTTAAACTATTACTGCAAGTTCTTTCGATATGCTTACAGCCTCTGATATCTCAAACAACTTTAATCTGCAGTCTTCCAGTACTAAACTGAATTTTTTCAATGAGTTGTCACTTCTACAGGGTGTCAAGAGCGAGGCTAATCACTAGTGCGCGTACGTCCCATTTTAAACTCTGTACCCACCTTTTAATCATTGAATATGAAGGGGCAGAGTCTTTAAATATACTGTCTATTTCTTCCTTGATTTATTTAGGCATTAAGTCTTTCAAATTTAAGTGTTTAATCACTGCTCGTTTTTCCAAATCCTCCATTTTCGTGAAAACTCCAAAGTTATCTTGTTTAAAACGCTGTCATTCTACAACTAAACAAGCTATTGACCTATAACTATGGATACAAGCTAGCCTAGAGTTAAGCTATACAATGCTACCGTCTAATTGGCCTAGTGACGCCATATCAGCCGACCCTAGTATTTTGTCGTCTACAGGTTGCTCCTTACAAGAAGCTACGACGACAGTTTCAACGAACATTTAAAAAGGATTGAATCAAGTAATAAAACACATAGAAACTATTACATGGGTTTCAACGAATAGGCACTTTCCAAAAGCTTACATTGACGCAATAAGAAATTAATTGCACGGTGTTGTAAATCCGTACTATTTTGTTTCACGTCAATTGAAAATTCCGTCATGGAGTTGGTGTAACACTTACAAATGATATGCGCGCTTCTTCATGGTGAATTTAAGCACTTTCAGCATTCATATTTTCGGAATTATAATTGACATGAAAGGCGGATTTAGGATTCCGTTCAATTGACTGCCGTATTTGGTCAATGTCAGCTGGCTTGTGGAAGGTTGTTGTCCTGGTTGAGACTCCTCAGCAAGTGCCTATTCCATGTGGTTTTATTCGTTTGTCTATCGTTTCAAAATTTCGGGTGAAACCGCCGTCGCAGCTCGTCGTACCGAACACCTTGTAGACGCTATATGACAACGGCGATTATTCGGAGATAGTTCAGCATACTGCTCAGTGACGAATCTGTATGTAAGTTACCTCAATCATGAAACAATTACTTTGTGGACCAAGTATTTTCGATTTGGCTCAAACATATTTTTACTTTCTCTATACGCACTGTGTACATAGTGTATAGAGAATGTATTGCACTCCACCAAAAAATTCGATACCGAGATTTCGCCGGAAATATATGTTTTAGGGTCCCCTGTATCCAAAAAAAGTATTTTCAGAAAAAGATCCCTGTGTGTGTGTGTCCGTGTATCCGTGTGTCCGCGTGTCTGTGAACACGATAACTCAAAAACGAAAAGTAGTTAAAATACCAAACTTGGTATTTAAGTTTAGTATCCTTCGGGAATGCGACACGAAGATTTTGAGAAAAGTCGCCACACTCCAAACTACCCTTTACTTGGAACTTTTTTCGAAAATTTTGATTTTAAATAAAATGGCTCTAACGATTTTAATTGAAAAATCGCATATTGAAGATATTTACCTTACAAATAAAATGTATATTTTGAATGTTCTGGGAAGAGCCTCTAAAGACTACTTTATTTTGAGTGAATTTTACGGATTTTTGCATAACTGCTAAACCTTAAGAGATGGACAAAAACATACAGCACAAAAAATGTGGAGCACCTTAAAACACACAATTTATCTTATATACATTTTTTTCGTGGAGTTGATCGTTTTTGAGATACTCCTTATTTTTGTATTCAGCTTTAAAAAACATACTTTTCTCATACAGGAATTTAACAATTCCTTTCCCTATAAACAAAGGAACTTCAGTCACATGGCAACCAACTTTTGACTATTACTTTAACCATTAGTACTCCCTTACTTCGCTTCTACCTACAACGAAGCAAGTAATAGTACTATTTCTGCTGATTTTTTCTCGATTAATACGAAGTAAATAGAACCATAAGCTTTGTAACAATAACTTATTGGAGAGATATAGAGAACACATAAGATTTTTTTTCCTGCTTAAGTATCATTCAACTTTTGTTTAAATTTGTGCTGATGGCTGAAACTCTGTACTTTAGCATGTAGTACTTCTTGCTAAGGTATTGGCCACAAAAGCAACTACTACTATTAGCTCCAGAAAGGTGAGCGCACAGTGCGCAAATTATCTTCGTCAGTTACATCATCAACTAATTTAAATGGGAATTACAGGATTACGCACGTGCCATCAAGCATAAGAGATAAAATTGGATGGTATGGGTATAATTACGGGAGTTATGATATAATTATTAAACCATTGAATTTATATATGTTTAAGCATAATTTGTTATGAAAACTAATTTAATGTCTACACAAATTACATTGAACGAGAGAAAATGCTATGATTAGTGTTTACCAACTTCGTTGAATGGGAAGTTTATTCCTCGTAATCTACAGACGTCTACGTGAATTCGCTGATGCAAAGCGCTTTTGGTGCAGATAAGCGTTCTGCTTAAACTCAAGAAGAAAGTGGATAAAGAGAGCTACCTACTCTTTTCTCTACCTCTAACCTCCTTCAGGGGATTCCCCTCTCCCCTTTTTCATCTTACCTTTCCAAAGAAGGTGTAGAAAAGTAGATGCTAGTCATTGAGGTAATCAGAGATTTTCATAATGCGCTCATCTTCTCCCTTGGCTTTCTTATTCTGTCAGTCTCAAGAAACATTTTCATCCATAAAAACTGTCCGGCTCTGGAAGCTTTTTATCCTACCTGAGCTACACAAAGGACGAATGCTAATGTGTCAGAAACACAAGGCGCAGAAACACAAGACACCTGGGGTTTCCCAAAAGCGACACTTTTTTCATTCTGTTCTTATTATAACCTGAAAAAAACTGTTTAATTTCAGTGTAAGAAAGAATATTACTGTCTCACACCTATGAAGGTGTTAATTCTGCAGTTTTCAATTGTTTCACACTTTCTTAATTTAGAAGACATGGTAATACTGCATGCCTGAAGACACACATGCCGGGTAATTCATCATGCCAGATTAATTTTTCAGGTGTAACTCCCAAGTATTAAAATACATAGAAAGTCATGTCTTTAAATGTGGTTTTTCTTTGCTAGAAAAATGATAAGTAACCTTTAATAAATATATGCGGTATTGTATAAATACCTTTTAATCAAAATTAGTTCTATTTTCTTATTTTAATTTTAATACACTCATTTACTTACAAAATACTTCTTAAAGCAGAAGTGATCTAGAACACACATGTGTTCCACTTTTAATAAAATCATAATTTTTATTAATTAATTGCAATCACAAGCTGTAGAAAATAATAATGTTTTAATCCATCCCTCTAAGAATTATTAGAATGTGATATGAATGTTGAAATAGAACAATTCAAAAGATATTCCTTTTTAAAATACTATTCAACTTCAAATCATTATAAATAGTTTAATATTTTAGTTGAAAATAAATACAAATTCTGATGTGTTCCATTCACGTGACTTTCTCTACATCTTACAACAAATTATTGTTAAAAAGCTTATGCTTCTATATTTAATTCATGCTAATCCAGAAACAATTAGCATAAATAGTCTAATTATTTGCTTCCTTGTAAGCAGAGGCAAAATAAGGAGTACCATAGGCTAAAGTGATAGTCAAAAGCTGGTTGCTATGTGACTGAAGTTCCTTTGTTTGAATGGACAGGAGTTGACAAATTCCTGTATGAGAAAAGTGTAAGTTTTTCTAAGCTGAAACCAAAAACAACATTCTATAATATAAATGTTGTGTTTTAATGTGCTCTACATTTTTTGTGGGGTAAGCTTTTGTCCATCTCTTACGGTTTAGCAGTTATGCAAAATTCCGTAAAATTCATGTAGCATAAAGTAGTCTTCAGAGGCTATTCCCAGAAAATTCAAAATTAGGTACGTTTTATTTGGCAAGTAAAGATCTTAAATATAAGAGAATTGAATCAAAATCGTTTGAGCCATTTTTTAGAAAATAAAACTTTTCGAAATTTTTTCCATATAAAGGGTAGTTGGCGGTGGGAGGATTTTCTTTGAAATCTTCGTGTCGCATCCTTGGATGATACCAAACTTAAGTACCAAGTTTGGTTTATTAACGCTCTTTTCGTTTTTGAGCTATGCCGCCCACAGACACACATACCACACACACCACACATATATACACACAGACAGACAGACACACTCACGGACATTTTTCTAAAAATGCTTTTTTTTGGATTCAGGGGGTCTCAGAACATATATTTCCGGTGAAATCTCGGTAACGAATTTTTGGGTGCATTACAATACCTTCACTATACACTATTTACATTGTACGTATAGAGAAATTAAAAAAAAGGCAAACAACATTACTATGTTGAGCCAACAATGGGGTTTGGATTTTTTGTTTGTTTTATAAGGATATTGCCCAATATCATTTTTTTTATTGTTTCATTTATGTAGGCCCCTTTAACATCTAGGGTCATGTCGCAGGCCTTGCATTACAAACACGCACTTTGCGTTGGGTTTAAATCGTTTTTTATTTTACACAAACACGCACACATTCACTCTCACATGCATATTTCCAGACACTGTGGGAGAATAATTCTGATTAAAACAAATGTTACCACCCCACCCGGGAATCGAACCCGGGACCTCCGAGTGAAGTCAGCTTGCTGTTCACTCGACCACGGAGCAGTAAATATAATTTTGTTGAATGAAGTACTAATGGTACATGAGTGCGCAGTTGGGAAGTGGTACTATGAAAACAATACATAAAAACTTATACTTTAACATATAGGAGCGTAATTTATCATTGTATAATTATAGTTTAATCAGAGTTTAGACGTCCTGTCATCAAAAATTGAAACTGAGTTTCATTTATATATACTTTTTAACTGCCGTATTTGCAATGAAAACCGCTTTTTTACTTTCTCTAACATGTATGCACAATGAACATCGTAGTTAGAGAAGGTAGTCCACTCAAAACTCGATACCGCAATTTCATGTATGTACGCATGTATGCATGTAAAGTATGTATGAATGTATGTATGTATGCATGCATGTGCGGCTCTCTCCCTGTCTGGATGTCGACCGCCCTTTGAAATATCTCTGATTTCATTCTCTACTTCCGGGTTCCAACGGCTGCAGTGCGGAATGACCCTCCGTAACACACACACACACACACACACCACCCTGTCTATAAGCTCACCAGCATTACAAGTTATGTAAATATCGCTAAAAGTATTGATTACAGTAAGTATCGATTACTTCTGACGTTTCTATATAATTAATTTTAATTCAATATCGGAGAGACACTCCACGAATGTACCTTGAGAGAGGATACACGTCCTATACAGGAGTAGCAAAATCTACACCACCCTAGGCTCGAACTAATAAGTTTTCCATGCCTGGAATCCACTCCAACTCACTACGTGTAGCGGGTTCAAACCTGGCGGAGGACGATGGATTTTTTCGGGCGTAAAACTCCTTAGCATGGTTCCTTCGGAAGGAAACAAAGCCGTTTGTCCCGTGTCGTAGATATACGCACGTAAAAAAACCTCAAGTCAGATAGAGAGGCCACTGAGCAAAATTAAGTGGTCTTTCACGCCCAATATTGAATGGGACGCTGAGAACCACAGCAGTTAAAGAACGTCCATAAAGAAAACGTCATTTAATTTAATTGTGTAGGACAAGACAAGAATCGTATACGATACATTATGTCGATTAATGAGTTTCTCAACGAGTTTTTTTTTTTTTTTTTTTCAGATATCCACACCGGTATCGTATAACTATACTTTTTTTTTTATCAACGATGGTTTGGCTTCTCTTAAATCTTTACTATTTACATCCCTGAATCTCGAAGGTAAATTTATTCTGCTTCAAAATGCAGGTTCGTCCGCTGATACAACGGCAAATACGTAAACACGCACCGTGAACTGTTTTTCTTTGTTGAGGAAACAGAAGATGAGAGAAACTGACTTCCCCATTTTCTTGTTAGTCCCAAGGGCTGCTTTATAGGAACATTCTCATGAAAGATGGAAACACACAATATAGAAACAGCCTGGCTCGCCGAATATATGAAGCAAAAACAGAATTAGATACACAGAAAATATTTTAAAATTACAATTAATTTTTAATGTCTATTCACCATTTTTCCATGTTGTTTTATAAATAAAGAAAATAATCTGTTTTCCATTGACATGATTTTTTCTAATCTTCGGCAATAAAGTATTCTTACAAAGCTTATTCTTCATTGTGCTACATGCCAATCGAAATAAATATTGAATTTACAAATTCTTGTCATGTTCTTGGGTACTGCTGAACTTAGACAATAAACTTTTAGTTGCACTGTTCGCTGATACAGAAATATTTTTGTAATTTTGTTTACCAGGACCTGAGAACTGTATTTCAGGTAAACCCTCCATATCAAAATTTTCAGTTGCATGGAATACTTCATGTGTTTATTATAGGTAAGTAGTAGGGGAGATAATATTTCAGACATGTCTTTAAGGTACATCCTTAAATGGAACTACTACTAACATGAAGTGCAAAAGGAACAAGTTCAATTTCACTCCCAAAATTTTCTGAGAAAACTGGTGTCATAAACCTGTACAATGATAATCAAGCACAGCAATTTTACAGGCATTAAACACAGGATTGGTTGAACAGTTACCGAATTTTACGCTGTGATGTCATGGATATCAAATTAACCTTTTCGTCTTTGAGCTATGCTGTCTACAGAAACACATACACACGAAACTTTTTTCTAAAAAATTTTTTTTTGGATTCAGAGGTACCAAAACATGTATTTCTAGAGAAATCTCGGTATAGAATTTTTGGGTGCTTTACAATACCTTCTCTGTATACTTTGTACATTTTGACTTTCTCTACACGCACTGTGTACATAATGTATATAGAAGGTATTTATTCAACCCAAAATTCAAAGTCAAGATTTCACGGAAATATATGTTTTGAAGGCCAATGAGTCCAAATAAGCACTTTTAGAAAAAAAGTTCTTGTGTGTGTCTGTCTGTGTTTGGGACATCATAACTCAAAAACGTAAAGACTGTTAAATACTAAACTTGCTATTTAAGATTGTTACGTTCCAAGAATACAACACGAAGATTTTACACTAAAATTCCCCCACCCCACATTACCGTTTACATGGAACAGTTTTCCTAAATTTTTATTTTCTCAAAATGGTTGTAACAATTTTGATTAAAATACCTTTTATATAAGATATTTCAATAATAAACTAAATGTATATCTTGAATAACCTCTGACGACCTATTCATTCTGAATGACTTTTATATTACTGACAAACTGTAAGAGATACACAAAAACTTACTGCACAAAACATGTAGATCTCATTAAAACACTCAATTTACGTGTCACACATTTTTTTTTTGTAAAGTTTACCGTTTTCGAGATATTCCGGACTATTGGCTTTATTTTAAGTCACTTAAACTTTTCGCAAATGAGAAGACATCTTTTTTATCTTTTTTTTTTTTTTTTTTTTACTCCTGGCAAGCAAAGAGATTGGAATTTCAGTTTCACATAGCAACCGGCTTTAAAAGGACTATTGCTTTAGCCTGTGCAATTTTTTATTTCCCTCCTTGTTATTAGGAAGCTAGTAATGAGAATGATTCTGCTTATGTTTATCTTGATTAGCATGCTGTAGATAACAAATTGATGTTTTGAATAAAAGGTCTGTTTACCAAATAGCTAGAGAACAACAAGTGAATGGAATACATTAGATTTTTGCACTACTACTTACAAGGAACCAAATGTTCTGCTAATGTTTATTTGGATTATTATGAAGTGGATAGAAGAATAAGCTTTTCAAAAATAATTTGTTACAGATATGTGGAGAAAGTCAAGTGAATAGAACACATCAGGTTTTTAAAAAAAAGGGTCTGTGCGTAGGTGTCTCTCTTTCTCTTTCTCTCGGTATGTGTATGTGTGGGTGTGTGCGTATGTGTCTATCAGTGAACAGCATAACTAAAAACGAGACAAATATCTTTAAAAAAAAACTCGAGCGATTTCAATAAAATCCCCGTACCCAAAATTAACTCTACAGTGACATCTACATTGACACATTGGGTTTGTTTTCTCAAAATAACGACTTAACGGTTATACTATGAATCGGTTTATAGGAGTATTTAAGTACTGGATCAGTTTGTGAGGGGGGTATTAAGTACAAAGTCACCAAGTCTTATCTCCCAGTAAATCAAATATGTAATCGTTGCTAAAAGATAAATTACCAAAGCAATTTTAATAGCCAATTAAGAAAAGCTGTACATGTGTACTAACACAATTCTACACAAGATAATCTCTATAACTTACATTTTCTGGGAATAGCTTCAGAAGTTCTCTTTATTATTAATGACTTTTAAATAACTGCAAACCGTAAGAGATATACAAAATTCTATTATATTATTATTACATTACTGCAGATCTCGTTAAACTACAAAAATTATCAAATAAAATGTTTCTGGCGTTAACCATTTCCAAGATAAATTATGGTTTGGTTTACATTTTCAAATATTTCTAACTTTTGAGTTACTCATTGCCGTTTTACAGTCTCTATCACGCATGTACACTGTACATAGAAGATAGGGAAGATATTTTATTCCACCAAAAATTTCGACACAGAGACTTCATTGGAAATACATATTTTGAGGACCTCCTGAAACATATTTCAATAACAAAAAGTCGGTTAAATACTAAACTTGTATATTTTTAGCATCTTCATAGACTGTGGACATGAAGGTTTTCATGAAAATTCCCCATGTAACGTTAAAAATGATTTTCTCAAAAATGGCTCTAACAATATTGATTAAAATGCTATATGTTTACGATAGTTTTAATACAAATAAAATATATACCTTGAATATTCTGGGAGTAATCTCTATAAACCCCGCCATTCTGGGTAACTTTTGTAGAACTAGTAAATTTTAAGATACAGACAAAAACTTATCTCACAAAAATATAGATCTCGTCAAAACACATTTTTTGTCATAAATGTTTGTAGAGTTAACCGCTTCCGAGATATTTCTTGTTAATTGTTTCAGTTTTAAGCTTTAAACTTTTCTCAAACGGTAAGTTACCCATCTTTCTTTCCATATCTGATTTGCTTTTCTTGTTTTAGTTCTGTCATTGGAAAGAGAACTGAATATCGATGAAAAACACATAGCGACAGCATTTAAGAGTTTTGACTATTTCTTTAACCTAATATATTCCCTTATTTCGCTTCTACTTATAAAGAACCAAGAAATAAGAACATTTCTGGTAATGTTTATCTTGAATGGAATTATATAGATAAAGAATAATCGTTTGTAAGAATAGTCTGTAGAACAAATAAAGGAAGTTATGCGAATGGAACCCATCAGATTTTTACTTTCTCTAGCGTATATGTACAACCTACATAGTAGTTAGAGAATGCATTATAGTCCCCAAAATTCCTTACCGAGATTTTATTGAAAACACAAGTTTTGAAATTCCTGAATAAAAAAAAAAACCTTTTGGAAAGTGGCCAGTGTGTGTGTGTGTGTGCGCGCGCGCACTCGCGCGCATGCATGTCTGGCTGCCTATGTATGTGTGTGAGCCAAGTGTTTATTGGCCCACGTGATGATAGCCAAGTATGAAGCTGCTGTTGCCTTATGTTGGCTGGTGCCTCCAGACTCACTCCACTACCAAAGAGTAGACCTCCACATACCAGAAGATCCACTATCGTTTGATTTGCCTCGGCTCAGCTCAACTCAGTCTGCATGTGGGTTTGACTCACTCGGATGGTAACAATGAGGGTTACTTGGGAGTAGTCTTACGAAATATCTAACACACATTTTTATTTTCTGTATTCGATTTATTCCTGACTAGAAGATATGTTGACAAGCATTTGCTTTACAATCTAACAGGTTACAATTACTTCTAGAAGCTTTCTTTCCTTGACGACGTACAGTAACTTCAGTCAATAAACTTATTTCTTTAACTTATTACTATTAAACCGTAATAACTGCGGGTGACTTGATTTACGTAACTGACTGCGTAAGACCGCCTTGGCATGCGCAACTATGTGCTGATGTGCGTAACTGGGTGCCCCGATGTGCTACAATCTCCTACTTATATAGTAGATTTGCTGTCATGGCGGTTTTTTCTGATTGGTCAGAAAGACCGCGAACTTGGCGTTGATGTAGCCCATAATGCATCATTTTCTATGTAGAATGCATCATAACACCCACGTGACAAACATCACACAGTGGAAAAAGAATGATTTTCCAACCATTTGGGTCTTCACCATCACTTATTTCTCTATTGCACTCATATGCTCCATATACGTGCTTAACAAAAGAGTGATTTTCTCATAAAGAGTGTTCCCCTTTCCACCATTCGAGTTTGAGTAAATAGCTCTGAACTACGCTTGCTAGAAGCTTGCTTTACACTTCTAAATATGTGAAATAATTAATTATTAACACTTTTAAATACATTAACTAATTAACAATTGATGGAAATAACAATAGTCATAGTAGCGAGGCCGACTAATGGTCTCAGAGTAGAAAGAAAAATAGGCTTTTATAAAATATTAGTTTGCAGAACGGGTACAGAAAGTCCTGTGAATGGAACTTATACCTTTTTTCTAGTGAATAAATATATGGACAGGAATTTTGAAGCCATTATATAGCAATTCACTTTTATTAAAAATCTGACTATCGCTTTAGCCTACCCTATACTTCTACTTAAACAAAACGTGTAAATGTACAATGACAGATCAACAAGAAGTTTATAGAAATCGCTTTTGCAGGACCATTTTATAGCTTGGTGAGCAGGGAAAGTAAAGTGAATGTAATTAAAATATAATTGGATATTTTATGGGGTCAATGAATATACCTTTGACTTGCCAGAGGGAGTAATGCTATCGTTATGAATGTTATTACTTTTTCTACACGTACTATGTACATAGTATATACAGAAGGAATTGTATTACACCCAAAATTTGATACCGAGATTTCACCGGAAATATATTTTGAGTCTCCTTGAATCCAAAAAGAAAAGCACCTTTAAATAAATATCCGTGTGTGTGTCTGACACTCTGCCACTCTGTCCGTCAGTGTGTGTGTGTGTGTGTGTATGTGTATGTGTGTGTGTCTATGGGCAGCACATCTAAAAAATAAAAGTCCATTTAAATACCAATCTTAGTATTTAAATTTAGTATCTTCCAAGGATGCGGTACGAAGATTTTCAAGAAAATCCCCCACTCCATACTAACCTTTACATGGAAAAATTTTCGAAAATTTTGATTTTCTCAAAAACAGCTGTAACGATTTTGATTAAGTTATCGTTTATTAAAATATTTATATGAGAAATAAAATTTATATCTTGAATTTTATCGGAATAGCCTCTAAGACATTTTTATTCTGGATGAATTTTACGGAATTTTGCATATTTGGTAAACCGTAAGAGATATACAAAAACTTACTTAATGGACAACATACAATTTATGTTATATACATTTCTTCGTGGAGCTGATCAATTTTAGATATTCCTTGTTATTGGTTTTAGTTTTAAAATACTTGTTTATACTTTTCTCATACGGGAATTTGTCAACTCGTGTCCATACAATGCAAAGAGCTTCAATCACATAGCAACCAGCTTTTGACCAGCACTTTAGCCAATTGGTATTCCCCTATTTCCCTTCTACTTACAAAAAACAAGTAATAAAACCATTTCAGCAATTACTTTCCACACGTACTATGTACATAGTGTATAGTGAAGGTATCGTATTGCAACAAAAACTTTGATACTGAGATTTCATCGGAAATGCATGTTTTAGACCCCCTGAATACAAAATAAAGCATTTTTAGAAAAATATCCGTGTGTGTATCTGTGGGTATCATAGCTTAAAAACGAAAAATCTGTTAAATAACAAACTAGATATTCGGTATCCTCCAAGGATGGCACACGAAGATTTTCAAGAAAGTGTCCCAACCACCAACTTTGAAAATATTTGAAAATTTTGTTTTTTTCGAAAATGGCTGATTTCTTTTATTTAAGATATTTGAATAACAAATAAAACGTATATCTTGAATTTTATGGGAATAGCCTCTGAAGACCTCTTTATTTGGGTTGATGTTTATTGATTTTTCATAAATGGTAAACTGTAAGAGATAGACAAGTACTTACTAAACAAAAAAATATAGATGTTGATAAAACACAAAATTTATGTCATATACATTTTTTTCGTGGAGCTGGCCGTTTAAGACATATTCCTTGTTATTGATTTCAGTGTTAAAATACTTAATTTTTCTCATACGGAATTTTTCAACTACTCTCCATACAAACAAAGGAGCTTCTTTCATACAGCAGCCAGCTTTTGATTATTGCTTTAGCCTATGGTACTCCTTTATTTCTGTTCTACTTACAAGGAAACAAGTAATAAGAACCATTTCTGTAATTTTTTCTCCATTAGCATGAAGTAAATAGAAAAAAAAAAAATGATGTGCTCCATTCACATCACCTTCTCTACATCTGTGCAATAAATTAGTGTTAAACAGCTTAGTCTTTTATTTACCTAAAGCTAATCGAGAAAAAATTAGCAGAAAGGTTCTTATTACCTGCTTCCGTGTAAGTAGAAGGGAACTAAGGTCGTTCCATAGGTTAAATGGTTAGTCAAACCTTTTAAAAACAGGTTGTTATGTAATTGAGGCTATTCCCAGAAAATTGAAAGTATATATTTCAAAAAAAAAATATATATATATATATTATTTGTTATGTAAATATCTTAAAAATAAGAGATTTTAATCAAAATCGTTAGCCATATTTGAGAAAATCAAAATTCTCAATTTTTTTCCATGGGGGTGGCGGGATTTTCTCGAACATTTTCGTGTCGCATCCTTGGAAGATACCGAGCTATGCTGCCCACAGACACACACACGCACACACATGGACCTTTTATTAAAAGTCCTTTTTTTTTTTTTGGATTCAGGGAAGCTACAACATGTATTTTTGTGTACAATGCATACCTTCTCTATACACTATGGACATAGTTCGTGTAGAGAACTAATTAGCTCTCAGCAGAGATGTAGAGAAAGTCCTGAGAATAGAACACACCAGGTTTTTTATGCATAAAAATGATATCATTGACAGAAATATAAACTCTTGAGATCTATAGCAGTTTACAGAATTGGTTTACAAAATTGTACGGCTTAGCCTGACACTAAGCTTACTAACAAGCTGATTAGCGCGTTTGTGCCACGAGCAGGAACCAAACACCAATACTGTGGGAAACAGAGACCCGTGCATTGAGTGGATGAGGTCAAGGGCGATAGTGAGAGATGACAATGGATACAATACCCTGCACTGCCTACAGCGATCTGGCTTTACGTCAAATCGGGTTACAAGTTCGCTGATGCCCATTAGTGATGTTATTTTGTTGAAAAAGCTCGGCGTGATGTACCTGCGACAGGCAGAACAATGGTATGGACAGGGTATCCATATGGCAGTGCCTTGCGGCTTGATATACAGCTTAGCCAACTGGACAGGCTTCCCTTGTCACGTCTTGGGACATGCCCAAATGTCACTGCAATATCACCCTTAATTCGGTTCATTAACAGAGCACGTTAGGTATTTCTAGCAGAAAAATCTGATGTGTTCCATTCACATGACTTTCACTACATCTCTGCTACAAATTATTGTTAAAAACCTTGATAATTTCTGCTAATGTTTATCTCGTTTAGCAGGATGTAAATAGAAGTATAAGTTTTTCAACAATAATTTGTTACAGAGATGTAGAGAAAGTCATAAGATTGGAACATCAGATTTTCCGATGAAATATCAGTATAGAAATTTTGGGTAGAATGCAATACCTTCTCTATACACTATGTAATAGTACATGTAGAAAAATTAAAAATTAACATTAGAAGCTTGCATAATCCAAGATTTCAAGATTGTGTACGTCAAACGTAGGAAAGTTACTAGCCTGAGATGCTGATGATATTATTATTATTATTATTATACATATTTTTACGTGATCATTAGACATCTACGTCGCAACATGCTGTTCCTTTTTGTATAACATCATGGTCTATGATTTATTTAACAAATCCCAGCAAAATAAGTTGGAAAGGTGCTCTTTCGCAAATTTAACATCCAACAACGGTAGCTAACTATTGTTCACTTTGATGCATGTAAATATATATAACCTCTTTTGTCCGTGATCGCCTCGCAGACCGCCATATTAGTTCACTATTTAACACTATCTTGAGATTGGCTGTTGTTTATACTTGCATTCGCCGATGAAAATAACACTTTACGTAAATTTAGGTCTTAAATTTTATAATGTTATGATTATATAATATGATATGCGTTATAATTTTCATTATGAATGGAGCATAATACATTTTATGTTCTCTGTGGGTTAAAAACAAGTTTCGCTTACAACAATGTTTTGAAAGTTGTATAAGTCACATTTAAAATAAACTTACATACACTTTCTACAACTAATACATCTAATGATATATGATTTAAGGGAATACACCACCGAAATTTTGTGAAAATCCAGAGAAGAAAGATGTTGGTAATCCGCGTTCACGAATAGAAATTAAAGTTATATGTTCAATATTTATTTTCTTTTTGATACTATGGCTATTTATACAAATAAATATAAACATTATAATGGTATTAAGGAATTAAAGTCAATCGATAGTAAAAAAATGGACCTTGAAATTATTTTTATTGAAATCTTGGAATCTTGGATTGTGAAAGCTCCATACAAGGGGTTTGCATGCAATTTCTGTAACATTTTTCAGACATATACCGAAAAATCACACAATTAAAACTAATATTAATATTGTGTTGCGAAGAATTTATGAATTACGAATTATGGAGCTGTAAAAATAAACACAATTTTTAAACTAAAAAAAGGAAATAACATTTTACAATGTGAAAGATAAATATCATAGATATATTGCTATTATTTTAGATTTTTATGTTCCCCTATTTATATTTAGTTTCATAAGGTTAGCATATGTTAGCATCTGTGCGTTAAAAGTGAATTAATTGAGAGTTTTAGTATGTGGTTAGAATGAGCCAGAGATATTTTTGTGTATTAAGGCAAGTTTAAATCGAGGTTTTTGAACGCTTCTAGTGCTCAAAAAACAAGTGCTACACTAAAGCTAACACAGACTTGTTGTTCTGTAATATTAATTTTAATGTTCAACTTAAAAAGGTATTTTTGAATTATCTTGCATTATTAGAATTATTATGGATAAAATTTATCTTTGTTTCTCCTTATTTTTAAATTTATAGTATTATAGCTAACACAGATTTGTTGTTCTGTAATATTGACTTTAATGTTCAACTTGAAAGATATTTTGATTTATCTTGTATTATTAGAATTTTTATGGTTAAAATTTCCTTTTGTTTCTCCTTTTTTTAAATTTATAGTTCCGGAGTCTGGTCGGGACTCCGGCACTGTATTCCTATTTCTTATTCATCTTTTTTCCCCCTTTTCCCTAAATTTCCTGTATTTACCGTTTTCTGTATTATGACAAATACACATACACATGTCCAAGGCGGGTCTTGAACCCACAATCCCCTGCGCCACGAAGTACCAAAGGCAGGAGCTTTAGCGCGGCCATGGGGACCGGCAAACCCTTAAAGAATTCAGATTTTTTCGCTTACGAGTCTATCCAGTACCTTGCAAAATATATTTTGTTAACCGCAAGAATAATTGAGGAAAGATAATGCTTGCTTGCCAATTAAATTCTAACAAAAATTTACACGTTTTGTTTTTTAATTCTCTAAGCAATTTCCCCAGAGGACGAAAATGACTCTCCTCCAGCTGTTACTTTTTCTTCGGTCTCGCCCATAATTTTTGCGTCCTCTTAAAACGTTCTATAAACACCAGCGCTATAAACTTTATCGTCATTAATTTCCAGTCATCCTAAAACGAACAGCTTGGTATAGGCTCGTTAAGCTAAAGGAAAGGGTATAACCAAGCTCGTAAATGTGCATTGAACCCTTTTTAAACCGCAGTTAAAAAAATACAATATAAAGGCGACCATTTCGCGCTCCTTTCTCGAGAAACTGTTGTACATGATCTTACTTTACAGGTAAAAGTTGTGCTTCATTAAAATAGATTGTTTAGTTAGAATATTTACAAATTTAAATAAAGAAACTTATTTTAACTGCGAAAAATGGGCAAAATAGTTATATTTGTTAGTCATTGAAAGTATTTTATTTAACATGTATTTCAGTGCACAAAATAAAGCTTCATAAAGTTTCAATGAACTACCCACAAGGGTAATTCGGTTGATGAATGCAAAAATAGAAAAAATAAAGAGAAAAATGCTTGGTTAGAGTACAAATTAAAAATGCCATTGTTAATATATATCTCTCTCTTTCTCTGTGCGTGCATAAATATTGCCCAATAACAAAAATATTTTACTTTTGAGTGTTTTAAAATGGTTGTTAATGGCTTTCAATTTTATATCGTCAATTTAAGAAATACAAACTATTTTGAATATTTGCTATCTTTGTATTCAATTAGTACTTTTTATATAGAGAACTATGGAGTTCAAAAATTATTTTGTTATATTTATACCAGTGATCTCTATTATGAAACCTTCTCTCAGGAAATCGTAAATAGTTTAAGGTAACAAATTTATAATGCTATTTCAATACTTAAGAAATGCAGTAGGAGATAAATATTCAATCAAAATAATATTAGCTAAATATACTTACATTTTAATAAATAATTTAGATATTTTTAATATTTCCTAAAAGGCCTTATCGTTCTGATATTAGACATTCCATTTTCCTCTCTTATTTAAACAATATTCATAGACTTTTCAATAAATTACCGTTAACACCATACACACTAACTGAAACATATTTCCAGCATTATCATTTTGAAAATTTTTAATATACTGGGTCAGATTATTTTTCACTGATCTCTTTCAGTTGTATTTGATTACCTTCTCTCACGAGTAATCTCCTCTAATGTTTGTGTGACTTCTCAGCAGAGAAGCTTTTTTGGAAAAGGAATACTAGCACTTTCACTTGAAGAGCCTAGGTGTAAAAGAGAGATACAATCTACAGCATTATTCGTGACATGTGGAATTGACATCAGCTTGTGGTGATGGACAATCTGTAACGAAGTTATGGCTAATGTGCAACTATTAATGGAGTATAAATCCTTGTTAAATGAGGGAGATGTATATTTTTCATTGGATAGTATATTCAATACATTTTTACTTCCTCTAGCCCGTTTGTACAATGTACATAGTGAATAGAGAATTTAGATATTCCACCCAAAATTTAGATACTGAGATTTCACCGGATATACATATTTTAGGACTACCTGAATACAAAAAGAAGCATTTTCAGAAAAAAAAGTTCAGGATGTGTGTATGTCTTAGCCAACATAGCTCAAAAACTAAAAGGCGGTTAAATACCAAACTTGGTATTTAAATTTGGTATCGTCCAAGAATGCAACACGAAGATTTTCAAAAAAATCCCCCCTCTAACTACCCTACATAGAAACATTTTATTTTTCTTAATTATGGTTCTAAAACTTTTTATTAAACTGCCACATGTTAAAGCCATTTTTATCGTTTTTGAGATATTTATTGTTATTGTTTCAATTGTAAAGTGTTTATACTTTTCTCAAACAGGAAGTGTCCGTTTTTCTTTTGTTCTACTTTTGGCTAAGCAAAGAAGCGATTTGCAATGACTATCGCTTTTAAAACACTTTGACTATCACTTTAGCATAGCGCAATCCTTTAGTTCCCTTCTACTTATAAAGAACTAAGTAATATCAAGTGCTTTTATAAAGTTTATCTCGATTAGCATTGTGTAAAAAGAAGAATATTCTTTTGTAAGAATTTTGTTTGTAGAACAGCTATAGAAAGTCATGTGAGTGTAAGACATCGGATTTTGTTTGTACCTTAACAATATGACCTGGTTGGTCATATTGGACGATGAATGAAATTGGTGAAATGAGGCTCAAATGATCTCGTGGTCCATGGAGCTTAAAGTTACTCGACATTAGTCTCTTCAAAAACACCTTATCCGGGTAACTCATCCTAAGAGAGATCAATCTCACGACATTTTGAATGTGAGGCAGACACGCTACCACCGCGCTACCCAGGCGGGCAATACATTCTTATATATATATATATATATATATATATAGGTGTCAGCACTGCGGCCATTAGGTTGCTTATTGTGTCTATGCGATCTTGTGATAGAGGAATACGGTGAGAGTACACAAGTATTTCCTCAGAGCATATACACCGTCATTCGCCGTACGCCACCGTATATCGCGCCCGACCCTCTAAGAGATGGAGAAATTCAAAAGAAAGGCAACAAAAGAGAAACGAAAATCTGCTGTTTTCCATTCCCATGACTTTCTGAAGCTGTTCCAGATACAAACTATTCTTAAAAAAGATTATTCTTTTATCTACATCATGTTAATCGAGATAAACATTGGCAGAGTTATTCTTATTACTTGCTTCCTTGTAAGTATAACTTACTATGTGAAACAATTGAAGTTCGGTTCACTTTGCATGACCAGCAGAAGTGAGATGAAAGGAAATTCGACTTCCTGTTTGAGAAAAATTAAGTAGTTTAAAATTGAAACCAACAAAAAGAAATATCTATCTCAGAAACAGTCAATCCTACACAAAAAATGTATATGACATAAATTATGTGTCTTGATGAGATGTACAACTTTTGTGAGGTATGCTTTGTCTACCTCTTACGGTTTACCAGTTATGCATAAAATTAGCAAAATTCACCCAGAATAAAGAGGGTCTTCAAAAATTATTTTCAGAAAATTTAAGATATACTTTATATTTGAGATGTAAATAGGTGTAATACACGGTACCTTAATAAAAACCGTGAGGGTCATTTTTGAGAAAAATAAATTTTACAAAACTTTACATGTAATAGATAGTTTAGGGTGGAAAGTTTTCTTGAAACTCTTCGTATCCCATCGTTTGAACATACTAAGCATAAATACTAAGTTTGGTATTTAACGGTCTTTTCGTTTTTGAGCTATGCTGTCCACCACACAAACACACACACACTTGCACGGACCTTTTTTAAAAAATCTGATGTGTCCATTCACATGACTTTCTCTGCATCTCTGTAACAAGTTATAGTTTAAAAGCTTATTCTTCTATCTACTCCACGTTAGTCGTGATAAACGTTAGCAGAAATGGTCTTACTACTTGTTTGCTTGGGGGATAAGAGAGTATACTAAATAAAGCGATAGCCAAATCTTTTAAAAGCTGGTTACCATTTGCTGAAATTCACCTCTTTGCATGAGCAGGAGTTGACAATATCCCGTATGAGAAAAGTTTTGAGTATTTTAAAACTGAAACCAGTAACGGAAATATCTCGGAAATTGTTAATTTAACGAAAAAAGTGTATGACATAAATGGTGTGTTTTCACTTTCCTGTAGCAAGTTTTTGTTTATCTGTTGAAATTTACCATTACCTATTGCGAAATTCACAAAATTCATCCAGAATGAAGAGGTCTTCAAAGGCTATTCATATAAAATTGAAAATATACATTTTATTCGGCATATAAATATCTGTAATATATGGTATTGTAATTAAAATCCTTATGTTATGGCTGTTTTGGATAACATCAAAAATTTGGAAACAATTTCCATGTAAAGGTTAGTTCTTGTTAGAGCCACTTTCTTCAAAATCGTCATCACATACTTGGAAGGTAGGTAATAAACATAAATAGCAAGTTTGGTATTTTATCGACTTTTCGTTTTACAGTTATCGTGTTCACGGACACACACATACACGGACCTTGTTCTAAAAAGCCTTTTTTTTACAGGGAGCCTAAAACTTGTATTTACAGGAAATCTCGGTATAAAATTTTGGGTGAAATGCAATAGGCATCTTCTCTACCACGTACTATGTAGAGAAAGTAAAACATTCTTTATTTTGTAATCAGGGGATCTCAAAACATATATTTCCGGTAAAATCTGACATCTAAAACTTGGGTGGAATACAATACCTTCTTTATCTACTATGTATATTGTTTGTACATAAGTGCTAGAGAAACTAAAAGTACTGGAAAACTCATGGTGTTGATAATTCTTTCTAGCATTTACCCAATCTCACAGAAAACCAGCGGAAAACATAGCATATAACCATCTCCCCATCTTTTTTTTTAAATATTATTCCCTACATTAAATGCACACTGATTTAAATTACTCTTATTAAACTTCTATTCTGCACTGCTTAGAAATGTTACAGCAACTCACCACACAATATAGTCAGTATATTAATTGACACCTTTTTATGTGGAATTATAAAATAAGGTAGCTGCTGACTCGCCCATTCCATCCCTGTTTGAACATTTATTATGTTTCACTAAGTGTTTATTTTTATTTTCTCTGCACGTACTATGTACATAGTGTATAGAGAAAGTATTGTATCTTTTAAAATATTTGACGATTGCTTTAGCCTACTGTACTACCTTATTTCCCTTCTACTTACAAGGAAGCAAGTAATAAGACAATTTCTGCTAATGTTTATCTAAATAAGTAAATAGAAGAATAAGCTGTACATAGTGTATAGAGAAGGTATTGCATTGTACCCAAGAATTCGATACCGAGATTTCACCCCCTGAATTAAAAAAAAAAAAAACATTTTTAGAAACATGTCCGTGTGTGTGTCTGTGTGTCTGTGGGCAGCATAGCTCAAAAACGAAAAGACCGTTAAACACCAAACTTGCTATTTAAGTGTGGTATCTTCCAAGGATTTTCAGGAAAATTCCCCCACCCCAAACTACCCTTTACATGCAACTTTTTTCGAAAATTTTGATTTTCTAAAAACTCGCTCTAACAATTCTGATTAAAATCTCGTAAGTTACTGAATTTACATACCAAATAAAATGTAGATCTCGAATTTTCTGGGAATAGCCTCTGAAGACCTCTTTATTCTGGAGGAATTTTGTCGAATTTTGCTTAACTGCTAAACGGTAAGAGATAGAAAAAAGCTTACTACACAGAAAATGTAGAGCATGTTAAAACACACAACTTATGTCATTCACATTTTTTTGGTGGAGTTGATCGCTTTTTAGTTATTCATTATTTTGATTTCACCTTTCTAAAACTTGTATTTTCTCATACAGGAATTTGTCAACTCCTGTCAATGCAAACAAAGGAACTTCCGTCACATAGCAACCAGCCTTTAACTATCACTTTAACCTATGGTACTCCCTTATTTCGCTTCTACTTAAAAGAAAGCAAGTAATAAGACTATTTTTGACATTTTTTTTTCTCGATTAGCATGAAGTAAATAGAAGCATATGCTTCTTAACAATACTTTGTTGCAGAGATATAGAGAAAGGCATGAGAATGGAACATATCATATTTTTGTTTGTTTGTATAACACTTGCGAAACATTACAAACCCTAGTCGACACTGATCTAAAGCAAAACAGGTCAGCAACTTGTGTTCAATCATTTCATAGATGATGATAAGCCTTATACGTACAGAAATTTCACAAAATATTCAACCGCACGGTGGTTTTATCATTTGCTGTAGAGAATGAGTGACAGGCAATTCCAAGCTATCACGAACAGATCGCTTCAGCCGGGTCATGAAACAAAACCCGTCAAATCCCTCTAACATAACAATGGCAATCATAAATCTTCGTTATTCGCGATGCTGTGACGACCTTTCATTCGGAATAAATACATCGTTATCGAATTTGACTGACAACGTTTGGGTAACGATATGTTCTTTAACAGTCTGATATCTCATGCGAGTGGATCCAACATTCACCAATTTTCATATCATTGCTATCATATTCAGCGTAGAGAATTAAATCTGTAGAGGCTACATTTTTTGTTTATAATGTAAATTAATCTCAGGTGTTACATTCACATGACTTTCTCTATAAAATGATTGCTAATAAGCTTATTCTTCTATCTACTTTAGACTACTGGAGATAAACATTAACAGAAATAGTATTATTACTTAGTTCTTTATAAATAGAGGTGAAATAAGGGAATACACTAGGCTAAACCGACAGTCAAATGTTTTAAAATGTGGCTACTATGGGATTGAAATCCATTTTTGGCGTAGTCAGGTGTTGACAAGTTGCAGTATGAGAAATGTTTTAGGTAATTTAAAACTAAAACCAATAACAAGGAATATCTTGAAAACAGCATAAATTCTTATATTTAAGATATTAAATGACAAATAAAATGCATGTGTTTTTTGGGATTAGTCTCTGAAGCCCTCTTAATTCTGGAAGAATTTTTCTGAATTGTACATAACTCGTAAACCGTAAGAGATGGACAAAAATGTAACACACAGTAAATATAGATGTCGTTAAAGAAAACATAATTTATATCATACACGTTTTTCTTGTGGAGTTTTTGGGATATGCCTTGTTATTAGTTTCAGTTTTAAACTACCTAACTTTTCTCAAACGGGGCCATGCAAAGCGAAGCGAACCTTTGTTGTTTCACTTAGCGACTAGCGACTTTCATTTAGCATAATGTATTCTCTTGTTTTCCTTCTACTTATAAGGAAGCAAGATGCTTATTTCGATGTAGATAAAAGCATTATCTTTTATACTAATTGTTTATATATGGAGCAACTGGAGAAAGTTATGTGAATCGTTGTTTGTCGTGTTCTGTTTGCAGCTGTTAATGAAGGTTCAAAAAAGTTTAATACGGTTTCTGACCCCGTCGATGTGAAATCCGTTCTGTAATGCGGTTTTTGGGCGTAAAGAATGTTAAGCCAGCTGAAATTTATTGTCAAATTGTGGAGATTTTCGATGAAATGTAATTACAAATGGAATTATGAGAAAGTGGGTTAGGTAATTTAATGATCCAATGTTCATACAAAACACGAAATGGGCGGCCTTCTGTTGTCACAGATTTGGTTGAAAAGAATCAGTCAATTCGTAAAAGCAGACGGTGCAAAATAAGAATGCTTTTTAATGTTTTCATAAAAATGGTATAGACAGTCTTTACTGGCGGAGCTTTCTTTGAAGAGGGCATACAAAAGTTGATTCGCCACTATGATAAACGCCTGAACAATGGTGGTAACTATGCCTAAAATAGATGAAGTAATTCTATTTCATATTCAAGTAATGTTGTGAAAGTAAGTATTTTATAATTGTTTTTCCAAACAGTTACCTGTTTTTCGAACTTGCCTCTTATTTAAATAAACAATTGACGATAAAGTAAACCTTAAAATGGTATATTTTAAAAATTATGCTATATTACTTAATAAAGAAAACTACTGTATAGAGATGTAGTATATTTAGCTTGCAAGATACGTACCTACTCTTCGAAGAGATGTAAATGAATCTCTAATAGTTTGCGAGGTAATGTGTCATGTAGATTTAACATCGTCGCTAAGGGTTTTAATCCCCACTATATAAATTATACTGAGCGAGGTGGTATCACGGTGTGCGAGTCACCTTTTGCAAACATCAGGTTCGATCCCCGGGGACCGCTTATTCTGATCATGCCTTTTTCGTGGTTTCTTTCGAATCGTGAGGCGAGTGCTGGATCGGTTTCACATCTACCACGATTTTATTTCCATCTCTTCCTTTTCATCCCGGTTTCTTTATCTTTCAGGTGTACTTCCAGGTGCGTGGAGTAGGGCAGTGCTGGCAGATGCATGCTCAGTTGGAAAATGACTCTTTGTGGTCACTAGGAGGGTGGTTTTCTCATCCTCTACGGCGGCCCAGCAACGGGACGGACTTGGAAACATTAGGGACTTCTGCGTGTTCTGATGCGCTGTCTGTTGCGACCTGTGACCTCCGATGTTTTCTTTACTCATCCTTTCCGGTGTTAACTACAATAGACCTGCTTTGGTTTCACTGGACGACGTGGTTCTCTCCGTTGCCTATTTATCCTCTTACCCTTTATTAAAATTTACACTTTTTTCAAAACTAGTATGTATCACATTTTAAACCTGTGTCAACCTTAAAAAATATAAATAATAACAATAATACATGTATGCTGTTCTACATTTAGAGCTTCGGGATTGCAAGTGATAGTTCGAAATGTTCTAATTAATGAGAATGACAGAACATAATAATTTTTTCCAATGGGAATTGCAAATTATAAAACGTGTCATGGAAGACTTTAAACACGAGTGAAATCCCGCCTCTGTATTGTGGGGGTAGCGTGTCTGTCTCAAATTCAAGAGGTTCGGAGTTCAAACGTCTGTTAGGGTGGTAAGTTATTTTTTTTTTTTTGAGAATTCGAGCATGGGCTAGGTTTTATCTCTATGGACCCTGGACATATTTGAGCACCATTTGAGAAATTTAATTTATTATTTCTATAAGACATACCAGTTTAAAGAATGTTAAACTTAATAAAACAATAAAACGTTTAATGGTAGTATTTTACAAAGAACATGAGCTGCATGTTCGAATTATTGAACAACATGTGTTCGTGGTTAAGTGCGAGTTTTGTAATCAGTCAATTCTGAGTTTAATTGCTGAAGTAGACCACTCCAACAGTGAGTTTTTGGTGGTTTTCCCAGGTTGGTAAAACGAAAGATGTGTGGTTTTCTTCTTACACGAATTTCTTTTCCTCATTTCCCCTTAGAAGCTGTGCAGTGTCGGTCAATGTTGGACTTATGGAGAAGATGCTTGTTCGTTAGAAAGTTTCTCTTGTCCCAGCAAGATGGTAGTCTTCTCTGAGCCGCCTCAAGTGAGTACAGTTCTTCCAGGTTCTGCCAAAGGGAAGCCTTATTTGAGTACCTCGCCGATGTGTCCCGATCATCAAGCTTGGAATCCTTAGTGAACTCTGCGCATCCCTTTCGGCCTGTTGCGGCCTATAACCCCCACCCAAAACGTCGCTTAATTTGGTCAGAAACCTCTTTATCAATTTGTTTTACGCTATGAGGTTCTTTTACGGCATAGGACCACCTGCTTCACATCCCTTCCGAAGCAAACTGCGAGGACCTTTTTTGCAACCTCCGATAGGCTATAAATAAAATACAAATTCATAGAAACTAATTATTTTATTACTGAAAGTTTTGAACACTTTTCAATGTAATTACCGAAAAGATTGAGACTTTTATTGTATCTGTGCACACTCTTTGCAATACTCTCTTCAAAAAATGTTGCCGCCAATGATTTCAAATGAGCATTGACGTTGTTTTGAAAATCTTCGTACTTTACGACGTTTGTGGAGATCCATCCAAAACAAACGAAGAGAAATGCTGATTTCTACATTTGTGTTGAACTATGACAACGCTCCTCTACTCAATGCTGACACAACCCATCGGTTCCTTGAACAATATCAATGGGACATTTTCGATCATCCGCCGTACAGTCCTAACCTGGCACCCAACGACTTTCACCTTTTTCCTGAACTGAAGACGTGGCCAGGAGGACAGCACTTCCAAACTAACGAAGATCTTCAAAATAACGTCAATGCTCATTTGAAATCATTGGCGACAGCATTTTTTGAAGCGGGTATTGCAAAGCTTGTGCACACATACGATAAACGTCTCAATCTTTTCGGTGATTATGTTGAAAAGTAACGATAGGTGTATAAACTTTTAGTAATAAAATACTTTTTTTCTATGAACTTATCCTTTATTTATAGCCTATCGGAGGTTAAAAAAAACAAAAACAAAAAAACGGCCCTGGTAAGCTAAGAATTTTACGCCCGAAAAAAATCCTCTGCCCTCCGCCGAATTGGAACCCGCGAATTCGGGAAACAGAGGCTGTCATTTAAATAACGAATGGGCATAGTTCTTTTGTCTGCTTCGTTGAAATACTCAGTAATTTAGTTTTCTTTCAAGCGTTTATATTATGAGTGTTCTTAACAAACCGTACTGTGCCTACTACGATCTTCTCTCCCCTCTATAGTCTGGACGGCCTCACGCCATGCACTACTCGCCCGATTCTTTCAACGTCATTATCAGACATAGGAATTTCCAAGCATTAAAGCCACACGAAAGGAAATTATGTGAACTGTTAATGGAGTTTATTCCGTGAGGTCTTAGATAACAAACCATCTCCATCCCTCGCACGTATTGCTGGCGTGTGCAGACCAATACCGGGGCCACTTTATACTTGCCTTCAATAACTCATGGTCACTGTTGTGTATGTTCTATATATACATGTACATAAACTATAAACTATTCTAATTATTATATACAAATAATATTACTTACTTAAAAAATAATAATGTTCATTTCATTTGGTGTAGATGTTCATGTTCTGTTTGACCTTGAAAATCTTACATGATCTGTGTTTAAACCGGCGTGAGCCAGGTTGGTTTCTATCTTTAATTTTATTAATATCTTAGTTCGAGAGGACCCACCTGTTTATTAAAAAAACATGGTTTATTGATATATTTAGGAGATCTAACCTAACAATTTCATCAATTAATTTTACAAAAGCACAAAATTTATTTAATTTAAATATATATATATATATATATATATATATATATATATATGATGGTTTGAATGACGGTTTGAGTGTAGCGAACTTAAAACCAATTATACAGAATTCCTAAGCTTGGCATTATGAAAAGAAAGAATGCAAAGTGATGTATGGCATGTATATAATTGCTATTAATACTGCAGTTTTTAATAATTGCGTTTTAAGCTTTGCTAGCCTCAAACTTTTAATATTTACCATTGGGTTTTCCATGGTCTCATTTCTTAAAGTTTCTTCTTTAAACAGAAGAGATTTTCCTTACGAGTAGGTACAGCATTTTTCTAACTTACCGCGGAGACTCTTTGCAACTCCTTTACCTTTGGTTTCAAACTGAATTTAATTCACTTTATACGTTTTTTTTCTCCGCCTCACTCCTTTAAACTTTCATTTTGTTAAAATATTAAATACGCCCAACACTTCCCCATTTTCCCACAAGGTGGTGCTGGTGCTCGCAGCGACTCTACTTTGCTCCAGTTAAAAAGGGGGTAAATTAATCCATGGAGCTTTCATCAGGCACGCAGCCGGGCTTTTAACAGGTCCCACCGCCTTATTAAATTCACGTACAGAAACATTCTCTTTATGGGTAATAGGGGAAAGTAGGAAAAAGCTTTCTGTCTCTTTCTGTGCGCCGCCTCGCAGCGAAGTTCTTTAGTGTGGCAGTATACATGAACTCGGTGTGAACTTTTATGATAACGAAATGTCGGAGGCACGTCTCAAATAGACCTTGTGTACTTTGTGCGTGATCTTACATAGCTGCACTCTTAGTTTATTTCACAATGAACACTGACTCAGCGAGGCATTTACGAGAGGCACTATATTTTATATGTTGAGCCTAATAATAAAAGCAGCTATTTGTCATGGAAAATTATTTTCATTTATGATCAAATCATTTCTGCATGCGTTCGATCCATTTGTCATATCATTTTTACTTTCCCTACACGTACTAAGTACATAGTGTGTAGAGAAGATATTGCATTGCACCCAAAAAATTCGATACCAATATTTCACCGAAAACATATGTTTTGAGGTCCCATGAGTCCAAAAAAGCATTTTCAGAAAAAGATGCGTGCCTGTCTGGTTTGTGTGTCTGTGGGCAGCATAGCCCAGAAACGAAAAGTTGGTTAGATACCAAACTTGGTATTTAAGTTGAGTATGCGACACGAAGATTTTCAAGATTTCCAAACTACCCTTTACATGGATTATTTTTCGAAAATGTTGATTTCATAAAAAATGGCTAAAGATTTAGATTAAAATACCATATTACAAAGAAATGTATATCTAGAATTTTCTGGGAATAGCTTCGGAAGACCTCTTCATTCTGAATGCCTTTTGTATAACCGGCAAACTGTAAGAAATATACGAAAACTTACAAAACAAAAAATGTAGATCTCATTATAAAGCACAAGTTATGTTTAATAATTTTTTTGAAGAGTTATCCGTTTTCGAGATATTCCCTAATATTGGTTTCAATCTTAAGCCACTTAAATATATCTCAAACGGGAAGATATATTTCTTCTCGTTTCTCGTTTGTTACTTTCGGCAAGCAAAGAGATTGGAGTATCAAGTGTTTTCGATAGCGACCGGCTTTTAAAGGACGAGGATATCACTTTAGCCTGTGCATTTTCTTATTTCCCTTCTATTACAAGGAAGCTAGTAATAAGACTAACTGCTAAAGTTTATCTTAATTATCATGATGAACGCAATGGAAAGGTCATTTGGATAAAATAGTCGTTTGGCGAACAGCTAGAGGACATCATCTGAATGCAGCAGAATATAATTTTTTCCCTTCTGCTTGCAAGGAACCAAGTAGTAAGGGCAATTTCTGCTAATGTGTACCTCGATTTGTATGATGTGAATAGAATTGAAATAAGATTTTTAACAATTATTTGTTACAGAGATGTAGAGAAAGTAATGTGAATGGAACACATCAGACTTTTCCGATACGCTTGAGACACCTCCAACACATGGTTTTTGAACATACAAACGGCTTTTTCCAATGAAAATCGTAGTCCATGCATTTTATATTCGGTAACAAAATGAAATCATTGGATGCAAAATTAGGACTGTAGGGTGCATGAATCATCAATTCTATGGTCGTTATACAAGATGTGTGAACGCTCGCATTGTCTTAATGAAGAAAGATCCGACGGCACTTGTTTGTTTTCCTAATATCATTGAAGACTTCCGGTAAAATGTGGTTTTGTCCGTTCAGAATTGACCGATTTACGTTCTTCTTAAGGCACTCTTACCACATGATCAGTTTTATTTGAGACAACAGATGACCATTCGAGGTGCTTCGAATGTGAGAAACTTTTATTGGATTTGGTTTATCTTGAAACATCCATTCAGTCGACTGCTGTTCTTACCACATGATCAGTTTTATTTGAGACAACAGATGACCATTCGAGGTGCTTCGAATCTGAGAAACTTTTATTGGATTTGGTTTATCTTGAAACATCCATTCAGTCGACTGCTGTTTACGTTCCGCCTCATATGTGTAGAGCCATGATTTGTCAACCTGTTGCAATCTTATATTCGTGTTTTGAAGCCGCACCATTGTATTTTTCAGCATTTGTGTGCACCAATCGACACGAACATTTCAGATTGAGTCAAATTATGTGGGAAGCGAAAGCAAACCTTTTTCACGGCTAAATGTTCATGTAATATTTTACATATGCTGGTGGAACTAATCCTTAGATATGGGAACTGTTAGGGACCCTCCACAATGGCTCCCTTTCACCGTCTGATTTGGGCTCCTCACTGTAATCGCTCTCGTTTCATCCTATCCTCGTTGAGTCTGATGAACCAAAGGCCAATCCAGTGACTGGGGTGTGGATGCACCTCTGGCGCATTACTATTACAGAAGTAAAGCCGGTGGTTCCGTGCCGTAAATTTATGACACGTAAAAGAACCTCAACTCTGATAGAGGACTCGGAGCAATATTTCCAGTCTTTCACGCTAAGTATTGAATTCTACGCTAAAACCATGAAAATTAAAACAACTTCCATAAATAAAACTCCTTTTCATTTCCGTTAGATGTAAAAATCAGCGTTAAATATTTAATTAAAACAGCACTTCAGCTTCTATAATTTATTTAGGCCTTTATTATTTTCGTAATCTGCATGAATGAAACAATGAGACATAACATATATTACAGAAACATTGCTGAATAATTCATAGAGAGGAAATTTAATTGGTATCTTATGGCTATGATAACCAAGCCAGGACTTTAGAAGTTAAAATATATTTAAATACATTAAACTTGCGTTTTAATAGCCCATGTTCCAGTTTTGCAGCACTCCAATGATTTAAGGGCTTGACAGGTAAAATTACGGCCTCTAATTTGCAATTTGGTTGGTATGCAATGTGCTGTCAATAAAGCAATCTGTGCCTCCACCCTTTTCTGCCCCTCCCTGTTGCTCCCCATACATCCTACTTTAATCATGCAGGAGAAACATTCGTTTATTATGTATACTAAATTCCCTAGGCTGTAATGGGTCTAACCGGAGATACTGACAATATTCTCGGTTCAAAGTAATGGGATTTAATTTAAGTAAGAGAGGATAAATGTTAACATTCCTATTGAAACCCCAATCTGTCAAGTTTACTTACTTTCGTATATCTTTATCGTATGTTTCGATGTTTTAGTTTATATTGTTTACCTATAGCATAACGCATATATATATATCTGAATTACTACGAAATTATATCCCTATGTTGACTATCACAGTATCTCTTTAGATTAGACTTTCTTAAACCTGAATTTTTAATTACGTTTCAGAAATATCTACTCCTGCCCCATAAATCTAGATTTCTTTTCAAAAGTTGAATTCATAATCACAAAAAAAAAAAAAAAAAAAAAAAATATAACAACAATTAAATATTTTATTAAAAGTAAGTTTTGCGAAGCTTCTAATTCCCAAGGAATGATTGAAATGTGCGCGTTTTACTATAACATTTATCTAGATCAGGCTTAATCACTAGAGCTCGGTCCGGGGTCGCTAAATTGCAGGATTGAGGTTCGGTGCACGCAGAGTATAACTGATGGAGCAGACGTTTCGAAACGTGTCGCAATATCTAGCATTGCTCACTGCCTGTCCTTGCTCAGTTCCTGCTAGTAGATAAACCAGTGAACATTGAGGAGAGCTCAGATTGAACAATGTTGAATATACGAAAGGGTAGGCGTTCGAGGCTGAACAAACTTGTGGATGATTCAAATATATTTTGAGTGACAGGAGGAGAGCCTTTTTCTTTCGACACAATAAAGATGTATCTTGTAAATCACTGCAGTGAATTCTGAGTGAGTTTGAATTATTTATGTCATTGTCTTTTCAAAGCTCTGTACATTATTACCTTAATTTTTTGTGTGAAGCTTCATAATGTTATTTGTAAAATTACAAGATGTTTTTCTTTATTAATCATATTATGAAATTATTGTTTTATTGCGTTACTTTATTATTACAAGATGTATATAATGTCAATATATGTAATGAGCTACTTTTTGAACACATACTATCTAACATATCTATGTTTACATTACAAACCACTCACCACTATTCTCTCGTTATACATCTTATTGCTCTGTGTGTTCGTAACTGTGTCCGCCTCGGAACCGAAAAACGAGCTCATCACTCCCTTAATTTTGTGCTAGAGCAAGCTCTATAAATGCAGTGAGTAGTCTCGTAATAGCAGAGATTCTCTCTTTTCTTTGTAGTGTGAATTGCCACTTTAAAATGTCGGGAACAGAAAGCAACCCAAAAGCACGTCGACTCCTACGCCTGCCTGGGCAGAATATTTATTATTTATAGAAAGTGGCGCAATATGTATTTAGTTTTTGCCACAGTTCTGCCAACCGAAATTTATATGTGCAACCCATGATAGTCGGTACGACAGTTACCAAAGAAAAGATCGTTTCTTTCTAATTCTGTTAGATACCAAATAATTACCAAGGTACCTGTTCATATTCACTGTTATAAAACTTTTTTCCTTACAAATTAATTGTCATGCTGATGGCGTTGTAATGCAATTAAAAGGGTACTAAGCAGTAAAGCAGCTTGTTGTTCTTTTATTTTATTAGTATAATAATTTCGATTATTTTATGCAATAATTTAATGTTACGAATACCAATTTCCAACAAAGCAGCAAAAATGCATATATAAGTGAATATCCGACGTATAAATACTAACGAGGAAGACATAACAGAACAATTGTTCTACCATTGATGAACCTATAATGGATGTGTTCACTGTGGAAAAGTATTTCAAACGCAATATGTTGGATACTGCCCTAGAACCGAAGGAATTATCTGCTCTTGCTTACCGCGATGTAGGTCGCAGTAGATGATTCGGAGGAGTAGCAACTTTGCTTTCTCTTTTTTATTGAAAGAGCAACCGCTTGTGACACTTGATTTAGAATGACGCAACTGGCCGCCGTTGAGCTTGCCTGGTAACAGGTATCAGGTTGAATGACCTCGCTCTCTGGCAGCCTAGCTCATGCATTTTTGGTGTTTAACATTATTTTCTGCTGTGGAATTTTTTTGTCGTGATATATAGTTTGAGTAGCGTTATATAAGACTGTTTAAATGTCTTTACTGTGTGTAACCGTATACAAAGCCAACATCCATTTATTGTGCAAGTTTTGCTTAAACGGAGTCACACATGCAAGAAAATCACTTCCTCGCATTATAGTGCTTCAGATGGAAGAATCAAAGACATTTTCACTTTTTGGATCTAATTCCATATGCTTTTTGTGGGCGAGTGTATGCCTAGATACAATTACAACATTTGTACATACTCTCCAGTAATCAGCGGATAGTATCTGACCCATGGTTTCCTATATTTTAGCTACAGAAGTTCGTTGAAACTTCAAAGTGAGGTGCCAATTTATATTGTAAAAAAAAAAAAAGAAGATTAGATTACATGCTTACAAATACCTTTCCTCAATGCTTTTATAAAATTCTGCCGTGTTTTCTTTTCGACTTTCGCTGCGGCGGCGAATACATTTCGTTACGAAATTTCCGTCAAAAGACATTCAACTTTGAAAAGAGAATGCTCAGCTTTTTCCAGGGGGGGGGACTGTGGTACCTGGTTCCGCCTTAGCAATTCGAGTATTTGTGAGTGATTACTGCATTGTCGTTGGATCACTCGACAAGGAGGTATAAAACTCCCGCCTTGACAAAAGCTCAGACGTAGCATTACTTATTGTGGTATTGTTATGGAGACGTCGTGTCGTAGCTGAATACTGTGGCTATCGTGTTGATATTTCTATATATTCGATGTTTGTTCATCGACTCTGTTTATCTCCTCTTCATTGACGCTATTATAGGCAGGCCTGCATTTCCCTTTTATACCTCTTGATCAGGTGACCAGAAACTTCCAGAAATAGTCTCGAAATGTCACTAACTCACTATTTTGTAGCAATGCGGACTTGACGTGAAAGAAACTTCCAACATCACACGTAACCACCTGCACACTTCATTGTGACAATCGCATCTGCGATGTAAAAATAACTTGCCGCCGGCACAGATGTCCACTAATGCACGTGGATTCCAACAATCAGCAATTTCTTACAAAGCAAGCTATACACACACGATTGACCGCAGGACGTAGTTTCAATATGGATGCAGAAGGGAATCATTTCGATCATATTTATTTTACGAACGCACTCGTATAGCAGCGCCTCGGGAGGACGGGCAGCTAATCACATCAGTCATCATATCCCTTGAATGCTAACATTTCAGTTGTATAGACAAAGGTTTGCACTGAGTGAAAAATCATGTTAAATGTAAGCAAGTACTTTAATCTCGACATGTCCTAATGCACTTTTGTGCAAAAATGAGGGTAAAATATAATCCTAGAGCATTTGAAAATAGGCAAAGTAATAAGCATCTGATGTGGGACATACATTCATATTTGCCATCCTGTGTAATTATGGCACACAATAAATGTGGTGTAAACTGGGTTTTTAATCTAATTTATTGCTAATGTAACTTTATTAAAGTCCGTTTTGCTATGTGAACATTTAACATTTTCCCTAATGTCAAGCTCATTGTGGCTCTAGTTTATGTGTAAAATGAATTAGTAGGAAAACCTGATTTAGCTCGTAATATCTACATAACGAATCCTGTACCTTTATATTATTACTTTCTCTACACGTACTATGTACATAGTGTATAGGAAAGGTATTGCATTCCACCCAAAAATTCGATACCGAGATTTCACCGGAAATACACGTTTTTGGCCCCCCTGAATAAAAAAAAAGGTGGATGGGCGTGTATGTGTGTGTGTCTGTGTGTCTGTGGACAGCATAGCCCAAAAATGAAAAGACCGTTGAATGCCAAACTTGGTATTTAAGTTTGGTATCTTCCAAGGATGCGACACGATGATTTTCAAGAAAATCCCCCCATTCCCAACTACCCTTTAATTGGAACTTTTTTCAAAAATGTTGATTTTCTTAAAAATGTCTCAAACGATTTTGATTAAAATATCGTACATTAAATATATTTACCTGACAAATAAAATTTATGGCTTGAATTTTCTGGGAATATCCTCTGAAGACTACTTTATTCTGGATCAATTTTACGTAATTTTGCATAACTGCTAAAGCGTAAGAAATGGAAAAAAAACTTTACACTCAGAAACTGTATAGCACGTTAAAATACACAATTTATGTTATATACATTTTTATCGTGGAGTTGATCGTTTTTTTAGAGAAGTAGAAAAAGCCATGTGGATGGAACACATCAGATTTTTTTTCATAGTTGTGTTATAAATATATGTAACACCGCATGCAGTTTTTACATGATTCATTCCTATTTATTAAATTATTAACACTCAAAGTAACATTGTTAGTTTAATAACCTAGTCAACAAAATGCATACATTTTAAGTATTCGGGATTGCAAGGCGAATGCTAATTGTAAGAATACTGGAAATGCACATTTTAGGGGCTCGTGTATAAAAAATAGAAAAAGATCCGTGTGTGTGTTTCTGAACAACATAACTGATAAAACGAAAATTCGGTTTAATATCAATCTTGATAATTAAGTTCAGTGTATTCTAAGAATGCGACACGAAGATTTTAAAAAAAAAAATCCCCCTCCGAAACTGCTCTCTACATGCAATATTTTCAAAAGATTTTGTTTTCTCAAAATGGCTCATTTTCTGGCAATAGCCTCTGAGGACCGGATAATGTTTGCATAGCTGCCAAAGCGTAAGAGACGGACAAAAATATGTTACACAAAAAGTAGGTGTCGTTAAATGACACAATTTACATCATATAGGTTAGTTTTGTGAAGTCAGCCATTTAGGATGTATTCCTTGTCATTGGCTTATATTTTTAAATACATACCGATTTCTAAAACGAAAATTAGTCTTTCATATTTCTTTTGATTTACTCCCAGTTATGCAAATAGAAGCGAATATCAGCCATTTAGCCACCAGCTTTTAAAAGAATTGACTGTCGCTTTAACAGCATGCATTCCCTTGTTTATCTTCTACTTACAAGAAACTAAGAAATAATACCATTTCTGCTAATGTTTATCTTAATTGACATGCAGTTGATAGAAGATAAACTTTTGTAAGAATAATTTATTGCGGAGTATATAGATTCTTCACAGAAGAATCAGATTTTTTTCGATGTGGGAATATCGCGCCATGATTTTGTAGCCAGCAGATATATCAAGGAAACTGCAGAAAGGGTGGAGAAATGTTGAGAGTTAGCAAAGCTAATATCAGAACTTACAGCTACTAAACGTCAAGTGTTTGAACACGTGGAAGAAAGAAAGGGCAAACAGAAAGAAAAACTGCCAACGCCCGTAAAGAAAAGTTTTGGAAATGTTCATTAACTGTATACTAGAAAGCATTCAAGTGCGCGGTAGGGAAATCAAAACTTAGATAAAAATCTGATGTGTTCCATTCACATGACTTTGTAGTTAAAAAGCTTATGCTTCTATTTATTTCATGTTAATTAGCAGAAATAGTCTTATTACTTGCTTCCTTGTAAGTAGAAGCAAAATGAGGGAGTTCCATAGGTTAAAATGATAGCCAAAAGCTGGTTGCTATGTAACTGAAGTTCCTTTGTTTGTATGGACAGGAGTTAAGAAATTCCTGTATGAGAAAATATAAGTTTTTCAAAGCTAAAACGAAAAACCAGGAGTATCATAAAAATGATCAACTCCACGAAAAAAATGTATATAACATAACATAAATTGTGTGTTTTAACGTGCTCTACACTTTTAGTGTAGTGCGTTTTTACCTATCTCTTACGGTTTAGTAATTATGCAAAATCCGTAAAATTCACCCAGAATAAAGTAGTCTTCAGAGGCTATTCCCAGAAAATTCAAAATATACATTTTATTTGTCAGGTAAATATATTCAATATAAGCTATTTTAATCAAAATCATTAGAACCATTTTTGAGAAAATCAAAATTTTCGAAAAAAGTTCTATGTAAAGGGTAGTTTGGGGTGGGTAGATTTTTCTCAATCTTCGTGTCGCATTTCTGGAAGATACTAACCTTAAATAACAAGTTTGGTATTTTACCGACTTTTCGTTTTTGAGTTATCGTGTTCAGAGACACACGGACACAAACACGGACCTTTTTCTGAAATGCTTTTTTTGGATACTGGGGACCCTAAAACATATATTTCCGGTGAAATCTTGGTATCGAATTTTTTGGTGGACTGCAATACCTTCTGTATACACTATGTACATAGTACGTATAGAGAAAGTAAAAATGGATCTTCTATATAACTTACTATTATATGAATACACTTCGATCCTTGATATAGCTACAAATTGATATCTCAATTACATACTATTTTATTACTAAATGAGAGAATGCACACTAATAAGACACTTTTACAACACTTATAATGCATTTATAATCACAGCCTTTTACTTTCTCTACACGACTATGCACATTCCATACAAAAATTCGATACCGAGATTTCACCGAGAAAACATGTTTTAGGGTCTCCTGTATCAAAAAAAGTTTTAGAAAAAGTTCCGTGTGTCTGTGAACACCATAACCCCAAGACGAAAAGTCGGTAAAATACCAAACTAGATATTTAAGTGATTTTCTTCCAAGGATGCGATACGAAGATTTTGAGAAAAATCCCCCACTCCAATCTACCATTTATATGGTAAAAAATTAGAAAGTTTTGATATTCTAAAAAATGGCTTTAACGATTTTGATTAAAATACGGTATATTAAAGATATTTATATGGCAAATAAAATCTATATATGGAATTTTCTGGGAATAGCCTCTAAAGATCTCTTTATTCTGAATGAATTTTGCTGATTTTTTATAACTGGTAAACCGTAAGAAATAGACAAAAACTTGCTACACAAAAATGTAGATTACATTAAAATTTTTCTCGTGGAAAGGACCATTTACGAGATATTTCTTATTTGTTTCAGATTTAAAATACTTAAACTTTCTCACACTTCTGGCCCTGTATAGAAACGGATTTCAACAACATGGCAACCAGCTTTACACTCTAACCTGGTGTAGTTCCTTATTTTCCTTCTAATTACAAGGAAGCAAGTAACTAATACAATTTCTGCTAATGTTGATCTCGATTATATAAAGAAGAAGAATATGTTTTTTAGAACAATTTGTTACAGCGATGTAGACAAGGCCATGTGAATGGAACACATCAGATTTTTTGTCTTGTCATTCCTGCGTCACTTTATTTCTTAAACCTAATGGACATCATGGCGATATTGTTACTTCTGGCCTGTGTAATCGGGGATCTATGAATAAAACTAAACTCCAATGAACCACGGCGTAGCCAGGGCAACTACGAGACGTAAAACCCACTCGAATTACCAAAAAGAATGGATTTTCATTTCAGCGACATTTTCATGGATTGGCAATACATATTTGTTAGTAAAATTTGTGTTTTTCCATACGATAAATGTATAGTGAGGTCGCAAAGAAGCGTTGCGGGCTGGCCAACGTGATTACGCTGCAACATCTGGTTTATATAGGGTCGTTTATCTGCGCATGACGTCAATACCAGGTAGCGAGCATATCACCACACGGCGTCTTGTAGACGACTAGCGAGCGACGGATAGAAGGGGTGGATGTCAACAGTTTCGACGTAATCTTAGTGAAATGGAATTTGTATCGAACCTTTACATTATTTACATTTGGAACATTCACTTAGGTACGTATCGTAAACTCGCAATCACAGCATTTATAGTGATAGGTAACGAATTCTTCCAGTTTGTAAGTAGCATTCAATCATGCAAATTTTATGATCGATGGTCAATTCCATCTCGCTTGAAGAGAACGCACAAAATGTCCTGGTGAAAAACAGTTCTACACCATCCAGTACATCAACCTGTTTAAGAAGTCGGCAAAATGCAGTATAAGTTTCAATTCAGCACCTGCCCTTTGAGACAAGAGGGCTCGCTGAACTAACAATGTCATACGTTTAAACCCACTTACGCTAAAGGATAAATAAATCTGAAGACCGGAAGTAAAATTACCAAAATCTATAAGTATTTTGCAAATAAAAACACTGTTGCAGAGTTCGGAAGTGAAACAATTTACTAAATACGGATGTATTTGGTTTCTCAACCCTTCAAGCCACATTTGCACTGGTTTAGGACTATTTGTGAATTCATGTAAGTAACTGTGCTCACGCTGAACGATAAATTCAGACGAAAGATGTTCTGCTTCTATTGCATTGTATAAATTAGAATAAATGGTGATTACTAATACATACTTTTTCATCTTATTTATATTATGTATTACAGTGTCAAGAAACTTAGGGGAATTTGCAAATAAAACACAAAACATTAATTATTCATCCAATTTTATTTATCGCCTTCAAAGTAGGCCCCTTCTCAAAATATACATTTATGCCAATGAATAATCCAATCATCGAAACATTTTTTGTAGGCACTTTTAGGAATCGATGTCAATTGTCGCCGTGAATTTTCCTTTATGTGTTCTATCGACTGAAAACGGGTGCCTCGAAGTGGTAACTTGAGTTTTGGAAAGAGAAATAAATCAGCAGGAACCAAATAAGGTGAATATGATGGTTGTTCGGTGAAATTTGTTGAGTTTTTGGCCAGAAATTCGTTTACAATAATAGCCTTGTGAGCTGGTGCGTTATCGTGGTGCAGAATCCATGAGTTGTCGTTTCACAAACCTGTCCTTTTTCGCCATATTTGTCCTCTCAAACGTCGCATAATGCTCAGATAATAGTCTTCATTTACCATCTGACCTTATGGCAAGAACTCTAAGAGCACGACACCGCGATAATCGAAAAAAACTGTCAACATGACCTTCAGTTTGAATGAGTTTGACGTGCCCTTTTAAGTTTCGGTTCAGTTGGAAGGCGCCATTCGGAAGCATGTTGACTGGTTTGAGTGTCAAACTCGTAAACCCACGTCTCATCACCAGTTACAATGCGTTTCATGAATGCGGGGTGGGAAATGCCTGGTTCTAGCATGTGTTCAGCAATCCTTTGTAGAAAATTCAAGTCTTTAGGAACTAACTGAGCTGCAATGCGTGTCATGACCAAACAATCGTTTAAAATACTACGAATCGATTCATGAGACACAAAAAGTTCAGCGGCAATCTCTCTCGGACCTAAATGACGGTTTTCGGGCACCATTTTCTTCATTTTAGTTCAGTTGAAACCATTGATGGCCGACCAGAGCGAGACACATCTTCCACCATATCTCGACCACTTTTGAATGCACTGTACCTCTCATATGCACGTGTTTTTGATTAAGTTGATTCACCGTAAGCGCTCTGTATCATTTTCAGCGATTCGGCACACAAAATACCATTTGCAATGCAAAATTTGAGACAGATTCTTTGTTCAATATTTGCATCCATCGTAAAATCACAAATCACCTTTGAGATGGCATACTGTAAACAAACTAGATGATAGATCAAGATCAAACTCCGAGTGGGTATAGAGGAAAGTTGTACCAATTTACCAACAACAATAATTTTGAATCCTCTTTTAAACAAGCTTTTTAAATGATCAATTCCCGGTTCTTTCTTTAGAGAATGTATTTGTATGAATTAAATAACTGCCACTGATTTTGTGAAGTCCAGAGAAATTACCTACAAGTCTTTAGTATGGTTATGAAGTATGGAGTAACATGTTAGAACTATAAAGAGTTAAACAAATTGAGTCGTTAAAAATACTCAGAGAAAGGCTATATAATTCAGAAAAAACAGAAAATATTTTTGACCTACAAAAGGTGAGGAGATTATATAGGAGCCATTGAAATGCATATATGCAGACATATACATATACGTTAAACAGATGAGCGTCAAGGACTGGTTTTATGAAAATCTATTCTGCAGCTTTGCACGGGTTGGGCTGCGATAGCTGCAGAAAGAATCCTGGAGTTGCCTAATCCGATTGTGGGAGTCCTCTATACAGTTGCCTTGCTTCTGAAAGACTATCTGGATTTACAACCTGTGGGGACTGATCCCTTGCGGCTTACAAGGTTATCGTCATAAGATCTCCTGAGTTTCATTTGTCAAACAACCTTCCTCTAAAAGAGTCCTTTATCTGTGGCGTATTTTAGTAATATGCTTCTCTTTTCTACACACTGTCCTTGAAACATCGCTTTAATTTTTCGAGACAGAGGATTATCGTTCTTTCCCCGAGGGATTTGCATAATCTCTTTGCATTCATTACTGTCACATTTATCAAGTGGTAACAGGAGTATATTTTTCGCGAATATCTTTGTTTCTTTTATCGTATAGCTCTGCTAACTCCGTAAAGCTTTGCGCCAAAAACAAGCATCCTAAAATTCTTGCGCAATGTTGAAATATCAATAGAACTTCTGTTATACTTTCCCCACATATACTATGTACATAGTGTATAGAGAAGGTATTGCATTCCACCCAAAAATTCGATTCCGAGATTCCACCAGAAATACATGTTTTGGGTTCCCGTGAATCCAAAAAATCCGTGTGTGTCTATGTGTGTGTGTGCCTGCAGCATAACTCAAAAACGAAAAGACCGTTGAATACCAAACTTGGTATTTAAGTTTGGTATCTTCCAAGGATGCGACACGAAGATTTTCAAGTAAATACCCCCACCCCTAACTACCCTTTAAATGGAACTCTTTTCGAACATTTTGATTTTCTCAAAAATGACTGTAAAGATTTTGATTAAAATATCGTATATTAAAGATATTTACCTGACAAATAATATGTATACCTTGAATTTTTTGGAAATACCTCTGAAGAGTACTTTATTCTGGATGCATTTTACGGAATTTTCCATAACTGTTAAACCGTATGAGATACACAAAAACTTACCACACAAAAAATGTAGAGTACATTAAAACACACAATTAATGTTATATACATTTTTTTCGTGGGGTTTATCATTTTTGAGATATTCCTTGTTTTTTGTTTCAGCTTTGAAAAACTTATACTTTTCTCATACAGAAATTTGTCAACTTCTATCCATACAAACAAATGAACCTCAGTCACATAGCAACCAGCTTTTGACTATCATTTTAACTTATGTTGCTCCATTCTACTTACAAGGAAGCAGGTAATAAGACTATTTCTACTAATTTTTTCTTGATTACCATGACGTAAATAAAAGCACAAGCTTTTTAACAATCATTTGTTGCAGAGATGTAGACAAAGTCATGGGAATGGAACACATCAGATTTTTTCAGAGGAAATCTTCTCCTTCTGCTTTAAAAATTCTAAAATAGGCGTAGAATAAAAATTCTGACGTGCATCATTCATATGACTTTCTCTACCTGTTCTCAAAAAACTTCTTACAGACAATTATTCTTATTTCTAACCCAAGCTGATCGAGACAAGCCTTAGCAAAATGTTCTTATTACTTAGTTTCTTATAAGTAGAAGGAAAAATGGGAAATTACTATGCTAAAGCGATAGTTAAATGTTTAGAAGATATCACTATGCGACTGTCATTAAAATTTACTGCTTAGGATGGCCAGGAATAACGCAATAGAAAAAACGGATGACTTCCTCTCTAAAAGTGTTTTAGAACTGAAACCAATAAGGGACATCTCGAAAACGATTAGCCCCAGAAAAAAAATCGTATGTGTTCCATTCACATGACTTTATCTACTTCTGTGTAACAAATTATTGTTAATATGTTTATTCTTCTATTTACTTCATGCTAATCGAGAAAAAATTAACAGAAATGGTCTTATTACTTGCTTCCAGGTAAGTAGAAGCGAAATATGGGAGTATCATAGGTTAAAGTTAAATCAAAAGCTGGTTACTAGGTGACAGAAGTTCCTTTGTTTGTATGGACACGAGTTGACAAATTCTTGTATGAGAAGAGCACAAGTTTTTCAAAGCTGAAACCAAAAACAAGGAATATCTAAAAAACGACCAACTCCTTGAAAAAATTGTATATAACATAAATTGTGTGTTTTAATGTGCTTTACATTCTTTGTGTGGTAAGTTTTTGTCCATTTGTTACGGTTTAGCAGTTATGAAAATTTCCTCCAGAATAAAGTAGTCTTCAGAGGCTATTCCCAGAAAATTCAAGATATACATATTATTTATCAGGTAAATATGTTTAATAATCAAAATCGTTAGAGTCATGTTTAAGAATATCAAAATTTTCGAAAAAAGTTCCATGTAAAGGGTAGTTGAGGGTGGAGGGATTTTTTTGAAAATCTTCGTGTCGTATCCTTGGAAAATACCAAACTTAAATACCAAGTTTGTTATTTAACGGTCTTTTCGTTTTTGAGCTATGCTGTCCAAAGACACATAGACACAAACACACGCACACACAGACCTTTTTCCAAAAATGCTTTATTTTTTGGATTCAGGGGGACCTAAAGAATACGTATTTCCGGTGAAATCTCGGTATCGAATTTTTAGGTGCAATACAATACCTTCTCTATACATATGCACATAGTACGTGTAGAGAAAATAAACAATGTAAAGGACATACATTTTATGTTTTGACGAGATATGAACATTTTGTAAAGTAAGTTTCGTCTCTGTCTTACGTTTGCCAGTATGCAAAAGTCATTCAGAATGTAGAGCACTTCCGAGGATATTCCTAGAAAATTCAAGATATGCATTTTATTTGCCATATATCTTTAGTAAACGGTACTTTAATCACATCGTTACAGCCATTTTTGAGAAAATCAACTTACACACATACACACACACACACACACACACTGAGACAGCACACTTACAAACCCTTTGCCAAAAATTCTTTTCTTTTTTTTATTCAAAATATATTTACGGTAAAATTTCGGTATCGAATTTTTGGTAAAATACAATACCTTCTCTTCCTACTATATACGTTGTACATATGCAACAGAGAAATTATAACATAATGCATATTTTCAGTCAACATTTATCGTTCGTGCCATTAAGCAGCTAATTTGATCCCGTCAAATAAGTACATTTATTTTAACCTCTATTTCTGGAAATTTACACCAAATTGCCATAGTAAAGGAGCCAATATGAACTCTTTAAAGAAGAGGGGAAAAAGAGTAATTGCTCATAGGAAGTCCGGAATACCTCGATTGGAAGCATTTCCTGACTGTACTTATAGGATATTAATCGTACATTTTCAATACATATTGCACATAGCAAAATGCATACATTCTCGTTAAATACACTAAAGGTTGAGCCTTCAAATGAATGTTTATGATTGTTAGATGTACCAACTACCTATTTTTAACGAATAAAGTGATTGATGCTCAGCACTGTTATTTATTTTCAAGGCTAATAAATTCATAACACACAATATAAATATACTAACCATGTGTTTCTAATAATTGACCTTACGATTAAGGACGTATAGTTTAAGTAATCCACATTAATTTACATTTTTTGTTAAAATGTTACCAAATGAATTTATTTTTACTTTCTCTACACATACTATGTATAGAGAAGGTATTGCACTCCACCCAAAATTCGATACCGAACTTTTACCGGAAATATTTGTTTTAGGGTCCCCTGTATCAAAAAAAAATATTTTCAGAAAAAAGTCCGTATGTGTGTGTGTCAGTGTATCTGTGATAACTGAAAAACGAAAAGTCAGTAAAATACCAATCTTGGTATTTAAGTTTACTATCTTCCGGGGATGCGACACGAAGATTTTGAGAAAAATCCCCTCACCCCAGACATGGAAAAAGATTCCAAAATTTTGAGTTTCTGAAAAACTGGCTCTAACGATTTTGATTAAAATACCGTATATGAAAGATATGTATATTTTGAATTTTCTGGGAATAGCCTCTAAAGACTTCTTTATTCTGATTGAAGTTTGTTTAATTTTGCTTAACTGGTAAAACGTAATAAATAGGCAAAAACTTACTACACAATAATTGTAGATCATGTTAAAACACACAATTTATAATTATTGCTAGGCCAAACGGAATTAAAATTTTCAGTTGACTTGCAACAATATACGGTTCAAAAATTATTTTAGACCTGCATCAATGTAATCGTGAAATATATAGAAGAAAAAGTGTTTTAACACTAATTTGTCATTGAAATGTAGAGAAAGTCATGTGATTGTAACACATAAGATTTTTTAAACAATGGATGCTCATTTTTAATCAAAGAGTACTCAAAGGGTGTGGAAACATACATACCTTAAAACAAAACCAACTTTTTCTATTTAACATTAAACCACGTCTAAAGAAAGAAACAAGGATAGAAAGAAATATATATAAATACTAAAAAAAGAAAGAAGTTAGGGAAGGAATCTCGCTATCTCTTAGTGGTTCATAACACCTTGAGCACATTTAAATTTAGAACTGTCCATCATGATAACGTCAAGATGAGGCCCCACACCGGGAATGCGGATTGTTGTTGTTTTTGTTGGTTTTTTTTTTTTTTTACTCCGGCGCTGTATTTCTTTTTCTTTTTTTTTCCCAATTTCCTATGTTTCCTTTTTTACCGTTTTCTTTTTACTTACTCATATACAGACATATACTCATTTATATACACCCATGCCCAAGGTGGGAATCGAGGCCACGGTCCCCTGCGCCACGAAGCTTCAAAGCAATGGATTCGATCCCAAGCGACCGCATGTAAGATTTGTGAGGAACAAAGCGGTGCAAGGGCGGGTTTTCGCCGGATTCTCCGGTTTCCCCTACCATCGCATTCCATCGGTCCCTCATCTTCATTCCATGTAACATCAGTTACATCGCCTGCGGTGCCATAGAAGTAAAACGGGCCTTTGAAATTATCAGAAAAAAAAAAAACTCTGATGTGTTCCATTCACATGACTGTTTCTACCTCTCTGCAAAAATATTATTAAAAAGCTTATGCTTCTATTTAAGTCATGCTAATCCAGAAAAAAAGGCGTATATGGTCTTATTACTTGTTTCCTTGTAAGTGGAAGCGAAATAAGGGGTTAAATTTAAAGCTGGTTGCTACGTAACTGAAGTTCCTTTGTTTGTATGGACAGAAGCTGACAATTTCCTGTATGATAAAAGTATGCTTTTTAAAGCTGAAACCAGAAACAAGGAATATCTAAAAAACGATCAACTACACACAAAAAATGTATATAACATAAATTGTGTGTTTTAATGTGCCCTACATTTTTTGTGTGGTAAGGTTTTGTCCATTTCTTACAGTTTAGTAGTTATGCATATTCCGCAAAATTCATCCAGAATAAAGTAGTCTTCAGAGGCTATTTCCAGAGAAATCAAGATATACATTTTATTTGTGAAGCAAATATCTTTAATAGACAATATCTTAATCAAAATCGTTAGAGCAATTTTTGAGAAAATCAAAATTTTCTAAAATCTTTCCAGTGAAGGGTAGTTGGGGGTGGGGGTATTTTCTTGAAAATCCTCGCGTCGCATCCTTGGAAGATATTGCACTTAAATACCAAGTTTGGTATTTAACGGTCTTTTTTGAGCTATGCTGTCCATAGACACACACATATACACAGACAGACAGACAGACACACACACGGACATTTTTCTAAAAATGCTTTTTTTTTTTTGGATTCAGGAGGTCTCAAAACACGTATTTCCGGTGAAATCTCTGTGTCGAAATTTTGGGTGCAATACAGTACCTTCTCTATACACTATGTACATAGTGCGTATAAAAAGTAATAATTAATTATTCTCTAAAAATGTGTGTGTCTTTGTGTGGAAATAACCCTTATTTAAATGAACAAATTAACATACAAGAGTAAATTAGTTTAAGTACAGTATAAATAATTCTTAAATATAGTTAGTGCCCCTTTAGTGACACTCAGAAATACCGCAGCAATAAATTACTTTTACTTTTGCAAAATAATACAAAAATCTTGGGATAGAACCCCTAGCTACAATTAGCCAACGTCAATCGAGGCAAGATTGTATTTATTGTACATAAATGTAAGTATTGAGTATAGTTTGTTCATTTTTCTGGAAATTTATAAACGATACTATATACGTATGTTTCTTCAGTTTGTTATGAAGAATGAGATATTAGAGTTTAAAACTACCTTTATTGTGTGAACAATAATGGATAAAATACTTGATTTTGTGTTGTTATTTGTTTAGCACACAGTCACCCCTACTAGCCTTTCAAACTTATGATTCGTATTAAGCCACTGCTCCGAAAGAGGGATAGATTTGTTACGTACCTCGTCACACTCCTCTTTTTTTCTTTTTTTTTTACCGTGGAAGGGAAACCTGCATTAGCATTCAACCCCCAGCTGAGGTGCAATGTTGTTGTTGTTTTTCTTTAAATACAGTACCGGAGTCTGATCGGGACTCCGGCACTGTATACCCTACTTTTATTTACTTTTTTGTTTTGCCGTATTATTACTGGATTGCTGTTTTCTTACTTTTACAACACACACATAAACACAAACATATAACACCCATGCCCAAGGCGGGACTCAAACCCACGATCCCCAGCGCTACGAAGCACCAAAGCGGGACACCTTGGCGAACGCGGCCAGGGGGACCGGCATGGTTGGGAGGATATATGGGACTCTCCACTCCTCATACGCCATATCCATCATTGTGATCGTCTCAAATAGAATAAGTTAGACACTTTAACCTCGAATGCAGCTAGTGCTTTCTTTAGTTCAAGACATAATGATTTAGTGTAGAACATGAAACTGGCCTTAATAACTTTAAACACGAAAATATTCATTATACAGGGTGTTAGGGGTATATAGGTATATTGATAAATGATACCTTAATATGTCTGAACTACGCTGTATTAGTTATTTTTTCTCTCCCTGTAACAGTTTTCCTACAACCAATCACATAATTCTCACCTGATGCGTTTTGCATGATCATAACTACGCCACGAAATGAACAACGCCTATCAGTATAGACTGTCCGTTTTGCGTCCACGTTTTCACTCTTCAATGCGTGATCTACTAACCAGGTTATGTGGGGTCGTTAGCCTGGCAGAAAGCATTCAAACACAGCTTTGATATAACATTCGTTGTAACGAGACTAGCCATTTAACGTTATGTACTTTACTTTCTGTACACATACTATGTACATAGTGTATAGAGAAGGAAATACATGTTTTTGGCCTCCTGAATCCAAAAAAATCATTTTTAGAAAAATGTCCCTGAAAAGACTCTTAAATACCAAACTTGATATTTATCTTCCAAGGATGTGACTCGAAAATTTTAAACAAAATCCCCCTACCCTTTACATGGAAAAGATTTCTAAAATGTTGATTTTATCAAAAATGGTTCTAACGATTTTGATTAAAAACTCCTATGATTAAGCTATTTACATGACAAATTAAATATATATCTTGAAATTTTCTGGGAATAATTTTTGAAGACCTCTTCATTCTGGATAATATTTTTAAATTTTGTATTACTAGTAAACCTTAATAGATAGACACATACTGCACAAAAGTGTAGATCTCATTAAAACACACAATTTATGTCACATATTCTTTTCGTCGAGTTGGCCGTTTTCGAGATATTCCTTGTTATTGGTGTTTCAGTTCTAAAATGCTTCAACTTTTCTCATTCGGGAAATCGTTGCCGCAGTCTGTTTGTGGCGACCACGTTAGGGTGCCAGTCTGTCGTTGTCAGGCGAGTCTACCTGGAGTTGGTCGCGAGTTAATGCTAGTGAATTTCTCTATATTTAGTGGACATAACTTGTAGCTTCCCGTGATGGCACCGGCTGAGCTTCTTCTAGTAGATCATGAGTCTCATACTCAGGGGGAAAAGAATGACAAGGGTATGTCACACTGTTGGTAGACTCAATTAACTGTGAAAGTTCACTTCGTTCACTGGATACTTAATTTATTCGTGAATTATGGTTCATTTGAGGCACTAACTCGATGAGCGACTCCCGACAGAACTGATCGCGAACTTGATGAAACCGTTTTCATTAAGTACTGCTTCCACTTTTATTTACTTTAGTCACTGTGGCCTGAAGTTTATCAGCTCGTACAATATTCACAATAACAATTACCCATCTGATTAAACTGTAAGGCACTGAATTTCGGCACTATACGACGCGCGATTTCCTATATTATATGTCGTACTTTATAAGCCTTGCGTCGTGTCTCCCGCGTTACGTCTGTCCGTGTCTTTAAGTTTCCATCTATGTGCCGCAAATTTTATTCTGTCTGTCCCGAATTCTCATCCGCACATCATTTATATACAAAAAGCTCTTAGTTTTGCCCTCCTTTTTGATTGGTTAAGAAAGAGCGCATAAAGTGGCGTCATCACGTGACTATCGGGGATTTTTCTTTATTCTACACCCACGTTACCATACAAAGCGAAAGTCCCACTCTCCGGTTTAAAAGGGATAACATCTAGCTTTCTCGTAAGGACTGTCACTTATGTCTCTGATGCGTTAATATGTTTGTTACTTTCAACAACGCCCGTTACCTTGACGAATACACTAGCTATTCTCTACCCTCGATGGTGAAGCTTTCCACTGAACGTGTATTTCCTATGGTAAATATTATAAATTAATAATTAAACTAATATTATATGTGCTTTGTACTAAAATACTGTCGCATCGTAAACTCCTGGTAACGCAAAGAAACGGATTTCAACCACATTTTAAAACGTTCGACTGTCGGTATTAGTCTAACGTATTTTCTAATTTTCCTTCTACTTATAAGGAACTAAGGAATAAGAATTAGAATGATTTCATTGCATGGTCGTACTGTAAATGGAAGATTTTGTCTGAGTGGGCAGATAGTTTATAATAAAAACGCAAATAGTTCACAAGTTCCTTTAAAATACCTCAAAATCAAACGCTATTATCGAAAGGCGGATTCGGTATGTATGCTTTGTTTTCCCACATAGGACCGCTATGGGGAGCAGACGCTGCATTCAGGTTTTGAAACAAAAGAACAACGGCTCCCTGCCAGAAAAGCTAAGTGTTTCTTTCCGTCAAGAGCTGAAATGTAGCATTGGAACAGGAAAGGAATGGAGTGGTTCAGTAATGGTTCGATACTTGGTGCAGCGGTAGTTTTAATTGCTGACAAGCGATTTTGCAGACACCATCTTGCTGGTACAGAACAAATGCATCTATTGTTTATTCTCCTCGACAACTCTGAAACACTTCCTCGTCTTAACGCCTTTAAACCAAGAAACGTAATAGCTCTGCAGCGCGCATATCCGGCGAGATTCTAGTATATTAAAGCTGCTGGTTGGTCCTTTCTCTTTCCTTCATTTTGTGTTGAGGGAAGTCATAATTTATCTAAAAATGCGCTCGCTCTTTTCCTTACAACTCGGATACATTTAAAGTTTCGTGTTTAGTTTGGTATATAATGTACCTGCTATTTTGATAGATTAGAAGTTATATGTGCAATGTGGAAAGACAAGCGGGTGTACTCTCTCTTCTTCCCGGTCGTCGCTTCCGCTAAATTAGCGCCCAAAAAGGTGCGTGTATGGGACTCAGGTGTGAAAACTAGAATCAAATGAAATTAATCTATACTAAAAGGGTTGTTCATTTCACAATGCAGTTAAATCATGCAAAACCCTCGGGTAGTAAAAGATCTGATTGATATGAGGTGAAACTATTAGGGGAAGAGAAAAACTCTGATGTGCTCCATTCACATGCCTTTCTCTACATCTCTATAGCAAATTGTTGTGAATAAGCTTATTCTTCTATCTATTTCATGCTAATCGAGATACACATTACTAGAAACGGTTCTATTACTTAGTTCCTTATAGGTTAAAGGGGAATAAGGGAATACACTAGGCTAAACCAACAGTCAAATGCTTTAAATATTGTTGCTGTGGTAGGGAAATTCGATTCTTAAGCCAACATTGAGGTCACAATCTTTCTTCTCGATAAGACCTCTTAAAAAAAGTATGCTGCTATCAAATATTACTTTTTTTGTTGAGTTTTAAGATATATTTCGGTCATAATTATTTATCATATGGATTTATTCAAAAGGGGAATTTTTTCACGCTCTTCAATAACTTTTTTGGACTTTTTGGCCAGCTGAAGTTCTCGTACGAGAAAAGTAAGTATTTGAACACTGAAATCAATAACAAGGAATATCTTAAAAACGGACAGGAGAAAAATGCATATACCTAACATAAACTGTGTGTTTTAATGAGCTCTACATTTTTTGTGTAGTAAGTGTTTGTCTTACAGTTTACCAGTTAATGCATAATTGCGCAAAATTCATTCAGAATAAATATGTCTTTAGAGGCTATTCCCAGAAAATTCAAAATATAAATTTTATTTATAGGGCAATTGCTTAAATATAAGATATTTTAATGTCATTATAGTCATTTTTGAGAAAATAAGAAATTTCGAAAACTTTTCTATATAAAGGATACTTGGAGGTGGAGGGATTTTCTTGAACATCTTCGTGCAGCAACCTTGGAAAATAGTGAACTTAATTACCAGGTTTGATATTTAACGTACACACACACACACACAACCACACACACACACACACACAACTAGTTTTTGTTGTGTATTCAGTTTCGTTTATCACATTTCATAAAAAAAATCCTCAGAGATATTGAGAATGTTGGAAGAAGCGTATGGTGAAGAGCGATGCAGAAAACTCAGGTGTATGAATGGCATAAACGTTTCAGTCAGGATTTTCGAACGCTGAAGAAGTTACTCTGCATGCAATAAGAGCATTACGACAGGTGTCTGAAAAAGGCTTTTAGTAGTGCTTCAAATCTCTTTGCACGCGGTAGCAGAAGTGTGTCATTGCCGAAGAGAAATATTTTGTTGTGTAAATTGCTTTATGGCAATTTTTTTTGTGTTATTTACACATTCTGGAACTTTTTGAATGTTGTTTGTATATGGGTCACATGGTATATATTAAAATGGACCATCATATAACCTTCTTAACGTCTTATGAAAGGAAACGTATCTTCCAGGAAACGTAAAGCACGTTTCTGAACTTCCTTTAGTTATGTTTGTGTTCCAAATTACGGAGTATAGAGTCTGGAGTATAGAAGTCCCCGAAGGCTAAGAACAGCCGAAAAGCGCTGATGAAAGCGAGGTACCTCATCGATTTTGGGGCGAACTCTACTAACCTAGTAAACCCATTCGCACCTCGATTTTGCAACGTGAACAAGCAGACATAAAAACGGACGCCTCGAGGTACATAAAGTACAGGTTAGGAGCATCAACCAATGGGGAACCGCAATATTCCCCACCAATGGCATCGCGCACAATACGTCGGAGCCAATTAAATCCGTACACTGGTTGCGCTATTCAAAGTTTTTACGTCTCTGCTTGCCAGGGAGAAACAATGGGGACAGATGATACTGACAGGCAGACAATACATCCTGTTTATCTGGGCTGTTATATGTGGTAATATCTACCAAACAGATAATGCAGGCGCAGACGTCCGCAACAGTTGTCACATACACACGTGTGCGGACCGCAATTCTAACTACACCACAACAATGAAGCCTTGCTTCTGCTGTTTGGCAAATGAGGTTGTCTTTTTTCTAACGGACAATGTGTCTTCAGAACAGACAGGCTCCATTTCTCCGCTCTTGTGAATGCGTCGAGGGATATAACAAAAACATGCTTTTGACAGGTGACCATGTTTTCGCGGAAATGTTCTACCTACAAAACGGCAGTTTTGGATTTCTCTAATTACGAAATGAAAAGCATCTGATATACAGGAATATTAATGAAAGAGGACAAGCTGTTTATTCTCTTGTTGTGCTGCCCATGAGTGTTCTGCTGAAAATGAAAAGAGCATGGGTGGAGTATTGATTAGGGCTTTGTGAACGAGTAGTTCCAAATGAGCATTTTATTCTGGTGAACTGTGATTCAACCACTCATGTTTAATGCTCTAGTATTTAAAGCTGTTCTCAAGTCCCATAATACGCCGACCACACCCCGAATATCCTTGTTAACATATCTAGAAAGAGCAGATGTGTTCACAGTTGATGAATTCCTCGTTAGCAGTGCTACGAGGTTTGATGACGTCAGAGACAAGGGACGGGTTGGCACACTCACTATCCACTCACGTCTAGTGAAGCGGCACGAATTAAGTTAACTAATTTTTTTGTTTTATTTTTTATGGTAAAACATTTCTTCAAAGGCATGGAAAGTTTGACTCTAGAAACTACAATAATTTGTAGAAGAATTTGGATTGGAGAGAAGTTTCCTAATATAAACACTGCTTAAGTTGATAAAGCTGTAAAATATGGAGAATCTTGTCTGATATTTTATTGAAATAAATAAGTTATTATAAACAATAATGTGATACCGAGATTTCATCGGAAATATATGTTTTAGAGTCCCCTGTATCCAAAAAAAGTATTTTTAGAAAAAGGTCCGTGTGTGTATGTGTGTCCGTGTGTCCTGTGTCTGTGAACACGATAACTCAAAAACGAAAAGTCGGTAAAGCACCAAACTTGGTATTTAAGTTTAGTATTTTCCAGGGATGCGACACGAAGATTTTGAGAAAAATTCCCCCACCACAAACTACCCTTTACATGGAAAAATTTCGAAAATTCTGATTTTCTCAAAAATGGCTCTAACGATTTTGATTAAAATTTCGTTTATTAAAGATTATCTAACAAATAAAAATGTATATTTTGAATTTTCTGGGAATAAACTCTGAAGACTACTTTATTCTGGATGAATTTTACGGAATATAAGCATAAGCTTTTTAATAATACTTTGTTGCAAAGATGTAGAGAAAGTCATGTGAATGGAACACATCATATTTTTTTTCATGTATCAAAGTTCTAACTTGCATGGTTATTTAAGTAATAATGCATTATAGTCTAAATTTATTGTTTTAATAAAACTGAACAACGTGAAGCATTTAAAAAGAATTCACATAAAGACTCCAGTTTTACAGCAAATGAGTTGATAAATAGATCCGTCATATCAATTCTTATATTAGTACTATATACTGTCGCAAAATTATTACTTTATTCTCTGAAAACATTTAATAATTTATTTATCAAAATTAAAGCATTATTTTCAAATAGTATATCACATTTTTTTTAATGTGTTTTGGAAAGACAGTATAAACATTTTGAAATCAATTTGTGGAAAATAACATCTTATGGAACATTTTGAGTGTAGGAAAGTGCTAGAAAAAAGTTTACGAAAAAATAAGGTATAAAGTTGGAAGTGCCTGTTAATAAGCATGTGTCTGCCCATACTTCAGATAATTGCTAGTTATAGTGCGCCAAATGTGCCGGTCCCCATGGCCGCGCTCGCCAAGGCTTTGGTGCTTCGTAGCGCTGGGGTTCGTGGGTTCGAGTCCCGCGTTGGGCATGGGGTTGTTATATGTTTGTGTTTATGTGTGTGTTGTAAAAGTAAGAAAACAGCAATCCGGTAATAATACAGAAAAACAAGGTGAAAAAAGGTAAATAAAAAGTAGGTTATATAGTGCCGGAGTCCCAATCAGACTCCGGTACCGTATTTAAAAAAAAAAAAAGTGCGAAAAACGATATAATTTCTTAATGTTTAGAATTCATATTATTTTATTATGAAAATAAATTTGTTTTTCAAAATTTTGACAGTTGTATTATGCTAACAAAATATCGTAACATCTTAATCCAAAATTGTTTATATATTTTATGAAAGATGAAAGAAACTAAAGTAATACAACATACAAAAATTAACTAATATCTCTAGAAACCTCGTTTGCATACAAATATTGTAAATGTTCATGCTGTTAATATATATATTACCTGGTACTGCTGTAATAACTTAGATTATGTGTATAATAAATAAGTAATATATAGATAGAATATCCATGTTTGTGTACATATTTACTATAATATATAATAGTGAAACATTTAATTTCGCAACGATTGTGGGTACTGGTCCTGCCAAACATTGTTTTGTCTTCACTGCTCAAAAACTTGTTCCTTGAATATGTAAGTAAAGGTGCAATGAACTTCAGTCTTTACGTATCCCAAATATTTCAGGCGGTGACACTGATGATACATGAATGATGATGGAGCACCGGTGGAATGCGATGGCAGGGGAAAACGGAGCACCCGGAGAAAACCCGCCCCAGCGCCGCTTTGTCCACCACAAATCTCACATGCGGTGGCTTGTGATCGAACCCCGGTCGTCTAGGTGAGACAAGATTTGTGATTCGCAGACCCGTGAAGATAAGCGTTTAGCATTCTTTATTCAGCCTTAGGCATATAAACAGGTTGTAACTGTATTCAATATCGGGCCAATAAGAGTAATCACGTAATACTGGTATTGCAAGTTTCAGTGATTTATACACTAAACATCTGGTGTGTTCCATTCACATTACTTTCTCTACATTTTTGTAACAACCTACTCTTAGATAGCCTATTTTTCTATTTCATATCAATCTAGATAAACACTAGCAGAAAGGGTCTTATTACTTGCTTCCTTGTAAGTGGAAGGAAAATAAGGGAATACACTAGGGTAAAGAATAGTCAAATCTTTTAAAAGCAGATTGCCATGTGGTTGAAATCTTTGCACGGCCAGGACTTAAAAAATTCCCGTATGAGAACATTTTAAGTATTTTATAACTGTAACCAATAAGGAATATCTTGAAAATGATCAACTCCATGAAAAAAAAGTGCATATTGCATAGATCTCGTTAAAACGCACTATTTGTATTTGTGACTAGTAATTTTTATGTATCTCTTGCGGTATATCCAGTGAAGAAAAATCCAGCAGAAAGAGGCTATTCCCAGAAAATTCAAAATATACATTTTATGCGCAATGTAAATATTTTAATATACGGTATTTTAATCAAAATCATTAGAACCATTTTTGAGAAAATCAAAATTTTCGAAACTTTTCCATGGAAAGGCTGGTTTGGGGTGGGGAGATTTCATTCAAAATCTCCGTGTCGTATCCTTAGCAGATACTCTACTTAAATACCAAGTTTTCGATTTTGAGTTATATTTTTCTATAAATGCTATTTTTGATACAGGGCACCCTAAAACGTGTATTTGCAATGATATTTTGACATTGAATTTTTGAGTGGAATACAATATACACTTAAAATAGTAAATGTAGGGAAAGTATACACGATGATTTCTTTCTTAAAGATGCAGAAACCTCTGTACATATTGAACATACAATAATTAAGGTCTGAATTTACAATTACCATACTGTGCTACACCACAGCTCACAGCACCTGCTTGCTTCTCTGCCAGGAAGGAAGTGTACGTAAGTGGCTCACTTGTTTATCGGTTCAATGCACTAGGCCAGATAATAAACGAAATGCAGGGAGAGAAGCTAATGCTGCATTCACGGATGTGTGAAGATACAGATGTTTATGTGAGCTAAGATTGATAAGATTGCACAACAAGTTACTCTATCCAACTCGTAGATACTCTTAATATGATACTTTCAAAAGTCGTTACATAATTAAAACACATTGTGACAAATCTTCAGCCATAGTCGTCAAGGTGACGTTTATAAAGGATATATCTGATACACATATGTAGGTGTTTATAAAGGAATAAACGAGAAAATATAGAATAGTGAGCAATTTTATCTCTTTTTTTACTTTCCTTACATAGTACATTGCACGTGGGTAGAGAAGATATTGCACACCAACAAAAATTCTATAAAGAGATTTCCCTGTATAAAAACATTTTAGACAAAAGGTCCGGGTGACCGTTTGTCCATGTGTGTGTCTGTGAACGTGATAGCTCAAATGAAAAGTCGGTAAAATACCAAACCAGATATTTAAGGATACGAGTCGAAGACTAGAGGAAATTAAACACACCAAACTACCCTTTCTTTATATAGGAACATTTTCGAAAATGTTGAATTTAAGACAATTAGCTCTAAGGGTTTTGATTAAAATAACGTAATTAAAGATATTTACATAAAAAGAGTATACTTTGAATTTTCTGGGAATAGTCTCTGAGGAGCTCTTAATTCTGGATGAATTTTGCATAACTGATAGCCGTAAGAGATAGACAAAACTTACCACACAAAAATGTAGAGCTTATTAAAGCTCACAATTTAGGTTATATACTTTTTATCGTGAGGTTCACTGCTTTTGAGATATTCCTTGTTAGTTTCAGGCTTTAAAATACTTATAATTTTCTCACACTCCTGTCCATACAAACAAAGGTACTTCAATCACATAGTAACCAGCTTTTACGAGTAAAACCTTTAACTATCGATTTAGCCTATGGCACTCCCTAATTTCCTTTCTACTCACAAGGAAGCAAGTAATAAAACCCTTTCTGCTAACTTTAATCTCGAATAGCATTAAGTACATACAAGAATAAACTTTGTAACACTAATTAATTGTAGAGATGTAGAGAAAGTCAGATTTTTTTCGTGTAGTTGACAATTTGTTATATATTTCTCATTAATGGTTTCACCTTTAAATAATAATAGCTCTAACGATTTTGATTAAATACCGCATGTTAAATATATTTACATACTTGGCAGAAAAATTCTATATCTTGAATATCTGGGACTACCCTTTGAAGTCTATTCATTCTGGATAGATTTTGCATAAATGATAAAACCGTCTGCTGCACAAAAAATGTAGATCTAGTCAACACAAGCAATTTGTCTTATATATGTTTGTAGTGGAGCTAACCATTTCCGAGAAATTCATTGTTATTGGTTTAAATTTTAAAACAAGTGCTTAAAACTTTTCTCAAATGGGAATTTGTCGTTCTGCTTCTTTTGTTTTATTCCTGGACATGCAAAGAGAATCAAATTCAATGTCAATAGCACAGTGACAGCTTTTGAAATAGATTTAGCTACTGTTTTCTCTTATTCCTCTTGACTTTATAAGGTTGCATGTAATAAGGCATTCCCTTCTAATGTTTATCTCGATTAGCATAAAGTAGACAGAGGAATGACTTTTGTAGTTTGTTTACAGAGTAATCAGAGAAGGTCATATGCATAGAGCAGAACAGATCTTTCTTAGAGTCACCCATCCCTGCGGAAAAACAATTGAAACCTATGTGCGGCCGATATTCTCTTCGCTTGATGTTAGTTGTTTTGCTCGCTTATGCTTCTAGCCTAGATTCGGGCTAATGTTATTATCAGCACCTAGCATACAACCAAAAGCGCAACACAGACTTACATAACAACTTAAAACTTTAAAATGTCCCTCAAATAGGGACCCCAAGAGAAAGAAAGTGGAGACGGGGTATTGGACAATGAAGCCGCATGAGTAAACTAAACAGCTCATATAGGATTAGGATATTGGAACGGAGGGGGACACATCTCTCACTACGACGCCATGATAGGATTGATTGTGGCTATACGCCCACAGCGGAAGGATGGGCTGAGGTAAAGGATTCGGAGGAGTTTCCAAGTCTTCAGTCAGATGGGGCCCACCGAGACGCATAGAGGTTCCTATCCCTCACATTTCTAGTTTGACACCCGCGCACCGTTAGAGAGAAATTCCAAGAAGCCGCGTAAATAACCTAGCAGGCGAGAGAGCCCACTCAGGCTTCCATACCGCAAATAACTAGTCGCGCCATCTGCCAGATACCACCGAAACACCTTCAAAACATACATGAAACAAGAAAAGTAAAGGGAATGCGAGGAAATGGGGGAAAGGAAAAACGTGGCGGAATACATAACTCCGGCATTCGCTTTGGCGACAATAATTCCATGGTCAGATAGAGCGATGACCGGGAGAGAAACCCAAGACCTCCTAAATGAAAAGCTCACACGTTAACGTCGAGCCCGATAACAGTCTATGAATGACTCTCTCAATTTTGGGTCTAAAATACTTTTTATCAGCAAACTACTTAATATGAGCAAATCAAATAACAAGTAATTCATACCGCTCGGGATGGTTCAAGCAGTTTTGTATCTGGCCCACATTCGGGAGGTCGCAAGTTTGATTCCTGTGGCCGGACTTCCTGACCCATGGATTTTTGGGGGTTTCTCCGGAGCGTAAGGCGAATACTGGGAAGGTTTATTACATCCCTTGAAATTGCTGACCCTGCATGTCATTTTATTTATCATTTAAGTCATTCTTCACCCCGTTGGTTTCTTTCAGGGTTGAAAGTATGGCGATTTTAGTCGACGTGGAGTGACTGGGTAAAAGAATTCTCAGTATAACTCTCACCGTTCTCTGACTTCGGCTTGTTTTCGGAGTATAAGGACCGCCCCTTTGGGGTCCCCGTCTACCTATCCAAATTTCGGGTAGCTCTAATCTAGTAGCTGCAGGAATTCTGTCATTTCTGTGCCGTCGCCCCTGGTTACAGGTATCAATGTATCCTCTCATCCTTCCCTTCCCGGGACATTTCCTCGTGGGGCATAGGTACAAGACCAAACTGATTTTATACCGAATACCCTCCATCGATATTCTATCCCATCCTAAGTTATTCATATGAATTAGCTGATTCGACCCATCACTGAAGCGGAAGTTTCACTTTCCAGGAATCAAAACCACCAATATCTGTAATCTCCCCCATCAATCCCTTAAGTGCACTTGTAGAAGGGGTTGGAATTAGTGATGGGGTGGGAGATGCTCCCCCTTCATTTACCTATTGGTGGAGTGTAGGCAGTGAAATGTGGCCGATAAATAGAATTGCTATTGCAGCTTACTCTAGTGGCATTTCTGACTGTGATAACCATCGTACTTTATTCAGTTTTGGACTGGGAAAGAAAAAAATCTAATATGTTACACCCACATGACTTTCTCTAGCTGCTCTACAAACAAACTTCTTACAAAATACCTTCTTTTTGCACCGTACTAATCGAGATAAACATTAGCAGAATGTTCTTATTACTTAGTTCCTTATAAGTAGAAGGGAACTGAAGTAATGCGATATGCTAAAGTGATAATCAAATGTTTTAAAAACTGTCGTTAGGAGATTGTCACTGCAAATCACATCTTTGCCTGGCCAGGAGTAGAACAAAAGAAAATCGTACACTTCCTGTCTGAGAAAAGTGTAAGCACTTCACAACTGAAACTAATAATAAGGAATATATCAAAAATGCTAAACTCCACGAAAAAATTGTATATGACATAAATTGTGTATATTAACAAGATCTACATTTTTTGCGTAATACGTTTTCGTCTATCTCTTACGGTTTACTAATTATGCAAAATTGAGCAAAATCCATCCAGAACAAATAAGACTTCTGAAGCCATTCCTTGAAAATTCAAGATATGTATTTTATTTGTGATGAAAATGGCTTTAATACGTGGCAAAGGGTAGTTGGAGTGTGGGATCTCTTTTGGAAATCTTCGTGTCGTATCCTTGGAAGATACCAAACTTATATACCAAGTTCAACGGTCTTTTCGTTTATGAGCTATGGTGTCCACGGACCCATAGACACACACAGATACAGACACAGATATATACACATACACGCACACATCGACATTTTTTAATTTTTTTTTTTTTTTTGCGGGGGATTCAGGGTGTCCTAAAACATGTATTTCCGGTGAAATCTCGGTATCGAATTTTTGGGTGCAACGCATTACCTTCTCTATCCACAATGTACATTGTATATACGGGGGCCAGAGAAAGTAAAATACATATTTATAATCCATGAATAGCTACACCTAATATTGTTTAAATGCATTGTGTTTTTCATTTGCGGAGAGTTAGTCAGAATTGGATCTAATGTAATTCGGCCACTTTTTACTCACACAAGTGTGGTTTTGTCCATTTTAAACCATTACCTACTAAGCTCGAAGAATGTTTTTGCAATCTCCTTTGGTAAATCTAAAACGAAGATTAACATAATAGTTCATTTCTTCGGTTTGAAGTTTCAAGCATTTGAAATGTGTACGTGTAATGATTTGGCTGTCGTCACAATGGTGAAGGCTTAGCGGCCTACTCCAGGCCGACCACAAATCCGGAACTGAATTGAGCACATCGATTACCAGAGTGCTTCCATTCCGACCACATCAGTATTTCACAGCTATCATCTGTCCTACGGTGAATTATTCTGAGGCAGAAAGAACAAATTCTCATGTGCTCCATTCACATGACTTTCTCTATATCTCTGTAACAAATTACTGTTAAAAAGGTTATTCTTCTAAGTTCGTTATCACGAGGTCTGCCCACTTTATTTAACCTCTCTCAAATACTCGTAAACATGTATGCCTGAACGCATATTTATCTTGAGTAAAATTATTAGTTTAAAAATATAGTTCATCACTCCGCGTATGTGTGTGTATGTGAGTATCTGTAGACAGCATAGCTACAAAAACGAAAAGACCGTTAAATACCAAACTTGGTATTTAAATTTGGTATCTTCCAAGGATGTGACACAAAGATTTTTAAGAAAATCTCCCCACCTTTAACTACCCTTTACATGGAAAAATTTTTGAAAATTTTGTTTTTCTTAAAAATGGTTCTAAAGATTTTGATCAAAATACCACATATTAAAGCCATTTCTATCACAAATAAAATGTATATCTTGAATTATCTGGGTATAGCTTCTAAAGACCTGTTTATTCTGATGAATTTTGCTTAGTTTGACATAATTAGTAAACCTCAAGAGATAGAAAACTTACTATTAAAAAATATAGATTTTGTTAAAATACACAAGTTTGTCATATACGTTCTTTTCGTGGAGCTTACCATGTTCGAGGTATTCCTTGTTATTGGTTTCAATTGTGAAGTACTTATACTTTTCTCAGACGGAAGTGTCCGCTTTTCTTTTATTCTACTCCTGGCCAAGGAAAGAAGCGATTTGTAATAACAATCGCATAACGACAGCTTTTAAAACATTTGATTATCACTTTAGCCTAATACATTCCCTTAGTTCCATTCTACTTATAAGGAACTAAGTAATACAAATCTGCTAATGTTTATCTCGATTAGCATGGTGTTGAAAGAAGAATTATCTTTCGTAGGAAGTTTATTTGTAAAGTAGCTAGAGAAAGTTGTGTGAGTGTAATACATCAGATTTTTATATTTGAACTTATTGTTATATTCCTGATTGTATCACACTTTACTGGATCTTCTTACAATTCTCATGAACTTCATCTGTCTCTAGGACCTTTCTTTTGTTATTGTCCATGATTCAAAGACATATAAAAAATTAGGCACCGCCATAACTTTATACAATTTCATTTACGTTTCCGTTCTTATTTTTCTTCCCAAGTTCTTCCAATTCTTATACAAATAGATTGAAATTTAAGAACTTTCTGCTGATTATCTTTGCCATCTTTTAAAATAATATCATATCCTAGATAATTAAATTGGCATACTTGTTCTAAAATGTTATCATTTGTTATCATTTGTTATTATTATTATTATTATTATTATTATTATTATTACTTTCGATTTCATCGAATTGTTCCCCTTAAAATAAATATATTTGTTTTATTTGTAGATATTTTAACAAAGAACTCTTTATTTTATTTCAAAAACGGATTAAAAATAGTCGTCTTTATTTCTATGCTTTCGTAACAATTCTGCAGAATAATTTTCCCGTCACTTCGATGAGTAAACTGTTGACTGCTCTCTCGAGCAGCTGCGCACTAGAACTTCCAGACAAAACACTGACTCGCCTGCCTTGCAGCCCTCTTTTTTAAAATATTGATCACGTGGAAAGAAGTGTATTAATAGCGAACTTTCTGTCATATGTACATTGCGCCCAGGTGTGGTACTCTAACGCTTTTAAGTACTGCGGCACCTCTTCACGTATTACATTTACCGTCCCTGTGACAATGAGTGCGGCTACTTAAAGGAAGCTGGCCGAAACTTGCAACAATCAGCTATAAGTTCTCCAACGGCCAACACATGTGCGGCGGTTTTAGACCGGCAAGGCAGTCACAATATAGTTAAGTTGTAATGTATATCGTTTTGGCTAAAGCTGATTATTGTTTTTTTTGTAAATTATCTTCTGTTTCATGTACCACTATCTGGTCATCAGTATATAATAGAGCATTAACTGGTATACTAGATAATATTTTAATTCCAAACTGTATTTCACCTTTCCAATTCATAACTAGATCGTCAAAGTATAGGGTGGCAGGTCAATAAGTTCAAATATTTGTATCAGCGATTGAGGACTACGTAATGATCCTGTATTTGCAGTTGTTGTCGGTTCTCTAAAGTTATGTTCATGAAGAAAATTTGAAGATGCTTTTAGCATAGCCATTATTCTCCATCTCAGACATTCTGCTCACACAGTTGCTGTCCTCTGCCCTTTTGCCCTGTCCGACTATATTTGGTGTAACGTGAGGGAAGAATATTGATCGCTCTAATACAGCGGCCGCCATTATGGAGCGAAATGACGTTAGGGCAGGCATGGACTGTGCGGGCAACACGAACTGAGCAGAGAGAAAGCTTATCGGTAGGTGTACTATAGTGCCAATACAGATGCGTTGCCATTTCTTCAGTGACGGTTCATGTGTGAAGTCTAATATCTACCCCGCCGTGTCTGGAGAAATTTTGGTGCTTGGAATTACGTTTCCCGAATACCTACCTACAACGCTGTGTGATTTGGTTGGTAGTGGGTACACTCCATTGGATGTTGAAAAAGAATATGGCACCGTGGCAAAGAGGGAGGACTGGCTCAGCTTCCTGAGACAAGAACGCTGGAAGTCGATGAACTCCGGATTTATCGGCGATATGCAGCCATTTATCACACTGTTTGAGGTTACCAACTAATATTGTTGGTCCCTCTGTTGAGTATCACCTCAACACTACAATGTTGTAAGGTTAAGCTTCCCGCTTCAGTGAGGAGGCCTCATTCTACAAAATTACAAGCACTATCGACGAAAAGAACAACATTCCCCTAGACATGAAATAGGACTGACCACTATGGCGCGGTCAACACAAGAAAATTAAATAAACATAAACAAAAAAGTGTATTTTGTATTTAACATTCAATTGAATTAAACCTATTTAATCATGTATTAATCTAATGATGAAAAAAATAATATTATTAAAAAACATATCTTGTAAACATGTCACAGAAACCGGTTTCAGACTATAATTTAAAATGTATTCTTAGTTTGTGTATGAGCCAGAGGATAGTCAACAAGACTTAACCATCATTAGTAAGACATAAAAGAGAATGCTATTCTGTGAAAAGTTTTCAATGCTCTGTATGTGAAATTTTGTTACGCGAGAAGCAGTAGTATTTTGTTTCTTGTGCAATAAAGTCAATTTGTTTTTATAGCTATTTTATATAAAATTAATGGTATTGAATACCCTCCATTGTCTTTATATCCTGTAGCAACACCAATAGTTTAAGATTCATAAAACGATCTGTAATAAATAGACAACATGTCGCTTAGATAGATGTGTCCCGCCGCTGCCGCATCCCATCCCATCCAAATGGGTCTGCTGCCCCATCGTCAGTCGTGCTGAGTAAACGGTTTTCGCGCTTCAGTTGTTCTTGTTTCTCTGTGTGATTACATTGCAGGGAAAATTAGCGTCAGTGACTGCTCTAAAATTTCAACCTAAATAACTATACTTTTTATTGTATTTTATTAAATTGTTTTATTTATATAACCCCCTTTAACATCTATGGTCATATCGGGAGCTTTTCTTTATAAACAACTCATTGACTGTGCGTTCTTTAACGTTGGGTCTTTAAGTATTTTTTTCATTCCTTCAAACATACATGCATTCGCTCTGAATATATACTTCCAGACTCTGTGGGGGATAGGGAATTATTCTGATTAAAGAATAAAGTTTAAAATTATTGAACACAATGGCATTACGTTTTATTTAAATTTGGTTTTATTGAACAAATATATAATTCAAACCATGTGAACATTTGCCCTTCTATTCTTTAAATCACAACATCATCGTCATTGCTCTTACGAAGGTGAAAAATTCAAATTAAAGCTCAACAGCTAAAACACCTTCAAATCGGAAATTAAGCAAACTTGTGTCTCACATCCTTTTCTCACTGCAGTTAACGTTCGACTTTTGGGAAGATGACGGTTTAGAGTCCCTCTCAGCACTGGCGGATTCCAATTTGCGGCGTAAATTAAATGCATATTTGCTATTTAATATTGTGTAAAAGAAGGTTGGAACCATCCGGTCCCTCGTTCCCTCACTGTGAGCCACGTGAATGCAGGTCGGCGGTGTACCAGATGTACTAAATACAGAAGCTGGCCCTTACTGGCGTATGTAAACACAAGCGAGAAATAACGCAGGGCCGTTCAAAACACATAGACCCTGAAATTTGTGCTTAATTTATGACAATGTTGTTATAAGTGGACCAAATGAGAACATTTTTATGCGTATTCTCCACTAAATATCCAATTACTTGCACTTATTCACCCGAGACCCTGTATAAATTGGAGTGGGTAATAGCTACAGCCTTATCGAGCACCTAGTTGCTTAAATTACCCCACACTACTGTCTTGTCAACGAATTAACTAACATCTTCCTAATACAAGCGTTAACTTAGTTTATACTTCAGATGAGCAGCAAATCTACAAGGAGTTTTAATAGGAATCCGGTGAAAGCTTCGTGAATTCTGAGTGTCTGTCTTTGACTGCTGTCATTTTCTCAAGAAACGGTGTATCTGCAATCGTTAATTACCATGTAACAAAGCTGCAAACCAAAAGGCGGGTTTGCTTTGATGTACTTCGCTAACGTGAAACCTCGGAGGATAATTTAGTTATTTAGAAGGCTTATCAAACGTATTGACACATAGTCGTACAAGCTTCTACTAACAGCGGTGGAATACACGGTTACATGCTGCAAACAGCTGTGTTATATATAATAAAAGTTATTGTTTAAAACTGTCTTCAACTTTTGTTTTGTGTTTTTGAGTAATCTGTTTACTTTGTAGACACGGAACTGTGGTTTTGATTATATCGCCAAAGGCTATTGCGTGCGTAATAAATTTTCAGTTTGTTTTTTCCCTGGACATTTAAAATTACTTATATTAAAGAGAGATAGGCATGTTTATTGTATCAACAAATGCTTGTACCCACGCGATGTAACTTTTTTTCCAACTTGACAACAAAAACACACAATATATAAGGATTGAAACTAAGATTATTAATTTTATATTATCTATGTTTAATAATTCTTTTGCTACTTTTAGTTTCCTTTTCGATTGCTATATAATGAAAATGTCAATATTTCATTATCTATATGGAAGAGTTTCAAGTTTTTTTCTCGTTTTTTACTTTCTCTAGCCCCGTACGTACAATGTACATAGTGATAGAGAAGTATTGTATTCCACCCAAAAATTCGAGATTTCACCAGAAATACATGTTTTAGGAACCCCAAAATCCAAAAGAAGCATTTCCAGAAAAAGGTCTGTGTGCGTGTGTGTGTGTGTGTGTGTGTGTGTGTCCGTGTGTCTGTGAACACGATAACTCAAAAACGAAAAGTAGCTAAAAAACCAAACTTGGTATTTAAGTTCAGTATCTTCCAGGGCTGCGACACGAAGATTTTGAGAAAAATCTCCCCACCCCAAACTACCCTTTACATGGAACTTTTTTCGAAAATTTTGATTTTCTTAAAAATGGCTCTAACGATTTTGATTAAAATATCGTATATTAAAGACATTTACCTGACAAATAAAATGTATATCTTGAATTTTCTGGGAATAGCTTCTAAAGACCAGTTTATTCTGGATGAATTTTGCTTAATATGGCATAACTAGTAAACCGTTAGAGATAGACAAAAACTTACTATAGAAAAAATATAGGCCTTGTTAAAATACACACCTTTTGTCATATACATTTTTTTCGTGGAGCCCTACCGTTTTCGAGGTATTCATTGTTATTTGTTTCAGTTGTGAAGTACTTATACTTTTCTCAGACGGCAGTGTCCATTTTTCTTTTGTTCTACTCCTGACCAAGAAAAGAAGCGATTTGTAACGACAATCGCATAACGACAGCTTTTAAAACATTTGACTATCGATTTAGCCTAATGTAATCCCTTATTTTCTTCCTATTTATAACGAACTAAGTAATAAGAACATTGTGCTGAATACCTCGATTAGCAAGGTGCAGAAAGAAGCATAATCTTATGTAAGGAGTTTGTAGAACGGCTAGAGAAGGTCATGTGAGTGTAACACATAAGATTTTGTAGACAATTAGTTTATAATTTGTCCGTTTTACTCTGTCCTTGTTGGCAGCCCACAAATATGGGGAGTTGTTATTGTGTCAATAAATAAATAATAGACTAAAAGGTTCTGATAAGCAATAACCAAAGCAGTACCACACACAGGTATGCAGAAATGTATTTCATTACATATTTTGTTGTGTTACAAGGTACCAGGTGGATCCAGGAGATTAAACTGGGACCAGGACATCGTGAAAAACAACAGTACTTAGATACACCAGGTATTGTAAACTTAAAACATCGAACCCTTCTGGAATACCACAAAATACATTTATTGATACAAAATAAGTATATTTTTTACTTTCTCTACAGGTACTATGAACATAGTGTATAGAGAAGGTATTGTATTGCACCAAAAATTCAATATAGAGATTTCACATGTTTTGAGGCCCCCCGAATTAAAAAACCTGAATTGCTCCATTCATATGACTTTCTCTAAATTGCTGCAATAAATTATTGCTAAAAAGCTTACGCTTATATTTACTTCATGCTAATCGAGAAAAAATTAGCAGAAATAGTCTTATCACTTGCCTCCATGCAAGTAGGAGCGAAATAAGGGAGTACCGTAGGTAAAAGTGATAGTCAGAAGCTAGATGATATGTGACTGAACTTCCTTTGTTTGTATGGACATATATATGACATGAACTGTGTGTTTTATCGTCATCTACATTTTCTGTGTAGTAAACTTTATCTATATCTTACGGTTTACAAGTTATGCAAAATTCAATAAACATCATCCGAATAAAGAAGTCTTCAGAGGCTATTCCCAGAAAATTCAAGATATACATTTTATTTGGCATGTAATTATCTTAAATATAAGAGATTTTAATCAAAATCGCTAGAGCCATTTTTGAGAAAATCAAAATTGTGTTTGTGCAGCAAAGTTCAAAAAGAGAATACCGTTAAATACCAAACCATACTCTTCCAAAGTTGCTACATGAGGATTTTCAAGAAAATCCTTCCAACCCCAACTGCCCTTTACATGGGATATTTTTCGAAAATTTTGATTTTCTCAAAAATGGCTCTAACGATTTGAAATTAAAACACCTGCTGGTTGAGATATTTTATGACAAACTAAAGGCATATCTTGGATTTTCTGGGAATAGCCTCTGAAGACCTCTTTATTCTGGATGAGTTTTGTATAACTGGCAAACCCTAAGAGATATACAAAAACTTACTGCACAAAAAATGTAGATCTCCTTAAAAGTCACAATTTATGATATATGCATTGTTTTGGTAGAGTTAACTGTTTTCAAGACATATAGTTTCAATTTTAACTACTAAAACTTTTCTCAAACGGGAAGACATTTTTCTTCTAGTTCCTCGTTTGTTTATTCCTGCAAAACAAAGAGATTGGAATTTTAATTCTTTCACAATGTGACCGGCTTTTAAAGGAAGGACTGTCGCTTTAACCTGTGCATTTTCTTATTTCCCTTCTACTCATTCATTAACCAGTGAGGGGGGGTGACTCGGGGTGCTAACCACGTCCCATTCTCTAGTGCTAACTACACCTCGTCATGACGTCTATAATGGGCAGATGTTGATTGGATGCAGCGGTAGGCATTGGACTGACTTCGTACTGTTGTGCCGAGAAGTTGAATTAGTTTCAGTTTAGTTAAAGTAAGCTAATGATTCAATCTCTAATGGTTCACTAGTTACCTGCGGGCTATTCCTACAAAATTCAGAATGGACCTTTATTTGTTAAAAAAAAAGCACCTTAAACATAAGGCATTTTAAACAAAATCATTAGAAAAAAGCGTCTGATGTGTTCCACTCACATGACTTTCTGTACATCTCTGCAAAAAATTATTGTTAAAAAGCTTATGCATCCATTCACTTTATAATAATCGAGAAAAAATTAGCAGCAATAGTCTTATTACTTACTTCTGTGTAAGTAGAAGCGAAATAAGGGAGTACCCTAGGTTAAAGTGATAGTTAAAACCTGGTTGATATGTAACTAAAGTTCCTTTGACAGGAGTTGACAAATTCCTGTATGAGAAAGGTATAAGTTTTTAAAGCTAAAACCAAAAACAAGGCATATTTAAAAAACGATCAACCCCAGGAAAAAATACATATAACATAAATTGTGTGTTTTAATGTGCTCTACATTTTGTGTGGGAAGAGCGTTTTGTCCTTCTGTTACGGTTTAGCAGTTATGCAAAATTCCGTAAAAGCCATCCAGAATAAAGAGGTATTCGGAGACTATTCCCAGAAAATTCAAGATATACATTTTATTTTTCAAGTAAATAACTTTAATATACGATATTTTAACCAAAATCGTTAGAGCTATTTTTGAGAAAATTAAAATTTTCGGTAGTTTGAGGTGGGGGATTCTTCACAATTTTCGTGTCACATTCCTGGAATATACTTAATCTAGATATCAAATTTGGTATTTTTACCCACTTTTCGTTTTTGAGTTACCGTGTTCATGGACAGACGATCTGAAAATACTTTTTTTGGATATATATATATATTTCCGATGAAATCTAGGTATCGAATTTTTGGGTGGAGTGAAATACCTTCTCTATACACTATGTGCATAGTACGTGTAGAGAAAGTAAAAATATGGATTCTCTTGAACATCTTTCGGTCGCTCTATGGAAGGCGCTGAACTTAAAATACAACTATTAAAGGAAACAAACTTTTTTACAACAGATTATTATTTTATCTACATGGTATTAATCAAGATAAACATTAGCAAACATTGTGTTATTAATTTCTTCCTTGTAAGTAGGTGGGAAACAAGGAAATACACTATTTTAAAGCAATTTTATTCAAATCTATTGAAAGCTGTTACTAAGAGATTGAAATTGACATTCGGTCTCTTCTATAATCAGAAGTAAAACAAAAGGGTTACAAAACGAATGAGAACTTCCTGTTTTAAGTATTTTAAAATAAAAAAGGCTGTACAGGCCATAACTTGTGTTCCAAACGCGGTACTTCTTTTAATTAATTTATATTCTTTTTATATGAGGTGACTTTTGTCTATCTTTACGGTTTATCAGTTAATCAAAAGTCATCCAAAATAAACAGAACGTATGAGGCTATTCCCAGAAGATTAAAGATAAACATGATATTCGTAAAAGATTTACCCTCCCGGTATCTGTAGGACTGACACCCCATAGGACTTACAAGTCAATGCCTAGAAGTCAGAAGCCGGCCGGGGAACTTACGGCACGAAACCACAGAATATAGAACATGAGGAAGTGGATGATATGAAATGTAAGCGAAATTGATGATAGGGAATGTGCTGATGGAGCATTGGTGGAATGATGGCGGGGCAAACAGGAGCCCGAGAAAATCCGCCCAAACGCCGCTTCGTCTACCACGAATCCCATATGCGGGCTCTTTGGATCAAACCTGGGCCGCCTAGATAGGAGGCGAGCGGTCTAACCACTCACCTACCATCTTTAATATCCGATAGTTTAATCAAAATCGTAACAGTCATTTTTGAGAAAATTATAATTTTCGAAATTCTTTCCATGTAAAGGGTATTTTTGGGCGCGGGAATTTTCGTGAACAACTTTGTATCGCATCCTTGGAAAATGCTGAACTTAAATACCCAGTTTGGTACTTAACCGACTTTTATTTTTTGAATTATCACTTTTTCTATGTTTTTTATACAGTAGTCCTTAAAACTTGTACCTACTTACAGTGAAATCTCAGTATCCAAGTTTTGGGTGGAATGCAATACATTATCTACGTATGTACTGTATACTAAGTAGAGTACATTTTTTGGACCTTTATGGACCTCAAAACATGCATTTTCGGTAAAATCTTGAAATAGGCATACAAAACCTTCTCTACCTACTGCCTTCATAGTACGTGTAGGGAAATTAAAAATATGATGTGTTCCTTTAACATGACTTTCTCTACATCTCTGCAACAAATTATTGTTAAAAAGCTTATGTCTCTATTTACTTCATGCTAATCGAGAAAAAATTAGCAGAAATAGTCCTATTACTTGCTTTCTTGTAAGTAGAAGCAACATAAGGTAGTACAATAGGTTAAAATGATAGTCAAAAGTTGGTTGCTATGTGGACAGGATTCGACAGATTCCTGCATGAGAAAGGTAAGTTTTTAAAGGTGAAACCAAAAACAAGGAATATATAAAAAACTACATACTCCACGAAAAAATATATATATAACATAAATAGTGTGTTTTAAGGTGCTCTAATTTTTTTGTGTGGTAAGTTTTTGTCCATCTCTTACGGTTTAGCATTTATACAAAATTCATTAAAATTAATCCAGAATAAAGTACCCTTCAGAGGCTATTCCCAGAAAATTCAAGATATTCATTTTATTTGTCAGGTAAATATCTTTAATATACGATATTTTAATCGAAATAGAGCCATTTTTGAGAAAATCAAAGTTTTCAAAAAATGCCAAAATGCCAAATTTGGTATTTTACCGACTTTTCGTTTTTGAGTTATCGTGTTCACAGACACACGGACGGGCTTTTTTCGAAAATGCTTTTTTTGGTTATAGGGAATCCTAAAACATATATTTCCGGTGAAATCTCGGTATCGAATTTTTGGGTGGAGTGCAATACCTTCTCTATACACTATGTACGCAGTGCATGTAGGGAAATTAAACAGCAGTAAAACGGCATTTTCCTTTGTTGGGACATCAATGTATTTAGCTGGCAGCAATAAAACATAAGCTTTTCTTTGAAAGAGCATAGACAAGCATTTTGCTGGAGGGAGATTGCTACGTGACCTGAGCTACCTAATGGCAGGTCACATTCAAGACCTCGACAGACCCCTCCACTTTGTATCATGATGGGGAGAGGCTCCCTGATGCATAATGTTTACGCTTACCGAACTTGATCAGAACTGAACACAGTTTAGCGGCTTGGAAAATCGGATTACAAGAGCCGCAAGCAAGCAGGCAAGCAGCGAGTTAAACCATGGCTGCCAGCTCTGCGCTACATGCTGCCACAAAAAATGGGCAGCTTCACTTCAAGACTCAAAACTTGATCATCACTCATAATAGCCCCCGGGCGATTAAACCTCGCCATTAACTTTTTGCGTTTTGAATTATAGTGTTCTTGAACTGCAAGCGAAGTTATCATTTCTTTAGACTGTTCGCTGAAAACTAATTTAGTTTATATACCGATAGGAAAACAGAGCTCATTTACAGAGAAAGACGTTCTCTGCAATTTCAGTAATTATTTTAGATACCTCTAAACTTGTTATTTGATTGTATCTCCTGGAATAAATTGTTAAAAACTTTAAAATATATGAATTTATATTAGAAATAGAGAAGGTTAATCTAAAAAGTATGTGTAGTCTACTGCGACAGTAAAAATATATCTGATGTGTTACACTCACATGAATTTCTCTAGCTGCTCTATAAAAAATGTCTTACAGAAGATTATACTTCTTTCTACACAATATTAATCGAGATAAACATTAGTAGAATGTTTCTATTACTTAGTACCTTATAAGTAGAAGGGAACTAAAGGAATGTTTATGCTAAATTGATAGTCAAATGTTTTAAAAGTTATTTTCATGCGATTGTCAATGCAAATGGCTTCTTTGCTTGGCCAGGAGTAGAACAAAAGAAAAACGGACACTGCCTGTCTGAGAAAAGTATAAGTACTTTAAAATTGTAACTAATAATAAGAATATTTCGAAAACGGTAAACTCCAAGAAAAAATATATATGATATAATATGTGTATTTTAAAAAGACCGACCTACATTTTTTCTGTGGTAAGGTTTTGTCTATCTCTTACGGTTTACTAGTTAGGCAACTTTCAGCAAACTTCATCCAGAATGAACAGGTCTTCAGAAGCTATTCCCTGAAAATTCAAGATATACACTTTATTTGTGATAGAAATAACTTTAATATGTGGTATTTTAATCAAAATCGTTGTAGCCATTTTTAAGAAAAACAAAAGTTTCGAAACATTTTCCATGTAAGAGGTAGTTAGGGGTTGGGTAATTTTTTTGAAATTCTTCGTGTGGCATCCTCGGAAGATATCGAACTTAAATACCAAGTTCGTTATTTAACCGTCTTTTCGTTTTTGAGCTATGCTGTCCACAGGCGCGATCGCGCGCACGCGCGCGCACACACACACACACACGGACCTGTTTCTGAAAATGCTTTTTTTTTGGAATCAGGGTGTCCTAAAACCTGTATTTCCCGTGAAATCTCCACATCGAATTTTTGGATGGAATGCAATACTTCTCTATCCCTATATATATTGTACATACGGGGCTAGAGAAAGTAAAAGTTTATGTATTCCATCATACAACTTTAGTTGTTCCGAAACAAACTTGTATTACAAAAGATTATTCTTTTATCTACATTATGATAAGTGTTGTCTGATTTGTCCTCGCTTGTTTCTTTGTAAGCAGAAGGCTAAAATGATAGTCTACTCTTTTAAAAGGGGGTCGCTCTGTGAATCAATTGAGATTCAGTACTCTTTCCTTGCTAAGAGTAAACAAAAGAGAGACTTAAAGAAACAGACTTCCCGTTTGAGAAGGTACTTTAAAACTGAAACCAATAACTTGAAATAAAAACGAAACGAATAACTATGAAAAAAATATGTAAAACATAAATTGTGTGTTTTAACGACATCTACTTTTTTGTGCATTAGTTTTTGTCTATACCTTATGGTTTACCAGTTACACAAAAATTGTACAGAAATCATTCAGAATGTAGAGGTCCTTAGAGGCTATTATCAAATAATTCAAATTTAAATTTCGATTGTCATGAAAATATATTAAACATATAGAATTTTAATAAAAACCAATAAAGCTAATTTTGGATAAAATCAAAATTTTTCGAAAAATGCTACATGTAAAGGGTAGTTGGGGATGGGGCAATATTCTTGAAAATCTACGGGTCGCATCCTTGGAAGATACCAAACCTTCGTACCAAGGTTGGTATTTAACGATCCTTTCGTTTTGGGCTATGTTGTCCACAGACGCACACTGAAACACGCAGACATTTAGCTAAACATGCTTTATTTGGACTCAGGGGACTCCAAAACATATATTTTCTATCTGCTATATGTATTGTATATGCGGGTTAGAGAAAGTAAATAAAGGATCGAGTTGAGGGGAGGGGAAGGGTTTTGGGTTTGATTAGGCAAGAAGTTACAGAAGATTTTATTTTTGTGAGTGTTTCTGTAACAGTCATTCTAAATTACTTATATTGTGTACTTGCACCGCACTTCAGTTGTTTCTTGCGCCAGGACAGACGGACCATAAAGAATAAGAGTAATAACCTAAAAGAATCTCGGTAAGAAGAGTGAAGTAAATTCTGAAATATGGGCCTGTAAACCTTTACGGTCGATAGGTATAAATGAAGATAATTCCGTCAAGAAAGCCGAACCTGGAAAGCACGTAGGTGTAGGAAACACAGCACATCCGGGAAAACATTCTGTAGGTAAGGCTTTAACCAATATTCTGTTGCGCACTGGAGCGTTAAGAGCTCCTGACATGTTCAGGCAAGTAAAAACGAATTACTCAAGCGAAATAGACTGGCTTATTGAAACAAAAATGGTTGATGTATCAAAACGAATTAAGCGGAATAATTTGTCTTTTTAAAATAAAATTCAAAGTCTACTTATTCGAGGGCGCTTCACAGTATTCGTGTTAGGAAGGAAACGCCATTTTTTTCAAATATAAACTATTCATTCTCAACGTAGTCCTCTTTAAGGGATACATACTTTTACCGACGTTCTTTCCATTATATTAACCCTCTACAAAAAGAGGAATTGTCAGGCTGTTGCAAAATACCTCTGACGATGACCTCATTGGATCTAAATATTGCCACCGGGTTCCATTTCTTCATGTTCGGGAACAAAAAGAAGTTGCAGGGAGCCAGATCGGTTGAATATGGGGGTTTGACACAGCAATTCATGCTCTATGTCCGCTACAACTCCGGATGAATGTGCTGGTGCATTGTCCCGATGTAACAACACTTTCTTCTTTGCCAAATGGGGCCGTGTCTCCAAGTTATTGTCGAATCGGTCCAATAAACCAGTACGAATCGACCTGGTATACTTGCAAATGTGATAGACGGATGGAGAATAATCCTAATTAAACCTTCAGCCTGGAATCGAATCCCCCAGCTGACCACTCGACTACAGAGGCTGTCCAAGTTAAGATATGGTATGACATAATATAGCATAAATTTATACACTGGATTTCTTTATTCAAAGTATTTAACCAAAGGACAGGTCCAGTATATTTCAGTGATACTGATATAATTGCAGTGTGGATGATGTCAGCGGGCACATTCTAAAATGCGCCACCACCCCACAAAAGAAATCAATTAAAGCTACGTCATTACGTTCTTCACCTCTAAGCTAGACTAAGCATTGTAATTCAAATAACAATTCAACATAGATATTATACAATTTTATTTTATCTAGCACGTATGTGCTATACATTATAGGACGCGAAGGTATTGTATTCCACTCAAAAATTAGATTTCGGAGATTTATGTGCATTTCTCTGTGTGTGTGTGTGTATGAGTGTTTGTGTGTGTTTTGTAGATAGCATAACTCAAAAACGAGAAATCCATTAAGCACCAAACTTGGTATTTAAGTTACTATCTTCCAAGGATGCGACACGAAGAGTGAGTGTGCGTATATGTGTGTGTGAGATTTAAATTAAAAACTTTTGCCCTAATTATTTTTAGTGCGACACCAGAAACGTGCCAGATTTAGTTAATTACGACAGAAACTTCAGGTTTAATCAATATTTACTTCACCAATTTTAGCTGCCCATGGCGATAATTGTACACGTTGGTGAGTATTATAGATGGTGTTGTGTATCCTGAGTATTCTATTCCATTTAGCGATATTGTTAGGCATGTTTGTGGATCTTAGTGTAGAAATCTGTTAAACACATATGCACATTGCTATCTGAAATACGCAGGTACAAGTTGCTTAGCACCCAACGGCACAACAGCATCATTTATTCAATGTGCATATTGTCGTTTACCATTTCGTGTTGATTTCTTCATCAATACCCACAAATATGCAATTAATAGGTACGTACTTAAATGGAATAGTATATATGTCTTTTAAGTGTAATTATCTATTATAAGAGGGTGCATTTATGAAGGTGTACTCTGTGCTGTAAATTTAAATTGCTATATTTGAATATCTTTGTATCTTTATTTTCGGATTCACTCTTAATTTTTATTGTTGTTTAATATTGCTTTTGACGGTGTATTTCCTTTGTCTTTTTATTTTCGTGTTTACTCTTTTAATTCTTTGTTGTGGTTGTTGTTTTAATATTGCTTGTAATGTGTACTACAAAAGCACGTACGGTCTGTAGACCCGTGCGACTGTTCAAATTCTATGTATGATATTGCTATGTTAATAAATACACTTATTCATTCATTCATTCAAATGGAATAGAATACCCATTAAGTAATACCTGTATTCCCTGTCCTATTCATTGCTGTACTACTACTATCTATAAGGCTAATCATGTATGATTGCTGCTATGGACATGCTGACTTCATATACCCAAGGTCGCGGGTTCAAACCCGGCGGAGAACGATGGATTTTTTCGGGTATAAAAATTCTTAGCATGGCTTCCTTCGGAAGAGAAGTAAAGCCGTTGGTCCCGTGTCGTAGATTTACAGCACGTAAAAGAACCTTAAACCTGATAGATAGGCCTCTGAGCAAAATTAAGTGGTTTTTCACGCCCAATTTAGAATGGGACGCTGAGAACCACTGCAGTTAAAGAGCGTCCATAAATAACACGCCATTTTTAGTTGAAATTGATTCGGTAAAGTTTGATTGAACCTGATGTTTCCATCTTAATTAATTTTATTTCAATATCGGTGAACTTCGCGAATACACACCATGTCGGTAAATGTTTTTAGGTAGGACTGAGTAAAAGCAAAGAAGTAACAATCGATTCCACTTGATAATAAATCACTTTTATAAGAAATTAGTGGATGGTGTCCCTCTTCGGTGACGTAATTTTATATATTTCCTTTTTAAATTAATATAACTTAATAAACAATTGTATTTGATATATTTATAATTTAAGTCTTACTTGATTAGAGGTCGTGTAATAATCACAGCTCAGTTAATGGTTGCCTAGTATTATCAGTTAAATTGATGGAGGATAATAAGCACCCGGAAGTCTTTTAAGAAGTTACCTGTATTAACACATGCCACAGGGTCTTTACCCAAATCTTAACTGATAATTTAAAATATTATGCATTTGTAAGAACCAACAGTATGATTAAATTACATGAACATTTTTGTGGATTCCATTATTATTACATTATTATTTGCATTTTCATTAATTCTGATGTCGGAGATTTAAAATCTTACGCATAACCTGTTTGTGAATCAGTGTTCATATGTTTCTCCCTTCGTGTTAACTTCTTAATTGTGTAAATTCCAATGCTCTATTATCATTTCTCACAAATATTGTTACAATACGATGGATATACATTCACATACAATACATAAAATTGTGAATTATTTATGGTAACATATAATATATTATGCTTAACCGTATTTGGTGACGTAATTTTATAAACAATAAATATATATGTATATAGTGTTCAGGGCTAACAAATTGCTTCATATTAATTTAGTGTTATAAAGCGAATTACTGTTTGAAGTATCAACTTTCTCCTGAGCTATTATGTTGTTAAATTCGCGGTCTTTATCAACCATATTGATTAACTACTTACAAATGAAAAGAAAAGAAAATCCACGCAACTACAGTCAAATGTAACCCTGCCACACCGGTTATTTTACATGGTCCTTCCCGTCCTATCCCACATGCACATTTTACTGCAGTTGCTGGGATTCGAATTTGAGATGTTGGACTTTTAATGAATGGCCAGTCCTTACCTCTGGCCTTAACAATCACTACCATTTGAACCATTTCTGCTGTAGTGTTTGTGAAAGTCATGTGAAGACCAGTTTAGGAACTAGAGGAGTGGCATTTGTGCCAAAACAAATCGGGCATTAAGAGGTTCAGTCTCCTGCAGGAATCATAGATATTTATTTCTGTTTGGCTTCAACATTTTCGAAATCAATTGTCACTGCCTTTCGTAAAAAATTAACATTATTCAAAACTGTAAAAATATGTGGCATGCTATATTGAAAATAAAATAACAGGGACTTTTGGTTAAATCGGAAGCAGGAGAATTTCATAACATTATTTTTGACTTCCTTTTGAATGTCTGTCATCGGATTTAATTTTTGTGAAGCACATTATTAAGTGATGCAGAACTTTTAATCAATCTATTATATTTTATAGTGAAAATGTATTGATTTTCCTGCAAAATAATTCCAAACTTTTTGGCTAAGCTTGTGAATGTTCTTTCCAAATGTGAATATTATCTTAACCGCATAGCAATTTCGTGTGTAAACCTCAAGGTGCACCAGCAAGACTGATTACCCGCCTTTGGCGCTTGAGTTTACCTGCGGCTAACATAAGCTTGCATTATTGCGTTGTGCTCCCACGCCAGCTTCGGTAGATATGTTACTTTGTAACTATTGTCTTTTGGTTATTAGTACAATTAGAAATTTTAGGTCCTGCACTTTAATGGGTTTTGACAATTAAGGGGTTACACAAGTGCTATCAAGCAATTTTGGTCAAAATGTCCGATTTTTTATTTTTGGTGCAACAAAACATACACCATACTTTAACCCTTTGTTGCCTGTCGGTACTTATAAGTCTCGCTTGTACTCTTAAGAGTTAACAACAGCAGCAGAAACAACAACAATAATAATAATAGCCCTAGCTGATGGTTTATAAGTGCGGTTAAAAGCAGTGATCCCATGTCAGATTTACTGGCACGTAAAAGAACTCCTGCGGCACGAAATTTCGGCACACCATCGTTGCTGATAATCCTGACAATTGACAGCGTCACTAAAAACAAATAATAATAATAATAATAATAATAATAATAATAATAATATATTTAATTAATGTTACGTTTTACCAGCCTTCAGTATTAAATACAAGTAATTAAGATTGTTTTATACTGTAAAATATTAACTTTTTGCAATTAAATTGTATTAATATTGTTAATAAAGACAGAGAGGGGAGAGAGAGAGAGCGCATATAACTACAAACAAATGTATCTCCATCAGCTTCCAAGCTTGCCATTACAACGGTTATTTTAACTGGGTCCACCCCATCCTTTACCACAGGCACATTTTACTGTAGTTGCTGGGATTCGAAATCGCGCTTTCAATGGATGGTGAGACCACACTTTAACACTCACGGACATTCAAGCTGCTTTGTTGATGGTGCTTTCGGCAATATTATGAAAGCTGGTTTGGGAATTAAAGGAAAAACAGCATATATAGCAAACTAATGCAGGCAACTAAGGGTTAAAAATACATGTTTGTAATGTTTTATTCTCCATAAGCGGATGTAAGCCATTTTTGCACGCCATTTTAAAGCTTTACGCTGGTTAAATTACCCTCGATGTCACGCTTTAAAGGCAATGAATGCATTTTTTTCCATATTCAAAGTATGTCCTCTCCCACAAAAATACGGCTAAATGTGAAAATAAATTTCCTAAAGAACTGCAGAATATTTATTAAAAGATATCTGGTTGGAATTTCGATATTAGCTACAGATTGGCTTTATAAATTAATTAGTATAGTCATGGACTGTTGTTTTTGCAGTTTTTCCACGTTATGATATTACATAGTTTTTATACAAACTATCCATTATTAAACTATTAATTTCAACCAGAGAATTTGTCACAGCGGTATTAAGTAATTATGTAATTTAAAATTGTGCCTGTATTTTAGCTAATTTATCTAATTAACTCAAATAAATTAATTAATATATCTATAATGAAATATTTCAATGAAAATTAGCAGAGATGGTCTTATTTCTAGCTTCCTTGCAAGTAGAAGGCAAATAAGGGACTACCATAGATTAAAGTGACAGTCAAAAGCTGGTTGCTATGTGACTGAAGTTCCTTTGTTTGTATGGACAGGAGTTGACAAATTTCGTATGAGAAAAGTATGTTTTTTAAAGCTGAAACCAAAAACAAGGAATAACTCAAAAACGATCAACCCCACGAGAAAAATGTATGTAACATAAATTGTGTGTTTTAACGTGCTCTACATTTTTTGTGTGGTACGTTTTTATCCATCTCTTGCGGTTTAGCAGTTATGCAAAATTACATGAAATTCATCCAGAATAAAGTAGTCTTTAGAGGCTATTCCCAGAAAATTCAAGATATACATTTTATTTTTCAGGTAAATATCTTTAATATACGATATTTTAATCAAAATTATTAGAGCCATTTTTGAGAAAATCAAAATTTTCGAGAAACGTTTCATGTAAAGGGTAGTTTACGTTGGGGGATTTTTCTCTAAATCTTCGTGTTACATCCCTGGAAGATACTTAACCTAAATACCAAGTTTGGTATTTTACCGAATTTTTGTTTTTGAGTTATCGTGTTCACAGACACACGGGCACACGGACATACGGACCTTTTTGTGAAAATCCTTTTTTTTTTAATACAGGGAACCCTAAAACATACATTTCCGGTGAAATCTTGGTATCGAATTTTTTGGGTGGAGTGCAATATCTTCTGTATACACTATGTACATAGCACGTGTAGAGAAAGAAAAATATGTTACACTCACACGCCTTTCTCTAGCTGCTGTATTTTCTTCTTACAAAAGATCGCTCTTCTCTCTAAACCATGCTAAACAAGATGGAAATTAGCAGAATCTTCTTATTATTTAGTTCCTTTTAAGTAGAAGGGAATCAAAGGAATATGCTATGCTAAAGCGATAGTCAAATGTTTTAGAAGCCATCGTTATGCGAAGGTAATTGAAATTCACTTCTTTGCTTAGCCAAGAATAGAACAAAAGAAACACGGACACTTCCTGCCTGAGAAAAGTATAAGCATTTTAAAATTGAAACCAATGAAAAGGAATATTTTGGAAACGGTCAACTGTACAACAAAAATGTACATGACCTAAATGGAATGATTTAACGAGATCTACATTTTTTGTGTAGTAAGTTTTTGTCTATCTCATACGGTTTAACCGTTATGCAAAATTCTGCAAACATCAACTAGAATAAAGTTCTCTTCAGAGGCTATTCCCAGAAAATTCAAGATTCACATTTTATTTGTGAAGTAAGTAACGTCAATATACGGTATTTTGATCAAAATCGTTAGTTATTTTTTGAGAAAATCAAAATTTTTAAAACATTTTGCATGTGAAGGGCAGCTTGGGGTGTGGGTATTCTCTTGAAAAATTGCATCCAAGTTTGGTATTAAACGGTCTTTTAGTTTTTCAGCTAAGCTGTCCACAGACTCATACATACATACATACATACATACATACATACATACATACATACATACATACATACATACATACATACATACATACATACATACATACATACATACATACATACATACATACATACATACATACATACATACATACATACATACATACATACATACATACATACATACATACATACATACATACATACATACATACATACATACATACATACATACATACATACATACATACATACATACATACATACATACATACATACATACATACATACATACATACATACATACATACATACATACATACATACATACATACATACATACATACATACATACATACATACATACATACATACATACATACATACATACATACATACATACATACATACATACATACATACATACATACATACATACATACATACATACATACATACATACATACATACATACATACATACATACATACATACATACATACATACATACATACATACATACATACATACATACATACATACATACATACATACATACATACATACATACATACATACATACATACATACATACATACATACATACATACATACATACATACATACATACATACATACATACATACATACATACATACATACATACATACATACATACATACATACATACATACATACATACATACATACATACATACATACATACATACATACATACATACATACATACATACATACATACATACATACATACATACATACATACATACATACATACATACATACATACATACATACATACATACATACATACATACATACATACATACATACATACATACATACATACATACATACATACATACATACATACATACATACATACATACATACATACATACATACATACATACATACATACATACATACATACATACATACATACATACATACATACATACATACATACATACATACATACATACATACATACATACATACATACATACATACATACATACATACATACATACATACATACATACATACATACATACATACATACATACATACATACATACATACATGCATACATCACATGCATCACATGCATACACTCACACGGACCTTTTTCTTAAAATGCTTTTTTTGAACTCAGCGGACCTCCGTTCAAATCACGATGTTAAATTTATGGGTGCATTACAATACCTTTTCTGTACACTATGAACATAGTACGTGTAGAGAAAGTAAAAATATGATCTCTTAAGCATTCTATTCCCTAGTTTTGTAGTTCCATATACATTTTGATAAAAATGAAACTTTTCTTATGTTTTCATTCGCCTCTGATAAGACATTCTGCATTCGAAATACTTAATTATTAATCTCTTACTTAAATACTCGTATTACTATTGCATATTCAAAAACTATTATCCCTAACTTCTGTCTATTTACGTGGAGCTTATGAGCTTAGAGGATATTAAGCAATAAAATAATTCCGAAACAGAATGGATGTCCCTAGAGTATTGACGTACCTAAATGGATGTTCTAGGGCTTTCGATGTAAACTGGCGTGGGTAAGCAAGTGGTCAGAGTAAACCTTGTTTGTACAGGTGCTTGTTCACTTCGGTGCTGTGTGTACAGCAATATCTCCAAGTGCAGCTCTTACACTGACTACAGAGTGCATCAAAACGGTATGCATCCTACCTCGGAATGTGGATAAAGTCGGAGCTTTTCCTGCTCTATCGCTATTGTGCTTCTTGATGAACGAGTTTAATTTATTGAGGTTATGGTTTCCGAAGTAGGTCGCGCCATTTCTTATACTGCTCTCTACCGACGTTTCGCTGAGCTTCTTCCATGGGCCACTGGCCTATACCGGAAACCACAGCCTCAATGGATCTAGGCCGTGGAAGCCTGCAGATATATCTAACGGTATATTCTTATTTCCAAAATCATTTAAGAGACGAATTTGTTTCAAATTTAACCTCCAGGGTTTTAAAATTAGGAACTTCATGTTTATTTAGACAGGCTACATAAACTATGTATAAAAGCTTTGAAGTTGTAACACTTTAGCTTTATTGGTTTTTAATTTATTGGTGTTTTCACAATTGTAATGCATAGGGAACAAACGTACCATTAAATATTCTAGAACATGTACTTGATAAAACTAAGTATAAGATCCTTATAGTTCCTTCCTGTGTAGGACCAAAAATAAATAAATAAATTAATAAATAATAAAAATATAGTGTACTCGTTACAAAATTGTGTTTTTTTTATTTATTCTCATGTCATAGGTTTTATTTTTATTTAATGAGCGATATAATACATCAAAATATTCAATATTTAATTTTGTTAGTCATAGCTTCTCGAACATTTTCAGCCTCTTAGCATAAATAGTGTAATAGAAGATGTCTTTCGATTGCTGGAAATGCTATTAAAATTAAGTGAGAGAAGAGTTTACAAGGCTTTGAAAATGATATACCAAAGTTTAAAAAAAGTCGAAATGTAGAACAAAACAAAGGTGATTTTTGACGAAAAACTGAGAACTCGACGCCCATCTGCCGCCCTAGTTAAACTGATGTAGAATGTTTATCCTTTACATAAAACAGAAAACGCGTGGTTTGCGACTTCACCTGCAGGGTAGCGTATATAATATCATTAAAATAAAATATTCTCTGTGTGTTCAGACTTTGGGACAATTTCATTCATGTGACACTGTTTTAGAGGCTACAATCGTCCTTTGTGCTTTTATAACGACTTAGGAAAACCAGAAAAAAAAAAGAAACAGAAGAGATTAAGTCAGTAACATTTGAATTGCAAACCTCCCTTTCATGAGTACGTGTCTTAACATCTTGACTACCCGTAAATTTCGATCCCAATACCAAACTACCGGTCTCTAGGTTTTGATGTTGGGGGGTAGAAAAATAAACTTTGCAAAAATGAAATATCTGCTCATAGGCTTTCACGGCCGATGTTATTATTGGTAAAGTATAACACGTCCAGGCTTGTATGCCGTGGTCGAATATTAACATGATTAAAACTTGACGTTTCGTCCTCAGCTGTGGAGGACATCTTCAGAAATAAGGCTGGTTAGGGAAGGCTAGTGACTGATATTCAACCACGGCCTACAAGCCTGGGCATGTTATATGAAATATCTGACTAATGAAATCAATCGTTTTACATTTCTTAACTCTGTGTTTAGTTCGTTCTGGATTATGTACGACATTATTATGTACACTACATAATTGTTCAACGGTAAAACACTGAACAAAAGTTTATGAATAGCCTCCAATATTAGCATAATCAGCATTTTATAGCAATTTTGAATTTTATCTTTTTGTCCCTAGAACGTTAATTTACTAAAACGCCTGAAATGTTTGTATTAAATGTCAGTAAACGTAGTATAAGCTGGTAACCACGGGATGCAGGTCCATTGATATTCTATTTGAGAATCTTTAAACACCAGTTTTAATGACTTTTCATATTTTAATAAATTTCCATGTTTAATAAATGCCATATTAGACCATTAATTGCTAATAGATATATGTTTAGCTAAAAAACTGTACAATTTGGTTAACGATATACTGAATTATTTGTATGAGAATGCAAATAATTTAAAAAATTAATTTCATTTACATCTCTTAATATCTAATTTTATAACACACTTTTAGTAGTAATGAAAGGAAACCAAATGAATATCTCTCTTGAAATGACATATACTACTGCCAACTTAAAAAATCATCGTAACTATTTAAGTCCTGGGCTTCACAGCTTCATGAATTTATTGTGTTTTACAACGAATCTAAACCTATCTTGAACGCTAGACTGTGGTGCGCATCCGCCATCATGTGTCAATTATCCATTTGGTAAGAAACAGTGGAGTCATGAATGTGGGAGGACCTGCTATACTAAATCCTTACCAACTTAACACACGTTTCCTTATATCAGTACGAAAGAGAAAGTAAAATAGTATTGGACACTAAAATATGCATTTCGCTAAATTTTTATTATCGCTATCTGGTTGAAATATGGTATTTCCTCCACTTACTGTGCTAGGTAAACTATATAGTTATAGTGTGCATGTTCTAGAATTTAAACTGCGACTCTATTTTCAACGCTTTCATCCGGAGGGATCACGTTTAGCACAGCTTGTGTAATAAGCCGCGACATTCCATATGCGCATGTGAAAAAAAACGAAGAATAGTGGTGAGAGTGGTGAGGAAGCAAGGGACAACTCTCAAGGGGGAAACACTAATTCTCACCTCTTTTAATATGCAACGTGATTGCGCATCCGTGCTTCAGGAGTGGGAGACTGTCAATATGTTTTCCTCCAGCTGTACACCTTAAGTAGCCTTGTACGGCGAGAATGCTTTTGCTGTACTCTATTTTCCTTTTTCTTTTCATACGATAGAAAACTCTTATATAAACCATAATAATCATATACTTTACTGAAATGCTTTGTACTCAGGTCTTTGTATATAAGGTCTCTTTCCCTTTAGCGAGGACTGAATTTACGTACTAGCGTAGACTAGAAAAATAACAATACCTAACCTATTTTCGTGCTAAACGGCGTTAAAAGAAGAACATATATCTTGTAGCGTGTTCACACCCTTGTTACATATGGTTCAGTGGGTATTTATTGTTCCTCTCCGTACTAAAAACAAAACAACCAACTTTATTCTCCATTTTTACACATCTTGTACCTAACAGTATATAAAAAAGATTCGGAATATATTTTAGATCCCTTTCTCAGTATTCTGTACATGCTGGATGTTTTTAAACCTAGTTACGTGTTCATCCATTCGATATATCAACATTAGCGAAAGAGATAACTTTGTTTTGGGCGAGCGATTCGTCTGGAGATTTGGAAGGGGAGAGAAAAAAGAGAACGTACCCTGATGAATGCAAAGCGTGAAGCCGAGAGTTGGAGGGAAGTTTCGTTATGCATGGATTAGTGGATAATGAATATGTTTCACGGTATTACCACAGGTTTCTACTGTAGACCGGAACAAGCCCTTGTATAGATACGGGCGACACATGGGGTGGGTGAAAAATATTCCAGCAAGGCTGGTGCGAGTTTAATACTACAGAACCTGTTTACTATTAGAGAAAAATCTGATGTGTTCCATTCACGTGACTTTCTCTATAGCTATGCAACAAATTATTGTTAAAAAGCTTATGCTTCAATTTACTTCATGCTAATCGAGAAAAAAAAAAGTCAGAAATAGTCTTATTATATGCTTCCTTTTAAGTAGAAGCGAAATAAGGGAGTACCATAGGTTAAAGTGATAGTCAAAAGATGATTGATATATGACTGATGTTCCTTTTTTTGCATGGACATGAGTTGACAAATTCCTGTATGAGAAAATACACGTTTTTGAAAGGTGAAATCAAAAACAATGAATAACTAAAAAACGATCAACTCCACAAAAAAATTGTATAACATAAATTGTGTGTTTTAATGTGCTCTACATTTTCTGTGTGGTAAGCTTTTGTCTATCTCTTACCGTTTAGTAGTTAAGCAAAATTCGGCAAAATTCATCCAAGAGGTCCTCAGAGGCTATTCCCAGAAAATTCAAGATATACATTTTATTTGGTATGTAAATGTCAGTAATATACGGGATTTTAATCAAAATCGTTAGAGCCATTTTTTAGAAAATCAAAATTTTCGAAATAAGTTCCATGTAAAGGGTAGTTTGGGGTGGGGGATTTTCCTGAAAATCTTCGCGTCGCATCCTTAGAAGATACTAATGTTAAATACCAAGTTTGGTTTTTAACCGTCTTTTCGTTTTTGAATTATGCTGCCCACAGACACACATACAGACAGACACACACACGGACATGTTTCTGAAATGCTTTTTTTGGATTCAGGGGCTCTCAAAACATATATTTCCGGTGAAATCTCGGTATCGAATTTTTGGGTGCAATACAATACCTTCTCTATGCACTATTTGCATAGTACGTGTAGAGAAAGTAAAAACATTGCCAGGATAGAGTTTTTAAGAGATAAATAAGCTAGTTATTCACGTAAAAAGAAAAGAAAAAAAGCCTTAGCTAGTCTCTATAACAGGCATAGCAGTTGTAATAATTCTGAGAATTTAATTAGGAAACAGGAAACGCGATTTTTCAGGAAACATTTTTACACTGGAGCATTTATCTATTCATAAAAATGTTCGCTTTTACTTAATTTATCTAGTCTGTAATTTTAGAATCCTGAACAATCTGCAGTACTGTGTTAAACATTCTCAAAATAAGTGTCCACTTTGACATTGGAGATAACTTTTGACAAGAACTTATCAAAATCGTCATTACTGTTATATCCCTATTGTTATTGTTTATATTATTATATAATATTATATAAAAGACAAGACGGCCAACACATTATTATTGTGAAACATTGATGTGTAATGTTACATTCACATGACTTTCTCAACCACCTATTGTTTATTATTGGATATATAAACTATTTTTAAGAGAGATTACTTTTCTACTTCATTTTAATTGAGATAAAATTTTGCAAAAATAGCTGGCTATATCACAAATTTCATTAGAATACAAAGGAAATAGCAATAGTAAAATATTTAAGAACTGTACCCTATGTATTAGCACAAACATTCCGTAGTTTTTCCATGCAATTGAAGGAAACCACTGAATATTGAAGGGACTTTAAATTAGTAGAAAAATTCAACATTAATAAGATATTTCGGAAATAGTAAAGTATTTATTTAGATTCAATTGTACAATTTAAAGACATCTACATTTTTTGTCTATCACTTTGCATTTAACAGTCACTTCTTCCAAATAACCATGACTTCACGCGCTATTCCCGGAAAATTCAAGCTTTAATGAAAGTATATATCTGTACTACATGATATTTTAATAGAAATCGTTAGTCAGTTTTAAGAAAATCAAAAACTTCAAAAAAACGGTTTCTTGCTCCTCAACATTGTAGTTTACAGGTTTATCATATCTTATAAATATTTATATGTACAAATTCTTACACAGTTATACAAATTACATATCTCTTTACTTTAATATTTCCTTCACCATCACTTTTTCACTACCATAATGCTTTGGAACCCATCCATTTGCCAGTCTTGCCGCATTCATTCTGTAGAGTGTTTTAACGTTTCTGCTTTCTTTCTGAAGATTCTGCATTTCGTTTGCTCTTTATGAGGTAACTTTTGATATTTCTACACCTGAATATCGATATCATTCTTTTGTTTATCTCATGTAGTTTCTCCTCAGGTACTGCGGTAATTTTAATGTCCTAATTTATTTGGCAACACTGTGCCCTCTCCATCTTGGACTTCAGTTGTAATTGTGGATCTTTGTCTCTCCTGCTCACTGATCCAGCATATCTTCGCCTCGTTCTAGTTTTCTTCTGGCTTCTTTGCTGCAGTTTTTGCGGTTGTAGTACTTTAAGGTCACTCCCAGTTGGAGAGCTCTACTTTTCTGCTGTCTGTCTGTTTCAGGCATTTTTTGAGAATCACAATTTCTGATTATTGTCTGATCTGTATTTCAAATTTTGCTAGGATTGGTATGTTTTTTCTTTGTTTTTATTTTTTGTGGCTTAACGCTCTTTAACCTTGTTGGTCATATCAGCTTAAAGTTACTCGACATTAGTCTTTTCAGGACAAGGGAAAACCCCGAAAGAAACCCTATCCGGGTAACTTACCCTAAGCGAGATTCAAACTTACGACCTTTTGAATGTGAAGCAAACACGCTACCAACTCACTACCCAGGTGGACTGATATATGTTGTAGCAAAGAGAATTTGCCTGGTTGTTGGGTATTCAACAAGAGAAGGGAGATATAGCTTTCGCATCCATTAGCCTTCCTAAAAGCAAACCTCTTTAATCATTTCGAAATTCACAGGTTTCATGAGTTTAATGATATCAGATCACCAAACTTCGGCTTGTATCGGAGAATCTACCCTCTACTGCATTCATTACAACACCAAAACTCACCGACACGGGTCGTTAAGGAGCGAACTGATGAACGGAGACCTGAGGATCAAATTCCACCAGGACTGGAGTTTTGCAAGTTTTTTTTTTCAATCCTTATGGCTGGCAAACACGGCTGCTACGTATCCAAAAATTAGATCTAGCATGTTTCTTTCCCAAATTACCTATTGCAAAGTATCACTTTAATAGCGTAGAAAGTATAGGAATTCTTAAGCAGTTGTATACATATATATAGATACAAATAATGTAAACAACAGTGTCTAAGTGTCACTGAGAGTGCAAACGCCATCAGATTGTAGGAGGAATTGGTGTGACGATCCGGCTTAGAGCCCAGTAACAGTTTTTTTCATTTTATTGTGCCCTAGCTTTAATAATATTCCTGTTTCTAAATCATCATGGCCCACTGTGCTAAATGCAGCACAGTATTTAAAATACCTTACATTCCCTACCCATTCCTCAACAATCTGTTATCGAATCCTATTTTTCTATGTATGTACTTCATATTAATCGAGATAAATAATTATACAAATGGTTTTATTATATACGTAATTGTAAGTACAACAGAATTAGGAAGTACTTTTAAGCGATAGTCAAGTGTTTTTGCGTTGTGAATTTTCTTTAAGGAAATTAAGTATTTGAAAATTCAATCAACAAAAAACTATCTCGGGCTATTCATTCTTAAAATAAAGAATGAAGCAAATAAGGAAAACAAATCACATGATAAATAGTATGTAAAAAAATCGTTTAAAAGGTATACAAAAGTAATTAAAAAATAAGAAACTTTCAATCGCTATTGGCCTACTATTAAGGATATACTCTAAATTGCTAAGAGAATATCTGAAACTACTATCGTATTTTAATTAAAATTATTTCAGCCATTTTTGAGAAAATAAAAGCTCTCAAGGCATTTTCCATGCAAAGGTTAGTTATGAGGAGGTTCTTTAACATCTTTGTGCCACATACTTAAAAGATGCTGAACTTACAATAAAACTTTTGGAATTTTGCTGACTTTTTGTTTTTATTTATATGCCCATAGACACTTGGACACGCGCGCAGTAGCATCATTTTCTAAAAATCTGATGTTTTGCATTCACATGTCCTTCTCTACATATTCTGCAACAAAACATTCTCACAGCAGCTCTGCATATAAACACTAGCAGAAATGGTTGTATTGTTTCGTATACGTATGTAAAAGGGAAATATACTAGGCTAAAGCGTTAGTCAAATCTTTTAAAAAGACGGTCATTATGTGATGCAATTGAAACTCCCTTCCTTTTGCACGGTCAGGAGCAAAACAATAGAGATATGAAACGAATAACGACATCCTGTTTTAGAAAAAAATGATTCAGAATTCAAACAATAACAAATGTATATCTCAGAAATGGTTAGCTCTACAACAAACATGTTTAGGAAATACAAGTGTGTTCTGACGAGCTCTACATATCTGTGTATTAAGTTTTCGTATATCTCTTATGGTTTACCTGTTATGCAAAAGATATCCAGAACGTAGAGAGCTTCTGAGGCTATTCCCAGGAAATTTCATATTTAAATTTTATTTTACACGATAATACCTTTAATATACGGTATTTTAATAAAAATCATTAGCTATTTTTGAAAAATCAAAATTTTCAAGCACTATATCATGTAAAAGATAGCTTGGAATGATGGTATTTTTCTGAAAATCTTCATGTCGCATCGTTGGAAGATGCTAAGTTTAAATTCCAAGTTGTATTGTATAGTTCATTCATTTTGAGTTATATAGTACACACAAACACACACACACACACACACCCGCACTTACACTGGGCACAAGGACTTGTTTTCTAAAATTGTGACGTGTTTCATTTACATCACTTTCTGTATCTGGTCTGCAAACAAACTCCTCTAACAAAAGTTTTTTTTTTGTATTTCCGTACAGCTAATCAAATAACATTACCAAGATTATCTAATGATTTCTTTGTATTTAGAAGGGAAATAATGGAATACACATGCCCAACGGACAGTAAAATCTGTTAAAAACTGTCACTTTTTGATTGCCATGGTGAGGAGTAATTACAAAAGAGAACAAACTCACGAGGACTTCCCGTTTGAGAAAAGTTTAAGTATTTTAAAATTGAAACTAATAACAGGGAGTATATCAGAAATTATTAGCGCTGCAAAAGCTGTATATGACATAACTTCTGTGCTTTAACGAGTTCTATAATTTTTGTGTATTAGATTTTGTCTATTGACAGTTTATCAATTATACAAAAGTCATTCAGAATGAAAACTACTTGAAGGAACATTCCCAAAAGATTAGTATATACGTTAATTTGCCATGTAAACTTCTTTAAGATATAAATTTTAATCAAAATCGTTTTATAAAATGGAAAATTATGAAAAATGTTCCATGTAAAAGGCAATTTTGGGAGGAGGATGGATTTTCTGATAATATTCGTGTCGTATTCCCGGAAGATACTGAACTTTAATAAAAAGTTTGATATTTAACTGCCTTTTCGTTTTTGAGTTAAGCTGTCCACAGAAAAAGTCACATATACACACACACCTACACACACGGACCTTTTTCTAAATATGCTTTGCTTGGAATTCAAGGGTATTTAGCATGTATTTCCAGTGAGATTTCTGTATAGCTGTATAGCTACTATGTATGCTCAAAGACATTAAAAACTCGTCTGTAAATATTTATTGTAAGACGGGCTCTTTTCGCTGACTCTACCCATGTCTTTCACCTGTTTGCTATGCTCTTAAATAGCATATGGACACGCCACGTTACCAAAGGGAAGGGTTTAACATGAAACAACTTGCGATAAATGAAATTCTGAGTAGCGAACCAAGTGTTCTGATTGGACAATACTCCGCCCCTCTCACCGGTTGATACAGAATAGATTAATCTTTTCTCTGCGCTACATACTAAAGTTCTAATACCAAGGTAATGCGCGCATGTGGTAAACTAAATTAATACAATGCTTTTACAAGTCAATCTGCTCTATGTTGTGTCGATCGAGCGGGCTTGAGGAGTGAAGGGATGGACTGCCCAAACGGTTTTGCATTTTCTTACTCCCGTGGTACCTTGTACCAGAATAGCACCAGTGATAATCTTGGAAAGACCCGAGTCCCGTCAAACGTTCACACTTTGAGCAAAATCACAGGGCCAGGCGTATTTTTAATGTCTTTGGATGTACTTTGTAAATACATGTTAGAGTAGGTAAAAATGCTTTTTCCGGCTCAGGATATGTCAAAACATGTATTTCTGGTGAAATACTCGTATTTGAGGGAATACAATACCTTCTCTACCTGTTGTGTTCATTTTATATACACATGTGGTCAGATTCAGGAGGCCTCAACCGTGTATAGAACTTTTGGCAGAATTATTGTATTCCAATACTTCCTATTGTCTACTTTAAATTTCGTTTCGCAATTGGGTTACCCTCCCCATATTTGTAGGACTAACACTCCTCTAAGACTTACAAACCAATGTTTTGCCGTTCCCGGTGGCCGCGCTCGTAAATGTGTCTATGTTTGTGCATGTATATGTAAAAGGAAAATATTAAGAATAATAAGGTTTACTAAGGAAATATAGGAAACTGGAAAACATGGAGAAAAAAGGAATACAGCGCCGGACTCCTGACAAGCCTCCGGAACTGTATTTTTCAAAAAAAAAAAAAAAAAAAAAAAAAAAACTGTCGGGGAACCAATGACACGAAACTACAGAATGGAGGACTTGTAACGGGGGTTGGCCCGTTGCCAGACATGGACACGAGGAAGTGAATGATATGAAATATAAACAAAATTGATGATTGGAAAGGTGATAATGGAGCAATTGGTAGAATGGGTGGCGGGGGAAACCAGAGGACCCGCAGAAAACCGCTCAGTCGCCGCTTCGTCCACCAGGAAATCCACATGCGGGCGCTTGGGGTCGAACCCGGGCCGCTAGATGGGAGGCGAGTGATCTAAAAGTTAAAGCACCGACATACACTTAAATTGCAGTTTTGGATTCTCTGTTTACGCCTCTCAGATGGACTTGTAATTTTCAGCGTTGGCGCTTCTTATGGTTAAGCTTAGTCTAACAGGAAGTACAATGGATCTCTTCCGCTATGGACAGTTAGCTGAAAGTTACACGCTGGAAGATAGGCTAGGAGGCTGTGTACTTATCACGCTCTCTAACCACGAACGAAAGACTTCACTCTGTGAAAATAATGCATATCCACTTCTTCGCCTGGCCGTCCAGACCAGGATGTGGTGGGGCTTTGTGATCATGACGGCGATGATGATGATGATTATCACAGTTCAGGGAGCTAATAGCCGTTGTGCTGGTTCATCCCATGTGATTAGCCCCTTGCCTACCGCACGCTTCTATGATTAATGGCACAGCTCCCGCATATTCGCCCGGGATTACAGCAAAGCGATGTGAAACCGTAGTATGGGCAACTGGAGTACTATGTGTGTTTATGGTTTTGTTTGGAGTGTCACCTGAGGAATGTAGCTATGATAGTAGCTAGAAATGTGTTTTCACAGCAATGCATTAGCTATTAGGAAAAAAAAGAGCATCGTATATGTTACACACTCACGGCATTCTCTACCCGTTGTAATTTTATAGCTGTATATGTGATGGCGGAGGGGATTTTGCACTTCATCCATTAGTTTATTGTACGTCAGACTCGAGGAGGATAGGATGGGATGAGAGAATAATTTCAAAGGCCGGCCGAAATCGGTCGGCGGAAGAGGAGTCACCGTGGAGGATCCCTAACAGTTCTTTATCACGACGCGGTAGCGCTTGGACCTCGCTTGTCTGGGCCACAGACAAGCACTAGCTCAACGCCAATAGCTGAATTTCCAGAGCGCAGATATCACCACCGAAGGGCGCCACTACCGCAGACCTCGCCGACACACACAACCTTAAAAGATACAGGTTGGAATAAAATGGAGATGAAATGAGGGACAGGGAATTCGGGGAAATGAAGAAACCCCTCCAGCATTTGCCTAGTCACCTGGGAATAAACCGAAAGAAAAAAACAAACAAAAACAACCTATGATTCTAACAGGTTGGATCGATCTCTCGATCTTCCGAATGCCAGACTCGGACGAAACGTCGGAGTCACCTGGCTTGGTAAATTCCACAGGTACCCGTAATATATTATGCCTCTACCAAGTAATTTGCATGTATGTAGAGGCATCGCATCCACCAACAATTTAATACCGAGATATTATCGGAAATACATGTTTTGAGCACCTCTGAATAAACATTAGAAAATATTCGTTTGTGTGAATCTATGTACATCATAACTCAAAAACCAAAAGTCGGTTAAATATCTAACTTGACTTTAAGTTTAGCATCTTCCAAGGATACCTTAATATTATTTTTAGAAAAATTCTTATTTGAAATGTAAACGAAATTGATGATTGGAAAGTTGATGACACAGCAATTGGTGAAAATCCGCCCAGACGTCGCTTCGTCCCCATGAATCTCACATGCGGGTGCTTGGAATGTTTTAATATGCGGTATTTTAAATAAAAGAATCATTAGCCATTTTTAAGATAATAACATTTTTCCATATAAAGGGTAGTTTGTTGTGCATTTAATTAACAAGTTTGGTATTTAACCGACTTTATGTTTTTGAGATATCGAATTCAGAGAAAGTTGGACACCCACAAACACACTGACCTTTTTTCTTTAAAATGATATTTTTGGGTTCAGGTGTATTTCCAGTGAAATCTCGATATTAAATTGTTGAGTGTAATACTGTGTACTGTAGAAAAGTAACAAGAAGAACAATGTTTATAGTTTGCTTTCTTATCTAGTCTTCAGAGTTTTAAGTACTTGTGGAATTCACATTACCATTTAAATACAGAAGCTAGATTACTTCAAGTAAAAAGCACTTCAAATTCCTATGTTTGTAGGAAACTTCAGGACGCATATCATGTTAAAATATAGCTTTGTTTTTGTTTAAGTTGGAAACAGTAAGCGAAGGAGCTGGATAAACAAAAAAGAGAGAAATGTACATTTTCTAATCGGCTATCTTAATGACTTTTTCCTAGCTGGGCCATTTAACTGAATTGAGGAAAATTACATACCTTAAACGCTCCTTGATTCTTTCTCTAATAGCCTCTACTCCCTTATCATCAGGCTCAACATCATGAATAATTAACACAACCAAGAGTGCGTCCAAACGCAGCGCTGGGAATAGTTTTTATTCTTGCAAAATAATGACACGCCTCCTTTCCCGTCTTCTGCTACATCATCTTTATTCCCTTTTCCTTTGTTAGGTTGCATATAAGCAGCTTTTCCTCCAGAGCGCGTCGTTCTGTAAGTCTTTTGTTGTCCACTAGAGTTGTTTCGTTCTATGGAAGCCTTTTCTTGCCAGCAAGCAGAATGCTCTTCGCAAGACACGAGTTTTTATTTCGCATTGAGAATGTTTCTTTGACGATGGAGAGAATGTTGAACAATTACAGGAAGGGTAGAGATTTTACTAGGATGAAAAGTTGACTCGATTTCAAGGGAAAAAAATTTGACCGGAAGAGATGCACTATAAACATACGATCTTTAAATTGTTTCTTAGAAAAAAGCTAGAGAGAATATCATAACACTAATTGCATAACCACAGTTGCGTGTTTTAAAAGCGAGATGGCTAAAATGTATAAATGCGAAAACATAAAAATTAATTTTTGACACTCTTTTCATACAAGTGACGCTCGATTTGGTTTCTAAGTCCAACGTGACAGCATTTAACGATATGCTGCCAATAAAATATTTACATTAGATGTAATTTAATAACCCTGCCTGCCCCTAAATTCTGACGAAGGAATGTTTACGTTTTGAAAGGAAATTTAAAGTTTTATAAAGAACTCTATGAATGTTTTCAGTTAAAATCAATTTTAACCAAGAAAAGTATTTAGAACAGCATATTAAAATATTATTTTCAGAAAATATCCACATTTTGGAAAAATATGACATATTTCAAAATATTCTAGCAGTGCCAAAATTAATATTTAGATATGCTTCTTTCACTGCCTTATGGCTTAATATGTGCTTTGGTCTATAAATTATAATATTTTGGATATCATGATTAATTATGTACTTCAATTTTTTTATTTGAATACATAAACATATTAGGCAAATTTAGTTAAAAATGTATTACTGTATTGATTTTTATTGTAATTTAAACAGGTTACCTTAAAAATCTATTCCTTAAGCTTTACTTTGATGTATAAATGAAGTTTGTGGTATGATTTCTAGAATAAATTTTGTTGTTTTGAGGATTTCAAAACGCAGACTTTTTCATTTGTTCAGAAAATGGTTTTAAAGATTAAGGTATTCTTCAATATGACAAACCACTTACTTGAAACGTTTAAAACATCCCTGCTGTGTAGGTATAACCTTCCTATAGGATATAGTATTTCGAACCTTAGTTCTAAAATTTTTGCCATCAGGTGTTCACTCTTGTATTCTCTTGATGGAAGAGAACATTTTCTTTGCCAGATGAGGACTTTTCCTTGATTCAACCGTTTCATTTATGATGCACAATATTCTGAGTTTATCTTTCTTTGATTCTGCAAGTAATTGATGTAAATAATTCCGCGTGCATCCCAAAAAATCGTGGCCATCACCTTGTCTGCAGATTTCACCACCTTTGCCTTCTTCGGAGCCGGTTCGCCTTTAAAAACTCACTGTTTCGACTGTACTTTTGTCTCTGGAGTGTAGTAGTATTCATTTGTGAGAAACACGTCAGCATTGCGATGGAAAAGTGCCAAACCATTTTCGAATCGACCACACGATTACGTTTATTCTCCATTGGGAACAAACGCGGTACCCATCTTGCCGAGACATTTTTCAGACCTAATTTTAGGTGCAAAATGCCTTGTGATCTGCCTGTGACCTATATTATTTTCCGAGCTTTGATTCGTCGATCACTCAAGAGCATATTCCCTATTTTTTTAATAATTTCGGAGTAAATCACTTCTACTGAACTACGAAAGATGTTCATTTGTGGATGTACTTCCACGTTTAAATTCATTAATCCAATTATAAGTTGTTACAAACGCAGATCCAACTCGGTTTTATCTCTTTTGGTGTTAAGCCTTTTAAATAGAAGTGTTTAATCACCACACAAAACTCGTTTTTTCCATCTTTCTAAAGCAGCACATGATTGTTAATTCAATCACCTATGGCAACGAAACCACGTGTTGGATATAGCTAAACCTTTCACTGTCATTTAGTAAGAGACCAGAGATACTAAATTCAAACTCTTTGGGGTGCTACAAATGTAATTTTTTGGATTTTCTGAGGAATTATTGAACGCTCCTCATATTTTAACATCCTGCTTCCTGCAGCAAACTCAGGCTATATGCGGTCCCACCTCTTAATGGGATGTAGGGAAGTATTACATTCAGAACACGACATCCTTATTCTCAGAGAGATCCTTATGAAATAATAGTTGAATACAGCTAGGTCTCAATGCTACTGAGGTAAACCGAGAGATCTGTCTTGTTAATGAGAGTATCCATGTCTAAAACTGTTATAATTGCAAGAATATCGACAAGAACATAGAAGCATAAAACCCTACGGAGAAATATAATGATATTAACAGGGAAACTCTGAAAGCTTTTACGATATTTTCGGAAATAGGCTATATTTTTCTGTGAATAATTGAGAACATTTTGAAAATGTAAACTAGCACATTAAAATTAAACACCTAGAAGAACATACTGGTATAATTTGTATTCTTATTCTAATCTAACCATCACTGACCACTGTTCAAATTAAACTGCAACGATAGAAAACAGTAAATGCAAAAACAGTTGAATAAATTATTCAAAACAGTTAAATACCATTACAGACGATATAGGAGTTATATTTGAAAATAAAATACATTAGCGGAATAAAGTTAAAATGTATGACATGTTACAATTGCTTCGTCAGCATATGCATAGCCCTGCTGTTCGTTTTAAATTAATACTCGAATTAGGAAATCTCGTCCATGAAGGTGTACACATTTCGTTAAAACTTCTGCTAAACTTCCAATCTCCTTCCCAACGAAGATTCTGTTTCTCAATGCTCTGTAGATGTGTGCGCTGCAGCGTTGTGCTCCTTTCCTTCATTTTTCACCCATTTTCGCAAGGAAAGTTTAATTACGTTTTCTATCCCATCCCCTCTTCTGCCACAGCCGTATACATTTTCCGCATACATATTAAAAACAAACAAAAGTTTAACTGTGATGATTCATACGTTATATGCCCTGTTTCCTGTACACGCTCCCCTGTGTATTTATGCAACACGCAGAACCTGTTGGAATCCCTATCGCATGTAATATTTTTAATTGGGTTTTGTGCAGGCGGAAAAATATAATAGTAACTGCATTTTTGTGAGGCGAGCTTGAGGGATTTGCCTTTAAATTTTGCTGACTGGTTAAAAAAAACAACTGGACATGAAAAAGCAATAAACAGTTTTTGTACTCCCTGTGAGTCACATTTTGGTTTTAGTTCCATTGTTGCATCAGATTTGTTGTTCTTGGGAATAGCGTTTGTATAAAATGCGTTATTTTCTCATGTTTAGAGAGATATCGTTTTTATTTTCTCTACAGAGTGTTGTGTATGTACATAGTAGGTAAAAAAAGTAGAAGTTGTATTCCGCCAAAAATTCGATAACGATACACCATTGGAAATACACGTTTTAGGGTCCTCTGCAACCAAAAAACATTTGTAGTGAATGGTCTGTTTATGTGTCCGTATTTCCGTGTCTGTGAAAAACAAAACTAAAAAATATGATGTGTTCCATTCACATGACTTTCTCTACATCTATGCAACAAATTATAGTTAAAAAACTTATTCTTCTATTTACTTGTTGCTAATTTAGAAAAATTAGCAGAAATGGTCTTATTACTTGCTTCCTTGCAAGTAGAAGGCAAATAAGGGGGTACCATAAGCTAAACCGATAATCAAAAGCTGGTTGCTATGTGATTGAAGTTCATTTGTTTGTATGGACTGGAGTTGACACATTTATGTATGAAAATGTATAAGTTTTTCAAAACTGAAACCAAAAACAAGGAATATGTAAAAAACGATCAAATCCAGGAAAAAAAGTGTATGATATAAATTGTGTGGTTTAATGTGCTCTACATTTTTTTGTGTGTTAAGTTATTGTCCATTTCTTACGGTTTAGCACATAACATTCATCCAGAATAAAGTACTCTTCAGAGGCTATTCCCAGAAAATTCAAAAGATACATTTTTTTGTCCAGTAAATGTTTTTAATGTTTGAGATTTTAATTAAAATCGTTAGAGCAATTTTTAAAAAAATAAAAAATTTCGAAAAATGTTCCATGTAAAGGTAGTTGGGAGTGGGGGATTTTCTTGAAAATCTTCATGTCGCATTCTAAACTTAAATACCAAGTTTGGTATTTAACAGTCTTTTCATTTCTGAGCTATGCTGTCCACAGACACACAGACACACGCGCGCACACACTTACCACATGGAAACATTTTCAAACCTTTTATGTTTTCAAAAAATGACTAATGATTTTGACTTAAGTATGTTAAAGATATGTACACCACAAATAAAATGTATTTCTTAAATTTTCTGTGTAAAACCTCTGAAGACCTCTTCATTTTGAATGACTTTTGTTAAACTAGTGCAAGTAGCCGTAAGATATAGACAAAACTTTATACTATATATCTCCTTAAAACACAATTTATGCTATGTTAATTTTTTGTGTGGAGTTAATCATTTCCGAGATATTCCTGTTATTGGCTTTAATTTTAAAACACTTAAACTTTTTCCCTTTTTCTTCTTTCGTTTTTCTCATGGCCCTGCAAAATATTCCCATTTTAATTTAATAGCAACGAGCTTTTAAAACATTTGACTATTGGTTTAGCCCAGTGTTTTACATATTTCCCTTAGACTTATATGGAACTAAGTAGTAACATCATTTCTGCGAATATTCATCTTGATTAACATGAAGTAGATAGAACAATAAGATTTTGTAAGAATATTTTGTTACAGATTAGGTAGAAAATACAGAATAGGTGTGAATGAAACATTCAAACCTACTGCAATTGTCTTCTCTCTCTTCTCACTCCTCCCCCAAAACGGAGTTACTGCATTCTCTTCAAAAATATAAACATAGGTTAATGCATCGAACGAAATAAAAATAAAACTAGCATATATTTTAAGCTAAAATCTCTTGTTTATATTGACAGATTGTTTGAAAACAATCAGAGATGATTGCTTTTATCAGCTTTATACTTCAGTGTAACTGTTTTTTATTGGCTTTGTACAGTTTTAGATAATTTTACTTAATTAAAGGATTTGAACTTTGAATTTTTATTTTTTAATCTATGAAAAGATCCCAGAGTAATTTATAATAGACTGTTTACATAAAGTTATACGTGTAATTTATGAAGTATCGAGCCGAAAATAAGAGTACTTGATTTATTTTCGACAATTACTTATATTCAATGAGAAAATGCAGCTCCAGTATTGTAATCACGATCGAGAATTTGTATTACGTAAACAAACGTAAGGGTGTTGTTGGTTTTATATAATATCCATATAAGAGGCGACATTTATCTTACATTAGTGGTAGCATAGTCACTTGCGACCCCACTAATTCGAATTTTTTGTAAGTAAGCTGAATAGATATTATTTATATTTAAAAAGCAACACATAATACACGAAAATTGTGCTCTTAGAAAAGTTAAACATTGGGAACGTTTATTCAACATATTTCCGGGAGAGAAGCCTTACAGAAAGATCCATTTTAAGGTGAGATAAGCATTGCAATGAGAGAAGAGCATAACGTACGCTATTTTATAGTCTGTGAGGCTAAGATATTTATACATATGTAGGTAGTTCGAGGAACAGGATATCTTTGTGGGAGATGGCAAAAACGATTTACAGTATTTATTGCAGGCACTGGTGAACGAAAATTACCTAAAAGATATTTATAAAATAGCAACTGTAAGGGAAAGATGGCGTATTCTAGCAAGAATCCACGATGCCAACTGTTTCATTAAGTATAGCATTGTATCTTAAAGCTCGGCGAGACTTGAGAAAGAAAATAACACCGGTATACACGACTATATTGGAAAGGTTTCGAATTATGCTGCGGAGCTGAAAAATTGGGGATCGGAAATCCAAGAAACTTTCTAGTAATGTTGCTGTTAACTGCCTAGGCAGACAGTTATGGGAATTATTTGAGGTCCGCAAGGCTCTCTGAAGAATTCCCCAAGGAAAAAGTGAAGTTTTAATCTGCTCCTTGAAGAGACCAAGTTAAAGGAAATGGAGGCATAGGCACGATATGATAGTAAGACCTTGCTGCTTTCTTTGATAAGAGGCGAATTTACATGTCGGAGATTGTGGTCAAATCTCGAAACAAGTCCGGAGAAGAGTCATTATGAAGAGACCCAAAGCAAAAGTTCAACAATACCGAAATCAGCACATTTAGCACAAGATCAGAGCTAAATATCCTGTGTGTCAGGTGAGGTGTGGCGTGTTCTATTAGTAGAGCAAAGATTCTTAGGACAGTGGAAAAGTAAATTTTGGAATGGCGAGGTGGGAACCAAGAAGACAGTTCTGTTGGTGTTCGAGCAATATCGATCTCAACTTACGGCAGCATTTTTGAGGCAGAAAGATAGTGGTGACACAGGTGCTGCTTATGCCGGGGATCAATGTAAATTTTCAGGAGAATGGAAGGCCAAGAATGGAAGATAACCTGCAAGGATGGTGTGGGTGCAATTATCGATAACGGTGGTCCGTTCCTGCACGGAATCTACCGAGTGCAGACGGAGGCTACTGCGATGTAGGAGTAGCGCACATGGCAGTGATAGAGGCTGATAACGGTACCAGCGGTTCGGTCATCTACAGACCACATGGAAGCATCAAGACAGTAGGGGGGATGCAAAGTTTATTTCAAAGAGAAACTGAAAAGGAGTATGTTCTCTGCGGTGAGAAGACGAACATCTGGAGTGCTGCAGATTATTAACTCGGACGTGTGCCTATCACTAAAGCCCAATCATCTTGGGGGGGGGGGGGTATTCCGTTCTGAGTCGACTATGCAGGTATGCGGCAGTTCGCATAATATCTTGGAAGAGTGAGATATTCAGGGAGGTTTTGGAGTTTCAGGCTCGTCCACAGATCTAAATTAATCAAAAGAGATGATGACGCTACAATCAAAAATCGGTGGAGATTATCCGGGAAATGAGATGGACTACATGAGGAACAGGTGTTCCAGTATACTTCTCCAAGGGAAGATTCCTTTTGAAATCTGGACTGTTTGAAATCTAGAGGATGAAGGGCTTATGAACCATCGGATGCTCGGGGTGCCTGGCAATGGCGAACACACGAGAAGATACGAAACTTCACTTAAGGGTGGACAGGTGTATGTTCCATATATCAGCTTGACGTGAAAGACTACACACTGTGGAGATTAGAAAGACAGAACATTATGTTACCCAGGGACTTTCCAGCTTTGTGAATATCTTTCCGTTCAATGAATGGATGCGTACCGCTTCCTCAAGAAAAGGCTGGTTTTCCGGTAGATTCAGACGACGAAGAGGTGGACCAAGTGAAAGACGCGACCGATGAGGCGCCAAGAAAACCACCTCTGTTCGCTCCAGTGGAGAACTACGTGTACTTCAGGAAGGTCCTTTTGAAGAAAAGCGAGAGGACCCAGCTGAAGTTCGATGTCGACAACACCAAAAAAAAAAAAAAAAAAAGCTGGTGCTGCAATTACCAGACTGCATTCATCACTGACATAGATTCTCTGAGATGTAGGTGACCCCGAGAATTGACAGCTTGTGAAGGACAGAAGTTTACAAATGGGTAGAGTCCATAGAAATGGAACTGAGCCGTCTGAGAGGAACGAAACTTTGGAGCTGGTGAGACATCCAGAAAGAGGAGCGTGATCAACTGACTGCAAGTTCATGTTAATCTGCTAGGATTGTGTTATCTACTTGTATCATTGTATAGCTTACCGCAATTTTGATCACGTATGATATCCATCCATCTACTACGTATAGTAAGAAAGGAAAATACTGTACTCCACACATATATTAGATTTCCTGAAGATAATGCATATTTAGAAACAAATGGCCTGTATGTCAGCATAACACATTAACATAAATTCTGATGTTTTACATTCACATGACTGTCTCTGTCTCTTCCGCAATAAACTACCTTACAAAAGCGCATTCTTCTGTATATTCATGCTAAGTGAGCTATAAATAGAAGAAACTGAGGTATTATAGTATTCCTTGTACATTATGGGGAAAAGGCAGCGCCCTACGACAAAGCAATAATCAAAGCTTTAAGAATTAATCGCTATGATTGAAACTCAATTTTATTTTCTTGATCATGATGAGAAAATCTAATAACAATGTCCCATTTGAGAAACGTATAAGTACTAAAAATTTAAAGAAATAACAAAGAATATCTGGGAGATAGTTAAATTCAGAAAAACAGTGTTTGACATATTGTTTGCTTTAATAAGACCTACATTTTCTGTTCATCTCTTACAGTTCAGCGGTTGTGCGAAAGTCAAGGAATGAAGAAATCCTTAGCGACTGTTCTGCTAACATTAAATAAATACACCATAGGAAACCAAAAACATAGTCACATTTTTCTGAACCAGATTGTATCGTGAAGAATATTAGCATACGAATTTCAATATTATGTGCATTTGATATCTCTAAAATATAACTGGATATTTTTGTTTAAAAGCCACAGCAAGTATAAAACGAAGTTCAAGGTCGGTAAAGTATTTCAGGTTGAAATTTACATATTTTAGAAAAAAAGGAAAGTTCATCCACGAACATTACCTTTAAATTTTCTACAAGCGCAATAGTTGCTGATCGCTCCACAAACAAACTCCAGAGTCATGATAAAAATGAAATATGAGGAGCACGGCTTCAAACGAACTGATCCATATTTCTGCCTTGCATTATTTATCGAGTTTTCGCGAGATCGACTCGCTGCTCATCTGTTAATAAATGTTGCAACACCGCGCTCTAACGTCATCGTTCATTTTGCGCAGCATCAGTCATGCATTTATCCGCGCTAGTGCTGTCACATTCGTTCAAAATCCCTCTTAAAAAAAGCTATCGAATTTCAATTGCAAGTTGAAGAATTATTAAAATGCAATCCAGGAGAATCTATACAAACATGCCAATGACACCCAATACCGCCAAAGATAAACAGCGTTGATCAACAATTGCAATTAAGCATTTATATAATAAGCGTTGACTCTTTGACCTTATATAGGATGTTTCAATATTGTGGATACGGTACAAGACTGAAAATTCTTGAAAATGAGCGATTTAGGTGATGACTCAGAGCTTAAAACATTGTGCTATCAATCGATTAGTTTATCATTCCCAATAAGAAACACTGGACTTTCGTATTCATTCCCATTAAGGAATATTGTGATATTACCCTGAAGTAAAATACTGTTTTTTGCAGCTATTACTACATATGGGATGTGCGCGGCCCGCATCCTGTAATGGAAGACGAAATTTTCTGCTATTAAATGAAGTTTTCAATAATCATATAAGTAAATGGGAAATAAAGTATGCGAAGACTTGGCCCTGCAGATTCATAAGGTGATAATTCCTGCATGTAATATTGCGAACCTCAGGTATCAAGTTAAAATTCCATTTATTTAGTATAAAGTTGGATTACTGTTGATTGCCTGACATTAGTGTATCAGTATAATATTTCAATAGATGTAAGAAAAAACAACGTTAAAGTCTATATTCATTTGTTATACGGGAAGTTTATACCTTGTTACTCCAGGTGTAAAATGAACAACATTGTGCAGCGAGCCGCCTCCTGATGTAGAGGTGGGTTTTCCACTCAATCAATTTGTTCTTTGAGATAATCAACTCACATATTATACGTGATTATTATCTTCAGAAGCATTGTTCATCAGTATCAGATACATGAACCCTTTCTATGACCATTTCATCATACTTCAAGGAAGATGTATATATCTTGACGGACTGTGTCAGCTCACAATTAAAGCATTGCACAGCATCAGGAAAACTAAGCGAGGACATACATTGGTCAAAAAGACTCCACTGGTGTAACATCGGTTCTTGCATAAGTTAAATATTTTGAGAAAATAAAGATTTAGCAGAAAACGTGTATAAACCGGGGCTGGAATCCGCCATCGTTTTAAAATCATTAACGTCTTCTACTAGTCACTTCTAAAGAATCTCTTAAAGCACAATAGAGTTATGCAGCTGGGACGTCGAGAAAGCTTCTGCTTTAATTTCAACCACTCAAGTTCTATTGCAGCCCTGGGGAACTGGTAAACGTAAGGTTGACGACTCCCCGTTTCACCTGGAGTTATCAAGACCGTTGCTCACATGCAAAGTACTACTAACTCGACAATTGGCTTCAGTACAAAATATGTATTGAAGCGTTTTACACTCAAAGAGGACTTTACAGACCTTTCGGGCGTAGAGTAAAACGGGGATATCTTTTTCTCGACACTAATTTATCAATGTCAAGCTTAATTGTAGATACAGAGAGGCTCAGTATTGTTATAAGGCTATCATTTAAACTGGAACATGCATCTTCTATAGTATAGTTCAATTTAGAAAAGAATTGCTCACATGCATATGTGGAACCAATCATGGCAACAGTACAGCCATTAAGATCTTTCAATTTCCCTGTTGTTTTAGAGGAGTGCTGCCTATATGATTAGTTCTAGTTGCAATGGGACATTTATTACATTGAAAATGTGGGTCGGAAAATACCAATATGTTTTTCGATACTGATAATTTCTGTCTATGAAACGTCAAGACGTCATTTACACAGCTAAGCAGACGCTGTTAAGTGGCTAAGGAAGAGCTGGCAATGTTTGCGCACCGATGTGTTTAAGCTCTGTTTTATTGGGTTAAAATCTGCTGATTTCGGAGGCCACGGTATCTACTCTAAGGTATTCATTCGTATGATCTAAAAACCAGTATTACGCCTGCTGAGAAGTTCCTCAGTTCCACATTAAACATTCATTCATTTTAATGAAGTAGCTGCGTTTTAGTTGCTGCCGAACGTGAGAAGTGGGTAACCACTTCACCATGACACAGACAGCCACACTGAAGGACGGATATTTAAAACGATTGTTTAGTAAAATAATGAAAGAACATTTTCTGTAATTAATTTTCTCCCCAGTACCTATTTACCTTGACAAAGATGCTGGAACAGCAGCATGTATTTCTGTTTAGTTTTTTCCTCAAAATGCTGCTTAGTTTCACTGCAGTAATAAACATGCTTCGAGAAGAAATTTCGCTGGTCTTTCTAACGTTTCTAACACAATGTAATTTCAGTTCTAACTCCGGTAATAGCATTGCAGAGTGTTTCTGGCTACATGCACAACTGACGAAGGTCGCCCGCGAAATGAGTCGAGAGCTGATTATGGGATACTTATGCAAATGGCGGCCTCTCGCAACATGGCGCTTTAATTTAATCTCTTTCTCTAGCAGAAACCATTACTGAAACAGCTTCATTCGTGTTTAATGCTTGCAGGACATTGTTAGCCTTTGTAAAATTATATCTCAAAGTATACGGTAATGTAAAAGCAGAGCGTTTTGTATTATTATTCTTATTAATGTGTTGCATATATTTTGGCAAGGTTTGGACAAATAAGTTAAAATAACAGACACTTAAATAAATTACTTAATATTGTAAAACCGTACCACGTAAAAACAAGAAGAAAACACTAAATGAGATAAAATAAAATTATCCTAGGTGCAACGTTTCTGCACATAACATATTTAAAGTTAGAGAACGTAACGTTTAGGTAGAAACACTTTTAATCTTCCTTATAGGAATAAATTGGTATTATTTAGCAGTAAAGCAATATGCAAAATTACGCAGGAGGAACTTAAAACTAAGGAATAATTTAAAGTAGCATTTAAAAAGAAATAAAACAGAAGTAACAGTTTTAATAGCTAAACAAGTTAGAATTTTTAACACTTTAAATCTTAATACTCTTTACAAAACTAAATATGCTGTATAGCAAATTGGAGTATGAGGGTCAGTTTAAATGCTCTGCAAGACCTAAAATATGAGGTGTTACTTCTACATGAATCTAGCCAGAGTTCACTTTTATGCATATTATAAAAACTGAAAGATTATCTTTCTAGCTGTTTTATATTAATCGAGATATACGTCTGCAGAAGCTATATAGTTAATCGTAAATCTTGTTGTGAGTATAAAGGGAACACGGAAGGCAGAAGGGATGGTCAAAATTCTTATAAATATATCTGGTCTTAAATCTATATTTTTCATAGAATTAAGATAAAAACCTAAATGTAGACAACTCAAAAATCTGATGTGTTCCATTCACATGACTTTCTCTATATCTCTGTAACAAATTATTGCTAACAAGCTAATTCTTCTATCCTGTTCACGCTAGTCGAGATAAACACAAGCAGAAGCGGTCTTATTACTTAGTTCCTTTTAAGTAGAAGGGAAATAAGAGAATACACTAAGTTAAACCAACAGTCACATGTTTTAACATTTTGGACTGAAATCCGTTTCTTTGTGTGGCCAGGAGTTGACAAGTTGACAATTTGAAGTATTTTAAAACAGAAACCAAAATCAAAGAATATCTCGAAAACCTTTAACTACACGAAATAAATGTACACGACATAAGTTGTATGTTTTAAGAAGCTCTACATCTTTATGTAGTAAGTTTTTGTCTATCCCTTACGGTTTACTACTTACACAAAATTCAAAAAACAAATTTTCCAGAATAAATAGATATTTAGAGACTTTTTCCAGATTCAAGATATACATTTTATTCCTAAATATAAGATATTTTAATCAAAATCATTAGACCTATTTTTGAGAAAACAAAAATTTCCGAAATTGTTTCCATGTAAAGGGTAGTTGATGGTGGAGGGATTTTCTTGAAAGTCTTTGTGTCGCATCCTTAGGAGATGTTCACACACATAGACAAAAAAATCACTCACGGAACTTTTTCTAAAAATGCCTTTTTTTGGATTCAGGGGTTCTCAAAACATGTATTTCCGGTGAAATCTCAGTATCGAATTTAGGTGCAATACAATACCTTCTCTTTACAGCATATTCATAGTATGTGTAGAGAAAGTAATAATAAAGCATTCAAATGAATAGAAACGAAGAGCTAATCTTCTATCTTGATATGAATTCTTAAAATACATTATGCTGTTATCTATAAGGTAATTTAGAGCTATCTACTACCATACTATCTACGCTTGTTATGATGTCTGGCATCGATATCTGGCTATACACTGCCATCTGACTACGTATGTGAATCCAGTTAGACTGTGGCACCAATCGTCATCTGCTTGGCAGAAAGCAAAATTGGTATGGTGCGGGGATTCGTCCTGAAAGGTTATTGTCCACCAGATACCGTCAATGAAATAAAGGTACTACCAAACACAACCGTCGCAATATGACTAAGAAGTTAAACCAACTAAAATAAACGAATTTAAGATCTAATGCACCTCTAACTTAGCGGTTGAGAAATTAAAATATACAGGGAAGTGATCTTAGGGAGGAAAAACGTTTCTGTCTGCCTGTTCTACTCTGCTACCGAATTAGGGAGAAGGGGGCTCTCATTTTCCGTGTTTTCTCAACCTTTATGTTACCACGGAGGTGAGGTTGAGGTTATAGAGTCAACAAGGTTTCGCCGCAACCGTAATTGTGTTGACAGTTGGTTCTAATGGGATAGGCAACCTTTCTGTTCAGCCACCAGGTACCTGTGTGATGGAATGAAGCTGCTGCGTATAGTTTGGAAATGAGATGTAAAGACTGTGAAGAAACAACCTCAACACAAACTTCTTTAATTTGATTTATAGTTATCAGCTTTTTATTACTTTCTCTATACGTACTATGTACATAGTGTATAGAGAAGGTATTGCACTCCACACAAAAATTCGATACCGAGATTTCACCAGGAATATATGTTTTAGGTTCCCCTGTATAAAAAAAAAGTATTTTCAGAAAAAGGTCCGTGTGTGTGTGTCCATGTGTCCGTGTGTCTGTGAACACGATAACTCAAAAATGAAAAGTTGGTAAAATACCAAACTTGGCATTTAAGTTTAGTTTCTTCCAGGGATGCGACACAAAGATTTTGAGAAAAACCCCCCCCACCCCAAACTACCCTTTACATGGAACTTTTTTAAAAATTTTTGATTTTCTAAAAAATAGCTCTAACGGTTTTTTTATTAAAATATGGTATATTAAAGATATTTACGTAACAAATAAAATGTATATTTTTAATTTTCTGGGAATAGCATCTGAAGACTATTTTATTCTGGGTCAATTTTACGGAATTTTGCATAACTGCTAAACCATAAGAGATGGACAAAAACTTACCACACAACAAACGTAGAGCACTTTAAAACACACAATTTATGTTACATACATTTTTTTCGTGGCGTTGATTGTTTTTGAGATATTCCTTGTTTTTGGTTTCAGCTATAAAAAACACTTTTCTCATACAGGACGTTGTGAACTCTTGCCCATACAAACAGAGGAACTTCAGTCACACAGCAACCAGCTTCTGACTATCACTTTAACCTATGGTACTCCCTTATTTCGCTTCTATTTACAAGGAAGCAAGTAATAATACTATATCTGCTAATTTTTTCTCGATTAGCAGAAAGTAAATATAAGCATAAGCTTTTTAACAATAATTTATTGCAGAGTTATAGAGAAAGTCATGTGAATGGAACACATCAGATTTTTAATACTATTTTGCGATATGAGTGCGGTAAAACAGTTTAATGGTGTAGCGTAAACTCTGGTTCAAAAAATCGCCCACTTCATTAAATCACCAACATGTTTCTTCCCTATATTGCGACATCACACCTACTCCTCGTTATCTCTGATTATTTTATTATTAATAATGTTTTAATATGTTATTAATATTTGCTCCGGCTAGTTGAGTACTTCGGTCAAGCAAGTGTCACTTAACAGAGCGTGAACTATTTCAGAGATAACATGTTTGTAACTTTCAGTTTGAGTAATTTATTTAAACTGTTACCAAGAATATTCACAATTTAAATATACTTCAATTCGCTGAAATCCTAGATGAAACTGCATTATACAGTTCACTTACAAATTAATCTTAGATGTCATGTATCACATGTATTACGCAAAAAATATGTAGTATTCTCCAAAGAAGTACAGTGGAGAACAATTGAATGCTACTTAAAGACGAACTGTGGGAACTTGCATCTATGTAGAATGAAATATATCGAATACACTTTTCTACCTAAGCATTAAAACTGTCTAATTGGCTTGTTCTTTCTGCTCCCAATGGGCCAATGCAAAGTGTCGTACTATTTCACTTAGGCTGCTAACTCTCAGTAACTTTCCAGTAGCTTTCAAAATCTCACCACCGCCTCAAGCTTACATTTGCTTTTTAGTTCAAGGACATTCTTCACCCCAGATCCCTCGCTATTATCCACAAAACCTACGAAAGATTTCTCTTTTATGGCCCATATATAGATGCAGCTATCTCGTCTCTTATAACTAAGCCTATGCTATCATCTTTTAATATAATTTTATTTATGATTTAAATGTATTTGTTGACCTTATCTTGCCTATTAATTATTTACATATGTTTCATTCATTAGTACTGCCTCAATATTAACAAATATTCCATTAAATCCGATTTTTACTAAATGAATTTCTTAGAAAAATCTGATGTATTCCATTCACATGACTTTTATCTGTTATGCCAACAAATTATTCTTATTAAAAGTTATTCTTTAATCTAAATAATTTTAGTCAAGATAAACATTAATGGTATTTCTACTTAGTTCTTTACAAGTAGAAGGGACATAAGAGAATACAATACGATAAAGCGATAGTCATATATTTAAAACTGGTGACTATGACAATAATTAAAGTTTCGGTTCGCTTTGCACGGCCAGTAGTAAAAAATTGAGTGATAAAACGAAAGTGAACTTCCAGATTGACACCAATAAAAGGAATATCGATAATAAAAATCGTTAAAACCATTTTTGAGAAAAAAATTGCGATGGACAATTTTTCTGAAAATACTTATGGCGCATCCTTGGAAGATAAACTTAAACAGCAAGTTTGATATTTAACCAACTTTTCGTTTTTGAGTTATGCTGTCCACAGACACACACATATACACGACGATCTTTTTCTAAAAATGCTGTTTTATTAATTCAGTGGACCTCAAAACTTTATTTCTCTGATATATCGGTGTCAATTTTTTGGGTTAAGTACAAGACTTTCTCTATTCACTATTCACATAGTACGTGTAGAGAAATTAATAAAATTGAATCATAGGAAAATTCATCAAATAAAAATAGAACAATTAAACGGCAAAATTAGATAAAATGAGTAAATTTAAGACTCATTTTTAAAAGGTTCACACGTATTTTATACAGTATATAAATTATTCCTTAGGACTTTTTATGCTAATTTCAGGGCCCAAAAAGCGAATTTTTGGAAAAGATGCCCTTTTATTCCCAGGTTCTTCACTTGACTTTTCTCTGAATGGTCTCTCTGGCTCCAACCGAGTAAGATGGCTCAGGCGGTATCCCCTTGTGGCCCGGGTTCAATTCCCGCGACCGTTCGCTCTGACTCCTCTTGGTAGCTTACCCCGAGTCAGAAGGCAAATGCCGGGGAGTTTCGTCTTATACCACGACTTTTCTGTCCATGAATACCCACCATTTTCTTGTTTCAGGATTCAAGGGCCAAAAGACGTTGTATGGAGGGTTGCAACTGGTGGACTGTATAAAGTTTTTTTCCCTGGGGTCGTCAAGATCCGCTTTCGTCGAACCTCGGGGACTTGGTGGTTAGGACTCGGGTGGTGTTGGATGAGTTTAATGTATGGTCGCTAGATCGCGGTTTCGATTCTTGTCATGAGTGTTTTTGTCCCATAAATGTGTGGTGTAAAATTAAAAAAATCTTATGTATTCCATTCACATCACTTTCTGTACATCTCTTTAACAAATTACCGTTAAAATTTTATTCATCTAACTACTTCATGCTAATCGAGATAAAATTAGCAGAAATGGTCTTATTACTTGCTTTCTTGTTAGTAGAAGTAATATAAGGGAATACCTAGACAAAAGTGATAGTCAAATCTTTTAAAATCTTGTTGCCATGTGGGTAAAATCCGTTTCTTTGCATTGCTAGGAGTTGACAAATACCCGTATGAGGAAAGTTTTAATTATTCTCAAACTGAAACCAATAACTAGAAACATCTAAAAATTGGCCAAATCTAGGAAGAAAGATCCATATGACATAAATTGCGTGTTTTAACTAGATCTACATTTTTAATTTTGTAGCAGATTTCAGGACTATTACTCTTGTGTAATGTATTCCTTCATTCCCTTTTTACCTAAAGAGAAATAAGTAGGAATATAATTTCTGCTTACTTAATCTGATCAGAATGACTGTAAAAATATATTTCCAATAAAAATTATTTCTCTGAGTACGTAGAGACAGTCATGTAATCACATCGGATTATTTTGTTACATCATAGGATGGTTTTGAATACATGAGGATTTGCCAGTTCACTGTCACAATTTAAGCTGATTGTTCTCATATCTTGATTTTCCAAATGCAGCACACTCAAGAAGCAGATACTGTACAGTTTGAGGTGATCATATAAGCATAAATCTGAGAAACTTATATTAAATTTATCGATGTATTAGTTAAATTTGCTATTGGAAGGTAAGAGCACAAATTTCGGCGCAAGCGTTTTGTTCTGGAGTCGATGCTAGATCTCAGAAAAAAAAAAATATTTCTCTCGGATCACTGTCCTTTCACGGTTGTGGTTCAGATGCTTTTCTATTGCTGTCATAGTTTTAAATTTGCTTTTTTGTGACATAAAAGTGCTATATTATAGATTTTAGAGCTTCTTAGAGCTTCCTCTGCTAGGCTTGCTTTCTCATTTCTAGTAGTTCTTGTGTGTACGCGAACCTAGGAGTGTGGTTATTGGTCAGTATTTTATTTGTAATTTCTATTTGATCCCACAAAAACTGAATAGATGTGAACATATCGCAAAAAAAAAAAAAAAACCAGAAATACGTACAATATGAATGCATTTGGAGGAGAGTGCCACAGCGTTGTAGTGATTGTCAAGACTTGTGATCTGAAGGGAGTGAGGAGTGGCAGAGAGAATGCTCAGCTGCTCAATAAAACAGTTACTAACTGCTGCTGTCCTGACAATAGTTTTGTGCTCGGAAGTAGCACCCTTCATACGTATGTGAATGTCACGGAGGGGTATTCTGCGCTACAGCTTTTGGCTTATTGTACGTCGGACCCTGGAGGAAAGGATGGGATGAGTGAAGCTTCAAAAGGTGGCCGATATCCGGACAGGGAGAGAGGCACCTTGGAGGGTCCCTAAATCACAAGAACCAATGGCTCAGTCCCAAATACATCAACTGAGCCCGCAGGCAAACATCAGCGCCATCCTTTCCCAGAGAACCGTCTTTTCAGAGCGCAGTCACCTCCACGAAATGGTGCCTCTGCCGCAGTCCTCGTCGACCCTTACAACCTCGAAAGAGACCCGTTGGGATGAAATGGAAGGTCGGGGGAATATAGAGTCCTCCCCTAGCATTTGCCTAGGGACCCAGGAAAAGCCCTATAAAACCATGGTCAGGGAGGTCGGCCGCGGGCAACCAACCATCTCCAGAATATCAAAGACAAAACGCCTCAGCCATTTGTCTCGGTGTCAAGTTGTCCTTACCTGACTTTACTTTCCGCGCTATCTGCCTACTTGTTTCGTAAAAGTTTAGTTCCTCTTCCACCCAAGGCATTGATATTGTGGTCAACTAGTAACATGATAATAATGAATAGAATTAATTAAAACTGCATAAAAATGTAAACTCAAAACTGAAGTAAAAGTTATAATGAGAAGGGTTTGCATTTATGAATATAAATATGGCTTTAAGAAATGGAAATCAAGGCCAATTCGAAATAATCTGCTTACTTATTATCCATATATCAAATAATTTTCAGCACTATTAATACACAATACACTCAGTGGGTCACACCAGAGGGTGGGTAAAATCGCTTCTGCCGTTTGGTTACTAATAAAAGAGAGCGCCAAGTGTCAACGGATTCCCCTGCTGTGACGTCGTAAGCTATCAATATTGCAATCAGTCTAACCGGCCTCGCGGAACTACTCGGATCTGTCGGACTTGGTCGTGTCTTGCTGGCTGTTCAGATCGAATATGCTTTCTAGCAAACTGAAAAGTGCCTGAATGTTTCACAACATATTATTTGCGACTTAAAAATAAACAAAATGCTGCGAAAATAATTGCTATACTCAACCCTTGTTCATAAATAATGTAAGGAACGTTGAGTTTTGAAACGTAATTTGATGTTTATCAAAGTTAATTTTTTTTTTACTTTTTTACCGTTTTTTTTATTGTATTTTCTGCCATAGTTATCCACCTTAGCAGTTTCTTTATAATACTTAATGACTCACTGAAAGAAATATCTTATTTCTTATACTCAAGTGTCTTTTTCTATTAAATCTTCTGAAACCTATTCTTTCACACGTTTTCACTCTCTCTTTCTCTCTGCCTCTTGTGAATTATCTAATAGTCACGAACTGCATAAATAAAAAATGAAAGGTCGATTAAATACCAATTTTGTTATTGAAGTTCGGCGTATTCCAAGGATGCAATATGCAAATTTCCAAAAAAACTTCCCCAGCCCAGACAGCTTATTGCATGAACAAATTGAAGTTATTCATTTTTATTTTCCAAAACATGGCGCTATAGCTTTAATAAATCACCGCATATATTGCAAATTATATGTATATCCGATATTTTCTGGGAATAGTCTTATAAAATCTATTTTTTTTTCTGCATGACTGTTGTAGAAAATATAAACCGCAAAAATTCGCATGATTTTCTCTATCTGTTCTGCGATAACTATTCTTACAGAAGCTTATCACTTTATGCTCTTCATGCTTATCGAGATAAACATTACCAGAATTGATCTCATAACTTGCTTCATTGTAAGTAGAAAAAAAGAAATGGCGAAGTGTACATTAGGCTTAAAGCGATAATCAAATCTTTTAAAAGCTGATTGCTATTTGATTCACATGTCAAATTCCCATTTGATAAAAGATAAGTATTTTAAAACTGAAACCACTAACAAGGAATAACAAAACGGTTTACCAGATAAACAAAAGCCATTTAGATTGAAGAGGTGTTAAGAAAATTCAATATATACATTTTTCCTCATGTAAAGTATCTTTACTATACGGTATTTTAATAAAATCTGTTTGCTATTTTTGGTAAAATCCAAATTTTTGAAATATTTTCCATACAAAGGGCAGTTTGCGGTAAGGTGAATTACTTTAAAATCTTTGTGTTGCATTCTCAGAAAATAAGCTTAGGCTTAAATACCGGGCTAGGTATTTTACGGTTTTTTGTTTTTGAGTTATTCTATTCACGGACACACATACACACTCGCCTGTTTCTAAAAATGTTTTTATACAGAAAATCCTAAAACCGTATTTCCAGTGGAGTGCAACACCTTTTCTACTACGTAATAAATAAAGAAAGTAGAAATTGGATATCCTATTAAGTGCAGATTTATGTCAAAATAATCATTGGGAAATATACTTCAATATTGATTTGCATCGTCAATACTTAGTACGTCTTCAACAACATAATAGTTGTACTGATTTCCTTTATTCCTCTATGTAGTTTAAGTATTTCTCGAGTTTATTAAGTACTATTTTAGTGATGTGAAGGTAATGTAAAATAAATTTCCTAAATGTTATTAAATATAACCAAAAAGCTTCATAATTACTTTCTCTATACGCACTATGTACATAGTGTATAGAGAAGGTATTGCACTCCACCAAAAATTTCGATACCAAGATTTCACCGGAAATATATGTTTTAGGGTCCCCTGTATCAAAAAAGAAGTATTTTCAGAAAAAGGTCCATGTGTGTGTCCGTGTGTCCATGGTATTTAAGTTTAGTTGCAGGGATGCGACAGGAAGATTTTGAGAAAAATCCCCCCACCCCAAACTACCCTTTACATGGAGCTTTTTTCGAAAATTTTGATTTTCTAAAAAATGGCTCTAACGATTTTGATTAAAATATCGTATATTAAAGATATTTACCTGACAAATAAAATGTATACTTGGAATTTTCTGGGCCAATTTTACGGAATTTTTCATAACTGCTAAACCTTAAGAGATGGACAAAACCTTACCACACAAGAAATGTAGAACACTTTAAAACACACAATTTATGTTATATACATTTTTTTCGATGAGCTGATGGTTTTTGAGATATTCCTTGTTTTTGGTTAGCTATAAAAAACATACTTTTCCCATACAGGACTTTGTAAACTCGTGTCCATACAGACAAAGGAACTTCAATCACATAGGAACCAGCTTTTGACTATCACTTTAACCTATGGTACTCCCTTATTTCGCTTCTACTTACAAGGAAGCATGTAATAAGAATATTTCTGCTAAATTTTTCTGATAAGCGTGAAGTAAATAGAAGTATACGCTTTTTAAGAATAACTTGTTGCAGGGATATAGAGAAAGTCATGTGAATGGTACACATCAGATTTTTTTTACTGCAGTGTATGTTTCTATTCAAGAAACTTCTTGGGCAAATACAACGTAGTAAACATACAGAATCTGAAAATTTTCCAGGTTTGCTACGAATTCCTTGTAAAGAATTTGAAATCTAAACGAGGTTCTGCAGAAGAGCGAGGATTTTTTGAAGGATCGAGTGTAATATGTGGTGTGTGACGTCACTAGAGCGAAAGTGATTTGTTTATCATGCACTTGCAGACGTCAAATAACCCGCTTTCCCAGAGGCGGCTGTTACTCTTGTTTGTCCAAGTGGAAGTATCGCGAGAAATGGACTCCTCTTGCCGAAACCGTCTCGAGTACAGTTCTCACAAAAAATGTGCAGCATCTGGCGGTGTTCTCTCCCGAAGCTTCTTACACGTCTTTTTAAAGACCCCGTCATTTTTAGGTGTTGTTAATGTGGTTGAAGACATGAAATTCTACATTTTGACTTTCTCTACCATGTACATAATAAGTATAGAAGGCATGGGGGGAGGAGGGATAAGAACAACTAAACAAAAGTGACTACAATGTTTTACATATATATATATATATATATATATATATATATATATTATGTCATACTTAGGTCACTGTTGTGTTATGGTTTTATATATTGTGCATATATTATGTGTGAAATATTTTTTAAGTGCATTTATCTATTATAAGAGGCTACATTTATGAAGGTGTTCTCTGTGTCGTAAATTTAAATTGCTGTATTTGAATATCTTTTTATCTTTATTTTCGTGTTTACTCTTTTAATTTTTTGTTGTTATTGTTTTAATATTGCTTTTTAGTGTGTTTTACAAAAACAAATACGGTTTGTGGACCCGTGCGATTGTTGAAATTCAATGTATGATATTTTTATGTCAATAAATATACTTGTTCATTCATTCATAGAAGGCATTGTATTCCATCCCAAAATTTAATACCAACATATCACCGGAAGTAAACATTTTGAGATTCTTTGCATAGATAAAAGCATTTTTATAAAACACCCTGTGTGTAAAACAGGATAGCTGAAATGTGCTGTTGGTGGAGTGTGGAAAGTTTCGCTGGTGCCTCTATGATGGGTGTTATGCAATCGGCATAAGCATTCTGGGATAATAACGTGGTAAATGGAAGCATCCAGTGTGAAACATCTTCGTAATACATTACTATACTTACGTTTTAACTAATATTGCATTCTGAACTCTCGCACTTACGTGGTATAAATAACAGTTCCGCTGAATTGCATTATTTTCAATGGGAGTCCGGAAACCTTTGACCAGCAGTGCATATCAAGCTCTTTCAAACGCCTAAAATTGCACAGGTGCAAAACAAAGTGCTGATATTCTGTGTACCGATCATCAATACGATTCGACTCGGCTAGAGATATTTCGCAGTGAGCATAAATAAGGGGAAAGTGACGAAGTGGAAGACAGCCGGAGTTAGCGCGACAAGCTTATGGAAAGAGAAAGACAGGGCTATTGCTATAAATCTAGGACTTGTAGTTTTCACTGTCGTCAGCTTGGACAAGATGTATTTTTCAGTCTGTGCGGTATGAACCCGTGATTGAATGATTCCAAATGGACTGCATATTTAGACATTTGCTATTTATTTCAGTTTGTATTGTTGTTTCGGTAATTTCCTTCTAAAACCTATTGAAAAGTGCAGAACTTGCACAGTAGCTGCTATATAGTAACGTTTGGGAACTTCCATTCTAGATTAAACTTCTGTAAGTTTTTAAAGCTGGAGGACGTCCCCGTTATACTTGACACTAATACAGGTACACCATTATAGATAATGTATATACATAGTTCGTCGGGACTGCACTGCCTCATTTGCTTGTTTTGCTTGAAAATTGTGTTTCTCTTGAGTCCATAAAACTATTTCCATTCCAGTTAGTCTAGCTGCTTAGCGCAAGCTAGTACCCCCCACCGATGACTCCTAGTTTAAAGAGGAATTTTTAAGTATAATGTTCTGAGAGATTTGGGCAATATTGTGCTTGAATTATATTACATTGTTCTTATTAGTCACTTATGAAACAGGTACGCTTGAACAAAATATTTTTGTCTCCGATACATTATAAAACTCAAATTGTGTAGGCAAGTGTGTAGATAATTTAAAATAAATCCCGAATTTCTAGTTACAGATAGAGAAACTGTTGGATGTCTTAGCTAATAAGTTTCGCTCCCCAAACTCAAACCTTAGAAGCGAAATTAATGGTTTAGTAGACAAAAACTTTGGCTAATTCGGTTCAACATTCGAACGCTCTTCAAAGCACCCTCTAGATTGTTTCACTGTTTCAGAACCTCTATTCATAGAACCACTAAACGTTAAACATTGGTTTCCTCTAGAGTTACTATTTTGCATGAATTACAACCTGTGACGACGTAGAATGCCAGTATTAGTCCTACAAATGGGCACCACTTTCAACACAATTATACATATATTATCGCCCTCCGTGGTGTAATGGTTACCATGCTGACTTCATATACCCAAGGTCACGGGTTCAAACTCGGCGGAGGACGATGGATTTTTTCGGGCGTAAAAATCCTTAGTATGGCTTCCTTCGGAAGGGAAGTAAAGCCGTTCGTCCCGTGTCGTAGATTTACGGCACGTAAAAGAACCTCGAGCCTGATTGAGAGGCCTCTGAGCAAAACTAAGTGGTCTTTCACACACAATTTAGAATGGGACGCTGAGAACCACAGTAGTTAGAGAGCGTCCATAAATAACACGACATTTACATTTAACACAATTATAACAATGCTAGTATTCATTACAATACATCTCACCCCGGCTTCGTCCCAAGCGACCGCATGAGAGATTTGTGGTGGAGAAAGCGGCGTAGGGACGGGTTTTCTCCGGGTTCTCCGGGATACCCCGCCATCGCATTTCTATAGTGCTTTATCTACGTTCTATGTAGTATCAGCGTCATCGCCAGCGGTGCTACAAGTGGTAAAACCGGGCGTTAAAACACTATAAAAATAATTGCAATACTAATATTTATAAGTAACGCCGAGAGTTTAGAATGGAGAATCCCCCAGTATCAGACAATGTGTGGAGCTGGCATACGTGCGATCTGCGGCTGGTTGTAATGGAACCTTTCCTGAAGTGATAATTTTATGAGAGATTCTTTTTAAACTTCCTATTTTTACTATATTTTGGCATACCAATAATCCTCCAAAATGTTTCATATCTAACCAAATACAAAAATATTACTTTAGTTTACATAAAATATGCGCAAATATGTATTAAATTGTCAACTTTATTATGCAAAGAAACCAACAATTTGTAGGGAAAGTTTTGAGGATGGGCATTTGAAGAAATGATTATGCAGTATCTTATTTCTCACTCCTGGCCGAGTGGTTCGCGGCTTGTTGCCGCAGATGCTACCGACCGAGTTGAACATTAACAGATTCTGAACTCAAGCGCTTAGCGTGTCGGCAATTCAAACGCATTGATTTACAAGCATACAATAATCACTGCATAAGCTGGAAGAACTGAAAAAAAAATTCAGAAGAGAAATTATTGCCGGCGCAAAACTTCTGGAATCGTGACCCTGACCGTCAACCCAGCTACCGAATCTAGCTTATCGGAGTTTGTGATACGATACTTTGCTTACTTTGAATCACAGCGAGCAAACTTTGTACAGTCTAGCGAAAGTGTTCCGCATATGTTTGTGTTCAAAGTGGGAAGTAAATAGTGTTTATTTTATTTATTTAATTCTTTAATCATTGCTCCTACGTTTTCAAAGTTAAGTGGCAAGGTATTACTTAGTCAGAGAAGAGAAATAATTGCAAATGTCCTTGACTTCATGAAACAAGAGGCAGAGATGAAGGAAGAAAATGTATGCCCTCCGAGTTCTTCTAAAACTGTAGAAAGTGAATAAAAGAATAGCCAAGGCTGAGTTCCGTTTCCAAGGTTCTCAAATATACGAAAGAAAGAAAAATAAAACTTAATATATCACTTTTAAATTAAAAGATGTGGAAGAGTTGTGTCGCAGTCGAATTGCGGAAATTGGCAGGCCAGAATGGGAAAATGTATGTCGACATGTTGAGAGCATTGCAAATCATTAGAAAGAATTGTAGAAAATCAAAAAGAATTCTAATCCAGGATAATGGTGCAGAAAGTAACGATATCGTTGAGCGAAAACGAAGGACTGTCAGGTATGGAAGAACTGGAGGCAGACGATTGAAATGCTTATATAGCAGGCCATTTGTGTAGATGTTTTGAAGATATGAATCTACAAATGAAAACACATGTTTATTGGTGCAGCGCCATATAGTGCAGAGGTGCCAGATATTTGACATTAATTGTGACAGGTATTCTTCCAGCATGCATGAATCGTATGGTGAACAGCTTGTCTGAAAGTACAACTCGCTCCCTAGCTCTCATTAAGATTTTCACATGTCCAGATCTGTTGCGCCAGTTATACTGCAATTTCAGAAGAAGAATTAATGCGTGTTAATGGAAATTTTCTTAAAAGGTGTGAGAGATGTTTGGCAGCACAAGGATATAAGTTCCAACACCTTCTGTGATAAAGGTCGGTGATTATTGTATGCATGTAAACTATGCGCTTGAATTGCCGGCTTGAGTTTCGGAACTGTGAATATTCAACAGCGGACCGCGAAGCAGCGGCCAGGAGACAGAAATAAGACACTGCATAATATTGGAAATGTATGCAGAAGAAACCATAACAGATGGGCTAAAAACAAGAACTTCAAAGACAAGTAAAAAATGGAGGAAGAAAGATTACCATATAGTGTTATTAACTGGACAAATCCTGGGAGAAGAAACCGACGAAGGGCACGCTTGACATGGATGTATGGAGTCAATAAAAACCATTCAGAGAAGAGGACTGCAAAAAGGACAGTGTCAGAATAGAACAACTTGGTGAACAGAGGGTAATGACAACCACTGAAAAGTGGCAAGTAGGCAAGATTTTAAAGCAAGTCCCTGAAGGATTTATTAAAGTATAATTACAATGCGTCATTATATTTATAGCTACGACATTATTTATAGTTCATTAAAGCATAACATGAGTTGTTTTGAAATAATACATATAAATAATAGCGTTTTTACCAATTAATTCCCTTTAAAATATCACTTTTTATTACATAAACGCTTAAATAGTCCAAAGGTTACGTAAATATTCCTACTATTGGCCGAGCCTTAGCCGAGTGGTTAGACTAATCACCTCTCACCTAGTCGGCCCAAGTTCGATCCCAAGGGATCACGTGTGGGATTTGTGGTGGACAAAGCGGCGCAAGGCCCGGTTTTCTCAGGGTTCTCCGGTTTCCCCCGCCATTGTATTCCACCGGTGCTCCATCTTCATTCCATGTATCATCAGTGTCATCGCCTGCGGTGCCATTTATAGTAAAAACCGGCGTTAAACACTATCCAAAAAATTCCAACTATTGGAAATAAAAAAATATGCTTATATGGGTAACTAACCAGTAGCAAAAGCGAGACTATATGAGTTAAACTAGATAATATTTTACCCTAGAGGATGTTAATATCACTCGGCTGTTTTGTTAGATTGAGAAATCAGACCAGTAAATTTTTAGAGCTATTCAGAAATTCACTAAAATGCTATTCCAACTTTGTAAACTTCCTATAAAAGAGGTTTGCAGTTGGTTGAAATAGGTCTGACCTCTCATTTCCCGGTGGACCTACAGTAACACACGCAGCGGTCAGGGAGTACAAGGGGATGAACTTTTGATGTTCTCTGTACCTCTCTCTCTCTCTCTCCTCCCCGCAGAGCAGGGTGTTCTTGTACACTGTTTGTTTGGGCCCGAGCTGCATGCATGGATAAGCAAAGCCTACATCGTTGGTTCGAAACACGGTTAAGGAGAGAAGCTTCTACTTTGATGCCGGTAAGAAGGTGGGGTGAAGTATGTCTCTCTTCCAGTAAATGGATCTCTGGTTATGATGATGCTACAGCGTCATTTCGTATCAACAGAAATCGTTTGCTTCCTGGAAACTTTGCTCAAATGACGTTATTAACGCCTTGGCAACAAGGACTTTGACATTTTTGCCATTAACCTTAAGCTACGCTAAGAATACCACCTTCTTAGGATGAAAACATCTGATGTGTTACACTCACACGACTTTCTCTAGCTGCTTTACAAACAAACTTCTCACAAAAAATTATTCTTCTTTCTAGACCATGCTAATTGAGATAAACATTAACAGAATGTTCTTATTACCTAGTTCCTTATAAGTAGAAAGGAACTAAAGGAATTCCTATGCTAAATTGATACTCAACAGTTTTAAATCTGTCGTTATGCGATTGTTATTGCAAACTGCTTCTTTGGCCAGAAGTAGAACAAAAGAAAAACGGACACCTCCTGTCTGAGAAAATACTTTACAATTGAAACTAAAAGGCATATCTCGAAAACGATAAACTCCACAAAAAATGTATATGACATAAATTGTGTATTTTAACAAGTTCTACATTTTTCTGCAATAAGTTTTTTTCTATCTCTTACGCTTTACTAGTTATGCAAAATTTAGCAAAATGCATTCAGAATAAACAGGTCTTCAGAAGCTATTCCTAGAAAATTCAAGATATATATTCTACTTGTGATGGAAATGACTTTAATTTGTGGCATTTTAATCAAAATTGCTTGTGCCATTTTAAGGAAAACAAATTTTTCATGTAAAGGGTTGTTTGGGGTGGGCGAATTTCTTGAAAATCTTCGTGTCGCATGATACCAAAGTTAAATACTAATGGTATTTTAGTTTTTGAGTAATGCTGTCCACAGACACACACAGACAGACAGGCAGATATTCAGAAGAAAGACAGACGCAAATATGGACCTTTTTCTGCAAAATCTTTTTCTTTTTTTGATTCAGGGGCTCAAAAATATGAATTTTCGGTGAAATCTTGGTGTCTTATTTTTGGGTGGAAAACAATAACTTCTCTATTCACTATGCTCATTATCCATACGGTGCTAGAGTAAGTAAAAAACTAACTAAAATTGTTCACAAGGGTGATCAAAACAAAACATTAAACAGTAATTTTTGCAATTTATCAACACATCTTCCAAAGATAAAACCAATCACTCCTTGCTTTCCAAGACTATGCAAACAATGGGTTTTAGTTTTACGTGAAAACATTGACTTCTTTTGTTAATACACTTTTACTTTCTCGACTTAGTACATGGTAAATAAAAGGTAGAAAAGGTATATCTAGATTTTACGCAATATATCTGTTTTAAGGTCCCCTGAATCTAATAAAAATCTGATGTGTTACACTCACATGAGTTTCTCTAGCTGCTCTACAAACTTCTTACAAAAGATTCTTCTTCTTTCTAAACCATGCTAATCGAGAAAAACATTAGCAGAATGTTCTTATTACTTAGTGCCTTGTAAGTGGAAGGGAACTAAAGCAATGTGCTATGCTGAATTGAAAGTGAAATATTTTAAAAGCTGTCGTTATGCGGTTGTCATTCATTGCAAATCACTTCTTTGCTTGGCCAGAAGTAGAACAAAAGAAAAACGGACACATCCTGTCTGAGAAAAGTATAAGTACTTCACCATTGAAACCAGTAACAAGGAATATTTCGGAAACGGTTACCTCCACAACAAAAACGTAAAGGACATAAATTGTGTGTGTTGACAAGATCTATATTTTTGAGTAGTAAGTTTTATCTATCTCTTGCAGTTTAGCAGTTAAGCAAAATTTGGCAAAATTCATCCAGAATAAAGAGCTCTTTAGAGGCTATTCTGAGAAAGTTCAAGATATACATTTTATTTGGAACCTAAATAATTTTAATATACGGGATTTAAATAAAAAACGTTAGAGAAAGTTTTAAGAACATTAACATTTTCAAAAACAAATCCATTTAAAGGGTAATTTGTTGTGGGGGGGGCGGATCTTGAAAATCTTCGTGTCGCATTCTTGGAAGATACCAAACCTAAGTACCAATTTTGGTCTTTTCATTTTTGAATTAAGTTGACCACAAACACACATAGACCTTTTTCTAAAAATGCTTTTTCGGACTTATGAGATCCCAAAACATATATTTCGGGTGAAATCTCGACATCGAAATTTTGGGTGCAATACAATAGCTTCTCTATCCACTATGTCATTGCATATACATGTGGGCTAGAGAAAGTAAAAGAACATTTTCAGTAAAAGCTCTTTGTGCGTGTTTATGAACAGATAACAAAGGCAAGAAACTTGACATTTCCAAGGATGCTGCATTTTGGTTTTCAAGCAAATCCCCTCACCCAAGATTTTAGAAATTTTACTTTCTCAAAAATGCATCCCAACAATTTTAATTAAAGTACCATATATTTAAGATATTTTTGTTACGAAATATATGCCTTGAATTTTCTGGAAATGGACTCATTCTGTAATACTTTAGTATAACTGATAGACCGTAAAAAATATATAACATTTTACTACACAAAAAATGTACATCCCGTTAAAACACACACTTTTAAAGCTATTAAAACTTTTCTCAAATGCATGTTCGTCCTTCGTTACATCTCTCTTTTGTTTTATTCCCAGCTATGCAAAGAAAACCGAACTGAAATTATTTACAGAGCGAACAGTTTTTAAAAGATTCGACTCGTTTTAGCCTAATGTATTCCCTTGTTTCCCTTCTGTTTACGACGTGTAATAAGACGATTTCTGCTAATGTTGATCTCCTTTTTACTTTCTCTACACGTTCTATGTCCATAGTGCATAGAGGAAGTATTGTATAGCACCCAAATATTCGATACCGCCGGTTCACCGGAAATAGGTGTTTTAAGATCCTTAGAGTTCGACAAACGCATTTATAGACAGAGGTCCGTGTGCGGTCTTTGGACACAATACCTCAAAAACGAAAAGATGTTAAATACCAAACTCCCCATCCAAAATTCCCTTTACATCGACAAATTATTGAAAATTTCTCAAAAATGGCTGAAACGATCTTAACAAAACATGATGTGTTTAAAATAATTTATCACAAAAAAATGTATATCCTGAATTTTGTAGGAATATCCTCTGAAGACCTGATCAGAAGACTTTTGTAGAACTTTAGTAAAACTGGTAAACCGTAAGAGATAGACAAAAACTCACTTCACAGATCTCATTAAAATACACAAATATGATATATATATACGTACCGTTTTCGAGATATTCGGAGTTATTGGTTTCAGTTTTAAGGTACTTAAATTTTTCTCAAACGGGAGGCATTTTTCTTTTCGCCTCTCTTTTATTTATTCCTAGGAAGCAAATTGCTTTACTTAGCGAACGGATTTTAAAATATTTGGTTATCTCTTAACGTATGTATTCCTTATTTCTCTTCAATTACAAAGAAGCAAGTAAAAAGTCGAGTTCTGATAATGTTTATCCCTAGGAAGTAAAGGTATTCGAATTTCAATTGCTTCACTAAGCGATCGGCTTTTAAAAGATATGATTATCACTTTAGCCTGTGCATTCCTTATTTCCATTCAACTTACAAAGAAGAAAGTAGGAAGACTACTTCTGATTATGTTTATCTTGATTATCATGACGTAGATAAAAGAGTAATATTTTGTAACAAAAGTTGTTTATGGAATACCTATAAAAAGTCATAGGAATGGAAACACCAGACATTTTTATAACATTTTATTATAATAAAAAGATCATTACATCGTTATAGGAATAAAATTCGAGATAAAATTAATTTTATTCATATCTCGTGCTTGTAAAATTGAATTCACTGGTTATTTCAGGGGCTTGCTGTATCCTTTGTACTGTATCCTTTAAATGTTTCACATTTTGATAAAAATAACCTAACTTTTTAAAACTAGGAAGAGACCTGAAAATATACAGCCCTAGTAGAAGCTGAATATTAGCTTTCTCTAAACATGTAAGCTGCAGAAAAAGCCAATACTACAACATTTGAGAACAAACAAAGTTTCTATTACACAGGAGCGTAACGCTGAAAAGTGGCAAGGCTAGTTATTATATTTCAACGTAGACTTGAATAAAATAGACTAGAGATTCAGAGAAGGAAGGTGATAAAAGGGAGTTTGCGAAGGAAGAAAGAGCACGGTTCGCGGTGTAAAAGGGGCAAACAAGGAAGCAACAATGCACAAAGAGGGCACCTAGGGAATAGTGCACGAACCGGCGTAAAGGCAAAACAAAGGAAACCGGCATCATCCCAGATGAACTCCGAATGCAGTTCAGGCATCTCGCACTTAGCAGATTCACAGCTCCTGCTACATATTTCACAGACGTGTTAGCCTACAGCACACGCCAAAGTGTTTCATATTGTCGGACTGCAGTCTAACTCTGGAGAGGCAAATGACTCATTAGATAACTTTCTTCGGGCAACAAACTATCTACAACGACTACACAAACTGACATTTTTAGCAGTTAAATTAATAAAGCAGATAAATGTTAAATACTTTTCTACTACGTGCACTAGTGTGCCATTCCATCCAAAAATCCGATGTTGAGATTCCACCGGTAATATTTTTTGAGCCATTCTGATGTATTCCATTCACATGACTTTCTCTACATCTCTGTAACAAATTATTGTTAAAAACTTATTACTTTCTCTACACGTACTATGCACATGGTGTATAGAGAAGTATTGCATTCCACCCAAAAATTCGATCCTGAGATTTCACCGAATATAGACGTTTTAGAGTCCCCTGTATAAGAAAAAAACATTTTTGGAAAAAAGTTCGTGTGTATCCATGTGTCTGTGAACACGATAACTCAAAACCGAAAATTCGGTAAAATACCAAACTTGGTATTTAGGTTTAGTATCTTCCAGGGATGCGACAAAAAGCTTTAGAGAGAAATCCTACCACCTGAAACTACCTTTTACATAGAAAAATTTCGAAAATTTTAATTTTTTTGAAAATGGCTCTAACGATTTTGATTAAATTCCCGTAACTGTTAAACCGTAAATATTAAGAGATAAACATATTACACCAAAATTTAGATCACGTTAAAATACATAATTTATGTCATATACGTACTTTTTTGTGGAGTTGACCATTTCAGCGATATTACTTATTATTTATTTCAGATTTAAATTACTCAACTTTTCTCACACGGACATTTTTAAACTACTGGCCATGCATAAGACCACACAGCAATCAGCTTTTTAAAGATTTGACTATCGTTTTAGCACAGGGTACTGCTGTAGTTTCCTGTTCCTTACAAGGTAGCAAGTAATTAAGAACATGTCTGCTAATCGATTAATATGAGGTAGATAGAAGAATAAGGTGTTACAGAGATGCAGAGAAAGTCATGTGATTGGAACACATTGGATATTTAATATCTACTTAATGCTAATTGAGGTACACATTAGCAGAAATGGTGTTTAGTACTTGGAAAATGGAAAATGCACTATACGAAATCTTGTAAAAGATGTTTGTCATATGCTTGAAGTCCGTTTCATTGCATTGCTCAGAGTTGACAAATTCCCGTATGAGAAAAATTTAAGTATTTTACAACTGAAACCAATAACTCTCGGAAATGGTCAACCCCGTGAAGAAATGTATATGACATAAATTGTGTGCTTTAACGAAATCTACACTTTTGTGTAGTTAGTTTTGTCCATCTCTGACGCTTTCCCAATTATACAAAATGAAGACGTCTATTTCTAGAGAATTCAAGATATACATTTAGTTTGTAATAAAAGTAACTTAAAAATTCGCGGTTTTGATATAAATCGTTAGCCATTTTTGAGAAAAACAATATTTCTTTAAAATGTTCCATATAAAGGGCTGTTAGGAGTTGGAGGATTTTCCTGAAAATCTTCGGTTTGCGTCCTAGGGAGATACTGATTAAATACCAAGTTTGGTACAAACATACAGACATACATACATACCGATTTGTTTCTAAAAATATGATGTGTTCCAATTCACATAACTTTCTCCAGTTGCTGCAAATATAAACTATTCTTACAAAAGATTATTCTTTTATGTACATCATGTTGATGAAGATAAACATTAGCAAAATTGGCTTTATAGAGTACTTCAATGTAAGTAGAAGGTATATAAGGCAATACATTAGGCTAAAGCGATAATTAAATATTTTAAAAGCTGGTTGCTATGTGAAGCATTTGGGGTTCGGTTCACTTAGCGAGGTCCCATTTGAGAAAAGTTAGGTGGTTTAAAACTGAGACCAATAACAAGGAATATCTCAAAAACGGTCAATTATACAAGAGAAACATATATGACATAAATCGTATATTTTAACGAGGTTTAAATTTTCTGTGTTTTCATTTTTGTTTATTATGGTTTAATCTTTGTATAATTCTACAAAACTCGTCAAGAATAGGAAGGAGATCTTCAGAGACTATTACCAGAACATCCAAAATATACATTTTATTTGTGATGTAAATGTCTAAAATATTCGGTATTTAAACAAAATAATTGTAGCCATTTTTGAGAAAAACCAAATGTTCAATATGTTTTCATGTAAAGGATAGTTTGTGATGGCGGAATTTTTTGAAAACCTTCGTGTCACATCCTTGTATGAAACACAAATACCAAGCTTGGATTGTAATGTTATTTTTGTTTTTGAGCTGTTTTGTCCACAAACACATACACGAACAGTTTTCTAAAAATATTTATTTTGACTCAGGGGACCTCAAAACATAGATGTCCGCTGAAATCTAGGCATAGAGTTTTTGAGTGGAATACAAGTTCTCAAGCTACTATGTCCATTGCATGTGCCTACGTGCTAGAGAAAGTAAGGTGTCCTTTTTTGCTTCAGGGACCACTAAACATGTATTTCCGGCGTAATATCAACTTCAAATTTTTGGTTAGAATACAATACCATCTCTATCTAATAGCAAGTTGAGAAATTATTACATTCAAAAATTCCTTACCGAGATTTTACCGGAAATTCATGTTTTGGGGCACCCTGAATAAAAACAACAACACATCTTTATAATAAATGTTCATGTGTATTTTTTCTTATAGTGCTTAACGCCCTCTTTTACAACTATGGCACCGCAGGCGATGACACTGATGATAGATGGGATGAAGATTGAGCATCCGGTGGGTGAGCAGCAAAACTCAAAAACGAATAATCCGTTAAATACAAAACTTGGTATTCACGTTTAATATTCCTCAAGGATAGAACAGGAAGATTTTGAAGTAAATTCGCCCTGCTACAGCAAAATACGTTTGATATGAATGCCTTTTTGAAAATTTTGATTTTCTCAAAACTAACGCTAACAATTTTGATAAAATTATCGCACATTAAATATATTTACATGACAATAAAACATCTTGAATTACCTGGTAATAGCATCTGAAGTCCTCCATTCTGAATAACATTTGCATAAATGACAAACCGTAACAGATAGAAAAACTCTTATTACGGTAAAAAATATAAGTTTTCATCAAAACACACAAGTTGTCCTTTACATTTTCGTTGTGTGGCTAACCATTTCCAGAGTATTCTGTGTTATTAGCTCAAATTTTAGAATACTTATAGTTTTCTCAAAAGTGAAGATGTCTATGCTTTATTTTGTTTTAATCCTCGCCTTGCAAAGAAGCGAAATCCAATGACAATCGCATAGCAACAGCTTTTAAAACACTTGACAATCGCTTTAGTATAGCTATAGTTTTAGTATTCCTTTAGTTTTCTTTTGGTTTCTATAAGGAACTAAGAAATAGGACCAAGAATAAGAAAGAAGAATAATCTTTTATAAGAATTTTGTTTTTAGAACAGGTAGAGAAAGCCACGTGAATGAAACACATCAGACTTTTCAGCTTCTATACCGTTTTTGGAAAGTTCCTGTGTTTTTAAAATATTTATATGGAAATCTACTGGGTGATCAGCATAGAGGAAAAGAGCTCCCATGCTTCTTAGCCAGCCACTCTTCAGTGTGAGATGAACATTTGCAAACATTTGTGTCAATTATTATTTGACGTAGTTGACGCAATACAACGCATATAAAGTGAAAATTATTCGGTACCGGTATTCTATCCCCTCAAAAGTACTCTACAACAGAAACTGCGAATATCATCCTACAATTTTTATCTTTGGGGAGCATAAAGGTTAAAGGTTAAGTTATACAAACAAATCCACAGATATTAGAGGAAGTTAAAAATAGCATTCGTTAACAAATTGATATCATTTCTCAGAGAGGACTGCAGTGTGTAATTTCTTAAGCAGGAATCAGAAATGCTTGAACAACAAAGGGAAGATCTTACAACATCTACTTACGAGATATGTGTGATTACTTTTATTTTAGAACTTTACTTTCTGTTGCATTGTTAGAAATAACTAACGAGATTAACCGTAATATGTTTACTGTGGATGTGAATCATCCACTGTGTGCGAATAGCAAGCAGCACCGCCGGCCTGCTAAGAGCTGCAACACTGTTCTACTCTATGCCGATCATCCAGTATAATAAGAACTGGAGATTTAAACAAGGGGACTTTAAATATCAATTATTATTACTTTCTCTATACGCACTATGTACATAATGTATAGAGAAGGTATTGAAATCCACCAAAAGATTCGATACCGAGATTTCACCGGAAATATATATTTTAGGGTCCCCTGTATCCAAGAAAAGTATTTTCAGAAAAAGCTCCGTGTGTGTGTCCATGTGTCAGTGTGTCCGTGTGTCTGTGAACACGATAACTCAAAAACGAAAAGTAGCTAAAATACCAAACTTGGTATTTAAGTTTAGCATCTTCCAGGGATTTTGAGAAAAATACTCCCACCCTAAACTACCCTTTACATAGAACTTTTTTCGAAAATTATGATTTTCTAAAAAATGGCTCTAACGATTTTGATTAAAATATCGTTTATTGAAGCTATTGACCTGAGAAATAAAATGTATGTCTTGAATTTTCTGGGAATCGCCTCTAAAGAGTATATTTTATTCTGGATGAATTTTATGGAATTTTGAATAACTGCTAAACCGTAAGAGATGGACTAAAACTTACCACACAAAAATGTAGAGCACATTAAAACACACAATTTATGTTATATACATTTTTTCGTGGAGTTCATTGTTTTTGAGACATTCCTTGTTTTTTGGTTCCTGCTTTGATAAACTTATACTTTTCTCATACAGGAATTTGCGAGCTGCTGTCCATACAAACAAAGGGACTTCAGTCACAGAGCAACCAGCTTTTAACTACCACTTTAACCTATGGTTCTCCCTTATTTCGCTTCTACTTACAAGGAAGCAAGTAATAAGACTATTTCTGCTAATTTTTTCTTGATTAGCAGGAAGTAAATGGAAGCATAAGCTTTTTAACAATAATTTATTGCAGAGTTGTAGAGAAAGTCATGTGAATGGAACACTTCAGATTTATTTTAAAACTGATAACATTTTCAGCAGGGTATTCTCTACTAAAATATTCAATTCCTTGAACATAGATTTAAGGAATATTTAGCTGAAATTTAAATTCGTTTATGAGTATATAAAATAAAGTAATGAATTAATTCATAGAAATTTGTGTAGATATTTCAGTCAAAAATCAAATTCACCATTTATTATAGGCAATCTTTTATGTATTCAACTGTGAATGTGTAGGAAATATAAAATAGACAATAAAATACCTAGCGAGGTTATACATTCGAAAAGTATTTAAACGTGGTAACAATATCTTTCAAAATTTACAAACAAAATCGAGCTGCAGCGGGTAATCAGTTGTTGCACAATATCATATAAATGTAGCGTTGGTTTAGCTTGCTTTGTTTTATTTATTTGCCAATTAGCGCAAAATAACTTTTTCACAGGAATAGAATAGCTCTTGCACATGTTCTGTATTTACTCGCTTTGTGTTATCAGCAAATGGTTTTATAGTTTCTTTTTTATTTAAAATGTGCAAATATATTGCTCTCAAAATGTATGCGTTATCGAACAACGTACTCGCGATGTTTTTAGTGCTTTTGATTTGGAGGCATGAATTGTTTTCACTTCTACGTGATAAATAATTACAATAAAAATAATAAATTGTCGGAGTTCTGAGAATCAGTGGCAGACAGAATAAATGTATAATACCCTTACTAATTAAAGCGACAAATCAAATTTCTCTTTTAAAAGTATAAAAGTAATATAACGATAGCTGTGTAATTTGAGCTATGCTTTAATGTTTTAATATGATATTCAAAGTACTCTGGGAATTCAGAATTCTCTTTTGTTAGAATGGTGCATTTTTACTATCTCTACACGTACTATGTACATAGTGTATAGAGAAACTACTGCACTCCCTCAAAAATTCGATACCGAGATTTCACCGGAAACATATATTTTAGGGTCTCCTGTATCCAAAAAAAACATTTTCACAAAAAGGTCCGTGTGTGTGTGTCCGTGTGTTCGTGTGTCAGTGTGTCCGTGTGTCTGTGAACACGATAACTCAAAAACGAAAAGTCGGTAAAATACCAAACTTGGTATTTAAGTTTAGTATCTTCCGGGGATGCGACACGAAGATTTTGAAAACCCCCCAATCCACCCTTTACATGGAACTTTTTCGAAAATTTTTATCTTCTCAAAAATGGCTCAAACGATTTGTATTAAAATATGATATATTAAAGATATTTACCTGATAAACAAAAGGTATATCTTAAATTTTCTGGGAATAGCCTCTGAAAACTACCTTATTCGGGATGAATATTACGGAATTTTACTTGACTGCTAAACCGAAAGAGATGGACAAAAACTTACCACACAAAATATGTAGCGCACTTTAAAACACACACTTTGTTATATGCATTTTTTTCGTGGAGTTAATAGTTTTTTAGATATTCCTTGGTTTTGGTTTTATCTTTAAAATACTTACACATTTCTCACATAGGGCTTTGGGAACTCTTGTCCATACAAACAAAGCAAATCCAATCACATAGCAACCAGCTTTTGACTATCATTTTAACCTATGGTACTCCTTTATTTCGCTTCTTTATAGGAAGCAAGTTATAAGACTATTTCTGCTAATTTTTACTCGACTAGCATGAAGTAAATAGAAGCATAAGTTTTTTTAACAGTAATTCGTTGCAGAGATGTAGAGAAAGGCATGTAAATGGAACACATCAGATTTTTAGATTTATATTATCTTATGGTACATTTTTACCTTTTCTGCTACGTATAATAAACACGGGAAGTATTGTATTCCTCCCAAAAAATCGATAAGAGACTTCACGAAATACACGTTTTGAGACCCGTAAACCTAAAAAGCATTAGTTTTAGTAAAATATGTTTCTATGGTGTGCTTCGTAGCGCAGGGAAATTAAGAATTGGAGTGCCGCCTTGGGAAATTGGTGATTAAGGTCTTTTTCTGTGTTAGTGTACTATCTCAGACATTCTCTCTCTCCTGATGACCAATTGCACCAAGTCTGGGAGCCGAAATGCATAGTAAAAGGGAAGGTTATCATATACAGCAGAAAAAATATCAATTTTAAAGAAAACTCCGCCCAAATCTAGCCTGTATGTAGAAATATTTTCGAAGATGTTAATTTTATAAAAATGGTTCTAATTCTTTTAATTAAACTACCATGTGATTAGGTTTTTTTCATGAAAATAAAATGTGTATTTCGCATTTTTGTCAATGGCTTTTGAATAACAGGTAAAGCGTAAGAGATTGACAAAAAATATAGATGTTTTAAATTTATGTAAAATACATTTTTTAAGAGTTAACCATTTTGGAGATATTCTTTATTCGTTTTTCTTTTACCTGGTTAAGTAAAGAGAACCAGAATTCAAAACCGTCACATTTGTGGGTAGATTGCAATGCCTTCTGTACCTATGTTATAAGTAGAGCAAGTATAAAGATTCACATCGATCTTTTAAGCCACAGCACAGATAGTCTGTAACTATTTGAACCTAATAAAATTTTAATTGAGTTAGGACTTATAATTAAATCATTATTTGTAATACAATAACCAAAACTAAAACTACTTAAAATATAGAAAGAACATGTTTAATTTTTTTAAATATACTCGTATTACTACCAAAATTATATTTTAGAATAAAACCCTGCTGCTGACTTCCACTCCAATGGACCCCAAAATTACAAGTCTAGTTTATTGTTATAACTATCAAGTTTTTATAATTGGAAAATGGACAGTTGCATTAATATGTATAAACGTTTAAAATATAGCCTCGGTAAACAGCATGGCTCATTGTTTGTTAAATTATGATTGTGAGAAATTACACCCTATTTAATATAAACAACCCTTAAGTTGTGTATTGTAACAATATTTTCTTTGTATTGCTAGTCATGTTGCCATGGTAGCTCAGTAGTAGAGGTGGTTCAATCCCCGGGTATGGCATTTTCAGTCTGACTCTACCTATCCAACTACTGTCGTATGCATGGCTTGTAAGAAAAAATAATTAAAATAACATAAATTGTCCTTTATTACTTCAAACTGATTTTAAAGAATGATTTATTGGGACGCTGCTGAGCAATTCTCTCGTATCTTTGAGAGAACAGTCAAGGTTTCCAACTGGATGATTTGGTATGACTATATCACCCTACCTGGAGCCAGGGAGGCTGCTCCAAGTTTCAACAACTATGAGAAGAGCGTATCTTGTGATGAAGAGGATAAACGATGTCGTGTACCGCATCCAAAGACTGTCCAAGGGTAGAGGCTGATAGTACACCTGGATCGTCTAGCCCGTTACTATACTCTGGTCGGGACGAGGGAGGGAGCAATGTGACTACGTCTTCCGGGTTAATCGCGCACCTATGTGAGTGGCTTGCTTCGGACATTATAGCTGATTGATTCCATACATTGCTACAACCGCGTGTGTAGACTTGTGTGCCGTTGGCGAACATCGAAGCTGCGATTGTTGCACCTACGTAAGTTTGTGGTACCTGCGGTCGTTTGTACGTGCGACTGCTTCTGGAAGTTTCTTCCTACCTCATCGACAGAAATAACTAGGAGCGAACGTCCTCAATCATTTTTCAACTGGGAATTCCCAACGTGCAGCAGGCCAGTCAGAGTTTCGAGGTAAGTTTTGAGTGCGCAGTAGCCACACTTATATCAATCGTCGAGAGAGAACTGTAAAATAGAATTGTTACGACAGCACTGAAAAAACACAATTATTTGAAAACAGATTTTAATTTGTAATTAGTGGAAGAAATAGAGAGTTCTTTATTGGGCTAATACAGATCAGGTTTTGTTGCTCTGGTGTCAGGAGTGAGTTGTGAGGGGACCACTTTTCTTGCTGACCTACCGGTCTTTAACCCACGACACCACTGGGTAACACCAGCCAGTTTGATCTTTGGTAGGGAGCTGAATTTACGATGATGTTTGGCAGTCCGCTAGAGGCAGAACAGCCAGCTATTGATTACATGAAGAATCTCGTTAACCGGCTTCAGGATATTATGAGACGGCGGGTCAACACATCCAGATAGCGAGGGACTGGAACAAGGAGCCAACTGCCGAGGTTTCCAGCAGGATGATTTGCTGTGGCTATATCACCCTACCCGGAGCAAGGGACGCTGACCCAAGCTTCAACAATCATGGCAAGAGCCTATCTGGTTATGAAGAGGCTAAACGATGTCGTCTACCGCATTCAGAGGCTGCCCCGAGGGAAGATGTTGGTAGTACACTTGGATTGTCTAGCCCGTTGCGAATGGCCTGTTCGGGACAATCAGCTCTGAGGAGGGAGCAGTGTGACCAACCTTACGGGCGTAATCGCTCATACCTTCGTGAATTTGTGGCAACTTCGGTAGTTTGTATGTGCGACTGCTTCTGGAGGTTTCTTGCTACCTGATCAACAGGTATAAAAAGGAGAGAACGAGCCCCTGAGTAAATCACTTTTCAACTGGGTATGCATAGCGTGCAGCAGTTGAGTCATAGTTTCAACGGAAAATTTCGAGCATGCAACCACATTAAGCATCGGGAGAAAAAACTGTACTACATAGTTATCACCAAGGCACGCATACTTGAAAATAGATTTTGATATGTAATTAGTGGAAGAAATAAAGACATTTTTTGGGTAATGAAGAACAGTTTTTATTAAATTATTAACAGTATCTTCAGCAGCAAAATCCGGAATATATAGCCGCCTTCAAAAGGAAGATATAAAACATCTAAATAAAACATTCCTTAAAAGTACGCATATCAATAGCAATACATTCACATATTCAGATTCCAATTTCTCTTCTTCCGTTCAGGCTGCCAAGGTGAAAATGGAGAAGGCACCAAGAGACAAACAAGCCTGTCACAAACAGAAAATACATTTTCTCCGTCTGACAGCTGCAGCAGCTTGGCTTGGTGAAATTTCAAGTTCGATGGCCTGACAAAACGTTTGCTTCGATCAGCCTTTCCATTCTGCCACAAAACGGAACCTTTATCGTGCCTAAATTGCTTCTTTTCACTTTCATCAGAATATGTACCACATTCCTGTGCACTAAATTGAACCTCTTTTGTCATATACACCTCCACACTTAATACATAAAATGGAAATATAATGGCAATTTTTGTTTGAGTCTTCCCGGAAGCTTTCATCCTTTTTTTACTTTTTTGCTACATACAATATATATAGTATGTAGAGAGAGATTGGTATTCCACCCAAATATTCGAAGTCTAAATTTAACGAAAATATGTTTTGCGGTCCCCAAATTCATGTGTGTACATATCACAACTAAAAATGAAAAGTTCGTTTACTACCAAATTTAATATTTAAGTTGTGCTTTTTCCAAGGATGCCACAAACTACCATTTACATGTACCATTTTTCTTAATGTTTCGATTATTTTTAAAATGCATCTAACGATTTTGATTAAAATATCATAAGCTTAAATTGTTTTAATGACAAAATATATGTATATCCTTAATTTCCTGGGAATAACTTCTGCACTTATTACAAATACACATTTTAATTGTCATTTATGAGTTGTTCCTTGCTCTCTGTTTCAACTGTAAAAAACTTATAGTTTTCTCTCAAATATGGAGTCATATTGCGTTTGTTTTACTCTTAAGATTCAAGTTTCTACTTCATTGCACAGCGGGGGCTTTTAATAGATTTAACTATTGCTTTACGTGGTCTATTTTCTCATTTCCTTTCTACTTATGAGGAACTAAGTAATAATATTTCTGCTAATGTTTATCTTGAGTAGCATGAAGTAGATAGAAGAATAAGATTTTGTAAGAATAGTTTGATTGCAGGATGAGTATGGAAAGTTAACTGAATTGGACACATGATATTATTTCAATGGTAAATGTAATCAATTATGGATTATATGGATTATCTGTTTTTAAGAATGTTGTATTGTTTTTTTTATTTATTTATTGGAACAATAACAATTCCCCATATTTATGGGCAGCCGAAAAGGACAGAGTAAAGCAGAAAAATTATAAATTAACTTTCTAAAAGATAAAATTGAAAATATGTTATAAAGATAATGAAATATCGACAGTTTTCATTGTATAGTAAGGAAACTAAAAGCAGCAAAAGGATTATTAAACATAGATGATATAAAATTAACATACAATACATAATTTATATCAAAGAAATATAGACCATGGAAATACTAAAAATTGTTATTTTACAAATAATTTCGAAGAAGAGAAATTGAACCTCTTATTGTAGATATGGCAATTTCTTTTATTTTTCCCTTCCTTAGTTCAAACTTCTGCCAGGATTAAAAATAAAATTATATTTTACAAGCTACATGCTGTGTGTCATTTCTGAGTGTTATTGACACGTTACTTTGTTAAGGTACGGAGTCCTAAACGGGTGGTCTGCGGTTGAGTTTAAGAACGTTTTTATTTTCCAGATTTTTGGAGTTTTACATAGCTCAACTCTCAAATGCCCTAAACTTAGGCTTGGAATGTGCCCTTCTCAACTGACTTTCCTAAGTATCATTCGTCAGTGGTCATTGCCTGTAGTGCAGTGTGATTTTCCAACTTGTTTAATGTTGCTTCTTATTATCACACATAAACATTTATTATTTCCTTATTGAAGGAAATTCAGTTGAACTGTCATTGCACTATAACAGGGAAGTTTCAGGCAACAAACCCTCCCTCATCCCTCGTACACTCTTTTGGTGTTTGCAAACAGTACTGGGAGCGGTTTTTATTAACAGCTACCTTAGTAATATTACCAACTTAATATCTCATATTACCTATTTAGGTTTTGATTTAGTATAACAAGTTCGAGGTAGATTTTCAGTTGATCATGCGCCTTTAAATCGAGTTTTTACATTCCATTTCGTTCTTCAACTTATTGTTTTCTAGATGCTGCTATAGTTCGTTTATTTTTTCTTCATCAAACTGGATGCTTGGCCTCTGTTGATTTGCAATCTCTGTTGTGACAAGAGGTTGGCTTTGTTTCATCTTTGATGCAACAATGAGAGATCGAATATCAAACTGAAATACTCTTATTGGTTAAATTTTGTAATAGTAGTTAAACAGTTACAAATAATTATTTAATATTAAAATACACTACTGATACTTAATTTTATTCAGGCCTCCTATTTCAAGATTGCCCATTTGATTTTGCAGACTTGTTTATATTACAATATAGATAAAAATAGAAATTAGTCAATTGGAGACCGCGCCGTAGCCGAGTGGTTAGACCACTCGCCTCTCATCTAGACGGCCCGGGCTCGATCCCAAGTGACCGCATGTGAGATTTGTGGTGGACAAAGCGGCGCAGGGGCGGGTTTTCTCCGGGTTCTCCAGTTTCCCCCTCCATCGCATTCCACCGGTGCTCCATCTTCATTCATGTATCACCAGTGTCACCGCCTGCGGTGCCATGAGTAGTTAAAGCGGGCGTGAAACACTACCCAAAAGAAGTTAATTGAATAAGATTGTAATTCAATTGGACCAACCTTTATTGATATTTAAATAATTATTTGGACTTTGATATATAGGATATTTTGTGCTGAGGGTACATTGTATAGTGCTTTATCCATCATAGAAATATTTCATTTGATAAAATGCAAAATTAAATTAATTGTGAACTATTTAAAATGAGAACAATATCTGTCTTGGCTCATTTCGGTGACTAAGACGATTTGAGGTTGAAAACAAAAAGTCTACCAGCACACATTTTCGACTTAAATTTTACTCAAAAGCAGTTTCATCTATATGTACCAGACCCTTAAACTTTCAGGACAATGTTTTAATGCTTAGGATGACGTTAGATAACGTCATAACGAGACTTCTGAAACTGGTGGCTTATAATACCCATAGAATGTCCAACATCCAGGAGGGCGAAGCCATGGTGAAATGTATTTCATACTTCTAATGATACTGTGACTTTAATTTGCCAGAAAAACTTCAAACTTTTAAATAATTGGTGTTATTTTGTATAAAATTGTATACGAAGATACATTTTTTTTTTTTTTTTTTTAAATTCTGGGAGCGCATTTGTGTTCAAACGTGCGCACAGTACCCTTTCACTACAGAATGACGCACTCAATTGTTATGAACTTATTATATAATATGATTTGGACATTTGTTTGTAAAATGAGCTTACTAGGTTAACTACTTAAAATCCTATGGGAGGTCTTATGAGTATTTGGATTTTAGAAATAATATTATGTATAAGCTGTTGTTATTTTAAAGCGTTTAGCCATCAATTAGGCCAGGATGATTTGACGCAATCAGCAGCGTATAACCTACGATTCGCAGAAGTCTGCTTCAGCATGCAACACAGCTCGGCACTGGCAGCAAGCTGTTGTTACGGCTGAATGAAGTTTTGTATAGTAGCGGTGTACGCTCCATTTTCTAAAGCACCTTTTGACATACAAGACTGCGGAAGTATGTCTTTTTCGGTCTGTTCTTCCCGCGAAATGGTCAAATGGGCCTTCGCTTTATTATGAAAAATGACAGGACCTCAAGACTGACATAAAACGCAAAAACTTATGCATAGGTCACGCCGTGGTCGAGTATTTAGACCACTCGCCTCTCACCCAGGTGGCCCGGGTTTGATCCCAGGAGACCGCATATGGGAGTTATGGTGGACAAAGCGGCGCAGGGGTGGGTTTTCTCCGGGTTCTCCGGCTTCCCCCCGCCAGTCATTCTACTGGTGCTCTATGTTAATTTCATGTATCATCAATGTCATCGCCTGCGGTGGCATATACTATAAAAAAGACCTATGCTGTGACCTCCCAGTACTGTTATTATCAAGTTACCTCTCCAGCCGCGCTCCGAGCACCGTAAATGCGAATATTTGCATTTAACGGACCCGGAACTGGCTGTTTGATACATACGAAAAAGCTAGTTTCTAAACCCTTTAAGGTATTCTAAGAGGGCTGGAATACCCATTGTGATCATTAACCTACCTTACTTCCAATTCCACTTTTTCTTTCTCAGCCCTTAGGATAACACCAGATAAACGTTTTAGATTTTCAATTTGAGTATAATTTCGTATTTTATTCCTCGTCTGACATTATCTTTTGGGTATTGAAGGATGCATGACCATTTTGGAAATGGAATTATTTAAATAAAGTTTACATATATGCTGCGTACTAAAAGCTATGTTTTATTTTCCTTTGAACTTTGTATTAAGACAAATATTAAGTTAAAAGTTTTAATATCTGTACTTCCGGGAAAAGTCACATTGAGCTAATTTGTTGCTCTAAGAAATCCATTACTTTACGTTCGATACTCTTTACTTATACTTTACAACATAATTGCAAACCTTCTAAACATTATAGGTCCAAGTCCAATAAATTTAGCACTGAAAGAGCAACTTCCTTTACTTGTTGTTTTAACCGAAATAAAAAGTACTCATTAGCCTTTTCAGTTTGATTACATGAAGCAACTCCAATTCTGTTTCAGCTTCGCCACATTCTACTCTATTTACGACAGTTTATTTATTGATTCGATTTATAGAAGGTTTGCCTCTCGCTAAGTTACAAAACTCTTTTGCTATGGTATGTATTATTAAAACACTAATTTCACCAAGAATTATAATAGAAAAGGACTTAACAGGAAATCTGCAGGTTATGATTCGTAGTAACATGAAAAGAATGATGTTTAAATAATTGCATATGAATATTCCTAATCATTTCTAAAAATCTGATGTGTTCTATTCACATGATTTATTCTTCACCTCTGTAATAAATTATTTCTAAAAAGCTTATTCTATCTAATTCATGCTAATCCAGACACTTACACTAGGCTAAAGCGATAGCCAAATCTTTTGAAAGCTGGCTGTTATATAATTGAAATTCGTTTCTTTATATGGCAAGAGGTTGAAAAATTCTAGTATGAGAAAATTTTATAAACCGAAACCAACAACAAGGAATATCTTGAAAATTTCACTTCATGAAAAAAATATATATGACATATTTTTTATCTACATCTTTGTGTAATAATATTTTTCTCTTACTGTTTACCAGTTATTCAAAATTCCTCCAGAATCAAGAAGTTTTCAGAGTTCACATGAAATCAAGATATTATTTTATTTACCCTGCAAATATTTTGGATATACGGTATTTTAATTAAAATCTATGAGACATCTTTGAGAAAATCATAATTTTCGCAAATTTTCTATATAAACGGTGGGAAGATTTTCCTCAAAATCAAAATGTTGCATCCTATTAAACTGAAATCCAAATTTGGTGTTTTAACAACTTTTTTTAATTATTGTGTTCACAAACACACGGTCACATGAACAAACATACACACATGCGCGGACCTTTTTTCTAAAAAATGCTTTTCTTTATTACAGTGGATTCTAAAACATATATTTCCGGTGAAATCATCGTATATAATTTTTGGGTGGAGTACAATACCTTCTCTACATATGTACTAAGAAAAAGTGTGAGGGAAGCTATGATTACTAACTTTTCCCAGTTTCTTTACATTAAGCTACATTATATATGAATGTAGCAGATCATTTCCTCAAAACTCATCAATCTATAATTACATCAGAGGAAAGCACATCAATGAAGAATGAATTAAAATGACTCATTAGTTAGTAAATTATTCAACACTCTAAAAATGAACTTTCATAATAATTCACTACCTTCAAAGTTTTAACACATACTAGCCGCATTTCTTATAAATCCTAAATGACAAAATAGTATTTTTATTGATTAAGTTTTTGGCATTTGCTCATCTAAGTGTTTATAGATTAGTACGTACTATATTTATTATACATACTTATATTTATTGCTTGTTTACATATTATTTATACATCTATATTGCATTAAAACACTCATCATATTATTGAACTATGTATCCAGTCTATTTATTTTTAACGTGTTATAACGGCCAAATATTTGATTTATTGTTGTGGCAACAAAATGAGTAGAAGTAGAATGTTGAAATCTTTCTAGCATACTTCACGATAGAACAGCTATAGAAGAAATCGCCAACATATAGCTCTAGTTCACATAATGCGTATTTTTTGATGACTACGACTATTTTGATAGCCCGGAAAAGTGCATGATTGTTAGTGTTGTAACATTTCCGGAGACCTCATGAGAAAGAGAAAAATGAAAAAATGCTAGAGATATATATATATATAATAACTGGATAATCGTCTGCAGTTTATACTTGAAAGAAAATAATTTACGAAAAATGCATTTTGCCCTCCACTAAAAGCAAAATCACAAAGTTGATTTGCTGCCTTATAACTCGAGAACGACTGGAACGATTGCCGTAAAACCCAAAATAGTAGAGGAGTAATGTCCCACTTAAACTGAATGTAGTTTGTCATGGGTGTATTTTACATAGCTTATGCATTAGTTTCTCTAAAAAAGAGTTTTAATGGAAGACGAAGAAATACATGTTACGTCATTTCTCGAATACTTCTTCCGTACTTTGGTACGTTACTCATAAAATGTACTTAGTATAGTTATTTAACCAAATAACTATACTATATGTATACAAATAATAATAAAATAACTAAGTTAATAATATAACCAAAATCAATATTTAATCACAATTTGTTTTACTTGAGTTAAACTATGATGTGTTATAAATAATAACACATTTAATTTATTGTGCAAGACCTACTCTCCTTACCTAATAGAAGTTTATGTTCATCTCTTACGGTTTAGCAGTTATTCAAAATACCGTAAAATTCGTCGTGAATAAAGTGGTCTTCAGAGTCTATTTCCAGAAACTTTAAGATATACGTTTTATTTGGCATGTAAGTAACTTAAATACCAGGGATTTTAATCATAATTATTAGAGCCATTTATGAGAACATCAAAATATTCGAAAAAAGTTCCATGTAAAGGATTGTTGGGTGTGGGGGGGATTTTTCTCAAATCTTCATGTCGCATTCTTGGAAGATTCTTAAGTTAAATACCAAGTTTTGTATTTTACCGACTTTTCGTTTTTGAGCTATCGTATTCACAGACACACGGTTACACACGCATGAACGCACGCACACACACATACTATATATTTCCGGTGAAATCTCGGTATCGAATTTTTGGGTTGAGTGCAATACCTTCTCTATACACTATGTACATAGTACGTATAGAGACAGTAAAAATACTCTTTGGAAAATTATGAGTAAACCAGGAATTTTGGCACCTTTAATAAAAGAAATTAAATGTATACACACTATTGTATGTATATAGTTATGAAAAAAATTGAAATTCAAATCTCAGGAGCTATAGAGGTAAAACGGAGAAAAACTAACATAGAAATAAAACAAGAATGCATTACATCTCCACTACTCTTTAAGTTATACCTATATGGATTAAATTGCTAGCTAGACAGTGCATTAATGATATATACGTTAAATCATTTTAATAAAATATAGCTGATTAATTTTAATATTCACAGATCACAAGATGTTATATCTAATTGATAAGTTAAAGTCAAGCTGTGTACAGAATAAAATAGCAAAAGAATAAAACGGGACAATATTCCTAAGAAAAATATGGATCCCCATTTGCATGTTTTGCACTAGCTGTTCCAACTTTTCTTTGTAAAGATTATTCTTTTAGCTACATTATGCTCATCAAGATAAGCATTACCAGAATTGGTCTTATTACCTTCTTATTTTTAAGTTAAATGGAAATATGGGAATGCTCTAGGCAAAAGCGAAATTCAAATCCTTAAAAATCGGGTCTCTATGTGAAACAATTGAAATTTGGATCTCTTTGCTTCTATTTACTTTATATTCGCAGATGACAAGATATTTATGTGTGATTCATAAAATATTATTTAAAATAAAACAAGCCATATGCCGAATAAAATAGCCAAAGAATAACTCGCGGCAATATTCTTAAGGAAAATAAACCAACAACAACAAACACAAAAACAAAAAAAAACAAAAAAGCCTGATATGTTCCATTCGCATGACATTCTGTAGCTGTTCCATAATTAACTTTTCATGCTAAAGATTATTCTTAATTCTACATCTTACTAATCAAGCTAAGCATTACCATAATTTATCTTATTACTTGCTTATTTTTAATTATTACTTGCACTAGAATAAAGCGGTCGTAAAGTCTTTTAAAAGCCAGTCGCTATATGAGGTAATTGAACTTCTGTTCCTTTAGCTTCTAGCAGTAAACAAATTAAAAAATAGCTTAAAACTGAAATCAATAACTAGGAATAGCTCGAAAACGGTTAACTATACAAAAACTCTGATGTGTTCCATTCACATTACTTTCTCTACATCTCTGCAACAAATTATTGTTAAAAACTTTATGTTTCGTTTTACTTCATGGTAATCGATAAAAAATTAGCAGAAATAGTCTAATTACTTGCTTTCTTGTAAGCAGAAGGGAAGTAAGGGAGTACCATAGGTTAAAGAGATATTCAAAAGCTGTTTGCTATGTGACTGAAGTTCCTTTGTTTGTAGGGACACGAGTTGACAAAGTCCCGTAGGATAAAAGAATAAGGTTTTTAAAGCTGAAACCACAAACAAGGAATATCTAAAAAACTATCAATTCCAACTAAACAATATTTATAACATATACTGTGTGTTCTAACGTGCTCTACATTTTTTGTGTGGTAAGTTTTTGTCTATCTCTTACGGTTTAGCAGTTATGCAAAATTCTGTTTTTTTTTTTGTTTTTGTTTTTTTTTTTTCGTAGTCTTTAACGCCCACCTTAACTACTTATGGCACCGCAGGTAGTGACACTGATGATACATGAATGAATATGGAGCACCGGTGGAATGCGATGGCGGGGGAAACCGGAGAATCCGAAGAAAACCCGCCCCAGCGCCGCTTTGTCCACCACAAATCTCACATGCGGTCACTTGGGATCGAACCCGGGCCGTCTAGGTGAGAGGTAACGGCGCGGTCAAAAAAACTGTAAAATTCACGCAGAATAAAGTAGTCTTCAGAGGCTATTCCCAGAAAATTAAAAATATACATTTTATTTGCCATGTAAATATCTTAAATATAGGATATTTTATTTAAAATCGTTTGAGCTAATTTTGAGAAAATCAAAATTTTGAAAATAGTTCCATGTAATGGGCAGTTGGGGTGGGGGGATTTTCTTGAAAATCTTCGTGTTGCATCCCTGAAAGTTACCAGACTTAAATATCAAGTTTCGCATTTAACGGTCTTTTCGTTTTTGTGCTATGCTGTCAACAGTCACACACCACGCGGACCTTTTTCCAAAAATGCTTTTTTACTTTCTCTACACGTACTATGTACATAGTGTATAGAGAAGGATTGTAATGCACCCAACATTTTGATACCGAGATTTTAGCGGATGTTTTTGGGCCCCCCTGAATCCAGAAAAGGTATTTTTGGAAAATGGACAGTGTATGTGTGCGTGTGTATGTGTACGTGTGTTCAGGGAGGTCTCAAAATATGTATTTACGGAGAAATCTCTGTACCGAATTTTTGGGTGATATACAATTCTTTCTCTGTTCAAATGTACATTGAAAATATGTGCTAGAAACAAATAACATTTTGATTTTTGGAGGGTTATAGGGAAGATATTTTTTGAAACCTTAGTGTTCAGATTTTGAATTAATATGTGGAGTATAATACTACCTGTACCTAACGCAGGTAATGGTTGAGAACTTAAGGAATTACATAAATATTGTTTCAATCGTTTTGGATGAAAAAGTCACCCACATACGACTATATCTTAAGTCAAAACTGACCAGAAATGTTGTTTAATATTTTATGATGTGTTTGGATACTCAAAAGCAGGAGAAAGAGTTCTAAGCCAGACGTGAAAATAGCGTTTATTTTTGCATTACTCCTGTTTGCAGTAAGTCTTGTTTTTTGTTTGCTGGCCAAACGAAATGACTGCAGTACGTGGCAGGAGCAGCTGGGATTAAGGGGCAACACACACGTAGCAACGAGATCCTGCAATTTAGTGACCAACGTGAGGAGAAAGAGAGCACGTGGTGTACGTTTTTATGCGAGTTTTCCATGAATGCGAGGTAACGTAGGGAGAGATGATCTCTATATATCAGAACACACTCTTTCCTTTTCGCTCTTCTATACGCTTGCCGATTAATTCCGATAAAAATTTGATGTGTTCTATTCACACGACTTTGCCTATCTATTCTGCGAATAAAATATTCTCTAGCCCGCCTGGGTAGTGTAGGGGTAGCGTGTCTACCTCCCATTCAACTGATCGCGGGTTCGAATCTCGCTTACCGTGAGTTACCTGGATAAGGTGTTTTTATCCGGGTTTTCCCTTATCCTGAGAAGACGAATGCCGAGTAACTTTAAGCTACATGGACCCACAGATCATTTGAGTATCATTTCACCGATTTCATTCATCGTCCGATATGACCAACCAGGTTAAAATCTTAAGCTACAATAAAAAAGAAAATTATTTTCACAAAATATTATATACTTTTTTAGTATACCAAACTAATCAAGACAAACATTACCATAAATTACCTTATTATATAGATCCTTATAATTAGAAGGGAAATAATAAAATATACTAAGCTAAATGCTGTCAAATCTTTTTAAAGCTATCGTTATGCGATTGTCATTGAAATGCGTGATTTTCATAACCAGGAGTAAAACGAAAGAGAAATAAAACGGATAAGGACTTCCAGCATGAAAAAAAATTAAGTATTGTATGATTAAACAATAACAGATAACAAATTTGAAATGATCACCTCTACCAAAGCTTTATATAACAAAACTGTGTATTTTAACTAGAAATACATTTTTATGTAGTACGTTTTTGTAGGGCGGCGCGTGGGTGAGAGGTTAAACGCTCGCCTCCCATCTAGATGGCCAGGGTTCGATCCCAAGCGTCCGCATGTGAGATACGTGCTGGAGGAAGCGGCGTCTGAGCGGGTGTTTTCCGAGACTCATTCCACCGATTGCTCCATCTTCACCTTTCCAATCATCAATTTCGCTCACATTTCATATCATCCACTTCCTCACGTTCATGACTGGCTACGGGCCGACCCCTCGGTAACAGGTTTTCCATTCTGTGGTTTCGTGCCATAGGCTCCCCCAACAGGTTTCTAACCCCTTGGCATTGGCTTGTAAGTCCTATGGGGGTGCCGGCCCTACAAATACGGGAAGGGTAAGCCGATTACGAAACGAAACGTTTTTTTCTATATCTTACAGTTTATCAGTTATGTAACAGTCATTCAAAATAAAGAGGACTCGGAATTTTAATAAGAATCGTGTTTTAGAAAATTTAAAACTTCCAAAAACTGTAAAGAGCAGTTTTGGGTTGAGATCTTTTCCTGAAAATCTTTGTATCGCATCCTTGAACGTTGCTGAACATAAATACCGTTATTTATAATGGCCTTTCCGTTGTTGAGTTATGTTGTCCACAGACACAATTTTTTCTAAAAATACTTTTTTTTGGATTCAGGGGTTTTCGAAGCGTGTATTTTGGTGAAATCTGGTATCGAATTTTTGGGTCGAATACAATACCTTTTATATCTATATGTACATTAATTGTAAATACGTGGCAGAGAAAGTAGAAAAGAAATGGATTTCAAAACCATTTAGCCTTTAACTCTCCTATATCAACAGGGAAGCTTTGATATATACTTAATTACTTCTTTACTGTCTGAAAGATGTTCAAATCTATGTCATGGGCTAATAGATGTGCTATACTACCCTGTGGTACATTTTCACGTTTGACATGATGAATTTTTTTAAAAATATTCAACTTCCTGATTTTTGATCACATGTTTCTTGTTTTTAAAATTTTATAGTTATATGTGCTCCCATGTACTGTTAACTTAAACACATTTTTGAAGTTTCTTTTCACTATTTATCCGAAATAAATTTTCAACAATTTTACCGTTTTAACTCGAAAAGCAGTACCCTTAAAATTAAACTCATTTATTCCGGATAGGAGGTGAATAGCTGCTAATTTTCATTAATTTTTGCCGATTTTTCGTGTCTTCCTTCATGGCCTAGGGTTTCCAAAATCTCGGCGGAGGGTGATGTTTATCGGTACTAAACTTTTGGGTGGAATACAATACCTTATGTATTTACTATGTACATTGTAGAGAAAGAAGCAAGCAAGTCTAATTACAAAACCCTCCGTTTTTCCACTTTTGTCTTTTGGGGCCACTACACTAACTCTCCCAAAGCAATTAAGGTTATCTATTAGTTCACGTTTTGATTCTAAACGAAATTGAATTTGTTCTCAACATTTTTAGACGAGGATGAAAATCTTGGTGTTTCCACTTCTGATTATATATAGTCCGTGAGTTTCCAAAGTTGTTTAATATCTTTAAGTTTGATAGGTAGAGTCAGACTGAAAAATTCAATGCCATAGCCCGGATTTGAACCACGAATCTCCCGGTCTCTAGCAGGTTGCTCTTTCACTGAGCTAACATGGCAACATGCCGGCATAGCATTGCATTTCTTAACCGACTCGCACGTTTCTCCTGCCCTACATACGGCTTGTGTGAAAAAGCAATTAAACCGATATTTTATGTTTTCTGTAATTTTAAAGTACTTTCATAAAAATCTTATGTGTACCATTCACACGACTTTCTCTACAACTCTGCAACAAATTATTCTTAAAAAGCTTTTACTGCTATTTACTTCATGTTAAACAGAAAAAATTAGCAGAAACAGTGTTATTACTTGCTTCCTTGTAAGTGGAAGCGAAATAAGGGAGAACCATAGGTTAAAGTGGTAGTTAAAAGCTGGTTGCTCTGTGACTGAAGTTCCTTTGTTTGTATGGACAGCAGCTCGCAAATTCCTGTATGAGAAAAGTATAAGTTTAACAAAGCAGTAACCAAAAAACAAGGAATGTCTCAAAAACAATGAACTCCACGAAAAAATGAATATAACATAAATTGTGTGTTTTAATGTGCTCTACATTTTTGTGTGGTAAGTTTATGTCCATCTCTTACTGTTTAGCAGTTATTCAAAATTCCATAAAATTCATCCAGCATAAAATACTCTTTAGAGGCTATTACCAGAAAATTCAAGACATACATTTTATTTCTCAGGTCAATAGCTTTAATATATGATATATTGATCAAAATCGTTAGAGCTATTTTTGAGAAAATCAAAATTTTCGAAAAAAGTTGCATGTAAAGGATAGTTGTGGGTGGGGGGATTTTTCTCAAAGCCTTCATGTCGCATCCCTGGAAGATACTAAACTTAAATCCCAAGTTTGGTATTTTACCGAATTTTCGTGTTCACATACATACGGTCACATGGACACACGGACACACACACGGACCTTTTTCCAAAAATGTATTTTTTAGATAGAGGAGACCCTGAAAAATATATTTCCGGAAATCTCGGTATCGAATTTTTTGGTGGAGTGCAATGCCTTCTCTATACACTATGTACCTAGTGCGTATAGAGAAAGAAAAAATACATCCATTGCATAGGCGAATTAAACATGAATTTGTGAAACAATGTTTATTTTATCATAAAATGTAGATTCTGGTCTTGTAGGCCATGGTTTAACAGAGGAATGGTCGACGACCTCCAAACCTACATTTTATAATAAGAACGCCGGCCGCTAAAGGCTTAGTAGTTTTAATGTTTATTTTATTTTGCACTCAACAGCTGGTAGAGCCATATTTGACTCATTTAAACGTAAAGAAGCAATATTTTTACAGGGAAGACGAATGAAGCGCGCAATTAGATTATAATACAATTTTTCTATCCTGCTAAATGATGGCAATACTTACTAGAGGTAAAGTTGCAATGAGTATAATATATAGAATAAGAGTATAGATTCAGTTAGTTTTCCTCGTTTTTCTGCTAAGAATTTCCACCGCTTTTATTCCGCTATACCTCCACATTTCCTTGGCTTCTACCAATTTCCCGGCTACAGCGACTCCTTTATTGCATTATTAGATTTACATGCCCCAACCGAGCAAACTGTCTTCAAACATCTCACGGTTTCTTTACTTCAATAACGTTTTGTAGTTCTGTGTTTTTTCTCTCCTGTTCATTCTTTTCTTTCTACTCAGCTCCATAAATTTATCTTAACCCTTTCCGCACCATTACTCAAAATATATTTGCTTTGGTTGATATAGTGTTTTACTGCTATGAAACATATCGGGTGCTTCAAAAGTAATTGCGTATTGCTGTGATTTTGTAAATGCGTAATAGGACGAATACGTAAATCTTTCTCATACTTCAAATTATCTATTGATGTTCTTGTTCAAATCTGGTAATCTATTGCAGACACAAACTCCACTAAACACGGTGTTGGTGTTGGTAATCTGGACACGTTTCGACAACCTCGTTGTCATTATCTTTTGCAGGTTCGCAGACAAAAATAATGACAACGAAGGTCAGATTACCAACACCAACACCAACACCATGTTTAGTGGAGCATGTGTCTGCAATAGATTACAAGATTTGAACAAGAAGATAGCCGATTTTTTTAAAAAAAAAGAATTAAGAATATTGTCTATTGATGTAACTTTTGTTTCCACTCTTTCAGTTTCTTAAACATTTTGAAGTGTTAAAGGCGAGAAGTTACCTTTACTCTACTGCAATGCTTCGGAAATGAAACGTGAGTTGTACGCATTACTGGCTGCTCAACGTTAAATTACCTGCGGGAAATGCAAATGGAGTTTTATATACGGGCGCTCTGTAACTGTTGAGGTTGTCAGTGTACCATTCTATACTGTAAGACAGGTTACGTTTGCTCAAAAGACTCTATATCACGCTTGGAGTTCTTATACGACACGGGACCACCGGCTTTATTTCCCTTTCGAAGGAAGCCATGCTAAGGATTTTTACGCCCGAAAAATACCATCGTCCTCCGCCGGGTTTGAAGCAGCGACCTTGGGTATATGAAGTTTATATATCCCTTGGTCCGTTAAAAGAGTTGTAGAACTCAAACTTTCAGAACTTTCAAGTTTACTGTTTTGTTTTTTGTTTTTTTTTTAAATAAATACTATTGTCGGGATTCCGACGTTTTTTTCCCCTTTTCATCTTTTTCCTCATTTTTCTATTTTTCCCAACATTTTCTTTTTCTAAATGATTACCATTTTTGCTGTTATTACAAACACATATACACATTTAATAACACAGAAAACCCATGCCCAAGGCGGGACTCGAAACCACGATCCCCACGAAGTTGTGCCGATCCCGGTGGCCGCGCTCGCTAAAGTGTCACTTTGGCGCTTCGTGGTGCACAGGATCGTGGGCTCGGGTCCCGCCTTGGGCATGGGTGTTTCTGTGTTTGTAAATGTGTCTATGTTTGTGTATGTATATGTAAAAGGAAAACGTTAAGAATAATAAGGGCTACTAAGGAAATATAGGAAACTGGAAAAAATGGAGAGAAAAAAGGAATACAGCGCCGGAGTCCTGACAAGCCTCCGGAACTGTATTTTTATAAAAAAAAAAAAAAGCACCAAAGCGACTACTTGCAAATGAAGAATATACCAATTCACAATGCAGACACACAGAAGCTGCCAATGAATTACGAGATCTTGAATCCCTACGGCTGTAAAAAATACTAACCCGCAATATACCCGTGTAGAAGAATTTGCCATCTAGTAGTCTTAAAATGTAGTATACACACAGAAGTTCACGAGCAATATGGAGAACTCGAACGCCCGAAGTGTTTGTGACACGAATTACAAACCTGTACAAGAAGTTGCCGCACAGTCGCGGGTATATATTGCATATAGTTGGGAAATACAATCACCATTATTTTTGGATAAATACTTCTTTATTTTCTTCACCATAGAACTCTGCTTAATAGAGAAGGTAAATCAGTCGAACAACATTTTTATGGATATTTCCATATAAATAATCTTTTTAGTTTGACTTAATCCAAAAAATAAATTTTTAGTAAAGTGGTCTGAGAGTTTGTACTCGTTTCTCATGATCATATTATGAGGTACTTTTTTAGAGACTTAATATAAAACTTGATCCATTTAAAGTTTTATTGACGTACAGTATTTTCATATTTTTATTTTACAATCTAATTCTGTCACATTGTAAATAATTTACATAAAATAATTATTTTAAAAGTGTTTGTAATATTTTCCAAATAAGAAATTCACGTTGGTAAAACATTTTCGTACGTATTTTAGGGGAAACAGTAGTGCGCTTTTGTGGTTTTTGGTAAAAATGTCGATTTTTTATGCAAAAACGAATCATACTTTATAGTATTTATTTGCAATATGTGATTCTCACCTGGTGAATGAAACACATTTTATGGAGCAATTTAAAACTTTGAAATGACTCTTTATGTCAAACTTTAATGTCATTTTTAAACTTCAAATTTGTTGTTATTTTAGCGTATTTAAAATCTATCTTCTCTCCAAAAACTCTATAATTCTGAAAAATGTTTACAACGCACTGTCGTAATGTGTCTGGTTGTAGCATAGTTTTAAATAATTAATTAGTATAATTATGCACTGTTTTGAAGCTTTTCCACCATGTGATATAAAATAATGTTTCTAAATAATATTGTCTAGTATAGGAAAATTTCAAAGGGATGATTAATTAGAAATGTAATAAGAAATGTAGTTTTAAAAATGGTGCATTTAGCTCCATAACTGTAGAAAAAGCTAGTTAAATCGAATAAATTCAGCAATATAGCAAGAATGAACGAGCATATTTGAGTGAATTTTACTCTATGTGCTTTTTTATTTCCAGTAATAATTGTGCATTAACTTAATTCTTTTTAATAGTTCAGAAAATCGCTTATTACTTCTCTATTCCATTAAAGATCTTAGACGTTGGAAAACAATTATAAATTAAAATCATTAAAACATGGCATAGATTCTGATTAATTGTTTAAAAAACTGAATAATATATACAAAACTAAAACAATGAAAATTATAAAGATACAAAATTAACAATTTGAATATTATGCTCAAGGAGCCTACAGTTAAAAATTAAATGGCCCTCATTGGTCTGTCTTTTGCCCTTCATTAAAACTGTTTTTTTTAACTCTGCATAATAAAATAATAGGTAACCATAAATGTGAATAATACAAAACATAAATTCCATTAAATGTATTTTTTGCCAAATAAGTCTTTTTGTAGCATTAAAACATTCAGGATGTTCCATATTGTTTGTTTAAGTTTTCCAACTTTGAAACATATAGTACTTTTTTACTTTATCTATCCGTACTATGTACATAGTGTATAGAGGAAGCATTCTATTCCACTCTAAAATTCGAGACCAAGCTTTCACCGAAAATTTTTTTTGAGGCTCCCTGAGTAAAAAAGTACATTCTTAGAAAAAGATCCGTGTATGTGTCTGTGTGTATGCGCAGAGTAACTCGAAAAAGAAAAGTCTGATAAATTCCAAACTTGGTATTTGAGTAAAATATTTTCAAAGGATTCTTTTACCACAACTACTCTTTGCATTTGATTCTCTCAAAAATAGTTCTGACGATTTTGATTAAAATGCCATTTGTATAAAATATTTTCATATTAAACGAAATTTATATATTGAATTTTCTGGAAAAAGCCTCTGAAGACCTCTTTATTCTGGATGACATCTGTATAACTTGTATAACTGGTAAATCGTAGGAGTTAGGCAAAAACTTACTACACAAAAAATGCAGACCTCATTAAAACACAGATTTTAAGTCATACACATTTTTTTCGTAGAGTTCGCCATTTTCGAGATATTCCGAGTTATTGTTTCTGTTTATCTCTCGGTCTCTCTCTCTCTTGCTTACTCTTAGTAATTCTTTCATTTACCGACCAGCTTTTAAAAGATCTATCTAACTAACCGTTATTTCCTTTCTACTTTTAAAGAAGCAATTGATAAGACCAATTGTGGCTATGTTTATCTTGATTAAAATGACGTAGATAAAATAACCTTTTGTAAGGAAAGTTTTTAATTGTAGAACAGATAGAAAAAGTCACGTGAATGGTACACATCAGATTTATTAACATAAACATATATTAATTATATAAAACTCTTTTATATGGCTGCCTTTCTGCATTGCTTGAATTATTTTCTTGACATTTTTAGTGAAAAATGTAACGCGAATAGAAAAATAATGTTTTATGTAAAAAGTAAAGTTGTATCTACATTAGTAGTTTACGTAGTCGGTCTACCCTTAGGACTGACACCCCCTAGAACTTACAAGCTGATGTATAGGGGGGCCAACAGTATGAAACCAAAGAATGTGGATGATATGAAATGCAAGCAAAATGGATGAGAGAGGAGAGTAATTAGTGGAGTAACTTGCGGGGGAAACCGGTGGATCCGGAGAAAACCCGCCCAGATGTTTTTCGCCCACCACAAATCCCAAATGCGCGGGCTTGGGATCGCACCGGTCTGCCTAGGTGAGAGGCAAGCAAGCTAACCACTCAACCACGATGCCGCCTCTAAGAAGCAATTAATAAGACCATTTGTGGCAGTGTTTATTTGGATTAGCATTGGCGCATATAAGAGAATCTTTTGTGAGGAACGTTTCTTTGAGGAACAGCTAGAGAAAGTCATGTGCATGGAATACAGCAGGTTTTTTAACATAACACATTTCCTATATAAATAAATCTTTATATACCCGACTTTTGCTTGCTTGAAAAGTTTATTGACATTTTTATTGAAAATCTAGAGCGAATAGAAAAATCTGATGTATTCCATTCACATCATTTCCCTACACTACTGTAACACGTTATTGTTAAAAAGCATATTCTCTATGATGCTAGAGATTAACATAAATCGTCTTAATTGCTTGCTTCCTTGTAATTAAAACAAAAATAAGGGAATACACTAGGCTAAAGTGATAGTCAAATCTTTAAAATGCTGGTTGTCATGTGGTTGAAATCTATTTCTATGCATGACTAGGAGAAAAGTGTAAGTAAAATTTGAGTCTTTTAAATCTGAAGCAGACAACTTGAAATGTGTCATAAATGGTAAATTCCACGAAAAAAAAAACATATACTACCATTTGTGTTTTAACGTGATCTATATTATTTGTGTAGTAAGTTTTTGTCTATATCTTACAATTTATCAGTTATGGAAAACTCATAAAAATTTCATGATTTTTATAAGCTATTCCCGGAAAATTCAAGATATACATTTTATTTCTGATGTAAATATCTTTAATATACGGTATTTAAAACAAAATCCTTAGAGCCAGTTTTGAAGAATAAACATTTTCGAAAAAAATTCCTTGTAAAGGGTAGTTTAGGGTGGGAGGATTTTTCTCAAAAGCTTCGTGTCACATCCCTGAAAGATATTAAACTTAAATACCAATTTTGGTATTTTATCGGCTTTTCGTTTTTGACTTATCATATTCACAGACACATAGACACACACATGCGCGCGGACCTTTTTCTAAAAATGCTTTTTTTTATACAGAGGATCATAAAACGTCTATTTACAAATGTTAAGTTTTGGACATCACTCTGCGATTTGATTCTAAACAGGGCAAACTGGCCAAGCCTGGGCACATACTTAATGGAAGTTCGTGTTCTAAGAGATAAAATATTTGTGTAAATATTGTATAGACTCATTTGGTGTCTATATGTGTGAATACGTGGTGTAGGTATGTGTGTGTGGTGTATGTGTATAATATCAGGTCGTTCTTTCTTTTATTGTTCTGTGGTTCTCTTGTCGTAGTGCACGAGCTTGTGAATGTGTGTGTGGTATTTTCAATGTTGTTAAGATATATAAAATAAATATGTAGATAATATTTTAAATTCAAGTATTTTAGACAGTATGTACGGTCACCCTCCATGCGAATGTGTGACGCAAATATTGTATTATTGTAAACTTAATAATAAAATACTATTACATATTAATACCTTCTCTATAAACTAGGTATATAGTACGTGTAGAGAAAGTAATAATATTTTATATGGAAAGTAGGGCGTATCTACATTTGTAATGAAAGAAATTGTATGAAACCGTTACTCCAATCCTTGTACGATGAAGCGTATGAAAGAGGCAGTTACTGAACATCCTATCCATTTGCGCCTGTGTCATTGAGATGCATACGTTGCAGCGATGTGTTCATTAGATTGGACATTTCTGCTTTTGATGAAATAAAACGCTCTGTAAAGACACGCTCTTTTGAATTGGACACATGCACGATGCCCTCTATTAAAGGGGCTATCGAATTGGCTCTTCACTCTGGAGCGAATCAATTAGTTTCGCCCTTCTCCATTATACAGAGAGCGGCGTCATTTGCAAGGTGCAAACCGGGTAGCTTTGACCTGGCGGACTCAAGTGTGAAGATACGAGGTTTTATAAAGAGGACTTTCACGTCCAATGGAATTGCCTCCCGGACTTTTATGTTACGTCCCCAAGATTTCTTGTTGTAAACCAATCAGATACGAGAATGTCATTAACTTGCTTTGCACTTCTAATCTTACTGGTGACAATTACATCAGTAAAGTATCTGATGCTTGCAATAAAATGACTTTCTCTAGCTACTCTACAAACAAACTTCTTACAAAAGATAATTCTTCTTTCAACACCACGCTATACGAGATAAACATTAGCAGAATTTATCACTTTGTTCCCTGTACTAGGCTAAAGTGATAGTCAAATGTTTTAAATGCCGTCGTTATGCGATTGTCATTGCAAATCGCTTCTTTGCTTAACCTGGAGTAGAACAACAGAAAAACGGACACTTCCGTCTGAGAAAGGCATAAGTACTTCACAATTGAAAATAATAACAAGAAATGCCTCCAAAATGGTAAGCTCCACGAAAAAAGTTTATGACATATCTTGTGTATTTTAACAAGATTTAAATTTTTTGTATATTAAGTTTTTGTCTAACCTTTAAGATTTACTAGTTATGCCAAATTAAGCAAGATTCATCCAGAATAAACAGGACTTTAGATGATATTCCCAGAGAATTCAAGATATACATTTTATTTGTGATAGAAATGGCTTTAATATGTGGTAGTTTAATCAATACCGTTAGAGACATTTTTAAGAAAAACAAAAGTTTCGAAAAACTTTCCATGTGGGGAGGATTTGCTTGAAAATCTTCGTGTCGCATCCTTGTAAGATACCAAACTTAAATACCAATTTGGTATTTAACCGTCTTTTCGTCTTTGAGCTATGCTGTCCACAGACAGACAAACAGACAGACAGACAGACAGGCAGACAACCAGACATCACACACGAACCTGTTTCTGAAAATGCTTTTTTTTTTGGATTCAGGGGGCCCTAAAGCATATATTTCCGGAGAAATCTAGACATCGAATTTTTGGTGGAATATTTCCCTATGTACATAGTGTATAGTGAAGGTATTGCACTCGACCCAAAAATTCGATACCGAGATTTCACCGGAAATATATGTATCCCCTGCATCCAAAAAAAAAAGCATTTTCACAAAAAGTTCCGTGTGGGTGTCTGTGTGTGTGTCCGTGTGTCTGTGAATACGATAACTCAAAAACGAATAGTCGGTAAAATATCAAACTTTGTATTTAAGTTTAGTGTTTTCCAGGGATGCGACACGAAGATTTTAAGAAAAATCCCCCTAAACCAAACTACCCTGTACATGGAACTTTTTTCGAAAAGTTTGATTTTCTCAAAAATGGTTCTAACGACTTTGATTAAAATATCATATATCAAATACATTTACCCGCCAAATAAAATGTATATCTTGAATTTTCTGGGAATAGCCTCTGAAGACTATTTTATTCTGGACGAATTTAACGGAATTTTGCATAAATGCTAAACCGTAAGAGATGGACAAAACTTTACCACACAAAAATGTTGAGCACTTTAAAACACACAATTTATGTTATATGCATTTTTTTCATGGAGTCGATCGTTTTTGAGATATTCCTTGTTTTTGGTTTCTGCTTTGAAAAACCTTTCTCATACAAGAAAATGATCAACTCCTGTCCATACAAACAAGAGAACTTCAGTTACATAGGAACCAGCTTTTGACTATCACTTTAACCTACTTTTTTATTGCGCTTCTACTTAGAAGGAAGCAAGTAATAATGTTTCTGATATTTTTTTCGATTAGCATTAAGTAAATGGAGACATAAGCTTTTAAACAATAATTTGTTGCAGAGATGTAGAGAAAATCATGTGATTGGAACACATCAATTTTTTCACAGTTATTATTACAGGAAGCGCTGTTACTTGTGTTTTGTGGAGGAACGGAGTATACGCATTTTGTGCCAAGGTGTATCTCTCCGGCCGAGATGTCTTGTATGGGTGCACTCAGCTTCGTGAGTCCTTAGAGACGAATCGATGAGTCTCTTGTTTGAGAGGCGCTGCTCATGGTCAAGCCAAATGCAGTTCGGGGACTTGGAGTGCTTACCACATATCACCCCAATTAGTCCTCTGGGGTGGCATAAGTGGATTCAGTGACAACACCACCTATAGAGAAAAGCCTTGCATCAAACATTAGCACATAGCGTGACATCACACACTTTGGGAATGTGATACAGTAAGTAAATGTTTGAATTGTGTAAAATTGTGGGGATAATTTCATACTGGTGGCTTTATTGTTAAAGCCATAATGTCAAACAATCAAATAAGTGTAGTGCACAAAATTGTAATTGTAATTACGTGAACTGTTCGAGAGTGAATGTGTTTGTTTCCCTTCTTAAAGATGAAGATCTGAAACCAAAATAGGTTAGGAATACTTATGAGAAGAAATTGTCTTTAGAACTGCTGAACATTTCGTAAATATTAAATCAATATGTAAACAATCGGAAAGTGCTGCGACATAACCTCCTCCAGTGGTCATTGATTTTCCATTGAATGTATGTTGGTTTGTGTTCTTTAGAGAACAGAAATCAAGATTGTTACCATTTATTTAATGTTCAACAATCTTGAAATAGAGTTTAATATCACGTCCTTAATAACAAAAGATCACATGAAATGTATCATTGCATTATGGTTAACTAAATCTTACTTTTAAAGCTTCAAAGGAAAGACATTCTGATCATTAATTCCCAAAGTTAATATTTTATTTTAACTTCATTGTAGCAAAGCCGGTTAGGGTCTCGATCTCTGTTTTAAACATGCTAAAATGTGTTCTGCTAGGAAAACTGTTTCAAATATTAACATTTACTACAGAAAAAATCTGATATGTTCCATTCACATGATTTTCTCTACATCTCTACAACAAATTATTGTTAAAAAGCTTATGCTTCTATTTACTTCATGCTAATCGAGAAAAAATTAGCAGAAATAGTCTTATCACTTGTTTCCTTGTATGTAGAAGCGAAATAAGGTAGTACCATAGGTTAAAGTGATAGTCAAAATCTGGTTGATTTGTGACTTTGCTTAGTTTGTATGGACAGCAATTGACAAATTCCTGTATGAGAAAAGTATGTTTTTCAAAGCTGAAACCAAAAACAAGGAATATCTCGAAAACGATCGACTCAATTAAAACATATATAATAACATAACTTTTGTGTTTTAACGTGCTCTCCATTTTTTGTGTGGTATATTTTTGTCCATCTCTTACGGTTTAGAAGTTATGCAAAATTCCGTAAAATTCATCCAGAATAAAGTACTCTTCACATATAATTCAAGATATACATTTTATTTGTCAGGTAAATATATTTAATATGCGATATTTTAATCAAAATCATTAAGAGACATTTTTGAGAAAATCAAATTTTGGAAAAAAGTTCCATGTCAAGGAAAGTTTGGGGTGGGGGGATTTTCCTGAAAATCTTCGTATCGCATCTTTGGAAAATGCCAAACTTAAATACCAAGTTTGATATTTAACGGTGTTTTCGGTTTTGAGCTATACTGTCCTGACACACACTCACACACATACACATATTTTCGGTGAAATCTCGGTATCGAATTTTTGGATGCATTACAATACCTTGTCTACACACTGTGTACATAGTACTTCAGGGAAAGTGAAAAAAGAAATATTGAGGAATGGGTAGAGGACAGCGTGAGAATTTAACACTTCTGATTTATCTTCATTGAATTTAAAACAAATAATTTCACAAGCTATCAAGACCTTAAATAGTTGTCAGAAATGGTTCAACCTGGAGCACAAGCCGCGCATTCGCTGCTGTTTCTTCTCTGTTAATAAAACACCAATACTGGGACACTTCCTGTGACAGATACTGGGATAAAGAAGGTCTTTTCCATTTCATTTAAAAGTAATTGCAGAAGCAACCGACCTTCCAAACAGTCCCGCTTTCGCCTGGGTGCTAGAAAAGGAAAAGAATCATCATCCCGCTTTCTCTTATTTTTTTTAACTATAATTTAAAAACCGTATTCCATCCTCTGGATGGCTTCCAAAACGAGATAACAGCTAGGGGTTGTCCCAATACTTATGTGCAGAGCCTCATTTTTTTGAGTGGCTGGTGTTAATGGAAACTGTGTGTTCTAGTTTGCAATCAAAGCAGGCGCATCACGTCCAGTGGTTTCTATTTTGCCGGGAACAAAAATACGTATGGTCCAGTAAACTTTATTGTCACAGTAGAGAAGAATGCAAAACACGACTGAACCACAAAAACCCGCTCGCTCTAAAGCGTCAACCAGCAATGGACAGCGTTATAAATAGTTTTGACCGCGACTGCATATCTCGTGGAATGTGAGTTCGGATTTTAGGTTAAGAAGAGCGTATTTTCCATTGATTAAACTTCTGAACTAAACCTCTAAGGTCCGGTTTCACATTTTAAACTTAAGCTTCGAAGCGACTTAAAGAGAGCTTAAGTTTGCAAAAGCATAAAAAGACCATTTCATTTCGTTTTTACTTTCTCTACACGTACCTAGTGTATAGAGAAGGTATTGTATTGCATCCAAAAATTCAACACCTATATTTCACCGGAAATATTTTTTTAATCCCCTGAGACAAAACGAAAAGTCCGTTTTATACCAAACTTGGTATTTAAGTTTAGTATCCTCCAAGAATGCTTCACGAAGATTTTCAAGAAAATCCCCTCACCCCTAAATACTCTTTACCTGAAACATTTTGCGAAAATTTTGATTTTTTCAAAAATAGCTAAAAAAATTTGATTATAATGTCGTAAGTTAAAGGTACATGACAAATAAAATATATATATATTGAATTTTCTGGGAACAGCCTCTGAAGGTATGTTTATTCTAGATGAATTTTGCGGGATTTTGCATAACTGATAAACCTGCTATATATTTCAGCTATGAAATATTAAAATTTTTCTCATACGGGAACTTGTCAACACCTGACTATGCAAAGAATCGGATTTCTATACCGTAGCAACCACATTTTAAAACTTTTGACTGTCGCTTTAGCCTAGTGTATCCCCCTCATTTCTCTTCTACGAATTAGAAACTAAGCAATAAGACCGTTTCTGCTACTGTTTATATCGATTAGTCTGAAGTATATAGAAAACTAAGCTTATGAACAATAATTAGTTACAGAGAGATAGAGAAAGTCATGTGAATGGAGCATATCAGATTCTTTTAAGACCGTTCACAATATTTATACACATATTATAATTATAAATAGATTGTTTTACTTGTTTCACGGAGTTCATGCTTAACGGTCTGCGATATTCGGTTGTCGTCTTGCTTAGCATCAACACGATTTCCTCGTACAGATCGAAAATAAAAAATCTGATGTGCGCCATTCACATGACTTGCTCCATATCCCTGCAACAAATAATTATTAAAAAGCTTATACTTCTATTTACTTTATGCTAATCAGACAAAAATAGCAGAAATAGTCTAATTACTCGCTTCCTTGTAAGTAGAAGCGAAATAAGGGACAACCGTAGGTTAAAGTGATAGTCAAAAGCTGGTTGCTATGTCAATGAAGTTCCTTTGTCTATATGGATAGGAGTTGACAAGTTCCTGTATGAGAAAAGTATACGTTTTTCATAGGAGAAACCAAAAATAAGGAATGTCACAAAAACGACGAACTCCACGCAAAATGTGTATAACATAAATTGTGTGTTTTAATGTGCTCTACAGTTTTTGTGCAGTAAATTTTTGTCCATCTCTTACGGTTTAGCAGTTATTCAAAATTTAGTAAAATTCATCCAGAATAAACTACTCTTCTGAGGCTATTCCTAGAAAATTCAAGATATACATTTTATTTGTCAGGTAAATATGTTTAATATAAGAAATTTTAATCAAAATCGTTAGAGCCATTTTTGAGAAAATCAAAAGTTTCGAAAAAAGTTCCATGTAAAGGGTAGTTGGGGTTGGGGGAATTTTTCTCAAAATCTTCGTATCGCATCCCTGGAAGATACTAAACTTAAATACCAAGTTTGGTATTTTACCGACTTTTCGTTTTTGAGATATCGTGTTCACAGACACACAGACACACGGACACACACACACGGACATTTTTGTGAAAATGCTTTTTTTGGATATTGGGGACCCTAAAACATATATTTCCGGTGAAATCCCGGTATCGAATTTTTGGTGGAGTGCAATACTTTCTCTATACACTATGTACATAGTGCGTATGGAGAAAGTAAAAATGTAAAACGGCGTGCTATTTTTGGCTGCTCTTTAACTACTGTGGTTCTCAGCGTCCCATTCTAAATTGGGCGTGAAAGACCGCTTAATTTTGATCAGAGGCCTCTATATCAGGCTTGAGGTTCTTTTACGTGACGTAAATCTACGACACGGGACCAACGGCTTTACTCCCTTCCAAAGGAAGCCATGCTAAGAATTTTTACAGCTAATTTTTACACCAACGTCCTCCGCCGGGTTTGAACCCGCGACCTTGGGCGTATGACTTGCCGATCCCGGTGACCGCGCTCGTTAAAGTTCCTCGCTTTGGCGCTTCGTGGTGCATAGGATCCGGAGTCCTGTCAAGCCTCCGGAACTGTATTTTTGTTTATAAAAAAGTTAGCATGGTAACCATTACACCATGGAGGGCGAGTATCGAAAATATTCTATACAACGGAGACAGTGAAAATAAACCTGCAGAATCCATTGCTTAACGGTCTTCGATATTCAGTTGTTGCCTTGCTTAGCATCAGTAATTCTGCTCTCTCCGCTCCTTACATTATTTCGTCTGGTTCAGCAGATTCCATGTTCATGACATTCAAATCATCCACCATTTTATGGATCGACAAGAGTAATAACCTACTTTAATGAGGCCGTAGACGCATAAACCAAAGTTGGATACATTGAGGAGCTGTAAATTTATAATATTAAGTGATAGAATCTTTTACTTCTAAGACTAGTAATATCTGGTAAAAGACTTTTAGCATCAACTGTCTAAAAATAAATGTTTCTTACAAGATTATTCCTTTACGTCATGCTAATCAAGGTAAACATTAGTAGAAATAGTCTTCATTATCTGCTTTCTTATAAGTAGAAGAGAAATAAGGGAATACACTACGCTAAAACGATTGTCAAACCTTTTAAATGCTAAAGCTATGTGAAAAATTCTGATGTGTTCCATTCACATGACTTTCTCTATATCTCTGCAACAAATTATTGTTAAAAAGCTTATGCCCCTATTTATTTCATACTAATCTGCTATCAAGAAAAAATCAGCAGAATTAGTACTATTACTTGCTTCCTTGTAAGTAGAAGTGAAATAAGGGAGTACTATTGGTTAAAGTGATAGTCAAAGTGATAGTGTTTGTATGGACAGGAGTTGACAAATTCCTGTATGAGAAAGGTATAAGTTTTTTAAAGCTGAAACCAAAAACCAAGTGTATCTCAAAAACGATCAACTCCACGAAAAAAATGTATATAAGTTAAATTGTGTGTTTTAAGGTTCTCTACATGTCTTGTGTTGTAAGTTTGTGTCCATCTGTTAAGATTTAGCAGTAATGCAAAATTCCGTAAGATTCACCCAGAATAGTCTTCAGGGGCTATTTCCAAAAAATCCAAGATATACATTTTATTTGTCAGGTAAATGTCTTTAACATATGAATTTTTAACCAAAATCGTTAGAGCCATTTCTGAGAAAATAAAAATGTTCGAAAAAGGTTCCAGTAAAGTGTAGTTTGGGAGTTGAGATTTTTCTTAAAATCTTCGTGTCGTATCCCTGGAAGATACTAAACTTGAATACCAAGTTTGGTATTTCACTCACTTTTCGTTTTTGAGTTATCGTGTTCAAGGACACACGGACACAAAAGGACCTTTTTCTGAAAATGCTTTTTTTGGATACAGGGGACCCTAAATCATATAATCCCGATGAAATCTTGGTATGGAATTTTTGGGTACATTACAATACCTTCTCTATACACTACGTACATATTGCGTATAGAGAAAGTAAAACTTGAAATACGTTCTCTAAGAATTCCCGGTCGAGAAAAGTTCAAAGTTTTTAAAAAAGTTTGAAGTATATTAAAGCTAAAAACTCAACAAGAAATATCTCGAAAACTGACAACTGCACAAGTAAAACTGTAGACATAAATTATGTGTTTTAACGAGATCTAAATTTTTTGTGTAATAAGCTTTTGTCTATATGTTTGGTTTAACCGCTATGAAAAATTCTGCAAAACTTATCCAGAATGAAGAAGAGACTACTCCGAGAAAATTCAAAGTATGCAGTTTATTTTTGATGTAAAAATATTTAATATAAATTATATTAATCAAAATTGTTAGATACGTTTTTGAGGAAAACAAAATAAAAAAAAATTTCCATTTAAAGAATAGTTGCTGTGGGGATTTTCCGTAAACATTTCCTGTCGTATCCTTGGAACATGCTAAATATAAATACTAAGTTTGGTATTTAACGGTCTTTTCGTTTTTTAACTGTGCTGTCCCCAAGCACTCACTCACACATATGAACCTTTCTCTAAAAATGTTATTTTCTGCCTGGTACGTCATAACATATATATCTGATGAAATCTCGACATCGAAATTTTGAGTGTTATACAGTCCCTTCCCTAGCTACTATATACAATGTACATACATAGTAGAGAAAGTAATGTCTTTATCTACATTCTGCAATAAATTGTAGTTAAAAAGCTTATGCTTCTATCTACTCCATTATGATCCAGATAAATATTATCGGAATGCTTTCTTGTAAGTAGAAGGGAAATAATGGGATGCACTACGCTAAAACGATATTCCACTGTTTTTAAAAGCTGGTTGCCATGTAGATGAAATCGTTTTCTTTGCATTGGCAGAAGTGGACGAATTCCCGTATGTGAAAAGTTTTAAGCATTTTAAAATCAATAACAACAAATATCTAAAAACTTGTCAACTCAACGACAAAACTACATTACATAAATTGTGTTTTAACGAGATTTACGTTTTTTGTGTACTAATAAGCCTTTGTCTATCGTTTATGGTTGACTAATTATGCAAAATCCAGAAAAATTTATGCAGAATAAAGAGGTCTTCTTAAGCTAATTCCAGAAAATTCAAAACATACATTTTATTTGTCATGTAAATTTTTTGAATATGCAATATTTTAATCAAAATCGGTAGGCTATTTTTGAGAAAATCAAAAATTTCGAAAACTTTTTCATGTAAAGGTAGTTTGGGGTAGAACGATTTTACTCAAAATCTTTGTGTCGCATCCTTGAAAGATGCTAAACTTAAATACCAATTTAGGTATTTTACGGATTCTTTGTTTTTTAATTATCGTGTTCAGAGACACACGTAGCTTTTTCTAAAAATGTATTTATATAGGGGACTCTATTACGTGCATTTACGGTGAAATCTCGATATCAAATTTTTGGATGGAATAATATAGGTACCTTCTCTATACACTATGTATATAGTACGTGTAGAGAAAGTAAAACTGTGATGTTTTCCACTCACATGACCTTCTCTACATCGCTGTAACTGACTGTTGTTAAATAGCTTATTCTTCTATTTACTTTATGATAAACATTACACGGAGCGACAGTTAGATCCACGATGACATACGGAGGAGAAATATGGGGGTGGGAACAAACAGGGAATCTGGATCAAGTGAGGACCCAATTTTTGAAAGGAATTCTGGGTGTAGGGAGGGGTACGGTAAACTGCGGAATAATGAGGGAATTCGGGGCATATAGTGAAACGATAGAGTGCAAAATCAGAGCAGTTAGATATTGGATGAGAATCGTTCACGGAAACCAATCTCTAATTAGGGCAGTCTGCTACCGTGAACAGTTGCGAATGGAAGGTAATTTGACGTGGGCATCAAAATTAAAGAAAGGGTTGGAAACCATTGGGATGGGAGACATTTGGATGGTGGGGCAGGAAAACAGGCGAAGTATTTGGAGAAAAATTAAGAAACGTCTCTGAGATATTGACAGACAGCAAATAATTTCGCAGTGCACAGAGAAGGTGTCATTAGAAGTACAGTCTGGGCTGAAATCGGAGTGGGGTATGGAGCAATACATCAAAACAGGTACCAAACTCATTAGAGAGGGGCTCGCATGAATTAGACTAGGAGCATGGAGGAGCACGAACATTTCTGACGAGAATGGTACGAGAATCTGTACCATTTGCGAGGAGGAAGAGTCGTGGGCTCACATCTTGGCAAGATGTAGGGGTACGGAGGAATGACGGGAATAACATTTGCCGCAATTTTTTACCACTGCGAATGTAGGGATAGAAGCATGTTGGACGCTACTGGCAGGCACGGAAAACATGGACGGGCTAGGTAAATTTATACTTAAGGCAAGACAGCTGAGATCTGAGGGGGCTGGCAATAGAGAAGGGGGGGATAAGATCAACTAAACAAAAGTGACCACATTGTTCTACATACATATATATTATGTCATACTTAGGTCACTGTTGTGCTATGGTTTTATATATGTTGCATATATGTCTTTTAAGTGTAATTTTCTATTATAAGAGGGTGCATTTATGAAGGTGTACTCTGTGCTGTAAATTTAAATTGCTATATTTGAATATCTTTGTATTTTTATTTTCGGGTTCACTCTTAATTCTTTATTGTTGTTTAATAATGCTTTGGACTGTGTATTTCCTTTGTCTTTTTATTTTTCGTGTTTACTCTTTTAATTCTTTGTTGTGGTTGTTGTTTTAATATTGCGTGTAATGTGTATTACAAAAGCACGTACGGTCTGTGGACGATTGTTGAAATTCTATGTATGATATTGCTATGTCAATAAATACACTTATTCATTCATTCATTCATGATAAACATTAGTTGAAATTTCTTAATTACTCGCTTCCTTGTAAGCAGAACAGAAATAAGGTAAATGCACTAGGCTAAAATGATAATCAAATCTTTCAAAAGCTGAAGTCTGAGGTTTTTTTTTTTTTTTTGCATGGCCAATGGTTTACAAATTTTCATGTGAGAGAAGTTTAGGTATTTTAAATTTAAAACCACTAACCAGGAATATCTCATAAATGGTCAACTTTACGAAAAGATGTGTAGAATATAAATTGTGTGTTTTAAGGAGATCTACATTTTTTGTATAGTACTTTTTTGTCTATCTATTACGGTTTACCAGTTTCGGAAAATTCAGCAAAATTCACCCAGAATAAACATGTCTTCAGAGGCTATTACCAGAAAATTAAATATATAAATTTATTCACAATATAAACATCTTCACTATACGGTATTTTAATCAAAATCGTTTGATCCATTTTTAAGAAAATAAAAAATTTACAACATTTTTTATTTATATATATATATATATATTTTTTATTTATATATTATATTTTATTATATATATATATATTCTTCGTATGACATAAAATCAAATACAAAGTTTGGTATTTTAGGTGTTTTCGTTTATGAGTTATTGTGTTCATAGGCACACGCGGATCTTTTTCTAAAACTACTTCTTTTGTATTCAGCGGGCCCCAAAATGTGTGTTTCCGGTGAAATCTCGACATCGAATTTTTGGGTAGAATGTAATACTTTTTCTATGCACTATGTGCATAGTACATATAGAGAAAGTAAAAATGGACATTATCACATAAGGTAGAGACTTGACCCAAATACAATAGAAGAGCGAATGCGTTTAGAAATCTTTGTGCTGAAAATTGGGACGTGAGTTTACTGAGCGTGAATGAATAAGTGTTCCATTCACATGACTTGCTCTAGCTGATATACAAAAGAATATTCTCATTGCTACCCATATTAATTGAGTTAAGGGAATAAAATATTTTAAAGCGATAGGCAAATGTAAAAACTGTTGTGTAAAATGCAACACAAAAGAAACACGTACGACTTTCTATTTGAAAAAAAGTATAAGTATTTTAAAACTGAAACTACTGAAAAGATATATCTCGGAAACGGCTAGCTCCACAACAAAAATGTAAGGATATAAATTGCGCATTTTGAAGAGATCTACATTTTTTGTGCAGTAAGTTATTTTTCTATCTCTTACGGTTTACTTGTTATGCAAACGTCATTCAGAATGAAGCGGATTTAAGACGATTTTCCTCGGAAATTCAAGACATACATTTTATTTCACATGTAAATATCTTTAATATATGGTAATATAATAAAAATCGTTAGTTAGGTTTGAGAAAATAAATATTTTCTAAATTTTTTCCCTGTAAAGGGTAGTTTTGGGTGGGTGGATTTTACTGACAATTCGCATCCTTGGTATATATTAAACTTAAATACCAAATTTATGCTATATCATGTACGATTCTGAGTAAATATATGAATTGTATAACATCCCTGTTCTAAAAATCTAAAGTGGCGAATATATAATGGCCAATAAAAATGTTAAAATAAGAAATCCACCAATAAGATATTTATTTTACAAATATGACACGTGCAGGGGGGCAGGGGCTTGCAACTTGAATCTAGTAACTTCTATATTATTATACGATTACGTTAACACTTACTAACAATCACATATTCTACTCACACATACAATCAGTCAGTGAAACCAAACGCTTAATATCGGGCATCTTATGATGGCAACGGGGTAGCTAATGCTAGTACTGCGGAGTGCAGATGAACAAATGAATGCTTCTTACATTTTGCTTAGTGTTGACAACATTAGTGCGAAGAAAAGTACACTGAAAAGTAGGGTTAGAAAACATAGTATCGTAATGGAGAAAGAGGTGTACAATTTATCGAAGATGGACAAAGAATATCAGCAGAGTGGTAGCAGTGGACTAAAACAAATGGATCTGCAGAAGATACAACAAGTGGACACAGAACTTCAGGAGAGTGGTAACTATGGACTAGGAGAGCGTGATCATCTAAAACCCGAGCAGAATTCTGTTAAACCTGAAGGTAGAGTAGATGAAGGTGACAAAATAGCACCAGAGGAGACCACAGATGAAGTCAGAAATGGGCGATTTCCAGTGAATGCCAGCCGCATGCGATCCTGGGAGCTATTGTGCGACAACAGACCAGCTTGTGAAATGTCAGATGGAGATGAAATCCTGTTGCTTAACGTTGTTAATTCTGAGGTACTTGATCTAAATCATCACAGCGTTGATGATCTGTATCACTTCCGTGCTCTTAGTAACCTAAAAAAGCTCTACCTAAAATGGAACTATATAAAAAAGATCCAGCATCTGGATTATCTTGTAAATTTGGTGGAACTAGAGCTGTATGATAATCAGATAACAGAAATTGAAAATCTGAAGGCTCTTGTGAACCTAGAGTTACTAGATTTATCGTTTAACCGCATAACAGAGATCAAAGGACTGGATAACTTAGTGAATCTGCGCAAACTATTCCTTTGTGCCAACAAAATTTGTAAGCTTCAGAATTTGAGCTTTCTTCAGAAGTTAACTCTTCTGGAAGTTGGCGATAACAAAATCAGGGAAGTAAAAAACTTGGAGGGATTGATAAATCTGGAAGAATTGTATTTAGGAAAGAATAAAGTAACTGAAATAAAAGAATTGAGCACCTTAAAGAAACTGAGGATTCTCAGCCTTCAGAGCAATAGATTAACTCAAATCAAAAATCTGGAAGAACTCTCAGAACTGGAGCAGCTGTACATTTCATTTAATAACATTTATCAGGTGGAAAATATGGATTCTATGTCAAAACTGACAACTTTAGATATCGCCAACAATAAGATAAAGGTAATTGAGAACATTTCTCATATGATAAATTTGGAGGAATTCTGGGTGAATGAAAACTTAATTGATAATTGGGCATGTGTTGAAATACTTTCTGTCAACACAAAATTACGAACTATTTACTTGGAGGGAAACCCTATAGCATCAGACACAAACTACAGACGTAAACTGAAACTAATAGCTCCATCTTTGGTCCAGATAGATGCGACATTATGCCTGTGAAAAGAAACTGGAGAAAATGGATTCTGACATATATTCTAAATCTTTTGATTACTGGATTCTGTTTATTTTAGTTTCAAGTCAGTTTATGTAAAAACGGTAGTTAATATGAGTTGAATATTTTAAATGTTATTAGAAATACAATTAACTAAATTTTTTGAGTTGTATATAGGTTAGAAAATTTTGATTTTTAAGTTTTTCTTTCCTCTGTGAATGACATTCCTTTTTTTATCTGTGTATTTATCTGATTCAGGTTAATCTTGTTATACTTATTTTTGAGTCCAAAATAGCATCTGTATGGGCATTGCAATTTATAAACATTGTCATTCTTCCGTTTTAATTCATAAAAGAGTGTACAGAATTTGACGCTAGAGGACTGTGTTCTAGTGCCCAAAGCTAAAGGCTATTTCATCATGTAGAGCTAAATTTCTATGTTACTTTTAGTATACTGTAATAGTTGTAAAATGGTCCAAAATAAAGCAAATATTCAGTTACAAAAGAAAAAATTCTGATGTTTTCCATTCATACGACTTTCTCTACATCTCTGCAACAAATTATTGTTAAACAGCTCATGCTTCTATTTATTTCATGCTCATCGACAAAAATTTAGCAGAAATAGTCTTAGAACTTGCTTCCTTGTAAGTAGAAGAGAAATAAGGGAGTAACATAGGTTAAAGTGATAGTCAAAAGCTGGTGGCTATGTGACTGAAGTGTCTTTATTTGTATGGACAGTAGTTGACAAATTCCTGTATGAGAAAGGTATAAGCTTTTCAAAGCAGAAACCGAAAACAAGGAATGTCTCCACGAAAAAAGATGTATATAACATAAATTGCGTGTTTTAATGTGTTCTACATTTTTCTTGCAGTAAGTTTTTGTCCATCTCTTACGTTTAGCAGTTATGCAAAATTTCGTAAAATTCATCCAGAATAAAGTATTTTTCAGAGGCTATCCCCAGACATTTCAAGATATATATATTATTTGTCTTGTAAATATCTCTAATATACGATATTTTTATCAAAATCTTTAGAGCAATTTTTAAGAAAATCAAAATGTTCGAAAAAAGTTCCATATAAAGGGTAGTTAGGGTTAGGGTAATTTTTCTCAAAATCTTCGTATCACATCCCTGGAAGATACTAAACGTAAATACGAAGTTGGTATTTTACCGATTTTTCGTTTTTGAGTTATCGTGTTCAAACACTGACACATACACGGACCTTTTTCTGAAAATACTTTTTTTGGTTACAGCGGATCCTAAAACATATATTCCCGGTGAAATCTCGGTATCAAATTTTTGGGTGGAGTGCAATACCTTCTCTATACACTATGTACAAAATAGTGGGATCTGTGAATATACTAGGCGGATTTAAATGGAATTCTCGGGAGTGTAAATAGAAGTCTACATTCGAGTGGGTATACGTTACTCACAATTAGATTAATACCCTGATAACAAAGCGATTGTAAATGTGGTAGGGCCGATAAATGTTAACATGTCAAGTGGCCCAACAGTGCCGTATTTCACATGTGCAGATATCTCTTGATCCGTCAAAAGAGTTGCAGAGTTTTCGAGGCAAATCAAAGTGAACACCGGTCAGTGGTGGTAGCGCGAACGGCCTGATTTTACCCATCTTTCATATCAGCAGAAATGGTGAGAGAATTTTGTATAAATGCTAAACCGTAAGAGACAGACAAAAGCTTACCACACAAAAAATGTAGAACACGTTAAAGCACACAATTTATGTTATACACATATTTTTCGTGGAGTTGACCGTCTTTGAGCTATTCCTCGTTTATGATTTCACCTTTAAAAACTTATATTTTTCTCATATAGGAATTTGCCAACTCTTGTCCATACAAACAAAGGAACCTGCTTTTGACTATCACTTTAACCTATGGTATTCGCTTATTCCGCTTCTACTTACAAGGAAGCAAGTAATAAGACTATTCTTGCTATTTTTTTTTTTCTCGATTAGCATGACGTAAACAGAAGCATAAGCTTTTTAGCTATACTTTGCTGCAGAGAGGTAGAGAAAGTCATTTGAATGGAATACATTAGATTTTTTTTTCTTTTTAAGTAATACTACATATATGGTCTTTTATCTTCCATTGAAATTTGGTCATTATATTCTCTATTCTTGCATTTGTCTCTTAATTTTGCAATACGTCATTCATTTCCTTAGTTTCATGCCTCATTTGTTTTATAATCACGCTACTGTTACCTAATATTTCAGATTATGTATCGTCTACTATAACTAAGTTGGCAACCTCCCTTGTCTTCATGTGGATTCTTATGGTTTATAATTCCTTTCATGTGCTTCTTTTTGTTAATTGTCTCTTCATTATGTCCTTTAATTGATTTCAGAAAAAATAGCTACGTCTAATCGTCCTTAGTTTTCGTAATTCCCAATTATCTTCTTTTTGAACATCCATAAAATGCTATATCAATTCATTTTCCTCGTCATATGCCTCCTGTATCATTTGCGTATGTAACTGTATTTTATTCCTGGCTAAGTGACAATTTATTATACAAATTACTATCAAATTCACTTAAGTGTCACAAATATAATAACAAGTTATATGTCACACTAACTTATCCAAACATTCGTCCCTGCAGTCCAATTATAGCGTCTTCAAGCAGACCGACAGGGAAACTTATTTGGAAAATATATGGTGTTAGGGACTACGGTTCAATCTATCCAAAGATAGTAAAAATAAATACACCGCACGGCGCCCCGCGCCATCTGCTTATCAAACAGCAAAGTAGTATAGCATATAATGCTGACTGTAACCGTCTTGAGTACAGATGGTGATGAATTAGAAACATTGGATGTCACCCTAGCACCTTCTAGCTGCCCTCCGTGGTGTAATGGTTACTATAGTCACGGTTTCAAACCCGGCGGAGGACGATGGATTTGTACGAGCGTAAAAATTCTTAGAATGGTTCCCTTCGGAAGGGAAGTAAAGCCGTTGGTCCCGTGTAGTATATTTACGGCACGTAAAAGAACCTCAAGCCTGCTTAAGAGTCCTCTGAGAAAAATTAGGCGTTCTTTTATGCCCAATATAAAATGGGACTCTGAGATCCATAGTAGTTAAAGAGCGTCCATAAATAAAACTCCATTTCATTTCATTTCACCCTATCACCTTCTGCTTAGCGCAAAGTTAAGGTGTTATAGGCAAGAGGGAAAACACCATGAAGACTACTATTTATCGCATACAAATCAATGAGTATCAAGAACAGAAGCTCACGATATGACCAAGTAGTTAAAAGGTCGTTGCATAAATAGAAAGAAAAAAAAATCATATCTATTAACTTTGTCGATTCTTCCTTGGGTTTCTCTCTCTTCTGCTTACTCGGTTAGTAAATTGTGTCGCCTTCCGTGGTGTAACTTCTTATACCCAAGGTCGCGGGTTCAAACCCAGCGGAGGACGATGCATTTTTTCCGGCGTAAAAACCCATAGAATGGCTTCCTTCGGCAGGAAAGCAAAGTCGTTGGTCCCGTGTCGTAGAGTTACAGCACGTAAAGGAAGACCAAGCCTGATAGAGAGGCCTCTGAGCAAAATTAACCGGTCTTTCATGCCCAGTATAGAATGGGACGCTGAGAACGACAGCAGTTAAAGAGCATCCATAAATAAAACGCCATTTCATTTAGTAAATCGTGACTATCAATACATATTACAAGGAATGATGTAATGATAGATTTTGTGAAACATATGAAGCTACAAATATATATCCTTCTTTACGGTATTCACTACGAAATGTTCAAAATCTTCTTCCAAAGCAACTAGCAACTATTTAATCACTAATGTATATTAATCGAATTCACATTAACGCATTAAATTGCTTTTCAGTGGCTATATTTTGACTGTCGCTTTTGAGAAGTTAATGTTATTGCCGCAGGAATTTCTATCTGTTAATGGTGTTCTTTCTACTGGCACATAAGACACGTTTTGATCGTTATCGTCCGAAGTAAATGCTCACGACTGCGACTTGGCTCGTGGGTTACGCGCGACAACGTGGGTTACGTGCAACCAGCCCTCACAGCTGGAAACCACAAGATTATAAACTGCCAAAAGTGCCCTTAAAGCTTCTTAATTCTATTATTTTGCGAATATAATCACAAGTTTTCTAAATGTTTTAAACTTTAGAGCAAAAAAACATACATCGCCAATTATGAGCAAAGCCCTGAAGTCGAAGAAGCATCATTTTGACTACCTATATCTCTCATGCTACATCCTTTATCCTACAGATACTTGTAATAGACAGTATTGCTATGCAGAAACGACATAAACTAACTATAAATCAAAGTGATAGTTATTACCGCAGCGGGTGATATAAAGTAAATAAATACATGGTTGTATTACTTACTTTAAGAAAAGCCAACACCTTGGAAAATCTTGATATATTTTGATCTTCGAACACTTTTAATTATGATTTTAACATAGAATATTTGCTCCACAGAGAAGATGACTTGCAACCTTTTGAAAGAAAATTAAAATAAGCAAGAATCACTTTTTCATTAATGATCTGAACATTTCTTCGTATCTGCCAATCCTTAAATTGCTGAAACTCTCTTTCGTGTAATTTCCATGAAGTCGACGGTAATAAAGCCTCAACTGCTTCTTTTGCTTCAATTAATATATCATTTGGAACCCATATATTCATGTTCTCAACGTCCATCATAAGCTTAATTTGAATAGCAGCAATAAAAACAAAATTAGTATTCATACATAGCCTACCATATTTTATATCTATAAGAACTCCGCAATTCAATGCCTTATTCCTTATTTAATTTATTAGTATCTGATGTAAAATCACTAACTGAATGTTTGTCATATACAGGGTGTATATAAATGAATATCGGGGTTTAACTCTTTATAATATTTATTATATTCAACTTACAGCTATGAATGATATGTCAAATGAAAAAGCAACTCAAACAGTTTTACCAAGAAGTTTATAAATGTTCAATGTGACTACCCTTTGTCACACGGCACACATCAAGTCTATAGCCGAGTCCTTCCCAAACATTGATAAGTGTGTATTCAGTAATTGTAGCAACAGCTGCTTCAATCCGGTTTCTTAATTCATGGAGGTCAGCTGGTAGCGGAGGCACCTACACACGATCCTTGATGAAGCCCCAAAGGTAAAAATCGCATGGCGTTAGGTCAGGAGAACATGGAGGCCATGCATAGCAAGCCCTGCCATTGGGGCCCTTGAGGCCTATCCAGCGCTCGGGTACAGTGACGTTCAACCAATCACGTACTTCGTTATGCCAGTGAGGTGGCGCACCATCCTTTTGGAAAATGAAGTTCTCTGGCTCATTTTCTTCCAACTGAGGGAAGAGCCTTTGCTCTAGTGTATCAAGGTAAGAAGTGCCAGTTACAGTAGGTTCACCAAAAAACGAAAGGCCCATTAACTTTTCGCCGGGATACGGCACAAAAAGCATTCACTTTAGGGGAATCTCGTTGCATTTGTACCATCTGGTGAGCATTTTCTGAGCCCCAGATGCGCACATTCTGAGTGTTAACATGCCCACTAAGGTGAAAGGTTGATTCATCACTGAAGACAACACGATCCATAAAATCGTCATGAAACAACATATCGTTTGCGAATTTGGCACGTAATCCGTGGTCTGTCGGCTTTAGAGCCTGTAATAACTGAAAACAGTAAGGACGTAGCTGTAAGCGTTTTCTCACAACTTTCCAAACAGTCCACACAGGAACTTGTAATTCATGACTAGCCTTCCGGACTGATTTCTTTGGGCTACGAGTGAACGACTTTCTCACTCGCTCAACAGCCTCTTCACTTACTCCTGGTCGCCCCGTGCTCTTCCCTTTACAAAAGGCAGTCGGTATCTTCGAACTGATTATACCATCTACGAATGTTTTTATCACTAGGAGGATCATAACCGAACTTACTACGGAACGCACGTTGCACAGTAACTACAGATTCGGTCTTTGCAAACTGCAAAACACAAAACGCTTTCTGTTTACTAGTCGCCATCTTTGCTACTACTGCTGCCTAGCGGACTGCGGCAGAAACATTGCACGCACATGCGCACTTGTGCCAAAAAACAAAACTGTTTGAGTTGCTTTTTCATTTGACATATCATATATAACTGTAAGTTGAATGTAATAAATATTATAAAGAGTTAAAACCCCAATATTCATTTATGTACATCCTGTATTAATTTATCATATCTGTAGGATAAAATAATGTATTATACAAGTGGATAAATCTCTAATTCCCAGTCCCCTTTGGGTCGCGTTTTAAATTGATCTACTCTTGGATAAACTCTCTGTTTATCCACTTGTATAATAAATTACTATTTTATTCAGATAACCCTAAAATGTATTTCCGGTAAAATCCCGGTATCAAATTTTTGGGTGGAATACAATAACGTCTGTATTGTATACTAAGAAAAAAAGTAAAACTACGTATGTGACTTTCTCAGCCAAATCTTCAAAAACTATTCTTTAAAATTCTGTTCTTCTATCTATTTCATTTTAACCTAAATAGATATTTTCAGAAATGTTTTTATTGCAAGTCTCCTTGTACATAATGCCGAAATATGGGAATAGAATTGTTAGAGCTAATCACTATGCGATAGCTTTGAAAATCTGTCCATTGCTTGATCAGAAAAAAAAAGACTTCCCAGAAAAGCATAAGTACTTTACCACTCCAAGAACAAGAAATATTTCGAATATGTGGCTAGAGAAAGTCATGTAAATGTAACACATACGACTTATTTATTATGTTTACAAAGTACTATATACGTACGTAGTAGTTGGAGAAGGTAAGTATTACATTAAATTCAAAAATACATATATGTCACCGGAGGACTTTACATCCAGAAAAATTTCTTATGGCGGGAGGGGGGGACAACGCGAAAGTTTTCGGGAAAATTCCCCCACCCCAAATTATCTTTCATATGGAAGATTTTTCGAATTTTTTTTATTTTGGACGGGTTTGTTTAAAATACCGGACATTAAGGCCATTTAGATGACTAATAAAATGTGTATCTTGAATTTTCAGTGAGGAGTCTCTGAAGCTCTCTTCGTTCTGGTTAGATTTGGCCTTATTGTAAAAATTTCTACAAAAAGAAAATTAATATCATTAAGAACATAAATATTGTCTAATGCAATTTTTTGCGGAATTAACCATTTCCGGATATACTGGTTATGGTGCTTCAATTCTACAATGGCTATACTTTCTTTAAATGGGAAATTATTATATGTTTCGTATACCTTTTGTTTTACTCCTGGCAGTGCAAATAGAACCGCATAGTGACAGTTTTCAAAATAATTGGCTATTGCTTTAGCCTTGTGTGTTCTTTTGTTTCCCTTCTAGCTACACGGAAATAAGTAATAAAACCATTTCTGATAATCTTATCTCAATTAACATGAAACAGAGAGAAGAATTTGTTTTTGTAAGAGTACTGTGTTGCCGAATAGGTGCACAAAATGATGTGAATGGAACACATGACCATATTCCTTTTACTGGGGAAAGCGCCCCATCGTCATACAATAGTGGTATAAATTATGGACATTTTTAGTTAAATTTACTTTCCGATTGCAATAGTGCATTAAACATTTCTTTAGGATAGTTATTATCTAATAAATTATAGCCAGGAAGTGATAACATAATGAAGTAATGAATATCGCTTGGTTTTGGGTTCCAAAGCGCACATAGTTACGAATACACAGAAGTCAGCTGTATAAATCGAGGGTAGTGGGCAGGGATTTTAGCGTAAACATACTCACTTTGAGGTATAATCTGTTCCAAAAGTAGTTCATTGCATGTATTGACATATGCATTGTTCTAATTCATATAGTAACACAATAAAACTATTATTTCATGATATGATTAGTGAATAAAAACACCTTGTACATTTAAAAATACAAATAAAAAGCATGGTACCAAAAATCGCGATTATAGAGCTTTGAAAACACATTGAGCACAAATCAAAAATACTCAAGTCATAATTCATTGCAGTGAATTACAAGAATCATTTATAAGTTTATTCAGTGTGGAAAGCATACCCTTTCGCATTTTCGACACCTTTCAATCTGCGCTCTTTTTGAGTGTTCACTGGTTTATCTACTAGCAGGTACTGAACGAGGTCAAGCAGTGAGCAATGCTAGATAGTGTAACACGTTTCGAAACGGGCTGTAGAGCCACGTCTAATACCTCATGTCATAGTTATTCTCTGTGCGCATCGATCTTCAATCCGGTAATTTCGTGACCCCGTACCGAGCTCTAGTATGAACTCATTATCTGCTTGTTTTATAGTATCTAATTTTGGTTTATGTGGACTACCTTTTTTAGCCATATTTTGTTCTAAGGAATACACATCTTATGTATTTATTATTCAGGCCCTTTTCTATTTCTCGTGTAATTTATTATACTTTATATAAATAAAGATGTTAATTTATACGAAGAATGTTAAATAAATCTATTATGATAAATTGGAGCTAATTAGGTTCTTAGCGGTTACTTGGGACCAACTTTGGAAAGTATAGATATTATTTTATAAATATATTCTATATATTATTTGTATTGTGTCTAATGTGAATATTGGAATTATTGCTGCATTTTATGTATAATACAGGGGCTAGATATTTGAAGAAATATATTAATTTTTGGTATTATAACACTTTAACACTTAACTCTATAAATTTAAATATACAAGCTTTCCTCAATTATGAGCCCCCTATTATAAGATAATCGGGGTGCACTCAGCCTCATCAGGTTCCTGAGGGGCCAATTGAGGAGCCATTTGCCAAAAAAGTAATCAGGTTGCGTAGACCGCATTAACCTGACCGGAGGGCTTCGGGGTGCTAACTACCTACGTCCCACCCTCCAGTGCTGCACTCCATCCATGGTACCTGCAATGGACAGAATTGGAGAACACAGCTTTGTGCTATTGTTCCACGCAGATTATTATAAGAGAGTATTAATTCATTACATTTAATATTGAATGCAGTGTATACTAAAAATTATAATTTCCAAGTATACTTTTTATTGTATTTTGCATCTAATATAGAACATAAATAGTTATTACTCTCATGTAATAGGGGGGCTCAAAATTGGGGGAATGTCGTATATTTAAGATTATTATGTTTGTGGTGGTAATTAAAATAATAATCCTAAAAGTACTAGATCCTCGCAAATTTTGACTTCCTTTACATAATATAACAGCAATAGTTTCATTATATATAATATAAATAAAATAAAATAAAATGTTTATAGCATATCTTTTCTAAGTTGGGCCAAATTTGCTCCAGTTTGTGGTAATGTCTTTCAATAATAGCTGACTTCTGATCCGGAGGTCCCGGGTTCCATTCCTAAAGACAACGAATTGTTTCTAATACTATGCCGCCGATATGACCTTAGATGTTGAAGGGGGTTATATAAATGTAACATTAAAGAGGGAGAGAGAGATGATACAAACGTTGGCTTTCCGTTTGAGAAAAGTTTAAGTCGTTTAAAATTTAAACGAATAACAAAGAATATCTCAGAAACGGTTAACTGTCCGAAACGTATACAAAAAAAGAAAAAAATTAAAGCTTACTAGCTTTAATACTTTACAAAATCACTTTTATCATTTAATAATGTACTATGCTAACACTTAAATAAGAATACTCCTAAATAGGTAATTAATACAATATTGTCATCTTAATGTTAATTTAAGCAAAAATTGTCCAGTATATACCATTACTGTACCTTAGACTGCGGCAATGTGATGAACGTAGAAAGAAGGGATATAGAGGACGCCAAAACGTAACTCAAGAGGCTAAGATTAGAGAGGCTTTTATCTAACAAATCAGAAATGGCAAACTTGGTTTCATTCTTTGAAGCGCTAAGCATTGGCATGGTGACTGGTCTCTGAAGAGCTGAGACAATCGCGGCTGAAAGACCAAGTGGCATTTGTTTGTAATTTAATCTTCTAATATCGATTACAATATGCAACACAGAGCTTAAGTAGTCCACAGAAGAGAACTTTCTGTTCCTTTGTGTCAAGAGAGCAGGAAACTCGGCTCTAAAGCGAATCACTAGTGCAGAAAAGCGTGGAAACAAGGACCTAACGTTTAATTTCCTGAGTCTCCGCGATAGCGCTCACATGCATCGTTTCCTCGGTAAATACATTGAGGATATTATTCCAATTCTTTCACGAGCTCTCAAAAATAAATGTTGTGTAATAAATTTCACTTTCCGGCGACAATGCACTATAATGAAACGCTAAACACCCTCTAGCACGGATGGCATATAAAAAAGAAATATTAAAACGTAAGAAAGCGTTATTTAAATCTGCTTGTGATTAAGTAATGTGTTTTGTTATTTGTGTAGGCAAAATAAATGCGAACAATAACGTCGCACCGGCTTAGTATTGTAATTAAACTGTTAAAACGTGTTAGAAAACCGAATTAAGGTTTGTAACTCTAAAAATCCAAAGTTAGGAGTGAGGGGTTTTGAACATTTTCGTGTCGCATCCTTAGAAGATGCTATATTTATTTGTCAAGATCTTTCTTTTTTAGTTGTTTTTTTTTACACAGAAATACACACATAGATCTTTTTCTGAATTGTTATTTGTTTGTAAGGACCCTCAAATGTGTGTTTCCAGTGTAATCACGGTATCAAAATGTTGAGTAGAATGCAATAATTTCTCTATTATGCACTAAGTAACTAAAGTAAAAAGTGCTTGAAACCCCCTCTGCCCCTTACAAGAAAAGAGGCAATATTGCTTAGGTATATAACATTTCTATTTCTTTTTTACTTTCTCTATAAGCACTATGTACATAGTGTATAGAGAATGTATTGCACTCCACCAAAAAATTCGATACCGAGATTTCACCGGAAATATATGTTTTAGGGTCCCCTTTATCTAAAAAAAGCATTTTCGAAAAAGATCCGCGTGTGTGTGTGTGTGTGTCCATGTGCCCGTGTGTCTGTGAACACGATAGCTCAAAAACGAAAAGTAGGTAAAATATCAAACTTGGTATTTAAGTTAAGTATCTTCCAGGGATGCGACACGAAGATTTTGAAAAAAATCCCCCCACCCCAAACTACCCTTTAAATGGAACGTTTCGAAAATGTTGATTTTATTAAAAATGGCTCTAACGATTTTGATTAAAATTTCGTATGTTAAAGATATTTACCTGTCAAATCAAATGTATATTTTGAATTTTCTGGGAATAGCCTCTGAAGACTACTTTATTTTGGATAAATTTTACGGAATTTTGAATAACTGCTAAACCGTAAGAGATGGACAAAATCTTACTATACGAAAAATGTAGAGCACGTTAAAACACACAATTTATGCTATATACACTTTTTTTTCGTGGAGTCATCGTTTTTGAGTCATTCCTTGTTTTTGGTTTCTGCTATTACAACTTATACTTTTCTCATATAGGAATTTGTCAACTGCTTCCATACAAAGAAAGGAACTTCAGTGGCATAGCAATCAGCAAGGAACAAAGCAAACATAGCAACAAGGAACCAAGTAATAAGACTATTTTAGTCTGATTAACATGAAGTAAATAGAAGTATAAGCATATTAAGAGTAATTTGTTGCAGAGATATAGAGAAAGTCATGTGAATGGTTCACATCAGATTTTTTTGTTTGTAGCTTAACATCCTTTAGCCTGGTTGGTCATATCGGACGATGAATGAAATTGATGAAATTATGCTCATATGATTTTGGGGTCCATAGAGTTTACAGTTACTCGGCATTCCTCTTTTCAGGATAAGGGCAAAAAAAAAAAAAAAAAAAAAAAAAATTATCCGAGTAACCCACCCTAAGCGGATTCGAACTCGCGACCTGTTGAATGTGAGGCAGACACGCTACTCTCACAATATCCAGGCGAGCTTCTGAATTTAAGATAAATTTTGTTAATATATCTTAGAAGTTTGCACCTCAAATACGATATAAGTCCAGAACTGACATCAGATGAAAACATGCTTTAGCATTCCCAGTTGTGTTCTCGTATATGGCAGCTCTGCATCTCTGAGTTGATCGTGCCGTTGTCATCAATCAACGAAAACAAGTTGGGAGCGAATCCACAGACAAGTAGGTACATGGCATTCATTATGAAGAACAACTTTGTGTAAAAAATAAAAAGAGAACCTCATCGGTCTGTCCCTAACAGGAAATCGAACTCATTCTCTTGAGTAGCTAGTTTGCACGCTTGTAAATTGTGACTGAGTGCTGCAGCAGAACCATTGTAGCTGAAGTTTGGTGTGGGAACGTGTCCCTCTGTGAAACAACATCATTGTTACGAATACAAATTTATAACTGGCCTTGTCGCATTGAGATGTAAAATTTATTCGCTAATAAGAATGGTACCGCTATTGTTTACGTGGTGGAATGAAAGGTGCCATTATTTTATCCTGTATTCGATAAAAATTAATTAAATCGGTAGCGAAGTTTGAATCAGCTGAAACCCTGACAGATTTATTAATCCAAGCGCCGATAGCTGGGACGCACTGATAAAACATTTAATTACCGATGTCCGTCCGTCTGTCTGCTCGACTCGTCAGGCACGTTTCATCAGATTCTGTTTCGTTGACCAATCAAAAGATATCTTTGTAACTTATCAAACATTCACAATAACTTTTTCCTTTCGTGCAAATTTCATCAAAGCAGAATGTACCCGTCGTTGATGAATCGATTGTTTATAACATGACAAGCGTTACCTCTCAGACTTTACTATGCTTCATTTAGATGCAAAAATCGGCATCGTTCTTTTATACTTTTATCTTGGTGTGTTAGATATGCGTCAGCTGGATCAATGGCGACCATGTCAATGTAATATGCCGTATTCTATGCGTGTGCTCTAGAAATATATACCAGCTGATTGTTGCGTAGTAACTATGTGGCTGGTGTTTTGCAAGAACGCCAAAAGGAAACACACTCATTGTTACATAGACGGGCAAACGCAAAGGAGCTGTCACGATATAAGTTTCATGCCATGATTTTTTTCATGGTTTCAAAAAGATGCTAACGGCAGAGCAGGGGAGCTAATCTTTCGTGGAAGTTTTTCAGTAGTCTGCACCATTGGAAACTAGTTTGGGAAACCCTGGAAAACAAGCTTCGGTTGGTCGTCCTCACACATCAGTAACATCAGAAGCAATTTCAACTGGGCGTAAGTTATGCTGACATTAAGAGTACCCTTAACATTGGATCAACTGCAGTGATTGCAATCTTACGTTTATATCTTCAAGTCACCAAGCGTTGTCTCGTTGTGTACCGCATTCGTAACAGAGGATCGGAAAGGAGCTCGCGTGAAATGGTGCCGTTCCATGCTGAAAAACTCAGCAATGGGTGAAACAACATTGTCACAGAGAGTGAATCATGCATATGCCACTACGATTCTAAAACAGAGTGGCAATCATCAGGATGGTGCTTTCCAGAGCGAAGGTGCAGAACTGTTGGAAAGAAGATGGTGGCTTCCTTCTTCTCAAAAACTGGTCGTTTAGCATCGGTCAACCTCGATAACCCCCCCCCCCCCATAAAAAACGGATACTGCTGAGTGGTTTGTAAAGTATGTTTAATATCCGGCATTATAGCATGGAAGACCGCTCACCTGCTGCTTCACCAGGAGAATGCTGTTGCACACACAGCTGCCAGAAGATTGCATTTTTTTAGAGGATCAAAACACTGGAATATTTCGTAACCTGCCTTATTATGATTTTTTTTCTTTTTCCCAAAGCAAAATAAAAGCTTCACGTTTATCATTTCTCATCAAATGAAGAGACCATTGGGCTTACACGGAGGCTGTAAGCAACCTGCTAAAAGAAGTTTGATCAGATGGATTTTCAAAGTGGCTTGAATGAATGTAGAAATTTGTCTGTCATAATGGAGAATACATTGAAAGCTGTAAAAATTGTAAAAATAAATTTTTTTAAATGAATTTAAATTTTAAAAATACCAAATTAATAATTATTTTAAGTTCATCGTGTTATTATATAGATTTGTTAAAAAAACAAATTTTAATTTTAATATTTTAACTTATATCAAAAATGTATATTTTCATTAGTTTGTTTTAAGTGTTTTTCGGAGTTTTTATTTAACTTGAGTAAATTATTTTTCATAGTTTTGGTAGGAGGCATAAAAGAATAAATCAGATTGATACTTTACTACAGCGCAGCCTAACCTATTGTCCTTCGAGTTCATATTGTCACACCACACCATTTCTTTCGTTGATTCCCCTTCACGCCCTCGGTGAGGTAAATATATATATATTAGAGGGGTTTGTTTGTTACTGTCATGAGTAAGTGGTATCAATGGGGTACCATTACTGCAGGGTATATATTCTGGAATAATATCCGCATTTGGAGGTGTGGAGTATTCCCGAATAGCTTCAGTTAAGATATGAAGTTGATTTCTTCTCACATGAAACCAAGTGTCACCCCCTCTCTGGTCTTATTAATATGTAAATAACTCGCGTGGTAATAGTACTCGCGTCATAAAATTTTCTATAAGCAGTTGCTTTGACAGTACAAACAAGTTTGCAAAAAAAAAAAAAAAATCACATTTTTATCTGCCCCATGAGAATGTTTGCTTGTGATACAGCTCACAGCTGATTAACGTATTCTTGACACGTTCTGTGTCACTTCTGTGCAAAAATGTAAATGCCGTGTTATTTATGGACGCTCTTTAACTGCTGTGTTCTCAGCGTCCCATTCTAAGTTGGGCGTGAAAGACCACTTAATTTTGCTCAGAGGCCTCTCTATCAGGCTTGAGGTTCTTTTATGTGCCGTAAATCTACGACACGGGACCAACGGCTTTACTTCCTTTATGAAGGAAGCCATGCTAAGAATTTTAACACCCGAAAAAGATCCATCGTTCTCCGCCGGGTTTGAACCTGCGACCTTGGGTATATGAAGTCAGCATGGTAAGCATTACACCACGGAGGGCGACACTTCTGTACCGAGGCTACTGCCGTTTCGGCCGATTTGCATTAAGGTGGTTGTGGCCTTGGTACAAAACGAAGGCACGGTAAATAAATTATCCATCATACGGAAACACATCCCTGGTTCCCCTAAGCTGTTGGGGAAGAGAGATTAGAAACCTGGAAGTTATAAGAATGAGCTCGGCGAGCATCGCGTTCAGGTGGCACCGCACTGGGACACCTATCCCAGCTCATCCGTAAAGAAGTGTCAAGGTGACAGGGATATGTTTTACTGTTGCCGCAGTCGTTATTAAGGGCCTGCCCTACTCTTATGTGATTTCCCCTGCGGTCGCCGGTGCCGCCCTCCTTGTCAATATCTCCTTCTCTATGGGGACAGGAGTGCCATCTTCGTTCCCATTGTTGGTTCACCGCTCTAGATATTAAATGTGCTACGTTTATCGCAGCTACACACAAGCTTTGGGGAAAGATCTCGCGGCAAGGTCTTTCCCAAGGGGCAGAGGCATTGGAGATTGTTTGTAAAGTGCCTAAGTGATGAACAGATTTCTAGTACTCACGTGCTGCCTTTGTGTTCTTTAATTTAGTCACCGTAGTATCCAGTCTTCCTTTAATCTAAGGTCCGTTAGAGGTTTGGTTAGGATGTAAAGGTGTACGCGTTCTATTTCCGACCACGACGTACATTTTTTCATTGGTGGAAAACTTCAGTTCTTAGAACAGGCTTGAAATGAGGAAAACATCTGTATCTCTCCGCGATAGCCTAGTGTTATTATCAGGAGTAAACAAAAACAAGTGCAGCGTCCATCTCCGGCGTTTACAATGCAACAGAACGGTGCAGTATCATGATATAAATAGTACAACCCTCGCTTTGGTAGTGTGGGGTAGCCGGTGTGCCTCACATTCAAGAGTTCGCGAGTTCAAATCTCGCTAAGAATTTTCCCTTTTCCTGAAAAGGCGAATGTCTTAACTTAACCTCCATGACCCTCAAGATCATTTGAGCATCATTTCACCGATTTCGTTCAACGTACAATATGACCACCTAGATTAAAGGAAGTTAAGCTAAAACAAAGTAAATAAATAATCATAATAAAAATAATAGTAAATTATTTCCGATTTCACTTTTACGACACCCAAGTCCGCAGTGTTTAACATCTTATCGCTTTTCTCCATTCTTGCCTATTAGACCACAAATGTTCCCCGATCCATTATTACACCTTTAATTCCTTACATCCACGTGCTATTCGCTCTTCCTTTTCTCATCCTCCTGACGGCATCAACTCCAGTATTCTTCTGGGTAATAATTCATATTCCACTCTTTTAGCATGACCATACGATTCTAATTGTTAGTGTTGAATAAAGTCTAAAGTTGAGTTTTGAACATTCTTATATAATCTCATTTCTAACTTTGTCTCTTCTGGATATCCTGGCAGCTCTTCCAATAATTCATCTCTGTCAATAAGATAGCTCAAATACCACTGTTGGAAACATAGATGATAATACTTCCAACTATCAGAAAGGTAGTCAGATTAAAAATTCAATGCCATAGCCGGGATTTGAACCACGTATCTCCTGGTCTCCGTCGAGTTGTCCTAACACTGAGCTAATATGGCAACATGCCGACAGGGCACTAAATTCCCCAGATGACTCGCGATTTTCCCAATAAACCACAAGGAGATCTCAATTTGAGATGACATACCCCAATGACAACTTACAATGGCGTAAGTAGTTTAAGTTCTGAGCTTCATAATTTAATTTACTATAAGGTCAATCATTGGGAATTATTTAATCACATTAGCCGTGTGTAGGTCAGGCGTTGGAAAGTAATACCCTAGCCGGAATTTTAATAACAGCTCCTAATTTCCAGGGGGTGCCATAGAAACATGCGGACATAATCCTAAATTCCCCAACTGTCTCGCATGTTTTCTTGTAAGTACAAAGAGATCTTAAGTTATTGGAGACTACATGCAATGTCTTAGGTCCTGGGCTTCTTAATTTAACCAATTCTTAGGTCAATCATTATAAAGTAATTGTTTTTTCACCTCTCTTTCCGGCATTTGTTCTACACACATTTAGAGGAAACAATAAACTAACTTCTAACTGTTGTATTAAAAACTGTAGTTTTATTATTTTGGAGATTTCTTTATCGCATTATATGTCATTAAAAGTAGATACAACATATATTCCTGAGTTTATCTTTGATCTTATTTCCTTCTCTTATTTCCCTTCTTGTGTAATCTTTATTCCTCTGAATATTTAACTATCGCCATTTCGTCGCCAGTACCAAATCTTGGTTATCATTCCCAATGGCGTTATATTAAGATTTATCTTTATTTACTTTTAGGATCCATTGGCTGTATTTGTGAATCAATTTCCTTGTACGATATTCTAAGATATTTGCCGGAATTAACTGGTCATCAGCAAATTGTGGGCAGTATATTATTCATCCATCATTAATTGCATTTCCCATATTTTACAGTTACTGTTCCAAACTTCTGTAACGTTCCGTGTAAATTTTACAGTATGTAGGAAATAATAAAAATAACAATAATAATAACAACATAAATGTATGAAACAGAAAGTTAACGCTTTGGCCAGTCTAATGCGACTGTGAAAGAGCGAGATTAGGGAGTCATGTGACTGGACAGTTACAATGTGACGACTCATGTAATCGGCCTGGACACGAGCAACCGGTTTCCCATCTATGCCCCTTCCACTGTCTCAAAGGATTCTGATCTTGTGCCACTATCCGTAAGAGATGCAAAAGCTGGATAACCTCTCCATCAGTGCTCATTTCTCTTGTCAAACCTATATGTTATCTAACACAATCTATAAAAACAACACAATTTTGAGAAAATTTAAACCTCTAACGTTGACGGTTCGTTATCTAATTTTAAGAAACACGCCTTTTTCTAACACTACCACAATTGGTTGTCTCAGCTTTTTGTAATTCTTGCTTACTTTTGTTTATTTTCTTCTCTCGTGTTTGTAATTCTCCCATGCAACGTTCCACTCGGAAACAGTGCTGTTTGTTTTCGGCTGTTTTAACGCTTACCTCTGGAATGTTTTACTAAATTCAGCTTTATTATCACTCACCTTGAAGAAACAGACATTTTTATTGACTTGTCTCACCGAATGAATGCAACAGATTGAGAACGACACCACACTCACTTAAATATTAGCTTCAACCATATTTAACATTACTATTCATAATATTTACTATTTCATTAATAAAGCTTTGAACTGTGATTAAGACAGCTCCTAAAAACTGAAAGATAATATTAAGTAATGGAACTAAACCTTATGTTTTGGTTTCCCGCGTATTGTGGGATGGTTACTGATGTCATATGTTTACACCAAATTGGATGATTATTATGATGGCAGTTTATTCCGTACTTAGGGATCCAATGACAAATCGCAGTAGATGCTTGCTAAGTGCACCAATGTGCAGATAATTTGGCACATACCCCAGATTGCAAATAAATTATTCTGTTCGTAAGCTCAACAATATCTAAGAATAACAAACATAATTATGTATAGTGAATGAGAAACGAAGAGGATGTCAAAATATTCTCCCCTAACAAATGCTACGACGATTGGTGCGATTAGATGCTCAAAATTGAAGGAGTAGGCATAAGAAGCAACTTAACCTGTATCGCCAAAATCTATTAAAGCTGAAATATTCATGTTAAATATTGATATAGAGTTGAAGGCAAACTTTTAAGATACTGGACGTAGCGTATCAAAAGCTGCTGAACTGTGAATCTCGTTGATGGATAATGATTATGAAAATGGTTACCATATCTAGTGTTTTTAAATTTAAGCTAATATTTCACTGGCCATATATTTTGATAGTTTAATAATTATTCCCTATAAATTTTAATATACATAAAAGTTATGGTGTTACAAACTGTATGCCCATTATTGTTTTAGAAGCTTATGTGGCAGATATGACCCACGTAATTAAAAATCATCCTTAAATTAATTGACTAGTTTCACTATACTGCTTAAATTATATGATTATTACCTTAAGTTTACTTAACCAGCAATAGAATAAACGACTCATTGGAAATGTCACATTTTAGAATGGAAGTACTTAGTTAATTACATTGCTAGAGTTTTGCAAAAAAGGAAATAAGAAACGAGAGTGAGAAACTACACATTTAACTAACCACCACCTTTTTACACGCTGATTTCATCTCCATTTACATATCGGGGGACGGGAATGGAAGCTATCGTTTGCGCATAGTCAAAAAAAATAATTAATCATTCAAGTCCAGAACACCTGCTTTCACAAGCTTTCGTTATAACTCAGATACATGCTGGGTAAGAAAACAAAACGTCTCATATTGGAAGAAGTCATACATGTTCCATTGTTAGAAGTCTAGAAACATCAACGTGAAAATTTGGTAGCTAAAAGATTAACACAATAAAAGAAGCTAATATTATAAAACAAAGCAGTAGTGTAATAATTTCCACATGCAATATTATTTATATCCTTATATACACGTTTTGTACTTACTGATTGTCATACATTTCGTAGCTTAACTATGTGTTGCCACTTACCTGTAAACAAAAAAATAAAAAAGTATTTGTTAGATATAATATATTTAAAGTATTTCAAGATTTTCATATCATTTGTAAATCACTGAAGTATTCAAAGTATGTAAATAGTCCCAGAGCCTCAAAGTTATCATAAAGAAAGCTGCAAAAGTTCCTAATTGAAAATAGTCAATGATAGTTACAGAAGTGTATTAACATATTACAATCCCCTCCAAATACATAAAAGTGATGCATTGCACAGAGAGGAATACAAGTTTTATTGAGATTAAATCGCTATTCTTTTCAAAATGAAATATTCATGTGATGATGTGCCCCAATGGTGACTTATAATTTCGTATGGATTTTAAGATTTGAGCTTGATGGTTTTATTGTAAAAGTCATACTATGTCATCGCAAAAGAAATTTGGGATTTTCTTGAGGTTTACGCGAGTCAGTTAAGGATTATAACGGCGTGTAGCCATGTTGCCATGGTAGCTCAGTGGTTAGAGACACTGGATAAGGCCAAGAAGATCCAGGGTTCAAATCCCTGCTATGGCATTGAGTATTTTACTATGACTCTCCCTTTACAAACAAAGACTTGTCGAGTAATTAAAAAAAAAAATGATTCAAAATGTTGAATTGTTTTGATTTTAAGTTTTTTTTCATAATAAAATTATATGAATTCCAAACTTCAAGAAAAAAGATCGCTTTGCCCACTTGGCGCACTTTAACTACTAATTAACTGAAATTATAAATGGGCAGGCGCAGCTTATTAATAGACACTCCAAAATTTAAACCTTGTTTTCTCGCAAACTTTTTCGATTCTCAAAATGTTCCACATAATGCAAATTTTCAATAATTTGTTTCAAAAAAAGTGTACCGCGTCTTAAAGTCACGTCAAAGAAAATTGCCATACTGGCATTTTTTAATACGAGGCTCCAATTTTGAGAAATAGTTTATTTGAGAAAAAATCAAGAGTTTTGGAGAGTGCGCAAAAAATAATTTTTCTACTCTGATATAATGTGACTGATCTATTCTTAAATTCATTAAAACAATGAATTAATAGTTAGATAACCACGCAAGCTATAATTTTGATACATAGTAAAATATTACTGCTATTGTGTATAATAACTAGTATACATTTCAGTATATGTGGATTATCCGAATCTCAAAGGTGCATCACCTTAAACAAAAGACTAGAAATGTGCCTAAAATCTGCTCTTTAGTCATAAAATAACAAATTTAACAATGCTAAGATGTGGCTTCTTATCTCCTCTTGGACAGGTAAAGTTATAAGCCTGAGAAATACGACTATGAAGAATCTGAAACGCTCAAGCGGTTGAAAATATGAACACATGTGCATGTCCCCTTTAGGTTTTAACGAAAGCGAAACTTAATATATATTTATAGCGGAGGAAGATAAAGGTCAGTGAAACATTATTTTGTTTGAAAACTGTTGCTGTTCACATGTTTCGTTTTGCACACAAAGGTTGTGCATGGCAACACACCGCAGCAGCAAAGTAGAGTTCTAGCTCATCCTTCTCTATCTAGCAGGCCTCGCAAAGTTCGATATCCTACTCTCGTTCCTCTACCTCATTATTTTCCATGTGAACGCACTCTCTCTCTTGACGCCGCCCGTTTAGTTGTTTCCCAATTTTCAGCTGCTCCATCCCTTCTCAATCAGCTTCTGGATGTTGAAGTCTTGTGGTTTTGTTGGCATTTCCCCACAGAGGGCTCTCTTGTGCTTTCAGTTTCTAGACCATCTCTCCCAGTGGCGTATCAAAGTCTACTCCGATAATTTTCAAGTTTACTTACCTTTGAAACATTATTTCTGTAACAAACATATTCTGAATTCGTTTCCTATCTTAGTGTTACTAATTATTTGACTATACCTGTTCCTTCACTTACATAAGTGAAAACTGGATGATAAAATCATAGGAGAGAAGCAGAAAACAAGCAGCGGAAGTGTTAGTTTTTGGAGTGTGAAAATATGCGCAAGAGCAATAGAATACGAAATGAGAAAATAAGAGAAGCATCATTTATTATATACATATACCTATATTTATATATGTGTGTGTATACACGGGGGCAATCCATAAATTCACAGACGATTAGGTATAACTAAATAATATTGAAGGATATCAACAGAACTTTATTTACAAAGTTACAGTACCTTATTCTATTTCTCAACCTTCTCTCAAGACTTTATTATCACGTGGTACCAGTTTTTTAATGCCAATTTTATACTTTTCTACCACCAAAGGACTTATTATTTTTTTTTAATGCACAAAATGTTCAGTCAATCGAATGTTATAAGCCGATAGTGCACGTGTATGAATGAGTGAGTCGTCAGTTAGGACATGGCGCATAATTTAAAGCAATCAAGGAGGAATCAGTATGGAGGAATTGAAAGGAAAAGTCATAAAAGAATTCAGAAAAACCGGTGTTTCACTTTGGACACCATACATGACTTTTTGGGTCAAAAAATTCTCAACCTCAAAGTGGCAATATATCTTGGCTCAGATCTTTGACAGTAGAGAAGTATAACATCTACTTTGAAAAACCTTTACCGCGTGACATTAGCACCTTGATACCAATGGATATTACGTTAAGAAATACAGTAAGTTACTGTAACTTTATAAATAAAGCTTTGTGTTGATAGTTTTCGTTATTATTTAGTTATGCCAAATCGTCTGTTACTTTCCTGGTTACTCTCGTACATTAAACAAAATTAAAATAAACACCCAGAAATGCACTGAATACTTAATGAGGATAAGTGATGAAAGGACACCAAGAAACCAAAGACGAATAAGAGACACTGGACACCAGATTTCTTCGCTGATGCTATTTAGCCTAATCCATGTATAATAATAATAATAATAATAATAATAATAATAATAATTATTATTATTATTATTATTATTATTATTATAATATGAATTGATATAACACTTATTAATTTTTCTACCACGTATAGAAGGTGTTAGGTCTATAGGTGAATACATTCCGATAAATGGTAAGTTAATATCCTTCCGCTTCAATGTGTTAAGTTTTTTTTTCTACCTGATGTACAGCACGGTCGTAACTGCGCCGCGAAATAAATCATTGAAGTCGAAGCACTAATGCAACACAGCACAAACACGGCGTGAGGGAATACCATTTGGGCAAGGCAAGAAGCTGTCACCGGTGTTAATGCAACTGCTTTCTAATGCCAATTATACTTTAAAAATGAGTAATATATTTAAATTGTATAATTCTCAAAATATTCTCTTACTTATTTGTGCGCGAAAAAGACTTAATATTTGCTATTAAAATGTATCTATATACAACTTTCACTAAACATAAAAAATTAATAAATGACTATAGGCAAACCATACGCAGCATATATTCACAAAATGTCTCATGTATTTATGTACACAATATTAGCATATAATAAGATATCATCATTTAAAAAAAAACAAAACAGAAAGAATAACAGAAATCATGTTTCACAATGTCTTAGACATGAAATATATCAATGAACGAACAGTTTCAAATAAACAATGTGTGTTTTATTAACTCTAAATGCTTCATCATTGGATTTAAAAATGTTACGTTGTCTAATGTTGAATGTCTGATGCTGGTATCATAATCTTTTCTTCAGACGACATAACAACGGTCATAGATCCATAAACTACATACGGAAATCTTCTAAGAGCACTAAAAGTTTCAAATTGAATAACATAACCAGCAATATTATACATATAATCAAATATGTTATACAATTATAAATAAATATATTTATAAAACTAAATACGTAGAACTATCGCTACATTTCGATGACAACAATAATGCATTTAAAATCCTCTAACGTTAGTGATTTGAAAGTAGTGCAACGCGGCCAAATTGAAGACCAGTTATGCATGTAAAATAGAAGGTGTAAAGTCTCGCTGTTGAACAGCAGGCAATGCATAGAGGAAAACTGCAGAGTACTTCCTTTGTATACGCAACACAAGCATAAAATTTGGAGTTTCATATGGAGGAATGTATTGCGCCAAGTTCTCCATGTCCGAATCCAAATTTCGAGCCCCTGCAGGTCATCTTCAATATCTCCAAAATTAGACAATATCACTAAAATGAGTAAGTAATCTTAAACGTGGCACAATACATTCCTCCACATAAATATTATACTCACTTTTAAAATGTTTTATATTTTAACAAATAAATAGCTTGCAAAAAACTCTTGCAATGGGTAATCAGGTTGAATGCTTCCTTTCAATAGCACTTGGCTCTTGCATTCCATTGTGAATGTGGCTTAACCCTGTCAGTATAGACTATCCGTTTTGCTTCCACATGTTCGCAATGTAATATTCGCATTCGTATGTTGGGCCAGACAAGGGTCGCACAGAGCATTCCAACTCATTTATACATTAAAATAACAAATAAATATTTTTTACAGTGTTTAACGCCCGCTTTTACAACTTGGCACCACAGGCAAAGACGCTGATTATACATGAAATGAAGATGTAGCACTGAGAAAACCGGAGAACCCGGAGATAATCCGCCCATGCGCCGCTTTGTCCATCACAAATCCCACGTGCGGCCGCTTGAGATCGAAGCCTTGGTGAGTTGGAAATGGTCTAACTACTGAGCCATGATGCGGCCCAATAAATATATTGAAATACAAGATTAAGCAGTAATTCTTCACTAAACGCATTCAAACTGATATTCTTATTTCTTTCTCTGTATGTTTAGATAACACAAATAATGAATTCTGAGCACTAAGAACCATGACTGACTCTTCTTTGTTATTCGTTTCGTGCAAGTTACTTAGACATTTATTATCACGGCGCCTGACCACTCTGTTTTACGGCACCCAACATACCGCCCTTCATTCTCAGGAAAAAAAAAAATCTCATATGTTCCATTCACATGATTTTCTCTACTTCCGTGTAACAAATAATTCTTACTAAGCACATTCTTCTATTTACTTCATGCTAATCGAGAAAAAATTAGCAGAAATGGTCTTATTACTTGCTTCATTGTAAGTAGAAGCGAAATAAGGGAGTACCATTGGTTAAAGTATCAAAAGCTGTTGCTATGTGACTGAAGTTTCTTTGTTTTTATGGGCACGTGTTGACAAATTTCTGTATGAGAAAAGTACAAGTTTTTCAAAGAGCCAGGAATATCTCAAAAACGATCAACTCCTCGAAAAAAAGTTATATAACACAACTTGTGTGTATTAATGTGCTCTACAGTTTTTGTGCGGTAAGTTTTTGTGCATTTCTTAAGGTTTAGCAGTTATGCAAAATTCTGTAAAATTCATCCAGAATAAAGTAGTCTTCAGAGGCTATTCCCGGAAAATTTAAGATGTATATATTATTTGCCAGGTAAATATCTTTAATACACGATATTTTAATTAAAATAATTAGAGCCATTTTTGAGAAAATAAAATTTTCGAAAAAAAGTTCCATGTAAAGGGTAGTTGGGGTGGGGGGATTTTCTTGAAAATCTTCGTGTCGCATCCTTGGAAGATACCAAACTAAAATACCAACTTTGGTGTTTAACGGTCTTTTCGTTTTTGAGCTATGCTGTCCACAGACACAGACCAAAACACGCGCACACACACGGTCCTTTTTCCAAAAATGTTTTTTTTTGGATTCAGGGGGACCCAAAACATGTATTTCCGGTGAAATCTCGGTATCGTATTTTTGGGCGCAATACAATACCTTCTCTATATATTATGCACATAATACATGTAGAGAAAGTAATAAACACGTATGTGCCACTTCCAATAATATTTACTAACCAGCCTGAGAAGATAGCTATAGTACTAGATATAGGTCCAATGTAAACATTCCATATTATCGACTAACAAAATCTCAGAATAGTTATCAGTACTTAGGTATTAAGCTGTATAATAACTTGCCTGATAGTGTTAAATGTTTAAACATGCAGAATTTTAAGTCCAGAATATATACATGGTTAGTCAAACATCCTTTTTATTCTATACATGAATATTTTAATGATAAATTTTGTGATCTTGTTTTGTAATTTATTATGACAAGGTTATTGTACTGCTTTTAACAGACTATGTCAATGCCTGTATAGTGCTTTTAGACAAATAAAAATGAAATGAAAATGCTCTTGCCTTGACTTGAGCTTTTAATACAGAGTCAGGTTACATTGAACAACCTACTTACTGGTTCCTCTTTGAAGATTTCCATTGCATATAGATGTTTTCTTAATGTATGATTTCCCATCAATATCCATGTTAAAGTTTTTGTTTTGGATCCGTTTAAGTACGTGATCATTTAATAAGGAATGTGTTCTACTCATCATTCTCTTGCTGTGCTTGTATCCTTCTGTTTGCACCTATTTTTTGGTATTAATATTTAATCCACTCATCAATGGTTTTTTGAATAAAATTTACAGGGATAGGAACCAAATTCTGGTTCAGGACCAGTGACATACTAATATTAATAATTAAAATTATTAGTCTGCAAATGAAACTAATATCGATGTAATGTTCATTACACTGCCCTCATTTACCAATAATAATATTAATATTTCATCGGTAATACATATTTTGAATATTCTTGAATTAAAAAAGCAATTTTAAAAGGTGTGCGTTTGTGTGTATCTGTGGGTCTATGAACTGCACAATTCAAAAACGAAGGATACTGCTATTGTAAATTAGGGCTAAAGCTTTTGTAGAATAAACAAACAAATAAGTATATATTCCTATTATTAGGTATCTCTAGACACACGATGGCCAACATCGGTTCTGGCCCACCTTTGCGTTCTCTAGCTTCTTTGTTTACTCCCGGAAGTATGGTAAGAAAATAGACTTGGCCTATGTCACAGTGCTGAAATCATCGTGTTTTTAATCCTATTTCAAATGCAAGAATCCGAAAAGGAAAAGAAAAACCTGAAGGGTTCGATTCACACAGCTTTCTTTACTTGTTCCACAAACTTCTTACAAAAGATTCTTCTTCTTTCTACTCCATGCTAATCGAGATAAGCTTTAGCAGAATGTTCTTGTCACTTAGTTCTTTATAGGTAGAAGGGAACTAAGGTAATGCACATGCTAAAGCGATAGTAAAATATTTTGAAAACAGCCGCCAGGATTTTCATTGAAATTCTATTCTTTGCAGAGTCAGGAGTAAAATAAAAGATTCATCTACAACTTATTGATTGAGAAAAGTATAAATATTTTAAAATTGAAAGCAATAACAAGGAATATCTTGTAAATAGTTAATTACACTTTTAAATACTTATAGGACATAAATTGTGTGTTTTGAAGGGACCCTTCAAAGTAAGTTTTTGTCTATTTCTTCCAGTTTACCTGTTATGCAAAAATCAATCAGAATGAGCAGGACACAGAAGCTAGTTGCAGGAAATTCAAGCTTATATATTTTATTTGCCATATAAATATCTCTAATATATGATAATTTATTCAAAATTGTTGGAGCCATTTTCGAGAAAATAAAATTTATTGAAAATGTTTCCATGGAAAAGATAATTTGAGATTTAAAAAAAAAAAACATTGGTTCTATAAAAATATTTATAGTATATTTTTATACACGCAGATTCCATTTTATTCTTTTGTGAAGACGGCCTTTGCTTTTCCCTCACCAACCAAACCAATTCACCACTCACCAAACAAAGCAATTCTTGAAGTCTTTCATATCCTGGGAGGTACTTAAACTGAAACACCAGACTATATTTAAAAAAACTCTTCATAATTTTTTGAGATACTGTCCACACACACAGGATCATTTTCTAAAACAGATTTTTTTTTTTGGATTTAGTGGACCACAAAATATTTATTTTCAGTGAAATCTTAGTATCGAATTTTTGAGTGGGGTTCAATACCATCTCTACCTAATACGCAAATTGTATATACGTGATATAGAAAATAAAACATGCTTAGCAAACTAAATCTTGTATTCTAACGGGATCGATCTCTGATTTAATTATAACGATGTAAAACGCTGTTACGCAGAGTATAATTTCAACATTATTCCCGCAAAGTTAAACGGTAGAAAGCCAATGAACAGAACCAACAATCCAATTGTGTACATGGGATTTCAGATGAGCAGATTAAGAGATATTTGCGGACATATGATAACAGTTACTGACTAAACAGGAAAGTTTAACTAACCTAACGACCGCTAAGGGTCTTCCGTGGTACCGGAATTCTGTGTCATAGGAGATGTTTTGCATGCCAACAAATGTATTAAACAGGTCCCTCCCTTTTAAGGCGATTATATGCAATTTCGTGGCTGGGATTTGCTCAAACTCCAAACCCTAGCTGATATGGCTCAAATTATACCAATGCTTCTTTTTTCTTTCTCTCTACATTTACTATGTACATAGTGTACAGAGAAGCTATTGCATTCCATCAAAAAATTCGATACCGAGAGTTCGCTGGAAATTCACGTTTTAGGGTTCCACTGTATCAAAAAAAAAGAAATATTTTCAGAAAAAAGGTCCATAAGTGTGCCATGTGTCTTTGAACACGATAACTGAAAAACGAAAAGTCGGTAAAATATCAAACTTGATATTTAAATTTAGTATCTTCCAGGGATGCGACACGAAGATTTTGAAAAAGATTTTTATATCTGCGCACGGGAAATGCGGCTCTGTTGGTCCACCTGGTATTGTCACCAAGAAAATGCAAATGTACTAATATGTCTGAAGTCCTGTAGCAAAGAAGGACGCGTGAGTGTAAATATCTTAATTTCATATATGCATGTCACTAAATTGTTAGTATTCAAGAAAATTACAATTTTTCACTTAAATTTTACCAAAAAAATATGAAAAATTAAAGGAAAGTATTTCATAATGAAACAATATAATTTCCAAACGTTAAAAATTTGTTTGTTTTTCCACTTGGCGAAGTTTAACCACAATTAACTGAAGGTATAGATAAATAGGTGCAGGCTTATTAATAGGCACTTCCAAATTTAAACCTTATTTTCTCGCAAACATTTTTAAACACCTTTCCATACGATGCAATTTTAGACAAATTTGTTTCAAACTTTGTATGCTGTCTCTCAAAACACATTAAAGAAAATTATTATATTACTTTTTTAAATAATGCCCCGATTGTGATAAATGAATACATTTTAAACAATCAATAATTTTGAACTGTACAAAAAATATTAATTTTTCTATACTAATTAGGACTAATATAAAGAAATATAATACTATAGACTTATTTGTTAACTGTTTTACTGTAAAACGGGACGTTATATATGCATAGCTTTAAAAAGCATCAATAGAAAAATGAATTTAGAAAACAAAAATAACTTTTTAAATAACCATGCAAACTAGATCTTTGCGCATAATAACTGATATAAATTCCAATAAGATGACTTGCATACTGTGGATTTTTTAAATTGTCCTTAAATATCATAGAAAATATTACCCAATGTACAGAAATAAAATTCTAGTATTGACTAATCGGTTAAAGACATAGATAGCTCTAATTACAGTGTCATCATGCAATTTAGTGTTGTCATGCTAAGAAACAGTGTGTTAATTATATTTGGATAGGTAGAATCAAACTGAAAAATTCAATGCCATAATCGGAATTAGAACAACAGATCTTCCCTTTGCTTTAACCACTGAGCTAGCATGACACTTACCACCACGGCATTAAATTCTTCAACTGACTCACATGTTTCCCGGTAAAACAGAAGCTGATTTAAAATTATTTTGAGATGATATACGACATTTACAATGTCGTAGGTACTTTAAGTCCCTAGCTTCATAATTTAGAAAACTATGAAGTCAATTAGAGTTAATTTAATTATTTTTTCACACAAGCTATGCCGGCATATTGCCATGGTAGTTCAATGGTTAGAGCAACCGGAAGATCTCTTGTTCAAATCCCGGCTATGTCTGAGTCTACCTATGCAGCTCCTATCCCACACACGGTTTGTTTCAACAAAATTAAATTAACCTAATTGAACTAATAGATGGCTAAACTATGAAGCCCAAAACAAAGTACTTACGGCATTGTAAATCACCATTGGGTATGTTACTCCAAAATAACTTGAGATCACCTTGTAGCTTACCGGGAAATACAAGAGACAGTTGAGGAATTTAATGCCGTGCCGGCATATTGCTATGGAGCTCAGGGGTAAGCGCAACCGGCTGGAGACCGGGAGATCCGTGGTTTGAATCCAGATATCAGACAAGTACTAAATTCTTAGGTGTATATATTGATAATCAATTATGGTGGGCCACCCATATTGAATATTTAAAAAAGAGACTGTCTAGCATTATATTTTTAATTCGTAATTTGAGAAATTCTATCCCAATTGAATAAGTGAGAAGTATATATTTTGCTTTATTTGAATCTGTAATCAGATATGTCCTAATTCTTTGGGGTGGTGAACAAAGTAAATGAAGATTTTTGTCTTCAAAAGAAAATTAAACACAGTTCCTATATATGGGGATGTAGACCGCTATTTATTGAGTTAGGAATTTTAGCTATTTATAATCTTTATACTTTAGATAATTTAGTACATATCTACTCGTATATACATGCCTCTCGTTATAGACATATTTTGAGGATGGATATTCATAGTTATAGTACTAGATACAGGTCCAATGTAAACCTTCCATATTATCGACTAACAAAATCTCAGAATATTTGTAAGTACTTAGGTACTAAGTTGTATAATAACTTGCCTGATAGTGTTAAATGCTTAAATATACAGAATTTTAAGTCCAGGATATATACTTGAATATTTTAATGATACATTTTGTGATCTTGTTTTGTAATTTATTATGACAAGCTTATTTTATTGCTTTCAACAGACGTTGTCAATGCCTGTATAGTGCTTTTAGACAAAATAAAAATGAAATGAAATATAGCATTGAATTTGTCAGTCTGACTCTACCTACTCCTGTCCTACACATGCCTTGTGTGTAAAATCAACCAAACTAAATATATTAATTGTTAATAAAATATCTCCTTGTTCTTAAAGCGATTTTTTCTTGTTCAGAAATACAAGCAATGTACAGAGCAAGTTGGTAACGGTGATAAAATGGGAAAAGTTGCAGTGCTTTAAAATGGAACAGCCTGTCATAAAAAAAAAACAGAGCATTAAGAAAAATTGGAGATATTTTTAGAACGTTAATCGCGTCAGGACTGTACTTGGTAGTGATCAATGCACGCTACTGATTTCTGTTCTTTTTTTATCTCCCCCTCCTTTTGTCTCCGTTGTTTGTCTCTCTTTGAATATCCCATTTGGATGTTATTGCTCGCCTCGCTCTGGTTCTCTAATTAAAACTTAGGCGTAACACGTTTCTGTCTTTGTATTCAGTCCTTGGCACCTTCTCTAATTTCAAATATTCTCGCTATGTGCTGACATTCATATTAATAAACTCCTCCAACTCCCTGGCCACTTTTATTAGCAGCCAGAAGGATCCTATTGTTTTCTTTTCCTACTATTATGGAACTGTGACAGATATTCAGGAGGTGATGAAAAACGCCACATAATGACACCACAAGAAATATATTCGCAGTGAATGCCTATATTCACCAGCTTACAGGCTCTTTATCTATATTGCTGTACACTTCCGTGCATTCATAATTGTCCTATTCCCTTGGATTGCAATAGTGTTTTTCTCTCCGAAGGGTTTCCACCCTCAGGTAACCAAACCTCGGCTCCTCCCAGTTTTCTACATATGTATCTGACATGAAAAGAAACGGACATATTTTATAACCGTTGAGAAATGGAACAGAGAGCTTCGTTACGATTGGTATAAGAAAAGACTAAACATTAATTGTTTTCTCTACACAAGACATGTGTACAATAGGAGTTGGGTAGGTAGAGTCAGAAAAATGCAATGCCATAGCCGGTATTTGAACAACGGTTCTGACCAGTTGCTCTAACCACTGAGCTACTATGGCAATATGCTGATACGATATTAAATTCCTCAACCTATCTAACACTAATTGACCTAATAGTTTGGTTAAACAATGAAGCCGGGACTTAAAAGGTCTTACGACACTGTAAGTCGCCTTTGGGATAAGTCATCATAAAATGTTTGAGAACACCTTTCTTTGACTGTGGTTGATCCAAAACTACGCGAACATATACTCATAAAACATTAGATTAGATTAGAAAGCATTCTGTAGGTTCGTTTAGGCCAGAAAGCCACTGAACATAGAACTTGTCAAGGCATATACATGTATACATATGTTTATATACTATATACTATTTAAAAAAATGTATAAAGCTCTAGTGCTAAAAGCATAGGTTACAAAAGCAACAGAATACTTTTTTTTTAAATAAATAAATATAATTTCACTATATGTAAAACTAATGTTATGTCAAATGATAGTTTTAAAATTATCGATATAATAGTTACTAGTAGCAATCATATAAACTAAAACATGATTATTGTATTATGTACTCTTCATAAATGTCAACAAATTACAATACATATTTACAAATATGTTTTATAGACTTCCCAATGCAAAGATTTACAATTATGTACTAGAGTGTAAAATATCAAAACATCAGGCTTTACAGACCTTGTGTCATTGCTAAATACTAAAAAAAAAAAGAAAAAAAAATCATTTGACACATTCGTGCAAGTCAAAGTATAAATCAGTTTAATTTTAATATAAAACACACACCTAATATACACAAAATGCAATACATTGTAATATTTATAAATACAATGATTATTAACGGTATTGTCAGACAGATTTGTCACTTAAATATTCATCTACAGAGTATAATGATTTATTGCAAAGGTACTCCTTAAGATAGGTCTTAAAAGCCCTGAAATTCCCAACATTTTCTTTGAGATTACTGGGGAGAGCATTAAATATCTTGATTGTTTCATAATATACACCTTTCTGAAAGTAACGAAGATTGGCATTGGGACGATGAATCAATCCCTTTTGTCTAGTATTAATGTTATGAATTTCCATGTTTGTTATAAAACTATGTCGATTAACTGCATAGAATGCCTCCGTGGTCTAGTGGTCAGCGAGATGATTTTTCACCGGAGGTTCTGGATTCGATTTATGGCAGAGGCTGGGAATTTATTTTTAATCAAAATCATTCTCTATCCCACAGAGTCTGAAAGTATGTACGTGAGAGTGAAAGTGTGAAGAAAAGAAAACTCTTTAAAAACTCTTTAGTCAACCAGTTGTTTCAGAAGCAAAGCCCCTGATATAACCATAGAGGTTAAAGGGGCTATAGCTGTTCTTACAAAATATTTTTATTTTCTTTATACGCACTGTGTACATAGTGTATAGAGAAGGTATTGATGCATTGTACCAAAAAATTCGATACCGAGATTTCACCGTAAATATATGTTTTGAGACCCCCTGAATCAAATAAATTTTTTTTTAGAAACATGTCCGTGTGTGTCTGTCTGTGTGTGTGTGTCTGTGTGACTGTGTGACTGTGGTATTTCGGTTTGGTATCTTCCAAGGATGCGACACTAAGATTTTCAAAAAAATTCCCCCACCCCAAACTACCCTTTACATAGGACAGTTTTCGAAAATTTTGATTTTCTAAAAAATGACTGTAACGGTTTTGATTAAAATCCCATATATTACTGACATTTACATCCAAATGAAATGTATATCTTGAATTTTATGGGAATAGCCTCTGAAGACCTTTATTCTGGATGAATTTTGCCGAATTTTGCTTATCTGCTAAACGGTAAGAGATAGACAAAATCTTACTTACAGCAAATGTAGAGCACGTTAAAAAACATAATTTATGTTATACACTGTTTTCGTGGTGTTGATCGTTTTTTAGTTATTCGTTGTTTTTGATTTCACCTTTCAAAAACTTATATTTTCTCATACAGGAATTTGTCAACTCCTGTCCATGCAAACTAAGGAACTTCCGTCACATAGCAACCAGCCCTTGACTATCACTTTAACCTACTCCCTTATTTCGATTCTACCTAAAAGGAAGCAAGGAATAAGACTACTGACATTTTTTTCTCGATTAGCATGAAGTAAATGGAAGCATAATATTTTTAACAATACTTTGTGGCAGAGATATAGAGAAAGTCATGTGAATGGAACACATCAGATTTTTTTTTATTTATATTATGCTAATAAAGACATGCCATTAGTAGAATGAATATTATTGTTTGCTTAATTATAATTATGATAGTCGAAACTTTAAAAACTGTTCGCCATGGTTGAGGACTCGTTCGCTTTGCATGGTCTTGTTTGAACAAAGGTAATTTATAACTGAAAACATCAACAAGGAATATCTCAAAGACGATCAAGTCTACAAGATAGGAGTTCTTCAAAGACTATTCCCGAAAAATTCAAAATATACATTTTATTTGGGATGTAAATATATTTAACATACGATATTTTAATCAAAATCATTACTCATTTTTGTTAAAACAAAAATGTTCGATAGTTTATAGTGGATGATTTTGTTATCTTTGTGTCGTCATTGGAAGATAGTCAGCATAAATACCAAGTTTGGTATATATCGTCTTTTTATTTTTGAGCTATGCTGTTCACAGACACACACGGACTGTTTTCTAAAAGTGCTCTTTTGCTGACTCAGGGGACCCACATCGACTGTTTTGGAGGAATACAATACCTTCTCTAGGAACTATATGCACTATATGTACACACATGCCAGAGAAAGTATAAGCAGAAAGTAACTATCAGTCATAAAACATTGTTTTGAAAAACTTGGCAATCTAAAGACATTCAGTAGCACCCTCCTACACGAACAGCCGAGTTTAAGCATAGTACGTTTAAAATTCGAGTGCACACCATGGAAACGATTTTCTGAAGAGTAAGCAGCACAAGAGACTATTTTCCGGAAGTTTTCGAGCGGTTTTAATCAGGACAGGATTTAATTAATGTGTCCTAAGAAGCGCCTGCATCTTCTGGGAAGACGTAACGAACCAAGGACCTGTTAATGTATCTGGCAACACCGTTTTGTTCAAACACGTATAAAAACCTAGTCTCCTGTCTGGCTTTACTTCATAGAGTTCAAGTGCTTCATGTAGCGTGGTTCAAACTTTCCAATTAAATCCTTATTGGAGTTGGCTGCACTCTGAAGATGGCGGCGTCATCATCCCTGTGCAAGGATGATGTGTAGCAAAGATATAATGCAAGCTAGCATAAAGACGGAATCAGATTCCATCTAGTTCAGAGCTTAGGTAAGTACAACCTAGGCTATATACAAGTCACAAGAGTGACTCAACATAGAGGAGGATCAACCCCAGTGCATTTACTTCTTCTTTGTCTTCTTTGTGATTTCTAGCAGCCGTGTAACGGTTGCAGGATTCCAATGTCAGTTCGCAATGCATCTCTGAAACTTTCCACAAATGATTGCCACTCTTAACTGCATTTCTATCTCGATTATTTGTTGCATTTTAAACTCATAAGCTACGTCACTCAATCTTCATAGTTTGGCCATTTTTTACTTTCTCTACATGCACTATGTACGTTATGTATAGAAAAGATGTTGCACTCCACCCAAAAATGTTATACCGAGATTTCACCGGAAATATATATTTTAGAGTCCCCTGTATCCAAAATTTTTTTTTTTAGAAAAAGGTCCATGTGTGTGTCCGTGTGTCTGTGTGTCGCCCTCCGTGGTGTAATGGTTACCATGCTATCTTCATATACCCAAGGTCGCGGGTTCAAACCCGGCGGAGGACGATGGATTTTTTCGGGCGTAAAAATCCTTAGCATGGCTTCCTTCGGAAGGGAAGTAAAGCTGTGGGTCCCGTGTCGTAGATTTACGGCACGTAAAATAACCTCAAGCCTGATAAGAGAGACCTCTGCGCAAAATTAAGTGATCTTTCACGCCCAGTATAGAATGGGATCAAAAACGAAAAGTCGTTAAAATACCAAACTTAGTATTTAAGGATGCAACACGAAGATTTTGAGAAAAATCCCCCCACCCAAAACTACCCTTTACACGGAAAGTATCGAAAATTGTGATTTTCTCAAAACTGGCTCTAACTAAAGATGTTTATATGGCAAATTTATATTTTGAATTTTCTAGGAATAGCCTCTAAAGACCTCTTTATTCTGAATCAATTTTGCTGAATTTTGCGTAACTGGTAAACCCTAAGAGAGAGACAAAAACTTATTACACAAAAAATGTAGATCACGTTAAAACACACAATTTGTTATATACTTCTTTTTTTTCGTTGAATTTGCCATTTCTGAGATATTCCTTGTCATTTCTTTCAGATTCAAAATACTTCAACTTTTCTTACACGGAAAGTTGTAAACATAAAAACGGTTTTCAACCACATGGCAACCAGCTTTTAAAAGATTTGACTATCGTTTTAGCATATTGTATGCCCTTACTTTCCTTCTACTTACAAGGAAGCAGGTAATTAAAACACTTTCTGCTAATGTTTATCTCAATATTATAACGTAGATAGAAGAGTAAGCGTTTTAACAATAATTTTTACAGCGATGTGGAGAAAGCTATGTGAATGGAACATCATATTTTTTTACTCTCTCTCTTTCTTCAACACACCATAATTTTGAAATTAATAAGTCAACCAAAGTTAAGATTTTGTACTCTTCAAATTAAAAAAACTCTATCTGTTTAATAAACAGAAATGAAATAATGTCTTTCAAAAATATGAATTTCAAATATTTCAATAGCAAAACACTAAATAATTTTGCTAATATCGCTTTTCCCCTCTGCAAATCCCAGAATAATGAATTCCGAGCTGGCTATAAACATTTTCTAAATTCCATACAAAATCAGGATGCATTTAAGTAGATAATTATAAAGACTGCCTCCATGGTCGAGTGGTCAGCGATCTAACTTCTCACCTGAAGGTCTCGGGTTCAATCCTGACTGTGGCAGGGAATTTTTCTTGTATTATAATTATTTCCTATCACTACAACGTGTGGAAGTATGAATGTTCGTGTGTTTAATTATATAAAAATGATTACCCTAATGGTTTAAACTACAGTAATATGAGATATTTTAGAAGTCGAAGATCCCGAAATGATAATTGAAGTTAAAGGGGTATAAGAGTGAAAATAAAATCCTACTTAATTCGCTTACTCCAAAAGCTCCTTTACTGAAAACAACTTTGATTACTTTTTAATGTTTATAAATCTCTCTAGCATTGTATTATAGGAATATTGCATATTTAGTAACAGCCTTTGAAATGCTGGTTGTTTCTGCGAAGTCTTAAAGAGAAAACCCTTTGATAGGAAATATGTATATCTCTATGTAAAACTTTTATGAAGCCTCAGCATTATAAACAGGATGTTCCAGTCTTCATTATTATGCTTAAATGATCTAAATGATCCAGTATGGCATCAAGAGTAGCAGTGACGTAATATTCCACGTGGCTGACGAGATAGACTGGCATCGGCGCTCCAGTTCAGTTTGCCGGTGACGTCACCCGCTTAATCTTTAAGCAAAAACCATTACCATTAGTACCCGTTGTACAGGAGTGAAGGAAGCATGACATTTGTGGTAGGGTAGGCTGAAAACTTTTTCTGATTTACAAGTTCAGTAAAATGTATTTCTTGAAATTCCTTGAATCTGTGTGAATTATTTCGAATGCTAGCTTTCTTAATTTTTTTTGTTATTAATTATTTATTTTCACCAACCAACTGAAAGCTATACAGACCATTTATGACAATTTAACATAAAATAAAAAGTAAATAACATTGATATGGGTCATATGGCACCATTAATATATGTGCATTGATAAGTATAGAGGTTAAAAGAAATTACAATGCCTACGGTGAGGTTTATAACAAGCTTAGAAATACACATTTCAGGTAAATCCAAAAATTAAAATAAAAAAAATAATATCACCTTTGTAAAACAGGAGTTGAAAAATGAATCTGTATTTATTAACAATATTAACATAAGAAAGAATGTATAGTTATTACAAATTAGGTTGAATCACTCATGTTCAATTTCAGTGTCCGAAAAGATGTCTTGAGTTATTCCGAACATATGTTTCTGTTTCGTTAAAATTAATTTCAGATACTCCTGCTGAAGATATACACTGCCCAACTAGGCGATTCAAGTGGCGTTACACACGATTTATCTATCCACCTATTGGTAAAACGTGGAAACACATCAAATGCCGCGTTTTATATCTCCCATCAGTCACATTTGAACCCTGAAAGAAACGGGCTTACTGCGCATGCTCCTAGACAGAAATACAATCAGCTATGGGTTGCAGAAGAGTGATACCTTATACCGGCGGGCACATAATCGAAGCTCACATGTAAAATATTTGAAAACGATTATACTTATCAGTGTACGTAATCAGATCGGATTAAAATGAGATTGATGGAGTTATTTAAACATTTTTGTGGTTAAGATAAGCCTTAGAGCCTTAATGGACGCTTCGCCACTGCCGTTGTACGTAAAATAACATTTTTAGATGAACTTCTACACATTGCATTTTTACGCTAGTCGTGTGTAAGGTAACTTTGATAAATTTAGCTTTAATGACAGACGTAGCATTGAAAATTACAAATTTGTTTCATCCTCTATACAAGTATAAAGTACAGCAAATATAAAGTATAGAAAACATATTACTTTAGCACCACGAAACATGGTTTTATCGCAGTATTTCACAGTAGATGGTGCACTTACGGAATTAGCAATATACTTTTATAAAATTAAAAAAATAGATATGAAACCTTTACATTCTACAAGAGCTGTTTTCTGAGCGCAGCTTATGTTGTTACATGCAACATATTAAATTTATGTAAGGTTGGTGCCTTTAGCTCACTTGGTAATTTATTCCGTAGGTGTATAATGCCGAATGAAACACTCCAAACGACGTATATTTGTAACGTTTATTTTCGAGCTAATAAGAGTCAAAGCAATCTGATCTTTTAATTTCAGGAAGTGATATAAAACGTATGAATACTCCTTACTGAAATTAGTATTAGTTCGTAAAACAATTTTATAAAGCCATTTTTACTTTCTCCATACGCACTATGTACATAGTGTATAGAGAAAATATTGCACTCCACCAAAATTTCGATACCGAGATTTCACCGGAAATATATGTTTTAGGGTCCCCAATATCCAAAAAAAGCATTTTCACAAAAAGGTCCGTGTGTGTGTGTCCGTGTGTCCGTGTGTCCGTATGTCCTTGTGTCCTTGTGTCTGTGAACACGATAACTCAAAAACGAAAAGTCGGTAAAATACCAAACTTGGTATTTAAGTTTAGTATCTTCCAGGGATGCGAAACGAAGATTTTGAGAAAAATCCCCCACCCCCAATTACCCTTTACATGGAATTTTTTTCGAAAATTTTGATTTTCTCAAAAATGGCTCTAACGATTTTGATTAAAATTTCAGATATTAAACATATTTACCTGACAAATAAAATGTATATCTTGAATTTTCTGGGAATAGCCTCTGAAGAGTAGTTTATTCTGGATGAATTTTACTAAATTTTGAATAACTGCTAAACCGTAAGAGATGCACAAAAACTTACTACACAAAAACTGTAGAGCACATTAAAACACATAATTTATGTTATATACATTTTTTTCGTGGAGTTCGTCGTTTTTGTAACATTCTTTATTTTTGGTTTCTGCTATGAAAAACGTATATTTTTCTCATACTGGAACTTGTCAACTCCTATCCATATAAACAAATGAACTTCATTGACATAGCAACCAGCTTATGACTATCACTTTAACCTACGGTTGTCCGTTATTTCGCTTCTACTTACAAGGATGCGAGTAATAAGACTGTTTCTGCTAATTTTTTCTGATTAGCATAAAGTAAATAGAAGTATAAGCTTTTTAAGAATTATTTGTTGCAGGTATATGGAGAAAGCCATGTGAATGGCACACATCAGATTTTTATAACACATTTTTTAAAATTTAACATAAGCAACAACAGAAATTCATCAAATCGGTAATTTATTACTTTCTCTATGTACAATGTAAATAGAGATAGAGAACTATTGTATTCCACCTAAAAATTCTATACCAAGATTTCACCGGAAATACATGTTTTGGGACCCCCTGTATCCATAAAAAGCATTTTCAGAAAAAGGTCCATGTGTGTCCGTGTGTCCCTGTGTCCGTGTGCCTGTGAACATGATAACTCAAAAACGAATACCAAACCTGGTATTTAAGCTTAGTATCTTCCAGGGATGCGACACGAACATTTTGAAAAAAATCCCCCCACCCCAAACTACTCTTTACATGGAACATTTTTCGGAGATTTTGCTTTTTTTAAAAGTGGCTCTAACGATTTTGATTAAAATATCGTATATTAAAGATATTTACCTGACAAATAAAATGCATATCTTGAATTTTCTGGGAATAACTTCTGAAGACCTGTATATTCTGGATGAAGTTTGCTTAATTTGGCATAATTAGTAAACCGTAAGAGATAGACAGAAAACTTACTATTCAACAAATTTAGGCTTTTTTTTTAAATACACAAGTTATGTCATATACATTTTTCTCGTGGAGCTTACCGTTTTCGAGGTACTCATTGTTATTAGTTTCAGTTGTGAAGTACTTATACTTTTCTCAGACGGGAGTATCCAATTTTCTTTTGTTCTACTCCTGGCCAAGAAAGGTAGCGATTTGTAGTGACAATCGCGTAACGACAGCTTTTAAAACCTTTGACTATTGGTTTAGCCTAGTGTATTCCCTTATTTTCTTCCTACTTATACGGAACTAAGTAATAAGAACATTGTGCTAATGAGTACCACGATTAGCAAGGTGCAGAAAAAGAATTATCTTATGTAAGAAGTTTGTAGAACAGCTAGAGAAAGTCATGTGAGTGTAACACATCAGAATTTTTTTTTACGAAAAACTTAAATGTGGCAAAGAGTTAAGACTTAAGAATTAAGGCAAAGTTTAATGGAACATTCTTTTTTTTTTACTGTAAAATGATAAAAACTGTGTTTTTATTTTCAACACACTAAGAGTGTTGGTCAAAAATAAAGCTTTCAACAAACTGACTAAGAAAGATGAATTTAGCGACATTTATCAAGCTGTAAATGTTTAAGAATTAATCATTTCAATATTTAAATTATCCATTATGCAAAATATTAAATTGAAAAGTTTGCATTCTTTGAATTTTAAAGATTTATACTAAAATCAATGTCTGTGTTAATAAACTTGTTCCTACAGATAAGCTATGATAGATTTTAAATTCTTGTTAATGCAATTAATTATGAAAATAATTCTATTACAATAGGTTCCAATAAAATTAATATAATGCCGTTTGAAAACAATGTACATACATAATGAATTTAAGGAGAATAACAATTTTTCTTGGCAAGTGTTTCTGTAGTTAATATAGTAGTTCTGTCTATTCAAATGATATATAGCTATCAAAATATGTTATGCTAACACAGGGATTTTTTTATTTTTGTTTCGGAATGTCTGTAAAAATATTCCTTAATTGGGCTTTACATCGATTCTCATTCTTTAGGCAGTGAAAACGTTACTGTTTCAGTTTGTATCATAATTTAATCGTTCCAAATGTGCATGTGGAGGCATTTAAACCGGTAGATTACCTTTCTATACCCACAACGTATATAGAAAAATAATAATTAGATGCACTTGGAGAAAAAATCATTTGAATACACATTGAATGAAAATATGCAATTTAACACATAACACAATATAAGACTATAGGCACATTTCATAAACTATAGAAACCAATCGAGAAAATAAAGATTCAGTGTTAGGAATTTTTCAGAAAATAAGATATGAATATTTAATCAACTTGAAAAGTATTATATTCGAACATAATTCAAAATTAATATACTATAGTGCAATTACACCTTAACCGTTAGTTGCCAGCACTAGTATAGTACATATACCGTTTTTCTTTTAGTTCAAGTTTAAGACCGGAGTTCTAGTTAAGATATATGGGAATAAGCCTATAAAATTATTATATAAAAATAATATAGAAAATAGAAATGAAAAATAAATTGTAGAATTTTTATTAATACTTTTCTTCCCAATTAAAAGTTTAAATTTTCCTAAACCAGTTTTTATAATCCTACCAAAGGCACTATCAAAAAAAGTAGTTCAAATGGCCATGAGTGTTAGGTGATAGGTAATGGACTGGCCATCCATTCAAATGTTGCATCTTCAAATCCCAGTAAGTGTGTAAATGACGGGGAGAGCCCAAATAAAGTAATCTGTGTGATACTTGGAAGTTAATGGGCTTACATTTCACTGTAGTTCTGTCGGTTTTATCTTTTATCTATTTAAAAAAAATCACTGTAATTTTAGGGCAAAAATTGTATATATTTTTACAGTATAAGACAGTCTTCATTACTTGTCGTTTATGGTTTAAGGTTAATATAACATGAACTTAATCCTAGAGTACAACTCTATTTGTATAGTTACGCTTAAAGCAAACGGAGCTTATAGGTACCGACAGGAAACAAAGGGTTAAAACTTGTTTAATTAACCCAAAGTCGCGGGTTCAAAGCCGGTGGATGACGTACATTTTTTCGGGTGTAAAAATCTTTAGCATGGCTTCCTTCGGAAGGGAATTAAAGCCGTTTGTCCCGTTCGTAGATTTACGGCACATAAAAGAACCTCAAGCTTTATAAAAGGAAGTATCTGAGCAAAATTAAACCGTCTTTTTCGCCCAGCATAGAATGGGACGCCGAAAACCACAACAGTTAAAGAACGTACATAAATAAAACTACATTTCCTTTTCTTTTATGAACCCGTTAAATGTCCATACACTAAAATAAAAGTAAATCACGTTACAGTAACCGTGTTATGTTACCACACCATTACTGATAATTTATTTAAGCCGATCGTAGCCTGTCTATCTTATCAGCGACGGATATTTCAATTTTCCGGGGAAGAGAGATACAGCTTTGAGTGATATTCTTTCCATAAACAACGTTGCCGTAAAATAACTACACAAAATTAAGTATAGAATAATTGGGCCCTGCATTTTCAATTACATATCGCACTAGTTTATATCACAGTCCATAACACTTTAATTCTTCTCTTCTAAAAAGGAAAACCATGTAAGTGAGTTTTTTCCCGGTGATTAATTAAATTCTAATTGATAAAAGGGCAATTACCGGAAGCAGCGGGTGCTGTTGGTAGCTTCAGTTGCCTGGTCGTATATGTGCAAGCGCCAAAAAATGTAATACACTCCTATGTAAGGGCTGAAATGGGCGTGTCCTAAAATGGAAACACAAATATTAATGCCTCAACAAAGTGTTTAAGCTGAATGGTGTGGATGAAAAAAAAAGTGATTGCGCAACCTGAGAAGTCCATTTGTTAAAACTGATTTACAAAAAATTTATAAGGAAAAGAAAGAAAACCTTTGTTTTACCTTCTTTATCGTTATTTGTATTACGTAGTTTTGATAGTGTTTAACGCCCGCTTAGCACAACAGGAAATGACACGGATGATACATGGAATGAAGATGGAACACCGGTGAAATGTGATGTTGGGGAAAATTGGAGAACCCGGAGAAAGCCCGCCCCTGGCCGCTTTGTCCACCACAAAGCCCACATGCGGTCGCTTGGAATCGAAGCCACCTAGGTGAGAGGCGAGCCCCTATTTTAGTAAGTATTCAACAGTTCTATGTCAAAAATTTGCCAGAAATGACGTTTAATATGTCTTTGCATTTCAGTTTCTTTAACACCTATCTGATTCGATGTGACTGCAAACGTTTTCTAGCGTGTGTAAATTATTATTTCACACATATAAACACGGTTGAGGATTGGCATTGCGCGAAGATCAGTACACATATACGTACGCATATGTCAATCAATATTGTTTTTTAATTTATATAGCCCTCTTTAACATCTAAGGTCATATCGGGGGCTTCGAATTAGAAACAACTCGTTACCTGTAGGTTTACGTTGGGTTTAAACTATTTTATTTGCTCAAACACGTACACATTCACTCTCACATACATACATAATTCCCAGCCGGGAAACGACGAAGTCAGCTCGCTGACCACTCGACCACGTAGGCAGTCTTAATCAATATTGTGTAACAATTTATGGCACGATAACAAGATAAGAAGCTTAAAGTTAATAAATCTGTCTTCAATTTGAGTGCCTCATGCTTAAAATAATTCCATGAAAAAGTTTATCACTAATATCACTAATTCAATTCAAGAGAAGCATTTTTATGTCCAATTCATGGAATTCATTAGAAACAGTAATTAATATACAATCATCCCTCTGGTTCAGTCTCGGGTTTCCAAGTAATTGCTGAGATGTAAAGCTTCATTTATTTTATTTCGATATTTTGGCAGATATGTCTATATTCACTGGATGAATTAATACTGCAGAATTTCCTAGGTGATTATATTAAATATCGTAAACATAATTTTGACACGATGTAAATTTGAGTCCCCGAAACCGTGTCCCTAAGGCACCATAAAACTGACAGCAACAGAACAGTCGTTTGGTTTGCGGATATTTATGTCTCATAGGGGAGAAAGAAAACTCTGTATGAGCTATAGTTTCGAAAACGTGGCTATGAGGGGGAGGGAGGGGTGCAAGGCATTCATAAAAGGGTATATCCACGGTCACAAACATATAGCTTTTGTGTGCGCGTAAAAGCCAAGGCCGCCATTTTTCCCCATTTAGACCTTATAGAGCGCGCTAGCAGTATCTAGAAGGCTTTGAAAATGGCGGCAATTTCCACACCCTGAATAAAAAAAGAGGAATGGAGAGACGAGGTTTTGTGACTGTCATAAAACAACCAGTTATTCTAAATAGCGGCGTTGCCTATCTCACAATGGTTGGGGGTTCCAACTCTTTTACAGACCAATAAAATTTTCATCGCTCGCGACAGAACTTGGCAACGTAGTTGGGATCTCTGACGGCATAAAGAAGTGAGTTGGCAACCTCGGAAGAGTCAATAGACAAGCTAAGGTTACCTTAATTATGTATTTACCTGAAGCCATGCCTGAAGTAACATGATCGAGGTCGACAGGTTATCTCTGAGCTCTAGATCTTCAGCAAGGAGGTTTATTGTACAGTCATAAAATACTTCACTGTTCCCTCAACGAATATCTGTGAAAAGAGCAAAACGGAAAGTACCATAATAGTACGCAAACAGTCTGCCAGTTCTGAGAGCGGAGCAGCGGATTTCTGTGAATGGAAGATTTTATGTCCTTGCGGTGAGGATTTGTGCATCTTACTCAGTACTAAACCCTGGACTTTTAGGTCCTGAAGAGTGTGTTTGTGGTGTATAAATTTCTCCACTAACCCACTAATCTATATACAGTTTAAAATAAACTCTAAACGTAAGGACTAAAGCAATAAACTTAACATACAAAATCTCATGTGTTCCATTCACATGACTTCTGCAGTATTAATTCATCGAGTGAATATAAACATATCTGCCAAAATATCGAAATAAAATAAATGAAACTTTACACCTCAACAATTACTTGGAAACGCGAGACTGAACCAGGGGGATGACTGTATATTAATTACCGTTTCATATGAATTCCATGAATTGGACATAAAAATGCTTCTCTTGAATTGAATTAGTGATAAACTTTTTCATGGAATTATTCTACCTCTCAAACAAATTATTATTAAAAAGCTTGTTCTTCTATCTACTTCACGCTAATCCAGATAAACATTATCAAAAATGCTTTCTTGCAAGTAAAAGGGAAATCTTTTAAAATCTGGTGACCATGTAGATGAAATCTATTTCTTTGCATTGCTAGAAGTTGATAAGCTTCCGTATGTGAAAAGTTTGAGTATTTTAAAACTGACACCAATAAAACGGAATATCCCAAAAGTGGTCAACTCTAGAAAAAAAATATATATAACATAAATTCTAAGTTTCAACGAGGTTTAAATATTTTGTGTAGTAAGTTTTTTTACGGTTTACTAGTTGTGCAAAATCCAGCAAAATTCATCCAGAATAAAGAGGCTATTCCCAGACAATTCAGTATATACACCATATTTGTGGTGTAAATTTCTTTAATATACAGTATTTTACTCAAAATCGTTAGTCATTTTTGATAAAATTAAAATGTTCTAATTTTTTTCCTTGTAAAGATTAGTTTGGGGCCAAGGGATTTTCTCACAAGCTTCGTGTCGCATCTTTGAAAGACATAATCTTATATACTAAGTTTGGTATTTTACCGTTCTTGTTTTGGATACAGGTGACTCTAAAACATCTTATTTCCGGTGAAATCTCGATATGGAATTTTTGGGTGGAATGCAATACCTTCTCTATACACTATGTACATAGTATGTGTAGAGAAAGTAAAAAGTATTACGTTTCAAATTCACATGGCCTTCTCTACCTATCCTTCAAGAAACTATTCTTAAAAAAGCTTATTCTTTCATCTTACTCAAGTTATTCATATAAATATTTATAGAAATGATTGTATGACATGTTTCTTAGTGTATACAAAAAAATAGTGGCAAATAGTAAACCTAAGCGATACCTAGCCAAATGTTTTATAGCTAATCGCTATGTGAAGGCTTAGAAATTCCGTTCTATTTGCTTAACCAGGAGAAAAAAGTGAATAACATCTTCCATTTTGAGAACATATAAGTATTTTAAAATTGAATCTTATAACAAGAAATATTCGAATATCGGTTACCCCACAAAAAATATTAGAAAGAAACAATTATTGTATATTTTAACAAAATTTACGTTTTTGTCTATATTTTTCACTTTATTCAATAAACATTTAGAAACAATAGAAGGTCAGAGGCTATTTTCAGAAAATTAAAGGTATACATTTTATTTATTTTAAATCTTCATGTGATATCTTTGAAAGGTAGTAAACTTAAGTACTAATGTTGATATTTATTCGAAATTTAATATCTAAGTTATGCGTTCATACACAATATTCATACCTACTTTTTTAAATATTTTATTAGAAATATGTATTTCGTGTGAAATTTCAGTATCATATTTTGGTTGGAATACACACACACATACATACACACATATATATATATATTGTTGGAGAAAATAAAAATTATGACACGTGGCAGCTTGAAGATACACTGAACGCTCTCACCTAGACGGCCCGAGTTCGATCCCAAGCGACCACATATCGGATTTGTGGATTTTTTTCCTCAAAAACATCTCCTGCCCCTGCGCCGCTTGTCTCCCCTCCCCAAACCACTCTTTACATAGAAAAAATGATGTAAATGAACAAAAATTTCAGTACATTTTCCATGTTTGTGTTGAGGGGAATTTCTTGAAGATATTCCTGTTGCATCCTTGGAAGATACTACAGATAAATCCAAAGTTTTGTATTTAATGATATTTTCGTTTTTGGGCTATGCTGTCCACAGACACACACCTGGAACCTTTTTCGTAAAATATCTTTTTTGGACTCAGATGACCTCAAAATATATATTTGCGATGATTTATTGACATCAAATTTTTTGGAAAGAATACAGCACCTTCTCTATCCGTTATGTACATTGTGCATACGGAATAGAGAAAATAAAATTGGTATCATTGAATAGTTCTGTATCTGCTGACAAGGCTGAGGTGAAGAAACAACAAATAGACCGGGTACTAGGCAGCAACTAATAGGCGTATATAAAGCATATAATTAGTGCATTTTATGTAAATACGGAAATTCAGAATTATATCTGCATTCAAATTAAAGACGGAAAAAAACAATAACAAACATCATTAAAGGATACATCGTACTTGCAAGAGCACACTAATGTCACCAAAATGAAATGCTGCTAATGACTAAATAAAGACACAGGTCAGACCAATACGCTAGTAATTAGCAGAGAGCGTTGGTCGTTAACAGAGAAAGAATTAAAACTCATGGTGTGAGAGGTAATGTAGTCATGAAATTTAAACAAAACCATTAGTTTCATAAACTGCTGGACCTTTAAGGTTTAGACAGATATGTACATCACTACTTATACAAGGAAATTTAAAATTTTAAGCCAATTTTTTAAGCCTTGTTGTTTTCGAAGTCAACGATTAATTTTTCTGTACTTATTCAAACACTCTAAGATGATGCTTCTAGAAATTTGGAAACTATACAGTATGTAAGATATCTTATTGAAACCTTTGAGGATACCAATTAATGTACATATTCCTTCTTGCATGGTTATTGTCTAAATTCACGATTCGAGTGACACAGTTTTAAGAGTAAATTAATTAACAAGAGATTTAATTTACAAAAAGATTTTTCATACTATAATTTTTATATTACCTCTTAATTATTTTTTTTTAGATCAAGGACGTTCTTTAATACATCTTACCCCAGCTCCTTGGCTATTGTCCCCATAAACCTTGCGGAAGATTTCCCTTTTATGACTCTTATATACTTTCAGCTATGTCTTCTCTCTTATATGCTTATGCTAACTTCCTCTAATAATATGATATTATTTCTATTATTACATATAGTTATTTACATTAGTTTTCTTATTTGATATTTATATTTGTTTATATTCATTAATACTGCCTCAAGTGATTGTAAAATATAGAAACTTATAGAATTTAAAAAATTCAATTCAATATTATTATTACATACTAGAGAAAGTAAAAATTGTGTAATATTCATCAGAACTTAAAATCCAAACTCAACAGCCACAAGCATTTTCTCTCGCTTCCGCTGTGAGTTACAGAATTCTAAAAACGATGCATGCTTACGTTGGGAACCCTGCAGTTTGTAGCAGCCTTTTGTTTGGTCAATTCCCTACACAAACAATGACTTAAAATGAGAATAATGCCTTGAGGGCTTACTACAAAAGCGCCGGCAAGAAAGCGTGAAAAATAGCGCTCGAGACACACATCATAGCCACAGCGGGGAGAGGATATGCAAAACAAAAATAATGACGGAACAAAGAACAAAACAAAAGATACCTCTTGCAGGGGAATAAAACCTGTACAGTTCTTTAACATCGAAGAGCTTATAAAAGAAAGGGAAAATACCTAACACATGTACCAGGAAGAAAGCAATTTCAAAATTTACTCTAAACAAAAACAAAGAGAGAAACCTTTGGAATATACATCCTTTGAGCAGAGCGCGAATTAAGCACAGCAGGAATGTAGTGGTGAACAGAATATGCCACACCAAAAAGATTAAAACTTATTTCTAGGGAGCTTATGCATGATTTGAATCCTCCATAGAACCAGATAGGGTACGTTTATAAAGTCGCCTTTAAGGGAAAAAAGTAATATTTCAAAGGATGCTGTAAATATAAGCTCAACTCAATAAACCCATCTCTGTAAACATGTGGCATCATTAATCAACGCTGGATCAACAGCAAAACAAAGCACACAGTGCCTTAATATTTCGAACTATTTTAAATTTTCAACAAGTATGTTAATCAAACGTAGTTCGAACATTTTGATTAATATGAAATATGAAACAATTTTAATGGTTAAGGTTAAGAAGGATCCAAATTCTGTTTAAATCTGTTAAAGTTCCTGCATGCTCCTCTGCTTTCATACATACTATGATTAAGATGATAATGATGATAATGAGCAGTCACTAATATGAACATCTCCGACTGTTCTTAAACTATAGCAGAAAGAGAACTTTATTTGTTGTTCTTTCTGAATTGTGTGATATTCCACCGTGTGGAAAGCAAGAACCGATAATTATTTCAATGCAGTGGCGGTATGCAATATTTTGTGTATGATATAGGTATGTAATCCACTGTTCATAAGTTATTGTATCGATTGCAGGCTCATGATGTTAGAAAAATTACGATATAATTATATCTCCTACATTATTATTTATATTTATCGAAAAACCAGAAATATCTTAAAAATGATCAACTCCAACAAAAACATGTACATGACATAAATTGCGTATTTTATTATGAGCCACATTTTCTGTGCAGTAAGATTTTCCCCATCTCTTTGGGTTTAGCAGTTATGCACAATTCCGTAAAATCCGTCCAGAATAAACTAGTCTTCAGGGGCTATTCCCAGAAAATTCAAGATATCGTTAGAGCCATTTTTAAGAAAATCAACATTATCAAAAGTTTTTCCATGTAAAGGGTAGTTTGGGGTGGAGGATGTTCTTGACAATCTTCGTGTTGCATCCTTGGAAGATAACAAACTTAAATACCAAGCGTGGGCTTTAACGGTCTTTTCGTTTTTGAGCTATGCTGCCCACAGGCGCACACACACACACTTATACACATACAGACAGACAAACAGACAGACACGGACATTTTTTTAAAAATGCTTTTTTAGATTCAGGGAGTCTCAAAACATGTATTTCCGGTGAAATCTCGGTATCATATTTTTGGGTGCAATGTAATACCTTCTCTATACACATAGTTCGTATAGATAAAGTAAAAAGCATTTTCAGTAAAAGGTCCATGTGTGTGTGTGTGTGTGTGTGTGTGTGTGTGTGTGTGTGTGTGTGTGTCTGCGTGTCTGTGAACACGATAACTCAAAAACGAAAAGTCGGTAAAATACTAAACTTGGTATTTAAGTTTAGTATCTTCCAGGAATCCGACACGAAGATTTTGAGAAAAGTCCCCCCAACCCAAACTACCCTTTACATGGAACGTTTTTCGAAAATTTTGATTTTCTTAAAAATGGCTCTAACGATTTCGATTAAAATTGTCGTATATTAACTATATTTACAGTACAAATAAAACGTATATCTTGAATTTTCTGGAAATAGCTTCTGAAGACTACTTTATTCTGGATGAACCTAACGGATTCTTGCATAACTGCTAAACCGTAAGAAATGGACAGAAACTTTCCACACAAAAATTGTAGAGAACGCTAAAACACACAATTTATGTTATATACATTTTTTTAGTGGATTTGGTCGTTTTTGAGATATTCCTTGTTAATAGTTTCAGCTTTAAAAAAACCTATACTTTTCTCATACAGGAATTTTTCAACTCCTGTCCATACAAACAAAGGAACTTTAGTCACATAGCAACCAGCTTTTGACTGTCACTTGAACCTATGGTAATAAGACTATTTCTGCTAATTTTTTCTCAAATAGATGAAATAAATAGAATAATTTGTTTCAGAGATGTAGAGAAATTCTTGTAAATGGAACAAATCAGATTTTTATCTACGTATTATGAACTAAGTAGAACAAGTAAAAATGAAGCAACTTTAGGGGAAATTGAGGTTACAGAAACTATTAGGGAGTGCCGCTTGCCCCAGCTAGGGAAGTTAAGTAATCACTGCCATCGGGGAATTAATCTCCCTAGTCTGGCCAGCAGTCAATTTGGTGAGAAGTTTCGTGTTGAAGTCCACCATCTATGCTATACTACGTAGAGTCATACCAGATCAGTACTAAGGGCCGAATTCACGATGATTATAATTAATGAACATAACTGTCCAGTTAGAAGCAACAAGTGCATAGTTCCTAGCTATTTATTAGCTGTGATACTTACAAAAGATTAAAACTCGTATGAGTGTAGGCGTGACATAAATTATATCAACGTTGCTTCTTTTTCCTGGCATATCAGGAACTTCAAGAAGCTTACACACATCTCTAATACTATTGGATACCTAAATCTAAAACTTATTTAACCCATTCAAGGATACCCATAACTAAGTTTAAAATAAATAAATAGAAAATCGATATTTTGGGACACGAACCTACAACCATAACAGTATATTCAACCCCCATATACTATGCCTTAAACCACACGACCACTTGGACACATGATAACTGTAGTATTATCTGATCTTATAATGCTGCGTAATGATATGTGATTTTTTTACCAAAAGTTATAGTGCATGTATGTGCATTCAATTGAAACCCGTCACCATTCAGCCATATCATCACACCGATTACTTTAGTCGGGCCCTCCCCATCCTTTTCCACAGATTCTGTTTAATGTTGAACATTAATTTTGCCTGGATTTGATCCCGCTATCCTTGGTTTGATCCTATCATGTCTTAGACTATGATCATAAATCCAGATGTCGAGGTTTACATTATTACATGGAGCTATTCTACGTTTTATTTTGCTAAAATGGGTCATTTAACAGTCATGTACAGGAAGTCATATCACGCCCACATCACTGAAAAGGTTAAGGGAAATAATTTTACGTCAGGTTTTATTATCAAAACATTATTACATAAATGCTCCCCAAATAATATTAATTTACTTACAAATAAGGAAGATATTAAAAAAGGAAACCTGGTATATAATTTATTAGAAATTTAATACCAGTTTTGAAAATGCTAAGGTTAAATATTTATATTAAAATAGTTACTTATGTGTTCACTTATTTCCAAATGTTTAAAGAATTAAGACAGCGGTCTGGTACTAAGTAGCAAAAACGTAATTTTCGGGTAAATTTACTATTTTTAATTAAATTCTTGGTGTATACAGAGTTTACTCATTAATTTTCTTTTGTCTGAATTCCTGCTGGAAGGCAGTTGTTTTTCATTATTAAAAACCTTAAACATAAATTATTTAATTCTATTTTCTCGCATCTATATTTTTCATTTCATTAGTGTATGTTAACGGTATGTTTCTTTATTTTCAAATTATTAGCCAAATTTTCTTTCGATTATGCTTGCTATTGGCTTTGTTTGTGCATTTTTAAGGAAGATTATTGTACTCATGTCTAACTAATATTCCATGATACCAAAATTTTTGTAGCAAGTAATACATTTTAAGGTAATTTCCCTCAATTCGAATTGCATAAATGACCATTTTAATACTATAAACACAGAGGGAAAAAACTGTTGCCTGATCTGAAGTGGGACCATAGTACGGTTGCACCGCCAAGGTTTTTAAACGTTTTAATTCAGTTAAAGTTAGACAACAAACAGAATACCCTAGTAACATAATGTCATATGCATTTTACTAAATAAAAATGTTCTATGAGGGCTACAAATGCAAAAAAAAAAGGACTATAAATGTATTTTAGTGAAGGAAAATTCTAAACGATGATAAAAAGCTTATTTTAATAATAAAAATTGTCACTTTTTCCAGTCACCTTTTAACAGATCAGAATGAAATTGTGACACGATAAAACTGTAAATAAGTGTTTCTGATAATTTTAGAAATGCCTTTACAATAATTTAATTGGCTTAAAATTAATATTTCAAATTTTACGAAGAAAAGCATTTTATTTTCATTAATGTGCTAAAACTTTATTATTTCATAGCTGTAACAAAGTTTTCAAAATCCATACACAGTTTTATTACCAGTTACTTCCATTATGAACATGCAAGATCCTTAATTTCGTAGTTAAAATTTTAATTTTAAAAACATTTACTTCTAATTTGTACCAAATTTGAAAAATTACAAGCTCATATTTTGAAAACTAAATAATAAAAATAGTTGAAAATTGTTGATATAGTGCTTAGTATAAAATATGTAATTTTCCAGAAATATCATCAGATTTTGATTAATAGAATAGAGGTTTTATCTCTTATCACAGTGCCCCTTAACTAAAATAAAACAATAACATAATTCCAAAATACTAATTTTACAAGCAAAGCATTTTCTTTTTAATGTAAAATTCAAAAATTAAATTTAACATTACACAACACATACAAATTAAACAAGAAACAAACTAAAAATTAAAAAATTCAAGGGGAAAGCATTATTAAATTGAATAATTTTTAAACTCTTATTTTACTTCTTTACCATTTATTATAAAAATAAGTTTAGCTGCAAATGAAGTATTCTTCTGTTGCAATTAAAGATTCTGGTGCAATAACTCCGAAATGGCTAGAGCCTGACGCAAACCGCTTATCCTCTGCCTCCATTCACGCAATAATTAAATGTAAACAATGCAAAAAGTTACTAGTGCAGTCGCTACTTTAAATAAAATAATTATCAATATTAAAGTTGTATTATATCAAGTCCCTGAGAATGAAAATATGACATCCTGCACTGAGATCTTGAGGATTAGAAACAGAAAGTATTTAGGCAGGCCTATATACACCAATAAGACACTCATGGGGAAGAGAAAAATGCATAGACATAAAGAAATATGATGTGTTCCACTCACATAACTATCTCTAGTTACTATATATACACACTATTCTTACAAAAGATTATCTTTTATCTACATGATGCTAATCGAGATAATCATTAGCAGAATTGATCTTATACTTGCTTATTTATGAGTAGAAGATGAATAAGGGAATACATTAGCTAAAGCGATAGTCAAATATTTTAAAAGCAGATCACCATGTGAAACACTTGAGGTTCGGTCTCTTTTGCATGGTACCTTTGAGAAAAGTTTGGAAGTTTAAAATTTACATCAATAACAAGGAATATTTCGAAAACGGTCAGCTCGACAAGAAAAACGTATATGACAAATTGGGTGTTTCAACGAGATCTCCATTTTTTGTGTATTAAATTTTGGTCTACATCTTACAGTTAAACCGTTATGCAAAATTCTGAAAAAAAAAACTTGCTCAGAATAAAGAGGTCTTCAGAAGATATTCGTAGAAAATTCAAAATATAATTTTATTTGTGATGTAAATATCTTTAATATGTGGTATTTTAATCAAAATTGTTAGAGATATTTTTGAGAAAAGCAAAACTCTCAAAACATTTTCTATGTAAAGGGTAGTCTGTGTCAAGTGGTGGTCAAAGCCTAATACATCTCTCTAGCTTCTACCAAACAGGGCTACATGAACAACTCATACTGATAATTAAATAGTAGAGGTCAGAATTCTGAAATTCCCAATCATTTGGCAGGAATGAAATTTTCCAGGCTATGAGAAGCTATTTTATCCTTCAATAATATCGTTCATTCTGCTTCAGTACAGTGAACGAGAAAGGATTCAGGCTAATTGAGGAATTGAACTTGAACTTCTGTTCTGCAGACAGCAATTTTACAGTGGCGTTGCGGTTTTCCTTCTCTGCAGCACGAAACTAAAACAGTAAAGTCTCAATTATAAAAAGCAATACAGCGAGAGGACTATTGCAATTTAGGAAACTAACTACTAACAATTGCAACACAGGAACAAATGCCATCGTAACAGCTACAAGGTGGAGGCGCAACACACAATGAGGAGGAACCTCGGCAGTTAAAGACTACGAGGCCATAAACAAACGCAGGGCTGAAAGATCTCTAATGGCAGGAAATTCAATTAAACCCAGGAACGCTGGTTAACAGCGAAAATCACTTGGCTCAGTTAATTACTTGTGAATTCCCAATTGACTTCTGATAACGGTAAGCTTCTTGGACAGAAATCCAGTTGGAAGTCCATTACACCGGAAAGTTCAGCTACATTAAAGCGACGAAACAGTGTTGTGAAGAGGAAATGTTAGGAGTTGTTATATTCAAACATTATCCTGCATTTTCGTACAGCTCATAAACGTGAAGCAGTTAAATTAACTCTTTTCGGAATCTGAAAGTTTTAACAGTAACTTTTAAATTCATAATTAAGAGATTAAAAATCCTACCACACCAGTGTAATATTTTCTAAACCCATGATCCATTTACTTCAGAAGTTATTGCAGATATTAGACTGAAATGTTTCTACACGTAGATAAAGGGTTTATAAATTCTACTTATATACTAGGTGGCCCAACTACTCTATATTTGTATGCGCAGATATCCTTTGGTGCCTTAAGAGTTTGAGAACTCAACGGGACTACTTGGAGTTAAAACCAGCAAGTGAATGAATATGAATGAATAAGTGTATTTATTGACATAACAATATCATACAGTGAACTTCAACAATCGCACTGGTCCACAGATCATATGTGCTTTTGTAATAAACACTAAAAAGCAACATTAAAAAAAACAACAAAGAATTAAAAGCATAAACACGAAAATAAAAAGACGAAGGTAATACACAATAAAAAGCAATATTAAAACAACAACAAAGAATTAAAAGAGTAAACGCGACAACAAAAATACAAAGATATTCAAATACAGCAATTTAAATTTACAGCACAGAGAACACTTTCATAAATGTACCCTCTTATAATAGATAAATGCACTTAAAAGAAATATATAGACATAATATATAAGTACCTTAATCAAAGTCGTTAGAGTCATTTTTGAGAAAATTTAAATTTTCAAAAATGCCCCAAGTAAAGAATAGTTTGGAGTGGGGGGATTTTCTTGAAAATCTTCATGTCGCATTCATAGAAGATACCAAACTTAAATACCAAGTTTGGTATTTAACGGTCTTTTCCTTTTTGAGCTGTGTTGTCTACAGACACACACACACGCACACACACGGATCTTTTTCGAAAAATGTTTTTTTTTGGATTTAGGGGGATCCAAAACAAGTATTTCCGGTGAAATCTCGGTATCGAATTTTTGGGTGCATTACAATACCTTATCTATAGATTATATATATAGTACGTCTAGATAAAATAAAGTCACTGAAAATACGAAAACGTCTTATAGCCTCTTAAGTTCTTCGCCAAAAGTAAATACACGTGCCGCACTGCCAGCTGTTTGTCAAAGTGAGGTAAACAACGCCGCTCTCGCTCGCTGGGAGGAATAGCGTGTAGGAAACGTTTACGCTTGAAATTCAGTTTCACCGGTGTTAAATCACAAAACCCTGATAACATGCAAAACATATGCTATAAATGGTCACTTTGTGTGTGAGAACGAAATGACACATTACAATACAGCGTTGTGATAGCTGAAACACCTTTTTTAACTTTCTTTGCACGTACTATGTACATAGTGTATAGAGAAGGTATTGTAATGCACCAAAAAATTCGATACCGAGAATTCACCGGAAATACATGTTTTGAAACCCCTGAATCCAAAAAAAAATTAGAAACATTTCCGTGTGTGTCTAACTGCTCTCTGCCTGTCTGAATATGAAATGAAATGACGTTCTATTTATGCACGCTCTTTAACTGCTGTGGTTCTCAGCGTCCCATTCTATATTGGGCGTGAAAGACCACTTAATTTTGCTCAGAGACCTCTCTATCAGGCTTGAGGTTCTTTTACGTGCCGTAAATCTACGACACGGTGCCCACGGCTTTACATCGTTTCCAAAGGAAGCCGTACTAAGGATTTTAACGCCCGAAAAAACACATCGTCCACCGCCGGGTTTGAATCCGCGACCTTGGGTATATAAAATTAGCATGGTAACCATTACACCACAGAGGGCGACAATGTCTGTCTGTGTGTATGTGTGTGTGTGTCTGTGGGCGGCATAGCTCAAAAACGAAAAGTCCGTTAAAAACCAAACTTGCTATTTAGGTTTGGTATCTTCCAAGGATGCGACACGAAGATTTTGAGAAGAATCCCCCCCCACTCAAACTATCCTTTACGTGGAACTTTTTTTCGCAAATTTTGATTTTCTCTAAAATGGCTCTAAATATTTCGATTAAAATATCGTATACTAAACATATATCACCTGACAAATAAAATGTATATCTTCAATTTTCAGGGAATATCCTCCGAAGAATACTTTACTCTGAATGAATTTTACTGAATTTTGCATAATTGCTAAACCGTAAGAGATGAAAAAGAGACTTATCACCCAAAACATGTAGAGCACTGTAAAACACACAATTTATATCATATGTATTTTTTTTTTTCATAGAGTTGATATTTTTTCAGATATTCCTTGTTTTTGGTTGTAGCTTTGAAAAACTTATAATTTTCTCATACAGTAATTTGTCAACTCGTGTCCACACAAACATTGGAGCTTCAGTCACATAGCAAGCAGCTTTTGACTATCACTTTAACGTATAGTACTCCCTTATTTCTCTTCTTCTTACAAGGAAGCAAGTAATAAGACTATTTCTGCTAATTTTTTTCTCGATTAGGATAAAATAAATAGAAGCATAAGCTTTTTAACAATAATTTGTTCCAGAGATGTAGAGAAAGTAATGTGAATAGAACACATTTTTTTAAAGTGCTTTGGAACTAAAATGAATCACTGACAAATGGCGTAATAAATGCACCATAAAAATGAATGTTGTGTTGAACCTGGTATTCAAAGCAAATATTTATGATGAAGGCGTGTAAAGTCGTCATTTTTAAATGCAGTATAGATTTATGAAGCTGGCTATTACTTTTATTGAACACACCCCTCACGCACCGATCCAACTCACCCTCACAGCTTGTGCTTTATTTAAGGATAATTCCATCAGACAATTTAAACATTTCTGAATTCAAAACAGGTGTAATTGGCCACCAGGCGCCATTTTAAATAACTTAAGTCATTGGGGTGAAATTGTACTGGCCTTGGAAAAAAAAGAAAACCTTTATTTCGACGAGAACTCTTTCGTATTGTGCAAAGTAAGAAATGAAGCTGTGCAGAAGAAAAGCAGCAATGCACGAAGAAAAGGCAGGAGCAGAGTAGAGGAAAAGGAAAGCTGTGGGCCCAACCAACTATCCTGGTGGGTTTTAATGTAAGGCAGCATTTAAATCTCTCCCTGTTTTCTCACCGCTAATATTTTTAGTGACTGCCTCCGTGGTCGAGTGGTCAGCGAGCTGACTTCTCATCCGGAGGTCCCGGATTCGATTCCCGGCTGGGGCGGGGAATTTTTCTTTAACCGGAATTATTCCCTATCCCCCCCTATTCCCTATCCCCCCCTATCTGGAAGTATGATTGAGAGAGTGAATGTGTGTGTGTTTAGTAATATAAAGTTTTACCTAATGTTGCGAACCTACAGTTTCACAAGTGAAAGCCACCATTGATGTTAAAGGGGGCTATACAAATGAAGCAATTAAAAACAAAAAAAAGTATCTTTAGCAGTTTTCTTCCTGTAAAATGCTTCTTGCGGAGCACAAATACAATTTGCTTACTTGTTCATAGAGGTAAAATGAAAGATATTTTTAAGCATGTGTTTTCAATTTTCAAACACAAAAATTAAATTTTCTGCGTCAAAAAGGCATATTCATAACAAAAAAAAAAAAAAAAATGGAGCCAAAGGTGACACAGAAAAGCATAGGGTAAGTTCAAAAAGTAGATTTATCGTAAACCTAGATTTAAAATAATACACCAAAATTTTAATTCTTTTTGTCCTATGGACTATTTTCGGGACCTGATAAAAACGTAACAAAATTGACTACAAATTCCAAATCTTTAGAGTGAAATGGATGAAATTAGTATATGCATTATATTACACCTATAGTATACATTTAAAAAATTAGTATGGTATTTCAAAATTTGTCATACATGTCCTTAAGGCATTTTATTTATATGTTTACAAGAATAGTGATTCACAATGTAAAAAAAAAACCGGAATATTCGCTTAGCAAACTTATATATTTTTTCGATTGAATTTTTTTTAATGATTTTCGTTTCATAAACATGCGAGAATGGAAAACGCACACACTTTTCATATGTGTATTATACAATACTTTTGTACGAATTACGTAATTAAGACAAACTAAATATTATACAGGAGTTAACCTTTTTCACGGACATATACAGTAAATATTATTTATCTAGTCTGGGGCTGAGAAAATGATACGGTAGCTCGAGTAGGCTCGAGCAGTTTCGAATTGCGCACTACTCGACCGTGTCGAGACTACTCGAGCGCTCAGGTCTGCCGTAACGTGAGCTTACCTTGCCCAGGAATGTCATATGTTACAAGACATGCAGTGGTATGCAGCGTTCTTGGAAAATAAGATTTATATTGGATTTGCGGAACTTCGCTAGGTTTATATGCTTTCTAATTCAAGTACATAAACAGTGTGATATGGTAATTTCTGCGAAAATTTTAAGAAACGAATCAACAAGAGATTTACCGAGAACAACTTACAGCATAAATAATGGATTTCTACAAATATTCTTACATCAATTAACATTATAAATAGATTATTGATGAAAAGTAAGCCTACAATTAATGTATAATTACGATGTGGATATTATTACAGTTCAAAATCTGATGTACTCCATTCACATGACTTTCTCTACGTTTTACGTTCGCTAGATTTTTAAGTTACAGCCATAAGCTACAATTATGAGCCTTGAGATACAATCGCTCCATCAAACCGAAACAGATATAGTGACGTTATTCTCATTATAACGTGTCCAGAGATGAAGTCGTCCGTACGTGCCATAGCCTTTCAATGTAAGGAAAGAGATCAGTATATATTTACCTTTCATAAAATTATTAAAGGTATTAGATCATGGTGGATATCATTTGAGTGTTTTTTCTTTGATCAACGGAAACTTCCTAAACGCACTCAAATTGCACTAATTTCTGCAAATTTGGCATTAGCTCAAACTACATTGTGGCACATAAACTATGCCACTGAAATATTTTTCCATGAACAAGCAGTAAGAGCCACGCTTGCGCCGTAAGCTCTCGACTAAGAAGCCTCAGCTTTCCACTGGTCAATCCTTAACAGAAACAGGATCAGGTGTTTGGTAGATAGTTCCCGAGGGAGCCGTACAGGACTCACTGAGCGTCGATTCGTTTCACACAACCCCTTCCTTCTTTACTGCCTGAAAGTGCTTTTCATTTCCCGCTTTCCTCTTAGTGCCCCTGCTAAAGAAGGAATGAAAAATCGTTTCTAAAGATGACTTACTTTACTTCGATCGAAGCACTTTTCCGTTTCCAGCTAGAAGAGGAAAAAGAAAGGAGTAAAAACGGCAAGCATGCATTTTCCCTGCATTTGGTTACTTTTTTTACTCTCGTAACTTATCTCGAGTTTCTATGCTCATGATCTGCTTTCATCCTCCCTTTCCTCCAGCCTTACTCACGTTGCTGTCATTGGGTCAGTTTACCGTAATAAAACTGTAAGATATTTTGAAATTTAAAAGCTTACCTTCTAAGGGAAAGCTTGAAATGGTAATGGTTTATCTCTCCAAAGCTGCCGCTGTTTGTGACCACAATCTGTGTAAATTTAGCTTTAGAATATAAAGATACGAGTTTGCGATTCCAAGATATTTTAGGGGTCTAATATTCATTTAAATGTTAGAAACGAGAAGTCAATTGTTTCACATACATCTGAGTCATTTAGTGCCTTCTTATGAACACTCCATGTCCCCCCCCCCCAGTATAAAGAAGATAACACCATTTATATTGCGAAATATCTGATTTATCTTTACCATTTACTTAAATATACCAGTATCCTTCATAATATCCTCTAGTTTTATTCCTATTCTTCAAATCCTCTTTTGTTTTGTTTTTTTTATTTTATAGTTCGCTATCGCAGTAACGGTTTAACTTTGGAGCTGTATTTGTTTCGATTAGCTGCATTTTTTCTTTTGGTTGGTAAAGTGGTATAGATTCTATCACCGCTTTACTACTTTACTACTTGCGACACAAAAGAACTTGCTATGATTTCGAACATCAGCATGGACGGTTTTCCTTGCTATGCAGGCTCGTGCAACATATAATTAGCAGGTCCGTTGAGGTGCTACTTCAAGGCGCTACGTATTCCGAACCCGGGTGGTTGCACAATTTGAATACGGGTTTTTCTTGGTTTTCTAGTTTGTTAGTTAAGTACTGGGTGGTGTATTCTATTTCCTCTTATTTCATTTACATCTTTCAGTTTCACTTAGAGACAGTGTAGGGTTGATGTCAGACAGATGGTGCGCATTGGAACTTTTCGGCCCTGCCAGATGTGACTTTCGACTCTCCACTGCTGAGTCAATTTCTTTCCTGTCCAGCTGGGCAACCTTAGCAGCCTTCCAGTGACTTGCCTCTTAGCTATCCTCCAGTGACTCGTAGCGAAGCCCCTGAGCAGAGTTCCATTGACTTGGACAGCGCCTCTGAGCAAACCTCCAGTGACTAGGAATAAGGCCCATGAACGGCCCTACAGTGACTAGGAGCAAGCGACCCTACAGTGAATTGAGCGACGCCAATGAGCGGCCCTACAGTGACTTGAACGACGCCTCTGAGCAGCCCTCCAGTACTAGGTGTGGGCGACGTTTCTGAGCGACCCTACACTGCCTTGAGCGACGCCTCTGAGCGACTAGAAGCGAGCGACGCCTATGAGCGACCCTACAGTAACATGTGCGGCGCCTCTGAGATGAAGAACTCTTACACAAGAGATCGGAACGAACTCGACGAAACTTTTGAACTTCGAAAAAACACTAGACGCCATGGACTACATCCAATAAATCTCATGACCTCCCTTTAGGCCTACAAGCATGCAAGTTCCAGATATTTCACTGTCAAAAAAGTTCACCTGTTAATCTCTGGCTTTCCTCATATCTGGATTATGATACCTATCCCATAAGCCCTGTTGCTCCGTTCCCTAACGCGGAGAACCTAACGGAAGTGCTGACTTCACATTTTCTTTTAATTCATACTACCCGTCATTTAATAATAATAATAATTAATAATAAATAATAATAATTAATAATAATAATTAATCATAACATTTAACAATAAAAATATATGTTACATGGTGCATGTTTCTATATTTGGAGTTAAAATATTGTAAAAGGGAACTTTTTGTATATATAAATATAAAAGTTACTGTATAATTATCACCACAGGCTTAAAATAATTAAATACTTTAATTAACTCCTTGAAGGCTTATGTAAACAAAAATCGTAATTCATTTTAATATTCTCGTATACATCAAATAAAATTAATAAAATTGTCTTTACTGGTTAGTAATAAGTAATTTAAATTTCCCAAATCTCTAAACATATAGATCACACAGTGAAACTCTGAGTGTATATATACACATACACACACACACACACGTATGTAGCCCAGTAATTTTCTATAGGAACTAACAAGTGTCCAGATATTGGATAAACTGCTCAGGTGGTACAGATTTATAAGTAAGAAGTTGAATATTGGAGTGTGTGTGTGTGTGTGTGTGTGTGTGTGTGTGTGTGTGTGTGTGTGTGTGATTTTGGAGGGGATTCCGCATTACAACAATTGGCTTATTGTACATCAGACTCCAGGAGGATAGCATGAAATGGGAGAATACTAAGGCGGCCAAAACCGGAAGACAGGAGGAAGTCACTGTGCAGGGTCCCTAAGAGGGGCCAAGCAGTTTTTCATCTCGACGCGGGGAGCGCTAGGTGCTCGCGCCTCTGACCGAACATTCTAGGTCTACAGACGACTTTCAACGCCGTCCCACCGTCGAGAGCTATACTTCCAGAACGCAGTCACTCCACGAAAGATCGACACATATTTACAACTCTAAAAGAGACCCGTTGGATATACTGGAGAAGAAATGAAGGAACAGGAAGTTCGGGGGAATGAGGAAACTATTCTAACATTTGAAGTAACCCCGGAAAATCCCGAAAAAATCTAAGGATCAGAGATGTTGGCCACAACCCAACGATCTCTCGGATGTCAGGCATAGACGAAACGCTGAGCCACCTGAATTGGTTGAATATTGGGGTAATCTTTGATGATCTTTAGTGATATAACCCAAATTTTCTTGTACCTATTCCTACAACTCAAAAGCATTCATTTGTAATCCTTTTAACCAAGCCCTGAAGTTTTTTATGTACAGATTTAAAATAAAGTATAAATTTGTGGGTAAGGGTGTTTAGTGCGATGTTCAGAAAAGTTCCATTTTAAATTTAGGCTCTATCTAATAATAAGCAGTCACACTTGAACTGATAAGCTTCATAGGGCTTTTAGCAAACTATGTCTTCTGCTAAAATTTAAATCCCGTAGAGGCGAATGATGGCGTGTGTGGATGATAACGGAGTTAAGTTTGAATGTAGTCACGTGAACTTTTAGAAAAGGATGTTGAGAATGTGCTTAAAATAACAAGTGAAATGGCAGCTGCGGATAATGATAGATTTATATTTGACTGTAGTTCCCTATCTGTTTCATTTTCCCTTTTATTCTTAAAAACACTACAATGGTATTGAAATAGCTTTAAAATACCTAAAAGTACCTATATTTTATTATCTCATTTTAGTAAAATATGAGAGTAAACATCCTTGAATACATTGAATAACAGGATAAGACTATGCACACATTTAATTTCTTCGACGCCCTATCTACATAGTAAATATAGAAGGTGTGACATCCACCCAAAAATTCGATACCGAGAACTCACCGGAAATACATGTTTTGAAATCCCCTGAATAACAACATTTATAGAAAAAAGTTGGTGTGAATACCCGTGTGTCCGTTTGTTCGAGTGACCCTGAATAGCATCAGTTCAATATATCCCAAAAATGCGACTGAAAATTTTCAAGAAAATCCCTCCAACACAAAATACCCTTTATATGGAAATATTTTCAAAAATTCAAAGATCTTTACATGACAAACAAACTGTATATCTTGAACTTTCTACGAATAGCCTCTGAAGTCCTCTTCATTCTGGATGAATTTTGCATGACTGGTAAATCGTAAGAGATATATAAAAACTTTTCATACAAAAATGTAGATCTCATCAAAAAAACACAATTTGTGATATTCCTTGTTATTGGTATTTTAAAGTACTTTTCTCTGACAGGAAGACGCCCTTGTTGCCTTTATTTTATTTATGGCCAACCAAAGAAGTGAATTTCAATGACAATCTATTAGCGATAGGTTTTAAAACATTCGACTCTCGCTTTAGTATAGTGCATTACTTTAGTTCCCTTATATTTATAAGGATCTATGTAATAAGAAGAAAAATGAAATGGTGTTTTATTTATGGACGCTCTTTAACTGCTGTGGTTCTCAGCGTCCCATTCTATATTGGGCGTGAAAGACCACTTATATTTACTCAGAGGGCTCTCTATCAGGCTTAAGGTTCTTTTACGTGCCGTAAATCTAGAACACGGGACCCACGGCTTTACTTCCTTTCCGAAGGAAGCCATGCTGAAGATTTTTACGCCCGAAAATATCCATCATCATCCACCGGGCTTGAACCCGCAACTTTGGATATATGAAGTTAGCATGGTAACAATTACACCACGGAGGACATATAATAAGGACATACAGCTAATTCTTATCTCAATTAGCATGGAGTAGAAAGAAAAACCATCACATGTGTTCGATTCACATGCCTTTCTCTACTTCTCTGCAAACAAATTATTGTTAAAAAGCTTATTCTTCCATTTATTTTATGTTAATTGCGAAAAAATTAGCAGAAATGCTATTTTTACTTGTTTTATTGTAAGTATAATGGAGTATAGGCTAAATTGATAGGCAAATCTTTTAAAAGCTGTTTGCTATGTCATTGAAGTTCCTTTGTATGGCTAGGAGTTGACAAATTTCCGTATGAGAAAAGTTTAAGTATTTTAAAACTGAAACCAGTAACAACGAATATCTCAACATGTTTACAACATATATTGTGTTTTAACGATGTCTACGTTTTTGTGTAATAAGGTTTTGTCCATGTCTTACGTTTAACAAAATTTCGCAAAATTCATTCAGAAAAAGTATGTCTCAGAAGATTATTCCCACAAAACTCAAGATATACATTTGGTTTATCATTTAAATATCTTTAATATATTATATTTTAATCAACATTGTGAGAGCCATTTTTGAGAAAATCAAACTTATGAAAATTTTTCTGTGAAAGGTAGTTGGAGGTGGGGGGATTTTCTTGAACATCTTCGTGTAACATCCTTGGAAGATTCTAAACCTAAATACCACGTTTGATATTTAACGGACTTTTCATTTTTTAACTATGTTCTGCATAGACACACACACATACAAACACACATACACATACACAGATAGACACACACACACACGCACTGACAGACAGACACACACGAATGTTTTTTTAAAAATACTTTTTACTTTCTCTATACGCACTATGTACATAGTGTATAAAGTATTGCACTCCACCCAAAAATTCGATACCGAAATTTCACCGGAAATATATGTTATAGGGTCCCCAATATCAAAAAAAAGCATTTTCACAAAAAGGTCCGTGTGTGTGTGTGTGTATGTGTGTCCATGTGTCCGTGTGTCCGTGTGTCAGTGTGTCCGTGTGTCTGTGAACACGACAACTCAAAAACGAAAAGTCGGTAAAATACCAAACTTGGTATTTAAGTTTAGTATCTTCCAGGGATGCGACACGAAGATTTTGAGAAAAATCCCCCCACCCCAACTACCCTTTACATGGAACTTTTTTAGAAAATTTTGATTTTCTCAAAAATGGCTCTAACGATTTTGATTAAAATTTCGTATATTAAACATATTTACCTGACAAATAAAATGTATATCTTGAATTTTCTGAGAATAGCCTCTGAAGAGTAGTTCATTCTGGATGAATTTTATTGAATTTTGAATAACTGCTAAACCATAAGAGATGGACAAAAACTTACTCCACAAAAAATGTAGATGACGTTAAAACACACAATTTATGTTATATACTTTTTTTTCGTGGAGTTCGTCGTTTTTGAGACATTCCTTATTTTTGGTTTCTGCAATGAAAAATTTATATTTTTCTCATACAGGAGCTTGTCAACTCCGATCCATATAAACAAAGGAACTTCTTTGACATAGCAACCAGCTATCATTTTAACCTATGCTAGTCCCTTATTTCGCTTCTACTTACAAGGAAGCAAGTAATAAGTCTATTTATGCTAAATTTTTCTGATTAGCATAAAGTAAATAGAAGTATAAGCTTTTTAAGAATAATTTGTTTCAGGGATATACAGAAAGTCGTGTGAATGGTACACATCAGAATTTATTTGGATTCAGGGGGTCTCAAAACATATTTTCCGGTGATATCATGGTATCAATTTTTGGATGCAATACATACCTTCTCTATACACTCTGTACATGAATGAATAGTGTATTTATTGAAATAACAGTCTCATATACTGAGTTTCAACAATCGCACGGGTCCACAGACCGTACGTGCTTTTGCAATACACAACATAGTAAGCGATATTAAAACAACTGCAACAAGGAATTAAAAGAGTAAACACAAATAAAAAGACAAAGATATTCAAATACAGCAATTTAAATTTAAAACACAGAGTACACCTTATGCAGAAGCATTAATGTCACCTATTATAATAGACAAATTCACAGTACTAGTGGATACTCCTAGTACTAGTAGAATATTTTGTAGAACAGCTAGAAAGTAATATTTTGTAAGAAATGTGTAAGTAGAACAGTTAGAGGAAGTCCTGTCAATGTGACACATCACATTTTTATTTATATGGAGCTAATATCTGGTTTATGCTAGGGTTTCCTTAAGTATATAAACTCCATTTTATGATACTAAGCTCATAACTTTAACACAACAGTTTTCTATTTGCATTGGGGTTCAGTAAATTTTAACTGCTTTTTTAGACGCAGTAAACGTGTTACTTTATGTCTTCTACTCATATTAAAGCATAGTGAAGTATTGGAAACTTATACACACACCCTTAGATTCCTCTTAAGCCGTAACGGTCTCAAGCACGTCCCCATGTGTCGCAAAAGCACCAGCCGTGTTTTATTTCCGAAGTTTGGCAACTCAGCACAGCAAAGTACGAAACAATGCACTACTGTCTTTGTGTTCACCGTCAAGTTTAGGACATAAATAAGCCTTCTGTAGTGCAGCGCCATTGCCCAAACGCCCCTTGAGGTCTTTTGTACTTTCCGCACGTGGGAGAAGACATTTAACTGCCATAGGGCTATAGTAAAGGAATGCTAATATTGAGGTGATATAATGTGATATTCACGAGCGTATCATTATAGGTTTATTACAAATATATTCGCGTGGCCTAGCTTCATTGGCGAACTAGTTGAGATTCTTTTTAGTATTACTCACTGTAATAAGTAATTATTACGTCTCAGGATTGTGGCCGCGAGTGAGATAATGCATTACAGGTAATATAATACTTGTAAATGATTCACTGGTTTCACTGCTAATATGTTCTTATATATTCTTTAACCCTTGTCGGTACCTATAAGTTCCTCTTGTTTTAAGCGTAACTATACAAATAGGGTTGTACTGTAGGATTAATTTCCTGTTATACTAACCTTCAACCATAAACGACAACTAATTAAGACTGTTTTATACTGTATACATTTTTGCCCTAAAATTGCAGAGATTTTCTTAAATAAATAAAATAGTAAAACCCACATAACTACAGTCAAGTGTAACCCTTTAGCTTCCAAGCACCACACCGATTATTTTACTTGGGCTCTCCCCGTCCTTTATCACAGGCACTGGGATTTGAACTTGCAACATTTGACTTTGAATTGATGGCCAGTCCATTACCTATCACGCAACACTCATGGACATTTGAGCCACTGTTTTGGTAGTGCCTTTGGCAGGATTGTGAAAACTGGTTTAGGAGAATTTAAACTTTTAATTGGGAAGAAAAAGGTTAATAAAGGATCTACATTTATTTTCATTTCTATTTTCTCTATTTATTTTATATAATACTTTTATAGGTTTATTCCCATATATTTGTACTAAAACTACAGTCAGTTTTAAACTTGAATTAAAGAGAAAATGGCATATGTAGTATACTAATGCAGGCAACTAAGGGGTAGTATCACTGGATGCAATAATTATTAACACTTTATGATGGCACAGATAAATTAAGATTACATTCCGCTAGCGAGTAACAGCACGCGTTTCCTCCAAATGCATAGGACGCTACCCCTGTGCCGAGCAATGGTGATCACATGAAGATTGACAAAGGTTGAACGTCTATTCAGCTCTTATATAGGCTCAAAGCTTATTCTGCATGTTTCTCCTTATTAAACATTTTAAGGAAGTATATAATACAGATTTCCTTTTATTTATAAACAAATTACCTTTGGTACATAAAATATTTATTTCATAAGCTATTTGCGCTTAGCGAATATTTAAATATGGGTATACAACGCTTGGGGATGCGGTTTACTAGAAAGAACAACTTCCTTTTCATGCATGTGGCAATGTAATTATCATTGTTGTATATTTTTAAACAACTAGCTCTGATCATAAATGAAATTATACTTAAAATACACATTAAATCCAATATTCTGGTATTCAAAAAATACTTACAAGCTAATTACATAATCAATAAATCAATATGGCATCATATTGGCACTTGGTATTTTTTTTTGATAGTGTTTAACGCCCACTTTGACTACTAATGGCACCGCAGGCGGTGGCACTGATGATACATGAATGATGATGAAGCACCGGTGGAATGCGAGGTAAACCGTAGTACCCGGAGAAAAACCGCCCCAGCGCCGCTTTGTCCACCACAAATATCACATGCGGTCGCTTGGGATTGAACCCCGGCCGTCTAGGTGATAGGCTAGTGGTCTAACCACTCGGCCACGGCGCGGCCCGACGCTTGGCTTCCATATATTAACGTCTCAGGTTGTGATAATGCATTTGAAAACAGCACAGTAAACAAGATATGTAGTTGAATTTTATATCAGTTATTACACAAAATAACACTAATAGTTTTGTCATGTTTCAAAAATATGTGTTCCATTCACATGACTTTCTCTACATTTCTGCAATACATTATTGTTAAAAAGCTTATTTTTCTATTTACTTCATGCTAATTGTGCAAACCTTAACAGAAATCATCTTATTACTTGCTTCCATGTAATTAGATGGGAAACAAGGAAGTAACATAGGCTAAAGTGATATTCAAAAGCTGGTTGCTATGTGATTAATAATGTGCCTTTGTTTATGTGGACAAGGGTTTGTATGGACAGTGTGAGAAAAGTATAAGTATTTTATAGCTGAAATCAATAACAAGGAATATGTCAAAAACGGTCCATTGCACAAAAGGTATACAACATAAATTGTGTGTTTTAACGAGCTCCACATTTTTTGTGCAATGGGTTTTTATCTATCTCTTACAGTTTACAAGTTATGAAAAATTACGCAAAACTCTTCCAGAATAAATATATCATCAGAGGCAATTCCTAAAAAATTGAAGATATACATTTTATTTGTATGTAAACATCTTTAATATACGATATTTTAATCAAAATCATTAGAGCCATTTTTGAGAAAATAAAAATTTAAGACAATTTTCCATGTAAAGGATAGGTGGGGGTGGGGGTATTTTCTGAAAACCTTTGTGTCGCATCCTTGGAAGATCTGAGCTGATGCTAAGTTTAGAATTTAACGAACTTTTCGTTTTTGAGCTATGCTGCACACACATAGACAGACACACACACGAACATTTTTCTAAAACTGCTAAAACCGCAAGAAATAGACAAAAACTTACTACACCAAAAGATGTAGATCTTGTTAAAATACACGATTTACGATTTATAAAAGAATTTACTATCGCTTTAGCCTATGGTACTACCTTATTTCCCTTCTGCTTATTAGTGCTAAGTTAATCTCAATAGTATAAAGTAGAAGAATAAGCTTTTTAACAATAATTTGTTACAGAGATGTAGAGCAAGTCATGTGAACGTAAAAGAACAGAATTTTTAAAACTATTCACATGAAAATTCAAGTTTTACATTAAATGATTATACAAATAGGTTTATTATATTATATTTTGTATTAACCTTAATAAATGCAGTAAAATGTTTAGCTTTGTACTCTCCAAAACGTTTGATGTTTTAAAAGATTTTTTCTCCAAATTGTAGTATTATTTAAAATAAATATTTATGTTTAATTATTACTTTTACTTTCCAGAGCCAGTACACAAATTTGAAAAACAAAAAACAATCTCCTGTATTCCATTCATGTAAATTTCTCTATCTGTTCTCTGTACAAGGACAAACTCTTCTTACAAAAGTTTACACATCTATCTACTTCATGTTAATCAAGATAAACATTATCAGAAAGCTGACACATAGGACCCTTATTTCGGGATCAGTAGACCTCAAAACATACATTTCCTCTAAAATTTGGACATCGAATTTTTGATTGGGAAACAATACTCCTATTTACTATTCGTGGCAGAAAAATACCTTTTGTTTTGTTTTATTTTATTTTGTTTTGCTTTGTTTTTTTTTACTTACTCTACTATGTACATAGGGTATAGAGAAGGTATTATATTACACCCAAAAATTCTATACTGTGATTTCACTAGCAATACATGTTTTGGAACGCCCTGAATCCCTAAAAAAAACATTTTAGAAAAATGTCTGTGTGTGTGTGCGCGCATCGTGGGCAGCATTGCCCAAAAACGAGTAGTCCATTAAATACCAAACTTGTTGTCTAAGTTCAGTATCTTCCAAGAATGCAACACAAGATTTTTAAGAAAATCCCCCTTCGTCCAGTTACCCTTTACATAGAAAACATTTAAGCAAAATACACTAACGATTTTTAATAAAATCTCTTATATTTAAGATATTTATGTGACAAATAAAATGTATATATTATTTCTCCGGGAATAGGCTTATGAATATATTTTTATTCTGGATGCACTTTTCTAAGTTTTGAATAACTGGTAAACTATAAGAGAGGGCCAAAAATTTAATATACAGCAAATGTAGGTCTCATTAGAACACAATTTATGCCATAGATATTTCTTTTACGTGGAATTTACGGTTTTTGAGATATATCTTCCTATTTCTTTCAGTTTTAAAACTTTGTCTCATATGGATACTTGCCAACTCCTGGTCAAACAAAGAAACGAATTTCCTTCCTATAGCAACAACATTTTACATTTGTGTATTCCCTTATTTTCCTTCTACTTACAAGGAACTAAGTAATAAGACCGTTTTTGTTAGTGTTTATCTCGACTATCATGCAGTAGAAGAAGAATAAGCTTATTAACAAGGTGGTCAAGTGGTCAGCGAGCTGACTTCCTACCCGGAGATCTCGAGTTCGATTCTCTGCTGGGGCAGGGAGTTTTTCTTAACCAGAATTCTTCCAGAGTCTGGAAGCATGAATGTGAGAGTGAATGTGCATGTGCTAAATAATATAAAATGACAAAACCTCATGGTAATAAATTACAGTGATCAGAAGAGTTGTTTCACAAGTCAAAGCCAGCGATATGTACATAGAAGTGAAAATTCGACAATAAAAAAAATAAAAAAATAATTTGCTACTGAGATCTAGAGAAAGTCATGTAAATGGACCACATCAGATATTTTTTAAACTGGCTTCAAATGATTTCGTCCTCAAGTGTATTTAAAAAGAAAATTAAACATTTTAAGGAAATTATCAGCTTATATTTCTCCCATTATATTATATTTAAATAAAAAGCAGAATATATTTTAAACATAGACAAAAATGGTAGTGATAAAACTGACCAAGAGAAACAGTGTGCTTTCAGTAAGAAGAGAAGGGCGTTCAGGTGAAATGAACAAGAGAAACATAGGGCAATGAAAACGAGATACAGCTATATGGATGTAGCAAACCGTAGAAGCGAAATCAAATTCTGTGGGAACTGGAGAATCATAAAAAGCGATGGAGAGAATGGTACAATTGTGTTACGTGTGAACATTGGATGCTGGGTTGAAACGTGCGAGGAAGGTGTTCGGTGAGCTTTTTATTCTGAGTAAAACAGTGACTCAGTATTTGTTTATGGCAAGCTACAAAACACGGAGTTCTAGATTCAGTTATGTAACTTTTGTAGTTGACTTTTATTTCTCCATGTATCGGAACATCATTGAAAGGCATGGAAAACAAGTTTCTCGTTTTGGACAATTTTTCTTTCAATAACTTTTCTGGTTTCCATAATCTGTAACAAAGTTTCATTAAAACAGTTAGTAAACTAGGGTTCAGTTTACGAAAAATATAAAATGGAAGGTATGTTTTAATACTGTTAAAGTCAAATCACTTTTGTTCCATTTTTATATAACATAAAATATTTTCTTTAGTTTGTTTGGCTTGAAATAACATGAGATAGCCTCTATCTTTGAAAACAACCACTGTAAAGGTTATATTTATTGATATTTGGTTTTCTAAACAATGACCTTTTTGTTTCTGATAAACCAACATGACTTTATAAATCTCTGTTATTATTCATTGTTTTTCTTTCCCTTTTGTGATATACTAAGGTTGAAATTAAACCAGTAAAATAATCTTGAGTTTCAGTATTATTTCACCATAAACTTTAGCCCATTAATTATTTTAGTATATGAAATTTGTTAATATCAAGAAAATAAATTTCACGTGTGAATGCTTGGGATCGAATCCTGATCGCCTAGGTGGGAGGTGAGCAGTCTAATACACGGCCACGGCGTCGCCATGTATAAGTCAGGGGACAAAATTAAAAGAAACAACAAGAAAAAGTCTGACCACTTAATGAGGATGAAAGATGAAAGGAAATCAAGAAGATCTTTTCAATACAACCAAGAGGAATAGCAGACATTGGCCGGTCCCGTAAAAGATGGACACCACAGACTACTTCGTCGGAACAGGTTATTATAAAAAGAACAATGAAAATAGAAATAAATCATTCGTGTTATATAATATCTCTGAGAGAAAAAATCCACGCAATACTGAGCTAGGATCGAACCAGAACCTATTCACAGAAATTCTAAGCGGCTAATCTGGCGCATGTCACCTCCCGTCAAAAATACCACCTCAAGTGGGAATGTTTGCGAATGTCGCCAGCTTATCACATAATGTGTGCAAAGTGACATGTCTTCCCGAAAGAAATGGACAACATTTTTGGACATTCTGTATATACAACGAATAATCTAATGGTCTTGCTTCAGTTAGTTTTTTTCTTTTTTCCTTTTTGTGCTTACAGCAGTTGTTTGGAAACATTATCTTCCACTGAAAATAAATGATGCTTAATATAATACCTAGAGGATCCATTAGGAAAGCTTTACTTTGCATATAAACAAACTAAATGTAACAAATTACTGACAACGTTGTTTTCCTTTAAACAATAAAAAAGTAAAATAATGCAAGAGTGTGTATAAACACCGGATATTTACTTCTCGGCCCTCTTTGTTATATTTCCTTTCGAACGTTGATTAAAGTAATAACAAAGGAAGCCTATAAAATCCCTTTTGTCTGCTTTGCGCCGATATTGGCGTCTTCTTGTTTGTGACGACATCCTTGTTGATGTCGCTGGTAGTCAAAACCGTCATCATCGGCGTTAGTTTTTTCTCCCCCTTCGGATCGGGTTTCGCAGCTGTTTCGCCATTACCGGCGTTAGGAGAAAGGAAGCTTGGAGGAAATGGGTGGAAAAATGGGAATGGAAGGAGATAGGGAAGAATGCAAATGACACGTCAGCGAGGTAATGAGTTCCCAAACTTGCCTTTCCTATACTCTCTGGTTGAAGTTTCTACGAAGGCGATGGATGGTTGTTACAGGGGTATATAAATCTCTATCGAGAGCTGTAGTTAACCGTGATTCTTCACCGTGACTGGGAATCATGCATCAGTGAGTACCTCCTTAGCTTGGCCTTAATTTGCTGTCGGGGAAGCTCGTTAATTTGTGAAGCCACATTGAGAGCGCTGCAAACAACATACTTCAAGAGGGGATGCAGAATCGACCATTTTAATTAAAATGCCATGCTCATAAGGGCTTAGGAATTGTAATCTTAGTACTACATAGTAAGATATCTATGAAGGCCATCGTAATATTTATTGGTTTATTTATGGACTAGGTTACTAACGTGGTAAAATGTGAGGCTCTTATTCAACTGCTCCCAGGTTCAAATCCCAAAATAAACCATTTTGACTGAAGTTTTTATCTTGATTTCCCTAGTTCCGAATGCAGCAAGGGTGACTTCTGATGTACAGGGTATTTATCTGTCTCACATGCTCTTTGAGAGTTACATAGCCAGATGATATACAACACAAGTGTTGAATGTGCTTTGAGGAGAGCACTAATATGACCAAATCTTTTCTTGAGTTATGGTTTTATGGCGAAGCGAAGACAAGATAAAGAAAAAAGAGCCCGCCCGGATGCCTTTCCGCAGTGTTACCAACTAAAGAAATTTTCTTCTTCTCAGACCCTCAGCCTTTGCGATGAAAAGCTTATCTAATTCACCGCGAACTAACTGAACTATTAAACGAAACACAGTGCATATATTCTTCAGATACACAGACAGAATGAAATCTTAGCAAAGAAGCTATTGCATGTCAGGAAATATGTCGTACTTCATGTTTCAACGTGTGCTTCGTAGCTCAGGGGATCGTGGGTTCGATTCCCACTTTGGGAGTGAGTGTTTGTGAATGTGTAATGTCTGTGTAGTTGTCATAAAACAGAAAAGATCAATAAATAAAGAAAATTTATGGGTAAAGGAAACATAAGAAGAATAAGAACAAATAAGGAATACAGCGCCGGAGTCCCGACCAGACTCCGGAACTGTATTAAAAAAAAAACAACAACAAAAAACGTAGTCGCCTTGCTATTCTTCCGAAGTTGCACGAAACCTACCGAAAGAAGACGGTAGCATCCAAAAAACCGTAAGCGCATGATATATTCTGGACTCGATACCTTGATATGTTCTTATGGAATCGGAAGTACACTTAACCGGCATCCATAATCTGGCGAATTACGGAAGCTTCTCTTCTGTGCCTGCAGTAAATCAGATCTGGTTTTCTGGTATGTCGGCATTAATGGGAGATGTGGTAGATCTGGCAAGAGATGCAGGGTCTCAATATCCTCCGGTACCAACTGGGATAACTGGAGGTCGATATGCTAGACATGGCCCTACGAGTTATTTGGTGGTCTTCCCTCTGGATTAAAGCCCGTAAGTGGTGTATGCACTTTCCCCTTGAAAAGAAAACAGGAAAATATGGCGAAAATCTCAGAGCGTCTCTAGAATGGCGCTTTTCCTGGCTTTCGGAGGAAAGCTTCGGCTCCTGTTAGACCTCAGATCTAACTCCTTTACACTACTGTTTTATTCCGACGTAGGAGGTGCTCTGTTTAGAAAACAAGCTGAAATTACAACTTCAAAATCAACTTTACTGTGGCTTTACTTTGTAAATTCATATTGATGTATATCTATTCGCAAAGATATCACTCTACAAATGCTGTGGTCACTATCCTTGTATTAAAAGTGCATAACCAAGATGTTCACAAACGGAGGATAAAACCAGAAATATATTGAGTGTACCTGTGGATACAGAAAGGATGAAAATAACGTGTCTGTAGCTATATGATATGGTGCAATTATGCTCTAGGATATGCAGATATTGTGATTGTTCTAATTTTACTTTCTCTACACGTGCTGTGTACATAAAGAAGGTATAGCATTTCACAAAAAAATCGACATTTCACCGAAAATAGACGGTTTAAAGTTCCATGTATAAAAAGTACTTTTACTTTCTCTACACTTACTATATGCATAGTGTATAGAGAAGGTATTGCATTCCACCCAAAAATTCCATACAGAGATTTCACCGGGTGAAATAGACGTGTGTCTGTGAACATGATAACTCAAAAACGAAAAGTCGATAAAATATCAAACTTGGTATATAAGTTTAGTACCTCCCAAGGATGCGACACGCAGATTTTGAGGAAAAATTCCCCACACCAAACTACCCTTTACGGGTAAACATTTTTGAAAATTTTTATTTTCTTAAAAATTGTCACCAGAAATAGATGTTTTATGGTCCCCTGAATCAAAAACAGAATTTATAGAAAAAGGTCCGTGTGTGTTCGTGTGTCCGTGTGTCTGTCAACATAACTCAAAAACCAAAATTCGATAAAATATCAAACTTGGTATATAAGTTAAGTATCTCCCAAGAATGTGACACGAAGATTTTGAGAAAATATACCCACCCCAAACTACCGTTTACATAAAAAAGGTTCGAGATTTTTTATTTTCACAAAAATGACTAACGATTTTGATTAAAATACCGTATATGAAAGATATTTACATGGCAAATAAAATCTATAGCTTGAATTTTCTGGAATATCCTCTAAAGACCTCTTTATTTGGATGAACTTTTTCTGGATTTTGCAAAGCTAATAAACGGTAAACAATAGAAAAAAACTTACTACATAAAAATATAGATCTCGTTGAAACACACAATTTCTGTCATATACATTTTTTTTTCGTAAAGATAACAATTTTTTAGACATTTCTTGTTATTGGTTGCAGCTTTAAAGTATTCCAAACTTTTTTACATACAGGAATTTGTCAACTCTTGGTAATGCAAAGAAACGGAATTCATCCTCATGGCAACCAGGTCTTGAAATATTTGACTATAGTTTTAGCCTAGTGTACTCCCTTATTTTGCTTCTACTTACAAACAGCTTTTCTGCCTATGTTTATCTCGATTAGCATGAAGTAGATAGAAGCACAAGTTTTTAATAACAATTGTTACTCAGATGTAGAGGAAGTCATGTGTATCAAACATATAGAAAATTAACACGTCGCCAGGAAAGCTTTAGTTCTTATTTTATATAGAAAATGGTCCATGTGTCTGTGAATATGATAACTCAAAAACAAAAATTCGGTAAAATACCAAAATTGGTATTTAAGTTTAGTATATTTCAGGGATGCGACACGAATTTTTTAAGAAAAATCCCTCACCCCAGCTTCTCTTTACATGAAAAAAATTTCGAAAATGTTGATTTTCTCGAAAATAGTTCCTAAAATTTTGATTAAAATACTGTATATTAAAATATTTATATGGCAAATAAAATATATATATTGAATTTTCTGGGAATAGCCTCTAAAAGCCTATTTATTCTGAATGAATTTTGCTGAATTTTGTGTAGCTTGTGCAAGAGAGAAATCGAAACTTACTTCAAAAAAATGTACATCAGGTTAAAACACACAACTTTTGTCATAAAAGTTTTTTCGTTGAATTCGTCATTTTTGAAATTCGTTGTTATTTGTTTCAGATTTAAAACACTTAAGCTTTTCTCACAGAGAGCTGTAAGCTTTTGGCCCTGCATAGAAACAATTTCAACCACATGAAAAGCGGCTTTTAAAAGATTTGGCTATCACTTTAGCCTAGTGTACTCCCTTATTTTCCTTCTACTTACAAGAAAGCAAGTTATTAAAACAAGTTCTGCTAATATTTATCTTGATTATCATACAGTAGATAGAAGAATATGCTTTTAACTATAATTTGTTACAGCGATGTAAAGAAAGTCGTGTGATTTTTCATTCTTAGTCTTTTAGCTCACGAAATGATTATATAATATATTTGAAACTTTTCGAAGAATTACGTACTTACCATTGTTAAATAAATCCCTACTTAAAATAAGAACTGAAGCTTTCCTGGCGACGTGTTAATTCAAAATCTTCTCGGGCTTCTAGCCAGGTAAAAACTTGGCTTGACACCAACGTTTCGAAGAAGTGCATCTTCCTCGTCTTCAGGGTGAACTGATGGTTTGAGCTTGCGGAGACTGGTATTTATAAGAGCTGGGATGAAGCTAACATCTGATTGGTTCGCGAGATATTATGGCGAACCAATCAGATGTTAGCTTCATCCCAGCTCTTAAAAATACCAGTCTCCGCAAGCTCAAACCATCACTTCACCCTGAAGACGAGGAAGATGCACTTCTTCGAAACGTTGGTGTCAAGCCAAGTTTTTACCTGGCTAGAAGCCCGAGAAGATTTTGAATTAAATCCCTACATGTATTCTTTTAAATTAACATAAAATAACATTTTATTACAGAACATTTAGGTAGTGTTTAATACCAAAGAAATATTTGTTAAACAGTTAATTCTTTTGTCTACTTCATGATCATTAAGATAAACGTTAGCAAAATGGTCTTGTTACTTGCTTTCTTCTAAGTAGAAGGAAAATAAGGCAATGCACCAGGCTAAAGTGATATTCAAATCTTTTCACAACTGGTCCTTAATTCGTTATTTTTGCATGACCAGGAGTTGAAAATGTCCACATGAGAAAATTCTAAGTACTTTAAAACTGAAACCAACAACAAGGTATAACTCGGAAAGAGCAAACTCTGCCAAAAAATATATGGGACATAAGTTGTGCCTTTTAAGGACCTCTTCATTTTGTGCAGTAAGTTTTTTAGTACTTCTCTTACTGTTTGCCAGTTATGCAAAAGTCATCCAGAAGGTTGTGGCATTCGGAGAATATTCACAACGAACTCAGTATTTATTTACATATATGCTAATTTTCATGTAAATATAGATATTTAATATGTCATATTTTAATTAAAATCGTGAGAAAATTAAAATATTCGAATTGTGTTCCATATGAAGTGTAATTTGGTTAGAGGGATTTTATGCAAAATTTTCGTGTCGAATCCTAGAAGATAGTAAATCTATACACAAATTTTTGTATTTTATCCATTTTTCGTTTTTGTTTTACGATGTTCTGAACCCATGGACACACAAATACATGGATCATTTTATCTAAAGTTCTTTTCTTAACACAGGGGAGCCTAAACGCGTATTTTCGGTGAAATATTGGTATACAATTTATGTGTGGAGTGCAATACCTTTTCTAACTGTGTACTAAGCAGAGTACAACTCATAATACTGAGGAAACAGTTTTCTTCTCCTTTTTTTTTTTTTTTTTTTTGGTATTCTTTCTGTGATCTCTGGAATATTTTATGGAGAAGTCAGAAGAACTTTTATTTGTTTCCTGTCTGAACGTTTTAGTGTCTCATTTCGTTTGGAGATGATAACAACTCTAGGAATGAGATCAAAGGTTTTGGAATCGGTTCTCTTCCTGTCCTGGGTTCGCTCAGAATCAAGTCGTCTTTCAGACAGTTAATATGCACGATGTGACCTAGAACCAGAAGGCAAACATTCATGTTCAGTCACTGCATTTTCATTAACTGGATAGGCGCCTGTAGAACGAAATCCTCTTTCAACTTTCGCCGGTGTGGTTGTCTTCATTCGCGCTGTCTTGAAAAGCTCCCAAAAGTTAAGTTTGTTTATCATTCTTTCTGCTTTTGTGTTAAGCATGAAGTTTATGTATTCGTTAATGTAACTAATGTAACTTCACGGTACATTGTGGAACCTTGTCCTACCGCCGGCCGCTGCATACCTCATCTCGGCGCGAAGGTGTCATGAAGGGTGCAGTGCTTTTTGTTCTTTTAAAATAAAATACTTAATCTGTAACCCTAACTTTGTATCTTACCAAATCATAGGACCCTACAGTTCTTGAAAAATAATTTTGAAGGGAAGATTAAAATTCCTATCCCACTAATATTGAATTACTATAAGGTCATCCTCATCATCGTCACCATCATTATCATCACACCGCCATCAGCATCATCTTCTTCTTCTTCTTCTTCTTTATCAACTGTTAGGCATGTTTGCACTCGCAAGGGTCTTTCCCAGCGTCTGCATTGTCTTTCAACATCTTTAAATCCAAGATTTTTATCATCCGAATTCAAAATTTGGAATTTTTGAATTCATTGAATTTACGAGGCAAATTCGATAAGTCCTTATAAACATAGAAAACAAATTTAAGCATAATCCTCTTCTAGTTCGATATACTTTTCCCATAGTTCTGAAACCGTTTTAAGCCTTCCATAAAGTGGGATTTCGGAATGTCCTCAAAATAGGCAAATGTTTACATGATGACCGTGTTTTCCACCGAACCATTTTCAAGTTTGTAAATAACAAAAATCACTTGGGGCCAACTCTGGTAAATACGGAGACTTGTACAATAATTCGGATCTTAATTATACAGTTTTCGCCATAAAAATGCGCAGGAACATCCTTACATTGTCTTGATAGCAGGAATATTTTTCTTTGCCAGACATGGGCGTTTTTCTTGATTTTTCCGCTTAATCTATGCAATAACAATGCATAATACTCCTCATTTACTGTTCTTCCTCCCAGTAAGTAATCAATGTAGATGATTCCGCAGCCTAAAAAACCAGGGCCATCACCTTGTCTGCTGAAGTCACCGCCACTTTTGCCTTCTTCGGAGCATGCTTCGCCTTTTAAAACCCACTGTTTTGATTGTACTTTTGTTTCTAGAGTGCAGCAGTGTATCCCTGTTTCATCCACAGTTATGTATCGATGCAGAAACTCATCAGCGTTTTGATGGAAAAGTGCCAAACGAGCTTTCGAATCGATCACATGATTTCGGTTATTCTCCATTTTTTTTTTTTTTTTTCAGTTTTGTTATTAAAACAGTAACGGAGTCTGATCAGGACTCCGGCACTGTATCCCTATTTACATTTCCCCCCGTAGGTTTTACTGATTACTGGTTTACTGGTTTTACTGTTTCTTTTACAAACATATACACATTGCACAAACATATAACACCCATGCCCCAGGCGGGACTCAAACCCACGATCCCCTGCCCACGAAGCACCAAAGCGAGACGCTTTAGCGAGCGTGGCCATTGAGAGCAAACACGGCATCTATCTTGCTGAGACCTTTGTCCAACCTAATTGTTGGTGAAAAATTGGGAACACTGTATCTTATGATATGTCTGTAGCCTGTACTATTTTCCTAAATTTCATTCGTCGATCACTTAAAGCCATAAGCTGGATTTTGTCAGTACTTTTGGAGGAAGTCCTTTCTACTGGACGTCCGGAACGATGTACACCATTTGCGGTAGTACTGCCACATTTAAATTCATTTATCCCATTGTAATTTGTTGCAAACGCAGGAGCAGAAGTGGCATGAACTTCTCCAACTCTTTCGGTGTTAAATCCTTTAAATAGAAGTGTTTAATCACCCCACGAATCTCGTTTTTTTTTCCCCATCTTTCTAAAGAAGCACAACAGTTCAATTGCCTATGGCAAGGAAACTACGCGATGAATATAGCTGAAACTATAACTACCATCAAATAGAGACGACAGTCCGTGGTGTAATGACTACCATGCGGATTCAATTTTTTCAAGTGTAAAAATTCTTAGCATGGCTTCCTTCGGAAGGGAAGTAAAGCCGTTGGTCCCATGTCGTAGATTTACGGCACGTAAAAAAACCTCAAGCCTTATAGAGAGGTCTCTGAGGAAAATTAAGCGGTATTTCACACCCAATTTAGTTAACAAGCGTCCATAAATAACACGCTATTTACATTTCCAGTGCATTTCTATGTATTAATATTTAAATAATGACTTTGTGGTTAACATACGTTTTTTATCTATACATAAAGGATAAGTATCTAAGCTAAAAATGTGAAAAAATCTAATATGTTCTATTCTCATGACTTTCTCTAAATCTCTACAACAAAATATTCCGTTAAAAAGGTAATGCTTCTATTTGTTTCATGCTATTCGAGAAAAACATTAGCAGAAATAGTCTTATTACTTGCTTTCTTGTAAGCAGAAGCGAAATAAGCGAGTACCATAGATTAAAGTGACAGTCAAAAGCTGGTTGCTATGTGATTGAAGTTCCTTTGTTTCGATGGACAGTAGTTGACAAAGTCCTGTCTGAGAAAAGTATAATCTTTTTAAAGCTGAAACCAAAAACAAGGAATATCTCAAAAACGATCAACTCTACGAAAAACATCCATGTAACTTAAATTCTGTGTTTTAAAGTGTTCTACATATTTTCTGTGGTAAGTTTTTCTCAATTTCTTACGATTTATCAGTTATGCAAAATTCCCTAAAATTCATCTAGAATAAAGTAGTCTTCAGAGGCTATTCCCAGAAAATTCAAAATGTACATTTTATTTTCCAGGTAAGTATGTTTAATATACGATATTTTAATCAAAATCGTTAGGGCCATTTGTGAGAAAATCGAAATTTTTGAAAAAAGTTCCATGTAAAGGGTAGTTTGGGTGGGGGAATTTTTCTCAAAATATTCGTGTCACATCCCTGGAAGATACTAAACCTAAATACCAATTTGGTATTTTACCGACTTTTCGTTTTTCAGTTATCGTGTTCACAGACACACGGACACACACACACACGGACGTTATTAGAAACATATATTTCCGGTGAAATCTTGGTATCCAATTTTTGAGTGGAGTACAATACCTTCTCTATACACTATATACATATAGTACGTATAGAGAAAGTAAAAATACATATACATTCACCCATGCTCCATCTTAAAATCATTTGCACCAACATATCCCTTAAGGATGCCATGTCTGTTCTCCACCATTTATGCAGCTTTTCAAACACTTTTTCCCATGTTATTGGGAATTTATGGTTATTTTACAAAATGAAATGAAAAGCGAGAAAACGAAGAGAAATGATTGGAGAAGGGAATTAAACATTGCTGTGATGGTGTCACTTTCAATTTCGTGGCCCCAAGGGGACTTCTGCCACGCAAATCGAAAAGTTTATCATCACTCAATTAGAAGGAAGTTAAAAATAACTAATGTTAGCATTTCAAAGTGGGCTTAAATGTTTAAACCCTAACTTAATTAAGCGCTTCTGTTAAATTGCACAATTTTATTTCCTCTATTTCACATGCGCTCTCATGGCCGAAAATTCTTATTTTGCTACACCTATCATATTAATAGATATAGCGCTAAGAGCTTGGTAATGGGAAATTTCATTTATCTACTACTGTTCATGCAACCTACGATAAACAAGGCACTCTACTGACGATATACGAAAAGTCTGATATGTTACATTCATATACCTTTCTCTACATTTCTGTAACAAAGTGTTAATAAGCTTATTCTTCTATCACCTTCATGCTAATTGCTATAAACATTGACAGAAACGTATTATAGGTAGATGAGAAATAAGGGAATACACCAGGTTAAACCGACAGTCAAATGTTTTAAAATGTGGTTGCTAGGGATTGAAATCTGTTTCTTTGGGGGCCAGGAGTTGACAAGTTCCCGTATGGGAAAAGTTTTAAGTAATTAAAAACTGAAGCTAATAACAAGGAATATATTAAAAAGGGCCTACGGCACCAAAATATGTAAATGAAGTAAATTGTTTTAAGGAGCTCTACATTTTTGTTAATACGATTTTGTCCATCTCTTACAGTTGATTAGTTATGCAAATTTCATTAAAAAAAATCAGAAGATTCATTTACATTTCTTAATTTGCAGGATCGATACATAAAATTTACAAGACAAAAAATGGAAAAAGATAACCAATTACCATTCCTAACTTTAAAGATTATTAGGTATATGAAATACATAAAATGTAGAGAAAAATTCATCCTGAATGAAAAGGCTTTCAGAGGATGTTTCCAGAAGATTCAAGATAAACACCTTAGTTGTCATGTAAATGTTTTAAATATAAAACCAAAATTGTAAGAGAATTTTTTTAGAAAACCAAAACTTTCGAAAATGTTTCCAAGTAAAGGGAGATGGATGAGGGAGTTTCTTGAAAATCTTCGTTTCACATCCTTGGAAGATACTAAACTTAAATATCAAGTTTGGTATTTAACGGGCGTTTCATTGTTGAGCTATGCTGCCCACAGACATACACATACACACAAAGACAGACACACCACGGATTTTTTTCTAAAAATGCTTTTTTTTTATTCCAATACATGTTTTTCCAGTGAAATTTCGTTATCGAATATTTGGGTGCAATACATTACCTTCTTTGTATACTATGCATATAGTACGTGTACAGAAAGAAAAAGGTACAAATATAGCTTTGGTTATTTAAGGGAGGCTCGCCAATGCTTGGAATATGTATACCCGCCGCTGAATCCTTGCACTTGGCAATTCGGGTTATTTCGCATAAGGCTGCATTTGCGGCGTTGCCAGAGTAATTAGTAATCTACAGCAGCTGATTAAAAATGTCTCAATCGTGTGTCAACAGGAATATAAGGAATATACATTGTAAATGAATGCCGATGAATAATGAAATTAATTCGTTATTATTGATGTTAAATGAAAATAACTGTGATACTATAACGTATGTAACATGAATTACGTATTACGACAATATTAAACAAATTAATGCAAAATAGCTGGTTACAATGAGTGAACGATATAACAAAGTGATTTTCACCGATTTAGAATTTTAATGGCTCATTTCAATCCAAGTCTCTGTCGTCATCATTCTCGGAAGCATCATCATCATTGTCATCATCACCAAGACAAATCATTAGTGGTTTATATTCATTGATGATTCCGTTCTAATTCCTGTGCTTTTTGTATTATTTTGTGCTCATGATTCACTTTCTTCTTCTATGAAGCCGCGTCCACCCTCGCCACACCTTCCTTAAAATTGTGAAAGTCTGTTATGATTCCCTCACGTACAAACAAACACCAACAACACTATTAACAATGACAAAAATATAAATAATAACGAATAGTACGTAGCTTGCACAGAACAACTCAACGCACGTGTTAGGAGTTCAAAAACTGAGCACGTGGTTGGAAACAGTCAGATATTGCAACATTGCGGCATCTAGATCCGTTTCCGTTATCTGACCGACCGACCGGAATGCTGCTTAGTGATTGGTTCAGAAAGTCAATCGGGTAAAGTTCACATATTTTATTTGCGAGTATACCAACTCAACTCCTAACTGTCAAGTACAAGGGTTCAGTGGCGGGTGTATAGGTAAGGAACGCAGGGGACAGTTCGCTTACTACGGTTATGAACGGTATATTGTAGCTAACATCCCATGGCGAAAGAAATACGAAGAAGCGAACCGCTTAGGCTGACACCCAGGAATTGGAAATATCAATGACAAATACGTGTCAAGAGAGGGCGAAAAAGCGAACTATATGACATCTACCTGAAGCTTCAAGGGCGAACCATCAACAAGACCTATAAAATGAAGTAATATATGAGCTGAATTGAAAGAAGGAAGAAAGAGTATACGGGGTAATTGAGAGGCACTCTAATATTCATCTTAGTGGCCCGAGAAAACCATGGAAAAATCCAGGGTCAGAGTGCGGGGTCTCCGGGTATTGAACCCAGGACCTCTTGAATGCCACTTACAGTTTAAACTGCCGAGTCAGCTGAGCACTATTCGCCTACGATTACATAGTCATATCTAATTTCACACTCGTCAGCCCTGACAGTATTAATTACATGGTTTAAACAAAAGAATTTCCAAGTTGTACCACAAAGTCAGACTAAAAAAATCAATGCCATAGCCGGGACTTGAACCACGGATCTCCCAGCCTTAGTCTGGTTGCTATTAAATTGCCGACACGACATTAAATTCCCCAACTGACGCACATTTTCCAAGTTAAACCACAAGATGATCTCTAATTATTTTAAGATGAGCGTAGAGCATTTAAAATATTTGACTATTGCTTAGGTTATTAATCTCTTTTCCCTTCTAATAACAAGGATTAAGACCGTATTTTCTAATAGTGTTTACCAAGATTTTCCTGAGTAGATAAAGGAATAGTTTTTTGTAAGAATAGTTGTTGCAGAATAGCATGAAGAGGTCATGTGAATGGAACACATCAGATTTTTACTTTCTCTATACGCACTATGTACATAGTGTATAGAGAAGGTATTGCACTCCACCCAAAAATTCGATACCGAGATTTCACCGGAAATATATGTTTTGGGGTCCCTAATATCCAAAAAAAGGATTTTCACAAAAAGGTCCGTGTGTGTGTGTGTGTGTGTGTGTGTGTGTGTGTGTCCGTGTGTCCGTGTGTCTGTGAACACGATAACTCAAAAACGAAAAGTTGGTAAAATATCAAATTTGGTATTTAAGTTTAGTACCTTCCAGGGATGCGACACGAAGATTTTGAAAAAAATCCCTCCACCCCAAACTACCCTTTACATGCAACTTTTTCGAAAATTTTGATTTTCTCAAAAATGACTAACGATTTTGATTAAAATTTCGTATATTAAAGATATTTACCTGACAAATAAAATATATATCCTGAATTTTCTGGGAATAGCCTCTGAAGAGTAGTTTATTCTGGATGAATTTTACTGAATTTTGAATAACTGCTAAACCGTAAGAGATGGGCAAAAACTTACTGCACAAAAAATGTAGAGCACGTTATAACACACAATTTACGTTATATACATTTATTTCGTGAGTTCGTCGTTTTTGAGATATTCCTTATTTTTGGTTTCTGCTATGAAAAACATACTTTTCTCATACAGGGACTTGTCAACTCCTATCCATATAAACAAAGGAACTTCGTTGACATAGAAACCAGCTTTTGAATATCATTTTAACCTATGGTAGTCCCTTATTTCGCTTCTACTTACAAGGAAGCAAGTAATAAGACTATTTCTGCTCATTTTTTCTGATTGGCATAAAGTAAATCGAAGTATAAGCTTTTTAAGAATAATTTGTTGCAGGGATATAGAGAAAGTCATGTGAATGGTATACATCAGATTTTTTAATCATTGTTCATTATGCACTAATGTAGGTACAGTACATCTTACACAGATTTAAGTACTGAAATAAATTTTATAATTGGGAGAAAAGTAGAAATAAGAATAACGTATAAAGTAGGAAAGACGTTAAAATGGAGAAGGATGAAGAAAGTGCTCACGGGAACTAATGAGTATTGCGTAAAGTAATGACATAGAACATGCAGAGCATATAAATCAAACTGACACATAAGGACAGAAAAAAACTGTTTCGTTGATTGCGTTTGTTAAAGCGTGAAATTGCACTATTCCTTCACTGATTGCAATCATTAGACGAAGCAGAGCCACATGAAGATTTCAGTACGCTAATGTTGGCAGCAATTGCTCTACCTTTTCTCTCTTTTTTCCATTAGTGGAAGGAATTCGTGTTATCCATCCTCGGCACATTCAGGAAAAGCCTGCATCCCTCCGACATGAGTAGGTGAAACGGAAAAGAGATAATAAACCTGACCGAAAGGTGGCGGGATTAGGATGAGCCACGCCAGGTCTGCCAACCTCACCTTCGTGCTTGGTCGATAGATCTTTTCCTTGCGCAATGTTAATGCTAGTTTCCGGCACGATTTAAAACTGTAGTGGTCGTGAAAAACAAAACGGCAATTTCGGACTAACACCACCAACTGGATAATCCTATCAGCAGACTGCAGATGAGAATGAAACTTTCTCTACGTTATGTGTAATAAATTACTGTTGAAAATTATACTTCTACTTACTTCATTCTAATCGAGACAAACATTAGCAAAAATTGTTTCATTACTTAGTTACTTATAAGTAGAAGGGAAATAAGGGGTCACACTAGGCTAAAGTGATAGAAAAAACTCTAAAAGTTGTAGCCATGTGGATGAAATCCATATCTTTTTTCAGCAGTTCACAAACCCCACTATGAGAAAAACTTAAGTATTTTAAAACTAAAGCAAATATCAAGAATATCTCGGAAATGGCCAACTCTACAAAAAAAAAAAAAAAAAAAAAAAAGTATGACATAATTCGTGTAATTTAACAAGGTCTTCATTTTCATACAGAGAGCTCTTGTGTTATGTCTTACGGTTCAGCAATTTGCAAAATTCAGCAAAATTCATTCAGAATAAAGAGGTATTCAGTGGCGATTGCCATAAATTTATTTGTTATGTAAATAACTTTAATATACGGAATTGCAATTCAAAATCGTTAGAGCCATTTTTGAGAAAATGAAACTTTTTTAAATGCTTTCCTTGTAAAGGGTAGTTTGGGATGGAGGACGGTTTCTCAAAATCTTCATGTCAAAAGATACTTGACCTAAATAATAAGCTTGGTATTTAAACGACTAACCGTTTGAGAAATATTTAGGCAGTTTAAAATTGAAACCAGTAACAATAATATCTCGGAAAAGGTTAACACAAAAATATATATACTTATATGGCATACATTGTGCAATTGTGTACAAAAACTTTTGTGCAGTTATATTTTTGTCTATATCTTACCAGTTATGCAAAATTCATCTAGAATAACAGGTCTTCAGAGACAATTTGCAGGGAATTTAAAATATACATTTTATTTTGTCATGAATATCTCTTATATGTTACTTTAATCAAAATCATTGGAGCCATGTTTGAGAAAAACAAAACTTCAAAATAAATCCATGTAAGGATATTTTGGGGGAGAATTTTCTTGAAAATTTTCGCGTTGCATCCTTGGAAAATTTTAATCTTAAATACCTACTTGTATATTTAATGGTATTTTAGAACTGTGCTGTTCATAGACACACTCACGACACACGTGACACTTTTTTGGATTTAGGACACTTCAAAAAATGGATTTGCGGTGTAATCTTGACATCGAAATTTTGGGTGGTATACAATACCTTTCTATCTGCTATATGCATAGAATGTGTAGAGATAGTAAAATGAAAGTAGATGATAATAACAAATGCTATGGCGTCTATCCGAGATAATGAAAGTAGATAGACTTGATGACAGTGCCATTTCTTTGGCACACCGATATACTGTTCCCTGCCGGTAAGTTTCTGTGGATACCTGCCATCTGTGCTTCGGTATAGAAATAGATGTACAGTTCGTAACACACAACCTCTATAGACACGAGATGAAGCAAAAGTGTGTGGTACACATGTTGTTAACGAACTACACCGAGATCGGCAATGCATGGTCCCCGGATAAACATAACACAACTACATAGCGTTAAAAGTGTGGGTATCAGGTGCTGATAAATCGGTGTTAAAGCAAAGCAGGTTGAAAAAATGGCTTAGAATGTCAAAAAGTTTGTTCACTGTCAAAAAGTTTGTCCAGTGTCCAACGCCTACCCTCTCGTATTTTTGACATTTTCCAATATGTATTTTGTCTGTGTTCACTGGTTTATTCATTAGCAAGAACTGGAGGAGGCCAGGCAGTGAGCAATGCTAGGTAATGCAAGACATTTCGATACGGGCTGCAGAGGCCACACCTACTTTACCACGTCGTAGTTATACTCCGTTAACACTGAACCACAATCCGGCAAATTCGTGACCCGAATCGAGATCTAGATATGAGATCTACAAGGCTATCTGTACACCATGTACTAAGCTTGAGCTATCTTCTGACTGATCCGTCATTTGTGTATATTACTACAGAGTTAAAGTGACGTGAAATATAGAACAATGAAATTTCTTCAAAGTAAGGTTCTCGTTCTTTTTGTAATATTGCTTCTGCTTTTAACTTTAGGAATTGATTGTTTATAATACTAACATCAAGTGTATTAATAGTAATGGGTTAAAAACATGATAAACCTTGGCAGAATTCACAATCTGATAAAATATTAGTGAACTTGTTTTACTTATAACTCGAATATTTCTTTCTCTAGCACCTGTATACAATGTACATAATAAGTAGAAAAAATGTTACACTCCACCAAAACATTCAACAGAGGAGATTTCACCGGAAATACGTCTTGAGGACTTTTGAATCCAAAAAAAAGAGGAATTTTTAAAAAAAAAGTCAAGTATGTGTGTCTGTGGACGTAATTGAAAACGAAAAGTCAGTTAAATAGAGCTTGGTTTTAAGTTCAGCATGTACAAAGAATGTGACAGCAATATTTTCACCAAAAGTAACTCCGCCGCAAACTATCCATAAGATTTAAGATTTTCCGGAAGTTTACGAATTTGAGGAAAATATTTTCTCTAAAATACTGTATATTAAATATATTTACATCTAAAATAAAATGCAGAGCCTGAAATTCCTGGGAATAGCCTCTGAATTCTTTTGTTCTGAATGGATTTTACATAACTGGTAAACTGTAAGAGATAGATAAAAATGCTACGAAGAATATATACGAGAATATATAAATCGAGTTAAAACAGACAATTTAAGTCATATGAGTACACTATTTTGTAGACCTAACCATTTCCACAATATTTAACATTATTTGCTTTAAAATGTCCAATACCTAAAATGTTTCTCAAATGGGATGCCGTGTTTCACTTTTTTCATTCTGGTCATTCTAAGAGAATAAAATTTCAGTTCAATGACATAGCGACCAACGATTTGACTATCATTTAACCTAATGTAATCTCTTATTGCTTTTGCATTTCATCAGTGATAAGACCATTTGTGCTAAGTTAGTCTCGATTGAAGTAGAGAGAAGAATAATCTTTTGTAAGAATAATTTGTAACTGAATAGGTAAGGAAAGTCCTGTGAATAGAACATTCTCACTTTCTTACTTTCTCTAATCGTATTATGTTCATAGTGTATAGAGAAGATATTCTATTGCACCCAAAAATTTGATACCGAGATTTTACAGAAAATATATGTTTTGAAACCCTCTAAATCCAAAAAAGCATTTTTAGAAAAATGTCTGTGTATGTCTTTATGTCTCTGTCTGTCAGTATGTGTGTGCGTATGTGTGTGTCAGTTAAATACCAAGCTTGGTATTTAAGTTCAGTATCTTTCAGGGATGCGGCATGAAGATTTTCAAGAAAATCCCTGTGGAATATGGAAAAAGTTTTGAAAATGTTGATTGTATCAAAAATTTCTTTAACGATTTTGATTAAAATACCGTATATTGAAGACATCTACACGGAAAATAAAATATGTCCTGAATTTTCTGGAAATAGCCTTTAAAGACTTCTTAATTCTGGATGAATTTTGCTTGATGTTGTATAACTAGCAAACCGTAAGAGATAGACAAAAACTTACTAAACAAAAAATGTAGATCTCGTTTAAACACACAAGTTATGTCATATATTCTTTTTTCGAAGAGCTGCCATTTTGAATAGATATTGCTTTTTATTTATTTTTTTTTTTTTTAGTTTTAAAATACTTAAAACTTTTCACATACGGAGATTCGTGAGCTCCCAGCAATGCACAGATACGGATTTCATCCACATGGCAGCCCACTTTAATGTCGTTTTAACCTATTCTCTTATTTATTTTCAACTTGCAAGAAACCTGTACTAATATTTATCTGATTAGTATGAAATAGGTAGAAGCTTGAGCTTTTTAACAATAATTGGTTATGGGATATGGAGAAATTCATGTTATTCGAACACATCATATTTTTATATAGTTTTGGTTTAATCAGAGGGATCAAACTTACAAGCTAAGTTTTGAAAGCTTCATATTGTTTGGTTATAATCATAGATTATTACAGAGCCTTTGAAACATCAGCAGTAATCGACGGTATAGAGAAACGTTCTCATAAAGTCATACGCAGAGTACATCAGATATATTGAAAATTATAATCATTCATTATACATGTTCCTGTAAAGTACAGAGGCAAATAAACGCGTCTATCAAAGCCTAGTAGCTCTACACAGGAAATTATCCGCGTACACAAAGGGAAGGTGTTGACGCGTAGCCTGTATATACAGAGAATTCCACGAGGAATAAGCGCCGCTCAAAGGAACCAGAATAAGCCCAAAAGAGCACGGAAAACAAAGACGACCGAAAGGGTGAAGAGATTGATTATACAGCCCAGCTCAATGCACAGTTACCATAAGTCATTTGTCTTCTTTTTCATTTTTATAGGAAGCTCGCGCGGGTCAACGTTCCATAGCTGGTTATGACTGATGATCATTTTTAAGCTGAATGCTCACCCATATTTTCGTATTTTACTAACTAGGGAATATTTGCATTTTTGACAGTTTCATTTTCTCTGTCTATATATGAAAAAAATACATGAAATATACTTTTATAAATAAATTTAAAATATTTCAGATATAAAATTAGTTAAATTGACAATGGAAAAAACCAAAGCTCAAGTAAAAATATTGTATAAAATACGGCTATATTTCAAGGACGAGCAGAGATTAGACAACTATGCTATCTGCAATTTTTTTTTTAAATTTGCCCTCCATAATGCAATAGATGAAATGGATTCCAAAGGAGCAATATCCAGCAATGCAGACGACGTAGTTATTGTGGCAAGATATAAAAAAAAGTGTAGTAGCTCACCGGAATTTGATAAAAGGTCTCTACAAGTTGGATTGGTAGGAATAGAGAGAAGGAAAAGAAAAAAAAATATATATATATATATGGCCAGTACTGCAGATAAAAATAATAGGAACTGCCTTCATGGTTAGCGAGCTCACTTCTCACCCGGAAGTTCTGGGTTCGATTCCCGGTTGGGGCTAGAAATTGTTCTTCAACCAGAATTATTCTCTATGGCCAACAAGTTTGGAAGTATGCATATGAGGGTGAACGTGGGGGTGTGAAATTATATAAAATTATTAACATAATATCAATAACCTGTAATGAGTATAAGAGTTCTTTTACAAGAAAGACCCCACTATGACTATAAAAGTCATAACAGTAAAACAAAAAAACAAAAAAAACTTTACAAATATGATAGTTGAACAAAAGTATTTGAAAAGATAATACAGTTTAAATACCTATCAACGTTCGTAAACAGCAAAAATAATTCTAAACTGGTCTATAAAAGAAAAAAAAAAATGTAGCATATTTTGCACCATTACTAAACTATAGCTAGTTTGTAAAAGTACAAAATATAAGATTTATAAAACATTCATACGGCCGTAGTAACATACTGCAGAAATACGGAATCTGAATAACTCTGAAACTGCTAAGATTTCAAAGAAAAGTAATCGAAAGGACCAGTAAAGGATAAAGATCTCTGGTGAATAAGAAATAACTAGCAATTACAACTCATAGATAAGAAAGATTTGTGATATTTATAAAGAAAAAATAATAAGATGGCTAGGTCATACCGAATGAGGGAACATAGAATCTTTAAAAGAATATTGCATTGTATGCCAGAATAAAAATTCTGATGTTTTCCATTCACATGACTTTCTCTATATCTCTTGACACAAATTATTGTTAAATAAGGGAGAACTATTGGTTAAAGTGTTAGTCAAAGTTGGTTGCTATGTGACTGAAGTTCCTTTGTTTATATGGACAGGAATTATTAAATTCCTGTATGAGAAAAGTATACGTTTTTAAAGCTGAAACCAAAAACAAGGAGTATGTCAAAAACGACCAACTCCATGAAAAAAATGTATATATGTTTTATGATGCTCTACATTTTTTGTGTTGTAAGTTTTTTTCCATCTCTTACGGTTTAGCAGTTATGAAAAATTCCGTAAAATTCATCCTGAATAAAGTAGTCTTCAAGGCTATTCCCAGAAAATTCAAGATATACACTTTATTTGACACGTAAATGTGTTTAATATAGGAAATTTTAATCAAAATCGTTAGAGCCATTTTTGAGAAAATCAAAATTTTCGAAAAAAGTTCCATGTAAAGGGTAGTTTGTGGTGGGGGAGTTTTTCTCAAAATCTTCGTGTCGCATCCCTGGAAGATACTAAACTTAAATGCCAACTTTGGTATTTTACCGACTTTTCGTTTTTGAACTATAGTATCCAAAGAAACACGGACACACAGACACACACACATACATACACACGGAACTTTTTTGAAAATGCTTTTTTTGGATACGGGGGACCCTAAAACATACATTTCCGGTGAAATCTCAGTATCGAATTTTTGGGTGGAGTGCAATATCTTCTCTATACACTAGTACATATAGAGAAAGTAAAAAAAAGTAGGCCTAAAACAATATGGTTAGAGGACGTAATAGAGGATTTAGGGAGATTGAAATTAGTGTTTGGAAAAGTAACGCCAAAGACTGTGCAGGAGGCCACAGGGATGTAGAGCGAGAAGAGAAAGAAATTAATATATCTGCTTTAGGATAGCTTTTATTTATTTGAAGCTCAAGTGCAGCGAGAACAATACCTTGCATAGCAGATAGCTTTTTCTGATGGAATAACAATTTTATTTGTGACTTTCACATATTTTATTCAGATGTAAGTGCAATAACTATACAAATGGTCAAAAAAACAGGAAAGGTTACGCTGTTGTCCCGTAAAATTCATTAAATAAAAACACTCAACCACTTTCCATAATGAAAATGTAATACCAACTTTTACTGAACGATCTGGAATTTTGCTCTACTCTAAAATTTGACTTGTGTATAAATAGTATTTTAGAAACATTTTTTGAGGAATGACGAGTGAGAGAAGTATACGAACTACTAATCCAAGAAACAAGGATATATCTGGCTGTATTTGACAAATAAATGTAAAACAATGACTACTGTATTCGATAAGTAGGGTCGACTGTAAAATTTAATACGACAGCGAGATTTGAACCGGGAATTTTCAGACCATATGTGGTTGCTAGTGGTTAAAATCTCGGCTATGACATTGAATTTTTGAATCTGACTCTACATATCCAACTCCTGTTTGTGTGGAAAATTCAATCAATTAATAATTATTGTATTGTCAATATATACCATAACATATGTATATATAGTATACACCACAAGATTTTTACTTCTATTTAACTTTTACAAATATATGTTTTGTGGTTTACCTCACAAAGTTATTAACCTCCAAAGGATATGTTATATAAAACACAAATTTTGATAGTTTTAACTTCTGAGAAAAAAGTTTTAGCACAGAACTGACATTTTTGCTTTCTCTATACGTACTATGTACATAGTGTACAGAGAAGGTATTGTATTGCACCCAAAAAATTGATACCGAGATTTCACCGGAAATATATGTTTTGAGACCCCCTGAATAAAAAAAATCATTTTTAGAAAAATGTCTGTGTCAGTGTCTGTCTGTCTGTGTGAGTCTGTAAATAAATGTAAATGACGTATTATTTATGGACGCTCTTTAACTACTCTGGTTCTCAGCGTCCCATTCTAAATTGGGCGTGAAAGACCGCTTAATTTTGCTCAGAGCCCTCTCTATCAGGCTTAATGTTCTTTTCCGTACCGTAAATCTACGACACGGGACCAACGGTTTTACTTCCCTTCATGCCATGCTAAGGATTTTTACATGTGTGTGCCTGTGTGTGTGTGTGTCCAAAAATGAAAAGACCGTTAAAAACCAAACTTGGTATTTAAGTTAGGTATCTTCCAAGGAAGCGACATGAGGATTTGCAAGAAAATTCCCCCACTTCGAACTACCCTTTACATGGAAAAAATTTAGGACATTTTGATTTTCTAAAAAATGGCTCTAACGGTTTTGATTAATATCTCGAAAATATAAGATATTTACTTGACAAATAAAATGTATATCTTGAATTTTCTGGGAATAGCCCCTAAAGACCGCTTTATTCTGGATGAATTTTACGGAATTTTGCGTAACTGCTAAACCGTAAGATCCTACCACACAGAATCTAGAGGACATTAAACACACAATTTGTGTTATATACATTTTTTTCGTGGAGTTGTTTGTTTTTAAGATATCGCTTGTTTTTGTTTTCAGCTATGAAAAACATACTTTTCTCATACAGAAATTTGTCAACTCCTGTCCATACAAACAAAAGAGCTTCAGTCACATAGCAACCAGCTTTTGACTATCACTTTACCCAATGGTACTCCCTTATTTCGTTTCTGGTTACAAGGAAACAACTAGTAGGAACTATTTCTCCTAATTGTTTCTCAATTAGCATGAACTATATAGAATAAGAGCTTTTCAACAATAATTGTAGAGATGTAGAGAAAGTCATGTGAATGGAACACATCAGATTTTTACTGCATATGAAGACATTAGGTATCATAATACTAAGAATGCAGATGTTTCCTTTACCGACTTGTCGAAAATTGCGCTCGACATTAGATTAGGGTAGATAAGTGTAGCTGTAGAGTCCAGACATTTTAAATATAATTCATAAACTTGGGTAGAAAAATGCGCTGCCTTAGTAAAGTGGGGTAATAGTGTTGAGTACTTCAACCCAGGAACTTGTCTCAGCTAAATGGGCTGCTAAGCGGCTAAAAACACGGAGCTAAGCAACATCTGCCACTAAACAAGTTGCATAGATTAAAATATGCAAGAAGTGGCTCATTTTCCGCTATTGTTCAGACAAGTAACTTTGATAATTGCTGACTTATGAGCAGCTTTATGTTAAGATTTATTTGAAGGCTTCATAAATATTAGAAATTCTTAATTGTTAATGAGATTTTAAAGTTGGGTTTTTACTTTTTCTACACGTACTATATATATGGAGTGTATAGAGAAGGTATTGCATTACATCCAAAATTAGATAACGAGATTTCACCGGAAATATAGTTTTACGTCCGCATGAATAAAAACAGTTTTTATTTACAAAAAGGTTCGTGTGTGCGTATGAATGTGTATCTGTGTGTCTATGGACAGCATAGCTCAAAAACGAAAAGAACGTTGAGTATTAAACTTGGTATTTAAGTTTGGATCTTCCAAGGCTGCGACACGAAGATTTTCAAGAAAATCTCCCCACCCCCAACTAACCTTTACGTGGAACATTTTTCAAAAATTTTGATTCACTTAAAAATGGCTCTAACGATTTTGATTCAAATATCATATATTAAAAATATTTAGCTGACAAATAAAATGTATATTTTGAATTTTCTGGGAATAGCCTCTGAAGACTATTTTTTCTGGATCAATTTTACGGAATAACACGATTTATATAATATTCATTTTTTACTTTCTCTAGCCCCGTATGTACAATGTACATAGGGATAGAAAAGTATTGTATTCCACCCAAAAATTCGATACCGATAATTTACCGGAAATACATGTTTTAGAACCCCCTGTATTCAAAAAAAGCATTTTCAGAAAAAGGTCCGTGTGTGTGTCCGTGTGTCTGTGAACACGTCAACTCAAAAACGAAAAGTAGCTAAAGTGCCAAACTTGGTATTTAAGTTTAGTATCTTGAAAGGATGCGACTCTAAGATTTTGAAACAAATCCCCCCACCCCAAATTACCCTTTACATGGAACTTTTTTCAAAAATGTTGATTTTCTTAAAATGGCTCTAACGATTTTGATAAAATATCGTATATTAAAGATATTTACCTGACAAATAAAATGTATATCTTGAATTTTCTGGAAATAGCTTCTAAAGACCTGTTTATTCTGGATGAATTTTGCTTATTTTGGCATAGCCAGTAAACCGTAAGAGATAGACAAAAACTTACTCTAAAAAAAGTGTAGGTCTTGTTAAAATACACAAGTTATGTGATATACATTTTTTTTCGTGGAGCTTACCGTTTTCGAGGTATTCCTTGTTATTAGTTTCGGTTGTGAAGTACTTACTCTTTTCTCAGACGGGAGTGTCAGTTTTTCTTTTGCTCTACTCCTGGCCAAGAGAAGAAGCGATTTGTTATGACAATCGCATAACGACAGCTTTTAAAACATTTGACTATCGGTTTAGCCTAGTGAATTCCCTTATTTTCTTCCTACTTATAAGGAACTAAGTAATAAGAACATTGTGCTAATGAGTGCCTCGATTAGCAAGTTGCAGAAATAAGAATAATCTTATGTAAGAAGTTTGTAGAACAGCTAGAGAAAGTCATGTGAGATTTTGTTCGTGGATTTGAACGTTTTTGAGATATTCCTTGATTTTGGGTTCAGCTTTGAAAAACATATACTTTTCTCATCCTGGAATTTGTCAATTCGTACGCATACAAACAAACGAACTTCAGTCACCACATAACAACCAGCTTTTGAGTATCACTTTAAGATATGGTGCGCCCTAGTTTTGCTTTTACTTACAAGGAAGCAAGTAATAAGACTATTTCTGCTCATTTTTTCTCGATTAGCATGAAGTAAATAGAAGCATAAGATTTTTAAGAATAATTTGTTGCAGAGATGTAAAGAAAGTCATGTGAATGAAACACATGAGATTTTTAAGAGGGAAAGGTGTTTTGAAAAGTTTATAGAGTTTTAAAGCAGGAGCTTAGTTTTTGTAAACATATGCTACATGACTTTTATAAACTTTTTGAAGTTTAAACTTTTTATATGTAATTTTCTCTTATTTATTAATGATTTTGTGTTTACAAACGCGTGTTTTCAATATCCATCTCCTCCTGCAATGTTAATGTAATGAGGTCGATAATGTCAGTGAATATTCTAGAAAATCGGATTAATTAAACCTTATATGAGAATTTTCATATTATGTATTTTCTTATAGAATAAAAATAATTGGTGTACTGATTAGCAAATTGTTTCATTTTTGCTCTCATGTTATTTACTTTATTATTTTATGAGCCATCCAATATATAAAAATACGATACTTATTTTAATGGTCAATGTTTCAAATATCCAGTGTAGCATATTTGCATAAATTTATAAAAGGTGCTGGCTTTTGATTGAAGCAAAATGACAAAAAATGTAATAGGAGAAAATAGAATTTAAATTTTTCAGTTAAAGATAGCACATAACTTTTATCAATGATGTGTTTTATTAAGTTACAAACGGAGTATACTAGAATTAGAAAAAAACTCTCCAAGCCTGAGTATGTACTTAATGGAAGTACGTGCACTAAGTGGTCAACTATTTGTGTAAATATTGTATACACTTATTTGGTGTTTGAGTAATCTATATGTGTAACAAAGTGGTGCAGTGTGCGTGTGTATGTGTTTTTTTTTCTTTTTCTTTTTTCGTTGTTTTTTTTTTAGTGTTTAACGTCCACTTTTACTACCTATGGCACCGCGATGACACTGATGAAGATGGAATTCGGTGGAATGCGATGGCGGGATAAACCGTTTAACCCGGAGGAAATCCATCCCTGCGCCGCTTTGTCCACCACAAATCTTACATGCGATCGCCTGGGATCGAACCCGAGCAGTCTAGGTGGGAGGCCTAACCACTCGGCCACGACGCGGTCTGTATGGTGTAAAGATATATAAAATATATATTTAGATAATATTTTAAATTTAAGTATTTTTAGACAGCATGTATGGAAACCTGACGCGGTCTGTATGGTGTAAATATATATAAAATATATATTTAGATAATATTTTAAATTTAAGTATTTTTAGACAGCATGTATGGAAACCCGACCCATGCGACTGTGTGACGCAAATACTGTATTATTGTAAACTTAATAAATACTAGTGCTACATATTGATGTTCCTGATTTTTCAAAAAACGGACAAATGTATTTTTGACCGAAAATCACATTTTAACACACGTTTGCTCTTTTAATATACTGGATACCGCTTTATGATTCTGTAATGCAATTAATTCTGTCTTCTTTATTTTATCGAAAGCTAAGATTAGCGTTCTGACTTCTGTTAGTGTGAGTGATGGAGTCAGTTAAAAAGATATCTGATATACGCAGTACGGAAACAGTCTATCTGCATGCCGAGGAATTGCTTCCATCCATCTCCTGTGATTGCTTGAAGAAGCTTTCTCCATCACCCTAGGAAAAAGTCCCGCTCTCAGTTCATTAATATTCCTTTCAATCAGACATTCGCTGAGTCGGAGCCAAAAATAGCTCCTCCATTATTGTTTTAGATGCTCCTGGAACGGCAGCTTCTTATACTCACCGGCAATGCTACCGTTTCCTTACTGGTAAAGACAGGTTTGTTATTTATTTTAGATGAAGGATAATTTATCAACGGAGATATTAACACATTTTTTGGGGTAGGGATAGAAACCTCTGTGTTGCTTCCTTCTATTACGAGCTAAATGGCACCGCGGTAACACGTGTGACTCGCAATTCAGAGATTCGGGTTGGATTACCAGATACCACTAATTTTTCGGGGGTTTCTCCGGTTCGCCAGGCGATTGCTGTTATGGTTTCCCTCTCTGCAACATTTTCTGCCCTTCTATATAGTTCCATTAATCATTTAATTGCTGTTTGGTTTGATTCGGGGTTTGAATTATCGACAATGGTGTTTCGGTGCAGTGTGGCAGGAATAAATTATGCTCTCTGTGTCCTTATGCTATGTGTCCTTCAGGTCATACTTGTATGTTAGCCATGTTCCCAAATTCGCGGGTTGAAATCCGGTGGAATGCGACGTATTTTTGGTCGTAAAAATCCTTAGTATGGCTTCTTTCGGAAGAGAAGTAATACCAATGGTCCCACTAAGCAAAACTAAGCGGTCTTTTACTATCAATATAGATAATAAACAAGAACTTAGTTGTTAAATGTGGATGTGGAGGAACATAAAATGGAAGGGCCAAGTAAAACTGCACAAGTATCAAAAAGAATAACGCTGGTATTAAACCAAATTGCGTGGCACAACACCAACTTGGGCCAAGCTTCCCGCCCGACCGCTGCCTATTATTGGGGTCATGATTGGGGTGTAGTGCTGGAGGGTGGGAGTTGTTAGTGCCCCCAGTAGCTCCCGGCCTATTAATGCGGTCCACTCATCTGGTAGCTCCTCAATTGATCCCTCAGGGACCTCACAAGGCTGAGTGCACCCCGGACAGGTCTCCCAGAAAGATAAACATCCCCAAGTGTTTTTACCTACACTGAAGAGAAAAATAAACACTGGAAATCCTCTTCAGCAATGATTAAGCTTTGTCTAAGAGCATAGTAAAGTGTAAGTATGAAACTCTGAAACTGTGCATACATATTTTTGTGACTTCGTCTCTCTGCAAAAGTTTAGTCACATAATCCAAATAGTTCTCACTTTATTGATTTTTAATTAAGAGTATAATTGCTTGATAAAATGCTCTTCTGGAACGTTTTGTTTTTTGTATGTAATATTTGGTAGAGATGATCTTAACATACGTGCACACAACGCTTGGTCTGGATTTTGCTCTATAATGAAAGTAAAAGATATAGACATATTTTGAATCGGCAATTTTTAATTTGTTTAAAAGATTTTATTATGTTGTAAGGTTTACCGCTGCAAAAATGCTCACCTAATTCTCATTATAACTAAAATTTTAAAACAATGGTTTGACAGAGATTATATTCGAAATTGCACTACATTCCGGTCAAAATTGTTCCCCAAGGGACATTATATACGAGAATGTATTTACGAGTAGAAAAATGTAGTTTTGAGAAACGGAGCTGAATGGTATACACTCACTACCAGAAATGTCGCACACTCCCATGCTCAAATGACAACTTTAGAGATTTAAAAATTGGGCAGGGTAAAGAATTAACCCATTTTTATATGGAGAGAAACAAAGAACTGTTTTATAATACAAACAAAAATTCTTATGTGTTCCATTCGCATGATTTTCTCTATCTCTTCTATAAAAAAACTACTCTTACAAACTATTATTATTTTATTTACATCATGCTAATCGAGACAAACATTAGCACAATTCTAAGCAGAATGGAAATAAGAGAATACACTGTCTAATTTGATAGCCAAGTATATTAAAAGTTGGTAGCTGTGTGAACAAATGAAGTTCACTTCAACTTGTATTGCCAGCAGATAAACGAGAGAGAGTTAAAACAAAATGTGACGTCATTTAGAAAAGTTAACAGTTATTGCAACCAATACAAAAGAATAACTCGGAAACGGTCAACTCTACAACAAATAATATGATGTGTTCCATTCACGTGACTTTCTGTACATCTCTGTGACAAAGTATTGTTAAAAAGCTTATGCTTCTATTTACTTCATGCTAATCAAGAAAAAACTACCAGAAATAGTCTTATTACTTGCTTTCTTGCAAATAGAAGCGAAATAAAAGAGTACCATAGGTTAAAGAGATGGTCAAAAGCTGGTTGCTATGTGACTGAAGTTCCTTTGTTTGTATGGACAGAAGTTGGCAACTTCCTGTATGGGAGAAGTAAGTTTTTAAAGCTGAAACCAAAAACAAGAAGTATCTAAAAAACGATCAACTCCATGAAAAAGGGTATATAACATAAATTGTGAGTTTTAACGTGCTCTACATTTTTTGTGTTGTAAGGTTTTGTCTATCTCTTACGATTTAGCAGTTATGCAAAGTTCCGTAAAATTGATCCAGAATAAAGTAGGCTTTAGAGGCTATTCCCAGAAAATTCCAGATATACATTTTATTTCTCAGGTAAATATTTTTAATATACGATGTTTTAATCAAAAACGTTAAAGCCATTTTTAAGAAAATCAAAATTTTCGAAAATCGTTCCATGTAAAGGGTGGTTGGGGTTGGGGAGATTTTCTTTAAAATCTTCGTGTGGCATCCTTGGAAGGTATCAAACTTAAATACCAAGTTTGGTATTCAACGGTCTCTTCGTTTTTGAGCTATGCTGTCCACAGGCATATACACACACACACACACACGGACCTTTTTCTCAAAATGCTTTTTTTGGATTCAGGAGGACCCAAAACATGTGTTTCCGGTGAAATCTCGTATCGAATTTTATGTGGAGTGCAATACCTACTGTATATACTATGCACATAGTACGTAAAGAGAAAGTAAACTGTATATGATATTATCTTACGGTAGTATAGAATCAACAGAATCATTCCACATATGCTCATGGATTGCTATTATCCCCATAAGGTGCTTATTGGCCATTCAGGAGAATCTGATGAGAATTGGCTCCCGGCCCCTATAAAGGCAAGGGATTAGGTTTAGTGACCACATGCCCATGATACCCTTTGTGCGGAGACGCCGATGTTTTAGTAATCCTACGTTACCAAGCTCCCTCTTGAGGCTATTGTGACTGAGCAGGAAAACTGTATACAAGGTATTAGTGTTAGAATAGAATTTTGGGCGAGAAATTTAGCTTCATAGCTTTTAATTATTTGAAATATTTATCCTAGTAACCGTATGTTGCATGCAATATAATTCTCTGTTAACTTTCGAGTACCTATTTCAGCTAATAAAAACATCGGATATGTTGTTCCATTTACATTACTTTCTCTACCTGTTCTGCAAACTGTTCTTACAAAAAGTTATTCTGTTATTTACATCATGCTAATCAAGGTGCACATTATTATAAATCATCTTATCGCTTAGTTCCTTGTAAGTATAGGGAGATAAGAGAATACACTATTTTAAAATCCCTTGAAAGGAAAGATTATTTCCTGTTTAAGAAAAGTTAAGTCATTTAGAAATGCAACCAATAATAAGGAATATCTTGGAAACGGTTAACTCTACAAACATGTATGTTACATAAATGTGTGTTTTAATCAGGTCTACATTTTTGTGTAGTAAATTTTTGTCTATCTCTTACGGTTTATTAGTTATACAGGGCTTTCAGAAAGAACAGAGCTTCAAAAACTGTTCTCATAAAATTTAAAAAAAAAAAAGATATTTTATTTGTCATTGTCTTTGAAATACTAAACTTTAATTGATGTCGAGACACATTTTTGAGAAAATAAAAATATCCGAAAATGTTGTCATATAAAGGATAGTACGAGGTGGAGAGATATTCTTGAAAATCTTAATGTTATCTTTGGAAGATACTGAATTCAAATACCTATCAATTTTTGTGTTTCATAATACATGTAGAGAAATTGACTAAAAACTGCAAAAGACCAGTGGCGGAATCTAAATACTGTTTCAGTAACTTTCAACTGGGTCTAATAGAATTCAAAGCTGACGTGATAGGAAAGTAGAAAGTTACTCAGCTAAATGGTCTGATAGCACCAAATGCGGTATTAAGCCAGTGATTTCAAAATCAGTGAAATCTCCTTCAAAATAAGTACAGGTGCAATAGATTATTGGTTACGCGGCACGAAAGCTTACTGAAAATAAATTAAGCTTAGGGAATATTTTATCATCGCAACACAGGATAAAATCAAAGTATCCCAACAATAAACTGATAGATTAAACGCAGAGGATCTCAAATACTATAGATATTGCGAAAGGTTTTATCCTATTTTTTTGTTTATTTATTTTTATTTACATTCCTACATACAGAGTGGCACTTATCTAACATTAATAAAGGTCAAATAAATTATCAAATATACAAATAATATATCCTCAATACCACATAATAAGTTACATGTTCAAGCAAACACAAAATTAAGATCAGTGATCTAGTTTGAAGGGAATCTAGTTGCTGTCAGAATATTACATGGCTAAAACAAGGAAAAATTGAAATTAAATGCTAGATTAATAATTGTGATGAATTACAGAAAAATCCAAATTATGCAAATAAACCGAGCAAGAGTTGCCCAATACGGTGAATCACTTTACTCCGCAATGCTGATGACGGACACTGAAATACAGGCACCACCAGATAATGTGCCCCAAAGTGTGCCCTAAGGGGATTCAAAATCCTAAGGATGTCATCCTGCGCATGGAAGCAAAGAGTAGAGGACGGGCAGGTTTCGAAGCGATGCAGCAGGGTATCTGGTCGCCCACAGAGATCACAGTCCGGTGTAGACGTCATACCAATATGGAACAGCCGTTCATTGGTGAGGATGGTGTGGTCACTTCTTGATACCATTTGCTGCGTATTGAGTGGTGAGGACTGGGTGGTGCCAATTGCGCCACACTCGGCGCCAATTACACAGTGGGCCTTGCAGCACCGTCCTTGGAGTCGGAAACTTGTCCAAAAAAAAACGGTATAAATAGCGCGGGTCGTTGGCGTTCCCAAGGACGCCTTGGGATGGTGGTTTTCGGCCGACTCTCCCTTCTTTACAGTATCATCCGCCTAGTTAAGCAGCATCGGGCCCGGTCACAACTCGGATGGGTGACCGTCGAGTTGTTCTCCGACCAGATTCTGCAACACTGGCTTTTCTCCACCCCCTACCTACATCCTTTCAGTTCTCCCCGCTAGCTGGCACTGCTTTCCTTGACAGCCCGCAAGCGGCTGGCCAAGGTAAGCAGCATCGGGCCTGGTCCCTCTCTGGGTGGGTGACCACTCCGGTAGGTAAGCCAGCCCGCGCCGGCAGCACCAAGGGAAACACCTTGCCCACATTACTTTGACACAGACATAAACGCTTGCATAAGACTACATCTTTTATAGCGCACGAGTAAATCCGCAAGAAAAGCGGATAGGTACCGTGGTGATTTGCCCCCGCCCGAGTACACTCGGGCGACTAGTTCCTGCTCCTGGCTCCTCCTGGCTCCTGGTCCATTATATAGCTTAGTAGGACAGTAAACAGCCAGTTCTAGGAGTTTCTTCAATTGCGGTGCCTGCAGTGACAGGCGTCAAAGATCTGGGTGGTTCTGTATCGGTAAAATTGATGTGAGAAAGGCACCACTATTGGGATCACCGTTGTACTGCAGGTGTGCCCAACTGGTTTTCAAGAAAAGTGAGTCTGCCTTTAACTGCGGATCAATTACATCGAGACCACCAGCAAAGAGAGGAAGTGCTAACTGCTGTCTGGATACCCGTAATAGATGACCGTTCCAAATAAACTAATCTGTGCAGGATTTCAGTTTGGCTCCAAACATGTGAGGAAGAGGTAAGATATCAAGAACGTGACAAGGCAAAGGTGTTCACAAAGTGGATGCGTAGTATAAGATCCAAGGAATGCTGTCGCCTCCCGCGTAAAAGATTGCGGATACCTCACACGATACGGTTCCAATTGTGCTGAATAGTGGCAGGAATAGTAGACAAGAATGTCAAACCCAATATTTTGAAGAAGCGGACAACAGCAGCCAGGTGGATGTATCCAGTGACGTGGGACCAAGAACCATGGTTTTGGTCTTGTGAAGGTTAAGAACTGCTCCAGAAGTCTGACAATACTCCTCAAGGACTACACAAGCATCTTGTAGCAGAAGTATTTTAGAAACACATCATCGGCAAAGGCACGTATCACGGCGCTTGGGTGAGAAAGAAGACATTGCTGTAAGTGACGTAGAAGGGGCTCAAAGCAGAGCACAAAAAGATGCATTGCCAAAGGACAACCCTGCCTCACAGATGCCCAAATAGGGAAGACTAGAGTGAAATAGCCGTTAACTAAAACTGTGGTAGCAGGTAAAAGAAGGTGGCGTATAAGGCGACAGTAGGAGTAGGAATTGCAGCCATAGTGTTAAAAAGATAAGCATAATCAAAATTAATGCACGAACTAAAAACATAGTGCATAGAGAAGGTATTGTATTGCACAAAAATTTTGATGTAAAGATTTCATCGGATATATATGTTTTGAGTCCAACGAATAAAAAAAAGTTAGATAAAGGCCCGTGTGTCTGCGGGCAGTGTAGCTCAAAAAATAATACTGTTAAATACCAAAATCGGCATTTAAGTTTGGAATCTTCCAAGGATGTGACACAAAGATTTTCAAGAAAATTCCTCACAGCCCAAACTATCCATTACATGGAAAAATGTTTTTTTTTTTTTTTTTTTAAAAAATGGCTCTAACGATTTCGATTAAAATACCCTATATTAAATATATTTGCATCACAAAGAAAATCTGTATCTTGAATCTTCTGGGAACACCTTTTGAAGACCTGTTCATTTTCGATGAATTTTGCTTAATTTTGCATAACTGGTTAAGCGTAAGAAATATACAAAAACTTAATACACAAAACATTTAGATCTCATTAAAACATTCAGTTTATGCCATATATAGTTTTATTGTAGTGTTGACCACTTCTGAGGTTTTCGTTTTTATTCGTTTCAATTTTGAACTACGTATTTTATCAAACGGGGTGACTTTTCTTTCATTTCCCTTTACTTTTACTGTCAATGCACAGCGAACTAACTTTTGTTGTTTAAATATCAATCTTTTAAAAGATTTGAATATCGCTTTAACCTAGTGTATTCTCTTATTTCCCTTCTTGCTTAGAAGGGCTAATATTTATCTCATTTAAAATGATGAATGAAAATGAATATTATGCAACAATAGTTTATTTGCAGAATAGGTAGCGAAAGTTATATGAATGGAGAGCATCAGATTGAACTTCTGGAGCTGTTAAATAACAAACTCATTCGAAATTTGGATATAGATGTTAATACTTTTGGCGTCTCTTGAGTTATTAATATAGCAAAAGGTATTTTCTAAAGAAAATCTACATTTTATACATAGCATCTAAGCCATTACTACTGTTTAGAGTATTTTATTCATTCACTATTTATTTACTGTGCCCCAGCAAACTGAAAATTTGATTATTGTTAACATTCTTTAAAATTATAGATCACGATTTACCGTCATAGGTTTATTCTCTGGGTAGACAAGAATGTCCCTGGTGCATATGAAATTAATTGAAAACTGGATACCCACAGGGTAATTAGCCGGGTGGGATAGCGGTTGTTAATGCCTCAGGGACACTCTGCTCCAAAAGCAGTGGGCATTACTATAAATTAAATTTATTATTAAACACAGCATCTTCCACTAGTCCTGATGAGCTGTAGCTGCTAAAATGGACAGAATAGTTTCCTTTTAGAGGCTAGAAATTAAAGTTTCAAAGCGGTTTTCATATTTTACTTTCTCTACAAGTAGATAGATAGTTTATTTTCAGTCATTAAGTATAAAAACATACATAGGCTGCGTCAAGAGAGAATAAAAATTAATTAAACATTCTACATACAATAATGTTACAACAATACATTAAAAATGGATAAGATTAATACCATTTCAGGTCATAAATTTCTGAAATGCTATAAAGAGGATTTGCCTTCAAGATTGTTTTGATCTTCCTCATAAAGTTTAACAACGGAAGAGTCTTGATGTTCTCAGGTAAGGTGTTGACAATTTTAACTGACATGCACGAGAAGCCATTAAGGGTTTTACTATATCTGCATTTGTTAATATAAATATCAGAGCATTTTCGAGTGGGACATTATGGACAGAAGAACATATTGAGAAAAGGTTGATTTTTTTCAACACATAGGAGGGAATCCAGAACAAACATTGAAGGCAGTGTCAGTATACCAAGTTGCATAAAAAGTGGCTTACAGCGAGTTCTTGGTGAAGCCCCATATATGATCCGTACAGATTTCTTCTGAAGAATAAATAACTGAGTGGCAGAGTATGATTGCCCCACAACAGGGTACCATAACTTAGGTACTATGAACATGAGCATAATACACTGTAACAAGAGTAGAACGGGAGACACTACGTCTAAGTGACCTTAATAAGAATAAGATTTTATTTATTTTACTTGATAAGTAGTTAAAATGAGTCTGCAAGCCCAAGCCAGTTTCAATATTGATGCCCAGAAACTTATCTGATAACAGGGAGGAAGAATTTATAGAGAAAATGGCGTCTACAATTTTATTATAGATTATTATGTACATATTGTATAGAAAAGGTATTGTAATGCACCCAAAAAATCGAATTTTCAGCGGAAATATATGCTTAAACACCCCCTGAATAAAAAAAAGCATTTTTAAAAAAATGTCCGTGTGTGTCTGTCTGTCTTTCTGTGCGTATGTGTGTGTCTATGGGCAGCATAGCTCAAAAACGAAAAGACCGTTTACATGGAAAAAAAGTCTAAAATTTTGATTTTCTTAAAAATGGCTAAAACGATTTTCATTAAAATCCCTTATATTTAAGATATTTACTTGCCAAATAAAATGTATATCTTGAATTTTCTGAAAATAGCCTCTAAAGACCTCTTTATTCTGGATGATATTGATTGAATTTTGTATAACTGGAAAACCGTAACAGATAGACAAGAACTCACTACACAAAAAAAATGTAGATCAGGATAAAACACAGTTTATGTCATTTACATCTTTTTCGTGGATCTGATCGTTTTTGAGGTATTCCTGTTTTTTGGTTTCAGCTTTGAAAAACCTATACCTTTCTCATACAGGTATTTGTCAACTCCTGTACATACAAACAAAGGAACTTCAGTCACATAGCAGCCAGCTTTTGACTATCACTTTAACTTATGTTACTGCCTTATTTCGCTCCTACTTTCAAGAAAGTAAATAATAAGACTATTTCTGCTAGTTTTTCTCATTTAGCATGAAGTAAATAGAGGCATAAGCTTTTTGACAATAATTTGTTGCAAAGATGTTCAGAAAGTCATGTGAAAGGAACTCATCAGATTTTTTAATTTTGTTTTGTCCTTGCTATTTTGTTTTGTGTTTTAGGCCATGCAAAGAAAAAAATTTCAATGACAGTCGCATAGCTTTTAAAGGATTTGATTCTTGCTTCAGCCTTATGTATTCCTTTAGTACCCTCTTATTTGTACGGAACTAAGTAAGAAGATCAGTTTTGTTAATGTTTATCCGATTAGCATGAAATAGAAAGCAGAGTAAACTTTTTAATAAGTTTGTTTCCAGAGCAGGTAGAATAAGTCGTGTGAATGGAACGCATCAAAGTTTTATAAGCTTTCACATTAATATGTATTCTGTACATACAGTATACATATCATGTAGTGAGGGCATTGTGTTTCAGCCAACAATTCAATGTAACATTTTACCGGAAATGAATGTTTTGAGGCTCCTTAAAACCAAAATTCACTTTTAAAAATATCCGTTTGTGTCTGTGAACAGCATAGATCTAAAACGAAAACACTGTTTACATGGAACAAATTTCGAAAATGTTGATTTTCTTAAAAATTTCTCTAACGGTTCGGTTAAATACCAGTCTTCATAAATAATCTGTGGTTCCCAAGGTCGCAGATTCATACCCGGCAGAGGACGATGGTTTTCTTCCCCGCATTTTTTCGGGTGTAAAATTTTGTAACATTATTTCCTTCGGAAGAGAAGATAAGCCAACTGTCCCATGTCGTAGATTTACGGCACGTAAATGATTTGATAGAGAGGTCTCTGACCAAAATTAACGGCTCTTTCACGCTCAATATACAATGGAACACCGAGAACCATAGCAGCGAAGGAGCTCCGTAAATAGAATCAATTTCAATTTCAATTTCAATTTCAATTTATATTCAAGTTCAGCATTTTTCAAGAATTTTAAGACATTCTTGCCAATCCTCTCTAGCCTTTACTTATACATGTTTTGAAAATGTTTATTTTCTCAAAAATGGCTCTTCCCATTTTGATTAAATATCATATTATATTTAAGGCATTTTATGCTAAATGTAATGTATACCTTGAATATTCTGGGAGTAGCCTCTGAGGCCCCGTTCGTTCTTGATTACTTTTGCACAACCGGTAAACTGTAGAAGAAAGTCTTACCACAAAGAATGTGGACCTCGTTTAAACAGCTTTTTTGTTGATCTTTAAGGTTCAACCGTTTCCAAGATATTCCTAGCTATTAGATTCAATTTTAAAATTCGCATTTTTCAAGAGGAAAATCGTTAATTAGTTTTCTTTCTCCTGGAGAACCAGCTGTTGTAAAATTTGGCTAACTGTTTAGCCTAGCATCTTACCTTATTTCTGCAAATCTACAAGGAAGTAAGTAATAAAAGTTGTCAGCTTACGTAGGACTGACACTCCCCTAGGACATACAAAAGGATGCCAAGGGGTCAGTCCTATCGGGGAGCCAATGGCACGAAACTACAGAATGGAGAACCTGGAACTAGTAGTTGGCTCTTAGCCAGGCATGAGCGTGAGCGTGCGAACGTGGATGATATGAAATACAAGCGAAATAGACGATAAAAAAGGTGATAATGGAGAACTTGGTGGAATGAGGGACGGAGAAAATTGAGGACGTGGAGAAAACCCGTCTAGACACCGCTCTGTCCACCATAAACCCCATATGCGGACGTTTGGAACCGAACACTGCGCGCCAAGGTGGGAGGCAGGCGGTTTAACCGCTCAGCCACAGCGCCGCCAAGTAATAAAAGTATTTCAGCAAATTAATGTGGTAATAAAGTAAAGTAAATAGAAACAAATCTGATGAGTTCCATTCACATGTCTTGCTCTACTTCTGTGTAACAAATTATTGCTAATAAGCTTATTCTTCTATTTACTTCATGCTAATCGAGAAAAAATTAGCAGAAATAGCCTTATTACTTGCTCCCTTGTAAGTAGAAGCGAAATATGAGAGTATTATAGGTTAAAGTGAAGTCAAAAACTGGTTACTAGGTGACTGAAGTTCCTTTGTTTGTATGGACACGAGTTGACAAATTCCTGTATGAGAAAAGTACAAGCTTTTCAAAGCTGAAACCAAAAACAAGGAATATCTCAAAAACGATCAACTCCTCGAGAAAAGTTATGTAGCATAAATTGTGTGTTTTAATGTGCTCTACATTTTTTGTGTGGTAAGGTTTTGTCCATTTCTTGCGGTTTAGCAGTTATGTAAAATTCATCCAGAATAAAGTAATCTTCAGAGACTATTCTCAGAAAGTTCAAGATATACAAATTATTTGTCAGGTAAATATCTTTAGTATACGATATTTTAATCAAAATCGTTAGAGCCATTTATGAGAAAATCAACTATTTCGAAAAAAGTTCCATGTAAAGGGTAGTTGGGGGTGGGGGATTTTCTTGAAAATCTTCGTGTTGCATTCTTGGAAGATACCAAACTTTAATACCAAGTTTGGTATTTAACGGTCTTTTCGTTTTTGAGCTATGCTGTCCACAGACACACAGACACACACGCAGACCTTTTTAGAAAAATGTCTTTTTTGGATTCAAGGGGATCCAAAACATATATTTCCGGTGATATCTCAGTATCAAATTTTTGGGTGCAATACAATACCTTCTCTATACACTGTGTACATAGTACGTGTAGAGAAAGTAAAAAAAGTCTGAGGCGTTTTATTCACATAACTGTCTTTAGCAATTGCATATACAAATATTCGTAAAAATTATTATTTTATCTACATCATGCTAACCACGATAAACATAGCCGAATTGTTCTTATTACTTGCCTCTTTGTAAGTAGAAGGGAAATATGGAAATACGTTATTCTAAAGCAATAGTCAAATCTTCTAAAAGCTAGTCCCTATTTGAAATAATTGAGACTCGGTTCGGTTTGTATGGTCCTGTTTGAGAAAAGTTAGGCAGTTTAAAACTGAAACCAATGCTAAGAAATATCTTAAAAACGGCCTACTCTACTGGAAAAACTTATAGGCATAAACTATGGGTTTTCACAAGTTCTACATTTTTTGTGTAATACGTTTTTGTCTGTCTCGTACACTTTAACCGTTAAGCAAAAATCTGCAAAACTCATCCAGAATAGAGATCTTCGGAGGTTATTCCCAGAAAATTCAAAACTTACATTATATTTGTGATGTAAGTATCTTTAATATACAAAACTTTCAGCACTTTTCCATGTAAAGGGTAGTTTGTGGAGGAGGGATGTTTTGAAAATATTCATGTGCCATCCCTGGAAAGTACCAAGCATTAATACAAAGTTTGGTTTTAATGATCTTTTCGTTTAGGAGCTATTCTGTCCTTTTTCGGACTACGGGACCTCAAAACATATATTTCCAGTGAAATCTGACATAGAATTTTTGGGTGGAATACAATATATTCTCTAGCTACTATACAGGCTGTTTCAAAAATACGGGGCATAATTTCAGGTATGTATTTCCCACATGCAGACAATCAAATTAGCTCATAATAGCATGTGTCCGGGAATGCTTCATTTCCGAGTTATGGCCTTCACAACATTGAAATTCACTGGAACGTTTTTCTTTCCGCAGGTTGTTGTCATTACAGAAGATGTTGAAAATGTCCACCTCCTGCTTGAATACAGACCTCACATCGATGTCTCATTGACCTGCGAACACGATCCCAAACTCCAGGAGTATTGCGTATGTCCTCACAACTTGCCACAATTCGATTCCGAAGGGATTCCAAATCCGGCACCGGAGACGAATAAACCAATGATTCTAAATGACCCCACAAGTAGAAATCGAGAGGGTTCAGATCAGTTGAGCGTGGAGGCCAAGCAATTGGGCCACCTCTACCTATCCATCGATCAGGAAGCCTTCGATCCAAGTATCGGTGAGCCGTAAGACTGAAGTGTGCAGGAGCGCCATCATGCAAGAAGTGAATGTGTTGATGATTGATCAGTGGAGTGTCTTCGAAAACGTCAGATATGGTGTTTTCCAGGACGTTTGTGTACGCCTGCCCCGTAAGTCTGTTTACAAGTACATGGGGTCCAACTAATCGATTACCAATGATACCGGCCCACATGTGAGGGAGAACCGCACCTGGTGATGAGATACAACAGTTGTACGTGGGTTTTCATGCTACCATACATGCTGATTGTGGAAATTTGTTATGCCATCTCTTGTGAACTGTGCTTCATCTGTAAATAATACGACGGCAGAAAAGTTCGGATTTACACCACACTGCTGCAAGAACCACTGACAGAACCTAACTCGTGCAGGGTAATCTGCTGGTGACAGGGCCTGTACAAGTTGCAAATGATAAGGATACAATTGATACTCGTTCAACAGTCTCCAGACAGTCGTATGAGGAACATTAGCAACGCTAACCGTCGTGTGCTGATAGAAGGAGTCCTGTCCACAGCCTCCAGAATCTCCTCCTGCACTTCTGGAGTTGTAGATCTTGGTTGTCCCCGACCCAAACCAGAGCGGTGAATGTTCCATACTCGCACAGACGGGAATGGAGACGTACAAAGTCTTCCGATCTGGACATTGTCGCTGTGGATACCTCTCCTGGTACAAACGACGAGCCAGCGCAGCATTGCCGTCCGCCTTACCGTACATGAAGTGTATCTCTGCCAGCTCTTGATTTGAATACATGTCGCACAGTCTTAACGCCTAAAGAACACTGAATGTAACCTTCCTCAGAATGAACTATCAGAGCGCCCTCCTAATGTCTCCTTTGACGGCAAAGACCTGCGGAAAGAAAAACGTTCCAGTGAATTCCAATGTTGTGAAGGCCATAACTCGGAAATGAAGCATTTCCGGACATGAACTATTTTGATTGTCTGCAGGTGGGACTTTCAATGTTGTAAAGGCCATAACTCGGAAATGAAGCATTTCCGGACACTTGATATAATAATCTATTTTGATTGTCCTCATGTGGGAAATACATATCTGAAATTATGCCCCGTATTTTTGAAACACCCTGCTTACAAGTGTATGTACAAACGTGCTAGAGAAAGTAATAAGCTCTTGTAAGAACAGTTTGGTGCAAAGTAGATAGAGAAAACAATGTGGATGTTCACTCATAGAGTAAGGTGCTGCTAGAGCTATGAAACTAAATGGTAGCAGCAGGTTTGTTATCTGCTTTTCGTGTTCAGTGTAGACCATCTTTGCTTCCGCCTCTTTCCATGATAAATACGATTTCTTGAATACGTGACATTGCTATGAGATATGAATTAGCAGCTTTCCGCTCTGAGCTTGTAATGTGAAATTCATCACGAAATAATTCCGGACTTTCATGTTTATAAATCAGCTCTTCGCGTGACTGGGGAGAAGGGAGCAGTTGCATGATCTCATTTATACACTTCCGTATACATAGCTCACTGTTAAACTATATAAGCGTACCATTATTATCTATTAAAAGCTTTATAATTCGTTTTTTGTTAGGTTCAGATTTTTACTCGCGGTCTGTCATGAGATTTTATCCTCCAATTTTGGTAACCTTTATAAAATATTATAATTATTTGTAGTTAAATGGAAATTTATATAATATGGAAGAAGCCTATGATAGGGTAGGATAGAACCGGGCGGACGGACTTGGCAGCGAGCCGTGTTCATTATTGTACCTATCCTTTATAGTATTGTGACAATGCCTTCCATATACGTGACCACTCTGAGGTTCGCAATGGTATGCGGTAGTAAAGACGGAACGTGAGACTTCGATGGTAATCAATGGCGCGACGCTACAGGAACGCGAGAGTTCTCACGCAGCATGATTCTTCCCGATATTCGAGATGTTTCTGCCAACTTCAATTTCTACTACCTTCGACAAGTTTCCAGAAAGTTTGTGACGTCATTTTCTCGCTATAAAAGGAGGAAGAAGTGTATTAATTTGTTGCAAATTGTACTGAATCGTGGGTGACTGGAGTGTTAGCGTAGTGGTGCGCGATGCAATGAACGGCGTGCAGCTTTAAACTCTCAACTGTCTAACATTAAGTGAACTATTTATAACAGCATTCTAAGACCACAAAGATCATTGTTAAAGTATGTATTGAAACATTATCTAACATTATTAACATCATTCGACTTGGAACTTTAGCTATCCGACTTGCATCTAATATAATTGTCGGTCACCATTTATTAACATTATTGGGAAAAAATTGGTAGAAGAATTATAATATCCCTACTACGTGCCTCCGCTAGGGAGGGCAGAGGTAAGAGGATATACCGGATGGTCGGAACCAGGTGCGAAGGCACAGGCTGCCTACGGTTTCCAGTTAGAGGCACCCTGTTGACCGAACAGGAAACTGGGTACCCCGCTTAACACAGGCTCCAGTTGTCCCCACCCGGGGGTGGATCTATTCCTACCAGCCGAATTTGGGGGACGGCGATTCGGAAAGGATGGTCATGAAACTTTTTCTTTATTGCGTGTACATGGTTTAGCCATGTGAAACATAATATCAGTCAGCATTTCCACTCTTCCATTGAAAATAAATATGTTTATAGCTACATGAACTTGCCAAAATTATACGTATGTACAAACTTGGACATCTAGTACTGACGCCCTCTCCACTGATGATTGTCGAGATGCGTCCAGGCCACCACCATCAAACACAGTGGCACAAGTGTCAATAATAGATGTCCAAGTTTGTACAACACAAAAGCTTCATTATGGGCATTGGTTTTATTATAATATTATAACCCCTTTATATGTTTAGATTCCTTGGAAACTATAATACTTCATATATAATTTGCGTGTCTATTAATCCTGGACAACCAATTTGAAAAAAGGTCTGGAGACCTAACTGTTATGGAACAAAGCAAACGATTATTTTCTAATCCTCTGCAATTCAAATTAATTGCGTTACAAAGAAGTACCTATATACAATCAAGGGAAAACGGGTTTGAAATACTACCGGATGTTGCCAAAGGATATATACGCCAACTTGAGAGAGTTTGCAAATGCTCATTGTAAAAATGGAGTTTTATTTATCGACGCTCTATTCTATACTGGGCGTGAAAGATCGCTTAATTTTGCTCAGAAGCTTCTTTTTCAAGCTTGAGATTTTTTAGGTGCCATAATCTACGGGACCAAGGGCTTTACTTCCTTTCCGAAGGGAGCCACGCTAAGAATTTTTACGCCCGAAAAACTCCATCGGCCTCCGCCGGATTTGAACCCTCGACCTTGGGTAGCATGGTAACCATTACACCACGCAGGGCGACTAATCCCATTGTGGCAATGTTTGATGTGACTTATAGGTGAGAATAATTATATCTTATATGCGCTCCAGACTAAACGGTGACAGCCTTCTCTCAAGAGCACGTCTGTGTAAGAGTGCTATCCAGCCTGGGTCACGATAAAGGTGCCAGCATCCCACTCTTCACCTTTCAACAGTACTTATACTGACTTAAACTTGATTTGTGCACCAATTCTTGAAAATGTTATCCGCCATTGATATGCCTAAATGAGTAAAGAATCACATCTGTGGCATTCACATAACTATATCTAGCTGTTAAAAATACAACTATTCTTATAAAACTATTTACATCAGGTTCCAGATAAATATTAGCACAATTGATGTTATTGCTTGTTTCCCTTTAATTAGAAGGGAAATAAGGAGACATATTAGCTTAAAGCGATACTCAAATCCTTTAAAAGCTCGAGCTATGTGAAACAATTGACATCCTGTTAGCTTGAGTAAAGAAGAAGTTTTTTAAAGCTGAAACCAGTAACAGGTAATATCTTAGAAATGGTCAGTTCTATAAAAAACGAGTATATGACATAAATTATTTGTTTTAATGATATATACATTTTTTGTTTAGTAAGTTTTTGTCTATTTCTAACGGTTTAACAATTATTATGAAAAATTCAGAAAAACTAATCCAGAATAAAGAGGCCTTCAGAGGCTATTCACAAACATCAAGATATACGTTTTATTCGTCAGCAAATATTCTAAATATAAGAGATTTTAATTAAAATTGTTAGAGCCATTTTTGAGAAAACAAACCTTTTCGAATATTTTTCCATGTTAAGGGTAGTTGGCGGTAGGGACATTTTGTTGAAAATCTTCGTGTCGCATATTTAAAAGATACTGAACTTAAATGTCAAGTTTGGTATTTAACAGACTTTTCGTTTTTGAGCTATGCTGCCCCCAGAACTTTTTTTTTTTGTTTCAGAGGATCTAAAACATGTATTTCCGGTGAAATCTCATATCAAATTTTTGGGTGCAATGCAATACCTTCTCTATACGCTATATACATAGCACGTGTAGAGAAAGTAAAACCCGGTTCTAGTACAATGAATGAAAGGAGAATGACATTATACCACACCTTCTGAAGCAGATTTCCATCTATAGGTAGCCATCAAATAGCCGTAAGATGACCCGGTTTCTAGCGACCCTCACGGTAGAAAAAGGAAATAACTCGTTACGGGCAAAACTTTAATGCAAGGGTTACCAGCTGCAAAGAGAACAACTTGACTCACTGCTCCTGGAATTGCCTACTGTTCACTGCGTGAAATACATAATGTATCTTTTGTAGGTTAATACCCTATTGGAGATTCATGATTAGTAGAAAAACTACTCTATTGTGTGTCTTACATTGTTATTTATACTTTGAATATAAACAGGTGCCTACACTTTTCATAGGTTTGATGGTAATGGATAGTCGTAACAAATACTTTAAAAAAGATAATGAAAAGTATTAACATAATAACACAAGCTATATTATTGTGCTATGTATTTGAAATCCGTTTTTTGTGTTGTTTTTTTTTCATGACCAAGGGTGAGAAATTTCCTTATGCGAAAAGTATTTTAAACTGTACCCAATAACAAGGAATATCTCAAAAAACGAAACCTCCACGAACAAAATATAGACTGTATGTTTTAACGAGAGTGTGTATGTTTTTGTTTTTGTTTGTTTTTGATGCTTTTTTGTTTAGTAAGCTTTTTTCCTTGTCTTACTGTTTACTAGTTATGCAAAAATAAGCAAAATTCGTCCAGAATAAAGAGATCTTCAGAGGCTATTCCCAGAGAATTTAAGATATACATTTTACTTGTCATGTAAATAAACATATTTAATATATAGTATTTTAATCAAACTCTTTAGAGCTATTTTTGAGAAAAACGAAGTTTTCGAACTTTTTCCATTGAAAGTTGGGGTGGAGCGATTTTCCTCAAAAATGTTAGCCTGTGCATTTTCTTATTTACCTCCTACTTATAAGGAAGCTAGTGATAGGCTAATTGAGCTTGTTTATCTTGATTAATATGATGTAGATAACAGATTATGTTTTGAATAAAACATTTGTTTACTGAACAGTGTAGCATCCTTGGATGGTACTTAGCTTATAAATCTAATTTGGTAGTTAAGTAACTTTTCATTTTTAAGTTATCGTGTTCACAGACACACGGACAGAAGCACAGATACAGACATAAAACATATTTTTCTAAAACTGTTTTTTTTTGGTACAGGTAACCCTAAAACGACTACTTCCGGTGAAATAACTTCCGGTATTTTCGGTGGAATGTAATACCTTCTCTACTTATGTATCAAGTAAGATATACAAGTAAAAGTATAGATTAAGCTAGAGAGATAACGTACAAGGCTTGTCAAATTATAAACTAAGAAAAACTGCAAAGCAATATAGCCCAACAGGGAAAAGAGTTGGACGTCTCAACAGATGTGATGATGATGATGACGATGATGATGAAGAAGAACTGCACCTCACTATCTGTGATAAGTTTAAAATAAAAATATTTCGTGTAAATCAAACATTCCTTGTTTTAAGGGCAAAAAATAAAGGGAAACGCGAAAAATGGAACCTTAATTTATCTAATGTCCATGGAGATATCCATGATGATGATGATGATGATGATGAAGAACTACACCTCCCCATCTGTGATAAGTTTTAAATAAAAATATTCGTGTCAATAAAACGCTCCTTGTTTTAAACGCAAGAAATATGGGGGATCGCGAAAAATGGAACTTTAATTTATCTAATATCCATGGAGCTAGCGTTGGTACACAGAAACAATATGACCAGAATAATATGTGGTAATAATAGTTTAAAAGCTGTAAATGGCTGAAGCATTTTTGTGATTTTGTTACGTTTATACTTAGTTTTTATATAGAACGACCGTTAGTTTCTAAAAATCAGACACGCTACCTCGTTTAGTAAAAACAAACTTTCAACGTAATAAATACAACATTGCAGATGTACTAGTGCTTCAATATTAAGGGCATATATAAACATTTTCATACATTTTTGCTCCGATTAAAACTTTAGACTTACAAGGCATGTTTGGAGCTCGTGAAAATTAAACGCATATTGTCTGATATATATTACACAGCTTTGTACCGGAGTATCCAAGTGACCTGGCCCTTTGTTTCGGTTTGGTGGTCTGCACGAATTGAAGTGTGTTTACTTTATTTACATAGTAAATGGTACGAAGGTAGAGAAGGCATTGCACTCCACCCAAAATTTCTATACCGGAATTTCGCCGGAAATATACATTTTAGGGTCCCCTGTATTATAAAAAAAACATGTGTGGTGTGTATGTGTGTGTCCGTATGTCAGTATGTCAGTGTGTCTTTGAACATGACAAATAAAAATCGAAAAGCTGGTAAAATACTAACTTGGTATTTAAGCATGGTATCTTCCATGATGAAACACAAAAATTTTGGGGAAAGTTCCCCCACCCCAAAGTACCCTTGACATGGACAATTTTTCAAAAATTTTCATTTTCTCAATAAATTTTGATTAAAACACTGTATGTTCAAATATATTTACATGGTATACTCTTAATTTTTGATGAATTTAAAATGAATTTTCCATAACTGGCAAACCGTAAGAACTAGACAAAATATTATTACACAAAAAATGTAGATCTGCTAAAACACACAATTTATTTAATATACATTTTTTTTTCGCGAAATTAATCCTTTTTTTAATTTTTTACATATTCCTTGTTATTGGTTTCAGTTATAAAATACGTTTCTCATACTGGAATTTATGATTTCCTGGCAATGCAAAGAAACGGCTTTCAATCACATAGCAATCAGCTTTTAAAAGATCTGACAATCGCTTTAGCCTAATATAGTCCCTTATTTCCCTTCTACTTATAAGGAAGTAAATAATAAGAGCATTTCTAATACTCGATTAGATAAAGTAGATAGAAGAATAAGCTATTTGACAATAATTTGTTACAGAGTCGTGGAGAAAGTCATGTGAATGATATATATCAGACTTTTTTCTAAGAAAGTAAACATCGGCAATTTGCTTGATTTTTTTATCGTAGAAAATACGCTAGCGCTATGCATGCAGTGGGCATACAAGTGGCAGCCGGGATTATCATGCTTCCTTGTACAGTGTATCGTGTGTCAGTTTATAATTTCGGGAACATAAAGCAATCCAAGATATAAGCTATCGACTCCTACGATTATCAGCTTTAATACCATTTCTAGTATGCATAGAAGCAATCAAAAAGCAGAACCTGAAATAATTTAGTTATAATGCCACTTTTAATAAAGATGGGCTGTGCACCTTGCTGCTTAGGACGAATATTTCTTATTTATAGAAAGTGGCGGAATAAGTGTTTAGTTTGCGGCAAAGTTCTGCATTCAGATACTTCAATTTGCAACATTATTACGCAACTTATGCACGAGTACGATAGCTATCAATGAGAACGTTTATTTCAAATTTTATTTGGTATCAATTAATTACCAATGTGGATGTTTATATTCACTGCTATAAATACAGAGGTTTGTCGTTACAAATTAATTTTTATCTGTTGGTGATACAATGCGATTAGATTGGTATTATCCAATATAAACAGCTTTAAAAGCTTTGACTATCATAGGGACTACTTTATCTTCCTTATAGTTACAAAGAAAGAATTAATAATACCATTTCTGCCAATCAATTGATATTAAGAAGATAGAAAAGTAAGCTTATTAACAATAACTTGTTATAGCGTCATGTGAACGAAACACACATTGTAAAAATTCTGCATTTAGTCCTTATCTTCATATCTTCATCAACACTTCTTTTATGAATATCCAGCTACAAAACGGAGGAAGTCATCTCTGATGATTCAATTTATCATTATTTGTCAGATGTTAAAGGTCCAACATTCGCTACCATACCAAAGATAAAATAATTACTTTGTAAAGTTTAATTAATGTTTTTATCCGATTATTATGCATTAATATGTGTTGTATAGCTTCACAATAGATATTCAGGGAAATTCAATGAAATTTGTGATATCCATATCGTTTAAAAGTCTTATGTATTCCATTCACAAGACTTTTTCCCCCAATTCAGCAAACAAACTGTTCTTACATATGATAGCTCTTCTATCAACTTCATGCTAATCGAGACAAGCTAATCGCTTAGTTCCTTGTTAGCAGAAAAGAAATAAGGTAGTACAACAGAATAAAGCGATAGCTAAATCTTTTAAAACCTGACGCTATGCCATGTCATTGAAATTGTGTTCTCTTTGCGTTGCCAAGTGCAAAACACAACATAGAATATCTCGGAAACGATTACCTTCACAAAAACTGTGGCTGATATAAATAGAGTGTTTTAACGAAATTATGTAGACGTTTTGTCTATCTCTTTTGGTTAACAGATATGCAATAGTCATCCAGAATGAAGAGTTTTTCAGAGTATGATCCCAGAATATTCAATTTTTACACTTTATTTGAAATATAAATATCTTTAAAATATGAAATTTTGATCAAAATGGTTGAGAAAATTACATTTTCGAAAAAGTGCTTTCAAATTTATTTTAGGATGGTGAACTTTCATAAAAATGCTCGTGTCACATCTTCGGAAGATACCAACTTAGATAGATAACCAACTTTTTATTTTTAAGCTATGCTGTTCAGATATACTCTCATACACTTTTTTCAAATAATGTTTTTTTATTTATTTGAGTGTCCTCAAAAGACGCAGTTCTGTTGAAATGCGGTGCCGGATTTTTAAGTGGAATGCAATAAATTCTCTATTTACTATGTACATATTACATACATGATAGAGATGGTAAAAATCACTAAGAAGGAAAAGTTTGGCTTGATTACAAATACTGCATCTTTCATGTGGAAGAAAGCATGCTATTATACAATTTTACTTTCTGTATCCCACATGTACAGTGTACATTGTAGATAGAGAAGGTATTGTATTCCACCCAAAAATTCGACGTCGAGATTTCACCGGATATACATGTTTTGGGGTCCCCTGAGTCCAAAAAAAGCATTTTTAAAAAAGGTCCCTCTGTGTCTGTGTGCCTGTTGACAGCATACCTAAAGGAAACTTCATCACCAAACTTAGTTTTAAGTTTGGTATCTTCCAAGGATGTGATACGAAGATTTTCAAGAAAATACCCCTACTCCCAACTACCCTTTACATCGAAAAATGTTCGAGGATTTTGATTAAAATGCCATATATTAAAAATTATTTACATCCCAAATAATATGCATATCTTGAATGTTCTGGGAATAGCCGCTGAAGATCCCTTTATTCTGGATGAATTTTGCCGAATTTTGCTGAACTGCTAAACCGTAAGAGATAGACAAAAATTACTCCAGAAAAAATGTAGAGCTCGCCAACACACATAATTTACGTTTTTGTTGTGGAGGTAACTGTTTCCGAGATATTCGTTGTTATCGATTTCAATTGTGAAGGACTTATAATTTTCTTAGACAGGAAGTGCCCGTTTTTCTTTTGTTCTTCTCCTGGCAAAGGAAAGAAGCCAATTTCAAAGACAATCGCATAACGACAGCTTTTATCACTTAATGCATAGCGCATTCCTTCAGTTCTCTTCTACTTATAACGAACTAAGTAATAAGATCATTATCTCGATTAGTATGGTGTAGAAAGAAGAATCTTTTGTAAGAAGTTTGTTTGTAGAGCAAGTCACATCAGTGTAACACATCAGATTTTTTACTTTCTCTTGCCCCATTTGTACAATGTTCATAGGGATAGAGAAGTATTACATTCCACCCAAAAATTCGATGTCGAGATTTCACCGGAAATATATGTTTTAGGACCCCCTGAATCCAAAAAAAGCATTTCCAGAAAAAAGTCCGTATGTGTGTCCGTGTGTCTGTGAACATGTTAATTCAAAAACGAAAAGTAGCTAAAATAACCAAACTTGGCATTTAAGTTCAGTATCTTCCAGGGAAGATTTTGAGAAAAATCCCCCCACCCTAAACTACCCTCTACATGGAACTTTTTTCGAAAATTTTGATTTTCTTAAAAATGGCTATAACGATTTTGATTAAAATATCGTATATTAAAGATATTTACCTGACAAATAAAATGTATATCTTGAATTTCCTGGGAATAGCTTCTAAAGATCTATATATTCTGGATGAATTTTGCTTAATTTGGCATAACTAATAAACCGTAAGAGACAGACAAAAACTTACTCTAAAAAAAGGTAGGCCCTGTTAAAATACACAATTTACGTCATATACTTTTTTTCGTGGGGCCTACTGTTTTCGAGGTATTCATTGTTATTTTCAGTTGTGAAGTACTTATACATTTCTCAGACGGGAGTGTCCGTTTTTCTTTTGTTCTACTCCTGGGCAAAAAAAGAAGCGATTTGTAATGACAATCGCATAACGACAGTTTTTAAAACATGTGACTATCGATTTAGACCAATGTATTCCCTTATTTTCTTCCTACTTATAAGGAACACAGCAATAAGAACATTGTGCTGAATACCTCGATTAACATGGTGCAGAAAGAAGAATAATCTTATGTAAGAAGTTTGTAGAGCGGCTAGAGAAAGTCATGTGAGTTTAACACATCAGATTTTCTTTAATAATAGTTCTAAAGCATAAATAAGCCTATGCCAACATTTTGGCAAAGCAATGATATATAACCGACCTCTATAGAGGGCTTCTAACAGAGTTTTCTTTATTCATTGAGAAGTATTTTCATTCTTGTTGAGTTTGGGAATTGTTAGCAAGATTACAGCAGCTCTTTGCTTTTTATTGAGATTGCAGAAGCTTCTCAAGCGTCTCCCAAGAATGGTGTAAGGATATTTCGCTAATTAATGTTTGGTTTGTGTGTGTGCTGCTAAGATAAACGCCCTCCAACAAATTACCCACTTCCGATACAGAACGCTCGGAGCGGCCATATCAAGTTTCTGTAAGAGGCTTTGTGACATAAATTTGCGACTTAGAGAGGAGGAAAATAAGATTGTGCCAACGTCTACCCCCAGAGATTTAATATTAAGGGTAAACGTATCTACTTACTTTGCAGACCTAAAAACTTGACCGTCCAGTTTAATGTCTTGTTCATGGAGAAGGCGAATATTTCCAAATGAGAAGTCTATTGTAACCTAAATAAAGTTCTGTATATTTATTATTATTGTTCATGTATAGTATGTAATGATATTTAGCAGAAAGTTTTAAAGTTATGTGTCATAGACCACGATGCTGTGGGCTTGAATGTGGGGCTCTGGTTCCCATTTACAGAGTGCGCTCCGTTTCGATCCCATCCATAGAACTGCGGATTTTGAGTCTCTAGTATAAATCCAGTGACCACTCAGTATTGTGAGGAAAGTGAGGAGCTGCGATAGGACACCGTTATGATTTCGAGAGTTATGTTATACTAGATTCCAATATAGGTATTTATAATTTTTAAGAATGGTTATTGTGTTATTTCATAGAAATGAATATTTAAAAACATATCTATATATTTAAAATGACAATAAAAGGTAAATAAACAATACAAAGTAACTATAGAAATGAATCAAATAATTTAAAAAGGAAGAAATAGTTTGAAATTAATTAAATATTAAGTTAATGAATAATGACTAATAAAATATATTTAAAATATGTTTATAAAGATAATTATAAATTGTCTATTATTAATAGATTGTTACTAAATGTTGTATTTAAGATTTATAATTTATTTTAAATAAGTTAAATAAAGAAAGAGACATAATTGAATAATTAAAAAATTAATAAATAATATATCTAATAATATGTATATAATTGTATATATGTGATTTTAGATATGGCTAATTGGGGTTTTAGTGAGTACTACTTCATAATACCAAATACATTTATTTGTAAAATAATATATTTAAAAGTATTTAAATGTATAAGTAAATAAAGACTTTAAATACCAGTCCTGGCTTAAGGAATTTGGTAGCAGGGTATGATATTGCAGGTATTTATTTTATTTTCATCAGCCAAATTTTAAGTTGGGAAATGCTGATATTGGCTTCATTACTTCCTCAGACCGCTTGTATGATCGCCCAACTTTATTGTGCGCAAATACGGGTGATACTGGTAGTCGGGTTGGCAGGTCCAGTCCCTTCGTGGGCTGTAGTGCCACATAATCTACTTTTTTCTTCTTTATCTTTGGTGTAGGTTACCAACAAATTTTTCTTCGCACTTATCGCGGAGAATCACTAGATATCGACATTAGATTTTTACTTTCTCCATACGTACAATGTACATAGTGTATAGACAAGGTATTGCACTCCACCAAAAAATTCGATACCGAGATTTCACCGGAAATATATGTTTTAGGGTCCCCTGTATCCAAAAAAGGTATTTGCAGAAGAAGGTCCATGTGTGTGTGTCTGTGAACACGATAACTCAAAAACGAAAAGTCGGTAAAATACCAAATTTGATACTTAAGTTTAGTATCTTCCAGGGATGCGACACAAAGATTTTGAGAAAAATCTCCCCACACCAAACTACCACTTACATGGAACTTTTTTCGAAAACTTTGATTTTCTCAAGAATTGCTCTAACGATTTTTATTAAATTTTCGTATATTAAAGATAATTGCCTGAGAAATAAAATGTATATTTTGAATTTTCTGGGAACAGCCTCTAAAGACTACTTCATTCTGGGTCAATTTTACGGAATTTTGCATAACTGCTAAACGGTAAGAGACGGACAAAAACTTACCACACAACAAATGCAGAGCACTTTAAAACACACGATTTATGTTATATATCGTTTCTTCGTGGAGTTAATTGTTTTTGAGATATACCTTGTTTTTGGTTTCAGCTTTCAAAAACATACTTTTCACATTCAGGAATTTAACAATTCCTGTCCATTCAAACAAAGGAACTTCAGTCACATAGCAATCAGCTTTTGACTATCTCTTTAACCTATGGTACTTCCTTATTTCGCTTCTACTTATAAGGAAACAAGTAATAAGACTATTTCTATTAATTGTTTCTCGATTAGCATGAAGTAATTAGAAGCATAGGCTTTTTAACAATAATTTGTTGCAGAGATATAGAGAAAGTCATGTGAATGGAATACATCAGATTTTTTCTCCATCTTATCTACGGCCTTCCTATACTACTTCTCTGCGGGTTTTTTTACCATCTTTCATTCTTCAAATGTGATTGTACAATTCCTTTTTTCTTCCTTTTAACATTTTCACACACTTATCCTTTGAATTTTGATTTCTTATCCTATCACTTCTAGCCTTCGCTATTATCAATCTTAAAAGAATAATGTCTACTGTTTGATAAAACTGTTTTCTAGGCAGCAGTTCAGGTTTCGGCTCCATACATCTGGATCGTCCTTAAAATTGTCTTATATATGTATATTTTAGTTTGCTCCGCTATACTAGTATATTTGTTTTACCAGATTATAGAGGATTTTTTTTTTAAATCTCTCTGGATTAAAGCAAGTAAGTGTTTCTCTGTAATACATACAAGTCAAATGGAAAGTAATGAACTGCCTTTTTATGTTGGTAATGGCAAATTAATCGCGCCAGTGTGATTTCCTATGTTTTTTCGAACATACTATTAGCCACTAAAACAGCAGGTAACTTTGCATTCTCTGAAATATAGCCGACTGTCATAAGGATAAAATTACTGTTATACATATTTTCACTAGTGAAATACAGTTAAGACAATGGTAGGTTGAACTTTGTCTAAAAACAATATCGTATTACATAATGTAGTATAATACATATAGCATATGCTAGGATATGTACGAAACCACTTAAAGTTACGCCTTCCGACCCGCGGCTAAGGGGAAAAAACACATATGTCGAGTGCCAAGCCTAGAGGTGTAACTAAATAAATAAACAAATAAATAAAACGCAAGTGAAGCAAGAAGGTCTACTGACCTTGGATCCCTAAGTTTGTGGTGCCAGCAGCTAACTAACCTTTTCCTCTATGATTTTCCAAATGTTTTGGACAATAGATGATACTGTTTTATGTTTTCACATACGGATACAGCTGGTATCGAATGCTGCTTATTTGAATTCTGCTTATCTAACATATGGGCTTAACTTGGGAAATATTCCTCTTGTGGTTTTTAACTGAAAAAATCATGTGTTTCATTCACATGACTTTCTCTACATCTCTGCAACTAATTATTGTTAAAAAGCATATGTCTCTATTTATTTAATGCTAATCGACAAAAGAATTAGCAGAAATAGTCTTTTTACTTGCTTCCTTGTAAGTAGAAGAGAAATAATGGAGTACCATAGGATAAAGTGGAGACAAAATCTGGTTCTTATGTGTCTGAAGTTCCTTTATTTGTATGGACAGGAGTTGATAAATTCCTGTATGAGAAAAGTTTTTCGAAGCTTAAAACAAAAACAAGGAATATCTAAAAACGATCAACTCCACGAAAAAAATGAACACAACATAAATGCTGTGTTTTAATGTGCTATACATTTTTTGCGTGGTAAGTTTCTGACTATCTCTTACGAGTTAGCAGTTATGAAAAATTCCATAAAATTCACTCAGAATAAAGTAGTCTTCATAGGCCATTCCGAGAAAATTCAAGATATACATTTTATTTGTCACGTTAATATCTTTAAAATACGACACTTTAATCAAAATCGATAGAGCCATTTTTTAGAAAATCAACAATTTCGAAAGAAGTTCCTTGTAAAGGGTAGTTTGGGGTGAGGGGATTTTTCTCAAAGTCTTCGTGTCGCATCCCTTGAAGATACTAAACTTAAATACCAAGTTAGGTACTTTACCGACTTTTCGTTTTTGAGTTATCATGTTCACAGACACACGAACACACTGACACACTGACTCATGGACACACACACGCACACACACTCACACACAAGGACCTTTTTCTGAAAACACTTGTTTTGGATGCAGGGTACCCTAAAACATATATTTCCGGTGAAATATTGATATTGAATTTTTTGGTGGAGTGCAATACCTACACTATACACAATGTACATACTACGTGTAGAGAAAGTAAAAAGGAACTAAATGTTATATTAAATTTGGAGGTGTTCAATTACTAGTCACTTCGCATAAGTTAAATTTCAGTTGTATAAATGGAAATATAGATACATATTTGAAAAGCATGCCATGGTTTGTAAAGAGTTTCACTAATCAGTACAAACCATTCAGAAAGCTGCTTGACTTGCAGAGAATTTTCTTATATTTAAAGTACTAAATATTCTTCTGCTACCTCTTATGGTCTATTCACTAGAGACTCCAACCTAAGAATCTTTACAGTTGCTGAATTGGCAACACCCACACATACATAACGCGCCTCTCTCTCTCCCTCTCTCTCTCTCTCTCTCTCACTCACTCTCAAACTCACACACCCACACTTAAACTTGTTCGTAATATGCAGGGCAAAATTGAAATTACTGCCCATTAAAAGTGGAAGCATTGAAGCCATAACCTATTTAACGATGCTCACGGGGCTTTGAATAGGGTTTTGAACCTCTGGAACGTTAAAGGTGAACTTTGCTGTGCCGAAACACTTAATGCTGAAATTCTGCAGAGATATATCATCTAAGCAAATTTGAGCAAAAATTGTGAAAAAATGATCAACTATTTTGTTTGAAAATAAAATAATATAAATTTTAAACTTTAAGAAAGTATATGTTTTTTCCCCACTTGGCGCAATTTAACTACAAATTAACTGATGCTATAAATGTGTAGGCGCAAGCTTTCTTCTAAAACTTTTCCATACTCAAAATTTTCTACACAATGCAATGTTTCACTAATATGTTTCAAACCTTTTATACTACCTCTCAAAAGGACACAAAATAAAATGGTCATATTATTCTTTGTTAAACATTATAATAATACAGATATGTTTGTAAACTCATTTTCTGTAAAACTGGATGTTTGTACTTGAATATTTTTAAAAACAGCATCCTTGGCGTATATTTTTTGGGATAATGTACTTAGACAGTAAACAGTTATTCGTTAAATAGCTATGGAGGCTATAATTTTTATACATGTCAAAATATTACTATTATTGTAGATAATAACTGGTGTAAATTTCAATACCATATCTTGCATATTTTGGATTTTTCAAATTTCACGGATGTATTACTTTAAGAAGAAGGATCATAAAATCAATCAGGTCAAGAACATTAACAGTGATATTTAGAGAAGACAAAAAATCAGTGTTGTGTATTGCAAGTTATTGCTGAAAAAGTATAGTGTGTCACCCATAGCTATGTTTTGATAGTTTTTTATTTTATATGAATTATTTGTACTAAAGTATAGAGCCTTTAAAATATCACTTCAAATCTTAAATCGTTATAATATTTGAGGTATAAAAACAAAAGAGCCCGCCTGGATAATTTGGTGGTAGCGTGTCTTTTTCACATTCACCAATCTCGCGTAGGGTGAGTTACCTAGATAAGGTTTTTATTGGGGGTTTCCCTTATCCTGAGAAGATGAATGTCGAGTAACTTTAAGCTCCAACACATCGAGATCATTTGAGCATCATTTCCCATTTTCATTCATCATCCGATATGACCAACCAGGTTAAAGGACATCAAGCTTAAAAAATCTGATGTGTCACATCTCTGCAACAAATTACTCTTAAAACGCTTATACTTCTATTTACTTCATGTTAATCAGACTAAAATAGCAGAAATAGTCTTAATACTTGGTACCTTGTTGCTATGTTTGCTTTGTTCTTTGCTGGTTGTTATGTCACTGAAGTTCCTTTGGATTAAAAGCTGTTGACAAATTCCTATATGAGAAAAGTATAAGTTTTTATAGCAGAAACCAAAAACAAGGAATGACTCAAAACCGATGACTACACGAAAAAAATGTATATAACATAAACTGTATGTTTTAACGTGCTCTACATTTTTCGTGTAGTAAGTTTTTGTCCATCTCTTACGGTTTAGCAGTTATTCAATATTCCGTTAAATTCCTACAGAATAAGGTAGTCTTCAGAGGTTACTCCCAGAAAATTCAAAATATACATTATATTTTTCAGGTAAATATCTTTAATATACGAGTTTTTATCAAAATCGTTTGAGCCAATTTTTAAGAAAATCAACAATTTCGGAAAAGTTCCATGTAAAGGGTAGTTTGGGGTTGGGGAAATTTTTTCAAAATCTTCGTGTCCCATCCCTGGAAGATACTAAACTTAAATATCAAGTCGGGTTTTTACCGACTTTTCGTTTTTGAGTTATCGTGTTCACAGGCACACGGACACATCGACACACGGACCTTTTTGTGAAAATGCTTTTTTTTTCTTTTTTTTTGGATACAGGGGACCCCAAAACATATATTTCCGTTGAAATCTCGGTATCGAATTTTTGGATGGAGTGCAATACCTTCTCTATACACTATGCACATAGTGCGTATAGAGAAAGTAAAAAGAAAAAACAAACAAAAGCAAAAGAAGTCAGTACTGGGGCAAATAAGGGGGCGTTATAAAATATTGGAAGATTTCTTTCGCTCTCTTGTTCAACGTATATCATTTTTTTTTTCTGTAACTCTCTGCACAGCAATTTGAAAATTGTGTCTTGGAATATTAGCTTTCACATGTCGGGTTACTGGATGCGTCAGGAAAACTTGAATTTGACGTAACCCCAGCCAAAAGGCGGTCGGAATGAAATTTAGAGATGGCGGTGTCCACTTTGTTGAAACCTTACGAATGGAATATGTGCCTCCTCCTAAATTATTAACATTTATAAATGTTCCTAGACCTTGAGAAAAACTTCTCTTTCTTTCTAATAGTATTGAATTAGCGGTATTCTATCATTTGGCGATACAACTATGCTTTTTAACTTACAAATGTTTATAATAGTGTGAATAAAATTATTAATGCTGTATTCAACAAAATTGCACCCTTAGTAACGATGAAATGCAATAAAAAGAAAATAAAACCCTCATTTTTACCCAGTATATTATATCACATGTTTTTATCCAATCAAAAATATAATAATAGTTATAGCGTTTAAAGTTTGAAGTGATTTTTTAACGACCTTTTATGTGTAAGATAGTTGTGATCCATTTACACGCCTCTCTCTACCTGACCTGAAAACAAGCTATTCTTATAAAAGGTTATCGAGATAAACATTATTAGAAATGATCTCGTTACCTATTTCCTTGTAAATGGAAGAAAATACACTAGGTTTAATCGATAGTAAAATCTCTTAAACGCTGTCGCAATGCAATGACTTTAAAATTGGGTCCTCTTTGCATGGCCAGGAATAAAACGAAAGAAAATATAAATAAAGACCTCCAATTTAAGAGAGGTGCGAGTAACTTCCTGTTACTGCTGTCTTAGCACTATTCTCCATGGCACGACAGTCCACAAGGGACCTTGGCCTATCGCCCGGCCACAGCATCCCCCACCTCGGCCCGAAGGCGTCATGAATGAGGTGCAGTTCAGGAAGCGGAGACATCGTCAACGCCTCGAGTCCCTCCCGGCCGGTTAATAAGTTTTTCTTGATCTGGAGATGCTATTTCTCAATCAAGTAGTCCTTCAATTGGCTCTGCTGCCCACGGACACACACGTATACGAACATGTTTCTAAAAATGCGTTATGATAGGAGTGGACATTAAAGTGTATAGAGCAAGAATTGGACAGTTTAGAAAAGACATTTTGTGAATTTTAAAAACATTTTGGAGGTAAGATGCAACTATATTGGTTTTAGCAAGTGTTATAGTTTCCTTGTTAGTGATTAGGGAAATTGAGGTAAACCCCGACCCTGCAGATATTAAAACAATAACTTCTGGATATCGACAAGGGAAGGATTTGAAGATATAGAAATACAAATTATATTTAGTGACATAGTTGGAAAAAAATCTTTAGTTTTCTATATACCAATGAAAAAACTCATGGTGAAGGGAAAAGTACATAGACGTAACAAATAAACTGGAGCGAAAAGATATTGCATGACTGAAAGCAGGAGTATGGAGGTTAAGAAGTTTAAGGAAGGGTATTCCACAAAATCAATGGTCTACATGTTTGTGGCGAAAATGAAGACATGGAACATATAATATTTAATTTAAAGGGGCTGAAGTGTGGAGAGAAAAGTATTTTAATAAGAATGGTTTATGGAAGACAGACAGAAACACTGATGTAGTTGAAATGTTCAAATAGACACTAAGAATGGACAATTCTTATATAAAGTGAAACATAAATGCGCGTGAACAGTAAATAGAATCCAATGATACGCATTATGTTGTAACAAACTAGAATTAAGAAACTATTGTAAAATATGAGTATGATCAGTAAAGAGTCATTGCTGAACATCGGTCATATTCACCTGTATACAGCTTAGCATAAATAAATAAATTAAAGTCTACCAATAGCCTTATGTAATGACATTTCATTGATGTGGTTTAAACTGTCCTTTATGTTTCTATTAGGATCAATGATTTTATAACAAAGGTCATTCGTTTTACTCGAAAACTATACGGGAATTTAGATTTTGAAAAACGCCCTGTTTAAAATAAAAATGTTAATAGTTGTAAAACTTAGAGAAATGAGATTCAGCAGAACAACGTATTATTATCTTCATTGACAACTCATCATCATCATCATCATCATCAACAACTCTTCATTGTTTACGAGAATTCTGCTGTTCTGGACTCATATTTCTTCCCATCTTTTAACTGTTCTTCCTATTGTTCTGTAGCCTAAAGGTTTATATCTGAACAATAGGTTAGGAATGCGAGAGTTGTCCATTCTTTGTAGATTAGTTTTGCATTTTTCTGTGTTTATTTATATATTTTCTTTTAACGATAATATGTCCAATTCATTCATTATGTCTTCGTTTCTAATATGATTTTGTCTAGTACACATTCTACTGCTTGAAGATATTTCATTTCTGCTGCTTGTATTTGCCTCTAATCTTTCTTTTCAAGTGTCCGTGTCTCCGAGCCATATAGTAAAACAGAAGCAGCCATTGTTTTATAGAATTTTAGATTTGTATCCTTTCAGATTTTTCTTTCCTAGATACGAGTTTATTATTCCACAAATCGTCCAAAATTAAGGCTGTGAAAAATGTAAATCTTATCTGTCAATTTTCTTGAAGATATGGACATATGTCTTTCCGGCAATATTTCTGTCATGAAAGTATCATCCTTGACTAGCGTAGGAATCGAACTTGCACTAGCAGTCGGGCCTACACCCTACACCCAGCCGATTCCCAACATATATTTCCAGAATTACTGTCCGAATATGAGTTACAAACCGCATCTTGAGAAGTAGGTCACAGAGTTGAAATATCAGGGGTTGGGGTTGCATTTACAGGAAGAAGAAAAATTAAAATATTAATTCATTAATGTACACAATTTACATAAATGGGTTAAATACATTACAGTAATGCAATAGTTCAATTCATCGAAGTTTGTTTAGGCTTTGCTAGCGTTGCGGTCAAACTAATGTGCTTAGTTAATATGATTAAGGTAAGAGCTGGTCACGCTATTTGCCTGTCAACTTTCATAAGCTCATGTCACACTGCGGCTGAATGTAATGATCTTAATGTACCACGATCTACATTAATATCAGCGAGCTGTTGCTGGTTCTGCAAGACAGAACAGCATCTGACATTACAGTTAACTGGATTACCCATTTTCCTCGCTTAGGACCAATTGACATGGACAGTGCTAATTAGAATTCTGCAAGACCGAGTATGCGAGGATAAAATAGTTAAGACGATATTAGATTGCTTACATGAATAAACCCTCTCAAACGCATCCAATATTTGCTTCATTTGCGGTCTTGTAAGTTTAATTAATAACAGCAATTTGTTTTCCGGTTGGTTAGTGGCACACACAAGACAAACGTGTTTATTTTCCCTGAGACCGCGTAACCTTGAATGGGCAGGCCTCACTACTACGAATGTTGTGTCTAAACTGAATTTGAATGCTTCCTGTAAGGCTAATGACCCCCCATTGTTGCCCTCCATGGTCATATACCCAAACCCGGTGGAGGACGATGGATTTTTTTAGACGCAAAAATCCATAGCATGGCTTCCTTCGGAAGGGACATAAAGCCGTTGGTCCCGTGTCATAGATTTACGGCACATAAAAAAACCTTAAGCCTGATAGAGAGGCCTCTGAGCAAAATGAGGCGGTCTTTCACGCCCAGTGTAGAATGGGACGCTGAGAACTACATCAGTTAAAGAGCGTCCATAAATAAAACGCCATTTACATTTGTCCCTCCACCACCAAGGTCAGCGGGACACATATTGAGATGTGAAAAAATAGTGGAGCAGCATGATAGCGTGTGATTCATTTTCTATTCTTCCTTTACATCGCAATAGCTTATCACCGCAAATAAACACATTAATGCTGCTTTGCTATATTTTAAATAAGAACTTCTTGATTAATTTGAAATATTTAAGTCACGATTAATATACACATTTACACAATTACATTAATATTGCCTCATATTAATTTTTCTTATTAAAAGAAGTATGTTTTAAGGTTGGCTAGTACCTCCAAAGAGGCGTGATACACACAAGACATACGTGTTTATTTTCCCTGAACCGCGGAACGGAAGGCGTAACCTTGAGGGGGCGGTCCTCACCATGAGAATGTTTTATCGGAACTGAGTTTGAATGCTTTCTCCAAGGCCAATATTTCCACACAACATAGACCAGTAGATCACATATTGAGATGTGAAAACGTGGAAGCAGATCGGATAGTCTATACGACATGCGCCATTCATTTCGCGACTCCGTTAAGACCATGCAAAACAGGTAGTAAACTATGAGATTGTTTGTGGGAAAACTGTTAGACGAAGAATAACTTCTATTGTTATTATTAATATTATTTATTTATTTTTTTTTCCACACAAGCCGTGATAAGGACAGGAGTTGGATAGGTAGACTCAGACTGAAAAATTCAATGCCACAGTCGGGAATTTTTCAGGCACTGAATGTTTCAGTCTGATTCTACCTATCCAACTCCTATCCTGAAGAAGACTTGTATCAAAAAACAATTAAATTAACATTAATTGACTGAATATTTGACTAAACTGTGAAGCCTGGGACTTAAAGTACCCACGAAATTGTAAGTCACCATTGGGATATATCTTTTTGTGGTTTACCGGGAAACATGCAAGTCAGTTGAGAAATTTAATGCCGTGCCGGCATATTGCCATGGTAGTTCAGTGGTTAAAGCAACCACTTAAAGACCGGGAGATCCGTGGTTCATAACCTAGCTATGGAATTCAATTTTTCAGACTCATCTACCTATGCAATTATTATTATTATTATTATTATTATTATTATTATTATTATTATTATTATTATTATTATTACTATTATTAATATTATTATTATTATTGTTATTATTATTATTATTATTATTATTATCATCATTATTATTATTATTATTATTATTCAAAAGTCCTGTTTCGGTTCAGAAGGAATCATCACAATGCTTTTGTTGTCTTTCAACATCCCTAATTTAAATTGCAAGGACTGTTTTGTCTTCTGTTTACTGACATTTGTGAGATATGGTCTTTCCATTTATTTCATTTCATATTCCAGATTTGATATTAAATAATTATGATATGTTAGTATTATGTATTGCATTAAGGTGGCGGGATGGCAAAAATGCGCCGACGGAATATTCAGAAAAACAAAATCCGTAAGACCAAAACTTGGAATGTTAAACGCATTCCGAGAAATGTTGCTTGTAGTTTATTTTCTGAAGTTCTTTGCAGTCTCTAGGTAAAGTAATGCGCCCGCTTCTAAATCTGCCGCGAAACGTATCTCTTGAATTAAGGTGAATTTAAGAAGATGAAAGGCATGTAATACGATATCTCTCTCAGAATATTTTTAACTCGGAAGCCATAGAAGCGTTAGCTACGTGAAGCAGGCAGCTTAATTAAGAAATTCTCATTTAAACTCCAAGCACTAGAACTGTAATGCTATTTCCCAGAATGCTTTTCGGGACTAAACCATCCCGTGCCATTACTTGTCCGGCGATCTCATCTTCCTCAGTTCCATTCTGTCCTCCTTCGTTCCATTGTTCACTTTCTTAGGTCCATCCATCTCTTTGACCCAATTCATCTTGCAAGTATCGAACGACGTTGTCCATGATGAATCCTGTGGCATAAAGGAGATTCTGTAGACTTGCTGAGTTGTTTGTTTCAGGACATTTTGATTGTCACCCTCGATGATATCAAATCCCTTTTAGTTATCCTGCTGTTAACTTTACAATGAAAACAAGAGGCAAATGTTTACTAAGAGGAAACTATTTGGATAGGTAGAGTCAGACTGAAAAATTCAATGCCATAGCCGGAATTTGAACCACGGATCTCCCGATCTCTAGCCGGTTGCTCTGCCACTGAGCTACCATGGCAACATGCCGGCATATCATTGAATCCTTCAACTAACTCGCATGTTTCCCGGTAAAACACAAGGTGTTCTCAAATTATTTTGAGATGACAACCTCAATGGGGACTTACAATGTTATAAGTACTTAAGTCCCAGGATTCATAGTATATATATTATGGTCAATTGCTAGAGATTGGGAGATCCGTGGTTCAAATCCCGGCTATGGCATTTAATTTTTCAGTCTGACTCTACCTATCTAACTCCAGTCCTACACACGACTTGTGTGAAAAAACAATTAATACTAGAGATCGGGAGATCTGTGGTTCAAATCCCAGCTATGGAATTGAATGTTTCAGTCTGACTCTACCTATCCAACTCCTGTCCTACACACGGCTTGTGTGAGAAAACAATTAATCCAATAAGAAACTATTTATTATTCAAAGTTCTAAATTGTAACTGAATAGTTACACCATGTTATTAGCACCTTGGTGACAGTTTGATTGTAGAAAAGGAGCATACTAATAGCAGCATTATAAATAAGATAGAGACAGAGATATCCCATTTGACTCTATACTGTCTTGTGAACGGTGCGGAGGGTTATTTCACACTACAGTCGTAGGCTTATTGTACGTCATACCTTGGAAGGGGGATGAGATGAGTGTAATTTCAGAGAATGGGCGACATCCATACAGGATGAGCTTCAACATGAAGGTCCCTAACAGTTCACAAGCAGTTCATTTCGTTGCAGGGAGCACCGGAACCCGTAGTTCAGTGCCGTACCTCTACAGACCACCACTATCGCCATCCCCCGCCGAGGGCTGTATTTCCAGAGCGCACTCACCTCTGGAAGTGGTGCCTCTGCCGTAGTCTTCGTCGGCACTTACAACCCTGAAAAATTATTTCAAGTATCTGGTCCTCTCGTAATAAAATTAAAGATAGAAGTCAACGCCGGTTTAAACTCAGATCATGTAAGATTTTAAAGCTCGAACAGATCCAGTTTATGAACATCTAAACCCAAAACTAATCCTAATTCAACATCGAGGTCACAACCTTCCTTTTCGAGAGAAAAAGGCCGGTTGGGATGAAATGAAGTTGAAATGAAGGGACAGGAATTTTGGAGGAATGAAAAATCGGAGGAAGTCACTTCTTCTGGACGTCCGGAACGATGTTCATCATTTTGGATGTACAGCCACGTTTAAACTCATTTATCCAATTGTAAATAGTTGCAAACGCAGGAGCAGACCTGCCATGAACATCAATCAGCTCAGCTTTTATCTCTTTCGATGTTAAGTCTTTTAAATAGAAGTATTTAATCACTAAACGAAATTTGTTTTTTTTTTCCATCTTTCTAAAGATGAACAAAATTACCGATTCAATCACCTGTGACAATGAAACCAAACTATGTGATGGATATAGATGAAACTTTTATTGTCATCTAGTAAGAGACGACGGTTACTAAATACAAACATATTTCGAAGCTACGACTACAATTTCTTGGATTTTCTAAGGACTTATCGAACCCCCTAGTACCTTTTTACTTTCTCTATACGCAATATGTACATAGTGTATAGAGAAGCTATTGCACTCCACCCAAGAATTCGATACCGAAATTTCACCGGAAATATATGTTTTAGGGTCCCCTGTATCCATAAAAAGTATTTCCAGAAAAAGGTCCGTGTGTGTGTGTCCGTGTGTCCGTGTGTCAGTGTGTCCGTGTGTCTGCGTGTCTGTGAACATGATAACTCAAAAACAAAAAGTCGGTAAAATACCAAGCTTGGTATTTAAGTTTAGTATCTTTCAGGGATGCGACACGAAGCTTTTGAGCAAAATCCCCCCACTACCCTTTACATGGAACTTTTTTCGAACATTTTTACTATATAAAAATGGCTCTAACGATTTTGATTAAAATGTCGTATATTAAAGGTATTTACCTGACAAATACAATGAATATTTTGAATTTTTCGGGAATAGCCTCTGAAGACTACTTTATTCTGGATGAATTTTTCATAACTACTAAACCGTGAGATGGACAAAAACTTAACCCACAAAAAATGTAGAGCACCTTAAAACACACAATTTATGTTATATACATTTTTTCCGTGGAGTTGATCGTTTTTGAGATATTCCTTTTTCTTGGTTTCAGCTTTGAAATACTTAGTTTTCTCATACAGGAATTTGTCAACTCCTGTCCATACAAACAAAGGAACATCAGTCACATAGCAACCAGCTTTTGGCTTTCACTTTAACCTATGGTACTCCCTTATTTCGCTTCTACTTACAATAAAGCAAGAAATAAGACTATTTCTGCTAATTTTTCTCGATTAGCATGAAATAAATAAAAGATAAGCTTATTAACAATAATAATTTACAGAGATATAGAGAAAGCCATGTGAATGTAACACATCAGATTTTTACTTTCTCTATACGCACTATGTACATACTGTATAGAGAAGGTATTGCACTCCTCCCAAAAAAACTATATTGAGATTTCACCGGAAATATATGTTTTAGGGTCCCCAATATCCAAAAAAAGCATTTTCACAAAAGGTTCCGTGTGTGTGTGTTTGTATGTGTGTCCGTGTGTCCGTGTGTCTGTGACCACGATAACTCAAAAACGAAAAATCGGTAAAATACCAAACTTGGTATTTAAGTTTAGTATCTTCCAGGGATGCGACACGAAGATATTGAGAAAAATCTCCCCACCCACAACTACCCTTTTATGGAACTTTTTTCGAAAATTTTGATTTTCTCAAAAATGGTTAACGATTTTGATTAAAATTTCGGATATTAAACATATTTACCTGACAAATGAAATGTATATCTTGAATTTTCTGGCAATAGCCTCTGAAGAGTAGGTTATTCTGGATGAATTTTACTAAATTTTGAATAACTGCTAAACCGTAAGAGATGGACAAATACTTACTACACAAAAAAATAGAGCACGTTAAAAACACAATTTATGTTATATACATTTTTTTCGTGAGTTCATCGTTTTTGAGACATTCCTTACTTTTGGTTTCTGCTATGAAAAACTTATACTTGTCAAGTCCTATCCATATAAACAAAGGAGCTTCATTGACATAGCAACCAGCTTTTGACTATCATTTTAACCTATGGTAGTCCCTTATTATGCTTTTACTTACAAGGAAGCAAGTAATAAGACTATTTCTGCTAATTTTTACTTAACTCCATACGCACTATGTACATAGTGGATAGAGAAAGTATTGCACTCCACCAAAAATTCGATACCGAGATTTCACCGGAAATATATGTTTTAGGGTCCCCAATATCCAAAAAAAGCATTTTCACAAAAGGTTCCGTGTGTGTGTGTGTGTGTGTGTGTCCGTGTGTCCGTGTGTTGTGAACACGATAACTCAAAAACGAAAAATCGATAAAATACCAAACTTGGTATTTAAGTATCTTCCAGGGATGCGACACGAAGATATTGAGAAAAATTCCCCCACCCCCAACTACCTTTTACATGGGACTTTTTTCGAAAATGTTGATTTTCTCAAAAATGGCTCTAACGATTTTAATTACAATTTCGGATATTAAACATATTTACCTGACAAATGAAATGTATATCTTGAATTTTCTGGGAATAGCCTCTGAGGAGTAGTTTATTCTGGATGTATTTTCCTAAATTTTGAATAACTGCTAAACCGTAAGAGATGGACAAAAACTTACTACACAAAAAATATAGAGCACGTTAAAAAACACAATTTATGTTATATACATTTTTTTCGTGAGTTCATCGTTTTTGAGACATTCCTTACTTTTAGTTTCTGCTATGAAAATCTTATACTTGTCAAGTCCTATCCATATAAACAAAGGAGCTTCACTGACATAGCAACCAGCTTTTGACTATCACTTTAACCTATGGTAATCCCTTATTTCGTTTCTACTTACAAGGAAGCAAGTAATAAGACTTTTTCTGCTAATTTTTACTTTCTCCATACGCACTATGTACATAGTGGATAGAGAAAGTATTGCACTCCACCAAAAATTCGATACCGAGATTTCACCGGAAATATATGTTTTAGGGTCCCCAATATCCAAAAAAAGCATTTTCACAAAAGGTTCCGTGTGTGTGTGTGTGTGTGTGTGTGTGTGTGTGTGTGTGTGTCCGTGTGTCCGTGCGTTGTGAACACGATAACTCAAAAACGAAAAATCGATAAAATACCAAACTTGGTATTTAAGTTAAGTATCTTCCAGGGATGCGACACGAAGATATTGAGAAAATTTCCCCACCCCCAACTACCCTTTACATGGGACTTTTTTCAAAAATTTTGATTTTCTCAAAAATGGCTCTAACGATTTTAATTACAATTTCGGATATTAAACATATTTACCTGACAAATGAAATGTATATCTTGAATTTTCTGGGAATAGCCTCTGAAGAGTAGTTTATTCTGGATGAATTTTACTAAATTTTGAATAACTGCTAAACCGTAAGAGATGGACAAAAACTTACTACACAAAAAATATAGAGCACGTTAAAAAACACAATTTATGTTATATACATTTTTTTCGTGAGTTCATCGTTTTTGAGACATTCCTTACTTTTAGTTTCTGCTATGAAAATCTTATATTTGTCAAGTCCTATCCATATAAACAAAGGAGCTTCACTGACATAGCAACCAGCTTTTGAATATCACTTTAACCTATGGTAGTCCCTTATTTCGCTTCTACTTACAAGGAAGCAAGTAATAAGACTATTTCTGCTAATTTTTTCTGATTAGCATAAAGTAAATAGAAGTATAAGCTTTTTAAGAATTATTTGTTGCAGGGATATGGAGAAAGTCATGTGAATGGTACACATCAGATTTTTTCTGATTAGCATAAAGTAAGTAGAAGTATAAGCTTTTTAAGAATATTTGTTGCAGGGATATAGAGAAAGTCATGTGAATGGTACATATCAGATTTTTGCTTTCTCTAGCTGTATGTACAATGTACATAGGGATAGGGAAGAATTGTATTCCACCCAAAAATTCGATACCGAAATTTTGCCGGAAATATATGTTTTAGGGTCCTCTGTATCCAAAAAAAAAAGCATTTTCATAAAAAGGTCTATGTGTGTGTGTCCGTCTGTCCGTGTGTCCGTGTGACCGTGAACACGATAACTCAAAAACAAAACTTCGGTAAAGCACCAAACTTGGTATTTAAGTTTAATATCTTCCAGGGATGCGACACGGAGATTTTGAGAAAAATCCCCCCACCCCAAACTACCCTTTACATGGAACATTTTTCGAAAATTTTGATTTTCTTAAATGGATCTAACGATTTTGATTAAAATATCATATATTAAAGATATTTAGCTGACAAATAATATGTATATCTTGAATTTTTTGGGAAAAGCTTCTAAATACCTGTTTATTCTGGATGAATTTTGCTTAATTTGGCATAACTAGTAAACCGTAAGAGATAGACAAGAATTTACTATACAAAAAATGTAGGTCTTGTTAAAATACACAAGTTATGTCGTATACATTTTTCTCGTGGAGCTCACAGTTTTAGAGGTATTCGTTGTTATTAGTTTCAGTTGTGAGGTGTGCAGTTTTCTTTGTTCTACTCCTGGCCAGAAAAGAAGGAATTTGTAATGAAAATCGCATAACGACAGCTTTTACATCATTTGACTATGGCTCGATTAGCAAGATGCGGAAAGAAGAATAATCTTATGTAAGAAGTTTTGTAGAACAGCTAGAGAAAGTCATGTGAGTGTAACACATCAGATTTTTATTAAAGCAATATACAGTGTCAGTTTAAAAATCACTGGTGTTATTTAGTATACAGAAAAATTGCTGTCCTGCTAAGCAGTTTATTTAACTACAAAATCTGATATGTTCCTTACACATGACATTCTCTAGATGGTCTAAAAGCAACTTTTCTTACAAAAGATTATTCTTTTATCCACACCTTGCTAATCAAGATAAACATTATCAGAACTGGTCTTATTACATACTTCTTGTAAGTTGAAGGGAAATAAGAGAATGCATAGGTTAACGCGATAGTCAGATCTTTTAAAACCCAGTCGCTAAGTGAAGCAATTGAAATGGTTCTCTTTGCTTCCTAGCAGTAAACAAAAGGGAGGCCAAAATAAATATGTCTTCTGTTTGAGAAAAGTTAAAGTACCTTAAAACTGAAACCAATAACTCGGAATATCTAAAAAAACTTTACAAAAAAGTATATAATATAAATTGTGTGTTTTAATGAGACCTACATTTTTGCAGTCAGGTTTTGTCTTTTTTACGATTTGTCAGTTATACAAAATTTATACAAAAGTCATCCAAATGAAGAGGTCCTTAGAATCTATACCCTGAAAATTCTAGATATACATTGTTTGTCATGAAAATATCTGAAACATATGACATTTTCATAAAAATTCTTAGTCATTTTTGAGAAATTTATTGAAAATCTTTATGATCTTAGAAATATTGAACTTAAATACCAAATGTGGTATTTAACGGACTTTTCGTTTCTGAGCTCTGCTGCCCACGGACACACACAGACAGGGTTCTCAAACATGTATTTGCGGATAATACGATATCAATTTTGGGTGTAATACAATACCTTCTCTATCCGCTATGTGCATTGTACATATGTGCTAGAGTAAGTAAAATTACTTAATTTGTAAGAATCTGGGTACAAATAGAAAGACAATTTGCAGTAAGTTTCTGAGCATTGCGGCCCTTTACTTTCTGAAACACTACAGTAAATATTCACTCAGCATTTCAGACCCAGCAGGAAATTAAAACGTTGAAGCCTGCGTGTTTCGAAGCGGATTTCTAAATCCCACGCGGTTTGTTTCTACCTGACAGCCCCTGTTATTCTTTCTTGCACCGCGTAGGAGATAGGGAGTTTAGATTTGTTTACCAAGTGGGAAATCCTCTTGAGGTATGAATTCCACTTCCTTACTTGCGGATATTCTGCAGTGGGAGAGAAGACGTGTCCTGGGGGCAAGAAGTGCAGCATCCCTTCTCTGTAAAGGCGAAACTAGTACAGCTCCGAGCAGGTAATATGTTAGGGTGGCTGTGACTGTGACAGAAATGACCTACATCACAATGTCCCCAGGGTGAGAGATATGGGAAAACTCAACTAACGCCAAGGTAGAAATGGTGCCATATGTGCCTGTGGGCCAATAATTTAACGTCCTCGGTGATGATCGGTGTTTTTGAACTCAAACCAAAAATCCTGATCCTTAGCGTTCTTTGGAAGAAAGAGCGAAAATCAAATACCACAGTGTAAGTTTTCATGAGTGAATAGTTTATAATAATTATTTTACGCTTGTGCGATAGCCAATGTTGAAGAGCTTAATCACGTTTGATGAATTCAAAGTTCGGAGGTTTAATGGCATATTATGTGTCAGATGAGAGAACTTATCATGGGTTTAGTCATCTCTTGTGCATCGGCAGGGAAAGCCGAAAGTCAGAAACTCAATTCAATGCCATTGAATTTCTGAAATTTAATTTTATTTCATTTCTCTGCCTTGATAAATATACTTATCGCTAATTAGAAAGAAATCTCAATAAATTAAGTGGGAACAATTGGAATTGTATTGTAAGTTTACCGGAATAAGCGAATAACGAGTATTGGCATAGGAATTTGAGCTCTGTTACGCTTATGTCGAGCTCTGGTACGCTTATGCCGAGCTCTGGTACGCCTATGACGAGCTCCGGTACGCCTATGACGAGCTCTGGTACGCTTATGTCGAGCTCTGGTACGCTTATGCCGAGCTCTGGTACGCTTATGCCGAGCTCTGGTACGCCTATGACGAGCTCCGGTACGCTTTATGTCGAGCTCTGGTACACTTATGTCGAGCTCTGGTACGCCTATGACGAGCTCCGGTACGCTTATGTCGAGCTCTGTTACGCTTATGTCGAGCTCTGGTACGCGTATGCCGAGCTCCGGTACGCTTATGTCGAGCTCTGGTACGCTTATGTTGAGCTCTGGTACACTTATGTCGAGTTCTGGTATGCTTATGCCGAGCTCTGGTACGCTTATGTCGAGCTCTGGTGTGAAATTAACCCCTTAAGTGCCTGGTAAAAAAATGGCGTGTTATTTATGGACGCTCTTTAACTGCTTCTTTCTCAGCGTCCCATCCTAATTTGGGGGAAAAACCGCTTATTTTTGCTCAGAGTCCTCTCTATCAGGCTTGAGGTTCTTTTACGTGCCGTAAATCTACGACACGGGACCAACGGCTTTATTTCCCTTCCGAAGGAAGCTATGCTAAGGCTTTTTACACGCGAAAAAATCCATCAAGTTCCGCCGGGTTTAAACCCGCGACCTTGGGTATATGACGTTAGCATGGTAACCATTACACCACGGAGGGTGACTCGGAGGTTTAATGGCATATTATGTGTTAGATGAGCGAACTTATCATGGGTGTAGTCATCTCTTCGGAAAGCCGAAGGTCAGGAATTCAAATCTTGCAATGCCATTGAATTTCTGAAATCTCATTTAATTTTTATGCCTTCACAAATAAACTTATTGCTAATCAGAACATCAGTACATCATAGTACATTAAAAGTAGGTGCGAGTTAAATGGGAGTTATTGTAAATTTACCAGGTAAGCGAATAACATCAGTGAGTTTAGTGCTAATTCATTTTCCTCGTCACGATAGTTCAGACTTATAGTATTGGCATGGCAATTTGAGCTCTGGTACACTTATGCCGAACTCTGGTACGCTTATGCTGAGCTCTGGTGTGAAATTAACCCCTTAAGTGCCTGGTGTAGAACATTTGATTTAAAGGGGTTTTGCTGAGGTTACTTTTTAATGAATTTAGGTTTTAATTATTAATTATATTAACCCTCAAAAATAGAATACAAGTATCTATATCCTTTATGTTAAATTTAGTTATTTAGTAAAAGCAAACCCCATAAGTGAGCCCCACCCCCCCTCATCATCTAAGCCTACCGTCACACCAACTGTTTTTCTTCCCGTTCTTTATCACAGTTTGACTGAAGTTACTATGGTTTAAAATCACGGTCTATGACTTTAAATGCTTTATCACTCATGGCCATTCATACCACTTCTGTTGTGGTGCCTGCGAAAGGGATATGAAGATCGTTAAGGAATCATAGGAAGAATGACGTAAGTAATCCGGGCATTAAGAGTCCGATTTTCCCAGTTTAATTGGACTTTACATACTATGAATGTAGAGGACTGTTATTGTTCACTCAAAGAGAGCACGGAAGAGAATTCTTGACTGTGAATGTGTACCTTGGAGTAGTACCGCTAGCTTTCTTTTGTTCCGGCACCACATGGTTTGTTCAATTGTACAGGCACGAGATTGATTTGGCACTCACCAAGTCGTGTATGTGACGTCTGCGCTTTTTTTTTTTTTTTTAAAGCAGTTCCGGAGTCTGGTCGGGATTCCGGCGCGGTATACCCGTTTTATTCTTTTTGCATATTTCTAATATTTGTTTTGTTTTCTTTTGATTACCATGTTTTGCTATTTTCTTCCAATATACACACACATTTTACAAACATATAGCACCCATGCCCAATGCTGGACTCGAACCCACGATCCCCTAATCCCCGAAGCACCAAAGCGAGACACTTTAATCTCGCCGCTGTTATAATGTGAGTAACGTTATTCTGGTGTGTCTGAGTATTTTCTTTTTGGGGGGGGGATTCATTAAATTTGTCGACAATAGGCTTATTATTTTCCCAGGAACCGATTTGTGAGCTTTTCGTCTAATAATCGTAATGACTGTGCAACTAATCGAATGAAGTAACTAGGTATTGTGTCCTAAAGGAACTTGTAAGATCAGAACCAATTAGGTTTTACTTCGTTCTATTTTAGGCTTTCAACCGTAGATAGCAAGTTGTGCCAATGTCGATGTTGATTAGAGATCTAGTATAAATATAATATCTTAGCAAATTAGTGTAAGTTCTTGTGTTCTACTTCAATTAATTTCCTAAGATCTTCTACTGCATGCAGGTTTATTTTTCTGTGATTTTGTTCAATTCTGAACATTAAATGATACTGTAACGAAAGGGGATTTTTATACTGTAGCGTTAGAAAACACCTTTCTAACTTAACTATGTGGATTTGTTATCATTGTTACACTCATGCCTTGTCATTAGTATCAGATAATCATAGGTATTGGACGCCCTTTCCTACCTGATTTGCTTAATTACAGAACAATTTCACAAAGCAAAGGATACTCGAGGGACTATGCCACTCGGCGTGTAGCGTTACCAGGCGGCGCGGTATAAATGTCAGATTTAAAATTAGAACTTCCATTCTTCAGTTCCAGATGACATTCAGTTATGAAGCTTTAGTGAGCTATAATGGCCATTAGTGACATCATTGGGCTGTTTTGCACGACGGTGAACTTTTGTTTTCTTTGAAATGTGCATTTTTGAAAAGTATTAATTAGATTCTCTCGAGATTTATTCTTGACTAAATATTGTAAAGGCTATACAGGAACTAACATTTGTAACGACAGGCGATTTCATAACAATTATCGTTTATCTGAAATGTTTTATGTTATGGCTTATGCTGTATTTTGTCTTTAAAATCCCAAGATTACAAAATCATGTTTATATCTCAGAAAAATGTCTAAAGTTTACAATAATGTTAGGTCTTTAACATTTAAATCGAGTAGCTACTACAGCCCCCACATATAATTGAGGCCGCGCCGTGGCCGAGTGGTTAGACCACTCGCCTTTCACTTAGATGGCCCGGGTTCAATCCCAAACGACCGCATGTGAGATTTGTGGTGGACAAAACGGCGCTAGGGCGGGCTTTCTCCGGTTTCCCCTGCCATCGCATTCCATCGGTGCTCCATCTTCATTCATGTATCATCAGCATCACTGCCTGCGGTGCCATAGGTAGTTAAAGTGGGCGTTTAACACTACCAAAAAAATCTGATGTGTTCCATTCGCATGCCTATCTCTATATCTCTGTAAATTATTATTGTTAATAAGCTTGTCTTTTATTTATTTCATGCTAATCGAGAAAAATTAGCAGAAATAGTCTTATTTCTTGCTTTATTGTAAGTAGAAGCGAAATAAGGGAGTACCATAGGATAAAGTGAAAGCCAAAAGCTGGTTGCTATGTGACTGATGTTTCTTTGTTTGTATGGACAGGAGTTAACAAATTCCTGTATGAGAAAAGTTAAGATTTTCAAAGCTGAAACAAAGAAAAAAGAATATCTCAAAAACGATCAACTCCACGAAAAAAATGTATATCACATAAATTGTGTGTATTAATGTGCTCTACATTTTTTGTGGGTTAAATTTTTGTCCATCTCTTACGGTTTAGTAGTTATGAAAAATTCATCCAGAATAAAGTACTCTTCAGGGGCTATTCCCAGAAACTTCAAAATATACATTTTATTTGTCAGGTAAATAACTTTAATATACGATATTTTAATCAAAATCGTTAGAGCCATTTTTTAGAAAATCAAAATTTTCGAAAAAAGTTCCATGTAAAGGGTAGTTTGGGGTGGGGGATTTTTCTCAAGATCTTCGTGTCGCATCCTTGGAAGATACTAAACTTAAATACCAAGCTTGGTATTTTATCGACTTTTCGTTTTTGAGTTATCGTGTTCACAGTCACACGGACACACGCACACGGAACTTTTTCTGAAAATACCTTTTTTGGATACAGGGGGCCCTAAAACATATATTTCCGGTGAAATTTCGGTATCCAATTTTTTGGTGGAGTGCAATACATTCTCTATACACTATGCACATGGTGAGTATAGAGAAAGTATAAAAACAAAAAAACATAAGTGATGTTGAATTTGAACACTACTAAACTAAATTTTGAAAGTTATTGTCTAACTTGGAAGACCATATGCAAATATATCGTGGTTTGTTTATGTTAGCACATGCTTTCAGCGCTCAAGATGTATATTAACTTTTAAGCCCAAAACATTTACTGTTAGCTTCATTGGAATATGTCTTTCATGTATTAGAGAGATTTGTTGTTTAATTATGAATATATACACACACACATATATATATGTATATATATATACATATATATATAATGAAAGTTGGGAAAGGATATCTTGGAAAGAAACATTCAAAGTATAAGATTTATGGTACCTCTCAGCATATGCTTTTGAACACTGGAGAAATGAGAACAACGTGCAATGAACGTAAATGTAGGAGGACGATTCTGGCGGGGTATGAATCTCCCGTTCACGATTCCGTGTCTTAACGACTTCGGCCTCCCGTGTCGGTTGCGCCCCTACAGTATAAGCCCTACTTTATAACTCTTTTTCACATTACTTTGTTTGATACAGATAATAGGCGTTTTGAAGAAGACTCTTTTAAAGTCCTACAAGTGAGATTAATGAAGGATGGACTCAACTCCAAAATACTGTTTAATGACACAAACATGCTGGAAAATAATGAAATAAATTTCTAAATATGATAACTGAAAGTCATTATAACTTCCAAGACATTCTATTAAGGGTCTTTAAAAATGCATAATGTAAATTTTACTTTCTGTAGCGCGTATGTGCAATGCACATTGTAGGTACCTAGCTAAAGTATTGTATTCCACCGTATTGTATTCCAACCAAAAATCCAATACCGAGAATTCACCGAAATTCACTCTGAATCCAAAACAAATATTCTTAAAACTTGTCCATGTGCGTTTCTGTGGTTTTGTGTGCTTGTGTGCGTGCGTGCGTGTGTATGTGTGTGTCTGGGGCACCAAACACGAAAGATAGGTTAAATACCAAACTAAGTATTCAAGTTCATTATCTTCCAAGGATGCGACACGAAGATTTTTAAGAAAATCTCCTTATTCCCAAATTTTATTAAAATGCCACAAGTTTAAGATATTTTTATGAAAACTGAAATGAATATCTTGAATTTTTTGGGAATAGCCTCTGAAGACTTCTTATTCTGGATGACTTTTGTATAACCTGTAAACAGTGAGAGACAAACTTCTACACAAGAAATGTAGAACTCATTAAAACACACTATTTATATAATGTAAATTTTTGTAGCGTTAACCATTTCCGAGATATTCATTGTTATTGTTTTCACTTTTAAATAACTTAAACTTTTCCCAAACGGGAAGTCAACTTTCGTGTCATCTCTTTTGGTTATCTCCCGGAAATGCAAAAGAGAATTGAATTTAAATTGTTTCTTTAAAAGATCTGACAATTGCTTTACCCTGGTGTATTATTTTATTTTCCTTCTATTTATAAGGAACTAATATAACCATTTCTACTAATGTTTATCTCAGTTACCAAGATAGTTTATAGAGAAAGTAATGTTTATAGAGAACATTAAATGTTTGCTTATTGGCTTCCGAAATTACTATTACATGACGCCACAACAAATTACTGGAGAATAATAATAGTCAAGCCACCGAAGCATTAATATTTACTATTTTAATTAGGTCTTTACTTTACTGCTTACAAGTTTTTGAATATAATTGAAGCCCCATTTACTATTGTAGATTCTATGCATATTTAGGTGAATAGAAGTTGGTTACTTCTTGCGCAGCTGCAACCGATCGCATACTGGCCAGCAAACTATCCACAGTAGATAAACTAGTTTAGTTGCTTCTGATTTCTTGAGTGAAGATTTGTGTGGGAAGGTAGGCAGTTTCACATCTTCGTGTCCAACTACTTTCCACGGATGGTTACAAGAATGAACTTTGTCAAGTACAGATTCTATATCTGCATAAATGACATACAGAACAGGAGTACACTTGGAATATGCATTTTGAAAATTTTATGTTAAAGATATTTACCTAACAAATAAAATGTATATCTTGAATTTTCTGGGAATAGCTTCTGAAGACCTGTTTATTCTGGATGAATTTTGCTTAATTTGGCATAACTAGTAAACCGTAAGAGATAGACAAAAGCTTACTGTACAAAAAGTTTTGGTCTTGTTAAAATACACAAGTTATGTCATATACATTTTTCTCGTGGAGCTTACCGTTTTCGAGATATTCATTGTTATTATTTTCAGTTGTGAAGTACTTATACTTTTCTCAGACGGGAGTGTCCGTTTTTCTTTTGTTCTACTTCTGGCCAAGAAAAGAAACGATTTTTAATGACAATCGCACAACGACAGCTTTTAAACATTTGACTATTGGTTTAGCCTAGTGTATTCCCTTATTTTCTTCCTACTTATACGGAACTAAATAATAAGAACATTGTGCTAATGAGTACCACGATTAGCAAGGTGCAGAAAGAAGAAGAATCTTATGTATGAAGTTTGTAGAACAGCTAGAGAAAGTCATGTGAGTGTAACACATCAGATTTTTAGATAAGAAATGCCTTAAACACGTTTCACAAAATGAGATTTTTCTCTTACATTCAGCGCCTTATGGGGTGACCCTGACGAAAGTGTTACCAGATGATATGAATTGATCCACTAAAGACAGAAACTGTGACTCTTACCCTACAGCTGTTCTTCCAGTTCTTGAATAGAACCATTTTCTATTAAGACGAAGGTGTCTGTCTCTGAGCAGAGGGAATCTGACAGGAATTGAACATTTTCTCTCCTTTTCTCTCTCGGCCCACTTGGAGTGGGAGGTTGAAACCGAATTAACACGCCATTGAGAAAAGACGGTGGATGAACAAGGGGTGAGGAAGGAAGACTCCTGAATATTTCATCACCGCAAGGAACCGCTGTTCTCATTGCGTAAACGGAAACTATACTCAAATATTTTCAGAGGATCGGCTTTGATGTGTTTGTAAAGGCTTCCACATTATTGAAATTAAAGTGAAGCAAGTCAGAAACATTTTCTTGAGATAATCCTCTTATCTTATCCTTCTGTAGTTTTCAAAAGATATGCAGTCACACAGAATCTCCTACTCTTGCCTTGAGTTGGAATGATAAATGCTTTAGAAGACGCAAAAACAGTTAATTTATTTTAAATAAACGTACCTGGAGCTCTACGATTCCTGCTGTATAGTTACTGAAGATTGGCACCTTGTCTTCCCTCAGACAGTTGTAGTATATTTATAATGCAAGAAATTTTGTCTAATGGCAAAAAACGGCAGTAATAAATCATAAGGTGACTATGTTGTTTACAGTCAAGTTGTTTACTGTTCACTTTAAAATTAGAAAACCTCACTCTAGTTTTCTTGACAATTATAGGAATTCTTAAGCAACTGGCTTGAAGTTATCTATATTCAAACCTTTATCAATACAATGAATGAAGATGGATTAGTTTCTGAGCAGAATGATTAACTTAATTCAAACAAAGACCTGTTTTCCCAAAATAGAATTCTGCCCAAATTTGATTTAAATATTTTTTTCAAAACGCTGGCTTACCTTGTAGTATGGTATTACAATTGAGACAAGGGCCACTAATGAACAGATAAACACTTTAGTGGGCGTGGTCTGTAAATGCCAACAGAGTGAACAACGAACCTGTGACGTCACTTCAAGTTTAACAAGTTTCATCCTGCCCGCAATCCCTATAAATTACTACATGGTTTCTGCCATACAGTTACATAAAATTTCAGAGTACTCCTTGGGTTTTTGCCAAGTTTTATCGTCAATGCCTTTACATTGATAGTCTTTGTATTGTTCGCGAATTATCTAAAATGAAAACAGTAACACTTAAGCATCATGAGTCTTCTTAGCTTCCGCGTTATCAGAAGAAGATCACCGCAAGATGAGCGAAACGTCGGCATTCCCATGGAAGATAACGCGGCCTTCTCCGGAAGCTAAGACTCATCAAGACACAGGTCGTGGAGGCCTACGCATCCACTTAAGCATTAGTTTAACTTTTTTTTTATTTTGTTGATTTTTGATTAAATAAATCCTGGCCAATTAGAGCTATGATTTCTTTTTGAGCAGAACTTATTATTTGAGCAATGGAGAATATGGACAACAATTTAAGCTTAATAGCTTCATTTGCTAGGCAGTCAGTATTTACTATAAGGAATAAATATACACGTTTGAGAAAGGCACAGCATCATCACATTGGAAAATAGAGAAAAACGATAGACTTATATGTTCAACCAAAGGCTTAGGTATGGGAAATCTATATTTCTTGTGCATTTTACACATTCACTCTATTCTATTGGTCATGTCCTTAGCACGATGGTATCGCAGCTGCTTACCGAGCAGGAGACCTGAGTTCGATTCCTTTTACCGGCGGGGGATATTCCGGTGTAGTTAGCCTCGGGGTGCACTCAGTTTCGTGAGATCCCTGTGGGGGAGCCGATTGAGGAGCTACTAGATAGAGAAGTAGCGGCCCTAGGTCATAAGGACCGTATTACGCGGCCGGGAAGGGTTTCGAGGCGCTGATTACGTTTCTCCCTCCAATACTGCACTCCATCGATGACGTTTGTCATGCATCGAGATGGGGGACGTAGCAGTCGGGCGGTAGGCCAAAGTTCCTTGTGAGCTGTTGTGCCATGGAGTTATTATTACCATATTCTATTTTAATCTGAGGACAAAGAAATTGTTAGCATCGACTTTGGTAAAAATATAGATTTTGATTTTGGTGCAAAAATGACAATACTTTGAACTACATATCTGCAATGTTTGATTCTTCTAGGATGTAGTTTTTAAGGTATTTTAAATATTTGCACTGGTTGAATATCAAGCCGTTTTTCTTAGGTTCAGATTTGTTGTTAATTTTTCTATATTCAAAATGTATCTTCTCCCTCAAAAATACAGAAACTCTTTAAACATTTCGAAAAGCACTGCACAATGCGTTTAGTAAAATGCCTGATGGGAATCTTTATATTGGTCATGAATTAGCTTTAAAATTTAATTACTATAAGTATGCCTGTTTTGCAGCTTTACCACTTTGTGATATAGAAAGATAATTTAAAAATACTAATAGCGTGATTTAAAGCGGGGAGTTCAAATATATTAATGAGTTTTATATTAAAATGGTGTATTTAGCTGAATATCAGTAGTAGAAAATTGATTGATTGTAGCTAATCAAATAAATAAATTAATTAATATATCCAGAATGAAAGTACATACTTGAGTGAAACTTGGTATGAATGTTTTTTTTTGTTATCAGCAACATCTGTACAAAAAATTAAGAGAAATTTTGACTGAAGTTAGTGATCTTGTAATCTATCTCAGAAATCTTACTCTTAGATAATTTGTGAGAGCTTTCATGGAGACGACACAAAACTTTTCCTGTTTATTTCTTCAGTTTTTGTTATAATGTGGTGGCTAAATTCAGCGAAGCTGAAGTGGAAACATGTAGAAACGTAATATTACACATTTGGTCAGTTCGCCCAAATTTTGAGGGAGCAAACTCACCCTGTCAAACTGGCGGCTATAAATGCACATAGAAGCACTCACCGGCACAGGGGGGTGTACATTTGCCATTAGCAACATAATCACCTGTGTTTCATTATGGGTGTTTTTTCCTGCACGCTAGTATCCAAAGTCAGAGTCCAAAAAGGGATTAAGTTATATCTTAGTTGCGTTAAAGGGAAGTTTCAGAAAATATGAACTTTTGAGGGCGTATATAGTACAGATACACTTTTAGCTCTACCCTGAAATAGTACTATTTTCCAAATTAGTAATTGTTATTGATTTCCTATTCGAAGTAAAGTTGTTATGGTAATACAAAGGCTTCACAAGTTGGTATAGTTGTGCAGAATTTTACATGAAGTCTACATATATCATATATAAGAGTAATGAAGAGAATAGCGATATTAACACGAATGTTAAATGGATGAATGAATAAAAACGGTATTTATTGACTTAACAGTATCATACATTGAGCTTAAACAAGCCCACGGGTCCACAGACCGTACGTGCTTTTGTAATACATAAAATAGTAAGCAATATTAAAACGCCAACAATAAGGAACACGAGTAAACACGAAAATAAAAAGACAAAAATATTCAAATAGAGCAATTAACTTTACAACACAGAGTCCACCTTAATCAGATGCATTAATGTACCTTATTATAATAGACAAATGCACTTAACAGATATATAACATTTGTTGCTATGCTTTGTGCGCAATATATACAGGGTATTAATGAATTACACCGAAATATTTTCACAGAATATGTAGATTACTTAAATAAGTAATATGAGATAGGAGACTTATAGCCTGTTTATTGAAATTACAAAGTAACAGCAATAAGTTTCTGAAGTGTCAGTACGCCACTGGCTAATTTATCAGCCATTCGACAGTATAACACGAAAAACGAAGGAACGTATTACAGCATAGCTCTCTAGCGAAGTGGTTATGATACTGGCTTTCAAGTGAAAGATAGTTTCCGAGTTCGGGTCTCGTTCTCGTATCGCGGCATTTTGTCTGGAATGAAAATAATAATAATAATAATAATAATAATAATAATAATAATAATAAAAAACATTTACCCTATGAAGGGAATCAAACTCATGACATTTGCGTTGCGCATTAAGCCAGTGCTCAGCATCGCACTGTCAAGTGATTAGTTCGAGATTTTACAGATTTTTTGTGACATTACATTTGAGAACATTAGTAACGAACTGCTAAAAATCGATATTTTTATACTCGGGCAGTAGTTTTAAAGACATTTTAAGCCATTTTATCAATCTGCTTTGCTTTCACACCGACTTATGAGCACCTGATACCCACACGTTTAACGCTATGTAGCTTGCGTTATGTTTATCCGGGGACCATGCATCGCCGATCTCAAATTATTTATATCAGTCACGTGCACAATCTCGCAAATTATTTCAGTGTAGTTCATTAACATCCTGTATATATATACAGGATATATATACAGGAGCGCCTATATATATAAATAGCTGTTTTTTAGTATTCTTTCGATACTTTTCGCACAATTTCGGAAACAGAGCACAGCGACGGCATTGAGGCATGAAGTACAGTATACACCAGACATCTAGTGGCTTTGATGCTAAGGTTTCATCCTGTCTGTACACCCCATACTTACGCACATTTGTGTTCTCTGTGTTTCGTTTAATAAAAGAACCTAGTTCCCTGTAAATTATGCAAATTATTCACCATAATGGCTGAGGACCTCAGAAAAAGAATTTTTTTTTTTGGTTTACAATACTGCGGGTAGTTTGGGAGAGGATACTAAAGTTGAATACCAAGTTTTGTATTTAACGGTGATTTCGTGTATGAGCTATGCTGTACACACACACACACAAGTGTCTTTTTCTAAAATCGCTTTTTTCTGTTCATGGGACCTCAAAACGGTATTTCCGGTGAAATAACGACATAGCATTTTAATGGAATACAATACCTTCTCTACCTCTAATTTGTCTCATTAGTTCGGTTATAGTTACGTTTTAATCACTAAGAACGCCTGGAGATATAGCGCACACACAGCATAGCTATGATAGAGTAGTTGCCTACCTCTCTTTTTTAAGGATTCACCTTTATTGTCGACAATATATTGCCAATTCTCTGGAAGATTATAATACCATTTTTCTAAAATGTGGGAGTTTTCTGGTTGGGGAACTGTTCGAGATTCAGACTGCAGTCGTCCAAGGAAGTGAGGAGTTTGCCATTCAAGATATTCTGCAGGAAACGGAAAAGATGAAAGTGGGAGAGGCAATGTCTGGAGAATACGGCGTTTAGATTAACACATCCCACTCAAATTTTTTTTGACAGGTTAGCATACATGTAGTTGTCTGTCATTATTGTGGTGAAATACGATATCGTTTCCCAAATGCAGTCTTTCTCTTCAATGGATTGAGAGAGTCCAACTGAGAACAGTATTAATCGGAATTGTTCGGAGGAAGTTCGTAATACAGGTTTCCTTTGCAGTCCCACTAAATGTATAATATAACCTTTCTGGGATCTATCCCTGGTTTAGGAACCGATAGTGGTGGCTGCCCTGTTTACTTCATGATTTACTTTTTCGGGCGTTGTTTTACACACCATGCACTTCTCATTTCCCGTAACCAGCCGTTCCGGAAAAGGATTGCGTCTCAATGAGTCACAAGTGGATACGCGCTGAACGAAATTCGCTTCACTCAGATTCTTAGGACTGCAAATACATAAGATTGGATAATGGCTACTGCAGACTCTAAGGTTAAAAGAAGAATTTAGGAATCCATACATCGAAAATATTTACGGAACCAGTTTTGTCAGTCCCTGGCTACAATAGCACGAGCTAAATTGAACACCAATGCCAACAGCGAGTTGCCATTCTTGTTTTGTTGATTATCATTTCACTAATTCTTTCCACGTCCGTAACCATCGGCCATCCATATCGAGTTTTGTCTTTTAGGGAGAAAATTACAGATCGAAATCGACTAAACCACATTTGACATCTCGATTCGTTACTTCATCTTCCCCATAAACAGAAAACAATTTCCGATGGCATTATGATGCGGTTTTCACCTTACAATAGTAAAACAGATAAGATGTCATAAATGTTCCTTTATGCTTTCTATAGTTTGTAAACACAAGTTCACATTGTTCCATCCAATGTCAGTCATATACACTGATATAACCAATAGCGACCAATATCAGGGCTATAGATGAAACTTGGGAGCAAAACGAAGGAACTTATGAGAAAATCTTATGCTCTATGCAAAGACCAGGTAGAGGAAGTAAAAAAAAAAGTTACAGGTGAAATAAGAAATGGTTACTTAAATAAAATTAATTAATTTATTCCTTTATTTGTGAGCTATATTTATTTATCCTCTGACAACTCATCTTAATATTCTGGAGCCCTATTTTTAGATTATTACACCATTTTGTTTTTATTACGGTTATAGCTTAAGTCTTTAGTAAAACACAACAACTCTCTCGTAGTATGTTGCATCTCGAGTACTTCACTATTATTAATCTCCTTATCATCGATTTATTTCCAGTTTTAGTCAATAACCGTAGCACTAATCTCAATATATCCCATATTACACGAATTAATGCACGATTTATATTACTTGCTCGACATTTCCGCCCGTGAATTTATTACACAACAAACAGCTGCACTGTGAGACTGGAATAACATCATATACCAGTTTGGTTATCACCCAATTTAAATGTAAGCCAAGTTTAATACAGTTTCATTAACTTTAATATTACTCGGTTGACCAAATATTATGACCAGTGAGCTCATGTACGACTTAGCTCTAAACTAAATGGAAAAGAAAACCATATATCACTACAAATACGTGTCATATAAATTAATTAGAATATTTTAATATGCTCAAAATACTTGTTCTGAGAATAGATTCAAATGAAAATTAATGAATTATTACACTGTTGATGAGATATTATAACCAATGTGCACATGTACAGCTTAGCTCTAAATTAAGAAGAAAATAAAAAAAAGTCATGTTGATAGATTAGAATATTTCAAAGCTCTCAAAATACGTATTTTGAGATTACATTCAAATGAAAATTAATGAAATTGTTTAACATATTACAACTATATTGATTATTTTACACTTGTTAATCGAAATAACATTAAAACTTTGATGTACAATTCCGTTTAAATAAAATGTCAAAACTGCTCGCATGAAAATTCCATGTGTAAATCAGTTGTAGGATTGCATGTCATACCGCATTTTGTCCCAGTAGCTCAGTGGTCAGATCAACCGCACGGAGAGGGTAGAAGCGTGTTGAATTCTAGACAGTGGCATTGCATTTTCAACTGCTCTAAGAATAAAAATTCCGATGTGTTCCTTTCTCATGACTTTCTCTATTAAATATTGGTGCAAAAGGTTGTTCCTTTGTTTGTGTCGTACTATTAGTGTTAAACGTTAGCAGAAATGGTTGCATTAGTTTCTTTTGAGTAGAAGGGTAGTAAGGTAATATACTAGGCTATAGCGATGGTCATATCTTTTAAAAATCCGGTCGCTTTGTGAAGCAATTGAAAATCGGTTCGCTTTGCACGGCCAGGAGTAAAACAAATGACAGATGAAACGAAAGATTACATCCCGTTTGAGTGGATTAAAGTGAATTAAAACTGAAACTACCAATAAGGAATATATCGAAAACGATTAACTGTACAAAAAAATTGCATAAACTGTGTGCTCTAGTTTGATGTATATCTTTGTGTGGTAAGTTTTCATGCAAAATTAATACAAAATTAAGAGATCTTCAGAGGCCATTCCAGATAATTTTAAATATAAATTTCATTTATCATGTAAATAAGTTTAATATACGGTAGTTTAATCAAATTCTGTAATCCATTTTTGAGAAAAACAAACTTTCCGAAAAATTTTCCATGTAAAGGAAAATTTGGAGTAGGATTTTCTTGAACATTTTTGTGTCACATTCTTGGAAGATGCTAAACTTAAGTACTAACTTTGGTATTTAACGGTCTTTTCGGTTTTATACTAAACTGTCCACAGACAGCATAGGACCTATTTCTGAAGTTGTTTTAATTCAGGGGATCTCAAAACATGTATTGCCGGAGATATCTCTATGTCAAAATTTTTGTTAGCATATGTACTATATGCATAGTACGTGCAGAGAAAGAAACATGCAAACCTTTAGGAAATAATAATATCCCAAAATAATAAAGCATTCCAAAATTTTGCATAATTATGTTAGTATTGCTAGGATAATAAGTACTTGCCATATGTAAGTTGAAATGAAATGTTATCTCTGAAGTGAGACATATCGGTTGGTTAACTAGGTAAAAACAGGAATCAGATTCAATATTCAATTGAATGGCATATCGGCACGTTGTTAAAATAGCTCAATGGTTAGAGAGTGGGAGAACCGTGTTCAAATCCCGGCTGTGGTGTTGAATTTTTGAGCTTTCCTAACCATAAAAAAGCTTTAAATGGTATAGATAGTACATTGCGGTATAACTGTGGGAATTATGTATAGAGAATTGAAAAGTTTGAAAAGACGAAATGAAATTTTATAATGCGCTTAACTCACGTATATTGCATACTATTTTTAGACGAGTATTAATATTAATTAAAATATAGTACTAAGTTAATTAAAATACTGGTTGGATGAAAATGACTTTTATTGGAAAGAAACATTTGGTAGTCGTTTTGATGTAGCTTTCCATTGTTTTTTATAAACCAGGTTTGTTGTTTGTAGAGCCAATTTTATCTACTTAATTAGAATCGATTTGATAATTTTACTAACGAGAAAGCTATGGAAGAGGACAGAGGAATAGAAGAGTGAGAAGTTTCTATACTTATTCTATAGAAGTCTAAACAAAGGTAGTTAGTGTACAATACATTTAAAAATGGTTAATCACGAGTGCTTTTTGAATCTATATCAAGGTATTATTTATTTTGTTTCTATAACAACCAAGTTATATTTTGAAATGTTAACCTACGCCCAGTAACGATACTTTAACGACTGCCTCTCTGATCGAGAGGTCGGCGTGCTGACTTCTCACCTGGAGTTGCAGGGCTCGATTCCCGGCTGGGGCGATGCATTTCTCTTTAACCAGAATTATTCCCTATCCCCCACAGAGTCTGGAATTGTGAATGTTAGAGTGAATGTGCGTGTATTTAGTAATATAAAAGTGATTAACCTAATGTTCTAAACCTACAGTAATACGAGTTATTTCACAAGTCAAAGTCCCCGATATGACCATTGAAGTTAAAGGGGGCTACACAAATGAAACAATTAAAAAAACATATTTTAGGCATTAGAAATTATTCACATTATCCAAAAATAATAATAGTATCACCCATATAATAAAATCACTGACTGATTTATAATTCAAGAGAAAAAAATCTAATATGTTACACTCACATGACCTTCTCTACAACCAAGCTTCTCACAAAAGATAATTCTTCTTTCAACACCACATTAATCGAGATAAAATCGCTTCTTTGCTTGGCCAGGAGTAGAACAAAAGAAAAACGGACTCCCCCGTCTGAGAAAAGTGTAAGTTCTTCACAACTGAAACTAATAACGAGGAATACCTCGAAAACGGTAAGCTCCACGAAAAAAATGTGTATGACACAACTTATGTATTTTAACAAGACCTACATTTTTTGATAGGAAGTTTTTGTTTCTCTTACGATTTACTAGCTATGCCAAATTAAGCAAAATTCATCCAGATAAATAGGTATTTAGAAGCTTATTCGAAACAGTTAGAGCAATTTTTAAAAATAACAACATTTTCGAATTTTTTCCATGTAAATTGTAGATAAGGGTGGGAGGATTTTCTTGAAAATCTTCGTGTCGCATCCTTATAAGATACGAAACTTAAATACACACAAACATACAAACACACACACGGACCTGTTTTTGGATTTTTTTTTTGTCTCAGGGGATCCTAAACCATGTATTTCTGGTGAAATTTCGACATGAATTTTTGGGTGGAATACAATACTTTTCTATACCAATGTATATTGTATATACGGGACTAGAGAAAGTAAAAAACTCGCATACTATTAATGAAATTCTTAATGAGTATGACAGATAAACTACTGTGGAAATCTTAAAAAATTGAAGGAAATTTTAGATTTGCATCCTGAATTCCTATCTTTAGGATACTACATTTGCGAGGATTTTAATTTTCGTACATATTCATACCACATTTAAGCTAAGAAAGTGTTGACAAGAGTCGTTTCTGACGTGTGACGGAAAAGTGCTTTGCCCCTACATAGTATTCTTTTATCTTAACGGCTTAGGACTTGGTTAGAGAACCGCTGTTTCAGGATTTCTTTACTTTTATACCGCCCTTCTCGTCAAAAGCATTTCGATAATTCTGTTATTCTGAAAAAGTGTCTCTAAAAGTTGTTACACATTTTGCTAAAGGTACATAAAAAGAAAACTTTTTCCATCTTGAGATAACATCGACATATCGACTAGTGCTTCATTCTTTTTTCGCATCACTGACGTTCTACCAGACCGTGATAAGAGACGCCGTTATGTGAAAGTTTGCAAGTCGAGAACATTCTCGAGAATATAATCGATAACAACTAACATAGTTTACATAAACTTTGAAAGGAGAAAGCGGAAATTTTCATCTTATATCAAAGCTAATCCTCGAGCAAATAAGTTCTTCGTCTTCCTTTCTACACTCAAGTAATTTAGAGGATGGCAAAAAAAGGGAAATGGTTGGGAAACTTAGAGAAAGAGAGAGCAAGAGAAGCTATTACGTCAAAATATCAAATTATCACCACCGAACATCGTCTGGTTATTTGCTTTCGCTAGAGAAAAGAGAGGGTAGAGTAGAAGTTTGGGTGGAAATTACTCTGCGGAAATTATTCTATAAATTGTATTTTTCTTTCGGTATTTTGTATTTAGAAGGCATGAAATTGAGTTTTGATACTTTCTCATATTTTATACCTGAAGAATTTATCTTAGTAATAATTCTTTTGTTTATGGAGTTTTATTTATTGACGCTCTCTAAACTGCTATAGTCCTCAGCGTCCCATTCTATACTGGGCGTGAAATACCCTTAATTTTGCTCAGAGGCCTTTCTATCAAGCTTGATGTTCTTTTACGTGCCGTAAATCTACGACACGGAACCGAGGGCTTTACTTCCCTTCCGAAGGAAGCTATGCTAAGAATTTTTTTACGCCCGAAAAAATCAATTGCCATCAGCCGGGTATGAACCCGCGACCTTGGGTATATGTAGTTAACATGGTAGCCATTACAATAATATTTACTTTCTCTATCCCTATGTACAATGTACATAGGGATAGAGAAGGTATTGTAATGCACACAACATTTCGAAACCGAGATTTCACCGATATAATACGTTTTGGGGTCCCCTGAGTCTGAAAAAAGCATGTTTAAAAAAGGGCCCGTGTGTGTGTGTGTGTCTGTCTGTCTGTCTGTGTGTGCGTCCGTGGACAGCATAACCCCAAAACAAAAAGACAGTTAAATACCAAACTTGGTATTTAGGTTTAGTATCTTCCAAGGATTCGACACGAAGATTTTCAAAAAAGTCCCCCCAGCACAAACTACTCTTTACATGGAAAAAATTTCGAACATTTTGATTTTCTTAAAAATTGCTCTAACGATTTTGATTAAAATCCCGTATATTAAAACTATTGATGTCCAAAACAAAATATATATCTCGATTTTTATGGGAATAGCCTCTGAAGACCTCTTTATTCTGGAGGAATTTTGCTGAATTTTGCTTAAGTGCGAAACCGTAAGAGATAGAAAAAAAAAAAAAAACGTACTACACAAAAAATGTATCTCATGACAAAACACAAAATTTTGCTTCTTGACGTTTTTGTTGTGGAGGTAACCGTTTTCGAGATATTACTTGTTATTGGTTTTAATTGTGAAGTACATAAACTATTCTCACACAGGAAGTGCCTGTTTTTCTTTTGTTCTACTCCTGACCAAGCAAAGAAGTGATTTGCAATGACAATCGCATAAGGATAGCTTTTAAAACATTTGACAATCACTTTAGCATAGTGCATTCCCTTATTCCCTTTTACTTATAAGGAATTAAGTAATAACATTCTGCTAACATTTATCTTGATTAGCATTGTGTACAAAGCAGTATAATCTTTTGTAGGAGTTTTGTAGAGCAGCTAGAGAAAGTCAAGTGAGTGTAACACTTCAGATTTTTTGTATTAGCATCTATTAACTTATAACTCCATTACAATGATAGCCACGCTTCAATTATATGCCAAATAAAGTCCTAAATAACTTATTTATGGGAAATATGAAGTTGTCAGTTTGCAAGAAACTGCTGTATTACTAATGTTAATGTATTTAAGTAGTAAGTTTTTTATCTCAAAATGTTGTATTGTTTGGGTATTTAAGAAGGTAATATATTAATGTTGTTTTTCTTAATCATTTTGACAAACAGAGCACAGTGCAAAAGAAGAATAGATATTTTGCTTTAAGTGCCACGTTCATGTTTCATTTATGTGTATTCAATTTCACATAATGGACGAGATTGTATCATTAAACCAATAACAATAGTACGAGAATAATATATTTTGCTTTGGTTACTATTGTTTAGTCATGTCCATGTCCCCTTTTTATGCTACCTACTCTAACACACCCTTTGCTGTTCTTTCTCTTTCTCTTGTTCATTTTTCTTTTACCCAACTCAGATATTAGTCTATTTAATATACTTCTTTTTCTTCCCTTCAAAATGTTCATTCCTGATATACTATTTCATTTGTGTTCGTAAATGTATTTGCTCCAGTTTCTTACTTCTTTACATTCAGCTAAACAGTGAACTAGACTATCCTACTCCCCGTACACATTACAACATTCTAATTCACTGCCTCTCAACCCTTTCAAAAGTAATGCTCTTGACCTCGTCAAGCTAATCTTTCCCTCCTGTTTGTTATATGTAGGTACAAATATACACATATGTATATATGTATATATAAATATGTATATATATTTATATATGTATATATATATTTGTACATCCTCTCTTAAAATTTTTATTTACCTTTTGCTATATATATTTTGATTTCTAGTTCACACTATATTACCTGATTAAATCTTTCATCAGAATAAGTTAGATATTCGTAACTGAATAAAGATAAATATTTTTGTAATTATGAAAACATATTTTACTCCTCGCAAATATGTTGATTTACTAGTAATGAGCAGAATGGAAACAGGAAATAAACTATCATACCTTCTGTTGTATAAAGTGTTCAAACTTTTATAGCTCAATTTTTGTTTAATAATGTAGTAGCTTCCATCTCCTTTTGAGATGAAACACCAAATACCTCCAAAGATTTTAAACCGTACTAAGAATAATGAATCCAAAAGTATGTACAGCATCTATGATTACAGCATCTCCAGAGGATCTCTTAGATCCTGCTCCCTTCTCAAGCTTGTGGACCGAGCGGACCTCGGATTCGAACAAAAACATTTCTTAATACGATCATTTTACTCAGATGTACTGGGAGGAGGGCGCAATAGATGTCATTCTTTAAATAAGGGAAGTTCATAACGAGTAAATTAAATAAATCATTTCATACATTTGGAAAATATAAAAAAATAAAACCTATGGAATACAGAGACGCAGTCGATTCAAAAAAAGTTAATCAAAAACTTAGCTGAGGTCCATTGCATAATGAAAAGCTTTTTGCATTGTTTGTACGAGATGATGGTGCATAAAAGGTACAAATGCCACATTTATTGGTGCATCTTGTTTACCAAAACAGTTATTTTCTATATTTTAAGCGAAAGTTTTTAATGTTTGATCAAACTATATAAAGAAACACACAAGTAAAACACTCACATTTAAGATTTAATGTTTAATAGAGGATTATATGATTTTAATATATAGTTTACTTATTACATTTTAATAAACATTTAGTGCATTTGGGGACAAACGTTTTTTGACCTTCTATGAATAGATAAAAATGTCTGGTAAGGAACACGTATATAAACAATGTTAACAAAGAGAAATGAGAGGGTATTCCTTAGGTAACAACCAATATGGGACTAAAATCATTCTTAAATGGTGCACCTCATGTGGCCACATGTGGAAATAGTGAGAACACAGAATATATAATATTTGATTGTAAAGAATTGATGAATATGGTGAAAATGTCATCTTTCGGAAAATGGTTCAAAATAGGCAAGAAAAATCCACATGAGGACTGTTCAGCAAGTATAGTAAGACATTAGATCAATTTCTCAAAAAGGTGCAAGGAAATGGAATTCGATAGTGCAAAGAGATAATGCTTACAATAGAGTGCAGGCCTTATTAAGCATAACATTTTACAAGTCACAATGTAAATAGGATATGATTGGTAAAGAGTCTGGACTAAACGCCATGTCATTTTCAAACGTAATTCGCTTAGCAATAACTAAATAAATAAACAGATCACCTCATCTTAAGTATGTATTGTGTTTGTTAACTGTTAAAAATAATAGGCGTATTTTTCGAAGCATGCAATGAGAATAAATGAGTACCATTACTTGCAGGGAAATTACTTCAAAAGTTTTCCTGTGTCATTTATGTGGTATAAAAAGTTTATGTTCCAAATATAAGCTGCTGTTTTCAACTTGAAATAACCGAGATTGAAAAGTCGGGACTAATTATTTTTTCGTAGCGCTTAACACCCGGTTTAACTGCTCTGGCACTGCAGGCGATGACACTGATGATACATGAAGATGAAACCCCAATGGAATGTGATGGTGGGGGAAACCGGAGAACCCGGAGAAAACCTGCCCCTGTGCCGCTTTGTCCACCACAAATCTCAGATGGGTCACTTGGGATCGAACTAGGGCCGTCTAGGTGAGAGGCGAGTGGTCCGACCACTCGGCCACTAATCCACGGTCGGGACTAAGCAGGGGGCCCCCTGGAGACAGATATCCTTAGCTCCAGGCCGGCGTTTAGTTGCGACCGTAGAGTCTTGTAGGAAAAAAAGCGAAATAAACTCACTTGGGTAGTGTGATGGTAGTGTTTCTGCCTCACAATCAACAGGTCGCGAGTTCGAATCTCACTTAGGGTCAGGTACCCCGGTAAAGTTTTTTTTTCGGGGATTTCCCTTATCCTGAGAAGACGAAAGCCAAGTAATTTTAAGCTCCCTGGACACCTATATCATTTTTGCATCATTTTACCAAATTCATTCATCGTCCAAATTGACTAACCAGGTTAAAGGACGTTAAGCTTAAAAAAAAAAAAAAAATAACAGAAGTGACTGTGTCAATGTAGAGATTATAATTCCAATTCGTTTGGCACCTGTGCCCAACAAATACTCGCGTAATGTTTTCTTCATATATAATAATACCACATGTTCCAAAGCATTTGCGTCGCCTTACGAGGTGTAGTGTTTACCATGCTTGCTTCCTATACCCAAGGTCGCGGGTTCAATCCCGGAGGAGGACGATGGAAGTGAAGTAAAGCCGTTGGTTTCGTGTCATAGATTTACGGCACCTCAAGTGTGATAAAGAGGTATCTGTTCAAAAGTAAGTGGTCTTTCACACTCAATATAGAATGGGACGCTGAGAACGGCAATAGTTAAAGCGGGTCCATAAATAAAGCTCCAATTCTATTTCTAAGATATTTGAACTCATTTGAGATACTCAACTTGAAAATATAAGCGTATATTTGGGGCATGGACTTCACATACTTTATAGACGATACAGGAAAGCTTTTGAGATATTTGCGATAAGAGTATAGCGATAAGTTGCTTGTTAATAAATTAATAAAACACAGTAAAATAATACAAAAAATCTAATGTTACACTCACATTACTTTCTCTAGCTACCCTACAAACGAACTTCTTACAAAAGATAACTCTTCTTCCAACACCATGCTATTCGAGATAAACATTACCAGAATTTTATTACATAGTTCCTTATAAGTAGACTGGAACTAAGGTAATGCACAAGGCCAAAGTGATAGTCAAATGTTTTAAAAGCTGTCTATATACACATTTCATTGCAAATCGCTTCTTTGCTTGACCAGGAGTAGAACAAAAGAAACACACACACTTCCGTCTGAGAAAAGTAGAAGTACCTCACAATTGAAACTAACAATAAGGATTACCTCGAAAACGGTAAGCTCCACGAAAAAATGTATATGACATAACTTGTGTATTTTAACAAGATCTACATTTTCTGTAAAGTACGCTTTTGTCTATCTCTCACGCTTTACTAGTTATGCCAAATTAAGCAAAATTCATTCAGAATAAACAGGTCTTTAGAAGCTATTCCCAGAAAATGCAATATATACATTTTATTTGTAATAGAAATGGCTTTAATTTGTGGTGTTTTAATCAAAATAGTTAAGATCCATTTTTAAGCAAAACAAATTTTTCGAAAATTTTTCCATGTAAAGTGTAGATAAGGGTGGGGGGATTTTCTTGAAAATCTTCGTGTCGCATCCTTGGAAGCCACCAAACTTAAATACCAAGTTTGGCATGAAATAAATAAAAGAATAAGCTTATTAACTATAATGTGTTACAGAGATATAGAGAAAGTCATGTAAATGGAACACATCAGATTTTTTAATCATAGAAAGGGGTAAATCATGCAATATTAATGTGGAACATCCAGAAGCTATACAAGTATTACATAAGTAATAATAATTAAACAAAAATATTTTTAGAACCTTCTTTGTATATGTACATACGCACTGCATTTCTGGGTTATTCCAAGCTACCACTAATGTCCTAATTTATGACGTAGAAACGCCACTATATAGGGTTAAAGGATGGTGTTGCAATAATGCTTTTCAAAACTGTGCATTATACGATGCACTAAATTTGCAGAGAACTGCAGAAACAAAAATATCCCAACCTTGTAAATCCTTTCTATTGTTCAACGCTCTCAGAGCGAATACTCAGTCTGTTGTGACCGCCACTTTTTATTTAACGAATGAATTTGTATGTTTGCCCAAGGGAAAGTACTTTTATGAACATTTGCACCGCACTTAGCCGCCCTTTCTCGTCACTCGCGGCTTAAAAAAGAAGTGTGAATTATGAGCATGCAGTCGCACGCGCGCGTATGTGGCACCGTAACAAAGACCTTTCTTTAATTAAAACGAAAACGCCATGTTATTACGTGCGAAAGTGAAATAAAAAGAGGGAACAAACGAACATCACAGGGCGACAAGCAAACGCCAGTGTTTTTATAATTCACACCATTTACGCAGATATGAGCTTACTTGGTGGAAAGGCTTGCTGGATGTTTTAATGGGATTTAGAGTGGCGGTATAACCTCACTTGGACCTTTAGTTTTAACGCTCTCTCCTGGTCTTAGGGGCAATGAATTAATTATTTTGGGTGAAAATGGGTCACCTGTAATAGTGCTTTATACAGCCATCAAAGACTTTCTCTAAATGTTTAGGCCTTTGAAACGCAGGATTTAGAGGAAAATAAAAACAGGGTTTATTAATGAAAGCGTAATACGAATATAGGATTAAAGTCCCTTAAATAAAGCTGAAATCCATTTTATATTATAATTACGCTTTTTAAATGAATTAATTTATACTTAAAATTGATGAAAGCGTAATAGGAATATAGGATTAAAGTCCCTTAAATAAAGCTGAAATCCGTTGTATATTATAATTACGCTTTCTAAGTGAAATAATCTATATTTAATATCAACGAAAGCGTAATAAGAATATAAGATTAATGTCCCTTAAATAAAGCTGAAATCTATTGTACTATATAATTACGCTTTTTAAATGAATTAATCTATATTTAATATCAACAAAAGCGTAATAAGAATGTTGGATTAAAGTCCATTAAATAAAGCTGAAATCTATTATATATTATAACTAGGCTTTTTAAATGAATTAATCTATATTTAATATATAATCTATATTTAATTTATAAGAATATAGGATTATAGTCCCTTAAATAAAGATAAAATTTATTGTATTCTATAATTACGCTTTTTAAATGAATTTATCTATATTTAATATTGTATGGTTCGACCCCTTAGGTATTAGATATAATTTTACTAAGAACATTTTCAGGACTATTAGGTAAATGTACAAAAATATAAACGTAACATTTTTTATAAAATAAATAACGTGCTAACAGTGATAAACTGTGTTATTCATAGTATTTTGGAAAATACCACAATTTTTACCAGTATATTCTAGGAGCCTTTTTGAACTTCATTGTACACTTTCACTAAAACGTATTGTCCAATTTTCTTTATACTCTCATAGTTTCCATATGACATAAAAGGTTCGTTAAAAGTTCCAAAATTCTTAAATATCTCTCAGTATAATGTTTAGATTTGCATTGATTACAAAAGTGTACCTTTGATGTATATGCAACTGTTAATGGTATAGTCAGTATAAAGTAAAACATTAAACATAGTTTATAGTAGTAGGGTTCCTAGTTGCTCAGAGAATTCACGCACTTTATATAGCGAGCGGGATGACACAGGCGGTGCAGGAGGACATGGGCTCGATCCCCGCGATGACCTACCTGACCCATTGTGTTTTTCCTAGGGTTCCCAGGTCGCTGAGCGAAAGCTGGGTAAGTTCATTAAATCACCCGAAATTTTCTGTTCATCATTCGCTGTGCCCACCATTTCTTATTTATTTCATTCAGGCAACGGTGTGTGATTTTTCTTGGTTTTAATTAAAAATCATTTATATTTTATTTAAAATTAATATTTATCGATTTTTTATGTGTATGAGTAAGGGTAATTTACCTCGTTATCGAGGCAGGCTGTAGCTGGATGGTGATTTGCGCATTGTACAAGGTTATCCTGTTGATACACTCGATCGAGACCCTTCTTTCAGTTTCAGGACTCCTATTGGGGACTCGCCGGGATGATCGGAAGCTAATGAGCAAATCTAGGGGAACGTCAAAGCGTAATCCATGCTTGTGCCCGTCATTATCAAAATCTTGTCGACATTCGGGTCTCTCCTCTCATCCCTCCCTCTCTGGGGTCATGTAAATGACAAAGGGCCACAAGTGTCTAAGTCTGGTGCTGAGCCTCAGAAACCTGGGGGGAGGGGTTCTGACTAAACCTAGTCCACTTTATAAAACGAGTTGTCCGTTATCCAGCTCCATAGAGGGTTTCCTAAACTTTGGTTAACTGATGCCAGATGAGTTCTGAGGTAGTTTGTTGAAGGGTTTTATAGACATAGCATTCAACATATTTCTTGGTTTGGATAACCTTCTCGTGATGATTCTATAAAGAGGTAATTGTGTAGATCCATTTCACTGTTGAGGTCATCGAGTTCGCATTTCACCTTTAATAAGGATTTCAATATTACAATTAACAAAAGAACAAACTTTTCTCTTTCTTAAACAAAGATTTACAATGGGCATTGAGTTGGGCACCTGTTATTATGTAAGGCCTTTTCTATGGAATCACAAATGTCGATAGAATGTAACTATTTCCCAACTTTAGGATTCTATAAAATTATAAGCTATTGAAGAAAGCAATATATAATATTCTTAAGCAGTAATTGGAGACTAACGATTTAAAATGTCTCAACAAAAAGAGTACTCTAGATAGGTTTGAGCCAACTGCTCAATATGACTATCCTAAGACATTTTAGGGTCGAATATAGGCCAAGTAGTTTAGCATTTGTTTTACAAGTAGGTTAGCATTTGTATTACCTCTGCATGCCATCGTTTAATGAAAAAAAACGTTATAATTGGAACTTAAGTCATGATCTGAAACTACAGGTATTTTATTATTTAACGTTTAGGAATCACTAATAGAATGATATAAACGTGTATCGTCAGCGAACTAGACACGTTTAATACTCTGTTCTTCTTTTACAATACACATTCCCGTCATTTCTCCGGGCGCACTTCAGCCTGGGACTTATTGTGCTATAGTGCTCATGATACTTGGTAATTCATTCATGGCTAAGAATTACAGGGTTTGTCCAATAAATACTAGGACTGAAGTCATAAAAGGAAATGGAGTGTTATCTATGGACGCTCTGTAACTACTGTGGTTCTCAGCGTCCCATTCTATATTGGGGTGAAAAACCGCTTAATTTTTCTCAGAGACCTCTTTATCAGGCTTGAGGTTCTTTTACGTGCCTAAATCTATGACAGGTTTTTCATGACCGAAAAAATCCAAATCCGTTGTTGTGTCAGAAAACATTGATGCTCTGCAAAAACTGATATTGCAAGACCATCATAGTATATACTGTCAGATACAGGTATCTGACAGTATCATTAGTTTAATCAGCATATATGAATATTGTATGGTCATTTAGCCGTGAAAAAGGTTTTCTCTCGTTGGATTACGCATAATTTGACACAATTTCAAAAGAATGTTCGTGCCCATTGGTGCACACAAATGCTCAAGAAATACGATGGTGCTTCAAAAGCCGTATATAAGATTATAACAGGTGACAAATCATGGATCTACGCCTATGATCCGTAACGTAAACAGCAGTTGACTGTATGGGTGTTTCAAGATAAAACAAATCCAACAAAAATTATTCGCACTCGAAATACTTCAAAACAAATGGTCGCTTTTTCAGGAAAACTGATCATGTGTGTCATGTCTTTAGAAGAACATAAAAGAGCAAACAGTGCGGAGGACGATGGTCATAAAAAACCTTGGATATATAAGACTGGCTAGCATGGTCACCACTACACCATGGAGGGCAACACTGAAGTCATAAAAATTATTTTTAATATGTTGTACAGCGAGTATTAAAATATAAATCGTCTCATCAATGCATTGCTGACAGGGCTTTTTCCAGTATTCATATATCCCCTGGAAGTCGACAACTGAAACGCTATTCGCGCACTGCATCGAAGCCGCTTGGATCTTCTCAGTCGTCTTGAAATGAATTCTTTCAGGTTTATTTTGATCCGAGGAATCAAATAGAAGTCGGGGCAGCCATATCTGAACTGGACGGTGGTTGGGTCAGCGTGTTTGTGTTTGGCCGAACTCTCCCTTACAATTAGTGACATATTGTCGCATCGCATTCCGTGACGGAGGATCAGGTACCGGCAATTTCTTTTCGAACGTGGTGAACCCCCAGCGACGATTTTCATTGGTTCGCATCGACGTCAAATGTTCACCGCATTGTTTATCTTTGACCTACAAGGAGCAATATTTATATTTTCAGCTTAATAATAAAGAAACATCAATTTGTCATTCAAATTTGCTTTATTGCTTCTCCAAATATTTTCTTTCATGATCAATAACATTTTGTTTGTGTTCGAACCATTTGTTATAGCATTTTTTCCAATCCACTTGAGACACCTCCAAAACATGGATTTTGAACGCATCAACTGCATCTTCAGCTGACGAAAGTCATTGTTCATGCATGTTATTCTTAATGTTCATCAATTCAATATTGAATGTCCAAATAATCGGTGGTTAGAAGAGATGTGTGAGCGGTTGTATTATCTCGATGAAGAACCACTCGACGGCACTTGTGTGTTTTCCTTATTTTACCGAAGACTTCAAGTAATCAAATGGTTATGTATCATTTAGAATTGACCGGTTTACGTTCCTCTAAAGGCACTGTTTGCTGTTTTGTGTTCCTCTAAAGACACGGCACACATGATCAGCTTTCCTGAAAAGAGCGACCATTTGTTTTAAGTGCTTCGAGTGCGAATAATTGTTGCTGGATTTGCTTCATCTTGAAGCACCCACACAGTCAACTGCTGCTTACGCTATGGCTCATATGCGTAGATCCATGATTTGTCAGCTGTTATAATCTTATATTCGGCTTTTAAAGCACCATCATTGTATTTCTTGAGCACTTGTGCACACCAATAGGCACGAACATTCTTTTGAAATTCTGTCAAATTATATGTAATCCAACGAGAGCAAACCTTTCTCAAGTGCAAATGATCATGCAATATTTTATATATGCTGATAAACTATTGCATTGGGTTTCCTCTATCTGACAGTATACACTATGATGATCTTTCACTATCAGATTTTGCAAACCATCAATGTTTTCTGACACAACTGATTTTGGACGACCTTCACGAATTTCGTCAGTGAGCGAACAGCATTCAACATTAAACTCGTTATACCAGCGTTTCACAGCAAAGAATGTAGTAGTAAGTTAATCAGTGCATTCCTGTTTTGTTAATCCGCGTGGAAAATTATAATAAATCATCGCATGAAAATGTTCACGAGGTAATTCAATCTTTTCGTTGACGCAGAATGTTAGTCACTGTAAACCACACAAATAACGCTCTATTGACAAAATATCTGTAGTAGGTTCAGGTCAGCAATGTCAAACCTTTCAGTGGAAATACCAGATGACACCTACAGCAATACATTTTGCCAATATTTAAAGTACATATAGTGGCCTCCTATTCTTAGCACATTTTTAATTCCACTCCACATATCAAGGTCTCCGCATCAGATCTGTAAAATTTGATGACAGAACGCTGCTCGCTGCTTGTTGCATCTGGACTCTCGTCGTGAACACTAAACTTATATTTACTTCATACAATCTATATATTCCAAAGGCTCTGCGGCAATTAAGCCTCAATTAAATTGCAGCCCTCAGCATTCTATTCGGCCCAATGAGGTCACACATTCCCAATCTTCGTGTTGGCCATATAAAATAAGCCCCAATATTTTTTGGAGAAGCCTGAATATATTCTCCAATATTAAATAATTAAACAAGAATCTGATTGGAGTTAATTATTTGTATACAATTGAAATAAATACCAATGATGTTAAATTTATGTAAAAGTATTGATGCTTAGCATACTTTGTTGTTTCTTTGTCAAGCTAAAGAAAACAATGTACTATGCATTCACGTTTTCTTGAGCGCTCGGCTCTTCATTCGGTAAAATTCGCGTATTTCGGAAGCAGAGCAGAGCAACAACATTGAAACATTAAGTACGCTACACACCCTGATGTAGTAGCTCCAATACTAAGACGTCATTCTGTCTGTAGATTTCAGAGATCTCGAACATTCACGTGTGCTGTGTGTCGTTTAATAATTCAGCTGGTTATGGTAAATTAACTAACTCACCATTATATCTCAGGACCTCAAAGAAATAAACTTTATTTGGTTGACAACACTTCGCTAACCCATAAAAGATGCGCACATAGAAAATTATACATTGAAAATAATTATTGTTTATACATGAGAAGTTTCAATCCTATAGAATCAACACGTTTTGTTCTCGTTCTAGCTTAAACGGTGTCAAAGTTGTATACTTGTATTGAACCTTTATGAAAATTTGCATATTCGGATAATAATTTTAAACGACTTTGTTTCTGGCGTTGCTTCTTGCTTCTGGCTGGTGTTTGTGTGCCATTATTGCCTCCAGTGTTGCCAGTGGAATATCAAATAAAATTGCATTTATTACTGATATATACATTTACCAACATTCGTCATTCTTAGCTCGCTGCTACAAAGTTTGTTTCGATATGGTTGAATTCTAAAGAGAGAATTCAATGCAACCAAGCTATTATGGATTCGAATAAGGAATAATATAAAAATAAATAATTTATGATGTAACACACCTTCTAGGCTCATTTAAATTCTAAAAATAAAATAAAACAATTACATTTAAATACCGCTAATTTAATATTATTGTTTCTTTTTAGAATCTTGCCAAATTACTGAAGTTGTTTAGATCAGTTGTCCCTACTCCCCCGTATTTGGTGTGTGCAGATATCACTTCGTTCGTTAAAACAGTTGCAGAACTTGACAGAGATATTTCACGTTAAAACCCGTCAGTGAAGAACAGGTGAGAGATACCTTCGTTATACCCGTCTTGCTTATCAGTGCAGACGGTTGCGGGTCCGCTCATTGCGAGGGATAAAACGAAGCTGCCTCTCGCAAGTTCTCCACTGGCGATTTTAATTTTAAATAGCCCCGTTGAGTTCTGCAACTCTTTTAACGCACAAAGGAATAGCTGTACATGCTAAATACGGAGCCGTTGGGCCACCTGGTATACATTTCAAATCAATGAAGTATGAAGTGTTCGGGTGGAGTTATTTGTTTAAATTCGTACATTTATGTTTACATACAACATTCAAAAAACTTCCCCGAATGTGTAAATATCACAAAAACAAGTTACCAAACAGCATTTTACACAACATTTCCTTCAAAATAGTTCGCTTCACTTCTACCACCACGTGTAAGGAGACCAGAAGCACTCCTGAAAGCCATTTTCAGATACCTATCACTTTCTTTATCAAAACTCAGAATTAGAATGAGCTCCGTTGTCGACATAATGAAATGCGGTAAACGAACATGCATACACAACAAAAACTAGTAGCCAAACAGTCAGTATTATCATGAAAATTGTCACTGACGTCACAAATACTTACATTACTTTACTTTACTTGCATTAAAGAGGAAGTAAGCGATTCTGGACACTTTTTTATGACACATTTTTTTACATATTCAAATATAATATTTCATCTCAGCATGAGAGCATTTTTTATAGTGTTATCGCCCGCCATTAGTACCTATATGGGAATAGGCGTATAAAATTGTTAAATAAGATAATAGAAAAAATAGAAGTGAAAATAAATGTGGATCCTTTATTAATTGTTTTTTTCCAATTAATAATTTGAATTATTCAATTTCTAAACGATCCGTTCTATATTCATCCCAAATGAATAGATGGTACCGCAGAAGTTACATAGAACGAAGATGGACCAAGGGTGGAATATGATGGCGGGGGAAACCAGAGAAGCAGGCGAAGTCCCCGCTGCGCCATTTTGTTCATCACAAATCCCACATGCGATTGTCTGAGATCCAACCCGAGCTGCCTTGGTGAGAGGCGAGTGGTCATTTGGCCAAGGCACGACCATGAGACCATTTTTGGGGTGGTTTATTAATCAGCATCGTTTTTTACTTTCTCAATACGTACTACGTAATAGTGTATAGAGTATATATTGTATTCCACACGAAAAATCGATACCGATATTTCACCGGAAATACACATTTTAGAGTCCCCTGTAATCAAAAAAAGCATTTTTGGAAAAAGGTCCCTATGTGTGTGTGTGTGTGTGTGTGTGTCCGTGTCCAAGTGTCCGTGTGTCTGTGAACACAATAGCTCAAATACGAGTAGTCAGCAAAATACCAAACTTGGTGTATAAGTTAGTATCTTCCAGGGAAGCGACACGAAGATTTTCAGAACTATCCCCCCAGCCCAAATTTTTGATTTTGGAAATTTTGGAAATGTTGATTTTCTCAAAAATGACTAACGATTTTGAATGAAATACCGTATATTAAAACTATGTATATGGCAAATAAGATGTATATCTTGAAATTCTCTTAAATTCCTCTTTTTTCTAAACGACTTTTGCTGAGTTTTGCATAACTGGTAAGTCTTAAGAGATAGACAGAAACTTTCTACACAAAAGATGTAGATCACGTTAAAATACACAATTTATGTCATATACATTTTTTTCTTGGAATTGACCATTTATGAAATATTCCTTGTTGTTTTCAGATTTAAAATATTTAAAGTTTTCTCATACGGAAAGTTGTAAACTTCTGGTTCTGCATAGAAACGGATATCATCCACATAGCAACCAGTTTTTAGGAGATTTGACATTCGTTTTAGCTTAGTGTATCCCCTTATTTTCCTTCTACTTACAAGGAAAAAGTAGTTATGAAATGTTTGCTAATGTTCATCTTGAATATGATAAAGTAGATAGAAAAATAGAATTTTTAATAATTTGTTACAGCAAAGTAGAGAAAGTCATATATTCAACGCATCATATATACATATATATACATACATTTATACAATGCAAAAACATAATTTTCATTAAATTCTATGTTTTAAGACTGATGGATATAAAAACCTTCACAGAGTATTAAAAAAAATATCGGATGTGTTCTATTCACATGACTTTTTCTACATCTCTGTAACACATTATTGTTAAAAAGCCTATGCTTCCATTTACTTCATGCTAATCGAGAAAAAATTATTACTTGCTTCCTTGTAAGTAGAAGCGAAATAAAGGAGTACCATAGGCTAAAATGATAATCAAAAGCTGGTTCACATGTGACTGAAGTTCCTTTGTTTGTATGGACAGCAGTTGACACATTCCGTATGAGAAAGTATAAGTTTTTCAAAGCTGAAACCAGAAACAAAAAAAAAAAAAAAAAAAAAAAAAAACGCTGATATTCACAACAAAATTTATTTGACATAAAATTTTTGTTTTAACGTGCTCTACATTTTTGTGTGTTACGTTTTCTCCATCTCTTACGGTTAAGCAGTTATGCAAAATTCCGTAAAATTTATCCAGAATAAAGTAGTCTTCAGAGGTTATTTCCAGAAAATTTAAGATATACATTTTATTTGTCAGGTAAATATCTTTAATATACGATACTTTAACCAAAATCGTTAGAGCCATTTTTAAGAAAATAAAAATTTTCTAAAAAAGTTTCATGTAAAGGGTAGTTGGGGGTGGAGGGATTCTCTTAAAAGTCTTTGTGTCGCATTCTTGGAAGATACCAAACTTAAAATACCAAGTATATTCCGGTGAAATCTCGGTGTCAAATTTGTGGGTGCAATGCTATACACTATATGTATAGTGTGTGTAGAGAAAGTAAAAACTACTTCAAGCATCCTTAGTCATATAGAAAATAATGAAGAGGAGTATATATTGACTGAAACTAAGTTATTGAGTTTAACGACGTGAAGTATTAACTAACGCCAAAGTCGGGTCGTTATGAACGGTTTATGTTGCACGCAGTAATCGCCGGCGACAGACGGGATCATCGCAGAGCGATAAATTTGTGACTAGTGGCCCAGAACGGAGCAGTTGTTTCGCTCGGAATTCCAGACTCGTTACCTCCCTCGCTCGCGTTGGCACAAAGTTGTAAAATATTCGCGCTCGAGGCCGTCGGGGAACCGCTGCAATTAATTCTACGTTTCACGCAAGGAGCCTAAATTATTTGACGCGGGGACTTGCCGCAATTAACACCTGGGCTCCTCATTAAGTAAATGGTAGCTGTATTGCCACAAGCCATACGGAAGGGTTCCCCCATTATTCCCATCCATCATCGCGCCTGTTGCACAGCCTTATAATTCCCGTAAATCCGGCTCTGGATGATGATGATGATGATCATAATAATAATAATAATAATAATAATAAAAATAATAATAATAATAATAGTTATAAAGACTCCAATGAAAGTTCCTCACATACCATCGAGCACGATGATAATGGTATACAGAGCTGTTGTTAGATCTAGTTTAGCATTTTTCGTAGTCGAATTACCCTTTCCCTATGTAGGACTGACAGCACCCTAGAACTTACAAGCGGGTACCTAGGGGTCAGAAGCCTGTCAGGGAGTCCAACATACTTAAGCTCCATAAGTAAAGTTTACACCGTTTTACTTTCTCTATATGCACTATGTAAATCGTATATAGAGAAGGTATTGCACTCCACCCAAAAATTCGATACCAATATTTCACCGGAAATATATGTTTTAGGGTCCCCTTTATCTAAAAAGAAGCATTTTCGGAAAAAAGTCCGTGTTTTTGTGAACACGATAACTCAAAAACGAAAAGTTAGTAAAATACTAAACTTGGTATTTAAGTTTAGTATCTTCCAGGGATATGACACAAAGATTTTGAGAAAAATCTCCCCACCCCCAACTACCCTTTACATGAAACTTTTTTCGAAAATTTTGATTTTCTCAAAAATGGCTCTAACGGTTTTGATTAAAATTTTGTATATGAAAGATATTTACACGACACATATAATGTATATCTTGAATTTTTTGGGAATAACCTCTGAAGACTACTTTATTCTGCATGAATTTTATGGATTTTTGCATAACTTCTATACTGTAAGAAATGGAGAAAAACTTACAACACAAAAAATGTAGAGCACCTTAAAACACACAATTTATCTTATATATATTTTTTCGTGGAGTTGATCGTTTTTACGTATTCCTTGTTTTTGTTTTCAGCTATGAAAAACATATTCTTTTCATAGAGGAATTTTTCAACTCCTGTCCATACAAACAAAGAAACTTTCAGTCACATAGCAACCAGCTTTTGATTAACAGTTTAAGACTATAGTACTAACTTATTTCCCTTCTGCTTACAAGGAAGCAAGTAATAAGACTATTTGTGCTAATTTTTTTCTCGATTAGCATGAAGAAAATAGATGCATAAGCTTTTTAACAATCATTTGTTGCAGAGAGATAGAGAAAGTCATGTGAATGGAACTCGTCAGATTTTTTAGAGCATATCCACATGAGCAAATTTAGGTTTACAAGATAGTGCTTCATATTTAATAGAACAACTTATATACTTTCACGATCATTCAATATTTATTACCATAATTGCAATCTCGGTAAGTTATATAATTTAACCATTAATAGCAAATACATTTATAGATCGATATTTAATAGACGGTCAATATTTAGAAATCCTTTGAACAGTTTTACCCGCGGTAGTTTTTATTGCTTTTCCCTCTATTCTAATTATTTATTTAATTGATGAATATATTAACCTTCATTAACACACAGAATGGAGAACCTGGAACGAATGGTTGGGAATGTGGTGATGAAACAATTCAGGAATGAATGCCGGCTGAAACCGGGATATTTGGAGAAATCTCGCCCACATGTGGGCGCTTGAAATCAAATCCGGGCCACCTAGCTGGGAGACAAGCGATCTAGCCACTCTGCAACGGTGCCGCTCTAGTTTAGCACATTGGTAGAAATTTGGGAAAATACGCAAAAATTGAATAAAATCCAGACTATTTTCTGAAGTGAATTCTACAAGTAAATAGAGTCACTGCAAACTGTGGAGTTCTTAGAGAATTTGGTTTATATAATGGAGTCACATATTTAAATAAAATTTGATATGTTCCATTCACACGACTTTCTCTACATCTCTGCAACAAATTACTCTTAAAAAGCTTAAGCTTCTATTTACTTCATGCTAATATAGAAAAATTAACAGAAATAGTCTTATTAATTGCTTCCTTGTAAATAGAAGCAAAATAAGGGAGTTCCATAGGTTAGAATGATAGTCAAAAGCTGGTTGGTATGTGACTGAAGTTCCTTTATTTGTATGGACAGTAGCTCACAAATTTCTGTACGAGAAAGGTATGCGTTTTTTAAAGCTGAGACAAATAACAAGAAATATATTAAAACCGATCAACTCTATGTAAAAATGCATAGACATAAATTGTGTGTTTTATCGTGATCTGCATTTTTGGTGCAGTAGCTTTTTGTCTATATCTTACGGGTTAGTAGTTATGCAAAATTTCGTAAAATTCATACAGAAGAATCTTATGTATGAAGTTTGTAGAACAGCTAGAGAAAGTCATGTGAGTGTAACACATCAGATTTTTTCTATTATGTTTTGACGAGTTAACTAAATGTTAAGTTTATATCGACAATAGCAATCATTACAAACAATAAATTTCAGAGATATCATTATTAATATACGTCCCCGTGAAAAATCTAGCAAATATTATTTTTACGAGGAATAAATGATTAAGTGAAATTAAATGAATAACTAGAAGTAAATTATTAAATGTGAGTTAGTTGAGGTATCTAATGCCGAGTTGGCATGTTGCAATAGTAACTAAGGTTTAGAGCAACGTCTAGAGACCGGAGATCCATGGTTCAAATCCCGGCTATGGCATTGAATTTTTCAGTTTGTCTCTACCTATCCAACTCCTGACCTACACGCGGCTTGCGTAAAAAAAAACAACAAAAAGAAAACAATGAAATTAACAATAAGTTACCTAATAGTTGGCTAAACTATGATGTCCGGAATTTAAAATACTTACAACATTTAAAATAATTTGAGATTACCTTGTTTACCGGGAGACCTTTGCGCCAGTTGAGAAATTAAATTTCGTGCCGGTATATTACCATGGCAGCTCGCGGGCTAGAGTAACTGGCAATAGACCGGGAGATGCGTGGTTCAAATCCTGTCTACGGAATTGGCTTTTGCAATCCCCCTTTACCTATCCAACTCCTGTTTTACACAAAGATTGTGTGAAGAAATAGTTAAATTAACGCTAAATGATTATTATTCAAATCTGGACATCTATTGCAGACGCATGCTCCACTAAACATGGTGTTGGTGTTGGTACTCTGGACGCGTTTCGACAACCTTCGTTGTCATCTTTTGCAGGCTTGCTGACGTCTGAGGTGGCTGGGCAGCTTCGACATCTAATATAGGTGTCGGACTATAGTGGTGGCATCAGCTGGTAGAAGCAGGACTTCATTGACATCTGCCTTCTTCTTCTTGACATCTTATTAGATGATTAATTGTTTCACAAGAGGTAGAGGAGGCGACCTAGAAAATCTGGTAGTTATTTCCTAGTATTTCTGTATACATGAATCGAAATTGACAAGAAATTCTGAAATTTCCATGCAGAAGATGAAATTGCCAACAGCTGAGATTTCCTTCTACTCTTGAAATAACAACAATAAATAAATAAGTAAATACCTAAATAAGAAGAACCAAGAGTAAGTTAATGCCAGTTTTTGATGTGATTGAACGCCCTGGCTATACCAATAGGTATCAAAAATAATTTACTCACTAAAAATAACACAGAACTACTTTGAGTAGTCCAATTAGTTCTGTTTTCATAGCTTCCTAGATAAAAAAGATCTGATGCGTTATATTTATAAGACTTTATCCACCTTTTCTGTAACAAACTATTCTTACAAAAGCATATTCTATAATCCACTCCCAACTAATCAAGACAAACATTAGAAGAAATTACCTTGCTACTTAGATCTTCATAAGTAAGGATAATAAGGAAATTCCATAAGTTAAAAACGATAGTGAAATCTTTTAAAAGTTGTTGCTTTATGAAGTAATTGAAATTCGGTTCTTTTTAAATAAATGAAAAGTAAAAACAGAAAAGAGCTGAAGCGAAAGTTAAGTTCTCGTTTGAGAAAAGTTAATTAGTTTAAAATTAAAACAAATAAAAATAATATATCGGAAACGGTTAAGTGTAATATATATATTTAATATCTAAATTTTTGTGCAGTAAGTTTTCGTTTATTTTTTACAGTTTACCAGTGAATTGAGATTGAGATGGTGTGCCAAATCCCACGATCTACTTTCCATCGTCCAATATGGCTCTCGTCGTTACCGTTCCACAGTCGACCACTTAGTCTCATTATCCACGTATATTATGGATAGCTTTTTACGGAACAGTTACCAGTTATACAAAAATCGTCCTGAATAAGAGGTCTTCCCATATAATCCGAAATATACAGTTTATTTGTCATGTAAATATCTTTAATATCTTGCTTATGTATAATACGTCTTTAATAAAAATCTTACGAGCCATATTTAAGAAAACAATAACATTTTCGAAAATTTTTCCATGCTTGGGGTGGGGAATTTTTCTGAAAATCTTGGTGTTGCCTCCTTGAAAGATATCACGGTAAGCTAAATAACGGACTTTTCGTTTTTGAGCTGTGCTGTGCATAGGAATACACACATAAACATATATAGTGACCTTTGTCTAAAACTGTTTATTTATTCAGGAGAAATTAAAAATGTATTTCCAATGAAATCTCTGTATCAATTTCTGAGTAGAATACAATGCCTTCTCTATATACTATGTACCTAGTACTCTAGAGAACGTAACAATATACCTATGTAGTTTATTATTATTACATTCATCGCTTTGTTTTTGTCCATGTAGAAGAGAAAACAGCCCTTAACAGATTTACAATCTATCACCTTATTTCAGCATTTTTATCTTTCCCTGTAGTTGCAATGACGCTTATATTGCCAACATGGAACTAAATTTTACAAAAGCCTCAACTTTTTAACCGCTAACTCACAAGAATATCTCAAATTAATTTTGAAATAACATACTCTAATGGCGAGTTATAATATGTAAAAGCTTAATGTCAGGGGGGTTCATAGTTTAATCAGTCACACTGAAACATTTTATTTTATATTTGATGCCTGAGCAGGAATACTAGGAACAATTTTAGGATTTTAATTTGAACTGAATTAGATATTAAACTGTGATTTTACGGATGCAATTAAAAAAATCTGATGTGCTACACTCATATGACTTTCTCTAGCTATTCTGCAAACTTCATACATAAGATTCTTCTTCTTTCTACACCTTGCTAATCGTGGTACTCATTAGCACAATGTTCTTATTATTTAATTCTGTATAAGTAGGAAGAAAATAAGAGAATACACTAGGCTAAACCAATAGTCAAATGTTTTAAAAGCAGTCGTTATGTGATTAACATTACAAATCGCTTCTTTTCTTGGCCAGGAGTAGAGCAAAAGAAAAACTGACACTCCCGTCTGAGAAAAGTATAAGTGCTTCACAACTGAAACCAATAATAATGAATACCTCGAAAACGGTAAGCTCCACGAGAAAAATGTATACGACATAACTTGTGTATTTTAACAAGACCTACGTTTTTTTGTATAGTAAGTTTTTGTCTATCTCTTACGGTTTACTAGCTATACCAAATAAAGCAAACTTCATCCAGAATAAACAGGTCTCCAGAAGCTATTCCCAGAAAATTTAAGATAAACATTTTATTTATTAGCTAAATATCTTTAATATATAATATTTTAATCAAAATCGTTGGAGCCATTTTAAAGAAAATCAAAATTTTCCAAAAAAGTTCCATTTAAAGGGTAGTTTGGGGCGAGGGGATTTTTCTCAAAATCTTCGTGTCGCATCCCTAGAAGATACTGAACTTAAATACCAAGTTTGGTATTTTAGCTACTTTTCGTTTTTGAGTTATCGTGTTCACAGACACACGGACACACACGGACCTTTTTCTAAAAATGCTTTTTTTGGATACAGGGGGTCCTAAAACATGTATTTCCGGGGAAATCTAGATTTGGAATTTTTGGGTGGAATACAATACTTCTCTATCCCTATGTACATTGTACATATGGAGCTAGAGAAAGTAAAAATTGCGAGGAATGAATATTTAAATCCTCTGAGCTACGCCACTCCTACTTTGGGAGCGGCTTATGATTAAACTACAGCAGCGTATTGGTTAAAATGACAAATGCAATGACAATTTTCAATGAACTCCTGGTATCGCACATAATGTCGGCACATCTGCTTGCGCTAACACATGTAACTGTGTGAGGTACCAACAGGCACGGATATGACTATTATCCTCTTACCGCTCGACACACGCACAGGGCCACAAATGGAAGCTCTGAAATCCTCTCCGCATTTCTGCAACGTGCCGCCACTACCCAGGCACTAATCCATTGACCAGCGTATGCAATCGTGAGGTACAGACTTGTGACGGGAGGTCTACGGTTCAAATCCCTTTGGATCCGTACTCCTGACGCTAGCTGTCGGCCTCCGTGGTATAATGGCTACCATGCTAACTTCATACACCCAAGATCGCGGGTTCAAAACCTGCGGGAGACGATGGATTTTTTCGGGTGTAAAAATCCTTACCATGGCTTCCTTTGGAAGGGAAGTAAAGCCGTTGGTCCCGTTTCGTAGATTTACGGCACGTAAAAGAACCTCAAGCCTGATGGAAAGACCTCTGAGCAAAATGAAGCGGTCCTTCACGCCCAGTTTAGAATGGGACGCTGAGAGCCACAGCAGTTAAAGAGCGTCCATAAATAACACGCCATTTCCATTTTTTGACGCTAGCTAATGACGGAGAGGACACACCTAAATATAAGTTGAGAACGTTTCCTTCCCAAATTTTCATCCCCAATAATATTTATTATATCATTAGCTATCACCTATATTTATTTTATCTATCATTAGCTACCACCTACGGTGCCTTATAAAGTAATAACGGGTTTAAACACTGCTAAAGAAACAAAATCCATAGAATAGTAACGTCGCATTGCTACTCTTCCTTTGGTTCGTGAGTGACTTCCTCAATGAGTGTTTTACTCTTCATTGGAAAATACAATGGGATGCAAAAATATACATAGTCTTTTAATCATCAATAAGTTTGTAATGCTTTAAGACACACGGCTCAAATTTGGTTTAGTTGCAGCTTAGTATTCCTTTACTATTTAATCTCCTCGTATGAACGACTTGTATCTCCCGGACTTACAAGCCAGAGACTGGGATCAGATGTTTTTTGGGAAGCCGGATTATGGATCAGAGAACTGGCCAGGATGGTTGATCAACAAAAAATAAGATATAATATTAACATGAACTGGATGAAGGAAGGATGATTGTGGAACAAGCGATGCAATGAGTGACAGGGAATCGCTAACCCAGATAAAAAATCACAGGCTGCACTTGGTACCTCCTCTAGGTTCGCCTTGATGAGAACCGAGTAATTTAACTACTTGGTCCCGGCGCCGCTAACCAACTTAGTATTCAACTTATTGAACCACTTGAGGTGCTTGATGGGGTCACCATCACCAATCAAATATAGTTGATGGCGTCGAATAGTCCTTCGAACAATTTGCTCTAATGTGGCATCGGTATACATGACATCTCAATGTTTTTGCTTAGTGCGGAGTAGTAGTCTCCTCCTATATAAAGTATTTCTTTATGGGTCTGGCGACACTCGTATTGAATAGTTCGTCTTCGGCCTATCCATAATCCACGTACATATACATACAGCTTCTCATGTCTTTCCAAGTTTCTTCAAATGATAACCTTGTAACCGCGTTTTGGCATTACTGATCACCACACCGCATCAAACGTCACGAATTCATGTCTACCTAAATTCTAGACAAATTCTTCACCAAATTTACATCTTGAGTTTACTACAAACTTGTTGATAATCAAATAGTGCTACAAATAATTTGTTTCTCAAGGACGCTGACAATTAACGGGATCATATCAGCGAGCACATATTTGGATAGCTCTGTATTGTGCTCTTATTGGAATGACGTTTAAATAAAAAACAGTTTCTTTTAAATATACATTTCAAACTTGTTTTAAATAACTGGTGCAAGACACAAGAGCATTATCACTCACTCTATCTTGTTTGTGCGGAGATCCGTATATGGAATCTAAATAGGGGATGGGGATGGTATTTTCCCCACTTCTTCGTTCTGCACCTATTGAAAAGGCGTCCGCTACTGTTGACAACTTAATCTTTAGAAATTATTTAGGATGAGCCCCAGCATCTTATGGGAGACTGCAATTATGATGGTGTGTATTGTCTTCATTCAACAGGTACTCAAAGCAAAGCAGAAAGAACTGACAGTAATCTTCACAGTTGGAAGATAGGAGGTACAGATGAAAGCATCAAGACTTCCTCCACATACGCGATCCTGGACTTCGCACACCCACACACAAAAACCTATATCATTAATAAATAATGTTTACTTTCTCTATCACGTATTTGTGATGTATATAGTAAGTAGAGAAAGTATTTGATCCAAAATTCGTAACCAATATTTCACTGAAAATACATGCTTACTGAACACCTGAATTCAAAAAGAACAAGTATTTTTTTTTTAAAAAAAAGGCCTGTATGTGTGATCAGCATATCTAAAAACGAAATTTCGTTTAAGTACCAAACTTAAATTTAAGCTAACCATCTTTCCAGCATGCGATTTGAAAATTTTCAAGAAAAACCCTCACATCAAGCTATACTTTACATAAAACATTTTTCGAAATGTTCGAGTTTTGCAAAATTATTTTATGATTTTGATTAAACTGCCATATATTAAGAATATTTGCATGGCAAATAAAATGTATATCTGGAATATACAGTGTCTGAAGTACAATTCATTCTTAATGATTTTTGTATAACCGGTAGACAATAAGAGATAGCCAAAATGTTACTATTCACAAAAAAAGGAGATTTCGTGCTCTTTATGGCGAGATACATTTTTGGTGGGGTTAACCATTACCAAGATATTCCTTGCTATTGGCTACAGTATACTTTTTCAAACAGAAATTTCTCATCCGTTTTTACTTTCTCTACACGTACTATGTACATAGTGTATTGCACTCCAACCAAAAATTCAATACCGAGATTTCACCGGAAATATATGTTTTAGGGTCCCATGTATCGAAAAAAAAGTATTTTCTGAAAAAGTCCCGTGTGTGTGTCCGTGTACCTGTGTGTCTGTGAACCCGATAACCTAAAAAGGAAAAGTCGATAAAATACCAAACTTGGTATTTAAATTTAAGTATCTTCCAGGGATGCGACACGAAGATTTTGAGAAAAATCCCCCACCCCAAACTACCCTTTACATGGAACTTGTTTCGAAAATTTTAATTTTCTAAAAAATGACTCTAACGATATTGATTAAAATATTGTATATTAAAGATATTTACCTGACAAACAAAATGTATATCTTGAATTTTCTTGGAATAGCCTCTGAAGACTACTTTATTCTGAGTGAATTTTGCGGAATTTTACCTAACTGCTAAACCGTAAGAGATGGACAAAAACTTACAACATAATAAATGAAGAGCACATTAAAACACACAATTTACGTTATATACATTTTTTTCGTGCAGTTGATCGTTTTTTAGATGTTCCATGTTTTTATTTCAGCTTCAAGAAACTTAACTTTTCTCATACAGGAATTTGTCAACTCCTGTCCATACAAATAAAGGAACTTCAGTTATATAGCAACCAGCTTTTGACCATCACTTCAACCTTTGGTAGTCCCTTATTTCCCTTCTACTTACAAGGAAGCAAGTAATAAGACTATTTCTGCTATTTTTACTCGATTATCATGTAGTAAATAGAAACATAAGCTTTTTAAAAATAATTTGTTACAGAGATGTAGAGAATGTCATGTGAATGGAAAAAATCAGATTTTTTTCTTTTATTTTACTCCTAGGCAGGCATCCAGAAATGAATTGCATTGTCCTCGCCTAGCGGTGGCTTTTAAGAGATTCTTACATCGCTTTAGCCAGCCTTATACATTCCATTATTTCCCTTCTACCTACAAAGAACAAAGGCAATTGCTGTTAATGCTTATTTCGATTAGCATGGCCTGTATAGAAGAACACTGTTTTGTAAGAAAGTTGTAGGAAGAATAGGCAGAGATAAGAAAGTTATGTGAATGGAACACAACAGATTTTTCAGTTGTGTTTAACGCTCGTCGTTACCACATATGGCATCAAAGACGGGGAACAGTGATTCAGGAAATGATAATTGGGAAAGAAAATTTAGAAAGAAAATGTTCCAGGCCTAAATTTAGGATACCTCCCCGGCAATTGTCACTTATGAGCACCGAGTAAAACTTGAAAACATAAGAAAAACGGATTTGACGCGATTTGCAGCGTAGTTATCCCATTCAGGAGTCCGAGTTTAATGACCTTGGCTACCGGTATCGGTGCATCCATAAACCTTGCAAGTCAAAAGACCAGACTGCATACCTTGAGTGTCTTTTTTAGGACTGCGCACCTTTTCTAGGGCGTTAGTTTAATGGGCAGGCGAGAGGGGAAGAAGAGAGAGCTCGTCTGCCTGTCTTTTTACAGTGTTGTCGACCAAATAAGGTTTTTTTTTTTTTTTTTTTTTTGTGTGACCCTCAGCTTTTATGATGAAGGGATTAACTAATTTACTGCGAACTACCTGAGTTATTAAACGAAACAGCACATGTATAATCGGGGACTCGGGGATCTATAGACCTTTGCATTGAAGTCACTAAATATCGAAGTGTATAGCATACTTCACGTCTTAAATATTGTTACAATACTTTAGTCCCGAAACGGCGCGAAACCTACCGAGAGTCGAGCACCTTAGATAATATGTGCACATTATACTTTGGAGCCATTTTTCGCATAATATCTACATTGACGTTCACAGTAAATTTTCTGCTTAAACCAAGGTATCATGTGCATGAGGCATCTAAAATATGTGTTTGGACATCATTCCTTAGAGGAAAACACACAGGATTAAAAATTACAAAAAGTACAGTATAAAAGACCGAAGTATATGAAATATTTATTCATAAAAACTTCCTAACAGATTGACTTTTTTTTTTACTCCTTTTCAGGTCTAATAAGATTAGTTTAATCAAAACATAGTTTTCAAAATAAATATTAATTTTCATATATTGGGATTTCAGAAAATAGATTTTGCTGTACAGATTGATCTGTAATAAGAATTATTCATACATTCATTAGAAGCTCTTTAAATTAAACTTTCAGCTAAAAGAAAGTGTGTATTTGGGATGCTTTAAAGCCGAAATTTGTACCTAGGTTTTGCCAAAGGTGATAGATATGACACAGAAAAATACAAAATTGTAGATTACTTCTAAGAGATTCACAGTTCCCAAATACAACACAGTCCCTACATCGATTTAGGAAATAACATTCGTCTCTTATGTTAAAGCTTGCAGCTTATTTATTCCCAGTCACTGAAAATGAAATATTGATTATACTCAATTTATAATTAATCAAAAATTTACCTAGGAAAGAGCTGTAAAAACTATAAAATCAATTATATAGGAATTATTTGTATGATGAATGGAAGATTAAATGCTAATATACATTGACGTGTCCATTGACGTCATAAAAATGACTATGCAATAAAATAGTTATTTTAATACATATATTCGTGTTTTAAATTTAATCTGGTGGAAGTAAAATATGCTACATTCATTATATTTTACTCATTATTTTTAATTTGTATATAGAGGCAATCATTAGCTAAATATAGATAAAAGGAGATCCACGAAAACTAAAATAAACAACAGAATCCGGTTTTGCGAACAGGATACTGTGAGATCGCCGAATTAAAATCGTCGAATCAGAGGTTATGAAATCTAAAAATAGTGTTTGACTATGTTATAATTATATGTATATTATATGTTGAATAAAGTCAAAGTTAGCTATAAAATCATTAAATATGGATGAATTATAAAACAATTACAAATAACGATGTATTCTCTCTGAAATTAAACTCAATTTCATGGCTAGAAATGTGTTTACTTTCATAGCAACATGTAAAACACAATGAGGATAAACAAAATATACACTTTTTGTGCATAGAGAAAAATATTCTTCAGTCACATTTTAAGATGTTGCGAGTTCCAATCTCACTTAAAGTGAGTTACCCAGATAGTTTTTTTTTTCGGGGTTTTCCCTTATACTAAGAATGCTTTAAGCTCCATACATCCCGAAATTATTTTAACAATACTTGATGCAGTTTCATTCCATGTCCGTCATAGGTTAAAGTACGTTAAACTTAAAATACAAAAAAGAACTTCAGTTGCATAGAAAGTTGAAAGCCGATATGACACGATAGGAATCTCACTAACTATTATAGGGAAGGTTAAACTAATATAACGTTCATATGCTTAAGCATTGTTAGACAAATAGTTAAAGCATTAATATAAGTTATTGATAAAAATACTTTCATAAAATAAGAAAAGAAAACTGCGCGTTTTAGAAGGTGCTGCTAGCTCAAAAATGTTCGTTACGAATAAAATAAAGTTTATGCTTTGAATATAACTATGTCATTATTTATAACTTTCTGTCTAAATTCTGTAATTGTTCATACTTTCTATCTTAAAACATGAAAACTGCACAAAAGATTGTATACTCGCTGACTGATGTTAGCAAATTTCTCTGGTATCACACAAGAAACACGAGAGCAATAACAAAATCCAACAGTAATCTAAATAGCGGGAATAATTATATACATGTTCATCAACAATACGGTATAACAGGCAGTGCAGTTTAGCCAACTCAGCTTTCCCACTAAAGAAATGTTTTAGCGCTAAAATTAAAACCACTAACCACTGTTTATAGCTAAGGATCGACGAAGGACACGATTTGGCTACCGACAGTATCAGAGGAGAGAGCGGTTCCACTACACCCAACAACCAAAGATATAATATATTATATACCTACTGTTATGGCGACGCGCCGGCCCAAGTGACCGCTGCCTCGTCCAGTCTCACAATAGAGCAAAAGTACACAATAGCCGGGCAAAAGTCTGTGTGCGTTTTCCTGCAACACCTCTCGAACCTTCTTTCTCCCCAAGCCGAGAACGTTCTTCTTCTAGAGTAATCTCTTTCTAATGGACAAAACATAATGTTCTCGTAATTTATAAGACTGAAACCTTCGGAGGCCGGTACGGACTATATTAGGGGACGACAAGTGCCGGAGCAGTGAAGTAAACTGAAGCGAACTGAACTGAATCGAAGCAAACGAAACTGAAGTGAGTTAAAGATCAACGTAGTGAGTAACGCTAGCTAAGAAAGTGACATGAACTCAGTGACTTAGTTATTTGTAAACTAAAAGTGTAAATACTGTATTAAATGTAATGCTGTAGTGGCCAATAAAATAAATTTAACAGAAACTGGTTTTATCATTTGTTACAACACATATTGTGTTTATCATCTTACTAACCGGTGACAGTCCTAGAGGGACTTTCGGTGTACAAAAAATCCATCACTTCATTAGGGCAACCTAGTGATCTTCCCCTTGTAAATCAAGACTGCTTCTGGGCATATCCTTGATTTGCTGGTACCAATTTTGTTGATATTGATTAATATACTGCTTTACAGGTTCTATTTGCAGCTCTTGTAGGATGCTATCATTACTTAATGGTCCCACTAATTTGGTGCATGAACTTCATTGGTAGTAATTTTGATTTCATCCTACTTTCGTCAAGTCTAACTTTCGCTGCCATAGCAGAGCCCTAGTTTTGCTCAGATCTTGTGCAAGCTAGTGTGAGTATGATTTTGGACTAACAATATTTCAAAATACTCTTGATAATGCCAGCAGATTAATTAATACATTTGTAATTATTCCTTTTAAGTACATATCGTGCTAATTCATTCTGAAGCTATGAATCTCTAATTGGAAATTAATCCATAGATATTGTAATTAAAATACTTGAATAAGCTTGAAATTTACGTCTTTAACATTGCACCAAAGACTTGGCAGAAAAACGAGAAGGCGTTCGAACCGATAAATCAAGCTGCAAGAAAGTTTCTCTTCTCTTTCAGGTCACGACCTTACTGGACGTGAAAGCGGCCGACCCTTTGGCTCGTCTCCCATCTTATCCAGTTGTCCCGAGGGGCAAGCCGACCTCTAAGAGGCCTTTATCTTCTTCCTTCACTGGGAGTGATAAAAATCACAGGAAACGTGTCGAATTTATTCATTTTCCGTGTTTTGTGGTCTAAACGAAAACCTATGGCTTGGAATGAGCCTGGATTCAATTACTTTATGTTAAACTACCGTTCGAAACTGTTTTGTATATTTTTTGCTAAATATACAAAGAAAGCAAATATCATGACTTGTTCTGTCAGGAAAAATAAGGCAATACGCAGCATAGTTGTAAATGTGGATACGGAATTTGAACTTATGTCGCTAGTCAAGGTTAATTTTTCCCTTAAGAAAGAAATAAAATAGACAAGCAGCACAGTTGAGCGGAAACTATTTTTCTCTTTACGTTTTCTACCACTAGTATGTAGACCAGGTGTTATTTTCCATCAAAAAGTTCGATAACAATATTTCATAGGAAATATGCTTTAAAATCCATTGAATTAAAAAAATACATTTTTACAAGCACATCCATTTGTATGTGTCTGTGATTAGCAAAACAAATACAAAACAAAAATCCTTTAAATACCAAACTCTATGTTTAAGTTCAGTGTCTTTCAAGGGTAGGAAACGAGCTTTTCCGGAATAACCCCCTATCCCAGACTTCTCTTTACAAGACTTTTTGTCCTCGAAAATGTTTATACTCTCACAAATGGCTCAATTGATTTAGATTTAAGTACCACATATTTAAAATGTTTTCATCACATGTAAAATATACATCTTGAATTTTAGGAAAATAACCTCTGAAGTTTTCCTCGTTATAGATGACTTTTGCATCAATGATAAAATGTAATAGAAAATGAAATCTGTAGATCTCTTTAAAACACAATTTACGTCAAATAATTTTTTTGTGTAGTTAACCGTTTCCTAGAAATTCCTTGTTGATGGTTTAAATTTTAAAATATCTATGATTTTCTAAAACAGGAAATCGTCATTTGCAAAGTATCTGAAGACCTCTTTATTCTGAATGAATTTTTCTGAATTTTTCATCACTGGTAAACCGTAAAAGATAAACGTATATATCTCGTTAAACTAGTAAACCGTAACAGATAGAAAACTCTCTCTCCCTCTCTCTCTCTCTCTCTCTCTCTCTCTCTAGAGCTGACCGACACTGATGATTTTGATTAAAATATCATGTATTAAGGGTATGTACATGGCCAATAAAACGTATATCTTGAATTTTCTATAGACCTCTTCATTCTGGATGACTTTTGCATAAACCGTAAGAGGTAGTCAAAAACCTACTCCACAAAAAAGTGTAGATCTAGTTAAAACACACAGTTTGTCATATGCATTTTTTCGTAGCTTTACCCATTTCAGAAACATTCGATGGGTTTCTTTTTTTCATTTTTAAAATATTTAAAATTTTCTCATACAGAAACTTATCAACTTCTGGTCATACAACGAAACGTCAACCCATAACATATAACAACCAGCTTTTAAAGGATTTGACAATCACTTAAGACTTTATTCCCTTCTACACACAAGGAAGCAAGTAATAACACAATTTCAGCTAATCAATAACTCGATTAGCATGAAGCACAACATTTTAACGATACTTTGTTATATAGGTACAGACAAATTCATGTGAATGGCGCTTTAGATTCCTTACTATCGCTTAACCTACTATATTTCCCTTTTCCCATTGTGTCTGCAAAGAATGTGTATTAAAATTTTCTGCAAATATTTATCTTGATTAAGTGAAGCAGACAAAAGAAAACGCTTATTAAATATAATTTATTGGCGGCTGAGCAAAGAAAGTTATGAGAATGTAACTCAACAAATGTTTTGTTTTTGCGTTGTACTGTTCACAGATACACTTCTTTACGCAATGACTTATCAAGAATTCTAAAAGTTTGTTTACAGATAAATTTCTATATCGAATTTGCAGATCGGTTTCTATACAAAAAATCTGATGTGTACCATTCACATGAATTTCTCCATATCCCTGCAACAAATTATTCTTAAGAAGCTTATACTTTTATTTACTTTCTGCTAATCAGAAAAAAAGCAGAAATAGTCTAATTACTCGCTTCCTTGTAAGTAGAAGCGAAATAAGGGACAACTGTAGGTTAAAGTGATAGTCAAAAGCTGGTTGCTATGTCAATGAAGTTCATTTGTCTATATGGATAGGAGTTGACAAGTTCCTGTATGAAGAAAGTATACGTTTTTCATAGCAAAAATCAAAAATAAGGAATATCACAAAAACGACGAACTCCACGAAAAAAATGTATATAACATAAATTGTGTGCTTTATAGTGCTGTACATTTTTAGTAAGTTTTTGTCCAACTCTTACGGTTTAGCAGTTATTCAAAATTTAGTAAAATTCATTAAGAATAAACTACTCTTCAGAAGCTATTCCCAGAAAATTCAAGATATACATTTTATTTGTCGTGTAAATATGTTTAATATACGAAATTTAAATCAAAATCGCTAGAGCCATTTTTGAGAAAATCCAAATTTTCGAAAAAAGTTCCATGTAAAGGGTAGTTGGGGGTGGGGGGATTTTTCTCAAAATCTTCCTGTCGCATCCCTGGAAGCTGCTAAACTTAAATACCAAGTTTGGTATTTTACCGACTTTTCGTTTTTGAGTTATCGTGTTCACAGACTCACGGACACACGGACACACGGACGGACACACACACACATACACACACACACACGTGGACCTTTTTGTGAAAATGCTTTTTTTGGATATTGGGGACCCTAAAACATATATTTCCGGTGAAATCTCGGTATTGAATTTTTTGGTGGAGTGCAATACTTTCTCTATACACTATGTACATAGTGCGTATGGAGAAAGTAAAAACGTAGCCCTTGAAAAGTACCAAGCAAATGCTGTATGTATAGCTCACAGGTTGCAGAGAACCATTTCACAGGAAGGTTGTTATAAAAGAAGAAATACAGATGTTCTATTGTTTATAAAAATTCCCCTAGAGACGCACGAAGTCGCTTGGTGGTTTTTTGTGGATATATGCAAGATTCAGGCGGCACACGCAGTTACGATATTTGATATGCATATCAGGGAGATAGCCGCCGTGTTTCGGATTCTCTCATGGGAAATAAATGTTCTAATCAACTTCATGGCATCGGCCTTCCACACACAAACTTTCCCGTCCCCCCTAGCTGTGATCATTTACCAATTCTGCTTTTAGAGTAAGCAACAATTTTCTACGGGCAAAGCGTTTGTTGGTTGCGTAACACGGCACAGAAAAATATATAGGGGGTACAACATTCTATTTTATTCATGATGTGGTAATGAATCGTACACAACGAGATAAAATGTTGAGATTTCAGAATATTTACTGTAAATCTTTTAGAATATTTAAACAGACATACACCAAATGTGACAAAAGTTTTAATTTCAATTAATTAAAGGTTGCAGAGGGCAGCAGAGGTTGTTATTTTTGTATAAAGTAATAGGGAGGCTTCTTTTTAACTTATGCCAAAAAAAGGTAAACTAAAATACAAAAAATATTTGTAAAAATAATCAAATATATCTTAGTTCAAATTAAAATAATCATACTTAAAACCATTGTTTTACGTTTATTAGACCTTCTCTTCCCTCTGATATTTATAAGTGATTATACAAACTATTCTTACCAAAGCTATTTTTATATTCTTCATTATATTCGAGATAAATGTTTGCAGAAGCAGCTGCATTATATATTTCGCTATAGATACAAAAGGAAACAATGATAGCCTAATATTTATGAACTGGACTCTATATGCTGGCCGATACATTTCATATTCTTTCCATGCAATTACGAGAAACAACTGAAAATCAGCAGGATTTTGTAAAGAATGAAAAAGCATTCAACAATATGAACTATTAATAACAGATACCTACAAGTGACTTAAACCAAAAAACATAGTTGAATGGAATTATGATTCATAATATAAGTTCTTGTTGCATGATTTTCATAAATGCTGTACTATAGTCGTACTGTACGATTAAGTTGTAAACGTTTAATAGCTGTATTAACAGAGATAGGTGAACCAACAACTTGCTGTGCAAGACAGCTGAGAGAATTCTTAGGTGAAGGTTCGAAAGGAACAATTTCGTCTTTATTTTCCCATTTTAGAACGGCAATTTCTTGGTTTAGCATTTAGATATTCCATTGTTTTAAATGTATTAACCATAGTGTCTCTGTCGAAACTAGATGACAAGAACATTGCTGCTGAAATTAACTCCGTACTTGCTACTTAATCATTTCCCGCATCTACCGTTCATAAAAAAAAACTAATGTGCCCCATTCAAATGACTTTCTCTACATCTCTGGAACAAATTGTTGTTAAAGAGTTTTATACTTCCATCTACTTCATGTTAATCGAGATAAAATTATCAGAAATGTTTTTATTACTAATACTTTCTTCCTTGTAAGTTGAAGGGAAATAGAGGCTAAGCGATTGTCAAATCTTTTAAAAGCTGGTTGCTATGCTTTTCTTTGTACGGTCAGGAGCTGATAAATTCCAGTATGAGAAAAGTATAAGTATTTTAAAGATGAAACCAATAGCAGGGAAAATCTCAAAAGCGGTCACCTTTAGAAAAAAAATTATATGACACTTAATTATGTTCTTATGAGATGTTAATTCTTTGGGGTAAGTTTTTGTCTCTTACGATTTACCAGATATGCAAAATTCAGAAATATGTATCTGGAAAAAGTGGTTTTCAGAGGTTCTTCACAGAAAATACAAGATATACATTTTATTTGTCTTGTAAATATATTAAGTATACGATATTTTAATAAAAATCTTTAGAGCTATTTTTTAGAAAATAAAATCGTTCGAAAATTTTCCAGTAGTTTAGGGAGGGGTGATAAACTAAACTTAATACAAAGCTTGGTTTTTAACGGACTTTTTGTTTTTGAGCTATTCAGGCCGCACACACATACACACACTGATCTTTTTCTAATAAGGCTCCTTTGGATTCAGGGGGTTTGAAAATATGCATTTGCTGTGAAATCTCAAAGCCGAGTTTTTTGTTGGAATTCAATACCTCCTCTGTACACTATGCACATAGTGCATGCAGATAAAGTGCTGTTCAAGCGTGAATTTGTTGGGAGGCATTTCTGTTGAGTAATAAGAGAATTACATTCCTAAGGAAATAACACTCAACACAACACACACCCGAAATACTTCACAACACGAAGTCAAAACAATGACTGAGGCAGCTGATAAACGTACTCTTGATACGTCCTGCGCTGCTTATTCGCACTAGCATATAATCGAGGTCACTGCCGATGTGCGTATAAGGCAATTGTGACCTTGGAATAAAAGGAAGGCACGGTATGTGTAAAATTTTGGTATATCTCTAATTTTTGGACGGAATGCAATATTTTTTCTAGCTAGCTTGTACATGGTAGGGAAGTAAAAGCTCGTCATTTTTTAAAAATTTTAATTCAATACAGATTATTTTGCATTTTATGTTACACAACTTTAGCCTGCATTTTAAGAAGCACTTCCAGTAACAATGCCTGGCCGCGTCGTGGCCGAGTGGTTAGACCACTCGCCTCTCCCCTAGACGGCCCGGGTTCGATCCCAAGTGACCTCATGCGAGATTTGTGGTGGACGAAGCGGCGCAGGAGCGAGTTTTCTCCGGTTTCCCCCGCCATTGCATTCCACCGGTGCTCCGACTTCATTCCATGTATCATAAGTGTTAAACACTAAAAAAAAAAAAAAAACTAACAATGCCTGGAATAAGTTTCTTCGTGCCTCGCCCTGGACGCGATAGAGGGAACAATACTGTGCTGTTTAAGACTATTGAAAGGAAATTTCATTTTACTTATTCTGAGAATATTAAGAGCGTTTTGCTTATGTTTATAGTTTACCTAAAAACTCTTTAAAATGCTTTCGTAATTTAATTCCCTTATTGTTTTTCAAGTAATTACCTGTTTTGAATAGAGTGTTTATTTTCTTCGTCAGGTAAGTTTATGTTAGAGTTTGGGACCGTATGAAATAAACAAATCTGATCTGTTACATTCACATCCCTTTGTCTACTCTCTATCGTTTATTATTGGCTTCTCAAAGTATTCTTACGAATATATTTTCCTGCCTACTTCATTTTAATCAAAATAGACGTTTATATAAATAGCTGTATTTTACATTTCGTTATAGATACATAGAGGGAACGATCTGTATGTTTTGAAGATATCTAAATTTGTTGTATGTTACGTTTTCGTTTATCGGTTAGTAGCTGTACTTAAGTACATAGTCTTTCTTATGAATGAGAAGGGCTGTTAAGCTATTCCAATAAAATTCCAATATTATTTTAATGTAAATATGTTTAATCAAAATCATGTAAATATATTTTAAATGTACTATACCAAGCATATTTATCATCTGAATTTATACAATTCCTAATTCTATTAACTTTTTTTTTTTTTTTTTTTTTACCTTAGACTATTTCAAGACATCTGATTTAATTTGTTCTACTTTCCCTTGATTGGCATCCATTTGTACATATTAACTAATACTTACACTATGGGAACGAAGAAATGTGATGTAAAACTCTGTTTCTTACCTGTAAAAGATAGAAATATGTATATTTGAAAATGTCCATTACTAATTTAATAGTAAAAACAATCTGATGCATGCATTCACATGGCTTTCTCTGCATTTCTGTAACAAATTATTGTTGAAAAGATTATCCTTCTATCTACTTCATGCTAATCGAGAGAAACATAAACAGAAATTCTTTCTTTTAAGAGAAGGGAAATAATGGGATACACTAGGCTAAAACGATAATATTTAGCTTTTATATTATCCTTCGGTCATATCTTAGGGGAGGTAAAGTATTCTGCCAATCTATTTAATTGTGCTGAACAAAAGATATAGTCCCGTTTGTATATGGTGGTGATATTTTATCAGTACCAACATAAACAGGTCCGTTCAGTATGGACCATATTTTTATGCACACGAGTATGCATAGAGAATACCGAAACTTGAAAGGTAGTCAGAAGTAATGCAAGAGTTCTTATCCGGCTCTATCAATAGTGTTACCACAAATATGTTATTTAATGCACACCATAATTCCAAAATTGGACAGACATTAAAGTGTAACAGGCAGATTACGTCCAAGACGTCCCGGATACGCCGAACACTTAGTGTATCAACTCGTAGGTTGGTGGCTGTATTTGAACATCTTCAGTATTAAATTAAAAGTTATCTGGATAAGGAGAATAAGACAAAATTCAATTCCGTATCCGGGATATGAATTTTTCAGCCTGATTCTAAGCAAGTCATTTCTTACTTTACCCAACTTATGTCCTACACATGGCTTGTGTGAAAAAAAAAAACAATTAAATTAACAAAGTTATCTGTTCAATGGTATTTTTGCTTTCTTTCATATTTATTTCCCACCTTTTGTTATCCTGCTGCATAAGCTCTCCTCTATTTTTACAGACCGTTGCAGTAAGCAAAGCACAGATTTATTACTAAAACATGAAAGAAAGAATGGGGTTATGAGAAGGGTAAGTATATATATATAAGGGTGTTAATGAACTATACCGAAATATTTTCATAGAATATGTAGATTACTTAAATAAGCAATTTGAGATAAGAGACTTATAGCCTGTTGATTGAAATTTCGAAGTAATGGCTATAAGTTTTTCAAGTGCCAGTACGCCACTGGCTAATTTATCAGCCATTCGAGAGCATAACACGAAAAACGAAGGTACAGGCTACAGCGTATGTAACATAACCAGCGTGGTTATGTTAATGTTTTTTTTTGTTTTTTTTTTAAGTGAAAGAAAGTTTCCGAGTTCGGGTCTCGTTCACCTCGACTTTTTTTCTTGTTCTTTTTATCTTTTTCTTTCTTTCTTTCTTTATGTTTTTGTAGTTTTTAATGCAGTTTCAGTCTTAGATTCTTAATTCTTATTTAGTGTTTGATTCACGTAAATGAGGTGCATGTCTGCAAGTTCAGAGAAGGTGTACATGTTCTCCATGTTGCCTCATAGACAATCTTCGGCATACTAACCGCAGTGAACAGCAATAAGGAAGTGATAACAGTGTTAATGCACTAGCCAATTAGAACCGCGGTACTTCGTCTGGAATGAAAAAAAATAATTATAAAAAACGTTTACTATATGACAGGAATCGAACTCATAACCATTGGGATAGAAGCTTCCCGCGTTAAGTATTAAGCCACCAAAGCAGTTGGCTACATAACTCAATAACGTAGTTAATAAATGCTCAGTGTCGCTCTGTCAAGTGATTAGTTCGAGATTTTACAGATTTTTGCGACATTAAATCTTGAGAACGCAAGTTACGAGATGCTAAAAATCGATATTTCTATACTCGGGCAGCAGTTTTAAAGACATTCTAAGCCATTTTATCAACCTGCTTTGCTTTAACACCGACTTATCAGCACCTGATACCCACACGTTTAACGCTATGTAGCTGTGTTATGTTTATCCGGGAACCATGCATCGCCGATCTCAAATTTCTTATATCAGTCACGTGCACAATCTCGCAAATTATTCCGGTGTAGTTCATTAACACCCTGCATATATATAATAACAGGGAGTGAGAGAGAGAAGGAAGAATGAACGGGGCAATGAACTATAACGTTGTGTTTTATGCGGAGAGAAAACAGTATTGTTCTTTGTGTAACAGAGTGTAAAGAGGAAAGAAATTTGGGAACACAAATGGGATAGTGTGCCAGAAGGGAACAGTGAAAATATTCAATGTCAAGGGAAAGAGAAGAATTTAAGAAATTAGGCAATATTGGGCACGGTAAAAGAAAAGTGGGTAAGAAAAATGAAGAAAAGATTGAGAGAGTGAAAGTGAGTGAGAGAGAGAAAGAGAGAGAGAGAGAGAATCGATGGCTATACTCACTAACAGCCAGGGCCCATGCGGATATATTGCCTAATCAGTACTCAACGCTATGCACATTAGGATAATTATTATAATTAAAGTAATAGTGTATGCTTTGCAAATAATTGTAAATATACACAATAAATGTTTAACATTAATGTTAATACATGATCATATAATACGGATCTACCTATCACCGAGCCATGTAATACACATTTTATTTGATCGTGTATAGAGCAAATCCAGAAGCCAAGGAATGTTTGTTTCAGGGCCTTTATTATACAGTGAACGTGAATAATTGACTGGGGATTGAAATTACATGAAGTAAAGTCCTTGGTTGGAGTTTTATTATTGGCGCAATTAATACACTTCTCTTGCAATTTTATTCTTCTTTAGTGGAATGTAACGTTTAATTGTAATTATACAAAACAGAGCTCTGATTCAATGAAGGAGCATCCCAATGGAGACCCAAACTCATCCCTTGGGATGGTGCGGACCCGCAGACCTGCCCCAGGAGCAATACGTGATTCTTTCGGGATTGTGACTACAGGGACACAGGATTGCATTTGTACGATGATTGCTTGTAGAGAGTGATAGAAATAGGGCAATCGATACACAATCAAGCAGCACGAGTAACGACAGTGCCCTTTGGACCTAATGTAATGGTTTGCAGCCTCTAACTATAGGGGGCACCACAATAAATAGCGTAGCGGAAGAAATTGTTCAAGTCTACTTTATATCTCCTGCTCTTAACCTTTCCAGCACTTTTGTTCTGCCTGACACTCAGATATGAAGTGCTGCACGTGATCTTAAATTTAATACCCCAATTAGAGCTGCATTAATATCTCTAAGTGGCAATTCATGAATAGGAGCATGAATAGGTTTAGAAATTAATTTACTCTTCTTCATTCCATTGTTATTTTTCAACAAAAATATAATTCCTCAGAAGTTTGTGTATGTCCAATGAAACCTCTAATTTAATATCGAGTTTTTAATGGACATACGCATTTGGATAACCTCCAAATTCAACAGGGGTAATTATAAAATGAATTTGTTTAGTACAAACCATACATATCTTGGGCTAACTCTTGTGCTCTTGGACAACCCTCTACATTTTCACATACACATTCAAATTTGAGAGATTTTATATTTGCCCTCTTTCGCTTCTCCTAACCTCCCCGCCTTTCTTTCTGTCTAGATTTTATGTTGAATTTCCACTTCCCACTTTCTCCTATAGCCTTATTCGAATCTTACCTCGACTTTTACTTCTCCCTTCTTCACTTTTTATGCCTTTTATCTCTTATCACTTTTCATTTATTTTTATCTTCTTTTTATCTTACTCATAGAACACTTGATTTAGCTCTCGCTCTTCCATTCCATTTCTATCTTTCTTTTGCTGTCTTCGTCACTCCCGCGAAGTGTCCATTTCCTTCTTTACTTCCGAATCTCACAGATTATGTTCTCTTTCCCCCTGTACTACCCTTTTTCCATTTATTTCGTCTTTCCACAGAAAGAAAATGTATTAACTTTAAATCTTTTATAAGTATTTATTAAACATATAATAAAACCATTTATACACAATTTGATAAATTATGTTATATTCCATCATTATAAGCCTGAACATTTAGATAACTAAACAATATTGAGGTTAGCTTAAAGTCAATAAAAGCATAGCTTTTAAATTAGTAATAGTTATAACCAGGCTTATAAATTTCTAAGCATTACAACCAAGACGATAGGAAATTAGGAGTTTATGCTTGGTAGATACAAACCCAACTGATCACGGAATCGTGCTTTACTTGTCGTCAGCGATTCATTTGCTGTTGTGTACGTTTTAAGCATTGAGTTTGTTTCAAAGTAGCTAACTTGAAAACGATTGCTTAAATATTCATATGAATGTAATAGGTAGAGGATTAGCATTATTGTGGATGGCGCCCGCAGTCACTGGGACACATCAGCCCCACGTAGGCCATTGTGGCTTTTTGAGACTTACTTCCAAGTGGGGAAGAAATGAGGGGAGATACCCGAAAGGCGACGAGACCGGGAGGACAAAGAGCGCAGACAATGACGAGGAACCTACTGTTTTCAGATAAAGCACATTCGACGTCACCTGGCGCCCTGCCACAAGGCCCTGAACTCTTAATGGAGCTTCTAAGGATCCTGGAGGAAGGACCTGACCAGGAGGCTCCAGCTACGACGCAAGTAAGAACCTTGTTTTACAGAGCACACAAACACCGCTCAGCCGCAACTCGTCGAACACCGTCAGCTGGTCCTCGAATCCTGAAACATATGGCAGACATGTGATGGAAACAGTGAATGATGGATATGGTATAATAAATCACCCAATAATCTCATGCCAACCTGGGTAAGCACGAAACACCCATGGACAGAATGAACGGTAACCTTGAATCTAGCCCTGGACCTAAGGAATGCGGGTCGAGGTCGTTATCAGCTGAGCCATGTGAGTGTTGCACATTAGTATATTCCAATACGAGTGCTATAACTGCAGCACTGGATACCGAGAAAGAGTTTTAATATTCAACAGAAAGTCGAGAAATGTGCAAAACACAACTTATAAAATATATTAAAAATACTCACAAAACGATTAAAACCAATATTTGAAGTAATACTAATAGAAGAGCAAACAGGATTTAAAAAGGACCGATCATGTTCAGATAGTAATGGTTTTTAAAAAATCAACTCAAGCTTTAAACTGTTATCAATATTATAATATTTGATGTATGAAAAAATCATATAGTAGGGAATCAGGTATTATAAAACTTTGGTAAGATGTCCTTCATTCTCTTGTTTAAAGTATACTATTCTTTCTGCACAACATTCCAATATTAGAAATTTCTTGCGAGAATAGCTTGTTTCAGTTGTTGTGTCGGATGGAGATCTCACCTCAAACTATAAACCGTTGTAAATATTATATTTGATATAGGAAATAAAATATCATATAGTAGGCAAACAATGGGGCTTTATTTTCTGCACCTTCATGCATAGCATTCTGTAGATGATGTCTTGGAATATTAGCAATTTCTTGAGAGATAGCATCTTTCAGTTGTCGGGTTTGTTACATGTTCAGGAAAACTCTGGAGATCGCGGAGGCCACTTTCTTGGGAAGTGTCTACTGATGACACGATGGCCAAATATCTAGATAATTAATTTCTTAGCATGGATGTAAAAATGAAGCACACCAGGAATAGTAGCAGTATTCATTAACTTTGCCTTCTTGTTATCAAAACAGAATCAGTTTCATCAAACTTACTGATTAAATTTCGATTATTACGAATGAAATATGGATTTGCTGTTAAATACTTAATATTTCTAAATTTTTTCTGGCCTTGAGAAAAACTTCACTTGCTTTCATAATAGAATTGAATAAACTATGTTATATCATTTAGTAATAGCAACATCAATTTATATATTCTATAGCATATGAATAAAAAGTTTATTCAAAAAACACACCAATGGTACTGTGAACTGAAAAAAAAAAAAATAAAAGGAACTCCATTGCTTGCCAAGTGTAGGAATTCTTTTGTTTTCAACCAATATCAACTATTATATTTATAACTAGAGGTTTAAAGCTTGAAGTAGATTTTGAAGTAACCTACACTTTACAACAAATTCTGAAGAAATATAGAAAACTACTAGAGAAACTCCTATTATTTGTTCACAAGACCAAAGCTTTTAATAAAATTACGTTCTTTGGAAAATGATGAGTAAGCTAGACTTGAAGTAATTCAAATTATTCAAACCTCAGTAACTAAATCAAACGGAGAATAAACTTATATAGGAGTAAGACACGAATACAGTATGTTTTCATTAACTTTTAACTTAACTCTTGATGGAGTTTCGGCACAGTAGATTAGTAGTGCACCTTTTATGAGTATTAAAATAATTTTAATAAAAATGTACAGTAATTTTAATTTTAGGAGATGATGAGATTATTATACTAATTCAGAAGATATTCTTCAACAATATTATGCACCTTAATACAACCTTCCTAATAAAAATATAATTTTACTCAAAGGAACAAAAACTATAAAATAAAAACTCTTTGTAGAATATAAGATTGTTGAACAGGTTTTCCAGTTTAATTTATAAGATATAAGATATTATTTAAAAGAAATTCATCAATTCCAAAAATTGAAGCTTTGAATCATTTAATTCTAAACTTAAAATACAGGGAAAGGAAATGAAACAATATTAATATGCTATAAATATCTGTGCAAATTTATTTTATGAGAGTGGAACATATATCATGATAGAAAAAATGAAAAGAAATAAACAAAATAGAAGATTTTCAGAACCCTGGCAGGATAAAAGAAATGAAGTTAAAGAAAGTTATGAGACTCAATTTAATAAAGCATATAATTAAAGATAATAAACTTAACAAGATAAGTCATACTAAAATTATGATATCAGAGATACTTCAATTCCATTTTAATAATTATAAACGAAAAGGAAAATATTTTCGAAGGCCATATTAAATATTCACGCTAACAAGATATAGCAATATATATTGCCATAGGTAAAAATGTCTAATCCATGAAGGAGGGAGAGGAAGAATAAGAAGAAGAAAAAGAGATGGAAGAGAAACTCGAATACCTCTTACAGTAACGAATTGTATATTTGGGATATTTGGTTCCCACTATCTAAAGTTAGACACACACATTAAAATACAAATATAACTATACACAACATATCTTGTTATTGTGTGTAAAGACATAAAACCCCAAAGGTGAGAAACAAATTCAGATCCAGAACAATTAGAATAAACAGCAATAAACATACAAAGGCAATAAAAACGTAAGACACAACACAAGTTTATGTGTTGGTTTCTCTCAGACTGGAATATTTATAGTTATGTCTGCGTTTTTATTCTATTTGTCGACTGTTTTTGTGTCAGTTGTAGATATGTTTTTCCTATATTATGATGGGGTCGTTTATTCCCACATCCCTAAATATCCCTTCAAGACTGGGTCGCTATGATTTTAATATGCCATGATCTTCGCTTGATCAGGAGAAAAGAAATGAATAACAGCTTTACATTTGAGAAAAGTATCTGTATTGCCTAATATAAACCATTAACAAGGAAATCTCAAAAATGGTTAACTCTAGAAAAAGTATTAACAAAAATTGTATGTTTTAACGATATTTACATTTTTGTAGTAAGATTTTATCTTATTAAAATGGTTTACCAGTTTTGGAAATGTCGTTCAGAATGAACAGGACTTCAAATGCTATTCATAGAAAGTTCAAGTAAAGTTTTCAATGTAAAGGGAAAGTTACACTTGGGTATTTTGTTAAAAACCTTCTTGTCGTTTCCTTGTAAGATGTTGAACATTAATACCAAGTTTAGTATTTCATTGACATTTCATTTTTGAATTTCGCTGTTCACAACGCACATAAGTACACACACACACGCCCACATGGATCTTCTATTAAAATGAATTTATAGATTCAAGATACCTCAAATGTGTGTGCTTAGAGAAATATTGAAATGCATTTTTTGTGGAGTGCAATGGCAATTTACTAGAAACACCCAGTTAGATTTTCTGTAGGAGTCTCAGCTGTGAAGAATGGAAAATAACGATGACATGGCGAAAATCTTTATGGTATTTACTTTAACTACCCGGGTTCAATCCCAAGCGCCCGCTTATGGGATTCATGGTGGACGAAGCGCTGTCTGGGCGGGTTTAGCCCGCTGTCCTCGATTAAACATAGATTGTTATTTTGCTAGCTCTTAATTTTCTTGCACTTTCTTATAAAGCTATTAACTACTAGATGCTGTCGTAAATAGCTATATATATATATATATATATATATATATATATATATATATATATATCCCTTAAAATTAAAAGCTCAACTTAGCTCTCTAGACATTCTAGTAAATGAGGAAGCACAATCTTTTCTAGATCTGCCAGTCATAGATAGGGTTTTAAGTGGTTTTGAGGAGACTCAAAAGTGAAGATATTGTAAATTTGTTTAAGAAAGATCGACAATTCAGTGGGTTTTTTTTTGTCTAAATAAAATATTATAGTTAACTTCAATCCTGGAAATGTTATCAAGAAGCTGATTCTAAAACCTTCTAAGCCTCCCGAAGAGTTATGTGCATTCCAATTATTTTCAGTTAAATCCAGTAACATTTATATATAATATTAGCTAAAAAGGTATACCACATAAAGCAAGCACTGATGCTCTAAAACATGCAGAAGGTCCAAAAATATGAATAATTGTTTCAATACATACTATAAATATATATTAACACATGCACCAAAGATAAAACGTAATGCTCCAAGAACGGGTGGCTGGAATTAGGAAAGATAGCACAGCAATAATAGAGAACCTAACTTTACAAACTGAGACGCTCTGCTAGGATTGGGAAACCCCGCCCCACTTCCCCTAAAGCTGCCCTAACTGGATTTAACAGGGACATTTTTGATCCTCTTTAAAATTAGGGACATAAATTTTAATAACAAAATATTGAATGAAAAACAGTAAAAATATATACTATATAGTTTATTTATCGTAAATATATTGATGCAAATTAAGTATAAATATTGCTAATGCTAATTTGAAGGACACAGACGGCTCCATACACAACTTCCCTTTTCTCTGTCACGCTGCACCGAACAACACCGCCTAAACACAACTTTGAACAGATCAGACGTGATAAATAATGAATGAAATGATTAATGGAACCATGTATGTGTTGAGGAACTTTGAGAAAATGAAACAACTCCAACTAAACTTTTAATCTCCGAAAAAACTCATGTGACAGAGCGGGCGGTCAACGAGAATTGAACCAAAACCTCACGAATATTAATTGCTTTACGCCGGTACCAGTCACAGATACGATACTTGCGCACATGTTTAATATTGCAGCCTACGTTTGACAACGTCATAGCCATTAGTCAAAGAGGAAAAAGGAACTTCAGATTTAGACATGCGTACCTCTAACTACTACTGTTAGATAACATTAATGTAATATCCATTATTCTTAGGAAGAGCTCTCTCTGTTCTCTATCTAGGAAGTAAAATCAGAATTCATTATTGAGAAAGGTAGTAATGGACTCGGATAAAATCGGTTTAAATGCTATTACTAGCATTAGTGAGCTGTTCTCCAGCAGTCCCTGTCTATATGTGCCCAATTAAACCGTTAAATGCACTTCTTAAATTAAGGAAAACTACCCAAGGAATTACCGGAGACGTAAGACACCTGCATATCAGTGGAATGGTTCGGTGGCATATAAATTGTGAGTTAAGTAGCGTTAATGTCGGATAACCAAGATTCAATGAAATGAAGCACACAGAGCTTCGTAAATTGCTAACTCATTAAAATGTGAACTCGGAGGGATATGTCTTTGAAGTCTGAAGGTGAAATTTGGAGCTTCTTCAATATGTAAGACATCCATTTACTTTCTCTGGCGCGTATATTCAATGTGAGAATTGTATTCTACCCAAAAAGCCAATACATGTTTTGGGACCCCCAGGATTAAAAAAATAAATATCAAACTTGGTATTTGAATTCAGTATCTTCCAAGGATACGACAAGAAGATTGTCAAGAAAATCCCCCCACCCCAAACTACCTTTTGCATAGAACATTTTACGAAAATTTAAAAGATTAAGTGAGACTGGACTATTTGTCTGTTAATGAAGGAAAATATTAGTCCCTGCAACTTCTCTTCACGCAGTAAAACTAATAACTAAATAAAATTAGTTATTAGTTTGATAAAATATGATGAAATGATTACATTTTGGTGAAATGTCATTTTGTTTTGAGTAGTCGGACACGATGCTTATTGACAATTAAGCTCATTCTGCAAGAAAGACGTAAAATATATGTAATTTTTATGGGTCATGAAAATTCATTTTTTGCCATATTTTCCAGGTTAAAGTAATTTTTTCATTTAGTGTGATTTTTGGTGGTTTTATTGTCTATATAGAACTCTTTATAGCATTTTATACCTAATTGTCCATTTTAAGTAATTTTTGTTATTTAATGTTGGATTAATCATATAACGCAATACATAAGCTATAAAATTGTTCATCCTTTGAGTATAGATCACATATTTATCGGGCACTTACCGCATTCCGTTGGCAGATAACGACTAAGCCACTGCATCATTCATAAGGAAGCTTGTGTCACCGGCAGTCACAGTCAGAAATGTATTTTTTCGGGTCAGAGTGCAGTACTTATTACCAGAATGCCGAAACAAAAATTATCAACTGCAACCCATTTAAGATAAATGTGTCAGATTTCGGTGAAAACATGTTTTTATCTGATGGAAGTGCCTTATTTTGTAAATTATGCGATATTAGTCTCTGCAGATAAATGGTTTACGTGCAATAACATATGGGTGAGAGCCGTTGAAAATGCAAAGACTTTTGAAAACTTGAGGATGACTCTGTTGGTGTGTCACAATGCTGGCTAATGTAGGCTTATTTATTATTATTTTTCTAGATTGATTTACTCAACAGATTGTCTTCAGAAATAAGAGGCTACCATACTAAGAAAAATTGTAGTTTTAACAATACAATTACAAAACATCATTGGACTTAATATTAATTTTTGTAATTTAATTTAGAATTTTCATTAGGCCGTTTTCAAAAACTTTTAGGTATTTTAAGACAATTTTGGGACATTTTATAGGTTAGTTTTTGTCTTTTCTTAAGGTTATCAAGTTCCGGGTCATACTAATAAGAATCTCCCATAAAATATTACACTTACATTATTGGCCAAATGTTTACTTTACAAAGTGAAAAAAATGTGATGTGTTCCATTCAAATGACTTTTGCCACCTCTTCTGCAAACAAATTCTTCTTACAAAATATTATTCTTTTATCTAAATCATGCTGATAAACATTAGCAGAAATAGTCTTCTTGCTTGCTTCCTTCTAAGTACAAATGAAATAAGAAAATACACTAGGATAGTACGATAGCAAATCGTTGTAAAACTGGTCCTATGCAAACAATGGCAGTTTAGTTCGCATTGCATGGCCAGTAGTAAAAAAAAGGCAGATGAAACGATTGTTTGAAAAATTTCGTAGTTTAAAACTGAAACCAATAAAAAGGAATGTTTCATAAACGGCCAACTCTACAAAAATATGAACCTATATGACATAAACTGTGTGTTTTAAACAGATATACATTTTTACTTTCTCTAAATATACTGTGTACATATAGTTTATAGAGAAGGTATCGTACTCCACCCAAAATTTCGATACCAAGGTTTCACCGGAAATATATTTGTTAAGAAACCCTGAGTCCAAAAGAAAAAATTTTACTAAACTTGGTATTTAAGTTTATCTTCCAAGAATGCGACACGAAGATTTTTCAAAAAATCCCTGCACTTCAAACTATCCTTTACGTAGAATTTTTTTAGAAAATGTTATTTTTCTCAAAAATAGGTCTAACGATGTTGATTTAATACCGTATATTATATATATTTACATGAAAAATAAATTGCATATGTTGATTTTTCTGGGAATAGCTAATGAAGACCTGTTTGTTTCTGAAAACTATTTCTGAATTTTTAGAAACTAGTAAACCGTAAGAGAAAGACTGAGATTTATTACATAAAAACTTTAGATCTCGTAAATACACACGATTTATATCATGTGCATTTTGTTATAGAGTTGAACGTTTTTAAGGCACTCCTTGTTATGGACTTTAATTTTAAAATACTTACACTTTTATCAGCCAGGAGGTTCCGTTTTTTTTTTTTTTTTTTTTTTTTTTGTTCTACTTCTGATCAAGCAAAGAAACGAATTACAATGACAATCACATAACAGCAGATTTTACAATATTGGCCTATTACTTTAGACTAGTGTATTCCTGTAGTTTCCTTCTGCTTAAAGGTAGCTGAGTAATAAGTACTTTCTCCTAATGCAGCTCGATTAGCGTGGTTTAGAAATAAGAATAATCTTTTGTATGAAGTTTCTAGAATAGCTAGAGAAAGTCATGTGAGTGTAACACCTAAGATTTTTTTTACTAAGTGTTTATATATCACTTATGGTTTACTGGAATGAAGAGATCTTCAGAGGCTATATTCAAAAAATTCAAGATATACATTGATATAAATGTCTTAAGTATATGGTAATTTCATCAAAATTGTTAGAGCCATTTTGAGAAAAACACGATTTTGAAACATTTTTCCATGTAAAGAGTAGTTTGTGGTGGTAGGATTTTCTTGAAAATCCTCGTGTCCATAGAGGATACTAAACTTAAATATCAAGTTTGACATTTAACAGTCTTCAACGTTTATGCTGTCCCCACACACACAGACACAGGCACAGACACACACACACACACACACACACACACACACACACACACACACACACACACACCCGCTCTATCCTTTTTGAAAATATTCTTTTTGGATCTCAGGGAACCTCAACATATTATGTTCTGTTGAATTTCGACATCGAATTTTTAGGTGGAATACAATACCTTCTGTACCTATGTGCATAGTACTTGTATTGAAAGATATAAACCGTATGCATTTTAGGTACTTTTTGCTTTCTCTGCACGTACCACGTACACAGTGTATAGAGAATAAAATTCCATACCGATTTCACCGGAAATATATGTTTTGAGATCCCCGGTTTGTCTTTCTGTCTGTGTGTGTTTATATCTGGAGGTGTGTGTGCGAGCGTATGTGTGTTGTGTGTGTGTGTGTGTGTGTGTGTGTCTATGGGCAGCATAGCTCAAAGACGAAAAGTCTGTTATAAACCAAACTTGGTATTTACATTTGGTATCTTCCACAAGGATGCGACACGAAGATTTTCAAGAAAGTCCCCCCCTCCCTAACTACGTTTTGCATGTAACTTTTTTCGAAAATTTTGATTTTCTCAAAAATGGTTCTATCGATTTTGTTTAAAATATCGTATATTGAAGATATTTACATGACAAATAAAATGTATATCTTGAATTTTCTGGGAATATCCTCTGAAGAGTATTCTGGATGAAATTGACGGAATTTTGCATTACTGTTAAACCGTAAGAAATGGACAAAAGCTTAACACACAAAAATGTAGAGCACGTTAAATTACACAATGTATGCGATATACATTTTATTCGTGGAGTTGGTTGTTTTTTAGATGTTCTTTGTTATTGGTTTCAACTTTGAAAAACTTATACTTTCCTCATACAGGAATTTTTCAACTCCTGTCCATACAACAAGTCACATAGCAGCCAGCTTTTGATTATCACTTTAACCTATGTTACTCCCTTATTTCGCTTCTACTTACAAGGAAGCAAGTAATAAGATTATTTCTGCTAATGTTTTCTCGATTAGCATGAAGTAAATAGAAGCAGAATGTTTTTTAAAAACATTTATTTGCAGAGATGTAGAGAATGAAATGTGAATGGAACACATCAGATTTTTTAAATTTATGCTTGAAATGTATGTACAGAACCAGATAAAACGATAGCGTAGCTTTTAAAATTAAAAGAGCAGTTAGAAATCACTTCCTTCAAGAACTATTTTAATGAATCTTTGCACCATTAGAGAACCAACATCCTTAGTGCCGTAGCATAGCTGAAACCTTTATGTTTGTAATCGATTGGACGTTGAAATGGACTTAAACTGGGAATAATACATGCAAATATTCATTATAAGTAATTAATCGTATTCATAAACGTGTAATTCATTGTGTCTAATCACACACAGAGACAATCTCTATTACATTAAACCGAATATCAATCTCACACTGCATTCTAAGTGAGATGTATGGACCAAAGAGCATAATTAATGACATTTGTATATTTTCTGTATGAAACTATTAGCAAACAAAAGTACCACTTTACCGTGTTTATTTACAAACATGGTGGTAGTCATATTTTGCGACAGAAATGATGACTCAGGCGCTAACATCTGTATCCAACAATCGAGAAAACCTAGTTTTGATCACAGGTAATCTGTGGGGTTTTCGTGGTTTCCATGTGTCGGCATGCGTTTGTTGTTGTTATTTTATAACTTCTGATGGAGTACGGGCTTATGGGCGTACGCCAGGTAATGTAGGATGCGTTTTATGGGGAAATACAGGGTCGCTATTTTATAGGTAAACCCACTCGCGCGCTCTCTAACAATGCGCGAGAGAGTTGCCGGGAAAACAATGTGAGTAGAGGCAAGTAAAATCCTTACCTTTTATAATAGAAGCTGGAAATATTGATCTTCTGCTCTCAAACAAGCATCATATTTCTTAAAATTTTTGTCACTCGTTAGAACTCAGCAGTACGAATTTTTGTCATTTCCTGCACGATATTATCTTTAAGTTTATTCTAGGATAGGGACGATACATTGTATTTTAGATAGTCCCTAAGTAAAAATCATAACACATTAGGTCAGGAGAACACCTGGCATCAAACACCTCTCTTACTGTATTTAACGATTCGGCAGCCGAGTATGCTGTTGCAGAATCTTGCTGGAACCAACTATATGATTTCAATTCTTCTATCCGGGATCCAAAAATGGTTAAGAATCAGCCTCTGATATTGCTCTTCATTTATTGTTTCATTAAAAAAAATGGGGCTATTGTTCTTCTGACACACCTGACTCCAATTTTCAGAGCATAACGAGGCGTTTCATTAAATAGCAAAGGTTTTTTTTGAAGCTCAGTATGGACTGTTGTGAGTATTCATACGCCTGTTTAAGTGAAACTGAGATTCATTAGAGAAAAACAAAAGCAATAGGTCAATGACACCTCTTTCCACAGATTGGAAAAAAACCAATTGCAATAATTCACACATTTATCGGGATCACTTGTTTTTAACGCTTGCACTCCTGTATAGCGATACGGTTTCAACAAACGTGTAGCGTTTCTATATCTGTTTGCTGCTAATTTATTCAGCGATTTTCAAGGTAAACGATCCAAAGTGGCTCGATTTCATCCAGTTTATGTTGTTTTAACACTAAACTTTTCCTAGAATATTTGTTGTGCCGCACTGAACCAAAAGCTTCAAATTTACTGACAATCCTTGTATAGTTTTTCTTGCAGGTGATATAGAGTTTGTAAACATTTCAGCAAATTTCCTGCGCATACAGTGAACAAATTTATTTTTACTTTCTCTATACGTACTATGTACATAGTGTATAGAGAAGGTATTACACTCCACCAAAAAATTCGATACCGAGATTTCAACGGAAATATATGTTTTAGGGTCCCTTGTATCCAAAAAAAGTATTTACAGAAAAAGGTGTGTGTGTGTGTGTGTGTGTCCATGTGTCTGTGAACACGATAACTCAAAAACGAAAAGTCTGTAAAATACCAAACTTGGTATTTAAGTTTAATATCTTCCAGGGATGCGACACGAAGATTTTTAGAAAAATCCCCCCACTCAAAACTACCCTTTAAATGGAACTTTTTTCAAAAATGTTGATTTTCTAAAAAATGGCTTTAACGATTGAGATTAAAATATCGTATATTAAAGATATTTAGCTGACAAATCAAATGCATATTTTGAATTTTCTGGGAATAGACTCTGAAGACTACCTTATTCTGGGTCAATTTTACGGAATTTTGCATAACTGCTAAACCGTAAGAGATGGACAAAAACTTACCCAACAACAAACATAGAGCACTTTAAAATACACATTTTTTTCGTGGAGTTGATTGTTTTTGAGATATTCCTTGTTTATGGTATCAGCTATAAGAAACTTGTACTTTTCTCATACAGGACTTAGTGAACTCGTGTCCATAGTAACAAAGGAACTTCAGTCACATAACAACCAGCTTTTGACCATCACTTTAACCTATGGTACTCCCTTATTTCGCTTCTACTTACAAGGAAGCAACTAATAAGACTATTTCTTCTAATTTTTTTCTCGATTAGCATGAAGTAAACAGAAGCATATGTTTTTTAAAAATATTCTATTACAGAGATGTAGAAAAAGTAATGTGAATGGAACACATCAGGTTTTTAAAATATACTTTACAAATAAGCACGCGTTCTTCCATATTTAAGTGATACACCATGTGTACTGCAGTGACAGAAGCACATAACTGACAATGATTGATTGCACGTGCACATGACTCAGCAGAACGGAAATGGTGATAATGCATTTTTGAGCGGGAATCGGCAGTCCGAAGTCCCGGCAGATGGTGCGAAAGTAGCGAAGGAGAGAAAGGCCGCGACTGGGTTACCATATATATAATCACCATGTTTAGTTGCGCCTTTTGAGGGCTCTCATAATCCCCTTGTTAATCTACGCCTGTGAGATCTGGGGCATGGCGGCAGACTTCAGTCTGCTGTTGCTTCAGCGGGTACAGAATAGGTGTCTTCGGGCTATCTATTCTGTGCCTCGAGGCTTTCCAACGAGACTCCTGCACGAAGCCTCTGGTCTACCATACCTGGAGGACGAGATTAGGCGTCGGGCAACAAAATTCAACGAAGGGTTACCATTCCATCGGAGCGCCCTCGTTAGGTCTCTTGGGGATTACGATCCCACAAACCGCCGCTTCAGGCGATACCGGCTTCCCCGCATGGCTTGCGGGCATCCCCGGTAACGAAGGAGCACCACCAACAGCTGCTACGGCTAAGCTCCTTATAATCCTTCAAGAGTTGCTTGGATTCAAAATTAAAACCTCAAAAGAAACATTTTGATAAAAACACATCAGCGGTGCACAAGGGCCGTTGTACCATCAAGGCAACCGTCGAGGAGCAATATTTGCCTCCTCCTGTCACTCCACAACCCCAAAACACACCCGCCATCCTGCAAAACCCACAATCCCGTCAGAACGTGGTTAAGTTCTCTCCGAGAACAGGGACACGTCTAGCACACCTCGGGCTGCCCTCAGCCTGCCAATTACACTGGACTGGAGATACGCCTGTCGTTTTCCGGATTTGGTCGCGTTTCGTGTCCCACCCCTCATTCCTCCCTCCCAGAAGTCAGGCAAGCCGCCAAGGGCCACAATGCCTCATGTGACCAATGCATGAGGATAAACATAATCTAATAAGACGAGTAAAAGGATCTAAAGAGAAGACTTAGCTACTGTGAACACTTAATAATATAATCGAATGTTAGTAATACATTTTTACTTAGTATAGTGAGGCAGGGTGCAGCTAAAGGATATTTTTGTTTACTAAGGTGATCAGAAATGTGACAATCTGCACTCTTATATCTTGCATCTGATCCTAAAAACAACATTTCATTTACTTCTTTTCGTTTTTCTCTTGTCAGTATCTATGCTTTACTCCCATCAATTTCGGCACTAACATTACTTAATAAAACCTTAATATTATATCATTTCTAGCTTTGTTTCTAAACAGCTTTATAGTGCCATTAAAATAATTAAAAACTTACATTTTTATTTGATCATTTTGTTTTTATATGATTTGTTACACTTTAAATACTTGAATTCGATCACCTGTTTTAACATCTTATTTTATTTCCTTTGAGGGTCATTACTTATGCTTTGCTTAGGGAGATTATAATATTCTTATGTTATTTTCTTTAGTGAAATAAATACATTTTTGAATTGGATATTATAATCCACTCATCTAAACACTAAAGCTCTCAAAATTTATTTACGAATACAGGATCGAAATTTTAGGTGGAATGCATACTTTATCCATCATAGATATGTGGTATAGAAAATAATATATATGATCAGTGTTTTTCTTGGATAGGTGGTTGCTCTAGGTTTCTCCCTCGAGTGAATAAGTATTTCAAGTATTTACGTGGTATCTTCTTTTACTTTCAATCGGATTGGTGTGAAAGAATCCCTGATGGAAAATGTTTCTCAGGTAGACTGAGTAACGTGAGTGGAATGCGAATCTTTCAGTGGGAAGCACGTATGGCTGTACCATTATTCGTTTCCCATGCATGGCGAGCACAGCCCCTGGTGAGATCGAAGGGGAGCTATCGATTGGTCGACGCATCTGCCTGTCGACCTGTCCATCTGCCAGTCCACTCCGCTGATCCCTGCTGCCAGTCACAGTGAGCCCCCACAAAAAAAGAGAGGAAGACAGGTGGACAGAAAAGTTACGAGAGAAGTGACAGTAGTGCTATATAAACCGTTTCCGGTCACTGCCACGTCACAAGTATGCTCTTGAGGGATTCGCTTCAATTCAGCTCATGCTTCAAAGATACAGCTTCCGGTCAATGTGTGCTTTCCTTTAATGGTGACAGACATATTGAATTTGATCTCAACTCTTCAATAACTTGGAAATAATCCTGCATGTAACCCAACTACAATATATAATACTACAACTAATAATATAAAAATATTAATAAGAGCATTACATGTTATATGTTTTAGCTTTTGCTGTTTGCAAAAGAGTTCTGAGTTGCCGATTTTGCACATTTATTATTTGTGTATATGACTTTTCGTGTTTGATAATGTTATCGCTATCAGTTCGCTCCCCATCTTTCCCCCTATCTAGATGTTAAATACATAAATCACACACACGTACCTACAGATAATCGTTATTACGCAGAAAGCTTATACAAAAGTTCTAATGGATACAGTAAAAGTCAAAATGAATTTCCGTGTACTAATGGGTGGAATATAAAAACTCTGATGTTACACAATCATTAACCTTCGCTAACCATTACATACAACGATCAATTATACGATATTATTATATATAGGGTTTTTCAAAAGGTCACCAAACGAAGATGTGGACCTTGCTGGTCATACCGTTCGTGATACGTGAACATAATACTCAGCTCTAAATTCGGCACATACAAAAACTACCATAAAATCACCATGGATTAGGCAGTCATACATAACCTGATGATACGTGCCTGGCCCACTCCAAGAGAGATGCCGGTTGGTAACGAAGGTCCCAGTTGCGTGGCGTAGGCGTGGTTTGATAGACACGCCGGCGAGGGGCAGGTCACCTTAGTAATGGAAAACGTAGCATGTGGGTGTGGCGTATGATAACCATTGTTTCTTCGCTGCCTAATCCCAAATTTGTGCGATTTTTAAACACACACAAAACTTTAAATAGAAGAGTTTGAAAGTTGGGACAACAAGTTTCGGACAAGACAAAGTGTAAGCTAGTTGGCTGCTATCTTTGTTATCTTCGTTTTGTTTCGTTTTGAAACAGCCTCTATATATATATATATATATATATATATATATATAATGTTAACAAGCGATCCCAAATTAAATCAATATATAAAACAGAATTCGTTGTTCTACTACTCCTTTTTTGGTTTAAGAGACTACTAAACTATGACAGACTGTCCCATAAGAGAGGCAAATTCAGAATTTAATATGAAAGTTCAGAACCTTTTCTGGTTTCTCTTAGTAAAGTAAACAACTTTTATAATGTTTATTTCCAAAACAAGTTTATGAAAGAAGGTGGTAAATTAAGCATAAGAATAAAAATAATTTATCAATGACAGAGAGAAACTGAGGTGGTAAAGAAGTTTATTTAATTACCGGTTAAGCTAAATTATGATGGAAAGTGAGAGAAAAAAGTCAAATAGTGAGAACCAAAGGTAAATTAACATTGGCAGTTATGAAAAAATGTCTTTAATCAGCTCTTCTATCCTTATCGAAAGGCATGAAAGAATTTATGTTGCTTTGGTGGAATCAAAATGGGCATATGGGATTGAATTATGGGAAATTAGTAATGGCTTGATGAGTGGGAATCGAATAATAAGAATGTATTGTAAATCTATTATAGGGGCCTCTCAGAATACTAAAAATACAAGAAGCATATTGGAGCTAAGAAAAGTGAGAGTAACGGGATTAGAAGTTGAAAGGGTATTAAAATATTTATTTAGAATCCAGTAGTTACTTAACAATGATTTATTTAATGTGTGTTTGAATTTTCAAAAAACTTGAAAGCATGGGCTAGTGAATACGTGCGCTCCAGGATACAAATTAGTATAGGAAATGTGGAAAATAATAAGAGAAAAGCTAGAGGAAATGGATGGTCAAACAGTATATGCTCAAATTAGGGTCAAAAATTAACTTAGTTTTTATAAGGAATGCAAAAATCAATTAGGGAGAGAGTTAGATGTTAAAGCTTGTGAAAAAAGGAGGGATTGCTCGGGTTCGATTGCGAATATTGAAATTAAAAAATGAAAAGATGAATGTCTTGTAGAAACTTATGAAATGGTGAGGAAAATGAGATTCATTTATTATTAGAATGTTGATGTACAGATCACTGGAGGGAACAGCTGATCTGTAGAAAATGGTTAAATGGAAATAAAGAGTTAACAGTGAGAAACATTTTCAAAGACCATTCGAAACTAAGAAGCGTAGGAAACTTTCTATGGAAGGTAAAAAACAAATGGAAGCGGTCAGTGGACAGAACAGTTGGAGGATGAGTTTTTTGGAACTAAAATGAAATGTAATTTTTATTTTTTAAATTTTATGTCTGATGAATGACTAGGACCAATATCAAATACGCGTGTAAACATTAGCATAGTATTTATACCGAATGAGAATAATTTCAAAAGTAAGGCTATTCAATTTAGCTTAGATTTGTTACTACGCGTCCAACGCTCTAACCTGTACTTTGCCACAGTGAAATGTTGCCGGAAGCTTCCTTTCCATGCTCGACTTAATGTTACACCTGTGTCTATGTTAGCGACCAATGGACGCATTACATTAAAGCCCTAAAATGTCAAACCTGTGTGTAATTTTGTGACACCTGCGTGTAACTTACACCTGCAATAATTAACTCTATTCTTGGAAATATGCCGTTATATATAACGATTAACTATGTTGACTATGTCATATATCCAAGGTCGCGAATTCAAAGCCGGCGGAGGGCGATGGATTTTTTTCGGGTGTAAAAATCCTTAGCATGGTTTCCTTCGGAAGGGAAGTAAAGCGGCGGGTCCCGTGTCGTGAATTTACGGCAAGTAAAAGGATCTCAAGCCTGATAGAGAGGCCTCTGAGCAAAATTAAGCTGTCTTTCACGCCTAGTATAGAATTGGGACGCTGAGAACCACAGCAGTTAAAGAGCGTCCATAAATAAAACCTATTTCATTTTTCTTTTACTAAACTATGATAGGGTTGCCCCATAAGACATCCAGCTTCAGAATTATAAAGTGCATCATAAGAATTGTTTTTGGTTTCTCTCTGTAAAATCAACAGATATTATAACGTTTATTTCCAAAATAAATTGTTTAAGCTAATGTTACTACGCGCTAAATACTCACACCCATACCTTTTCAACGCCGGGGTTCCTTACCAGGCTCGACTCACAGATGCACTTACGATCACGTTGGCGATCGACGGGAGCATTACATTTCAAGGTGGTATGTCAGACCTGTGTGTAACTTTGTGTCACCGCCGGGGTTCCTTACCAGGCTCGACTCACAGATGCACTTGCGATCACGTTGGCGATCGACGGGAGCATTACATTTCAAGGTGGTATGTCACACCTGTGTGTAACTTTGTGTCACCGCCGGGGTTCCTTACCAGGCTCGACTCACAGATGCACTTGCAATCACGTTGGCGATCGACGGGAGCATTACATTTCAAGGTGGTATGTCACACCTGTGTGTAACTTTGTGACACCGGCGTGTAATTTGCACAACCAATATTGATCTCTAGTTCTGGTAATTTCTTGCCACGTCAAGAGGCCTGCCTGTTTTGGAGAGAACTCCAAAATGTTTGAATTATATTTGTATATTATAATTAAATTAGAAATATATTTGTACTGGATTAATTGTTTTTTCACTCAAGGCGTGTGTAGGACAGGACTTGGATAGGTAGAGTCAGACAGAGCCGGGATTTGAACCACGGCTCTCCCGATCTCTAGGCGGTTGCTCTTCCACTGAGCTACCAAGGCAACATGCCAGTATAGCATTGACTTTCTCAACTGACTCGCATGTTTCCCGGTAAACCACAAGGTGATCTCAAATTATTTTTTGATGACAACCCCAATGGTGACTTCCAATGTTGTAAGTAGATACTTTAATTGATTATGGTCAATTGGTATTGGATCAATCCTACAATCCGTGTGTAGGACAGGACTTGGATAGGTAGAGTCAGACTGAAAAATTCAATGCCATAGCGGTCATGATGATACAAATAAATCTACTATCTATACTAAATACATTATGCAACGATTGGATATTTATTATCACGAGCCAAAGGTTCACCTAAGTTTAAACAATAATAAGACTGAAACAAATGACAATAGCGATTGCGCTCTCTACATATACTGAAAGCAGCTAGACCGGATGGCACCCTAACGCCATATGTTTGCCTCGGTAGGATATATAGGGATGAGACCCAGAAGGATAGCATTACAACACTAACTATGAATAGTGAGAGCAACTGGACTGGATGGCAACCTGCTTGGCATAAGGCGAATATGGGGATGACACCTAGAGGACAGTATCTAACACATTGATAACGTTTTTGCAAAAGCCTCATTAACGATTGGAACTCGCACTGTTCTAAGGGTTGGAAGGGGGGAGGTGGCATCAACGGTAGAGTATCTGGTTTGAGACAACTGCTCTTTGACTCTACCTGGAGTTGCTACCGTTTCAGAAGTAGCGGAAGACAACGGTGACTAGATTTAGTGTTTGTCCAGCGGAGTTCCTCTTGTAACCAATGCTATTGTATTCGTTATATAGAGGTAGTTTCGTTCCGAAACAAATGAAATTACACGTTTATCCAGCTAATGCACCAATTGTATCATCAATAAACCTCTCAACTAAGAGACCAATCACGATATGACCAAGCTAAAGTGACGTAAAATAAAATAGAACAAAAAAATCTAATTAACACAATGGTGCTATCACTTTTCTTGGACGCTATTTCTATGAGGAACCGAGGGCCCGGAATAGAAGAAAGAGTTCTCTTGGCTCTTTCCGCAGTGTTGTCAACCTGAGATATTTCTTTCTTTGAGAAACTATCAAACTACTGAATTATTAAACGAAACACACGAAACGCACTTTTGTGTGAACGCTAAAACCTACAGACAGATTAAACCTTAACATTGAAGCCACTATATTCAGAGTGTATAACGTTTTTGATGCCTCAATCTTGTTGCTCTGCTCTGGTTCCATAATTGCGCGAATGTGTAGTTGGAAACCGGGCGCTCAAGAAAACTTGCGAAAAATGAAATGGAATTTTATTTGTGGACGCCTTTTACCTGATGTGCTTCTCAGCGCATTACTGGGCGTCAAAGACTGCTCAATTTTGCTCAGAGGCCTCTCTATCAGGCTTGAGGTTCCGTTACGTGCAGTAAGTCTACATCACGGGACCAACGCTTTACTATCCTTCCCCCGAAAAATTCCATTGTTCTCTTGCGAAAAAAAGAAGAAAAAAAGATAGAAAGGAAAACGTGCGCACATTGTATACGTTGTCTATCCTTTATTTACATTATACCTGTGCCCTGAGATGAGTGCAGGATATACGGGATCTCAAGTTCCGAGTCTTAAGATATCTTTATACGTCGCTAGAAATTTCTCTAGATCCACTACTTTAACTGCTTATTTGTTCATGTTAAATGATAATATGCCATGAAGAGCCGAGGAGAGTTTTAATTTTTATTATTATTTTCTCATTATTTCTTTCTTCTTCTTCTTCTCCTTCTTCTTCTTCTTCTTCTTCTTCTTCTTATTATTGTCTCATTCTTTCTATATTTACTTTCTCCATACAAACTATGTACATATTGTATAGAGAAGGTATTGTATTGCACCCAAAAAATCGGTACCGAGATTTCACCGGAAATGCATGTTTTGGGTTCCCCTGAATCCAAAAAAAGCATTTTTACAAAAATGTCCACGTGTGTGTGTGCGTGTGTGTGTCTGTGTGCCTGTGGACAGCATAGACGAAAATACCGTTAAATACCAAAATTGGTATTTAAGTTAGGCATCTTCCAACGATACGACACGAAGATTTTCAAGAAAATCCCACCACCCCCAGCCACCCTTTACATGAAACTTTTTCCAAAAATTTTGATTTTCTTAAAAATGGCTCTAACGATTTTGATTAAAATATCAAATATTAAAGATATTTATCTGAGAAATAAAATGTATATCTTGAATTTTCTGGGAATAGTCTCTAAAGACTTCTTCATTCTGGATGAATTTTACGTAATTTTGCATAACTGCCTAACCGTAAAAGATGGACAAAAGCTTACCGCACAAAAAATGTAGAACACATTAAAACACACAATTTATGTCATGTGTATATTTTTTTCATGGAGTTGATGGTTTTTGACATATTCCTTGTTTTTAGTTTCAGCTTTGAAAAATTATACTTTTCTCATACAAATTCCTGTTCATACATACAAAGTAACTTCACTCACATAGCAACCAGCTTATGGTTATCAAGTTAACCTATAGTACTCCCTTATTTCCTTTCTACTTACAAGGAAGTAAGTAATAAGACTATTTCTGCTAGTTTTTTTCTCGATTAAATTAAGTAAATAGAAGCATAAGCTTTTTAACAATAATTTGTTTCAGAGATATAGAGAAAGTCATGTGAATGGAACAAATCAGATTTTTATAACCTTTACGTCCTTAGGCTGGTTGATCATATTAAATGATGAATAAATCGGTGATGTGATGCTCAAATGATCCTGAGTCCATGCAGCTTACAGTTTCATGATATTCGTCTTCTCAGAATAAGGGAAAACCCCAGGACAAAGCTTATATGTGTAACTCACTGTACGCGACATTTGAACTGGCAAGCTAGTGGGTGTGAGACAGACACTCTCAACTACTGAACTGGGCTTAGTTTTGGTTATTATATGCCGTTGTTTGCTAAATTTGTTTTAAAAAATATTATGTGTTATACTCATAAATTTCTCTACCTTATTCTACAAGCCGAAGTTGTTACAAAAATTTTTTCTTATAGCTATATACTTCATAAACGTCTAACAAATTTTCTACTTTAACGATATCACGCTCACGAAAATATCTTACGCATATTATGGTATTTTAATCGAAATTTTTGAGCTGTTTATATATACATACGTTTAAATTTTTTGAAAATGTTCCCTACAAATGGCTGTTTGAAATGGAGGAACCTTCTTGTAAATCTTATAGCATTCTGGAAGGAAATGCTGGACTTTACCAAGGTTTTTATTTGAAGGACTTTTTGTTTTTTAGTTATGCTGTTTACAGACTGGCACCCTCTTTCTCTCTGTCTCTTTCTTTATCACTCTCTCATACATAAACCGACAGCGATCTTTTCTAAAATTTCGTTGTTGTTTTGATTTGGGGGACCTCGAAACATATATTTCTAGTGAAATCTCCAAAACAATTTTTTATGTAACATTACTTTGTTAATTTTATTTTATTTATGTGTGAGAACATCCCAACGAGCAAAGCTCACTATAAGAGACTATACTATATACAATTTGAGATGTGATATTCATGAATCACAAATCTCACATAACACTCAAACTATCAGAAGAATTAAATATAAAATATAAAGGAAAGGTAAGTACAAAACGTGAACATAAAATATGTTTTCCAAATTTAATAATAATAATAATAATAATAATAATAATTATAATGAAACAGATAATTAAAATAATCATTATACTTTTCATTTTTACTAATTTTAATTTTAATAATCTTGTATGTCTATTAGTCTTTTTAATATAAATATATGAAAATGGGAGATATTCTTTATCTATTCTGTTATATCGTTATAGAGTTTAATTAAGAAATGTATTAAGCATTTTGTTTCATGTGTTACACTTTCTGAATTTTAAAACACGTTTTTAATTTCTGGCGTATGTTGTGTTGATGTATTTGTTTATTATAGCTTACTATATGGCAACTATATGGTTTTAAATGGGAAGATAGCAGTATTAAATGCAATTATACATTCAAAAGCTAATATTTTAGAATTCTTATAATGAATTTTGAGGAATTTTACTGTAAGTAGTATAGAAAGAAATAATTAAATAAATTGGGCACCGTACCTTTACACAGGCAGATGTATTACGATGAAATGGGTATTTAAATGAACAATGGTGAAGCGGCTAGCGAATATTTCACTGATTTTAGCAATTCTAATTGCCCGTGGTAGTGAGGTCTTCACGGTCAGTTTCAGGCAAATCGGATTTCCACATAGAAGTGATCTGAAATACTTAAAGCTTAAGGGTTCTCCTGCAGCAGACAAACTTTTCGGAATGATCTGCTAGCCACTCAGGCGCCAGTCCGCCCCTTTATTCCCTGTTAATTGATATCCGGCAGTGGGGGAGTTAACAATTATCGGTAGTTAAAGAGGCAATTATGGTTTCTCATTTCTCGGAAACAGAGAGATGAAGGGTCAAACAATTTCCTTGCGTACATCCAATTTCGTGTCGATGTTAAAGGGCAGCTGTTGTGAAGCAATTTCTCCAGCTTAACCTTTAAAGCCTTTATGGTATGATATAGATATTAAAAGAGGATAAAATTTGTGAACTATTAATACATCTGATGTGCCACATTCTTTAAGCTTACACTAAGCTTACACTTACGCTTCTATCTAATTGATGCTAATCGAGTAAAACATTAAGAAAAATGGTCTTATTATTTAGTAGAAAGTGAATAAGGGAATATACTAGATTGTCAACTATTTTAGAAACAGTCGGTGTACGTCTGACTTTAAAATGCGGTACTCCCTACATATCCAGAAATAAAGTAATAAGAAAAATCTTTGAGAAAAGCATATCTATTTTAAAACTCAAAGGAAAAATATCTCGAAAATAGTTAATTCTACATAAAAAGTTATATGACATAAATTGTGTTTTTTCACGAGATCTACATTTTTGTGTAGTTAGTTTTGTCTATCTCTTTCGGCTTACTACAGCTACTAGTTATACAAAAGTCAGTCAGAATGACTTAAGAGACAGTTGCCAGAAAATTCAAGATATAAATTTTATTTGCACTGTAAATATCTTTAAAATGTGGTAGTTAATCAAAATTGGTAAAACCGTTGTTAAGCAAACCAAAACTTTCGAAACTTTTGCCATGAAGAGTAGTTTGGGGTGGGGGATTTTCTTGAAAATATTCGTGTCCTATCCTAGAAAGGTGCTAAAATTAAATGTAAAGCTTGGTAGTTAACCGACCTTTTGTTTTGATGTGTTATTTTGGATATAGGAGACCTTAAACTGTAAACTTCCGTAACAAATTTTTGGATGGATCGTAAATCTTCTCTATGTCCCCATGGCCACGCTTGCTCAACTGCCTAGCTTTTGTGCTTTGTGGCACAGGGGATCGTGAGTTCGAGTCCCGATTGGGCAAGTGTTTTTGCAAATGCGTGTATGCTATCAACAATAAAAAAACATAAAACCAGTAGAGAAAAAACAGAAATGTGGGAAAAAAACAATAACAACAGAACAAAACAAAAAAGAGAAGATCAGAAAGGGCAACTTTCTAAGTTGAGTCATTACACAGATAAACAGAGTGTTCCAATATCCCATGAGCAAACTGAGGTATATGGTAAAGGATATATAAAAAATATGTTTTGTTAAAAATAATCATGTGCGGAAACTCACATTGTGTGAGTGTTGGGTCACTGAGAATAAAACAGCGTTAAATGATTTGCTTTTCTTTATTGTTCGAATCAGTATTACATCATAATACATTTTGAAAATGAGCACCATTAATTCTTCGTAACCTTCCAATCACCTTGGCTTGGTTCTTCAACCCTGAAACAGTTGATTAGCAAATGAGGGGAACAGGAAATGTAGACCAGATGTAATAATCAACCTCAGCATTCGCCTGGCGACTCGGGGAAATTCCTGAAGAAACATGTGTCAAGTAACCGAATTCACGACCTCCTGAATGCGGGCCACAGACAAAATCAGCTGAACCATCCAGCTTGGTCTTCAGCAGACTAAAATGCAATTTGGAAAATGAGAGTCAAGTTTTAAATTGACTGACGAGAGTGATTTACAAGACATATATCTAGTATTTGTAATTATGGCTCAGATGTTGGTACGGTGTGTGCCTAAGGCGGTCAACCTCTAATGTCAAACCAGCGTAAAAGAGCGTCACTGGCTATTTGTTGCCGTAGTTGGCCGCAGGGCACACAGAGTCCCAAGTTCCGATCTTATTCATACTTGCTTAATTTATCGTTAATTTCTGCTAGTCATTAAACAATAGATGTAATGAACTACGTTTAATTTAAAGTATAGCCCATATCATTAATCACAGTTGCCAATTTATGAAACAGGTTTTAACATTCAGGTTGCAAATAGGGGTACAGGCCGAAAAGATCGACAGTGCGGAGGAGAAAGAGGGAATAGACACAAACCTCAGAATATAACAATATCACCTAATTCTTTTTTATTGTTTCATTTATATAGCCAGCCCCCTTTAACATCTAAGGTCATATCGGTGGCTTTCCACTTGAAACAACTCGTCTGTAGATTCCTTTTTTCTTTTTTTTTTACGTTGGTTTAAATCATTTTGTTTTACTCAAACACACACACATTCACACTCACATACAAACTTCCAGACTCTGTGGGGGATAGGGAATAATTCCGTCCCCAGCCGGAATCAAACCCAGGACCCCCGGGTGAGAAGTCAGTTCGCTGACCAGCCGACCACGGAGGCAGTCATCATCTAAATTAACTGATTGAACACACGAAATAAATTTTAGTATAGGGGAGAAAATTTGAAAGTATTGGTTAGCTTTTACGAGATGTGTAATTCCCGAAAGGCTATGTTAAGTCGATGAAGACATATAAGTTTGCCCTCCTCAGATTCGCCCCTTTTTAAGCCCAGGAAGAAGGGGCGTTACTTCTGTCTGCAAATTTCCAGGGCGTTGGAAATATATCTAGGGCTCAGTATCTTGCGGCTATTGGCAGGCTTTGGTAAAGGGAGGGATCTCAAAATTAGTGTTGCGGTAAATTTCCCATAGGGATTGTGATTTAGGGATTTAGAGGGTCTAGGGAAAGGAATATTTATTCTACCATTATCTTTTTAAGATGCTAGACAATGGGAATGAAGAATAAAAAAATCTGATGTGTTCCATTCACATGACTTTCTCTATATCCCTGTAACAAATTATTGTTAATAAGCTTATTCTTTTATATATTCCATGCTAATCGAGAAAAATTAGCTGAAATTGTCTTATTTATTGCTTTATTGTAAGTAGATGCGAAATAAGGGAGTACCATAGGTTAAAGTGAAAGCCAAAAGCTGGTTGCTATGTGATTGAAGTTTGTTTGTTTGCAAATTCCTGTATGAGAAAAGTATAAGCTTTTCAAAGCTGAAACCAAAAACTAGGAATATCTCAAAATGATCAACTCCACGAAAACAATGTACATAACATAAATTGTGTTTTAACGTGCTCTAAATTTTTTGTATGTTAAGTTTTGTCCATCTGTTACGGTTTAGAACTATGCAAAATTCATCCAGAATAAAGTAGTCTTCAGAGGCTATTCCCAGAAAATTCAAGATATACATTTTATTTGTCTGGTAAATATCTTTAAACGATATTTTAATCAAAAAAGTTAGAGCTATTTTTAGAGAATCAAAATATTCGAAAAAAGTTCCAGGTAAAGGGTAGTTGGGAGTGGAGGGAAAAATCTTCGTATCGCATCCTTGGAAGATACCAAAGCGAATACCAAGTTTGGTTTTTAACGGCCTTTTCGTTTTTGAGCTATGCAGCCCACAGACACACACACATACACACAGAGAGACATACAGGTAGACACACACACGGACATTTCTCTAAAACTATTTTTTTGGATTCAGGAGGTCTCAAAATATGTATTTTCGGTGAAATCTCGGTATCGAATTTTTGGGTATATTACAATACCTTCTCTATACAACATAGCACGTATACAGAAAGTAATAAACTCGAAAGGAATGCATTTAGAATAGTTGAATGTGAAAATAAGCATACTAATTTTTATACCCTTCGAATTGATTTACTCAGGTCATAAAAAAGTCCATTTTACACTTCCATGCGTTGTTCGAAGTGTCTGGATTTTTGGTAACTCTTTAGTTGTCTCTTTAAAATTACCTAGTATGGTTAAGAACCTGTTATTCACTAGAAATTCTTTTTGAAAATGTTGGCTATTGATCGCTCATTCAAGGAACCATTCCTAAATACTGTATTTTGGATTCAACTAAATTGAATCTTACGATCAAAATCTATAATTATATCCTCTACTTCAAAACTTAAGCTGCAGAGAAAATTGATATAAGGTTTCAGTAAAAAGTAACTTAAAGTTTGATTTATTGTATAAATGGAACCGATTAATTTGTATGGCCAATTCAGCAATGTTTATTCAACTGAAGTTGATCTCAGAAGTAGTTCGCTTACATCTGATGTGTTTGTACAGACACGGTCAGTAGTATTGACTCAATGCATGTGTTCAACGCAGGAAACTGTAGCTCTAAGGAATGTATTAATGTCAACAGCTCTCCTTTACGTTCAACACTTCAACACGACTTACTGGCTCTTAGACAAATAAATTTACTGTTTGACTAGCACTACTGAATACCAGCCGGGTGTAAGAAATCTTAATATGGCTTTCTTCGGAAGGGAAATAAAGCCGTTGGTCCCGTGTCATAGATTTACGGCACGTAAAGGAACTTCAAGCCTGATAGATAGACCTGGGAGCAAAATTAAGCGGTCTTTCACGCCCAATTTAGAACGGGACTCTGAGAACAGTAGTCAAAGAGCCTCCATAAATAATACACCATTTACATTTTTTCTGCCCCCCGTCTCTCATTCAGTGAACAGAACCCCCGCAAACGTTTTTTTGTCAGGGGCATACTTTACTGTAAAAAAATTCAAAGTTGTTGATCTTGTGCAAGACATATGGTTGCTGGGAATCTCCTCATTCAGTAGAACCCTATGTATTTCCTTCCTATACTGTATCTCAGACAAGAAACATCCTGTTGTAAACGAGAAGGAGGAACGGTTTCAACCCGCCATGTGTTTAAGGCTACAGTGTGCAGATAAGTATTCAACATTAGCTGGTGCACCGCTTACTTCTTCACCATAAATCGAGGAATACATTGCCAGCAACTTATTGAATCGCTGTGTTAAAGAATTAATATATTACTTTCTCTATACGTACTATATACATAGTGTATAGAGAAGGCATTGTATTCCACCCAAAAATTCGATACCGAGATTTCACCGGAAATACACGTTTAGGGTCCCCCTGAATCCAAAAAAAGGATTTTTGGAAAAAAAAGATCCGTGTGTGTGTGTGTGTGTGTGTGTCTGTGGACAGCATAGCTCAAAAACGAAAAGACCGTTAAATATTAAAATTGGTATTTAAGCATAATGGTTACGATTCGGGGTAATACCATGACGGCAAGTTGCCATGGTAGCTCAGTGGTAGAGCAACCAGCTAGAGACCGGAAGATTCGTGTTTCAAATCCCGGCTATGGCATTGAATTTTTCAGTCTGACTCTATCTATCCAATTTGGGGAATTGCATGGTGGTCAGTGCCATGATGGTCATCAACCGGCTAGAGACCTGGAGATCCGTGGTTTAAATCTCGGCTATAGCATTCCATTTTTTAGTGTGATTCTACCCATTCAGCTCTCGTCCCACACACAGCTTGTGTGAAAAAAATAAAAACAAATTAACTTCACCATCTACAATGATTATCGTATAAGAGTGCTAGATAAAGTAAAAAGAAGTAATTTGCAAGTCAGGCTTATGCCAGTTTTGCGCAATTCTTTCAATTGCCGTTGCGGTACTGATATCAATTCCATCAAACGGTGCCACACCTGCTCGATACTGTCACAAATTCAAGAGCAAAGAGCTTCATGTTTCCACCTTTACTTTGTGTGCGGGTGTACACAATCAGATGTTTTAGTTTGCACAAAAACCAAACTTCAACTTTTGGTTTAATGGGAGGAAAAGGAGCACATTTCACAGTTCACTGCGGAGAAGTGATGTATTTTATACAGTATCCGGAAAATGTCTTCGTCGTTCTGATGAAAGGATCATATATTTGACATGTTCTATTCCATAGAATTGAAGAAAGGTTAACGGATAACATCCTTGCACAGTAAATGTCAGCTTAGTTTTAAGAACCACTCTCCCGTCTCTTTCTAGCCTTCCTATCTCATTTTCTCTCGATTTTCCTGCTAACTTAATTTTTCTTTCAGCTTCCTGTTTTTGTACGTTCACTTAATTTCTGGTACGCCTTACAGTTTTTTTGCTTTTTCATTTCTTTTGTTTGGTTCTTTTCCTATTAAAATTTAGTTTTGTTTCATTTTTTCTTTTTAAATTACTTCACTACAGCAGTTTTTATGAAAGTCGGTTTGCCTATCTGCGATTTTGTTAGCACGAAATAGTTCATGAACTGCATTAACTAGAAATTTTTAAACTTAGCTTTAGACTGATTTTAAGAGTATATTTATTTTCTAGTTAATTGCTGTGTATCAAATATTTAAAATTCAAATTACACTACATAATAAAATACACCGAAATGGAATGTTTGCTAAACAATAAAAATGCATTGTTTATTTTCAAATTAGTTTTGGAGATTTTAAATGATATGACTGAAGTTCCAGTCCCACACAGGCTTTTACTTTCTCTAAACGTACAATGTAGATAGTGTATAGAGAAAGTATTGCACTTCACCATAAAATTCGATACCGAGATTTCACCGTAAATATATGTTTTAGGGTCCCCTGTATCCAAAAAAAAAAAAAGCATTTTCAAAAAAGGTCCGTGTGTGTGCGTACGTATGTCCGTATGTCTGTGAACACGATAACTCCAAAACGAAAAGTCGGTCAAATACCAAACTTTGTATTTGTTTAGTATCTTCCAGGGATGCGACCCGAAGATTTAAGGAAAAATCCCCCCATCTCCAAACTACCCTTTACATAGAAAAAAATTCACACATTTTGGTTTTCTCAAAAATAGCTCTGACGATTCTAATTAAAATATCGTATTACTTGTTTTTGGTTTCAGCTTTGAAAATCATACTTTTCTCATATGGGAATTTGTCGATTTCTGTCCATACAAACAAAGGAATTTCAGTCACTTAGCAACCAGCTTTTGACTATCACTTTAATCTATGGTACTCTATTATTTCGTTTCTACTTACAAGGAAGCAAGTAATAAGAATATTTCAGCTAATTTTCTCTCGATTAGCATGAAGTAAGCTGTTAAACTTTTTAACAGTCCGCCTGGGCAGTGTGGTGGTAGCGTGTCTGCCTCACATTCAAAAGGTTGTAAGTTCGGATCTCGTTTGCGATTATTTACCCGGGTAAGATTTTTTCGGGTTTTTTACCCTTATCCTGAGAAGACGAATGCCGAGTAACTTTAAGCTCCATGGACCCCGAGATCATTTGAGCGTCATTTCATCAATTTCATTCATTGTCCGATATGACCAACCAAGTTAAAGAACGTTAAACCCCAAAAGAAGAAAATAAAAAGAATTTGTTGCAGAGATGTAGAGAAAGCCATGTGAATGTAACATATCAGATTTTTTATTTCAATGTCTGCACTATTTCATTTTGCTCCTGCTGATTGATCTTAAAGGTATAGGTAATCAGACACGTAAGAAAACCTCAAGCACTGAGATGTCATAGAAGGAAGGGATGAACCACAGCTGGGCAACGACCGGTTGACAGACAGGCCACAGAGACACGCTGAAGTCCTTTTCTTTTTGTCTCATAATTCTTCCCCCCCCCCCTCGGCTTCAGGAACTGCCATATAACCGCTAGAACTACAAGTTCTGGTTTCTTCCTAAAAATAATGTCTAATTTTTCTGTTGGCTACCAATGAAATGGTCATATTAAAAATGTTATAATGAAATTCACTGGAAATATATGACCTGAATTCCCATTAATAAAAAAAGGTATTTTTAGAATGTATAGCATAATCCAGGAATAAAAGCATCATGCACAATAACTCTCATATTATTTATGTACAGAAAAGTATTAGCAGAGAGCGCAGTTTATGTTTGTAAACGCTAAAGTTTACTGCAAAGTTACGCAAGCAGCACGTGCTCTACGAAACGGTTTTTTAATAGCAAACACCAGGAAGGCGGAGCAGTGCAATCTTTGCAAAATAATTTGTTTGAGATTGCATTTTATATTATTGTAAGCATTTACACATAAACATGGAAATGCTATTTGTGTGTTTACACATACCTTCTAGAAATGACTGCAGCTGCAAATATTGCATCTTTGATGCTTTCAGCCAAATATCTTACCAATAGTTTGGCACACAGTTGAAAAAAGTAGGAATAGGAAGAATAGCGTACAGTGAGTATACCGGCCATGTCTCTATGTAATCAATTGCCATAGCGCTGTTAGTTTACAATTCCTAAAACTATATCCAGTCTGCCCCCTCTAATTATAAGATGTATCAAGGAGATTTTCAAAGAATTCAACTCAGCCAACTACTGTTTATGTGAGAGCAATTTCGATAACATTTTTACTTTCTCTATACTCACTATGTAAATAGTGTATAGAGAATGTATTGCACTCCACCAAAAAATTCGATACCGAGATTTCACCGGAAATATATGTTTTAGGGTCCCCTGTATCTAAAAAAAGTATTTTCAGAAAAAGGTCCGTGTCTGTGTGTGCCCGTGTGTCTGTGTGCCTGTGAACACGATAACTCAAAAACGAAAAGTCGGTAAAATACCAAACTTGGTATTTAAGTTTAGTATCTTCCAGGGATGCGACACGAAGATTTTGAGAAAAATCCCCCCACCCCTTTACATGGAACTTTTTTTGAAAATTTTGATTTTCTAAAAAATGGCTCTAACGATTTTGATTAAAATATGGTATATTAAAGTTATTCACCTGACAAATAAAATGTATATTTTGAATTTTCTGGGAACAGCTTCTGAAGACTACTTTATTCTGGATGAATTTTTTATAACTACTAACCCGTAAGAGATAGACAAAAACTTAACCCACAAATAATTTAGAGCACCTTAAATCACACAATTTATGTTATATACATTTTTTTCGTGGAGTTGATTGTTTATATTCCTTTTTCTTGGTTTCAGCTTTGATAAACGTATACTTTTCTCATAGACGAATTTGTCAACTGCTGTCCATACAAACAAAGGAACATCAGTCACATAGCAACCAGCTTTTGGCTTTCACTTTAACCTATGGTACTCCCTTATTTCGCTTCTACTTACAATAAAACAAGAAATAAGACTATTTCTGCTAATTTTTCTCGATTAGCATGAAATAAATAAAAGATAAGCTTATTAACAATAATTTGTTACAGAGATATAGAGAAAATCATGTGAATGGAACACATCAGATTTTTTTTTACATTTGAAATTAGATCATATGATTTTGGCGACAGTTTATTTCGACATATTGTAATATTAATGACATCATCTAAATGTCATATTGCGGTCTTTTGTCTTTAGAACTTATTACTTATCGGTAATGGTGTTAACTCGTTTTCAGTTGCCATTGAAATCCTACTTTTTCTTTGGATTCTATATATCAGACCTACATACATTCTCGTTCTTATTCACACTTCCATACCTTATGGAGGGTAGAGAATAACCTTGCTGTAAAGAAATGTCAATCCCCCAATAGGAACTCGAATCTGCACCCTTCGTGTAGCAAGTAGGTCCTCTACCGATTTAATTACTTGAATTTTCTGCAACTAGTTTGCTAAATTATTTATATTTAGACATATTTTGTGCATTTGCGCACAGTGGGAAACCGTATAGTTTAGATAAAAATAATTTTTCAGTTAGAAATTTAGAAATTGAAATAAATATCTTTTCAGTAATAAAGTGTTCTCCCACCATTGTTAATATTAAAAATATTCCCTATCTTATGCTTACATTTTCATGGTATTAGAGCATCTGATCAGAACATTTGAAAGTTTGAAACAACTACCACTACCGCCACCGTTATCACCACTTCAACTACTCCTACTACTACTAGTTGTAAATATTTAAGTACTATATAGGCATTGTATGTTCAGAAATCACTTTTAGGAAGAAACGCAACGTGAATTTGTAACTAGCAAAGAATAATTTAAATACTTGCTCAATTTTGCTTAATTATATTCTAGCATATGGGGGATGTAACATATGGGGGTTAATAACTCCATGGCACGTCAGCTCACAGGGAACCTTGGCCTACCGCCCGGCCGCAGGGTCCCCCATTTCGGTCCACTACAGACGTCATGGATGAGATGCAGTATTGGAGGGTGAGACGTGGTCAGCGCCTCCAGCCTCTCCCGGACGGTTAATGCGGTCCTCATGACCTGGAGCCGCTACTTCTCCATCAAGTAGCTCCTCAATTGGCCCCCAGGGACCTTACGAGGCTGAGTGCACCCCGGGCCAGGTCTCCCAGTGGGGGAAAAATCCCCACGCCGGTACTGGGAATCGAACCCAGGTCTCCCGCATAGTAAGCAGCTGTGCTACGACCACACATGGGGGTTAGTTAATGCAAATGTATTGAACTCCACCAAAAATTTCGATACCGAGATTTCACCGGAAATATATGTTTTAGGATCCCCTGCATCCAAAAAAAAATATTTTCAGAAAAAAGTCCGTGTGTGTGTGTGTGTGTGTGTCCGTGTGTCCGTATGTCCGTGTGTTCGTGTGTCTGTGAACACTATAACTCAAAAACGAAGAGTCGGTAAAATACCAAACTTGGTATTTAAGTTTAGTATCTTCCAGAGATGCTACACGAAGATTTTGAGAAAAATCCCTCCACCCCAAACTACCCTTTACATAGAACTTTTTTCGAAAATTTAGATTTTCTAAAAAATGGCTCCAACGATTTTGATTAAAATCTCGTATGTTAAAGATATTTACCTCCCAAATAAAATGTATATTTTGAATTTTCTGGGAATACCCTCTGAAGATTACTTTATTCAGGACGAGTTTTACGAAATTTTGTATAACTGCTAAACCGTAAGAGATAGACAATAACTTACCACACAAAAATGTAGAGCACATTAAAACACACAATTTATGTTGTATACATTTTTTTTGTGGAGTTGATCGTTTTTGAGATATTCCTTGTTTTTGTTTTCAGGTTCCAAAAACTTATCTGTCAACTCCTGTCCATACAAAAAAAGGAACTTCAGTCACCTAGCAATCAGCTTTTGACTACCAATTTAACGTATGGTACTTCCTTATTTCTCTTCTACTTATAAGGAAGCAAGTAATAAGACTATTTCTGCTAATTTTTTGTCGATTATCATGAAATAAATAGACACATAAGCTTTTTAAGAATAATTTGTTGCAGAGACGTAGAGAAAGCCATGTGAATGGAATATATCAGATATTTTATGATTTTTCTGGTTCTTTTGTTTGTTAATAAGCCTAAAATTATATACAGTCAATTAAAAATTTAATAAAAAGAATCACTTTAATATGGATACTACTTTAAGTCATGTTTCAATTTTATTTTCTCTACCGATTACCCAGAGTAAGAAGTGTTGCAATACACCCAAAAATTCGATATCGCAATTTCACTGTAGATATGAGTTTGATACAGTCGGATGCTTCGAGTAAAATTTTGATTGGCACGTTCTCTTGTTGCGATGCCGGATATTCAGTAGAGGCTATGAATGCAATTTAGTTTGTTGAGAGAATTGAGTGTTATTATTTATTTTGTAAGTTTTAAAGGAGGGAGCAGAATGAAAAGCTTTTTAAGCCCATGTAGTGATATTTTATCTCAAGAGAAATTGAGAACGCCTTGTTTTTACCAGGAAAATTGTACTTGGAACATTGACGGCGGATCATTGGCACGGGAAACAAAGATTAGTAGTTCAGATCCCCGCTATGTCATTGAATGTTTTTACTCTAGATTTTACCTTTCCATAATTACTTTGGAATTATTATTATGTGAAATAACTTTTATCATTAGAATTTTAAAGAAAATGAAATATAAAGAGGGTTCCCATACTTTTCAAGCAATGCTACATTGCTGCTTCTTTGAAGTGCTTTTCATTTTACGTGTTTAATTTGTGTATACTCAGTTTCTTACCATTTTTTTAAACTTTTCTTTATAAAATCAAACTTGTCCACTTGCTCTGCTAGTGGTATTTCTTCCACCAGATTGGCTTTTCTAGAAAAACCACCATGTAGTTTCGTATCCCTAATCATGACTTTGCTCAAAAGATATAATAATTTTTGGATTATTTTCCATGTTCCTTGTTTCGAAGTGACAAAGAGGATAATATTTGCAAGTCAGTTTCCCACAATCCTTCAGATAATATTTGTCTTAGGTCCTCTATTCCTCTTGACTTGGGAAATGACCTCTCTATTGTTTAGGGTTAGAGTGCCAGACATTTATTCTAAAACCAATAGAAGACGGATACATTTAACGAGTGTCTTCTTAGGCACTCAGGCAAAATCTCTCTGTTTCCCACTCTTTCGCCGCTTAGTTTGGTCAAACCGATAAGGGATTAGCACGATCAGTTATGTGTAGACCTCAACTGAAAAGAAGATTCTGCCAACATTAGGTAAATAAAAATTAGCATGGTTTGAGTTTGTAAATATATGTGTGGGTCTGCAGTTCCTTCCGAATTTCAAGAATTCTATAACTCAAACACAAAAAGTACTGAATTTGATATTTCCTTCTCATATTAAGCATATGATGCAAAAACTTTTAATCAAAAGTCCCCCGCTGCAATATTAAAAATAAGAAAGTTTAACTAGTTACGTTTCCGCAAAGGATCAAACGAATTTTCTTGAATTACAATATGTGAAACCTATTTGCATGATTAAAAATCTGATGTGATCCATTCACATGACTTTCTCTACATCTCTGCAACAAATTATTGTTAAAAAGTTTATACTTCAATTTACTTCATGCTAATCTAGAAAAAAGTAGCAGGAATAGTCTTATTACATATTTCCTTGAAAGTAGAAACCAAATAAGGGAGTACCATAGGTTAAAGTGATAGTCAAAAGCTGGTTGCTATGTGACTGAAGTTCCTTTGTTTGTATGGACAGGAGTTGGCAAATTCCTGTATGACAAAAGCGTAAGTTTTTAACGATGAAACAAAAATTGAGGAATATCTAAAAGATTATCAATTCTACGAAAAAAATGTGTATAATATAAATTGTGTGCTTTAACGTGCTCTACTTGTTTTGTGTGATAAGTTTTTGTCCAACTCTTACGGTTTAGAAGTTATACAAAATTTCGTAAAACTCGTCCTGAATAAAGTAGACTTCAGAGGCTATTCCCCGAAAATTCAAGATATAGATTTCATTTATAAGGTAAATATCTTTAATATACGATATTTTAATCAAAATCGCTGAGGCCATTTTTAAGAAAATCAAGATTTCTAAAAAACGTCCATGTAAAGGGTAGTTTGGGGTGGGGGGATTTTTCTCAAAATCTTTGTGTCGCATCCCTGGAAGATACTAAATTTAAATACCAAGTTTGGTATTTTACCGACTTTTCGTTTTTGAGTTATCGTGTTTACAGTCACACGGACACACGGACAAAACACACGCGGACCTTTTTCTGAAAATACTTTTTTTGGATACAGGGGACTCTAAAACATATATACTATGTATATAGCAGGTATAGAGAAAGTAAAAATAGGTATATCTTGAATTTTATATAAATATCTTATAAAATTATGTTGTTTTTGAAATTCTTAATAGTAATACGAGAGAGAGACAAAGTAAATCTTACAAAACCTGAAAAAGTCATTGAAAAATATGACTTAAACAGACCATTATTGTAGTGGTTTCGAAATGTATATTTAAGTTATCCCAACTTGGAATGTTGCGACTTCAACATTTATCGCGATTAGCATAATATAAATAGAAGAATAACTTCATATGATATATAAATATATATTAATGTAATATTAAAGAGTTATGTGTAATTGCAGTTGGCCAGAAAATTCAATGACTATTGAATCGCACTTCTTTACAAGTTTCTTACTATAAGGTTTTTCGAAGAAAAAAAAGTGTTAAAACGCAACCGTTTATTAGTGAATATGCCTTAAAGCATTGCAATTATCTCTCCAATTCCTGTATTCTAAATGAAAATTAATACTTCATTAACTTCATTAGCTTAAAGGTTTCAAAAGATCCGATGGTGGTCTCTACTTTTCTGCAACAAACTATTCTTACCAAAGCTTATTCTTCTATACACCTACCTGCTAATGGAGATAAACATTAACTCAAATGGTTTTATTACATATTTCCTTGTACATAAAATGAAAATGAAGGAGTAAAGCAAGCTTAACCAAAAGCCAAATCTACATGACACTGTAATTCCGTTCTGTTTGCAAGACCAATAGAAATGTAAATGAATAACAGCTTTCCGTTTGAGAAAAAGAGTAAAAATTTGAAAATTTAAAGTAACAATAAAGAACATCTTGGAAATGGTTAATCCCACAAAAATAAGCGGCGTTGGAGAGGATTTTCTCCGGGTTCTCCGGTTTCCCCACCGTCACATTCCACCAGAGCTTCATCTTCCTTTCATTTACCATAGTGTACCATTTGCAGTAAAATTGGGCGTTCAATACTATCCAAAAAATCCTCACAAAAAATGTATTGGATATAAATTGTGTGATATGTTGAAATCCACATATTTTTATAGTAAGATTTTGTCCCTCTTACAGTTTTACATCTAAATTTCATTTGTTATGTATTTATTTTCATCAAAGGGTTAGGGGCATTTTTTATGGAAATTCAAGCTTTGTGGTTTATAACAGTATTCTTTTTTTATTTATGGTGCGCGTGCACACACGAATAATGTGCGCAAACTCACCATCTATTCAGGGCATGTATTTCCATGTATTTCAAAGCATGCACTTCCATTGAAATCGCGACTTCACATTTTTTGTTGGAACAAAATAACTCCCTTACTTACTAAACGTGGTAGAGAAAGTTATAACCGTTTAACTTGTTAACTATGAATATTTTTATACCTGTATATGAAACATTTCTGGGTGTTATGTTATGTTATATTTAAATTTAGAGATATGTGTTAGTTTCTGTTCCAAGTCTGCCTTCTTTACATTTTACACTTATTTTAATTACATGCAGAGGATTAACAGTAAATAAAAATATGATACATAATACGGTTTTACTAAAGAGCAAAATTTAAAATTTCTTTTGGTTAAATTATTCATCCATGAAAATGCTCTGGATTGCTTACTGTAGAAGTATATTTACTGGTGTGTATCACCGATTTATTTACGCTCTTTGCCCGGGTTTTCTGAATGAAATTTTCACTTTCAGTTCGCTTTTAATTGACCAAGGGATGAAAACCACTCAATCTCAAATCAGTTACTAGAAATACCTGATTGATTAAATTACGCACATCAGACTGAGCACAGACTTGACAGAAAAGTATGCCTTTTGAAAGTATTCCAGCTGACTGCGCCCTACAATTTGCGGATGAGTTGACATCGCATAACCCTTATATACCTTTGCCTTTAAAGAGACAAAAGGCGGATTTCTATTACATGAACAACAAGCCTCGAAGATTTTCTTCAAACAGCTATTGAGTTATGAGGGCTAATATGTCCTTCCCCGTCGCTTACCTTAAGCCTTCGATTCCACTGTCAGTAATTTACTACTTTAATGAGCAAAAAACAAGTTGGCTACATTTATTCGTCTTTGACCACTTTTTTTATGAGATTCCGGCTCCACTGCGGTATAGTGTCAAGCGAATGTAAACTGGAGTTTAGTGTTTGTTATTACAAGAGTATATCAGCCCGTTGTGTATTTTATTAGTTTAATTATTATTTTTGCATAGGTTTAATATAAGAAAATATCTGCTTCAGCAGCCAAGACTGAGCAGATTAACAACACAAAACCTTAGGGTAAGAAGTATCTATTGTGCATGCCAAGACTACTTTCTTTGTTAATCTTATCATCAAAATTGCTTTTGTAGAGCAAGATTTTAGCGCATTAGAGACATAAGTAACAGGGTACTCTTTAGAGAAATGTCTCTACCCTAAAAGTTAGCAACTTGGGACTTTTCTATTATAGAGATCGGTCACTTGAGTTTAATACAAAGAGCTTCTAAATTTAATTACGTGACAACGTTATTTTCGCGCTTCTTCTCAACCAATCAGAAATGATCTTCAAGATTGGAGGTTTTAAGTATATAAGCGATGTGCTTACCTGAAATTAATCTGCATCTTATTCTTGTTGGGTTTTGTGTGACACTTGTGATGTTGTACGCGGTACGCTATAGGCGGTACGTACGTGAATAAGGCGGTGTTAGTGCCTAAGTATGTGATATTATTACTCGAGACATTGTAGCATTCGCACGAGTTGATTGGCCGTGTAATAGCGAAGTACGCAGTAATTACCGATGACTGTCGAAACAAGAACTTAGTATGCAGAAGAAAATAGCACTAGCTATTAACATTTCTACGTCTTCAAGATTTACTACGTTGGGAATCGCTAATAGGATGTGCCTCAACAAGTAACAAAGGTGAATAAAAACATTAATTCAGTGGAATCTAAAGTGAAGTATTTTTATTGTGTGTGTACCCCGTGTCACATACCAGTCATTCTTGCTCCCCTCCTTCTTGTGTTCTACATGGATCAGCAGAGCCGGCGCATCAAAGATCTTTACAGAGGTATGTACACGCCCGTTTATAAAGTATTTCACTACTGCTAATCCAGACTGACTCCAAGGTAGACAAAAGAGCAGCGACATATCGCGCACAACGTGACAGCGACATTATTCAGGCCTTCTCAGGGTGCAGCACCGGTTCATTGCACGGCTCAAGGTACAAAAGACAGTTTGCCTAGGTTGACCAAAGTACAAAGCCCACCTTCCGGATTTTGAGTAACAGTGCTGCCTTTCTCTTTCCTACAGCTTGTGAGGAATAAGTTGCAAATTCTACCTGCTCCAATAAAAATGTTAAAGGTGTCATTTACATGTCAGCTAACAATAGGTAGGGCAGAAGGGAGGATCACCCTCGTGTCACTGTAATATTCAAGGTGTCATTATGGGCCCCATTGTTACTTAATCTTTTGGTACACTGTTTATATTACTTTAACTTTACTGGAGTTTGTGTTAAACTGCATATTGTTAATCGAATTATTCACTTTTTACTTTCTGTACATTGTACATAGGTAGAGAATGTTTCGCATTCCATCCAACATTCTGATAGCGATATTTCACTGAAAATGCACGTTTCAGGATCCTGAGTATCTAAAAAGATAATTTTTAGAAAAAATTATATTGGTGTGTGTGCCCATAAATAGGGTACCTCAAGAACAAATAAATACCAAACTTCATATATAAGTTCAGCAACTTCCAAGGATGCAACACAAGATTTTTACATGGATTTTTTAGTATTTACATAACAAATAAAGTGTGTATTTTGAATTTATTGGGATTAGACTGTAAATTTCTCTTCGTTTTAATGGCTTTTGCATAAGTGTGAATCGTGAAAGATAGACAAAAACTAACACTAAAAATGTAGATCCCGTTAAGATGCATAATTTGTGTCTGTTTTTTGTAGAGTTAACGACTTCCAAGATATTCTTCTTTTATAACCGTAAGAAAACATCATTGTAAGTGGAGAAGATTACTATTTAATACATTTTATATTGCAAAGTTGTGAGGTCGAAAAGTTTTATCTTTATTTTTTCTTTCATAATATTTGTTCTTATGTTAGTGTTATTCAGTCAGAGATTGTAAAGAGCAGAGAGTACTGCAGTCACATCGTAGAGGAACTGTAATTAAAGTTTACAGATTCTTTAGCTTCCTAATGCCTGAATTATTTTGGTATATTGCCGCTCTTTCTCTAATTCCTAAACCGGTAAAATAACAGTTTTTTTTTTTAATTTACTATCAAAGGTACCTGACAATTGTAAAAAAAAATTGACGTCGGATGACAAAGGGAACAACCATGGTCCATAACGGTTACAATTGGAATGCCTACATAGCCGCTTTAGGCTCCAGAGGGAGCCCCAAACCCGAAGGCAGGTTTCGACCGGGTGTTCCCGACGATTACACTACGATACCCATTTTTAGTGCGCAATCCATCATGCAGCCTTAACCAGCCTAACATATCTTTCAAACCTGAAAGTGAAAATGGTGGGAACAAGAAATGGTGGACCGCAAGATTCAGGCATAAAAATACCTGGCAATCTTATAAAATCCCAGAAAAAGATTCAAGAATCAGATAGACCGGCCTTAGTGACCAAACCTGCGGGCCCACACACAAAACCGACTTAGTAATCCCGTTGGGTGAACTTTTTTTTTAAAGGTTCGGAGGCTTGTCAGGACTCCGGCGCTGTATCCCTTTTTTCTCCAGTTTCCTACATTTCCTTAGTTGACCTTATTATTCTTAACATTTTCCTTTTACAGATACAAACATAGACACATTTACAGACACAGAAACACCCATGCCGGAGGCGAGACTCGAACCCACGATCCTGTGCACCACGAAGCGCCAAAGCGAGACACTTTAGCGAACGCGGCCAGCGGGATCGGCAACGTTCGCATGGAATGCTACTTGTTTTTTGTGTGTTTAGCGCTCGCTTTAACAACTTATGGCACCGCAGTTGGTGACACTAATGATACATGAATGAAGATGGAGCACCAGTGGAATGCGATGGCGGGGAAAACCGGAGAACCCGGAGAAAACCCGGCCCAGCGCCGTTTTGCCCACCACAAATCTTACATGCGGTCGCTTGGGATCGAACCCGGGCCGTCGAGGTGAGAGGTGAGTGGTCTAACCACTCGGACACGTCACACTGTTCATCTTACTAAAGGTAAGTGGTACAGGATGCAAAAATCCAAGCATTTAAGAGATATCGAGTTCGAATTCCCGTTAGGATGTTTTTCCAGGATTTTCTTGAAAGTATGATGTCAAATAGCTTTATGGATTCCGAACTTATTTTTGTAATATGTCTTTCATTCATCGTCCGACATATGCTACCCCGTTAAAAGACTGAAAATGCTTTCAGTTCAGAGGCTTTTCTCGAGGCTTTCAGCTTTCAACCATGGACTGATGGTAAACTGAGAGTTATGATGAAAACAAACGCGGTGTTACATAAAATAGTAACCCTTTAAAAAACATATGCTGTATTCTATTCACATAACTTTCTCTGCATCTCGTAAAGGTTATGTTAAAAAGCTTATTCTCCTACTTTATGGTAACTGGGATAAACATTAGCAGAAATGAACTAACTGCTTACTTTATAATAACTATAAGCAAAATAACGGAGTCCATTCGACTGAAACGATAGTCAAATATTTTAAAAATTGGTTGATATGCTATTGAAATTTGTTTCCTTGCATTCTCAAGAGTTTACAAATTCCCCTATGAGAAATGTTTTAAAACTGAAGCAAATAATGAAGGATATTTCGGAAATAGTCAACTAAGAAAAATGTATTTATATAAATGCTGTGTTTTAAATAAATCTACATTTTTGTGTAGTATGTTTCTGTTCCTTATGGTTTTCCAGATAATTAAAATTCATCCAGAATGAAGATGTTATTTCCAGAAAATTAAAGTTATACGTTTTATTTTTCATGTAAATATGTTTAACATACGATAATTTAATCAAAATGGTTTGAGTTATTTTTGAGAAAAGCAAAATGTTGGAAATTTTATCCATGTAAAGGGTGGTTAGGAGTGGTGACATTTTACTTAAAATCTTCATGTCGCATCTTTGAACGATATTAAACTTTAAGATAAAATTTGGTACTTTACCGACTTTTCGTTATTGAGCTGTCGTGTTCATAGACACGGACACACACGTACCTTTCCCTAAAAATATTCCTTTTAGCTATCGGAGATCCTAAAACACGCATTTCCGGTGAAATCTTGGTGTCGAGTACCTTTTCAACCTATTAACTGTGTAAAGAAAGTAAAAATATGCATTCAATGCAATAGTTTTTCTCAAGGTTTTCAACCTTCAAGCATGGACTAATGAATAACTTAAGTTTCTTCTGTATTTTGATGATAATAATCATAGTACTACTTAAAGTATGCCCTTTTTACTAATAAGTGGTTCATTGCTGAATTTGGTTTGGTAATTTAGGTGAAAATCATGTGAGTCTGCGCGTAAGATTAATGATAACCGAAGATAAATATATTTTTACGTCCTCTACACGTATCATGTATATAGTGTATAGAGAAGGTATTGTAATGCACCCAAAAATTCGATACAGAGATTTCACTGGAAATACATGTTTTGGGTCCAAATGAATCCAAAAAAAGCATTTCTGGAAAAAGGTCCCTGTGTGTTGTGTGTGTGTGTGTGTGTGTGTACGTCTGTGTACAGCATAGCTCAAAAACGAACAGACCGTTAAATACCAAACTTGGTGTTTAAGTTTGCTATCTTGCAAGGATGCAACACGAATATTTTCAAGAAAATCCCCCTAACCCAGCTACCCTTTACAAGGAACTTTTTTCTAAAATTCTGATTTTGTCAAAATGGCTAACGATTTTTATTTACATATCGTATATTAAAGATATTTACCTGACAAATAATATGTATATCTCAAATTTTCTGGGAATAGCCTCTGAAGACTACTTTATTCTGGATGAAATTTACGGAATTTTGTATAACTGCTAAACTGTAAGAGATAGACAAACACTTACAATACAACAAAAAATGTAGAGCACATTAAAACACACATATTGTATACAATTTTCTCATGGAGTTGATCGTTTTTGGTTTCAGCTTTCAAAAACTTAACTTTTCTCATACAGGAATTTGTGAACTCCTGTCCATACAAACAAAGGAACCTCAGTCACATAGCAACTAGCTGTTGAGTATCACTTCAACCTATGGTACTCCCTTATTTCTCTTCTACTTACAAGGAAGCAAGTAATAAGCATATTCTGCTAATTTTTTCTTGATTAGCACGAAGTAAATAGAAGCATAAGCCTTTTAACAATAATTGTTTGCAGATATATAGAGAAAGTCATGCGAATGGAACGCATCAGATTTTTAACAATATGATTCCTTTTAAATTTAGAATAAATGTCGTCTAAGTGTTTACATGTAAAGTTTTATTTCCTCATATAATGTTTTCTTGAGTGACAAAACACAAATGGTTTATTTTTCTGGCTTCTAGGTCGAGGATAGCAACGACCATTACAAGGTGTTATATGACAACATCTAAACTGAACGGGAGCTATAACCCACGCTAACGACCCAAAAGAAATGTGGAACACAGGGGTACAAACTGGTGCTAAACGGGACACGCCTCATTTGGTCCAGAGGAGAAGTCGCACCCTTGCCCGCCAGGGACCTGAGCAGGGACGTAAATTGTCGAGTCTAGACACTTCCGTAGTAGTACAATCCACCGTGATAAATGGAACATTACACCCCTATCTGGGTGTCTCTTATATACCCCCTGGTGCAGTAGATTACCAGCTCAGCACTTTCAAACAAACTATACAGTGGCGGCTCTCTGGGACACGTTTCGTCAGGGATGTCATTTTAAGCGCAAAACTAATGGTTTGGTTACTGAGGGGTGAATACGTTTTTTCGGTGTGGGGTAAACTGAGTAAAATAATTTTTAATTTTTGTTTAATTTATATACTAAAATGCTAAGTTTAATTTTAGAATTTAAATCAAATAAAAAATATATTTAATCTACAAAAAGTAAAATATAATGTTAAAATATAAATCAAAATAATTTATTTAAAGTTAAGAGAAAGAAATAACTTATGAGGCAAAGCGATGGTTGGAGAATCGGCCTGATATTCAGGGTATTCCAGATGGAAACCACCACATTGAGGTTCCGTGAAGGATTAGAAAGCACATGTAGCTAGTTTGTGACGTAAACGTAACACCTCTGAAACTGTCTCGCACATATTGGGACAAAACATCACGTAGAAATATTTTAACTAACGAAAATACTTTAACGTACAGACCAAGGAAAAATAAGCCCGTAGATTTTTCACTTGCGTAATTTTATTGTTGTGCGTCACGTTGTTGCACCAATGTGTCGTGGTTTTATTGTTTCCACGTTAGGATGCTAATATGCCGCAGTTTTATGCTTGGTATCACAGTGTTGCGACAATATGACGCTATCAAGTGAGCCTACTTGGAGTAGGTCGAGGGTTAATGCTCGTGAAATTCTCTACATTAAGAGTGTACATACCTTGCAGATTCCCTTTGTTGCTCCGGCTAAGCTCGTTCTTGTAGACCATAAGTTGTCTCTTCCTCAGGGAGGAAAGAATTACAAAGGTGTGTAACACTTTTGGTAGACTCAAATAAAAGAGAAATTGCACTTAATTTCACTGATGATTTCTTTTATTGATGATCTGTGATTGGATTGAGGCACTAACCCTGCGAGCGACTTCCAACATAACCGATCGCGAACTTAACTTTGTTTAAGTGCTGGTTCCACTTTTCTGAATTATTATATTTTTACACCCGTTACCGTAATTTTGAGTTTCATGGTACGTATGACGTTTACGGTAACAATTGCCTGCCAGATTAACTTATAACATACCGATTTCCTTCACTGGACACAGCGCGATTTCTTAGAGAGTGTCTCGTCACATTTATTATACTCCGAATTTGCACATGTGTCCGATTTCTTGTACGCGGTTTCCTACCTTGTGAGCCCTATTTCTTGTAAGTACATCAGTTATATACTAAAAGGTCCTGGTCTTGCCCTCCGTTTTGATTGGCTGGGAAAAGGCGCGCAAAGTAGCGTTTCCACGTGACTGTCGGGGATTTTTCTTTATTTTCCACCCACGTGACATTTCTCTACAATGACAAATTCCCTCTTTCCAAAATATAAGGGGCTGAACCCTTCTTCCTCCCAAGGGTTGTTATTTGTGTCCCTAATGCTCTAAAAGGCTTGTTATTTTCAACAAAGCACGTAGCCTTGAAGAATACAATATGACCTTCTACACGCTAAGGCTCAGATATTTCTTATATTAAATATGTACAAGCTAATAATTAAACTAGTAATATATGCGTCGTGTTAAAATACTGTCGCACGCTCTTCTATTCATGTTCTTTTCAAATCTGTTTACTTTCTTCTATTTTATGTTATAATTTATATATACCTTATTCTCCTAAATTATTTCATTTCTTATTAAATCTCCTGTGGTGCACTCTTTTGATTCTTCTTAGAAACCCCATTTTAACTACCTATATTTTGTTTTTGTCTTTCCCTTTCTCTCTCTCTCTCTCTCTCTCTCTCTCTTTTATATCCAAGGCTGGGACTGGCATGTTGTTTTTAATATTCCAATTTCGTTTCTTTAGTATTTGGAGTAGAAGCATTCTTAATTACCAACTTTTTATAGTACAAGCAAGGTGAGCCAGAGACCATACCTGAGGCCCATATTCGGGATGTCCAAGGTTTTTTTTCGTGGTTTTTACTTCCTCTAGTAATACACTGATAGGGACGGTATTGCATTCCACCCAAAATTCGTTACCGGAAATCTCTGGAAATACATATTATATGGTCCCCTGAATCTAAAAAAAAAACATTCTTAGAAAAATGTCTTGTGTATTTGTCAAAAATGTAAAGTTGATTGAACACTAACAGTTAATATTTAAGTTCGGTATTTTCCAGGGGAAGATATTTAAAGCAAATCCCCCCCCCACCCAGAAACTAAACTAAAAATGTAAAACTTTTATACATTTTTCTTTCTCAATAATGACACTAACAATTATAGGTATTAAAGATATAACAAGCAAACTGAATAACTTGAATTTCCTGGGAATAACATTTGAAGCCTTTGTATTCTGAATGACTTTTGCATAGCTAGCAAACTATAAGAGATAGATAAATGTCATTACATAAAAAATTTTGAATTCATCAAAGCACACAATCTATATCAAACGCATTTTTGTTGTGGAGCTAATCGTTTTCGAGATATTACTTGTAACGGGTCTAAATTTTCCAGTAATGATACTGCTCCCAAATGGGAAGTTGCTATTTATATTTTTCGCCCTAGTCAAGGAAGGTTATTGTATTTCAATACTATCACATAGAGATGGGCTTTTAAAGGATTTGACTATCACGTTAGCTAATTGACTCTATGATTCCCTTTGTATAAGATAAACTTATTGTAATAAAATTATTTTTCCTAATATTTTCTTGTTAGCGTTACAATAAATTCAGCAACTGACTCGCGTTTTAATGTTGTGTTGGCACATTGCCATGATAGCTCAATGGTTAGAGCAACTGGTTCGAAACCAGAAGATCCGTGGTTCAAATCCTGGGGCATTGAAGTTTTCAGTCTCACTCTGCTTTCCAACTCCTATCCTACACAGCTAGTGTGGAAGAAAACATTAATTCATAATGATATAGGTATATGTTCATATCAGAAATATAAATATGAATGTTAGCATTATTATAATGGGAAATTGCTCCTACAATTTACCATGTTGACATATGAAAACAATTGATAAACCGAAATATGTTCCTCCTATGGAAAATTTGATTAAGCAAACTACTGTCCCTAAATAAACTGGACGTTTTAACTAAAAGTAACAGATGTGTTCCATTCACATGACTTTCTCTACATCTCAGCAACAGATTATTGTTAAAAAGCTTAAGCTTCTATTTGCTTTATGCTAATCGAAAAAAAAATAGCAGAGATAATCTTATTACTTGCTTCCTTGTAAATAGAAGCGAAATAAGGGAGTACCATAGGTTAAAGTGATAGTCAAAATCCGGTTGCTATGTGACAAGTTTCTTTGTTTGTATGAACAGGAGTTGACAAAGTCCTGGGTGAGAAAAGTATATTTTTTTAAAGAATAAACCAAAATCAAGGAATATCTCAAAATCGATCAACTCCATGAGCAAAATGCATATAACGTGAGTTGTATGTTTTAAACTGCTCTACATTATTTTGTGTTGTAAGTGTTTTTCAGTTTTCGATTAGCAGTTATGCAAAATTCCGTAAAATTCGTCCAGAATAAAGTAGTCTACAGAGGCTATTCCCAGAAAATTGAAGATATACATTGTAGTTGTCAGGTAAATATCTTTAATATATGATATTTTAATCAAATCGATACAGCTAGTTTTTGTGAAAATCAAAATTTTCGAAAAAAATTCCATGTAAAGGATAGTTTGGGGTGGGGGGATTTTTCTTGAAATCTTCGTGTCACAACCCTGGAAGATACCAAGCTTAAATACCAAGTTTGGTACTTTACCAACTTTTGTTTTTGAGTTGTCGTGTTCACAGACACATGGACACACAGACACACACACACATACACACACACGAACCATTTTGTGAAAATGCTTTTTTTGGATACAGGGGACCCTGAAACATATATTTCCGGTGAAATTTCGGTATCGAATTTTTGGGTGGAATGCAATACCTCCTCTACACGCTATGTACATTGTATATGTAGAGAAGGTAATAACAGTGATAGGAGATAATATATCAATCCTTAAGAGCAAGTACAACCCGACTCCATCCCTATGTAGTTAAGTCAAGACAACCTACGAAGATTGGATTACGTATTTGAAACGCAAACTACTATATACTGCACTGAAGGAATTACACGTTCCTGCTTTCGTGCAGTTGGCCTCACTGTATTACTCAATGAGTAACCGCTCGCTGACGATTGGTCTAGACTAAACACAATTTGAAATCAAATGTGTATTATATACTGCGAAAGAGAATTTATTGACATTTTATATACCTCAATTCTTGTACTCCAAATAGGGAAAAGTAAACGCTACCATCAAACAGGCTGTTGGTATGCAATAGACATGTACCTACAAGAAGCGTTCAATGAGTCCTTAGAAAAAGAGAAATTCAAATTATTTTTGGTAGATTTTTACTTTGTTTACACGTACTATGTACATAGTGTATAGAGAAGGTATTGTAATGCACCCAAAATTCGATACCAAAATTTCACCGGAAATACATGTTTTTGGACACCCTGAATAAAAAAAAAAGCATTTCTAGAAAAACGTCCATGTGTGTGTGTCCCTGTGGGCAGCATAGCTAAAAACGAAAAGTTCATTAAAAACCAAACTTAGTATTTAAGTTTGGTATCTTCCAAAGATTCGACACGAAGTGTTTCAAGAAAATCCCCCCAAACCCAACTACCCTTTACATGGAACTTTTTCAAAAAATGTTGATTTTATCAAATATTATTGTAACGATTTTGTTTTAAATATCGCCTATTAAAGATATTTACTGACAAATAAAGTGTATATCTTCAATTTTCTGTGAATAACCTCTGAAGACTACTTTATTCTGGATGCATTTTTCGGAATTTTGCATAATTGCTAAACCATAAGAGATGAATAAAAACTTACCACATAAAAATGTAGAGCACGTTAAAACACACAATGTATATTATATTACATTTTTAAGATACTCCTTGTTTTTGGTTTCAGCTTTGAAAAAACTTGTACTTCAACATACAGGAATTTGTAACTCCTGTCCATACAACCAAGGGACTTCAATCACATAGCAACCAGCTTTAGACTATCACTTTGAGATAAGATACTGCCTAATTTCGTTTCTACTTACAAGGAAGCAAGTAATAAGACTATTTGGGCTCATTTTTTCTCGATTAGAATGAAGTAAACAGAAGGAAGAGTTCTTTAACAATAATATGTTACAGAGATGTAGAAAATTCTTGTGAATGGAACACATCAGATTTTTTTTTTTTATTTTTAAGATAATCTGCTTTTGTCTCGATACACTTTTTCTAGCATTTCTTCTAACAGTTTTAAGCCTTCCAAAAAGTAGGATTTCGGATATTCCTCAAAATAGGCATCTGTTTGGGAGACGCGAATCGTTTTCCGCCAAGCCGCTTTTTCAAGTTTGCAAAAAAAGTCACTGGGGCACAAATGTGGATGTTGTAATTCGAACCTTAATTTTACAATTTCGCCACCTATAGGGCGCAGGTGTGCACTCCTGCATTGTTTTGATGGAAGACAATCTTTTTCTTTGCCAGATGAGGGAGGTTTTTCTCGATTTCTCCGTCCAACCGGTGCAATAACGATACATAATATTCTGCATTCATCATTCTTCCCTTCAGAAAGTAATCAATGTAGATGATTCCGCGTGTATCCCAAAAAAACGGAGATCATCACCTTATATGGAGATTTCACCACGTTTGCATGTTCGGAGCCTTTAAAAACTCACTGCTTCGACTGTACTTTTGTCTCTGGAGAGTGACAGTGTATCCCTATTACAGCCACAGTTATATATCGACGCAGAAACTCGTCAGCATGGCGACGCAAAAGTGCCAAACCAGATTCCAAATCGTTCATACGATAGCATTTATTGTTCATTGAGAGCAAACGCGGCATCCATTTTGCACGAAACTCGTTTTTTTTCCTCATCTTTCTAAAGAAGTACAATATTGTTGGTTCTATCGCCTTTGGCAGCGATAGCACGTGATGGATGTAACAAACTTTAACTACCATATAGTAAGAAACAACGGTTAGGTACTAAATAAAATATTTTTTCGATTGTACGAGGTAATACCTAGGATTTTTTAAGGACTTATTGAACGCCCTTAGTATGCATCTATTTATCCTCTCAGAATCAGTTGGCTCAACTGTAAGTTGGAAACTGACTACTTCTCTTGCTTCTCGGCGGAGTTGATAAGCGGGTCGTACTCTTTAAGAGGGTAAAACGGATATCACTCTCGGCAGTTCTCCATTGTCTGATTTTAACTTGAAACAGTTCCGTTGAGTTCTGCAACTCTTTTAGCTTCAAAGACAGCGTCAAATACCAGTTGGACCACCAGATGTAGTCAAGCGGAGTTATAATAACTTATTAATTTTTTAGTTTTTAATTTCATACTCAGTGCTCATTCATTTTCTTGAGCAACCGTAACGCTCCATTAAAAACAAATAAACCAAACATGCATAAGCAAACAACACAACATTGAATAAACGAAGAGCTCCTGTAAGAATAAAATGCACCTCAAAAGAAACAGTCGGCACTAAAGCTGCAAATAGCACAGTCAGCCAAGAAATGAAAACAGGAAAATTGAGAATGAAATAACTTCTTTGAATAGCAAAGGAGAAAATTGGAACAAGCAGGCAAGGGCATAGTGTAAACAAATTGACAAAAGGCGGAATACGTGAACATATATTCATATACTTAAAAGGGAGGTGAAGTGGCAAAGTAATCCTGAATAACTACACAAAAGTTGGCAAAATTATATAGTTCGCTATCCCGCCGGTGTTTTTCATTCTGTTCTTTAAGCAGGAGATCACAGAAGCCAGAATGGAAAATAGTGATGTTTTCATTTGCATAAATGGGATACTAAATACGGTTGTCTGGAAAAAGCGCATTGTAAAAAAAAAAAAAAAACTTATTGTTCCATTCGCATGACCTTCTCTACATCGCTGTAATAAATTATTGTTAAAAGCACATTCTTCTACCTACTATATGATAGTCGAGATATATGTTAGCAGAAATTATCTTAATTACTTCTTCCCTTGTAAGTAGAAGGAACATAAGGGAATACCGTAGGCTAAAGAGATAGTCAAATCTTTTAAAATCTGGTTGCCACGAGGTTGAAATGCGTTTCTATATATAACCAGGAGTTTAAAACTTTCCGTGTGGGAAAAATTTAGTATTTTAAATCTCAAACAAATAACAAGAAGTATCTTGGAAATGACAAATTCCACGAAAAAAACTTATGTGACATAAATTGAGTGCTTTAACAAGATCTGCATTTTTATCTAGAAATTCTTTGTCTATCTGTTATGGTTTACCATTTATGCAACATTCAGCAAAATTCATTCAGGGTAAAGTTGTATTTAAAGGCCATTCCTGGAACATTTGCATTTTATTTGTCATGTAAATATTTTTAATATACAATATTTTAATCAAAATCGTTAAAGCCATTTTTGAGAAAATCAAAACGTTCGAAATTTTTCCCATGTAAAGGATAGTTTGGGGGGAATTTATTTTCAAAATCTGCGTCTCGCATCCCTGGTAAGCACTAAACCTAAATATTAAGTTTATAATTTTACTGAGTTTTCGTTTTCGAGATATTGTGTCCGAAGACACAGACACACGGACACCCTCACAAGGAACTTTTTTCTAAAAATGCTTTTAACCTTCTCTACACGTACGATGTACATAGTGTATAGAGAAAAAATCGATGCCGAGATTTCACCGGAAATAGACGTTTAAGGGTCCCCTGAATAAAAAAAAATATATATTTGTAGAAAAAGGTCCAAGTGTGTAAAAATCCTTAGCATGGCTTCCTTCGGAAGGGCAGTAAAGCCGTTGTTCCCGTGTCGCAGATTTTCGGCACGTAAAAGATCCTCAAGCACAATAGGGAGGCCTCTGAGTAAAATAAAAAATGGGACGCTGAGAACCATAGTAGTTATAGAGCGTCCATACATAACACGTTATTTACATTTCATTTCCGTGTGTCTTTGAACACGATAACTCAAAAACGAAAAATTGGTAAAATACCAAACGTGATATTTATATACGTTATATATCGTATCTTCCAAGGACCCGACACGAAGATTTTGAGGAAAATCCCCCCCCCCAAAATTACCCTTAACATGGAAAACATTTCGAAAATTATGATTTTCTCAAAGATGTCTGTAACGATTTGTATTAAAATACCATATATTAAAGATGTTATATATTTATATATAAATATTTACTACACAAAAAACGTGGATCTCGTTCAAATACTCAATTTATGTCATACTTTGTTACGTGGTGTTGATCATTTTTTAAATATTTTTATTATTAGTTTCAGCATTAAAATGCTTAAAAGTTTTCACATATTGGGATTTGTCAACTTGTGTCCATACAAACAAAGGAACTTCAGTCACATAGCAACCAGATTTTGACTATCACTTATTTCCTTTATACTCACAAGGAAGCAAGTAGTAAGGCAATTTCTGTTAATTTTGTATTGTTTAACAGGAAGTAAATAGAAACATGAACTTTTAACAATAATTTGTTGCAGAGATGTAAAGATCTTGTGTGAATGAAACACACAAAATCTTTTTGGATACAGGGAATCCTACAATGTGAATCTCGGTATCGAATTTTTGGGTGGAATGCAATAGCTTCTCTGTGCACTATGTAGATAAGTCTAAAAAACTATGAAAGCCACATGTAAGGCAATAAAAACCGCAGTAACTTTTGCAACTCAGATTTAGAGCGTTACTGGCTTGAACTTTTATTAAGTTCCGTGTACAAAGCACTTTAAATTCTTTAAATTCGAACTTAGTGCTAACTGAAACTGATCTTCTGGGTTCGAGAAGTTTTAAAAGCTAACACGAATCAACAATACTTACGCTACCACCACACTACCCAGGTGGGCTGTGTCTGCTTCACATTCAGCAGGTCGTGAGTTGGAATATCGCTTAGGGTGAGTTACCCGGATAAGGTTTTTGCGGGGTTTTCCCTTATCCTGAATAGACGAATGTCGAATAAACTTAAGCTCCATGGACGCGAGATCATTTGAGCATCATTTCACTAATTTCATTCATTGTCCGATATGACCAACCATGCTAAAAGACGTTAAACTACATTAAAAAAAATCTGATGTGTTCCGTTGACATGACTTTCTCTACATCTCTAAAATAAAGTATTGGTAACAATTTTATACATCTATTTAGTTAATGCTAATCAAGGGGATGTTAGCAGAAACGGTCTTACTTGTTTCTTTGTAAATAGAAGTAGTAGCATAGGCTAAAGTGATAGACGAAGCTGGTTGCTATGTGACTGAAGTTCCTTTCTTTGTATGGAGTTGACCAATTCATGTATGAGAAAAGTATGTTTTTAAAAGATGACACCAAAATCAATTAATATCTAAAACAAAAACGATCAACTCCACGAAAAAAATGTGTATAATATAAATTGTGTGTTTTAACGTGCTCTGCGTTTTTTGTGTGACAGTTTTTGTCTATCTATTACGGTTTAGCAGTTATCTAAAATTCCGTAAAATGCATCGAAAATAAAGGAGTTTTCAGAGGCTATTCCCAGAAAATTCAAGATATACATTTTATTTTTCAGGTAAATATTTTTAATGTGCGGTATTTTAATCAAAATCATTAGAACCATTTTTAAGAAAATCAAACATTTCGAAAAAGGTTCCATGTAAAGGCTAGTTTGGGGTGGGGGGAGTTTTGTTAAAATCTTCGTGTCTCATCCTTGGAAGATACCAATCTTAAATACCAAGTTTAGTATTTAACGATATTTTCGTTTTTGAGCTATGTTGTCCACAGACACACACAGACACACAAACACACCCACACACGGACCTTTTTCTGAAAATGCTTTTTTTGGATTCAGGGAGACCCAAAACATGTACTTCCAGTGAAATCTCGGTATCGAATTTTTGGGTGGAATGCAATAACTTCTCTATGCACTATGTACATAGTACGTTTACAGAAAGTAAAAGTAATACTTCCTTCATTATTGTACTGAGCTCCAATCGTGCAGAAAGTTTTGCAGATACATGTGGAATTAAATTTCGCGAGACATTAAGCACGTGATGAAGTCTGTTTAATATGCAGTAGCACAAAGAAACCACTACGCTACACCTGGCGGTGTGCCAAAGGGCGGCAGTGATGGTACTTTCGTCCTAACGAATTTTAATACACCGGTGGAAAGGGGGCAACGGTTCGCGACATTAAACCCAGTCGATATCCACCTACAGTTTCTAGAGTGGTGTTTCATAAGCTATGAGCCCATGCTTAATGGAGGTACACAGGGTTTCCGTAGGGGCTTTTTCCGAACTTTTATGGCTAAGATTAAAGGGATATTAAAGAGTAAAGTGGTTAATTTCTCAGCCACATGAACAGAACGTCATAAGCTTGAAACCTGCTATTTTCCTAGTACATTTACTAAATAAGCTAGCCTAACCTTCGCTTTTCAACCGCAAACTGGAAATGAAAATACCGTCCATACCTAGATCATAGAGTTTAACTAGAGCAGGCTATGTAATATAACTTCGAAATCCTATGCTTCCGCAATTTTTGTATTATTGTTTCATTTTCATAGACCTCTTTAACATCAATGGCCATATCGGGGGCTTTGACTTGTAAAACTATAGATTCAGAACATTAGGTTAATAAACTTTATATTACTAAACACACGCACATTCACTGTCACATTTTCATACTTCCAGACTCTATGAAGAATAGGGAATAATTCTGGTTAAGGAAATATTCCCCGCTCCAGCCAGAAATTGAACCCGGGACTACTCGACCACGGAGGCAGTCATTTCCACAATTAAATTCACAGTATTTTAAACGAGATTTTCAGATGGTTACAAATTAATACTTTAAGATCAAAATATTGAGAGGCATAATAAGACAAATTAAATACTTAAAATTAATAAACTGCCACCAATATTTCACAAAGAATTAATTACAGTACAAATTTGTATTTTTGTATTGTTCTGTTAATTATCCTCTTCAGGAAGCTGACTTATTTATTCACATTTATTTAATTATGGTGAGAGTGGTATATCTGTCATCGTTCTATAGGGTCGCCCTCCATGGTGTAATGGTTACCATGCTAACTTCATGTACCCATGGTCGCGGGTTCAAACCTGGCGGGGACGATGGATTTTTTTCGGGTATAACAATCCTTAGTATGGCTTACTTCGGAAGGGAAGTAAAGCCGTTGGTCCCGTGTTATAGATTTATGGCACGCAGAAGAACCTCAAGCCCGATAGAGAGGCCTAAGAGCGAAATTAAGCGGTCTTTCACGCCCAATTTAGAATGGGACGCTGAAAACCACAGCAGTTAAAGAGCGTCCATAAATAAAACTCCATTTTTTCAGTCTATAAAGCCCTTTGTTGTATGATTCAACTTCAGATTGTTATTTTATTTATCTTGAGTAGACAAAAGACACCTCAGTCTGAGCTCTTTGAACACTAGCTCATTTTAATATTCATTTCATCTATTAATCTATCGTTTTTGCATGTTATAAACGACATAAGGGTCATTAAACTTTCTAAAACATGCGGCCCCGAAAATGCTAGATTTACAAGCCTTTAAGCCCAGCTCTATATTTGTGCTCACTGAGGCGTATGGGTTTGGCTCTGGTTCCAGCGAATTCAAGCCTCGTCTTGGGTATACATATGTGTGTACTACAAATCAAGCATTTCTCGGTCCTCCCCTCTCTCTCTCTCCCTCTCACCCTCCTTATCTCTCTTTGTGTGTGTTCCATGTAGGCAAACCAACATCACAAAGCTGAGTGTGTATTGAGAATATGATTGTTATTATATATTCTTCTTCTTATTATTATTACTTAATAAGTTTTCTTAATCTCTTCATTAAACACTCAACATTTTGGTGTTGGTTTGCCAATATGAAATACACATTAAACAGTTACAATTTAAAAAAAAATTGTGTTCCATTCACATGACCTTTTCTACATCTCTGAAACAAATTATTGTTAAAAAGCTTAAGCTTCTATTTACTTCAAGCTAATCGAGAAAAAATTAGCAGAAATAGTCGTATTCTTGCTTCCTTGTAAGTTGAAGCGAAATAAGGTAGTACCATAACTAAAAGTGATAGTCAAAAGCTGGTTGCTATGAGACTGAAGTCCCTTTGTATGGATAGGAGTTGACATGTTCCTGTAAGAGAAAAGTATAACTTTTCAAAACTGAAACGAAAAGCAAGGAAAATTTAAAAAACGATCAACTGCACGAAAAAAATGTATATAACATAAATTGTGTGTTTTAACGTGCTCTACATTTTTTGTGCGGTAAGTTTTGTCCATCTCTTATGGTTTAGAAGTTATGCAAAATTATGTAAAATTCATCCAGGATAAAGTAGTCTTCAGAAGTTATTCCCACAAAATTCAAGATATATGTTTCAGTTTTTATGTAAATATCTTTAATCAATATCGTCAGTGTCATTTTTGAGAAAATAAAAATTTTCGACTTTTTTCCATGAAAAATATTTGAGGTGAGAATTTTCCTAAAAATCTTCGTGACACAATCTTGGAAAATGCTTTAAATACCAAGTGTGGAATTTTACCGAATTTTCGTTTTTTAGCTATCGTGTTCACAGACATACACCGTGGATATTTTTCTAAAAATACTTTTTTAATACAGGGACCCTAAAACACACATTTCCGGTGAAATCTCGATATCGAATTTTGGGTGGAATTGTTTTGTCCGATGAGTCATATTTCAGTTGAACAGAGTTGTAATTGAAATAACTCTGTCTATTGTCTACATGTTTTTTATTGTTCTTACTTTTTTGTTTGTTTTGGAAAATGTTGATAATTTATCTGGAATCAATGTTTGGTTTGGGTTGTCAATTTAGGAGCTAATTGGACCATTGCTTTATGAAGGTGCAGTAACTGGTCAAGCGTATACCCGATCACGATACTCACATCCTCTTATCCGCTATTCTCTATGACAATGACAAATTATGGATAGGCAGAGTCAGACAAAAATTCAATGCCATAGCCGGGATTTGACCACGGATCTCCCGGTCTCTAGTCGGTTGCTCTGCCACTGAGCTATCATGGCAACATGCCGGCATAGCATTGAACTTTTCAACCCAGTGGAAGAGCAATTTTTCAGTCTGACTCTACCTATCCAACTCCTACACACGCGTATGTGAAAAAACAATTATTGCAATACCAATAGAACATAATAGTTGGCTATACTATGAATCCGGGACTTAAAGTACTTGCAACATTGTAAGTTGCCATTGGAGTTATCATCTCAAAATAATTTGAGATCACATTGAGATTTACCGGGAAACATGCGAGTCAGTTGAAAAATTCAACGCTATGCTGGCATGTTGACATGGTAGCTCAGTGGAAGAGCAACCGGCTAGAGATCGGGAGATCCGTGGTCCAAATCCCGGCTATGGCATTGCATTTTTCAGTCAGACTCTACCTACCTAAAAAATTCCTTTCACATGGCTTGTGTGAAAAAACAATTAATCCAAGGAGAAATTATGCTTCCAACAGGATGGTGCATCACCACATTACCACCAAGATGACAGTCTTTTAGGGCACTGGATAAGGCGAAGAGATCTGAATGAGTTTTCCATCGCGTTCTAACTCCGTTGGACTTTTACCTATGAGGAAGTCTTAAGGATGTTACATACCGTAGAAAACTACCAAACTTCGGAAAGAAATTGAAACGGCATATGCTGAGAACATTTCACAAACGTTGCTCGATCAGTACTTCAATATACTCAGAAGCGCATCGATGTTAATGGTGGCATTTTGAAAACTGTAAAAGTCTAACATTTTTAGTGCTAATAATTGTCTGTTTCTGTAAATTCAACTCTGTTATAATAACACAGTTCTTTATTTTCTTGACTGTATACACTTCTTAGCACCCTTTGTATAAATAGTACTTTATCGACAAGCTGAGTTTATTATTTTATAAAGTTTAGTGGGTATTTTTATTATTTTAAAAAATTACAGTGCAAACGTTGAACCTTTGCGTTAGAAAATATATTGCACAACATTTTTATACAGCGAAATGATCTGTTACCCTTGCAAATGTTTTCCTCTTTACCATATATAGAAATTAATGTCATAGTGGCTAACGATTATATATCTACTAATTTACATCTCAAAAATTATAAATGGTTATAATTTTTCTTGACTAAAACGAGGGCGGATGGCAACAAATAGAGGTGTTTCTATCTCACTAAAGAAGAGGAATAAATTTAAATCTCTGGCCATTGGGCTGTGAAGGGAGATAACAGCGAGCGGTGACGCAATAGAGATACAGGAAAACGAATTCCACTAATCGCTTGCGTCACTACAAATGGGAAGTAATGGTCGCCAAGTACATAACGAAATGTCCCCATGAGAATCGATCGTGATCGTTGTAACCCGGCCTGGTACTGTACCACAACACGAAAAAACTGTCAGGGACGAACCAGTTTCGATATGAGATACGAGAATTCTCGGTGACGCATGGTAGCAACCTCCTGGGAGATATCTGCGAGAAAAATGGATGTTCAATTCAAACAAATGATTCCATTTATATGTAGGCACACACAGTGCTCTAATACCCAGATGGATGTATATGGATAAAACTGATAAAAGGGCAAAAGAGCTTAAGGCGCAGAACATGTATCTTTTTTTTTTTTTTTTTTTTTTTTTTTTTTTTTTTTTTTTTTTTTTTGCAGGGGAGAGGGAATACATGAATGCATTTTTCCACTCCGTATTCATATGACAAATATGAAAGACAAGAGTTTTTGAATTTGTTACATAGAATAGAACATAGCCATCTAAAAAGAACAGCTTCCAGCTAATTTTTTTTGAAGTATAAACAGATGAAGTTCAAGAAATGAAACGGGAAGCAATATGATCAGCATTTTGCTTTCGAAAAAGGAAAATTGTTGTCTTTATCAACAATCTTGTGAAACAATCACCATATTTTAAGGCTTCTGTGAGTGCTTTGTATACCTTTTAATGTAATACGTTAAAATCCAAGTTGTCAAGGTCTGTAATTTTCTTGTAAAGTTTCTATTTGCTTTATTGGCCAGACATTCACATTACAGTTTGAACTAACCGTGTAGAGTATACATTTTGACTTGATTCGTAATTAGTACAGTCTCTACCAAGTACTGAGGTGGTATCTCTGTTTATCTGATAACCTGTCAATTGCTTCTCATTTAATTATATGATATTAAATGATTAGAACTTGTATACTATAAAATTCTGCAATTTATGTAGCATTATTAATGGTTGAGGGCGATAATGATTGGTATGATTGAGATGCATAATTTTTATGGTTTTGATTGCTTCATTATTAATTTTTCAGTTTTCCTTTTATCTTTTGTTTATTCATTATTTGGGTCTTGTATTCTGATAATTTAACTAAAAGTCAATGAAATGTAAAATCCTTTTTATCATAAATTTAATTAAAGGTGTACTAATGACATTATAAATTAAGACATTTAAGGGAGATTTATTTGTATTGAGGTATTAATTGTATATTTTAGATTTTGGAACATCGAAAACGGGATCGAGAGAAATGGTATGAAGAATTTGACATCATTTGTCATCAGACTAGATCTGCTGCTAATGTGTCTTGGTATTCAAGATTAGTGTCTTCCAGGGAGGCAAAGGAAGATTTTCAGAAAAATTTCCCGATCTAAAACTATCCTTTACATGAAGCATTTTTCAAAATGTTCAATTTTCTAAAAAAAATGGCTCTAATGATTTCGATCCAAGTCCTGTATTTTACAGATTTTTATATGACAAATAAAATATATATCCTGAATTCCAAGGGAGTAGCTCCTGAAGTCCTCTTCATTGTATGTTACTTTTGTACCACTGGTAAATTGTAAGAAGCTGTCAAAAACTTTATAGACGAAATGTTTACGAGTGGATTTCCTTAAAACACATTATTTATGTCATTTTTCAGTTGTTTGTAAAGCAAAACCTATCAGAGATATTCCCTGTTGTTGGTTTCAATTAAAAAAGACTTCAACTTTTCCCAAACCGGACGTCCTCGTCCACTTTACATCTCTTTTGTTTTACTCCAGGCATAGCGCAGTTTTTAAAACATTTGACTGTCGCTTTAGACTAGGATATTCCCTTATTTCCCTTCTGCTGATAAAGAACTAAGTACCAAAAACATTTCTAGTAATCTTTTTCTGTTTAGCATTATGTAAATAAAATAACTATATTTTGTAAGGATAGCTTTTAGCAGAACAGATGGAGAAAGTCGTGTGAATGGGCATGTCAATGTTGTTATTGGGTTTTCAACAGAGACTAAGCAAGAAAAACTGTTAACAATGGCTAGGTACAGTTTTTAAAAGAAGGTGGAACCCTCTAGCTTCTTTAGTTCATTGTGTATGACCGACAAAAGTCATCCATTTATTCAGCTAACAGGTGCTAGGTCGGAAGTAGAAATTACCAACGGTTAATATCAATTAGCAAGGAAATGTGTGGGCTTTAAACTTGTGCTAAACAAAGACGTATTATGAAGGATATTTATTTAACTTATTAACTAAGTATTTTTACGTTTTAGGAGTGAAACTAAGAAGAAATGCATTTTCTACTGATTTAGATTATTCAGATAAAATGAATAGGTATTAGTAAGGCAGCATAAGAAATAAGACTCCTGTATTCAGAAACAGTAGTGTATAGGGTAAAAAATGAAGGAAGGAAAGAACTTCTAAAGACGACATAAAAAAATAGTGGAAACAAAAACACGCTAAGTTAATGCATTATAATGGTTTAGCGCAAACCAAAGAGAGGCAGTTCATTCTTTTCACTTTGAAAACAGTTGAATGCATTTTTTTAAGTTAAATACTAATGCTGATATTCTAGAGAAGGCTTTATTCTTTTATATTTGCATATTTCTATATAATATATAGGATCTTTTAAAAGTCACTTTACACATTATAACGTTTAAATATAATATTTGAGATGGGAAACAAGAGAAAAACAAAATAACTCACATACATGGCTAACAATGGTTTTATAAAATATGGGAACATGTTTTGGATTTACTTGTTGAACGTTCACCATTTATTCTGCGACTCCATGCACAGCATTTTGAGGTTGATATTTTGGAATATTAGCAATTTCTTACTAGACAACATCTTTCAGCTGTTGACAGGTTGTTGGATGACAGGTAACCCCATAGCCAAAGTGGTAGGATTGAGATCTGGATATTTCATACTTTGAGAAAAAAACTTTGCATGAACCGTATTCTATCATTTTATGATTCAACCATGAGTTTTAGCTTATAAATTCTTACAGAAGTATGAATAAAATTATTCATTTTATTTTGTTCAAAAAAGTTATACCCATGGTAACGGTTAATAAAAAAACAAAAGAACACCAAACACCATTGCTTGCTCAGTATGTCGCTTCTTAGTTTTTATCCTATCTCAAATTTTATAATATTTACAACGGTTTGAAGTTTGAACTGACTTTAGAAAGAGCTTATATATGCTATGCCCATTAAGTTGAATTTCGAAATACTAAAATCACAAAGAGCAGAGATAAAATTAAATATGTTACAATAGCCTTAAATTTGAATAGTCACAGAATTGCTTTAAATTGGTAGACTGATTCAGCTGGAGACTAAATTTGCGAGCATACATGTAATGTGTGAGAATCGCAATGTTTTACTTTCTCTACACGTACTACGTACATAGTGTATAGAGAAGATATTGCTTTCCACCCAAAAATTCCGAAATTTTATTGGAAATCAATGTTTTTGGCTTCCCTGTATCCAAAAAAAAAAAAAAAAACATTTTAAGAAAAAGGTCCGTGCTCGCTCGCGGGCGTGCGTGTGTCTGTAAACATGATAACTTAAAAACAAAAAGTCGGTAAAATACAAAAATGTTCATATAGGTTTAGTATCTTCCAAGGATGCGACATGAAGATTTTGAGAAAAATTCCCCTACCCCAAACAGCCCTTTACATGGGAAAATTTTCGAAAATGTTTATTTTCTCAAAAACGGGTCTAACAATTTTGATTAAAATACCATTTGTTAAAGATATTTACACACAAGGAAAATGTATATCTTCAATTTTTTGGCAATAGCCTCCGAAGACCTCTTTATTCAGGATGAATCTTAATAGAGTTTGCATAATTAGTAACCGTAAATCTTACCCCACAAAAGATCTCATTCAAACACAATTTTTTTTCTCAAAAAAGATGACCATTTTGGTATTGGTTTAGGTTTTAAAACAGTTAAAACTATTTACATACGGGAATTTGTCAACTTATTGCAATATAAAGAAACGATTTCATCCACATGGCAACCAGCTTTTAAAAGATTTGACTATCGTTTCAACCTAGTGTATTCCATGATTTTCCTCCTACTTACAAGAAAAATTTATGCTATCTTTATGTCGATTAGTATGAAGTACACAGAAGAATAAGCTTTTTAACAATAATTTGTTACAGAGATGTGGAGAGAGTCATGTGAATAGAACACATCAGATTTTTACTTTCTCTATACGTGCTATGTACATAGTGTATAGAGAAGGTATTGCATTCCACCCAAAAATTCGATACCGAGATTTCACCGGAAAAATATGTTTTAGGGTCCCCTGTATCCAAAAATAGTATTTTCAGAAAAAGGTACGTGTGTGTGAGTGTCCGTGTGTCTGTGAACACGATAACTCAAAAACGAAAAGTCGATAAAATTACAAACTTGGTATTTAAGTTTACTACCTTCCAGGGATGCGACACGAAGGTTTTGAGAAAAATCCCCCCACCCCCAACTACCCTTTACATGGAGCTTTTTTCGAAAATTGTGATTTTCTAAAAAATGGCTCTAACGATTTTGATTAAAATATCGTGTATTAAAGATATTTACCTGGCAAATAAAATGTACATTCTGTATTTTCTGGGAATAGCTTCTGAAGAGTACTTTATTCTGGGTCAATTTTACGGAATTTTGCATAACTGCTAAACCGTAAGAGATGGCCAAAAACTTACCCAACAAACAAATGTAAAGCACCTTAAAACACACAATTTATGCTATATAAATTGTTTTCGTGGAGTTGATTGTTTTTGAGATATTCCTTGTTTTTGGTTTCAGCTATAAAAACTTATACTTTTCTCATGCAGGACTTTGTAAACTCGTGTCCATACAAACAAAGGAACTTTAGTCGCAGAGCAACCAGCTTTTGGTTATCACTTAACCATTGGTACCCCCTTATTTCGCTTCTACTAACAAGGAAGCAAGTAATAAGACTGTTTTTTAGCAAATTTTTGCTCCATTAGATGAAGTAAATAGAATAATTTGTTGCAGTGATATAGAGAAAGTCATGTGAATGGAACACATCAGATTTTTTTAAGCTTGAGGCACATTTAAGTTAAGAATGTACAATTTCCATACATGATTAGCCTACATATCAATACTTTATGCTGGAATAAGCTTTAAAACCATTAAGTCTGCTAATACATGCGGCATAGAAAAAGTAAGAAACGCTTCATTGCAGAGAAGGAAATGTTTCAAAGCACATTAGTTCAATGGAGAAAGACCTCGAAATGCATGCAGTACATTAAATCTCCATGCAGGGGGTCCGGGATGGTATTTGGCTTCCTGCCCGCGCTATATACGCAGATGATGACGTAATGTTAATTAAATCCTTCCTCCATAGTTTTAGTTTTTCACAAAACTTCTCTAAATATCATAATATGATTCTATTCACATTACGTGATGATGGATATTAATGTGCCGGGTAGAAAAAACCTAATTATATTCATTGTATTCTATTATCCGCACAATTAATTAAAGGTAAATTATTGTTTGTATGGATTTTTTTTTACTTTCTCTACATATGCTATGCATATAGTAGACAGAGATGGCATTATATTCTATCCAAAAATTTCATTTCCAAATTTCACCAGAAATATTTGTTTTGACATCCCCTAAATCAAAAAAAAAACATTTTTAGAATTGGCGTATGTTTTACGTAGCATAACTCAAAAACGAAAATCTCGTTAACTATCAAACTTGGTATTTACGTTTAGTATCTGCCAAGCTTGCGCCACATAAATTTGTAAGAAAATCTCCCCACCTTAAACTACTCTTTACATGGAAAAAAGTTCATTTACTTTTGAATATTTCAAGAAATGGCTCTAACGGTTTTGATTAATACGCTCTATATTAAAAATATTTACATAAAAAATATAAATATCTGGAATTTCCTGGTAATTGCCTCTGATGTCATCATTCTGAATGACTTTTGCATGATTGGTAAACCGTAAAATATAGGCAAAGTTTTACTCCACAATAAATGTAGATCCCGTCAAAATACACAATTTACGTCCTTTACATTTTTTCTGTAGAGCTAAACATTTCCGAAATATTCCTTCATATTAGTTTCAATTTTAATTACTTATACTTTTCTGCAACATGCAAAGAAGTTTTTGAAACTTTTGACTACGCTTTAGTTCTCTTCTACTTGGGACTACAGTAAACTAAATAATAAGACTAACTAAACTAATAACAACTAAATAATAAGATCATTCTGCTAATGTTTATCTAGTTTATAATGGGATATAAAGAATATGAATATTTTGTTAGAAGTTGCAGAACAGGCGGAGAAAATCATGTGAATAGAACACATAAGATTTTCTCCACTCTATTGCTTATATAAAGTAGTGAATCAAGTTCGGAATATTTTTAATCACTCCAAAATTAAAAATAGTTTATATTGGCCGTCGGTTAAGCGCTGCATCGGGAAAACACTGGCCTATTCTGCACTCAACTGTTTCATTTATTTATTTGTTTGTTTATTGTGGTTGGAGTTAAGGCCATAAGGCCTTCTCTTTCACTCTACCAAGCAATACATTAAATTGAGTACGGCAATGATACAATGAATAAAATAATAAACAACAAAAATGCAATTCTACACAGCTTAACAAAAGCATATATAAAAATGTGCAACAAATATACTGAAATGAAAAGAAAAGAAAAACTACATACAATACTAGCACATACAATATTAATAACAATAAATGAAGGTAGTGATGTACAAGTATTTATCGTATTAATAGATTACGTTTGATTACAAATTTATGTCCTAATTTTCTGCTTGAACAGTATAACGTTCCGGCAGTCCCTTACGTCTTCAGGGAGGGAATTCCAAAGACGAGCTATATCTGTTGTAAATGCTGAGGAATAGAAGGTTGTATGATGAGCAGATATAGCAAAAAGGAAAGAGTGTTGTGAGCAAGTTTTTCGATTGTGACAGTCAGAAAGATATTTGAAGCGAGCATTTAAATAACCATTGATATTTTAGTGCTGCCGGCCAATTGCAAGATATTATTTTATAATCACGGCTAATATACGAAAGCCATCCAGAAAGTGACAGACGATTTGGCATAACTAAATAAGAATGACAGATATCAATATAAAACCTTTTTTACAAACTTACAGTACTTTTACTCTAATTGTCAACGCAATTTCTATTCAGTCAAGATATTTATCGTCACATGGTACCAGCTTTTCAATGCCGATGTTATACTTTTCTACCGCCAAAGAACTTATTCGTCTTTTTCAATGCACAAAATGTTCGGCAAATCGAATTTCAAAGGCAAATAAGGCAAGTGCATAGTGATAAGGCAATAAACGAGTCTTCAGTGAGGAAATGGCGCATACTTTACGAGGAATCAAGGAAGAACCAGTGTGCCCGAAAGACCAGAGTGGAAGTTCATCAATCGATATGAAGGAACTGAAAGCAAATGTTGATTAAAGAATTCAGAAAAACTGGCATTTCACTTTGGTCACCATACCTGACTTTTTGGGTGGAAAAGATTTCGCAATCGGTGAAAACCTCAACATCTTGGCTCAGATCTTTAGCGATGAAAGAGTATAGCATAGGCACTGAAACAGCGGCACCTCGTGACAATAAATAGCTTGATAGTAATACGATTATGTTGAGAAATAGAACAAACTACTTTAACTCTGTAAATAATATTTTGTGTTCATATCTTACGTTATTATTTAGTTATACCAAAACGTTCGTTACTTTCTGAATCACCCTCGCAGCTTCACTTGTAGTTTTTAATATAGTGAGCCTTGATTAAGGTTGTATGCACTTCGGAGCGGTCTTGGAACGTCCCACAACTATTAAAAACATTTGACTACCTCTTTATGCTAGTGCAGACCTAGGGAGTTAGCTCGCATATGTGTGCAATCAATGCTACTCCCTCTTTATCCATTCTACTGTGTTTGCTTAGCTGTATGTAATCCTCCGTGGTCATGGGGTAATATGCTAGCGTTTGGTTTCCAATTCGCGGATTAAAACCTGACGGAGAGCGATGGACGTCTTTCGGGCGTAAAAATCCTAGCATAGTTTCCTTCGGAAGGGAAGTAAAGTACCTGGGCCCGTATGGTAGATTTACGAACCACAAATCTGATAAAGAGGTCTTTGAGCAAAATTAAACAGCGTTTCACGTCATGTCTAATAAATAATGAGACGCTAAGAACCGTAGTAGATAAAGAGCGTTCATAAATAAAAACCAATATGATTTTCTTAGCTGTGTACATGACGAATAACAACACACAGTGAGTAGTCAGTAACGTTTCATTGACAGATGTTATCGGCATGAAGAAATATATTCCATTCATATTTTCAATGTAATAGATGCCCCATTGCGCCTGTAATTACAACTAATTGCGTGACAGATCATGCAAAAAAGATCCTGTAAAAAAGGGATCATGGTTTTTAGCTTTACCAAATGTTGTCAGCCAATATATGCCCCAAATTGAAAGATTTCGTAGACCGTTGCAATGTTTGGTACCAAATATACATAATATTAGTAATTATTTTCTAAATTGAATTATACTAACAGTAACAAACACTAAAATTTAAATGGTGATACCCTCTATCAATATTACCTCTCCTGTCGCTCTCAGTGGTGTAATGGTTACCATGCTAACTTCATATACTCAAGGTCGCGGGTTCAAACCCGGCGTAGGACGATGGATTTTTTTCGGGTGTAAAAATCCTTAGCATGGCTTCCTTCGGAAGGGAAGTAAAGCCGCTCGTCCCGCGTCGTAGATTTACGGCACATAAAAGAACCTCAAGACAGAGAGAGAGGCCTCTGAGCAAAATTAAGAGATCTTTCGCGCCCAATTTAGAATAGAAGGCTGAGAACCATAGTAGTTAAAAGAACGTCCATAAATAATACGCCATTTACATTTTTATTGCGTCTCCCTGTGTTTACAATTAAGTCTGACATTGGTAAATTAATGTCTAGTATAAGGGGTCAGCGTTCTGTTATAGGTCCGAAAAAATTCTGTAAGGCATCATTGAGGAGGAGAGACTACAAAAAATATTTTGGTGCTTGGCCAGTTGTTGAATTGATTCCGTCATTGTTGTTCTTTATATGTGGGCAACAATCTCAAGAATAACTCCAGATGGAATAGGGAGATATCACACTTCCCCTCCGTTTATCAGCTCCACAGGCTGGCCTAGTGTATTCCCTTATTTCATTACCACTTGCAAGGAAGGAAGTAATGACTCATTTCAGTTAATATTTATTTAATTAGCACAAAACAAATAGCAGAATAAGCCTTTATAAGAATAAATTTAACCGCTCAAGTAACGGAATATGAGCACTTCGCAAAAGACTCTATTGTCATCTGTTCAAAGTCAAATTACGTACGTTTTTGAACAACATGAATATAGCGTCGACTTCCGGCTATCTAATCAAGCTAGGTTAGACGTTTATTTCAGTGATTGGTATTTAGAAGGTCGTGACATTGGTTCCTGCGGCCAACTTCTCTAACCCATGGGTTTTTTCGGGGGTTTTCCCTGTCAGTAGACACATTTTGGGGAGATTTCTTCATTTCCCCGAACTTCATTTCTCCATTTCATACAACCAGTCTCTTTTAGAATTGTAAGAGCGAAGAAGACTGTGGTGACAGCGTGCTCCCGTGGAGGTGACTGCGCTCTCCAAATACAGCTCAGCGGAAACGTTGTAAGCCGTCTGTACACTCAGGGAAGTTGATCAGATCTGGGGCGCGGGCTTCTAGTACTTCCCGCGTCGAGATGAAGAACTGTTTGGAATTTGTTGGGACCATCCACGGTGGCTCTTCCTCACTGTCCGGTTTTGGCTGCCCTTTGAAGTTACTCTCATCTCACCCTATCCTTCCAGGTCTGATGAACAATAAGCACTAGCCACAGTGCGGAATTCGCTCTGACTTTACACATACACACACATACTTTGAATATGTGTTTTCTAGGATTTTAAGAGTAGCAAACGATCCCATAAAAGTCTTAAAGCTAATAATAAAGAGTTTATTATGGTTCAAAAGAGCAATTTTACAGCATTCCAGTGCAGGCAAAAATAACAGAGTTTAAACTCGAATGTAACTGAAAGTGTTTGCAAAGTAAACTCCATTACGATAATTTATGCCTTTAAAGGGAATCGTGCACTAAAGCGCCAAGCTTTATGCAAAAAAATTCTCTCTTGTAATTCAAAGTTGCAAAATACAAAAACAAGAGGGAAAAGTTACTGACTTTCAAGTGAGTAACTTCTTTGCTTACCCAGCGATAGCAGGGAAAGTTGGTGAGAGGAAAGCAATATTCCAGAAAAGTGTATGATCGTTGTAATAGAGTCGCTCTTTTGCCAGATAAATGGACATAGTTCCCAAGATAAAGAATCTCACGAATGAGTCTTCAAATCATACACATGAAAAAGTCTGTTATTATTAATAAGAATTTTAGAATGTTCGAAAGTTCCCTAACTGCGCATATCTAGATTATATCCCTCAAGTTTTGAGGGTTAACAAAACTATATTGAGTTTATCCTGACGCATATAATTCATGAAATATCTTAATTAAAATTATAAAAATACAAACATTAAAAAAAATCTGTGACGTGTTCCATTCGCATAGCTTTTTATAGATCTGTAACAAATCCTTGTTAAAAAGCTTATTCCTCTATCTACATCATGCTAATCGAGATAAACACTAGTAGAAATGATCTTATTGTTTCCTTGTAGGTAGAAGGGAAATAAGGGAATACATAAATAGTAAACCGATTGCCAACTCTTTAAAAAACTGGTTGTCATGTATTTTAAATCCGTTTTTTACTTTCTCTATACGCACTATGTACATAGTGTATAGAGAAGGTATTGCACTCCACCAAAAAATTCGATACCGAGATTTCACCGGAAATATATGTTTTAGGGTCCCCTTTATCTAAAAAAAGCATTTTCGGAAAAAGGTCCGTGTGTGTGTCCGTGTGTCCGTGTGTCTGTGAACACAATAACTCAAAAAAGAAAAGTATGTAAAATACCAAACTTGGTATTTAGGTTTAGTATCTTCCAGGAATGCGACACGAAGATTTTGAGAAAAATGCCCCCACCCCAAACTACCCTTTACATGGAACTTTTTTCGAAAATTTGGTTTTCTAAAAAATGGCTCTAACGATTTTGATTAAAATATCGTATATTAAAGAATTTACCTGACAAATAAAATGTATATTTTGAATTTTCTGGGAACTGCCTCTGAAGACTACTTTATTCTGGGTCAATTTTACGGAATTTTGCATAACTACTAAACCGTAAGAGATGGACAAAACCTTACCTCACAACAAATGTAGGGCACTTTAAAATACACAAGTTATGTCATATACATTTTTTTCGTAGAGTTGATTGCTTTTGAGATATTCTTTGTTTTTGCTTTCAGCTATAAAAAACATACTTTTCTCATACAGGACTTTGTGAGCTTATGTCCATACAAACAAAGGAACTTCAGTCACATAGCAACCAGCTTTTGACCATCACTTTAACTTAAGGTACTCCCTTATTCCGCTTCTACTTACAAGGATGCAAGTAATAAGACTATTTCTGCTATTTTTTTCTCGATTAGCAGGAAGTAAATAGAAGCATAAGCTTTTTAACAATAATTTATTGCAGAGTTGTGGAGAAAGTCATGTGAATGGAACACATCAGATTTTTTTCTATTGGCAGTAGTTGAAATATTCCCGTATGAGAAGGATTTCAAGTATTTTTGTAAATTATTGAAAATGTAAGATAAGTACAATAAATTATTATTATGTTTATTATTATTATCATTATTATTAAATGATGCAGGAATGTTGTAGGGTAATGTTTCATAAAACCTGATATACTACTTTCACATAAATGTCTCTAACTGTCCCATAAACAAACTATTGGTATAAAAGATATTCTTTTATCTGGATCATGATATTCGAGATAAACATTAACAGAACTAGTCTTATTATTTGCTTCTTTGTAAGTAGAAAGGGAATAAAGGCATGTATTAGACTAAAGTCATATTCAATGTTTTAAAAGCTGGTTGCTATGTGAAACAATTAAGGTTTGGTTCGCTTTGCATTTAATAGGGAATATCTCGAAAACGGTCAACTTTACAAGAAAAACGCATATGGCATAACTTATGTGTTTTAACGAGATATACAATCTTTGTGTAAGTTTTTGTCTTATGTCTTACGGTTTAAGCGCCTTTGTTTTACTTATCAGCGGAGACGGTGAGCGAGTCACGATCATTGAGAGTTGTAAAATTAAGATCTCCAGTATCCCAATGTTAGTTTTAACTTGAAATAGACTCGTTGAGTTCTGCAGCTCTTTTTACGCATGGAGGGATGCCTGCACACGTCAAATACGCGGGGCTATATTAATGAGATTCGAGAACTACGTTATGTATACGAACACAGGATTGAGTTACGGAGGATTTTAAATAGTAGTGATATGGTAAAAACCGAATATAATTAAAATTATAAGCGCTCGTCATTTAAAACGCTATAAAAGTAAAAATTACGTTAGCATAATTATCAATGCAACAAAAATCAAATGACAAAATCATATTCCTGTGTGCATATATACCTCTTCATTTAAATGTTGGTTGTCTTTGGAAATGAACGCCAATTAGAGGAGCGTTTTTCTCTCTCTCCAGCGGAAGGTGCCAGGTGAGGCTTGGCTGTAAATTCCCCAGCTCATATTTCAGTTCGGTAATAGCAAGGATCTCATTAAAACTGCAAGTTATCTTGCACCGGTAACCACGCCCTCTGTAGTTTGTGCAGCTGGGCGTGTCTATACCCAGCCTCTGTCACACGATACACGCAATGCAATGGATTAATCACATTCCCGTTAAAGCTGATGACTCCGATCACTTCTCGTTTAAAAAGAAGTTCCGCTCTCAGCAACCTCTACTGGCTTCAACTGAAAAGAATTGACCCAAAGTGTTGTAGGATTCATCCACAGGTACATGACTTTCTTTTGGATTCTGTTATTATTAATAGATTCTGCAAGTTCCAGTCTATTGATTTATAAATAAATTTGAGTTTTTCCTAACTTATTCATTAAATTTATTGTTTATTCTTAAAACTTCACCACATGGTCGAGTGATCAGCGAGCAGCTTCTCACCCGGAGATTCCGCGTTCGAATCCCGGCAGGGGTGGAATTTCTCTTTAACCAGAATTATTTCCTATGTCCCACAGAGTCTCGAAGTATGAAAATGAATGTGTTTTGTTAGCCACTAAGGCACTGAACTCACTTAAATTTTAAACATATAATTTGAAGAATTGTTAAGGAGGATTTGTCTTCAACTTCAAATGTGATCATCATTTTGCTTCGCAGTTGGTAGTACTGACATAACTTTGACACGTTTATCCTCACATCTAGTTTCCTAAGTCGGATGGAGTTGCCAAAATGTTTCATTTCCAAAAGCCTCGTACAAATCAAGTACCACAAAAGTATTTAACAAAACTACCAATTCCAGTCTACATTCTACAACTACAGCTACTGGTATCCAGTAACTACTCATGCATCCAAAATTTAAAATCTCATTCATAGATTTCAAACATTCAAAGTTAAGACAGTGAAAGAGTATAGTGACTTAACGAGTTACGGAGTGCAGTTCGAGTCGTAACTCACCGGTTTATTGAAGTTGTGACGCGGCAGATCAGTTCTTCACAAGCGCATGTAGTTACGTTGAGTACCTACCTTAGTGGATAATAAACCGTATTTAGAAGAACTGGCAATTTTTAATACATATACCTCTTTACACTATTCAATTTTATTTGTTCCGAAAAGCTAATATAATAATTTTAGAGAAAGACACAAATGTTAATACTGTAATCAAATTACATACTTGAGGTAAATTTTATTTTTTACTTTCTCTAGCACCTATGTAACAGTACATAGTAGATAGAGAAGATATTGTATTCCAGCCAAAAATTCTATATCAATGTTTCACCGCAAATACATGAATCCAAAAAAAAAAAAAAAACATTTTTACAAACATGCCGTGTGTGTCTGTGTGTATATGGGCAGCATAGCTCAAACACAAAGAGTCCGTTACGTACTAAGCTCGGTAGAGATTCGACACAACATTTTTAAAGAAAATTCCCCCACGCCAAAGTACACTTTACATGGAATATTTTTCAAAAATTTTAATTTTCTTAGAACTGGATCTCACGAATTTCATAAGTTTAACATATTTTCATGAAAAGCAAAATGTATATGTTGAACTTCTTGGGAATGGCCTCAGAAGACCTATTTATTCTGGATGAATTTTGTGTATCTGGTAAACCGAAAGAGATAAACGAAAACTTACTACACAAAAACATACCTAGATCTTATTAAAATACACAATTAATGTCAAATACATTTTTTTTAGAGTTAACCGTTTTCAATATACTCGTTGCTATTGGTTTCAATTTTAAACTACTTAAACTTTTCTCAAACGGTAGGTCATTTTCCGTTTCATACTTTGTTTGTTTTATTCCTAGCCACGTGAAAGAATTTCAATTCTTTTACATAGCAATAGCTTTTAAAACATATGACTACCACGTTAGCATGGTGGGTACCTTTATTTCCCTTCTGCCATACAAAGAAGCAAGTTGTAAGATAATTTCAGCTTACGTTTATCTCGATTAGCAACATGTTGTAGATAAAAGAATAATCTTTTGGTTGTTTGCAGAACTGATAGAGAAAGCCGTGTGAGTGGAACATATCAGATATTTTCGTTATATAATATAATTTTTGATGTCTTTAAGTACGAAACATTTATCTTGGGGCTGTTATGTAGTACAAGGGCGATTAAGGGTTGGCAAGCGGAAAGGTAATACTTCGCAAATTTAATGGAATAACTGTAGAATTGAGTTTGATTCTGATAACTATCAATTATTAATCAAAGATGTGGCTTGCGACAAAGAGGTTTACAATAATGACCAGATCCACAGAATGCTATCATGCTTTTATAGAATGTCTTTTCTTGACTTTATTTTATTTTACGCTGTTTAAACTTCTCAGCATATTGGGACGGATCTGTTCAACGATACCTCGTTGACGGTTAGTGTTGGACAGTATTCTTTCAGGACTATCATCGTATCATACCACTTTCGCTTCGTGCGAAGCAGATGGTGATAGCATGCTATAGTCTGTAGTATGCTTTCACCATCTGTAGTCAGAATGATGGCAGTGCCAAATATCACGAACCTCTACTCTGAGTGCCTTCACCATCAGTGTCGGTCTGGGTAGCTTAGTGGATTTGGTGCTTCGTTTCTGATATCAAGGTCGCAGGTCCAAACTCAATCAATGGTTTTTAAGTGTACTTAAAAGCGTCAGCCCCAAGTCAGTAAAACTGACTCCTGCGGGAAAACCGGCACACTGGCGCCACTGATATGATTCTGGAAATTTACAGCGTCGTTAATAGACAAACTAATTTAAAATTGTTTTTATCCATCATCTGTAGTCAGGCGTTAAGTATCTAGCCTGGCCTCGAGGCTACATACCTATATACCACACTATTTCGTTCCGCCTCAAGCAAGCAGCATTAAGGTTTAAGTATCTGTGAATAGATGGCAGCGCAGATGACAAGTTTCAGTTTTAATATTATCTTAAACTGAAGGTGGAACTTTGGATCGTGGAATTAAATATTCAATCTAGCATTTACCTAGGCTACTGAGGAAAACTACGGAAAAAGCTCAGCTAGATGGGTTGGCCCAAGAGATATGAACCCGGGTCCTCCAGATTGTGGGCCATAGACGTTAAAGCCTACCTTCCCTGCTGTAAGCTTCAGTGAACTATGAATTTGTTGTCGATGTTTCCCGAATCGGTCTCTTATCTTTTGTCTCTTGCGAAAATTAAAGTGAAAAGTGTAAGCACTTGCATATCATTGAAAATTAAGAAAATAATTTTCAATTCCACACAATAACGATTGCAATCAAAATAAACTGTTACGAAAATCATATGTGCAACGCCTGAACGAGTATATGTGCAACGGGATTTACCGTATTAATGGTTGTCCTTCAGCGGTCGTTAAATAAACTACCTCATTGACAGGGTATCTATCAATGTACTCATATTACAAATACCTCAAAGGTTTTTGTCTGTGTCACCTATATAGCATAAGAAGACATGCTCTAAATATAAGCTCTGTTTTCAACTTGAAGTACCCGAGATCGAACCAGGAATGTGTGGAACAGAACATCAGGATACGGACGTCTCTTAGTGCAGGCCGGCGTTCCGGACGTACGGAGATAACCTTCCTGGTTATCGTCTTGCAGGGACGAAAGCGAAGCAGAAGAGACTCTGACTGATGTAATGATTAAAACAAAGTTCTTTGCAGTGTTGCTTAAAGCATTTCCCAAAATTTCGCCCAAACCATTAAAAAAAATCGTAAAGTTTCAATTGAAATCGCCCAATATTTTTATTAAAATATGTAATTTCTTTTACTATTATATATACACAAACACACACATACACACACACACTCTCTCTCTTGGAATATTTTTAAAAAATTCTTATAACCTGTATCTTTGAAAGTATATCACAATCATAATAAATGACATAATATTAGAATACTAACTAGCGTGAGTTGCGCTGACACAGATTCAGGAAAGAGTATGAAAATACGAGGCGATTGCGTCGATAATTATATTGAAATATTACCTGAAGTATTTATTTTATTAATGAATTTCCTCAGTTGAGGGCTGCCTTATAGACATATGGACTTATAACCATACAATCTTATTAACAGAACGATAAATGTTACATTTTAGGAACCGATTCTCCGACGTGTTGCTATGGGAACATACTTTTTATTCATATGGTTTTACTTCCCACACTAATGCTTTTGATCATGAATAAATTTAATTGTTAAAATATCGATAAAACCAAACCAACAATTCTAATATATAAGAAGTATAATGAAACATTAACTACCAGCACTGAAATTTCTTTTGCTTTCATTGAAAGCACATTGCAAGTGAGAATGCCAACTTATGATCCATCCATAGCAGCAATATTAATAAGTACCGCAAATTAACTATATTGCTATTAACTATAAAAAAAGGAATTATTGGCACGCTTAAAATAGCATTGTATAAATAAATTTTCCTCACGTCAGAGAGGATTTAGTATTTGTCTTTCATCAATTTAGATTTAGAGCTCTGTTCCCTACCAAACGGCACATAAAGTTAAAAACAGACATTAATAAAAGTTATATTTTGCAGAAATATTTTAGCCCAAAAATTTGCAAATCTCCTTCGTTAAAATTTGGTCGATTTTAGTAGCCCAAACGGCGACTTTTCGCCCAATCTGGCAACACTAGTTCTTTGGCACCATGCACAACATATAATCGTGTCGTCTCCACATCTATCAGTGCTATGTTTTCTTTCCTATATGTTCAAATATACTTGCAACTAATTACAGCATCCAAGCAGGAAACAGAAGCCTAAATTTGTAGCATGGTATTTGTATATCGGCTAGATGAGATAGGAAAGCTTTCGAGGCATTTCTGACATGAGTATAAGTGATATTTTCTTGCTTGAAATATCCGTTAAAAACAAACAATAACCTAAGTAACGAGTATCTAAAAAGAGTCTCCGCAGTACACACGGACTTCGAGATGTAGTTAAGTTGGTAACGGAAAATATGAAGGAGGATCATTATTTATATTTGAGTAATACTGTGAGACCTGTTTGCTTCAAGACAATTCTGTCTAGTCGTGCTTGTGAAGTGAAGTCAAAATGTAAAACATTGAAAAGAGAGCGTTTTAATTGAGGACATTCCTTAATGGTGATAAGATTTCAAAAAATATAAGGCATAAATTTCCTAAACTCGGCATGTTTTCATCGTGATTCTATGTGATATTTAATTAATAAAATCCATATTTCCTGAATCAGAATGACACTCCAAAAAACGATACGTCTAAAATTTTAATAGGCTATACTGGACGAAATTTCGGGTGTAATGCTAAGTAGTCGCACTAAATGATACAGAAATTAGCACAGCAAACACCAACTTTTGTGCAGGAAAAACATAGAGCCGTATAATTTTCCAGTAAACACTAAAAAAAGTATTCGAAATAGGGCAAAATAATCGAACTCTGATTACAATAATGAGGACAGCATTTCCAACATCTTCTGTGACAGTGCTAGGTAAGAAATCCCAGTTTCAGTTCACCTGTACTTGCATTTTTTGACAACCTTGAAAAAAACTTTATTCTGCACACAACAATACACCTGTGCAATATTTCACAGAAAGATTAACTATATTTGACCCAACATGTAAACATGGTAAAACAGTCAACTCAAATTAAAAAAAATTCACTGAGTTTTCAAACAACAAAAAAACCGAAAACTGAAATAAATTGATTCACGAGGAAAGTTTTTGAAGCTTTGTTATGTCTAGTTTTAGTTGCATTGCCTCTTTTCTCAAACACCGCAGCATTTTTTCATTCCGTTCATTCTTCAAATGAATTTCCCTGGCTGTTTCTTTCAACTCTGTTCTTATGGAAGCCAGGATATGAATTAGTCTAGTTCGGTCCCCAGATACCAAAGTTTCATATTTATCCGTGTATAGCCGAGTATCCTCTTTGGGTGTTTTCAACTTCTCTCTACTGACTTCAGTCCTCTCCTCTAAGCTCTGGATATCACTGCATATTTGTTCTTTATTATAAAGTGAAGGCAAGCCATTCAATTGCTCAAACAAGTCGTTTATCTGTGGTTCATATTCCTCTACATTTTTGATCTGTTTGTTCTTCTCTTCCCATATAGTTTGTTCAAGTTTAGTTAATTCCACCACCTCTGCTTGAACCTGTTTATTTTCATTTTCCAGTTCCTCGTTCATAAAGTCATTCTGAATGTTAAACACTTGTAGCTTTTCTTCAAGTTTCCATTTTCTTCTTCTGAGTTGAGAAATTTCCTCCACTCGCTTCTCACAATACTGATGCAAATTCATCACCTCTTCCTTCAGAGCTGCCTCCAACTTATTCTGTTGTAGAACTTGCTGTTCTAAAGTAGTGCCAGCGGTACCAATATAATCACCACCAGAATCTGTATCGTTTGTGTCACCACCATCACCACTACCCTCCATCCTGCCTCTTGTCAGTCTTCTTAGGTTGAAAATTCTTGGTAAACGACGCTCTCCTGATTCATAACTAGCGCGATCCGTTACCAACCGAACTGTATTGACTGAACGTGCTAACACACTCACCTAACTGCGGAGACACATTTGAGACACCCGTTATTTATTAGTGATAATGAACCTTTGTTCTGGCACACACCTATTTTCTTTTTTACTTTCTCTAGCCCTTAAGTACATATAATGTATATAGTTGCTAGAGGAGGTATTGTATTAAACCCAAAACTTCGATATCAAGATTTCAACCGAAATTTATGTTTAGAGGTCCCCCGAGTGTGATTTTTTTTAGAAAAAGACCCATGTGTGTGTGTGTGTGGGCAGCATAGCTTAAAAACAAACAGACCGTTAAACACCAAACTTGGTATTTATATTCAGTACCTTCCAAGAATGCGACCCGAAGATTTTCAATAAAAAAACCCTCCATCACAAACTACAATCTATATGGAAATTTTTATTCGATTTTTTTTGCTCAAAAATTACTCTAACAATTTTAATTAAAACGCCGTATATTACAGACATTTATATCACAAATAAAATTGTATTTTGAATTTTCTGTGAATAGACTCTCCGGACTTATTTATTTTGGATCTTAATTATTTATATAGTTTACATAAAACATTACATTTTCATTGTAAGAATAAAAAATAATTAGTATAACAAATTTTTGCATAACTGTTAAACCGTAAGAGATAGACAAAAACTTACTGCACAAAAAATGTAGATCTCGTTAAACTACACAATTTATGTCATGTATGTTTTTCTTGTAGAGTTGGCCTTTTTCGAGATATTCCTTGTTAATGGTTTCAGTTTTAAACTGTTCAACTTTTCTCAAACAGAATCATACAAAGTGAACCGAACCCAAATTGTTTCATATAACGATGAGATTTTAAAATATATAACCATCACTTTAGCCTAATCTATACCGTTATTTCTCTTCTACATATAAGAAAGCTAATGTTAATCCAGATTAGTATGGAGTGAGTCAAACAATATTCTTCTGTAAGGCTAGTGTGTATATTGATCAGCTAGATAAACTTATGTGATTGGAACACATCAGATTTTCTTTTCTTCTTTTTTATTTCTTGCACTGTGTCATTTGTATATCCCTCTTTAACTTCTATGGCCATATATTAATACCTACTGAAACAATAATTTGCAGTAAGAATGCATGTCGCACCTATTGCTTTTTTTTTTTTTTTTTTTGTAATATCAGATATGTTAGTTTTCAAATCAATTGCTCCAGGAAAATAAAGAACAGGTTTGCGGTTTCAGCAGGCTCATTAGCTGAACGGATGGCTATGGAACTGTATTACTGTTAAGTTGTATCTGACAAACTAACACTTGAACGAGCAGCCTTACTAAGTTGCAATCTAGTATCAGATTAAACCTGTTCTGACCATCTCCTGGAGGGGTTGCAAGTTAGAGGTAATTACATTACCAGCAAGTTCCTGTAATGAGGATCCCGTCTATCTCTCACAAACCAAACCGAAGTCATTAGCACTGCATCCTGAGGTCCAACTGCAGATGTTGCACAGAATATCCCAAATGCGAAGAAGATAAGATACCTTTTTACTTTCCCTACTCTGTATATACTTGTACTGTATACATAAGGTATTGTATTCCATCCAAAATTTCTTGTCCAGATGTCACCGGAAATAGATTTTTTTGAGATTCCTTAATTCAAAACAAGCACTTTTTATTGTATAGAAAAAGTATTATATTCCATCCAAAATTTCTTGTCTAGATTTCACCGGAAATAATTTTTTGAGATCTGCTGAATTCAAAGCAAGCAGTATTTACTTTTTCTAGCACGTATGTACATACAATTTACTAGCAGCTCGAGAAGATGGGTATTGTATTCCGCCCAAAAATTCAATTTCGAAATTTCACCGGAAAATATGTTTAGAGGTCCCAGAGTTCGAAACAATTTTGTTTCAGAAAAATGTCTGTGTGAGTGTATTTGTGTGTCTGTCTGGGTGTCTGCCTGTGAATAGCACAGCTCAAAAACGAAAAGACCGTTAAAAACCAAGCTTGGTTTTATGTCTAGTACCTTCCAAGGATGTGACACGAAGATTTTCAAAGGAAATCACCATACGTAACACTTTTTAATTTGTCTATACGTACTATGTACATAGTGCATAGAGAAGGTACTGTATTCCACCCGAAATTCGATACGAGATTTTACCGAAAGTAAACGTTTTCCTCCTGAATAAAAAAAAAAACATTTTTGTTATTTAAGTTTGGTATCTTCCAAGGATACCACACGAAGATTTTCAAGAAAATCCCCCACCCCAAGTACCCCTTATATGGAACTTTTTTCGAAAATTTTGATTTTCTAAAAAATGGCTCTAACCATTTTGATTAACGTCCCTTATATTTAAGATGTTTACATGACAAATAACATGTATATTTTCAATTTCTGGGAATATCCTGTGAAGACTACTTTATTCTGGATGAATTTTACGGTCTTTTACATAACCGCTAAACCGTAAGAGATGGACAAAAGCTTACCACACAAAAATTGCACGTTAAAGCATACAATGTGTGTCATATACACTTTTTTCGTGGAGTTTATTGTTTTTGAGATATTCCTTGCTATTGGTTTCAGATTTAAAAATCTTGTATTTTGCTCATACAGGAGTGTATCAACTCCTGTCCATACAAAGAAAGAAACTTCAGTCACGTGGTAACCAGCTTTTGACTATCACTTTAACCTATGATACTCCCTTATCAAGCTTCTACTTACAAGGAAGCAAGCAATAAAACTATTTCTGCTAATTTTTTCTCGATTAGCCTTAAGTAATTAGAAACATTAGCTTTTTAACAATAATTTGTTGCATAGATCAGATTTGTATTAAACTATCGTATATTTAAACATATTTACATGACAAATAAAATGTATATCCTGAATTCTATGGGAAAATCCTCTGAAGATTTCTTTATTTTGAATGGATTTTGCTAAGTTTTGCACAACTGGTAAATCGTAAAGGATAAACAAAAACTTACTACCCAGAAATTTAGATATTTTTAAAAATAATTTATGTTATACTTTTGTTTTGAAAAGTTGACCGTTTCTAGGATATACCTTGTTGTTTCAGCTTTAAAATGTTTATAATTTTCTCATACGGGAATTTGTCAACTCTTGGCTATACAAACAAACGAACTTCAATCACATAGCAACCAGCTTTTAAAATATTGGTCTATCGCTTTAGGCTAAGGTATGCCCTGATTTCCCTAATACTAATAAGAAAGCAAGCAATAAGACCATTTCAGCAAATTTTATCTTGAAGTAGATAGAGCAATAAGCTTTGTAATAATTTGTTATAAAGATGCAGCAAAAGCCATGTGAATGACACATCAGATTTTGAAAATATAGCTCTTACATGTATGTTTACCGAGTGATATGGCACCCCGGTATGCGTGTGCTTCGCGTTCGGGAGATTCCCGGTTCATTTCCGCACCCACCAGTTTTAATTGTTTTTGGGGGGATTTCCCGGGTCGCAAGGAGAATGCTGGAATAGTTTCGCCCGAATTGCCTGCCTTTACATTTCGTTCCAATAACCATTTTCACCCCGTTTCTTGGCTCCAGGTTTGGAGCTGTCGCCGATGGGGTTTCGGTGCAGCGTGACAGGGAAAACGCATTCTCTCTGTAAACCTTTCTCTGTTCCGCGGCCTTCCTTTGATTTCCAAGATCAAACCAAACACTGCTTGTCCGACTGAATGCCATGTCAATCTGGAAACTGTAGGGATCATGTTATTGCTGTACCCTCACTCCTGGTTCCGACCTCTCAATGTATACCTACTCTGATCTCAAGCCTTTCTGGGACGTTCTTCATTTGATTGCTGCTGATAAGTGGATATAAATTATTCAGGTCGTATAAATTGGTAAAAAATGTATTACTAAGATCGCCATTAGCAATCGCTTGGTTTGGCCTATAGACACACACTGGCTCAAACATAATCTAGGACGACCAACATTTCTTCTCCGTTTTGCATAGTAGTCGAAAGGAGGATCAATGACTCCTCTATCCTTCCTAGATGTTCCATTCAGTTCTTTTGGTAATCTTGAATTTTTGCATTATGTTCTTTACGAGTATTGTGTGTTTATGTAATATTATATTTCTTATATATTCTTATTTATCAGTATAATTAAAAATTGAACAGTCGGTTAAACACCAAATTTGTTATTTAAGCTGAGTTTCTTCCAAGAATATGTCACAAAACTCCCATATATCCCATATACACTGTTTTGGCACTAAAACCAGATTTTGTCTGCTAATCATTGACCCTTGGCCTCTGTTGAGTGCGTGATGATGGTTTGAGTGTTGATAACTTGAAGGCAATTGCTAAGAATTCCTATATATGTCTATATCGGCATGAAAAATAAAATGTATACATTTCATTCTTTGCGAATAGCCCGAGAAGACCTCCTCATAATGAATTAATATTTTAAAACAAATAAACTTACAACACAAAACGCAGATCTTATTAATGCATATAATATATGTGCAAATTTGGAGGCTTTTATAATTCTCTGGATATTATTTATTATTGGTTTGAAATAATAAAGAAACTAATTTTCAGCTAAGCAGCTATCTTTGCACTTACTCTTATAGTACAGTAAGCAGGAGTATTATTATATTCCACCAAAAATGTAATTCCGATATTTCACCGCAAATGTATGCTTTAAGGTCCCCTGATCCTAAATAAAAATGTCACAGTAACATTTCCTTCTGTGCTGTACGTATCTGTGTGCGCGCGCACGTGTGTGTGTGATCAGTACAACTAAAAGCGAATTTTTCCAAAATGTTAATGTTCTCAAAAATGGCTCAATGATTTTTATTAAATATCATAACTTTCAGATGTTTTCCTGGCAAATGAAATGTTATATATACATATATATCATTCTCATACAGGAATTTGTCAACTCCTGTCAAAACAAAAAAAGGAATTTCAGTAACACATCAACCAGCTTTTGACTGTCACTTTAACCTATAGTACTCCCTTATTTCACTTCTAATTACAAGGAAGCAGGTAATAAGACTATTTTTGCTAATTTTTTTCTCAATTAGCATGACGTAAATAGAAGCATAAACTTTTTAACAATAATTTGTTGCAGAGGTGGAGAGAAAGTCATGTGAATGAAACACAAGAGATTTTTGTCTTTTTGTTGTTTTTTTTTCGAGATAGTCCAAGTTATTGGTTTCCGTTTTAAGCTACTTAAAGTTTTCTCAAACGGGAAGAAATCTTTCTCTTCAGTTGTTTGCGACCGGCTTTAAAAATATTTGATTATCACGTAAGCTGGTGAATTTATTTATTTCCATTCCACTTACAAAGAAGAAATAATTACAATCAATTCTGCTAATGTTTATCTAAATTAGCTTGAGGTATATGAAATAATAATCTTTTGTAAGAGAAATTGTTTTAGAGAGCCGGAGAAAGTCATGTGATATTTATTCATATACATACAAAGGAAGGCTGTCAAAAAGTTGTGGATATTTTAGTGCGTTTTGAGGTTACCATGGTAAACAGAGTAACAGTGAAAGCATAATAAGCATAAGAAATACCTACTTATGTTGCAACGTCATTTCATTAACAGCACACAAAAAACTGTTTCATTTCCGGCTTTCAGGAAATCACATTACGTAGGTATAAGTGGCACAAGAGAGAAGGCGGATGAGAGCATAACAGAGGGAGAGGGTGAAAGGGAAAAATTGAGAGAGGAAATTTTGCAGCTAAAGCAAAATCTCGACCGCACTGCGGATTCTATTAGTTTGTAATAAAATGTTACATTTTTTGTTTTAGATAAAATTGTCTAGATTTCAATTCGTGCAAGCAGTGTAATATATTAACTTGAAGTGATAAATGAACATCTGTCAACAAATATTACACAAATATTTGCTGACACACCGCGGTAGAAGGCATTTATTTCGTCAGACAAGTCATAAAAATCTGATGTGTTCCATTCATATGACTTTCTCAACATCTCTGCAACATGTTATTGGTATAAAAAGTATCTTCTATTTACTTCATGTTAATCGAGAAACATTAGCAGAAATAGTCTTATTACTTGCTTCCCTGTAAGTAGAAGCGAAATAAGGGAGTACCATAGGCTAAAGTGACAGTCAAAAGCTGGTTTTTATGTGACTGAAGTTCCTTTGTTTGAATGGACAGGAGTTGACAAATTCCTGTATGAGAAAAGTAAGCTTTTTTAAAGGTAAAACCAAAATCAAGGAATATCTAAAAAACGATCAACTACACGAATAAAATGTATATTGTGTGTTTTAACGTGCTCTATATTTTTGTGTGGTAAGTTTTTGTCCATCTATTACGGTTTATCAGTTATGCAAAATTCCGAAAAATTCATCCAGAATAAATTGGTCCAGAGTTTATTCTCAGAAATTTCAAGGTATACATTTTATTTGTCAGGTAAATATATTTAATATACGATATTTTAATCAAAATCGTTAGAGCCACCTTTGTGAAAATCAAAATTGTCTAAAAAACTCCCATGTAGTTTGAGGTGGGGTGATTTTTCTCAAAATCTTCGTGTCATATCCCTGGAAGAAACTAAACTTAAATACCAAGTTTGGTAATTTACGGAGTCTTGGTTGTTGAGTTATTGGTCACACAGACACACAGACATACGGACTCACAAACACGGACGTTTTTCTGAAAATGCCTTTTTAGGATACAGGGAACCGTAAAATATATATTTCCGGTGACATTTCGGTGTCGAATTTTTAGGTGGAGTGCAATACCTTCTGCATACATTATGTACATCGTTCGTGTAGAGAAAGTAAAAACCAGCTGGCCCAACTGGAGTTATGAAAGACACTTAATGTGAGGCTAGTTGCATTGTATTGGTTTATCACGTGTAATATCATAAGACGTCTAACCTACCCGATAATTTATCTAGATTATTTCATATGTAAAATGTGAATTTATATAGATGTTTCTACATGTTCCATAACCCAACTTTCCTTGCAAAAGATGCTTTTATCCACGCAATTCTAATCTACATTAGTAGAAATGTTTTTATCACATGTTTCCTTATGTGTAAATAATAAATAAGGGACAAGGTAAAGTGTTGGTGAAAACTTTTAAACTGTGAAAGAATTGAAATTTCCGTGCGTAAGACAAAAGAGATGAAACGAAAGTTTACTTGCTGATGAGAAAAATTTAGTTAGTTTAAAACTGAAGCCAATAACACAGAACACCTTCAAAAGGGTTATTTAAAAAAATGTATATGACACAAGTTGTGTGTTTTAATGGGATCTACATTTTTTGTAGAATAAGTTTTTGTGTTTCTATTACGGTTTACGAGTTATATAAAAATCAAGAGGTCTTCAAAGGATATTCTCAGAAATTGAAGACATACTTTCCGTTTGTCGTGAAAATATCTTAACACATAATCAAAACCGTTAGTTATTTTTAAGAAAATCAAAATTTTCGAAAAATGTCCCATTCAAAGGATAGTTGGAGCTGGGAGAATTTTCTTGAAAATATCCAGTTGCATCCTTGGAAGATGCTTAACTTAAATGCTAAGGTTGGTGTTTAACCTAAGCTATGCTGACCACAGATACACATTAGCGCACAGGGTATTTTTTTAAAAGTGCTTTGTTAGTTTTTAATCAAAGAGACTCAAACTTTGTTTTTCTGTGAAATCTCGAGTAGTATTTTTGGGTAGAAACAATACCCTCTCCATCAACTACGTGCATGGTACATACGTGCTAGAGAAATGGTACAAAACAAAAGAATGATCTGGTAATAAATGGTATGTGATTAACGCCTCTATATTTGAAATAATCAAAGAAAGTCTGTGAGAGGCAGTGCTTGGAAAACAATGATTTTGTCTTCCTGAAACAACCGCACTCAAAGTATGCATAGAAGAAAACTATAAGGCAGTTAAAATCGCAACTTTAAAAATTGGAAGGAATATTTTATGATGAAGGAAGGAAAGAAAGAAAACCACATCATAAATTTGATTGATAATTAAAATGATTGCCATCCCCCGTTATGTGTAACATTTAAAATAATTTTGTTGTTATCAAATATTTGTGGTTTTCATTACTTGTGTATTTTTACTTTCTCTAGCTGTACTATGTACAGTGCATAGAGGAACTGTAGAATTCTACCCAAAAATTTGATACCGAAATTTCACCGGAAATATATGCTTTGAGGCTCTCTGAGTCCAAAAGAAGCATTTTTAGACGCCTGTGTTTCTGTGGACAGCATAGTTCAAAAGCTTAAATACCAAACCTGGTAACTTTGATATCTTTCAAGCATGCGACGCGAAGATATTCAATAAATTCCTCTCCAAACTATACTTCACCTGGAACATTACTGAAAGGTCTGTTTATCTTAAAATTAGCTGTAACAATCCTTATTGAAATAAGATGTATTATAGATATTTATATTGCAAACAAAATGCATATTTTTAGTTTTCTGGGAATAGTCTCTAAAGACATTTTGAATGAGTTTTGCAGAATTGTGCATAACTGTTAAACCGTAAGCCTAGGTTATTTCTTTATTTTTCTAATACTTCCATAGAAGCAAGTAATATTACTAATTCTGTTAATGTTTATCTTGATTGCATGATGTAGATAAAAGAATAGTCCTTTGTAAGAAAAGTTAAATACTTCAGATTTTTAGAACAAGTATTAAATGAGTAAAGGCAGTTTTCTGTACAACCTCTTTTATGTGCATTTTGCTAAGCTAGGTTTTAAAACTTTTATTGCTAAAGGCAAAATGTTTTCAGGAAGCCGAATGGGCAGCCATGGATGCTGAACCTTTTCATACTGGTTTTCTATGTTCGCAAAACTGTATAGCCGTGGTTCAGTATAAACCGCCACTTGGAAAAAAAAAAAATCCCTCTTGAGACGCAAGCCTGTCCATGTGACGGCGAAAAAAAGAGCGACCATATTTAAATTGGTGACAGCGCAGGGAGCAGGGACAAAAGTCAAAGATATTAGTGCCAAAATGGCACAACCTGCATTTTATAGGCTTCACATGAAAATGCGGCACCATCTGTTTACAAATAAAACAACTGCAGACAAAGGAAACAGGGAAAAGTGATCTGAATATCACACATACATACAAAGTAAAATGTAAAGAAAAGAATGGAGAATAATAGAAAATACCGGTTCAGAGCCGGCATAAAACAAAAGAATAAAAGGGAGATCTTGACAAATACACAGATTTATTGCTTGGATACAAAATAGCAGATAGCTATAAAATATCTCGAGAACATAAAGTGCTAACGTCAGAAGGGAATCTGAAAGCGAAGTTTAAAAGAAAACTCCCTCGTGTAATTTCCAAACGCTTACACCGGATGGTGTGACATTGTGAAGCGCTAGAAATATTAGATGCTTTAAATCTCCAACTTTTGGGTCAGAGGGGTGCGTCCCTTTCATAAACCGAACAAAAGAAGATGAGATAACAGCATATTCATATGTTGCGTGCATTTCTATTTATGCCGACTTTCTTTAATAAACGCTGATACCTATACAGATGCAATACAACAAGGATACACTCTAAGAGTTTAAACACCAAAATTTATATATTTGGATAATGTAGTAGTAGTAGTAGAGTAGTAGTTATAGTAATAATAGTAGTAGTTGTAGTTTTTGTAGTAGTAATAGTAGTAATAGTAGTAATAGCAGTAATAGTTGTAGTAATAATAGTAGTAATAGTAGTTGTATTAATAATAGTAGTAATAGTAGTAATAGTTGTAGTAATAATAGTAGTAATAGTAGTAGTAGTTGTAGTAATTATAGTAGTAATAGTAGTAATAGTTGTAGTAATAATAGTAGTAGTTGTAGTTTTTGTAGTAGTAATAGTAGTAATAGTTGTAGTAATAATAGTAGTAATAGTAATAGTAGTTGTAGTAATAATAGTAGTAATAGTAGTAATAGTAGTAATAGTTGTAGTAATAATAGTAATAATAGTAGTAGTAGTTGTAGTAATAATAGTAGTAATAGTAGTAATAGTTGTAGTAATAATAGTAGTAGTTGTAGTTTTTGTAGTAGTAATAGTAGTAATAGCAGTAATAGTTGTAGTAATAATAGCAGTAATAGGAGTAATAGTAGTAATAGTTGTAGTAATAATAGTAGTAATAGTAGTAATAGTTGTAGTAATAATAGTAGTAGTTGTAGTTTTTGTAGTAGTAATAGTAGTAATAGTAGTAATAGTTGTAGTAATAGTAGTAATAGTTGTAGTAATAATAGTAGTAATAGTTATAGTAATAGTAGTAATAGTTGTAGTAATAATAGTAGTAGTAGTAGTAATAGTAGTAATAGTAGTAATAGTAGTAATAGTTGTAATAGTTATAGTAATATTAGTAATAGTTATAGTAATAGTAGTAATAGCAGTAATAGTTGTAGTAATAATAGTAGTAATAGTTATAGTAATAGTAGTAATAGTTGTAGTAATAATAGTAGTAATAGTTGCAGTAATAATAGTAGCATTTGTAGTAATAGTTGTAGTAATAATAGTAGTAATATTTATAGTAATAGTAGTAATAGTTATAGTAATAGTAGTAATAGTAATAGTTATAGTAATAATAGTAGTAATATTTATAGTAATAGTAGTAATAGTTATAGTAATAGTAGTAATAGTAATAGTTATAGTAATAGTAGTAATAGTTGTAATAGTTATAGTAATAGTAGTAATAGTTATAGTAATAGTAGTAATAGTAGTAATAGCAGTAATAGTTGTAGTAATAATAGTAGTAATAGTTATAGTAATAGTAGTAATAGTTGTAGTAATAATAGTAGTAATAGTAGTAATAGTTGTAGTAATAGTAGTAATAGTTGTAGTAATAATAGTGGTAATAGTTATAGTAATAGTAGTAATAGTTATAGTAATAGTTATAGTAATAGTAGTAATAGTTGTAATAGTTACAGTAATAGTAGTAATAGTTATAGTAATAGTAGTAATAGCAGTAATAGTTGTAGTAATAGTTATAGTAATAGTAGTAATAGTTGTAGTAATAATAGTAGTAATAGTACTAATAATTGTAATAGTTGTAGTAATAGTTATAGTAATAGTAGTAATAGTAGTAATAGCAGTAATAGTTGTAGTAATAATAGTAGTAGTAGTAACAGTAGTAGTAGTAATAGTTGTAGTAATAATAGTAGTAATAGTAGTAAAAGTTGTAGTAATAATAGTAGTAATAGTAGTAATAGTTGTAGTAATAACAGTAGTAATAGTTGTAGTAACAGTAGTAGTAGTAATAGTTGTAGTAACAGTAGTAGTAGTAATAGTTGTAGTAACAGTAATAGTAGTAATAGTTGTAGTAACAGTAATAGTAGTAATAGTTGTAGTAACAGTAGTAGTAGTAATAGTTGTAGTAATAGTAGTGGTAATAGTAGTAATAGTTGTAGTAATAATAGTAGTAATAGTAGTAATAGTTGTAGTAATAATAGTAGTAATAGTAGTAATAGTTGTAGTAACAGTAGTAGTAGTAGTAGTAGTAGAAACAGTAGTAAGAGTAGTAACATTAGTAGTAGTAGTAGTTGTAATGATATCAGTAATTGTACTTGCAATGATAGTAGTAATAGTAATAGTAATAGTAGTAGTAATAGTAGTAGTAGTAGTAGTAGTAGTAGTAGTAGTAGTTGTAATGATATCAGTAATAGTAGTTGCAATGATAGTAGTAATAGTAGTAGTCATAGTAGTAGTTGTTGCGTTAGTATTAGCAGTAGTAGTAGTATTAGCAGTAGTAGTAGTATTAGCAGTAGTAGTAGTAGCAGCAGGAGTGGTAGTATTAGCAGTAGTAGTAGTATTAGCAGTAGTAGTAGTGGTGTTAGCAGTAGTATTAGCAGCAGTAGTAATAGTAGTAGCAGGAGTGGTATTAGCAGTAGTAGTAGTAGTAGTAGTAGTTGTAGTTGTAGTAATAATAGTAGTATGAGTAGTAACAGTAGTGGTATTAGGAGTAGTAGTAGTAATAGTAGTAGTAGTAGTAGTAGCAGGAGTGGTATTAGCAGTAGTAGTAGTAGTAGCAGTAGTAGTAGCAGGAGTGGTAGTATTAGCAGCAGTAGTAGTAGTAGTAGCAGGAGTGGTATTAGCAGTAGTAGTAGTAGTAGTTGTAGTTGTAGTAATAATAGTAGTATGAGTAGTAACAGTAGTGGTATTAGGAGTAGTAGTAGTAATAGTAGTAGTGGTATTAGCAGTAGTAGCAGTAGTAGTGGTATTAGCAGTAGTGGTAGTAGTAATGGTATTAGCAGTAGTAGTATTAGTAGTGGTATTAGCCGTAGTAGTAGTAGTAGTATTAGCAGTAGTAGTATTAGCAGTAGTAGTAGTAGTGGTATTAGCAGTAGTAGTATTAGCAGTAGTAGTAGTGGTATTAGTAGTAGTAGTAGTAGTAGTAGTAGTATTAGCAGTAGTAGTAGTAGTGGTATTAGTAGTAGTAGTAGTAGTAGTAGTAGTAGTAGTAGTATTAGTAGTAGTAGTAGTAGTGGTATTATTATTATTATTATTATTATTATTAGTAGTAGTAGTAGTAGTGGTATTATTATTATTATTATTATTATTAGTAGTAGTAGTAGTAGTAGTAGTAGTAGTGGTAGTAGTAGTGGTGGTATTAGCAATAGTAGTAGTAGTAGTAGTAGTAGTGGTATTAGCAGCAGTGGTAGTAGTAGTAGTAGTAGTAGTAGTGGTAGTAGTAGTGGTAGTAGTAGTGGTAATAGTAGTAGTAGTGGCAGTAGTAGTATTACTGTTATTATATCTAATATTATGAGATTGCTACATTCAAAACATTTATATTATGTTTATGTATTTCATCACATTAATATATCCACATAGTTTTAGGGTATCGATGCAGATATATTGATAAATAGTGCCTTACTGTTTTTTCACTTCAGTGTGCTAGTTTTATTACTTTCTCTAGGACGTATGTACAATGTATCTAGGAGATACAGAAAAAGTTTATATCCAGATTTTACAGGCAATTCATGTTTTGAGATCCCTGAATTCACAAAAAGTATTTTTATTTTTTATTTTATTTATTGCGTGCGTGCCTGTGTGCTTGTGGGCAGTATAGCTCAGAAAGTCAGTTCAATATCAAACTTAGTTTTAAGTTCAGTATTTTCCAAGGATTTGAAACGAAGATTTTCAAGAAACTCCCCCATCGCTAACTACTCTTTGCATGGAACATTTTTCGAAAAGTTTGACTTGCTCAAAAATGGCTATAACAACGTTATAAACATGTAACATGTTTAAGAATTTACATGATAAAAGGAAGTGTATAACTTTAATTTGTTAGAAATAGTCTCTGAGGAATTCTTCATTCTTGATGACTTGTATAACTAGTAAACTGTAGGAGATACACAAAAATTTACTACAGAAAAATGTGCAAGTCATTAAAACATACACTTTATAGCGTACACATATTTTGTAGAGTTAACCATTTCCGGGGATGTTTCCATTTTAAAGTACTTAAAACTTTTCTCAAACGGGACACATCTAGCAAGTAAAGATATTGCAATTTCAATTGCTACGCTTAGCGAACGCTTTTAAAATACCTGACTACGGCTTTAGCCTAGTTTGTTCCCAATTTTGGCAATGCTTATCTCTGATTAGCATAATGTAGATAAAAGAATAATCTTTTGTAAAGAAAGTCTGTTAGTGGAACATCTAGAAAACTCACGTGAATGGAAAACAGAAGATGTTTTCTCTTCGTCTAACAGTTTTACCAAAAAAATAATCACATAATTTACTACCGGATGAATTTTCATGGTTTAGCTGCACGACAAAATGGACCGTTATATATCTATAATATCAATTATATATAGGCAATCTGCCTTGCCTCCACGTTTTCACACCTGAAAACTGGGGAATCATTGGCCTTGCAGAAATCATTCGAACTCAGTTCCAATACAATATTTATTATATGAGTCTCGCCAACTCAAGTTATGCCTACCGACCTGCGGTCTCAGGGAAAATATACAGGCATTTCTTGTATGTTCTACGCCTACATGAATATCCTAATCAACCTGAAAACATCTTACACTTGATTATTAAAATGATAAGTGCACAAATTAACCAAACATTGATGTAATGCTGCTCATTGCATTGATCTTAATTGCCAGTGCAAATATCTGTAGGTACACCCCTAATGTCTATCTAAAATAAAATTATAACCCAATATGATATCCAAGCTTCTTTCATAAAAACTTTGGAGAAATGGTACTAGCCTAATTAATGGGCTAAATGAAAGAGAAAATTCGTGGTTTACAAATGTATTTACATGCGTTCTTACTTTCTCTACACGTACATAGTGTATAGCGAAGGTATTGTAGTTTGATGTGGATATTTCAACGGATTATATGTTTTGAGGTCCCCTAAGTCAGAAAAATAGTTTTTATCGAAAAGGTCCGTGTGTGTGGGAAGGGGAGGGAGGGTCAACATAGCTGAAAAACGAAAAGAATGGTGACACGGAGATTTTAAGCAAATTCCACGACCACAAATTACTCTTTACATGGAATTATTTTGTTGAAAAGATGACTAACGATTTAGATTGAAATACTGTACATTAAAGATATTTACATCATAAATAAATATATTTTGCATTTTCTGGGAGTAGTTTCTAAACACCTGTTTATTCTGCAGGTGATTTTCAGAATTTTGCATAACGGTTAAATCATAAAATATATACGTAAAACTTACTACACAAAAATATAAATATCGTTAAAACACATAGTTTGTCATATTGGTATTCTCTAAAAAGCAAATTACAGGTTTACATACATGTTGACACTTAGTGCCTGTCCTACTGGAAGGATGAACGCGACGTCATACCCGTGAGGTTGTCCACCCACAGACACCCTGTATCGGGTCTCGAGGCAATGACAATGCAATGAAATCCAAGGTCTAGTAATAAGGGTTTACGTCTGCTCACTCAATTTTATTACTCCATGTCCGTTATGATAAGCCATAGCCGAGAACCTAAATATCATAGAAGTCGAAATTTTATTCTGAATATATCAGGAACTCCTTGCTGCGATTTTTACTTTCTCTACACATGCTATGTACACAGTGTATAGAAAAGGTTAGGTATTGCACCCAAAACTTCGATAGCGATGTTTCAAAGGAAATACATGTGTGTGTGTGTGCGTGCGCATGTGGACAGCATAACTCAAAAACGAAAAGACCATTAAATGCCAAACTTGGTACTTTAGTTTGATATCTTCAAGGATTGCGACACAAAGATTTTCAAGAAAATCCCCCAACTTTAAACTATCATTTACATGGGAAAATTTTCGATAATGTTGATTTTCTCAAAAATGGCTGTAAAGATATTGAATAAAATTTCATATATTTAAGATATTTAAATAACAAAAAAAAATAATTAAATGAATAAAAAATAAATCTTCAATGTTCAGCAAGTAGCTTCTAAAGACATGTTTGTTCTGGATGAATTTTGCGGAATATTACATAACTGGTAAACCGTAAGAAATGGACTAAAAACTTACCACACAAAAATTATAGAGCTCCTTAAAGCACACAATTTATGTTATATATATTTTTACTTTCTCTACGCATGTTATGTACATAATATATGGAGAAGGTATTGCATTTCACCCAAATATTTTATACCGAGATTTCTCCGGAAATACTTGTTTTGGGCCCCTCTGAATCCAAAAAAAGGACTTTTAGAATAAGGTCAGTGTGTGCGTGAGTGTGTCTGTAATGTATCTGTGTGGCTGTGGAGAGCATAGCTCAAAAGACCATTAAATCCAAACTTGGTACTTAAGCTTAGTACCTTTCAAGGATGCTACACGAAGATTTTCAAGAAAATACCCCAACCCAACTACCCTTTACATGGAACTTTTTTCAAAATGTTTTATTTTCATAAAAATTGCTCTAACGATTTTGATTAACATATCGTATATTACAGATATTTACCTGACAAATAAAATGTATATCTTGAATTTTCTGGGAATAGTCTACTTTATTCTGGATGAATTTTACAGTATTTTGCATAGCTTTAAGTTTTTGTGTTGGAGGTAACCATTTCCGAGACATTCCTTGCGTGTGTTTGTGTGTGTGCGTGTCTGTGGACAGCATATATCAAAAACGAAAATAGTTAAATATCAAATTTGGTATTTAAGTTTCCTATCTCGCATGGATGCGACACGAAGGATTTCCAGAAAACAACTACACTTTACATAGAACTTTTTTTCGAAAATTTTGATTTTCTCAAAAACGGCTCTTACGATTTTGATTAACATATACTATATTAAAGATATTTACCTGACAAATAAAATATATCTTGAATTTCCTGGTAATAGCCTCTGAAAACTACTTTATTCTGGATGAATTTTACGGTATTTTGCATAACTGATAAACCGTAAGAGATGGACAACAACTTACCACATCAAAATGTAGAGCACGATAAAACTCACAATTTATGTAATATACAGTTTTTTCGTGGAGTTGATCGTTGTTTAGATATTAATTGTATTTGGTTTCAGTTTTGAAAAAAAATATACTTTTCTCATACAGGAATGTGTCAACTCGTGTCCATACAAACAAAGGAACTGCAGTCACATAGCAGCCAGCTTGTGACTGCCACTTTAACCTATGGTTCGCTTCTACTTACAAGGAAGCAAGTAATAAAACTATTTCGGCTCATTTTTTCTCGATTAGCATGAAGTAAATAGAAACATAAGTTTTTTAATAATAATTTGTTACAGAGATGTAGAGAAAGTCATGTGAATGGAACACATCAGATTTTTCTGCAAAGCATTTTTACAACAAGCATTCTTTGGGACGAAAATCGAAAGGCAAATCCGATTATGGTGTTGAGTTTTAAAAATGTTTATAAAATTGTTGACTTTGGGATGATTATATTATTTATAATTTAAAATTAGAATGAATATTTACTTTAATGTTAACTTAGATTCAAGTTTTTTAATTTCGTCGCAACAATTTGTGCATCTTAAGAATACCATTGGGGAGTATTTTCGTTTTAAGCCCACCTGCTCTGTGTAGGACAGTGAACAACATCAAAGGTGCTGCTTTTTACCTTACTTAAATTTCAGTATAGGCTCACTATATTAAAACTGCGTAGAACTTATAGTAGAGAAACCTGCGTGATTTTTGCTTTTGCACTACACATAGTAAGCATATAGAAAGAATATTTTAATCCAGTCAAAACTTTCAACGTAAATACATGTTTTGAGGTCCCCAAATCCAAAAGGATTTTTGAGAAAAAGGTTCGTGTGTATTTATGTGTCTCTGAAGAACATAAGTCCAAAACAAAGATCCCATTAAATGTTAAACTGCATATTTAAGTTCAAAGTCTTTCAACGATGCTTCTTGAAGATCTTCAAGAAAATGACACACCTTTCAAGCTACCGTGTACATGGAATAATTGTCGAAAAACATTATTTTCCCATTTTTCCAAAAAAGTCAATTACGATTCTGATTAAAATATCATATGTTTAAGATATTTTATTATGACAGATTGAAATGTTTTGGAATTGCATCTGAACTCCTCTTTAATTTTGATGATTTCTACATAACCGGCATTGATACACAACATCCTACTCGCAAAAAACGTAGACCTCCTAAGACAATTACTGCAAAACGTATTTTTTTGTGGAGTTGACCATTTCTAAAATATTTTTCATCTTGGTTTAAATTTTGCAAAACTTATCTACTCATACCCGTATATCAAATGAGGCGTCATTCGGTTTTCTTATTTTCATCCTGGGCATATATAAAAAAGGGATTTATTAGATTACGAGGAGCTTAGTCAATTTATTCCATTATTCCCCTTGAATCTATAAAATATGCATAAAAGCCATTTCTGCTAATATTTATCTTGAATAAGACAGAATAGTAACCTTATATTACGTTAGTTTAACGTAGAATATGTAGAATAAGATGTATTACTGATACAAACACTTCTTTAACCTAGTCAATATTATTTTTTTTTCTACTTACTACATAAGTTGAGAAAGTAGTGAATGCACTTCACCCAAACTAACTTTTTGATACCGACACTTCGCCGTTATACATGTTTTAGGGTTTTTGTATCCAAATAAAGCATTTTTAGAAAAATCTCCGTATTGCGTGAGTCTGTAAACACGATAACTCAAAAACGAAAAGTTGCTAAAACATCAAACTTCTATTTTAAGTTTGGTATCAACACAAATATTTTGAGGAAAATTCCCCTTCCCCAAACTACCCTTTATATATAAATGACTCTAACATACCTTGAATTTTTTGGCATATTCTCTGAAGATCTTTTACCTCTGGATGATTTTTGCATAACTGGTAAATCTTAAGACATATACGAGAACCTACTACCCAAAATGTAGAACACATAATTTGTTGTGTAAATTTCTTCTGGAGTTGACTATTTCCGAGATATTCCTTGATATTTGTTCCGGTTTGTAAATACTTAATTTTTTTCATACGGGAATGTGTCAACTACTGGCCATGAAGGACACAATTTTAACAACATGGCAGCAAGGTATCAAAATATTTCACTATTACTTTAGCCTAGTGTATTCCTTTATTTCCGTTCTACTTACAAGGAGGCAAGTAAAACACCTTTCTGCTAATGTTTATCACGACTATTTCGTTCATTACACGTGAACGTAGGAAGTGGCCAATCCAGTACATTTGCGGGAAAAATTCCAACCAACCGGAATTCAATATCGCTGCATATTAATCGTTCCTTTATTGATCCCACTTGAAATTGTTTTTCTAAATGTATCACACCGATGTGCATTTGTTTTCTCCCTGAATATCAGTCTAGAGTTGTATTCCCGTACATCATGGTGGAGTTTCCAATAGTCATATTACAATCATGCTTTTCTAAGCCAAAATAATAGAATGTAGCAATACAAAGAGTTCTGAAATTTATGATATGAACCTCAAATCGCAGTGATTTCGGTACAAATATATATCAAGACAAATGGGATTCGTGTCCATTTAGACTAATCATTGTTATTTTATTCTCGAAATAGTCTTATCAAATACAACTCGAGCTACAATTTTTCTGTATGTAAATTCGATGGAATAGGTTACTGGTAAAGTTATCGATAGAAGTTGGAGCTCTCGTTATATTACTCACGATTACTTAAGGTTATATTAACTTACGATTATCTTAGAAGTAGATAGAAGAACAAGGTTTTTAACAGTAATTTGTTACAGAGTTGCAGAGAAATTCATGGGAATAGAATACACCAGAACCTTTTTACTTTCTCTATACGTATTATATATAGTGTATAGAGAAAGTATTGTATTGCACCCAAATATTCGATACCGAGATTTCACCGGAAATACACGTTTTAAGACACCCTAAATACAAAAAGAAGCATATGTGGGCAGCATAGCTCAAAAACGAAAAGACCGTTAAATACCAAACTTGGTATTTAAGTTCAGTGTCTTCCAAGGATGCAACACGAAGATTTTCAAGAAAATCCCCCACCGCAAACTATCTTTCACATGGAAATTTTTCGAAAATTTTGATTTTCTAAAAAATGGCTCTAACGATTTTAATAAAAATATCGTATATTAAAGATATATACCTGATAAATAATATGTATATTTTGAATTTTCTGGGAATAGTCTCTGAAGACTGCTTTGTTCTGGATGAGATTATGGAATTGTGTATAACTGGTAAATCGTAAGAGATAGACAAAAACTTACCAAAAATTGTAGAGCACATTAAAACACTCAATTTATATTATATGCATTTTTTTCGTGGAGTTGATCGTTATTTAGATATTCTTGGTTTTTAGTTTCAGCCTTGAAAAACAAACTTTTCTCATACAGGAATTGGTCAGCTCATGTCCATTCAAAGAAAGGAACTTCAGTCGCAATGCAGCCTGGTTTTGACTATCACTTTAACCTATGGTACTCCCTTTTTTTGCTTCTACTTACAAGGAAGCAGGTAATAAGACTATTTCTGCTGATTGTTTCCTCGATGAGCATGGAGAGAATAAAAAGGTAAGCTTTTTGACGATAATTTCTTCCAAAGATGTGAATGGAACACATCAGATTTTTTCTAATTCAGGTAGAATTTGTTGTGAAAAGATGATTGTCACATTTAGAAACTCAATATATTTCTCTGTAAATTTATAAAGAGTACCATATCATATGAAAATTGAGATAGAAACGCTTTAGTTATTTTTAAAGTGAATGAAATTGTTTATTAAAACCGTCTTTAATAATAAAACTCTTTGATCTGTGACATTTATGAGAAATAGTATAAAGGATCTCAAAGTATGAATGGTTCGTTTAAAGTAGACTACGACATCAAAAAGCGATTGAAGCTTAGGCCGCTCATACATTGATGCTGCTCAGCCAGTGAAAAGGGAGACAAAAAAAAAAAACGAGGAAACTTGGAGGGTTTCATAAGGCAAATAACGACACATTCATGTTTTGTAAAGGTATTTTTTATTGCTGCTCAGAGTGGGCGAGGATGTGAAAACGCAAAGATATAAAACAAACTTAAAAAGGCTGTTAATTAGTGTCGCGCAACCATCACTCAACTTGACGTGAATGGAATGTAATTCCAACCACTCGACCCTCTGCACAATTTTTCAACTTTACCTTTCCTACAGAGATTAGTAGCTATGTACGTCATGTTGCCGCCATTTTAAAGAGAGGCAGAATAGCGTCGATATTATTTTCATCGTCCTGGGTTGTTATCTACCGGAATAAGGCTGGTAAAATCATAATAATTAATCAGGGACTCACAACTTACACTTTGTTCTCAGTACTGTTACAGTGGCGTGTTTTCTTTCTCTCCATTTCTACTTACTCTACACGTACTATGTACATAATGTATGGAGAAGGTATCGTACTCCACCCGAAAATTCGATACCGAGATTTCACCTGAAATATATGTTTTAGATTCCCTTGCATCAAAAAAAAAAGCGTTTTCAGAAAAAGGTCCGTGTGTCGGTTGGTATTTAATTTCAGTATCTTCCAAGGATGCGATACGAAGATTTTCAAGAAAATCCTCCCCACACACACATCTAGCTCCTTACATGGAAAAAATCTTCAAACATTTTGATTTTCCCAAAAATAGCACTAACGATTTTGATTAAAATATCGTATACCAAAGATATTTACCTGACAAATAAAAAATATTTATATATTGAAATTTCTGGGAATAGCTTCTGTAGACTACTTTATTCTGGATGCTTTTTATTGAATTTTGCATAGCTACTAAGCCGTAAGAGATGGACAAAAACTTACCACATAAAAATGTAAACAGCTTTAAACTCTACATTTATGTTTTATACATTTTTTCGTGGAATTAGACATTTTGAAATATTCCTTGTTATTGGTTTCAATTCATACAGAAATTTGTCAACTCCTGTCCACACAAACAAAGGACTTCAGTCACATAGCAACCAGCTTTTGACCATCACTTTAACCTATGGCACTCCCTTGTTTCGCTTCTACTTACAAGGAAGCAAGTAATAACACTGTTTCTGCTAATTTTTTCTCGATTAATATGAAGTAAATAGAATCATAAGCTTTTTAACAATAATTCGTTAAAGATATGTAGAGAAATACATGTAAATAGATCCATCAGATGGAATGCAATGGCGAACCCGGAGAAAATCTGCCCCTGGGCGTTTTGTCCATTACACTGTCGTATAACCATAGGCTTTGGACTGCCACAGGTTTTGCACTGACAGAATTTTAAATATGTTTATAAATACTTATCGTATACCTACTTAAGAGCCCTTGGGTCTGTGATTTTTAATTTTTAAATTTCCCTATAAATTTTGAACAATTTATCGTAATTGCATTATCGTTATGCTAATAAGAATATAATTAACTAAACTGGAGAAATACTTGGAAAGGTATGCGTCGCTTCATAAATTTCTTAGGTAACTATTTAATGTAAGTACCGAGTTTTTGAATGGGATGCTATACACTATGTACATGGTTCATACAGAGAAAGTATAAAGTGCAGAACTACACTGTAGTCGTTCAGTGAAGAAATAAAACAAACGAAAACATCATGTACATGAATGCCATTGACAGTTTCCTTTATTAATTACTATTGTACCAACATAGAAAAGATGTGATCCTGGAAAATTCAGGGGAAAAAAATCTGATGTGCTACATACACATAACTTTTTCTAGCTGTTCCATACTCAAAATTAATCTTACTAAAGATTTTTGTTTTATCTACATTATTAATCGAGATAAAAATTAACAGAATTGGTCTTATTACTTGCTTCCTTGATAGTAGAAAGGAAATAATTGAACGCATTAGGCTAAAGCGATAATCAAATAATTTTAAAGCTGGTTACTATGTGATTGAAGTTCCTTTGTATGACTAGTAGTTGACAAATTTATTTTACTTAAATTTAATGTATTTTCAAGCTGGAAACAATAACAAGGAATATTTCAAAAACGGTCAGCTCTACAAAACAACACATATATGACAACATTTATGTGTTTTAACAAGATCTGCATGTTTTGTGTTGTATGTTTTGCCTATCTCTTACGGTTTATCAGTTATGTAAAGTTTAGCAAAATGCATCCAGAATAAAGAGGTGTTCAGAGGATCTTCCTAGAAAATTCAAAATATGCATTTTATTTGTGATGTAAATGCCTTTAATGAACGGTAGATCCATTTTTGACAAACTCAAAATTTTCCAAGATTTTTCCATGTAAATGGTAGTTTGAAAACCTTTGTGTCGCATCCTTGGAAGATACTAAACTTAATTACCAAGTTCGATATTTAACAGACTTTTCGTTTAAGCTGTGCTGTACACAGACACACACGGACCTTTTTTTAAAAATCTGATGTGTTCCACTCACATGACTTTCTCTACATCTCTGCGACAAATTATTCTTAAAAACCTTATGCTTCTATTTACTTCATGCTAATCGAGAAAAAATTAGTAGAAATAGTCTTATTGCTTGCTTCCTTGTGAGTAAAAGCGAAATAAGGGAGTACCATAGGTTAAAGTGATGGTCAAAAGCTGGTTGCTATGTGATTGAAGTTCCTTTGTTTGTATGGACAAGGGTGTACAAATTCCCGTATGAGAAAAGAAAGTTTTTTAAAGCTGAAACCAAAAACAAGGAATATCTAAAAAACAATCAATTCCTCAAAACAAATGTATTTAACATAAGTTGTATGTTTTAATGTGCTCTACATTTTTTGTGCGGTAACTTTACTCCTTTTCTTAAGGTTTAGCAGTAATGCAAATTTCCGTAAAATTCATCCATAATAAAGCAGTCTTCAGGGATTACTCCCAGAAAATTCAAGATATATATTTTATTTGTCAGGTAAATATCTTTAATATATATTTTAATCAAAATCATTAGAGCCAAGTAAAGAGTAGCTTGGGTGGGGAATTTTTCTCAAAATCTTTGTGTCGCATCCATGGAAGATACTAAACTTAAATACAAAGTTTGGTACTTTACCGACTTTTCGTTTTTTAGTTATCGTGTTCACAGACAAACGGACCATACACATTCACACAAGGACCTTTTACTGAAAAGTCTTTTTTTGGATACATGGGCGGAATGCAATACCTTCTCTATACACTATGTACATAGTACTTATAGAGAAAGCAAAAATGCTATTTTGGACATAGGATACCTCTAATAATATATTTCCGGTGAAATATCGACATCAAATTTCTGGGCAGAATACAATATCTTCTCTATTCACTATTTACATTGAAGTCTTTTTTTGGATACATGGGCGGAATGCAATACCTTCTCTATACACTATGTACATAGTACTTATAGAGAAAGCAAAAATGCTATTTTGGACATAGGATACCTCTAATAATATATTTCCGGTGAAATATCGACATCAAATTTCTGGGCAGAATACAATATCTTCTCTATTCACTATTTACATTGAACATACGGGTTAGAGAAAGTAATAGTGGGAGGACTTTGAGGACTGAACGTCTAATTATCTCAATCCTCCCAGCTGATGATAATGATGAGGGCGATAAAAATATCTCACTAAAAGCTGACTAAACTTTAAGTGCCGAATCACAAAGTTGTGGCAAGGATCGAAGGCTTAAGCAAAATCAGTAGTAAATTGCGCCGCTTAGCGCGTTGCTAAGCAACTGATGCTTAATACCATGCGATCTAACTGATTTGATCCGCTTCAAGTGCGCCAAGCCGTTTTTAATTGTGCCTCGCTTTATGAGTGGGTGTTATTTCATGCTAAAACCAACATGCCACAAATCCAGCTAGAAAATTATGCACAGATTTCGAAGTCCTATTACCAGTCACATAGGCAACGCAACTGATGCAGAAAACGGATAAAAATAATAATGGATTTCGCATTTTCAAAACAATTTTCTCTCTTCATCATATCCATGATCACTCGGTTTAATTTACAGGCATTTTAACTGTTTTTTTTTCATTCGAGTTTCATAGGTAATGTCATAAGAGGTATTTGAATAAGTACTGCATAAACGTCATTCTCATAAATTCTAATCTCGAGGAATTTTTATGAATATGTCTGGAACAAGATGCTTTTATTCGTTTAATTGTTTTTTCACACAAGCCGTGTGTAGGACAGGAGTTGGATAGGTAGAGTCAGACTGAAAAATTCAATGCCATAGCCGGGATTTGAACCACGGATCTCCCGGTCTCTGGCCGGCTAGAGGCTGATTCTATCTATCCAAAATACATTTATTGTTATAAAATATACGTCATAAAAATAATTAATTCTTCCATTTTGAATCAATCCACCATATTGTGGCGTATATTACCATTGTCAAATGCAACGCCCTCCGTGGTATAATGGTTACCATGCTGACTTCATGTACCCAAGTTCGCGGGTTCAAACCCGGCAGAGGACGATGGATTTTTTCGAGTGTAAAAATCCTTAGCATGGCTTCCTTCGGAAGGGAAGTAAAGCCGTTGGTCCCGTGTCGTAAATTTACGTAAAAGAACCTCGAGCCTGATAGAAAGGCCTCTGAGCAAAATTAAGCGGTCTTTCACGCCCAGAAAGGGACGTTGAGAACCACAGCAGTTAAACAGCGTCCATAAATAACACGCAATTTACGTTTTTTTATTGTCAAATGCTGAATTATTAAAAAAAAAACACATAATTCAAAAAGCAAAGATAATGTGTCAAGTTAACAAAACAAAATGCAAATGCTTCAGAGTACGACATTTAGTGTTCAAACACAGAACTAATGGTTGACTAAATCTTAACTACAATTTTTCGAAAAGGAAACAAATGGGACAGTATGCAATTTATTTAGATCCCTATAAACACGAAGTAGACATGTTTATTTACCTTATTTACGTTATATGAGGATATATATATATATATATACGTTTTATAATTTGAAATTTTATAAATGGTAAATTGTACATTGCATTATATTGCATTAGTATTTCATTGAGTATTAGCGACAAAAGATCAGTGAAATGTAAATTACTACAGACAGAAATGTTTAATGCATGGCAGAGGAACAAGAGGATTAGTTAAAATATTCAGTGGATATCCTTAATCAAGCTTTGCAGATAATAACCTGTCATGGAAATTCCAAGTGGAGTTGCTATTGTAATAAATGATTGATATATTTTTTTCAAAACGATATATAAGCTAAGTCCTAACTATATATTCATTTCCAGCAATTATACGAGCATCAGTACAACTTCATGTCTTTCTCTACTGATGATATATGAGAATACAGATCCTTATATTTTTAAGTTTAAAAAACAAATAACCCCTTATATTCTCGATGTATTTATAAATGTAATTATTTATATTACAATCTCAGCTCAACCCCACACATTTTAATTGCATTTTAAAACTCCAGGTGAGTTGAAACTGGTCTTATTTTAGTTAATATGGGTTACGTCATCAAAAAACTGTGTAACTAACAAGGTATGCTTACTCTTGCTTTCACTTTTCTTTTAAAATATTTTTGTGCTAGTAAAAATAAAATACGCATTTCCGATTACATTATAATGGTTTAAATTATAAGTATTCCATGCATCCACTACCCCTTAACGGTCTAATTCAGGTGAATTAAAAATATACAATCATGATTGAGCGGTTATGTGGACAACACCCAGCGATCCACAACGAAGTGAAATAATGGATATATTCCCCAAAGATTTTCAACCCAAAACAACTGTCTTAATATTTTAAAGGTCAGTTTTGTTTCGAATAGCTAGGCCACAAGCGCAGGTAATTGGTGTACTACTTATGTATTACATAACATTTGGGGCACCTACCAAATAGTGCCCAAGGGTTACTAAGTTCTGGGATATAACATCCCTTACCTCTGGATTTAAAACCAGTCTTAAACATTATAACTTAATGCACGTACATTATAAAATTGCATACCATATTTAAGTAAAATTGGTCTCTATACAAGTTGGTTCACCTGTCCCTTATTCTCTGGTTTTATGCAACCCGCAGACTAAACATCTAACCTGAAAACATCGTTCCCAGACCCATCTTCCGCATACTAACATTAGAGAGTTTGGCGCTGCAAGTTATAGCAAAACAATAACGTAATTGGTTAACAGATGCTATTAGCTTGAGTTCCAAAATAGATTTGAATCTTTCCAAAACGCTGGACAGTTTTTTCCCCGGCTTTCTTTCTTCCTTATTTGGCATAAAGCTAGATGGGATAACAGAACATTTATTAACTTGCTTACTTGTTTCTTTTATTGTTGTTCTCTTTATTTATGTTTATTCTAATTTATCAGTCCAGTATTATTTAACGTCTTACTGAGGTTTCTTTTTCAAAACAATTGGAATGAAAATTAAGGATCGAAGACTGAAGAACACGTAAACTGAACTGCCGTTTGTTCTTAATTCGTATACCCTTTAGTTTACACCTAAATTTATTAGTGTGACAAACAGTAAAGTAATTTTGCAACTTGATGGATAATACATAAAGAGGAAAAAAAAAAGTGCACGCAGTCTGTAGGACTCGAACCGCCGACACGCTGGAGATGATGTGGGCACATGAAATTAACCAGTTGAGCCACAATCATTGCGTCCACTTTTTCTGTCAAAACTTGTAGGTATAGTGTCCCACATGTCTCCCTCTCCGCTTCTGATCTCTTTATAACTGTTGTGTGACCCCTTTTTGTTGCTTAAGCAGTTCGTTTAACCTTCATTCATTATAATTTACGTTGCAGAACATATGACAGCGATCCTATTGATATAACATATACTGTAACAGGAGCTATTGAGCGCTTGCTTTTGGAATGGGCGTAACTGTTGCTGCTAAGTTCTATTTTTCTTTGAAGGATAGATTTGTGTGGTTACCAAATGGTCGACAAGCACGGTAATTTCGACCTTAATGCTTTCAGAGTATGAAATGTTGCCTATCTCCAAAAATAAAAGGGGACAGGTGAACCACCTAGTATACAGGGCGTTAATGAAAATACCGAAATATTTTCACATAATATATAGATTACTTAAGTAAGAAATTTGAGGTAGGAGACTTGTGTTCTGTTTATTGAAATTTCGAAGTAACAGGTAAACGTTTCTGAAGTACTAGCACGCCACGTATCGCGGCACTTCGTCTGGAATGAAAAAAATAATAATAATAAAGAACATTTATTCTATGACCGGAATCGAACACATCTTTGAGATAGTAGCATCAGCCTCCCGCGTTACGCATTAAGTCACCAGAGCAGTTGACAAAACGCCTCCAGAGCAGGCTACATAACTCTAGAACGTAGTTAATGAATGCTCAGTGTCGCACTGTCAAGTGGTTAGTTCGAGATTTTACAGATTTTTGCGACATTAAATCTTGAGAACGCTATTAACAAGCTGCTAAAAATCAATATTTCTATACTCGGGCAGCAATTTTACAGACATTCTAAGCCATTTTTCAACCTGCTTTGCTTTAACACCGACTTATCAGCACCTGATATCTACACAATTAACGCTATGTAGTTGCGTTATGTTTATCTGGGGACCATGCATCGCCGATCTCAAATTACTTATATCAGTCACGTGCACAATCTCGCAAGGCATGTCGTTGTAGTTCGTTAACGCCTGTATATAACAAGCTTTTCTATTCCATATCTTCTACATAGATGTGGATCTATAACTTACCTATAACGAAGAAGTTGCATATCACAGCACCCCAAAGGCGATGAGATGTCATAATCTTGCTGTGTCCTGTAACAAAAAGAATAAACTTCGTCATCTTTGTTAGGTTAGCCATAGAGTATAAACGTTTCTTTTGTCAGAAACAATCTTTTAATATACAAAATGGAAGTAACCTGCATAATTATACCTTTTTGGATATAAGCAAAAACGTCTGCTGTTACATTCCTGAATGGTTTATTTATACCATTTTACGGGATTTAATTTTATAAAATAATTCATAAGAATTTCAATTAATAATATAAAAAATTAAAGCCATATTTTGTAACTTAAAAGAAGTCTGAGGCTGTAGCAATTTAAAAAATAATATGATGTGTTTCATTCACATAACTTTCTCTAGCTGTTCCATAAACAAAGTTTCTTAAGAAAATACTATTTTTTATCTAGGTCATGATAATCTAGAAAAACATTAGCAGGATTTGTCTTATTACTAGGCTAAAACAATTGTCATTTCTTTTAAAGGCTGGTCGCTATGTGAAAAAATTGAGGTTGGTTCGCTTTGCACAGATCCGTTTGAGAAAAACTGGTTAGCTTAAAATTGAAACCAATAACAAGGAATGTCTCAAAAACGATCAAATCACAGGAAAAAACATATATGACAAAGTGTACCTTTTAACGAGATCTACATTTTTCATATAGTAAGCTTTTGTCTGCCTTACGATTTACCCTTATGCATAATTCTGCAAAACTGCTCCAGTATAAATAGGTCTTCAGATTCCCAGAAAATTCAAAATATATATTTTATTTATGATATAAATATCTTTAATGTTTAGTATTTTAATCAAAATTGCTAGTCATTTTTGAGAAAACCAAAAGTTTCGAAAAATGTTCCATGTAAAGGGTAGTTGAGGGTGGTGGAATTTTCTTGCAAAGCTTCGTGTCGCATCGTTCGAAGATATTAAACTTAAATACCAAGTTTGGTATTTAACCAACTTTACGTTTTTGAGCTATACTGTATATAGACACACATGAAACTTTTCTAAAAATGCTTGCTAGGATACAGTGAACTTAAAACATGTATTTCCGTTGAAATCTCGGTATCGAATATTTGGTTGGAATACAATACCTTATATATTTACCATTTATATTGTACATACGGGCTAGAGAAAGCAAAAACTAAGTTTAAACTGAAATTAATTTGTTGATAAATCAACAATTCATAAAATATTTATTGCTTATTCAATTATTAAACGTGCTCATTTATGAAATACTGGTTAGCCATCTGAGAAGAATATGGCCGCGTTTTTGCCTGTAAAATCGGATGTTTTCATTAATGCTTTGTTTAAACTCACTTTGACTATTGGTTCCTTTAGGGGGGGGGCGCTTTAACGTCCTATATAATCTGTAGGGATATGGGATGATGAATATATGAAAATGATGCTCAAATGATCCCGGGAGCCTCAGTTTTACAAGACATGGTTACTCAGGAAAGGGAGAACCTTGGAAAACAAAAAAACTTATCCAAGTACTCACTCTAGCCTAGATTTGAACTCAGGATCTCTTGAGTGTGAGGCATAATAATGATGGATGGTGTTCAGAGGCGCTCGACCACTATGGCCATTAGCACTCTTATAAAAACAAGTTCCAATTAAAACACCAGAGGTAAAAGACAATGTAAAAACCCAAACTAACTAAACCTGAGGGTTGGTTATAAAATCCAGATAAAACTACTCATGGCGAAGGCCACAGATGAACTGAAAACGGATCTTGTTAAAATGGCCAAATATGATAAAAACAAGTAACCAGTGAGAAATAATATAAATGCAAGAACAGTCACTCCATTGAAACTGTCTGGATTAAAGAACATAAACCCTTATTGGAAATGGCACCAGAGATAAAAACGATAAAACTTTCTCTACCGCTCAGTGGTCATCGGCAAGAACCTTCTTAAGGGAGGCCGCTGTGAGACAGACACTGCCGCACTACACAGCTGGGTTTGTTAGATCTTATCGCGAGTAAATAGTACGTTTTTGTAATGAACATTGTGCGTTTTATGTTGGTAAACCGTAAAAGACAGCCTAAGTTTTGCAAAACAAAAGATAGATTTCCTTAAAGCACATTATTACTATATATATTCGGTTCTTGTATATTACAGTTTTAAAATGTTTGTTAAATATAATTTAAGTGATGGTTTAATAATTTTAGAGGGGCTGTTAAATATTAATCGAAATTTTAAAATATATTTATTCGGGGCTGAAAATGAATGGTCTCCTTTATACAAGGACAGCTATGTTTTTAGGATTTCCCCCTTTTTATTCCTCTGAAATTTCAAATATTTTAATTTTTTAAAGCATAAAATCGATAATCCTTTCTTTAATTCCTCTACTATATACCTTATATGTAGAGAAGGTGTTGCATATCTCGTGGTGATGCAAAGAGAACGGAATTTTAGAGTCATCATTCAGAGATGCGCTCATAAGGTTTGACTGTCCCTTAGGGCTACAGTATTCCGTAGATCCTTGTAGGTAGAAGGAAATAGGTAATGAAGCCAGTAGTGAAAGTGACATTTCGGTTAATATGAAATAGGTATATGAATAAGCCTTTGTAATAATCTATTTAAGATGATATGCATTAGCATTATATCTATTACAAAAGATTTTGTTTCATGGTATCCTTTAACTAAAATTTCCAATAGGACTTAACTATTTTCTCGTTACACCTTGAAAGTGCATTGGGAAAATAAATTAAAAAAAATTAGCGTACCATATTGTTACAAAAATAATATATTTAATAATAATTTATTTAATTATTATTATTACTATTATTTAAAGTTTTCTTTCCAACATCTTATATTTTTATGTGATTGTTTTATGTTTTAAGTATTCTGTGTCTTTTGGCAAACCCTGGTGTAGTACTGCAGTCACATCTAGTATAGATCGATATAATTTTTAAATAGTCGACTCATGATCACAGCTTCCTCCATAAATAGGGTCTGGGTTAAATAAATTTGTGAGTGTAACATTGCATCACTGCATCACATGTAACATAAATCGATATAACTTTTAAATAGTCGACAGTTTCCTCCATAAATAGAGTCTGATGGTTAAATAAATTCGTTAGTGTGACTCTGTACTCACATCTAACATATTTTGACATAATTTGTAAATAATTGACTAATGGCCACGGCTTCCTGCATAATTACTAGCAAACCAAAACCGTTTTAACTATATTTATTTTTCAAGATAAATGAAACTTTTATGGATTAGTATAGTAGATGGAATCCATGAGAACTTGTGACCTACTAAGAGCATCATGTGACTATAAAACTTCAAATACTTTGTTGTATTTGCCATCTCCAGTTATATTTTATAGTAAAAGTTTTGTAACATTGTAAACTGAGTTAGTGTAACGACTTTACAAGGAGCAGTGACAGCAAAAGAGCAAGGAACAACAAAAGATTTAGTTGAGACACAATTTAGAAGAGCTTTTCTGCTCCCCGGGAGGATTAATATGTCTTCTCCCAGAACAGACTTGCCTGTGAAACTACAGTGGCGTATTCCTTCTGGACTTATAAGGAAAAGGTTATACATAATTAGGTATGAAGTATTCTTATTTACTAAAATGCCTTAGGACAAAGAACAGAAATTTAGGACCCAAAAACTTTATAATTAGTTTAGTTAAGGAGAGTTATGCGCGAATTTTATAAAATAATGGTGCTCAAAGTGCTCATACCTGGTGGTCCAACTGCCCCGTATTTGACGTGTGTAAATATTTCTTCTGGAGTTGAAAGAGTTGCAGAACTCAACGGGACTATTTAAGTTAAAAAACCTTCAATATTGATGCAACAGCGCACATGAATAATAATGTCTTAAATAAAACAGGAATTAACAAATGAAAAAATCAGATGTGTTCCATTCATATGACTTTCTTAAGCTGTTACACAACTATTTTGTTTACAAAATACTTTTCTGTTCTCTAAAACTTGCTAATCAAGGTAAACATTAGTAGGAATTGTCTTATTGCTTGCTTGCTTGTAAACAGAAGGGATATAAGGGATTGCACTGGGGCTAAAGCGATAATCAAATCTTAAACTATGATCCTTGTGAAACAACTTTCGTTCGGCTCGCTGCTTTGAATAGCTGCAGTAATACAAGAGAGATGAAACAAAACCTCACCTCTCTTTATAGAAAACCTTACTAGTTTAAATTTCAACTAATAACAAGGAATATTTCAGAAAAAGTCAGCTCTACATAAATATATATATATATATATATATATATATATATATATATATATATATATATATATATATATATATATATGACAAATTATGTTTTAACGAGATCTACAATTTATGTGTTGTAAGTTAACGGTTTAACCGTTATGCAAAATTCAGCAAAACTCATCCAAAATAAAGAGGTTTTCAGAGATTATTCCTAGAAAATTAAAAATATAAATTTTATGTGTAACGTAAATATTTTTAATATGTAGTATTTTAATCAAAATTGTTAGAGCTATTTTTGAGAAAAACAAACTTTTCAAATTTTTTCCATATAAAGGGTAATTTGAGTGGGAAGATTTTCTGAATAATCTTCATGTCGCATCCTTGGAAGATACTAAACTTAAATACCAAGTTTGATTTTTAGAGGTCTTTTCGTTTTTGTACACACACACACACACACACACACACACGCGCACACACATACATACACACACAAACGGACATTTTTCTAAAAATGCTTTTTTTCGAACTCCGGAGACCTCAAAAATATATTTCTGGTGAAATCTTGACATCGAATTTTCTGATGGAAATCAATCCCTTCTCTATCCACTATGTACATTGTACATACATGATAGGGAAAGTAAAAAGCTACATTGTACTAAATACATACTATTTAAGGCATCTTAATAATTATCCTAAATATTGTACATTTATTAAATGAAGAGACACTTAGTCTGTAAATGTTCAAAATTTCATTTACATATAATATCTAGGGTAAATTCGAAATCTTTTATCAAAACTTTGCAATGGCATACTATGCTTTCGAATGAACTATTTTCCTTTCTCATTTTACGGTAGCAAAATTTAAATGTTTTCACAACTTAAAATTACCTATTAACATGATATATCGGTAAAATTTGGGGAAAAGTTTTGAAAAATTAAAAAATTATTTCTTTTTGATTTTAAGATAATATTTAGTTTTTATCACTTTCTGCAATTTAACTCCCATTAACTGAAGCTATAACTATTCAGGCGCATGCTTGTCTATTAATAGGGACCCCAAACTCTAAACTTTGTTTCCTCGAAACATTTTTCCACCACATTTCCATACTCAAAATGCTCCACACGATATAATTGATTAATAAATTGTTTCAAATTTTGTACCACCTCTCAAAAGCAATTAAAGAACATGTTCATATAGTTTGTTGAATTAATGCTCCACTTTTGAGAAATAAATGACTAAAGTTTGAAAAACTAAGAATTTTGGAGAGTAGGAAAAGTTAAATATTTTCTACAATAATCAGAGTTCATATAAAAAGTATGATATAAGAGATCTGTTTCTACACCATTTATTGTAAAACTCGAATTGTTATTGAAATGTTTATTGAAAATGTATCACGTGGCTTATTTTTATTAGAACAATGACTTTAAAGTGTAAAACAGTATTATTCTAATAACCATAAAAATTACAATTTTAAGAAATAGCCAAAGTATTACTATTACTGGTGTAAATTTCAAAACATATATTACATATTGTGAATTTTTTAAATTTTTCCTTAAATACCATAGAACAAATCTGATGCGTTCCATTCACATGATTTTCTCTAGCAAACCATTGTTACAAGAGATTATGCTTTTATCTGCATCATGCTAATAGTGATAAACATTAGCAGAATTGGTTTTATTACTTGCTTCTTTGGAAGTAGAAGGGAAATATGGGGATATACAAAGCTGAAGCGATTGTTAAATCTTTTAAAAGTTGGTCGCTATGTGAAACAATAAAGTTCGTTTCACTTTACATGGACAGCAGTAAAACAAGAGAGAGGGAACGAAAGGCGGCTTGTTTGAGAAGAAACAATAACAAGGAATATCTCGAAAATGGTCAACTCTACAATTAAAACATATATGACATAAATTATATGTTTTAACGAGATCCAAATTTTCTCTTACGGTTTATCAGCTATGCAAAATTAATAAAACTGCCAGAAACTTGAAGATATATACTTTATTTGTAATATAAATCTTTAATAGGTGGTAATTTATTCAAATTTATTAGAGGGATTTTTGAAAAACACAAAATGCTTCCATGTAATGTGTAGTTTCAGGTGATGGGATTTTCTTGAAAATATTCGTGTAGCATTCTTGAAAGATGCTAAACATAAATTTCTAGTTTGGAATTTAACGGTCTCAAACAGAAACACACGGACCGTTTCTAAAAAAAAGGTTTTGGATGCACGGGACCTCAAAACAAGTATCTCCGTTGAAATCTGGACATTGAATTTTTGGGTGGAATACAACCCTCTCACATTGCTCTTACGTGTTAGGGAAAGTAAAAATCCCTCAACTGTAAATAACCATTGTATGGAAAATATTTAATAAGATGTTATTAAAATTAAAATTAAAAGATGTTCAAAAATGCCGTAACTTCAATTAATAATATATCATATGCTTGATATGCTGACATGCTTACTTTCTTTTTGTTCTCTCTCCCTCAATCAGATTACGACGAGAGGGAGATCTCAAATAATTATTTGAATACTCTTTCGATGTATTTTAGTATTTTAAACTATTTATCTAAGGCTCTAGTTTAATTTAAAAATATGTTATTAAAATTTGTCGTGAACGATCTGTGTGTGTATATATATACACAATATTAAGTTTTTATAGGTAGGTACATAAATATAAGGAATATCTATAATAGGTGGATAATGTCATGCGAATATTGATCACTTTAGAATTTTACAAACAGTACAGCCTATTTATAAATTCAGAAGAAGATCACAGAAAATTTTTTATTTTTCCGCCATATTTTAGTCCAATCCGATTTTATAATCTAGGATGCTTTTGAATTCACTAAAAATGTTCAAAATTATGTCGAGGGTTGTGTATAATTTTCTAGTTAGTAGAGGTTGGTGTGTAAACGTCAATACACAAAACTTTTTCTGTGATCTACTCCTATTCAAAACATATCATTCGGTTTCAGTGATTATTATAATATGTCTTTATTTCTTATATAAATAATCTACAGTTTTCACAACTACTTCGAAAAATATGCTAAAATAATAATTTAAAAGCCATCTAATCATACCACTTGAAAAATCACTCGACAGTAACAATCGCATTGGAAACAATTCTGAACCAACGCCATATACACTTTGAGAAATTGGGCATAGGGTTGAAAGGGAGTTGTGTCAGTACGAGGTAGCCCCTTCTTACCCTTCAAATAGGGTAAACTTGGGCAGTTATATGTTTATTAGTGTTTGACCAACCGCCATTGCCCCATTCTCCCCTACATAGGAGGAAAATATTGTGTACAGGTTTGCCAAAAGCTAGTTTACAAATGTGGAGAGAAAACCGTGAAGTTTTCTGAAAGCTTTGTAATTGCTTATAATAATAGTTTGTTTAAAACCTACAGAAAAAGAATACATTAATCAGTTTCGGCAATCCACGTAAAAAGTATAATTACTTTTGCGAGAGATTCGTATCATGATTTATGGAGCGATTACAATCGATGAATCCCATTTTGCTTCGATTGTTTTTCAATAATATGATGTTATAGGATGACAAATGGTAATTGCACTTTCACAATCATGTTGGATTAGTCCAATATATGACAGTCACTGTTAGTAAAAATAGCTATACTTGACGTTCGCGCCAACTTTCAGGAGCAGTGATTTTAAATAAAATTAGTAAGATTCACGGAAATCTAATTATTTATTCCCTATGAAATAAAACCGGGAGATCCATGGCTCAAATCTCGGCTATTTCATTGACATTTTGAAACTTACTCTACCTTTCCAACACTAATACATATGTTGTGTAAAAGAACATTTAATTGTCACTATAAAGAATATTTCCCTGTTTTTACTTTTTCTATACGAACAAAAATTCGATACCGAGATTTCACCGAAAATACATGTTTTGGGTCCCCCTGGATCCAAAAAAAAAGCATTTTTACAAAAAGGTCCGTGTGTGTGTGTCTGTAAATCTGTGTGTCTGTGGACGGCATAGCTCAAAAACGAAAAGTCCGTTAAAAACCAAATTTGGTATTTAGATTTGGTATCTTCCAAGGATGCGACACGAAGATTTTCAAGAAAATCCCCCACTACCCTATACATGGATTTTTTTTTCGAAAATTTTGAGTTTCTAAAAATTGCTCTAACGATTTTGATTAAAATATCGTATATTACACATATTTAACTGACGAATAAAATGTATATCTTGAATTTTCTGGGAATAGCCTCTGAAGGCTACTTTATTCTGGATGAATTTTACGGAATTTTGCCTATCTGCTAAACCGTAAGAGATGGATAAAAACTTACTTCACAGAAAATGTAGAGCACATTATAACATAGACGTAATGTTATATACATTTTTTTCGTGGAGGTGATCGTTTTTAAGGTATTCGTTGTTTTTATTTTCAGCTTTGAAAAACTTATACTTTTCTCATACAGGAATTTGTCAACTCCTGGCCATACAAACAAAGGAACTTCAGTCACATAGCAACCAGCTTTAGACTATCAGTTTAACCTATGGTTTCCCTTATTTTGCTTCTACTTACGGTAGCAAGTAATAAAGCTATTTCTGCTAATCTTTTCTTGATTAGCATGAAGTAAATAGAAGCATAAGCTTTTAACAACAATTTGTTACATTGATGTAGAGAAAGTCATGTGAATGTAGCACACCAGATTTTTATAATTATGATTTGGCAGTCTCTGTAGTATAGTGGCTAAACTGGTAGAAGTTGCGAATTCCATTCTTGAATGATGGGGGACGTTTGCTTTCTCTAACACGTATTTGTAATGTATATAGTAGATAGGGAAGGTATTGTATACCACCCAAAAAATCAATACCGAAATTTCATCGGAAACATCTGTTTTGAGACCCCCTGATTCGAAAAAGAATCCTGTAACTGTGTAGGCAGCACCAGCATCTACCCTTTTTGGAACATTTTTCAACAATTTTGATTTTATCAAAAATTCCTGAAACAATTTTGATTAAAATGCTACGTTTTTAAGGTATATTCATGATAAACGTAAGATATAGACAAAAACTTACAACACAAAAATATAGATCTCTAAATCACATAATTTATATCATATACATTTTTGTATACATTTTGCGAGATATCCAAAGCTTTTAGTGTTTTTGTTTTAAACTACTTAAAGTAGGAAGTAAACTCTCATTTTTTATCTCTTTTGTTTTACTCCCGAGAAAGTAAAAAAGAGTCAGTTGCTTCACATAACGATAGTTTTGGTGGTAAATTCCAGTGTTTCAGACTTAAAGTCTGGAATATGACCTAAGGTTAATGGTAGCATCTGAAAAACAAGAAATAGGAAAGATAATTTTTTTAAATTAATCAACATCTTTCTCTTCTTGTTTACTTGTTTATTTATTTTTATAATTTTGCAACGCAGTTTAAAGTTTTACATGGAATAATCTGTATCATACATTTTGCAGATATTGGTGTTTAATGTACTAATCCATATTATTGAAATTTAATTACAAAATTTAGCAATTAAAGTCTTTATTGTTGGAATATAGATTAGTATTCTAATTTATTGTATATTTTAGTAACACATTTTGTAGATAAAAGCATGGTTATAGCATTCCATGTTTGAATACCTGTAATACTATTACACAATGAAGAGTTTTTCTAAGCGTCAGAGAAAATCTTATCTAAGCTATTGGAAGTCTTAACATTATACTTCATTTGCAATATTCAGAACTATAAAACAATTGACAAATGCAAAATTTTCACACAATTTACACAAAGGTTTATACTATAATGATAATAAATCCATGAAGCACAAGTGATTTGCCTTTCGATTGTTAGGTTGCTTTAAAAATCAATTTTGATGGTTGCTTTTGTAACTGTGAAGTACAAAAACATTTAATCCAGTAAGAACTTACAAGGGTGCGTGTCTCAGTAGTGATTTTTCTCTACGCTGTTATTATTTGCAATATATTGTTATAATACATAATAATAATCCTTACATGATTATTGCAGATTTTCGTGTTTTTAAGTGTTTGCTAAATATTCATTGTAGCCGTTGTAAATGTTCAAACACGTTATATATATTTTTGAAGTCGTCATTTGCTAGTTTCTGTGGTCATGAAAACACGGAATTTCACAGATAATATAGCGACTCACTTTTGGTGTATTTCAATATGAAGATATTTTACTACTTTAAATTCACTGGCATTCCGTATGCATAGTAAACTTCAATAAAACTGATTTTGAGTACGTAATTGTAAGAACAGTTTGTAGAGAAAGCAGAGTTTTTTCCTAATATCTAAAATTATGTCGAAAATGGTTTGGATCAAATGGAGGAAAAACATGCCAAAGTTAGTAATTTTACCGTTAGTATTTTACTTAGCGTTTTACTTACCTCCTAGTTTTTAAATTTCTCGAATGATTAGTTTATCCATCAATTTAATTCATATATCGCATATATCAGATGTTATATAAATAAAGTTCTATTAAAAGATTGCACAAAACGGATTTTTAACCAACACTCATAGCTGAGATATAGATCAAACTTTCAGAAAGTACAAAGCTATAAAATGAAAAGCTTGGAAAGATTCTAAAACAAGTAATCCATAATACCATTGTTCATTCTGCAAATAACAAATGAATATTTTTTAAAAAAAATGATAAATGTTATATAGAGATTTTTTTCAATTCACCTTAGATTGCACTGCACTGTTTTATGAGTTGAGATGTTATTTTGTAATATCTCTGCTGTTCCTGATAATAACTTGGATAGTTTTATTGTTTGTATATATTTTATTAAATATATTATGTACCGCCTACATCGTGCCGATTGGTTAGACCGCTCGCCTCCCATCTAGGTGGCCCGGGTTCAATCCCAAGCGCCCTCATGTGGGATTTGTGGTGGACGAAGCGGTGTCTAGGCGGGTTTTCTCTGGAGCCTCCGGTCCCCCCAACCCAAACTCATTCCACAATTGCACCATTATCACCTTTTCTATCATTCATGTCGCTTGCATTACATATCGTCTACTTCCTCAAGCTGATGCCTGACCTCTCGTTTCAGTGGTTTCGTGCCATTGGCTCCCCGACGAGCTGATAACCCCTAGGCATCCGCTTGTCAGTCCTAAATACGTGGAGAGTAAGCCGACTACGAAAACTTTATATATATGTGTATTGCTTAATTTAGATTTATGTTGTGGAAGCTATATAATTCAGACCCAGCAAGAGAAAAAGTACCTTCTTACTTTCTCTACACGTACATAGTATATGGAGAAGGTATTGCACTCCACCCAAAAATTCGATACCGAGATTTCGCCGGAAATATATGTTTTGGGATCCCCTATATCCAAAAAAGGTATTTTCAGAAAAAGGTCCGAGTGTATCTGTGTGTCCGTGTGTTTGTGAACACAATAACTCAGCAACGAAAAGTCGGGAAAATACCAAACTTGTTATTTAAGTTTAGTATCTTCCAGGGATCGACACAAAGATTTTCAGAAAAATCCTCCCACCCCAATCTACCCTTTACATGGAACTTTTTTCGAGAATTTTGATTTTCTCAAAAATGACTAACGATTTTAGTTAAAATATGTTATATTAAAGATAGTTACCTGACGAATAAAATGTATATCTTGAATTTTCTGGGAATAGCCTCTGAAGATTACTTTATTCTTGATGAATTTTACGGAATTTTGTATAACTGCTAAACCGTAAGAGATGGACAAAACCTTACCATACAAACAATGTTGAGCACATTAAAACACAGAATTTACGTTAAATAATTTTTTTCGTGGAGTTGATCGGTTTTGAGATATTCCATGTGTTTGATTTTACCTTTAAAAACATACTTTTCTTATACAGGAATTTGTCAACTCCAGTCCATACAAACAAAGGAACTTCAGCCACATAGCTGTCAGCTTTTGACTATCACTTTAACCTATGGTAGTCCCTTATTTCGCTTCTACTTACAAGGAAGCAAGTGATAAGACTATTTCTGCTATTTTTTCTCGATTAGCATGAAGTAAATAGAAGCATAAGATTTTTAAAAATAATTTGTTGCAGATATGTAGAGAAAGTCATGTGAATGGACACATCAGATTTTTTAACTATGGCCTACGCTACTAGCTGTTCAAAGTAACTTGGGCAGTTAAGGAAGAAGGTTGAAAATCATGGTTTTCTTTCCTTTTTTTTTTTTTAAATACAGTTCCGGACGCTTGTCAGGACTCCGGCGCTGTATTCCTTTTTCTCCATTTTTTCCCCGTTTCCTATATTTCCTTAGTAGACATTATTCTTAACGTTTTCCTTTCACATATACACACACAAACATAGACACAATTACTAATACAAAAACACCCATGCCCAAGGCGGGACTCAAACCCATGATCCTGTGCAGCACGAAGCGCCAAAGCGAGACACTTTAGCGAGCGCCAGCCACCGGGCTTGTATCTTGTTTACGCTGACCTAAGTAGCAGTGGAGAGTGCAAATGAGACACATTTAAGGGGGCGCTCATTGAAGCACATAAAACCTTTGAGTAGGGACTTTTTTCTTGATTCCACATCACAAGACTTATAGGGCAATAAACCAAGTGAGGTGACGCTAAGGAAAAACAGTGAGAATAACATTTTAGACCCATTAGCATAATCAGAGAATTGCCCGGAAAAGGGTGGTTTTTTCGGGATTTTCCATTACCCTGAAAAGACTACTGTGAATAACTTTAAACTCCATGGACTCCGAGATCATTTGAGCATCGTTTCACCAATTTCATTCATCGTCCGATATGACCAACTAGGCTAAAGATCGTCAAGTAAATAAAAGAGAATCAGGGAGTCCTTTTAAGACTCTTCTGATGTCTCTGTAACAGATCTTTCCACATTTTCACGCGCTAAGAACTTGGTCCTGAAATATTTTATTTTAAGTTCTTTTTTTTTTATTTTTATTATCAATATTTATTTGTTTCTCTTTGAAATTTGCTAAGTAAAAATTAGCTCATTGTGATGTTTAAGACTGAATTTACGTAAGACATTATAACATTCTTTTCAGTGTATTAAAGCGCTCATTTGCGTATCTTATATTTGTATTATTACTTTCAAATTGAGAGTTAGTGATAGATCAAGTGTATAAGCTCCTCCTGTGTTCGGTCTTTGGGTTTTAACAAGGGAAATGTACTGTATCTTAAAGATTTCTCGTGTCTCGTCAAGCATAAAAGTTGATACATTTCCTATAAAACGAATATCTTGAAAATTCTTTACATTATGAATTATTATTCCCGCATACATATTTTTAGGATTAGTTGGTATACCTCCACGATATTCAGATTATCCATGGTGTTATCCTAATTTAACAAGAATCCTGGATCTCCGAATTTTTTCACCTCTCATTTAACTCTTTGTTGCTTGTCGGTACCTATAGGTTCCGCTTGTTTTAATCGTAACTATAGAAATGGGTGTTACTGTAGGATTAACTTCATGTTGTACTAACCTTCAACCATAAACGAAAAGTAATCATGACTGGTTTATATTGTAAAAATATTTACAATATTTTTCCTAAAATTGCACTGATTTTTTTTAAATAAATAAAAGAGAAAACCGACATAACTACAGCCAAATGTAGCCAGCCTCATTAACTTTAAAGTATCACACCGATTATTTTACTTGGGCTCTCCCCGTTATTTACCACAATCCTGGAATTTGAATTTGCAAGATTTTGTTTTGAATGGATGGCCAGTCAATTACCTACAACCTAACACTCGTGGCCATTTGAACCACTTTTTAGTAGTGCCTTTGGCAGCATTATGAAAACTAGTTTAGAAAAATTTAAACTTTTAATTGGGAAGAAAAATATTAATAAAGGATCTACATTTATTTTCATATCTATCTTCTGTATTATTTTATATAGTAATTGTATAGGCTTATTCCCAAATTTTTTACTAGAACTCCAGTTTTAATCTTGAATTAAAGGAAAAACGGCATATGTAGCATACTACTGCAGGGTTAGGCATTCTGAGCTAGCCATCACATAAAACTTTTATTTCTGAATCCTAGTTCCTGAGTTCATGCCACACTGAGGAGCTGAAGAATGTTAGTTAGAACGTTAGAGAGGAACCAAAAGGATATGACAGCTCCATTATTATAACAACAATGATGGAATTAATCCAATTAATTTCCCCACTGTCAGAGTTATGCCTGAAACACCACAGAGTTTAAAAATATAGATGTGATTTTGTTAACTTCATTATTTAATGACCATCTAAATCTTTTTAGGCCCGTAACGCCACTGTATTGTATCCAATGGGAAGTGATGGTCGCCTGAAAATAAATCCGTATCTCTGAGAGCAAGAGAGAAAAAGCGACGGACGAGGAATTGTCATTCCAGATAGAGACTGAGTTAGGAGCAAGCGAATTAATGGGATGATAGTAGTATTTCTCAAGAGAGGAAAACTTCCCCCTCTCTCCCAGCCGTGATTTATCCCGCTGTACACGGAGCACATGCGCTGGAGGGGCAGATCTGCATGCACAGGAAATTATACAGTGCGAGGAGGTGATTTAAGAGATGCAGAATCCCTTAGCACGTGCAATTGACTTTGTGTATCACCAAGTTGGGATGCACAGGAAATCAAGGAGAGTGTTCTGACGCGTGGCTAAGAGATTCATATATTATACAGAAATGAGAATGTAGTTCCAGATACTTGGAGGCTCGAGAATACAGAAATATAAGAGATCGGGGAAATCTCTACAGAGCAAAATAAATATAATATGTCACAACTCAATGGTAGGTAAATGGGTACCATGTGATCATATTCTGTTAATAAACCCAGTGTTCATTATCTTCTTTCTTCTTTTTCCATAGTCTGTTCTGGCGAACTCATAACTGAGTACATGTGTAACGGGATAGACCAAAATTTCTTTTCCTCTCGGATTGTATAGGAAAGCTCTTTTTGGTATTCTACTGCAGTCCATTCTCGTGATATTCTATTAAATGCATTTGCTTATATTAAAGTGATAGATGCATCTGTAAAACTTGATCAAAATTGTGAACATTTCATTTTTTTTTCATAATAAAATAGCATGAACTCCATACTTTAGGAAACGGTATCGGTTTTTCTACTTGACGTATTTTATCTACCAATTAACTGAGTTTAAATGTGCTGGTGCATGTTTATTAATAAGTAATCCAACTTTAAACCTTGTTTTCTCAGAAAGATTTTCAAACACTTTTCCATGCTCAACAAGCTCTACACGAAATAACTGTTTGCTAGCTTGTTTCAATATTTTTTATACTTCCTCTAAAAAGTACATTAAAGTAAATAGACATATAATTTTGTGATATAATACTCCGATTTTGAGAAATAAATTATTAAGTTCTGAAAATCAAGAGATTTGGAGAGTACGAAAAGTGAAATTATTCTACAATAATTAGAGTTAATATAAAAATAATAATGTAGACATATTTATTAATGAATTTACTGTAAGTGTTCAGTATTTTTATGTGAACAGTTTTAAAAATGCATTACATGCCTAGCTTATATAAGAAGAATGAATTTAGTCAATACAAAAGTAGTATTTAAATAACCATGCAACGTAGAATTTTGATACATAACAACAATATTTTATTCTGCATAATAACTGGTATAAATTAACAATCAGTTATTGCATTTTAAACAGAAAGAACTAAAACTTGGGAAATTTATTTTTCGAGTCGGTATGTTACAATAGTAGCTCTGTGGTTACAGCAACAGGGTGAGGAGCTGGAGATCTGCAGTAGACATGACATTATTTCTTTTAGTTTGGCTTTATCGTTGCAACCCCTGTCCTACATACGGCGCATGCGGAAAAAATGAACTAAAATAGTTGTATAAGTTTAACAGGAGATAAAAGAAAAACTATACATATCACTAACATAAATAGCAGTAAATTTTGTATAATTTACTTTTCCACTTCCTACCCCTGTGTATCTTTGGTCGTATCATGACACCTGTTTGATGCAAATGACTCAATGTGTGACGTGCAGATGACTTTACCAATCGCCTATCTGTAAATTGACAGATGACAGTAGTCTATTGTTGTCCGTTGCTCCCTGATTTACCACTCCGAAGAGGAAAGTATTTTTTTAAAAAAAAAATTAATGGCGAAGGTCAAGAAGGGGAAGTTGTATGCTGTATCAGAAGAATTCAAGATGCAGCTTTTCAAAACTACTGGCATTAGTCTTTGACTTATTATCAAAAACATTACATTTGGGTGAATTTGTGTTTTAAATAGAGTAGTTAGCCGAGTATGAATAATATTTTACTTATATTAATTTATTTTTAAGGCTCTTTATATAATATTTATAGTCAAGGCGGTATTTTTATTCTGAAATTTATAGAAAAGTAATATAATATTTATTATTAGTATTACATTGGTTACCTTCAAAATTATTAATTCCAATATATAAGATTATTAATTATTATAATTAAGTAATTTCGTCAGCACCTCTTTTTCACCTTTTTGTTTGTAAGTTTAAAGCCTTTTATCATCTTTTTCTGGGCATATTTTTCAACTTAATCCTTAATTGCATGATTTATTTTGCTGTATATGCCGCTCTTCCTTTATTTCACATATTTATTTGTCTTTCACCAGCACAACTGGAGCGAGTTGAATGGCCGTGATCGTTAGTGCGATAGTAATGGGCAGGCCATCCAGGGAGTTCAAGTCCCAGCGACTGCAGTCAAATGTTCCTATGGTAAAGGATGGGGAGGTCCCAAGTAAAATAATCGGTGTGATGGCACGCTTGAATGCTGACTAGATTTTGTTCTTTCGTATTAAAACACCACGTGTCTATTGCAAAAATAGTAATAATTTTACAATATAAAAAGCTATAACTAGCTTAATTTTATTGCGGAATACACAATTCGAAAAAAGTTCACTAAAAATACTAAAAGTCTCGGTTGCATATGTGTATAACCATGCAGTGAAGGGTTAAATTCTTTTACTATGTATGATACCAATACGTTTATATTATGGGTTTAGTATTCCTTAGAAGGCTGAAGGGCACTACTTTTTTATGCACGGTGACTGCGGGTGAATAAACAAACCGAATAATACCTTTCAGCCGAAAAAAATCACCGCAAAATACAAAAAAAGGCCTTGTAGACATAACGCACAGAAAATCTGACTATTCCAACAGCACTTTCACTTCTGTATATTTGTTGATTCCAATTAGCTTATGCAAACAGTGCGGCGAAAGCGAAACTTGGACCGGCAGGGATTTAGTAATGTGCTAGCAGATAATTGGCGGTTAGATTGTATCACCTTTCCACGAAATAAGCCATCTACCGTTCCCAGAATTCCCTGTACATTAAGCATCTAATACATAATACATGGCATTGTCACGTGGCTTCAGACAGCGGCGGTACGGTACTTAATCTCAGCACAGATATGTGCTATAGCGTGGGACTGGCTGCACAAAGCGAAAGGCAAGGCATATCTTATTGAGAGGCTTCCACAGATGTAATTCCACGTCACAAGTGGCATTAAGAACCACCGCACCTTAAGTACGCTGTTGTAATTCTACCCTTAACAGATTGTTCTGTTGAAGCTGGAGAGGCTGTTCTCAGGAGAACAAAACGTCTGTAATTGTTCATTGATTACATAAGTTCTTCTTCTTCTGATTATTATTACTATTATATCGCTCTTATAGAGATAATATATCAGGAAAACTGGATTTGAAGCTTAAAACTGACATAACTGCACCTTGACTTGAAATATTAATTAATTCTATATCCAGAAAAGTATCTAAAAGTATATTCTTAAACAACGGTATACAAAAATTTAATATAAGTAAGGTCGAACGTGGTTTATAGCTCCACCAAAAATCTAACCCTGCCCAGCGCTCGTAATGCGGTCATATATAACTATTATTATTACTATTATTATTATTATTATTATTATTATTATTAAATTGTCATATCTACCCTTAACAGATTCGTCTATTGAGGTTGGACATATTATTCTCAAGAGTACAAAACTTCTGTAATTGTTCATTGATTGCATAAATTAGCTTCTTCTTCTTATTATTATTAATAAAATTATTATTACAATATTGTAATTCTACTCTTAATAGATTCGTCTAGTTGTGGCACTCTCTTGTGAAGATGACTGCGCTTGGTGGCGGGATGTCGTTGGAAGTCATCTGTAGACTCATCGGCGTTTGATCAGACCTAAACCATGGACTCCTAGAGCTCCCCGCATTGAGATTGAGAACTGCTTGCTAAGTGTTAGGAATCCTCCACGGTGGCTCCCTTCCGCATTCCAGTTCCGGCTGCCCGCTGAAATTAATCTTATAATGTCCTATCCCCTATCCTCCTAGGGTCTTACGTACAATAAGTCAATAATTGCTGACGTGCAGAATCCCCTTCAGCGCACGCGCGGGCGCGCACACACACACGCACACACACACTACACTGTTGTAATTCTACCTTTAAGAAATTCCTCTAATAAGGCTCGAGGTGTTAATCTCCAAAGAAAACGTATCTTATTCATTGATTACATAAGTGATCTTCTTCGGTTTAGGCCAAACTTATTAGTCTCTTGTTAGTCTGAGAACCACGAAAATCATCTTTTTAATGACCCTCCAACAGCTCTACTTCTTTGTGTTCGCCGGTCTCGTGCTATTTTATTCAAGACATTCCTCACGCTCTATCAATATGTTCTTCCAATGTTTATTTCCTTTGAAAATTTTAGTATGTATCGCATTCTTTTATTATATCGTCATTCTTTATTCAGCCTACTTTTATTTTCACTCCTATTGTCTTAATTTATTCTGAGCAAAAATTTAGTTTTGCTGTTTTCTGCCCTTGCTTCTAATTTACAGATTAATACAGATCCAGTAAGCTTAAGTGAGCATAAATCATATTTAAGTATTATAAGCATACTCAAACTGTGATGTCAAAAATGTGAAAAATTATCTATAGAATTATTCCTAGATTAAAAAAGAGTGAGAAAATAATTAACAAAATTTACGCAGAATTAAAATTTAATGATTTTATTAAAATGAGTGCACATAAAATTATATAAAATTAAATGGACGTTCTTTAACTGCTGCGTCTTGGCGTACCATTCTATATATATAAAAGGCTGCTTAATTTTGCTCAGAGGCTTCTTTATCAGACTTAAGGTTCTTTTGGGCTAATGGCTTTACTTCCCATCCGACGGAAGCCATGAAAAGAATTTTTACGTCCGAAACAGTCCATCGACCTCCAACGGGTTTGAACCTGCTAATTTACCTACCCCTAAACTAGGAGGACGATATGAAATATATATATATATATATATGTTTGTGTGTGTGTGTGGGTATAGTTGCTCTACAATTTATTTAAAATATATTTGTTTCATTTTATTGTTTAAGGAAGGTTAAATAAAAATTAAGAAAACGTTTAAGCAGTTCTAATAAAACTACACCATTATCTATCTTCACCTCTCAGATTATATAACATTTATTGAAAACGAAAAGGACCTCATCGGCTATGACATAAAACAAAGATAAAAGAAAAGAGAAAATGTCTGCACGCCGTATTAAAGGAGCACTAAACTAAAACTAAAAAGGAGCACTGAACTAAAATATGTGTATATCAAAAAACATACGATAAATAGGAGAGAGAACAGGAAACGAATGGCGAAAACCGGAAGTAATTACGATAAATAAAATGACAAAACTATCCTTATTAGAATTTCGTGGAATCTGCGTGATATCACATCGTTTGGAGGACTGGAACACAGTTCTTGTGTAAACACGAGGCAGTCACGCACTCTGCATATTGTTTGTTCTACTTCTCTGTATTTCTTTAAATTAAACAACACAGTCTATATTATAGAAACTTGTATTAAACAATGCCACGGTTGTGGGCATTTTTTTTTCCAACCTGCTGTTTCTTCACTTGCCGTCAAAATTGAGAGTAGTCATTTCGTTTAGCTTCACTAGTTCTCAATTTTAATACTTTCTCTATACGCACTATGTAATAGTGCATAGAGAAGGTATTGCACTCCACCAAAACATTCGATACCGAGATTTCACCGGAAATATATGTTTTAGGGTCCCCTGTATCCAAAAAAAGTATTTTCAGAAAAAGGTCCGTGTGTGTGTCCGTGTGTCTGTGAACACGATAACTCAAAAACGAAAAGTCAGTAAAATATCAAACTTGGTATTTAAGTTTAGTATCTTCCAGGGATGCGACACGAACATTTTGAGAAAAGCCCCCCACCCCAAACTACCTTTTACATGGAAGTTTTTTCGAAAATTTTGATTTTCTAAAAAATGGCTATAACGATTATGATTAAAATATCGTATATTAAAGATATTTACCTGACAAACAAAATGTATATTTTTAATTTTCTGGGAATAGCCTCTGAAGACTACTTTATTCTGAGTGAATTTTACGGAATTTTGCATAACTGCTAAACCGTAAGAGATAGCCAAAACTTACCACACAAAAAATGTAGAGCACATTAAAACACATAATTTATGTTGTATACATTTTTTGGTTGCAGCAAATTGTTTTTGAGATATTTCTTGTTTTTGTTTACAGGTTCGAAAAACTTAACTTTTGTCATAACAGGAATTTGTCAACTCCTGTCCATACCAACAAAGGTCTCCAAAGGTATGGAGTCTCATAGCAACCAGGTTTTGACTATTGCTTTAACCTCTGATATTCCCTTATTTTGCCTCCACTTACAAGGAAGCAAGTAATAAGATATTTCTGCTAATTTTTTGTCCATTAGCATGAAATAAATAGAAGCATAAGTTTATTAACAATAGTTTATCACAGATATATAGAGAAAGTCATGTGAATGGAACACATCATATTTTTTTTTGTCAGAAACACCATGTTTCTTAGAACGTCACTTTTGCCTGTTATTTGTACAATGTCAAGTTATGTGGATTTATTTTAAAATTGTTGAATATAATTTTATCAAGCAAATCATCTTTTCGCAGCTCTTTGACATGTGCCATATGAATTGTCTGATTGCTGGCACAATCAACGCAACGATGTTTGGAGAGTTCACTAGCCTGTAACAGTCTACACTCAATGGTGGTCTATGTTTTCCACTCTCACTAAAGAGTATACCAGTTGTCTCCAGCTTTCTTGTTAGCGATAAAATTGTTACTTTGTGGGAATATCCCATACATTAAATTCTCTTCGAAATTCCCACCGTGTTGTTATTAAGAAATTTGTCTTCCAATATGTTTTCACAATGAAAAAACGCTCTTGAAGTGAGTACTGCATGTTGCCGTTATGACTGCAAACTAAAGACTACCTACGTCATGAAAATTCTCATAATTTCCATTGAAATCATAAATACAATCAACGGATGGCATTGAGCGATTGTTACATTGATTGTTGTCGGCTCTACCTTAGCCACTGAGATTATTAAAACAAATTTAACATTTGTACGAGCTTTCACAGAGAAACTATGATCTATTAACACATTGAAGCCCAAGGCCGAGTATAGTCGAGCCGTGCGAAATGTTCATGAGGCCCATGCCCGAGTATAGCTCGAGCCGTGCGAAATGTTCATGAGGCCCATGCCCGAGTATAGCTCGGGCCAGTATTTCTAATGCTTTTAATACAATTCCAAGACCATAACTAGGTCTTGGGCTATGCGGCAATGAACATACATTAGTTGTCGTTCAGTTGTCTGATTTGAAACGTTTTAAACCCAAATAAAAAAAATAAAAAAATTATATACAACTGAAGGTCTGGAAAATTCCGATTCCGAGGGAGAGTTTTTCGAACTTTCAATAAATATATGTAGCTTTACACAGATTTTTTTCAAACTCGTATTTGAATAAAATGTTAATACGAAAGTTGTGACTATTTTCTTACTTGTTAAGAAATCCTTTTAGATTGCTCCAATACTTTTTGGCAGATTTGATTGATGTACTGTAAATACTCTCTCAAAGTAGAAGTAAAATCCTTGGGTTTCTTGGCACTCCAAATGTGTTAAAATGGTTTAGGTTTATATGCATCGCACTGTACTATATAGCACAAATAGTTATGATAGAAACCATAGATATAAAACTGTAAATGATAAATAAATTCGTGTTACCGTTATACCTAACTCCGATTTTTTCTAAAATAATGAGCTTTCGTCCGTGGAACAATATCTGCTAGCAAAAGCAATACGAGGTTCTGCGCTGTGACAAGTTTTAAATCGCATTACTTTAGTTTCAAGTGAAACTTGATTCTACAGAATCGCTTGCTGAAGCTTGGTGTCCATTTTCGCTATGGAGATGGCGTGAGAGACTTGAGTGATGGAGATGGAGGATGACGGATGACATACAGGAGAAGAGCTCGGGTAATTTGATGGAACGCAAATGGCGGCGTATGCTATTCCCTTAAAGGGTATACGTTTGCTTGACGACCAGAAAGCTTGTTAAGAGCGAGGAGGAAGAGAAATTAAAATTACATCATCGAATGTTATGAAGGAACTTTCTCAGAATTACAATCAGAAACAATATAGAAATATCTGATGTGTTCCATTTATATTACTTTGTTTATCTGTTCTGTGAACAAATTATTCTTACAAAAGACTATCCTTTTATCTACATAATAGTAACCAAGACCAACATTAGCAGTGGTAGTCTTTTAATTTAGTGGAGGAATACACTAAGCTAAAGCGACAGTCAAATAATATTAAAATGTGGTTCTTCTTCCAAGACCAGGAGCAACACAAAAGAGATGAAGCACAAAATTAGAGTTTCAGTAGTTTTAAATTGAAACCAATAACCAGAGATATCTCAGAAACGGTTAACTCTACAAAATATTTATGTGGCGCAAATTCTGTGCTTTAACCAGATACTGTATCTGGTAAATAAATTTTTGCGAAGTAAGGCTATGTGTAGCTTTTACGGTTTACTAATTACATAAAAGCCTTCCAAAATGAAGAGGTCTTCTGAGGCTATTTCTAGAAAAATTCAAGATATACATTTCGATTGTAATAAAAATATCTTAAGCATACAGTATTTTAATCAAAATTATGGAGCCATTTATGAGTATATCAATATTTTCTAATTAAGTTTCATGAAAATGGTAGTTGGGATGGATTTTCCACAAAGTTATCTATTTCTAAAAGTTAATTCTTTCAATTCGGGGTCCTCAAAACATCTATTTGTATGTATGTATTTATTTTTCTGCAAGTGGGTATCATCCGGTGGCAGAGTTATATAATATATAAACAATAAATCACAGCTGCCAGTTTATGGCTTTGTAAGCTAGATATAATAGTTATTTACAACAAATATGAAAATATTTATTTTTCTCTCAATTCAGATTAATTAATTTCATAATTATAATCACCAAATAATTTAACATTTGTGTTTAGAACAATATAAAATCACAAGCATTTCATTTAAGGACTATTTACAAAAATTATCCAACCGGTGAAATTTCGGTATTGAATATTTGAGTGAAATACAATACCTTCTCAATCTTCTATTTACATACTTGATAGGGAAAGAAACACTTTGATCACTCACTACATTAACATTTGATCATCATATTCATCTTCTTCTTCTACAAGGTGTGGGCTAAGGCCTGTTTCGGCCATTGGTCCGTTGTTCATGTACACTTTGTTTCCATTTTATATTTCCCCACTACTGGTTAGTAAGTACAGAAAGTACTGCAGTTAACTAAAAATTCTATAACTTGTTCCCGAGATTTCGCCAGATACACATTTTTACTTTCTCTATACGCACTATCTACATAGTGTATAGAGAAAGTATTGCTCTCCACCAAAAATTCGATACCGAGATTTCACCGGAAATATATTTTTTAGGGTCCCCAATATCCAAAAAAAGCATTTTCACAAAAAGGTCCGTGTGTGTGTCCGTGTGTCTGTGAACACGATAACTCAAAAACGAAAAGTTGGTAAAATACCAAACTTGGTATTTAAGTTTAGTATCTTCCAGGGATGCGACACGAAGATTTTGAGAAAAATCCCCCCACCCCCAGCTACCCTTTACATGGAACTTTTTTCGAAAATTTTGATTTTCTCAAAAATGGCTCTAACGATTTTGATTAAAATTTTGGATATTAAACATATTAACTGACAAATGAAATGTATATCTTGAATTTTCTGGGAATAGCCTCTGAAGAGTAGTTTATTCTGGATCAATTTTACTAAATTTTGAATGACTGCTAAACCGTAAGAGATGGACATAAACTTACTCACAAAAAATGTAGAGCACTTTAAAACACACAATTTATGTTATATACATTTTTTTCGTGGAGTTCGTCGTTTTTGTGACATTCCCTATTTTTGGTTTCTGCTATGAAAAACGTATACTATTCTCATACAGGAACTTGTCAACTCCTATCCATATAAACAAAGGAGCTTCATTGACATAGCAATCAGCTTTTGACTATCACTTTAACCTACGGTTGTCCCTTATTTCGTTCCTACTTACAAGGAAAAGAGTAATAAGACTATTTCTGCTAATTTTTTCTGATTAGCATAAAGTAAATAGAAGTATAAGCTTTTTAAGAATTATTTGTTGCAGGGATATGGAGAAAGTCATGTGAATGCTACACATCAGATTTTTTATGTAGCCTCCTTGAACCCCCCCAAATAAAAGGTACAAAAACAGTATAACACAAAAGATTAAAAACCTGGTATTGAGCTGCAACGATTTTCAAAGATTTAAGTTTCAAGTAAATTCCCCCAAACTGCCCTTTAAATAGAAAAGTTTCCAAACGTTTCATTTGACTGAAGATGGTGCTAACAATCATGATTTTTAATCCCATATGTTTAAGGTTTTTTACATCTAAATTAAACGTACCTATATCTTATATTTTTACTTTCTCTATAGGCAATATGTACATAGTGTATAGAGAATGTATTACACTCCACCAAAAAATTCGATACCGAGATTTCACCGGAAATATATGTTTTAGGGCCCCCTTCATCTAAAAAAAGCATTTTCGGAAAAAGGTCCGTGTGTGTGTGTGTGTGTGTGTGTGTGTGTCCGTGTGTCTCTTAACACGATAACCCAAAAACGAAAAGTAGGTAAAATACCAAACTTGGGATGCGACACGAAGATTTTGAGAAAAATCCCTCCACCCCCAACTACCCTTTACATGGAACTTTTTTCGAAAATTTTGATTAAAATTTCGTATATTAAAGATTACCTGACAAATAAAATGTATATCTTGAATTTTCTGGGAATAGCCTCTGAAGAGTTGTTTATTCTGGATGAATTTTACTGAATTTTGAATAACTGCTAAACCGTAAGAGATGGACAAATACTTACGCTACAAAAAATGTAGAGCACGTTAAAACACACAATTTATGTTATATACATTTTTGTCGTGGAGTTCGTCGTTTTTGAGACATTCCTTATTTTTGGTTTCTGCTATGAAAAACTTACACATTTCTCATACAGAAATTTGTCCACTGCTGTCCATACAGACAAAGGAACTTCAGTGACATAGCAACCAGCTTTTGATTATCACTTTAACCTATGGTACTCCTTTATTTCACCCCTGCTTACAAGGAAGCAAGTAATATGGCTATTTCTGCTAATGTTTTACTGATTAGCATGAAGTTAATAGAAGTATAAGCTTTTTAAGAATAATTTGTTGCAGGAATATTGAGAAAGTCATGTGAATGGTACACATCAGATTTTTTGGGGAATATTCTGCGATTTCAACTTCATTCAGTAGGCATTTTGTATATTTTAACTGATAAACCATAAGATAAAGAAAAAAATCTGATATGTTCCATTCACATGACTTTCTCTATATCTATGTAACAAATTATTGCTACTAAGCTTATCTTTTATTTATTTCATGCTAATCGAGAAAAATTAGCAGAAATAGTCTTATTCCATGCTTTATTATAAGTAGAAGCCAAATAAGGATGTACCATAAGTTAAAGTGAAAGCCAAAAGCTGGTTGCTATGTGACTGATATTCCTTTGTTTGTATGGACAGGAGTTGACAAATTCCCGTATGAGAAAAGCGTAAGTTTTTCAAAACTGAAACCAAGAAAAAGGAATATCTCAAAAACGATCAACTCCACGAAAAAAACCCTTATATAACATAAAGTGTGTGTTTTAACGTGCTCTACATTTTGTGTGTGTTAATTTTTTGTCCATCTCTTACGGTTTAGTAGTTATGCAACATCCATCCAGAATAAAGTAGTCTTCAGAGGTTATTCCCAGAAAATTCAAAATATACATTTTATTTGTCAGGTAAATATCTTTAATATATGATATCTTAATCAAAATCGTTAGAGCCATTTTTATAAAATCAAAATGTTCGAAAAAAGTTCCATGTAAAGGGTAGTTTGGGGTGGGGGGAGTTTTCTCAAAATCTTCGTGTCGCATCCCTGGAAGATACTAAACTTGAATACAAAGTTTGGTATTTTACCGACTTTTCGTTTCTGAGTTAACCTGTTCACGGTCACACTGACACACTGACACACGGACACACGGACACACGGACCTTTTTCTGAAAATACTTTTTTTTTGGATACAGGGGACCCTAAAACTATATTCCCGGTGAAATCTCCGTATCGAATTTTTTGGTGGAGTGCAATACTTTCACTATACATTATGTATATAGTACGCATAGAGAAAGTAAAAAGTATATTACACAAAAATGTAAGTATCTTTAGAACACAGAATTTATTTAAAATACATTTTATATTGTTTTGGATTGCTTCAATGAGCTTTCAGTTTTTCAAGATTTGGTCCTGTAGGATACAGGCTACTGACTACATCTGCGTGTATAATCTGAGTGATCGTTTTGCTTATATGAGCATGACGTTGGAGTAGGTTTTGTAGCTCCAAGCCCAAAATGTAAACTTCTAACTTTAATACATAACGGATGCACATGAATTTGTTATGTCATCTCCGTTATATCAATTAACTAAAGCAAAAACTAAAATAATATCTAAAAAACTAAAAGTATACAATGTTTAATTTAACATTAGTTAACTAAATTCATCTTTTCGGATACAATTCCAAGCTTCGAAATAATGGATCGTTAGAAATGTATCCAAAGAAGGTTATTGTGTTTGCATTTCTTTGTTAAATACCTATATCTTTGAGTATTATCATATGTAGTTACGGCAATTTGATTACATCTTATTAGTGAATATATTTTTATTGAACACAGGGACTGCAGTTTTAAACTGTAAAGTCGACAGACAGAGAAGAAAAGAAGCCCATACTTTTTGTTTCGTACAGTATATTTCTTTATATCATGTTGGCATGGTTACCAGATGCTTAGCCTAAATGATTTTAGGAAAATAAACGGAAAAACGGCTGGGAAATGGAAGAATTTTAACTGAGTTGCTGTAGGACACTTTATCTGCGTCCATTCTCCTTTAGCTTTGCGTCAAAAATTGCGCATTCAAATCCTAACCAATGAACAAAGGCGGCTCTCAGGTTAGAAGCGAAGAGAAGGGGGGCGCTAGATAACCATTTCGATTGCGTGATAATGGTTTGTAAACGTTGTCCTCTTTATTATATATGCCACGTGAAAGGAACAAAGGATATAGACAACACAACAACAAAAATATATTGAGCAAGATTGTAGTACTGCAGAGCCATATGGAAAATCTTCAATAACAGCATCAGACTGATGGAAGAAGTACACAAACGGCAAATTTGATATTACTAACAAAATTCAAAAATCGTGTTAAGGAACTGAGTTTACACAAAGAACCGCATAAGATGAACAAACATTACAAAAAAGTAAGAACTAAAGCTTTCCTGGCGACGTGTTAATTCAAAATCTTCTCGGGCTTCTAGCCAGGTAAAAACTTGGCTTGACACCAACGTTTCGAAGAAGTGCATCTTCTTCGTCTTCAGGGTGAACTCAGTTTTTACCTGGCTAGAAGCCCGAGAAGATTTTGAATTACAAAAAAGGTTGTAATTCCCCAATAGCTGAAAATGATTTGCAATATTCTTGATACATGTACTATAGGATCCATGATAAAAAGTATTTAAGATAATTTTAATTTTTAAGTAAAATGAAATACCATGGGCGGCATCCAAATCGCCACTATTCTGTTTTTTGTTGCATCTCTCCCATCTGAGCTACGAAATCGATGTCGACACGCTTTAAATTTTTCACATTACTCTTATTTTCACGGCAAATAAAAAAAAACAAAAGGTAAAACAGGCACTTTTAACTCTACTGAGAGACAGTCCTATTTTACTTACTTTTCATTCTGATTCTACTTTTCGTATTTACAGAAACTCAGTTAGTAAAACTGGATTGATTATATTTTCCTAGAGAATCTAGAACCAGCTAAAACCATGAATGTTTGAGATACTTGATAAATCCTTATCGACTTAACACGCTACTCATTATATTGACACCCCTTTTCTGCTCTCGAGTTTACATATTTCGGTAAATTATAGTTTTTTACACTTTTAAATGTGCGATGTAGAGTAACGAAAGCGGTTCACATGTGGTCATGCAATGAAAGTATGGATTACAATGTTATTTCATAATAAATATGATCAGATTAATCTAGGATTTATTGCATATTATATAGACTTGTGCTATTATACCCAGTTATCTGATGTAATATAAGAGGTTTAATGTGTATTTTGCATGTAAAAATAATTTTTAATAAGTGTCCTTGGTACTTTTCCAGAAGGGGCGTGGTATTGCTGTGAAATATGGCGCATATGAGGGTGCTGGAGGGGTTGGAGAGAGTTACAGTATGTGCAGTAGTGTTTCAAAGAGTACATTTTGTCACGAAGTTTGGAATTCCTGCAGCTTTTGGAACAGTTTGATGTTTGTGGTTATCTACACAAAAATAAAACGAAAAACAATATTAATTGTAATTTTCGATTTTGTTAAAACAATTATTATAATCATGAAGAGGTGTCGAGTTCACGTCTCGGGTAGTGTCAGTTACCCAGATAATATTTTAATCGGGGTTTTCCCTTAACCTGAAAGAACAAATCTCGAGTAACTTTAAGCTAAAGTGAACCCCGAACTCACTTGAGAAATATTCAACAGGTTAATGGACGTTTAAGTACTATTGTTATAATAATAATAATAATAACAATAATAATGTAACCATAGTTTCCCTTTTCACTTTCTCTATACGCACTATGTACAAAGTGTATAGAGAAGGTATTGCACTCCACCAAAAAATTCGAACCCGGAGATTTCACCGGAAATATATATTTTAGGGTACCCTGTATCCAAAAAAGGTATTTCCAGCAAAAGGTCTGTGTGTGTGTGTGTGTCTGTGAACACGATAACTCAAAAACGAAAAGTCGGTAAAATACCAAACTTGGTATTTAAGCTTAGTATCTTCCAGGGATGCGACACGAAGATTTTGCGAAAAATCCCCCCACCCCAAACTGCCCTTTACATGGAACATTTTGCGAAAATTTTGATTTTCTAAAAAATGGCTCTAACGATTTTAATTAAAATATCGTATATTGAAGATATTTACCTGCCAAATAAAATGCATATTTTTAATTTTCTGGGAATAGCCTCTGAAGACTTCTTTATTCTGAGAAGTGAATAAAGCAGAAGTGATAAACCGTAAGAGAGAGACAAAAAGTTACCACACAAAAAATGTAGAGCACATTAAAACACACAATATATGTTTTATACATTTTTTTCGTGGAGTTGATTGTTTTTTAGATATTCCTTGTTTTTGGTTTAAGCTATAAAAACTTATATTTTTCTCATACAGGACTTTGTGAACTCGTGTCCATACAAAGGAACTTCAGTCACTTAGCAACCAGCTTTTGACTATCACTTTAACCTATCGTACTCCCTTATTTCGCTTCTATTTACAAGGAAGCAAGAAATAAAACTATTTCTGCTAATTTTTTCTCGATTAGCAGGAGGAAGTAGAAGCATAAGCTTTTTAAAAATAATTTATTGCAGAGATATAGAGGGTCATGTGAATGGAACACATCAGATTTTTACTTTCTGTAGCCCCGTATGTATAATGTACATAAAGATAGAGAAGTATTGTATTCCACCCGAAAATTCAATATCGAGATTTTACCGGAAATACATGTTTTAGGACCCCCTGTATAAAAAAAAAGCATTTTCAGAAAAAGGTCCGTGTGTGTCCGTGTGTCTGAGAACACGATAACTCAAAAACGAAAAGTAGCTAAAGTACCAAACTTGGTATTTAAGATCAGTATCCTCCAGGGATGCGACGCGAAGATTTTGAGAAAAATCCTCCCACCCCAAACTAACCTTCACATGGAACTTTTTTCGAAAATGTTGACTTTCTTAAAAATGGTTGTAATGATTTTGATTAAAATATCGTATATTAAAGATATTAATCATCCTTTTTATTTAATCCATGACCTATTGTAGCAGCAACAAGCATTATAATTGCAATTATCTGACAAATAAAATGTATATCTTGAATTTTCTGGGAATAGCTTCTAAAGACCGGTTTATTCTGGATGAATTTTGCACCATTTGGCATACCTAGTAAACAGTAAGAGATAGACAAAAACTTACTGTACAAAAACTGTAGGTCTTGTTAAAATTCACAAGTTATATCAAATACATTTTTTTCGTGGAGCTTACTGTTTTCGAGGTATTCCTTGTTATTAGTTTCGGTTGTGAAGTACTTACACTTTTCTCAGACGGGAGTGTCCGTTTTTCTTATGTTATACTCCTGGCCGAGAAAAGAAGCGATTATGTAATGACAATCGCATAACGACAGCTTTTAAAACATTTGACTATCGGTTTAGTCTAGTGAATTCCCTTATTTTCTTCCTACTTATAAGGAACTAAGTAATAAGAACATTGTGCTAATGAATACCTTGATTAGAGGTGCAGAAAGAAGAATAATCTTATGTAAGAAGTTTATAGAACAGCTAGAGAAAGTCATGTGAGTGTAACGCATCAAATTTTTTAAGGTTTTGTTTGCTTTCAAACTGCGGTATCCGCTCCTGCTCCTCGTATTGTACGCCTTAGTTCTTAGAAGTTAATATTTTTACTTTCTCTATACGTACTATATATAGTGTATAGAGAAGTTATTGCACTCTACTTAGTCACCACAAAAGATATAAATGGAGCACCAGTGGAATGCGAGGGCGGGGGACATCTGAGAACCTAGAGAAAGCCCCTCCCTGTTCCACTTTGTCCACCACAGATCCCACTTGCGAACTCCTGGGAACGAACTCGGGCCGCCTTGGTGAGAGGCGTTTGGTCTAACCATTCTGCCACGGCGTATTGAAAAAAATAAAAAGAAGGTCCATATGTGTCTTGGTCTGTGTCTATATATGTGTGTGCATCTATCTGCACACAATGTGACTCAAAATCGAAAATGGGTGAAATACCAAACTTAATATTAAGTTCTGCATCTTACATAAACATTTTCAGGACATTCTCCCTCAGTTTTGATTGCTTGACTTTTTAAAAAGACTTTAAAGCTTTTGATTAAAATACGAATGCATAAGATATTTGAATGCAATTGGTATCTTGCATTTTCTGGGAATACCTTTCAAATCCCCTTCATTTTGAATAACCTGGAGAACTGTAAGAGTTGGGGGGAGGGTAACACTGCACAAAAGATGCATGTCTCGTTAAAGCACACAATGTATTATTCCAGAGATATCTGTTGTTTTTGATTAACAATGTTCAATAAGTATACTTTTCTCAAATAGAAGGTCATCATTCTTTTTTCGCTTAAATAGCTTCTATCTCTATTCCACAATTAGTTTTTTTATCCATAAGAAGCTACATAAAAACAGTGTTTTTCTTGATTACCATGAAGTAGACAGAAGAATAAACTTTTTAAAGTATAGTTGTTTGTTTAAAAAATCATATGAGTGTGTGACAAAAGATTTTTATTCCAAGGCTAAACATGTAGCCATTTCATGTAGCCTTTAACTAACATTATTATCAATGTTTTACAGAAAATGCAATGTTTGCGCTATCTTATATAGGCAGTAAGAAATAGTAACGTTTAAGTTAAGAAAGTGAATGCAAAAAGCTTAGTTTTTTTACTTTCTCTGTACGCACTATGTCTGTGAACACGATAACTCAAAAACGAAAAGTCGGTAAAATACCAAACTTGGTATTTAAGTTTAGTATCTTCCAGGGATGCGACACGAAGCTTTTGAGAAACCCCCCCCACCCCAAACTACCCTTTACATGGAACTTTTGTCGAATATTTTGATTTTATAAAAAATGGCTCCAACTATTTAGATTAAATTGTCGTGTATTACAGATATTTACCTGACAAACAAAATGTATATCTTGAATTTTCTGGGAATAGCCTCTGAAGACTACTTTATTCTGGATGAATTTTACGGTATTTTGCATAGATTCCAAATCGTAAAAGATAGACAAAAACTTGCCCAACCAAAGATGTAGAGCATTTTAAAACAAACAATTTATGTTATGTACATTCTTCTCCTAGAGTTGATCGTTTTTGAGTTATTCCTTGTTTTTGATTTCACCTTTAAAAAGCTTATGCTTTTCTCATACAAGAATTTGTTAACTCATATCCATACAAACTAAGGAACTTCAGAGCTATAGAGAAAGTCATGTGAATGGAACACATCAGATTTTTTCATTAGCATCACGGAAAATCAGCTATAAATAGTTCATATCAACAAAGATAATAACTTCAACGATCAGCAGTTAAACCAAGTATTCTTCACAACGCTCGAAAGTGTAGGTCGTAGCAACCTACGCTCGGAATGTAGGCATTTACTACCCTGAAAAATTGGACTGGTCGTACAAATGGAGACCACAAACAGTCCACTTAGCGATCAGGCATCGCAGCCTACTGGGTGGGTTGTGAACAAATAGGACGCTGCTGGACCGAACCACAACAATACACTAGCTCTGGGAACAATAGCAGGACCCTGGGAAATCAGTTTGAATGCCTGCGCTTTCCTAATAGGATTGCACCTCCAACTAATAGGGTTACACTTCAGTGTGTTAAACTCGGCTTCCTCTAACAAAACACCAGCTCCCGCCCTCTAGGTAGACTTGCTGAAAGCAGTACCAGTAATTAAATGCACATCACAGCCCAACTCCTGGGCTTTCAACATCCATATCAATACCTAGTGTATGTAATTAAAATAATTAAAATAAAGGCCTGTTCTGGGTTGTTTATTACAAATGCAAATATATTATTATCTCATAAAGTCTTACATATACTAACATAATACTCGTAATAAATACAATTCAAACTATATTAAAAAATCTGATGTGCTACACTCACATGACTTTCTCTAACTGCTCTACAAACTTCCTATAAAAGAGTATTCCCTTTCTACACAATGGTAATCGCAATAAACATTAACAGAATGCTCTTATTACTTTTCTTATAAGTAAAAGGGAACTGAGGTAATGCACTAGGTTAAACTGATAGTCAAATGTTGTAAAAGCCAGCGTTATGCGATTGTCATTGCAAATCGTTTCTTTGCTTAGCCAGGAGTAGAACAAAAGAAAAGCGGACACTTCCTGTCTGAGAAAAGTTTAAGTACTTCAAAATTAAAACCAATAACAAGGAATATCTCGGAAACGGTTACCTCCACAACAAAAACGTAAAGGACGTAAATTTTGTGTTTTGACGTGATCTACATGTTTTGTGTAGTGAATTTATGTCTATCTTTTATGATTTAACAGTTAAGCAGAATTCATCCAGAATAAAGTGGTCTTCAGAGGTTATTCCCAGAAAATTCGATATATACATTTTATTTCGGATATAAATAGCTTTAATATAGGGATTTTAATTAAAATTGTTAAAACCACTTTTAAGAAAATCAAACTTTTCGAAAAAACGTTCCATGCAAAGGGTAGTTGGGAGTGCGGGGATTTTTCTCAAAATCTTCTTGTCGCATCCCTAGAATATACTAAACTTAAATACCAAATTTGGTATTTTACCGACTTTTCGTTTTTGAGTTATTCTGTTCACAGACACACGGACACACGGACACACATACACACAAAGACACACACATACACACGGACCTGTTTCTGAAAATGCTAAAGTCGCCACTAGGCTAGAGACCGGGAGATTCGTGGTTCAAATCCTGGCTAGGCATTGCATTTTTTAGTCTGCTTCTGCCTGTCCAACTCCTGTCCTACACACGGCTTGTGTTTGCATTACACAGCCAGCAATAAAACAAAAGAGTAATGAAACGGAAGGCGATTTCTTGTTTGAGAAAAGTTACGTAGTTTAAAACTGAAACAAATAACAATGAGTATCTTAGAAACGGTCAACTACGCACAAAAAAAAATGTAGCTATATGACACAAATTGCGTGTTTTAATGAGATCTACTTATTTGTGCGGTAAGTTCTTGTCTATCACTTACGGCTTACCACTTATTAAATCATCCAGAATGAAGGAGTCTTCAGAGGATATTCCCAGAAAATTAAAAATATAAATTACGCTTTTCATGAAAATATCTTAAATACCTCATATTTTAATAAATACCTATTGCTAAAGCCATTTTTGAGAAAATAAAGATTTCCAAAAAATGTTCTATGAAAAGGGTAGTGGGGGAGATTTTTCTGAAAATCGTTGTGTCGCATCCTTGAAAAATGAACGCCATTTTGGTTTTGGCTTGTGCTGTCCAAAACACACACATACAGGCACATACATGGATATTTTTCTAATAAATGTGTGTTTTTTTTTTTTTTTTTTTTTTTTTTTTTTTTTTTTGTATTCAGGGGATTCAAAGCACGTAATTTTTTGTGAAATATATTCAATACCCTCTACCTAGTATGTGCATTGTTCATATCTGGTTGAGAAAGTAATTATTAACACAGATTTTCTGACAAACATTATCAAATAGGGATAGCATGAATATTTGAATTTATATTTTGTGAACATATTCTACTTTCTATTTTAAAGCTTTTCTCTAGTTTTAAAACTATAACAAAACATTTTATCTCCCTATATTTCGCACATATTCTTAACCCTCTTCATGAAATCTGCTTTTGAGCATGTTACTGGCAGAAAACTAAGCTATAATAAACTAAAGCTATGTATAAACATCAGAGAGCGGTAGTCTGGAAAAATTCAAGAACTTTTAGACGACTTTCATAACTTTTCTCATTAAGCTTTGTTCTTAAAGTTTATGTGGAACGAGAGTGGCTAATAAGCGCAGAGTTTTAAGAACCGCAGGTAAACTTTTAGATACATTATTTAATAAACCTCCACAAAAGAGTTAGATCTGGTTTAATTCTATTGATACAGAATTACAGATGTCTTTTATGAGATCTTCTTCTTCTTCCTCTTATTATTATTATCATTATTATTATTATTATTATTATTATTATTATTATTCGATATCTAGAATCAGACTAAAAATGTAATGCTATAGCCGGGATTTGAACCATGGATCTCCCGGTCTCCAGCCGGTGTTCTCTATCCACTAAGCTACCAAGTTGATCTGACTCGGATGTTTCTCAGTAAACCACTCGGTGATCTGAAATGTTTTAGGAATGACTTACAATGTCATAAGTACTTTAGGTCCTGGGCTTCATAATTTAATCAACTATCAAGACAATTCCAAGCGGGAGACCAGTACAGGCGTGGGGATTTTTCCCCCGCTGAGAGGCCTGGCTCAGGGTGCACTCAGCCTCGTAAGGTCCCTGGTGACCGCATTTACCGGCCGGGGGGCTCAAGGCGCTGACCACGTCTCACCCTCCAATACTGCACCCCATCCATGACGTCTGTAGTCGATCGAGATGGGCGACGCAGTGACCGGGTAGTAGGCCAAGGTTCCCCGTGAGCTGTCGTGCCATGGAGTTATGATATCAAGAAAATTAATGTCAATTACTTATGCATATATGAATTAACGTACAAAAAATCAAAATAAATAAAAAATCCAATGAGAGTTATACACGAATTAACACCATTTCCTTTCCTTTGATTAAAGGCCGCCGATATGACCACTGAGGCTATAAGCGGTGTATAAAGTTAACAACAATAACACAAAATACAACACTTACCAACTTATTTGATTCTGTGCTATGTACAGGAAAGAACCTGCATGCAGGTATGAAAATTGTCATTATCTTGGAAGTTTTTTCTGTCTTAACAATTATAGTTAATGCTTGAGTAATAGTACAGAAAAAGTAAACATTTTAAGAAAATTGTAAACCTTAAGCTGAGTATTTTATGATTTGATGTATAACAGATGTAACATTCTATGAAGACAGGCTAAATTAAATTTACATATTGGAATATTAACATGACTGTGAATATCAATTTTGACATATTATCCCCATTCAAGTGTCATGTCCCTCTCAATAGTCAATTCAGTATGAATAGCATTAAAAGCACGAGATTCGCTTTCAATAACTTTCCTTTGTACAGATTTCGTTTAGTGCCAAATATACTGGCGTTCTTTTATCTTAAATGAGGAAAGGAAAATGATTTATCTTAAATATAATCGCATTAATAAAGCTTCAACTTGCAAGGCAAACATAGATGAGGTCACGCAACTGAACTGCTTGATGAACGTCTTTTGGAAAGCGTTAGCACGCATGCAATTCTTGCCTAACTTTGCGCAGGTTGGTAGCGCCGAGATATACAAAGTGTTAATGAACTATACCGAAATATTTTCACAGAATATGTAGATTGCTTAAATAATTTGAGATAGGAGATTTATGGCCTGTTTATTGAAATTTCGAAGTAACGGCTATAAGTTTCTGAAGTGCCAGTACGCCACTGGTTAATTTATCAACCATTGCGATAAAGCAGTTTAATAACATGTATGCATGTTTTTACTTTCTCAACACGTACTATGTACATAGTGTATACAGAAGGTATTGCATTTCACCCAAAAATTCGATACCAGATTTCACGTTTTGGGTCCCCCTGAATCCAAAAAAAGCATTTTCATAAAAAGGTCTGTGTGTGAATGTGTGTCCTTGAACACGATAACTCAAAAACAAAAAGTCGGTAAAATACCAAACTTGGTATTTAAGTTTAGTATTTTCCAAGGATGCGACACGAAGATTTTGAGAAAAATCCGCCCACCCCAAACTACCCTTTATATGGAATTTTTTTCAAAAATTGGTCTAACGATTTTTGATTAAAATAGTATATTAAAAATATTTACCTGACAAGTAAAATGTGTATCTTGAATTTTCTGGGCATAGACTGAAAACTAGTTTATTTTGGATCAATATTACGGAATTTTGCATAACTATTGAACCGTAAGAAATGGACAAAAACTTGCCACACAAAAAATGTAGAGCACGTTAAAACACACAATTTATGTCATATACTTTTTTCTCGTGGAGTTGGTTGTTTTTAGATATTTCTTGTTTTTGGTTTCAGCCTTGAAATACTTATACCATTCTCATACAGGAATTTGTCAACTCCTGTGCATAAAAACAAAGGAACTTCAGTCACATAGCAACATTGCAATTATCATGAAGTAAATAGAAGCATAAGCTCTCTAACAATAATTTGTTGCAGAGATGCAGAGAAAGTCATGTGAATGCAACATATAATATTTTTGGTACTGTCCTTGGGTGGTGTGTAACTTGCTGCACTGTCTATGAGTTGAGAACGGCGAGCAACTACAACGGTGACCTGACCATGTACATGCTGCTGTTTAACTTGGTCTGTCACTTGATTAAGCTGGCCGGGAAGCAGGAAGGCAGGATACGTTTTTACTTTCTCTACACGTACTATATATAGTGTATTGAGAAGGTATTGAATTCCACCCAAATTTCGATACCGAGATTTCACCGCCAATAGGCGTTTTAGGGTCCCCTGTGTCCAAAATAAATCTTATGTGTTCTATTCACATGACTTTCTCTATATCTTTGTTGCAAATTAATGTTGAAAATCTTATTCTCTTATCTACATTGCATTAATCAAGATAAATTTTAGCAGAAATTGTCATTACTTTCTCCCTTGAAAGCAGAAGGGAAAAAAACTCGAATATATTCCATTCACATGTCTTCTAGTTGTTCATTCAAAAGATTAATCTTTTATCCACATCATGCTAAGGGATAAACATAAGCAGAGTTAGTCGTATTGCTAGTTTCCTTGTAACAAGACGGGAAACAAGTAAATGCACTAGCCCGCCTGGGTAGCGTGGTGGTAGCATGTCTGCCTCACGTTCAAAAGGTCGTGAGTTCGAATCTCGCTCAGGGTGAGGTTTTTTTCGGGGTTTCCCCTTATCCTGAGAAGACGAATGTCGAGTAACTTTAAGCTCCATGGACCCCGAGATCATTTGAGCATCATATCATCAATTTCATTCATCGTCCGATATGACCAAACCAGGTTAAAGGACGTTGAACTATCAAAAAAAAAAAAAAAAAAAAAAAAAAGAAAATGCACAGACTAAACAGATAGTCACGTCCTTTAAAAGCCGGTCACTATGTGAAACAATTGAAATGACAATCTCTGTGGTTACCAGAAGAAAAAAAATGAGAAATGAGAAGAAACTTTCCCGTTCGAAAAAAAAATTGAAATCGTTAATCCGGAATATCTGAAAACGGTTAACTCTGCAACAAATATGTATAATATAAATTGTGTGTTTTAATGAGATCTACATTTTTGTGTAATAAATCTTTGTATATCTCTTATGGTTTTCCAGTTGTCATCCAGAATGGAAAGGTCTTCAGAGGCTATAACCAGAAAATTCAAGAAATATAGTTTTGTTTGTCATAAAATATCTTAAGCGTAATGCATTTTAATAAAAATCGTCAGCGTAATTTTTGAGAAAGTCAAAATTTTCTAAAAAGTTTCCACGTAAAGAGCAGTGTATTTCAAACGTGTATTTCCGGTATACAACACCTTTTCTATACAATATGTACATAGTAGTTAGTTTTTGTAGTTAGGTGTAATAGGTTACCAGTTTAATTTACTGGCTCCCAGTAAATATTAGATAGAGGTGTAGTCATACGCTTATTATTTTTGCTTTAACTTATTCCCTGTCGACTAGTTTTAATTACTGTAATAAAAATACTCATTTTTTCCTCATTTTTATAAGTAAATTATTATTGTTATATTCTATTTAGTTTGATGTATTTTTTTTCTCATTGTGTTATTTTAATATATTTTACTTCATAAGTTGTATTAGGTTATCTGAAAAAAATCATATATATTGTAACTTTTATGTATTGTTTTCTTTTTGAGAAACAAATATGAAGTTTGGATATTTGCCCCGGTATAGTAGCCAAGGTGCCGGGGTAGGATATTCAGATTTTATTTATTTAGTACGTGTAGAGAAAGTACTTTCCTACCTTACCCGAAAGATACCTAAGATTAGCTTTTCTTTATTCATAAAGGGTTGACAAACTGGCTTCTGCACCTTTCCTCAATACCCGGTAAATGTAAATGGCGTGTTATTTATGGACGCTCTTTAACTACACCTTTTTTTACACCCGAAAATATCCATCGTCCTCCGCCGGGTTTGAACCCACGACCTTGGGTTAGCATGGTAACCATTACACCACGGAGGGCGACTCAATACCCGGTGATAATATAATGCGATTAAGATAAGACGTCTTCTAAATTATGTTTCAATTATCTAAAGCTTTATAGATCACTGGTTTTCCTCAGCCATCACAAAACAAAGGGTAAGGACATGGAATTGGTGCCATTCATCTCCCAACCTAAACAGCTGTTCTTCATGTTGACATGTTTCCGAACAAAAGACTGTCTATTGTACATGCGTGCTAGAAAAAGTAAAAAGAATGTTTGACATCCCGTGAACTTGATTATTCCCATTTCTCCGCAAGCTGAGCAAAGTGTCTACCTGTGACAGGAGAGAGTCCATCCAGTAAACAAGGAGTAACGACAAACGAACTTAGCTTGCCTGTAGTTTAAGAAGCGAAGTTCGGAGGAAGTACATTCGACTGTCATGAACCGGATTAAAGCCTGGTGAGGAACTATCAAGTAAGAGGTCGACGAGATGTTGGACGTCATAGAAAGAGTTTGGCTTGAAAATGAGATCTTCTTCGCATGCGCGCTAATTTTGAACTAAAAGACTACTCGCGCTTATGCTTAGTTTGGAGCAGCAATCGACTCTTCTCAGGACGTTTTAACGGGCTTGTTGGGCTTCACAGACCCAGACTACCTGGCGACTTCTTAAATAATAAATCACTAATTTTCTTTGTAGAATTGTAGTATATGTTGTAATCATTTCGTACAATTCTTAAGCGAAACTGCAAATGCTGGATGTAATTTATGTGCTTTGTTGAATGCTGTAAATATTTGTACGCATATAATTCTACGCGAATGCATTAATATACGCGTAATCTCCAAGTGGCCTTTTCCATTCTTGTGAAAAAGCCTCTTTCTTTTTGATAACTGGCTTCACAAGGAAGAAAATCAACAGATAGCTATGATACTTACTATTGGAAAACAAAATCGCATAGAGAAAATCAAAACACTCATACGCGACGAAAGCACAAGGAATAATAAACATTTTCATCCAGCGATTTCAACTTCGGAATGCAACAGAACAAAAACATTTGAACATCAAATATTACAAAAATGACACGAAACTCACAAAATGTCGGCAGATTTTGTGGTTAGGATATAAATATTGCCTCAGGCTGATGTTTTATGAATGCGGAACGGTAATTGCCTAGTCGTTGGATGATCCCTTCCTTTGGACAAAGCAAATGGCGGATCATAATGTGTAGAAAATGTATGCCGACACTGTTTCGTCATGTCTTCTATGGGGGTAGAGGGTAGAGCATGTTAACAGCAACAGCAGCAGCAACATAGGGACGTATTGTGACCTAAGACCTTCCCCCCGGGGGATGAAATGAGAGGAAGCCCAGCACACAGGAAACGACGTAGCTAAGCGCGAGAAGTACAGAAGTCCCTAACAGTCACTACATGGCAGCCCTGGTATAACGGCACCTAGCCTCAATCAGTGCAACCAGGGGGAAGAGAGTTTCACTCGGAGCAAGCAACCGTACCATCTGTCTGCAAAGCCTCAAGCTACACCTACGCCGACCTGAAAGCTGAAGAAGGGAAATGAAATGAAGGATTGAAAGGAAAGGAAGTAGATATACAGCACCCCAGCATTCTCCTAAGCGGTCCCAAGAAAACCAAGGAAAGCGGCCAGAGTACGCGGTCAACCGGGATCAAACCCGGACCCAGACAAAACGCCTGAGTCACCTGGCTCGGTCATGTCTTCTATGATAACTGATTGTTTTCTCTTATTGCACGGCATAGTAACAAGTTCCTCGACTAAATATCCACTGTTCTGGGAAAATACATTCCAACTAATTCAGTTTTTAGATTCATTTAGTATTCTTACTTTTTCTCTTACTTATCTATATTAAGCAGAGAGAATACTGTGTTCTGGTCGTCTCCTTAGCGCGGTGGTAGCGTTGCTGCTTACCAAGCGGGAGACCTGGGTTCGATCCCCAGTACCGGCGTGGGGATTTTTCCCCCGCTGGGAGGCCTGGCCCGGGGTGCACTCAGCCTCGTAAGGTCCCTGGGGGGCCAATTGAGGAGCTACTTGATGGAGAAATAGCGACTCCAGGTCATGAGGACCGCATTAACCTGCCGGGGGGACTCAAGGCGCTGACCACGTCTCACCCTCCAATACTGCACCCCATCTATGACGTTTAGCGAATGCTAAAAAGAAATCCATACAAAAAATAATAATATAATAATCCTAAAATATTTTGCATTTTTAAGGGAACTTAACGTAAAGTGGGCTAATAAATTGTTGGTAAGGGTTGAGACTGCATTATCGTGATTAAACAACAAGAAGGTCGCGGTTTGTGGTCGAGTAGTTGGCACTGAGCGTCTGAAGCGGGGTTGTGTGGATTTGGTGTGGGATCTTGAAAGTTGTGCTTCAGACTTCGCCCCTTCTCCCTTTCCCACCATGGTTTTTCATCTTCGTCTTAGTTTCCTACTTGCGCCCCGCAAAGTTTAACCTCAGTCTGCTTCCCAAATCCGCATTTCACAGGTTGGAATGCTTTATCATTGCACGTGCAGGGTTTATGAGCACACTCGGACTCAGGAAGTGGGATTCCAGTTTCCGATTCCCAAGCGTAAAATGTCATGCACAAACCCTTGAAATTTAATTAAATTCACTGGTATTTGTATGCACACAAAATCCATTCATAAGTTATACAGCTCTTTGAGTTTGCAGATAAAATATACAAGGGACTCAGTGCCACAAATAAAGGTGGTTTTAATGTCTAATAACGAGGAATAAGAGGTACCTTGTAATATTCCATAAAGAGAATATTTCATTTTAGAGGACAGAGGTGCAAACCTTAATCATTTAATTATTTATATAAGTTGCGAAATGTGTGTATAAGCATTGTATTTCCCGCCTGGGTAGTGTGGTGGTAGCGTGTCTGCTTCACATTCAACAGGTCGTGAGTTCGAATCTCGCTTAGGGCAAGTTACCTGGATAAGGTGTTTTACGTGCTTTTCCCTTATCATAAGAAGATGTAGTTTGGGTAACTTTAAGCTCCCTGCACCTCGAGATCATTTGAGCATCATTTCACCAATTTCATTCATCGTCCGATATAACCAACCGGGTTAAACTTAACTTAAAAATAAGTAAATAAATTTGGCGCAAATTTATTTATATTAACATAAACTTCTAAACTTTATGAATGAATACAAAGAAAGGTACCTTCTTTTATATAAACTGCACTGGATATTGAAGCAATAGGCTTTTATATTAGTTTAATGCAATTCATTGGGGTAGATGGGTGAAAGAAATTGCGCTACACCTGGGAGCAAAAGAACAGGAAGTCAAAGGATCTACGGACTGCCTCCGTGATCGAGTGGTCAGCGAGCTGACTTCTCACCCGGATGTTCATGGTTCAACTCCTGGCTGTGGTGGGGAATTTTTTCTTTAACCAGAATTATTCACTATCTCCCACAGAGTCTGGAAGTATGCATGTGATTAACCTAATGTTCTAAAATGTACGAGTTTCACAAGCCAAAGCCTCCGATATGACCATTAAAGTTAAAGGGGGCTATACAAATGAGACAGTACAAAAAAAAAAAAAAAAATCTACCTGCAACTTTTGCAATACGGTACGACATTGAAGTCACGGCTGAATAAGGTGTTGGGAATAAGTGGAAGCATGCAAGTATTGTGGTATGACCTTCGCCCAGTAAGGTATTGGCTTCCACCTGCTCCGAGTTTTATTGTTTAGTACACGCTTATGCTCTCACTCTGACGAGCCGAGTTGGTACAGGCTGCAGTTTGCTAATGGAACCAATTGTGAATACCTCTATTTATGGCTTAAAAAATTTAAATGTGATTAAGTTACACATCTCACTATAGAATTTAAAAAATGCAAAAATGGTTTTCAAAGAAAAATAATTTAAACCATAACAGAAGAATCTTTTGATAGCTGAGATATGAAGCTTTATAGCATGTTAAGTAGATAATTTTCAGTCCAAAATTTCTTTACTAAAATATAACCAGATTCTTGTTTGAAATTGTTACTTATTACACTGCGTTCTCTCCCTTAGTACAATTATATTATATGAGCACTGGCTATTGAGCTCATCTATTTTGAGTTTTAATATGTTTTATTTTGTGATTAACTCCTGCACTGTTATATGTTAAACTCAGATAGAGATGTTTGCTCACCATTATTACACACACACACACACACACACACACACAAATGAGAATATTGCGAAAAAATGGGAGAGGAGCTGTTCAGCTTGACTGAGCACCGGGCTACTTGCAGGGGTGATGTATGCAACTGCAGTATGCAATACGCCTCAGCATTGAGAGCAACCTACCTAAAGTGTTGGAATGTAAGCGCAAGCATTATGCTATGACTCTTATAGGATTTTCAAATTTAAGTTTGTTTTTTGTGTTTGCAAACACAATTTCATAAACCTCCGCATAAATAACTTTAAATTTAGCAAAACTGGAATCAAATGCTACAAAAAAACCAAATCCAACTGCAACGTCGGTTTGCATATAATTTGGAAATTAAACTGATCTAGTATATACATTAAACAACTGGTATATTTTGGTATATTTATGTTCTTGATATCCATTTTTTGCATTCAGAGAGAAATGTGATTTCTGCACGTAAATCACGCGCGTGATATATAATTTACTATGATCATTGTGCTAATACTGTGAACAATTTTCCACAGCTTGCACCTATTCGTGTGATACCAACCCTCCGTTAATCTGTATGAGCGAGTTTGACGTTCAAGTGGTACAGATATTCCGTTCATCCCTCGCCTATTTCAAATTCTCTCTCTAGCAGCCACAAATTCCCTCTCATTTTTGCCTTCCACATCAGAATATGCAGGTGGGTACAGATAAAGGCATTATTGCCATTTTACGCGTTCCTTCATCAACACATACACAGAGAATTTGCGCTGTTTCACTACAAATCGAATGTTTTGCGGAGGAATGCATATCCAGAGCAAGACTTTTTGTTAAACATATATTCTATTGGAAATGTACATTTCACTCAAACATTGGTCCCTGCTGACATTTCGAGTTTCCTTGTTTAGTATTACCTAACTTGCCACAGAGAGGAGTTAAGCGTTATGTTTCATCTGTTCTAGTCTCCATTTTTCAGCTACCTAGACCTCTCCAATTGGCCGATAATGCCAATTACTTTCTCTACACGTACTATGTACATAGTGTGTACCAAGATTTCACCAAAAATATATGTTTTAGGATCACCTGTATAAAAAAGAGCATTCTCAGAAAAATGTCAATGTGTGTGTGTGTGAGTGTGTCTGTAAACACGATAGCTCAGTAACTCAATGAATGAATTTTAGGGAATTTTGCATAACTGCTAAGCCGTAAGAGATAGACAAAAAATTATCACACACAAAGTGTTAGAACACACAATTTATGTTATATATATATTTCTTGCGTGTAGTTTATCGTCTTTGAGATATTCCTTGATTTTTGTTTCACCTGTAAAAAATCTGATGTGTACCATTCACATGACTTTCTCTATATCCCTGCACAAGTTATTCTTAAAAAGCTTACACGTCTATTTACTTTTTGCTAATCACAAAAAATAGCAGATATAGTCTTATTACTTGCTTCCTTGTAAGTAGAAACGAAATAAGGGACTACCATAGGTTAAAGTGATAGTAAAAAGTGAGTTGCTATGTCAATGAAGTTCCTTTATTTATATGGATAGGAGTTGACAAGTTCCTGTATGAGAAAAGCATACGTTTTTCATAGCAGAAACCAAAAATAATGAATGTCTCAAATAAGACAAACTCCACGAAAAAATGTATATAACATAAATTGTGTGTTTTAATGTGCTCTACATTCGTTGCGCAGTAAGTTTTTGTCCATCTCTTACGGTTTAGCAGTTATTCAAAATTCAGTAAAATTCATCCAGAATAAACTACTCTTCAGAGGCTATTCCCAGAAAATTCAAGATATACATTTCATTTGTCAGGTAAATATCTTTAATATACGAAATTTTAATCAAAATCGTTAGAGCCATTTTTGAGAAAATCAAAATTTTCGAAAAAAGTTCCATGTAAAGGGTAGTTGGCCATGGGGGATTTTTCTCGAAATCTTCGTGTCGCATTCCTGGAAGATATTAAACTTAAATACCAAGTTTGGTATTTTACCGACTTCTCAATTTTGAGTTATCGTGTTCACAGACACACGGACACACACACACACACATACACACACACACACACACACACACACACACACGGGGACCTTTTTGGGAAAATGCTCTTTTTGGATATTTGGGACACTAAAATATATATTTCCGGTGAAATCTCGGTATCGAATTTTTGGGTGGAGTGCAGTACTTTCTCTATACACTATGTACATAGTGCGTATAGAGAAAATAAAAACTTACGCGTTTCTCATACAGGAGTTTGACAATTTCTGTCCATACAAAGAAAGGAACTTCAGTTTTTGAACAATAATGTGTTCCAGAGATGTAGAGAATGGCATGTGAATAAAACACATCAGCTTTTTTGGTACTATTCTTCGATTAAGACATTTATACGTTATAGGAGTACATGCTTCTGAAGAAGGGAAACGTGATGGTGCAGAAACATCCTATGAAGTATTGTAAAAAACAAATAGATATAAGACTAATTATATGTCAATCCTAGGAGATCTGAATGCAAGAATAAGACATGTACCAATAGTAATTACAGTAGGCATATTTGGTGAAATAACTTTAATTAAAACTGGTTAAACTTTTAGAGATTTTGCTAAGTCAATCAGTGCAAGATTACAAAATTGCTTTCTTTAGAAAGAGGAACATGAACAAAGGGACTCACGCTTGATAATAGGCTAAGTGATAGTAATAACAAAAATTTGATGTTCCATTCAAATGACTTTCTCTAGCTGTTACACAAACAACTTTCCTTACAAAAGGACATTCTTTTGTCTACGAAAAGCTAATCAAGGTAAACATTAGCAGAAATTGTCTTACTACCTTTTTCTTGTAATATACTAGGCTAAATCGATGGTAAAACCTTCCAAAAGCTGGTCCTATTTGTAGAAATTAAAGTTCGACTCGCTTTGCATGGACTGCAGTAAAACAAGTGAGATGAAACGAAACGTCACTCGTTTGAGAAAAGTTGACGTAGTTTAAAATTGAAATCAAGAACTAGGAATATCTAGAAACGGTCGACCCTATAAAAAAACGTAATGACATAAATTCTGTGTTTTTAACGAGATCTACAATTCTTGAGTGGTAAGATTTTGTCTACTTCTTATAGGTTGAACTTGAGTAAAGAGGTCTTCAGAGGCTATTCCCAGAAAATGAAAAATATACATTTTATTTCTGATGTAAATATATTTTAATATACGGTATTTTAATAAAAATCGTTAGAGCCATTAAAAAAATATTTCCAAACAGATTTCCATGTAAAGTAGCTTGAGGTAGGATCATTTACTTGAAAATCTTCGTGTTGCATTCTTAGAAGATACTAAAGTAGTCTATGTAAAGCGAGTCGAACTTCAATTTTTACACATAGGACCAGTTTTTGGATGAATTCGTATAAAATACAAGTCAATTTTTTTTCCTCTTCGGTATTTTTGAAACTGATTGGAAAATTTCATAAACACAGTAGAGTTGTTATAAAATAATTAAAGAAAACATTTCATACATACGATAATTCTGCACGAACAATGTGTCGTTCGGAACACCAACTTAACTGATAGCAAAAGAAGTGACACAGCTTATTTAAGCCATGTGAAGTGATGTTATGTTTAATGTATATACTTAATATTTTTAGAACGTACATCTTAATATCAAATTTTGGCAATCCGTTCACATAAGTAAGAATGTAAATACTAAGTGATATAAGTCAGTGTCAAGTGAAGTTTTTATGTTCAGCATCTGTTTCATTAAATAGACTAGAAAATTAACATTTAATGCATACATGTATTTTAGTACTATAATTTATAATATAAACTTTGTATATGTAATTTTGAGAATAACAATTTATAATTTATAAGTGATATCAACAAACACTTTTCTACATATTTAATATTTTTAGAACGTAAATATAAGGATGTAAGCACTGTATAGTGACATAAGCTAAGTGATAATTTTTATGTCTAATACCTGACTTAAATTTTAATGCACTTGAAAGTTTAAGATGTTTAATATAAATTCTAATGTTGGAACTTTGAGTGCTGTTTACTTGGGGCGTTTAATTTTGTATTCTTTGACATGTTCTAAGTTCAAGGTTTGCTGGGTCATCATGAACCTACAGAACGCAATCTAGTTCAATGTAATTTAATGTAATCTACCTCCAAAGTTTTGTGTAACCAGTTTCACGGGCGCTTGAGATTGTAGAGTAACTACATTTAGTTCACAACATTTCTGCTCTAACATGTGTGTACTCTGGAAAATAACAAACTTTGTTGAAAGCGTTATTCAGTTTATTTCTTTATTTACAGCTTGTTTTCCAGTATATTGACACCTACCTTTCATCTTGCGTGTCATTTTAATTATTTTCAGAGTTTAAAGTTTGAACTTTGATGGTTTTAAATTAGTATTTCAATTGGTAGAAGTCAAATAAGAGATTAATACATCCCACTTCATGTTTTGTGCTCCTTTTGTGTCTTGATTCAACAACTAATACTCGCTAAACTCTGTTAAAGGAAAGTAGTTTGTATCTAATCTAAAACTGTTTAGCTTTATCGTCTCTATGTTTCACCATAGAAATCTCAAATATTTATTCTGTGTTGTAAGTAAATTAATACTACATTAGAAATTGTAAACATTATTTAAATAATATATATCAATAAGCAACCTATTAATCTAATGAAGAGATAATGTAGCTATGTTACCTGAAAGTTACATTTAAAGAAGAAATTCGTTTAGATATAATATAAAATCTTTAGCCCCCCATTACGGTTAGTACCCGCCGCAGTGCGGTGATATTGAGTACTAACCATAACGAAGCCCATTTCTCACGTCTTTTCACCGATGCGGAGATAATTGGATCAATCAGAAATAAAGGTAGAACAATCAGCACCAAGATCTCTCCCTCATTATGTTTGTCAAAATCTTTTGCCATTCCTATTAGGCGCTGTACCAGGTTAGTCAGTCACTACCATTAAGGGCTAAGAACCTCAAGTCAAACTTTTTCATGCACTGAAATAATTATTTAAGATGAGGAAGTCTTAACGGACGCAAGTTATTGTGTATTGAAACGAAATGTCCTTAACGATGAATGTTGTAAGGTTTTTCTAACTTATTTTATACATTTATACTAAATTTAAAAATAATAAGCTAGGAACATAGAACAGATTATTACTAGCGGGAGAATGTTCATGTCTAAAAGTAACTTATATGTTCAATAAAATGCTTTTATTATTAAGGAAAAATTACTTAAAATGAATAAAAATTACACTTAAACATAGCACAAAATCCGATTATTCCATTCACATAACGCTTTCTGTTTCATATACTAACTCTTCTGACAAAAGATTATTCGTTTGGGATAAATATTAGCAGAAATAGCCGAACTGTTTTCTAGAAGGAAAATAAGGAAATACTTTAGGCTAAAAAGGGAGTCAAATCTTTCAAAAGCTGGTCGCTAACGAAAAAAATTTAGGTTTGGTTCGCTTTGCATGACCAGCAATAAACAAAGAGAGCTGAAATGCAAGGTGACTTTCCGTTTGAGAGTTGTTAGATACCTAAAAATTGATACCAATAACAAGAATATCTCGAAAAGAATCAATTCTACAAGAAAAAAAGTAGGATATAAATTATTTGTTTTAACAAATTCACAATTTTGTGTGGTAAAATTTTGTCTATTCCTTACGGTTGTCTATTCCTTATGCCCAATTCTTTAAAATTCATCCGAAATAAAGAGATCTTCAGAGGCTAGTCCCTGAAAACACATAATACAATTTTTATTTGTGATGCAAACATATTTAATATATGGTATTTTAATCAAAGGAATTATAACTATTTTTGACAAAACCCAGATTTTCAGAAGTTTTTCCATGCAAATGGTAGTTTGTGGAGAGGAGATTTTCTTGAAAATCTTTATTTGCATCTTTGGAATATACTAAACATATAATACCAAGGTTTGGAGCTATGCTGTCTACACACACACACACACACACACACACACACACACACACACGCACACACACGGACAGTCACCCTCCGTGGTGTAATGGTTACGATACTAACATCATATACCCAAGGGCGCTCGTTCAAACCTGGCGGAGAACGATTGATTTTTTCGGGCGTAAGCCTAAGTATTACTTCCTTCGGAAGGGAAGTCTCGTGTCGCAGAATTACGGCACGCAATGGCACCTCAGGCCTGATAAAAGAAGCTTCTGAACTAAATTAAGCGGTCTTTCACCCAGTATAGAAAGATTCGCTGAGAACCAAAAGCGTCCATTCATAAATAAAGCCACACACAGAGATTTTTCTATAATGCTGTTTTTGGACTCAAAGCACATATTTCCGGGAAAAATTGAATTTTTGGGTAGAATATACCTTCCCTAGAGACGTGGGGGTGGTGGTGGTGGTGGTAGAATGGGTACAGAGTGTAAAGAACACATTATATTCCACCCAAAAATTTGCTACCCAGATTTCACCGGGTATATACATGTTTTGATATCCCCTGAGTCCAAGAAAAGTATTTTTAGAAAAAATTCCAGGTGTTTATGTGTGTTTCTGGACATCATAGCTCAAAAACGAAAGGATCGTGAATACGGAGTCGGTACCTATTTAAGTTTGGTATATTTCAAGGATCAGAAAGGAATATTTTTTTTAAAAAAAAAGCGCCTCACACAAAAATGACGTTTACACGAGGAAAGTTTATAAAGTTTTGATTTTCCCAAAAATGACCTCGACTTTGATAAAAAGTTTCGTATATAAAATATATTTATATCATAATATAATGCACATTTTCTGGAAATATCCTCTGAATGCATCTTTATTCTAGATGAATTTTTCACATATGCATATCTGGTAAACTTAAGAAGTATACAAAAGTTACTACACTAAAAATGTAGATCTCATTAAAACATACAATTGATATAATACATTTTTTTTTGTAGAGTTAGCCGTTTCCGAGATATTTCTTGCTATTGGTTTTAGTTTTAAACTACCTTATTTTTCTCAAGGGGAAGTCAACTTTCGTTTCATCTCTTTTGTTTTACTTCCGAGAATACAAAAGAGAATCGAGTCTTAGCTGTTTTACATAACTGCTTTGACTACAGTGTTAAAACTTTGTACTCCTTTATTTCCCTTCCACTTACAAGGAAGCGAGTATTAAGGCCTATTCTGCTAGCGTTTAACACGATTAACTAAACGTAGATAAGAGAATAGTCTTTTATGAAGACAGTTTATTTGTGGAACAGCTAGGGAAAGCGTGTGAATGGAACATATCAAGTTTGTTTTTAAAAATGTTTATTAGTTTTTGATCAAATGTAAATACATCGCCTTAAAGTGGGCTATAAGTAGGCTTTGGGATGTAGCACTTAGATGCAAGCAGGAGTAAAAGAGTCAATTTTGTGAACAAAATATACCCCAATGGTAATTTTACTAGAAATCTGGGGTTTCTTTTTGGATATATAAATCTGTGTTCCTAATCCAGTAATAAAATTCACGTGCTCTGCGCGTTTTATGTTCTGTATTTTTATTTTTTTACACATGTGCTGCAGATTGCGATGGCCGACAAATCAATTCCATTGATGTAATGACATTTTCAATTCCCTACCCTTCATCTGTCCCCTCCCCCACCTTTCCGATTGGAATCTGTATGGGAAAGGCATAATAATTAAAATGCATTAGAAATACTGTATCGGCCGAAACTCTAGTTTTGCGCCGATTGTTTTTAAAGTAGCTAGCTTCTAATAATTTGTAGAGATAAAATCGTTGGCTCCAATCCTCGCTCATTAATAACTTAATTGCATTGTGTCCCATTGCAGGAAGCAGGGTTTTGATTTAATTTATTTAATGCTGTTCAAAGCCTGGAGCAGTGAAATTTCCACAGTGCTGTTTAATAGGCAGTTGCGTGAGGTAATTGCGTTACCGTGATATTATTTGTGTGCTTCCAATGATGATTGTTATCATGATTATTAATTTGCGAGGAGAATTCATAATCAAACTTGATTATCTCGGACCCCAAAGTCGGCAACTTCGTTAACCTCCCTTGAAAGAAAGTTATTGCTTTTGGAATGAACTGGAAAGAGCAATGCTAGATTTAAATAGCTGGAATTCATTGGCACAAATAAAAGTAGTTAAAAAAATCGAGAGAATATTATTTAAATATTGTAGTGATTTCTTTTACGATTAATAAAACCCGCAACACTCAAGTTATTATGCTAGATGCTGAGATGCATTTGTTTCCCTCTCCGCTGTCTCTCCTCTCTCGCGTTCTGTATATCTCTCTACATTAGTTTACCCTCTCTCTATATATGTCTGCCAGACATCTTATCTTCCTGAGTGTTTATCTCTTTATTTCCCTTTAATTTTTTGTTTTTTCCAATACATATACACAATGTTCATAGTAGATAAGGCAGGTATTGTTCAACCCAAAAATTTGATACCGATCTTTCACCAGAAATATGTTTTGAGATACCCTGAAATCAAAAGAAGCATTTTAGAAATAAGCCTGTGTGTCTGTCTGTGTGTGTGTGTAGAGCATAGCTCAAAAACGAAAACCTAAATACCAAACTAGGTATTTAAGGTTAATTAAAGGATGCTAAACTAACTTTTACATGAAAAAGTTTTCGAAAATTTTGGTTCTAATGGCTCTAACAATTTTAATTAAAATTAAAATTAAAATTAATTAAAATACTAAAGATATTTTTATGAAAAACGAAATATATATTTTGAGAGCCCCTGAAATCAAAAGAAGCATTTTTAGAAATAAGTCCGTGTGTGTGTGTGCAGCATAGCTCAAAAACGATAATATAAATACCAAACTTAGTATTTAAGTTTAATTGAAGGATGCTAAACTACCCTTTACATGGAAAAATTTTGGAAAATTTTGGTTCTAATGGTTCTAACGATTTTAATTAAAATACTTTATAGTTAATATACTTTTATGACAAACGAAGTATATATATTAAATTTTCTGGTAATAACCTCTAAAAAACTGCATTCTGGATGAATTAGTAAACCGTAAGAGACAAACAATAACTCATGATTCAAAAAACAAAAATAACAACAACAAAAAACATAGACCTCGTTAAAGTAAACAATTAATAAAATTTACATTTTTGTAGATTATATGAGTATATACACACCCATACACAAACACACATTCACAAGGATATTTTTCTAAAAAGCCTTTTTATGGATTCAGGGGTTCTCAAAAATGTATTTCCAGTAAAATATCGGTATTGAAATTTTGAGTGAAATACAATATCTTCTCTATCTATTATGTGCATTGTACATACGTGCTAGGGACGGTAAAAAGAGATACTATCACTTTAAAGTAGCTCACTATCGTTTTGAGCTATTCACGTAGGTTAGACTAGCACATATAAGATATATGAAATGAATCAAAATACTGAGAGGAAATGAACGAAGTTTCAAAGGGCAGCGCTGGACGGAACCTGGAAACGAGCAACTGCACATTAGGTTAATGTGATAAGAACAAAGCATACATACTCTGGGAGGAGATTGCGTGGTGGTAGCTGGCCCGCCGCAATGAATTAATTACCAGTGTGTCATGCCTAGGGGTGGAGTGATGTATGCTGATGCAATGTGAGGGTGGGCCCATACCATACAGTCAGGGGTGCCAACGCTACGATTTAAAATGCAATAAGTACAACGCCGGCAGATAATTTGCCTACTCTAGCTTCCGCTGCCATGTACACTTTACTTATAAGGTAGAAAATATATTTTATTAAAAAAAATTTGATGTGTTCCATTCACAAGACTTTCTCTACATCTTTGCAAAAAAAAAAAACTATGCCAATCGAGAAAAAAATAGCAGAAATAGTCTTATACTGATGATATGCTTCCTTGTAAGTAAAAGCGAAATAAGGGAGTATCATAGGCTAAAGTTATAGTCAAGAACTGGTTGCTATGTGACTGAAGTTCCTTTGTTTGTATGAACAGGAGTTAACACATTCCTGTATGAGAAGATTACGTTTTTCAAAGCTCAAACCAATAACAAGAAATATCTATAAAACGATCAAATCCACGAAAAAAATGTATATAGCATAAATTGTGTATTTTAACGTGCTCTAAATTTTTTGTGCGGCAAGCTTTTGTCTATCTCTTACGGTTTAGCAGTTATGCAAAATGCCATAAAAATCATCCAGAATAAAGTAGACCTCAGAGGATGTTCCCAGAAAATTCAAGATACACATTTTATTTGTCAGATAAATATGTTTTTATACGATATTTTAATTTAATTCGTTCAAGCCATTTTTGAGATAGTCAAAATATTCCAAAAAGTTCAATGTAAAGGGTAGTTGAGAGTGGGGGGGTTTTCTTGAAAATCTTCGTGTCGCGTTCTTGGAAGATACCAAACCTAAATACCAAGTTTGGCTTTTAATGCATTTTTCGTTTTTGAGCTATGCTGTCCACAGACACACACACGCACACATACACAGACATACATAAACATGGACTTTTTTTAAAAATCTTTTTTTTTTTTTTGAATTCAGGGTGTCTCAAAATATATATTTCCTGTGAAATTCCGGTATCGCATTTATGGGTGCATTACAACATCTTTTCTATTCAAGGTACATAGTACGTGTAGAGAAAGTAATAAATTCTATAACGATTATTCACCGGAAATACATATTTTGAGAATCCCTGAATCAAGAACATCTATTTTAGAAAAAAATTCTTGTATGTGTCTGTATTTGTGTCTGTGATCAACGCCACTCAAAGGAATAATTCTCTCTATTGTTTCAGAAACAATTTTGTTTGTATTATTCTTTTGAACCTATTAGTAAATTTAAAATCAAATTTATACATAATCTCTTTTTAAAATTGGTAATTTTCATTTAGAATTAACATTTTTCTTTTAAGTTTTATTCAAGAAACAAAAGTTATTACGGGAATTCAGCCATTTTATAAATACCAAGTTTGACATTTAAGTGCTGTATCTTTCAGGAATTCGAATCGAAGATTTTCATTCAAATTCTCCCACACCAAGCTTCCCTCTATGTGAAAGATGTTAAGAAAATATCTTTTTTTTCAAAAACGATTTTGACGATTTGATTAAAATGCCATTCCAATGGAACACATTCACCAGTGTCTAATGTAAGAAATAAAAATTTTAGACAACTTTTCGTTGTAAAATTTACTTACATGTTTCTTTAAAAAGAATAAGAAGATACTGATCAATTCGAACCATTAAAGAATATCTCGAAAATACGTTATTTGAAATTAAATGTGTGTTTTAAAGAGATCTACACTTTTTTGTACAGTGCATTCAGTCAAGTAACAGGAAATCCTTTAAGAAGATTAACAAATTGTTAATCCTAACTGGGAGTTAGGAAATTCACATCAGAAATGCTTTACATATAGATATTAGTTTGGTGTTAAGTATTTATATTTATTTATTAAACACAAAAATACTATTAAAATTTTTGAGACCAATTAATTAGACGTTATTACTCAAATAATACAAAGTGTGCTCAATGAAACATTTCAGTATTCACATAATTTCACTGATGTCCACTAAATGAAATTTCATCACTAAGAGCAATCCATATGCAACTTCTATTAAATATTTATATGTTCATATTTCTGAAATTAGTAAACACAATGAAAACAATTGATGTTATTCAATTCCCATTCCCATTCCCATGCTGCAAGTGTTTTGTACAATTAGATGATTTCAACTTAAATTTCTGAATGGGTAGAAAATATTCTAGTAGGGAGATACAGGGCATCTTGCTAACCACTACACTAAATATCATTTTTGCTTTCTCTATTCCGCATGCCCAATGTACATTGTGGATAGAGAAGGTATTGTATTTCTACCAGAAATTCAACGTAGAAATTTCACCGGAAATATATGTTTTAGTGTCCCCTGAGTCCGAAAAACAGGATTTTAATATAATTTTTGCTTTAATAATTGCTCATTGATTATGTTCTTCTGGTTCAACTTGTTTTTTATAGAACGATCCGTGTGTGCATATCTGTCTGTCTGTCTTCGGACAGCATAACTTAAAAACGTTTAAGACCCTCAAATACTAAACTTGATATTTAGGTTTAGTATCTTCCGAGAATGCGATATGAAGATTTCAAGAAACACCCCCACCACAAACTACCCTTTAAATGGAAAAAAAAATTGAAAATGTTGATTTTCTTAAAAATAGCTCAAATGATTTTAATTAAAGTCAAGCATGTTAAAGACATTTTCATTCCAAATAACATGTATATCTTGAAATTTCTGAGAGTAGCCTCTGAAGACCACTTTATTTTGGATGCATTTTGTGCAAGTTTGCGTAACTGATAAGGCGTAAAAGATAAAAAAAAATTACTGCATAAAAAATGTAGATCTCGTCAAAACACATAATTTATGTCCTTTACCTTATTGATGTGGAGGTAACCGTTTCCGAGATATTCCTTGTTATTGGTTTCAATTGAGAAGTACTTATACGTTTTTCAGACAGGAAGTGTCCGTTTATGTTTGTTCTACTCCTGGCCAACTAAATAAGCGATTTGCAATGACAACGTCATAACGATAGATTTTAAAACACTTGACTATCACTTTGGCCTAGTGCATTCCTTTAGTTCCCTTCTACTTATAAGGAACTAAGTATTAAGAACATTGTGCTAATGTTTATTTCGATTAGCATGGTGTAGAAAGAAGAATAATCTTTTGTAAAATGTTTTAGCGCAGCTAGAAAAAGTCAGATTTTAGATTTTGAGAGTGGCACTTAGCTCTAAATAAATACAGATAAACACAACATTCAGTCAGCTACAATGTTTCAAAAGAGCTGTATTTTCACATATCACACGTGCTTGAAGGGCTTTCGCAATAATATGACTGCTATTGAAGTACTATATCGTTTTTTTTTTTTTTGTTTTTTTTTCTGAATGAATACCCTTGTTTCTCTGTTATCTGATCCTCACCTCCTAAACCCCTTTGTATTTGAACAGACTTCAATTCATGACCTGCTCTAAATCTGTGTGATTTTCCATCATACGCTTTGCTCAAACTCATGTGGCTTTGTATGAAAGCCTTTCATACGCTGCAAACGTTTCAATTGCGCTTAGGATATCTTGTGATGTTAGCAGAGCCTCTGTTCTGCTGTACACTTCATTCACCGCGTCCATATCTCATCAGAGTGCCCGCTGAATACAACTTACCAAAGCTAAAAAAGGCTGAATTCCCCCGTAGATTTGCTTTTATCTCCACAGTTATTTGAAGAATTATAGCAACGCTTGCCACAGCAAAGCATCCATGCTTAATGAGTATAAACTGTACATTAGGCATAATGAAACTGCTCATACGTTCTTGCTTATGTTATGTATGTGAACATCGCTGGCTGGCCAAACCACTAGCAGCAAAAATCCTTGTACAAACATAAAGCCGTTTGAACCGACTAAAAGGCAGAATCAACAACTTGTATGTGCTAAGTTTTTTTGCTTTATCTATACGTACTATGTACATAGGTATAGAGAAGATATTGTATTGCACCCAAAAATTCGATACCGAGGTTTCACCAGAAATATATGTTTTGAGCCCCCCCTGAATCCAAATGGGGCATTTTTGGAAAAATGTCCATGTGTGTGTCTGTGTGTATGTGTGTGTGTCTGTGGGAAGCATAGCTCAAAAATGAAAACAGCGTTAAAAACTAACCTTATTATTTAAGTTTGGTATCTTGCAAGGATGCGACGCGAAGATTTTCAAGAAAATCCCCCCACCCCAAACTACCCTTTATATGGAAAAAATTTGGAAATTTTGAATTTCTTAAAAATGGCACTCTTATATTTGACATTACTTGTCAAATAAAATTTATATCTTGAATTTTCTGGGAATAGCCTCTGAAGACTACTTTATTTTGGATGAATTTTACATAACTGCTAAACCGTAAGACATGGACAAAATCTTACCATACAAAAAATGTAGAGCAAATTAAAACACACAATTCATAATATATACATTTTTTTCATGGAGTTGATCCTTTTTGATATATTCCTTGTTTTTGATTACAGCTTTGAAAAACATACTTTTCTCATACAGCTCCTGTCCATACAAACAAAGGAACTTCAGTCACATAGCAACCAGCTTTTCGTTATCATTTTAACCTATGGTATTCCCTTATTTCGCTTCTGCTTACAAGGAAGCAAGTAGGACTATTTCTGCTAATTGTTTTTGATAGAAGCATAAGCCTTTTAACATTAATTTGTTGCAGAGGTGTAGAGAAAGTCATGTGAATGGAATAAATAAGATTTTTTTAGCACGTTAGGGCAAGTGAATGTAAGAGCATTTACTCCATCTTTACTTCCTTTAGCACCTATGTACAATGTACCTAGAGATAGATAAGGTATTATATTCAAACCAAAAATGCGATGCCGAGATATCACCGGAAGCACATGTTTTGAGATCCTCTGTATTCAAGAAAAAAGCAATTTTAGAAAAACACGTACGTGTGTCTATGGATAACAAGTAAAATACGAAATTTCGGTTAAATATCAAACTTAGTATTTAAGTTAGGTACGTTCCAAGAATGCGAAACGAAGATTTTCAAGAAAATCCCCACATATCAAAGCACTTTTTACATGAAACAATTTTCGAAATTTGAGATTTTCTCAAAAATGGCTGGATTTTGCTTACACGAAATGACTCAAAATGTAACAATTTTGATTAAAATATCATATTTTTAAGATATTTTTACGACAAAGGAAATTTGTATCTGAGTTTTCTGGGAATATCTTATAAAAACCTCTTCATTGTGGATGATTTTTGTATAACTTTTGTGTAACTGGTAAACTGTAGGAGATAAACAAAACCTACTACACAAAAAATATAGGTATACCTCTTAAATACACAATTTATGTCATTTACATTTTTGCTACGGTAGTTGAAGTATTCTGTGTTATTGGTTTCAATTTTAAAATACTTAAAATTTCTAAACCGGAAATCATTTTCTTTTCGTCTCTCATTTCGCAGGCAAAGAGAAGCGAATTTCAATTGTCACATAGCGACAGGCTGTTAAAATATTTGACTATCCTTTTAGCATGGTGAATTATCTATTTTCCCTTCTAATTCAAGACACCAGTTTTGCTAATGTTTATCTCGGTTAGCCTGATGTATTATTAAGAAAAGTTTGTTTGTGGAACTGCTAGAGAAAGTCGTGTGAATGGAAAGCGCATTAGATTTTTTAGCAGTAGCTCCCATAATTAAATAGGCTAATGCAATATATTGTTTTGCCACTGAAGTGATAAAACTTCACAATAAAATATATGTTCTCGGCAGCTATATAGTAGGACAATTTTAGCTGTCAAAGCTACAAATGCAAATGCAAAGTTTTATCTCTTTTTACTTTCTCTACTATGTATCGTAGGGGATGTATTGTATTCCACCCAAAAATTCTATACTTTATCTCATATACATTAGAAGTCCCCTCAAAAGGAAATTTTCATAAAAGGTCCATTTTTGTGTCTCATTAAACACCAAACTTGATACTTAAGTGGTACATCTGCCAAGAATGCGAAGCAAATATTTTCAAAAAAATTCCTCTGCTTTTCTCATACTGCAATTTGTCAACTTCGGTCCTTTCAAACAAAGGTAGTTCAATCACTTAGCAACCAGCTTTTAAAAAAATTGACTATCGATTTAGTCTATGGTACTCCCTTATTTCCCTTCTACTCACAAGCAAGCAAGTAATAAGATTTTTTCTGCTAATTGTTTAAGATTAGCATTAAGTAAATAAAGAATAAGGTTTTTAACAATAATTTATTGTGGAGATGTACAGAAAGTCAAGTGATTGGAATACATCAGATTTTTTCGTTTGTGTAAATGAAGGATTTTAATTATTTCAATGTAAAATCTTAACATATCAATTCAAGAATTGCACTGGCATTATAAATGAATAGAACTGAAGCAAACATTGCAGGAACAAAGAAGTTTCATGCTGCGCATGATGCAGAGATCACAGCCGTGTTTAAACTAACAGCGTGACCTAAGGCATCTTCTTCAGTTATTCATAGTCTACCGGTAACAGGCGAGACCACAACTGACAGCAGATATTACCTGGGGATTCAATAACGGATGTCAATAGCGGTTGCTGTCAGTTTTTTGCCCTACGTTTCTAACACAGTAAAGCTCCACGATATTGTTTAGCAGCACCGTTAGTCCTGAATATGCATTTACTTATTTACTTACCTGCTCATTTAGATCGATAACAATATAATAGCATTGGACCTGCATTGTTCATTTTGGGCCCTGAGCGCATGTTACAATTTCAATCCAGGTTATATTTTAGTATTAGTTTGAAAGGGGGTCACATTTGTTTACATAACAAAATCCTACTTCAGAATTTATAGGTAAACATTTATAACTGAGTCATTTTTACTTTCTCTACACGTAATATGTTCACAGAGTATAGAGAAGTTATTGCACTCCACCCAAAAAATCGATACCGAAATTTCACCGGAAATATATGTTTTAGGGTCACCTGTATCAAAAAAAAAAGGTTTTCACAAAAGAGTCCGTGTGTGTGTGTGTGTGTGTGTGTGTTTGTTTGTTTAGTAGTGTTTAAAGCCCGCTTTAACTACTTGTGGCACCATAGGCGGTGACACTGATGATACTTGAATGAAGATGGAGCAGCGGTGGAATGCGATGGTGAGGGAAACCGGAGAACCCGAAGCAAACCCTCCCCAGCGCCGCTTTGTCCACCACAAATCTCACATGTGGTCGATGGGATCGAACCCGGGCCGATGTGTATGTGTCCGTGTGTCTGTGAACACGATAACTCAAAACCGAAAAGTCGGTAAAATACCAAACTTGCTATTTAGTATCTTCCAAGGATGCGACACGAGGATTTGCAAGAAAATTCCCTCACCCCAAATTACCCTTTACATGGAACTTTTTTCGAAAATTTTGATTTTCTAAAAAATGGCTCTAACGATTTTGATTATAATATCACATATTAAAGATATTTATCTGACAAATAAAATGTATATCTTGAATTTTCTGGGAATAGCCTCAAGACTATTTTATTCTGGATGAATTTTACGGAATTTTGTATAACTGGTAAACCGTAAGAGATGGACAGAAACTTACCACACAGAAAATGTAGGGCACAATAAAACACACAATTTTTGTTATATACATTTTTTTTTTGTGAAGTACATCGCTTATTAGATATTCCTTGTTTTTGTTTGCAGCTTTAAAAAACATACTTTTCTCATACAGGAATTTGTCAACTCGTGTCCATACAAATAAAGGAGATTTAGTCGCATAGCAACCAGCTTTTGATTATCACTTTAACCTATAGTACTCCTTTATTTCACTTCTACTTACAAGGAAATAAGTAATAAGATTATTTCTGCTAATTTTTCTTGATTAGCATGAAGTAAATAGAAACATAAGCTTCTTAACAATAATTTGTTGCAGAGATGGGGGGAAAGTCATGTGAATGGAACATATCAGATATTTCTATTTATTTACACAACTAACAAACCTGTTTATGAATAACTAATGTGGCCTCGAAATCATGATTACATTTTATAGTTGTAGTACATATGTTTAAAGGAAAATATGTAGGAATGGAATTGAGAGCATCTCGTGCACCATGATGTATCGAGTGTTAGTACATCCCTTGAAATGAGATGAAGGAGCCGAGGAGGTCCTAGTCCTGCAAGCTGAGGGCAGGAATCTCCGACATTTCGAGTTTGAACACATGCGCACCATTAGAGAGCAATCCCAAAGGGCAACGCAGTGACCCTTGCACGTGAGAAGGTTCACTCAAGCAACCACGGGGAGAAAGCTTTCTACAGCGCAAGTAACTGCGGCATTTATCCGGCATGAAACATTAAAGGGAAATAAACTGTAGGGAAATAAAGAAAATGATAATTATAGTAGGACACAAGCCGGCATTCGTCTTGGCGACCAGGGAAAAGCTACGAAAAGTAACTTTGTAAGATTCTTTCAGTTTTAGACCGAGACTTTCATATTGGTTACAGATACAATATGACTGCGACAGAGATTTCGTCTAGGTTAGGTTATATTAGGTTAGTTTACGTGTGTATAAATGAACTGGATTGAAACAAAGGATAAAATTGGGGCTTCTGGAAATCGGGTCTTCTTTCCAATACGAAATATACAGTCTTCCAATCGTTCTGTCTGCTTGCGCATACGCAGCCATGTAATTCAATTGACCAATGACAGAGGTTTTCAGTCTAAAACTGGATTAGAATCTGCAATCTCACGGGCGGCCGCTGGGCATCAAACTCCGTACGTCTGGAATGCGACCTGCAACGTTAGCGCGGCGCAACCTAGCTTGGGTTTAAAGGAGTACTGTGAGTATGCAGGTAGCAGGCTGTCACAAACTCAGTAGATATAGCCCAGAGTTGTCAAATTTCTGGATAATCTTTAAATAAGTATACCTAGTTCTATAATTTATCTTGGTGCTTTGTGAAATATGTTCGTCGGTCACGTCTCAATTTCCAACATTTATGAATCCTGAAAATATTTTTTTTTCTTTTTCAAATAAACTGCGCTGAATTGAACATACAGAATATAAATGACGAGTTTTGAGCTCCCCCACCCCTTTATGTGAATTTTATTACAAGTACTGTCTTTATGATTTCTACCTGCCATAGCTGATACTGTATACCTATACAGGCCCAACTGCCCCGTGCAGAAATCTCTTCGTGCGTATAAGAGCTGCAGAGCTATATTTCAATTTAAAAGCGAAATATTTAGTTTTTTCCCTTTCTTAATTTTCTAAACAACGGGAGATGTCGACATTCATTTGTTTTGCTCCCTAACCTTAATTCACAAACAAACTACATTTTTGCGCCCATTTAGTTTGCCTCACATTCCTAGCTCGAATCTTGGTAGGGTAAGTTACTCGGATAAGGTAGTTTTTCCGGGTAATGGACATTAAGCTCACGAAACAAAATGAAAGCATTTTAGAATAGTTAAAAAGCAATTTTACTTGATCAATTCCTCAATATTTAGTTAAATATGTTTTGTATGTATTATATATTTCAATTAAATATGAAGTTATTTATTTCAAAATATGATTTAGTACATTATTATTTATTTTGGAGGTTTTCCTCTCTTATTTCGGTAGACAATTTAATATTACAAAATAAAAGTATTCTGTTAATGTTTTAATTGCACTCTTTCAGAGACTTTTATGTTTTGTTTTTAAGTTACTATTACTTTTTCCAGGATGGATAAATCACGTATGTGATTCCACCTTCATACAAGATTGTTTCTCTTACTTTAATTCCTGTTTTTACTTTCTCTACACTTACTATGTACATAGTGTATAGAGAAGGTATTGCACTCCACCAAAAAATTCGATACCGAGATTTCGCCGGAAATATATGTTTTAGGGTCCCCTGTATCCAAAAAAAGTATTTTCAGAAAAAGGTCCGTGTGTGTGTCCGTGTGTCCGCGTGTCTGTAAACGCGACAACTTAAAACAAAAAGTCGGTAAAATATCAAACTTGGGATTTAAGTTTAGTATCTTCCAGGGGTGCGACACGAAGATTTTGAGACAAATCCCCCCACACCCAACTACCCTTTACATGGACATTTTTTCCAAAATTTTCATTTTCTCAAAAATGGCTCTAACGATTTTGATTAAAGTATCGTATATTAGAGATATTTGTCTGACAAATAAAATGTATATCTTGAATTTTCTGGGAATAGCCTCTGAAGGGTAATTTATTCTGGATGAATTTTAAGGAATTTTGAATAACTGTTGAACCGAAAGACATGGAAATAAACTTACTACACGAAAAATGTAGAGCACGTTAAAACGCACAATTTATGTTATATACATTTTGTTCGTGGAGCTCATCATTTTTGAGACATTCCTTGTTTTTGGATTCTGCTTTGAAAAAAGTATACTTTGTTCACACAGGAATTTGTCAACTGCTGTCCATACAAACAAAGGAACTTCAGTGACATAGCAACCAGCTTTTGACTATCAGTTTAACCTATGGTACTCTCTTATTTCGCTTCTACTAACAAGGAAGCAAGTAATAAGACTTTCTGCTAATTTTTTTCTGATTAGCATGAAGTAAATAGAAGCATAAGCTTTTTAAGAATAATTTGTCGCACAGGTGTAGAGGAAGTCATGTGAATGGTACACATCAGATTTTTTTTATTGTAGTGAGTCTTTTTGCCGTTTTCTTATTTTGTGTATGATAAGTTCACAACTTTTTGGGCTCCTTTAATTGTTCAAAATGGAAATTCTGTGTGTTTAAATTTGAAAAAATAGCTTAATTCTTTCGTTCGTTCATTCATTCATGTAGCTAGGTTTTGCCGCAACACGCGTCAACTTAACACTATTTTCATATGTCGACCTATGACACTCACGCTGTCCAATCATCCAACTGACATATGCAAGCCACAACGGCGTCCATAAACCGTTATTTGATTACCGGCCTGTGCTGTTTACGCCATGTTCATGACACCTCCCCCGCTCACGCCATCCCAGCATGTTGCGGAAGTGATGGAAAATTTGTTAGCATATAGCATACAAAAATGTTTGTGACGTAAGTTGAGCGTGGCGCGAGATATTCTGCCAAGCGGGATGATGGGAATAAGGGGTTAGGTTCCATCAGTCATTGTTTATAGTAGGCTCAGAGGGATCGACATCAGTCAGAGTGAGACAAAACCTCGATGTTTCAATCTGGTGGGCGTGGTGGTTTAACTGAGTGACGTCCATAGAAGGGTGGGGGTGGAGTTTCCATAACAAGGGGTGTCACACACCCTTCAGCTTCCTGTATACCATTAAACATTAAATCAGGGCCACATCCAGGCGACGACAGTGTTCATATCATGTGTAATTCATCAGCATCAAGTTCACACGTGCTTTACATAAACGGTTGTAATTTCCTTACATTACACTAATCTCTGATTTATTTAAATGTCGTTGTATTTCTATTCTTTTTAGACGATTTCATTTATTTTGAATGTAGATTCCTGTAGTACATCTAGATTTTCCAGAATCTTCCCTTGCTCTGACCTTCTTGACGTTGGAAAAAAAATTTAACAGTCAAAATTGCACCCTAAACTATTGGAATAAATCTGCCAGGATGACAGAAGAGAATAAATTATAATCATGCAAATCAAGATAAATAGTATCAAAACCGTTATATTACTGAGTCCCTTGTAAGAAGAAGGGAAATAGAGAGTACACTAGGCTAAACAGTCAGTCAAATTGGATAGGTAGAATCAGACTGTTAAATTCAATGCCATAGCCAGAATTTGAACCATGGATCTCCCGATCTCTAGCCGGTTGCTCTGCCACTGTGGAAGAAGAAAAAAAAGCAATTAATCCAAATCAGTCAAATTTTTTAAAATATGGGATTGAAATCCGTTTCTTTACGTGGCCAGAACTTACAAGATTATCAGTTATTCACAATTCAGAAAAATTCATGCGGAATAAAAAGGGCTTCAGAGGTTGCTCCTAGAAAATTCAAGATACACATTTTATATGTTATGTAAATATCTTAAATGTGAGACATTTTAATCAATATCATTAGAGTCATTTTTGAGGAAACTAAAATTTTCGACATTTTTTCCATGTAAAGGGTAGTTGGAGATGGGGTATTTTATTGAAAAACTTCTTGTTGGATCATTGGAAGATACTGCACTTAAATACACACACGAAAATGTTTCTAAAATGCTTTTTTTTTATTCAGGGAGTCCAAAAACATGTATTTCCGGTCAAATCAGTATCAACATTTTGTGTGCAAAACAATACCTTCTCTATACACTATGTATATAATAGCATAGAGAAAGTAATGTATCACGATTCCAGAATTTTCGTATCTTATTTCTGTTACTTGTTTCTTCTTTCTTCGCTTCATCACATAAACAATGAGATTTATTTCTTGATTCCTCCAGTACATTCAATTCGGTTCAGCGCGATTATTCTGTTCGATTCGTTTCGATTTCACTAAGTGGGAGCTGCAACTTAAAAATAGTAAGGAAAACTCGTAGAGATAGAGTGGAAAATGAAAGAATACGGAAACAGCTTCAACTGTAGCCATAATTAAGAGGATGGAAGATAATAAGCACCTCCTCTGATTTGGAGATGTTAAGGCATTAGGTGAGAACGGGAAGCCACGTCAGTTTGTGGAGGCGACACCTAGGAGAAGAAACCTATTTTCTTAGGGAAGGTGGATCAAGCAGATCTCAGCAACCAAATGAAAGACAATGAACCAACTCAGCAGATTGGCAGAGGCCAGAGTAGAATTTAAAAAACCTGATGTGTTCCATTCACATGATTTTGTCCATATCTCTGCAACAATTATTGTTAAAAAGCCTATGCTTCTACATACTTCATGTTAATCTAGAAACAATTAGTAGAAATAGTCTTATTACTTGCTTCCTTGTAAGTAGAAGCGAAACAAGAGAGTACCATAGGTTAAAGAGATAGTCAAAAGCTGGTTGCTATGTGACTGGAGTTCCTTTGTTTGTATGGACACAGATTGTTAAATTCCTGTATGTGAAAAGTATGTTTTTGAAAGCTGAACCCAAAAACAAGGTATATCTCAAAAACAATCAACCCCCGAAAAAATGTATATAACATAAAAGTGCTCTGCATTTGTTGTGTGGTAAGTTTTTGTTAGTCTCTTACGGTTTAGCAGTTATGCAAAATTCCGTAAAATTGACTCAGAATAAAGTAGTCTTCAGAGGATATTCCCAGAAAATTCAAGATATACATTTTTTTTCGTGTAAATACCTTTAATGTACTAAATTTTAATCAAAATCGGTAGAGCAATTTTTGAAAAAATCAAAATTTTCGAAAAAAGTTGCATGTAAAGGGTAGTTTGCAGTTGGGGGATTATTCTCAAAATCTTCGTCTCGCATCCCTGGAAGATACCAAACTTAAATACCAATTTAGGTATTTTACCGACTTTTCGTTTTTGAGTTATCGTGTTCACAGACACACGGACACACACACACACACGGACCTTTTTTTGAAAATATTTTTTTGGATACAGGAGACCCTAAAACATATATTTCCGCTGAAATCTCGGTATCGAAATTTTTGGTGGAGTGCAATATCTTCTCTCCTATGTACATAGTGTCTATAGAGTAAGTAAAAATTTGATGCGTTTCACATACCTCTCTCTAGCTGTTACACAAACAGGTCTTTCTTACAATAGATTGCGACATGCTAATCTAAATAAAAATTAGCAGACTTGGTCTTATTACTTGCTTTCTTGTAAGTAAAAGGGAAATAAGGGAATACAAGACTCAAGCGACATTGAAATCTGTTAAAAGCTGGTCGATATGAAAAACAATTGAGATTGGGTTCTCTTTACATGGTCCCGTTTGAAGAAAAACTTAATGAATTTAAAATCAAAGCCAATAACAAAGAATATGTGGAAAATGGTCAAGAGAAGATGTGTTTTAAGAAGATCTACATTTTTGTGTAGTAAATTTTTGTCTATCTGTTAAGGTTTATTTGTTATACAAATTCCTCAAAACTCATCCAGAATAAAGAAAGAGGTCTTCAGAGGCTATTCCCAGAAAGTGGAAAATATATATTTTATTTATGATGTAAATATCTTTAATAAACGGGATTTTATCATAATCCCTGGAGTTTCTTTTGAGAAAATCAAACATATCAAAACATGTTCCATGTAAAGGGTAGTTGGGTATTGGGTGATTCTGTTGAAAATCTTCATATCGCATACTAAACTTAATACCAAACTGGATATTTAACCGACTTTTCGTTTTTGAGCTATGCTGTCCACAGACAGACACACGGCACACGGACATACACACACGAATCTTTTTCATAAAGAGCTCTTTTTTGGATACAGGGACTCTAAAACGAGTATTTTCGGCGAAATATCAACACCGAATTTTTTGGTGGAATACAATAGCTTCACTATACCCTATGTAATAGTACGTTTAGAGAAAATAAAAAGAGGGAAGGAGTAGTCTGAATGAGATCAAAGGTATTACTTCTGAAAGCAATTAGTGGCAATGAATTAGAACGTTGTATTTTATGCGGGGAGCAGGTCAAAATTATTCAATATTTAACTGAATATATAGAGATAGGAAGCTGGAGGAAAGAAATTTGGGAACACAAATGGGATAATAAGTCAGGAGAGATGGTAGCGATGAAGATAATGAGTTTCAAGAGAAGAAACTAAAGAAATTTGGAAATATTTGGGTAACGTAAAAATAAAGATAAGAAACAAGAGAGAGGGAGGGGGAGAGAGTGATAAAACAGCTGAGAAAGCTTGTGGCGCTAACGTGGTTGCAGGTTCGTGACCGGGTGGGTATTCGGAATGGTGTGGACTTTTAGGTGCCCTAGCTCAGATTTTGCTAGCATGGAAACTCTTTCAGGATGTGGTACGACACAAGAACTTTATTCAGTTAGTTCGACCTTTTTCGGACGTTGATCACACATGCATTCCTCCGAAATTTTCTCCTGTGAAACTACACTTTACCCGACCACGATTATTATTATTTATTAATTTTGATGCAGTGATCACGTCCGTACTCTGGTCGGTAACTGTTGTAAAAAATCTGATTGTACCATTCACATGACTTTCTCTATATCCCTGCAACAAATTATTCTTAAAAAGCTTATACTTCTATTTACTTTATGCTAGTCAGAAAAAATTAGCAGAAATAGTCTTATTACTCGCTTCCTTGTAAGTAGAAGCGAAATAAGGGACAACCATAGGTTAAAAAGTTAGCCAAAAGCTGGTTGCTATATCAATGAAGCTCCTTTGTTTATATGGATAGTAGTTGACAAGTTCCTGTATGAGAAAAGCATACGTTTTTCATAGCAGACACCAAAAATAAGGAATGTCTCAAAAACGACGAACTCAACGAAAAAATGTATATAACATAAATTGTGTGTTTTAATGTGCTCTACATTCGTTGTGTAGTAAGTTTTTGTCCATCTCTTACGGTTTAGCAATTATTCAAAATTCAGTAAAATTCATCCAGAATAAACTACTCTTCAGAGGTTATTCCCAGGACATTCAAGATATACATTTTATTTGTCAGGTAAATATCTTTGACATACGAAATTTTAATCAAAATCCTTAGAGCCATTTTGGAGAAAATCAAAATTTCCGAAAAAAGTTCCATGTAAAGGGTAGTTGGAGTTGGGGGGATTTTTCTCAAAATCTCTGTGACACACTGATACACGGACACACATACACACACAGGGACCTTTTTGTGAAAATGCTTTTTTTTTGGATATTGGGGACCCTAAAACGTATATTTCCGGTGAAATCTCGGTATCGAATTTTTTGGTGGAATGGAATACTTTCTCTATACACTATGTACATATTGCGTGTAGAGAAAGTAAAAACGAAAGAAAAAAAAAGAAGAAGAAAGCAAATGGCAACTAGTTATGTGATAACCTGTATGTTCGTTTACAGATTCTGTTGCGCATCCACGTGGCTTGAAGCTGCTGAGTCTGTTCCCACATGCGCTTCGAAACTACGGAAGCGCTTAGTGTTAGGCACATAAGTACCACCTATGAATAAAAATGATTATAAGGAATTTCTTTCAAAGAAAAAAACTTAGGAATCTCTTTTTTACGTAAGCGATGACTAATTCGACCATAGGAATATATTTTAGAATTTAAATAAATCATAGTTTGGCAAATATTCGGGAAACCTTGCCGCTTTTAGACGGACCGAGCGGTGCAGAGGAAACCGTAAAGAGTAATTTAAATGTTGCACATGTTTCTCTTGAGGATGGTCGGCAGCGTATTCTCCTTATGAATATTACATAAACAGGCAAGTTTCTGACACAAATCACCCGCCACATTCTCTCTCTCTGCAATGACACTTGAGGGCAACTCCATGGATATTTCATTGTGCAGCGGTTTTCCTAATGGATTCTCGCATTCGCAACTTTTTCCCCTCCTCTCCCCCAAGCGACAGTGAAGAGGATTTAAGAGGGAGCAAGAAAGGAACCTGAAAGGTGATACAGGACGTGGGGATGAAGGAAGGGCTTAGTTCCGGCCCTCGTGCCTCTTTGTCCGACATTCAAAGTCTGCCTGCTCTTTGCGTGGTCACATCAGAGCAGAGCTCGTTTCTAAAGGCGCTGCGGTGGAAATGGGAGAGCGGCTTGGAAAAGTTCAACTGTAGACGATAACATTCTGTGTTAATGCTCGGTTTTTCATGACAATATCCCTTTCAATCTCATTCTTATGTAGCCAATCATCATTTGTACCCCTGTGTTTGGGTTTTTACTTAAGCAGAACGATTGAGATTGCATTTTAATTGAATAGAAATTGAAACTCGGTTTCTTTTCCTTGGCTAGGAACAAAACGAAAGAGGTATAGAACGTAAGAACTGACCCAGGTGACCTAAGAGTTTTCGTCTGTAACTGGCATTCGGGAGATCCGGATTCGCTTCCCGTCAACCGCGCACTCTGACCCATTTTTATTTTCTCGTAATTTTCCTGGGTGAATGTTGAGGGGGTGTATATATAAGGGAAATGAAATGAAGGAATGAAGGAATGAAAGTTATGAATGAAAGTGATATATATATATATATATATATATATATATATATATATCACGCATAACTTTCATTCCTTCATTTTATTTCCCTTATTCATTTTTCAGGTCGGCGGCAGGTAAGTTTTGGGTCTTTGCAGGCAGATGGCACGGTCGCATGTTCCGAGTAAAACTCCCTCAGGTGCCGCTGTAGAGGCATACTTCCGAAGGCCTCCGTGGCGCACTGGCGCTGCCATCTGGTAATATTCTTGGGGACTTCCGTACGACTCTGCGATTGGTTCCGTCCGCGCCACTCATTCCTTCCCCCAGGGGGGATGGTGGGCCACAATAAATCAGTACTTGGACTTATTTGCCAAGGTGTCCCTCGTCGCTTGCATACTCATACCTCATGGAACAAAAGACCCATTCAAGAAAATTTCAAGTAGTTTAAAATTCAAAAGAATAACAAAAAGATCTTAGAAACGGTTAACTTTACAAAATACATTCTCTATACACTATGTACATAGTGCATATAGAGAAAGTAAAAATGCGTATGATAAATTGTTGTTTAGTAAGTTTTTGTCTATCTCTTACGTTTACCTGGTATACAAAAGTTATCCAGAATGAGGAGGTCTCAGAGGCTAATCCCAAAAAAGATATGCATTTCATTTGTCATGAAAATATCTTAAACATATGGTATTTTAATCAAAATCTTTAAAGCCATTTTAGAGAAAATAGTACTTTCCAAAATATTCCATTTAAAGTGTTCTTGGGAATGCTGGTTTTCTTAAAGATCTTTGTGTAGCATCCTTAAAAATACTGACTTATATGTAAAGTTTGGTATTTAACCGACCTTTCGTTTTTGAACTTTGTTGTCCACAGACCAAAACAGATGTTGTTATTTTTATAAAAATAATTTTTTCGAATTCAAGGGTCTCAAAACATATTTTTTTATCCGGGGAAATTACGGTGTCTAATTTTTGGGTGGAATACAAAACCTTTTCTCTCTACATTGTACATATATCTACAATTTATAGGATATTAATTAAGAAACCAACGTACTTTTAAAATTATAATGGAAGATACAGTTGAAGGGAAGAACAGCAAAAGAAGAGAAAGACAACAGTATATGGGAAAAATGAGTAGTATGACATGAACTGTAGAAGGTGTGAAGAATTGAAAAGGAAACAAAAAGAGGATTATAATGGAAAATTGCTGCAAGCCAAATGATGGAATGATGACTAAAGAAGAAGTATAGACCTAAAGCAACGCTGATTTGAAGCAGATATAAAATTCAATATATTTTACAGCTAAGCCCCTTATATGAAGCTCACTACAAATATACCAGGCGTGTCCGGATAATAAGTGCCATTTCGTCTCGTAGTCTGACCACTGACGCTATTACAGTTGGATCGTTTACAGCTGTTGGTGACTGCCAAAATGTTTAAAACAATTTCTGATCCGGCCGAGAGTGAAGTGCGTTCCGTAAATTGGTTTTTAATCTAAGGTATGTTAAGTCAACTGAAAATCATCGTAAACTTGTAGAGTTTTAATGTGAAAATATGATGGTAGATGGAATGGTGAGAAAGTGGGTAAGGCAATTCGATGATGGACGATCCAATGTTCATGACTAAGCACGGAGTGGGCGGCCTTCTGTTGTAACTGATAGTTACAGTGATAGTGATAGTGCAGTGGCTGCACCGTGGTGGCAGCTTTCCTTGAAGAGGTCATACAGAAGTTTATTTCCCGCTATGGCAAATGCCTGAACAATGGCGTACAAATAGCTGCTGCGAAAATAAATATCTTCTGTATTTTTTTCTTCCAAATCAGTATTTGTTTTCGGGACCCTCCTCGTATTATTGCTGCGTATGGTAAATTAATTAAAAAAAAAAAAGGTATATGAGTACCATAGATCACACATCAGTAGCATACTTCACATGAGGTATTTGGCAATTTTATTATTGTATCAGTAATGTCGCTAATTTACGTTACCGTGGTATAGTTTATGAGGTTAACATCAATTGCTGTCAATAACTATGTTATTATTACCCGAATACTAAGTGCTTATGAACATTAGTCGTAATTGATATGTTCTCTGAAGGGTTGACCATGGTTGACACGAATCAATTGTAAGATTGAATGTCATGCTAACAAGTTGTCACAGCAGCTCATAGTTAGAGCAACTGCGTGGAGAGCAAGAGACCATGTTCAAATCCTCCCTGTGGCATTCCAGCTGGTTCTAAACGTGTAATGTTGCTGAGTTAATAAGATGGGCTGCAACATGCCATATCGCGGGCCATAACTAGAGATGTTTAGGCGTAAAGGCACACTCGCCAGAGGTGGAGTCCGTGACCTTCAAGGTGAGAAACGAAAATGATTTGCCTGTTAGACACAACGGCAATAGCGGGTATTTTTCTTCTTCCCCTCTACTCACAAGTATGGCTTCTAAGTTTATGGCAAAGTATTTTTCCTATGCTTGTCACCATGTTGTAGAGGGCTTTAAAGCGACTTTCAGAATCGGGTTATTTTAAACATAAAGACAATATTATTCCGAACGACAACCTACTGAATTAAAAATCTTGAACGCTAAATCACATGGAGCTTTCGAAAGTCATGTTACTGTACCAGAATTACCTGCCTCTGCGGAAATGCCAAATAATCAAATAAATACTTTTGTTGGCTGCGTTTAGCCCCACATCCCTAAAATAAATTGCCTAGTCAAAGATGATAGCAAGAACATTGATTGTTTCCGTGTTCTACATTCTTCATGAACATTCAAACTAATGGTGTATTCGTCATGTCTCTGGTTTGTTTGGCAAAACGAAAATATTGGTACTTCTCAGTAAACCAAGCCTTCAGTTTAATTCTATCATGGGCATTGTTTTAGGCGTTTTCTTTCTCGTAATATTTTAATAAAACTGTCGAAGGACTTCATCCACTCCTCTAATGAAAAAAACTTAAATCGGTATCCCCAAGGAATTTCCACGTCGCCCCTCAGTGTAGAAATATTCTGCCTCGGTCTGTAACAATTTCATAAAATATTCGTCGTCAATTGCAGAAAGATTTTGAGATGGTTTACATAATTATACATGTAGTATGACGATACTCCCTTCTCGAATGGTTGAGACTATTTTTGGTGATAATCAACTGGCTACATATCATGTTATGGCGATAGCAATGCGATAAAGTTGTCAAGGAAATGCCAAACCATAATGCTCACCATTCCCAGTTCGATGGAAAGAAGTAAGATAGGAGTGCAGGAAATTAATTTCAAAGGACATATTGCACTCCATTACCTCATATGCCCTTAACAAATATTGCACAACTTCGATGTAATTATCTGCTCTGTAATTTCCCAGGAATTTGGAATATTTGTCTTTGAACGCACACACACACACACTACTTTTTCTGTTTCGGTGAGTTTTTCCTCTCTAGGATCCTACTTGATGACCAATGAAAATGGCCTCTTTTAATTTTCCTTCACTTAACCAGGGAAATTTGCCTCTTAAATTCTGATGACCATTCCCATTTTGGTCCATTGCTTTAACAAAATTCTTCATTAAGTCCAACTGTAAATGGAGAGGTGGTAATAGCATTTTCTGAGAATCTACTGTGAAACTTTATATTTTCTTGCCTAATACTAACTAAACTTTGTCTCAAAGGCCCTCCTTCACTCTGTAATGATTAACTCACACAAATAATCCCAATATCCCGGTTGCAATGCGGTTAATAGACCAAATACTTTTAGGTCTCCACATATTTGCCATTTGTAGTTCATTATAACTTGCTACTTTTAGGAGGATATCCATTTTTTCGTACGTTTCTTTCATATTTACGTGTAAGCCACTAAAACCGAAGGGTAAATATTATTATTGTGTAGCAATACAGCTTTCCAACTTGACTTTTGAAGGGTCGATAAATTAACGCCAATCATCAGGAATATGTTCTCTGCCTAGCTAATGCATAAGTTGCTTCACATTATTAAAATAAACAAGCTCACCCATTTCAGAAAAATATGTTGATATGCTATGTTGATTACTTTGGTATCCGGTTGTAAGAGATTCAATTCCTTTAGTCTAAATACTAACAATTCAGGCTGGGTTTGTGTGCGATTTAAATCTCTTACTAGATTATTTAGTATTGTCTGTGAAATTATACTTTTTTTTTTTTTTTTATTCCATGGGTTCAGAATCAGAGTCAGGAGTGAAAGAAGTAGTGGAACCAGCCTCAGGGGAATAACCAGGTCCTTCCTCCTGTGGGATCAACTTTCCAGGTAGCTAACATACGCTACAACAATATTTATGAGCAAAAGTTTGTCCTAATCTACTTTAGAATTAAAGTATAATTCATATGCTTTCTTAATCATAGGATTCATATTTTCTCTTTGAGATTTTGTAGGGAATTCACCACACACATAACAAAATACGCTCGGAGAATTTATACACTGACGCGACATTGTTGCTGTGAAATGAGTTTTATAAAAATGTGAAAATTGCTAAAATACATAGTTTTTATCACAGATATTTAAAATTTTGCAAGTATTTGTGATAAAAGGTGTGTAATAAATGTACCAAATTTCATGTTTCTAATTAAGATAGTTTTTCCAAAAATTACATTGTATATATTGTGTTTTTTCCTGCAATTTTTATGTTATATAAGAAATGCTCCTTGCAAAACAATATTTGTTATAAATAAACTAAACCCTCTCTTATGTTTCTTATGGCTATGTTTACAAAAGTTGGTATTTTTATTAAGCTATGCAAAATATTTTTGGAGAAAAATAATATTGAATGCATAGATGACCTGTTGTTTTCCAAATGATTAATAATTTTCAACATCAAAATTGAATAACAATTAACCTATTCCATCTAGAACAGAGAAAATACCAAGTTTTATGCATCAGCTATCTAAAAATATGTGTAAAAAGTTTTAAAGCAATTCTTTAAGAATTACAATGCAAGGAGCATTTTGTACAATGAAAAATGTTGAAAAACAGAGAGCGGAGAAAAATGACTTTAAAGCTTTAAATGTATAAGAACAAAAAAAACGGAATTGCGTCACTGAACAACAGCCTTACGTGGTATGAGAAATTGGAATGCATTTTCCAATTGAGCACACATAATAACATAGATATTTCATACTTTCAAGTTTTGACATTTTGTTATTATACAATGTAATATAACTTTATTTCTATATTACACATATTTATTTATATTACTTTGCTTGTTAATTATTTATACCTTCTTGCAGTCATTATTATTGCCTCAATAAGTGGTACAAAACAAAAGAATGACCAGGTATTAAATCAAATATGATAAATTAAAGTCTCTATGTATAAAATAGTCAACGTGATTTCTGTAAAGATATATGTAATACCATTTTTGGTCTCCCTTGAAAACTTTTCTTGACTGATGTTGTTTCCTAAGTGAGCGAGCGATCAATTACAATTTTAGGAGTAAATGACGTGTAACGCCTTTAAGATCAGTTTAGCTTCAAATACCTTCCTTGAGGTATTTTAGCAAGAATAATCGGACACTTGAACAAACACGGGAGGTGACAAGGGTACAAAATAGCACAACAAAGTCTGCACGAACTAATTAAAGGAAATGAAGCGTTCCGTTTACTAAGGCTGCAACAGAAGATATCATTCACAACATCAACCTAATGAAAAGTAATTCTCTGCTAAGCTTTGTGAATAAAACTAATCGCAGAATTACCTTTGGTTCAAACATAAAGATCCTTCGAGTTTACATTTGCTAAAAATTGCGTTTGAAAGCTTCGGTTAGGCCCTTCTTTATCCTCCTCTTACAATTAACCTCCTTTCCTCCTGATTCTTCTTCATCCTCAGAAAATATCAAGAAGGTAAATATTTTATAATATTATGTACTTATACTTCGAGTGTGAATTATGCTAAAATTGGCCTAATATAGTAAAAATATTCCAATATATTTACAATTTATTTAAACTGAAAAAGTTGATATCTAGATTTTAGGTTCTCTACTTGGTTTAGAGAATGGTATATAACTCATAGATCTATTATATTTTATTTAGTTCTAATTAGTGTATAACAAGATTACTTTTCACACTCTCCAAAACTGTTCGATTTTTCAAAATTTAATAACTTATTTATCAAAGCTGGAGCAACGTTTCATAAAAGTAACATGACAATTTTATTTAACTTGCTTTAGAATGGCGGTATAACACTTTGAAATAAACTAGTGAAACATTTCATGATGTGGAATATTTTCAGGATAGAAAAATCTTGAAGAAAAATTTGCGAGAAAATAAGGTTTAAATTTGGCAGTGCTTATTAATAAGCATGCACATTCACACCTATGATACATGTTAATTGACAGTTAAAGCTGGTAGTGTGGGGAAAAGGATATACTTCTAAGGTTTAGAATTCGTATTATTTTATTTTTCTCGTAGTCAGCTTTCCCTCTCCGGATTTAAGACTGACACCCCTCTAGGGCTTACAAGCGGATGCTAAGGGGTTAGAAGTCGGTTGGGGAGTCAACGGTACAAAACCACAGATTGGAGAACCTGGAATGAGCATGAGGAAGTGGATGGTATAAAATGCAAGCGAAATGGATGATAGGAAAGGTGGTGATGGAGCAGTTGGTGGAATCAGTGGCGGGAGAAACCAGATAAAGCCCGCCCACACGCCGCTTCATCCACCACAAATTTCACATGCGGGTCGCCTTGGTGGGAGGCGAATGGTCTAACTACTCAGTCACGACGCCACCTATATTATTTTATTACAAAAGGTATTGATATATAACAATTTTTGGAAAACATCAAGATGACTTTAAATATAATTTGAAGCTGTATTTAATAACAATTTATAACGATTTTAAAAATATTTATAGTTTTATAATATGCATACAAAGGTCATTGCTCTGTTATTAAATAATATGAGCCTGGTCTTCTCTCTAAGGACTAAGTAAATAACCCCAAATAAAAATCTTATGTGAGCTGCGGCATTCAAACCGGATTATACCCAGGCCGGCAGCAATAGGAACAGAAAATTGTACTCTGTCGTTACTTTCACTAGGTGCTAGACGCATGAAGCGTTAGGAATTCAAATGTAACCTCTAGTCACAGTGGAGAACACGTCACCATCTAGCACACACAACAGTTCCTCTCATAACTTACTCCAACACCAACCGCTACATCTAGAGAAAATGCCACAAAGGTCGATTCTCGAGTTTGCAAGCAAATGCGCCAGATGCTACTCCTACGTCACCCCACAACTGACCAGCACCGTCAACTTTTTCATGGCGCCCAACCACTGCTGTCGAGAATAATCAGCTCAAGGGAACAAGGGGGTGTGCAAGACACATCTGGTGCGACATTGCTGGGGCGTTATGTATAGTGTAGATGTGGCAACAGCAGTTTGTAATGTTTACTCGCATTGCTTTGTGCTTTTATCAGCACATAAATGCTCATCATTTTGTAATAACCTCACTTACTGTTTGTTCCTCTTTCTGCTTTAGCAATTACCCTGCATACATGCAACGTTTCCCTCCACTCTCTTGTTTGCTGATGCTTTAATTTCTTCTCACATACTATCTACATAGTGTTTAGAGAAGGCATTGCATTTCACCTAAAAATTGTTACCGAGGGTTCACCGGAAATATATGTTTTGAAACCCCGAAAAAATGTCGTATGTTCCATACGCACAATTTTCTCTAACTGTTCCATATACAAACTATTTTTAAAGTAGATTATTCTTTTATCTGCATCATACTAATTGACATAAACATTAGCAAAACTGGTCTTATTACTTCCTTCGTTGTAAGTAGATGGAAAATAAGTGAATTCATTAATTAATAGTGAAATCTTTTAAAACCTGGTCACTATGTGAAGAAATAGAATTTCAATCCCGTTTGAGAAAAGATAAGTAGTTTAAAATTGAAACCAATAGCAAAGAATATTTCGTAAACGGTCCACTGTAGAAGAAAAACGTATACAATATAAATTGTGTGTTTATCGAGATCAACATTTTTATGTAGTAAGTTTTTGTGTATCTCTTACGGTATACTCGCTATGCAACATTCTGCAAAACTCACCAAGAATAAAGAGCCTATTCCCAGAAATTCATAATATACATTTTATTTGTGATGTAAATATCTTTAATATACGGTATTTTAATCAAAATCGTTAAGGCCATTTTTGAGAAAATCAAAATGTTCAAAAAATGTTCTATGCAAACAGTAGTTTGTGTTGAGGGGATTTTATTTTAAGATCATCGTGTCGCATCCTTACTAAGCTTGATATTTAACTGTCTTTCGTTTTGATCTACAGAAACAAATATACGGTATATTCCGGGAAATCTCTACAATGAATGTTTGGGTGGAATACAATACCTTCCCCAGATACTATGTACATTGTATGCATATGTACTAGAGAAAGTAAAACGCATTTTAGAGAAAGGTCAGCGGTGTTTGTGTGTGTGTGTGAGTGTGCACAGTATAACTCAGGAACGACATTTTTTATTCAGATTTAGTATCTGTTAAGGAAATGACTCAAAGATTTTAATTGAAGTCCTCCCCATCACAAGATACCCTTTACGTGGACAAAATTCTTATATACTTCGAGCTAATCAAGAAAATAGGAAGAATAGCCGATTTAATTACTTCATTATACGTAGAAGGGAAATACATGAGGAAATTAGGCTAAAATGATAGTCAAATGCTTTAAAAACTATTACTATGTAAAATATAAAATTTGTTTCTTTACACGTACAGTTGACAGATTCCCATATGTGAAAATTATAAGCATTTTATAACTGCAATCAATAACAACAAATAACTCGGAAATAGTCATATCCACGAAAAGAATGTATATGACATAAATTGAGTCTTTTATCAAGAACCATGTTTTTCGTATGTTTTTTTTTCTTTTTTTTTTCTATCTCTTACCAGGTATGCAAAAGCCATCCAAAAGGAAGAGGACTTCAGAAGCTATGCCCAGAAAATTGAAGATATACATTTTATTTACAATGAAAACGTGTTTAATGTATGGTACTTTATTCAATCATTAGAGTTATATATATATATATATATATATATATATTTTATGATGAATCGAAGTTTTAGAATTTTTTTTCTATTCAAAGCGTTGTTTGATGTGGCGGATTTTACTGAAAATCTTGCATCCTTAGAGTATGCTAAACTTAAATTAAGGTTTAATATTTTAACAATCTTTTCATTTTCAAGTTATCGTGTTCATAGATACACAGACCTTTTTCTACCTATATTTGTTATTGGTTACAAGGGACATATTAACTGCACAACGTACGAAGAATTAAAAATCTGAAATGTTCATTTCACATGGCTTTGTCTTGTTGTCTTGCTCTTCCTTTGCTATTCTTGCTTTCGATTGTACCTTCAATTACAATTCGTTGTCCCCCGTGGTGTTCTAGGGGTAACATACTAGCCTTTGGTTTCCAAGATCACAGCTTCAAATCCGTTGGAAAGCGATGGATTTTTTTTTCGGGCGTAAAATTGTTTAGCATGACTTCCTTCGGAAGGGAAGTAAAGCCGTTGGTCTCATGCCGTGGATTTAGAGCATACAAAAGAACTTCAAGTCTGAAGAAATTTAGGAAAAATATTGATATTAATGTTGGCAAAATTTTGTAATTATTCCTTAAATGAAATGCTTGTGATTTTATATTGTTGTAAGTATAAATGTTAAATAGGTTGGTGATTCTAATTATGAGATTAATAATCTGAATTGAGAGAAAATTTAATGTTTTCATATTTGTTGAAAATTATATCTAGCTTACAAAGCCATAAACTGGCAGCTGTGATTTATTGTTTATATATCTTGTATACATATATAACTCAGCCACCGGGTGATACACACTTGAAGAGAAAGAAAGAAATACCTGCCTGCCTACCTGCCTACCTACCTACAGAAGCCTAATAACAAAATTAAGCGGTCTTCACACCCAATATAAATTGAGGGGCTAAAAACTGCAACAGTTTAAAGAGCCTCCAAAAATATATCTCAATTTAGTTTATTCAATTATAATTTTTAAAATACTTTGGTGTCATCATATGTGTATGTTTAGTGAATGTTATTCTTCTTTTTATTATTCGGTTACAAATTTCGCATTTTGAGCTTGCTCTCACAAATTTCTTCATTTGGTAATTCTATCATCCTAGCTAATTTCCAACATTTTTCTATGGCACCATGTTGCAAATACTGATACTCTTATTCTCTGCTTTTAGTATTAACAAAGTTTCACATTCATATAAATTATACTTTAAAGTAATATACGCATACCAAGATAACAAAATACAACGACCAAACCCAAGTATATGTAATGGCAGTAAACTCCCAGAGGAAAATGCAAGTCAGTTTCTAGGTCATTAATTGTGCCTTACCCATCCACTTGGGCCAAAAAGGAAATACAATCAACTCTCGCGAAGTCAAACCTAATTTATGTACATCAATTCGAAGACGCAAGGACAAAGAAAAGAAAAAACTTCTTTCCCGAAGCGGCACATAATCAATGGATGGGTTCGGAACCAGATGCATTCGATAGCATGAAATCAAAGAGCTAGTCAGCCGGCTTTTTACTTTCTCCAATACGTATGTATACCACACTTTACATGTAACAATTTTTATAAACGTTCAATTTTCTTAAAAACGGTTGTAACGATTTTTATGAAAATTCCGTATGCTAAAGTTATTTATATGATAAATAAAATGTATAATTATAATTTTTGGAAATAGCCTCTGAAGTCCTCTTCATCAGGATGAATTTCGTTAAATGGTAAACCGTAAGATATATAGTATACAAAAATGTACCACAAATACGATATTTTGATCAAAATTTTCGAAAGTTTTGCATAAAAGGGATAGTTTGGGGTGGGGGTATTTTCCTCAAAATCTTCACGTCACATCCTTAGAACACACACACATTCATATATGGACGTTTTACTAAAAATGCTGTTTTCGAATACAGGGGAACCTAAAACGTCTATTTCCAGTGAAACCTCGGTATCGAATTTTTGGGTGGAATGCAAATCCTTCTCTATACACTATGTACATAGTACGTGTAGAGAAAGTATTTCAACAGTTGCCATCTTCACGGTAAAAGGTTTCCAGTTTATGAGGAAAAATGAGAGAGTGCAATATGACCTTTCAACAATATTCAATGACCAAAAAAACGATTCAGAGTATATTAAAATGTCTTCGTTCAACAGCTTCGTGTAAACACCCATACAGAATTTTCTTTGTTAAACACTGTTCATGTATTGTATCTTAACGATTTTATTGTAATACATTGTAATGACTATTTATGTGTTCTAATGACTTGTATTGTATTGCAATTAACTTTGTACAATTCTGTTTTTTATGCTGAAAAAAAAACATTTGCAGTTAAACGATAGTAAATAAACAAATAAAAAACAGTTGCCACATCCTTCATTAATAAAGGTCTAATATGAGGACAGAGACGTTGAAAGCGTGTGTGTTAGCACTCTGATACCTAATCAGAGTGTCGCAGGATAAAGTCGAACTCTCTTTTCATGGGAGCGGATGAAAAGTCAGTCTGTCAAAGTAACATAATAAGATCTAGATGCGTCTTCACTGCCGTCTTCTGCCTTTAGGATGACGATGATGGATTGTTGAGTGAGCGGATCGATGCCCAAGGAAGCAGGTGTTTGTTAGAGGCGAAAAGAAATGAAATGCAAGCTTGCTACTAATGCTACACAGGAAACATTTGACTGCAGATTACTCAAAAGTAGAACAAGGATTTATACGAGCTACGAACTTTCACAATATGCCTCAAATTTGCATTATGAATCAATAATTTATTCAAAATTACTACTAACTCCTTTTAGATATCAGAGGCGAATATACTTAAGGGTACGTGGATATCGAGGAACCTCAATGATCAACAACTTTTTATGTTTATGAGAGGAAAGTAGAGCCTTTTAGCTCTAAAGTGATATAAATATCATTAGATTTTATGACCGTTTGGCTCTTTAATTTACCAAATTAAATATTATTTATTATTTATTTTGTACTTTCTCTATCCCGTTATAATATATACAGAGTAGATAATCAAGCTATTGTATTTCACCCAAAAACTCTGTGTCTAGATTTCACAGGAAATATATGTTTTGAGGTCCCCTTTGGACAGTATAGCTTAAAAATGAAGAGTCCGTAAAATATCTAACTTGATATCTGAGTTTCATATTCTGCAAGGATGGGACACGAAGATTTTGAGGAAAATTCACTCACCCCAAATTACCCTATACGTGGAACAAATTTCTAAAATTTTGATTTTCTCAAAAATGGCTCTAACGATTTTGATTAATATAACGTATATTAAAGATATTTAAATGTCAAATAAAAAAAAATTTACTTTTTTCAATTTTCTGGGAATACCTCTGAAGACCTCCTTACTGTGAATGAGTTTTACAAAATTTTGCATATATGTTAAACCGTAAGAGATAGTCAATGTCTTAAAAATGTAGAGCTCGTTAAAATACACAATATATAAAACATACCATATCATATACATGTTTGTTGCAGGGTTGAGCGTTTCCGAGATATTCCTTGCTATTGGTTTCAATTTCAAAGTACGTATCTTTTCAAACGGGGTCATCTTTTGTTTCCTCTCTCTTTTATTATTCTGAAAATGCAAAACGAAGCGAACTTCAGTTGTTCAGATATCGATCAGCTTTTAAAAGATTTGACTATCACTTTAGCCTATTGAATTCCCTTATTACCCTTCAACGTACAGAAAGCAAGTAATAAGAGAATTTCTGCTAATGTCTATCTCGATTAGCAGAAAGTAGCTGCAAGAATAAGTGTTTTAACAATAATTTGTTACAGATATAGAGAAAGTCATAAACGAACACATCGGATTTTTCATACATGCGGTACACGTTTTACACCAAACTTTTATTGAATACTTCTTTATGATAACGTACTTTTTATCCTGATTTTAAAGTAAACGTGAGAACTAAACTTATTTGTAAAAAAATATTCTTTTTATGCTAAACTAGTAGAACTATTTTTTAATCTAAACAGTTTAGAGGTAATGTAAATCGATTAATTCACAATGTAAAATTATTTTGAAAAACGCACCTGAAGTAAGAAGAGTTGTAACATTTTGAGCCAAGAAGGGTGTCACTTATACAGGATGTTTCAAAAATACGGGGCATAATTTCATGTATGTATTTCCCACATGTAGATAATCAAATTAGTTCATTATAACATGTGTCCGGAAATGCTCCATTTCCGAGTTATGGCCTTCACAACATTGAAATTCACTGGAACGTTTTTCTTTCCGCAGGTTGTTGACATTACAGAAGATGTTCAAAATGTCCACCTCCTGCTTGAATACAGACCTCACATCGATGTCTCATTGACCTGCGAACACGATCCCAAACTCCAGGAGTATTGCGTATGTCCTCACAACTTGCCACAATTCGATTCCGAAGGGATTCCAATTGGGCCACCTCTACCTATCCATCGATCAGGAAACCCTCGATCCCAGTACCAGCGAGCCGTAAGACTGAAGACCGGCCCACATGTTGAGGGAGAACCGCACCTGGTGATGAGATACAACAGTTGCACGTGAATTTTCATGCGACCATACATGCTGATTGTGGAAATTTGTTATGCCATCTCTTGTGAACTGTGCTTCATCTGTAAATAATACGACGGCAGAAAAGTTAGGATTTACACCACACTGCTGCAAGAACCACTGACAGAACCTAACTCGTGCAGGGTAATCTGCTGGTGACAGGGCCTGTACACGTTGCAAATGATAAGGATACAATTGATACTCGTTCAACAGTCTCCAGACAGTCGTATGAGGAACATTGACTTGCAACGCTAACCGTCGTGTGCTGATAGAAGGAGTCCTGTCCACAGCCTCCAGAATCTCCTCCTGCACTTCTGGAGTTGTAGATCTTGGTCGTCCCCTTCCCAAACCAGGAGAGGTGAATGTTCCATACTCGCACAGACGGGAATGGAGACGTACAAATGTCTTCCGGTCTGGACATTGTCGCTGTGGGTACCTCTCCTGGTACAAACGACGAGCCAGCGCAGCATTGCCGTCCGCCTTACCGTATATGAAGTGTATCTCTGCCAGCTCTTGATTTGAATACATGTCGCACAGTCTTAACGCCTAAAGAACACTGAATGTAACCTTCCTCAGAATGAACTATCAGAGCGCCCTCCTAATATCCCCTTTGACGGCAAAGACCTGCGGAAAGAAAAACGTTCCAGTGAATCCCAATGTTGTGAAGGCCATAACTCGGAAATGAAGCATTTCCGGACAGAACTATTTTGACTGTCTACAGGTGGGACTTTCAATGTTGTAAAGGCCATAACTCGGAAATAAAGCATTTCCGGACACATGCTATAATTAACTATTTTGATTGTCTTCGTGTGGGAAATACATACCTGATATTATTCCCCATATTTTTGAAACACTCTGTATATCACTTATGTCATTTATACCACTTTTGAATATCTTTATTATTATTATTATTATTATTATTATTACTATTACTATTATTAAAGAAGAATAACTGTTGAACTAAATTTGGTTACCATTTTCAGTAGTTATTTTACAGCCAGAAATTAAAACAGTGTTATACCTTAACTTTCTTAGCTTCATAAAGAACTTTCAGTGCTTTTAAATTATAATAAATTATACTGTTGCCAACGTATGCGATCCAATTACATATCTCTACACAAAGAGCAAGGTGTATCACTGTTCATGTGTAAATCTATTATTTAAACGTATCATGGGTTATGTCTTTTACCCTGTTTGTTGATTTTGCTCTTGAGAACCTTAATTTCGTCAGGATTTATAATTATATGCCAGGTATTATAACCTTTTCTAGCCTGTATGTGCAACGTACGTAACGCGTAGAGAATATATTGTATTCCACCCAATAGAAATACTTGTTTTTAGATCCCTGGATCCAAAATACATAATTTTTACAAACATTGTCTGTGTATCTAGACAGCATACATCAAAAACGCAAAGTCGGTTAAATACCAAACTTGAATATTTAAGTTCAGCATCTTCCAAGGACGTGACAGGAATATTTTAAAGAAAATCCTCCATCCCCCAATTACCCATTTACATGAAAAAATGTTCCAAAATGTTGATTTTCTAAAAAATGGCTCTAAAGATTTGTGTTAAAATGGTGCATGATTAAGATATTTTCATGACAAAGAAATGTATATCTTGAATTTTCTAGGAATAGCCTCTGAAGATCTCTCCAACCTGGATGACTTTTGTGTAACTTCAGTATAAATGATAAACCGTAAGGGATAGATAAATACTTATGAAAGAAGTCAAGTGTAAGTCTCTGGTGGTGTAAATCCTACACAAGGAGAGTAATCCGATGAAGAGTACCCTTTATAAAAGACATTAACTTTTGCACAGTGCCAAAGAGCGTTGATGCTTTGTATATACTGTAATATTCTTTAGCCCAATAAGACGCCCATGACGATAAGAAAGCTCATAGTTTGAGAGATTGCAAGTTAATAACGCTAAGGTTATTGATGACGTCAAAGAGAGGAGTGGGTGTGCACACTCACTGTCCGCTCACGACCAGCAGGGATATTGCTACCGCCTGCTTGTTTTGTCTTCGCTGTTCGGAGAGCACATGCTGTTTGCGTCTACAGGTAAATGTGCAGTGAACTCCAATCTTAACAAACCCAAATGCACTCCTTAATCAAATTAAATCATGTGTTTAAATTGGTATTAGAACCAAACGCAACCTCAGTGAGGACATTTTTATTTATCAATGCTGTTTCAAACCAGTATTTAAGAAGGGGAAAATAATATGAAACGAAAAGTGATAAAGGTAGTGCAAAAAGAGCAACGAAGGTGCCCCGTAGAGCGCAGCAATGTCGTTCACATTTAACATGTACGCCTGGCTTGTTTCAAGTGGCTTGTTTGGCATAAGCTCGGGGAGTCTTGAAGAAAATGCAAATGGGCACTCCTTCCTCTTGGCTGGCAACTAGGAAACTTCGCGTCGAAAATTATGACGCGCTCAAAATGCTGGATAATTTGGCAGACTCCCAGCTCATTGCCTTCCATGGCAAATCATAAACATGCAAAGTTGCACACACACACACACACACACACACACACACACACACACACACACACACACACTCTGGTGCTACCAAGAGTCATTAAACACAGCGCATTCGTGAAATCATTTGTGTCTGGAGTCGCTTTAATAATTTCCACTGCGCTGTTTCCTAAAGATTTTCACAGGTACTAATCGCTCGATAAACCAATATAGCTTATGGAATACCTAAGAGGGTGGAAGCGTGTGCACATGGTTAAAGTAGTTTCAGTAGTGGGGGAGGAGATGTGGTTCAACATAGACGCTTTTCAGCTTTAGCTAGTAAGATCATTAGCTTCTGAAAAATTATTTTAAAAATCTGTCGTGTACCATTTACATGACCTTCTCTATATCTTAAGACTGTACATGTGCTGTCACGAGGCAAAGAGTTATTCAGAAGGGAAAGATAAGTCATAGTTAATAATATAAATTATACCAAGAAGAGAAATATAAATATACATTGAAAATGGGAAGGGAAGAAAGAATTCCAGTAACTGAGATGTCACAAGCTGGTAGCACCGTATACCGTTAGGGTAGAACATTGACTCGAAGGGGTGAGGTTACACTGCCCGAGGGCACATAACGGGAAGGAAAACAATAATGCTACCGTTGGTCAAGGGGACACTTTTTTGAGACACTTGGTGGAGAACCTCGGCAGAACCAATATGTGAAATTTAGGGTCCCTGGTGGAGCGGAGCAGGCTACCTTAGTCGTGAGGGAAATAGTTGTTTTAATATTGACCAGAATCAGAATAAATGAGGGCATCAAACTTAATAAGTAACAATAGTCGCGGTCGGGTAAAGCATAGGTTCACAGTAGAAAATTTAGGAGGAATGCGTGTGTGTTCGACGGCGGAAAAAAGGCCGAACTAGCTGAATAAAGCACTTGTGTCGTACCACACCCTTAAATAGTTTCCATGATAGCAAAATCTGAGCTAGGGCACCCATAAATAAACACCATTATAATAACCAAAACTTGCGCCCGGGATACGAACCGTAACCACGTTACCGCCACAGTCTAGGTAAAACATTATTGTTAAAAAGCTTATTCTTCTGTCTAATCCATGCTAATTGAGATATACATTAACTGAAACGGTCCTATTATTTGCTTTCTTGTAAGTAGAAGGGAAATAAGGGTATACACTAGGCTGAAGCGAGTCAAATCTCTCAAAAGCTGGTTACCATGTGGTTAAAATCCGTTTCTTTGCATTTCCAGGGAGTTAAAAATTCCCATAAATGAAAATTTAGGTGTTAAGTATTAAAAATGAAACAAATAACAAGGAATATTTTAAGAATAGTCAATTCCACGAAAAAATGTATAAGGCATAAATTGTGTGTTGTCTGAGATTACATATTTTTGTCCATTCCTTTTGGTTTATCAGTTATGCAAAATTCAAAAAAATCATCGAAAATAAAGATCTTCAGAGGTTGTTCCCAGAAAATTTGAGATATAAAGTTTATTCTTCATTTAAATAGTTTTAATATAGTGTATTTTAATCAAAATTGTTAGCGCCAATTTTGAGAGAATCAAAATTAAGGAAATTTTTCCATGTATATGGTAGTTTGGAGAGTAGAGATTTTCTTGAAAATCTTCGTGTCACATCCTTGCAAGATAATAAACTTCAATACAGTTCGTTTTTAAGTTATCGTGTTCACGGACACATGCACACTTAAGCACTTTTTCTAAAATTACATTTTTTAATACATGGGACACTAAACCGTAAATTTCCGGTGAAATATTGGTAAAGAATTTTTGGGTGGAATGCAATACCTTTTCTACCTACCTGCCATGTAATTTGTAGTGAAAGCAAACATCAATGTCTTGATTTTTGTTAGCTATGAATTCACTAATTCTCTCTACATCTAATCACACCGTAAATGCTATCCAAACTTTAATCTCCACAAATATTGGAATATGTAGCGAACTTTTAGAGTGAATAAATACCACCCGCTTCAAAGATTTTACCTGTTTCTTAATTTTAAATTTTGTTTGATTATAGGCATATTTTAATGATCTTAACCACGGACAGTGTGAAAAAGTGCCTTAAAATTCAGTTTCTGCGTCTAAAACGTATCATTAAATGTGATTGTTTATGAAAGCTTATGATGATGCATCTGTGAAATTTGAACCAAATTTGTAAAAATTAAAACATTGCTTTTTTATAATAAAATTATATTAATTCTATGCTTTAATAAAATTAATTGTTTTTCCCGGTTGACACGCTAACAATTAACTGTAACTATAAATGTGCAGACACATGATTATTAATACATAACTTTACACTTTATTTTCTCTCACACATTTTCCCAACACTTTTCTATACTCAAAATGCTCCTCACGATGCAAGTTTTTACTAATTTGTTGCACAATTTTCACACTATCTCTCAAAACTACATTAAAGAAAATAGTCACATAATTTTTTAAATAAGTTATTAAATTTTTGGAGATTACAAAAACTAAAAAGCAAACATTCTCATAGAACAGATAAAAATGTTTTTTTTCTCCAAAATGTTTGTAATGTCAAAACAAGTGCTAATACACCTTTTTATTTTCTCTATACGTACTATGTACATAGTGTATAGAGAAGGTATTGCACTCCACCCAAAAAATTGCTACCGAGATTTCACCAGAAATATATATTTTAGGGCCCCTGTAAAATAAAAAAGCATTTTCAGAAAAAGGTACGTGTGAGTCCGTGTGTCTGTAAACACGATAGCTCAAAAACGAAAAGTCGGTAAAATACCAAAGTTGGTATTTAAGTTTAGTATCTTGCAGGGATGCAACACGTAGATTTTGAGAAAAATCTCCCCACCCCAAACTTCCCTTTACATGGAACTTTTTTCGAAAATTTTGATTTTCTCAAAATGGCTCTAACGATTTTGATTAAAACTTCCTACATTAAAGATATATTTACTTGGTAAATAAAATGTATGTCTTGGGTTTTCTGGGAATAGTCTCTGAGTACTACTTTATTCTGGATGCATTTTACGAAATTTTGCATAACTGCTAAACCGTAAGACATGGACAAAAATTTGCCACACAAAAAATGTGGAGCACGTTAAAACACACAATTTATGTTACATACATGTTTTTTGTGGACTTAATCGTTTTTTGTTTCAGTTTTTAAAAACATACTTTTTTCGTACAGGAATTTGTTAACTCCTGTCCATACAAACAAAGGAAGTTCAGTCACATAGCATAGTCACCAGCTTTTGACTATCACTTTGACCTATGGTACTCTCTTATTTCGCTTCTACTTACAAGGAAGCAAGTAATAAGACTAGTTCTGCTAATTTTTTCTCGATTAGCATGAAGTAAATAGAAGCATTTTAAGCATTTTAACAATATTAGATGTAGAGAAAGTCATGTGAATGCAACACATCAGATTTTTATAACACGAGTGGTAATTCTTCGCGAGCTATTTGCATATTAATAAGAGTGGGTGACGTTTGGCTTCATGTGAGAAGAAACCAAATTTCTTACCTTAATAGAAGCTTCTCGAGGGTACTACAAAACTCCAAATATACCCTGCAGCAATGGTATCCCACATAAGGTGTTTAAAACATAATGTCACTGTACACCATCCAACTGGCATTTTTCCCATTTTTCAAGAACGGTTGGTTGCTGGCTGGACTATCAGAGGAAAACCAAAACCATTTCCAAAACAGGAGGATTATTTCTTTAAGAACTTGAAAGCGCTATGTGATAAGTGCGAAAAAGTGGCAGTTATCAGGTGTGGCATTGTGTACAGTGAAATTATGTTTTATACACCCTTTTGTGGTATACCATTACTGCAGGGTATATGTCAGGAATAACCTCATTTGGAGAAGCTTCAACTAAAGTAATATATAACTCCATGGCACGACAACTCACAAGGAATCTTGGCCTATCGCCCGCCTGCTGCGTCCCCATCTCGGTACATACAGACATCATGAATGGGGTGCAGTATTAGAGGGTGACACGTGGTCAGCGCCTCGAACTCCCCCAGACCGGTTAATGCGGTCCTCTTTACCTGGAGCCGCTACTTCTCCATCAAGTAGCTCCTCAATTGGCTCCCTAGGGACCTCATGAGGCTAGTGCATCCCGGACCAGGTTTTCAAACGCCAATGCCGGGAATCGAAGCCAGGTCTGTCACTTGGCAAGCAGCTGTGCTACCATCACTCTAAAGAGACAACTTTCAATTAAGGTAAGAAATTTTATTTCTTCTCAAATGAAACCAAACGTCATCCCTTCTCTTGGTCTTATTAATATGTTAATAACTTGCGAAGTAATTGCAAGCGCGTTAAAACAATCTTTATAAACATTTGTTTTGACATTACAAACATGTTGGAAGAAAAAAATCATATTTTTATCTGCCCCATGAGAAAGTTTGCTTGTAAGCATTTTTTTATGTCCAATAACTGAGGTAAGTATAAACATATTTATTTTCCAATTAGTTTATTGCAAAACGTTAATTTTCCTGTGAATATTTTTAAAAATGCATCACGTGTTACAGGTTTCAAGGCAATGAAGTCCGAGTTTTACTTATGTGGTTATGAAAGTTAGTGATGGATAATACGGTTGTTTCTCAGCATCTGAAATGGACCATACCGCTGCTGTATAACTGTCGTTACTGCTTGTAATATAATTCAGTTCTCTGTATTGTAGAACAAACTTAGGACTGTAAAAGACCAGAGAATTACTTCTCTCCCACTTTGTGTAAAGACCGCATAACGACTAAGTGGCGACTGCACAAAGTCAGAGGAACATTTTGTGAGTGAAATGGTTCAGCCGTAGAAAACAAACGTAAGTCTAAGGCGCGAAGTCTGACAACTTCTTTAAAACTCGAAAGAGAGGAAGAAAGGAAGGAGAAGTTGGGCCGATAGTTTGGACCGTTCCCCTCAATTTGCGCCTCCCTCGCCACCTGGCCCCGAAGGAACATCGGATTAGCTCGCGACGTTGCGACCCACTCTATTCCCCTTGGAGTAACTGAAATCCCGACTTGAGGTTACTGCGTCAGCTAGGGAACGGAGTAACTCAAGCGAAAAGACAGCAGGATGTAAAAGAAAGATAAAGTAACTGAAGCGCAAATGTATCCAAATAAAATATAGTATATACTTCAAATATTTTTATTTTTACCAATTTTGATGTATGCAAGCAATAATGTTTTATTTATTGTGAATTTTCACGCCATATTTATTATTTCAATTATTTACCAGGAACAAATGTACCCAATTATGTGTTGTTGCTGTATATCGCATCATTTTGAATGAGTTATTTTTACCTGCCTTCAAAAGAAGTACATTGCATTTTATATTCGTAATACTTGCATTAGTAAAATGGCTGAACCGAACGGAATTGGATTATTTCAGTCAATAGCGTATACTATAACGTTTTTTTGTTCTTCATTTAACTTGTCATCGGTTGAGAGAAAAAAGTAACCACTTCTAATGATTAATTCATTAATGTGATGTGAAGAAAAATCCGGAATTTATTCGAACATGTGACACGAAAGGCCGAGAAGGTTCGTCAATGATCATGCGCAAGGAGACAATGAACGGAAGACTGCATTTCGCATTGGAAAGGAGAGCCTATTTTCAGAAACTCCATTTTTTACCTCTTAACCTAACGAAACCTAACCTCGACGAAATCTCGAAACCTGTCGTTCGCAGCAGCTAGCTAAAGCCTCCGCTCACTCATAAAGTTTTTCAAAAAAAAACACTTAAAAAACACAAGAAAATTCCGCAGCAACCGCGTCACATATCGGAAACACAAGAAATCCCGCGTCACCTGCGTCACATATTGGAAAGAAGAACTGAAAAATCTTTTATAAAAATAGTGTTTTAGAGGAACAAGTATAGAATATCAGGTGAATGAAATCCATCAGATTTGTATTCACTTATTCCCTTCTCTACACGTACCATGTGCATAGTGCAAAGAGAAGGTATTGCATTTCATCCAAAAATTCGATACCAAAATTTCACCGGAAGTACATGTTTTGGGACACCCTGAATCCAAAAAAAGCAATTTCAGAAAAAGGTCCGTGTGTGCATGTGTGTGTGTGTCTGTGCGTGTCTGTGGACTGCATAGCTCAAAAACGAAAAGGCCATGAAATACAAAACTCGGTATTTAAGTTTGGTATCTTCCAAGGATGCGACACGAAGATTTTCAATAACATATTCCCACCCCCAACTAATCTATACATGGAACTTTTTTCGAAACTTTTGATTTTCTTAAAAATGGCAGTAACGATTTTCATTAAAATATTGTATATTAAAGATATTTACCTGGCAAATAAAATGCATATCTTGAATTTTCTGGGAATAAGCTCTGAAGACTAGTTTATTCTGAATCAATTTTGCATACCTGCTAAACCGTAAGAGATGGACAAAAACTTACCACACAAAAAATGTAAAGCACACCAAAACACACAATTTATGTTATATACATTTTTTCGTAAAGTTGATCGTTGTTTAGATATTCTATGTTTTTGGTTCCAGCTTCGAAAAACTTACTTTTCTCATACAGGAATGTGTCAGCTCCTGTCCAAACAAACAAAGGAACTTCAGTCACATAGTAACCAGCTTTTGACTATCACTTTAACCTATGGTACTCGCTTATTTCGCTTCTACTTACAAGGAAGCAAGTAATATGACTATTTCTGCTAATTTTTTCTCGATTAATATGAAGTAATAGAAGCATACATAAGCTTTTTAATAATAATTTGTTATAGATATGTAGAGAAAGTCATGTGAATGGAAGACATCACATTTTTATTAATATTTTTAAAACTAGTGTGTACTCAGTTTCCTGAGAGAAAAAAAAAACTGCATAGCTTGAACTGGAAGGTTTGGTAGTTGCTTAAATAATATCAAGTGTACACTATATTTATATTTACATTAAGATCCACAGCAGTTTCAGTTTAAGGGTAAATAGACACAATTTTGTGTTATTTAATAAAAATAAAATATTTTCCGCATCCGGAACTATATAATATGTAGAGATACAGCTTGAATAATAACATGTTTTAAGAAAGATAACTGGACCCATACATTCATCAAGACCTTCCTTAAAAATTCCCCTACTTTATAAAATTTTGATAATACGGTGATAATGATTGACTTTGAGTGGCTAACTATGACTCTACTTAGAATAGGGTTTTTATCTGGGAACACCACTCCACTGTTGTTTTTCAGTTTGTACCTATATGGTTATTCTGTTAAAATTCAAATATATTATAACGTTTATTGTTTTGTGTAACTAATACTGACATTCAATGCATCAAGTAGTTTTCAGAAAAAAAAATATATATTAAGTATTCTACCACAAATGCGGTGCAGTTTTCAGAATTTTGTAACAAAACTTTGTATTCATAAACTAGAAATATCACTTATCTTGCGTTATCTCACGAGTTCCAAATTAATTAAATATTACTGCAGGAACAGGTATGATAAATTATTCGCTGATACTTGTTTCATTATCTTAGTGGAATAATAAACCTAGAAAATAAATTAGTAATCTTTATTTATTGAAATATATAAGTTTTATGATAGATATATCATACTTGCTGGTTTAGATGTTCACTTCAAGAAACATTTCAAATATGTACATGCAATGGAAAATACATTTCAGGAAAATGTCTTTGAATATTTGAGGAGTAATTTTTTATCATTTAAACTTCTATTTAAAATGTCACGTCACAACTGTGAATGAATTACATTACATGAATAAATTCCTGTTAATACCTTAATTGGTAAAGTTGTTCACTATCTACTTCAAGTAGTCGAATGTTGTAGGGATGTAATTAATTTTGTGTTATTTTTTTTTATTTTTTTTTTTTTGTGAACATAATATGGAAAGAGTATGGAATTTCAAGGCAGCATATTGGACCCTCAACAAATATCCAATGCAAATATTTCTGTAAACCTTTATACTCACTAATATTCATATCATTGAAATTCCGCTCTCCTCACATAGCTAGGTTGAAAAACATGAATAGCGACTTCCTATTTGAGGTAAATACCTATAAGTATTAGAAAATGTAATCTAAAAACAAGGAATAGCTCAGAAATGGTTCAATACCCCCTCCCCCAAAAAGGAAATAGATTTTACATATATTTTTAGTTTTGAGATCCAAATTTTTATGCATAAAATTTTGTACAAAATCATTCAGAAACTATTCTCAGTATCCTCAAAGTATATATTTCATTTGACATTAAATAATCTTAAACACATTCCATTTTAATGAAAATCGTAAGAGCCATTTATGCACTTGGAAGATGTTGAACCTACATATCAAGTTTAATATTTAACCGACCTTTCATGTTTGATTATGTGGTTCACAGCTACACATACTCGTAGCTTTTTTCTAAAAATAATTTCTTTGGATTCAGGGTACACTAAAGCGTGTATTTCCAGTAAAATCTCGGTATCGAATTTTTGGGTTGAAAAGCAATAGCTTCTTTATTTGCTATGAAAGTGTTAAAGAAAATAATAAACATTTTTACTTTCTCTACACGTATTATTTACTACGTATTGAGCTTAACCCAAAAGTTCGATACATAGATTTCACTTTAAATATATGCTTTAGGATCCCCTGTATCCAAAAAAGCGTTTTCGGAATAAGGACCGTGTGTGTGTGTGTCCATGTGTCTGTGTATCAGCGTGTCCATGTGTTAGTGTGTCTTCAAACACATAACTCAAAAACGAAAAATCGGTAAAATACAAAACTTGGTATTTAAGTTTCCTATCTTCCAGGAGTGTGGCACAAATATTTTGAGGAAAATCCCTCCACCCCAAACTACCCTTTACATGAAATTCTTTTAGAAAATTTTGATTTTCTTAAAAATGGCTCTAACGACTTTGATTAAAATATCGTATATTAAAGATATTTACCTCACAAATAAAATGTATTTTTTCAATTTTTTGGGAATAGCATCTGAAGCTTCCTTCATTCTGGCTGAAATTTACGGAATTTTTCATAACTACTAAACTACAAGAGATAATAAAAACGCACTACACAAAAAATGTAGAACATGTTGAAACACACAATTTATGTTATATATGTTTTTTTCGTAGAGTTGATCTTTTTTTTAGATATTCCTTGTTTTTCGTTTCAACTTTAAAAAACCTATACTTTTCTCATATAGGAATTTGGCAACTCTTGTTCATACAAACAAAAGCGCTTCAGTCACATAGCAACTAGCTGTTAACTATCACTTTAATCTATGGTATTCTCTTATTTCTCTTCTACTTACAAGGAAGCAAGTAATAAGAGTATTTCTATTAATGTTTTCTTGACTGGCATGAAGTAAATAGAAACGTAAGCTTTTTAACAATAATTTGTTGCAGAGATGTAGAGAAAGTCATGTGAATGGAGCACATCAGGGTTTTTAGGAATAGATTGCAGAGAGATTCACGTAAATGTAATACATTACATTTCGGTCTAACTCCAAGATTAGACAAGAATGTGGCAGTGTGCCTTTAAGTGGTCTGATGCTTTGGTTACCCCTAGAGCTTCGAACTCTCCAGTATTCTATTATTCATAGCACTTTGGTAGAACGATATATTATTACAAGCCGATTTCTTCTTCTGGAGTAAAACCTAATAAAACTCCTTGGGTAACTTGCTTAAAACGAGATATTGGCAAAGTATGGATTATAGATCCACCGAGGGACCTCGACAAATGTATATGATCGGCTTCCGATATAAGAGATGGGCTTCAATAAAAGTAATTGATGAATAAGCTACAAAAGAAGCTCTCAATTTATTTATCCGTGTTTTAGACTCTTTGGCTGTGCTCTTGGACTGAGGTATTTTGTCATAAATAGCTCAACCTAACTGTAGAAGACACATCTACTAAAGCATATATTTCTATATTGATTTAATTGTTTTTCTCACACAATCTATGTGTAGTACTGGAGATGGATAAGTAGAGTCAGACTGAAAAATTCAATAACATAACCGGCATTTGAACCACGGATCTCCCGGTCTCTAGCCGGTTGATCTACCACTGAGCTACTATATGGCAAATAAAATTTATATCTTGAATTTTCTGGGAATAACCTCTAAAGACCACTTTATTCTGAATGAATATGGCTGAATTTTGCGTAACTGTTAAACTGTGAGATATAGAGACAAAAACTTACTTCACAAAAAATGTACATCACGTTAAAACACACAATTTATGTCATATAAGTTTTTTTCGTGAAAATGACCATTTTTGAGATATTCCTTGTTATTTCAAAATACTTAAACTTTTCTCACGCTCCTGGCCCTGCATAGAAATGAATTTCATTCATATGGAAACCGGCTTTTAAAAGGTTCGACTATCGTTTTAGTCCAGTGTATTCCTTTATTTCTTCTACTTAAAAGGAAGCAAGCTATAAGACTAGTTCTGCTAATTTTTTCTCAATTAGTGTGAAGTAAATAGAACCATTAGCTTTTTAACAGTAATTTGTTGCAGAGATGTAGGAAAAGTCATGGGAATGGAACACATCAGATTGGTTATATAGCAACCTTAAAACATGTTTCCGGTGAAATATTTATATGGAATATTTAGGTAAAAATTAATACTTTCTGTGCTTACTAGACACGTTGTAGTGAAAGTAAAAATCACATGTGCTCCACTCACATGACTTTCTCTACATCTCTGCAACAAATTATTGCTAAAAATTTTATTTGTTCTGCTTACCTAACGCTAATCGAAAAAAATAGCTTTCCTGTAAGTAGAAGCGAAATAAGGGAGTACCATAAGCTAAAGTGATAGTCAAAGGCTGGTTGCTATGTGACTGAAGTTGCTTTGTTTGTATGGACAGAAGTTGACCAAGTCCTGTGTGAGAAAAGTATAATTTTTAAAGCTAAAACCAAAAACAAGGAATGTCTCAAAAACGATGAACTCCATGAAAAAATGCATATAGCATAAATTGTGTGTTTTAAAGTACTCTATATTTTTGTTTGGTAACTTTTTTTTTCCATCCCTTACGGTTTAGAAGTTATGCAAAATTCCGTAAAAGTATATCTTTAATATATGATATTTTAATCAAAATCCTTACATACATTTTTGAGAAAATCAAAATTTTCGAAAAAAGTTCTATGTAAAGGGTAGTTTGGAGTGGAGGGATTTTTCTCAAAATATTCGTGTCGCATCCCTGGAGGATACTAAACTTAAATACCAAGTTTGGTATTTTACCGACCTTTCGTTTTTGGGTTATCGTGTTCACGGACACAGGACCTTTTTGTGAATATACTTTTTTTTTTGGATTCAGGGGACCCTAAAACATATATTTCCGGTGAAATCTCGGTATCGAATTTTTGGGTGGAGTGCAATACGTTCTCTATACACTATGTACATAGTACGTGTAGAGAAAGTAAAAATACAATATGACTAACGCAGACTTGATGTTGATGGCTTTACTAACTTTACCAATATCTCTAGGAGGTTTCTAACGCCAATGACAGAGTTTATGAGAACTTACGCTTAGCTCATCATGAACACAGTTCACGGGGAAATAATCTACGGGAATAGCGCACATGTTTCTCCATTTAATCCCGTATTGTACCTGGGAACCTATTTCTTGTGGTTTACGTTCTCCTATATCTCCCCAGAGACAGCGTTAAGGCAGCTTTGTGGCCTAGCCCATTCCCTATTACTTCTGTAAACGTTCGTTGTGAATGTCTAATCTCATGTTTCCAGGCTAATGTAGGTCTGCTCACGTGGATTTAAAATTTCAAGGATATATGTGTCAAGATTTATGTTTTACAAACCAGCGCAGATGAAACGAATTTTGCAGATTTTAAGATATTATATTCGCTGCTATATAGTGCAGCAATAATTGTTAATTTCTAAAAATGACTTGCAGTTTTTCTTTGTTTTATTTATTGTTCAGAATTTGTGTAAACAGTCCGTGAGAGTTGACAGATATTCATGGTTTAAAAATTGCTACAGGAGAATATGAAATTCTAAGACTTACAAAGAAATAGTGTTAAATTGTATGTTAAAATTTAAAACCTATTTTCTCGTGTTTTTATTTTTTAGCGTTTTCAAAACTTCAGATTGTTCCATACGATGCAGTTTTCAAAACGGAAGCTTGAACATTTTTATGCTTGGATAAAAATAGTATAAAAGAAAATTGATGACATTTTTTTTTCTAATATCACTCTTGTACTTAAGTAGTAAGCTGCATACTTCCATAGCAAAAATAAAAAAAATTAATAAAATGACAATTAAATAATTTTTTGTCCTAAACCAATAGTCAGATAAAAATTTCATCTCATAAATTTACTAATACTATATTTATCAGTATAACTGCAAAGTATTATATTTCTGTAACTGAAATTGCATCGTGTGGAATGATTTAATTAAATGACAATAAAATACTATAAATATATTAATATCACAGAAATTATTTAGAACAAAAGTATGAAAATTAGCATGTAAAGTATTCCTAATACAGCACTTTCTGTGTTAAAGTTTCATATTAAACCAAGCAAAATTGTAAATTTTAGGTTTTTCATAGATAGGTATTCTTAAGTGACAAAATTTCATATCCATCGAAATGTGCAGGTACTAATATATACGTATATCAGCGTTACCATCTTCTTTTACGAATTAGGTCTTTGTCTGTTCCGATCTCGCATATGTTAGCGTTTTTTTTTTTGGTTTTCCTAACGATCTTCTTCCTCCAGGATTAAATATCAATGCCATCTTTGGAAACCTAACCTCTGTAATTCTTTGCAATGCTTTATCCAAATGTTCGTGTGTTCTTATATTTGTTGAAGAAGTAGCTGTCTTTTTAGTTCCTCTCTAATATTCTCGTTTCTAATACGCTCTTCACTTGTAAAACCCTTCACAGCCCTTTGGAAGCTTATGCAAGATCTGGAAAACCACCATGTAAAACATCTTTCGCAGTAATATCACACGATTAAGCCAGATAGAATTACAAGATAATGTTTTAGTATATATAAATTCTAATTGAATATTGACGTATAAACTGGTATTAGTGACAATAAATAAAAAATTACTGTAATTTTAAATTTTAAAGCGTAGCAAGACTCATATTTTCACTTATGAACAATTAATAACATTTAAAATAATAATAAAAAAAAAATAACGTGAAGCAATCGGTTGTGTCTCTATAAGTTAAACTTGGTCGTCTTGTATGAAGCTGGTGAATAGATTTCTATAAGTTAGATTATGTATGAAGCTGTCGGAAAGAATTTTTTGGTAGCTGCTAAATATGGAACAGTTGAGTAGCCCTACAACCAACGACAACGCAGTTAACTGGATTCCAGTAGTAATGTTTGTTTCTCAAATATGATGAACTATCTACAGCCAAGCTAAGATATCTCACAAAGTTTTTCGATAATCGACGTATTTCGTAGCTAAATCTGTTGCTGTAACTTAATTATACGTAAAAAAATGGTTTTAGATAATTCTAAGCATTTGCTTTCATTGATTCGTTACTGTTAAAATGACTAACGAATTAATCATCCCTTAATTCTTACCACCAATATTTTGTTGTTGTAAGATATACGTAGCAATATCTCTACCGATGTGTATCCTGCAGTGTAATCACCATTTCCACGTCGTTAAAACAAAATGTTCATCTATTAAGGCAAAGATTCCCTTTAGTATAACAGAAAAGGTCTGATGTGTTCCATTCACATGGCTTGCTCTAAATCTCTGCAACAAATTATTATTAAAATGCTTAGGCTTCTGTATACTTCATACTAATGGAGAAAAAAATAGCAGAACTAGTCTTATTACTTGCTTTCTTGTAAATAGAAGGGATATAAGGGTGTACCATGGGTTGAAGTTATAGCCAAAAGATGGTTACTATGTGACTGCAGTTCCTTTGTTTGTATGGACAGGAGTTGACAAATTTCTATACGTGAAAGGTATATTTTTTAAGGTAAAATCAAAAACAAGGAATAAATTAAACACGGTCAACTGTACGAAAAAATGTATGTGACATAAATTGTGTGTTTTAACGTGCTCTACATTTTTTTGTATGACAAGTTTGTGTCCATCTCTTACGGTTTAGCACCTATGCAAAAGTCCGTAAAATTCATCCAGAATAAAGTACTCTTCAGAGGCTATTCCCAGAAAATTCAAGATATACATTTTATTTGTCAGGTAAATATCTTTAATATACGATATTTTAGTCAAAATCGTCAGAACCTTTTAAGAAAATCAAAATTTTCGAAAAAACTTCCATGTCAAGGGTAGTTGGGGGTGGGGGGATTTTCTTGAAAATCTTCGTGTTGCATCTTTGGAAGATACCATACTTAAATACCAAGTTTTGTATGCAACGGTATTTTCGTTTTTAAGCAATGCTGTCCACAGACACCCATGGACCTTTTCCCAAAAAGTTCTTTTTTTGGAATCGGGGGTACCTAAAATATGTATTTCCGGCGAAATCTAGATATCAAATTTTTGGTTGGAATGCAATACTTCCACTATGTACATAGTACGTGTAGAGAAAGTAAAAATGCGAAAAACTTCCTAATAAGAAATAAATAAAAGCATAAATCATAGAATAACAAACAAAAGCATGTCTAAAGTATCCCATTTCGTGGGTTGGCTGTACATTTTAATAGACGGAAGTGAAATTTGTAGAAAATGAGTAATAAACAATATAAACTACAAAATATTCCACCCAACAAACATTAATATTTAGCTTGCAAAGGGAGCATTAATATATTTATAAATACATATATTTATATCTACAAATACCATTGATACAGGGGATCCAACAAAAAACGTAGTCAATCGTCTTCCTCCAGTCCTTCAAACATGACAACCTTTGTCTTTACTCACAGAACGAGAATATTGAATAAAGAAGAGCAGATAATGTGCATTAAGTTTATGAATCAATTTCTTCCAATTGCATCATCACTAGTGCTACTTTCTTAACCATTATCCTGGAGGAGAATTCTTTCTAATTGATTTACTACAATTTAACTTTCTTTCGAAATTCGATTGTACCATAGACTTATGAATAAGTTTCCTCCATTACAAAACTTTATCAGGGTTTCTCTTTGTTTACAAACATCATATGCTATCTGTCACATACTTCACCACAACATTTGCACACACATTCTGGTCCTGGCATGTGGCATTATATTTACTTTCTCTACTCTTACTATGTACATAGTGTATAGAGAAGGTATTGCACTACACCCAAAAATTCGATACCGAGATTTCACCGGAAATATATTTTTTAGGATCCCCTGTATTCAAAAAAGGTATTTACAGAAAAAGGTCCGTATGTGTGTGTCGGTGTGCCTATGAACACGATAACCCAAAAAAGAAAAGTCGCTAAAATATCAAACTTAGTACTTAAGTTTGGTATCTTCCAAGAAAAGTTCTCCACCCCCAACTACCCTTTATTTGGAACTTTTTCGAACATTTTGATTTTCTTAAAAATGGCTCTAACTATCTGATTAAAATAAGGTATATTAAAGCTATTTACCTGACAAATAAAATGTATATGTTGAATTTTCTGGGAAGAACCTCTGAAGAGTACTTTATACTGGATCAATTTTACGGAATTTTGCATAACTGCTAAACCGTAAGAAATGGACAAAACTTACCACACAAAAACTGTAGAACACTTTAAAACACACAATTTATGTAATAAACATTTTTTTTCGTGGAGTTGATCGATTTTTAGATATTCTTTGCTTTTGGTTTTAACTTTGAAAAACTTATACTTTCCTCAAACAGGTTGTGTCAACTCCTGTCCATGCAAACTAAGCAACTTCAGTCACGTAGCAACCAGCTTTTGACTATCGCTTTAACCTATGGTACTCCCTTATTTCGGTTCTACTTACACAGAAGCAAGTAATAAACTATTTCTGCTATTTTTTTCTCGATTAGCATGAAGTAAAGAGAAGCATAAGATTTTTAACAATAGATTGAGACAGAGATGTAGAGAAAGTCATGTGAATGGAAAACATAAGCTTTTTTATTTATTTTCTATATCCTTAACCTGGTTGGTCTTATCGAACGATGAATGACATTGGTGAAATAATTTCGGGTACATGTAGCTTAGTGTTACTCGACATTCATCTTCTTAGCATAAGAGAAAACTACGAAAAACATAACTTATCCTAGTAACTCACCTTGAGCAAGGTTTGAACTCCGACCTCTTGAATGTGGTATGATGTTTTGTGGCTTAACAGATAGTGCAAACCGTGAACAGCGAACGACACGTGCGATATTACGAGAATGAGGAGTGAAATAGTATCTGTTAATTGCCGAGAATCAAGCTTTAAGAGAACTCGGGTAAACATATATTTTCTTCCATCATTTCTGCCTCTTGTTTTATGAAATCGAGGATATTTGCAATTATTTCTCTGCTCTATGTAATACCTTGTTACTTAACTTTGAAAACGTGGGCGCCATGGTTATTTATGTCACAAAAGTAAAATAAACACTATTTACTGGCCTCTTTTAAATATAAACAGATGCGGAACATTTTCGATGTAGACTGCATAGTGCTTTGTTCGCTATGTCCGTGAGTAAGCAGTCGCAAAGGAATCATTTACCAAACTTCGAGTAAGCTAATCTCTGCAGCTGGGTCGGCGGTCACAATTCCTGAAGTTTTTTGTCCGCTGTATGAGTGCATATATATGTTTTGGTAAATAGAAGTGTGTAATAAATAAAATTACATCAATATTTACTTCATTTGTAGTGTTACAGTTTTAATTATTAACAGAGGTATGTTTTCAGGCTGGTTAGTAGCTTCAAGTAGGCGTAACACACACACACAAGACATGCGAGTTTATTTTCCCTGAGACCGCGAGTTGGAAGACCTAACCTTGAGTGGGCGGGTCTCACCAGAACAAATGTTGTATCGGAACTGAGCTTGAATGCTTTTTACAAGGGCAATGAGCTACACTACCTATATCAGGGGGCTTCATGTTGGGATGTGAAAATGTGGGGGCAAAACGAATGTTCTACACTGGCAGGGATTCTTCATTTTACCGTGCAAAACATCTTAAGTAGTATATTATGTTATTAGGTCGTGGTAAAACTGGTAAACGACGAAAAAACAACCAACACACTGAAGCCAAAATATCTATATCTATATACATAACATCCTATATATGCCAATACTCTTAAAATCTATAGCTGTATTGTTTTCACTCTTTTTCTTTTTCAGCGTAATGTAATCCTTGCTTGCTTTTATAGCAGCATTATCAATCACTCTTCAAGTATTGATAAAGCCGTTTAGCAGTAAATATGTGCTATTGCCATACACATTAGTTTGACATTATAGCATTGGAAGAGCAACAAAAGGAACGGTGTCTGATGGTTTTCTTTCGTGCATGCATTATGATATCCCCATTTTATTCTCTTTGTTGCTCAATATTCGATATTTCCTTTCAATGAAATTCCTATAACCTGACCTCTTTTCCATCAAAGCTCTACTTTTCGAGGCCATTAGCAATCATTTCTATACCTTTATCTATGAAAATTTAATCCAAGTGAAAAAGTACGATTTTTGGCATTTGATGGGAGTATTTCGTTCAGTTTTTCTGCATTGGCAGAAAGAGCTGAGATAAAATGGATATTCGGTATCGGAATATTGGAAAACTCGTCAGAATTCAGGGCTGTCCAACTGTCACTCAAGTCTATTGACTTCTGTATTCATACGGCAGGAACTGAGGCATTATTACTAAGGGAATTCGGATCTACATCAGTGATGGGCAATTCTAAAATATGAATGGGAGAAAGTTAGTAATATTTTGTTCTTTTATGAATGACGATTGTTCTGGATTGTACTTAATTTGTTTATTTTCATCTCGAGGAAAACGCTTTTTCTTATATTATATCTAATTAAAATAATAACTCCATGGCACGACAGCTCACGGGGAACTTTGGTCCACCGCCCGGCCAATTACAGACGTCATGGACGGTGTGCAGAATTAGAGGGTGAGACGTGGTCAGCGCCTCGAGCCCCCCCAGCCGGTTAATGCGGTTCTCATGACCTGGAACCGCTACTTCTCCATCAAGTAGCTCCTCAATTGGCCCCACAGGGACCTTACGAGGCTGAGTGCACCCCTCGCCAGGTCTCCCAGCGGGGGAAAAATCCCCACGCCAGTACTGGGGATCGAACCCAGGTCTCCCGCTCAGTAAGCAGCTACGCTACCACCGCGCTAAGGAGACGACATTAGGCTACATAAATATTGTTCCTGTTGTTACAATCACACTATGTTTTGCACTCTTTACAGCTTCACATGATGCGTTACAGAATTTATAATATAAATCCATTATTAGCTTATTCTAACCCCATGCTATATTGGAAATAATGTGGACTTAGCTGCATACATCTATAGAAAACTGATATAACTGATCGCATATCGTAATTCAATCTTTTGTGACTGTCAAACCCATGTAGACATAAATGAATAAATCGTATGTGTTATATAAGGATGACTTTCTCTAGTCTGTATGGTTTCTTAGTATGTACAAAAACAGTACTTACGAACGTTTATTACTTTCTCTACACGTACTATGTAAATAGTGTATAGAGAAGGTATTGCACTCTACCGTGATTTCACCGGAAATATATGTTTTAAGGTCCCCTGAATCCAAAGAAAGCATTTTCAGAAAAAGGTCCGTGTGTGTCCGTGTCTCAATGTAACTTTGAACACCATAACTCAAAAACGAAGGGTTAGTAAAATACCGAACTTGGTGTTTAAGTGCAGTGTCTTCCAAGGATGCGACACGAAGTGAAAAGAGAAATCCCCCCACCCCATTTTTTATTAAAAGATCGTGTAATAAAGACATTTACCTAACAAATAAAATGAATATCTTGAATTTTCTGGAAATAGCCTTCAAAGACTACTTCATTCTGGATGAATTTTACGGAATTTTGTATAGTTGCTAAACCGTAAGAGATGGACAAAAACTCAAGACACATAAAAATGCAGAGCACGTTAAAACGCACAATTTATGTTATAAATATTTTTTTTCGTAAAGTTGATCGTTTTTGAGATATTCCTTGTTTTTAGCTTCAGCTTTAAAAAACTTATACCTTTCTCATACAGGAATTTGTCAACTCCTGTCCATACAAATAAAGGAACTTCAGTCACATAGCAACCAGCTTTGGACTATCACTATGGTGCTCCCTTGTTTCGCTTCTATTTATAAGGAAGCAAGTAATAAGATTATTTCTGCTAAATTTTCTCAATTAGAAGGAAGCATAAGCATTTTAACAATAATTTTTTACAGAGACGTAGAGAAAGTCATGTGAATGGAACATATCAGATTTTTTTTTTCACCTAGTTTATTTTAAATGAGAATTTACCATGACAACATACCCAGCCAGGTGGCTCAGGCGTTTCGTTTGAGACTGGTATTCAGGAGTTCCGACTTCGCTCCCCGTTGACCGCCCTGGAGCTTTCCGTGGTTTTCATGGGGTCTATTAGGCGAATGCTGGGGTGTTGTATATCTATCACGGTTCCTTTCCCTTTCATTTCATTTTCCTTTTTCATCTTTTAGGTCGGTACAGGTGGGGCTGGGGCTCTGCAGGTAGATGGCACGGTTGCTTACGTCGAGTGAAACTCTCTTCCACCTGCCTGCGCTGGTTGAGGCTAGGTGTCGTTGTAGAGACATCCTTTCGGCCTCCCGGCGCTCTACAGCCTCCGTGGCGCACCAGGCCTGTCATCTAGTGACATTTGGTGGGTCTCTGCGCTTATACCCGAGGCTTCCTGTGAGCTGGTTTATGGTTTTCCCTTCTCTTATCCCTTCCTCCGGGGGGTGGGATGTTAAGCCGCAATAGATTCGTATCGCTTCGCAATTGCCGAGGTGTCCCCTGTTGTTAAAATGATTTACCCTCTAGTCTCTAACATGGTAACATACCGTTACGGTGTAAATTTTTTCAACTAACTCGCATGTTTCCTGGCAAACCACAAGGTAATCACAAATTATTTTGATATGACATAACTCAAAGACGACTTACAATGTCGTAAGTACTTAAGTCCCGGGCTTCATAGCTTAGCTATTAAAGTGTTAATTTATTTGTTACTTTCTCTATACGTACTATGTACATCGTGTATAGAGAAGGTATTGCATTGTACCCAAAAATTTAATACCGAGATTTCACCGGAAATATATGTTTGGAGACCACCTGTATCCAAAAAAAAAAAAAGCATTTTTAGAAAAATATTCGTGTGTATGTGTCTGTGTGTCTATGTGTATGTGTGTATGTCTGTGTGTCTGTGGGCAGCATAGCTCAAAACCAAAAATACCGTTAAATACCAAACTTCCATATCTTCCAAGGATGCGACACGAAGATTTTCAAGAAAATCCTCCCAACCCCAACTACCCTTCACATGGAAAAATATTCGAAAATTTTGATTTTCTAAAAAATGGCTCTAATAATTTTGATTAAAATATCATATATTAAAGATATATACATGACAAATAATATGTATATCTTGAATTTTCTGGGAATAGCCTCTGAAGGGTAGTTTGGTCTGGATGAATTTTACTAAATTTTGAATAACTGCTAAACCGTAAGAGATGGACAAAAGCTAAAAACACAAAAAATGTAGAGGTCAATAAAACTCACAATTTAAGTTATATACATTTTTTCGTGGAGTTGATCGTTTTTGAGATACTCCTTGTTTTTTTGGTTTCAGCTTTTAAACTTATAGTTTTCTCATACAGGAGTTTAACAGTTGTTGTCCATACAAACAAAGGAACTTCAGTCACATAGCCACCATCTTTTGCTATCACTTTAACCTATGTTACTCCCTTATTTCGCTTCTATTTACAGGGAAGCAAGTAATAAGACTATTTCTGCTAATTTTTTCTAACTTAGCATGAGGTAAATAGAAGAATAAACTTTTTAAAACAAACTTGTTGCAGAGTTATAGAGAAGGTTATGTGAATGAATTACATCAGATTTTTTTTATTCAAAGTGTGTTTAGCACGGGAGTTGGATAGATAACTCAGTGATAGCTCATAGCAATGGCTAGACATCGGGAGTTCCATGGTTCAAATCCCATCTATGGCACTGGATTTTTCAGTCTGACTATACCTATCAAATTTGAACAATAATAACATATCTCCGAAAAGTCTTATGGCACAAACCTATTTAAAATTAATTCGTGTTTTAAACAGGTCCACATAATCCGTGTAGCCCTTAATAGTTGACACATACAATTATTCAAAATTCCTTTGGTATGAATAGGACTTCACAGGCTATTCCCAGAAAATTAAAGGCATATGTTTTAATTGACAAGTGGATATATTTCATATATGATATTTTAATTTAATTTTTGCAGCCAGTTTTGATAAAACAAAAATTTCGAAAAAGTATTATATATAAAGAAAAATTTAGGGTGAGTGGATTTTATTAGAAATTTTGTCCCGTTATCTAAAAGCTAAGGAATTTAAAATTCATTTGGTATGTAACCGACTTTTTTTTTATTTATTTTTTTCATATACGCCCGACATATATAGGACCTTTTTGTTTCTTTAAAAACGTTTTTTCGGAGTAAAGCAGTCTTAAAATATGTATTTTCACAAATGCACACACACCCAATCAATGTAAAATATATTTTGGTGAGTATTCCCCCAGAGTCATTATGTTTTAGCATAATACAAACATTATTTCGCTTCAATCTAAGAAGTTGTTAAATACTGAATGATCCACGCTCATTTCCATTTAATTCATCAACTCTATACGTCATCCATTTAAACAAGCTTGCTGAAATATTTTATTGTAATATTTATTTAAATGTCAATTCTTGCGTTCAGAAGTTTATGTGTACAGACAAATGGATAAGATGCATCAGCAAACATACTACAACATTTAGCTTGCAGAGGTATTAAAGTATTATACATGGAAAAAAATCTGATGCGTTCCATTCACATGACCTTCTGTAAATCTCTGCAACAAACTATTGTATTTACTTCATGTTAAACGAGAAAAAAATAGCAGACATAGTCATGTTACTTGCTTCGTTGTAAGCAGAAGCTAAATAAGGGTGTAGTATAGGTTAAAGTGATAGTCAAAAGCTTTGTCTGTATGGACAGGAATTGACAAATTCCTGCATGAGAAAGTATAAGTTTTTCAAAGTTGAAACAAAAAACAAGGAATATCTTAAAAACGATCAAATCCACGAAAAATGATATAATATAAATAGTGCGTTTTAATGTGTTCTACATTTTTTGTGTGGTAACTTTTTGTCCATCTCTTAGCAGTTATGCAAAATTCCGTAAAATCCATCCAGAATAAAGTAGTCTTCAGAGACTATTCCCAGAAAGTTCAAGATATATATTTTATTTGTCAGGTAAATATCTTTAATATACGATATTTTAATCAAAATCGTAAGAGCTATTTTCAAGAAAATAAAATTTTCGAAAAAAGTTCCATGTAAAGGGTAGTTGGAGGTGAGGGAATTTTCTTGAAAATCTTCGTATCACTTCCTTGGAGACCCAAACTTAAATACCAAGTTTGGTAGTTGATGATCTTTTCGTTTTTGAGATATGCTGTCCACAGATACACAGACACACATGAACATTTTTCAAGAAATGTTTTTTTTTTTTGGATTCAGTGGGACCCAAAACATGTATTTCCGGTGAAATCTCGGTATCGAATTTTTGGTTGGAATACAATACCTTCTCTATACACTATGTATAAAGTATGTATAGAGAAAGTAATACATATTTTCTATATTAAATATACTCTAATGTTTTCACTGCCGGATTTGATTGATAAAATGCTAATACCTTCCATCCGGTAGGATATTAATTTTTTATCAATTTTCTTTCTTCCTTGCATGTCTGCCTTAGTTTAAGGTTTTAAACAGGATTTACTGAGGATATGTGTTCGTCATCTAGCTTCTGTTCTCAGAATGTGTGGGCAGGTCTACAGTTGGAAGTTTTGCGGTCCGTGGAGATTGCTGTGATGCCTATAAACATAGCATGCCTGCGACGCGTACATGCTGACCAAATAACGAGCGACGGTTGGAATGCCGTGACGTTCTGTAATGCAACCCGCAGCACTGTGCCCTGGCATTCCTCGCGTACATCCATCTGCTCCAGTGAAACATGCCAGACAGGAGTGGCGATTATCAACCTAACACCAAACTAGTTAAACGTCCTCTTCTCCTCTCTTCTCTTCCCGCTACTATTCACTTTTTTCTCTTCTCTTCTCTTCCCTTATCTCCTCTTCTTTACTATTTATTCTTTCTCTTTCCCCCGCTTCTCTTATCTCTTCTCCTCCTCTCTAGTATTCTCTTCCCTTCTCTTCTTTTATCTTTTCTCCTCCACTATTCTCTTCCCTCCTCTTCTCTTTTCTGCTGTTCTCTTCTTTCCTCTCCTCTCCTCTCTTCTCCACTCTTCTCTTCTCGCTACTATTCACTTTTTACTCTTCCCTTCTCTTCCCTTATCTCCTCTTCTTTACTATTTATTCTCTTTCCCCCTCTTCTCTTCTCTTATCTCTTCTCCTCTTCTCTAGTATTCTCTTCCCCTCTCTTCTTTTATCTTTTCTCTTCTACTATTCTCTTCCCTCCTCTTCTCCTTTCTACTGTTCTCTTCTTTCCTCTCCTCTCCTCTCTTCTCTTCCCACTACTATTATTGTTTGTCCTCTTCTGCCTTTTACTATTTTTTTCTCTCTCTACTATTATCTTTCCTCCTTTTCTCTCAATTCTTATCTTTTCTTCTCTTATCCTTTCTCTTCTTCCCTTCTCAATTATCTCTTTCCTCATCTTCTCTCCTCTACTACTCTCTTTTCTCCTCTTCTCTTCTGTTATATTTTCTCCTCCTCTCTACGGCTCTCTTCTTCTATCCTCTCCTCTCCTCTTCAGGAGCAGCAGCAACAAACTAAAGACAATTTTTCATTACAATTAAGCGTAAATACACATAAAATATTCCAAAGAATATTTTGGAATTATTATTTATAAACTAGGATTCTTTTAGAACTGGAGTAATCGGTACTTTGCAAGGTTTCCTTATTCCGGATCATATTAACCGCAGTTGTAACCATTTTAACCATTTAACTCCCGGTTTCCGCCCGGTTGTTCTTTGGTGCAGCATGCTGGAATTACTTTAATATACCCATTTCGCCCTTATATATTTACTGTGGGTCTGTTGAGTGTTGTGGGTCGGATAATTTTGTGATTCAATTCCCGGCTATATTATTGTATCTTTTTAATACTTTTCCAATCTTTGTTCTACACTCGGCTTATGTGGAAAAATAATTACCATTCTATATTATTTTCAATCAAACTGATATACTTCTGGGCATTAAAAATAAGTGTAGTTAATATACTTTGGATTTTCATTTTAAAATAACATGTGAAAGAATTTCTCAGGCAACTAGACAAACTGTTAAATAATATTTGGACACTATATCTAAACTATTCGGCTTAGTAGCTATGTAAGATCATCGGAAGATGATTACTTACGGACGTGGCCCTTAGAACTCTGAGGCAGAGCACCGGACATAGTCCCTTATGGCCCTTTGTCACTTACGCGTCCCCAGCGCGGGAGGGATCAGGGGAAAGACCCGAAAGGCGACTATCGAAGGGCGCAAACGTGGATTGAATCCCTAAAGGTTACAGTTGGAACGTTTAAGACGCTGCCCTACACGCTCCTCAAGAGCCACGAGCCTCCCGGCGAGCCCTCGAGAGGGACTTAAAAATGGAAGACGGATCCCGCCGTGTTCGACAATTTCCAATCACTATCCATTCGCAATCTGCCGAACACCATCGCCTGGTCTTTCAACCCTGGAAGAGATGAATAGAAAATGATAAATTAAATTTAGTTTTATTTATGGACGCTCTTTAACTACTTCAGTTCTCAGTGTCCCCGACATAAGACCAACGACTTTACTTCCTTTCTCAATAAAGCAATGTTTAGGACTTTTACTACCAAAAAAATCATCGCTCTCCAGGTTGGAACACGCTACCTTGGGAGGCCTTAGACCACGTGGGACGACTTTAGGAAATGATTAGAACAGAAAATAGTGGACTAGAAAATTTGGGGATTCATGAATTTGTTCAGCATACGCCTAGAAATCCAGTGAAACCCCTGAAAAAACAATGGGTCAGGTAGGCCGGCCTCAGGATCGAACCCGCGACCTTTCGAATGTGGGCGACAGATGAAACCGTCTGAACCAGCATCAATTACCATTAAATCTTTAGCATATTATTTCGAATCAAAGTGCTATATTGATTATTGAGCCGTTATCCTCTTCCACAGTTCAAACTGCACTATTGGTAACTACTTACGTCTCAGTTATTGCAGAAGAAAGATTACCATACAAATTGCCAGTGACATAGTATGTGACTTTTGCTGCGACCTAGTGGAAAGTGGCAGAACTCTTCATTCTCCGCTCCCGTAGCAAGCCATCGAGGGACTGAACCCAGTCAGTTCAGCTGGGAATATCGCAGTGGGACGCTCTTATTTTCAATAAGCACCGCGATGCTCGCTGCGCAGATACCTAGGGTAGGTCAAAGTACGGTTTCTTTCGGCTTGGGAAGAATTGAGAACTTTATATGTTTGGTAAGTCTAAATTTTGGTAATTGTGAGAAACCACTTTTGCTCGGGATAAGTAGACGTCACTTTATTATTCAATTTTGATCAGCTTCTGTTCCATTGCCTGTAACTTATGTGTAATTTAGGAGCCAGATACAAAACATATAATAAAACTTGTAAAAACTGTAAAGCTTTAAAAGAATGTTGAAATGAAATATACTCGTAATGAGTGTCTGATACAAACCAAAAAAGGTTGTTCGAAATAGTATGATGAAATATGATGAGGTCTTTATGAAACTTGTATATGTAAAGATTCTTTCTGGAGTTTTATACATTATAAAAAAATCTGATGTGTTCCACTCACATGACTTTTTCACACATCTGCAACAACTTATTGTTAAAAACCTTATGTTTCTATTTACTTCATGCTAATCAAGAAAAAATTACCAGAAATAGTTTTATTACTTGCTTCCTTGTAAGTAGAATTGAAATAAGGGAATACTATAGGTTAAAGTGATAGTCAAAAGCTGGTTGCTATGTGAATGAAATCCCTATGTTTGTATGGACAGGAGTTGACAAATTCCTGCATGAGAAAAGTTAAGTTTTTCAAAGCTGAATTCAAAAACAGAGAATATCTCAAAAACGATCAGCCCCACGAAAAAAATTATATAACGTAAATTACGTGTTTTTTGTGGTAAATTTTTGTCTGTCTCTTACGGTTTAGCAGTTACGCAAAATTTTGCAAAATTCATACAGAATAAAGTAGTCTTCAGCGGCTATTCCCAGAAAATTCAAGATATACATTTTATTTGTGAGGTAAATATCCTTAAGATAGGATGTTTTAATCAAAATCATTAGAGTAATTTTTGAGAAAATAAAAATTTTCGAAATAAATTCCAAGTAAATGGTAGTTGGGGGTGGAGGTATTTTCTAGAAAACATTCGTGTCGAATCCTTGGAAAATACCAAGTTTGGTATTCGACGGTCTCTTCGTTTTTGAGCTATGCTGTCCAAAACACAAGCACACAAGGACCTTTTTCCAGAAATGCTTTTTACTTCCTCCAGCCCCATATGTACAGTGTTCATAGGGATAGAGAATGTATTGTAATGCACGCAAAAATGCAATACCGAGATTTCACCGGAAATATATGTTTTGGGTTCCCCTGAGTCCGAAAAAAGCATTTTAAAAAAAAAGTCCGTGTGTGTGCCTGTGGACAGTATAGCCCTAAAACAAAAATACAGTTAAATACCAAACTTGGTATTTAGTTTAGTATATTCCAAGGATGCAACACGAAGATTTAAAAAAAAAAATCCCACCACCAAAGCTACCCTTTACATGGAAAGCTTTTAAAAATTTTGATTTTCTTAAAAATGGCTCTAACGAGTTTGATTAAAATCCCGTATATTAAAGCTATTTATGTCCGAAATAAATGTATATTTCGAATTTTTTGGGAATAGCCTCTGAATACCTCTTTATTCTGGATGAATTTTGCTGAATTTTGCTTAACTGCTAAACCGTAAGAGATAGAAAAAAAATACTACATAAAAAATGTACCTCATGACAAAACACACAATTTTTGTCCTTTAGGTTTTTTGTGGAGGTAACCGTTTTTGAAATATTCCTTGTTATTGGTTTCAATTGTGAAGTACTTAAACTTTTCTCACACAGGAAGTGCCTGTTTTTCTTTTGTTCTACTCCTGGCCAAGCAAAGAAGTGATTGGCAATGACAATCGCATAACGATAGCTTTAAAGAACATGTGACAATCTACCTATAAGGAACTAAGTAATAACATTCTGCTAACATTTATCTTGATTAGCATTGTGTTCAAAGACGAATAATCTTTTGTAGGAGTTTTGTAGAGCAGCTAGAGAAAGTCATGTGAGTGTAACACATCAGAACTTTTTTTTGGATTCTTAATATCGAAGTTTTGGATGCATTACAATACCTTCTCTATAGATTATGCACATAGTGCGTGTAGAGAAAGTACAAATGTAATTCAAAATATAAAAGCTGTAAATATTTAAAAGAATGTTGAAATGAGATATATTTGTGATGAGTGTTTGATACAAAAAAAAAGTTATTCAAAATAAATATGATGAAATAAATAAATAAATAAATATGATGAAATATGATGAGACCTTTAGGCAACTTATATCTGTGAAGATTCCCTCTAGAGTTTTGTATTGCATAGGGTTTTACAGTATAACATTACAAAAACAAATGTATTTTTCTTTTAAAATAACGCGTAAAAGAACTCCTAAAGTAATAAGCCAAACTGTTAAATAATATTTGGACACTATTCCACTATTTCTAAACTGTTTTTCGTCCTACTGTATTTCCGCTTATTCAGCTATATAAAATCACCAGTAATTGAAATTCCTCAAGGTGACACATTTGAAGCTGTACCTGATGGTAACATACGCCCGGCGAGGTTCGACCCTATGCGAGCAATTGCCTCATTAAATAAACGTTACGGTGCAGTGCGCCACAAAATGAACCGGAATCTGGGCCTGCCCTCGGCGGCATGCATTTTCCCACTAAATAAAGCTTAACCAGCAACATGTTTGCACAGCGGCAAGCTGTGTTTTCACAGACAACATGCTCGGTGTCGCAAACTTCTCTTTATCACAATTTATTATGTGGACGCTTTGCTGCTGGAAATTATTCTTGTAAAACTGCAACAGATTTCACTGTAGCAGCTGCAAATTGCGGAGGGTTGCCTTCAACTTTCTAAATCCTTAAAATGACTGTTGTAGTAGAAGTTTTGTAGAAAAGTTTGTACTTTAAGGTGACAAATTTTTTGTTTGGAGATAAATCCTATAATTTCTATAGCTGTAAGTTATTACCATTCAATATTTATGTGGCACTTGAGACGGCAACGGACTAATTTTTATTATGTTATTATTAATACTGTAATATTTAGAGGCAGATTGTTGTATATATTTGTTAGATACAGAGCAAGACAAGATGTGTTGGGCTACAAAGTTGTTAGTTTCAGATAGAAACATGAAAGACCAATCAAGCATGGGCTGGAGCTTATGACTCAAACATTGCATTGGGTTGTATGCAACAAAGTCACTGCAAGGCTAGAGGTATTCCTTATACTTTAGTAATTGGATCTTTTCCAGTAACTTCAATAGCAAATATATAATAGAAACCAGTGAAGTACAAATGCAGGAGTGTATGACACAATGATGACATTGTTGGTGCGAAAATATAACCATCAACACAACAAAACATTGACTCCGAGCTCTTGTCAGCTTTAGGATGTAAGAGGGTAGAATTTGGATTGCAGCACTCTCTGTGATGTGCCATATGGGTTAAGTCCGTTTGAGCTCTGAAACTGCGCCATTTTAAGTCATATGTATACTTTCTGAATTTTTGTTTGTAAAATCAATGTTAACATTTTATCATCGGCTATTAACCATAACAGAAGCAGGTGTACAGGAAAAGCAGACTGACTTTTTACTTTTGCTAGCGCATATATACAATGTACATATTGGATAAAGAAGGTATTGTATTCCACCCAAAAATTCGATACTGAGATTTCATCGGAAATTGAGGTCCCTGACCTAAAAAAATATTTTTAGAAAAATATATGTTTCTGTTTGTGTGTGTCTATGGGCAGCATAACTCAAAATCCAAAAGACGTTTGAATACCAAACTAGGTGTTTAGGTTCTGTACTCTCCAAGGTTTTCAAGAAAATCCCCCCACCTCTTAGTACACTTTTCTTGGCAAATTTTGCTAAAATTTTGTTTTCCTTAAAAAAACTCTAACGATTTTAATCTTCACATTCAAAAGTAAAATGTATATTTCGAATTTTATGGGAATAGCCTCTGAAGAGCCAATTTATTCTGGTTGAGCTTGACATAAATTTACACAACGTTAAAGGGTAAGCTATAGACAAAAGTTTATGTAATGCACAAAAAATTTAGATCATAATTTATGTTATATATGTTATTCTTGTCGAGTAGACCGTTTTCGAAATATCCATTATTATTGGTTACAATTTTAAATTAAATTTTTTTCAAAGGGAACACGCAAAGCGAAACGAGCTTCAATTGTTCCACATAGCACCCAGATTTTAAAGGATTTGACAATCGCTTTATTTAATCTGTTCCCTTATTTCCCTTCTATTTACAAGGAAGCAAGTAATAACACCATTTATGCTAATTTTTAACTAGATTTTAGCGTAGACAAAATAATAATCTATTGTAAGAAACATTTATTTATGCATCAGCTAGAGAAAGGTATGTGAATGGAACACATTAAATTTTTTATTTCTTACTTTCTCTACACGTACTATGTACATAGTGTATAGAGAAGGTATTGTATCAACCCAAAAATTCGATACCGAGATTTCACCCGAAATGCATGTTTTGGGTCCTCCTGAATCCATAAAAAATATTTTTAGAAAAATGTCCGTGTGAGTGTCTGTGTGTCCCTCTGTCTGTCTATCTGTGTGTAAAAGTGTGTATGTGTGTGTCTGTGGGCAGCATAGCTCAAAAACAAAAAGTTCGTTAAAAAGGAAACTTGGTATTTATGATTGGTATCTTCCAAGGATGCGACACGAAGGTTTCAAGATAATTTCCCCATCCCAAAATATCCTTTACATGGACCTTTTATCGAAAATGTTGATTTTCTCAAAAATGGCTCTAACGATTTTGATTAAAATATCGTATATTAAAGATATTTACCTGACAAATAAAATGTATATTTTGAATTTTCTGAGAATAGCCTCTGAAGACATATTTATTCTGGATGAATTTTACGGAACTTTGCATAACTGCTAAACCGTAAGAAATGGAGAAAAACTTACCACACAAAAAAAGTAGAACACGTTAAAACAAACAATGTAATTTACATCTTTTCGTGAAGTTAGCCTTTTTTGAGTTATTTTTTGTTAATTGTTTTAGCTTTGAAAGACTTATACTCTTCTCATACAGGAATTTGTCCACTCCTATCCATACAAACAAAGAAAGTTCAGTCACATAGCAACCAGCTTTTGACTATCGCTTTAACCTATGGTACTCCCTTATTTCGCTTCTATTTACAAGGAAGCAAGTAATAAGACTAATTCTGCTATTGTTTTCTTGGTTAGCATGAAGTAAATAGAAGTATAAGTTTTTTAATAATAATTTGTTGCAGAGATGTAAAGAAAGTCATGTGAATGGAACACATTAGATTTTATTCTTTCATATCGCCCCTGATTTGTCAAATGTGTTTTACACGACAGCATTCGAGGCGAGAACCAACGACTCCGAGGTTACAGCAGCAGCGAGAGGGCAGCATGGAAAACAACCACTCAGCTGCATCTCACAATATCATCTTCACTATAATAAACAGCCAAATCATAGGTAATTGGAATAATCACTCCACACTGCAGACAGAAGAGGTTATAGTTTCTTTTATTAATTATGTCGAAGTAATGCATTCACACAGTTTCATAAACTTTGTTTAGAGAAAAAAAATGTTTTATCAAATTTTCTACCTAAAATCGCAATATAATAACAGAGAAACATTTATAACAGTATTTTAATTTGATTTCATTTATTTTATAACAAAAATTTGACATTTGACTTTTTCTAGCAGCTCCACAAACAAGCTTTCCTAAGAAATTGTTTATCTATATCATACTACTCAGCTAAACATTAACAGAAATAGTCTTATATACAATATATATATATATATATATATATATATATATAGTATTATTCCTTGTAAGTAAAAATAAAATAAGATATTACTCTAAAGCTAAACTATAGTCAAATGCTTTAAAACTGTTGCAATATGAAACTAATGAAATCTGTTCTCTTTTGCATCCCCGGGAGTAAAACATAGAGATGACACGAAAGCTCACTTCCCACTTGAGAAAAGTTTAAGTAGCAAGTAAAACCAATAGCAATAAATATCTCGGATATAGTTAACTTTAAACATTTAGCTTCCATAAATTGTGTGTTTTAATGTTGTCATACATTTTTGTGCAGTACGTTTTTGTCTATCCCTTACGGTTACGAGTTCTACAAAAATCATCCAAAATAGTCGGAGACTATTCCCAGAAAATTTTAGATATACTTTTTATTTGGCATGAAAGTATCTTAAACATATGACAGTTTAATTAAAATCGCTAGATCTACTTTGAGAAAATAATTTTTTTTAAAACATTTCCATGTAAAAGATAGTTGGGGTTGGGTAGATTTCCTTGAAAATCTTCGTGTTGTATCCTTAAAATATATTAAACTCAAATATAAGTTTGTTATTTAACCGTGTTGTATCCTTAAATATATATTAAACTTAAATATAAGTTTGTTATTTAACCAGATTTTCTTTTTTGAGCTATGCTGCCTATAAATACACACGCACGGAAATTTGTCTTGTTTTTTTGTTATTCAGGGCGTCGCAAAACATGTATTTTAGAAGAAAATATCCCTGGAATGGAATTTCTGGGTGGAATACAGTATCTACTCTACCAACTATGTACATTGTACATACGTGCTAGAGAAAGTAAAAATCTACGTGATCCATTCACATGACTTTCGCATTCTATTATGTTTATTGAGCAGTAAAAAAAAACAAAAAAAAAAAACAATTAGACCAGTATAGTATTTGCAGGATGAAGTATTGTAAGTATTTCATGGTTGCATTTTGTATTCTAGTAAACATTTACACATAATAAGGAAACACTATGCATGTTTATTTATAATCCATTTAATCTGTGCAACTAGTACAGTATGATTTATTTATGCATATCCATGCTAACAATATTTGCAGGCAAATTGGTCTGTGTATATGTATAGACCATATGACCAATTTGCCTGCAATTATTGTTACCATGGATATATATGTGTGTATAGAAAGCGAGAGAGAGAGACAGAGAGAGAGATAGACAGGTCAATGCATGTTGCCTTTAGTCTCTTTCATTATGGTCATATCCTATGGAGTGTACAACATTAAACATTTTGAGAGAAATTGGAGTGAAGTTCCTAAGATATTTGTTAAGCAGTGATTATATTGAGAAATACTTCTCTCTGCATTGCCATCAGTAAATAAGAGCTGCGGCCAAATTCTTCTCAAATAACTATATTTGCGAGTGCCACTCCGTTGCTTTGGGCAAAATATCTTACTAGTAGTTTAGTATGCAGTTAAAAAGAAAAGGAACACAAGTATAGTTATAGTGCCTCACTAATCTTATGGGCGGATAATGAGTGTACCGACCTCGCTCTTGTGTCTGGCATCATCAATTCCCGTAGCATGTTAACTAGTAATCCCGCATTCGCAATTCCCATCTGCTCTCTCTCTCTCTAGTGATAACCAAATAAACTAAGAATGAAAAGTTGAAATAGATCACATTAACGAAGAGACAATGAGGGCTTAGTGAAGTGACAGCTAAAAATTGGACAAGTTCATAATATTTTACTGATTTAGATTTAATATCGCACAATACAGCAAAAATGTGGTTTATAAAGCTTGTGCGATTTTACGAGAGCCAACCAGAGTGTGACAGATAATTTGGCATAACTAAATTAATAACGAAGGTTATCAACACAAAACGTTATTAACAATATCGTTAACCGCCTGGGTAGTGTAGTGATAGCGTGTCTACCTCACGTTCAACAGCTCGTGAGTTCGAATCTCGCTTAGAGTAAGTTAACCGGATAAGGTTTTTTCGGGGTTTTCCGTTATCCTGAAAAGACGAATGTCGATTAACTTTAAGCTCCATGGATCCCGAGATCATTTGAGCATCATTTTACCAATTTCATCCACTGTCTGATATGACCAACCAGGTCATATCAGACAGTGTTACCAGGTTAAAGAACGTTAATCTACACAAAAAAAAAAAAAATACAAACGACATCCTCATTGTTATCAAAGTATTTATTGTCACGCAATAACATTCTTTCACCACTTTCACCACTAAAAATCTCAGTGTGTCGCTGATATTTTGAGGTCCTAATGGCTGGGAAATTTTTCCATTTAAAAAAATCATGTACAGTGTCCAAAGTGAAACAGCGTTTTCTTATCCTTTTCAACATCTCCATAACGATTAATGAACTTCCACTTCGGCCTTTTTCGTACACATTGTTCATCCTGATTACTTGTAAATTATCTGCCATTTCTTCACTGAAAACACTTTCAATTGCATTATCACTATATACTACTTTATTTATCTATAAAATTTGTTTGACCGAATATTTTGTGTATTCAAAAAGTTCAAAAGTTCTTTGGTGGTAGAAAAGTATAACATCGGCTTTGAAAAACTGTTAACACGTGACAATAAATATCTTGACAGAATTGCTTTGAAAAATAGAGTAAGGTACTGTAACTTTGCAAATAAAGTTTTATATCGATATTTTTCGTTATTATTTAGTTACGCCAAATCATCTGACACTTTCTAGATGGACGTCGGACATATGGACAGATGATTATTTTTAGAACGTTTCCAATGAATATTACAGAAAATGCTATATCAAATCCATATATGAGTAACCTTTCTCCACTTAATTTTGAGAAGCGAGCTTCCAGTCCGGTTCTTAGAATAGTTTAATCGAATTAGTAACAAAGTCTCCAATGTTGAGTGTGATGATTTCATTGGACGTTCTAAAACACTTTAAAGGGTGTCCGATAAAAACGGAGCATGAAACATTAGACGTAAGATATTATACTTAAATAATAAAAATATAAATTGAAATTTATATCTTACAAAAGCTAAGGCAAGCCATTTCCCTCCATCATTTTTACAGTCTTCTTGAAATGTTTATAGCATAAGGGAAATTTTCAGAAAAGAATTAGTAACGATAAAATATGATTGGTTGGAATAATTCAATCAGTAACTCCGCTTTATTACGAAGTAATGCGGTCTGTGATGCGATCTTGAAAACTACCGGTATTGTTTATAAAAGAATACACTGGTTTAATGTTACATGCTATAACCTTTTAAGCACATAAAACTTATTTTGCAAATATTAAACCTGGTAATATAGGTGGGTAATACATGCTGAAACGAGCTTTGTGCGTAGCCGTATAAGAAACTTTCTTGATTATTCTCAGGGAGAATTAACTTGCTGGCGCACAGTGCCTTAATTAATGGAATGCTCCATTCAAAACCCTCATATAATGCCCTGGTAAGGGAAAGGGAATTCACAATATTATTGGATATAAACTGGAATATAGTCTGCAAGACTTTTAACTACACCATAGTAGTTGCTTATTTAACGATTTTTTTCTATGGCAAAAGCAATACGGTTTTACTAGCAGAATTTCATTACTTTCCTCTCCTTTATTCTGTTACGAAGTGAGTGTTATTTATATTTTCTCCCCCCAAAATGCAATTAATACAAGAAGGTTAATATCTTCTCTGAGGATTCATGAACTCACCTTTTAAAACCAAAGATATACTAACCTGCGATCCGCTATTTTATTAAAGCATTCCTTTGTCTCTTTCTTTATATAAATGAAGGAAACGTGCGGATTACAGATTAGTATCAAGTGGCCTAATAGCAGTTCACCTGTGTAGAAGAATTACATAGCTCCTCAGGGTAATTCGATATAAATGCGGGTCTTGCACTAGAGCCTGTGATGATATACAAGAACAGTGTAAATATACGGAAAAAGTTGTTAATATATTTTCCACTTCAGTTAGAAAACCTTTATTTATAAGAGAGAAAAGTTAGCTTTTAGACTGAAAAGTAATTAAAAAGTGTGTAGTACGCACTTTCCTTGTATCAAGTATTTCATCAGAGACTCTAGTATAAGTCTGAGAACTGCCTCTCAATGAGCGCGATTCCTTCACCATTTGCGCTGATATGTAGGAGAAGGATAAGGACACTTTCGCGTACAGGAAAAACTCTACTTCACAAAATATCGTAGGAATTTCACCACAATTTCTGTCAAAATGCATGCTATTTCTATTCCATTAAATTTGACTATGATGGAAGAAATTGGAATAGTATAACATAGGCTATTTATTATACCTATAGACCATACACTTGCGTAAAAATATTATGAATAAGAATATGCATTAATATATGCATATACCATAAGATACATGCATAAATACTACGTATAAAATATTTTACTTTCTCTACACGTACTATACACATAGTGTATAGAGAAGGTACTGTATTCCACCCAAAAATTAGATACCGAGATTTCACTGGGACTACATGTTTTGGATCCCCCTGAATAAAAAAAAAAACATTTTCAGAAACATATCTGTGTGTGCGTCCGTGTTTCAGTGAATACGATAACTCAAAAACTAAAAGTCAGTAAAATACCTAACTGGTATTTAAGTTTAATATCTTTCTGGGATGAGACACGAAGATTTGAGAAACTTTCTCCCACCCCAAACTACCATTTACATGGAAACAGTTTTGAAAATTTTGGTTTTCCCAAAAATGTCTCAAACGAAATTGATTAAATTACCGTATATTAAACATATTTACATGACATATAAAATCTATATCTTGCATTTTGTGGAATAGTCTCCGAAGTCCTCTAAATTCTGGATGACTTTTGCATGACTTTTAAACCGCAAGAGATATACAACAATTTACTGCACAAAATGTATCCTCAAATCACAATTTGTACATTTTTCGTGCAGTTAAACCATTTCCTTGTTATTGGTTTAAATTTTAAAATACTATAACTGTTCTTATACGGGAATTTGTCAATTCCTGATCATCAAAGGAACGAATTTCAACCACATAGCAAGCAGCTTCTAAAAGATTTGACTTTCACTCTAGCCTAGCGTATTCATTTCCATTCTACTTATAAGAAGACAGTAATAAGACAATTTCTGCTAATGTTAATCTCGATCAGTATGAAGTAGATGGAAGAATTAGCTTTTTAACAATGATTTGTCACTGAGATGTAGAGAAAGTCATGTATCTGTGACGTATTAGATCTTTTAGATTGATTTTTTCCTACCTTCAAGATATACATTGCTATTGTTTTGCTACTTTTTTCTGAATAAACACTATTGTGTTTTTAAACTACTTTACAGAGAATTAAGGGTCTGCGTTTTCGGAACAAATTTCACAAAGAATGGTGATAACTCGTAATAAAATATCTAATTCATAACAACGAACGCGCTCAGAAGTAATGATTGCAATTTATTGAACTCTGAACTTTTTCATCGGTTGTGAAGCCTGAATGTTGCCGGCGTGTCATTTATCGTCCCCGAGGTCGACAACGTAACACGGCAACGCTTTTACGTATACATACTCATTCACGGTCCGTCAAAGCGCCACGTCAACAGTGCATTGCATAATTGAAGATTGGTCTAGTGCTGAAGCCTGTAACAGCTATCAAGACCGCATCACTAATTCCAGTGCGACATGTTCGTTCCAATTTTGTTTCAAACAAAGTTCTGCGCCCATTTAAAATTTCATATTGCGCCAGATTTCATATCGGTATATGCACTTATAAAGTTTCTTACAAGTGGAAGGTTATATTATGTAATAAGTCCAGTAATGGAAATTGTTCATTCTGTTTGCATAAACGAATTTTATGTAGTTTGGGTCTGAAAATAAAGTTAACTATAAAATTTTACTTTCTCTACACGTACTACGTACATAAGCCAAATTGTTCATACCGAAATGTCACTGAAAATACATGTTTTGAGACCCCTTAACCCAAAAAAATTTTAGATAATGGTGCAGATGTACGTGTGCGTGTCTGTGGACCACGTAGCTCAAAAACAAAAACACGATTAAATACCAAACTTTATTTTTAGTTTATTATCACCCGTATGCTACATGACATGTGTGTAAACGTTCAAATTTCAACTCTGTAGATTTTATATTTTTACTTTCTATACACGTACTACATACCTAGTGCACAGAGAAGATATTCTATTTCCCCCAAAATGTTACACCGAGATTTTAACGGAAATACATGTTTTGAGACCTTTAGATAATGGTCTACGTGTGTGTATGTGTGGCTGTGGATCATTTACCTCAAAAACGGTTAAATACCAAACTTGGTATTTAAGTTTAGTATTTCCCATATGCTACATGGCGTGTGGGAAAGTTCGTTCTAATTTAACTCCGTGGCTTTTATATTTGTATTTTCTTTACACGTACATAGTGTATAGAGACGGTATTCCGCCCAGAATTTATATCCCGGAATTTCACCGGAAATAGGCGTTTTGAGACCCCCTGAGTCCAAAAAAAGTATTTTAGATAAACGTCCGTGTATGTGTGTGTCTATGGACAGCATAGCTCAAACAGCTGAAACGAAAATGCGTTAAATACCAAACTTGGTATTTAAGTCTAGTATCTCTCATATGCTACATAGCAAATGTTTAAATTCGCTGAAATTTCAACTCTGTAGCTTTTATACTTTTACTTTCTCTACATGAACTATGTACATAATGTACAGAGAAATTATTTTATTCCACTCAAAACTTCTATACCGCTATTTCGCTGGAAATAGATGTTTTGTGATCCCCTGAGTCCATAAAAGAGCAGTTTTAGAATAATGTCAGTGTGTTTGTGTCTGTCTGTAGGTGTGTGTGTGTATGTTGATGGATAGCTTAGCTTAGAAATGAAAATACCGTTTAATGCGAAACTTGGTTTTTGTTTTAGTATTTTCCAAGTGTTGCGACACAAAGTTTTTTCCGGAAAATACCCTCACACAAGCTACCTTTTATATGGAAAAAGTGTGAAAATATTTTTCCCAGATATAGCTCTAAAATAGCATATATTAAAGATATTTACATCACAAATAAAATGTATATTTTTGTTTTCTGGGAATAGCTTCTGAAACCTTTTTATTCTCGATGAACTTTGCTGAATTTTGCATAATTGATAAACCGTAAGAGATAGACAAATGCTTCTGTACAAGTGATGTAGATCTCGTTAAAAAGCATAATCTATTCATATACGTTTTTCTTGTAGATTTGGCCATTTTTATGATATTCCTTTTTATTTATTTATTTTTTTTTTTAGTTTTAAACAACGCTAATTCTTCACAAACCGAAAGCGTTCTTTTATTTTTTCTCTCTAGTTCTATTGTTTCACATAGCGATTAGCTTTTATAAAAAATGACTATCGCTGTGGCCCTTATTTCCTTTTCTCTCACAATGAAGGAAGCAGTAACACCTATTCTGCTATAGTTTATCTCGATTGTCATTACGTAGGTAAGTGAATAATATTTTTTAATATAGTTTATATATGTGGAACAACCATAGAGAATCATGTGAATGGAGCACATCAGATGTTTAGTTGTTAATATTTGTGAATTTAAAAAGCCTGTCCTTCTGCAATTTCAATGAAACAATGACAAAAATTTTACTGAATGTTCTAAAACTGTGATCAATATAACGATGTATCATTTTGTTAAATTTCTGCGTTTTTGTAGAATAAAAACGTATATAGTGTGCTCATGACAGCATGTTTGCATTCTCCCCTGTCATGTTATTTACATTTATTTTTATTTTACGGTCCATGTAATATATAAAAATTACAATATTAATTTATTTTAGTCTTAATACTCAGTACAATTTTCAGCTTCTTTGAATAAAAACTAAAAGGGAGATAGCTTTTTATTGCAGCAGATTAAAAAGGGGGAGGGGGAATTATGTTTAAAGTTTATATGTGAAAGCCGTTTAAAGGTAAAGGGTGTAAAAATTATATATTCCGTTACGTTACAAACGTTGTAGGGCTACAAAACTTCGGAAATACATATATATGTTTCACTCCATTTCAACCGAAACTAGTAGGTACTTTAAATATTGCAGTCTTAGAATCTGCTATGAGAAGTTTCCAATTGGAATTCTTCGTGAGCTGACACTGCCACCTAATAGGCTTAAACAAGATTTACAGACTTGATTATTGTACAAAAAAGTAAAGTTTGACAACAATGAACACATGCTAGTTCAATAAAGATTAGCATAAATGATTTTATTCCTTGTTTTGTTGTACGTACAAGGGGAATAAGAGAGTATAGGGCATATTATACTAAAGTGATGGCCAAATCTTTTAAGAACGCGTCACATTCTAATGAAGTTGAAACTCTGTTCTCTTTGCAGCACCAGGATGGAAAAATAACAAATAACGACTTAGTATGAGAAAGATAAGTAATGAAACATTTAAACCAATAACAAGGAATATCTCGGAAATAACTAATTCCACAAAAAAAATTAGGAACACATAAATTATTTACTTTAATTATTTGTGAACATTCTTTGTAGAGTAAGATTTCGATTATCTGTTACAGTTTGCCTGAGATGCAAAGATTTTCCAGGCTGTAGAGTTCAATAGCTGTTTCCATTAAATTCAAGATATACATTTGATTTGTCTAGTTCATAATTATAAAAACAGCACATTTAAATAAAATTAGTAGAGCCACTTTGAAAGCGAAATTTGTTGAAAACGTTCCATATAAAGGGTAGTTTGGGAGATTTTTTTTTAATAACTTCGTGTAGCATCTTATAAGATGCAGAAATTAAATATGAAGTTTGGTATTTAACTAAATTTTCGTTTTTGAGTTATATTGTTCACACACACGCGCGGACCTTTTTCTAAATGTCAATCAGCATTAATTAATTGTTACAATTTTTCAGTTTAATTCAACATTTACAACTCCTATCCTGTAATTAATTAACTCTGAATGACCTATAAATTAGTTAAATTGTATAGCCCTGGCCTTAAAAGCATTTACTACATTATCAGCTGCCATATGTCATCTGAAAGTATTTTGAACTCTCCTTGATTTATCGGAAAATATGTGAGTCAGATGGTGAATTTAATTTCGTGTTGGAGTTTTGCCGTGGTAGCTCAATTAGTAAGAGAAACCGGTAGTTGTGTCGTTCAAATCTCACATAGATATGGTATTGCATTTTTACTTTCTCTACGCGTGCTATGTATTATAATATTAATAGTATGATTGTTATGAAATTAAAAATGTAAACTAGGATTGGATACCCATAATATATAGAGAAGGAATTTTTTAACCCAAAAATCAGATTCCGAGATTTCACTGGAATAATATGTTTGAGACTTCCTGAATCCTTAAAAAGCATTTTTAGGAAATTTTCCGTGTGTGTGTCTTTTATCAGTCTACCTGTCTCAGTGTGTGTGTGTGTGCGTGTGCGAGTATGTATGTGGGTAGCATAGCTCAAAACGAAAAGTCCATTAAATACCAAACTTGATATTTAACTTCAGTATCTTCCAAGGATGCGATACGAAGACTTTCAAGAAAATTTCCGCACCCCCAACAACATAGACAATTTTCAAAGGTATTGATTTTCTCAAAAATGGCTTTAGCGATTTTGGTTAAAATGTCGTATATTAAAGATATTTACATGACAATTAAATAGTTTATCTTGAATTCTCTAGGAATAGCCTCTGAAGACATCTTTTTTCTGAATGAATTTTGCCGAATATTACATAACTGGTATAAACCGTAAAATATAGACAAAACCTTACTTAATATAAAATGCAGAGCTCACTAAAAACACACACTTTGTTATATTTATGTTTTTTCGTATGGTTGATCCTTTTAGAGATATTGGTTGTCCCTGCTATAAAATACTTATTTTTCTTTTATGGGAATTTGTCTACTCTTGCCTATAAAAACAAAGGAACTTCAATTACATAGCAACCAGCTATCACTTTACTCTATGGTACTCCCTTATTTCCCTTCTACTTACATGGAATCAAGTAATAAGGCAATTTCTGCTAATTTTTCTCAATTAGCATGAAGTAAATAGAAGAATAAACTTTTTAACAATAATTTGTTGCAGAGATGTAGAGAAAGTCATGTGAATGGAATACATCAGATTTTTTAGTTTCACTTTACCATTCCAACATTTTGGTTTTATACATAATAGTAAGAATTAAAAATAAATAAGAAAAACCATATTGATAAGAAGAATGGGGATGAAAATGCTATGGTCATCCTTTCATGTAATGAAAGATATTTGCTAATTAAATATTATCCCTTTTCCTTTTCCTTAAAAGCATTTAACACTGTAAAAATTCATGGTAGTATACATAATGTCAATTGATGAAATGTTTGCTGACATTTACTAAAAATAAAATAGTTTGAATGCTTGTAGGAGAACATTTTTATGACCATAACGGTAATAGCCCTTTTATAGCATCTTTCGTATTTTCGGTACATCTGCGGAAAAATGTTATTGCCGTTTTGATTTCAAAATAAAATAAAATGAAATATGTTTTACTGCTTGATGTTTACCAAGGCTTTGCTTTCAAGTTACTTATCATCGTTTATGTTCTTGACAGTTTTCAATACAGATGTTCTCTTCGCCAGTAGATTCAAGTAAACCAAATAAATGCAATGGATAGAAAACAAGCTTTTTAACAATAATTTGTGTATATATATTACCTAATAAACAATAGAGTTAAGACAAAGTGCGTAAATGTTACATATCCACAATTTTAATACAGTAAACATTATGATCTATTATGGTTTATCAGCCAAGCAAAAGTCATTTAAAATTAATAAGAAATTCATGTAAATGTTACATTTTTTAAAAAGTGTAAACTCACAGCATAGAATTTGAAAACAGCTAACTCTGGAGAAAGTAGTAGGATACTTAGACCCAGTCCTTAGAACACGGTCTAATGTCTAGGGGTCTCGAGCTCAATTCGCTACGGGGGTAGATATATTTTTGTAGTCAAAATGATTCCCCACGTTATTATTATTTTTTTTTTCTTTATTGACTCAATATTGTTACAGATAAAGTTTTAAAGTCTTTGCTACAAATAATCCACTCGATGTTTCGACACGTAGAAGCGTATAGCTGTACGCCATCAATGGCGTGCACCACTGGGCGCTAACATTCTAGTCACTCACGACACAGTACAATTCACAACAACAACAACGACGACACCGGCGTGGTATTCTTCCTTCGTTTGTAGCTAGCAAATGACGTCACAGAACATTCTGGAAGTTTGTGGAAACCGGAACTATTGAAGAATTTGGAGTGTACCAGAATGTCGCGTTATGAAGTCTCTGGTTTTTTTATGCGCCGCACTTGCTTGTTTACCCAATTCCAGCTCCACCGACGCATACCAGAGCGAACGTGAGAGCAGTCATATACAAGGACAGTATTTTCACACTACGAATAACATCGCTAATGTGTGTATGCGTTTTCTAACGTTTTCCTCAAAAAACAAAATCCAATGACACTGTGCACGAACTAATAACATTGCCAATAGGCAATATTCCAAAGCTAAAAGGCCACCATTATGACCATTGCAATTAAAGATATTCCATAGATGGAACCAAAAACAAACATTACACAGATATTGTATGCTCTAATGATCTTTACATTTTTTCTGTGGTATGTGAATTTTCCTATCTATTCCGCAAAATATCTTATTACTGAGAAATTACTAAAATCATCATCATTACAAAACAGTTGAAAAAACAGGAATAGTCATTTCATCTTTCATGCAAACAACTCACACGTGATATTTTAATTACAATCGTTTAGAGGCATGTTTTAAAAAATCTATATTAATGAAAAATTACTCATATTGAGGGTAATTTATAGTAAAGAATTTTCTTGAAAATCTTTGAACTGTATTTTTAAAAGTTCTTAAACTTTAATATTACGTTTGGGTTCAACCGGCTTTCGTATCTAAGTTAAGCTGTTCACACATATATATTAAAATGTTTATTTCGATTCATGGAGTTGAAACGTGAATTTTCAGTGAAATAGTGGAATCGAGTTTTTGGATTAAATGTAATATATGAGGGCTGTAAATAAAGTAGTGGCAAAATTGATAGAACACAATATTTATTGAAGTACAATTGCATTAAATTCCTTCAATGTAGTCACCCGCAAAGTCCCTGACCTTTTGCCAAATGTAGGGCAGCCGTTGGGGACCGTTGGCAAGGCGACCTCTGTTGATGACTGCGACGGAGCGCCCTACTGCGCGGACTACAGATGCCACGTCAAGAAATCGGCTGCCTCGGAGGGTTTCCTTCAACTTTGGAAACAAAGTCGAAGTCACAAGGACTCATGTCTGGTGAGTACGGAGGATGTTCCAAAACCTCCCAATGCCACCGTTGCAATAAGAGCGACATGACATGTGTAGCCGGACGAAGATGTCACTCCAGAAATCGACAATGGTAGTCCCCGTTGACGAGTTTCCTTCAGGCACAGCATGCGTAAGAATAACCCCCTCGTAGTCGTGTGCCAAAATCAGCATCAGCTTCACCCGACTGGGTTCCTGTCCAACTTTCTGTGGACGTGGTGAACCTGGGTCACGCCATTCATTCAACTGACGCTTAAATTCCGACTCATAGGCTCGTGCCCACGTCTCATCAATGGCGACAAAACGCTGCAGAAATGCGTCTCCTTCGTTGCGGTATCTGTTCAGGTGGATGCCAACCAGTGCATACCAGTGCCATTTCTAGACCTCAGCGAGTCGATGTGGAACCCAACGGGACGCAATTTTCCCCAGGTGAAGTCATTTCGTCAGGATATGTCACACAGTTTGATGACTGAGACCAACTTCTACGGATAACTCCCGGACAGTCCATCGATGGTCCATGGCAATGAGACCACTCACGATGTCAATCTGCTCTTGCGGATTGGACGGCCGACCTGTGCGGTGCAAACCCGCAGTCTCAGTCCGACCTGCACGAAACGCCTTGACCCATCGTGCAACCGTCCTGTACGGCAATGCATTCCCGCCACAGGCTTCACGTAATCCTCGATAACATGCTGATGCATTTTTTCCACGGGCAACCTCGATTTTAATCCACGAACGCTGATCGCCTTTGGTAAACATACTTTAGAGCGGTGCACTTGACACTGTTCACTTCAACGCTACACAACAACACACTTTCAACTAGCAGCCTGACCAATGCACACCAACATCGACACTAGTCACCTGATCGCTCCCATATCCTATTGACTCATACCCGCTCTCCTGTGAATGTGGGGACCATGTTGCCACTACTTTCTTTACAGCCCTCGTATCTTCTATTTGGTATAGTAGTGTAGAATGTAACCTACAACTCGACTTAACCTCCCCGTATGGAGGTGTTACGCCTTTTTAGACTTATTCGTGGGTGTCTTCTTCCTGAAACTTTAATAAACTACATAGGATAGCTCTTCGGGATTTATTTAGTCATAAATATATTGAAATTAGCTGTCAGAAGTCTGCCGAAGAACTAACGACATGCAGTAAAAGAATTAAGAATTCGGAACGAGTGATCGGCCTTGCCAGGCAGGAGATTAAGAAAAGTAGATAGTATGAAATGCAGGGGAAGAAAATGCTAGGAAACGGGAAATGGAACTCATCACCTCCCAGACGAAATGGCTGAGCTATCGGTAAGATATATGATTCCTTTACGTACAATTAAACAGTACAAGAGAACAATGGCTTTATATACTTCACTGCTGAAGGAAGCGACATACGGGCTTGAACCTGCAACCTTCGGTATTAGAGGCTAGCACGGAAACCACTACTTCGCGGAGGGTGACTAAGAAAAAGGAAAACTGCATATAAATATAAAAGTGCATTTTTATGAAGCATTTGTTGAATAAATAATAATGATATTGCGAGTTTCACACAGAATAATGAAGGTATCACACAGAAGGTATTATTATTATTATTTTTATTATTATTATTATTATTATTATGATAATCACTATTTATAAAGTTACTAGAAGAGTAAATGGGGCCTGAAAATAAATTTAGAAAAAAATGTTATATGTGATGTTACAAAGAAGCCAAAGATTTAATTTTGAAAAAATTAGAAAGATTGCATTAGAGGGTGTGAAGCATTTGAACATTTTGGGGTAAAAATACATAAAGAACTAGACAGGAAAATGAAATTATGTACACATATTGAATTATAATGTCAATGCTGAATACCAGTAGTAGAAAAGATATATATAAGTAAGAAAACTAGATTACAAATATATAATACACTACTGAAAAATGCTGTTACATATGAAGCTAAAACCTGGAGATTCAACAAAAACATTAGATTAAAACTTATGTCAGTGGTTTTAAGGTCAGTGAGATGTTAAAAATTGGGAAAAATAATAAATAATATTATAAAACAAAATTCATATTAGGAACTCGCTATTAGATTACGTAAGATGGCAGCTGAGCTGAATAGCATATGTTAGAAGATTGAAAGTAGATGTTTATTGAGAAATGCGGTCCACCTGGAAGAAGAGTAAAGACAGAATGAGAACAAGAGGAGACTGGAAAATACGGAATAAATGGATGGATAGAGACGAGTTGGGAAATACTCTTTGGGCACAGAAAGATGTTCGGCATCTGTAAAATTTGATAAAAAAAGAGACTTTAAATATTACATTTTTCATAATAAAATAACAAGAATTCTAAACCTAAAAAAACGTGGTGTATTGCCATCTTCTCTCTTCTATAATTACCAATTAACTGCTATAGCTTGGCAAATACGTGCTTATTAACGCCCAACTTTAAACCTTGTATTCTCGCATTGTTTTTCCAGTTCCTTTCCATAATCAAAATATGTCACGAGCACTTTGTTTTTAATTTATTTTAAAAATGTTATTCAGTATTTCAAAAGAACGTTAAAGAAACTGGTCGTATATTATTTTCGAAATAATGCTCTAATTTTGATAAAAAATTACATTTGGAAAATGTGTACTTTTGGAGCGTACAAAAATAATAATAATTAGGGTTAATATAAAATTAACGTGATATAATAGCCCTATTTGTAAATTAATTTACTATAAAACTTTAATTATAATGTGAATATTTTTGAAAATGTATCACAAGGTTAATTTTTATTAGAACAATGAATTCAAATAATACAAATTAATATTGAAATAACCATATAAGCTAGGATTTTTATGTACCAAAAAATATGAATATTGTTGTGTAAAATAAATGGTATAAATATGGATAAGATATTTCACATACTGTGTATTTTTCAAATTTCATAGATGCATTACCCCAAGCTCTGTTTAAATGAATACAATTTTATCATTACTAATATTTATTATTAATAGTAATATAATAATCATTGTTGTTATTACTAACATAATCACTTCGTCTACTACTGGCCAAGTAGTATACAGTGTTATAAACCACTCCCCTCTCACCAAAGCGGCCCAGGGTCGATCTCAGCGACGCTTAAACACTATAAAAATACTTTTACTGCTACGACTGCTATATTTTCGTTCCACAGAGTAAACGGGACAGTTTACAAATCCTTGGGTATATGATGCGTATGAGGTTAAAATAAAATAGCTTACTCGTGAAGGTGACATTATCCTGTGTGTGCTAAACGCAGATAAGGGTAAAATGGTCTCAGAAAACTCGTGGACGTAGCCGGTGCGTGAAGAACCGCAAGAAGGTCCGTGTAAACAATGGCAGCGGGAATAATAAAGGCCGGCCCTTAATGCTGCTACTTAAATCCCACCCCCTCCCTGCCATGATGTGACCTATGCGGAGAGATGCTCTGTACGTTTATGTCCCCACAGGGTCGTAATCTCCTGGAATCCGGGGGCGGACACGTTCCGTGGTTATATCGCGCAAACATGGGATGTGAACTCTGATCAAACACCGTTCCCTGGCGGAGCAGGGCATGCTAGCGCAAAAGGGTACAGACCACTAGAAAATGTTCTCTGTGCAAGATCAAACTTGAGTTACTGGCGCAAATATATCACGATACTAATGCATTAATATTATATAATTGTAAGTTTTTGCATTTGAAATTCTATATTATATTTGTAAATATGTATAGTAATTTGTTGACATTTATGAAGAGCACATAATACAATAATCATATTTTAGTTTTATATAATTACTAGTAGTAACTATTATGTCGATACTTAGAAAACTATCATCTGATATACATCAGTGTTACATATAATGAAGTTGTTCTTATATGCATGCAAAAAAAAAACAAAAAAAAAAAAACAAAAAAAAAAAACCAATAATAATAAAATAAAGAAAGGAAGTAATATGCTTTTATAGAGCACATTAAGTATAGTGCAGTGGCTTACAGGCCTCGGAAGCATATTGTATGATTATGTGTCTATTCTGTTGTTTTTGTATCCCATGCTTTTAGCACTAGAGCTTTATACGTTGTTTTTTCCCCCATAGTCTGTAAACATATGTATACATGTACATGCCTTGACCAGTTCTATGTTCAGTGGTTTCTTAGCCTAAACGAACCTACAGAATGCTTTCTAATCTAATCTAATCTATCCTCAAAACATTAATGAAACCTTCAGAACCTTTGATCGTTACAACAAAACAGAAAATTACTTATTTGCTGGGATGATCTTATTTCATGAGCATAAAAGAATACACCATTCAAATCAAATTGAAGAATTTTTCAAAAACCGTACTAAGGATCTGTAAACCAATTTTCGCATAAGCCCGCATCTGAGAGGTCGTGAGTTCTGTTTCCTTGGTCAGCGCACCATAATTTTTTTTATGACAATGACAGTTTTCTTGAATTTTATAGGCTAATACGATTTCATACGTTCATCAAATATTAAAGAGCTACTTAAATGTTCAACAATGTACTTAAATAGCTAACAATCTGTAAATTACTGTTTCAGGGGTGTTTCTGAATATGAGTGAAGACGTGTACACATTTAAGAAATACTCCTTATTCGAGATGACCTAGACAAATTTTTATCCCAAGACCAGTGTGTTTCTAAATTAATGATGATTCATATATATTCATTTTCGAAACAGAATTTAAACTTGTTGTAATAATGACCAAATATATACCTTTGAGTTCATAAAACACATTAATAACCAATAAGAAAAATTTAATATAAACAAACAATACACTGTTTCTTTTCATTTATATCATAGCACCTGTACACTGCTGCAAATGTCTGTATTAGCTAAACATTATTTACAATTACAGTCTTTGATCCACGGCTGCAAATAATTCATTACATGTTTCGACGCGTAGATAGTTTATAGCTGCACGCCAGCCGTGGGTCTCCACACCACTACACGCTCACATTCCAGTCATTCACGACTCAGTACATTCAAAAGAACTCGTGCAATTCTCCCCAGTTTTTACTGCAAGAAAACGAAATCACAGACTTTCTGGGAACTTCTCGAAGATACTAGAAATTGAATTCTCGAGAAACATCTCGAATATGTCGCCCTCCGTGCGGAGGACGATGGATGTTTTTCAGGCGTAAACATCTTTAGAGTGATTCAAAATATTCTCGGGCTTCTAACTAGGTAAAAACTTGGCCTGGTTAGAAGTCCGAGAAGATTTTGAATTAATACGTTGGCAGGAAAGTTTCAGTTCTTATCTTTAGAGTGGTTTCCTTCGGAACAGAAATAAAGCCGTTCGGAACAGAAGTAAAGCCCGTGGTATCGATTTACGGCGCATAAAAGAACCTCAAGCCTAATAAAAGGGTCTCTGAGCAAAATTAAGCGATCTTTCACGCCCAATATAGCAGTTAAAGAGCATCCATAAACAGCTCTCCCCGCTTTCTCCGGGTTCTCCAGTTTACTCAATCATCGCTTTCCACCAGTGCTTCATTTTATTCCATGGATCATCAGTGTCATTGCTTACGGTGCTTTTATAGTAAACACTATAAAAAAAAACAGTAAACATATCCACTGGAGAAAGTAAACATTGCTTCATTTATTTAGAAAGGGGAGTATTAGCAGAGAATGATGCCAATCATATTTGGAGTTCATCACTGCAATTAACATCAAGAAAAACAACTAAGTGAGTTTTCAAAGACAGAACATGCAGCGAAGAGGAAACTTCAGCTCCAGCTCTGCTGACACTTCTCGTGTAGTATTAAGTGTTCATACTAACGTCAGCAGAACGCTCTGTGACATCAGAGAACAAGACTCTTCTGCTCCTAGCACAGAGACAGGCAATCACTGTGATGTGAGGGCAGGTAAGACCATGTCAAAGGTAAAGTTAATGATTAGGGGAACAAACGGAATGCACTAGGTACATATGTGGTTGTGAAACAGATCTACGTTCCTTTGCCTTACCTAGGATTCTCGGGAGTCATTCCTAAATCACAGGGGCTTCACTACGTCACACCTAAATCATAAATCACTTTAACATTCTTTAAAGCTACATCAACACTACGAAGCACTGGCAATGGTGGCTTAGGCTTCCCACTGCTGTGAGGAGGACTCATTCTACAACATTACAAACACCATCGTCGAAAAGAACAAAATTCCCCAAGACATGAAATAGGACTGATCACAATGGCGAAGTAGTAACATGATATGAAATAAACATACACAAAAAATAATAATAAAAATAACCCTCCCTTGGTCCCTCCTTTTCTACTGTATCTTCCTCTCTCCTTTCACCTCCGCCCCCCCTAAAAAAGAGTGACAAAAAGAAAAAACATGGAAATATTTTCCTTTTTGTTTCATCTCTCAAAACTACCCTAAATTGTTTTCATGTAATCATTTTGACATCTTGTAATTGATATATAATAAATATTCTTAAAATAGTAAAAGAAAACTGTTAAACGGAAAAAACCCTCCATAACAAACTTTTCTAAATATGAAAAAAATCATTTTTTGATTTTCTGGAAAACTGATCTAACGATTTAAATTAAAATACCTAAAAAAAGGACATTTAACGACAGTTAGTTTGCCATTTTTATATTCTTCCCGGCCATAAGAACTGTTTCCAAGTAAGCACCTTTTACTGTTTTTAAAATATATTTCCTCTAATTGATTTTTATTGCTTAGAGAACTTATTGGCTATTTTTCCTCATATTCTTATTTACCGTGTGATATATTCATCATTGTTTCTTAAGAAATATATTACCAGTGGTCCAACAGCGCCGTATTTCACGTGTGCAGATAAACATTTGTGTGTTGAAGGAATTGCGGAGCTCAACGGGGCATATCCAAGTAAACACCGGTCAATGTTGGTGTTCGCGAGGGGGCAACCTGCGTTCTAATTCTCTTGTGTATCAGCGGAAATGGTGAGGAAATCTCGCTCATTGAGAGAGGCTCCCGGGTTAATATTAGAGTCCGTGATATTGTATACAGGAACATTGCAAACAATTCGAAAACATAAACTTGTTTTCCACTTCAGTTATAGACCTTTTATTTTTGAGAGAATGAAGACACATTTTGGATTTAGAATTAATTATTTCATCTATCAGTATCCGCCGATAGATAGTTCTTAATTGAATATATGTTGTTCTTATTTAACCATAGAGACTAGACCCACTGAAGGGTTAAATAAAAACATTTAGGCACCGTAACAAAAATATGAATGAGAGCACGTAATGTTTCACTGTATTATTATTATTATTATTATTATTATTATTATTACGCACTAAGCACACAAGCAGAATAAAACAAGCACGAACGTGCCGGTCCCCATGGCCACGCTCGCTAAAGCGTATCGCTTTGGTGCTTCGTGGGCAGGGGATCGTGGGTTCGAGTCCCGGTGTTATATGTTTGTGCAATGTGTATATGTTTGTAAAAGAAACAGTAAACCAGTAATCAGTAAAACCTACGGGGGGAAATGTAAATAGGGATACAGTACCGGAGTCCAAAAAAAAAAAAAAAAACGCGGGTAATAAAAACATAAATACGAAAGCAAGTAAAAAATGGCTCTGTACCACGTGCTCTTTTGTTTACATATTTTTCGTTACGAAGATTTCTTGTTTGATTTACTCTACTTATGCAAATAGTGTTAGTAACAATAGCACAGTCAAACACTAAGTGTTTTCGTATTTTCACTTTTTTCGTCAAATAATAGTAGTAAAGGGTATATCAAATTACGAAGGCCTTGTAACGTAAAATATTGAAATACGACACCAAGTAGTATTTTACTGTACAATAATAAAAATAATACAGTGTCTTATTTGCATATGTTTGGTTACGAAGCTTTCTTATTTTGATTTACTCTGCTTATGCGATATTTTGATGATGATGATGATGATGATGATAGCAGCAGCAGCAGCAGCAGGAGCAGCAGCAGCAGGAGCAGGAGCAGGAGCAGTAGCAGTAGCAGTAGCAGTAGCAGTAGCAGTAGCAGTAGTAGTGGTGGTAATATATTTAAATTTAAACACTACGTACTACCGTGCTTGCATTTTTTGATCACAGCTTTCTTGATTTCATATATTCTGTTTATGCGTACAGTGCGTATTATTATTATTATTATTATTATTATTATTAAGGCATCTAATATTACGTGCTCCCATGCGTGTTGTTCTTAAGGTTTTGAATTAACACTACAGTGGTCTAGTCTCTAGAGTTACATAAGAACAGCGTATGCACAATTACAAAACTAACTATTTGAGGATACTGAATTAAAGAATTTTTAATCAATTTTCATTCTAAATTTTCATTCTCTTTAAAGTAAAATCTCAATAATTGAAGTGGGAAATACATTAACCTTTCCGACCTGTTTGTACCATTCTTGTATACGATCTCAGACTGTAATAAAAACCTGGGAACTCCCCTCATTGAGCGAGATTCCCTCACCGTTTCCGCTGATATGCAAGAGAAGTAGAACGCAGGTCGCTCGCGCTAATTCTGGCACTGCCCAGTGTTTATTGGATTTGCCTGTTGAGCTCTGCAATTCTTAAAATGCATACGTGAAATACGGAGCTGTTGAGCCATCTGGTATGAATACTAATATTTTTTGACCATCTTTATCTAACACAATACATTTATGTCTTCGTGTATACATGAAAGGAATAATAACAGGATTATAATGTTTAAATGTGGATTTAAACGAATGTTGTTTGTCTAGCTTTCTTTAAATCTTCAGGAAAACTAAAGTACTCCACCCAGGAATATGTTGTCTAAATTTTACCAAAAATAAATCTTTTGAGGACCCCTGAATCAAAAGAAAAATTTTAGAGAAAGGCGTGTGTGTATGTGTGTCTGCCTGGCTTATGCATCTGTGGACACCTAACTTAAAAACCAAAAGTCCGGTATTACCAAACTTCTATTTAAGTTTTGTAATGTCTAAGCGTGCGGCACGAAGATTTTCAGCAAAATCCCCTTACCAGACTACCCTTAGTCGAAGAAATTTAGACATTTTTGATCTTCTCAAAAGTAACCTAACGGCGATGATTATAATACCGTATATTATAGATATTTATATTAAAATAAATATATATCTTAAACTTCTTGGGATTATCGTCTGAAGCAATCTTCATTCTTAATGCCTTTTGCATATCTGGTAAACCGTATGATATAGACAAAAAACGTCCTGTAAAAAATTGTGCATCTCGTTTAAACACATAATTGTCATTTACATTTTTATTATATATATTTGCGAAATATTACTTGTTACCTATTAGTTTTAAAATGAATACTTAATCCTTTTTCTATGGGAAATTTTATTTGCTTTTTTCATCTGGTTATAAAAAGATAGGAACATTTTAATTCCATCACATAGCGACAGCTTTTAAAAGTTTTGACTCGCTTTAGCCTAGTGTTTATATTCTCCCTTCTACGTAGAAGGAATTTAGCAATAAAACCACTTCTGCTAATAAGGTAGAGGGCAGAATTCTTATTTTTAAGAATAATGTGTTGCAGAATAATTAGAGAGTGTCATGTGAACATTTTATTGTAATTAGTAAACATTAGAAGGAATACAATATTCTTTCTTCCATCCAGTATGAACATGTTTGTAAAATATAACTGTCCCGGCTTGAAGGCCGTGGTCGAATATTAACATTATTGAAACTTAACGTTTCGTCCTCAGCAGTCTCCAGTCGCTAGCCGTCCCTGTTCAACCTTATTTCTGAGGATGTCCTCCACAGCTGAGGACGAAACGTCAAGTTTTAATAATCTTAATATTCGACTACGGCGTTCAAGCCCGCACGTGTTCTATTTTACCAATAATAACAACGGCCGTGAAAGCCTACGAGCTTATATACTTGTAAAATATTTATAGTCGTCATATTTTTTCGTAGTCGGGTTACCATCTCCGTACTTAGCACTGATATCTCCCTCCTAGGACTTACAAGCGGATGCTTAGGAGTCAGAAACCTGTAGAGGAGCCTACGTCACGAAAGCACAGAATGAAGAGCCTGGAACCAATAGTCTGCTCTTAGGCAGGCAAGAGCGTGAGGGAGTGGATGGTATGAAATGCAAGCGAAATGGATGATAGTAATAGTGATGATGGAGCAATTATTGGAATGAACGGGAGGACCCGAAGAAAACCCGCCCAGACGCCGATTTGTCCACCACAGTCGCTTGGGGTCAACCCTGGCCAGCGGTGCCACGGCTGAGTGATTAGACTACTCGCTTTTCACACAGATGCCCCAAATTCGATCCTAAGCGGCCGTATATGGGATTTGTGGTGGACAAAGTGGCGCAGGAGCAGGTTTTCTCCGGGTTCTCCGGGTTCCCAGCCATCGCATACCACCTGTGCTTCCATGTATCATGAGTGTTATCGCCTGTTAACACTCAAAAAGAAAAAACCCGGGGGCCTTTCTGTCGTTATTCTTATGGAAAAACTTTTAAATGTGTGCCTTTATATTCTTTTGTTATTCTCCGAATTTATTTATTGAGCTTGACGTTTAGAATGGCTCGTCTGGGTAGTGTGGTGGTAGCGTGTCTGCCTCATATTCAACAGTTCGAGAGTTCGAATCTTGCTTAGGGTAAGTTACCCGGATAAGGGTTTTTTCGGGGTTTTCCCTTATCCTGAGAAGACGAATGTCGAGTAACTTAGAGCTCCATGTACCCCGAGATCAATTGAGTTTCATCTCATCAATTTCATTCATTGTCCGATATGACCAACCAGGTTGAAGGACATTGAGCTACAAAAAAAAAAAAAAAAAAAAGAAAAAAGTCTAGTATGTCTAAAGCCATCGAGCACAACTTTCCAGTCTCATGAACTTGTGAACTATGGTGGTAGAGTGGTTCTCAAAATAAATTGGAGAAGACTGGTAGAATTAAAAATGCCGTTCCTTTGTTCTATGCTAATACGGGCTCTCATGATTGTGGTGTACACAACCTTTCAGCTATTTATTTCCAGAATACATCAAAGTGAACTGCCACTATTTACTCCCACCCCTAAAAAAAGCCTGGTGACCTGTATATTACGTCCATTCATTTTGCTTTGAGCGCGTCCTCCAGATTCCACCTTCAAGAGCTAGCCACGGTTTTTATTATGCTGTCCCTTAAAAAGTCAAAAACAAAAATTAGCTTTCATTCGTAATTTAATTTTATTACTACGCTTTTTCAGCAGAGAGGAGTTGTGGGCTTGAGAATTCCTGTCAGCCATCATAGCCACGTAAGCATTTCCCTGGTACACTTCACCGAGTGAATTTTGCTGTCCCCACTTCCATTGCCTGCCATCCCGGGTTATTTTAAAATTCAGTTACTACAAGCAAGAGATGGGACAGGCAGAAGCCATGTATAAAAAGAGAAGGGCGAGCGAGCGGAAGAGAGGAACGAAAAGAAAGATGGAGAAAGCCTAATTGTTATGCAGACGACGACGCCATCTTGAACAAATGGCACTCCTGTTCGATCAGCCAAAAATACTGCTCGTGGCTGGCACAATCCGTGTACATTTAAATTCCTGTCCGAGGGCTGCTTCTGAATTTTGAATGCGTATTCAACTGGAATAAACGGATTAACTTTGGAGGGCTTAGATGTTTTATGGCTTAATTCACTGCTCTTTCTGTTTTCACTGCCTTTCTTACTTAAGGACCAATGTAGTTATGTTTAGAATATAACTGAAAAGCCTGCTTAAATAAACAATACATAAAATAACACTCGTAAATATTTTGTTAAAGCATTTACATAGTTTTACACCTAGCATACTATATGAACTCATTATTAATATGAGTGCTGCTTCACATTCAACAGGTCCCGAGTTCGAATGCCGTTTAAGGTGACTTACCCAGATAAGATATTTTTCGGGGTTATTCTTTATCTTGAGAAGACGAATGCTAATTAATTCTTAAGCTCTACGTACCGCGGGTTCACTTGAGCATCATTTCACTGATTTCATTCATTGTCCGATATGAGGTTATCGAGTAAAAGGATATTAAACTAGCAGCATGAGTATTACTGATTAAGGAGAAAGTGCACTGTTGTTTTAGGTAAAATATGTTAATTTTTTGAAAATATTTGTTGCAAAAAATACATATTTTCAATATTTGTCTCTCCTAGAGCGGTTGTCACAGTTGTTTTGGACGCCATTTTAAAGTGTTGCGCTGGCTATCAGTTAATTTTTTGTTCTATTTTTCAATATTCAAAATCTATCTTATTCCATAAAATAACAGATAGATGTGTGACATATTTAAAAATAAGTGCAGAATATGTGTAATATAATGTCTGTTCCGTTTTTCTGTATTGGTCATAGATTAGTTAAAACATAATTGGTGAATCATGCACTACTGTTTTCCACTTTTAGATTAAAATATTTTTTTAGAAAAGAACTATCCAGTATAGAAAAATTGTCAACACAAAAGGTTTACTAAGGTATTAAGGAAGATAATTTAAGAAAGCTTATGTCTTCAGTTCACATGACTTTCTCTAACTGAACTCTACAAGTAAACTATCCCTACAAGAGATTGTTCTTTTACCCCCATCATGCTAATCGATATAAACATTAGCAGAATTGGTCTTATTATTTGTAAGTATAATGGAAATAAAGAAATAGATTAAGCTAAATAGTAAATCTTTTAAAACCTGTCCATGTGAAACAATTGAAATTCGGTTCTCTTTGCAGGCCACTGGTAAAACAAAAGAGTTGAAAGGAAATACAGAACCCGTTTGAGAAAAGCTTAAATAGTTAAAAATTAAAACCAATAACAAAAAATATCCTGGGACTCTACAAACAGAATGTATGTGACATGTATTGTGTGTTTGAGAACTCTATTTCCTCTGTAGCAAGTTTTTGTCTTAGTCTACCAATTCATAAAAGATCTTCAGAGGTCCCTCACAGAAAGTTTAAGATATACAATTCGTTTGTCATGAAAATATCTTAAACATACCTATGGCATTTAATCAAAAGTGTTATGCCCATTTTACCAACTTGAATTTTAGAGCATATTTAATTTAAACTAATGCAATATTATTTTAAAACTACAAAATAATTAAAGCCTTATATAAATTCTGGCAAAATGTCAGACATACAAACTAAATGTTAAGATAAGTTAATGTGTGAACAAATACATGTGTAAAATTGACATTATTTTGTATAAGACAATTTGAATACATGCTTGATTAATAATCTTTAAGCAGCATTTTAAATTAGTATGAATTTATAAAGATTCAGCAAAAGACATCAAAACTTAGGTATATTTGGTAATTTGTTAACAAATTCCACTCATTCATCTGGTGCAAGCGTAAAATGTGGTATTTATTTGACAATTCGTCAAGTATTTTCCTGCTTTAGGATTTAGCAGTTGGGATAATTATGTAGTAAGTCCACTGTTTGTTTCCCTTAAAGTCTCCGGTCCCAAAAGTTACAAAGTTTATGTTATGATAATGTACTCAAAAACCAAGTTAGTGTACTTATATGCACCTGAGTTAGTGTGTTTTAGTATACAGGAAGCTGAAAACAGAATGTGTAAATTGCAGTTTACGTATGGTTTATGCTTACTTCATACAACGGAGTTCCCTCCTTTTCATAACTATAGCTCATGTAACGTTCCTGTGGTATAAGAATAAAAATAATTACTATTAGAAATACCTAATAATTAAAGACTACTGAAATGAATCCTCGATGAATCCTCAGTTGGTTCCATCATATATCATAAAGTTTCTTTAAAGTCTATATGCAAATTTGGTTAAATACATGCCACAAGTAATGTTTCACTTTGGACGCAATGCAATTAATGTGTATGTTGTCACATGTGCATACTGTAAACAACGACTAAGAGCAATTAACGTTAACAAAACAATAGGATGTTAAGACATCTCATAGAAGCTTTGGTTTACATTGTTGTTGCAATTTGTTCTTTAGTATACGAGTAGCAGCGGGGTAACTTGATAAATAGAAGCTTGATAACGATCAACTGAATACGTGCCTTTTAAGTCCGACATGGGTATTGTACTTTCTTCCTTTCATTCATAGTATTTTCTGGAGAGAAATTTATACATGGAATCAGTGTATTTTGTTAGAATACATTATTACACAAATTAGGTCACAGCCTTGAACGTGAAAAATTTAATAATACCGTAAAATGTATTTAATGTAATAACACTATATGTGTATGTAATATTGAAATCAGGTTCAAGGCTGTGACGTTTTATTAAGTTCAACCTGATTTCAATATTATATACACACATATAGTGTTATTAAATTAAACACATTTTACGGTATTATTAAATTATTTCAGGTTCTATTTTTTTGTGAAATAAACTGCTTCATAAAGATTAGTTTTTAAAGAATTAGGAAACGCGTTGAGATTAATAAAAATAAAATGCTTGTATGCTAATTTAAAAAGGTTATCGTGACAGGATAACTAATGCAATTCTATTTCTTTTACTAATTATTATAGTTCTTGATGTACTTGTAAGATATAAAGATAGAATAGTTAAATCTACTACAGATCCTGTATGTTATTAACATTTTATTTTATGCTTTTTATGATTTAATAATTACGTGTATCTACATCTGTTTGTACTGTAAATACTTACCATTTCATATTTTATACGTTCGTTGTTTATTTACTTCCTATGATTCTGTTTAAAATTATGTTGATTTACTTCAATATGAACCAGCTTGAACCAATGATGAGTCAATATTGCTTAAATTGAAATCAGAAGATTACACCTCATTCCCAATTATTTGGGAATTTTCCCATCTGATTCCTAATAGTTTCTGATTAGTAAATTAAACGAATCAATTAAACTTTATTAAAAAATAGAACGGTGTAATAACGTAAGAAATTAGATTAGTATAGAACTGCTTAAATAACATTTTATTACGTGAAATACTGTAATATTCATTTTAATAACCATTTTTACTGAAGATTTCTTTGGAGAAATAGTCCTATCCAAAACAGTTTTGGTTTCATCTTATTAGAACAATACTGAAAGCTCCAAAAATAAATAACGAGATAAAGCATACTCGCACAATACCACTGATAAAAGTTTACCTCATAGTTGACAGAAATGATTAAGACTGGTTTTCCTGAGTTTGTTAGTATTATGTATAAGAACATTATATGTCTACTATTATAATTATTATTTGTAACGTCCCCCCAAAATTTTCATCAGTCATTAATGTTGTAAAACAGGTATCAAAATTGTCTAACGACAATAGAAATCAATTTCAGTTCGCCCTTAATGTTTATTTCTTTCTCTCGCAAGTATGTATAATATACATGAAATATTGTTTCATCAATAGGATCAATAATCTCATTTATTGCAGTTCTTATATCTAATAGATACAGAAGATAATCGTATATTGTATTCCACCTAAAAATTGCATACCGTTATACATGTTTTGAGGACCCCTGAAATCAAGTAGAAGCACTTCAGATTTTATGTCTGAGTTAATTTATGTTTATTACCTTCAAAGAATGCGGCATGAAGATTTCCAGAAAAATCCCGCTACTCCAAACTACAATTTAAAAGGAATATTTTTTGAAAATTTTCGATTATATAAAACATGTCTGTAACGATTTTGATTAAAATGCCGTATATTAAAGATGCTTACATGGCAAATAATTTCTTGCGAATAGCCTCTGAAATCTAGTTCATTCTGAATAACTGTTAAACCGTAAGAGATAGATGAAAACTTAACTACACAAAAAACCTAGATCTCGTAAAAAACACAATTTATTCTTATATAGCTTTTCGTAGTTAATCGTTTCTGAGATATTCCTTTTTTATTTCAATTTTAAGCTACTTAAACCTTTATTAAAGGGAAAGTTGTCTTTAGTTTCATCTCTCGTTTTACTCTTGGCATCCCAAAGAAGACTGAATATTTAAAGCATTTGTCTATCACTTTAGCTTAGGTGTTCTCTTATTTCCCTTCTATTTATTAGGCAGAAAGCAATAAGACCATAACTGCTAATGTGTATTTCGATTAGCATGAAGTATTTAGAAGCACAAGCTTGTGTAAGAATAGTTTGTGTGCGGAACAGATAGAGAAACTCATGTGAATGGAACAAACATGATTTTTACATGCCCTAGTTGCCTTGATAAACAAATATCTTGTTTATTTATCATGTAGTACGTAAAATAAACATCAAAGTTAGTCTTTTCTCCCAATCATAACAAGAGCAGTTATCTGAAAAAACCTTCCTCTCCATCCGTGAATTCTCATCGGATCTCTAAAGCTAAGCAGCGTTAGATGTGGTAAAGATTTGAATGGGTGGAGACCAAGCGGATCACCTAAAAACTTAAGCCAGAAACCTATCACTAGATCTCGTAGTAGGAGAAGCTAAGTAGCATTGGGCGTGGACAGCACTTTGGATGGATGACCGCAATACAACACCAGAAGCAGACTGCAAGAAAATCACCTGAAAGCTACGTGTAGAACTATTGCCAGATATCGTTCTTAGAAATTTAAGCTGTATTAAGCGTGGTTAGCACCTTGATGGAGACCGCTACACGACACCAAAAGTGGACCTCGGAGAAACTTAAGCGGAAAGCTGTCTGTTAACCTACCTAGATCTCGTGCCAGGAAGCCATATCTGATTGGCTGGAATTGAACACAACCACAGGTACACCTCCAAGCTATAAATATTGTTTCTGCTGACGAAGATTACAGAGTTAAGGTTAAGCGGGGAAAGCTTCATTGTGCTTTTGTGGACTTTAAGAAGGCATTTGACTCTATCAATCGAAATGCATTATGGTACAAGCTAGGCAGAAAGGGGTTATCAAATAAAATGGTTAGAGCATTGCAGGCAATGTATCAAAATGTCCAATTCTGTGTGAAGTACGACAGAAACAGTGTGTCCGAGAGCTGCCGAAGCTATAGGGGAGTGAGGCAGGGTTGTATATTATCTCCCTTGTTATTTAATCTCTTTGTGGATGATATTACTGATACAATGATAGCAGAGAATATTCAAGCACCAGTAGTAGCGGATTTGCAGATCCCAACACTTTTATACGCAGACGATTTAGTATTGTGCTCTACGACAGTAAACGGATTGCAACGAGGACTTGACAAACTTAAGAACTATTGCGATGAATGGCTACTTACAGTTAATGTGAATAAGACTAAGGCAATGACTTTCAAAAAGGGTTGTGTTTATAGCAGGGAGGAGACTTGGACATATGCAGGACAGATACTGGACAATGTTAAATCCTTTGTGTACTTAGGACTCACATTTACAATGAACGGAAAATGGACAAAACACATTGACATTACGAAACACAAGGCAAGGGTGAAAGCGGCAGAAGCTCTCCGGATACGCTGCAGAATTCCGAATATCTCCATAACCTTAATGGAAACTGTATACGGAGCGACAGTTAGATCCACGATGACATACGGAGGAGAAATATGGGGGTGGGAACAAACAGGGAATCTGGATCAAGTGAGGACCCAATTTTTGAAATGAATTCTGGGTGTAGGAAGGGGTACGGCAAACTGCGGAATAATGAGGGAATTCGGGGCACATAGTGAAACGATAGAGTGCAAAATCAGAGCAGTTAAATATTGGATGAGAATCGTTCACGGAAACCAATCTCTAATTAGGGCAGTCTGCTACCGTGAACAGTTGCGAATGGAAGGTAATTTGACGTGGGCATCAAAATTAAAGAAAGGGTTGGAAACCATTGGGATGGGAGACACTTGGATGGCGGGGCAGGAAAACAGGCGAAGTATTTGGAGAAAAATTAAGAAACGTCTCTGTGATATTGACAGACAGCAAATAATTGCGCAATGCACAGAGAAGGTGTCATTAGAAGTACAGTCTGGACTGAAATCGGAGTGGGGTATGGAGCAATACATCAAAACAGGTACCAAACTCATTAGAGAGGGGCTCGCGTGGATTAGACTAGGAGCATGGAGGAGCACGAAAACTTCTGACGAGAATGGTATAAGAATATGTCCCATTTGCGAGGAGGAAGAGTCGTGGACTCACATCTTGGCAAGATGTAGGGGTACGGAGGAATGGCAGGAAAAATATTTGCCGCGATTTTTTACCACTGCGAATGTAGGGATAGAAGCATGTTGGACGCTACTGGCAGGCACGGAAAACATGGACGGGCTAGGTAAATTTATACTTAAGGCAAGACAGCTGAGATCTGAGGAGGCTGCCAATAGAGAAGGGGGGGGGGATAAGATCAACTAAACAAAAGTGACTACAATGTTCTACATACATGTATATTATATCATACTTAGGTCACTGTTATGCTAGGGTTGTATATATTATGTGTATATATGTCTTTTAAGTGTAATTATGTATTATAAGAGGGTGCATTTATGAAGGTGTACTCTGTGCTGTAAATTTAAATTGCTATATTTGAATATCTTTGTATCTTTATTTTCGGATTCACTCTTAATTTTTATTGTTGTTTAATATTGCTTTTGACTGTGTATTTCCTTTGTCTTTTTATTTTCGTGTTTACTCTTCTAATTCTTTGTTGTGGTTGTTGTTTTAATATTGCTTGTAATGTGTATTACAAAAGCACGTACGGTCTGTAGACCCGTGCGACTGTTCAAATTCTATGTATGATATTGCTATGTTAATAAATACACTTATTCATTCATACAGAGTTAAGATGATTGAAGACTTGGATTTTATGACTCCAATTTAACTCTGTTGTCACATCGTGAAGTGATCAATAATACTCTTACATTAGCAGAAATTGCATTATTACTTATTTTATTATAAATAGAAAGTAAATAAGTGAAAACACTAGGGAAGAATTATAGTTAAATGCTTAAAAGCTATCTCAATGAAATTCGATTATTTGCATGGCCGTGAGTAAAATAAAAGAAACAACGAGAACTTACTGTTTGAGAAAGAAATAAGTGTTTTAAAGTTGAAACCAATAACAAGGAATATCTGGGAAACGGTTAGCTTTACAAAAGAACTGTAATGGACATAATTTGTCTGTTTTGATGAGATATACAATTTTGTGGAGTACAGTTTTTCTGCCTCTTACAGTTTTCCAGTAATATAAAAGTCATCCATAATGAAGAGAACTTCAGAGGCTATTCCCAGGAAGTTCAAAATGTAAATTTTATTTGTCATATAAATATCATTGATATACGGCATTTTAATTAAAACCGTTAGAGCCATTCTTGAGATTATCAAAACCTTCATAAATGTTTCCATATAAAGGGTATTTTGGGGTGGGGGGAGTTTCTTCAAAATCTTCGTATCGCAAATATTCAGAAATAGGAAACTTAAAATACCAAGTTTGATATTTAAAGAACTTTACGTTTTTTGAGTTATGCTGCATACAGACATACACACAGAGACACAAATGAACACACAAACACAGTACACTGATCTCGTTTTAAATTTTTTTGGGGGGAGGGGATTCAGGGAGTATCAAAATATATATTTCCGGTGTTACCTTGGTATTGAATATTTTCGTGGATTACAATACCTTCTGTGTCTACTCTGTACGTTGTACATATGCGTTAGAGGAAGTAAAAAATCAGGAACATATGCTAGATCACATCACTGTTTATACATATTACATTCAAAAAGTTCCCGGATTATGTAAATAACACAGCAAGAAGCCACAATAAAGCAATTTACACAACATATCCTTCAAAGTAGTTCCCTTCTGCCATCGTGTAAAGAAACCAGAAGCACTCCTGAAGGCACCTATGGTAGTATCCTTGTCGCATGTTCAGTATTTCTTCAGCTTTGGAAATCTTGACTGAAAGTTTTATTCCATTCAAACACCTAAGTTTTCTTTATTGCTGTTTCATTATAAGCTTCCTCAATCATTCCAAATATCTCTGAAGGAGATTTGTTTAACAAAACATACAGCTTTGTTTGAATGACCTCCATTGTCGCAATTATGAAATACAATAATCACACACGCATATACGACAAAAACTAGTTGCCAAGCAAAGATAAACATTATTAGCAAGAAAATTGACATGAAGTGTCATCATGGACGTTATTAATAACTAAAAATACAATATGCTTTACTTCCGAATACATTAAAGAGAAAATAAACGATTACAGGGACTTTTTGATTCTAGGGTTTGCAACGGAATATTATTGTATTACTGTGCAATTTTGTTTCATTACCTTTAATTAGTATGTTTATTGGTTAAAAAGGAGTATTCTGTGTATGAACGATGATCAAATGTTTGTGAATATCGATAGTCTTGTTTGCTTGATGGAAGAATAAATGAATTAGTAATACATTGTGTCATGTTTTTTTTGTTTTTTTGTTGTTTGAAAAACTTTACTTAGACGTAAGAACGAAAGAGAAGGAGTGTACATCTTTGTGATATTTTTTAATACCTCGACTGTGCATATTGTAAATAGAGATAATAACTAATATCTATTATATAAACATTCATTCAAGAAGATACTTGTAATATTAATGGAAGTTTTCTTTCAAATATTAATAGTGAAATTAAAACATTTTGTGGAATTATAAAACGAATCGTGTTTATTTAGTAGCAAGTCATTCTTACACAAATCGCATTGAGAAAAGAGTCCATTCAAAATTTAAATATATATATATATATATATATATATATATATATATATATATTTAAAAGACATATAATTGGAAAGGGATATTGGAGAAAACAATTATACATTTAATCAGGTAAACAAACTTTCCGACAGTAAAAACCCTACCAGGTTATTTATTTTATCTAGATAACTAAATCAATTTGCTACTACCAAATATTTCCCCAAGCATTGTTTGGTCATGGTCACCATAAATAAATATTTGATGGCTTATTTATACACTGAAAATTCTTAAAAGAAACACTTTAATGTTGAAGGAGATGTAACGAAAAACAAGAACAGTTTTAAAGTGTTAATTCCTCTCTCTTTCTCTCTCAGTCTCGTTCTTCATTTCCAGAGCTTTTCAAATTACCCTCATATTTCACAAAAACGAATCGAGAGTCTATAACAGCGTGTGTATTAGGGCTGAGCATACAGCTCGGTCTGCGGAAGAAATTATACGCTTGAAGAAGTGCTAAATTTAGTAATTACCCTACGTTAGTTGAAAGGGAGAAAAAAATAAAACATAAAACAAGCATTAAGTCCAACGACTGTAATCAGCAAGTCGACAAAATGCCGTTAATAATCCGGATTGCAAATAGATGCTGCCAGTTAAAATAATTACCTTGCATTTGGAACAAAGCATTTATTTCTCTTTGGTTATTTCGTACTGAAGCTTAGCGTAAATAGTTAATACCTGAAGATACAACTGGTGTGCAAGGAACAAGCCTTTAAGTCTAGTTATTTAAGGTACACAGCTTTAATGTGTTCAAAAGAGAATGCAGTATTTCAATAGAGATTTATGAATTTTCACTTCTGATCACTGAGGCAGTCCTAATGACTGCAAGAAGATGTAAATAACTAAGATGAAAGATAATGAAAATATATATTAGCATAAGCTTGGTTATAAGAGAAAATATAAAGCTGAAACTGTATAACTGTATAAGTCGCAAGCTTTTGTGGACAAGAGCCAGGGAGCAGGTATAAAAGAATATCCTTGAGCTAAGAAAAAAAGACAACGTAAGCTTGAGGGGATGGTGAGATTGTGAAATTTAATGGAAAGTTACTGAGAGCTAGTAGCTTAAGTTAAATAATAGAATAGTTTCTAATAACTGTTTCTTCTCACAGTCGTGTGTAGGAAAGGATAGGTAGAGTCAGACTGAACAATTCAATGCCATAGTAGGGGTTTGATTTACGAATCTCCCGATCTCTAGCAGGTTTCTCTAACCATTCAACTACCATAGCAACATACCGGGAAGGAATTAAATTCCTCAACTGATGCGTGTGTTTCGAATATTCCTTTCGGCTCATGATAAGAGACGCTTTTGTGAGCGGCAAGGAAAGCTAATTAGTTTTAATACTTCGGCAGGACAGGGGAGTTCGAATATATTTGAGTTTTCAACACAATATGTTTTCATTTACTGTGCAGTGCTGTCGTTTTGGTTATAAATGTATTTATCTGTTATCCTCCAGTGTTTTGGTATTACAAATTACTTACGTAAGAAATGTGATATGTGAAATCTAAGTTTCACACGTAAGTTTACGCGTCATACTATTTCAGCTATAATTGCATAGAAATACGTGTACATAAATTATGAAACATCTTGTTTAAACAATAGTTTAAATAAATTACTTAAACTAAAATGTACCAATGTGTTATCTGTGAAATAGTTTCTTTTACCGTTCACGCCTGTTATGAGTTACTTGCTTGACCGTGGAACCCAACTAGTTGGAACAAATATGAATGATGTATGAAAAACATAATTTGCAATATAAAAATAACCAGTGATAACTAGGAGTAGAGGGTAAAGCTGTACCACGTACTATGTGCATAGCATGTAGAGAGAGTATTGTATTACATCCAAAATGTCAAGATTTCATTGGAAATGTGTCTTCAGTCTCCCTGAATAAAAAAAAAAAAAATTAGGAAAAGGCCCGTATGTAATGGGGGAGGGTGGAATGCTTTGAGTTTTTTAATCTGATTGTACCTTTGCAGCCATAGTTATGTTTCTGCTAAAAATGTACTTTTTTCTTTCTCTGCCGAGTGCTAACTACGTACATAGTAGGTAAAGGAAGTAGTGTATTCGAACCAAAAATTCGATACTGAGATTTCTCCGGAAATACATATTTAGAGGACATCTTAATAAAAGAAAATTCTTTTGTAAAACAGGTCTCAGAGTGGCTCTGGTTAGCATGGCTTAAAAACAAAAAAATGCGTTAAATAGCAAACTTTGTACTTAAGTTCAGTATCTTTCAAGAATACGACACGAAGATTTTAAAGAAAATCCTTTAATACCATACTACTATTTATATGAAAAAAATTTCGAAAGTTTTGGCTTTTTTCAAAAATGTTTGTAATGATTTTGTTTAAAATGCCATATATTTAGCTATCTGAAAACCTCTTAATTTAGGATGACTTTTGCATTACTGATAAACTGTAAGAGATAAACAAATACTTATTGCACAAATAATATAGAGATAATTAAAACCACACAATTTATTTAATTAATATATGTATATATTGTGAATTAGCCATTTCCGAAATAGTACTTGTTATTGGTTTCAATGCTAAAATACGTGAACTTTTCCCAAATTGTAGTTTGTCATTCCTTTTTCTTCGTTTCACTCCTAGTCATGCAAAGAGAACTTCAATCACATAGCAGCCTGTTTTTAAAATACTTAACTATTGCTTTATCAAGGTATATTTCCTTATTTCACTTCTTATGAGGATTAATATTATCTTGATTAGCATGAAGTATTTGGGAGAATAACTTATATAAACATAGTTTCAATAGAATAGGTAGAGAAAGATATATGGATGGAACACATCAGCTGTTTTAATTATTATTGTTTTGCTATAATTCACACACATTCTTAAATTTAATGTTCAAGGGCAATTCAGAAAGTAACAGGCGATTTGGAATAAGTAAATAAAAACGAAAGATATCAACACAAAACTTTATTTCCATTCTGTCAAGATATTTATTGTCATGTGGTACCAGTTTTTAATACCGAAGTTATATGTTTCTACCACCAAAGGACTTTTTTTTTTGAATGCACAAAATGAACGAGTATTCAGTTAGGAAATGGCGAGTTAGTGTGATCAAAGAAGAATCAGTATACACGACAAAGCCCGGAGTGGAAGTCTATCGATCGTTATATAGAAGTAGAAATTAAATGTTGATAAAAGAATTCAGACAACCCGGTGTTTCACTTTGGACGCCATATATGATTTTTGGGTGAAAGAATTTCCCAACCTCAAAGTGGCAGGATATTTTGAGTCAGATCTTTGGCGGTAGAAGAGTACAACATTTGCACTAAAAAGCCGGTACTCTGTGACAATAAATACCTTATTAGTAATGGTGATTATTTTAAGAAATAGAGTAAAATAGTGTAATTTTGTAAATAAAGTTTTGTATTGATATCTTTCGTTATTTTATAGTTATACCAAATCGTGTGTTACTTTCAGGATTTCCCTCGTAATATTTGCTGTATGCCTATTGCTTGTTAACCTATTCTGCGTTAGGAGGTCACGAATTTGTTGTTTCTGATACGTTTGGTATATTTCTACAACATGATGATCATATAACAATAACCATGATGACAACAATAATAATAACAATGCAGAACGATAATGTTGACTTTCCTAAAGTTATGTAGCGATGTTTGTAATATTAAAAAAGTTTTTGTTATGAATAATAACCAGATGTGCACATCATTTTAATATGAGATATTATTCATCATCACTATTCAGTGCACATTTACAATTAAAATCAACTGAAATTAACTTGTGATTAATTTGTAGCTTCAATGATTATAGCAGATAATTTAAAAAAGCTTACGGCATGTTAAATCAGAGAGGGGAACGGATAGACAGGTAATATGGGCTCAACTGTTATTACATAAAATATTCATAATTGGCGTTAATTGTTTTAGCTTCCTAGTGACTGTTTTTTGCCCTTCTCTCTTTTGCCTCGGGAAAACTGTGTGCGCAGAGGTCACGCCCTGTTTTTTCTGATTCAACGTGTACCTAAATTATTATCTACTGGACATGTTCTGTGTTAAGCTTTTGTTTCTGTAGTGAGATACAGGGAGTATATGGATTATTTTAACATCCATACATCATCTATCATTCAGAAAGTGTGGAGGATCTTTGCGTTAGATTAAAATAGATATCGAGATTTTCTGGTTGCTTTGTTCTCTTTTCCAGCTATGAATTCTGAGGTGGTAATGTCTGCTGTTAAGTTTCATTGATGTCACTCAGTCTGTTCCTAGTTTCTCCCTGCCTGTCTTACTTTCTTTTCTTTTGTTTGAATTGCCTCACAGTCCTTGGAGCTGTATTTGATTCTGCTCCCTCGATGTGACTGCTCTAATAAACAGGGTGGCGCGAAATGTCATAAATTGAAAATTGTGTATGTATATTTTAATAAATAGAATACACTTGCAGTTCATGTTCAGTATGTCTAACTTTTTGACGTACCACCTCTTCGAGACGAATTGCGATGTGTCCGATCATCCTACGACATAAGCATTCTGTGATTCCTTGAAAAACAAATTATGATAGCCACTCGCAGTTACATTTTTTATAGTGTTTAACGCTCTCTTTTACTACTTTGGCAGCTCTGATGATACAAGGAATAAAGATTGAGCACCGCTGGGATGCAATGGTAGGGGAAACCGGAGAAAACCCGCCTCTACATTGGTTTGTCCTCTACAAATTCCATATGAGCTCGATTGCAATCGAATGGTGAGATTCAAGTGGTCTAACCACGGCGCGGCCCGCTGTTGTTAGATTAGGTACATTGTTTTTGTTACGGTAGACTGTCTCCTTCATATGTCATAGGGATTAATATGCGGGCTGCGTGGTGGTCATACTGAACAGCGCTGAAAACGTTCTATATCGATGGAATCACACGGTTTTTGAAATGTTCGAGCAGGAAATCTGGAACAACCTTTGCTGTATGTGAACGAGCTCCATCTTGCATGCACCATTGTGTCTCCATTAATAATTCTGTTGCATAAAGTTGCGGAAGAAAACTGTTCTGCAACATATCCCTGTGGCCAGCACTGTTAACGGTGCCATTGAAAAAAATTGGTTCAATGATTCCATGACGTAAATGACACCCCAAACACTCACTTTTTCTCCTTAGTTTTCAAACTCGTGTCCAGATTCAGGAGCTTCTCCTGCCTAAAATCTGATGTTCAGAAAAACATACATGTCATCTGAAAAGCTTGCCAACATTTCTGAGGAATATTCTCCATCTCTGGATACGGTGGCCAACAAACTGGTTTTCGAGGACTAGAAAGTTGAGCAAACCGGCCCAGGTGTGGATCAGAGGTAAACATTAATGCTTTTTCTGTTAGCAAAAAGTACTGGAATTCTTTCTCAATTTATAGAAGAAGAAGAAGAGAGAGAGAAAGAGGGAGAGAGAAAGGAAAGCTATTAGACAATATGCGTGTATGTCCGTGGGTGTGGGGTGTGATAACATAACATCTGGTGCGTTACATTCGCATAACCTTTTCAGTCTGTTGTTCAACAGACTATTCTTACAAAATTGAATTTACTTCATGCTAACAGAAATAAACATTACCAGAAATGATTGTGTTACATACTTAATAGTACACTAAATTATAATCATATGTTTTAAAACCGACCCGAGCGGGTGGGCTTAGGCGATAACATCTGTGGCCATCATTTTGGAGACCACGGACCAATCTGGCTGAGTATTTTACAGTCATAAAAGTAAATATCGGTTTAAATATTTAATATCATGACCCAACGTTTCACCTTCAGTCTAAAACAATAATAAAACAGAAAATGAATGGTAATAGCTACTGTGATGCCCTCTATCCACAGATAGTTAAAGCATTTAGACTAAATAACACCTTAACCCCCGAGGTAGTACGTATACGGAGATGTAGCTTAGAAGGTTTGGCTGAACTCTGTCATCTAACTACAAATGATGGATGCAATTAGAGTAGAGATCATGATGTCTGACTGCGCGTCATCACATACCGTCAACGGGGTAATCTATGAAACATGTCCGCCGTGATGTGACCGAAGTTAAACCGATTAGATTTAAAAAAAAAATAAGAGATTGTCGTTATATGATCCATTACTTCCATTTTCTTTGCATTACCAACAAATGAAAAAGACCTTCCGGTTAAACAAACAATAGCTCAACATAATTATGACAACATTTTCCCCAGAAAAATCAAGATATATTTTATTTGTCAAGTGCGTTAATATACTTTTTTTTTTTTTAAATCGCTAGAGTCATTCTTAACAATAAACATTTGGACATTTTTTCAATGAGCGAAGTTTAAGGTGGGGGAATTTTCTGGAAGATCCTCGTTCCTCAACTTTGGAAGCTGCTGAACTTATTTAACGAGTTTGGTATTTAACCAACATTTTGTATTAGAGTTATTATGTTCGCAGACACATACACTTGCGCGGGCTGACCTTTCACTAAATGTTTTGTACACAGGGGACCATCAAACATGTGCTTCCAATGTATTGCAGTGTCGAGATTATGGAGGAATGCAAGGCCTTCTCTACTTGTGAACTAATGTACTAATAGTGAAAGTAAACATGTTTTTACTTTCTCTATACGTACTATGAGAAGGTATTGCACTCCACCAAAAATTTCTATACCGAGATTTCATCAGAAATATATGTTTTAGGGTCCCCTGTATTCAAAAAAAGTATTTTCAGAAAAAGGTCTGTATGTGTGTCCGTGTATCCGTGTGCCTGTGAATACGATAACTCAAAAACGAAAAGTCGGTAAAATACCAAACTTGGTATTTAAGTTTAGTATCTTCCAAGGATGCGACACGAAGAATTTGAGAAAAATCCCCCACCCCAAACCACCCTTTACATAGAACATTTTTCGAAAATTTTGATTTTCTAAAAAATGGCTGTAACGATTTTGATTAAAGTATCGTATATTAAAGATATTTACCTGACAAATAAAATGTATATTTTGAATTTTCTGAGAATAGCCTCTGAAGGCTTCTTTATTCTGGGTCAATTTTACGGAATTTTGCATAACTGCTAAACCGTAAGAGATGGACAAAAACTTACCACACAACAAATGTAGACCACTCTAAAACACGCAATTTATGTTAAATACATGTTTTTCGTGGAGGTGATTGTTTTCTTATATATTCCTTGTTTTTGGTTTCAGCTATAAGAAACTTATACTTTTCTCATACAGGACTTTGTTAACTCGTCTCCATACAAACAAAGAAACTTCAGTCACACAGCAACCAGCTTTTGGCTTTCACTTTAACCTATGGTACTCCCTTATTTCGCTTATACTTACAATAAAGCAAGAAAAAATACTATTTCTGCTAATTTTTTCTCGATTATCAGGAATTAAATAGAAGCTTAAGCTTTTTAAAAATAATTTATTGAAGAGATATGTCATGTGAATGTAACACATCAGATTTTTTCTAATCAGGCGGCCTCAAAATGTGTATTTCGACTTAAATATCTATATTGAATTTTTGAGTGGAACACAATGTTCGCTCTACTTATCATACGTAGCAGTCATACCAAAGTGCAGATTATGGATGCAATGCGCAGATCTTCATATTTTCTCATTCCATTAACAATTAATTATTTCGAGGCATTTTATCTCTTATTTTTTGCATTCACGTGACTTTATCTACTATTCTGTAACAATACATTGTTACAAAAGTTTATTTTCAACCACCTTTATGCTAATCACTATAAACATTAGCAGGAATTGTCTCAGATTCTAACGATTTTGTTTTTAACGTCTGTTTGTTTTGAGCTATGCTGTCCAGAGATACAGGACCTTTTTCTCGGACTTAAGGGACCTCAAAACATATATTTTAGTTACATTTCAAGGTTGAATTTTTTGGTGAAATACAATACATTCTCTAGCTACTATGTACAATGTATATACATACAATGTGCAAGATAAAATGTCAAATAATTTATAGAAGAGTAAGACGTTATTCTTGTGCATATTTATTACTCATATTACATTGCGTTTGAACGTAATACTTTGAAAGAGAGACTTTGTATTAATTTCATTTTAAATTTACTTAAGTAGTTTAATAAAAATTATTATTTGTGGTGTCATAGATAACAGGGGACCTTAAAACGTGTAGTCCGAGTATTGAATATTTGGGTAGAATGCAATACCTTCTGTATCTATATATACTACAACGTACGTAGTCCTATAGAGTTAAAACCATTTTGTTCCGGCTATAGTAGAAGTGGTAACATTGATGATGTTGAAATCATGTAGCCAGATAAATTACGATTATTCTCTGTGTATTTCACCGAAGATATTTATGCTTTATCGCGTGACATTAACGCAAACTAATACTGTTTGCTAAACTAAGAGCAATGCGAACGCTGTAAAGCCTGAACTGTCAATTACACCAAAATGGCGTACAAGCTGACAAACAAAAGAACGTTGGAACGGTTTCCCTTGTAACGACAATCAAATCTGTGAACAAACATGTAAACTTTATCAAATGACCATTGCGCTACCAAGTAATGTTCTAGATGTCACCATGTACAGCACACAAAAGGTCACCGCGGGAACACATGGCGAGAACAGGGATATCCTGTTGGCCACGCGTCCTTGGTTTTGTAATGGATACACAATGCACGTTGTTGCAGTCAGTAATTTTCAATCAGGATGAGCGCTCATTTATTCAACTCGTTGGTTATTTCCATACGCGTAACTCTGTCATTCATCGCGCAGGGAATTTATTTATTCTCAGAATACAATGCAATACCTAGAGGAATAGTGCTATGGATGTAAACGTTATTATAAAACATATTGCCATTCAGCATGGCGGAATTTTCTCTAATGAAGCACAATTCCGAAACAAATGCAGTTTTATTAGAACATCTGACGTTCCTTTATATCTCGTAGAAATTCATCTGCAAAAGAAAGGGAAAGCAATTGGTTCAGTATATTTATACTTTCTCTAGCACGTATACTCATAAATGACATAGTAGCTATAAAAATATTGTATACACCTAAAACTTCGATACTGACACTACACCAGCAATACATATTTCATAGTTCCCTAAATTCAAAAGTATTTTTAGAAAAAAGGTCTGTGTGTGTTGTGTCTGTGGCAGCATAACCCAAGTCTGTTAAACACCAAATTTGGTATTTAAGTTCTTATACTCCAAGAATACACGTATATACATAAACTGACATAGCAACTAAAAAAAATATTGTATACACCTAAAAATTCGATATGAGACTACACCGGCAATGCATATTTTATGGTTCCCTAAATTCAAAACTATTTTTAGAAAAAAGGTCCGTGTGTGCTTGTGAGTGTGGCAGCATAAGTCGCATAAATACCACATTTGGTATTTAAGTTCTTATACTCCAAGGGTTCGACACGAAAATCCTCCCGTACCAAGCTACGCTTTACATGGAATTATTTTTTTAATTTTAATGTTCTCGAAAAGACTATCAATTTTGATTAAACTATTATATGTTTAAGAAATTTTCATGACGAAAATATGTATATTTTGAAATGTCTTTAAATTGCCTCTGAAGAGTTATTCATTTTTAATTACTTTTTTCTAACTAGTAAATCGTAAGAAATAGACCAGATTTTTTTATTATTATTTTTTCATTTGTATAGTCCCCTTTAACATCAATGGTCATATCGGGGGCTTTGACCTCTGAAAATGTAGGTTTAGAACATTAGGTTAATATTACTACAAACACGCACATTTACTCTCATGTTCATACTTCCAGACTCTATGGGGGATAGGGAATAATAAGATTCTGGTTAAAGAAAATTTCCCCACTCCAGCCCGGAGTCAAACCCGGGACAGCTCGTTGACTACTCGACCACGGAGGCAGTCTAGATATTCTTTGTTTCAATTTTAAACCACTTAAACTTTTCTCAAACAAGAAGCCATCTTTCCTTTCATCTCACTTTTTTTATGGTGGCCTTGCAAAGAGAAGCTAATTTCAATTGTTTCACATAGCGAACAGCTTTAAAAAATTTGACTATCGATATAATTATTTTTAGGAAATGTGCTTCAAAAGTTTTAGCTCTACTCTGTGGCGCAACGTCCCGAAGTCGGGCCAAGACCTACCACCCGACCGCTACATCTCCCACCTCCCACCTCTGAGCGGGCTGAAATTCAGGAGGGTGGGACGTCGTTAGCGCCCCTAGTCCCTCCAAGCCGGTTTAGTGATTAATGCGGTCTATAGCTTATTTGATTCAAATTTGAATATGTTAGCAATTTGAGTACCTAGGAAACTAGTTACATTTTCAAGTTTGCTCAAGATGTTCATAAAGAGAAATAAAAGGCAGCTAGTTCATAAAAACGATCGCTTCTCAGTGACTTTCTTTTCTATATGTGTAACCTCAATTAGTGCATTTCAATTAAAAAAAAAATATCATAGGTTCCAATGACATGACTTTCTCTACATCTCTGAAACAAATTATTGTTAAAAAGTTTATGCTTCTATTTACTTTATGCTAATTGAGAAGAAATTAGCAGAAATAATCTTAACATCTACTTCCTTGTAAGTAGAAGCGAAATAAGGGAGTACAAGAGGTTAAAGTGCAGTCAAAAGTTGGTTTCTATGTGACTGAAGTTCCCTTTTTTGTATGGACAGGAGTTGACAAATTTCAGTTTGAGAAAGTTATCTTTTTCAAAGCTGAAACATATAACAAGGAACATCTAAAAAACGATCAACTCCACGAAAAAAATGTATATTACATAAATTGTGTGCTTTAAGGTGCTATACATTTTTTGTGTAGTACTTTTTTGTCCATCTCTTACTGTTTAGCAGTTATGCAAAAATTCATCCAGAATAAAATAGTCTTCAGAGGCTATTCCCAGAAATTCAAGATATACATTTTATGTGTCAGATAAATATCTTTCATATGCGGTATTTTATCAAAGTCGTTAGAGCCATTTATTACAAAATCAAACTTTTTAAAAAAATGTCCATGTAAAGGGTAGTTGGGTGTGGGGAGGATTTTCTTGAAAAGCTTTTTGACGCATCCTTGGAAGATACCAAACCTAAATGCCAAGTTTGGGTTTTAACGGACTTTTCGTTTTTGAGCTGTGCTGCCCACAGACACACAGACACACACATACACACAGACAGACACACACATGGACATTTTTCTAGAAATATTTTTTTCTAATCAGGGGGTCTCAAAACATGTATTTCCGGTGAAAAACTCGGTAGATGTTTTGGGTGGAGCGCAATACCTTCTCTATACACTGTGTACATATTGCGTGTAGAGAAATTAATATGATATCGAACTGTACTCCTCCCTTACGGAAGTGGTAAAGCGGACAAAACTTTGTGACAACCATCACCTTCGGATAATTACTGGAATGTTTTACAAGCAACGCTTAGAATCGCTTCCCTGAATTTCAATTCTATAAAACTGACGTGACAATAGGACTTTATCTTTCTTAAATGTTTGTACTAGTACACATTAGAACCTAGAAAATTCGGAAGGAATAAAAGTTGATGCGCTATATTTAGGTAGACCGCATTCAGTGGCCTAAGCGCTGACCACATTTCACCCCCCATACTGCACCCCAGCCATGACATATGTTATGAACCGAGATGGGGGACGCAGCGGCCGGGCGGTAGGCCAAGGCTCATAGAGAGCTGTGCCAAGGAGTCAGCTAATTACGATAATCAGTTCACCTATGGAGAAAGGCTAATGTAACTTTTTTCTGTTGCATCTCAGATAGCTTAAAATTATTAATAACTCTCATCTATTGCTGATAAATAATATAATGTGGATTAAAAAGAAATATCCTCACGAACCGGACTGTAAAACCTGCGAAAGATCAATACATTCAACCGGAGTACTTTAGAGTTTCAAGATGCCGGTACTTGAACCAAAAGCAAAGGTAGTTGGAAAACTTCAAATTCCACTGTTTTCTATTTCAGTTTTTTCAGAGAATTATTGGTTTCCCTCGCTGTTTGTTAAAACGAGATATATTTCACAAAACAATACTGAGGCTTAATCGCTTAGTTAAAAATTGGAATATTTTGTTAAAACTGCCTAAATAAAGCTCTTGACTATGCCTCAAGGCAAGAAATCCTAATACTTCATATGTATTAAATTTATACCAGCCTTTTATTTCGTTACATATCTATATAATATTAACATTTAGTTACCAAATTTATATAAGTATGAGACCATAAGGTTAGATAATACATTTATCCATGTGGATAGACAAAATCTTACTACATAAAATATAGATTTAGTTCAAATACACAATTTATGGTATCATTCTTTTGAACATATTTAGCATGGAAATCTTGCACCTGCTATTGATATTGAACCTTTATGAGCTTTAGAGCTATATACTTATCTTAATCTGTAGAGGGAAAGGAATTTTATAGCACTCCTAAAGCGAACAGCTCCTAAAACCAGAATATTAATTAAGCCTGCTGTATTCCAGAATTCCCATTGTACTTAGAAAGAAATATATAGTAAGACAACTTCTAGGAACATTTATTTCATAAAGCAGATAGAAGAAAGGATTTTTGTTAGAATAATTTGTTAAAACAGGTCATATTTATGTACTAAATAGGATTTTTAACAAATATTAATTTTGAAATGATACAAATATGAATAATCTTTATTGTCACGCATTATGCAATATTTCAATATAATCGTTATTAATTTGAGGCTGTTGATACTTTGTGCTCGTTCATAAAAGAGTAATTTCTCTAATTTTAAACTATAGGTGAATTGATATCATTAATCAATTTGATGTTCAATTAATATTCCATAAAATCCACTATACTGTGAAATGATGGAACGTCATTGCAATGAATGAGCTAAATTCATATCTCCAATTGCTTGTATCATTCTCTTTAATTTATACCTAATTATCTAGCTGTCACTAGCATTGTTTTTCAGGACTTTCTTGGCAGACTTTTAATAAACAGACATGAAATGGCTGTCAATTGTGTTTAGTACTTAAATATGAATACATTAAGATTACAGAACTTTTAAACAAACTGTTATATTGTACCACCGTTTTAGAGTTATCAATGCTTTATTTCGCTCTCATTTACAGTAATTTCTCAAGTATACCATTGAAGATATTTAAAGATGTCGGAAGCCTTTAATGCTTTAAAATGTGTCCAAAAATTGAGAAACCTTTTGAAAATATGTTTTTTTATAACTGATAATATTCATTTTTAACTTTTAAAAAAATATGTGGCAAGTGAGCGCGCACCCAACTTTAAAACTTGTGCTCTCATAACTTCTTTTCCAAAATGTTCCATATTTTTTGAGGCAATGCTTATATCCTAACCACAAAATCTGCCGACATTTTGTGAATTTCATGTCATTTTTGTAATATTTAATGTTCAAATTTTTTTGTTCTGTTGCATTCTGAAGTTGAAATTGCTAGATGCAAATGTTTAGTATTCCTTGTGCTTTCGTTGCGCTCAAGTGTTTTAATTTTCTCTATGCGATTTTGTTTTCGAACAATAAGTATCGTAGTTACGTGTTGATTTTCTTCGTTGTGAAGCCGGTTATCAAAAAGAAAGAGGCTTTTTCACAAGTATGGAAAAGGCCACTTGGAGAATACGCGTATATTAATGTATTCGCGTAGAATTACATGCGTACAAATATTTGCAGCATTCAACAAATCACATAAATTACATCAAGCAATTGCAGTTTCAGTTTAAAATTGTACGAAATGATTACAAAATAATCTACAATCTACAAAGAAAATCTTAGTGGTTTATTATTTAAGAAGTCGCCAGGTAGTCTGGGTCTGTGAAGTCCAACAAGCCCGTTAAAACGCCCTGAGAAGAGTCGATTGCTGCTCCAAACCAAGCATAAGCGCGAGTAGACTTTTAGATCAAATTAAGCGCAAATGCGCAGAAGACCTCATGTTTCAAATGTGGCGCCAAACGCAAAGGGGCTCTAGGAAAAAGCAGGTCTCATGCCTATGTTCCAATCAGTAATCAGTTTCAACAAATCTGGATGAAATATTAAAAATAATAACTGTAGAGGAAGCGTACCCATTTACATTTTTGTATTTTAATTTATTAGACTGCAAAAAATTTTTTGTCTCTGTTTTGAAAATCTATGAGCCTACTATTTGATAATGCAACTCAATTTTTTCCAGTGACTACAAGAGGAGATTAATAACTTAAAATGATTATAACAACCGTGTTTTATTACTTAATATAAACACTGCATCGTTTAGGATATTATACAACGTTATTCACATAATTTTCTCTCCATATTTGTAAAAAATTATTGCTAAAAAGCTTATTCTTACATCTACTTCAAGCAATCGGGATAAACATTAGTAAAAATTGTTTTATTGCTTGTTTCCTTGTGAGTAGAAGGGAAATAAGGGAATCTTTTAAAATCTTTTAAAATCTGGCTGCCAGGTGGTTGAAACTGAATCCAATAACCAGGAATATCTCGGAAATGGTCAACAGTACGAAAAAAATATATATAACGTATATTGTGTGTAATTAGATCTACATTTTTCGTCTATTTCTTTACTAGGTATGCAAGATTCTCTTCGATACTGCTTATTAACTCAACTCATTGTACAGTGATTACGTCATTATTGTTTGTTAAGCGGCAAATTGAAAGATGGCGAACTCACGAACTTTAAATCTTGTATCGCACACGTGTTGAAAGATTGGGGTTATAATATGAAAAATACATCTACAAATAATATTGTCTGAATACAGTTTATAACGTGCTTGTGTTGCTAAAAGCTTTCTTGTCTTCACTGTGTTAATCTTCGGTTCATATATCATAAGTCATCTTACTGAATTTTCTAGGTTAAGTAGTCTTGATTATTATTTCCGCTTTCAATAGTTGGCAACAGAACTACAGCATTTATCACTTACTAGGCCATGGAGGTTTTCTGTAACTAAATTACTCTCCCCTTATTTAGGAGTGGCACCTTCCTAGGACTTACAAGCGAATGACTAGGGGAGCCAACGAAACCACAGAATGGAAAACCTATTATGAGGGGTCGATCCGTAGCCAGACATTAGCGTGAGGAATTAGGTGAAGTGAAATGCAAGAGAAATGGATGAAAGAAAAGGTGATTATGGAGAAATTTGTGGAATCAGTGCAGGGAAAATCGCAGATCCCGAAGAAAACCCGCCCAGACACCGCTTCGTCCATCACAAATCCCACATGTGGACGCTTGGGACCCACTCTAAGATGCATAGGTGGGAGGCGCCGGCGCCGCCTATTATAACTTAACTTTAATTATGAAGTATTCTTGTTATCAGTAGAATTACTGCAGATAATTGAACGCTTCTCTTATTAACTTAGAGAAACACCGCTACAGAAATAAACATATTTTGAAGCTCTTAATTTAATCTTATGCTTTTCTTTAAATTTCAATTTTTAATTCCACCGATCAATAAATCCATATTTTATTCGGACACAAATAGGAATGATGTACAATAATAATAATTATAATAATAATAATAATGGAATAACTGTTTTTTCACACAAGCCGTGTGTAGGACGGGAGCTGGATAGGTAGATTTACACTGAAAAACTCAATGACATAGCCGGGATTTGAGCCACTGATCTCCCGATCTCTAGTCGGTTGCTCTACCACTGAGCTAACATGGCAACATGCCGGCATAGTATTGAATTTTTCAACTGACTCGCATGTTTTCCGGTAAACCACAAGGTGTTCTCAAATTATTTTGAGATGACAACCCCAATGGCGACTTACAATGTCATAAGTACTTTGGACCCATGATTCATAGTATAGCCAACTATTATGGTCAATTGGTATTGGAATAAATGTTTTCTCACACAAGCCGTGTGTAGGACAGTAGTTGGAAAGGTAGAGTCAGACTGAATATTATTATAATTATTATTATTACTTAGTATTTCATCTATTTTAAGAACAAACCTTTTTTTTCGTTGAGTTAGCTCCTTAATTTATTTGCAGCTACTAGGTGCTAGTAGTTTAATTGTCGATACTAGTGATGACATACCCTAAGTATTGTATTATGCAATGCTGAAGTCTGGTTGCAGATATCTAAAACGCAGCTGAAGACCTGGCTTCTACTAGAACCACAGAGGAAGATGGTTGAGTATATACCTGTAACATAGAGAAAATATTTTATACTGTAGTAATTTCTCAGGTTTATTTGACTTTTAAAATATAGCAAGATGTAATAATGTGACTATGATGTGTAGGTGAAACTATGGACGCGGAAAGATGCCAAAAAATATCGTTTTATTCGTGCAATGTTTATTTGTATTAGGTTTCAATATGATTCTTCATTAAGTCTTATTGAAGCAGAGCACGTATGGTACTTTATTTTTTCTTTTCACCTTCGCTCTCAAGTTCCTTGTTTGACCATAGTTAAACATTCTTATTTTGTAGAAACCGTAATTTATGCCGAAGTTATGAGTTGCAGCAGCGGTTTCTATAACTAAACACACACACACACACAACACACATACACACACTTCTCATATAATATTGTACTTTCTCTGGAATGTATGTACATATTAGCTAGAGAAGGTGTTAGATTTCACCCAAAAAACCGGAAGATTCCTGAATCTAAAAAAAGATCTAAAAAAAGTATGTTTATGTATGTCTGTCTTTCCATCTGTCTATGGAGAATGTAACTCAAAAATGAAAAGTGTGTGAAATACTAAATTCGCTATTTAAGTTTAATAGGTACCTTTTAAGTATGCGATTTCAAGATTTTCAGAAAAATTCTCCACACCAAATTAGCCTTTAAACGGAACATTTTTCAAAATGTTCTATTTTCTAAACGATTTTGATTAAAATGCCGTATATTAAATATATTTGCATGAAAAGTAAAACGCTTATGCTTAATTCATTGGGATAAGCTCCCGAAGTCCGCTTCATTCTGAATAGAATGGAGTTTTTATTTATTGACGCTCTTTAACTGCTGTGGCTCTTAGCGTCCCATTCTAAACTGGGCGTGAAAGACCGCTTAATTTTGCTCAAAGGTCTCTTTCATCAGCCTTGAGGTTCTTTTACTTGCCGTAAGTCTACAACACGGGACCAACGACTTTACTTCTCTTCCGGTTGTAGCCATTTTAAGGATTTTTACTGCCGAAAAAATCCAACGTCCTCCACCGGGTTTGAACCCGCGACCTTGGGTTAGCATAGTAACCATTACCTTCTATTCATTCTTAATGTCTTTTGGATAATTGGTAAACCTTAAGAATTGCACTAACATTTACTGCACAAAAATGTTGTTCTCGTTAAAGACACAATTTATAATCATTTGCAGTAATTATATAGAGCTAACCATCTCAGAGATATGTTATTGGTTTCAATTTTAAAATACTTAAACTTTTTTTTCAAACGCGAAGCTCTCATGCGTTTCATATCTATTTTGTTTTACTTCTGGCAACAGTCAGAGAACTGAACTTCAATGAGTATTTCACTTTTTGACATCATCAGAAAATGGACGAAGGAAATAAAAGAAAATGCTAATTTTGACATAATCAGAAAATGGACGAAGGAAATAAAAGAAAATGCTAATTTTTGACATCATCAGAAAATGGACGAAGGAAATAAAAGAAAATGCTAAAATTACCAAGCACAGTTTTATAAGACAATAACACCACATTATAGGAAGCCCCATATTCGATAAGACGTCTCGACGATACTAAACAAATTTACTTAGTTCAGTGATTACGTCATAACTGGTTTTAAACGACAATTTGAGAGATGGCGAACTCACAATTTGGCCAAGCTTTACTAGAATATATTAAATCATTTTACGAATGATTTTAGTTCCACCAGGCTTGCAAGCGATGTAAAACGTAAAGAACTGCAGAACAATTAAATTTCTATGTTAGGTAGCGTTGATTATTATTTCCGCTACCAGTGGTTGATAATAGTTAAATCTATAATATTTATCGTTTATGTAGGCCATGATACAAATAGGTTTGTTTTAACTCGTAGTTTTTCGTATTTGAACATCATCAACTTCATGGCTTAGGCCTGTTGACCCGTTCCTTCCCCAGTGAAAATTATGGTAGATGGACCGGATATTTCGTTTGAGATTGTGAGTTTGTTTAAATTTCCTCAAAATAAAATGTAAATGGCGTGTTATTTATGGGTGCCCTTTAACTACTGTGATTCTTGGCGTCCCATTCTAAACTGAGCGTGAAAGACCGCTTAATTTACCTCAGAGGCTTCTCTATTAGGCTTGATGTTCTTTTACGTGCCGTAAATCTACGACATGGGACTAACGGCTTTACTTCCGTTCCGAAGAAAGCCATGCTAAGGATTTTCACACCCGAAAAAATGCATTTCCTCCACCGGGTTTGAACCCGCGACCTTGGATATATGAAGTTGGTAACCATTACACCATGGAGGGCGACTAAATTTCCTCAGATTAAATAACCAGCCTATCGCTGAGCAAGTCCAATGATGGCGCTGTCAAGTTTTACGTAAAAATTCTTATTTTGTCAATTACTTAAATCTTATCACATTTCATTCGTAGTTAAATCTTTTTATGATAATTTTATAGGATGAAACACCAATAGCCCAGTTGCTTCAGACAAGTAATAAGGCTATTTCTGCTAATTAGCACGAATTAAATAGAAGCATAAGCTTTTTAACTAAAATTTGATACAGAAATGTAGAGAAAGTCGTGAGAATAGAACACATTCGAATTTTTTAATTAAATGGGATATTTTCACCAATAGTTTTGTGAAAGGGGGTATATTTTCAGCAATATTTATTATTGTGCTTGGAATTTGGTATATGGGAGGTTGATGAATTTGCTGGGTACGTGAAAGTTGTTGTCAGGAATGAAAGCGAGCCTGGAGTGGGAGAGCTGCATATCGCAGCCGTAAAGATTGTCTGGCAGAGGTTGCTGAAAGCCTGTGTTTCAAGCGGCCACACATACACTGGACTATGGCATTTCATGCATATTGCAGGGCAGTCATTTCGGGTCTTATCGCGATCGAGCCCGGGTCTCCATTCAGAGCTGTGTCAACATCAGCTGTGTTTCAATACTAAAATATGACGCTGGCAAAATCATATCTCCCCATCTTAGCGACTCGTATTCCATTGAGGAGCAACCGCTGCTGGCTTCCTTCCCACCGTATCGCGCTTACATGAAACAAAACAGGAACCTGGAGATAAAACACAGAAAAGTGACAATTCATTAATAAAAGAGAGCCAGCGTTAAACAAAGGGTAGGAAGCTGGAGATAAAAGCTTTATTACAGTACACAAAATAAAGATATTGTGATAACGGTACGCCAGCGTTATGCGAGGGTCTCTCATTTTCTGGTATTGTTGTTACCCCAGTTGTGGTTCTCAAGAGGCTTAATGTATTCTTTCTGAGCTGCAGCAGCTGGTCTATGATACCGCAAGATAGGAGGAGATTATCAAGATTTGATCGTGGTTAGCATAACAACATTTGAGATGGAATACCGAAAATTTTAATTGGATACACAGTATCGGTAAAAAGAGTATATGTATGTACTAAATGAAATAGGGAACAAGTTTGATGAATTCCATTCACATGACTTGCTCTAACTGTTCCACGTGTAAAATATTATTACTACACCGAAATAATTTGCGAGATTGTGCACGTGACTGATATAAGTAATTTGAGATCGGCGATGCATGGTCCCCGGATAAACATAACGCAGGTACATAGCGTTAAACGTGTGGGTATCGGGTGCTGATAAGTCGGTGTTAAAGCAAACCAGGTTGAAAAAATGGCTTAGAATGTCTTTAAAACTGCTGCCCGAGTATAGAAATATCGATTTTTAGCAGCTTGATACTAACGTTCTCAATGTCACAAAAATCTGTAAAATCTCAAACTAATCATTTGGCAGTGTGACGCTGAGGATACATTAACTACTTTTTTGAGTTATGTAGCCTACTTTGGAGGCGTTTTTTCAACTTTTCTGGTGGCTTAATGAGTAACGTGGGAAGTTGCTATTCCAGTGGTTACGAGTTCGATTCTTGACGAATTATATGTTTTTTATTATTATTTTTTTCATTCCAGACAAAGTGCCGCGATACGTGGCGTACTGGCACTTTACAAACTTATAGCCGTAACTTCGAAATTTCAATAAACAGGTCATAAATCTCCTATATATATGTAATAATCAATTGTACGATTTTTTTTCTTTGTGGAACAGTTACACAAAGCCATGTGAATGGAATGTATCAAACTTGTTCCCCTATTTAATTTGGTACATGTATGCAATAATACTTTGTAAGAAATTTTATATGTGGAACAGTTAGAGAAAGTCATGTGAATAGTGCCTCCGTGGTCGAGTGGTCGGCGAGCTGACTTTTCAACCGGAGGTCCCAGGTGCGATTCCCGGCTGAGGCGGGGATTTTTTCTGCAACCATAATTATTCCCTATCCCCCGTAGAGTCTGTATGTGAGAGTGGATGTGTATGTTTGAGAAAAATGAAACGATTTAAACCCAACGTAACCAAACTACAGACGAATTTTTTCTAACGCGAAGCCCTCGATATGACCTTAGATATTAAAGGGGGTATGTTAATATATATATATATATATATATATATATAATCTTTTATAAGAATATTTTATATGTGGAACAAATTAATGTGAATGGAATACATCAAACGTGTACTTTATTTCATTTATTACATACATATACACTTTTAACCGATAATATGTAGCTATCCAATACAAATTTTCAGTGTTCCTTCTATGATGTTGTTATGCTTCCTTTAACATCTCCTTTCAGCACACGATACATGTAAGTAACAATTACAGATAAATCTACCATAGTTAGCCTTTAGATCTAAATTGTTAACAAATTCTTTGTTTAGAGGTTTATTGAAGCTAGCGAAAACAAAGTTTACCTATAACTTCCTGGGATAAAAATATCTTATAATCAATATATTTCTACTTCTTCTTCTTCTACCACAAGACATGGCTTGATCTGTTCTGTACTCAAACATACACTGATCTTGTTCGTGATCTTCCAAGTTGGTGATGACCTTTAGGTTTACAATTTATGCCAATTTTTATATTGATTCCTCGTTTTCGAAAACAGCCCGGTTTATTTGAGGAAACCTGGTAATAATAATATAATAATAGTAATAATAATATAATAATAATAGTAATAATAATAGGTATATATGACCGCGTTACGAGCGCTGAGCATGGTTAGATTTGTGGTTGAACTATAAACGACGTTCAACCTTACTTATATTAAACTTTTTATACTTTTAGATAATTTTCTGGATATAGAATTAATTAGTATTTCAGGTCAACGTGCAGTTAGGTCAGTTTTAATGCTCAAATACATTTTCGTTATGTATTATCTGCATAAGAAAGATATGCTCCCTCCACTCTTCTCGTCAACCGCACTATTTTCAATTAGCATCTCGGAGACTGTTGGACCCTTCACCAGTATTCCTGGGCAAGTGACCCTTTCCAGGTACTAATCCCTCGGGATAGAAGAACTTAGTGCATCGCGTGGGTAGAGTCGCAACCCTCTGAACTACGTCTATCTAAAGTAACTACTCTCTAATCCATCTTTATTTTGGATAATCAAGAGCGGTAATGGTTTCCAAAAGGGAAAGGGTCTTGTAGGTTCCTAAAACTACAGCAATTCCGCCAAGGTAAGAGGACATCTGACACTTAGGGCTACTTGGAAGAAATGGACTGGAAGAGATGCTGACATGAAGGTTCTTATATATGAAGAACTATACGTTAATTAAAATAAAATAGTTTCGTAATGCAAACTTTGTGAATTATATGTCCCTTTGGCTAGTGAAAAGCAGTGCACCAGTGTTTCAGTTTTTCATATCAGATGTAAATGTATTAATGCTTGTATAAAATATAAATGGTGCACAGTTTATACTTCCTTATTTAATTGAATAAACAATATATTACTGTTTGAGTTTAAAAAAGTCTGGCAAAGTTTAATTAGGCTTGAAAAACTACTCTATGAGCGGGAATCGACAACGGATCTTTGGTTCCCAATACCACACTCCGTACTTCAGGTACAATGTCGCATAAAATTCTCCCAGTATTCGGATGTTTTGCGAAAAACATTCGTGTTGAGCAAAATCGATTAGTGAAAACGATGAGAAAATAGGACTCGGTAGAAAAAGTTCCACAGCTATATTTTCCGCCAGTCTAATACATATATCTTCCCACAGTCCCTTAGCTTCAAGGGGTTGAATAAACTGTTTTTTTTTCTTCTTTAAGTTGTATATCATTTTTGTTCATGAACTTTGTTGACTAGGCTACGTAAACTTTGATTGCATTTGTCAAAGCTGTCTTGACTATTTCGCAGTTCGTGGAACTTTTAACTCTGCAGTTGTTTATTTTAAGCAATATCCTGATTCATCGTTTACTCTCAGCTATAAATTCCTTCACACTTTCTGTATTCCTTCATCGCTTAAAATGTCGTGAAGTTTTTTATTTAAGCAGAAAATCGAGAAATAGATAACAACTTAGATACGCCTGTAACAGTGCCATGTCGCAAACTTTGGAAACAATATCTGGATTTGTAACCTCTCATTCCCTTTTCTAAGAAGCTAAACTTGTTGATATATGTCTTGTAGAATGTATTTTTCTTTGCTTGCTAGCGTTATATTATTTTGCTGCTGTGAATGAAATCTACAAGCATTAATAACGATTTGCGTAACTTGTGACTGAAGTGATATTCTTTTTAACTGGAAAGAATTTCACTATACAATACACTCGAAACTAAAATTCTATTAGTATAAAAAGATATGGCGTTCCAAATGTTGTCTATATGAGTATTTTTACAGCCATAATAAAAGTTCATAGTAAAAAAATATGTGGGAAATCGTAACAAAATTAATTTTAATATTTCATTTTAAGCAAAATAATGAACATAAAACAATCTAATTGTTCAAAGACTTTCTCTAGGCGTTCTATATACAAACTTTCCTTACAAAAGGTTTATCTTTTATCTACTTCATGCTAATCGAGATAGACATTAACAGATTTGTTCTTATTACCTACTTCCTTGTAAGTAGAACGTAAATAAGGGAATGCAGTAGGCTAAAGGGGATCGTGGATTCGAGTCTTTCCTTGGGCATGGGTGTTTGTTTGTTTGTTTGTAAATGTTTACATGTGTGTGTATTTGTCATAAAAATGGTAAAACAAAGGAAATTTATGGGAAAAGCACGAAAACAAAGGAATAAGAAACAGGAAATTTATTTAAAAGAAAAGAAAAAAAAAGCAATATTCATTCCTTTAAAATTTCATAGTTATAGGAAACAATTGAAATTGGGTCCTCTTTTGCGTTCCGGGATTAAAATAAAAGAAAGGAAACCAAAGTTGACCTCCCATTTGAGAAAAAACCAAGTAGTTTAAAATTGAAGCCAATAAAAAGGAATATCTTGGAAATGGTTAATTCTACAAAACAATATGTGTGGCATAAATTGTGTGTTTTAATGAGAATTATATTTTTGTTTAGTAAATGTTTGTCCATCTTATACGACTTACGAGGTATACCAAAGTATATATGAAGAGGTCTTCAGGTGTCATTCCCAGAACATTCCAGATATGCAATTTGTTTGTCAAGAAAATATCGTAAAATTTATGAAATTTTAATCAAAATCTTTGTGACATTTTTTGGGAAAATTAATGCAGTAAAGGGTATTTGGGGTGTGGGATTGTTCTGAAAATCTTAGTATTGCATCCATGGCAGATACCGAACCTAAATACCAAGTTTGGTATTCACCCGACTTTTGTTTTTAAGTTATACTGCCCACAGACACACACATATACACACGGACTTTTATCTATATTTTTTGGGGAGTTCGGGGCACCAATTTATGTATTTTGATCTAGAATTTTTGGGTGGAATACAATAATTTCTTTAATATACATACGTGCCAGAGAAAGTAAAAAGTGGGTAGATCTTTATATTTAAGACAATTAATGTGAAAAATCCCAAAACACAAGAACATGACAAAAATTATATTCTGAATACTTCGAAAAACATTTAAAGTAGCCTATATGAGGGGAGAGTGATTAATTATAATGTGAGATTTTAATGCATAATTTAAAACAAACGTTCACTTTTCCCCTTACTTCTATGATGACTTAAACGCGAGCGCACTTACGACAGAATTGTTGCGAAAGCATTGAATAACGACGTTTATTGTCAATAAATTCTATTTTCTATAGCCCGTATATACAGTGTACATAGTGGATAGAGAATGGATTGTATTGAACCCAAAATTTTGATATTGATGTTTCACCGGAAACATGTTTTGAGACCCTCTGAATAAAAAAAAAGTTTTAGAAACGGGTCGGGGTGTATCAGTGGGCAGCATAGCTTAAAAATTAAAATTCGGTTAAATACTAAGTTTGGTATCTAAGTTCAGTATCTTCCAAGAATGCGACACGAACATTTTCAAGAAACCCCCCCCCCCATCTTCAACTATCCTTTGCTGGAACATTTTTCAAAAATTTTGATTCTCTCAAAAATGCCGCTAAGAATTTTTTCTTTTTCTACACATACTATGTACATAGTGTATAGAGAAGGAATTGCACTCCACTCAAAATATTTGATACCGAGATTTCACCGGAAATATATGTTTTAGGGTCCCCCGAAACCAAAATAGCATTTTCAGAAAAAGGTCCGTCTGTGTCCGTGTGTGCATGTGTCCGTATGTCTGTGAACACGATAACTCAAACATGAAAAGTCGGTAAAGTACCAAACTTGATGTTTAAGTTTAGTATCATCCAGGGATGCGACAAGAAGATTTTGAGAAATATCTCCCAACCTCAAACTAGCCTTTGCATGGAACATATTTGATTTTCTTGCAAATGGCTCTAACGATTTTGATCAATATACCGTATATTAAAGATAGTTAGTTACCTGACATGTAAAATGTATATCTTTAATTTTCTGGGAATAGCCTCTGAAGACTACTTTATTCTGAATGAATTTTACGGAATTGTGCATAACTGCTAAACCGTAAGAGGTGGACAAATACTTACCACACAAAAATTTAAAACACGTTAAAACACAATTTATGTTATATATCTTCTTTTTTTGTGGAGTTGGTAGTTTTTGAGATATTCCTTGTTATTAGTTTCAGCTTTAAAAAACTTATACTTTTCTCATACAGGAATTTGTCAACTCCAATCTATACAAACAAAGGAACTTCAGTCACTTAGCAACTTTTAACTATCTCTTTAACCTATGGTACCCCTTGTTTCGCTTCTAATTATGCGGAAGCAAGTAATAAGACTATTTCTGCTCATTTTTTATCGCTTAGCATGAAGTAAATATAGAGGCATAAACTTTTTATCAATAATTTGTTGCTGCCATGTGAATGGAAACATAAGATTTTTATATAATGGTATATGATTAAGATACTTTCACGACAAGGCAAACGAAATGTATATCTCCAATTTTCTGAGGGTAGTCTCTGAAACCCTCTTCATCCAGATGACTTTTGTGTAACTTTTGAATAAATGATACACCGTAAGAGATATACAAAAATGTACCTCGCAAAACTGTAGACCACATTAAAGCACACAGCTAATGTCATATACATTTTTTTTAAATTAATCGTTTTCGAGCTATTCTGACTTGTTTGTTTCTTTTTTAAAGTACTTAAAATTTTCTCAAACGCGAGACATGTATTTTTCGTCTCTTCTTTGTTTACTCCCAGAAAGCAAAGAGAACCAAATTTCGATTGCTTCATTTAGCGACCGCCTTTTAAAACATCTGACTCGCGTTAGCCTGTGAATTTCCATATTTACCCTCAGCTCACAAAGAAGCAAATACTAAGACCAGTTAATTTGAATAGCATGATGTAGATAAAATAATATTTTATAAGAAACGCTGTTTGTGGAATAGCTAGAGAAAGTAATGTGAATGGAAAACATAAGATTCGTTTTGATGCAATAAATTGGAAGAAATGGAGTTGTTTCGTTTAGTAATAGTAGTTTTTGTTACAATAAATTGAATAAAGATGTTATTTGTAAGATTACCGCTACATTTCAACCAAGAAGAAGGTTTAATGCACCTCTCAGCATCTCTCTTTAAAAACTCAGGGAGTAAAAGCATCAGGAAGAGGCTAAATATCCTTGCTTGGCCTCTCGATATTGACATTTTTTATTTTTAAAGTCTGACTTAAAGTTCTAATGTTGCTTGTTATTTATAACTAGGTATAATGGATTTCAGATTTTCATGTTAACATTTCTATATATTTCAACAGATTTGAAAGAAATAAAATGGCTGGTTTGTGTAAGAGCCATCTTTCATTTTATCAATATACAGACTTGCAGCTCGACATCAATAAGTAGAAATTTGATGTATTCAAAAATGTACAAAAAAGTTCATAAGGAAAATCATCTGAAGTTTTCCATTCAACATGACTTGCTCTACCTATTCTATAACAATTTTTTTCGTTCCGTAATTTGCTTACCCGCACCGTAGTTACAGCATTGACACCTTCCTAGGACTTACAAGCCAATGCCAAGGGGTCAGAAGCCTGACGGGGTGCCTACGGCACGAAACCAAAGAATTGAAAACCTGTTACGAGGAGTAGATTCATAGTCAGACATGAACATGAGGAAGTGGATGACATGAAATGTAAGCGAATTTATGATTGGAAAGGTGATGATGGAGCAACTAGTGTGTAGAGTGGAAACCGGAGGACCCGGAAAAAATCCGCTCAGACCAACCCCACATGCGGCCGCTTGGGATTGAACCCGGACCACCTAAATGGGAACCGAGCGGTCTAACCACTCACCCATGGCAATTTATTCTGCTCTTAAACAGTTATTTTTCTATTTCATCCAGATAATTTTCATCAGATACGGTCTTATTACTGAGCTACTTATAAATAGAAGGAAAGTAAGGGAATACTACTATGCGATTAAAATTTGTTTCTTCTTTCATCTCAGAACTTTTATTTAAAAAAAGACTTATAAATTACAATTTTAGAAAAACTTAAATATGTTAAAATTGAAACCAACAAGGAACATCTTGGAAATGATTAACTCCATAAATGTTTTTCTGTACTATAAGTTGTGTTTATTAATAAATTCTACATTTGGTACCATAAGCTTTGTCTATGTCTTACAGTTTACCAGTTATGCAAAAGTCATCCAGAATTAAAAGAATCTCGGAGGTTAATACAGAAAATTCAAGATATGCATTTCATTTTCCAGGTAATTGTGTTAGACATACAGCATTTTAATCAAAACATTGTAGACATTTTTTACAAAATCAACATTTTAGAATGTTGCTCCATATAAAAGTTAATTTGCGATGAGAGATTTCTTGAAATTATCTTCTTGTTGCATCCTTAGAAGATGCTGAACTTTATTATCAAGTTTGGTATCTAACCGGTTTTTCTTTTACGAGTTATGTTTTTCAGAGACACATACACATGGACACACGGACATCCAAAAACACTGGACCTTTGTAAATGCTCTTTTGGATAATTTGAACCCTAAAACGCGTTTTTCCAGGGGACCATTGGTATGGAATTTTTGGGTGGAATACTATACCTTCTCTTCCTATGTACTATATAACAAGTAGAGAAAGCTAAAATATATAAAACTTGTATGGTTGTTTACAATGTTATAACGTGGAATATCAGAAAATAAAGAATGGAAAGATTTGAAAAGTTTTTCGTCAATGGACATAGATGAAATTTATGTAATTACAAAGTTTGTATCACAAACTTTAAATTATAAAGTGTGATCAAGGCATAAAAACCATATTAAATGTGCTACAAAAACTTTTTGGTTAGTATATCGTAATTGTGTATTATCCCTTTTCCTTTATAAAAACTGCACGTCCAAATAAGAAAAAGTCTGATGTGTTCCATTTACATGATTTTCTCTCCACTTCTGCAAGAAATTATTGTTTAAAAGCTTATGCTTCTATTTAATTCAGTTTAATCGATAAAAAAATAGAAAAAATAGTCTTATTACATGCTTCCTTGTAAGTAGAAGGCAAATAAGGGAGTACCTTAGGTTAAAGTGATAGTCAAAAGCTAGTCGCTATGTGACTGAAGTTCCTTTGTTTGTATGGACAGGAGTTGACAAATTCCTGTATGAGAAAAGTATAATTGTTTCAAAGCTGAAACCAAAAAAAAAAAAAAAATATGTCAAAAACTATAAACTCCACAACAAAAATATAAATGACATAAATTGTGTGTTTCTTACTGTTTAGCAATTATGCAAAATTCATCCATAATAAAGTAGTCTTCAGAGGATATTTCCAGAAAATTCAAGATATACATTTTATTTGTGAGGTAAATATCTTTAATATTTGACATTTTAATCAAACTCGTTACAGCCATTTTTAAGAACATTAAAATGTTCAAAAAGATCCATGTAAAGAGTAGTTCTTGAAAATCTTCCTGTCGCATCCTTGGAAGATACCAAACTTAAATATCAAGTTTAGCATTTTACCGACTTTTCGTTTTTGAGTTATCGTGTTCACAGACACACGGACAAACTGACCCACGGACACATCGATAAACACACGGACATTTCTCTGAAAATTATTTTTTTTGGATACAGGTGACCCTAAAACATATATTTCCGGTGAAATCTCGGTATCGAATTTTTGGGAGGAGTGCAATACCTTCTCTATGCACTATGTACATAATACGTATAGAGAAAGTAAAAAGCAAACAAACAAAGGAATGATTGAAAGCCTTGCTTTCCATTTTAATTTTCCAAAGGTTATTTTAGTTTTAGTGAGACTTTAAAATGTCCATAATGTGTATTTAAAATGCTTTGAAACCGTATGTTGTGATACGAGTACAAACAGTATACATGAATCAGTGGAGGCACATTTTTTTTTTACTTTGTAACTGCTTTTATTTTTTATATCGATGAGTTATTTTAACGAAAACATTTTCTGCTATGTCAGCGTTAAAACCCATGTATTCAACGAGCCACTTGAAGCGAGAAGGTCATGGGATCACGGGACATTAACCACTCCCAAACGGAGCTATGTCTCTTTGAAATATGGATATGGGTCTGTTTGATAACGAGCCCGCTTTTCCTCTTGTCCCATACCGTACTTTTTATTTTTTAACATTCAACGTGATCTACTTTGTAGATTGTGTGCCCTGGTTTAGCTGAAGTAACACCAAAATGTCATATAGAGACAAAAACAGTGTTAATCGAAATACATTCAAGGCACATGAAATCTGGCAGAAAGTAAACTTTTACATAATTTCTTTTACATAATTTCATTTACACAGCTGCCGTTGCTAAAACTTGACTGTACTGGGTGTCAGCAGTACTTAAACAATAATTTGTCATTATATGCTGCACAAGTCTTGTGTTTAAGTACAAGTTTATGAATAGAATCCCCCTCAAAATGCAAAAGCAACATTATTTTAAACAAATATGGGAGTACGTCTATATTCCTCTATAATTTTTACTTTTTCCACACGTACTCTGCTCATGGTACCTATATAGAGAAGGTATTGCATTCCACCCAAAACTTCGATATCGAGATTTCACCGGAAATATATCTTTTGGGTCCCCCTTAATCCAAAAAAAAAAAAAAAGCACTTTTGAATAAAGATCCGTATGTGTATGGGTGTGTGTGTGTGTGTGTCTGTGGACAGCATAGCTCAAAAACGAAAACCCGGTTGAATACCACACTTGGTATTTAAGTTTGGTATCTTCCAAGGATGCGACACGAAGATTTTCAAGAAAATCCCCCACGTCTACTTTTAAATGTAAACATTTCCAAAAATTTTGTTTTTCTTAAAAATGGCTCTAACGGTTTTCATTAAAATCTCTTATACTTAAGACAATTACATGCCAAAAAAAAATGTATATTTTGGATTTTGCTCGGAATAGCCCCTAAAGACTTCTTTATTCTGGATGATTTTTATTGAATTTTGCATAATTGGTAAACCGTAAGAGATAGACAAAAACTTACTACACAAGAAATGTAGATCACGTTAAAACACACAATTTATGCCATATACATTTTTTCCTCAAATTGATCGTTTTGGAGATATTCCTTGTTATTAGTTTCAGGTTTAAAAACTTACTTATCTCATACAGTAATCTGTATACTCCTGTCCATACAAACAATGGAACTTCAGTCACATAGTAACCAACTTTTAACTAGCACTTTTACTCCCTTATTTCGCTTCTACTTACAAAGAAACAAGCAATAAGACTATTTTTGCTAATGTTTCCTCGATTATCATGAAGTAAACAGAAGCATAAGCTTTTTAACAATAAGTTGTTACAGAGATGTAGAGAAAGTCATGTGAATAGAACACATTAGAATTTTAATATTTATTTTAACTCATTATTGGAAGAAAAATCTGATGTGCTACATTCACATGCCTTTCTCTACCTCTGCAACAAATTATTGTTAATAAGCTTATTCTTCTACCTATATCATTCTAATAGAGATACACAAGCAAAATCGATTTTATTACTTAGTTCCTTTTAGGTGGAAGAGAAATAAAGGGTTTCGCTAGGCTAAAGAGACAGTTTAATGCTTTAAATGTGATTGCTATAGAACAGAAATCCAATTCTTTGTGTTGACAAGTTCCCGTATGAGAAAATTATTTTAAAGCTGAAATCAAAAACAAGGAATATCTTAAAAGCGGTCAACTCCAGGAAAAAATGCATACAACATAAATTGTTTGTTTTAACGAGCACTACATTTATGTAATACGTTTTTGTGTATATCTTAAGATTTACCAGTTATGCAAAATTCCACAAAATTCATTCAGAATAAAGATGTCTTCAGAGACTATTCCCAGAAAATACAAGATATACATTTTATATGAATATAAATATCTTTAATATAAAATATTTTAATCAAAATCGTTAGAGCCATTTTTAAAGAAAATCAAAATTTTCAATTTTTTTCCCATAAAAAGGTTAGTTAGGGGTGCGGAGGTTTTCTTGAAAATCTTCGTGTCGCATCCTTGGAAGATACCAAACGCCTTTTCGTTTTTGAGCTATGTTGTCCACAGACAGACGGACCCTTTTCTAGAAATATTTTTTCTGGTTTCAGGAGGTCCCAAAAAGTATTTCCAGTGAAATCTCGGTATGGAATTTTTGTGTGCAATGTAATACCTTCTTTATATACTATGTACATAGTACGTGTAGAGAAAGTAAGAATATGAAATATTCGTTTTCACAACATTCATTTGTAACTGAAAGAGCATTTTTAGACTATTTTTCGACATAATTCCAATATTTTTCAGGCATACCTATGTCATAAGAAGGTACCAACTTTTGTATGCCCTCTTCAAAGAAAACAGCCGCCAGTGAAGGCTGCCAGCCTCAGCTGAATACGTCATCGCTGTCTCTAAAATCACGCTTCAGGCTCAGACCATCTGAACATTTAGGTAGTCATAGGGACGAGATCGGGGCTGTACGGTTGGTGAGTGAACTGTTCCAAACCGAATCTGGATCCCCTTGGACGCCCTCGCTAAGTTGCCCCGCTTTGGTGCTTCGTTTTTTCACACAGGCCTGTGTAGGACAGGAGTTGGATAGGTAGAGTCAGACTGAAAAATTCAATGCCATAGCCGGGATTTGAACCAAGGATCTCTCGATCTCTAGCCGGTTGCTCTGCCACTGAGCTACATGCCGGCTTATTTTGAGATGACAATGGCGACTTACAATGTTGCAAGGATTCATAGTATAGCCAACACTTATGGTCAATTAGAATTGAATTAATTCACGGCCTGTGTGAAAAAACAATCAATCCAATACCAATTGATCATATAGTTTACTATACTATGAATCCTGGGATTTAAGTATTTGCAACATTGTAAGTCGCCATTGGGGTTGTCATCTCAAAATAATTTGGGAACACCATGTGGGGAAACATGCCAATCAGTTGAGAAATTCCATGCTATGCCGGCATGTTGCTATGGTAGCTCGTGCTAGAGCAACCTGCAAGAGATCGGGAGATCCGTGGTCCAAATCCCGGCTATGCCATTGAATTTTTAAGTCTGACTCTACCTATCCGAGTGCTACTATGTTTGTAAAATGTGTATATATGTTAGAAAAAAAAGCAGTAATCAAACAGAAAAAAAAAAGTAAATGTCAGGAAAATGAGGAAAAGAGAATACAGAGCTGGAGTCCCAACAAGACTCCAGAACTGTATTTTTGTATAAACAAATTGTGGAATACGGTTTTGTGTGACATCACTAGCATGTTGACGTGCGTTTTCATAAAGCAACGCAATATCTTGACTGAACATTCCAAGTCTTTTGTTTTGAATTGCGCGCCGAAGATTTCTGATTTTTTCACAGTATTGTGCATCTTTAGAAAGGAACTCAACAAACAGAATGTCCCGTCTGTCCCACAACACAGTTTATATGATTTTCGTGGTGACAACATTGTTTTGAATGTTTATTGTTGTGCCTACTGTATGCCTCTATTCTATTAAGTGTTGTTTTGATTCTGCAGTGACAGAAACAAAACCCAAATCTCAAATAACATATGAAAGTTATAATAGCCAAAAATCTCAGGAAACTAACGTCACAGCATTTAGAAGGATTTCCCACTCGAAGGGTACAGGATTCAGGTTAAGACAGGGAGAGCCTCCGCAATAATTCGCCGAACACTACCGCCAACCCGTCAACCATGAAACAGATGCCCGGGAAGTAAATGGTACAGGAAATGACGGATAGGAAAGTTATGATGGATAACCAATCTCCTAGTTTGCCTGCTGTCCAGGAAAAACCACGAAAAACTCATGAGTCAGGATAGGTGGGGGATACAATCTGGAGTTCCCGAATGCATGCCAATTACATTACCACCTGAGCCATCCTGCTCGCTAAAGTAGTGCATTAGTTTTTAACTCTTTTTTTTTATTAGACGCATAAATAAAATGAAATTACGGGTTTTCTTTTCTTGTATTTTTAAAACGTCAAATAAACATGTTATGCTACATTTACTTAATGTTCTCTACCTATGCTGCAAGAATACGTATGTTTCCATAGCGAATTTTTGAGTGGAATGAAATAGCTTTCCAGCTATATACAATGCATAGTGTAGAGAAAGTAAATATGTTATTTTTCCCTTTATTTGTTTTAATTGAAAGCTTTGTGGACTTTTTGCAAATGTTTCCCAAGGCAGTGCGTTTGTGGTTGTTGCTGCAAAATATGTAATGAAAACTTGTAACGCTGAAACATATTCATTCCTTGTGTTTTGTAACTAACATTTACAGATAAAACAATTCTATCTTGAACATGTATTTATGGACATAAACAAAACCAAATGGTTGCATTACCTAAATTTAGTTTCAGATAAAAACGAACATAAATGAAATACACCGAAATAATTTGCAAGATTGTGCACGTCACTGATATAAGTAATTTGGGATCGGTGTGTATGGTCCACAGATAAACATAGCTCAGCTACATAGCGTTAAAGGTGTGGGTATCAGGTGCTGATAAGTCGGTGTTAAAGCAAATTAGGTTGAAAAAATGGCTTAAGATGTCTTTAAAACTGCTGCCCAAGTATACAGATATCGAATTTTAGCAACTCGTCACTAGCATTCTCAAGCTTTAATGTCGCAAAAATCTGTAAAATCTCGAACTAATCACTTGGCAGTGCGACACTGAGCACTCATTAACTACGCTCTTGAGTTATTTAGCATACTCTAGAGGCGTTTTTTCAACTGCTATGGTTGCTCAATGCGTAACGCGGGAAGCTGCTATCCCAATGGTCATGATTTCGGTTGCTGTCATAGAGTACATTTTTTTATTACTATTTTGTTTATTCCAGACGAAGTGCTACAATACGTGGCGTACTGGCACTTCAGAAACTTATAGCCGTTACTTCGAAATTTCGATAAACAGGCCAGAGGTCTCCTATCTCAAATTACTTATTTAATTAATCTACGTATTCTGTGAAAATATTTCGGTATAGTTCATTAACACCTAAATACGCGTCTTATTTGGAAATGTTAATCACAAAATATAAGGAACAAATATGCAAAATCTCTTTTGGAAACTTATATAACAGCAGTCATCACCTAACCTGCAAATGCGATTTCACCCTCTTGCGTCGCCCTCCGTGGTGTAATGGATACCATACTGACTTCATATACCCAAGGTCGCGGGCTCAAATCCGGCGGAGGACAATGGATTTTTTCGGGCGTAAAAATCCTTAGCGTGGCTTCCTTCGGAAGGGAAGTAAAGCCGTTGGTCCCGTGTCGTAGATTTAAGGCACGTAAAAGAACCTCAAGCCTGATAGAGAGGCCTCTGAGCAAAATTAAGTGGTATTTCACGCCAAGTATAGAATGGGACGCTGAGAACCACAGCAGTTAAAGAGCCTCCATAAACAACACGCCATTTTTTTCACCCTCTTGCGCCTGGTTGTCATTTGTTTTTTCTTTTTCTAAACAGTTTTCTGTGAGTATAGAAAAGCTGTTCGTTAAAATTCGTCAGTGCACTCTTGGAGTTAACAGAACAGACTGTGGTTTTTACGAAATGGCTAGCTGTAGCGCACTCACATCACTGGGCTATATCGGGAGTGGGCAAGACAACAGCATTAGGGCTCTGTGATGGTTCACTTGGTAAATGCCTGTTAATGGAAAGCATCAAGTAAGAGTTTCTATTAGCTCCATAATGGAAATAAATGCATGCTACAGAGCGCTGAGGCAACATCCGGAGTAATCCAATAATCCCGACAGCTTTTCCCAGCTAGTGAAATGTGTTTCGTAAGTAGCGTAAAAAACACGAAAAAAATAGCAACTCTGTTTTTGAATAAGTTCCCTCATTTGCCAGAGGGACTGGCTCTTAGTTTTGTAAAAATTACAGCAAAGTAGTTTTATTCTCCCACTATAGGAACATATAAAAGAACTACAGGAGAATTTGTGCAGGTCAAAACTATAATATTTTAAGAGTTATATGTGACAGCAGATATCTTTTTGATTTTGGAGATTTGAAGATTCCTCTTCATGTTTTTTCTTTCTCTACACGTACTATGTACATAGTGTATAGAGAAGGTATTGCATTCCACGCAAAAATTCGAAATTTCACCGGAAATGTGAGTTTTAGGGTCCCCTGTATCCAAAAAAGGCACTCTCACAAAAAGGTCCGTGTGTGTCAATGTGTCCGTGAACAAGATAACTCAAATACGAAAAGTCGGTAAAATACCAAACTTGGTATTTCAGTTTAGTATCTTTCAGGGATGCGACACGAAGATTGAAAAAATCCCCCAACTCCAACTACCCTTTACATGAAACTTTTTTCGATAAATTTTGTTTTCTCAAAAATGACTGTAACGCTTTTGATTAAAATATCATATATTAAAAATATTTACCTGACCAATAAAGTGTATATCTTGAATTTTCTGGGAATAGTCTTTGAAGACTACTTTATTTAGGATGAATTTTACGGAATTTTGCCTAACTGCTAAACCGTAGGAGATGGAGAAATACTTACCACACAAAAATTTAGAGTACATTAAAACACACAATTTATGTTGTATACATTTTTTCGTGGAGTTGATCGTTTTTGAGATATTTGTTGTTTTTGATTTCAGCTTTGAAAAACTAACTGTTCTCACACCGGAATTTGTCAACTCCTAACCATACAAACAAAGGAACTTCAGTCACATAGCAACCAGCTTTTACTTTAACCTGTGGTACTCCCTTATTTCGCTTCTAATTACAAAGAAGCAGGTAATAAGCCTATTTCTGCCATTTTTTCTCGATTAGCACGAAGTAAATAGAAGCATTAATTTTTTAATAATAATTTGTTGCAGAGATGTAGATGTGAATGGGACATATCAGGTTTTTATTATTTATTATTCCGAAAAAAATATGTATAGGCGTTTAAAAGCCATTTAATAACATTTTTTCAAACTTCTTTTGTGTGTCCGCTGCGCTCCTGGATACCAGTAAGGTAAGCGTGACAGTTTATTATGAGTCATTTTACTCCTGGTTCCTTTATTCCCTTACTTTTTACTTTCTCTACACGTATTATGCATATAGTGTATAGAGAAAGTATTGTATTATACCTAAAAATTCGATTACGAGATATCACAGGAAATATATGTTTGACACCTCCAAAATAAGGGTTTTTAGAAAATATCCATCTGGGTGTGTCAGTCAACCAGTCTATCTATCTGTCAGAATCTGTGTGTGTCTGTCTGTGGGCTTCATAGCTCAAAATGCCAAACTTGGTATTTAAGTTTAGTATTTTCCAACGATGCAACACAAAGTATTTCAAGAAAATCCTATCAACTTCAACTACCCTTCACATGAAAAAAATTTAAAAAATGTTGCTGCTCTCAAAAACGATTCTAAACATTTTGATTAAAATATCGTACAGTAAAAATATTTACACAACAAATAAAATGTATATCTTAAACTTTCTGGGAATATGTACAACAACTTACCACACACAAAAAATGTAGAGTACGTTAAAACACACAATTTATGTAATATACATTTTTTTTCGTGGAATTGATCGTTTTTTAAATATTCCTTGTTTTTGGTTTCAGCTTTGAAAAACTTATACCTTTCTCATACAGAAATTTGTAAACTCCTGTCCATACAAAAAAAGAACTTTAATCACACAGCAACTAGCTATTGACTATCACTTTAACCTATGGCACTCTCTTACTTCGTTTCTACTTACAAAGAAGCAGGTAATAAGACTATTTCTGCTAATTTTTCCTGGATTAGCATGGAATAAATAGAAACTTTTTAACAATAATTTGTTGGAGAGTCGTAGAGAAGGTCATGTGAATGTAGCACATCGGATTTTTATTTCTATTAAGACGAGACGTAAATCTTTGGAGTCTTAAGTTGAATAAGCTGCAGAATGTCTAGTTATTCTTATTGAAATATAAGCTAGACAGGATTTCAAACATAACCATGAATTCGTCCTTATATTTAGTGAGAATTAAATCCAATCCCTAACCTACCTATAGATCAAAGACACCTGGAGTCCTGTCAGGTAACCCACGGTGCCTTCAAGGCAGCCGCACCCCCCGACAAGTGACCTATTTGTGGTTTTGTGGCTTCAGAACAATGGCTCGGTTCTGCCAGATGCCAGGCACACAAACCGCAGATCTTCGCCAAATATTCTAAATAGAGAGAGGAACGGTCATCCAAGTGTTACTGCATCCATATCTTTGAATTGGGATGTTTTATCATATGAGAATACAAAGAAGAGAAGTTTTTAGACTAAGCCTGGCGAAGTTAAAAGGTATATTAGTACTTAGAAAAGATATTGTATGCCACCCAAAAATTACAGTAGATATTTCACCGGAAAAACGTGTATTAGGTCCCCTATGTTCAAGAAAAACATTTTAGAAAAAACTCCTTTAGTTAACAACACTGCGAAAATACAAGCTACAGATGCAGCCTTTCTTCCCCCAAGCCCTGCTTCCCCGTAAAACTAGCGCCCAAGAAAATCTGCGTGCATAATAATGGCATCGTAACACTATCCACATGAGAATTAATTTAAACAAAAAACATTCACATTTATATCAGTGAATATGAACAAACAATTAATTAGTATATCTAACACATTTTACTAAAGCGTACTTAATAATTGAAACATTACAAAAAAAGCTTAAATATAAACAGTATACAACACTTTCTATCAATAAGAGAGATCCTTCCAGACAGGCATTAGGAGTCGATGACCTGCATGTTGAAATGTTTTGTGCACCTGACTTTATAAATCGACATAGAATACACTGTGCAAGGTATGCGAGACCCACCATAAAAGTCTACTTTCTTGTAGGAAGACAATGAATTTATGAACTGCAAAAAATGAAATTAATTATTGATTCTCTAAATGAAACAATATTCCAGAACCCTGTCTTTAAGTGATATCACATATTTGTTCACTGCAGTGCACGGACGGAGCAAGCCTGCTTGCTCTAGCATAAAATCAGATGAGTTGGTGACGCTATCAAAATTTTAGGGAGTGTACAAAAGGATATTGAACTGTGCTTCAATGGAGGGAATAACATACCTCAAGCATTTTAAATCCTTTTTCACTTCAAAGTTTTGGGTGTGCAGTCCGTTTACGGCCTTTTTAATGCGTACTTTCCAGTTTTGCCTTATTTTCTTCCAGATTATACCTTAAAATATAAATATGTAGATATTTTCTAATGATTTAGTGCCTTATTTAATCTTTTCTGCTGCATCCTTTTGCTTTTCTCAAACGTCTCTTTTTTACTGATCGTATTTTGCTTTCCTCTCTCTCTCTCTCTCTCTCTCTCTCTCTCTCTTTAATGATCCAGGATTCGCTTGCGTAAGCTATACCTGAAACTGCTATTACTTTATAGAGCTCTATATTTGTTTCTTTTCGGGCTTTATCTTGTAATGTTATATTGATTGTACCACATATTGCTTGAAATTTATTTGTTTTACCATATCATAGAAAAAAATCCTGCCCGAACAAAAATAACTATAGCCAAAAAAAACCACAGAACAGGTATTATATATCAACTATTTATTTGCGAAGTAATATAAGCAATGCAGATATAAAGAAATTGGAATTAAAATATTTTAAGCTCTATGGTAGTTATTTTTATGTTCAAACTTTTATCACCATCATTCTTTTGGAAACCTAACCTTAAAATTGCAGAAGCGGTCATTCTTTGACATGTATGAAGGCATGTGAGGAAAATCGCCCACAGAGTTCTACATGATGGAAAACACACGCAGCCGGTACTGAAATCAAATCAACACATCGTAGAGACGGATATTTCTGTACAGAATTGCATAACTAAAGCGTCTTGTTATCTAATTTGTGGTCACTTTATTGGTGATCCGAGATGGTCGCTCTGGATTGCTTCAAAGGAACTCGGCGTACTAACATTCCACCCAGTAAAACTGTTTTATTTGCGAGCGTTGCTTCCCCAGATATGTGGTAATATTAGGATCGCCGTTCAGTGCCTCGCCGGCTTCTGTAATTGGATTTCGTTATGGGTGCTATCAACGTCATAGTAGCCTACTAAGACCAGTTGCACTTTAGAGGTCGCCCATCTGGACCTAGCAATATCCTGTTTTCCGTAGATTTGTTCTTTTACTCTCCACAACCCTTCATGCCCTTTCAATATCGCTCAGGGAAAGGAATGTCGAAACCTCGGTCGGAAACTTCACTACATATACTCTCTTTGTGCGTAGGTATATTCAGCTACAGATATTAAATTCATCACCGGGCTGTGTTTTCATCTCTTCTTCCTACGCCTGCATAGCGGCAATAGAATGTATTTCACAAGGGAACACAGCTAGGGATCCAAAAATAAACATTACCTTATTACTTTCCTATGTACAATTTATATAGTGGATGAAGAAGGTATTGTATTACACCGAAAAATTCGATACTCACATTTCACTGAAAATATGTGTTTCAAGACCTCCGGAATGCATAATAGGTTTTTTAGAAACAATTCTGTGTGTATCTAGTGGGTAGCAAAGCTCAAAAAAATAAAATTCGGTTATATACCAAAGCTCGTATATAACCAAAGTTGGTATTAAAGCTCAGTAAAGTCCAAGCATGCGACACGAACGTTTTCAAGAAAAATCCTTCAACCCATCTACTCTTTGCATAGACTATTTTTGTGGAACATTTTCTCAAAAATGGCTATAATGATTTTATTTTTAAAATATTTTTTGAGACAAACAAAATGTTTATCTTGAAATTTTAAATGTCCATATTTTTGGGCAGATTTTTTGAAGATTTTACTATGATTACATTCTGTTATATTATACTAAGCTCTCTAAGTTAGTAGTCGAAGGACATTGAGGCGTCTCACAGCCTCGCCCACTCATACCCAATCTCACATGGGTTTCGGAAATAACTGTTCCACCGAGTCCAACCCAATCCTAACAGTTCCCTTGCGGGAGAGGATCATATGTTCAACCGTCGAACTTCTAGTAACGCCAGATGTGCCACGAATGCTCGGGGTCAGCAGCGCTTGCACTGGAGCAACTGAAGCAGTCAAAACCCCCCGCCTACGGGGGATGGGAGCACCTCACGCACTGCGTCTATGAAGATCTATTGTGCGCTAACACTCGCAAAAAGGAAGGGAAGTAAAGGAACCACAGGTGGCCATAGCCAGGCAGAAGTCCCTAACTCAGAGGCTCGAAATTTTATCCCGGTGCCAGAAGATGCATGCAGCCGCCAACACAGCGGTTTCAGGTGACGTCATACGACCATTGCGCTTTTTTACTACTACTACTACTATTATTATTATTATTATTATTATTATTACAGTTACGGACGCTTGTCAGGACTCCGGTGCTGTATTCCTTTTTTCCTCTGTTTTTTTCCAGTTTCCTACATTTCCTTAGTTGACCTATTAATTTAACGTTTTTTTTTTTTTTTTTTTTTTTTTTTTTACATATACATACTCAGACATATACACATTTAGTAACAAACAAATACCCATCCCCAAGGCGGGGCTCAAACCCACGATCCCCTGCACCAAAGCGAGACACTTTAGCGAGCGCGGCCACGGGGACCGGTAGCTTTCAAGGAGACAGCGACCACAACGCCGCCTCAACGACTAAATCGGGATTTCCGTGCACATGCATATTAAGGATATGATATGAAATTGAAATTAAGGAAATAAATGGAGAATAAGTATGCCAGTATTCACCCAAGTAACACGGGGGAACTAGTAAAACTCCAAGTTGGAGTGGGAGGTCGATGGTGATCAAACCCACGACCTCCCGAATGCGAGTTGCACACGTTATTGCGGTGCCACCTGGTATGGTGTTTGTATGATAAATTTTATATCGCCCAAATTGCATAAATCCATGATAACATAAAGCAACTGTTTAATAAGATGTTATGTTTGAAGTCTTAAAAAAACATATAGTTAATAATTTACAACATAATATATTAATTTCAGTTAATGAACTTGTAACATTAATCTACGACATTGGTAAACAAATGCTCAATAAACTGCGCTAATGAGACAATTAACAATGCGTTATGTGTTTGTACCAGAATTAAAAGAGGCAATCAACTTTAGTTATACGAATCTAAATTACTAATTAACATTTGCAAGTTAGTGAGTTACCTTATAATTCAGATTAAATTCCCCATAACATATATGAATGGTTATAACACCAATGAAACTTCGCTATAAATGCATTATGCTCAGGGCCTGCAGTTTGATACCTCAACTAATTTTTCGAACATTTTGATTATCTAAAAATGTTATAAAATGTTGCGTTGCTACAAACGTTTTAAAATTACAATTACCAAATATGATCTAAAGAAAAGATGTAGTTAAGCAACTAAAATTAATGCACAGAACTAAGCAGGATGGCTCAGCCGGTTTCGCCTGTGGCCATGGGTTTTTTCGGGGGTTTCCGCTAATGCTGGGTAGGGTTCTCATATTCCCCGAATTTCTGCTCCTTCATTTCGTTTCCATAGTCATTTAAATCATACATTATTCGTTAGTTCCTCTCAAGGTGGGAAGTCTCTGTGATGGTGCTCAGTGCAGCGTGGCAGGAAAAAGTTTGCTCATTATAACTCTCTCTGGCTCCCTAGATCGTCTGCTCCTGGTGGGGACGTACAACCTGTGTGGGGCGGGATCCCCGGTTACCTGTCTGATTGTCGAAATGCTTCAATCTGAAAGATATAGGGGCCCTAACATTTCCATGTCCGGTGCATGCTCACCTCATCCCTCCCAGGGCGTCCTTCATGGAGCGATGGTACGGTAACTAAAATAAAGTTCGTGTCGTGTTCCCTCCCACTCCTAATCCTAACGCTTGCGCACAGAAATGTGCTCCATTCACATGACTTTCTCTACATCTCCGCAACAAATTATTAGTAAAAAGCTTTTGCTTCCATTTAATTCACTCTAATCGAGAAAAAATTAACAGAAATAGTCTTATTACTTGCTCCCTTATAAGTAGAAGCGAAATAAGGGAGTACAATAGGTTAAAGTGATAGTCAAAAGCTAGTTATTATGTGAATGGAGTTCCTTTTTTTTGTATGGGCAGGAGTTGGCACATTCCTATATGAGAAAAGTATAAGTTTTTCATAGCTGAAACCGCTAACAAGAAGTATCTCAAAAAGATTAACTCCACGAAAAAAAAAATGTATACAACATAAATGGTGTGTTTTTACATGCTTTACATTTTCTGAGTGGTAAGTTTTTGTTCATCTCTTACTGTTTAGCAACTATGTCAAATTGCGTAAAATTTATCCGGAATAAAGTAGTCTTCAGAGGCTGTGATATACACTTTATTTGTCAGGTAAACATCTTTAATATACAATATATTAATCAAAATCGTTAGAGTCATTTTTAAGAAAGACATAATTTTCAAAAATGTTTCTATGTAAAGGGTAGTTAGGGGTGGGGGGATTTTCTTGAAAATAAGATACCAACTTGATTGGTATTTTACCGACTTTTGGTTTTTGAGTTATCGGTTCACGGACACATGGACGTTTTTCTGAAAATGCTTTTTTGTTTTGGATACAGGGGACCCTAAATCATATATTTTCAGTGAAATCTCTGTATCGAATCTTTGGGTGGAGTGAAATACCTTCTCTATACACTATGTACATGGTATATGTAGAGAAGGTAAAAATGAATCCATACGTGCATATACCTTGGTTTCACGCAAGCGGAAACTTCGTCAATATAATAATGCGAAAGTTTAGACATTGAATAAAAATATCTGGCCTGTTGTTATTGGTTATTACTGGGACAAAAAACTGGATAACATGGTTTCTTGAAAATATTTAAGAGATCTAACCTGCCCGCTGAAAATTATTTGAAGGGCTGCAGTATTTTAACTTCATTAAAATATAATACAAATTTGAGCACCAAAACTTTATCTTCAAGCTAAACCAATATATTTAATAGAATCTAAACCAGTTATTAAAGGTTTTTGCCTAGCTCTTATTCTTATGATTTTTTTTATCTACTTCATTTTAATTAAGAGGAATCTGGCACAAATAGCAACAATAGCACGTTTTGCTACAGATACAAAGGCAATAGCAATACTAGAAACCTTTACATCAATTAGTGGGGAGAGAGAGAGAGTACCAATTAGCAATTTCGATACTGAACCTCAATTAAATATACAGTAAGGTTTTTTGAAAACTATACAGTCTATTTATTATAATGAGCATTTTACCTCTTATACAGATCTTCTTCTAATTCAGAAACCATAGTCAAATCATAACTAAAGTTATTGTTGCTAACTTGTTGATATTTTAATAAACAAAAAAATTTGCAAAACTTTTCACATATTTTCCTCTTCAGGTAAACGTTTCTCCTAAACAATTAAAGAGAGAAACTTAAGATTTTGAGGTCTAATAACATGTTATTGACATAGCTGGTGAAAGATTAAGGCATTTTATCCACAAATAGCAATTTTAAAAATGTATCATTATGTACACTTTAGTTTTAAAATGTTTAGATATGTATATGTATGTATTTTAGGTATTTCAAACATAGGTAACATAAACGCTTCCACCGGCTGTTTACAGCAATACATATTACACATGAACAAAAAAAAGTCTCAGCTCCGTCTATTATATTATTTTAAAAAATCATGCTTAAAGAAGAAAATATGTGAAACATTTTGCAAATTGTCTTGTTTGTTAACATATTAATAAGTTAGCAATTATTATTTACAGTTATTAAAATAAGTTGTTTAATAGATGATAAAAGTTCCATTGTGAAAAGCTTTATAGTTTTCATAAAATTTTAAAATATATTTCATTTAGTTTCAGTATGAAAATTGCTTCTATGTCTCTAACAAATATCCTTAACAATTGAATCCTTTGTAGAGCCTTAAAATTTCATAAGAAATGTTCATCTAAGCTTAACGCTTTTCAATTATATAAGATCATAATAATGCCTTCCAAGATGGTGTAAAGTGAGGGATTAAAACAATTGACTATCGCTTTAGCCTTCTATATTCCCTTATTTACCTTCTATTTATAAGGAATCATGTAGTTATACTAATTGTGTTAGTATTTATTTCGTTTAGCATGATGTAGATAGAAGAATATTATTTTGTAAGAAGTTTGTTTGCAGAACAGGTATGTGAATGCAACACATCAGATTTTTTACAGTGGAATATGAATACATTATGCCAAAAAACAGTTAAAGTCCTAATCAGCTATTCAGCTAGGTTAAAAAAGATAGTGATAGTAATCAGAATAAGGCATTGCAGACGTTTTAATTAGAATATTATTTTCAACCGGAGGATGTAGTTAAGTAAAAGAATTTGTAATAGAGATAATACACACAGCTCTCAACGCCACAGCATCTGGATTGTAATAGCTTGAACATTATTTTCTGTAAGCATTAATAACTTGTATTTTAATATTTTAGTGGAGTCTGCCGAGGCTTCAAGCACCATTTCCTCAAAGACGGCGTCGCTTGTTTCGTTGTATTTCCTGAACAACATACACTAGCACCAGATGTAAATCACTAGAGAAGATTGACTACTCTGAGGAAGGAGATGTAGTGTTTCTTTTTCCTCGCATACAGAGACAGACGCTTCTCGGCAAATTTACACCAGCTATCCTCCAGTACAGACCATTAAAATTGCACCAATTTGTATCCTCTAATTTTCTGTCGTCGTTATACCAAAGAGCGGGGCTTGACAAATGGCGGCTTGTACAAAAATGGTGGGGTTTTGAAGCAAGAAGCTCTAGAGGGAAAGTGAGAGAACGGGGTAAAAAATGTAATACTATAGACCTGATGTATCGCACCTCTCTTGTTTCTCTGGTATATGCTGCGAGCTTCTGCTCGGAATGGTAATGAAGCTTATCGGATGAGAAGTTATGAAGACTCACATATAAGTGTTGCTAGATTTCGCAAATTCTATGAATTAGCAATGTGTATTATAACAAAAACTCCGCTCTAACTCTGCAACAAATAGCTCTTTATTTATTATACTGATTATAAATGAAAATGCGATCACAAATTACTGTTTTTTCCTTGAGACTTTTGCAATAATTCTCTTTTGACGCTCGCCGACTGCGAAATCTACTGCACGCTCCAAATTTCTTGCCGGTCCCCATGGCCGCGCTCGCCAAGGCTTAGTGCTTTTTTTACAAACAAAAAATACAGTTCCGGAGGCTTGTCAGGACTCCGGCACTGTATTCCTTTTTTCTCCATTTTTTACAGTTTCCTATATTTCCTTAGTAGACCTTACTATTCTTAACGTTTTCCTTTTACATATACACATTTAGAAACATAGAAACATCCATGCCCAAGGCGGGACTCGAACCCACGATCCTGTGCACCACGAAGCGCCAAAGCGAGTCACTTTAGCAAGCGCGGCCACCGGGATCGGCAATGCTTCGCAGTGCAGGGAATCGTGGGTTCAAGTCCCGCCTTGGACATTGGTGTTATATGTTTGTGTATATGTGTGAAAGAAGAAAACAGCAATTCAGTAATCATACAGCAAACAAAGTAAAAGAATTAGGTAAATAAAAGTAGGGTATACAGCGCCGGAGTCACGACCAGACTCGGAACTGTATTTAAAAGAAAAAAAAATTCTCTTCGAAATTGACTCAACTGTAGCTCGCTTTGAAAACTGAAATCTGTGTTTTTTTCGAGTTTAAAGGAAAAAACCACCTTTAAGATTGACCCGAGCAAGTCCGGATTATCGGTTTCTGCCAACTGGTCATACCGACTTAAATCCCCTCCTCCAAGATTAGAAGGTATCATCCTAATATTCCTGCTCAACCACCAAAGATAAAATATTATGGTTATCTTTATGATTTGTTAAGAATAACAATGATCACTATAAAATACAAATATAATGTATAAGCAGCTCTAAAAGTGAAATCATTATTAAAAATAACATTACTATTCATATCCAACCAACTATTTTATTGTGATTGCAAAGGTGATAATTGACTGGACCGGTCAGGCTTCGTTCCTCTTTTTATACCTATCGATCACTGGAAGCAAACTCTTAGAAGCAGTTGCACAGTCAAACCACCGCAGGTATCACAATCTTACTCAGGTATAACAATGCGCATATTTGATGTCAAAAGAACTTGACAACAGCACACGTGTCAACTAACGCAGGTGTGACATTGGACGGCAACAATCACCTATGACTTACGAAGCCAGCCGTTCACCGTTCGGCAGGGCGTAGTCACGAAATTTTTGAAAACGTACACCATAGTTCTACAATTTACAAACTTGTAAATGAAACATTATTTGTGCCTTTTGCATTTTACTGAACAATTAAAATAAAAATATCTGACTTTCTCTAGCAGCTCCACAAGCAAACTTTTCTTACAAATAATTATTGCATTATTTACATTATGCAATAAAGATAAACATTAGCAGAAATAGCCTTATTGCTTGTTTCTTTGTGAGTAGAAGGGAATTAAGGGAATGCACTAGGTTAAAGCGAATGTGAAACAACAGAAATTTGGTTTCTTTTGCTTGCTAGGAGTAAAAATGAGAGACAAAAAAGAAAGATGTTTTGCCGTTTGACAAAAGTTTAAGTAGGATAAAGCAGATACCAGCACCTCTTAAATCTACAAAAATGCATATGACCTAAATTGTGTGTCTTAATGAAATATACATTTCTTATGTAGTAAGTTTTTGTCTATTTGCTACTCTTTATCAGTTACGCAAAAGTCTACAAAAGTCATCCCTAGTTTTTCAGAGGCTATTCCCAGAACATTCAAGATATACATTTTATTTGCAATGTGAATATCTTTGATATAGAGCATTTTAATTAAAATCATTAGAGCCATTTTTATAAAATAAAAATTTTTCGTAATTTTTCCATGTAAAGGGTAGTTTGAGCTGGGAGAATTTTCTTCAACATCTTCGTGTCACATACTTGGAAGATACTAAACTCAAATACTAAGTTTGGTATTTTACAGACTTTTCGTTTTTGAGCTATCGTGTTCACAGATACATGCACACACTTGTACCTCTTTCTAAAAATGTTTTTTTGGGATACAGGGGACACTAAATCGTGTATTTCCGGTGAAATCTCAGTATCGACTTTTTGGTTGGAATGCACCACCTTCTCTACGCACTATGTACGACGTATGTGTAGAGAAAGTAACAATATAGGTAAATATACCACTAGTACCATTATAAGAAAAGTTGCTTTTAAATTTCGGAAAAAATAAATAAATTACGAAACAAAAAATTTAATATAAAGCACAACAAAATTGTGTGTTTCGTTTCTTATTCCCTATTAGATATGTTATAGTGTATTAAAAAGCTCCTATAGTTCATTTTTTACCCCTCACTGAAAAATTGATGTGCTCCATTCCCATAAATTTCTATACCTATTTGACAACAAATTATCTTACAAAAGGGCATTCATTGTTCAAGCTAGACTAGATAAACATAAGCAGAAGTGACCTAAGATATTTTTTCTTGTGAGAAGAACGGAAATCAGGGAATACACTAAGTTAAATCATTGTCAAATGTTTTAAAATCTATCCTGCGATGCCATTGAAATCTTCATTAAATGACCTGCAGTAAAGCAGGAGAAATACGAAACGAACGACAATTCCCGTTTGAGAAAAGTAAGATTATTTAAAAATTGAAACCAAATAAACAGGAATATCACGAAAATGGTTAACTCCACCGAAAAAAATGTATAGATAATAAATTGTGTTTTATCGAGATTACATTTGTTGAGCAGTGAGAGTGTATCTAATATGGTTTGCTGGTTCTACAAAAGTTCCCAGAATGAAGAGTGCTTCAGAAGCTATTCCCAGAAAATTCAAGATACTCGTATATATTTTAATTTGTGATAAATATGTTAAACATATTAAGTTTTAATCAAAGTCGTTAGTACCATTTTGGCAAAAATTAAAATTTGCGAAGTGTGATACATATAAAGGATAGTTTGGGGTGGGGGATTTTTTTGATTATATTCGTATCCATCCTTGTCAGTGGAGGTAGTGTTTAACTAGTTTTTCGTTTATGAGCTATGCTATTTGCAGACACACAGACACACACACTCACAATCATACATACACGCAGACTTTTTCTAAACATTCTGTTTTTGGATTCAAGGAACCTAATAGGTGTATTTTTGGGAACTCTTGGCATCGAATTTCCGGGTGGAATGCAATACATTCTCTACCTACTATTTACGTGTTTGACAAAGTAAAATAAAAAATCTGATGGACTCCATTAATGACTTTCTCTACCTTTCTGTAACAAATTTGTTTTTAAGCTTATTCTTTTTTCTAAATCATGCTAATCGATATTAACATTAGCAGAAACGCTTTTACTACTTAGTTCCTTATAGATATAAGGGAAATAAGGGAATACACTAGGCCAAACTGACAGTCAAATGTTTCAAAATGTGGTTGCTATGGTATAGAAATCCGATTCTTTGCGTGGTCAGGTGTAGGAGAACAAAAAGCTTAAAGATATACATATATATGTGTGTCCTCTAAATAAACATATACAAATTTCTTGTAAAAATAAGATTATTCCTGACAAGTTCTCGTATGAGAAAATTCTTAAGAATTTTAAAACTGAAATCAATAACAAGGAATTTCTTTAAAACAGTCAACTCCAGAAAAGAATGCATATAATATAAATTGTGTGTTTAAACTGGACCTACATTTTTTGTGTAGTAAGTTTTTATCTATCTACCAGTTATGCAAAATTCCGAAAAATGCATTAAGAATAAAGATATCTTTAGAGGCCATTCTCAGAAAATTCAAGATATACATTTTATTTGTAATTTAAACATCTTTAATATACGACATATTAATCAAAATTGTTAGTGTCGGTTTTGACAAAATCCAAATTTTTGAAAATTTTTCCATGTAGTGTGTAGAGTGATTTTCTTAAAAATCTTCTTGTCGCATTCTTGGAATATATTGAACTTAAATAACAAGTTTGGTGTTTAACGGACTTTTCGTTTTCGAGCCTTGCTCTCCACAGACATACACACATACGCACACACGGACCTTTTTCTAGATTTTTTTTCTCAGAAATTTCCAAAATATGCACTTACGCTGAAATCTCGGTATCGAAATTTTTGGTGCAATAGAATGCCTTCTCTAGATACGATGTACATAGTAGGTGTGGAGAAAGTAAATATATCTTTAAGTGTTTTGATGACGAAAGGGCACAGTATCCTAAATTTTGGAGTTTACTGTTAAGACGTGTATTTACGACTAAAGAATTTTCTGCACGTCATGTACATATATGCTTCCATTTTATAGCCTGGTGGTTACAGGCAATGAAATTTCCATGGAGGGGAAATACTTACAGGTTGCTTCGATCTAGCTGCAATTAATCGACAGACAGCTGTGTGCCGAATTCACTTCCTCGTACGGAACTATTACGAGACTTCCTGAAGCGCAAACAACGCCATCTGGCGAAGATGAATGCTACTAGCAGCTTGAATGATAATTACGGTATTCCCCGATCCATTATTCATTTGAAATCCTAGTGAGAAAGGCAGAGAGGTGAAATGGGTAAGAGAAAGCAAAACTTTGTGCAGCGGGTCAATCCATAATTTACTCACATTAATGGAAGGAGAACTTGCGAGGCAAACCTTGCATGTAGCCAGTGCATTCCCAGCTTCAATAATAATTAAGTGTTAATATTTAATATCATCGATGCACTAACCAGAATCATAGACAAACATTGTTGGACTCAGAGGTGAGCGTGAGCAAACATTGGTAGCACGTGAGTGCTTTCTTCTTCTCTTCCTTCAAAGCCATTCCAAAAGCATGAGTATGTTTTTACTTTCTCTACACGTACTATTTAGTGTATAGAGAAGGTATTGTAATGCACCCAAAAATTTGATACCGATATTTCACCGGAAATACATGTTTTGAGACTCCCTGAAACCAAAAAAAGCATTTTTAGAAAAATGTACTTGTGTGTGTGTGTGTGTGTCTGTCTGTGTGCAGCACAGCTCAAAAACGAATAGCCCATTAAAAGCCAAAATTGGTATTTAGGTTTGATATCTTCCAAGGATGCGACACGAAGACTTTCAAGAAAACCCCCCTACCCCCAACTACCCTTTCCATGAAACTATTTTCGATTTTTTTTTTAAAAATGGTTCTAATGATTTTGATTAAAATATCGTATACTAAATATATTTACCTGACAAATAATATGTATATCACCTTAATCTATGGTACTTCATTATTTCGCTTCTACTTACAAAGAAGCAAGTAATAAGGCAATCTCTGCTCATTTTTTCTCGAATAACATGAAGTAAATAGAAGCATACGCTTTTTAATAATATTTCTGTGCAGAGAGGTAGAGAAAAGCATGTGAATGGAACGCATCATATTTTTACTTTCTCAATCACGAATGTTCATAGTAACTAGAGAAGGTATTATATTCCACTCAAAATTTTTATGCTGAGGTTTTAAATGAAATATATATTTCGATGTCCCCTGAGTCCAATAAAACATTTTTACAAAAGCAATTTTTACAAAAAGTTCCGTGTGTGTGTCCGTATGCCTCTCACCTAGATGTCCCGGGTTCGATCCAAAGCGAATGCATTTGGGATTTATGGTGGACAAGAGGCGTAGGGCTGGGTTTTCTGAATTCTCCGGTTTCCCCCGCCAACTTATTCCACCGGTACTCCATCTCCATTCCAAGTATCGCCAGTGTCATCGCATGTAGTGCTACAAGTAGTAAAATAATCATTAAAAAAGTACGTCTTTAAACACGATAACTCGAAAACGAAAAGGATACGCCACATAGATTTTGAGGAAAATCCCTCTACCACAAATACCCTTTACATGGAATTTTTTTTTTAATTTCTTTATTTTCTTAATAAAGGTTCTAACGATTTTAATTTAAATGCCGTACGGTAAAGATATTTACGTAACAAATAAAATGTATAACGAATTTTCTGGAAGTAGCTCCTGAAGAGCTCTTCATTTTCTTACTTAAAACTTTTCTCCTACGGGAATTTGGCAACTCCTGGCAACACAAAACAAAAAATCTGATGTGTACCATTCACATGACTTTCCCCATATCCCTGCATCAAATAATTCTTACAAAGCTTATACTTCTATTCACCTTATGCTAATCAGAAAACATTAGCAGAAATAGTCTTATTACTTGCTTTCTTGTAAGTAGAAGCGAAATAAAGGACAAACGTAGGTTAAAATGATAGTCAAAAGCTGGTTTCTATGTCAACGAAGTTCCTTTGTTTATATGGATAGGAGTTGACAAGTCCCTGTATGAGAAAAGTATGTTTTTCACAGCAGAAACCAAAAATAAGGAAATGTCTCAGAAACGACGAACTTACGAAAAAAATGTATATAACATAAATTGTGTGTTATAACGTGCTCTACATTTTGTGTAGTAAGTGTTTGCCCATCTCTTACGGATTAGCAGTTATTCAAAATTCAGTAAAATTCATCCTCTTCAGAGGCTATTCCCAGAAAATTCAAGATATATATTTTATTTGTCAGGTAAATGTCTTTAATATACGAAATTTTAATCAAAATTGTAAGTCATTTTTTAGAAAATCAAAATTTTTGAAAAAAGTTGCAAGTAAAGGGTAGTTTGGGGTGGAGGGATTTTTTTCAAAATCTTCGTGTCGCATCCCTGGAAGATACTAAACTTAAATACCAAGTTTGGTATTTTACCGACTTTTCGTTTTTGAGTTATCGTGTTCACAGACACATGGACACACGGACACACGGACACACACACACACGGACCTTTTTGTGAAAATGCTTTTTTTGGATATTGGGGACCTTAAAACATATATTTCCGGTGAAATCTCGGTATCGAATTTTTGGTGGAGTGCAATACTTTCTCTATACACTATGTAGATAGTGCGTATGGAGAAAGTAAAAACTGATGCACTCGATTCACATGACATTCTCTACAGCTGTGTAACGAATTATTATTAATAAGCTTATTCTTTTATCTATTTTATTTAGCAGAAACAGTCTTATTATTTAGTTCCTTTATAAGTAGAAGGGAAATAAAGGGATTACACTAGTCCAAACCAATAAACTAGATTTAAAATATGGTCGCTATAGTATTGAAATCCATTTCTTTGCGTGACCAGGAGTTCACAAGTATTTTAAAGCTGAAATCAATTACAAAGAATATCCTTAAAACGGCCAATTCCACAAAAAAAATGTATATGACATAATTTGTGTGTTTTTAATTGTGATCTACTTTTTGTGAAATAAGTTTTTTTCTATCTCTTACGGTTTACAAGTTTCGCAAAATTTCTCAAATTTCACCCAGAATAAACATGCCTTCAGAGGCTATTCTCAGAAAATTAAAGATATACATTTTATTTGTAATGTAAATATTTTAAAAATAAGAGATTGTAATCAAAATTATTCAAGCCATTTTTGAGATAATAAAAATTTTCGAAATTTTTTCATGTAAAGGCTAGTTGGGGTTGTGGAGATTTTCTGTAAACTGTATGATGTTTGCTGTCCATAGACACACACACACGCTAAACTTTTTCTGAAAATGTTTTTTTTTTTGATTCAGGGGGACCCAAAACATGTATTTCTGGTGAAATTACAGTATCGAATTTTTTGGAACTATGCACAAAATACGTGTAGGTAAAACAAAAGAACAGATTTCAACTACGTGGCAACCAGAATTTAAAAGATTTGATCATCGCTTTAGCTTAGTGTGTTCCCTTCTACTTTCAAAAAAGTAAAAGCAAGTTTCTGGTAATGTTTATCTTGATTAGCATGAGGTAGATAAAATAAGCGTTTTAATAATAATAATAATAATAATAATAATAATAATAATAATAATAATAATAATTTGTTACAAATATATAGAGAAGCTATTTGAATTGACATACTAGATTTCTTTTAACTAGCCTCTATCAATACACCAGCTGGAGCATTTTTACTATCGATTCTGATGAGGGCAAGTGGACAGATACTGTATGTTGACAATGGAAAGAAAGCTGTAATGTGAGTGAAGCTGGGCGTTCTTCTAGTAGTAAATATTTTATGAAGCACTACGATGTGTCTACCATTTATTTACTAAAAATAAATGTTACCGTATGTAAAGGCTCGTAAATATCAGACAGTCGAAACAGGTGGAGCTGATTTTCAAATAAGTAAGGCAGACATCTTTTGTAACTTATTTCCTGTCTTATCTGTGACATTAAGTGATGCTGTCACAAATAAGATATGGAAAAAGTCTGTTTTTCTTTTGAAAAACTTGACTGTGAAAAACATATAGGTACTTCTTTTATACTTTCAATGAATTCACTAAAATGAGAAAGAAATTCTCTATAAGTATTAGTCGTTTAACAAACTTTATCAAAAAATCAGATGTGTTACATTCAAATGCTTTTCTTTACCTATTCTACAACAAACGAATGTTACAAAAGCTAATTCTTCCATGTGCTTCAAGCAAACAAGTTGAACATTAGCAGTAATGGTGTTCTTTACACTTCCTTGTGGGTAGAAAGGCAATAAGAGAACTCTAGGTTAAAGCGATGTCAAACCTTTGAAATGCTTGTCGTTATGTGATGGCACTGAAATTTTCTTCTCCTTGCGTATGCGGTTTAAAAAATCACAAGAATTTCCCATTTGTGAAAAGTATAAGTAATGGAAAAAATTAACCCAACAAGTAAAATCTAGAAAAAGATTTATCTGACCTAAATTGTCTATTTAACAAGATGTACATGTTTTTCTATTGTAAGCTTTTCTCTATCACTTTTGGCTTACTAGTTATGTAAAATTCGTTGAAATGAGTAGAAACTCTGATGCTATTTCCATAAAGCTTAAAGAAATCTGTTTCATGACATTTTAAATATATATTATTTTAATCAAAATCGTTAGTGTCATCACTTTTGAAAATTAATTTATGTAAAGATATTTTACAATATGAGGCTTTCTTGAACACCTTCTTGCCGCATTCTTGGAGAATGCTCAAGTTAAATATCAAGTTTGGCATATAACCTATTCTGTTTTTAAGATATCTATGCTGTTTACAGAAAATAATACGCCCACGTAAGTGTATCTTTTCTCAAAACATACATATATTTACGGAAAAATCTTAGAATTGAATTTTTAATGTTAAGCGATAACTTCTCTACCCGCTATGTAAGTGGTATTAAAAAAATAAGTGAGTTTCAATGGAAAATGCTTCTCTACTGAGACATGGCTGTAACATAAACAATTCTAAACCCTGAGAAAACCTAAAGCAATTTAAATAAGAAAAGGGAATGTAAAAATATTTAAAGCCATAAATATATAATTTTGTTGTGTAAATGTTATTGTATGTTGAATGAATGAGTTACAAATTATGTACGAATATTAATATTTTAAAATTTGTTTCGTTGTAAGCGCTACGTGAAATGGTTAAAAAAGGTGTATCCGAATTAGAATACGTCGTGTATATGGGCAAAATTAGTTGTTATAAGTACTCGTTTCTAATTTGTTGCGGATAAAAGAATTTCAAAGACTTTTGGGAATTGATTTCCTCTGTTGTTCTAAGAAAATCGTTTAAAGCGATTGTTTTTAAATTCAGTGCTTTTACTTTCTTTACATAGAACATAGTTCGTAGGCAGAAAAGGCATTGCAATCCACCGAAAATCTTAATACCGACATTTAACCAGAAATACATGTTTTGAGATCACCTGAATCCAAAAAATAATTTTCTTAGGCACTTGTCCGTGTTTCTTGTTTGTGGCCACCATATAGCTAAAAACGAACATTCGGTTAAATACCACACTTTGTATTTAAGTCCAGTATCTTCCATGGATCAGATACGAACGTTTTCAAGAAAATCGCCCCAAAACAACTACTCTTTATATAGAACATTTTTTTGAAAATTTTGGTTTTCTGAAAAAGCTTTTAACAATTTTGATTAAAATGCCATATGTTATGAAAAAAATGTATATTTTGAATTTTCTGGGAATAGCCTCTGAAAACCTGTTGACTACTGCATTACTTTTGTACAACTTGTAAATCATACCAGATAGACTAGAACTTAATGCACAAAAATGTAGATCTCGTTAAAACACAACTGGTTTCTGCTTTAAGGTATTTAGTATTTCTGAAACGGAAATTATCTTTCTTTTCGTTTCTTTTTGCTTGCTTCTAGCAAGCTAAGAGAACTGAATTTCAATTGTTTCACATAGAGACCGGCTTTTAATAGGTTTACTATCGTTTTAACCTGTGCATTCACTTATTTCTCTTCTACTTATAAAGAAACAAACAATAAGATAATTCTACTATTTCTTATCATTATGTAGATAAAAGAAAGATATTTTAAATATGTTTATGTAAAACTAGATAAAGTCCGGTGAATGGAACACATCAGAATTTTTTCTCTTGTTAGCTTCTGTTTCCGAAGATTTGACTTAAGCTAATTAAATAAATATTGACAAAATACATCACGTTGATTTGATATCACCAAGACTTTTTTTTTTTCACCTAACCTGCTTTCTAATCTCCAAACACCAGAAAAGTAATAGGAATGTTAATTTCGTTCAGAATAATAAAAATCCGAAGCACGTCTTTAGCAACAAGGGCGAACATTTGTTTTAAACACCCTCCAGCAGTAGCGGAGAGTGTAAAATCACCCGAACAACTAAGAAATGTATTAACTTTGGGTCGAAGGGCGCGAGAAAACGAGTTCGCTATTAAAGGCCGCTTTCGACTCTTAAAATTCCACACCATGCCCCTTAGTCGCTTATCGGTCCAAACTGCAATTTCATTGCGTCCCGGCGAAAGGAGAAAAAGGCTTGGGGCATGAGGCTTTTATGGAGATAGGACTTCTAGGCAAGAAGGCACAAAAAAGTTATATATATCGGGAGAAGTGAAAAAGAGGAGAGGGCGCTGGCAGCAGTAAAAGGCTGCGAAGAGAAAAGATGGTTTGTCCCAATGGAGGGCAGAAAAATACTCTCAAACTTAATTCGGTTTTGGGTCTTGATTGCAAGAAAGAAGCCAAATAAAAACTGGTACAAGGGCTTCAATTTGTGCTATATGTCTCGCTGGAAAGAAAGTACGTATAGTTTACTTTCTACAGGAGCTGCAGATCCAAGGCGAAGAAAAGAGAAAGAAAAAAACTCAGCCTTGGTTTGGCTGGTACTTGAGAATATCTCTTTCTTGGGAGTCAGCACATCTGTTACGTTGATGTTTAATTTTTAACCGTTTGCAGGGCTACTCTCTCTCTCCTACAATGCCTTCACATTTTATTTCTTTGCTCCTCTCTCAAGTTCTATTGTTTCTTCAGTTCCAAAATGTACAATTTTCAATGTGAATTACCTAATAATCACAGAAAAACATAGAGCATCCCAAAAATGCTGAGCGGCGGGGCTACAACGGGGATTATAAAAAGTTGGCTTAAACAACATTTGGCAAAGGAGTAACAAAAATAGATATAACGTCGTGAAGAAAGTAAAACGATTACATACAATATGACCAATTATCTTGAATTTTCTAGGAATAGCCTCTGAAGACACTTTATTCTGGACGAATTTCACGGAATTTTGCATAACTGCTAAACCGCAAGACTTAGATAAAAACTTATTATTTTACAAAAATGTAAAGCACGTTAAAACACACAATTTTTTTACATATATTTTTTTCGTGGAGTTAGTCGTTTTTGAGATTTTCATTGTTTATGGTTTCAGCTATGAAAAACTTACTTTTCTCATATAGGACTTTGTCAACTCCTGTCCTTATAAACAAAGGAACTTCAGTCACATAGCAACCAGCTTTTGAGTATCACTTCAACCTAGGGTGCTCCCTTATTTTGCTTCTACTTATAAGGAGACAAGTAATAAGACTATTTCCGCTAATTTGTTCTCGAGTAGCATGAAGTAAATAGAAGCATAGCTTTTTAACAATAATGTTTTACAGAGATGTAGAGAAAGTCATGTGAATGGTACACATAAGATGTTTTTTAATTTCTCTACACTTACTATGTAGATAGTGTATAGAGAAGGTATTGCACACCACTCAAAAATTCGATATCGAGATTTCACTGAAAATATATGTTTTAGGGTCCCCTGTATTCAAAAAAAGCATTTTCACAAAAAGGTATGTGTGTGTGTGTTTGTGTGTCCGTGTGTCAGTGTGTCCCTGTGTCCGTGTGTTTGTGAACATGATAGCTCAAAAGCGACAGCTCGCCAAAATACCATACTTGGTATTTAAGTTTTGTATCTTCCAGGGATGCGACACGAAGATTTTTAGAAAAATCCTCCCACCCATACTACCCTTTACATGGAACTTTTTTCGAAAATTTTGATTTTCTTAAAAATAGCTCTAACGATTTTTATTAAAATTCCGTATATTAAGGATATTTACCTGACAAATAAAATGTATATCTTGAATTTTCTGAGAATAGCCTCTGGAGACTACTTTATAATGGATGAATTTTACGAAATATTGCATAACTGCTAACATATAAGAGATGGACAATATACATTATAAATTTTTTGAGATATTTGATCGTTTTTTAGATATTTCCAGTTTTTGGTTTCAGCTGTGAAAAACTATACATTTCTCATACAGGAATTTGTCAATCCTGTCCTTACAGTCAAAAGAACTTCAGTCACATAGCAACCAGCTTTTGACTGTCAATTTAGCCTATGGTAATCCCATATTTCGCTTCTACCTACGAGGAAGCAAGTAATAAAACTAATTCTGCAATTTTTTCTCGATAACCATGAAGTAAATAGAAGCATAAACTTTTTAACAATCCTCTGTTGCAGAGATGTAGAAAACGTCATGTGAATGGAAAACATCAGATTTTTACTTTCTCTATACGCACTATGTACATAGTGTATAGAGTAGATACTGCACTCCACCCAAAAATTCGATACCAAGATTTCACCGGAAATATGTTTTAGGATCCCCTTTATCTAACAAAAGCATTTTCACAAAAAGGTCCGTGTTTGTGTGTGTGTCCGTGTGTTTGTGTGTGTCCGTGTGTCCGTGTGTCCGTGTGTCGTGAGTCAGTGTGTCCGTGTATCCGTGTGTCTGTGAACACGATAACTCAAAAACGAAAAGTCGGTAAAATATGAAACTTGGTATTTAAGTTTAGTATCTTCCATGGATGCGACATGAAGATTTTGAGAAAACTCCCCCCACCCCAAACTACCCTTTACATGGAACATTTTTCGAAAATTTAAATTTTCTCAAAAATGGCTCTAACGATTTTGATTAAAATTTCGTATATTAAATATAGTTACCTGACAAATAAAATGTATATCTTGAATTTTCTGGGAATAGCCTCTGCAGACTACTTTATTCTGGACGAATTTTGCATAACTGCTAAACCGTAAAACTTAGATAAAAACTTAATACACAAGAAAGTACAGCACGTTAAAACACACAATTTATGTCATATACATTTTTTTTGTGGAGTTAATCGTTTTTGAGATATTCATTGTTTATGGTTTCAGCTGTGAAAAACTTACTTTTCTCATATAGGAATTTGTCAACTCCTGTCCATATAAACAAAAGAACTTCAGTCACATAGCAACCTCTTTTGACTGTTACTTTAACCTATGGTACTCCCTTATTTAGCTTCTACTTACAAGGAAACAAGTAATAAGACTATTTCTGCTAATTTGTTCTCGAGTAGCATGAAGTAAATAGAGGCATTTTAACAATAATTTGTTGCAGATATGGAGACAAAGTCATGTGAATAGTACACATTAGATTTTTTAACTTCCATTCATTGTGTAAATATGTTTAGTTGCGATGATTTGTGGTGTATTTACCATATTATTTCTTTAGCAGATAAAAACCATGTAAAATCGTTCCTTTACTTTAAGAAATTATATCTCTTATCAGATGTATATAATGAATAAAATCAAGGAGGGGAAGAAGATAATGTCCCAAATAACCTGATGCGGTTAAAGTTTTAACAACTTTACGGCAATGGATGGAACCCATAGAAAGCTTCTACCTCTTGGATAAGTTCAGCAGTTAATTTATTATTAAATTTTCGCTGAGAAACTCAATATAATAGAGAGCTTCTTCGTTTGTAATGCAGTGCTTTAATCCCACATTCTTCTCCATCCCTCTCACTAAAAGGACATTTCGAAGTTATTTAAAGCACAAATGGAAGTTTTAATCGTTGATAACCGCTTTCTGTTAAAATATAGAGTTTATGATTTTCATTCACTGACTAGAAAATCACACAATACGCAGCAAAAAAGTGAAGATTTAATTCCAAGACCTTCGTCTTCAAAGATTATTCAGAATCTGCTGCTTTTAAAGTTCTATTAAAATCTCTTATTTATGCATAAAAGATATTTGTCTCTTCTCTGTTTTTCGTCTTATGCATATTAGTTTTGGTTTTCCAGAGCTTTCTCAGCTGCTGAATTATGGATATTATTGTACAATTTTGTTCAGTTAGAAAAATCTGGCGGAAAAACAAACTGCCGGTTCAGACTGATTCAATAGCCGTGGTTGTTGGCCCATTTGGCGTTGACGCTCTGCCTGCTATAGCCATGGATGTTAAGTGTTTTGGGTTTCTGTATTTCTGCTCTATCTGAGTCATTCTCTCTTTTCTGATAGCCAATTAGGTTAAACCTGAAGTCCTAATATGGACTTATAACTTCTTTAAGGTAATCATAAAGTGTAAAGCAGAGAAAACGTACATTTTCGCTTTTAGGTATAAAATCCACTATAATGTTTTTCAAATGGGAAAAGTTCGACTCTGCAGCACATGAGATGCGTGCGTTGCCAGACCGCTACCCCCACTCTTTTCCTCTTTCCCTCTCACTTGCACACTGAGCACGTAAATCTGCCTCATCCCATTTCAAAGTCACTGTAATAATTATTACTAGTGATAGTCATTTAGTGTATGAGTTGCTGTTTAAAGTAACATTTAAGGTATTATAACCTGGATACTTCAACAAAAACACACATCTCCTTAAATCATATGACTTATGCTAATTTATTATGTAAACCATTACCGAGATATTTTTATTATAGGTTGAAATTTTTATACTTTTTAACTGCAAAATGGCTATTCCTTTGCTTTCTTTATTTCTTGTGATCATACAAAATGAACGGAATTTGAAAACTGTCACAGGACTGCTTTTGGGATCTGGTGGTTAGCAGGGTTCAATTCCCTGTTGGAGGGTGAAGAGTTATTTATACATGATTATTCCTATGAGTTTGAAAATATGAATCACAGAGCATGTATGTGTGAATTCAATAGAGATCAGACACCTCGATGGTTAATTGATTCTTGACGATCAAAGTCATCCAAAGAATCATCACATAGCGACCACTTTTAAAGTATTTGATCATCGCTTAAGCCTACTTATACCTACAAGGAAATATGCAGTACTGTGTAATGTGCTTAACTTGATTAAATGTAGACAAAATCTTTTTTGTTGTAATGTTTTTGAAGAATAGATAGAAATATATATGTTAATGTAAAACATAACATATATTTTCCATAAAATGCAATAGTTTCTCTATCTTAGATTTCTAAGTTATAGAAAAATTAATCAAAATCTGATGTGTGCCATTCACATAAATTTGTAAAAAATTATTGTTAAAAGGATTATTCTTATACTTAATGCATGTTAATCGAGATAATCATTACCTGAAATAGACCTGTTACTTCTTCCCTTGCAAGTAGAAAGAAAATAAAGGAAAACACTAGGCTAAGGCGATAGTCATATCTTCTAAAATTTGGTAGCATGTGATTGAAATTCCTTTCTTTACATGGTGAGCAAAAAGTTTACGTTTAAGTATTTACTTCACAAAAGTTTAAGTATTTTAAAACTGAAACCAGTAACAAATATCGGAAATGGCTAACTGTAAGAAAAAGAAAGTATATGACATACATTTTGTGTTTCAACGATATGTACAATTTTTGGGTAGCAAGCTTTTCTATATGTCTTACGGTTTACCAGTTTTCAAAAGTCATCCAGATTGAAGAGGCTTCAGAGACTATTCATAGAAAATTCAGAATACACATTTTATTTTTATTGTAAATATCTTTAATATATGCTAATTTTAATCAGAGATATATTTGAGAAAACTAAACTTTTAGAAATCTTTACCATATAGTTTGGAATGGGGGAATTCTTCCTAGAGATCCTCATGTACAAGATACGAACTTAAATATCAAGTTTGTATTTTACCGACTTTTAGTTTTTGTGTTATTGTTGTCAGTCACACGGACACACATACTCACACGGACGTTTTTTATAAAAATCTGACATGTTTCAATCACATGAATTTCTCTACATTTCAGCAAATAAGTATTGTTAAAAAGCCTATGCTTCTATTTACTTCATGCTAATCGAGAAAAAAATAGCAGAAATAGTCTTATTACTTACTTTCGTGTAAGTAGAAGCGAAATAAGGGGGTACCATAGGTTAAAATAATAATCAAAAGCTGGTTACTATGTGACTGAAGTTCCTTTGTTTGTATGGACAAGAGTTGACAAATTCCTGTATGAGAAAAGTATAAGCTTTTTAAAGCTGAAACGAATAAAAAACTCGATCAGCTCCACGAAAAAAATGTATATGACATAAATTGTGTGTTTTAACGTGTTCTACAGTTTGTGTGTTGAGTATTGTGCGTCTCTACGGATTAGCAGTTATGCAAAATTCCGTAAAATTCATCTAGAATAAAGTATACAGAAGCTATTCCCCAAAAATCAAGATGTTCATTTTATTTCTTAACTAAATATCTTTAATATACGCTATTTTAATTAATATCGTTACATCCATTTTTAAGAAAATCAAAATTCTCGAAAAATGTTCCATGTAAAGGGTAGTTTGGGTTGGGGGGATTTTTCTCAAAATCTTTTTGTCGCATCTCTAGAAGATACTAAACTTAAATACCAAAGTTGGTATTTTACCGACTTTTCATTTCTGAGTTATCGTGTTCACAGACACATGGACACACCCACACACGGACCCTTTTCTGAAAACAGTTTTGTTTGGATACAGGGGACTCTAAAACATATATTTCCGGTGAAATCTAGGTATCAAATTTTTGTGTGGAGTGCAATACCTTTTCTATACACTATATACATAGTACGTGTAGAGAAAGTAAATATGCTTTTCTTTTGGATACAGAGGATCTTAACGCATGCATTTTCGGTGAAATCTTGGTTACGAATTTTTGTATGGAGTGCAGTATCTTTAAGAACGGCGAAAATCTTCTGCACGACTGTATATAATGTGTATAAAGGCTGTAATCATTATGGTTTTAATTGTCCATTATATTTTTTTGTTTTCATAGTTTCCTTTATTGTAAGTTTGTCTCATGGGCAAGTCTTAACAAATACAAAATTTAACAAGAACAAGAATGGTTGAGTATAGCAATAAGAAATAGAGTAATAAACAATATACAATATCAAAATTCAAGTTATAAATTTTTAAGTGAAGTAGTGGAAGAACATTGGATACTCACTGAATAAGCATGCTATTGATGAAGACTATAAACATGATTTTTTAAAAGTTCTATAGAGCTCTTCAAAGCAGATGTACTAAGTGATCTAATATCTGTGGTGTGAAAGCCTAGCATATTGCAGGTGTCAGCGAGGAACTTTGGAATTGTTTCACGATTACAGTATGAGGGTCAGCTGATAAGTCACGCGCATCTCAATGAAAACAGCATTTAATTTTGTTTTGCTTTATTTCTCAACAATCTCCAGAAAGACTAATACATTTGTCACTTCGGAGTTCTAATTTAATTGAACCATCTCTGTAGTGGGATTTATCAAGGCCCTGAACATAACTGTTTACCACGTGAATGACCTCCTCGTTGCTGTGAAATCTTCGTCCTGCAAGAACATCTTTGAGTCTTGGGAATAGGTGGTAGCCTCTGGGTGCTAGATCTGGCAAACAGAGTGGATGATCAAGCAATTCCAACTTTTCCCCATTGCAATGACTGAAGGATGGACCGGTGCATTGTCGTGATGAAACATTTTTTTATTTTCAAATTGAGGTATTTTTCTTTTAACCTAATCACTTAAACAATACAGTAAGCTTACATAATATTCACCAGTGATACTTTTACCCTTTTCCAGGTAATCAATAAAAATAATTCCCTGTGCATTCCAGAAAACACTCGCCATAACCTTATTGGCTGACTAATAAGGTTAGTTTTTGGAGTTGGTTCATCTGGCGCAATCCACTATTTTGACTGTGATTTACTTTTTTGAGTGATGTAACCAAGTTTCATCCATGGTAGAAAACCGTCTCAAAAATTCACTGAGACTTTTGCGGTAGAGCTCCACATTCTTAACAGAAACGCTTTTTCTTTGCAACCTTTGAGCAGGTGTCAACAAACGCGGCACTCATCTTGCACAGACCTTGTGAAAACCCAAAACATTACTTAAAATATTACCTGCACGTTCTTTTGATAGGTTTACAGCCTCGCTATCTCAAATTACTTTAAACTGCGGTCTTCCAGTACTAGTCAATGATTTTTTTCAATGATCTCTGGAATTGTCACTTCTACAGGGCGTCCAGAGCAAGGCTAGTCACTAGTGCTCGTATGTCCCATTTTATACTCTGCAATCTACCTTTTAATCATTGAATATGAAGCGGCAGAGTCTTTCAATGCACTGTCCATTTCGTTCTTGATTTCTTTCAAATGGAAGTATTGAATCACTCCTCGTTTTTCCAAATCTTTCATTTTCGTGAAAACTCTAAAGTTGTCTTGTTTAAAATGCTGTCATTCGAAAACTAAGCAAGCTATGGACTTGAATTGAATAAGTGTATTTATTAACATAGCAATATCATACATAGAATTTCAACAGTCGCACGGGTCCACAGACCGTACGTGCTTTTGTAATACTCATTACAAGCAATATTAAAACAACATCCACAACAAAGAATTAAAGAGTAAACACGAAAATAAAAAGACAGAGGAAATACACAGTCAAAAGCAATATTAAACAACAATAAAATTAAGAGTGAATCCGAAAATAAAGATACAAAGATAGCAATTTAAATTTACAGCACAGAGTACACCTTCATAAATATAACTATGGATAAAATCTAGTCTAGAGTTATACTATACGATGCTACCGTCTAACTGGCCTAGTGACGCTATATCTATGTGAGGCTCAGGACTTCTCAGCCGACTCTAGTAATATGGTCGAGTACGTATTTACTGTAGGTACATGAAAAGTAATACAACTATCCTGAGACTGTGGCATCTTAAAGAGCTATTTAATGAGCTTTGCTGATTACTCCATCAATGTTTAAAGCAATTAATGTAGTACGGGACAAGATTCTTAAAAGTTAAATATTAAAACAGTCCACTGTTCTTCGACGGTAAAGGTCTAGGGTATTTCTGTTTTAGATAGACAAATGAAATACAAGAAGCACCTTAATTGAGTAAACGGATTAAATTAATATGCTAACTTAACAAGAAAATAGTGTAATTATATTAACAGGCCAAGAACGGAGGAAAAGAAGTAGACGAAATAAAATATCGCCATCTCTTTTCACATGGCTCACACGGAAAGATGGATGAAGATAATAATATAAGTCGTGAATGTATTTTCCAGAAAGCCCTTTAAAACAAAGCCCCCGCAAAATGAATAGAGAGAAAAGAGAATGAGGTCTCGCCCGCTCATTAAAAGAGTATATAAAGATAAATACATAATGACATTGTGGTAACTCTATGTACGCTTTCAAAAGAAGATTTCAATTAGTACATTAACCAACAAACTACTGGGAAAGCTTCGCAGCATCCCTGCTAATAACAGAGCGAAATTCTAGAAAGAGGCTCTCCATTCTTCTTAGCCTTCAATAGGGATTAAGGACGATGCTGTAAAGTTATACCACCCAACAAATCTCCGTCCGAATCGATGATGACAAAGAGAGAACTCGCGAAGAACCTTCGCAGGCAAATTCCTTTCTGAGATGATAAAGTATTGCACGCAAGAGCTATAAATAATTGTCGTTTAATGCTTTATTTAAGCAGAAGATCCACCCATAATAAACAGAGGGAGTATTGTAGTCCACCAAAAAGTTCGATATCAATGAAAATGCTGAGTTTGAGATACACTCAACTCGAAAAGAAGACCGTTGAAAAAGTTTCGGAAACCAGGCTTTCTAAGAAAGCTGCTCTTGTTTTAACTTCGAAGTTTAAGTTAACTGCTCAAGAAGTATTAATGGGGCACTAGGAGTGAAATTGGTGGTAGTGCAGCTCCTTACCAAGCTGGAGACCTGGGTCCCTTTTTTTTTTTTTGTAGTGTTTAACGCCCGGTTTTACTGCTCTGGCACCGCAGGCGATGACACTGATGATACATGAAGATGGAGCCCCGGTGAAATGTAATGGCGGGGGAAACCGGAGAATCCGGAGAAAACCCACCCCTACTCCGCTTTGTCCACCACAAATCTCACATGCGGTCGCTTGGGGTCTATGTGAGGAGACCTGGCTTCGATTCGTGGTCATGAGGGTCACATTAACCGACCGGGGGAGTTCGACGCGCTGACCACGTCTCACCCTTCAATACTGCACCCCATCCATGACTTGGTGGTAGGCCAAGGTTCCTTGTGAGTTGTGCCATGGAGTATTATAGGAGTGCAATTGTTACAACAATTAGTCAAAAAGAAAAAAACAGATGTGTTCCAATCATATAACTTTCTCTTCATCTCTGCTACAAATTGTTGTTAAATAGCTTATGCTTCTGCATCGAGAAAAAAATTGCAGAAATGGTCTTATTGCTTGCTTCCTTGTAAGTAGAAGGGGCGTAAGGGAGTACCGTAGGTTAAAGTGATAGTCAAAAGTGATAGCTATGTGACTGAAGTGTGTTTGTAGTCCAGGAGTTGACAGATTCCCGTATGAGAAAAGTATAAGTATTTTAAACCTAAAACCAATAACAAGGAATATCTCAAAAACGATCACTCCACGAAGAAATGTATATAATATAAATTATGTATTTTAACAATCTCTACATTTTCTGTTTAGTTAGCTTTTGTCTGTCTCTTCCGGTTTACCAGTTATGCAAAATTACGTAAAATCCATCCAGAATAAAGTACTCCTAATAGGCAATTCCCAGAAAATTAAAGATATAAATTTTATTTGTCAGGTAACTATCTTTAATATTCGAAACTTTAAACAAACTCGTTCGAGCCATTTTTAGAAAATCACAATTTTCTAAAAATTGTCCATGTAAAATGTAGTTTAGAGTGGGGGATTTTCTTGAAAATTTCCATGTCGCATCATTGGAAGATACTTAGCTTAAATATCAAGTTTGGTATTTAACAATATTTTCATTTTTGAGCTACACTGTCCACAAGCACTCACACAGACACACACACGCACACAGACCTTTTTCTATTTATTTTCTTTTTGGATTCAGGGGCACCAAAACATGTATTTCCAGTGAGATCTCGGTATTAATTTTTGGGTGCAGTACAATAGGTACCCTCTATATACACTATGTACGTGGTACTATAGAGAAAGTAAAAAAAGCGTTTTAATTTCCTTATATAGCACATGGGTAGAAAAAGTATTGTACTCCAGCCAAAAGTTTGATAGCAATATTTCGCCGGAAATACACGTTATAAGATCAGTGTATCCAAATACTTTTTTTTTAAAGAAACAGGTCCTGTATGTGTGTGTGTGTGTGTGTGATCACGAGTCTGTGAACTCAATAACTCAAAAGTCAGTAAAATACTAAATTTGTTAATTAAGCTTAGTGTCTTCCAAGCATGCGATACGAAGATTTTAAAGATACTCCCCCACCGCAAACTATCATTAAATGGAAATCATTTCAAAAGTTTTGATTTTCTCAATAATGACTGTAACAAGTTTCATTGAAATTCGATATATTAAAGATATTTACATGATAAGCAAAATGTTTATCTTTAATTTTTTTGGGAATAGCATATGAAGCCTTCTTCATTCTGAATGGTTTTTGCGTAAGTGTTAGCAATAAGAGATAGACAAGAAGTTTCTGCACAAAAAATTTAGAGCACAGTTTTTCATTCATTTTTTGAGGAATTAACAATTTCCGAAATTATCTTTGTCATTGGTTTCAGTTTTAAAATACTTCACTTTGTCTTATACGGGTATTTGTCAACTCCTAGGTGTGCAAAGAGAAGGAATTTCATATATATATATATATATATAGCAAGCAGATTTTAAAACGTTTGGCTGTCGCTTTTAGCCTAGTGTATTCCTTAGTTCCCTTCTACTCATAAGGAATCAAGTAATAAGATTATTCTACAAATATTTATTTTGATTGGCATGAAAAACATACAAGAATAAACTTTTTAAGAATAATTTGATACAAAATTGTAGATAAAATCATGTAAATACTCTTAATTTTTAAGAAGTGTAACATTTCAGTCTGTATATAAGAGTTACTCACATTTGACGTTTAGAGCTTATAGTGTTTGGCAACAGGGTTACACACTATTCAGGTAGAGCGCCGCAATTAATTTTTGGAATCTTTGCGACTTACCTACCTCAGGGAAGTAGGAGAACCTCGAAAGTCGACCAGAAAATCAAATGCTATATTTAACTACAGCCCTTATTATTAAGAGGCTCAGTCTAAGGATCCTTGATTTCATTTTAACAACTGCAATTAAAGTTAAAAATAGATATGATGCAATTAAAATTATAATTATATTAATATTCGGATGACGATAGGCACTAGCATGGGCAGGGTCCCAGATTAAATACCTCAGACGCCGCACATGCCCAACCACAAGCCTCGAACCTCCGGGGTGGGGGCACGTCCCTGAAGTCTGGTCACAACAGAACGATACCGTGACAATGCCAGGAATGACGGCCGGGAATCGATCCCAAGCGATCATATGTGAGATTTGTGGTGGAAAGCGGCCCAAGGGCAGGTTTTCTCCGGTTTCCCTCGCCGTTGCATTCCACTACCGGTGCTCAGTGTTCATTCCATGTATCATCGCCTGCGGTGCCACAAGTAAAAAAAGCGAGCGTTAAACACTATAAAAAAATACCAGGAATAAACCTCTACAGTGTAAAGGCACCATCCAGCCGCAAACCGCCGAACACCGTCGCCTGGTACTTCAACTCTGAAAACCTGGCAAAGAGGCAAATGGTGGATAAAAAGTTCGGATGCATAATGAACATTCCCAGCACTCACTTGGAAACCCGGGGAAACTCCCGAAAAACCCTTGGGTCAGGAGGAACGACCAATTGAATCGAACTCATAACGTCCTAGTGGGGTTCGCACACTTTATCTCGCTGAATGATAATTGCATTTTCACAAAATTATTTCACAAAATTCCACCTGAAGTCGTCGCAACAGCAGAGGTGACCTCTGACCTTCTGCAGTGCCATTGGCCATTATCGCCCGGCGAGGGCACTAAATGGAACGTAATAATAGACAGTGGAGTTGCCCACCCCCTTGCCATGGGTAATGAAGACGCAAAATGTCACTTTGTCATTGCTCGGGGTTCAGACCGTATCCTCGTAATGACAGGGAAAGTATAGCGCTCAAGTGGGCCCGGAAAATATACTGCACGATGTAAAGTGTTGCAACATATGTACTGACATGGGGCATTCTCGTGTGCTCTCAAGTGCGTGTTTTGGGGCTCAGTGGTCGATACCTGGTACATGCCTGAAAGCTTCACTCTGCTTGCCATTTTTGTTGCACAATTTCGCGACTATGAATATTTTAGTACAATCAAAACAAAAATAAAATCTGATGTGTTCCATTCACATTGTTAAAACATACAGTTTCATCATAACGATAATGAATGAAAGGAAATTCAGGGAAAAGTAGTTGGCTACATACACCGCTCATTTTACCTTTTAAGTAACGTTAGTGGCCTTGGAACTAAAAAATGACACGAGACAAGAATACTATCAAAATTGTAGATAAAGTAGAACAAAAATAAATATATTTTGCAGAGGGACATGAAGTTTATTTTACTGTCTTGAACTTGTAACACTGAATGGAGCATTTGATTATTCTTTCATATTTACAGTAAGTTGTTGAGAGTTTACTATTAGCTTAATTACAGAAAAATTATAGGCTAATAAGTACAATATATTCGTGGTTAGAGCAAAATAGGTTATGTGTTGCATCCATGAGAACCTCGAAACTGCCTTAGTCATAAGTAGTCGTTTGGATACGAACTGCCCATTTCCCTTTTACCTGAAAGCTGCTACGCGTTTGCTGATAAAGAACAACGAGAACCCATTTGGGCTTGCCAATATCACTCTCTGTGGTTAGTGCTTCATAGGCTACCTAATATAAAATCTACTGTGCTCCATTTACATGAGTTTCTCTACAAATTATTATTACAAAAGATCATCCCTTTATGTATATCGTGGTAATCGAGATACACATTAACAGAACAGGTTTGTATTAGTGCCTTTTTAGGGGAAAAGAAATGAAGGAATAGATCAAGTTAAAGCGATAATCAAATCTTATAAAAAGCCATTAGCCAAGTAAAACAATTGAATTTCGCTTCGTATGGCTAGAAATAAAACAGAGAGATGAAACGATAGCTGACCTCCCATTGGAGAAAATTTGAACTTGCAAGGAATGTCTAAAAAAACGTTTAACATCTCAAATAAAAAATCTAGCATAAGTTCTGTGTTTTAACGAGATTTAATATTTTTTGTGTAGAAAGCTTTTTGTTTGTTTCTTACTGTTTACCAATTATGCAAAGTTCGTCCAGAATAAAGAGGTCTTCATAGACTTTTCTCAGCAAATTTAAACTGTAATTTTATTTGTTATGTAAACAACTTTAACATTTTAATCAAAATCGTATAGTCATTTTTGAAAAAATACAAAAAACAAAAAAAACTTTCCAAACATTTTCCATGTAAAGGGTAGTTTGGGGTGGGAGAATTTTCTTGATAATCTTTGTATTGCAACTTTGGTGATGCTAATCTTAAACTCCAAATTTGGTAACTAACGGTTTTTTCGTTCTTGAGCTATACTGTTCAAAACCACAGACATATACAATTGGACCTTTCTTCTAAAAATAAAATAGTCAGGGGACCTAAAACATATATTCTCGGAAAAGTTATGCATAGTGTGTGTGTCTCTTCTGCACTTGACATTGCCAGGACGCCTAATACGGGGGATTATTTGATGTATACAGATATCCTTTGGGTGTTACAGGACTCAATGGGGATATTTCAAGTTAAAACTCGCTAATGGACTCCTGCCAATAGTGACTTTCGCTTTACACGCCTTGCTATCAGCGGAGAGGTGAGCCAGGGGTAAACCGAAGGTCGCTCAGTTCCCCACTGGTGGCTTTAACTTGAAATAGCCCCGTTGAGTTCTTCAACTCTTTTAATGCTGAAAGAAATTGCACACATCAAATACAGGGCAATTATTTGTTTGCTCCGCCTTTAAGGTTCTCCAGCCAACATTTTCTGGATCTGCCCACAGACGTCTTTCCTTTAGGATTGTCTTCTTATTCTTATTCTTCTTCCTTTCAAGGTGTAAGCCAATGATCTTTACCGAGGCTAATTAAATTATACTTAGATGTATTGATCACACTATCGTTTTCTTGGTCTTCCCAAGTTTCTTGTTCCTTTAGGTTTATAAAAAATTGCTAGCTTAGGTAATCTACAAGGGGGCATTCTCATAACATGCTCTTTCCATTGTTTCCGGTAGTTAATCATTTTGTCTATCATATTCTCGACTCCCAACTGTGCTCTTATGTCTTGATTTCTAACTCGGTCTCTTCTAGTCTTTCCTACCAGATAACGCATAAAATATATTTGTGCTCCTTCTAGCTATTTATTTTGGCTTCTCAGCGTCTAGGTTTCACTTGCATAGCTCAGGACTGGCTTTAGAATTGTATTTCATAATTTATTTTCTAATTTTAATGTAACCGAGGGCGATGGCTGAGGCGCGGTTTTACCAGTGGCGCGCTTTCTGGAGGTTCAATGCCTGCGGCCGCGTTCTGTCCACTTTTGGGCAATTTCCCCGGGTCAACAGGCAAATACAGGGTAGGTTTATTACACACCCCAAATTTCCCACCTACCATTTTCTATCCTATCATTTCCTAATAATTTCTTTCAGGTGTGAAGTACCAGTCAACGTTGTTGCGCCTGGATGGTGACTTGCACATTGTAGAACGTTATGCCGCTAGAGAATACTCAGATGGTTCTCGTCGTTTCCAGGGCTCCCTCCTAGGGCTTGCCGAGAGGCTCGAAACTCGTCAAAAGAGCCTAAGGCGGCGTCAAAATCATTCCAACTATATCCTAAAGTCATGCTTGCGCCCGTCGTCTGTCGGATCTGCGCCCTTTGGGTCTCTCCCCACAGATCACCCTCCCTGGGGTCACGTAAATAAAAAAAGGCAGCAAGTGCTTTGCCCCAAGGTTTTAGGAGCGCCGTCTATGACTAATCCCGATCTTAATTCGTATCAAAAATTCTTTCAACGTGTCCCTTTCATTATTTTTAAACCTTTCTAATATGTCGATCATGCGATATAATTTTAGTTTTTCTCTTACACTTTAATTTTGATATGATCCCTTTTCGTACATTCTTTCACACTCCTTAAAATTCCACTTTAAAAACCTATACGATCAATTTTTGTACATTCTTTTACACTCCCTAAAAATTTCACCTTTAAACCTGAAGATATATTGTTTTTCTGCTTTTTAGTTAGTGTTCAAACTTCGCTTCCATATGTTAGAGTAGCTACAGTCATAACGTTACACAATTTTAGTTTTGTTTCTTTAAGTACTTTGTTTAGGAATATTCAATTAATTGTTCGACATATTCTCTGGAATTTATATATTTTAATGTAAATGTCGAATTCTCTATTAGAAAAGTTAGCAAAGTGATAATTTAATGATAACTATTTTTGTTGTAATTGAATCTGAATGTGACTACTTTTTTGGGCTAGAAATGATCGTATTATACTCCTCATAAATGCTATTAGTTTTAAAAACAGTTTTTTTGTTGGGAAGATACATTATGCTGGATATAATCAGATCATATGCAATTAATAATAATAATAATCATAACAATATGTTAAATTTATTATCCTTTGATATTTTAAAACGTAATTAACTAATTATTGCCATTCCCGCACTAAAGCATCAATATAAATGTTAAAAAGTGTTGGTGATAAAAGTACACCCTTTTCAGACGCCTTGATTAACAGTTCTCCTCCTACCCTAAGAATAATAATTATTTGGGAGGTTTAAGGGAACTGGGACTGAATTTTCTAATACTGTGAACTTTAAAGCAACTTACTTGAAATTTGGCATTCTTAGTATGAGTAAATAAAGAAATAAAAGCTGTAAAAAGCTCAAAGCTCTTCACTCAAGTTGTTTCTCAGATTACCCAGTTAAATATTTATGATTAGTGACACATTTTCAAAACTTGTCTTGCGCAATCTCATGTGTAAGAAGGGTAGGATAGTAAAATTTTCTTATATTTCATTACAGGAAAAACAAATTAAGGATTTGATTTAACTTGATGCTATTAGTGGAAGATAAATCAATTTTTTGTTTTTATGAGTTCTTATCGTAAATATGTTTCCTGTTTAAGCTGTATAAAATACTTTTTATGATCTAATAAATAGTAAAAACATAAAATAACTCCTTGAGTATATAAAGATATTTTTGTATAAATCACAGCAAAGGAATAAATGTCATTTGTTTTGAGAAAATCGCATTTAGAAAACAGAAGTAGGGCTATACGTTAGTTCATGGGTGGTTTAAATATGCTACTGGGCTTTTAAAATAATGAGAGCATCTTTCCCATTAAGTAGATAAAAAAAAGGAACTTTTCTATGGGTGGTTTGGAGAATAAAAATAATTCCATTTAATGCAAAAAATTACTATGCGCCTTATAAAGAAATTTCTCTTCCTTCAATTAAAGTAACCACTAAAACTTAATTCCTAAATTATAACTAATTTATTTCAGTTTTTGATCCTTCATTAATAAAAAAGGTCATGTGAGAGCAACAAATAAATATTTTTACTTCACCACCAAGTAAGTTTCTATGTACGTATATAGGATTCCAAACGAAAATTCGATACTCAGATTTTACAAAAAAAAAAAAATGTTTTAAAGACCCTGAATCCCAATAAAACACTGTTACTTTCTCTACACGCACTATGTACATAGTGTATAGAGAAGATATTGCATTCCACCCAAAAATTTAATAACGAAATTTCATCACGAAATAAACGTTTTAGGGTCCCCTTTATCCAAAAATAAAAAAGGTCCGCGTGTATGTCCGTGTGTCTGTGAACACGATAACTCCAAAACGAATGGTCGATAAAATACCAAACTTGGTATTTAAGTTTAGTATCTTTCAGGAATACGACAGGAAGATTTTAAGAAAAATGCTCCAACACCAAACTACTCTTATCATGGAAAAAATTTAGAAAATGTTGACTGTCTCAAAATTACTAACGATTTTGATTAAAATACTGTATATCAAGAATATTTATATTGGAATTAAAATGTATGTCTTGAATTCTTTGAAAATAGCCACTGAAGGCCACTTTATTCTAAAAGGAATTTTTTTGGATTTTGCGTATTTTGTAAGCCGTAAGAGATAAACATATAGGTATTTTTTTTAGAAAAATGTCTGTGTGTGTGTCTGTGTAGGTGTCTGTGGGCAGCGTAGCTAAAAAAAAGGACTGTTAAATCCAAACTTGGTATTTAAGTTTGATATCTTTCAAGAGTGCGACACGATGATTTTCAAGAAAACTCCCCGCCCCCCAACTACCCTTTACATGGAAAAATTTTCGAAAATTTTGTATTTCTTAAAAATGGCTCTATTAATTTTGATTAAATTCTTTTATATATAAAATATTTACACGACAAATAAAATGTATATCTTCAATTTTCTGGGAATAGCCTTTAATGACCTCTTTATTTTGGATGAACTATGCCGAATTTGCTTAACTGCTAAACCATAAGAGATGGATAAAAGCGTACTACACAAAAAATGTAGATTTCGTGAATACACCCAATTTATGTCCTTTACGTTTTTGTTGAGGAGGTAACCGTTACCGTTTTGACTATCACTTTAACCTATGGTACCCCCTTATATCACTTATACTTACAAGGAAGGAAGTAATAAGACCCTTTCTGTTAATTTTTTATCGACTAGCATTAAGTAAATAGCAATTATTTATTCTAGAGATGTAGAGACAATTATATAAGTGGAACACATTAGATTTTTTCCCCTTTGTTCATTCCTAGTCGTGCAAAGAGAACCAAATATCAAATATAGCAATTGTTTTTAAAAGATCTGTCTATTACTTTATCCTAGTGTTTTACTTATTTTGCTTATATTTAAAGGCATTAAGTATTAAGACAATTTCTGCTCACATTTAACTTAATTAGCAAGAAGTAGATAGAGGCATAATTTTTTATAAGTATAATTTATTACAGAATGGAGCTCATAAAATTTTTGGTTAGGTTTTTCAACCTAGCATGTCTACCCTTTTGTTGAAATATAAAGACGAATTCTGAGTCAATTTTGACTGTTTGCTCTAAGACTCCTACATAGTGCATATAATTAAATCTAGTGTACTTTGTTATGATCCTTTGAGAATTTACGCGGCTCTAGCTCGACCTCAAGGGGCTGCAATATTTGCCTCTATTTAAACAACCTTAGAGAAAGAAAGAAAAAAGATTGCCCAGAGATTTTTCCTTTGCGAAAGAAAGAACTTCAGCCAACTGCTCTATTCATGAACTGCACGAAAAGCTCTGGCAATATACACCCGAACTGTAGTTAGTTGGAGTGTGTGAGGAGGAGGGGGGTCCGGTTAAGTCTGGGGGGAGTAGCACCCACGTAGTAAACAAGCCAGGTCTTTTCTTCCTCTTGCAGAAGCAAATCCTCGCCGGTAATCCCTCCCTATACAATGTTCAGGGTCCCCTTACTGCGCTGCTTGGAGCTTAGCATATATTCTCTTGCTTAGTCAGACTACTTCATAATAAAGGTGTGTTTGAAAATGGATCACTGTTTGGGGAACTCGCGTGCACGCTCGGCTATGAAGTAATTATGAAGTTTGCTCGAAAAGCTTTCCCTACCATTGCGTTTCTCTTAAAAGGGAAACGGATAAACCTCCATTTTCGTTTAAGAATTCCTTTGGGGAGATTTATACTACAAGAGATTTGAGATGAAAATGCTCCAAGAAAAAGCGAGGCTTGAAAACAGATAAAGAGGAATGAAGGAGATAAAAAAATATTCAAATTAAGCTTTCTTAGAGATTAAAGTTTAAAGATATGCAAAACAGCGTGGATGATAATTGGAGAAATTATTGCATTGTAACTTCCGTGATTATCTTCAACTGCTATTGTTACATTTCTCATCACCTTTATTATTTTACTTTCTCTGCCCATAAAAACTCTGATGCGTCCTATTCACATGGCTTTCTCTAGCAAGCAAACTTTCCTTAAAAAGATTATATTTTTATTTACATCATGCTAATCGAGACAAACATTAGCAGAATTGCTATTCTTGCTTGCTTCTTTGTAAGAAGATGGCGGATAGGGTGTGCACTAGCTTAAAACAATAGTCAAATCCTTTAGAAGCTCTTTGAAATGTCGTTATATTTTACATTCCCTGGAGTAAACCAAAAGTAGACTTCCCGCTTGAGTTAAGTTTTAAATTGAAACCAATAACGGTTAAGTTTACGAAAATATGACTCAAATTATATGTTTTAACGATATATATATAATTCTTGTGCAGTAGGTTTATGAGTATCTTCACTTACCAGTTGCACAAAAGTTATCCATAATGAAGAGGTCTTCAGAAGCTATTTCCAGAAAGTTTCAAGATATACATATGGTATTTTAAACAAAATCTTTACTGCCATTTTTGAGAAAATGAAGATTTGCAAATAATTGGTATTTAAGGAGTTTTGGTTTTTAAGCTATGCTGCCCATTATACACACATACAGGCAAACATCATATTTTTTTATAAATGCTTTTATTTTAATCAGGGAGGCTCAAAACATATATTTTCGGGGAAATCTCGGTATCGAATTTTTGAGTGGAATACAACAGTTTCTCTACCTACGATGTACATTGTACATACGTCCTAGAAAAAATAATAAAAAAATAAATCAATCTGGGAGATTTTTTTTTTTTGGGTAGTGTTTAACGCCCGCTTTTACAACTTGTAGAACCGCAGGCGATGGCACTGGTGATACATGAATGAAGATGGAGCACTGGTGGAATGCGATGGCGGGGAAAACCGGAGAACCCGGAGAAAACTCGCCCCTACTCCCCTTGGTCCGCCACAAATCTCGCCTGCGGTCACTTGGGATCGAACCTGGGCCGTCTAGGTGAGAGGCAAGTGGTCTAACCACCCGGCCACGGCGCGGCCGACCTGGGAGATCAAGGATATGTTCACTGCTTTATAAGATGTAGATGCAGATGCGGAAGGCTTTGTGATTACAAGCATTCCATTACGTCGCATAGCAGCATGCCCTAATGTTTCACACGGAGTGAAATGAGTAAAATGGGCCTTCCCCTTTGCTGTTTTAATTTGTACATGCCTGGTCTATTGTACGATTTGGTTTCTATCTCGGTTTCACCCATCTTGTATCTTCTAAAGGTCACAACACAAAAAAAGGAAGGTTTATGACGCAATTCAGCGTCCCGTAATTAGTGTATCATTCAATTTTCACGGCTACTACTTTTATAGACTTTTAACTGTCAGAGATTCAAGAACATTTCATTTTTATTTCTAAAAGCCGGTGTTAGTCCGTTCTTTGAAGTAATTTGCATGATTTGGAAAAACTAAAACTGGCGCTGCCTGTCTTTATTTGTAGAGCAAATTGACAGCTAAAAAGTTCGGTCTAGGCAGTGACATTAGGAAATAATTAATACCGGTTAAAAGTTAGACGACAGGTGAAGTGAGTGAGTAAACATGGACATTTGAAAATCAGAATTAAATATTCAGTTACGTTGAGCTTTACCTGCCTTACTATTTCTGGGTCAATGTCAGTTTGACTGAAAAAAGACATCCAAATTAGCACTCACTAAACTATAAAAGATAGTTTTGCCTCATTTCTCTTCTGTTAGAGCATTTCAAACATAATACAGAATGTAACAAAAGCTTTTCACAGAAATGTTTTAATTTTTTACAATAATTGATGGTAAGTAACGCCATTATTTGTTAATTATACTGAATTATGTTAATGTTAAGCAGTAGGTTGCGTTATATCCTTTTTACTTTCTCCACACGTTTAGTAATCGGCTTACCTTCTCCGTAATTGTAGAACTGATGCCATACCTAAGATTCACAAGCCAATGCCTAGGGATCAGAAGCCGGTCGGGGAGTCTACGGCAGGAAATCACAGAATGGAGAACCTTTTACGAGGGGTCGGCCGTTTTCCACACCTACTATGTACCTATTGCATTTACCCTAAAATTCGATAGCGAGTTTTTACAGGAAATATACGTTTTTGGGTTCCCTGTGTCCAAAAAAATATCATTTTTAGAAAAAGGTCCCTGAATGTATCCGTGTCAGTGAACACGATAGCTCAAAAACGAAAAATAGGTTAAAATACAAAACTTGGTATATATTATCTTCAGGGGATATAACAGGAAGATTTTGAGTAAATCCCCCACCCCAAACTAGTCTTTGCATGGAAAACATTTCAAACACGTTATTATCTCAAAAATGGATCTAACGATATTGATTAAAATACCTACCGTATATTAAAGATATTTATATGGCAATTAAAATGTATATCTTGAATTTTCTGAAAATTGTGGATAAATTTTGCTGAATACTGCATAATTGGTAAACTATAAGAGATAAACAAAAACTTACTACACAAATAGTATAGATCTCGTTAAAATACACAATTTATGTCATATGTTTTTTTCGTGGACTTGACAATTTGTGATACATATATCCCTTGTAATTTCTTTCAGATTTAATATACTTTAACCTTTCTCACACGGAAATTTGTAAACCTTCCAAGATTCGAACAAGAGACCTCCTAAATATGTAGCAGATACGCTGCCACATTATTTGCGTAACTAATTATGCTTTTGAGCTACACATCTGTAAACAATATGCCGTTCGCTGTTGCAAAATGTTACCTGTATCTCATTCATAATATTGTTCATTGAAAACAGATTTATTGAGATATATTTTTCAAACATTTTATAACTGTCACTAGAGCTACAAGCTAATCTTTATTCATAATACCCAAAAGGGTTCTTCGCATGCCATGCAAATATGTATGGAGCGCTGGGGTAAACGTGCGGTCCCCAGTGAACTGGAATACAAATGGATTACTAAAACTTGTGCATTATGGCCCGGAAGATTTACATATAGTTTATCCCCAGCTTTCTACCTACCTACTTTATCACCCCAGTTTATTTAAAGCTAAGTTGTGGCTGGGGCTCTGAGAAAAATATCACCAACTTAAGTACTGAAATATACATAGCACTTAAAATGCTTTAAATAATGAAGGTGCTGCAGATCCCAGCCAGCTAATCTTCATTTATTTCACATTGTTACTGTCACGTACGAACTATGTAGCAGAAAGGCTTAACATGTTTACATATACATTTGAGAAAGTGTTGATAACACTTCTTTTGCTATTGCTATAATGAAATGAACGTGTAATGTGTACGAAAATTATAGTCGTTTAAAGACAAAATTGCATTTACCTTCTGTTTCGAGCACATGCTTAGACTTTCATTACAATTATCTTTATAGTAATACCTATTATAATTGGAGGCTTTTGTAATTGATGTATGATAATGTTGAGTACGGCTGCTCTCATTTTTGCCTTGGTATGCGGTAAACACAGGAAGCAAGGCGCGGTAACTGAAGCCTTGAACGCCAGACATCAGCTAGATATGCTAAAGTCAGCTTCTGTGACATTATTCACAGCTTTATAAATAATAATTCCAAGCCAATTTGGTGAGTTGACTGTCGGGAATCAGCCTGGCCTGGAATGGCGTGAGAAACTGTGTACGCTTCGAAGAGTCGAGTGATTTGTTTGCGGCAGTGAATTAAAGAAAGGGTCAATACAGTTCAAATTAATGTTCTTAAATATGTTCTTAGTGTTTTTGCTCATGCACCAAAAATAAAATGTAATATTCCAGTGTGTTTTTGATTTGCTGATAATAATCAGGGCTACAGTAAAAAAGTTTAATGGCTAAGATTAAAGGGATAGAATGTAAATCAATTAAAGTTTTTCTATTCTATCAGAATCAAATACTTTTTATGTTCCATGCAAAAATTCAATTCCAAAATTTTATGAGAAATACATGTTTTGAAGACCCTTGGTATAAAAAAATTAAAAATATCTATAATGTGTGCCTGTGTATGCATCTGCAGCAAACAGCATAGATAAGAAACGAAAACTTTGTTAGCAAAACTTGGTATTTAAGTTTAGTATCTTCCAAGAATGCACCACGAAGATTTTCACAAAAGATTCCCCACCCAAAGATACCCTTTAGATGGAACATTATCGAAAAGTTTGGTTATAAAAACATCTAATGTGTACCATTCACATGACTTTCTCTACATATCTGCAACAAATTGTTCTTAAAAAGTTTATACATTTATTTACTTCATGCTAATCAGGAAAAATTAAAAGAAATAGTCTTATTACTTGCTTCCTTGTAAGTAGAAGCGAAATAAGGGAATTCCGTAGGTTAAAGTGATAGTCAAACGCTGATTGCTACGTCACTGAAGTTCCTTTGTTTGTATGGACAACAGTTGAAAAATTCCTGTTTGAGAAAAGTATGTTTCTCAAAGCAGAAACCAAAAACAAGGAATGTCTCAAAAATGTTGAAGTCCACGAAAAAAATGTATAAAACGTAAATTGTGTACTTTATCGTGCTCTACATTTTTCGTGTGTTAAGCTTTTGTCCATCTCATACGATTTAGCAGTTATTCAAAATTCAGCTAGAATAAAGTGCCCTTCAGAGACTATTCCCAGAACATTCAAGATATAATTTTATTTGTCAGGTAAATCTCTTTCATATACGAAATTTTAATCAAAATCATTAGAGCCATTTTTGAGAATATTAAAATTTTCGAAAAAAGTTCCATGTAAATGGTAGTTTAGGGTGGGGGATTTTTCTCAAAATCTTCGTGTTGCATCCCTGGAAGAGGCCAAACTTAAATACCAACTTTGGTATTTTACCGGCTTTTCGTTTTTGAGCTATCGTGTTCACAGGCACACAGACACACACGCACACACGGACCTTTCTCTGAAAATGATTTTTTTGTATACAGGGGTCCCTAAAACATATATTTCCAGTGAAATCTCGGTATCAAATTTTTGGGTGATTTCAATACCTTCTCTATACACTAAGTACATAGTACGTATAGAGAAAGTAAAAAAAGAGCTGTAATAATATTGATTAAAACATTATATGCTTAAGACATTTTCATGACAAATTTAATGCATAATTGTGATTTCTGGGAATATCCACCGAAGTCCGCTTTGTTCTGGAGGGCTTTTTTGCTTAACTGCTAAACCGTGATATATGTATATATATATATATATATATATTACCTTACTACACAAGAAATGTAGATCTTATAAAGGCACACAATTAATGTCAAATTTACTTGTTTCTGAGGAGTTAAACTTTTCCGAGATATTCTTTATTATTGCTATAAATTTTCAATAGTTGTATCTTTCTTAAATGGAAAGTCGTCATGTTATTTTATTTTCATTTTCCTTTCTTTTTAATCCTAGTCTAAATAAATCAAATCCTTATATGTAATATTCGACTTCTCATATGTGTGATAATATTTATCACTAATTGTTTTCAAATATTGATCAAGATTAAGTGGTAACACTTATGTATTCCAAAATATCTTCAGCTTTCAAAATAACGAGTGGGTACTGCCGAAATATACAGGATATATATCTGTATTTGGTTTCACAACTTTCGGGGATACCCTCCAAAAATCAAAACAGTAAAAGCTCATATGATCATGGGCCTGAAAATCGTTCGTCATTGTTATTAAAGGATTTGTCCCTTCGGTGACAACAATACTATCCGTTTCTTTAAAAGGGCATGGAATCAATGAAATGGTATGTTGCAACCGACTTTCGTTTTATACCTCGCATCAGCTCGATTCTCTCACCGTCTCCGCTGATAAGAAAGACGGGTAAAGCAAAGGTCACTCTGTATCGCTAGTTACTCACTGGTGGGTTTTAACTTTAAACAGCCCCGTTGAGTTCTACAGCACTTTTAACGTAGGAAGTAATATCTGCATACAGCAAATACGGTGTAGTTGGGTCACTTGGAATAGACAACCTTGATTATCATGAAGATATGGAATTGATCACTTTAGGAAATACCTACGTAAATACCAAGGAAGGATGTAGAAGGATGAGTTTGCCTGTATAATGTGCAAAAAGGACTGTCCACTCCTGGAAATAGACAATTACTCTTTTTATATAACCAGCAAAGATCTAGAAAAGGAAGTCGATGTTAGAGGTAAATACTGTAAGTTGTTCAGGGGACATATTTTAGAAGACGTTGAGTTCCATTTATATGCATTTCTTTGCCTATTCTGTAACAAACAATTATTACAAAAGATTATTGTTCTAATTCATGCTAATCAGCTAAATATTAGTCTTATTACTCTCGTAAATGTTCTAACTTTTTCCATGAAAAGGGTAGTTTAGGGTGATGGATTTTCTTGTAAATCTTCGTATGGTATCCTTCTAAGATGCTGAAATTAAATAATAAGTTTAGTATTTTATTGAGTTTTGGTTTTTGTGTTATCGTATTCACAAAGAAATGGACACACACAGAGGCCTTATTCTAAAAACGTTATTGTTGCTTAATTTTATTTCCAAAGAAATCTCTGTGTCAAATTTATGGGTGGAATGGACAAATAATATGTGGTGTGGTGTGTACGATGTAGAGAGAGTAAAAACATTAAAACATTTATCTTAGCTAATTCATTATTGGTGGAAATTCATGAAATTCAGTTTTATGCTCGAGGGTAAACAATCATTAAAAGCACGTTTTTTTTAAATAAGTTTTAATTTTTCCATATATTTCTGAGGACTTAATTGTTTATCACATTATATGCTACATTCAGAAATTTCTCCTAATGTGTAAATTACACAGATACAAGTTACTATAAGGCAATTTACACAACATTTACTTCAAAATAGTTCCCTTCCGCAGTGACCACTTCTGCCACCGCATGTAAACAGACTGGAAGCACTCCTGGCAGCCATTTTCAGACACCTGTCGTAGTGCCCTTGTAGCATACACAGTAATTTCGTCAGCGTGCGAAAATCTTGACTGAAACGTTTATGCCATTATTGCTTCACCATAAGCTTCTTCATGTCTCTGAGGGAGATTTGTTTAACAACATACAACAGCATACAAAACGTTGTGTTCGAACGAGCTTATTTGCCGACATTGTGAAATGTGATAAACGAGAACATGTATACACAACAAAAAATAGTTGCCAAAGAAAGACAACCTCATTAGCTAAAAATCTGATGTCTTAGAATCAGATGATTTTCTCTACATCTCTGTGACAAATTGCCGTTAAAAAGCTTATTGTGTTATGTATTTCATGATAATCAAGATAAAAATTAGCAGAAATTGCCTTAATTACTTGCTTCCTTGTAAATATCAGGTAAATAAGGGAATACACTAGGCTAAAGCGATAGTCATATCTTTTAAAAGCCGGTTGCCATGTGGATGAAATACGTTTCTATGCAGGGCCAGGAATTCATAACTTTCTGAATGGAAGTTTTAATTATTTTAGATTCGAAATAAATAACATGGAATATCCCAGAAATAGTTAATTCTACGAAAAAGTTATATGACATAAAGTGTGTGTTTTAACGTGATCTTCAATTGTTGTGCAGTAAGTTCTTGCCTATCTATTACGGTTTACCAGTTACGCAAAATTAATTCAGAATAAAGCGGTCTTTAGAGGCTATTCCCATAAAATTTTAGATATACATGCTTTTTGCCATATAAATATCTTTCATATATGTTATTTTAATCAAAATCGTTACAGCCATTTTTAAGAAAATCAACATTTTCAAACTTTTTCCATGTAAAGGGTAGTCTGGGGTGACGGCATTTTTCTCAAAATCTTTGTGTGACATTCCTGGAAGATAGTAAACTTAAATACTAAGTTTGGTATGTTACCGACTTTTCGTTTTTCAGTAATCGTGTTCAAAGACACACGGAACTTTTTCTGAAAACGCTTTTTTTTTTTTTTTGATACAGGGGACCCTAAAACAAATATTTCCGATGAAATCTCTGTATCAAATTTTTGGGTGGAATGCAATACCTTCTCTATACACTGTGTACATAGTACACGTAGAGAAAGTAAAAAAGTGAAATGTAGTGTCATCATGGAGGTTACCAACACCTATAAATATAATATACCTTTGTATACATTACAGAGAAATTAAATGATTCAGGTCTCTTTTATTATGAAGGGTTATTTAGTGATCTGCTTTAGAAAGTATTGTAACCTCCGTAACATCAGCTCTTATCTCATCAAAACGATGTACAGGTAATATTGTTGTTATGGGGTTATTACGAAAGTTAAATAGCCGAGCTGTACAAACCTAAAATTACATTTTCATTACTAGCCATTTCGAGTAAATGGGGAAATTATTTACGATTGGGTATCAAATAGAGAACAGAGATCGGCAAAGAGGTAAACACGTTCATTGTTTATTTTTCCATGGTTTAATGAGCCCGTGCGTTTTATTTGACAGGAGAACATCTATGGTGAAATTAATCCAGAGAATTTAATTACTTCCCTGCTATTTCGAAAGCGATATCAATAAAGTGATACAAGGCTACCAGATTGCAAAGGTCGAACAGCCACCCCACATCGAGATTTAGTAATCGATCGTTCTGAATTATTAAAGCCTCTTTCTCTGCATTTCCCGCTACCTGAGTCCCAAGTGCAGCGAGGTAAAATAAACGCGCAAACCTAAAGCTGTTAAATAAATAGAAACTAAGCGAGCATCAAAGAGATTTTGGAGTGGGAGGAATCACATACATCAAAACTGGAATATCTGCGATAAGTCAATATCTGGAAAATACGTAGGATGCTATTGTATTTAGAGAGCAGGGTGGCTGAAAAGGGGAAATATGCCAAAAATGCTAAAAAAGCGAAACTTCCTGGCAAGCAAATAAAATTCCCCAAAGAGAAACTCACAATGGAAGTGCTTATACAGCAGATGAATAACATTTAAATAATTCAAAAGCATATGAAATCTAAATGTGCAGCGAAAAGTTTTAGCAATTAAATTAAGCTTTAAAGTAAATAAAACAGCGAAAGAACTTATTCTATTCAACAAAGAAAGCAAAATATAAAATGTTTAAAATCAACGAAGCATAAGTGTTTAGCTTCTCAGGCACCAGAAGTTTCTGTTAACGCAGATTTCATCATGAAACATTATGGGCAATGCAATGTCCAATTATAAAGGCAAATGAATTTTCCAACTTCAAACGACTGTATATAATTCATATTAATTCTAATTTGTAAAATATTGTATTCTATAGGGCGCTATTTTCATCCCAGTTTGGTTATAACTTATATTAACCTAATTTCCAATGGCACCCGATACGATATACTGAGTAAGTATTATTTACTGACGACAGCTCTGAAGAGATCTAACACGATAATTATGCAAACAAGGTTAAATATGGCTACCTGGAAATAAAATAGCGTGAGCCTAATTTAAAATAAATAAAATCGAAATTTAATCCAAATTGTATTGCGAATGTTTCTGGCTTCATTACTGACTGACACTTGGGTGTTTATATTGATTCTGATTGGACTGGAAATCTCAGATAAATTATGTGAATAATAAAAGAATTAACCAGGCATTTATTTTATAGGCTCCTAGCCAATGCATTGATAAAATCTGATGTGTTCCATTCATATGACTTTCTCTACATATCTGTAACAAATTATTGTTAAAAAACTTATTCTTCTACCTACTTCATGCCAATCGAGATAAACTTTAATAGACATTGTCTTTATTACTTACTTCATTGGCTGCCTGCGTGGTCGAGTGGTCAGCGAGCTGACTTCTCACCCGGAGGTCCCGGGTTCGATTCCCGATTGGGGCAGGGAATTTTTCTTTAACCGGAATTATTCCCTATCCCCCATAGAGTCTGGAAGTATAAATGTGAGAGTGAATGTGTTTAGTAATATAAAGCTTAACCCAATGTTCTGAACCTACAGTTTCACAAGTGAAAGCCCCTGATATGACCATTGATGTTAAAGGGGGCTATACAAACGAAGCAATTAAAAAAAAGTACTTACTTCAGTGTAAATAGAAGGAAAAAAGGGAGAATACTCTGCTGAAACAATAATCAACCCTTTTAAAAGCTGGTTGCAATATGTTTTCATACCCTTTTCTATGCATCGCCTAGAGTTTACGAATTCCGTACGAGAAAAGTTTAAGTATTTTAAAACTGAAACCAAATATAAGGAATATCTCAAAAAATGATCAACTCCACGAGAAAAATAATGCGTTTTAACGAAATCTAAATTTTTTCCGTGTTAAGTTTTTGTATGTCTCTTACGGTTTACCATTTATGCAAAACTCAGCAAAATTCATCCCAAATAAAGAGGTCTTCAGAGGATATTCTCAAAATTCAAGATACACATTTTACTTGTCATGTAATGAACTTTAATATATGGTAATTTAATTAAATTGTTAGAGCCAATTTTCAGAAAATAAAAATTTTCAAAATTGGGGCTATATAAAGCGTAGTTTGTGCTGGGGAGATTTTTCCCAAAATATTTGTGTTGCAGCCCTGGAAGATATTAAACTTAAATACCAAGTCTGGTATTTTAAGGATTTTTCGTTTCACACGCGCGCACACAGACCTTTTATTTGGATTCAGGCGACCCTAAATGTGTGAAATCTGGGTGTCTACCTTTTTAGGTGGAATTCTATAACTTCTCTGTATACTATTTGATAGTATGTGCAGACAAAGTAAGATTGCAGTATGGTCATACATCATGTCTACTTCACTCTGGAGTTCTGTCGAGGCTGGATCATACTTATGTTAAGAAATTACCTATTTTATAAGAAACATATATGAGAATTATTTTTGTAAGTATACCAAGTCACTCTATCTTAGAAATAACTGTATATTTTAACAAGTGTGAGCTCCCAATACTCGAAAGAGTTTTGAAATTGTATGTCTTAAGTATATAATAAGTTATCTTGCTATTAAAGACTTCTCCAGTGCCAGTTTAAAAAGAAAGTGCAGAATAACTCATTCAAACACCTTTCATGTCCAGGATTTAACACATGTAATTAATAAATTACGTATATTTTATATTTTGAGTATGCTATACTTGTACATGCCTTTAGCAATAAAATGCATATACTAAGATGTGCTTTACAGTTTATAATTTACTTCACAAATTAACTTATGTTAGGAGTTATACTTGAAGCTAATCATTAGTTAACTTTTTATTAACAAACTAGCATTTGTTAAGCAATCCATCCGACGTGAATTTGGTATCAGCACTGTGTATAATTCTATTCCTACAAATAGCATTGAGTAAATGTTGAAACGTTTGCGTGTTAAATGAACGGTATTTCTTAAGCTGTATGGATGTTAGTGCACTTAATTATGGTGGTGTGTCATTTACAATGACTTAATATCACGTGTTCAGGAATCTGTCCTGCGACAGTCCTGGTATTGTCTAACAGTAATAAAAATTGGAACATGCGTGCAATTATATTCAAATTCACAGACCAGAATCGATATAACATAAACTCTATAAAAGAAGTTATTGAGAAGAATTGGCGAGGGCAGCTAGGGGACATTTTGACGAGAATACATATGGGAGACATGGAGAAAGAGAGAAGAGAATGAAAAAGGATTCTGGAAGTCAGTGAAAAATAGGATAGAAGACATACATAAACAGGGCGTTTGGTGTGAACTAAAAAGTCGCTTTGTTTAGGCTAAAAGAAATAATGGTCAAGAACGAGGCATGTAAATATATTATGTAATAAACAACAGAGGGAAGGATTATCGAGGAGAGGAACAATGCTCGAGGGACAATGAACTATTATCGGTGAGAAAGTACCTTGTGATTGACATTCTGCTGTCTGCAGTGGCACACGTTCCACTGCTTCCTCTAAAATGCCTTCTTCTCTCCATGCATACCCCTCGTATGTTGAACTATTTTCCTCAATTGCTCATCATTAGTTACCTATTCTATTCCTTTCCATATTGGGTCCTGTATTTCACTAAACAGAAAAGTTTTATTATTTCGGCTGAAGTAACCTCAACTTACTTATCAAGAATGTAAGACATTTTCCGCGATATATAAAAGGTAGTAACGATTATAAATGTAAATTCTTACGATCACTGTGTGTAATACAACCGAATTTTTCACATAATGCAATCAAACAATTAGATTGCACAGTCATACATGAGAACGCGCGCGAAAATTTCCACTGAACCACGTAAGTGTTGCAACGCCGATGACGTCACGTCTCTGGCGGTTATGCAGTCTTACATTATGATTGGCCAACAACGTGACGAGCCCCTACCAGCAGACGACACACCCCACAAGTGTCAATCACAAGGAAATTTCTCACTGATAATAGTACAGGCATATTCAACCTGGGGTACGCGTACCCTCGTGAGTATGTGAAGACTTCTTAGGAGTACATATAATATGTTTCCAAAATGATCACAAAGTAACGAAAAATATTTCAACCAGAGAGGTTTGAACTGCTCGATATGTATACCCAACAACGTTAACATACAGCTGCGCTCGCTAATAATTTGTGTTGTTTGTTTCAAACGCCGATAATAAGTGTCTGAGAATGTACGTTAGCTAACTGTTAATCTACCGACAGTTCAGTACTCAGTATATTTTCGTGTCTGTCAGGTGGAGGTTTGTTTTCTTTACTCAAAGTTTCACATCTCATTCTTTATATTTGTGAACTGTTGAATGTCTTTATTGTGATAGTCCACTATTTTAACTTTTGGTGTAGGATGGATAAATTCGTTATAAGAGGAAAACGTAAACTTAGTGAAACAAGTGATAGTGTAGATAATGTTGAACCACCGCAAGTGAAAATTGCAACGTTTGCTCTACCACGGGACATTGAAAATAGTGTTGAAGTTTACGCATCTACGAGCAAGTCGAAAAACTCGAGAAATGTGGAATGCAGATATTACAGTGTGGATTCGTGTCAATGTGAGTGACCCATCTCTTCCCCTCTGCATTATTTGCAACCAAACTCTGTCGAATAGTTCTATGAAACCATCCCTAGCCAATCGCGGCGAACGTAAGGACAAGTCAGTCGAAATTTTCCAGCGCAAAGCAGAAAATTTAAATAAAAGTGCAAACGTGATTTTTTTTTTTTTGTAGTGTTTAACGCCCGCTTTTACTGCTCTGGCACCGCAGGCGATGACATTGATGATACAAGAAGATGGAGCCCCGGTGGAATGAGATGGCGGGGGAAATTGCCGCTTTGTTCACCACAAATCTCACATGCGGTCGCTTGGGATCGAACGCCGTCTAGGTGAGAGGCGAATAATCTGACTACTCGGCCACGGCGCTGGAGACATCGTATGAGTTAGAGTTACTGGTTGCAAAAGCTAAATCACCTTATACCGCACTTGAATCACTTATTATTCCTGGTTCTTTGATTATAGTAGACAAAAGGTTACACAGCGATTCCGCTAAAGTAATCAAAACAATTCCAACCTCAGTGTATAACTTGCAATACTGACTGTGTCTCACATACTTTCAGAATGCCGCCGTTATAATCCCCAGAGGAAAAAGTACAAAATCACTGGTGATATAAAAGTACTAAATAATGAAACCATGTATAAAAATGTTATTATGTACCTAAAACCTATCAATATCTACAGTTTAATCTAAAATTGCAATAAACATTAACACAGCTTTTATTTGCTTTCGTTCACAAAAATGTTAGAAATATATTATACATCATTAAAATTAAATATATCTGTACAGTTAATATTACTCTATATTAACTTCATAAGAAGTAATTTTTGTATTCAATGTTACCTGTTAATTAGCACATCTTGTATTATATTCCAATGTATCTTTATAACCATCCTGTAACAATTATTGTTATCACAATGTATCAGTGTTTCAGTCGCGATAAAACTCTAACGAGTCAAAGCGACTATAAATAAATATTAATAAAAAAATTCCGAATTGTAGGGCGTAGAATTCATGACATCGCACAAGATATGGTTGAAAAACGAAAATATTCAAATAGAACAAGATTTGCCACTCAAATAGATGAATCGGAATATGTGTCTGATGATGCTCAGCTAATTATTCATGTTCGGTATTTTGATGTTAAAAAGGGTGATGATAAAATTCTAGCATGTAAACAATTACCAGAACATACATAATATTAAAATTAAATTTATCATGGGACTGGTGTGAAAGTTTGACACAGATGGTGCTGCTTCATTGACAGTCTTATTTCTCGTATTTGCGAAATTAACCTCAAAATAATTAGGCAAATTTGCATTATACAAAGAGAAAATTTAGTAGCGCAAAAAATAACGGCTGATTTACGCGAAACATTGAACACTGTTATAAAAGTAGTCAACTTAGTAAATTCACGTGCACTGAACTCCTGTCTGTTCAAAAAAATGGAGAGATGGGAGCTACGCACACTCAATTGTTTTTACACACAGAGGTGCGCTGGCGTATTGACTCGTCTTTTTGAACTGAAAAATGAGGTGAAATGTTTCCTTACAAAATTGAAATCCGATCTGATGAAGCATTTTGAAGATGTGGATTGGATTTGCCAATTAGCTTATCTGATGGATATATTCAACAAATTTAACGAGCTTAATCCTCAACTCCAAGGTTTTAACAGAAACATTTTCTCATGAGAAAATAAGAAGTCTTATAAGAAAGTTTTATTTTGGATGTATTGCGTTAATAAAGGGAATATTGCAGTTTTTTCAACTCTTTTGGAACATAGTAGACAAAATTAAGTTAGTATTGCCGATGAACTTTTGGAAATAATCAAGTTCCACCTACAAAATCTCAGGTTACAGCTTTTAAAATACTTTCCAGAAATTGAGAAAGACGGTATTACACAAAAATGGATTACAAATCCGTTTTGCACCAACGATATCAATTTCTCTGATCTTCTCTTAAAATTACAAGAAAGTCTTTTGGAAATGTCTGTTGACAGATCACTGAAAATAAAATTTGAAAACATGTCGATTTGTGATTTCTGGTGCTACGCAAAGAACACACTGAACTTAGTGTCTGTGCCATTACACACCTTCTTCCACTCCCCTTAATGTATCTGTGTGAGTAGGGTTTCTCTGAATTGACAGCAATCAAAACGAAACAGATAAATCACTTGAATCCAGATTACCTATTGATACACTAACAATAGTTCAGCCATGAATAGAGGAGCTGGTGTCCAGAAAGCAAGCTCAACCATCTCATAAACAGGTCAGAAAGATGACCATAACAACACCATTGTATACAATTTTGTGTCCATGTACTATGTGCTATGTGCAACATATTTACATGGTCCTTGTTTTTATTTTATACACTTATAGCATAATGCTCCTTTCTGTAATATTTAATAAATTGTAAACATTATAATTTATTTTAGATATAGTTATGTATAGTTTAACTTAGAGAAAACTCTAGGGCTAGGCCTAGGGGTACAAGCTGCAATGGAAAATTGTCAATTGTGGTACGCGGAGATAAAAGGCTGAATACCAATGAACTAGAACGTTGTATGTTATGCGAGGAGAAAGACAGCACTGTTAACTAACAGAATGTAAAGAGGTAAGAAGTTGGAGGGAAACAATTTGGGAACACAAATGGGGTAGTATGTATGCCAGAAGAAGCGGTAGAAATGAAAATAAGGGCAAAGAGCCGAGGGAAGAGAAGAATACAAGAAATATGGCAATATTTGCGAAAGGCAAAGGAAAAGTGGATAAGAAAGAGAGAGAGAAGGAGAGACAACACAGAGAATAGGATGGAATAGGTACCACAAACTAAACCTCGCTAACAGGTAGCTATGTGGATGTGGTGTCCAAGCGGTACTCGAACCTGTGGCTGTTAGGATACGTAATATAGTTTTCGGGTGGAATTCAATACTTTGTTTATAAAGTATGTGCATAGTACGTGTAGAGTAAGTAATACTTTTTCGGGCTCAGGGGACCTCAGAACCTGTTTCCGGTAAAATTTTGACGTTGAATTTTTGGACGGAATACAATACTTCCTCTAGCAAATATGTACGTGCGAGAGAAAGTAAAAAGGATGATCATTTGTATCCATATATCTACCATTAGCACAAATAAGCATTTGTTTTTTGTTTCATTTAACTGCTTTGGGGGCTTTGAGTTGTGAAACAACTAATCTCATGGTAGGTTTAGAATATTAGATTAATTAAACACACACTCATTAACTCTCACATTCATACTTTCAGACTCTGAGATAGGGAGTAATTCTGGTCAAGAAAAACTTCCCCGCCGGAGCCGGGAATAGAACCGGCGACCCCTGGGCGAAAAGTCAGCTCGCTGACCACTGGACCACGGAGGCAGTCAACATTTATTGGTTCGCACTTGTAGTCCTCAGTTAGTCTGAAATAACTGTGTGTAAGTAAATCTTGCCCACTTGATTACAATGCAGTAATGCTTCTCAGTTGAAGCAGAACAATGTTTTTCAGCTTTCGGTGTTTCGTCGTGCTTACAGAGCTGTTATTTGCAGGGCTTTCAGGAGAGAAAACGTGAGTGGGAGACGACTAGCAGAGTCAGCACAGCAGTGCAGTTTATTATTCCTCCTAATGCATTCCGCTAAGCCACGCGAAGAAGCGGCCAAGATGCTGGAACGGAATTATAATACCGAAGCTGGATAAATTGTAACAGCTTTCTGAGAGCTTAGCGCTTTACTGAATGGGGCATGACTTACTCATGGGATGCTTTCAACTGGGAACAAAGTTGCTTGCAGCGAACTGCTGGTTAAGTGCTGAGCTTAGTTAAAACTTCGCTACAGAAACTCTTGGGAGAACGTTTAACCTAATGGAAACTGCTTCAGGTATCAGATATACAAGAAAATAGATATCATCTGAAACTGCGCTTTAGTATTTCATGACGATTTTTAGATACAAGTATCGAAGCAAACATTAATTTTATAAATCCCACTAGTGGCTAGTGTATTATAATTCTTATATTGTTGAGCATTATTTAATTGGCTTAAAAACTTCTGAAACCTTAGCTGATCCGTACATGTCCTTGAGGAAACCCTACAATAAAGGATGCTATGAAAAAGAAAATGAATAGAATTATGTCATGGAAGAAAATTAACTGTTTCCTTCAGCATTACTAACTGTTCTAATTCTATGCGTCATAAATGACTATTTTTACTTTCTCTACACGTACTATGTACATAGTGTATAGAGAAGGTTTTGAATTCCACCCAAATATTCATACCGATATTTCACCGCAAATACGTTTTGGGTCCCCCTGAAACCAAAAATAAAGTATTTTCAGAAAAAGGTCCGTGTGGGTGCGTGTATGTGTGTAAGTGTCTGTGTGTGCGTGTAAATGTGTCTGTGGACAACATACCTCAGAAACGACAAGAGCTTTAAATGGCAAACTTGGTATTTAAGTTTGGTATCCTCCAAAAGTGCGACACGAAATTTTTCAAGAAAATACACTCCGCTACTACCTTTTACATGCCAAAGAATTCAAAAATTTGTATTTTCTCAAAAATGGCTGTAATGATTTTGATTAAAATCTGTTATATTTAAGACAATTAGATGACAAATAAAATGTATATCTTGAATTTTCTGGGAATAGCCTCTGAAGACTTGTTTATTCTGGGTAGATTTTGCAAAATTTTGTATAACTGGTAAACCGTAAGAAATAGACAAAAACTTATTACACAAAAAATGTAGTCCAGAACAAAACACACAATTTATTTCATATACATTTTTTTTCGTGGAGTTGGCTGTTTTAGAGATAGTCCTTGTTATTTATTTCAGCTTTAAATACTTTATCTTTTTCCTATACGGGAACCTGTCAACTTCTGATCACCAAAGAAACGAATTTCAATCCCATAGCAACCACACATTAAAACATTTGACTATCGGTTTATCTAGTGAATTCCCTTATTTCTCTTCTACTTATAAAGGAAATACGTAATAATACCGTTTCTGCTAAATTAAATAGAAGAATAAGCTTATTAACCATAATTTGTTAAGAGAAGTGGAGAAAGTCATATGAATGAAGTACATCAGATTTTTTTTTATAGTATTTAGCGCCCGCTTTGACTACAAATGGCACCGCAATCAATGACGCAGGTGATACATGTAATGAAGATATAGCACCGGTACAGAACAGAGAAAACCGGAAGAAAATCCGTCCTTGCGCCGCTTTGTCCACCACAAATCCCACATGCGGACGCTTCGTATCGAATCCGTGCCATATATGATTGATGGCCATCTGTGTTCAGGTATCCGTACGTTCCTATATAGATAGATTGACTATTTATGTTCAATTGAATTTATTTCCACTGAATGCAATAATTTTAAATAATAATATTTTACAATCAATGGCATACAAAGCACAGTAATACCAATGGCTCCTTTCGAGTTGTTATGTTACCAAGTGGCCCAAGTAGTTTCAACCCTGCGGTGATTAAACTATCTCGCCAAATGACATCTAGAGATGACCTCTATCTCTATTCATATCAAATTATACTGGTCTAGTTTCCCATTTCTTTTTATTTTCTTCAGCCATTTAATCTGGATGAACAAGTTAGTAAATAACCGAAACACATGCGCAAGTTCATTCACTTTAATACGCCGGACCAGGTGTCTTCAACTGGTTACTCTTTGGGTAAAGTAGAGAGAGAGAGAGAGAGAGAGAGAGAGAGAGAGAGAGAGACTCCCAACTCCTGCTGATTTGCCTATTGTGTACTGAATAACCTTCAATTCGCAGAAAGCGGGAACTTCCTTCAGTGTAGTGGTGATATGCAAAATTTTGCGTTTGAAATACGTAATCCACCTTTCATAGGTTCATGATTGGTACAAAAATAGCTGTATTATCTCTCTTACATTAGTATTTATACTCATGATAAAAACATACACATATTTTCATAAGTTTGGTAGTGTATTTCGTAGTCGTAGCATAATAATTGCAAAATTAATCGCAATTAATGTAGCATTAAAATAGTAAAACAATATACTCCTTAACTTAGTCAACGCTAAACGTATTGTAACGCTAACAGTGCCAGAATTAATTTATAGTAAATTTCGTTTAAAGCAGCAGATATGAACATGTATTTTTGTGTTAAATGGTATCTAACACAAATGGAAAAAAGCACTTCTCCTTGGTAACTGTCATATTCACTTGCATCGTTTACGCAAGAATGCTGCCAAAAACTAGACGCTTATTCCTCCATATCTATAAAAAGAAAAATTCGTCCTAGGTAGGCATAAATATAGTAGTCGAGGGCGTACGAGCACATTGCTTTCTGTTTCCGACGTTATGACCTGACTCAAAACGCACTGTGAAAGAAACGAGGGACCATCCATTACTGTCAAGGGTTTACTGCACAAGATCAAGCGAGTTCGTGACGCATAATCTAATCCATACCTTGTTACAAGCTTACCCCGATATTATGTAATCTTCTGCAAGCATTTACTTCCCTTTTCCCTGATTGGCTAAATATATTTTTGAATTCGATATACAGACCCTATGAAGAGCAAAAGCAGGCGATAGAAGCGATGTATACACACTGTAATGATGTATGTATTGTCACAAAGAGGCAGGTTTTTAACGAGAGATCCTCCAATGTGTATTATTTTTTTGAGAAAAATTTACAGTATTTCAGACGCATTTAGGCTTCCTTGCTTAATAAATTTGATAAATGGAATCTACGTAGTATGAAATACTAGAAATACTGTTAAGCAACCCAATGTTTTGAGATATTCTTAACACCTAATTTTGGGCAAATTTAATTATTTTGGGAGGATAGGCATTTGTTCTTTTTTATTTTCTCTATACGTACTATGTATTTAGTGTATAGAGAAGGTATTGCACTCCACCCAAAAATTCGATACCGAGATTTCACCGGCAATATATGTTTTAGTGTCCGCTGTATCCAAAAAAATCATTTTCACAAAAAGGTCCGTGTGTGTCGTGTGTCCATGTATCCGTGAATATGATAACTCAAAAACGAATGGTCGGTAAAATACCAAACCTGGTATTAAAGTTTAGTATCTTCCAGGGATGAGACACGAAGATTTTGAGAAAAATCACCCCACCCGCAGCTACCCTTTACATGGAACTTTTTCGAAAATTTTGATTTTTTCAAAAATGGCTCTAACGATTTTGATTAAAATATCGTATATTAAAGATATTTACCTGAAAATAAAATGTATATCCTGAATTTTCGGGGAATAACCTCTAAAGACTACTTTATTCAGTATGAATTTTACGGAATTTTGTACAACTGCTAAACCGTAAAAGATGGACAAAAATGTATCACTCAAAAATGTTTAGCACGTTAAAACACACGATTTATGTTATATACATTTTTCTCGTGGAGTTGATCGTTTTAAGATATTCCTTGTTTTTAGTCACATAGCAACCAGCTTTTTACTGTCACATTAACCCACGGTATTCCCATATTTCACTTCTACTTACAAGGAAGCAAGTAATAAGACTATTTATGCTATCTTTTTCTCAATTACCATGAAGTAAATAGAAGCATAAGCTATTTAACAATAATTTGTTGCAGAGATGTATAGAAAACCATGACAATGGAACACATCAGATTTTTTACTTAACACCCCATTCACAAACCGATCCAACATACGTTATGAAAATATAAATTTCAAAATCTTCTTCAGATACTTTAACTTAACATTTCACATTAAAGAAAATACTTTCTACTACATAACAATTTATTGCATCACTACTAATGAGCTGGTCACGTATGAAATAAAATATATGCTCTCTGTACGACTTTACATTAATCTTTGCTGTTGTTTTATGTGATTTTGTATTTTATATTGTCTATAATTCATTTATGTATATACATTTCATATCCATTTACGTGAGTTTATAGCTATCCTCCGAAACCGGATACAATTTTTATATTCTCTTGTGTGTTACTCCAATGTGTTTCTTTAAATTTTATTCTCGCTGGAAAATTTTCTGCTCAAGTATTTCAGTTGATTTTAAATGGATGGATTATCAATTTACTTTCTTTACTTAGTACATAATATATCGGTATATAAGGTATTGCATTCCGTCTAGAAGTGCTCTTTATAGGGTATCCTGAATCAAAAAGAAAAAAATATATATAAAAATTTCTCTGTGTGTGTTTGTGTGTTTTCATGAGCATGACAACTTAAAAACGAAAAGTCAATTAAATATCAAATTTCATGTTTAAGTTATACATATTCCAAGGATATATGATATGATTTTTTTTCATTTTTTAAAGAATGTATATTAATGTTACTTAAATGACAAATAAAATATACATCTCAAATTTTCTGAGAATAACCTTTTTAATTCTGAATAACTTTTGCATAATCGGTAAACACTGCTCGCTAAAACACACAATTTATATCAGATAGTCATTGTTTATGGAGCTAACCAAATCTGAGATATTCCTTATTACTGGATTCAATGCTAAAACGCGTCAACTTTTCTCATACAGAATTTGTCAACTCCTGATCATTTAATGAGAATAATTTCTAATCACATATCAATTTGTTTTTAAAAGATTTGACTTTCACTTTTGCCTAATGTATTCCCTATTTCTCTTCTAATTATAAGGAACTGAGCAATAATACCATTTCTATTAATATTTATAGCGATTAGAGTGAAGTAGAGGGAAGAATAGGTTTTGTAGAATAACGTGTTACAGAGATGAAAAGAAGTCAAGTGAATGGAACACCTCCAATCTCATAAATATATAAATATTTTGTTTTAGTTACGATTATAAAGTATATAAAGGGAATATTGTTTTTACTTCGAGAGGATTATATCACAAGCATTTGTGGCATTCACATCGAAAATATTGGATTATGTGTCTTTGTGGTGTATACATCGATGAGATTATACAGCGACAAGGTACGGTTGATAATCTTATATTAGTCGTGAGAATCATAAGTGATTTGAGAAATTAATTATCTCAAAGGATAATTAACATATAATAGTAATTCTGGTATATTATTCAGATGATATTCTTAATTTACGTATTGTTAATATCATACGTCAACTCCTCGTCTAAAGTTACTTTGACTTAGCTGAGAATATGTAGAAAGCTTCTTAGGATGGCAATAGATAACTCATAGCATATATATCCGCAGTTTTGAATAAAAAAATATTGTCAGTATTGGCTCAATAGACAGTTGACGGCTCTCTCACGCCACAGCACGCTAACCTCCAGTTGAAAGCTGCCTCACGACTTCTGAACTTGAATTGCAACTGTTCCTTTTATTATGATGCCACAGGGGTCATTTCTATATGCTAATAGAAGCCCATGCTTCTGGCATATACCAGAGTGTCGTATTCTATGCTTACCGTATTCGAAGGCGCCCAGCTCCGCCGCCGCATACCAAGGCTTCTGCAAACTTGAGAAGGTCCGCGTACGGCACTGTCAGAATATTTTAAATTATTATTGCAATTATGTTTTCCCACGTTTCTCGTACCAGTAACATGATCTGAGATTAAGAGTTGTTTACGCTACCGAACTGACTAGTCAGCTAAAAAGCAGTTAGAGAAAACACAACTTTACCTTTAAGGACCCGACTAATGGTACAAAAGGAAAGTAACATCACCTATATGAGCAGAACGAACTTTTCATACGACTCTACCAACCCGCATTCTGCTTCACAGATGGAGTAATCCGCAGCACACGCCACAAACGTTTCACAAGATAGTTAGGATATAGGGGAAAAATATGTGGAACACACCTTAGTCTCTGGACATGCCGAGGAAGGCCTATCGAAGAATTCTTTTCAAGCTTATCGAAAAATCCAGCGGGGACACTCCAAACAACCACTGCACTACCACTGAGTCACAGAGCAGTGATGTATATTCTGTATCCCTCTTGTATCTACAACGAAATGTGTAAAGAAACCATTTACCTAACTATTTATGTTGATTAACATGAAATAGTTAGAAGAATAACATTTTCTATGAATAGTTTACAAAGAGTGCATAGAGAAAGTCTTGTGAATCTGATGATTCACATCTATATTAAACAATTGTATAATTGATGATCGTAAAAGGAGAGAATGTACTGAAAAACGATGTACTCTTCTCTTAAAGAGAATCATTAAAATATAAAGCAAATATATTATAGCAACCATTAAATCATGTCCTGAAATCCAAAATAAATTATTGATTGATATATGTAAAGAAAGCAATGTCATCGAAAATGTTTTAATTTGTATGTTATTAGGATTAAATTCAGCAACTAGTATCTAACAGTTAAGGTATATATCTACTTTGAATGTCGTAGGCTCATCTCCAAAATTGAAGTATTTGGATAATTGGTGCGTTAACAAAATCTCATTTTTGGTGCCGCAAGATACCATTAAGGTCGTCTCCTTACCGCGGTGGTAGGGCAGCTGCTTACCAAGCGGGGACCTGGGTTCGATCCCCAGTACCGGCGTCCCCCGCTGGAAGACCTGGCTTGGGGTGCACTCAGCATCGTAAGATCCCTGGGGGGCCAATTGAGGAGCTACTTGATGGAGAAGTAGCGGCTCCAGTTAATGAGGACCGCATTAATCAGCCGGTGGGACTCGAAGCGCTGACCACGTCTCACCCTCCAATACTGCACCCCATCCATGACGTCTCTAGTGGACCGAGATGGGGGACGCAGCGGCCGGGCGGTAGGCCAAGGTTCCCCGTGAGCTGTCGTGCCATGGAGTTATGTTAAGATACCATTAATGTTAGATACCATTATGTATACAGATTGTTAATAAACTATACCGAAATATTTTCACAGAATATGTAAATTACTTACATAAGTACTTTGAGATAGGAGACTCATGCCTGTTTATTGACATTTCAAAGTAACGTCTTCTCAAGTGCCAGTACGCCACGTATCGCGGCACTTCGCCTGGAATGAAAAAAAAAAAAAAAAAAAAAAACATTTACTCTATGACAGGAATCGAACTCATGCCCTTTGGGATAGCAGCTTCTCGCGTTACGCATTAAGCCACCAGAGCAGTTGAAAAAAAAGCGCCTCCAGAGTAGGCTACGTAGTTAAAGATGCTCAGTGTCGCACTGTCAGGTGATTAGTTCGAGATTTTACAGATTTTGCGATATTAAATCTCGAGAACGCTAGTAACAAACTGATAAAAATAGATATTTCTATACTTGAGCAGCAATTTTAAAGACATTCTAAGCCATTTTTTCAACCTGCTTTGCTTTAACACCGACTTATCAGCACCTGATACTCACAGGTTTAACGCTATTTAGCTGCGATATGTTTATCCGGGGGCCATGCATCGCCGATCTCAAATTACTTATATCAGGCACGTGCACAACCTCGCAAATTATTTCGTTGTAGTTCATTAACACTCTAAATATATATATATATATATATATATATGTGTGTATGTGTGAATGCTGTATTGACACCCTGTCTGAAATTTGTTAAATTAATATCTTGGAGTGTTAAAATATGTTTACAGTTCATTGCCATAAAACTGTTACCAACTGATTCTAGAGCAAGCATGCTCAGATTAAAAGAGCACAGGGAAGGGGACAATAATTCATTCCATTCCATGTGAAGCGTTAGGGCTGGTATACGATGTAATGGAATGTTTGTAAACACAAGACCTTCCTCATCTGCATCAAAAATCGTTTTGAAAGAAAGAAAAATAAATGATGACTTACCACCTGAGAAAAGTATACGTATTAGAACATTTAAACCAATAACAAGGCTTCTCTAAAATAGTTAACTCCTTAAAAATGTATATTGGGACATAAACTCTGTGTTTTAAAGATACCTATTGTTTTGTGTAGTAGCATTTTGTCTTTCTTTTATGGTTTACCAACGATGATACAATCATCAAAACTGAAGAGGGTTCCAGATGCTATTTACAAAAAATTCAAGATATAAATTTTATTTGTAATGAAAACATCTTAAACATATGATGTTATAAACAAAATCGTTGGCCATGTTTTAAAAAATCCAAATTTTATAAAATGTTTACATGTAAAGGCCACTTTAGGGTGGGGGATTTTGTTTAAAATATTCGTGTCGTATTCTTAAAAGAAACTCAACTTAAATACTAAGTTTCGTATTTAACTGACTTTTCGTTGTTGAGTTATACTTGTTCACAGGCACAAACACACACCACTGTAGGTATGTTTGACAGTATGTGCGACTCACCACACCTCCCATCCTTGAATGGAGTTGGGACGTCAGTACCTCGCAGTACCTTTAGAAATGCCTGTTAGAGCGTAAAGAAAATGTTGGTTCCAAAGGTCAGCCTTTTGTCTTACTGTGATTGACTGCTTCCTTTCTACTGGAAGCCAACGATATTTGGTTTAGAGTAAGAACAAAGGGCAAAAAAATACATTAAACCGAATTCAGAAACGCAGAGGAAAGGGGAGACGGATTACAATAAAACTTTTGTACGAAAGAAGTAATTGCTTACTCGATGGTGGAGAAGCAAAGCTTCTTAACGGGGACCCTCTTTAATTAATATTTTTTCCCCCTTTCCTTTCGGCAAAAGGCGCTTGGTAGCTCATAAAAACTGAAGTCATTAAACATTTTGCTACAGATATCGATTGAAAGTGACCTAGGAAAGCCAGAAGCAGATTTTCTTCCAACATGTTGGGAACAAAACGCCTGGGAAAAGATGCTGGGCAGAAAAACAAGTAGGTAGCCGTACATCACCTAAGAAAGCAACGTGAATAATGATACGTCAGCTGCAGTCAGTTCCTTGCAAGAAACACAAAGAAGGAAACAATTATCTCCTTTCCGATCGATGCGTAGCTTCGATTTGCTCTGGGGGATAAGCTAATGTGCTTCTTTGTTTTCTAACCTAAAATCCATGTAACGGTTCCTCAATCTTTCTTTCTGCATCTAAATCCTAATTTGGAGACTTCTTATACAAATTCTTTCTCTAATAAGTACATAGTAAGTATGAAGATATTACGTTCCATCCAAAAATTTGATTCCGGGTTTTCACAGAGCATCTTTGAAAAAATCTGATGTCTGCCATTCTCATAAATTTCTCTAGCTGTTCCAAATAAGACCTATTCTTATAAAAGACTATTTTACTTTCTCTACACTTGCTATGTGCATAGTGTATAGAGAAGGTATTGTATTCCATCCAAAAATTCGTTATCAAGATTTCACCGGAAATACATGTTTTGGGTGCCCCTGAATCCAAAAAAATCATTTTTACAAAAAGGTCCGTGTGTGTGTGCGTATGGACAGCATAGCTCAAAAAGGAAAAGACCATTAAATACCAAACTTGGCATTTAAGTTTGCTATCTTCCGAAGATTTTCAAGGAAATTATCCCACCCCCAATGGCCCTTTATATGGAACTTTTTTTCGAAAATTTTGATTTTCTCAAAAATGCCTCTAACGATTTTGATTAAAATGTCAAATATTAAAGATATTTACCTGACAAACAAAATGTATATCCTGAATTTTCTGAGAATATTCTCTGAAGACTACTTTATTCTGGACGAATTTTACGGAATTTTGAATATTATGTCATGTATATTTTTTCGTGGAGTTGATCATTTTTGACATATTCCTTGTTTTTGGTTTCAGTTATGAGAAACTTATACATTTCTCATAGAGGAATTTGTCAACTTCAGGCCATACAAACAAAGGAACTTCATTCACATAGCAACCGTCTTTTGATTATCAGTTTAGCCTATATTATTCCCTTATTTGTCTTCTATTTACAAGCAAGCAAGTAATAAGACTATTTCTACTATTTGTTTCTCGATTAGTATGGAGCAAGTAGAAGCATAAGCTTTTTAACATTAATTTGTTGCAGAAAGTCATGTGAATGGAACACATCAGATTTGTTATCTACACGCTAATGGAGAAAGCATTAACAGAGCCAGTTGTTTTTTCTGACAAGACGTGTGTGGGACAGCAGTTAGATAGAGTCAGACTGAAAAACCTTTGCACGGCTTGCGTGAAAAGCAATTAAATCAACATTAATTGACCACAATAGTTGACTATACTATACATCCTGGGATTTAAAGTACTTATAACATTGTAAGTCGCCATTGGAGTATGTAATCTCAAAAAAAAAAAAAAAAAATTGAGATCACCATGTTGTCATGGAAGCACAGTGGTAGAGCAAACGACTACAGACCGGAGATCCGTGGTTCAAACCCCGGTAATGGCATAGAATTTTTCAGTCTGACTCTACCTACCAACATTAGCAGAGTTATTATTACTTGTTTCATTGTAAGCAGAAGGGAAGTCTTTATATGAAACAATTGAGGTTCGGTTTACTCTGCATAGTCCGGTTTCAGAAAGTTAGGTACTGACAAGGAATATCTGAAAAACGGCCAATTCTACAAGAAAAGCGTATATGACATAAATGATGTGTTTTAACGAAATCTATATTTTTGTATTAAGTTTTTCCCTATCTCTATTTAACTGTTATAAAACATTCTGACAAGCTCACCCAGAAAAAAGAGGTCTTCAGAGGCTATTCTAAAAAATTCAAAATATTAATTTTATTTGTGATGTAAATATCTCTAATATATGGTATTTTAATGGAAATCATTAGAGACATTTTTGAAGAAAACAAACACTTCACCACACTGAACAACGTGTGAAATATTTTAGTATGGAAAAGATTTGGAGAAAAGTTTACGGGAAAATAAGGTTTAAATTTAAAACTGTATATTAATAAGCATGCGCCTACTCATTTATAGTTTCAGTTAATTGCTAGTGCACCAAGTGGACAAAACGATATACAAATTCTCTTAAAGTTTGGAATTTATATTATTTGACAATAAAAAAGAAATAATTAAAATAATTTTTATCATATTTTGAGAAATTTCAGAGATTTATAACTAATATAACGAGAGCTGTAACTTTTATCTAGAGAAAAGTTGTAGCTCGAGTTGTATTTAATAAGACTATTTCGTGAATAAAATGATATAGGAACACGAAGAATAATATTCCTTAAATCCCATTTGTCTTGACGTGTATTTGCACCGAAATCACTGCAATTTAATGTTCATATCATAAACCATGACCTCTTTGCTTACAGAATTCGTTGAACTGGTTTGACACACTCTGTCTGTTGTTTTTAGTATTTTTCATATTTTACCCCGTTTTATTTTCTTTAAAATGGCTCTATAGGGATTTTAGTTTTCAATGAATATGTCTATTTCAGCGATAAGTCTCTCCCTAAAACGTTTTGGAGCTTCCGCCATTATGTACGGGAATATTACTGCACACTGATAATATTATTATGAGACGAACATTAGCTCAGAGAGAAAACAAATGCTACAAATTTAGAGAAACAATTACAAGTGGGTGTGATAAAAATTTTATTAAAATGCAGAAATAATGAGTTTCGATTGGTTGGAAGTTTACGCGCCAATGTACTGGATTGACCAATTCCTACGTTCACTTGTGATGAACGAAATAGCTTAAATAACCTAGTTTTGGGAGCATATAGTTTTCTAACACAAAAATTCGATTTGTTTGTAGGGCACAGATTACAATCTGTAGTCTCTTTCATATTCTCATTGTTCCTTTTTACTTTCGATATACGTACTAAGTACATGTGTATAGAGAAGGTATTGCATTCCACCCAACAATTCGATACAGAGATTTCACCGGAAATTTATGTTTTAGGGTCCCCTTTATCTAACAAAGCATTTTCGGAAAAAGGTCCGTGTGTGAGGCCGTGAGCACACTGGCTCAAAAGCAAAAGTCGGTAAAATACAAAACTTGGTATTTTAGTTTAGTATCTTCCAGGGATGCGACACGAAGATTTTGAGAAAATCCCACCACTCCAAACTACCCTTTACGTGGAACATTTTAGACATTTTTGATTTTCTTAAAAACAGCTCTAATGATTTTGATTAAAATACCGTATGTTAAAGATGGTTACCTGACAAATAAAATGTATATCTTGAATTTTCTGGGTATAGTCTCTGAAGATCACTTTATTCTGGGTGAATTTTACGGAATTTTGCATAAGTGCTAAACCGTAAGGAATGGATAAAAACTTACCATACAAAAACTGTAGAACACGTTAAAACACTTTATGTTACATACATTTTTTTCGTGGAGCTTATCGTGTTTTAGATATTTTGTTTTTGGTTTCACCTTTAAACATCTTTTCTCATACATGAATTTGTCAACTCCTGTCCATACAAACAAAGGAACTTCAGTCACATAGGAACCAGCTTTTGATTATTACTTTAACCTAGGGAACTCCCTTATTTCGCTTCTACTTACATGGAAGCAAGTAATAAGGCTATTTCTGCTATTTTTTCTCGATTAGCATGAATTAAATAGTAGCATAAGCTTTTTAACAATAATTTGTTGCAGAGATGTGGAGAAAGACGTGTGAATGGACCACATCAAGTTTTTATTTAACCACCTCAAATAATGATTTGCTTTGAAAGTTTATACCTTCATCAGCACCAATAAAAATATGGAGGCGTTGCGACTCACGTGAGGTAATTAAGCTGATGATAGCAGTGTTAGATGATGCGTATTCGGGCTGAGATCACAAAGCAAATGTGGTAAAGAAGCCTCAGTGAGACCAAATATAATGAGGGCCCCCAAAGGAAGGGTAGAATTACCACCTGCCGGAAAACCAATCACCCCTGCCGCTGAAATTGGGTTAGAGGTGTTGTATTTAACACGGTAAGGCGACTCTCAGTCAGGAAGGGATAATGAAGTCGGGAGCACCGGGATAATTAATGATCCCGACCTCCTTAAATTACTTTCCGAACTCAAGAGCAAGCTCGTATGTAGATGAAGGATGATGCTGAGCATATAGTATCTCTAGCCTTGCCTTACTGTTGCCTCCATGAATTCTCGCCGCGAATCATAAGACTTTATGACACCTATAAAGGGCACAATATCATATTGTTCCCATTTCAACTTAGGCAGCCGAAGTATTGCATCTTTGCAACAAAATATTTTAAAAGGCTATGCTTCCATTTAGTTCATTCTCCTCAAGGAAAATTTAGCAGAAATAGTCAAAAACTGGTTGCTATATAACTGAAGTTCATTTGTTTGTATGGTTAGGAGTTGACAAATTCCTTTAAGAGAAAGCATTTTTAAAGGTAAAACCAATTACAAGGAATATCTCAAAAAACGACCAACTCCCCGAAAAAAATGTATATAACATAAATTGTGTGTTTTAACGTGCTCTACATTTTTTGTGTTTCAAGTTTTTGTCCATCTCTTACGATATAACAGTTATGAAAAATTCCGTAAAATTCATCGAGAATAAAGTGGTCTTCAGAGGCTATTACCAGAAAATTCAAGATAAACATTTTATTTTTCAGGTTATTATCTTTAATATACGACATTTTAATCAAAACTATTACAGACATTTTCGAGAAAATCAAAATTGTCTTTGGTATTTTACCGACTTTTCGTTTTTGAGCTATCGTGTTCACAGACACACGGACACACACACGGACCTTTTTTGAAAATGCTTTCCTTTGATACAGGGGACCATAAAACATATATTTCCGGTGAAATATCGGTATCGAATTTTTGGGTGAAGTGCAATACCTTCTCTATACACTATGCACGTATAGAGAAAGTAAAAATAGTGTTGGTATCTTACGTCGCATATGCATTTTTTGCCTGCATTATTTATTACTTTTATTAAGGCCTTTGACAATCATTCAGCGATAAACTTTGGACATTTTTGAATAAAAGAAGCATACATTACATCTAATATACGTAGATAAATTGATATTCAAAGAAGCAAATACTAAACTAAAATTGACATATACAATAGGTGCTACATCCATAAGTTTCAACAAAAGGGTGAGACAGGGATACAGCCTGCCATTAATGCTTTTGGCTTTTATATGCACAAATTCTTAGAGTTTCGTTTGATTAAAGTTTATTTGAATAATTTATTTATTATGCTATTTTTAGGCAATTTTCCTTTTTTTTTACATCTTTTTAGGAATTCGGCACTGTATTCCTTTTTCCTCTTTTTACCAGTGTCCTAAATTTCCTTAGTTGGCCTATTAATGTTTAACGTTTTCCTTTTACATATACATACACAGACATATACAGATTCACAAACACCCGTTCCCAAGGCGGGACTCGAACCCACAAGCCCCTGCGCCACGAAGCACCAAAACGAGACGCCTTGGCAAGCGCGGCCATGGGGACCGGCATAAAAACCTTATACCGATAACTTACACAAAGGGAGTTTCGTACTCCCTTACCTCTTGAATGTAAATCAGATACGCTATCTCTAAACTGCCGAGGTGAGCACAACCAGATTTTAATTGCTGAAAATGAAACACCACTATAAAAATGTTATCTGAATTTTAAATATAATAAAATCATATAATTTACATATATTCTCTTAAAACTAAAGTTATGGCATTTTGTCATAGGTAAAAAAAAAGATCTGATGTGTACAATTCCCATAACTCTCTCTATATCCCTGCAACAAATTATTCTTAAAAAGCTTATACTTCTATTTACTTTATGCTAATTAGAAAAAATGAGCAGAAATAGTCTCATTACTTGCTTCCTTGTAAGTAGAAGTGAAATAAGGGACTACATAGGTTAAAATGATAGTCAAAAGCTGGTTTCTATATCAATGATGTTCCTTTGTTTATATGGATAGAAGTTGACAAGTTCCTATATGAGAAAAGTATAAGTTTTTCATAGCAGAAATCAAAAATAGGAAATGTCTCAAAAACGACGAATTCACGAAAACAATGTATATAACATAAATTGTGTGTTTTAACGTGCTCTATATGTTTTGTGTAATAAGTATTTGTCCATCTCTTACGGTTTAGCAAAATTCAGTAAAATTCATCCAGAATAAACTACTGTTCAGAGGCTATTCGCAGAAATTTCAAGATATACATTTTTTTTGTCAGGTAAATATTTTTAATATATGAAATTTTAATTAAAATCCTTAGAGCCATTTTTGAGAAGATGCAATTTTTTTAAAAAAGTTCCATGTACAGGGTAGTTGGGGGTGGGGGGATTTTTCTCAAAATCTTCCTGTCGCATCCCTGGAAGATACTAAACTTAAATACCAAGTTTGGTGTTTTACCGACTTCTTGTCTTTGAGTTATTGTGTTCACAGACACACGGGCACGCGGACAGACACACACATACACACAGTTACGGACCTGTTTGTGAAAATGCTTTTTTTTGGATATTGGGGACCCTAAAACATATATTTCCGGTGAAATCTCGGTATCGAATTTTTGGGTGGAGTGCAATACCTTCTCTATACACTATGTAAATGGTGCGTATAGAGAAAGTAATAAATTAAATTGCTATTGGTGGTAATATAACAAAACGAGTTATTTCAGATTCCTTTGATGTATATATTCTTTAATTTTAATAAACATATACACAAAATACTAACAGGACTAGTTATATTAATGTAGCAATTAAAAGACAATTTAAAAACTAAAATAAAAAAACAAATAAACTAAAACTATACGAAGTACTATCTATAAGGAAAGTTCTCAAACCTCCAATAAAAGAAGAACTCAGAGAGCAAAAATGATTTTAAGAAATGGAGCAGGCTTAACAAAAATATAAAAAACTAAAATAAAGATATAAGTATTCATTTTTAAAAGTGAATAACACAAAGAGAGGAAATTAATTGTGGGCTCATTTTAGTTGGATGAATAGTAGAAAAATATCAACATAGAACATCAAATATATAGATAACAAATTACAGCTCGCCTGAAAATTTATGACCAAGGAAAAGAAATCCGATCAAACTTTGTCAGGTACATATGGCCCAAAACTTGAGTCAGATGTTAGTGGCATCTTGTAAAGTATCCTAAGTAAGCATAAAGCGTTTTTCCTGAAAACTCATGGATGAAAATACGAGTACTGAAGTGGCTTGCGGTTTTGTATTTGCTATTTGGATATACTAATTAATGTAACGTGCTCTAAAATATGTAATAAAAACTGATGAAGATAATGAAATTAACAGTGCCTTTATATTTCCCAGCTAATAATGAAAGATAGCGATGTTATACCGAATTTGAAGCTGTGTTTTATTTTATATCAAACTTGTATACAGAAATAAAGGTGTATTGTGTTTAAAAATATTGCAGTTAAAATTGGATATACCATTATATAATCTAGATTAAGAATAAAATAAGGTGATAATTATTTTATTCCAGTAACTATAAAATGTATGTCATTAGTAGTTAGAATACATACATATATTGATTTGTCTTAAGATGAAATGACAGTATTGGATGGATTAAGTTTATAACAGAAGTACCTTTCGCTTTCTACCGGTTTAATGTAATGGACATTAGACGAAAGGAATGTAATTTCAGCTGAAAATTAAATTTAGTTTCATATTTTAGTGTAAATTTAGGTAAATTAATATTATAATTTTAGATTAAGAAATTATTTTAACATAATTTAAAACATAAAAGCAGATTTAATTTTACACCTTGTTATTATATTTATGCAGTAACTCTACGATTTTGTTTTCCATTATTGCTAATGCTTTTATTATATAAGTTGAATCGTAAGTATCCATTTAGTTTTCTGTATTAATATAAATTTATCCCGCAGAAAACCCTGTGCACACAATATGCTTTGAGGCATACTTTTTGAAGTTCCTAATCCCCTAATTCCATGGTCCACCAAGAAGGCATTTTAGATAAAAAATGGAGTTACATACAAAATCTTTCTCCACTATATTTATCACTTTCTCTACTATGTAAAGTAAGGTGAGTGAGTAAGTATTGCAATCCACCAAAAATTTGGTGATATAAATTCACAGAAAATACAGGTTTTAAAACTGAAAAAACATAAATGGCCGTCTAAGTGTGTTGTATCTGTTTGTTAAACGCATGACTCAAAATAGAAAAAATCATTAAATGTCAGACTTAATATTTCAAAAACACAACACGAAGATTTTCAACATTTTTCGAAGATTTTTGGAAATTTTAAATATACTCAAAAATGACTCTAGTCATTTTAATTAAAAGTCATATATTTTAAGATATTCCCATGAGAAATGAAATGTATATCTTAAATTTTCTGGAACAACCTATAAAGTCCTCTTCACTTTTGTATTATTATACAAAAATGTACTAAAAGAGATAAGTATTTTATAAAGTATTACTGCACAAAAATGCAATTCTCGTTAAGTAAACAATTTATATCACATACACTTTTTGTGGAGTTAACCGAATCTGGAATATTGCTTGTTATTAATTTAAATGTTCCAATGCTCATTTTTTCGGCATGGATGTAGAACGGTGTTTCATTACCACCACATGTTTATCTAGATAGATTGAAGTAGATGGTAGAATATCTTTTGTAGGAGCGATTTGTTGTAAGAAAAGGAGAGAAAGTACTGTGAGTATTATACATAAGAAACTTTTAAATGTAATACTTCACAAATCATTTTAGAAAAGCTAACTGTTTTCCGTTAAGTCACATTGAACTAGATAAACGTTTCCAGTAATAAATATTACGCATCTCAGGTACAGGAGGCTTAAACGATAATCAAATTTTCGGGCTTTGAAATTGCATATTTTTATCATAATAGAGAAATATATGACGCACTACAAATATGCGAAATATTTTAAAATAAAAGCCGTTTGTATTTTAGATAAGATTAGAAAGCATTCTGTAGGTTCGTTTAGGCCCGGAAGTGTTACTTGGGCAATAAGCCAACCCACCCCACTAGCTATAGCACTGCTGAACAGACAGTACATTGTTATTTTCCTGGAATTACTGAATTTGGTATCATATGCAGTTAACACCCTCTAATTGTACATTTCTATGCCCCACCAACTTAATCTATTTATCTCTATTATAATTTACACACTCATTTTTATTAATAAGATCCTCTCTTTCTTTGGCGACTTTTCTTCCCCATTTCTCTCTTACTTTTCCTTACTTTCACTCTATTATAACACATCGGATCTTTCAATTTATTTATCTCTATTTTTATAGCCACTCACTGAAAGATGGGTTCATGAAATACATTGAAGTGTCAATTCTAATAGACCTATACCAAGTACCCGAATCAAATTCATAAACTTTCATTCTACAATATCTTTTGCTAAATACTTGAAATAGCCGTATTAATTTTTACGCAGAACTTATACAAAGCAATGCAAATCTAATAAAGACTTCATCGGCTACTTTACGAAAAATACATGTGCTTTCATTATTCTGTGGCTATAATTATGACGACAGCTGACAAAATGATCAATTGTAGTGCATGAAATATTGCGATTTAGCAACAGTATTTCAAAACATTGCAAGGATAAGCACACATGCCTGTCGCCCCTAGAGGTTGTACTAAATCAAAACACTTGAACCCTAACGATGCATTTTATCGTGCATGTGACATTAATTTTCCATGTTTACAATTACCAATTAAATCATTCTCTCATGCGTGCTTCGTCGTCCCGGTTTTACCGATTGGCAATACGTTTATTCAAAATCCAGGTAAAAATGTGAGGTATTTTTTGACTAAATAGTTTCACTAGTATAGAAAATCGGTATAATTGGTTTATATTTAATATGATCCTGCTTATGTTTAGAATTATATACCATTTCACATAGTTTGTATAAATAAGCCGTTATCCCTTAATTTTATATAAATTATTACAAAATATTATATGAATAATGAAAATGCATACAACAACATTCTTTTATATAAATACCTTATTTATTTATATATATTTATGGAAAATTTTAATGAGTAAAATAAGTCGTTTAATCAAAAATTATTAAAAACTTGAAACCTTTCACACCGAAATTCCACAAAGTCCATTGAAACAAATTGATATTATAATGGATCCCCGAGATTCATAGTCATTCAAAGATCATATCAAAACCTGTAGTAAGCAAAGAAGACAGTCTTTTATTTAAAGTACCAATCAAATAGTGAGATCCCAGAGCCCAAATATGAATGTTGGAAAAATAGTCTTCTATCGTAAACTACGAACGGGTAAAGCCAAGAAAATGAAAATTGATAAAAAATATGTAAAAAACAAAATAAATGCCCTAACTATCAGTAGGTTACTTCTTTTTGTAACAAAAGAACATATAATACGAGTAATTTAATTTTTACTTTCTCTATTATTTGTAAAGCGAGTTGAAGTTTTTTGGACTTTATTGATCTTTTGACCTATGCTGCCCACAGACTCACACACACACGCGCTGTTTTATTCAGGGGCCTCAAAACATGTATTTCCGGTGAAATATTGGTATCAATTCAGTACTTTCTCTACCTACTCTTTAAACACATACATGCTAGAGAAAGTAAAAATAAGATATTGTTGACCATCATTTAATTGTATGTTGAACTGTGTTTTATGTTTTGATAACTTGTTTTGGGTTTTGTTAGAATATAACAGGAGTTTTCGTTCCCTAGTAGTTGTGGATAAAAGCCTCATTGATTATTACAATAGCAGATAAAGGTTCTTTGATACAGAGCGTTTAGTGTAATTCCAGTTTTGGAAACGTTAGGCGCCTCTGGTGGCCTGTCTGCCGGTAGCCTTTGGCCTATTATGGTTTCATCCCCTCCTACCATCCTTCTGAGGGGTGTCGGTCACAATATATCTGCAGAGGTTACAGTGCTCGGGATGACTACTGGCCGCGCCGAGCCCGAGTGGTTAGACCACTCGCCTTACCTAGATGGCCCGGGTTCGATCCCAAGCGAGTGCATGTGAGATTTTTGGCGGTGCAGGGGCAGGTTTTCTCCGAGTTCTCTGGTTTCCCCCGCCATCTCATTTCACCGGTGCTCCATCTTCATTTCACATATCACCACCTACGGTGCCTCACTTACTAAAAACGGGCGTTGAACACTACCAAAATAAATAAAAAATGACTACTGTTGGTCCGTTGTCTACTCTTTTCCCTTTTATAGTGAGGGAGATTTTAAAAACTTTAACTTTGTGGTCTTAAAGGATAAAATGGGAAGTTTATTATTCATCTCACTATTTGTTTCTGAGCTACGCTCTTCAGAGTAACAAAAATAAACTCTCACACGCTTTAAGGGGTCATTTAAACTTATATTTCTAATGAAGTAAAAATGTAAAGCTATTAGGTCGAATATATTTTTTTTAAGCTTAACGTCCTTTAACCCGATTGATCATATGGGACGATGAATAAATTGGTGAAATGATGCTCAAATGATCTCAAAGTCCGTGGAACTTAAAGTTAATCGACATTCGTTTTCTCAGGATAAGGGAAAACCCCGAAAAAAACCTTATCCGGGTAACTCACCGTAAGCGAGATTCGAACTGACGACTTTTTGAATGTCAAGCAGACACGCTACCACCACACTACCCAGACAGACAGGTCTAATCTTACAGACGCTTCCAGTTCTTCTAAAACAAATGCTTCTTCAGAATCAGACGTACTGATTTCATTGTGTGTTGAGTGTAATATACCAAATAGATATAAGCTCCTAATAAACATCAAATCGATATGGCCATGCGGATCAGCGCGTCAGTATTTCAAAAGCCTATTTCCTTTACTGGCCTTCCGCTTCCTGAAGCATGAAGTTTACGTCGAATCAATTTTATTAATGAACAGCTAAGTCGGCTTTGCTTTCAAAATGTACACTGGTAAAAACACTTCAGGAACTCTGCTCATTGGGAATCCTATTATCTCCGAAATGCGAAGGTATTACGTCGTGAACTGAGTTCTACGCTAACAGTAATGCTCTTAATCCCATAATACAACGCACAAAATCGTAATCGGAAAGTTTTAAAGCCTCGTGTGATACCCGTGATTTTTGCAATCCCAGAGGGACTCCGGTTCAGTTATTTTAATTTGCTGTTCATTGAACCACGAGGCACTGTAAGATGAAGCAGAAAATTGTTTACGTAAATACATGCATGGCATTCTTGACCGCGCATGTCACTGCATATCAAGTGACCTGCGTTCCGCCCCTTGACATTTCTTGTTTGCAACACATAAGCAAGCGTTTTGCCAGTGGGAAATACTGCTGTACTCAATTACGAGATTCAGTCTACAATAGTTAGTCGGACATTCAGGGAAGAACGGGCTCTATATTCTATAACATACAAATATGTTGCAATGATCTCTGAGAAGTGCAAATGTTTGTATCAGAGTTACAGGACGATGTGATGATCCAACATTTGCAGTTTTTTTTTCTTTTACTATTTTCTAAATGTATGCTCATGAGGAAGATTTCACAATGTTTTTAGGATGGCTATTATTTCCACTCTCACGCGTTTGGCAATTGCTTACGTAACAGGTTGCTCCGTTTACCCTCCTCTGTCCTGCCCGAATACAGGGGGTATAATATGAGGGAAGAGTATCGATCGCTCTGAAATTACAACCTATGGAACATACGTTTCTTTATTCAGGGTTCAACTTAAAATGTTTGATCACAGTGAAATTATTTTACCTTATTTAAATTTCGTTTTAAGAAAATACCTCACTTAAACCAACGCAAACATTTGCACTTATGTTCTTTAAACTGAAAAATCACCTTCATTGCGCTTACAGAATGAACCAAAACAATTAAAAATCCTCGAATCGGGAATTAAGGGTATTTGTGACACAGTTCCTTTGATACACTGTAGTTAACGATCGTCTTTTGGAAACGGCGATGATAGAGTTTTTGCAAGATTGGCAGATGCCCCAGTTGGGGCATAAATTAAATGGATATCTGCTAATTCCGTACATGTAAACCAAAGCCGTTTATTTTGTAAAGGAGCGTTTGCAACTGAATCGGTCCTTCTTTTCCTCACTATGAACCACATGAATGCAGGCATGCGGGGTTTACTAAACATAGCAGCTGGCTGTTGTGACACACTGAAACACAAGAGAGACATAAAATAGGGTCGTTCAAAAGAAATGTGTACTTCCTTTATGACCATGATATTAATTAGCGATCAAAGTAAGATACATTATGTGTTATATGTAGTTTTGTCTATTAAATATCAAATTATTTGCATTTATCCACCTCCCATCCTGTACACGTACACATCGAGTAATAATTATTCTCTAATAATTATTATTAATATTATTATTATTATTATTATTATTATTATAGACAAATTCAGCCTCCCAATATGAAGACTGCCACAAACAAAGCAGATATCTGCAAACCTGCTGGAAGATGACAATGAAGATTTTCGAGACGCGTCCAGACTACCATCAACCAACATTAAGAAAGCGGTCTCTATTATAAACATCGAAGTATATACAACAATATATATATTGCACTCCGCTCAAAAACTCGATACCGAGATTTCACCGGAAATATGCATATGTTTTTGGGTCCCCTGTAACCAAAATAAGGATTTTCAGAAAAAGGTCCGTGTGTGTGTCCATGTGCCTGTGAACACGATTATTCAAAAACGAAAAGTCACTAAAATACCAAACTTGGTATTTAAGTTTAGTATCTTCCAGGGATGCGACAGGAAGATTTTGAGAGAAATCTCCCCCACACCAAACTAGCCTTTACATGGAACTTTTTTCGAAATTGTTTTCTTTAAAATGGCTAACGATTGTTATTAAAATACCGTATATTAAAGATATTTAAGTAACGAACAAAATGTATTTTACGTAATTTTGCATAACTGTTAAACGGTAAAAAATGACAAAAACTTACCACACAAAAAATGTAGAGAACGTTAAAACACACAATTTATGTTATATGTTGGAGTTTTTTTTTTTTTTTTTTTTTTTTTTTTAGATGTTCCTTTAAACATTTCTCATACATATTTATCAACTCGTGTCCATTCAAGCAAAGGAAATTCAGTCACATAGCAATCAGCTTTTGACTATCGCTTTAACCTATGTTATTCCCTTATTTTCCTCCTACTTACAAGGAAGCAAGTAATGAGACTATTTCTGCTAATTTGTTCTCGATTACCATGAAGTAAGCAGAGGCATTAGCTTTTTAACTATAATTTGTTTGTGAGTCGATCTTTTCTTTATTGATCGGTACTGTTGATCCAGCATCTCAGTTTCGGTCGAAATGAGTGACATATTATCGCACCAATGGGGATCTGCTGGTATCATTATTGCAGCTAAACACAAATGACGGGCCAGCGCCACTGTTTATCTGTTTGCTCTCAACAAACAGCGGTCGTGGAAGGTGACGTGGAAATTTGACAACACAGGCGGGAGAACTGCTGCCAAGCAACGGGCCACTGGGGCAGCCGTTGTATAAGTAATTGGGTAAGCGATAGAAGAACTAATAGCGTCTTTTTATAGATATAGTGAAGAGGCAAAAGATGGCAGTGGGTATAGTGGCAATACTAAATATTTTATATACCATTAGACTGGTTGCTTAGCTCAATAAAGATAACCAAATAACTCTGAGAATAATATGTTAACGGCATGATAAATGAAACCATCCAAAATGGAGGGCAGCGGGGCTACAACGGAGATTATAAAAATTTAGCGCAAAGAATATTTTTGCAAAGGGTAACGAAAATGGATATACTCTTGTGAAAAAACTAAAAAGACGACAGTGTAATATAAAAATAAAATGTAAGTGTATAAAAGGACGTTTTTGGAGCTATAAAATAAAAATTATGTGAGGTAAAGAAACATACTGCTTTATATTAAACTTTAAAATTACAGTTAATTTATATTAAACTATTTTCCAGATACCCAGAATAGCGGGTAGAGTCAGACTGAAAAATTTATGTCCAGCTATGGCAATGAACTATTCAGTTGGACTCTTACCTCTGACCTACACACGGTTGATGTGAATGAACTAATTAATTTCATATTATTTTATTGGTAGAAATTCATTTTCACTAAAATGGGATTAGGGAAATACAATAAGCTAAAACCATAGTCAAATCCTTCATAAAGTGATGGCTTTGAAAAAGTTTTGTTTCCATGATCAGCACTTGAGGAAAGTATTAATTCAAACCATTGACAAGAAATATATCAGAGATAGTAAACCAAAATTTTCGAAAAATGTTCCAGTAAAGAATAGTTTGGAATGGAGTGATTTCGTTCACATCCTTGGTAGATGCTGAATGTAAGTTCGAATTTTTTTATTCAACCAACATTTTGTTTTTAATTACGCTATTCACGGACATACAAATGCAGACATTTTTCAAAAAACGTTAAATTTCTTTGTAATTCAGGGAGCCTCATTCCGTGACTTATAGTGGATATTGATTTTAAATTATGTAATGAAACAATAATTCCACTACTTAGTGTATTAACAATAGATAAACTAAACATTGACGAACCTCTAGTCATTTGTAGCTTTGTCGGTCTGTTTACGAGTGAATTAACAATATCCCATGATTGGAACAAAGTATAAACATTTTAAAAGTCAGAAATGTTATTCCAAAATAAATAATGGCATTTTTACATTATTGATAGCGTTTATTAATACTTGAAATTTATGATTATAATGTTATATCATCACCTTGAGATAGAAAATTGAAAGGTCAACCGTTTTTAACGATATCAATTCTTTTAATAAATAAATACATTTCTGCCTCCATTGTGATCTATAAACAGAAAAATTGACACAAAATGATTAATTACTTGCAAAAGACAGCCATAATTTTGGACTGTAATTATATAATTCAATTCTCCACCTGGATTTGTATTTGCTCTAATTCCCTTTAAATTAAATGAACATTTTCCTTCAAATGTTACGATTTTTACTTTCCCTACACGTAAAGTGTACAAAGTGTATAGAGAATGTATTGCATCCATCCCAAAAATTAGATACTGACATTTCACAGGAAATATATATGGAGCCCCACTGAATAAAAAATCATTTTTAGAAAAAAGTCAGTATACACAAGTGTGTGCGCGTATCTGAGTGTGTCTTTTGACAGAATGGTTCAAAAACGAAAGGTTCGTTAAATACCAAACTTATTATTTATGTTAAGTATTTTTCATGAATACAATACTAATTTTTTTAAGAAATTCCTACTCCAAAGTACCGTTTCAATTAAAAAAAATTAATTTTCTCAAAATTGACTCTTAAGATTTTGATTAAAATACCGTATATTAAATATATTTACACGACAAAATGTACATCTTGAATATTCTGAGCATAGCCTCTGGTGGCCTATTTATCCTGGATCCATTTTGTTGAATTTTACATAAGTGTTAAACTATAAGATATAACAAAAACTTGTCACACAAAAACTCCAGGTCTCGTTAAAACACACAAATTATGACATATAGAGTTTTTTCGGGGAGTTGATAGTTTCCGAGATATTCTTTGTTATTGCTTTCAGTTTTAAAACACAAACATTTTCTCATATGGGAATTTATCAACTTCTAGTCATGCGAAGAAACGAATTTAAATTACACAGGTACCATATTTTAAATAAATTGACAATCTAGTGTAATCCCTTAGATTACTTTTACTTACAAAAAGCAAATAATAAAACCACTCTGCTAATTTTTACCTCGACTAGTATGATGTAGTACGAAGAATACGTTTTTAAGGATAATTTGTTGCAGAGATCTAGAGAAAGTCATGTGAAAGGAATACATCATATATCTCTTTATCTCACACTTTTAAGGGTATTCAAATCAGAATTTTCAAAAAATAACATTCTTAGACGTTGTAGAATCAGTATTCAATTGTACTTTAAATATCAAATGTTTAGATATGTGCGCCATGTGAAGGTAAGGTATAAATTTGGAAGCTCGGTCTTCTTTAATATTATTTGCTTATATTTCTATTCAATATGGCGTAACTTTTTATATCTGTCAGTTTTTCAGGTTACTGAAATTTCAATATTTTATTGTAAAATGGTATTCGATAATTAAAATTTTTCATTTTGTTTATAATATGAAAATTGTCTTAGAAAGTTAAACATACATAAAAAAGAATATGAATTCTCTCTCACAAATATGTCAGCAAATTTGCAATAAAACATCATACATAAGCTTAAAATATTGCAGAAATTTGAAACTTGAATAGTGACTATCTCTAAAATAGATATATCAAAAACACATAGAACCGAAAATATAAATTAATCCCTTTAGACATTCAAAATAGTTCAAATGTGTATTTTATTGAAGTTTATTTAAACTTAGAAAGATAATTCTTCTATTAAAAACACAAAAAGTAAATGGTTAAATCATTGATAGCAAAAGGTATAAAGTACGTTTTTTTTTTGCAATTGAATTTATATGCATTTTGGCGCGTATTGTTTTTAGTGACAACGGCTATATTATCATTTTTCTTTTAAGCAGTAACATGTAAAATATGCTTTTTTAGGAATATACAGAAAAACTTATTGTTATATTCTTATACTGTTTCTTGATGAAAACAACAAATGAGCTAAAAGAAAAATAGGTTGTTATGTGACACTATATGTTTCTGATAGCACTATCAGTTATTTTATGCTTTACACCAAATATTCTTACAATTTTTTGTTCTGATAAGTTTACAGAATTTTTTTCAGTGGACATTTCAAAGTGGATATTGTTGGTGAATATTAGTCAAGCATAAGTGAGAGGTAATATGATGATTTTACAATTCAATGCCCTTAGATAGCAGCACCGGAAACAAAACAAAAATTGTTTTGACACTTAAAGCCGTAAACAACTTGAAAAATTCAAACAAACAGAAACGAATATCTTGGAGATGGTTAATGCCACAACTACTTTTATTTGACATAAACTATGCGATTTAATAATACTAAAATGTTTAAATCACAAGGTTTGGTTTTTCAGTTTATGGTTTAGCAGTTCCAGAAAAAATATAATAAATTAATTCTAAATGAAAACGAGTTCAAAAGCCAATACACAGAAAATTCTTTTGAAACATGCATTGTGTTAGATACATAATATTTTAAGCATATGGAATATTAATGCAATCGCTCAGATGTCTTTGAGGAAATAAATAATAATAGAACTCATCTATAGAGCTAATATCTCTTTTCTAATGCCCAAAACTTTAACAGAAATCCTTTTTTTTATTATTATTTAGTTGTTAGTTTTCGGTGAGTGAATTTCCTTAACATTTTCGTGTTATATCTTTGGAACATATTTAACTTTAGGATAACAAGACTTTGTTACATTTCCCGTTTTCAAATGTTAATGTTAATATACATGCTAATTGCACGTTCAGTAGAAATCTAAGTTTTAAAGTGTTTAAGTACAGAATTTCCTCTTATCTACTGTAAATTGAGTTACAAAATTGTATGTGTTCTATTCAAATGACCCTCTCTACATCTCTGCAACAAATTATTGTTAAAAAGCCTATACTTTTATTTACTTCATGCTAATTAAGAAAAAAATTAGCAGAAATAGTGTTATTATTTGTTTACCTGTAACTAGAAGAGAAATAAGAGAGTACCATAGGTTAAAGAGATAGTCAAAAGCTTCTTGCTTTATGACTAAAGTTTCTTTGTATGGAAAAGAGTTCATAAATTCCTGTATAAGTAAAGTATAAGTTTTTCAAAGCTGTAACCAAAACAAGGATTATCTAAAAAAACGATCAACTCTACGAAAAAATGTATGTACTGTGTGTTTTAACGTGCTCTACATTTTTTGTGTGGTAAGTTTTTATCCATCTCTTACGGTTTGGCAGTTATTCAAAATTCCTTAACATTCATCCAAAATAAAGTAATCTTCAGAGACTATTCCCACAATATTCAAGATATACATTTTGTTTGTCATGTAAATATCTTAAATATAAGAGATTTTAATCAAAATCGTTAGAGCCATTTTAGAGATAATCAAAATTTTTGAAAACAATTCCATGTAAATGGTAGCTAGGGGTTTGGGGAGTTTCTTGAAAATCTTCGTGTCGCATCCTTGTAAGATAGCAAACTTAAATACCAAGTTTGGTATTTAACGTCTTTTCGTTTTTGAGCTATGCTCCCCACAGACACACCACAGACACGCACACACATGCACACCCAGACAGACCTTTTTCCAGAAATGCATTTTTTGGATTCAGAGGAACCCAAAATATGTATTTCTGGTGAAATAGCAGTATACATTTTTTAATGGAATACAATAACCTATGTACACAGTATTAGAGAAAGTAAAAATACACAGGCAATGAATATACCAAAGAAATAGCATCCCTTGTAGTTTGCAGAAAGAAACCAATAATATGATGCTAACATCTTTTAAAGAAAGTTAGAGCTTCAGGCAAGATATACAATTTTGAGGTGTAGGAAGATTCTGCAACAAACGGTGGAACACGAAGTGCTGCAGCAAGCTACTTTAGCTAATATTATACTGCATTAACCCCCTTCGGTTACTGCGTCGGCAACTTCTCCGATGCTCCTGTATTGTAGAGTTGCAGACTCGGCGAATTGTAGGCGTTCAACGCTGTTCGTCGCTACATACTGACTCCAAACTAATATGAAATGATTTAGGTATAAAATGTAATAGCTTGCATCTAGATGAGTGAATTTTTAAATTATTTACCAACAGCATGATGTGTTCATATAACAGTTTATTACTAGTGTTGCCTACTTCTACTCCATTAGTATTTCTTAATTTTATAAACAGCAATCAAATGTTTAGAGTACAAATTAATATTTTGCATAGTATTGTTTAGTACACAATAAATATTTTCAACTTTTATAAGCTTATAGTGCAAAAATAAAATAAAATAAAATAAAAATAAATGAATATTATAAACAACAATAAATTATATTTGTTTCTGAAAAACAATGCTTAATTGCAACTGAACTACTCTATTTTTACTTTCTTTCAGCTTATGTCTTTACTGTGTATAACAGCAAGCAGCTTATCATCTAAAGTCCCAACACTTCCCTTTTTATTTTGGATCATTTCCAATTAAATTATTCCTTCCTCCATTCCTTCTTAAGGTTAATATTTTTCCTCATATAAATATTACAAATGCTTCACATAGTTTTATTGCTACCTAACGCCCGCGCTATATGTGCTATACCATCATAGTGCTGCATTCTATATATTTGCTACTGTTTTTCTTCTTTCTTTTTTAAAAAAATGTTTACTTCTTAAAAATTCCATTGTTGATACCCTTTCTGTTAGATTTATGGTTTTCTGTATAAATATTTACTTAACTAATCCTTTGAAAGAAAAACATTAATCCTAAATAGAAATATTTAAAGGCAAAGGCCAAACTCTCGTTATTGCTATGTAGATAAATTGATCATACCATTTATCAGCACATACATAGTTGAGACTCCAGAGTCTCGTCTAGAACTCACAAAACTGTATATTTGTTTTCAATAATTTCAGTACTTATGTATTTACTTGCACTGCTTTTCGCCTTAATCTTCTAGTCCTATTAGCATATTCTATATAGAATATTTTCCTCTTCTACTAGTAGTGTCTGGCATTTGGAAATCTTGTACAGAAACATTCCTTCTAATACCACTCCTCTGTTGTTTTTCAGTTTTTAAATTCTACAAGTATTCGCTTGAGTTAATTATACGTCAGTAGTGAAATATAACTACCAAAAATTCCATATCGAAATTTTACCAGAAAATTGTATCAAGCACTTATAATATCAAAGTAAAATTAGTTTTAGAAAACAACATGACTATGAACAACAGAAATCAAAACTGAACGTGAATAGATATACGCTTAGGTTTATCGCGGATGGGTCCCCCGTCACCGATGCAGAGCACAGCTCATATGCCATTGTGACCTTTAGAAACTAGTTGGAGGGGGGATGAGTGGAATGACCCTAAGGGAGACGAGATCTTGATGATGGAGGCAAGCGTGAACGGGGTCACTAACGGTTCTAGATCTAACACATCCGACGTCGTTAGGCCCTACCACAATACTCGAGCCTCCAGGTATCTCCCGTCTCTTTCCGCAACGACCCCAAAGGGAAATCTTTACAAACCAAAACCACCGTCCAGCCGCAACATGCCGAAACCTGGTCCTTTAGCCCCAAAACATTGATAGGGAGTGATGGGTACAGGAAATTATGCAGAAAAAATCATGGTAGAAGGTGAAATATCCTATAATTCTCCTGCCAACGCAGGAAAACCACTAAACAGTTGGGCCATGGTTGCCAGTAATCGATCCCGGGACCTCCTGAGGGGATCCTGAGCCATTCAGCTCTTTGGATTTAGGATAAATGCCCACGTTTGTATTAATTTCAGTATATTCCAAAGACGAGGTGTCAAGACTTTCGTGAAAATCTCCATTCCTCAAACAAACCTTTACATGAAAAACATGTAGATTTTTTTTTCTCAAAATTACTTTTTTTTTGTTAAAAGAGCATGTATTTAGATACGCCACAAAGAAAACGCATTCATATCTATGAAATTTATTACCTTCCTTCAAAAGGAATATTATATAATTTGGTTTCGTGTACACAAAAGGGGAAGCACTACTTTACAATTTATTTCAAACAAACTTTTTACCGCAATTAGGTATTTCTGAGATAACCGTTTTGATTTTATTTTTTTAACACCAAAATAATTCTGTTAAGTAGTATCAAGATCCAAAATTACCAGTTTTTAAACATTTAACTGGCTTTCGACTTTGTAGATACAACAAAATGTGCAGTAAAGTTATCTATGTATTTTATTTCACTTTGAATTAAATAAAAGAATAAGCTTGTTGTACGAAATGTTTAAATAAGCTATACAGGGTGTTTCAAAACGACATCAAACGAAGATGTGGCCCATGTTGGTCATACCGTACGTAATACGTGAATATCATTTTCAGCTCTAAATTCGGCACAAACAAAAACTGCAGCCGTACATAACCTAATGGCGCGTGCCTGACTCACTCCAAGAGAGATGCCGGTTGGTAGTGAGGGTCCCAGTCGCTTGGTGTAGGCGTGGTTTGATAGACACGTCGGCGTGGCACAGATCACCTTAGTAATGGAAAACGTAGCATGTGGTTTTTGTTACGTGTTTCGTATAATGCGTGAGGAGGTTGTTTACGAGGCGTATGACAACCATTGTTCCTTCACTGCGTAATCCAAAATGTGTGCGATTTTTAAGCACACATAAAACTTCAAAATAGAGTTGAAAGTTTCGGACAAGTCAAAGTGTAAGCTAATCGACTGCTATCTTTGTTTGATGTCGTTTTGAGACGGTCTGTATATAAATAAATGAGCAATGGTAAGTGGATATGGTCATGTATATGCAACACGTTAACATTATTTTCTTTAAATGTTACATTATTTTAAAGTTTAGATGCATCATTATTTCAAGCCAGAAGTAATATCGATCGAGGTATACTTAATCATTTATCCTGAACATACGTCGACTACTGCGTGATTGTAGCAAATGTTTCACTTGGATAAATATTTAATATCTCGCCAAGAGGATTAAATTCTGCACGTAGAGACTCAAAAGGTAAATTAAATTTATTTGTGAAAATTAACTTTTACTGACGATAATTCTAAACCAGAGCAAATTAAGGCATTTTCTCTATTTTGTTAGCAGAAATGCTTTTGTTTGGCAAACTATGAGAGCTATAACTTTAAAATGTATGTACATAACTTAACTTTTTTATAAATATCAACTCTTTAGGGGAGTAGAGACTAAAGCATTATATACACCTGACTAACCTATAACTTACAATTGCATCTGTGGATATAATTGGTTCATCAGTGTAAAAAATTCGCTGTATTGTCAACATATAACTTTTTCAGGATTATATATTTTAGTTTGCTAGAAAAAATATCAGATGGATTCCGTTCATATGCACTTTTCTACCTATGCTGCAAACATACTATGTTTACAAAAGAATATTCTTTTATCTACCTCTGCTAATCGACATAAACTTTAGCAGAAATTGTCTTAATACCAGCCTCCTCATAAGCAGAAAGAAAATATTGGAACACACTAATGCTAGTCATTCAAATCTTTTGAAAGCTGGCGACTATATAAACAACTAAAATCCACCTCGCGTGGCCACCAGTAAAACAAAAGATATGCAACTGACGGTGACGTCTCGTTGGAGAAGTAACTTTGAATTCAAATTGCGGGGACGAAGGATTTATAAAGTACCAATATTAGTAAGTGCAGAATTCAGCAATACTATTATAACGCATTGTATGAAATTGATATGAGTAAATTAAGCTGTTGTGCATTTGCGCATGTTGAATTTAAATATAAACTACTAAATTCTAGTTTGATTTCAGTTTAAAAAGCTGCTATTTACTTTTATTTTCCACAAGTATATATTAATATTCACGCCGTTTGGGCAGATAATCCTGTCAGGACTTAACACTGCGTTGTTTACTTTCATTTGGTACAAAATATTACCAAATAAGCGTGTAGAAATGTTCCAACTGATATTGTGTGCCACAACTTAATGGCTCCTCTTATACTTCTTATACGAAATAAAACAATACATTATAATTTATTTTAAAATATGCAGTTTCCTGTATTTGTATTCATTAAATGGTATTTGTATAATTTAGCTTTTGTCTCATAGCGTACATGCTTATTTAAGCTTTTGGTTAGTTCATATTATATTCCACATCTCTCTTTAAGAGAGGCGTTAATTTATTCATCAAAGACACTGGCAGCGAAATTTGTCATTTCTATATTTCGATTTTTTTTAAATTGGCTGTGATTGCGAAGCTATTGTGTTTATATGAATACCAAATGTAATTAAAAATGAATTAAAACTTTCAAAAATACAAATTATATCATATAGTTTATTGCAAAAATATATTACGTAACCAAAAAGTTTCACGCTTCTCAGAATTTGAGAAAACTGTTTGGCATTTTTTTAATTGGATCTTTTAACCACACACAAAAGTTTTACCCGTGGCATTTCAATAAATTTAGTTCATGATTTTTTTAAACATAGACATTTTTATCTCTATAATTAATTACTTCTCATAAAATATATTTACAGAAAATTTGCATTTGCGTCATCTATAGGATTACAATTTAATGTCGGCACATTTTGAAACATTTTAGTTATATTTTAGCAAAAGAAGAGACATGGAAAAAAGTTCAAAGGTGTGACAATTTTATTTTAAGAAAAACGAAATTTTATAAAATATTATGCTAGGAAACGGGTATATTCAGCGGTTTTTAAATGTCTGTAGAATCCCAGACAAGGGAGCACTTAAATTAAGATTCTCTATGGATGCTCAAATGTTCCAAAAATTATCTTCTATTAAAAACAAGTGATCTTGGACGGATTGTAGCCAAAATGTCACTCTCAGTGCCTTTTAAAGTTAGAAAAGCTCTGCGAATGGACGAAGGAAATGACTTACTGCAATTTCCTACAATGCAGTCGAGCTGCGTCCAAAAATTGTTGCACATTTTATCTACAGCCAACTGTCATCTCTATTTGAAGCCGCAATAAGCAAGAGGGAAATGAAAGGGAAATGTGCATGTTGAAAATATTTTTATTTCCAAAGTTATAGTTACAAATATACAAAATCTGGAAGAAACCTGTTCAATGTATTCGTGATAACACACTGTATCCCCTTCATTCAAAATAACAGATACTGCTTAACAGTTCTATGAAAAAAATCTTAGGTGTTTTCATTCACTACCTGTTATAAAAATAAACTATTCGTAGAAAAATTATTATTTTATCTACACCATGTTATTCGAGATAAACATTAGCAGAAATTGTCCTTACTTACTAACTTCCTTCTAAGCAAAAAGAAAATAAGAATACATTAGGTTAAAGCGAAAGTAAAATCGTTTTAAACTAGTCGATATTTGCACAATTGAAATCCAATACACTTTCCATTGACACTAGAATCAAAGAGATGAAACGAAAGGTGACCCAGTTTGAATACAGTTTCGTAGTTTAAAATTGAAGCCATTAACACAAATATCTCGGAAACGGTGAACTCTACAAAAAAAAATGGTATGACATAAAGGAGATCTACATTTTTGAGCTCCAATATTTTGTCTATTTGTTATGTTTTACCAGTTATTTATAATTCAGCAAAATTCATATAGGGTGAACAGATCTTCAGAAGCTATTTCTATAAAGTTCAAGATATACATTTTATTTCTGATGCAAATATCTTCAATATACGGTGTTTTAATCATAATCTTTAGAGCCATTTTTGAGAATTAGAGATTTTTCCAGGTATTTTGGAGTGGTGGAGTTTTATTCAAAATATTTTTTTCGCATCCTTGTAAGACACTAAGCCTAAATACCAAAGTGGTATATGACGCTCTTCTAGTTTTTATGCTATGCTGTCCACTGGCATACGCACATGAACCTTTTTATAAAAATGATTTTTTTTACTAAAGGGACATCAAAACGTATATTTTTGGACGAAATAAAATACCTTTTCTATACACTATGCGCATAGTATGGGTACAGCAAGTAAAAATGTGATGTGTTCCATTCACATGACTTTCTCTACATCTCTACAAAAAATTATTGTTAAAAAGCTTATGCTTCTATTTTCTTCGTGCTAATCGAGAAAAAAAGCTAGCAGAAATAGTATTATTTCTTGCTTCCTTGAAAATAAAAGCGAAATAAGGGAGTACCATAGGTAAAAGTGACAGTCAAAAGCTGGTTGCTATGTGATTGAAGTTGCTTTGTCTGTATGGACAAGAGTTGACAAATTCCTGTATGAGAAAGTATAATTTTTTCATAGCTGAAACCAAAAACAAAGAATATCTCAAAAACAATCAACTACGCGAAAAAAATGTATGTAGCATAAATTGTGTGTTTTAAAGTGCTCTACATTTGTTGTGTGGTAAGTTTTTGTCCAACTCTTACGATTTAGCAGTTATATAAAATTCTGTAAAATTGACCCAGAATAAAGTAGTCTTCAGAGGCTATTCCCAGAAAAGTCAAAATATACATTTTATTTGTCAGGTAAATGTATTTAATATACGATATTTTCAACAAAATCGTTAAGAGCCAATTTTTAGAAAATCAAAATTTTCGAAAACATTTCCATGTAAAGGGTAGTTTGGGGTGGGGATTTTTCTCAAAACCTTCGTGTCGCATACCTGGAAGACACTAAACTTAAATACAAAGTTTGGTATTTTACCGACTTTTCGTTTTTGACTTATCGTGTTCACAGACACACTGCACACGGACACATACACGGACCATTTTCTGAAAATGCTTTTTTTAGATGTAGGGAACCCTAAAACATATATTTCCGGTGAAATTGCGGTATCGAAAAATTTGGTGGAGTGCACATAGTGCGTGTAGAGATAGTCAAAAATTAACTCCAGAAATGTTTTAGTTGATTCAGCCTGATTGACGAAATCAGCATACCAAAGGATTCTGAACGAGTCTTCAATGTTATATCAGTAAGCACAAAATACCGACGACGTACGCAATTTAGGAAGAGATCGATGTTTGTTATAAAGTAGCAATAATTTTCAGAAGTTTTAGTTTTAGCACAGTAGAAGAGAAGCATGAACTTTCTTTCCCTAGCTTGTTTTCCACTTTAGTAGTTCCCATTTCTCAGACAGTTTCATCTTTGTAGAGTTACAGAAGACGCGAGTATAGTTAAGGTTATCACTCCAGAGGAGAACAGTGATTTATTCCATTTCAGAAGTTGGGAAGCGGACCAAACACCACAACCTGTAACTTTACAATAACTTCTCGCACAAATAGTATGGCTTGCGATTTTCCGAAACTCGCTCACTCACGCCCTACAGTTATTCCTGTTACCACCCGCAGCGTTAGAGTCGGCGGGGATCTACTGGCGCTAGGAGGAGGAGTAGTAGAAGGGATTTGCTAAAGTTGCCTCAAGTTGGACACAGAGCTTGAAAACTAAACAGCTGACGCCAGCACCCCAATTCAACTCAAACATACACACACATGCACACAGCCAGAAAGAAATGTAACTGAGGAACGTACCAACAGCCAGTCTAGTTTCCTCAAAGACAGGGATTGGATACTTTGTAAAAGTTGGAACACATAATATGAATTAAAATAATAATTTCCATGTGTTCAAATTATTGATACCAAAATTAAGATATTTGAATAAATTATAAATATTAATAAAATTAACACAACTATAAAATAATTAAATAAGACTTTAAACCGTTAGTTTGAAATCGCATATTGTATCATCCTAATTTTATAAATATATACACAAATTTAGGCACAACAGTACTCAGTTGTTTTAATGAATGAGCTTCAATTAATGTATTATATTTCACATATTTTTGACAGGCTTAATACAAAATGTTTACAATATTTTTAAACAACCTAATTCGTGTACAAATGTATGGTTGTTATACTTTTGTGTACTCAGTTTTCTTGGCTACCTGGTCTTATAACTCATTGAGTATCCTTTATCTGCATCTCCCAGTTAACATTATCTTTCACGTATTCCTGTTTGCTCTTTCTTCTTTATGTTTCAATATGTTTCTCTTTTTCTTCAGATGATGAATATGTGAAATTTAACCATATATTTGGCAAATTTATGATTTTTTATGATAAACGAATATGAATTCTAAACTTTAACATAATGTATCGTTTGTCCCAACTTGATTCATCTTAAGAACCAATTAATCAAAGCTGTAAATGTGAAGGTTCACGCTTATTAACATGTATCCCCAACTTTAAACAATATGTTCTCGCAAACTGTTTTCCAACGATTTTCCACTCTCCAATTTCTTTCAAAACTTGTATACTCTCCCTCTAAAGTACAGGAAAGAAAATGATCATATACATAGTTTTCCGAAATAATTCTCTAATTTTGAGAAACAAATTATTAAACTTTGAAAAGTAAATCGTTTCGGGGAGTAGTAAACGTAAAAATTGTTCTACAATAATAAGGGCTAATGTTAAACAATATAATATGATATATGCCAATTTTAAATATTATTTATTTGTGAACTCATTTACTGAAAATTTTGAATTTGAATTTAGTCTAAAAAATACACTACGCGGTTCATTTTTGTTGGAAAAGTGAATTTGGAAAATAGAACATTATTATTTAAAAAAACAGGTAACCTAGAATATTGTTACATTGCAAAAATATCGCTGTCGTTGTGTACGATAACTGGTATAAATGTTAATGCTATATCGTACATACTCTGAATTTCTCAAATGCATCACCTTGAATGTTCCCCCATAGCTCTAATGTTTACTTTCTCTACCAATTACTCTGTTACAGAGCATTGCATTCTATCCAAAAATTCTATAACAAGATTTCACTAAAAATGTTGTTCTGAACTAAAGAAATCCTTTTTTAAAAAAAGGTCTGTGTGTGTCTGTGTGTGCCAATATGTCCATGTGCCTTTAAGTTGCAAAACTAAAAACTGAAAAGTTCGTTTGAAACCAAATGTGGTAGTTATGTTCAATATCTTCCAAGAATGAGACACGAAGATTTGCAAGAAAATCCCCTCAAATGAAACTGCTCTTTACATGGAACATTTTTCGAAAAGTTTGATTTTTCTGATTATGGCCTAAGATTTTGATTAAGATACGTTTGTGCCAAACGAAACTATATATTTTATTTTCTAAGAATAGAATTTAAAGTGCTATTCATTGTGGATAGCTTTTGGATAATTGGAAAAACATAAGAGATGGATAAAAGTTCATTTCAGAAAAAATGTAGATGTCGTTAAATCACGTAGCTTATATCAAACAATTGTATGTGCAATTAACCATTTCCGAAATATTTGTTGTTACTGGTTTAAAATTTTTAGTATCTATATTTTTATTTGATAAAAAATCTCATTCGTATTTCTTTTTCATTTTTCTTATGTTGTTACTCCTGTCCATACGAAGAGAATACATGTTATTCGTTGAGTTATTCATTTTTGATATATTCCATGTTATTACTTTCAGCTTTAAGATACTTATACTTTTCTCATACGGGAATTTGTCAACTTCTGTCCATATAAACAAAGGAACTTCAAGTACATAGCAACCATTGGTCTATTTTCTTCTACTTAATTGGAAACAACTAATAAACTATTTCTGCTGTTTTTTCTCAATTAACACGAAGTAAATAGAAGAATAAGATTTTTAAAAATAATTTGTAATTGAGATGTAGAGAAAGTCATGTGAATGGAACAACTCAGTTTTTATATAATTACAGTAAACTGAATTCTAGAGTCATCACATGGCAACCAACTTTTAAATACTAAATAATAGAATCTCCGTAGTTGTCAAATAACATTATCAATATATAATAACTTTTTAATATATTTATCTTATTATATTAATTAAAATTGATTGAAATACACATCTCATGTATTTATTATTTTTATTTTGACCGTTACTTTAGTCAAATAATTTCTTTATTTCCGTTGTACCCACAAGAAAATAAGTAATTCTGCTAATGTATATCTCGATTAAAATGATACAAAAAGGGAAGAATAAAAGTTTGGCTAGCTAGTTTTTTAACATAAAGATAGAGAAACTTATTTGAATTGAACACATCAGATGTATTTAGTTCTATTCGGAGTGTATTTATTTCCGAGTTTGTATGTATAGTTTTAAAGGGGTATTTGAAATATAATATATAATAAATATTGACCAGTTACAAACAGAAGTAGAGGGGGGGGTTCAAGGCCACAGTGGGATTGTTATGTTGCAGTGTGGGTTACTGATCTTCTCTGCAAAAGCAAGTTTTTGTTCGCTCTTTCTTTATAAAAGCAACATAAGAGATTGCATCTTGAATATTCAGGACGCACCTTGGTAGAACAGCAGGCAAATCCAGTCGCTCTGCTGAACACAAGGATGTGTTTATGTTCGTGACAGGGGCAAGGTTCGCTGAACCAGAAACAACACTAGGTCCGGAAGTGTAAATACCCTTTGATCAAGCAGTGCAGACGGGATTATCCGTGCCTGTCAAACCCTTTGCGTACATACACACATTACAATTTACTTAAATAAACAGGGCCGTAATTGCGAGTCGCCCGACCATTGGTCGATAGCATATCGCTTCCGATGGCGGCCAAAGGTGGAACACTAAAACTGCGAAAAGCTCTTGGACAAAAAGCCATCGCCATCCATGTTTCCACAGCATTGAATAAATGAAGCAACCAGTGAAATGAGCCAGCCCGCTCCGACCCTTGCCTGAAAACCAAATTGGTTTAAGTGAGGGAACACGTACTCTCGGAGTCTCCCTCCTGCATCTCTTCCCCTAAAAACGGATCAGGGGATTAAACAGAGGGCGTTACGTGCAAGAGAGAGAGAAAAAAAAACTGGGTCAAAATTTTAGTTTGCATTGTACCAAATTCAGCTCATATGAACTAAATGTCTTCAGTGACTAAAATCTTGTAGATATCAGTATTCAATACTGGAATACCCATCTGTGAAAAACATAAAATCTACAATTTGGCTTGGATTGATTTGAAATTTTAACACGGCAATTGCAATATTAAGAATAGTTTACATGATAATTTTCAGACTTTGTTCAAAACAGTTCCTCCTGTGATATTAACGTATTCATAGTATTTTACTGTCATTTAATTAAATCATGTAAACACGCTGCAATTTCAGTTACAGAAATATTGCAATTATACTGATAAACACAGTATTAGTAAATTGACGAGGTTATATATTTATCCGATTATCGCTTTAGGAGAAGAAATTATTTAATTGCCATTTTATTATTTTTTTATTTTTGCTATGGAAATATGAAGTATATTATTTAATTACACGAGCACTGGTGACATTAGAAAAAATAATCTCATCAATTTTCCTTTGTACTATTTTTATTCAAGCATAAAAATTTTCAATCTTCTGTTTCGAAAACTGCATCGTGTGGAACAATTTGAAGTTTTGAAAACGCTGAAAAATAAAAACACGAGAAAATAGGTTCTAATAAAATCTCTATATCTCGATATAGAGGTTTCTGAAACTTTTACTATAATTGAATTGCTGTTTTGTTTATATCAATACTAAATGTCCAAATTGAATAAATAATTTGCAGTATATAAATTAGTTTATGCATTCTGCTGTGTATTACTTATAATGTACCTGTATAAAAAAATTTATCACGCTCTAAATATTTGAAAAAAAAAAATGTTGGCATTTTCTGAATTGGAGTATAGAAATACACACAGAAATGTTAAATGATGATATTCAATAGCTTTGATTATTGAATTATCATAATATTTAAAGATTTAGGAATTTTAATTTCTAAATTAATATTTCTGTAGAAATATATTTTTGAAAAATTACTATTTCTATTTAGATAACCTTATTCCCTTTAACATTCAAATACATACTTTTGCATATTCTGGGAAATTGTAGCTGTGTTTGAATAGAAACTCAGACGCGTAGAATATTTGAAAGGATGAACATTTAGTTTCGAGAAAAACGTGTTTAATGAAATAGTATGCTATGAAACAACTGTATTGTACGATATTTAAATGGAAGTTGATCTCGAAGCAAGGGAAGGACAACTGAATGTTGAGTTCCTTTAGAGTCAAATATTCCAACAAACTGTTTACTATAAAAATACTTTTCAAATTTATTTTTATTAATTGCACTCAAAATTTCACTCCTTGTGTCTCTTTATGTTGCTCAGAAAATCCTTTATATCGGTTTGAGTTCTTTGACGTGGACCACTGCTTTGTTTTAAAATATTCCTTGTTTTTACTTTCAGCTTTAAAAACTTACTTTTCTAATACAGGAATTTGTTAACTCCTGTTCATATAAGCAAAGTAACTTCAGTCACATAGTAACCACTTTAACCTATGGTACTCCCTTATTTGGCTTCTACTAACAAGGAAGCAAGTAATAGGCTATTTATGCTAATGTTTTCTCAACTAGCATGAAGTAAATAGAAACCTAAGCTTTTTAACAATAATTTGTTGTAGAGATGTAGAAAAAGTCATGTGAATGGATTACATTAGATTTTTTCCCTTATTAACATTCTCCAGAACTCTTAAAATTTCGCTGTTATCAGTAGAGGACTAGTGTGTTCATCTTTTAGCAAAGCCTCTGATATTGCGATATAGAAACTGGAGGAGTAAGTTCAGAGGGAGAAATTTGGAAGTGTGACTTCGTTAAGATAGAGCTATAACACTTGTATACACCTACTGTGTGAAAATAAACGTATAAACAATAACTACATCTATGACAGTACTACACTAAATTTCTAATTTTAAAAATAGATTTTGTACTGATTTGTGTTATAATGATATAAGTAGTTTAATTTAAAAGTATAATTTGTAATTACAAACAAGTTTAAGAGGGCGGAAAGAGTTTCGCTCTCTAGTGCCTCCTATTAAAATGTTTTAACGCCCTTTTTTTGGAACGGAATATTTTCAAAGGATTTCAACAATTCATATAGAACTACTATAATTTTAATTTCATTTTAAAGTTATAGTTCTTAGTGAAGAGCTTTTTTATCTGAACTATTTGGGGAGGTGTTCACTATTATGAAATGTTCATGAGCTTTCTAAATGGAATTATCACTCATATGTATATGTTCTGGTGTCAAACCTTTGATTTGCCCTCTGAGCTTAAATTCATGCCACTGTGTTTCACTAGCATATTTATCACACTTATTCAGTTTGAAAGTGGGAGTTGAAAACAGCAAATTTCATATAAATATGCTTTTCTTATTTTGGCAACTCCACTCGATCTTTATTTGTGATGGATTTCATGCAACCTGTCGAGCAAGATGGCGTGATTGCTACTAGAAAAATAGGTGATTGGGTTTTCTCATTAAATAGACGAATTCACATTTTAAATACAACCTCAATCTTAGATAGAAAACCATTTAGTATTGTAATATTACTTTGTCTAAATTAAGGCAGTTTATTGCAAGTGACCGTCATAGTCATGTCGTCCATTGTGGTCAGAGGTGTCAAGCTATCTTCTGGTTTCTATGCAGAGGGCCATAGATTTTTTCGGGTGTAAAAATAGTTATGTCGTCTTCTTTTGGAAAAAACAAAGTGGTGGTCCCGCGTCTTAGATTTAGGAAACGTAAAAATGTATATAACAAACTGTGTGTTTTAATGTGCTCCACATTTTTTGTATGGTAAGATTTTGTTCATCCCTTACGGTTTAGCAGTTATGGAAAAGCCGCAAAATTCATTCAGAATAAAAGTAGTCTTCAGAGGCTATTCTCAGATAATTCAAGATATAAATTTTATTTGTCACGTAAATATCTTTAATGTACGAATGTTTAATCAAAATCTTTAGAGCTATTTTTGAGTAAATCAAAATTTTCGAAAAAAATTCCATGTAAAGGGTAGTTTGGGGTTGGAGGATTTTTCTCAAAATCTTCGTGTCGCATTCCTGGAAAATACTAAACTTAAATACCAACTTTGAAATTTTACTGACTTTTCGTTTTTGAGCTATCGTAGACACACGGACTCACATGGACGGACGCACACACACACACACGGACCTATTTCTGAAAATGCTTTTTTTTGGATACAGGCGACCCTAAAACATATATTTCCGGAAAAATCTCGGTATCAAATTTTTGGTTGGAGTGCAATACCTTCTCTATACACTATGTACATAGTATGTATAGAGAAAGTAAAAATAGTTGTTTATTAAATGAACCGCTGGTTACAAAATTTATAGGAGTAGTGTTAACTTGCTACTCTCTTCTAGAACCGCCCCTGGCTGTTTACAAGTTGAAAATAACAACAGACTGGTTTGGAAGGGGTAAGTACCACGTAATTTTGGTCGACCTCCGTGGTGTAATGGCATATACCCAAGGTCGCGGGTTCAAACCCGGCGGAGGACGACGGATTTTTTCGGGCGTAAAAATTCTTAGCATGGCTTCCTTCGGAAGGGAAGTAAAGTCTTTGGTCCCGTGTCGTAGATTTACATTACGTAAAAGAATCTCAAGCCTAATAAAGAGGCCTCTGAGCAAAATTAAGCGGTCTTTAACGCTTAGTTTAGAATGAGACGCTAAGAACCACAGTAGTTAAAGAGCGTCCGTAGATAACACGTCATTTACATTTCCATTTTCGTAATGTTTACTCGTAACTAAGAGTAAGCTCCCCAAATGTTGTCAACATTGAAAAAAAAAAAAACGTATTAATTTAAAAATAAGTGGTTGAAAATATGCGTGTGCTTAGTTTTTAGTTTCTCTATCACATATGTAACTTTCCTGTTGGAATTTCACCAACAGAAGGTATTTTGAGGTCCTATAAGCTATAAGCATTTAGAGAGCCCTTCGTGTATGTGTGTGTGTGTGTGTTAAGGATATAGGTCGTTTAAAAACGAGATGCCAGATAATTTCCAAACCTAATATTAAAGTTCAGTATCTTCAATAATCTAAAATACAAATAACAGTTCAAGAATCTGCCAAACCTAAATTACCCCAGCATGGAAACGCTTAAAAAGATCTGATTTTCCTAAAAGTTTTAGCGGTTTTAATTAAATGCCACGTATTTAACATAGTTAAGTGGATATTGAAATGTTTATCTTGAACCTTCTGACTGTACACAATCCTCTTCGTTTGAGGAAATTGTATAACAATTTAAATATAACGTATTGCACAAACATTATATCCGTTATAAAGACAGGTATTAGACACATCCGAGATATAAATTACTATCGTTTTTAATTTTTCAGGACTTTTGTGAGTTTTTAAAGTGCTGTTGCTATTCAATTATCTCTGACGATACCATGGAAAGAGTATAGAATTTAAAGAACACCACATACAAAATGTGACTATTGATTTCTTTCTCTATACCTATTGTCTTAAAAAGAAAGATCTGAGAATATTTTCTCATATTTCGATTGACATCAAGTAGGTGGAATTTTAAGAGTTTATAATAGCAAAAATAATATAAATGTTAGTGGGCATAGAAGATCACGAGAATTTAATACAAGATATTTTAAGTTTTAAGAATGTTGCGGTCTTATAGGATGATGAACAGATTTGTTTTGTCTATTTTTGCTTTAAACACTTTTTCTGTAAATGTCATGTACCCTCACAAGCGAAGATTAAAAAGAAAACTGCCTCAAGATTTCCTCTTCACTGATTCCAAAGACAGTGATTTCACAGTCTAGGTAATTATTAGCTTCACTCATCCATACTCTGTTCTCAAATTATTAATTGTGATCAACTGAATACATTATTAACTTTGTTGAACTGTTAATTTACCCAGGATAATTTAATTGCGAATAGCATATCGTTACCCATTGTAATGTATATTCTTTTATCTTTTGCACATGTTAGAGGCTATGTCCTCAGTTTGTTATATGTATAATTGTTAATCTGATTTATCGCTGGCTTGTATAGCAATCTTGCTGATCATTCAAACAATAAACTGAGGAAAAAACACATTTTCTAATGCAAATGGCCTGTTTAAGGTAATGGAATTAACTTATAGTATAATAAAAGAACCATCAAGAACCATTGGTTTATTTATCTCTGGCTTGTATAGCACTCTTGCTGATTGTTAAATAATAAATTGAGAAAACAAACATATTTTCTGATGTAAATGGTCTCTTTAATGTACATAGTGGGATTAAGTTATAATATAATAAAATAACCACCAAGAACTAAGGTGGAGCTGCTTTTGCCTTAATAATATGATTGGTTAATTAAAAGCAATAACTGAAGATAAAATTAAGAAAAACAATGATGTAATTTTACTCAGAGCATAAAGCTATTTTCCTTGGGAGCTATCCAAAGTTGAGGTGTGTAATTGTGCTGATTTTGTCCAAATATTTTCACATTCTAGAGATTAAACATATTTATACAACAAATAAAATACATAGTTTGAATTTTTTGGTATATCCTCTGAAGTTCTCTTCATTCTAAATGGCTTTTACATAACATGTAAAGATACAAGAAATAGACAAAAGCTTACTAAAAGCTGATCACACAAAAATTGTAATCTCCCCAAAACACACCATTTATATCAAATACATTTTTGTTGAGCAGGTAACTATTTTCAAGATATAGAATTTTCAAATACATATAGGCGCGTTTCTCAATAATAGAAAGCTCTTATTTTGTTCATCCTAGTGAAGCAAAGAGAGCGTAATTTCAATACCAACACTTAGCAACCGGCTTTTAAAGGTTTTAATTATCGCTTAAACTTGTTTTACTTTCTCTGCACGTACTATCTGCATAGTGTATAGGAAAGGTATTGTAATGCACCCAAAAATTCGTTACTGAGATTTCACCGGAAATACATGTTTCGAGACCCCTGAATTAAAAAAAACTTTTTTAGAAAAATGGCCGTGTGTGTCTGTGGGCAGCATAGTTTAAAAACGAAAAGTCCGTGGAAAACCAAACATGGCATTTAGGTTTGGTATCTTCCAGGGATGCAACACGAAAATTTTCAAGAAAATCTCCTCACCCCAACTGCCCTTTTCATGGAAAAAATGTTGATTTTCTCAAAAATGGCTCTTAACGATTTTGTTTGAAACATCGTATATTGAAGATATTTACCCGAAAAATAAAATGTATATCTTCAATTTTCTGGGTATAGTCTTTTAAGACTACTTCATTCTGGATCAATTTTACGGAATTTTGCAGAACTGCTAATCCGTAAGAGACGGACAAAAACTTACCACATCAAAGATGTAGAGCACGTTAAAAAAACAAAATTTATGTAATATACATTTTTTTCGTGGAGTTGATTTTGAGGTATTCCTTGTTATTAGTTTCAGCTTTGAAAAGCTTATAATTTTCTCATACAGGAATTTGCCAATTCCTGTCCATACAAACAAAAGAACTTCAGTCATATAGCAACCAGTTTTTGAGTATCACTTTAACCTATTGTACTCCCTTATTTCGCCTCTACTTACATGGAAGCAAGCAATAAGACTAATTTTTTCTCGATTTCCATGAAATAAATAGAAGCATAAGCTTCTTAACACTAATTTGTTGAGAGATGTAGAGAAATTCATGTGAATGGAACACATCAGCTTTTTTATTTCGTTATTCCTTTTGTATAACGGAATGGTATGGAATAAAACCATTTCTGCAGATGCTTATCTTGATAAGCTTAAAGTAAAAAGAAGAACAAAGATTTGTAGGATAGTTTGCTACAGCTTAAGTAGAGAAAGTAATGTGAATGTAGCACATCAGCTTTTTTATTATATGGAGCAAAGGATTAAACTAGTTGGTGCGAACAAGCTATCAGAATACCCTTCTTCTTCTTCACGTTATGGATTGGGTCATTGCTGTTTCTTCCGATGCTAAATTGTGTTTCCACTGTGTTCTTGGTCGACCCAAGTCCAGCTTTCCATCAGAGTGGTAAGATAAAGCTTGCCATGGCAGTCTGCCAAAGGGCATTCATTCCATATTGTGGTACCATATTCTTTGATAACTATCAATTTCTTTCATTATACTTTGCTTTTAATTTACCTCGTATTTACTGTTTTAATTGTCTAGTAAGGCAACACGTTCAATAATCTAAGAAACCTCATTTGTGCAACTTTGATTTTTACCTTGGCCTATCAAAATCCATGTAGTATAGGCTTTTAAATAGACAGATAAGTTTATTTGCCAGAACAAAGTACATAGTGTAGCAACGTCAAATACAAGTAAGATCCAAAACAATTGGCAGTATTATAAAATTCACCCACACAATAAAATGGATTTAAAATCAAGGTGCGCTTCACTGACCTCTTAAATGATTCAATGGAGACAGCTTTAGTACTATTACTGAGTTTGTTAAATAGATTTAATGATGTAATTTCAAATGAATGTTGTATCATACTACATTTACATATATTTATGTAAATATTGGAACTAGTTCTGGTGTGATGAAGATGGATTTTGAAACATAGATTGTATTTATGACTACTTTTCTTAGCAAATAAGAGGCAGTGGAACACAAACAACGAAGTCAAAGTTAAAACACCCAACTTAACAAATAACGGTTTGCAGTGAGTTCTAGGGCTATAACACATAAAATTCCAATTACCTTTTTCTGAAATAAAAATATCTTTTTAGCCAAAGCATGGTTCCCCAAAATAAAATACCATAACTCAAATGGCTATGGATTTGTCCATAATAAATTGATAATAAAACATTGGAACACACATGATTTTTAAAAGATGTAGCATAAATATACCTCTGCTCACTTTCTTGGCGATATAATTAATATGTGAACGCCAACCTGGACTAGGTTCGAAATGAATGCCTAGAAATTTTGTATTACTTTCAGTTAAAAAAAACAGGACAACTAATATTAAAAGTGAGGTCAATTGTTTTGTTCTCATTGAGAACAAGACTATTGTATTTGCTCCATTTTTCAATTTTTTCAGTAAGTACATCAAGTTTATCGTGCAGACTGGCATCAGAATTAACAGAGATACTGCCAAATCATCCGCATACAGATATATTTCTAGGCAATCATCTCGGATATTAAAAGAGAGGTCATTAATATAAATTATAAAAAATAAAGGGCCGAGCACAGAGCCTTGTGGGACACCATGCTTAACTAATTTAAAATCAGAGTAACTACCATTTATATAAACAGACTGATATGTATTATAAAAATAAGATTTGATGAAATTCAAGCTGTGTTGTTCAAAACCATAAAATTCCAATTTCTTAAACAACATTTCATGAGATAAAGTGTCAAAAGCGCTTGTTAAGTCGAAAAATCTACTATGAACCAAATCACCTTTATCAAGATATTTAAAACATTTTGTGGTGAATGCAATTAGAGCATCAATTGTGCTGCGAGAATATCTAAAGCCTAATTGACAATTGGTAAATAACGAATTTTCTTCAAAATAATGTATGATTTCTGCTTTTAAAATAATTTCAAAAACCTTTGACATATTTGGCAATATACTAATAGGCCTATAGTTTGAGCAATCATATATAGCCCCCTTTTTATAAATAGGAATTACTTTGACAATTCTAAAAATGTCTGGAAATTCACATGAATCAGTACAATAGTTAAATAGACCAGTTAAAGGTTCACAAATAAATTGCGCTGGCAATTTTAATAGTTTTGAATTCAAGCCATAAACATCCAGGCACGCACTGTTTTTAAGTTTTAAAAAGGTAAGATAGACATGCTCAACACTAACATGACTGAACCGGAAGGTTCTCGTTGTTCTGGGTAATTTATCCTTGTGAGACTTGGAACTGGTATTTAAAAACATGGATGCCACTGACCAAATACATTTACTTTTTTTCTCATTGTTATTGATTAAATTAGAATAGTAATTGATTTTAGTTGTTTTAAGAGTATATTTGAATTGCTTTTTTAATTCATTTTATGCATGTTTAAGTTGAGAGAACCCAAAGTACTCACAGAGATCATAATAATAAAGGCATTTGTGTTTTAAAATCCTGAGTTCATCTGTATACCATTTACTGTGCTCATTTAACCGTTTAGGTTACACTAACTTAAGGGAAAATATTTATTAACAACATCTAAAAACATTTTAAGAAAATACTCCGCTTTATCTGTAGGATACCTGCTATATAAATAAATCCAATTTATGGATTTTAATTGGTTAATAAAATGATGTCTGTTATAATCATTGACTGGCCTTATAAGATTTAAATTGGGTTTAGAATTATAATCACCTTTTGTGATTTTGCCAGGATTAAAATAAAATAAAGTTGCATGATGGTCAGATAAAACTGTATTAAATACCTTTGAGGGGCATTTGTCACTATGGATAGATGTGATAATATTATCCAAACAAGTTCCAATAAAAGTATTTAAACCTGGTCTAGTAACTTCATTATCAGTTAAACGTAATCCAAAACTGTCAAGTAAGTTTTGAAATTCAATATTGTCGTTTGTAACAGTAAGAAGATCAAAATTAAAATCACCGGCTACAACCACATGAAAGTTGGAATTATACTTGTTATATACTAAGTTTAAAAAGTCATAAAATCTACTAAAAATTCATCAATTTGAGCCCTTTTACTATCAAACTTTCTATAGACTGTTACGCACAATAAGTTGCAGGAAGCAATAAAAGTAGAACATATTTCAAACACAAAATCTGAACATGTGTCATTGGTGAGAGTGCTTTTCAATCCACAATGTTTATCTTTAATAAAAATAGCAGAACCACCATGATTACCCTTTGATCTACAGTAACCATCAGACAAATAATAAGCAGGCACTTTAATTAGGTTGATCTCATCATAAGTTAACCAATGCTCTGTAATACAGACAATATCTACTTGCAACTGATTCAGTAAAATTAACATATAATCAATTTTGTTGGAAAAGCACTGAACATCCCAGTATAGGATATTAATTACGTTATCACAAACGGATTTAAAAGTAGACCAATTTGCATTACGAGTTATTAGGTCCCTTCCAATGGGGTGGGTCTCTTCTGAAAAAACTTAGTCACTAATGTACCAAGAGGCCAGACTGCAGTGTCCATTGCCTTCTCTGTATTACTTGCGTCAATAGTAACCTTGAAAGATGCATATGAATCAGGGTATTTAGATTTAAGGGGCTCGCAAGTTGCTTCAGGAAAATTGTCTTTCACATAGTTTTCTAACTGCACGGTTGTTATAGTTGGATCCAACCTCGAAACAAAAAGAAAGCCTCTCTTGGGGACAGTTTTTAAACCAGAAACCTGATTGAAATTCTTAGCACCCACAATCACCTGTTTCTGTTGCTTCGCTTTTTTATTATTTCTTTTTTATAACAGTAGACCAACTACCTTCTTTGACGGCTATGTTTGGTTCACCTTGTTTACATTCACTAGTACTTTCAACTTCAGGAGAAAAATTCACATTAACACATTCGTTAACTCCTGCCATTTCTTTAACACCACGAGGCACTTTCTCTATTTCACGAGGATTTAATTTCTTGTTAACTGGAGCAATTTTGTTGTCTGCACTAACAGAAGGCACAGCGTAGCGTTTCGTCAAATTTAATTGCTCCGTCAATAATCTTACTTCTCGTTCAGTTCAAATATAACAAGATCCTTTAGATGTATTATATAGTTTAAAATACGTATGTCAATTTTATTGTCTGAATCAGTTATTTCACTAATAGCTTCGTAAAAGTTCACTTCCACGTCGTTAGGATTTACCTGTTTACTGTCACACCCACAACACTGCACTGTATTGTCATCCAGAGTTTTAATATTGCTTAATTTTGCACAACTGTTATGAAAATAATTTTCATATATGCAACATTTAAAGCCTTGCATCCGATGCACCAGTCGTTCCTCCACCCATCAGGTTACGTTCACAGACAAGAACGAATACAAGGCACTGCGACATCTAGCACAAGACGCCATCGCGATATCGTCATTTGATAAGACATCATAAAATCATTATAGAATCAATGTTTTCTATTACTCCATTTATTCGGTAATACTTCTGTATATTTTCTTCTAGATCAACATTTATTTTATTGATATTTAGCTTGCACCCAAGATATTTAAAGCTCTAATTGATCTATAGTTTCGTCTTAAATAAATGCTTTGGTTCTTATTATATTTTTACCCTGCATCGCTAATACCTTTGTTTTGGTATTATAAATGTTCATATTTTATGCTTTTTAAATTCATAGTTACATAATATTGACTGAGCCAACAGATCAGGCGTTTCTTCTGGGGCTGGCATTTGGGAGGTCGTGAGATCGGTTTTTCGTGGCCGACCTCTCTGACCCATGGTTTTTTTCGGGTGGTTTTCCGGGTCACTAGGCGGGCGGATTGTTCATTCCCCCGAATTTCCTATTCCTTCATTTCATCTCCATTTCAACCGTCTGCTCTTTCTTTTGACGAGGACTGTGGTGGCAGCTCTCGGCGGCAGAATGGCGTTGGGTGTTGTCGGTATACTCAGTGGCCCTTACTCAGACCTGAGGCGCGGGCTCCTAGAGCTCACTGCGTCTAGATGTGCTGCTTGATGCCTCCCTGCTGCAGTCTGGCTCCGGTTGCCCTCTGCAATCGCTCTCTTCCCATACTCCCCTGTCGTGATCTAAAGTATAAAAATCTATCACTGGCGAGGTTCGAATACCCCGGTATACTAAACTACACTACACTAGTACATTATATTGCAAGTCGTCCACTCGACTAGCCAATAAAACCCAAATTGTTGAAATTATATAATTTCTTTTCATGAATATTGCTTTTGGTTGCATCAATTTATATTAATCAGAATAACCAAATATCGAATACTGATAATTTACTGTCTTTCATTGTATACACTTCATTTATACAAGCTATTTTGGAACAAAAATAACGATCAAAATGTTACAGGGTTCATGTTATAGCATTTTACGAGGAAATAACAGCTCCAATTTATCCAAAAGCTGCTATAAAACACGCTTTTGCTTGCTGTAAGTATTTGTAATGCCAAACAAATAACGTTCATATCTCAAAAACCTGACTTAAGCACCTGCACCATTAAAGTTAACGTTATTTATGAGCATGGCATTCCAGTTTCCGTATTAGAAGCACTGCCCTTACATTTTTCTCCCTTTCTGCATTACTATTGTGAGCAGTGGCCATAGAGACAGAAGAAATGGCACAAAAACACGTGTAAAGAGCGTGGAATAACCTACACTCATAAAAAAGGGGATAGCCCGGAAGAGTGGGACGGGGAGGCAGCATATTGTAGAGGAAAGCTTGAAAATTCACCACAATGTGAGCCACAGTCAGAACAAAGGGGATGGCAAGAGTTTCAGATAAGAGAACACAGCGGAATGCTGAAGACACTTTCCGGTTTCAGAAAACCTGTATCCCTATTGTAATACTGCAGAGTTCAGCACCTGCAGTATATGTGAATATGTACATCAAATAATATTTATATTTTGACGTCAGATTTCTGGCTGCGCAATTATTCCTTTGCTTATTTTCGAAGCAGAGTTCGAAGTGCGAGATGATGTAGATGATAGCAATAATAATAATAATAATAATAATAATAATAACAACAACAATAATCTATTATACTTAGGTTACATTTTCAGTTGTTCCCAAAATCACGTCCTGTTACTTAAACTTTTTACATCTCTGCCCGTATGTACATAGGACCTAAACAGTATTTTTCAGAACATGGAAATGGAGCTCTATTTATAGACTCTCTTTAACTAATGTGGTTCTTAGCGTCTCATTCTATATTGGGCGTGAAATACCGCTTAATTTTGCTCAGAGACCTCTGTATCAGGCTTGAGGTTCTTTTACGTGCCGTAAATCTACGACACAGCTTTACTTCCCTTCCGAAGGAAGTCATGCTAAGATTTTTACGCCCTTGATGATCACTGTTCTCTTGCGGTTAGGAGTTTGTGGTTGGAAACTACCCCTAGTAATTGACAAGTGTTCCACTGACCGGTCCCTTAAACGAGGCGCGATTCTCGACTTATAGCAGTGTCTCCAAGAAACAGATTTTACTAGTTGCCTCTCGCCCCTAGTAGAGTTCATCTTTCGTTTGCTAATGGTTATTGCCCAGTGATAGGAGAGAACGACCCCGTTAGATGGTCATCATGTTTTGGAGAAAACTATACAATGACAAACACACAGACAGACAGAGAGACAGACACACACAGACATTTTTCTAAAAATGCATTTTGATTGTATTTAAGAAGTTTCGAAACATATATTTCCGGTGAAACCTTAGTATCAAATTTTGGGTGAAATATAATAGCTTCTCCATACATCGAATACGTGGTGGTGTGAAAAAAACAAAAATTGCATAGTTAAGAGCATTTTGACTCTGGAAAAATGTTTAACAAGTTTGCCAGGAAACATGGTTTAAATTTGGTTGTGTCTCTTAATAAGCATACCCTATCCATCTATATATTTGGTTGGTTTGTATGAATGAATGAATGAATGAATAAGTGTATTTATTAACATAGCAATATCATACATAGAATTTCAACCGTCGCACGGGTCCACAGACCGTACGTGCTTTTGTAATACACATTACAAGCAATATTAAAACAACAACCACAACAAAGAATTAAAAGAGTAAACACGAAAATAAAAAGACAAAGGAAATACACAGTGAAAAGCAATATTAAACAACAATAAAATTAAGAGTGAATCCGAAATAAAAAGATACAAAGATATTCAAATATAGCAATTTAAATTTACATCACAGAGTACACCTTCATAAATGCACCCTCTTATAGCAGATAATTACACTTAAAAGACATATATACACATAATATATACAACCCTAGCACAACAGTGACCTAAGTATGAAATAATATATATGTATGTAGAACATTGTAGTCACTTTTGTTTAGTTGATCTATTGGCAGCCTCCTCAGATCTCAGCTGTCTTGCCTTAAGTATAAATTTACCTAACCCGTCCATATTTTCCGTGCCTGCCAGTAGCGTCCAACATGCTTCTATCCCTACATTCGCAGTGGTAAAAAATCGCGGCAAATATTTTTCCCGCCATTCCTCCATACCCCTACATCTTGCCAAGATGTGAGTCCACGACTCTTCCTCCTCGCAAATGGGACAGATTCTCGTACCATTCTCGTCAGAAATTTTCGTGCTCCTCCATGCTCCTAGTCTAATACCACGCGAGCCCCTCTCTAATGAGTTTGGTACCTGTTTTGATGTATTGCTCCATACCCCACTCCGATTTCAGCCCAGACTGTACTTCTAATGACACCTCTGTGCATTGCGCAATCATTTGCTGTCTGTCAATATCACAGAGACGTTTCTTAATTTTTCTCCAAATTCTTCGCCTGTTTTCCTGCCCCGCCATCCAAATGTCTCCCATCCCAATGGTTTCCAACCCTTTCTTTAATTTTGATGCCCACGTCAAATTACCTTCCTTTTGTTAGTTTGTAGTTAAAATGCGCCAAGTGTCATAAAGATATATTTTCTTAAAGTATAGAATACATATATTTTATCATGAAAATAAACGTATCTTTTCGTCAAATTTCACAGATAGATCACTTAATACTCGTTTACTACAACCCTCACCTGTTAGAACTTGGTTGAAATCACATGAATCTTATCAGTAGTCAGTATTTTGAAATCACAGCTAAAGTCGCTACGAAAATATGGGGGTATGCAGGCAACAGCAAACATAGCGGATAGAAATGGAACACAAACTCTGATGTGTTCCATCCACACGAATTTCACTCGCTGTTCCACATAAAACTATTGTTATAAAAGATTATTTCTTTATCTACATCATGGTAATTAAGATAAACTAACAGAATTACTCTTATTACTTGCTTTGGGTAAGAAAGGGAATATGCTAGGCTAAAATGATAGTCAAAGCTTATAAAAGCTGGTCGATATTGCAATAATTGCATTTCGTTTCGCTTGCATGACCAGCAGTACAACCGAGAGATAAAACGAAAGGTGACCTTCCCTTTAAGAAAAGCAGTTTAAAATTGAAATCAATAAGGAATATTTTAGTAACGTCAACTCTATACAAAAATTGTATGCTATAAATTATGTGTTTTGACGAGATCTACATTTTATGTACAGTAAGTGTTTGTCTAACTCTTACAGTTCAACAGTTATGCAAAATTCAACAAAATTCACCCAGAATAAAAATATCTTCAGAGATTATACATAGGTATTTATAAAATTTTTATTTTTTATGAAAATATGTTTCATATACGATATTTAACGAAAATGTCATTTTTGAAAAAAAAAATGAAATGTTTCGATGTAAATGGTAATTTAGGGCGAGAAATTTCTTGAACATTTTTGTATCGCATCCTTGAAAGATGTTACACATAAATACCAAGTTGGTATTTAACGATCCGCAGACACACACACGCGCCTTTTTTTCTCCCTTCTAAAAATGCTTATTGGACTCAGGGGACCTCAAAGCATAGGTATATTATCCAGTGAAATCTCGACATCGAATTTTTAGGTGGAATTTAATACCTTCTCTAGCTACGGTGTAGATTATCTGTACATACGTACTGGATAAAACATAATATTGATGTTGTCAAGTTTCTGACCCCCTGCAGTCCTAGACTACAGAAAGCATTAAATGATTGAATAATATTTTTGCATGTGCTACTCTTTTCTTGTAATTGTATTAAGTTTATAGGTGCATTTGAATCACAGTTGTGGTAAAATAAGGTGCTCTCTTTCTGAAAATCATTGTAGCACCTACCTTACTGCCGGAGTCACAGTCAGCACCCGGAAAATGGATGCAAGCACTGTAAGAAAAGAAACACACATGAGCAGTATAAAAATATTCAACAAAACACAAATCTGTAGTACTAGAGTTTCATTAAATTGGCTTCGATTCCACTGAATTCTATTTCAGGAATCAAACAATGTGAATTCATTGATACTAATGGAATAATTGGAAAAAAACTGAAGAAAAAGTACTGCATATGAATGCCATAAAACATCATACACAAACGCTAAATATATTTTGAACATTTACTTCAATGTCTAAAATATGCATTTGTAAACTAAAACGATTTGTTCGTACATAAATTACAGTATATAAAGTGTGCACATTAAACCTATATTATTTTTAGAATGAAATCGCTATGAAAATAAATGGCTGTAATTATTAATGAACAATCTCTATACAGGAAGCGTTTTAAGTCCATGAACAGATTTCACGTGGTGATTCTTGACAGAAAATGGAGCAAAAAGGTTCACATCACTTTGTGTCCGGAAATGTATTATTTCAACGGCAGATAATACTGACAACATTCTCTCATAGCTTGCGGTATGCGTTTCTGTGTTACAAATAGTGTGATGAAGATACTGTGAACGTAGAAGCACAATGGTCCGACATTCATTTCATGAACAAGCCGAGATAGTTTTCATGTATGGCCGAATAGGTGGAAACTGTCGAGAGTCAGCATGTACACAAGGCACACAAAGAAACCGGCACTGTCTTGTTCCTTACACCGCATTCCTTACCGTTTGTAGGGTACTTTATTACATCATGTTTTTATTTTATTGGCTGATACTGTCATCTTACAGGTGAGTGTTCTATATTGAACCAATAGAGCTTACCTATGCTGGGTTTGTCAACTCATTCGCTAATAGTACAGCCCACCTCCCTCAACTAGAAGCGAGATTAGGTAACGTGTACTACAACAGTAAGCTACAACTTCTTCCCCAATTAGAGTGACGGTGGGGCCAGCGGATATCAGAAGACACACCCTATAAATTCCCTATAGACAATGAAAAATTCGATGTCTAATATGTGCTCTGTGTACCAAGCCGCATACCATGACAGTCAGTACCACCCACATCAAGCAACACTTGGTGTTTGGTGTTTGGGTGAGCATGGAACCTTAACACAGACGAACGCGTACACCAGATGTGGAGGAACATGTTCTATAGGCTTTAAGCACAACTCTAGTACAACCTCCAAGTAATTGGCCCACGAAAGGATGGTATTCTACATGACAACCCTATTATGTCTATCACCTTCAACTTCGGCAGGGATTTTCACCGGCGGATATTCCTCCATCGGGAAGTTACTGTCGCTGGTTTGTGCAACAGGCCAACCATTATGACATTTCTGTCTCAAATCTTCTTCATCATCTGTGGGCAAATCATCACGGAATGGATGATGTATCTCATCAGCAGAAGTTCACCATCAATGTTTGGCAGTCATTATTGGCGACTACCTATTTGGACAGCTCTTGCACGAGGCCTGAAAGAAAAAACTTCTCTGGACTTCCTCTATTGCTGGATAGTGTGTCTTTAGAAATATGGCAAGAAATGTAACTGCAGCACAATGGAGCTCAAGCCGAATTATATATTTATGTTTGGCAACATCTCAACATCTTCTCCAGATGTTGAATAGGGCATAGAGTTACTGTTGCGTGACCTGCTTGATCACCAGACTTAAATCCCTTGTTTTTACTTGTGGGGACATCTGCAAAACATTCTGTACTGGTACCCAGACCCTTCAGCAGTGGGTCTATGTTACTTTTGATTATATTCGGACACAGCCGGATATTTGAACGAGTCAGATAATCCGTGATACGAGGTGTGAATGCCTGCATTGCATCCTACAGAGGCCACTTAGAACACCTGTGATATCATGGATGGGATTCATGTCATGCACCGTGAGCCAGGGTTCTTTGTTTCGTATCCTTCTTCAGTGGCATCTACCTGAAAATTGTGCATTACAAGGTAATATATTACCTTTTGTGTTCCATTTCCAGTCAGCTTTTTAGTAAGCTTCAAACTCACTCTGAATTCAAGTGGTCAGTATTCTGATTTCCCAAACCAGAGGTTTGGAGTTCAATTGCCGGATAGTCTGGATCGTGATCGTAGAAATAAATGTGTATTTCAATGAGAGTGAATAAAGGAAAAACTAAATGTAGCAGCAGTAATAAATTCAAGTTTGTTTCAGTAACAATCCAGTGCTCTACGAATTAGTAATCGTCCTCAGTGGTCTAGGGGGTACATGCTAACCTCTGGTTCCCAAAGTCGCGGTTTTCAAACCCGGCAGAGGGCGATGGATGTTTTTCGGGCCTAAAAATCCATAGTATGATCTCCTTGGTTCCGTGTTGCAGATTTGCTGACGAAAAAGAACCTCAAACCTGAGAAACAAGCCTGTGAGCAAAATTAAGTGTTCCGCACGCCCAATATAGATTGGAACGCTGAGAAGTACTTAAGTTAAAAAGCGCCATAATAAACATTCATTTTAATTTCCCAATTTATTATTATCAGAAAATGTTTTTTCAGGGAATAGCACTTACACTAAATTCTGTTGATAACATTTACATTATAAAGGGAATTTTAAAAATTGTGATGAAGTTGCTAATAATAATAATAATAATAATAATAATAATAATAATAATAATCTTCACATGGGACTTGGTTTTAAACATAACGTTCACACAGCTTCAGACTTCTATATTCCACATCTTTGTCAGCCTTTACCTACAGCAGTTAATAAGTTGTCTCCACGCTGCTACAGTACGGTATCTTCTATTAAACTAATCAAACGCCTAATTTATTATAAATTCGTTGATTGTTTACCACGTTGTATAGCCTGTATCTTTTATCAGAACAAACTCCCATACATATTGGGATCACTAAAACGATTGTTAACTAGGTTCTCTTTGCCTTCAGACGGAAGCCTGGATTTAAAAATTACCATAGAGCAAGAAAGCAGAGATACCAGAAGTTTGGAGTATTATGTATCTCAAGAATGGTTATGAATATTTGTAGGGATAGTTCCTCGATGATTGATACTCTGTGGAATCGCATATGGATTTAAATCAACTTCCGATACATGTTCGATTCCTCTAAATATTTAATTTTCCCCTTCTTATTCTTAACACATTATTTTGAGTAGTTTCTGTAGAGGAATATATACTCCATAAGTAATATACAGAAGTCAATAAAAAGGATATAATATAAAAGATAAAGAACAGGGAAGCCAATTGCAGAGAAAATATATTAAGGGTAAATAAGTAGGAAAGGGGTATAGATGTAAATATTGGAATAATCTTAATATATAAAAATTATTGTATGACGTATGGAGATATCCCTTTGTACGTTAGATTTTTTCATTACACTATTAGTGACTTTAAACAAAATGTAAGTAAATAAAATATTGTTTGTTACAGAATGTCAAACTAATATACAGCATAATTAATACACAGTAAAATTGCTTAAACGTGTGTTTACTGAAAACTAAAAATGTCAAAACAATTCAAAAAGCAAACTTTCTTTTGCAACTTTGCGTTTAGAGTATCTATGTTCAAATACAATATCGGTATAGTATAAAAACAGAGGTGTTGTTCCACATTTAATTAATATCAAAATATTTTTCAAAATTTAAACATATATTAATTATATATCCAAATCCTGTCCTACACACTATAACCATATGACCATAATAGTTGGTTATACTATGAACCCTCGGACTTAAAGTACTTACAGCATTGTAAGTCGCTATTGGGGTTGTCATCTGAAAATAATTCGAGATCATCTCTGGTGTTGAATTTTTCAGTCTGATTCTACCTTTGCATATATTATGTAGTCATATTTTTAAGTGGAACATTATTTTTTGTCTTAATAGTAAAGAAATAACTACGTACATTTCGATTTTTTGACCAAACAGTACTACAATAAGGATTAAACTGCATTAAGCTGATAAGTGGCAGAAATTTGTCCTCAATAGTTTTGAATCATCGAGCATTACAGCGTTATCAGCAGATACACAACACGAACTGGGAACCAGTTTACAGTTAAGACTGTACTTTATGGGTCGGTCGACATTTGACTGCCGACTAGATCCTTTTCGGAATGGCCGTACACGAGGGATCGACTATATACTTGCCGATAACGATTATATACATTGCACATATATGTATGTCTGTTGAAGCGAGCCCTGTGCATTGCAGTAATAATTAGTAGCAAGTGAATTACACGGTGAATTACACAGACTCCTCTAATGAACATTCCTGCTCTCTCACAAAACAAGTGAGCGACTAAATTCATGCAGTTAAACCATCGATTATTCAAGCCTTTCCCCTTGATGCCACATAACTGCCAAGGCCTTCAGATGTGCCCTTATTTTTATTCCCTTTTTATTTTTATTTTTTCATAGCGCTCTCTTGTGGAGGTAAATATTTGCCGAGGAACAGTAGAACAAGGGCCTGGATTGAGCATCCAACCATGAACCCATTTGCCTCCGGGCATTAATATCTACCACTTGAGTTACCGAGCTTGCCCACAAGTACTTTTGAGTTTTATGTGCTTGCTCTAAGCGACAATTGTTTCTGGTGGTGCTGCAACCTGTTTTCAAACTTAGCCGCTTTACGGTTTCAGCGCAGGTTTATAAATCACCAAGTCAGAATTAGGTGTATAAAGAGCGAAGATGAGAGTCTGCTAAAACATCATACTTTCTCTATTCCACAAACAAACTTTTCTAAAAAAAATATTATTTTGACTGATTACTTCAATGCCATAGCCGGGATTTGAACTCAGTCGGTTGCCATACCACTGAGCTACCATGGCAACATGCCGGTATAGCATTGAATTTCTCAACTGACCCGCATGTAAAGCACAAGGTGATCTCAAATTATTTTGAAATGGCAACCTTAATGGCGAATTACAATGTGTCTTACTCTATCTATCCAAATCTTATCCTACACGCGATTTCTGTAAGAAAATTAAAATTATCACTATTGTCGATAATAGTTGGCTATATTATGAATATTATGAGCAGCAAAGTAAATATATAATAAAATCGTAAATGTTAATCCTTGAATGGCTTGATTATTATTATTTTCTAATAGTACATGATACTTGCAACATTGAATTTTTCAGCCTGGCTCTACCTACCCACCTCGTGTCCTACACGCGGTTTCTATGAGAAAACAATTAAAATTATTAAAAGATTAGCATATTGCAGATAAAAGAATAGTCGAGATATATGTTAGCAGAATTGATCTCATTACTTGCTTCCTTTGTAAACAGAAGGGAAATGAGGCAATATACAGCTTAAAGCGATAGTTAAATCCTTTAAAAGCAGGTCGCTGCGTGGAGCAATTGAAACTCCGTTATCTTTGTTTTCCAGGAGTAAACAAAATGTAGACGAAAAAACATGACCTTCTATTTGAGACAAGTTTAGGTAGCTTAAAATTGAAACCAATAACACCCAGAAACGGGTAGCGCTACAGAAAAACGTACAGATGTGACCTATGTTGTAAGTTTTAACGAGGTGTACATTTTAGTGTAGTACATTTCTGTATAACCCTTACGTGCTTACCAGTTCACACAAAAGTTATATTAAAATAGTCTAGAATGACGAGATATTCAGAGTATATTTCCATAAAATGCAAAAAAGAGATTCAACAAGAGTATCTTAAACATATGTTTTAATGAAAAAAATATTTTAGAGCCATTTTTGATCAAATCAACATTTTTAAAAAATGGTCCATATAAAGAATAATTGTGGGTGGGAGAATTTTCCTGAAAATCTTCGTGTTGCATCCTTGGGAGATACTGAACTTAAATACAAAGTGGGTATTTAACCAACTTTTCGTTTTTGAGTTGTGTTGCATCCCCCCCCCCACATACATACGCACACAGATAGTCGTTTTTTCTAAAACAAAACAAAAAATAGGCATTTTTTAAATTCAGAGGACTCTAAAACATATATTTCCGATGAAATATCGATATCAAATTTTTGGTTGGAATATAATACCTTCTCTATCTGTACATATTCATATGTTCCTGATAAAGTAAATATGTATGAAATAGCTCAATATAATTAAGAATAGTTTGTAGGACAGTTAGAGGAATTCTTGGGAGACATATGAAGGAAGAGACACGTACGTGAAAAAAAATTCTGAAAATCAGTAAGTAAAAGGATAGAAGGCGTAGATAAACAGGATATTTGGGATGAACTAGAAAATAAAAATTCGCTTTGTTTGTACAGAAAAAAAAAATGGAATGCGAAAAGATGGGAAGGAAAGAGAGGGAAGGATTATTGTATTTAAGAACAGATCATTACTGTTGAAAGAGATAAGAGACAATGAACTAGAGCGTTGTGTTTTATGTGAGGAGAAAGATAATTTTGTACACTGTTTATCAGAGTGTAAAGAGATAAATTATTGGAGGAAAGAATTTTGGGAATACAAATAGGATACTATGCCAAGAGAGGTGGTGGCAATGAAAAAGTTGAATGTCAGTGGAATGAGAAGAATTTAAGAAATAGGAAAATATTTGGGAAAGAAAAAAGAGGTGTATAATAAAAATAAAGACAGAGAGAGAGAGAACAGGAGGGAAAACAGATGGAATAGATAGCACAACCCAAAGGGCTACAGTCGCTAACAGCCAGGGAGGTATGGGGATGTAGTGCCTAAGCAAACTTATGTATATAGGTATAAGTAAACTAGATTACGTAAAAGTGTATGATTTTGTGAATAATTGAAGTAAATAAGTACAAAAAAGCTATGTATGTCAGAACTAGGCGAGATACACGCATGCGATTATCAACCAGTTCTTTAAGTTAATGCACTGTAGCAGGGGCAATAGCACGGTATTTCACGTGCTTTCAGGTAACTCTTCTTGGGGTATTTCAAGTAAACGCCAGTGAGTGGCGGTTTTAGTATAGTAACAGAATCCACTTAGCAAATACAAATAATAATTATAATAATAATAATAATAATAATAGTAATAATAATAATTATTATTATTATTATTATTATTATAATAGTAATTATAATAATAGTAATAGTAACTACAACAATAATAATAATGTAGAAAAACGCCACATCATTCAGTTGGAATTCAATTCTTAAAGATATTCCTGTTTTCCTGCTCAAACACTATAAATAAAATAAAATGTTTTATATGTTAAGATAATCACTTTTTTTTTGCTTTGTTTTTGATAGTGTTTAACTCCCACTTTTTACTAATTGGGCACCGCAGGAAATGACACATAGATTAAGATGGAGCACCGGTGAAATGCGATAGCGGGGGAAACGGCAGAACCCTGAGAAAACCTGCCCCTGCACGCTTGGTCCACCAGAAATTCACCTTGGATCAAACCCGAGCCGTCTTGGTGAGAGGCGAGTAGTGTAACCACAGCGCTACCATAACCATAGTGCTTTCGTGTTTGCATCTTTATGATTACCACGCTTTCATGTTTTCTTACTCTGATCATTCATATAGAGAATAATAATAATAATAATAATAATAACAATAATAATAATAATAACAACTACAGTACAGTGAAACTCTAAATGCTCTCCTGCACCGTTTTCGTTATTCTTATGTTTTTGTTCAACCTTATGACCGGTCTGATTTCATAAAAATTAGAGCCGCGAATATATATCTGCAAAACTAGCTATTGGCGGTTACTGATAGCTAAACTAACACTTTTGAATTACTTGCCAATCTCTCGAAAATAAAGGCCCTCTAAATGAACTGGAAAACATGTTTACAAACTATTCTATCACACTATTCTTGTATATCATTATAGGCTCTAGTACATTCTGGAAACTGTTGCTGTCTATGGGTGTTGCTATATATGTAGAATATGTGCTATACACACACTTTTTTTGTAGTTACTGAAGCTTTACAACAACACTTATAGGTTGCATTAAGTGTTACGACAATCAGTATATTTCAAACGGAATTAAATTAAGTATGTATTTATGAATGAATAAAAGTTTTTGCAATGGATAATGATTTGAAAATATATTATAATTATAAGGCGATTACCAGTACTTTATAATTATGTTCCTACTTATATAAACGTATCTTATGGTCCAAACACTAATTATGGAAATTAATTGTATGTTTAACATACACATTACAATCTAAATTCATACATTTATTTTCAAATCTGTTTTACAAATGATAAATAGTACATTTTTCTTACTTTTACATTTAATCTTGTTAAAATGTACCTGGAAATAGTTCCCATTATACCATGTGACCCAACTGCCTCTTATTTGGCGTGGGCAGCTATTTTTCGTATGTTAAAAGAATTAACTCCATGGCACGACAGCTCACGGGGAACCTTGGCCTACCGCCCGGCCGCTGCGTCCCCCATCTCGGTCCACTACAGACGTCATAGATGGGGTGCAGTATTGGAGGGTGAGACGTGGTCAGCACCTCGAGCCCCTCCCGGCCGGTTAATGCGGTCCTCACGGCCTGGAGCCGCTACTTCTCCATCAAGTAGCTCCTCAATTGGCCCCCCAGGGACCTCACGAGGCTAAGTGCACCCCGGTCCAGGTCTCCCAGCGGGGGAAAAATCCCCACGCCGGTACTGGGGATCGAACCCAGGTCTCCCGCTTGGTAGGCAGCTGCGCTACCACCGCGCTAAGGAGACGACCGCTGTTAAAAGAATTGCAGATCCCAAAAAGGCTACTTCAAGTAAAGACCGATAGTAAAGGACTCGGTGATCTTCGCTTTGTCTCTTTTAATGAGGGCAACCCGCTCATTGTCTCCGCTGATAAGCACGAGAGGTAAAACTTAGGTCGAAATTTGCGTGCACTTTGGATAAGCTGTATGAAACAAAACCTTGTTTAAATGTAAACAGCATAATGCGCATTACTCCGAATATTTCGGAAAATGTTAATCACGCACACATTTTGCTGCTCATAAAGTGTATATTTTAGCAGTATGAGGTACATATCTTTAAAATGCTGAGGTTATGTGAGATTAAACGAGAATAAATACTTTAAGGGTCACTTAATCACCATTTGATCTCCATTTTAACATTCTAAACACGTGATACGAGTGACCTTCAGAAAGAAAACAACAAAATATTCTTGGACAAAAGGATATTTGGAGTAATGAATCCTGAAAATCTTCAGATTGTAAACCTTGCAAGTGCGTGATTAAACAATTAACTTAGTCCGCGGCTTCAGTAGCTTCTATTTCATTTTTCCTGCATGTAGCATTTCAATTTACAGCCACGTCTTTCAGACGCCGCTAACGCGTTAACTGAAGTCATTCTGCTTCTCATATAAACACCTACCCCTTAATGAAACAAAAGAATAGTTGTGATTTCTAACCGCGTCCCCACACCAATTCTAGATTTTCGAAAGCATGGTACACTTCTCGCTCCTTCCCTCCCGCTTGTCTCTCACCAAAGAAGCACACGCAAGCCGGCGCTGCAACCAAGCCCTGTCTAAGGCGGGGCAAACTGTGCAAACGCTACTTTACACTTTAATTATTTATCCGAACTGGTGCATTTATCTTACAGTTTTATGCCGCATTTAAAGGTAAACAAAAATGTTATTAATAGTTTATTTACTATACTGTCTACACATCACTTTAAATAATTAACGTTATTGTAACCTGCATCTGCAAAGGCATGAATAATTAGACATTCTACCAATTTACCTACTTCCTAAAAAGGTGCTGACTCTTCTTATAAATGGTAAAATAAAATAAAACAATAGAAAATTGTATTTAAAGTCTGCTAGCCATGTGTAAATAGCTCAGGTTTGCATTTAACTACGCCGTAGACATTAATGCGAAAAATATACACACACGCCGTCGTTATAACTATTGTGTAGTCGTATATCCAATCTAACTCGAAAAGGATAAACTATAAAAAACATGCACAGAGAAAAAGTATTCCTCTTTTTAAGTAGGTTAGAAGCGAGAAATGAAAATGGGTAGTTTTAATCACAGAAATGGGCATATTCTCATTTGTGCGGCATATCAATTAGCCTGGCATGCAATTTCATCTGCAATAAGGCATCCGGTATGCGAATTGTTTTTATTTCATATTTGCTTTTGCAACAGCGGGGAAAGCAATATAAACAGGTTATATGATATTCAACGGGAGTATCGGGAAAAACATTTTTCGCATCGTACAAAGTGGATACTTTACAAATTGGAAATATTAGTGGAAATCCAGAGCACTGCAAGGCGAGAAGGCGCTTAGGACCTAGACAAAAGCTTAATTCAGCTACCATATTAGCAGTGCTTAAACTGCTTTAAACTGAGTAAAAACTCTCATGTGTTATTACACTCACATGACTTCTCTACATCATGCTACAAATTATTGTTAGAAAGCTTATGCTTCTATTTACCTCATGCTAATTGAGAGAACATTAGCAGAAATAGTCTTATTACTTGCTTCCTTGTAAGTAGAAGCTAAATAACGGCGTACCATTGGTTAAAGTCATAGTCAAAAGCTGGTTGCTCTGTGACTGAATTTCCTTTGTTTGTATAGACAGGAGTTGACATCTTTCTGTATGAGATTGGTATGTTTTTCAAAACTGAAACTAAAAACAAGGAATATATTAAAAACGATCAACTCCACGAAAAAATGTATATTACATAAATTGTGTGTTTTAACGTACTCTACGTTTTCTGTGTGGTAAGTTTTTGTCCATCTCTTACGGTTTAGCAGTTATGGAAAATTCGGTAAAATTGATTCAGAATAAAGTAGTCTTCAGAGGCTATTCCCTGAAAATTCAGAATATACTTTTATTTTTCAGGTAAATATCTTTAATATAGGAAATTTTAATCAAAATCGTTAGTCATTTTCAAGAAAATCAAAATTTTCGAAACACTTTCCATGTAACGGGCAGTTGGGAGTGGGGGGCTTTTCTTTAGTATTCAACGTTATTTTCGTTTTTGAGCTATGCTGTTAACAGGCACACACACGGACCTTTTTTCTGAAAATGCTTTTCTGGATTCAGGGGACCCAAAACATGTATTTCTGGTGAAATCTCGGTATCGAGTTTTTGGGTGGAATGCAATAACTTATCTATACACTATGTACATAGTACGTGTAGAAGAAGTAAAAATATATTAATATGTCGTCGATAGGACCATGTAGATAAAAGCAGGCTATAAATGGAACAAAAATATTTATTTATAATTTAAGCCTAAGTTATTGTTTAACGTACAAATAACTCTTACAGCTTTTTATAAGATTACATGGATTATTGAATTAAATCTCATTATTTTCTCAGATACAATTAAGTACTTAAAATTCTCAATTTACGCGCTTACTGATTCAAAGAGCACAGCTTCCGTGTTGAAATGGCAAGTGTTCCGTCTTTTCCAATCATAAATCTCGTGTTTGAATTCTACTGGAGCACGGGATGATGGTGGAGGTAGTATTTAATGTCCGCTATTACTAAATAGACACCGCAGGCGATAACACTGATGATACATGGAATGAAGATGGAGCACCGGTGGAATGCCATGGCAGGGAAAACGGAGAACCCGGAGAAAACCACCCTGCGCCGCTTTGTCTACCATAAATTCCACATGCGCTCGCCTGAGTAAGAGTCGAGTGGTCTAACCACTGGGCTACAGTTCGGCCCCAGCACGGGAAGTTTCTTTAAAGAGATGCACCTGTGAAATTTCAATTTCCTCAGTATTGTAACAAATGTTGATTACAAATAAAGTCTTGAATTCACTGCTACAAATTATTCACTCGACGTTACGACGGCTGCACGCCATTGCACTTTCAGTCACTCACTATTCACCTATAATTCACTACTCACACAGGCTTGCAATTATTCCTTCTTTTATAGCTATAACATGGCGTCACAGAACTTTCTGGAAAATTGTGGAAGCTTCCGGACGAATCTCGGTGTAGCAAACGTGTCGCATTCTAAAGCCTCCAGTTACCGTCCCACTTCCTGTGTTGTAATGCATTCCAAGATGTCCAACTGCACCGACTCACATGAGAGTGCACACACATGGCCGGTAAGATATCTTATTACAGTTTATATCATAGCTGTACACAATAATAGTGATAATTTTACATTGTAATAATATTTAACTTCCATGGCTTTTTAAATAATAATGTTACCGTCTATATTCATTGTACTAGTAAAATGAGCCATGATATAGTTTTAAAAATATTGAGATACCAAATCCCGTTTTACAGTAAATGAGTTTACAAATAGATATTCCATATTAAAACTTTTATTATCTTTAATTAGTATAGAAAAATTATTATTTTTTTCACTCTTCAGCATCTTTTATTTTAGATGTATAATCTATTTAAACAGTTTCAGAAATATTTCGAAACATTGTAAGATCATTTTCCTTCGTCTACTTTTAGATATAGTATACAATGTGGAAATAAATTAGTGATAAATGGCATCATGTGGGAAATTTTGAGTACCAGACTTTAGAAAATGTTTAGTATAAAATAAGGTGAAATGTTAGGAGTGACTCTAAATAAACATGCGCCTACCCAACTATAGCTTCAGTAATTGGTAGCTAAATTACTCAAAGTGAAAAAACGATATACAGGGTTACTACAAAAGAAATAGACAACTTCAACTGCCTGTAAAACAAAAACTATTAGAGATAGCAACCTAATTATTTTGGAGGTATGTTGAGAAATTCCCAAAGTTTTGTTTCTTACTATTGGTAACGCTGTAGTGTTTTGTTTGTTGTTGAAGAAGCTGAAATGGCGGAAAATCCTGTGGAAAAGGCATATTGCATGTTGGAATTTGCTAGAACGCAATCAGCAACTGTTGTCCAACGACATTTTAGAACACGTTACCACAAAACGCCACCGAATAGACAGTCAATCTACGACTGGTATAGAAAATTCGAGACAACGGGATGTTTGTGCAAAGGGAAGAGCTCGAGAAGACCAAGAGTTTCGGAAGAAAATAACCAACAATAATGCTCTTGCATTTTGGCCAACAAGGAGCCCTGATCTCACACCATGTGACTTTTTTCTATGGGGATTCGTGAAAGACCGTGTTTTTGTACCTCCACTTCCTCTTAATTTAGACGACTTGAAACAACGTATCAGACAAGCCGTGGCAAGTGCTGATGCAGATATGTTACAAAAGGTTTGGGATGAACATGATTATCGCATGGATGTGTGTCGTGTGAATGGAGGAGCCCATATTGAACATTTTTGAGTTCACAATGTAAATTTCAAAGACTCCTCTACAAACCAGTGAAAACGGCGTCAAATTACCGTAAATAGTTTTTGCTTTACAAGCAGTTGAAGTTGTCTATTTCTTTTGTAGTAATCCTGTATTACTTAAGGCTTAGCATTTGTATCAATTTAGTATTAAAATGTTTTATATTTTCACAATTTTTATCCAATTACACAGATTCATCACCTTAAAGAGAATCAGTCTTGAAAGGGCGTATGCAAAGTTTTTCATTACAAAAATGATGAAATTCAAGATTAAATTCCAGCTCAAAAATCATTTACATAATGAACTACTTCTAACGTTAAATGTTTATATATGACAATAGATGTTAAATTTGGATTTGTAAATAAAAATTACAATTCTATTCACACGACTTTCCCTACCGGTTCGGCAAATAAATTATTCTTACAAAAGATTATTCATTTCTTCATCGTGCTAATCGAGATAAAATTAGCATAAATTGTCTTATTACTTTCTTCCTTGCAATCAGAAGGGAAATAAGAGAATACTTTAGACTAACGTGATAGTCAATTTTTTTAAAAGGTATCGTCGCTGTGTGAAGCAATTAAAATTCGGCAGGAGTAAAAAAAAAAAAAAAAAAAAAAAAATTGAAACGGAAACGGTCAACTTCACCAAAAAGTGGTTAAATTCACCAAAAAGTATATGACAGATTATTGTTATTCAGATAAATTAGTAATTCATAAAATAAAATCATTAGCTGAATATTGTATGTTTTAACGAGATCTACATTTTTGTGTACTAAGATTTTGTCTACTTCTTGCAGTTTCTCAGTAACACAAAATCATCAAAAATGATGAGATCTTCAGAGGTTATCCACCCAAAATGAATTATATACATCTATTTTGTCATGGAAATATCTTAAGCATATGTTTTAATCAAAATTGGTAAAGCCATTTTTGAGGAAATCAACATTTTCGAAAAATGTTCCATGTAAAGCGTGTTTGGGGTGGGAGGATTTACTTGAACATCTTCGGGTCGCATTTTTGGAAGCTGCTGAACTTAAATACCAGTTTTGTATTTACACCTGGCTGGAGGGTTCGAGAAAACCTCGAAGATTTACGCCTCCAGGAAAGCTACAGCTCCTAATACCAGGTTTGGTATTTAACGGACTTTTCGTTTTTGAGCTGTGCTTTTGACACACACACACACACATAGGATATTATTATAAAACCAATTTATTTGGATTCATAGGGTCCAGTGAAATATCTGCATCAAATTTTTGGATGGAATACAATAAATTCTCTATTATATACATTGTACTTAGACAAAATAAAACAACTAACTCACCGAAGTGAGTACATATAAAGGATCTGTATATAAACTTTTCTATATCATTTTCAGAATAAGGTTTTAGTAGTTACTTTAATAGAAGAAAGAGAAGTTCGTTTATTATAAGGTGCATAATAATTTACTGTATTAAATAAAATTAGTATAATTGGAAATAATGAAAATAATAAAAATCAATTTAAAGGCATTATTTGTGGAATAAAGAGGTATTAATTTATTAATAACATTAATATGTCATATTAAAATTAAAGTAACAACTAAACTCTTATTCTGAAAATTATTCTACATTGAAGAATTTACATATAAAAACAGAAACACGAATATTGATGTATCAACTTTAAAAAAACAAGCGCTAACATTTAAAGAATTAAATGAGTGAAACAAACATACAGAGTGTAGGTAAAGTGGCCCTTGATTGTCAAGTAATAATGAAGCATTTCTTGTTCTTAGTAATTTACATGAGAGAAAGGAGCTGATGAAGGGTGGCAGAAATCCCAGCACGGCCAAAATTATCATTTTTGCAGGAGCGAGAAGGTTCAGTATGAATTTTAACTGAGACGAGAGACGGTGCGAGAAAGAATTACCGAGTAATATTTTAAAAATGGAGAACCACGTCAGCAGACTAAAGCACCCACCTCACTTGACCATTTTCGCTTTTACTACAATTAGATTTTCAAAATTTATAATAGCTTTGCTCATAGAGGGCAATGTCGGGCCGCTAACCACTCTATTATCACAACAAAGTGCTTCAGCCACAGGAAGACCAACGTTGCGAGGGATAGTAGATTAAGAGGGAAAGTTGAGATGAACAGAGAGTTCTAAGTAATTTGCATACTGACTTTAATTCTGTTATGCTAATGGCGCACAGAGAATAGACTGCAAACAGGTAAAGTGAACCTTCCATCAGAAAGGGTCAGAACCTGTCTAATAAAATTAAGATCCAAACTGAACTTTGTTAATTATGTGTAATTTACGCTTAAGAAAAACTGCAGAGAGCTAAAATAAGTCATGATGATCGTCATATTGCTCCAGGATTAGACCAAACTTGACTTCCTTTTACATTATTTTTACAGGAATGGTTCCAACCAACTTTTTCTAGGTCGCCCTAACCGTATTTTTCTAACAGGTCAATAATGTTTCAAGGTTACTTTAGTCTGCGCTCATTCTTAGCAGATGTAACAACAATAATATAATATACTTTTTATTTTTCGAAACATAAACCGGTTTTTACACCAGTATATTGAGGGTGAAATTTACAGATAACCTACAAATGTGTTAGTGTTTCATTCACTGATTTTTTCTACGTATTCGGCTACAAATTATTCTTACAACATTTAATTCTTCTCTTTTATGTTAATTGAGACAAACAATAGAAATAGTTTTATTACTTCCTTGTAAGCAGAAGAGGAATAAGGTAGTGAATTTTTTTCTAATCTATCACTATAAGGTTTTCTTTCATGGCCAAGAGTAAAACAAAAGAGATGTGAAAGGAATCATCGCTTCCCGTTTGAGAAAATTATAAGTGTTTTAAAACTGAAACTAATGACTATGAATATCTCGGAAATGGTTAACTTCACAAAAAAATATAGGTATGCGAAATTGTGTGCTTTAATGAGATCTACATTTTTGAGTCGTAAGTTTTTGAATATGCATTACGGTTTACCAACTATTCATAAAGAACAGGTCTTCAGAGGTTATTTCTAGGAGATTATATTATTTATCATGTAATTATATATAATATATGGCATTTTAATCAAAATAGAGCCATTTTTTCAGAAAATAAAAATTTTCAAAACTTTTTTCAAGAAAACGGTAGTTTCGGCTGAGAGAATTTTCTTCAAAAACTTCGTGTCGCTTCCTTGGAAGACACTAAACTTAAATCCCAAGTTTGGCATTTTACAAACATTTCATTATAGAGCTACCGTGTTCATGACACACGAACCCACGGACAAACAGGGCTGTCTCTGTAAAAATGCTTGTTTTTGGATTCAGGTGTCTCAAAATATGCATTTCCGGTGGAATGTCGGTATCAAATTTTTGGATGTAAATACAGTATCATAGTGCATGTAGGGAAAGTAGAAACAGCAACATTCGCTTTACCCGTCTTGCTTATCAGTGGAAACAGCGAGCGACTCGCGCACATTGCGAGGGGTAAACGAAGTTTTTGTCTCCAGTTTTCCATGAGTTCTGTAACTCTTAACGCACGAAGGGATATCTGTACTGGTCAAACGGAGTAGTTGGGACAACTGTACATTTTAATGTCTTTACTTTTATCTCTGAGTCATAGTAGCGCATTTAATTTAAGGTCTTAATGTTGTTAACATTAGAGTACAAACTAATATTCTAACAATAAAGTACAAATGTAAATTTTAAAGTCAGATCGAATGCCTTCGTTAATTTTAAGATGTATTTATATCATGTCATGATTCAGAAGTCGTATATCTGCTACTTCAGTCTACTTTCTCTGAATTTTTGTTGATCATGCATTAGACAAGGTTAGAATGGCCGTTGTTTTGTAGAGTTTAATTAATGTTTATTTCTTGACTTTTGATATAATTGTTATTTTTATTTTCTTACTAGCTGTAGGAATCTAGAGGGTTTGAATTTATTATTTCTTATTTTATCATAAACAATTTGGCTACCAAGTAATAAACATTGTTCCAAAATACTTTTACCAATCATAATTTTTGATTTTATAGGTTGCAGTCCTTTAAATAAAATAAAACTTCGGTTTTATATTATAAGATTATGTTCATTGCTTTCTTTCACAACGCCTGTAATGTAGTGTACCGGAGAGGAGTCCGCACCTTAGCCAGTGATAAGAATTTTTGTACGTCATATACCGAGAGGAGAGGATGTGGTGGGAGCAATTACAGAGGCCAGCCGGAACTACACTGCAACAGAGAGCCATCTTGGAGAGTCCTTAACAGTTTCCAAGCAGTTGTCATAGGATCCCGCGCCTCAGATCTGAATCAACACCCCTGAGTATACCGACGACAACCCAGCGCCATCCTGTCGCCGAAAGCTGAGTTTCTAGAGCGCAATCAACTCCACAATAGGGCGCTATCACCGCAGTCCTCGCTGACACTGACAACCGTGAAAGAGAAGCCAGTGGAATAAAATGGAGGGACAGGGAATTCGGGGAGTGAAGAGTTCTCTCCAGTATATTCGCTTAATGATCCGGGAAAACGACGAAAATTTTCATGGGTCAGAGAGTTGGCCGCGGGGAACCAATCCCACGACCGCTTGAATGTATGTATGTATGTTTTTAAATATTTATATGTATCTGTCTGTGTAAGTAAAAAGAAAACGGTAAACAAATAGGTCAATAACAAAAGTATAGGTTCTGGAAAAAAGAAAGAAGAGGAAAAAGAGAAAAGAATTAAGCGCCGGAGTCCTGACAAGACCCTGGAACTGTATTTTTAATTAAAAAAATACCAGTCTCACCTGAAACTGCAGAGTCATCTGGTTCGCTCAGAACGTCCGTATAAGGAATCAACGTTTCGGTTCCCGGCTGTCAGTCGGCGATTATATGAAATATCCCTAAGGGCTTAATGTGGTTAAGATATGACCTGGAGTCTTGCTTAGGACATGCCCGTGTAAATATGAACATCTATAACAGCAAATACAGCTGAAAAAACAAAAATACATTAATAAAAATGTGATGTGCTCCATTCACACGACTTTCTCTACACCTCCGCAACAAATTACTGTTAAAAAGCTTATGCTTCAAATTGCTTCATGCTAATCGAGAAAAAAATTAGCAGAAATAGTCCTATTACTTGCTATTGCTTGCGAAATAAGGGAGTACTATAGGCTAAGGTGATACTCAAAAGCTTGTTGCTAGGTGACTGAAGTCCCTTTGTTTTTATGGACACGAGTTGACAAATTCCTGTATTAGAAATGTACAAGTTTTTCAAAGCTGAAACCAAAAACAGGGAATATCTCAAAAACGATCAACTCCACGAAAAAAAATTATGTAACATAAATCGTGTGTTTCAATGTGCTCTACATTTTCTTTCTGGTAGGTTTTTGTCCATCTCTTACGATTTAGCAGTTACGCAAAACTTCGTAAAATTCATCCAGAATGAAGTAGTCTTCAGAGGTTATTTCAGAAAATTCAAGATATACATATTATATATCAGATAAATATCTTTAATAGACGATATTTTAATCGAAAGCGTTAGAGCCATTTTTAAGAAAATTCAGATTTTCAAAAAAAGTTCCATTCAAAAGGTAGTTTGTGGTGGGTGGATTTTTCTCAAAGTCTTTGTGTCATATCCCTGGAAGATACTAAATTTAAATACCAAGTTTGGTATTTTACCGAATTTTCGTTTTGGAATTATCGTGGACACAGACACACGGACACATGGACACACCTTTTTCTGAAAATACTTTTTTTTGGATACAGGGGACCCTAAAACAAATATTTCCGGTGAAATCTTGGTATCGAATTTTTGGGTCGAGTGGAATACCTTCTCTATACACTATGTACATAGTACGTGTAAAGTAAGTTAAAAAAAACAGAGACCGAAATCAATGAATACAACAATAATTCCCTTCAATGTATCTAGCCTCAAAAGAAACGCAACTGCAAATAAACGTTTACAAATATCGAAAGTTTGTCTCAAACTATTAAATACATTTCAATACTACTGGGCATCGAGCTACGGTATCCTAGTCTCATCCCTTCTGCAGATATAGTTTTCAGAAGCATAGACCCCGGTGTTCCTTTTTTTCCACTTTTAACTTCAGCATACACAGTATAAATTTTCAAACTTTCCCATAGCAGGCCTTTGTTGTTGATATTAGCACAAATTACATCCCTTTTATCTTTGTGTTTCAGAAAACTGGAATTCATAAACAAATGAGGGCTTGTTATCGACCATGTAAGTAGAGCATAATAACATATTTTTACAGCTGCAGACAATGCCTTAAATATACCATGCTCCCCAAATATAGAACATCCTATTGTCTAGAGATTACATGAATAAACCTTGTGTTTTAAACTACAGCCGAAGTAAGGCGTCATATTGGCAAAGGTCCATTTCGTTTGTTCGCCAAAAGAGTCCATTCATTGCGTTATGGACCATTTGTAGTATAATCTGATTAACAGGACCATCTTTTCAGAGGCGTAGAGGCTAGAGTTCACCTCAGTGGCAACAGGAAACTATTGATCTTTACATAAATACTACCTAAGAGGGAATTATATTGTTAACCCCAGATATGTGGCGCTAGTACTGCTTACATTAAAGGTGGCTTGGGGTCACTTGCCACTTCAGGAATAAAATACCTGTAATTAAGCTGAATTTTTACTTTCGCTACACGTACTATGTTCATAGTGTATAGAGAAAGTGTTGCATTCCACCCAAAAATACGATATCGAGATTTCGCCGGAAATACATGTTTTGGCTCCCCCTGAATCCAAAAAAGCATTTTTACAAAAAGCTCCGTGTGTGCGTGTGTGTCTGTGGACAGCATAATTCAAAAACTAAAAGACCGTTAAATACCAAACTTGGTATTTCCTTTACATGGAACTTTTTTCGAAAATTTCGATTTTCTGAAAAAAGGCTCTAACGGTTTTGGTTAAAATGTCAAATATTAAAGATATTTATCTGACAAACGAAATGTATATCTTGAATTTTCTGGGAATAGCCTCTGAAGACTACTTTATTCTGGATGAAATTTACGGAATTTTGCATAACTGATAAACCGTTAGAGTTTGATAAATACCTACTACACAAAAAATGTAGAGCACGTTATAACACACAATTAATGTTATATAGGTACATTTTTTTCGTGGAGTTGGTCGTTTTTGACATTTTCCTTGTTTTTGATTTCAGCTTTGAAAAACTTATACTTTTCTCATATAGAAATTTGTCAACCCCTGTCCATACAAACAAAGGAACTTCAGTTACATAGCAACCAGCTTCCGAATTATCAATTTAGCCTATATTACTCCCTTATTTCGCACCTACTTACAAGGAAGCAAGTAGTAAGACTATATCTGCTATTTTTTTCTCGATTAAAATATAGTAAATAGAAGCATAAGTTTTAAAAAAAAATTGTTGCAGAGATGTAGAGACAGTCATGGGAATGGAACATATAAGATTTTTTAAATTAATACCTGATCTGTAAAGAGATTTTATAGCCAAACAGGGTATCACCAAATGTGTTAGCAATTGTATAATTAGGAAGATCAGGAAGAAGTGGACAGATATTAAAGAGAGTACTGAAATATTGGTGTAGATGTATAAAGAAAAATGAAAATCTGCTAAAAGTATGTACGAAATAGCTCAAGATATTAAGGATGGAAAGAGTTGATGAGGGTAACTAGAAACATTTTTGACGAAAATAAGGATGGGAGACATATGGAGGAAGTGGGGGGGATAAAAAGAACACGGTTTCTGGAAGTCGGTGAGAAATAGGATAGAACATAAAGAAAACGGGACATTTGGGGTGACTAGAAAATAAACAATCGCTTTCTTTGTACAGAAAACTAAACAAATAAAGGTTACATATGTAGTATGCAGATATATGTTAGGTAATAAATAAGAGAGGGAAGGATTCGCGTGGATGAGAACAGGAGCAACACTTTCGAAGGATATAAGGGACAATGAACTAGAACGTCGTATTTTATGCGGGGAGAAAGACGGTACGGTTCACTGGTTAACAGAATGTAAAGCGGTAAGAAACTGGAGAAAAAAAGCCCTGAGAACTCAAAAATGATAGTGTACCAGGAGATATGATAGCATAGATTGGTTATACCCGGCACAATACGGACGATACGATGCTTTGTATAAAATTAAGGATAGAAGGTACAGAAACGAGGTAGGAAATTTTTACTGAAGAATGGAATGAATTGTCTGTAGCAGTCTTTGAGGGCTGTCCTCTGACCTTAAAGAAGTTTGAGATAATTCAAAGAGGATAAATGTTTGATAATTATAGTAATTACGAATTTCAAAAATTGTTTTATAACCATTAATGTTGAGGCTTCATAGTAACTGTTTATAAATATGCTGGTAGTTGACATATTATTGCTATATTGAATAACAAGTAGTTAGATATTAAAATATATATATATAGAATGTTAGTTGTATTACTATTATTAATTTGTATTTACTATTATTAGTTTGTATTACTATTATTAACTATGATTATTATTGCAAGTAAATTTTGTATATTTAACTCTACCACCGGCAGTACCCAATTGCAGAAAATGAATCCATACACTAAAGATGTTGAATGTCAACGAAAAGAAAAGAATTAAAGAAATGTGGCAACATTTGGGAAAGGTTAAAGAAAAAGGGATAAGAGATAAGAAGAAAGAAAGACAGAGAAAACAAAGGAGATTGTTAACAGCCAGGGAGCTATGCGGATGTGGTGTCTAAGCGGTACTCAAACCTATTGCTTACCCAGTAACACGTAATGCAATAAAATAATGGTATAAATACCATATTAAAATAAACCTAAATCATCAGACTTGATGGTGTTGCTACATTTGTCAAGTTTAATACACATTAATTGCTGGAATGCGCATATTCCTCAGAATCCTACTATGACTTCATTCGACGGTGTAGGACGAGTAGACAAATCACTCAGTAGTTTAGTCATGCAGTTGTTCACAAACGTTTTAAATAAGTCCCCAATGGGTGCCATATTTTTCTAAGATTTTCTCCTCTTTGCTCTCACGTTTTATCATCGATTGAGACAGGAACTTGAATGTTTTCTTTTTCTGCACTTTGTTCATTTTCAGTTTTAAAATTCACTATTTCAAGTAATTTTTTGATTTTGTTGCCTTCACCATCTAATTTTGATGTTTCTTACTTCCACTTTTCTTATTAGAGGCAATAACCTTGCTTCATATTCCTCGCAATTCATAATCAGCTATAAAATCAACAACACATTAAAATGTTTATGTGGCCATTTATATATCTGTCTCTACATGTCTGTAACAAAGTGTTGTTGAAAAGCTTATTATTTTATTTCATGTGCATTGTAGTAATTTTAGGCAAACATTATGTACAGAAAGCCCCAGAGGAAATCTCTAAACAAAAACGCTTCCTAAAATGCCTGGAGAAAAACTTCCACAAAACTGCAAAAAACACTGGCACAGTTTTTGAATGCTCATTGGAAACTTCTTTTAACAAACAGCTATTAAAATATTTCTAACTTTTAGCTAGAAAGTTACATTCGTTATATTTTAAGATACAGTTTGTAAATCATAAGTTGCAAGCAATGAAACACAATGTGAAGACAATCTAGTAATAAAGTAAACCCTGTTTTGTCTCGAGCAGGAAGTAGTTTTCACAATAATAACAATTTAGACTCATCAAACATGTATAGGCCCAAATTTTGCCCAAAGCCGAAAGAAAACCTACATTGGTGTAAAGCTTCGCTGTGCTTTTAGAAATTGGTCTGTCCCACGGCGAGTCCTCCAGCTGACTGACTTGCTTGTCTCTCCCACGAGGACTGCCTTGAGAAGAGGAGAAACAATAGTTGTAACATTTCCCACCAGGTCACAGAAAGATCTATATTTAGTCATTCTGATAATAGTTGACGATCTAATTTGTCCCGTAGCTGTGTGACATGAGTAGATATCAGCAGATGCTGTTTCAATTGTGGAAGGGAGTAACGGCTCATATGCTAATTGAAATAAATATTAGTATAAATGGTCTTATTATTTACTTCTTTTAGAAAAGAGATAAGGAAATACGTAGACTAAAGCGATAGTCAAACATTTTGATTGATATCCATTCTTTGCATGACTAGGAGCTGAAAAATTTCGTATGAGAAAAGTTTTAAATTCGTATTTTAAAACTGAAACCAATAATAAGCTATATCTCTGAAATGGTCATTTCCACGAAAGAACTCTATATGACAAAATATTGTGTGTTTTAACGAAATCTAAATTTTGGTTAAGGTTTAGTCTATCTGTTACGGTTATCCAGTTATGAAAACGTTATCAAGAATAAAGAGGCCTTCGTAGGTTATTCCCAGAAAATTCAAGATATACGAGGGTGGATCGTAAAGTAAGGCACAATAATCTTTTTCTGTCTTGGTATTACAGCTGAAACATTGCAATTTCACACAGATATAGTTTGAAGTTAGAACAAAGGGTCGTCCACGGGTGAAGAGCTGAGAGGTGTGGTTCGATATTTGTGGGCCAAAAGGCAAAAACCTAGTGAAATTCGCAGGATGGGGATGATTTATGGACCGTAGTAATGTCTCGTGATGGTGTGTATTCTTCCAAGAGGGCCGCGTAAACCATAGTGATTCGCCACGCTCCGGTAGGTCAGTAGTAGCTGCAACCCCGCAGAAATGAGAGGCATTGAGGTGGTAATTTTAAGCGACTGGCGTGTGCAACTGCGAACCTTAGTTCAGTATTTGGTGCAGTGTACAATATTGTTCATGACCGGTTGAAATCTCGTAAAGTTAGTGATCACTGGGTGCCTAAAAACCTGACAGACAACCACAAGGGCCAGAAAATGATGTCTAGGTTGGATCACTTAACGCGGAACACCGCAGAAGAGCATTACTTATTGAAAGGAATCGTCACAGGCAATGAGTCGTGGGCACGTCCGAAAACAAAGCAGCCAAGTATGGAGTGGAAACATGTTGGTTCCCCAGTAAAGAAACAATTCAAGGTAATTCAATCTACTTGGAAAGTCTTGTGGAAGTGTTCTGGGATATGCATGGTGTTTTATTGGTGGATTTTGCTGAACACGGGACTACTCTAATCACTGTAGCCTACATTAAAACTTTGGTGAAGTTGCGTCGTGCCCTTTGTGACAAACACCACAATATTAATGCTGACGATGTCAAACTTCTTCATGACAATGCTCGCCCCCATGTTGCTGCTGCTGTTTGTCAGAAAATCAGCAAATTTGGTAGGGTGGTGCTTCAGCACCCACCATACAGCCCGAACCTTGCACCGTCGGACTTTTATCTGTTTGGTGCCATGAAGAAATTCCTGGTCAGCCAACCCTTTGCGACAGATGCGGAAGTGAAATCAGCAATCCGCAAATGGCTATACTCCAGAGAAACGGACTTCTGCGTACAGGGCGTATTGAAGCTGGGATCACGATGGGAAAATGTGTTGAAGTTAGTGATTATGTTGAAAATTAAGTAAAAGGTGTAATTTCATTTATGATATTTTTTTGTAACTATTATCATTTTTGTAAGAAAATTATTGTGTGTTACTTTTCGATCCGCCCTGGTACATTTTATTAGTTATGTACATATATTTAATATACGGTATTTTAATCAAAATCGTTACAGCGATTTTTGAGAAAAACAACATTTTCGAAAATGTTTCCATTAAGAGATTCTTTGCAGTTGGAAAGTTTTCCTCAAAATCTAGGTGTCGCGTCTATGGAGGATACTGATCTTAAATACCAAATTTGGTATTTTACCTAATTTTGTTTCGTTATCGTGTTCACAGACACACTGACACAGGACACAATAGCGTGTATGTTCGATGAAATTGCGGGTGGAGTGCTATTACATTCTCTGCATATGTACCATGTACTATTTAGAAAAATTAAAAACTGAATGTTATACGTATATTATAGCCCCATTTTACAGGAATATACTGGAAAAAAACTACTTAACTACTGAAATAATATGCTGGATGACAACACAACAGGCAAACGGGAGAGGTGACATGAGGAATTTCAAGCTGAGGAATACAAAACAGCATTTTTTCTAAAAATTTACTGCCTATTTTCCAGAGTTAATGGTCTCTAATGATGGTCCAGGAATAGCGAAAAGTTAAGGAAAAGTCATAGGGTGTGAATTCATATACACTAAGCAAAACTTGCAATTAAAATTAATCGAGGTCAAAAAATATTCCACAACACCTCTCTAACGTCAATATAAGGTGACTGACAGAAACACAAAAGCCTGTAATAGAAGAGGCAGGAATTTGAATAATGAATACGTCTGTTTACGAGGACACGGAAATGCTTTTTAGCGATTTTAGTAAAAATGTGGATTTTTTTTTTATTTTTGGTGCATAATAAGTACCCTACTTTAAAGTAGAAATTTGCAATATTTTATTCTCCTAGGGCAAATTTAACACATTTGGGACTTAATTTTAAAGCGTTGTACTGGTAAATGAGTCTCCATATAAAATTTTAAAGCCATTTTTTCAAGGCTCAAATGGTTTTTATTTTCCCATGTTTAAAATATACCTTCTTCCCGATGATAGGGACGCCATCTGTAGAGTTAATCTCTTTTTTGTAATGTGCAATAATTTGACCAACCTCCTATTTTAAGAACATTAATTAGGAGTGCATTCATTTCATTATATGCTAATTTAAGGGAGTGAATAGATTTAGAAACTAATTTACTCTCCTTCATTTCTTTCAAAACTACACTTAGAGATCTGAGAATGTTTCTCAAGGCACTGTAGAATGTGTGTAATAAAATATCTGGTTGGAATTTGGATATTGGCTGTAGATTAGTTTTAAAAGAATAATTAATATAATTATGCTATATTTTTAAATACTATCCACTGTAAAAACATTTCAACCAGGCAATTTCTTAGAAAGATAATCAGTAATGTAATTTGAAGAATCTATGTGATCCATTCCCATGAATTTTTCACATCTCTGCAACTTATTCTATCTACTTCATGCTAATTGAGATAAATATTAACCGAAATTGTGTTTTATTACTTCCTTGTAAGTAGAAGGTAAATAAGCGAATATGCAAAGCTAAAGTGATAGTCAGATCTTTTAAAAGCTAATTACCATGAGGTTGAAATCCGTTTCTCTGCAAGACCAGGAGATGACAAATTCCCGTATGAGAAAAATATAACTGTTTTAAAGCTGAAGCCAATAACAAGGAGTACCTCGAAAATAATTAACTCCAAGAAAAAATATTTATTACATAAATTACGTGTTTTACGATATCTATATTATTTTTGTCCATCTCTTAAGGTTTGCCAGATATGTAAAATTCAGCAAAATTAATCCAAAATAAATATATCTTCAGAGGCTATTCCCAGAAAATTCAAGATATAAATTTTATTTGTTATATAAATATCTGTAATAAACAACATTTTTCTCAAAATTGTTACAGACATTTTTGAGAAAATCAAAATATCTGTTTGTTTCTTTTCCATATAAAGGGTAGTTTAGGTTGGGGAGATTTTTTTTTCAGAATATTCCTGTCGCATCCTTAAAAATATTAAACTTAAATACCAACTTTGGTCACTTACCTACTTTTAGTTTTTGAGTTATTGTGTTTACACTCACACAAACCTTTTCCTAAAAATCCCTCCTTTTTGGGGGGAATCACGGGAGTCTATAACGTATATTACTATTTAGATGGAGTGCAATACATTTTCTACCTATCTTCTAAGTACTATGTAGACAAAGTAAAGTTTTCTGGATGTACATTTTTAAGATTCGATAGATTTTGATTTTAGCTAATTAAATGGAAAAAAATTCCTATATCCAAAATGAAAATTAATCAGCATATGTATCATTTTTTTCAGCGTCAATTTATATTCGAACGAAAAACCAATAGAAGCAGAAAGTAATTGCCTTTAATAAGCAATGTTTGCTTTCATTAAGCGACCGGTTGAAAATCAAGGCTCTACCACATTATCTGTAGGTCCACATACCTAAACACGCACAAAATACTTATGCAAAGTAGGTCGTACACAATGCAATTAAAATATAATATTAAATATACTATAATTCCTTTATGGTGATAAGTTTGTTAAATTTGACGAAAAATTGTGAAAAATTAAAAAAAAATACTTTTTACTTTCTCCAGCCCCGTATGTACAATGTACATAGGAATAGAGAAGTATTGTATTCCACCCAAAAATTCGATGTCGAGATTTCACCGGAAATACATGTTTTAGAATCCCCTGAATTTAAAAAAAGCACAGGTCCGTGTGTATGTGCGTGTGTGTGTGTGTGTGTGTGTGTGTGTGTGTGGACAGCATAGCTCAAAAACGAAGGATGCGACACGAAGATTTTCATGAAACTTTCCCCGACGTTAACTACGCTTTACATGGAAAAATGTTCGAAAATTTTGTTTTTCTTAAAAATGGCTGTAATGATTTTGATTAAAATACCACATATAAAGCCATTTCTGTCACAAATAATCTTGAATTTTCTGGGAATAGCTTCTAAAGACCAGTTTATTCTGAATGCAGTTTGCTTAATTTGGCATAACAAGTAAACCATAAGAGATAGACAAGAACTTACTGCACAAAAAACGTAGATCATGTTAAAGTACACAAGTTATGTCATGTACATTTTTTTCGTGGAGCTTACCGTTTTCGAGGTATTCCTTGTTATTTGTTCCATTGTGAAGTACTTAGACTTTTCTCAGTCGGAAGTGTTCATTTTTCTTTTGTTCTCCTCCAGGCGAAAGAAAGAAGCGATTTGCAATAACAATCGCATAACGATAGCTTTTAAAACATTTGACTATCACTTTAGCCTAGTGCATTACCTTAGTTCTCTTTTACTTCTAAGAACTAGGTAATAAGAGCATTCTGGTAATGTTTATTTCGATTAGCATTGTGTAGAAAGAAGAACAATATTTTGTAGGAAGTTTTTAGAGCAACTAGAGAAAATCATGTGAGTGAAAAATATCAATTTTTTAAATTGTTTCATTTGTAAAGCCCTTTTTCACTTCATTGGTCATATCGGGGGCTTTGATTTGTGAAACAATTCGTATTACTGTAGGTATAGAACTTTAGATTAATCATTTCTATAGCACTAAACACGCTCACATTCATGCTTCGAGACTCAGAAAGGGATAGGTTATAATTCTAGTTAAAGAAACATTTGTAATTTTTCTGTGTGATAGCTGAAATAAATTTAAATATCTAAATATTGAGATATATTTCACACTGAGGGTTTTCCAAATTTCACAAATGCATTGCTTTAAGCGAGGAACGTCGTTATTGCTACTGTCACAGTAATTCCACCTTCAGGTACTCAGCCCTGGTTCTGAACACTCCAACTCTAATATAATTGAATTCTTTAAACTGTTTTGTAATGTTTCCTTGCTAAGTCTTCAGCATCAAAGAAACACGGAATGGTATCATAGCATCTAATACAAGAAGACGTGAGTCCCTTTCAATTTCACTGTTCTCTAAGCCGAGAGGATCATTAGACTGTATCGTGAAGTTTTCACCAAGGAAACAACTTCCGTAATGAGGTTACTTTCCAAAGCAGTAGGATTCTCCCAAACTTCAACTTTAACAAAATTGGGTTGGCATGACAAACACTGATAACTTATTTTTTTTGTTCGTGGGCAATATTTTGTACGTCACGTGACTAAACGCACTTAGCGCAGAGATGAGGATCGTTTATTTGGCCCTTACAAAGCAGCAGAGAATGTACAACAGTTCGTGTGAAGCAAACTTCGCTTGCCGTTGCGTTTAGGAAAACGGATTGCGTAACAGCATTTGGTAACAGGAAAAAGCAGCAGAAGATACAATAAAGCACGACTTCCGAAGAGGTCTAGAAGAGTATGAAAGCTTCTTGCGTATCAGCGTCTATTTCACCCACGGCAAGTAAAATAAAGCAGCGACCATTTCACTTAAACAATGATTAAGCGCGAGATAAAAGCCAGCTAGATTTCTTATATGCCATAGTTGTGGTTATGTTTTTCGTTTAACCTTCTATTACGAGTAGTTCATATCGGACTATGAATGAAATACGAAAAATTATGCTAAAATAAGTTTTAATTTGCTTGACATTCAACTTTTTAGGGCAGCAGAAAACACCGGAACGAGTAAAACAAAAGCCGGGTAACTCACCTAATGAGATTCGAATTTAGAACCTCTTAAATTTGAGGGAACACTCCCCACGCCACGCAACTACGCTTCATATTCTCCAAGCAGTTCAGACCACCAAAACCACCAACAAACTTATCAGAGCCATCAAAACCACCACATACACAATATCCACTGTCACCGTCACTATTACTCGCCGCACTGACCACCACCACCACCACCACCACTACATCCACCTGCTCCATATCCACCATCTCCACCATTTTCACCCTTATTTACCATCAAAACCACTAAATCTACAATCTTCACTACCAGTATCACACCCATTCCACAGCCAATAAAACCATCACATCCACGATCATCACCGTCACCACTATTTTTGTCACCCGCATCCACCACCGGCATCAAAATCACCAAAGCATGACCTCCACTGCCATTGTCACCCCAACCACCACCTCCACTAAAAACATAACAACCACAACCTCCACCTCTCCATTACCATTAACACAGCCATCCACCAAGACCATCACATCCACCATGTCTACTGCCAGTATCACCTCTATCCACCACTCTACCAAAATCACCACAACCACAACCTCCACACATCCACCACCGCCATCAAAACCAACTCCAACCTCTTCATTTTTATCTTTTTTAGCACGTATGTACAATATACATAGTAAATAGAGAAGGTACGGTATTCCACTCAAAAGTAGAATACCGAAATTTCACCTTAAATGTATGTTTAGGAATCACCTGACTGCAAAATCAAGCATTCTTAAAAATGGTCAGTGTACGTGTCTGCCTATATCTGCCGTGTGTAAATTTAAATACCAAATTTGGTATTTAAGTTTAATATGTACCAAGACACTAAGAAAATTTACCCCAAACTACCCTTTACATGAAAAATGTTCAGTAATTTTTTATTTTCTTAAAAATAGCTCTAACGATTTTGAGTAAAATGCCGTATATCAAAGATAATGAAAAATGAAATCATATTGAATTTCCTGAAAATATCCTCTGAGGTCGTCTTCATCCTGGATGATTCTTGCATAATTGGTAAACTGTACGAGATGTGACAAAAACTTACTCTACAAAAATGTAGATCGCCAAAACACACGAAAGGTGTCCCTTAAATTTTTGTTTCGTGGCTAATCCTTTCCAAGATATTCATTGTTATTCGTTTCTATTTAATAATATTTACACTCTTCTCAAACATGTAGTCGTCCGTGTTTATTTTGTTTTATTCTAGTCATTCAAAGAAAAGAAATTCAATGACAATCTTAGCTCCGATAGGCAGATAGGGTTAGGGATGCCCTTCAGTCTACTGCTTGCGCTATCTGCAGATAGATGCACGGAATGGCGGTCACCGCTGTAATATCGCTTCATAAGGACATAGAAATGTCTATCGTGTGTTGCGCTCATCAAAAAGAGAACCATTTCAATAGTAACTTCATCGCTGATTTGTAAGTTTACGAGGTTAGAAGTGTTTTTCTGTAGTTGGCAGCTTTCTTATAATTTCGTCCAGAAAATCAAGACATTACTATATTTTATGGTCTAAAATTTTCTGAATCTTTTTATAAAACGAGTAGCGTATTTATTGCTGATTATTGGAATAATTTTTGTTTTGAGTGAGAATACTATTTTTGGTTATGAAGCATTTTCTGTAACGTTGTTCGTGAAGGTAATGGCGGTCTATGTGTTATTATTATTATTATTATTATTATTATTATTATTATTATTTCGTAAGACAATTCGATTTTTTTACAATGTTGCAGCGCTTATGCTGATGAAAAATATCAGCTAAAGACCTTAAAAGTAATTTAAATCATTACATTGCAATGAACCTCGTAGGCTATACAGTCTGATGTAACTAAAATGTGAACAAGAACGATGTGAGCAAAACCACGATTAATTCTGTCGGCTGCTGCAGTTCATTAGCGCACCTATACGCCAAGCAAGAGATTCAATCATTTAATTTTCACGATTAATTTTCTGTTTTCATAATTTTAATAACTTGTAGATGAAATTTTCTAATAAAAGAAGGATAAGGTTTAAATGTTTAACTTCTCTATTTTACGTTACTGTATCTTAGCGAACGTGATTACCTGCACATGCTGGGAATAACGGTCAGTGCAATTTATATTATTTCTGAATTATTAACACTACTTAGCATCGTAAATTTATGTGCACAGTTAGTAAATACTTCTAGTGACAACATATCAATTTACAGAAAAACTTTAACCTCTCCTTGGTGGTGGGGGGACTGCAACTCTTAAGCGACCGTCATTGCTTGCATCTCCCCTACCATCTATGCTCAGTGTTGCTGTTGCTTTCGACTAAAAATACATGAATAGATGGATCCTTGGAAGGCTAGCTGCACTTAACTATTTGACTACTTATAGCACTCTGTGACTACGTAGTACTGAAGCTAGATGGACGGTGCTCAGGCCATGTACTTGGCGCTAAGCGATAGTCGTGTGAAACGGAGATGAGACCTTAAAACACAACTGTCCGCCCCATCCCGTAAACGAGGAAACTTACCCAACAGTTCGCGATAACCTGAGTTGTTAAAGCAACGTAACATAAAACATAATTTTAAAAAAAGCTGATGTGTTCCATTCACATGAAATTCTCTACATCTCTGTTACAATTCTTTTTAAAAAGTTTATTCTTCTATCTACTTCATGCTAATCGACATAAAATTAGCAGAAGGTTTCATTACTTGTAGAGGAAATAAAGGAGTGCACTAGCCTAAAGCAATGATCAAATCTTTTAAAAGCTGCTTGCTATGTCACTGAAATTTCTTTATTTGTATGACTAAGAGTGACACATTCCCGTTTGAGAAAAGTATGGGCATTTTAAAGCATAAATAAATAACAATGCTTATCATAGAAACGGTCAGCTCTGCAATTACAAACTAAGATGTATACATAAAGTATGTGTTGTAACGTGATCAACATTTTTGTGTAGTACGGTTTATTAGTTATCAAAATTCAGTAAAATTCATCCAGGATAAAGAGGTCTTCAAGGATATGCCCGGAAACTTCAAGATAAAAATTTTATTCATCATATAATTATCTTTAATATAGGTTATTTTAATCAAAATCATTAGAGTTATTTTTGAGTAAATCAATTTTTTTTTTAATTTTTTCATGTAAAGGGTAGTTAGGGTGAGGGATTTTCTTACCAATCTTCGTGTCAGATCCTTGGAAGATATGAATTTAAATTCAGTATCTTCGGTATTTAACGGGCGTTTTTATGGCCGCGCCGTGGCCGAGTGTTTAGGCCACTCGCCTCTCACCTAGACGGCCCGATCCCAAGCGACCGCACTTGGGATTTGGGTGGACAAAACGGTGCAGGGGTAGGTTTTCTCCGAGTTTTTCCGTTTCCCCAGCCATCTCATTCCACCGGTGCTCCATCTCCACTCCATATATCATCGATGTCATCACCTGAGGTGCCATTTATAGTAAAACGGGCGTTAAACACTATAAAAAATACGAATGTTTCGTTCTTGAGCTATACTGTTCACAGACACACACACATACACGCACACGGACATTTATCTAAACATGCTTTATAATTCAGGGGGTCTCAAAACATATTTCCATTGAAATCTCGATATGGAATTTTTTGGTAGAATACCATATCTCTCTAACTCACTATGGACATAATACGTGTGGAGAAAGTAAAGACGAAAATAGAGTAGCCATATTTGAGCAGTATGTATATGCAACAATTACATGTGAAAAACTGACAATGTGTATGAGGCTCCAGAAGAACAACAGGGACAATGCTAGTAAATAGAAGGCAGATAAATTGTCGCGATTATATATTTGGCATCCCTTGGTGCGCCAATATGTCGTGGTTATATAGCTTCCACGTTAGTGTCGCTGTTTTGCTTGTGCAGCAGGATAGCGCTATCTTGTGAGCCTACTTGGAGTTGGTCAAGGGATAATGCTCGTTACATTAAGTGCGTACATACCTTACAGTTTCCCTTTGTTGCACTGGCTAAGCTCGTTCTAGTAGACCATGCGTTGTCTCTTGCTCAGGGGGAAAGAAAGACAAAGTTGTGTAACACTTTTGGTAGACTCAAATAAAAGAGAAATTTCACTTAATTTCACTGATGACTTCTTTTATTAAGTATCTGTTGCTGGTTTGAGGCACTTACCCTGCGAGCGGCTCCCGACATAAACGATCGCGAACTTGATGACATAATTTTTATAAGTTCTAGTTCCACTCTTACCGAGTTGTTATAATTTTACAATCGTCACCGTAATCACAGTCTGTATGCCGTCAGATTAACTTTTACTATAGTGCTTCACATCCACAATTAATGCGCATTTGTTACTATTCATCGCCGTCAGATTTTTTATAACACGCCGATTTCTTACACTGGGCCCTGCGTTATTTCTTAGACTGTGGATCTCGTCACATTTCCTACACTGTCGTCCCGCGCAATTTCTTAAACTGTGCATCCGATTACTTATACGTGCATCACTTATATAACAAAAGATCCTAATATTGCCCTCCCTTTTTATTGGCTGAAAAAGACGGGTAAAGTAGCGTTGTCACGTGCCTGTCTGGGATTTTTTTTTTTATTTTCCACCCATGTGACCTTTTTCTACACTGAGAAATTCCCTCTATCTAGAGTATAAGGGGCTGAACCTTCCTTCCTCCCAAGAGTTGTGTCCTAATGCTCTAAAAGTCTTGTTATTTTTAACAAGGCACGTAGGCTTCAAGAATACAATGCGAGCTTATACACGCTAAGATTCTGCGTTCTACTGAAGCAGATATTTCTTATATTAAATATGTAAAAACTAATTATTGCACTAGTAATTTATGCGTCATACTAATATATTGTCGCAATATTTAATTACGACGAATTTTATAAGTAGCTCCCATCAAAAGAACCCCATACCAATTCAGAGCCGTCAGTACATTATTTCTACAAAATGAATGCAGACATTACAGACTGGTTGGACTATGGATGGAATTCTCTCTAATTTTAGTACTAATGTTGCAGAAAACTGACGGTTTATGGACCAATTATAATCTAGAACTTTTCATTCAAGCACCGCTCAAGGGGAACTAACGTTATAAAAAAAGAAGCATCCCTCCAGGCGCGGTTTGCAATTAAAACTGCCGAGGGAGATTCCGATAAAACACAAATAACCACAGTCCTGTTATAATTTTTTTTAATCTTCCATGTAGCCAGTTTGTATACAGCGATATTTGATCCCCAAGGGTTAACACAATGACTCTCAAATTGTACAACTCTTTTATACAGCAAATAATAATATAGTGCCTGTGTTTTGCAATATACGTTTTCTATTCTCTGGGGCACCTGTAGAGGAAAGACGATTAATATTGGATCTTCCGCATTGGGGAAACGAAACTAATGTTTTCCTCTTCATTTCTCTCCTTTTTATCTCTAGAGATGTAACAAATGAATAATTAAGTTACATTTGCATAAGCTGATGCATCTGAAATCTGGAAAATCCATAGTATGCAAGGTAGATATACCGGTTGTTATTATATATAATAATAGTGATATTTTTACTTTTTCTACAGGTATTATGCACATAGTATATAGAGAAGGTATTGAATGCAACCAAAAATTCGATACCGATATTTCACTGGAAATACATGTTTTGAGACTCCCTGAATAAAAAAAGCATTTTTGGAAAAAGGATGTGTGTGTGTGTGAGTGAGAACAGCATTTCTCAAAAATGAAAAGTCTGCTAAATACTAAGTTTTAAGTTTAGTATCTTCCAAGGAAACAACACGAAGATTTATGGGAAAATCCCCCATCCCCATTACTATTTACATGGATACATTTTCAAAAATTTGGTTCTGACTATGATTTAAAGGTCCGCATATGGGGTCGCAGGTTCCTTTAGCCAGCTAATCAGTTTTTTTCATTTTCCTCAATGCCCCGGCACTCCTGCATTTTAGGATATTGTTATTATTATTATTATTATTATTATTATTATTATTATTATTATTATTAACATTACATATAGATTTTATCAAAAACATAGTTTGTTCCTCATGAAATATAAAGTACCTATTGATATATACACGATTCATGTAAGTATTTGCCCAAAATTGATAAACCTAAATACCTAAGATTATTATTGAATCTATTTTAACTGTTGTATATAGTTTGAACATACTGCATTAGAAACTCGAAAAATAAGTAAAGATAGGTAGAGTCAGACTGGACAATGCAATGCCATAGCCGGGATTTAAACCATGGATCTCCCGATCTCTAACACTGAGCTACCATGGCAACATGCCGTCATAGCATTGAATTTTTCAACTGACTCACATGTTTCCCGGTAAACCACAAGGTGATCTCAAATTATTTTGAGATGACAACCCAATGGCGACTTACAGTGTTGTAAGTACTTTAAGTCCCAGGATTCATAGTATAGCCAACTAACTATTAAGGTTAATTGGTATTGGAATAATTGTTTTTTCACAAGCCGTGTGTAGGACAGGAGTTGGATAGGAGGTAGAGTCAGACAGAAAAATTCAGTGTCATAGCCGTGATTTGAACCACGGATCTCCCGATCCCTAGTCGGTTGCTCTGCCCTGGGCTACCATGGCAACATGCCGGCATAGCATTGAATATGTCAACTGACTCGTATTTTTCCCGGTATTCCAATACCAATTGACCATAATAGTTATCCATACTATGAATCCTGGTTCTAAAGTACTTACAACATTGTAAGTCGCCATTGGGTATGTCATCTCAAAATAATTTGAGATCACCTTGTGGTTTACTGGGAAACATACGAGTCAGTTGACAAATTCAATTCTATGCTGGCAGGTTGCCATGGTAGCTCAGTGGCAGAGCAACTGGCTAGAGATTGGGAGATCCGTGGTTCAAATTCCGGCTATGACATTGAATTTTTCAGTCTGACTCTACCTATCCAACTTTTGTCCTACACTCGGCTTGTGTGAAAAAACAATTATTCCAAGTAAAGATTTATTCAGAGTCTTAGGCTTTCACGGCCGGCGTTATCAACCTTATTATCTAAGTTTGCTGGGCTTGTTGGCCGTGGTCCAGTTGTTGGCATAACCAACGTTTCGTCTACTAAGCCAACTAAGCCCGGCTTAGATAATAATAAAATATTTATTCAAGTCATTAATCAAGTTAATTACTGAAATTCCATATTTCTCAAAGTATATTTTGAGCGCCAATCCCATGCGAGAATAAACGATCCAGATAGAATTTGTAGATAATGTTCTGCATACAAACTCATATTAACCGACAAGGGTTTTAATTTTTCTGTGGATGATCTAGAAGAAGTGTTGATTATTTGCTGTGAACATAATGATAGTTAACAGTTGTGTACTTGTGCAATTTTTCTGTGAAATTAAAACTTAAAGCTTCTTGTGTTCTTACAAAACTACATGAAACAGAAAGAAAAAGGTGTGTGCACGTGTTTATGGTGTATTTTGACTATAATTCAATTTACTAAGTAACTATATGCTGCATTACACAAATTGAGTATATTTAAAATAATTTTGTGTACCTAAAACGAGTTATCATCATCATCATCATCATCATCAGAAGCAGCAGAGTAGAAGTAGTTACCATTTCGAGAAAGTAATTTCACAACATTTTAAATACGTATCTGTTTCGGATCAATCTCAGAGGTAAAACCACATGATGATGAGAGGTAAGCAACCTGAAAATTGTTGGAACCGCTACAGAATCATTGTCAAGACTAACCCAACCGCAGCGACTAGGCAGAATGATGCCGTGGTAGTTTGCCAGTGCCTTGCGTGAGATGCGAAGGGATACAACACCAGAATGTGAAACAGCGAGGAAGAATCCTGGTCGGGGAAAAATTCCCGTGTCCCATCGCGATTCGAGCCCGAGTCCCTCCGCGCAGATTCGTTACCACAGTGCTACGGTGGCGGCCGAAAAGAAATTTAACTAGACAAATCTTGTATTTATCAGACGTTTGAGACTGACGACATCCATTCTCAGGTCTAAAGAGAGGAATAAATGCATACATATGCTTTCAGAGTGGTAACTAAAATAATAATTGCATATTGCTTATGAAAGCCGTATTCAGAAAGGCCGTGCCTTTTAAACGCAGGAATGTTTTTAAAAAGGTAGCTAAGCGTACATCGATGTTTTTCTTGGAAACTTTTCCGTTGCATATGAATAACACGCGAAGTTACCACAGAATCCCTGCTTCTCCCTCCCCGCTTACCTTCCTCTATCTCTTTTTTTTTTTTTTTTTTTTTTTTTGTTCACCCCAGGGCTTTAAAGCCAAGTTATGAAGTACGCCCTCCGCTATCGTGTTTTTTCCGTCTTTTTTGCTTTCTCATTTCCTATAGAGTTGGAGAACCAAAGAGTGTGAGCGCTACGATGTAGGTATATTAGATTTCTAAAATTATTGATAAATTTATTCTGACATTTTTACAAGCTTATAAAAGGTATCTCCCAATAATTAATAGAAACTGGAGACGCAAACTCACTTTATTACTCTCTAGTTCGTGCATATTACATTGGCAGAGAAGGAAGTGCATTTTACCCAAAATTTGGAAACTGAGTTTTCATTGTAAATATATAATTTAGGATCCCCGTATACGAAAAAATAATTTAAAGGTGCACATGCGCGCGTGTGTGTGTGTTTGTGTAAATGAACAGAATAATTCAAAAATGAAAAGTCTGTCGGTTGAATGCCAAATTTGATAATTCATTTCAAAGATGCGAGGAAAATCCCTACTCGTTACACGGGACATTTTTCGTTAGATTTTCTCAATAATGGTTGTAATGATTTTGTTTAAAATACCACATATTATAGATATTTACATGCCAAATAAATGTATATTCAGAATTTCTTGGAAATAGCCTCTGAAGCCCTCCGTATGTGAATAATTTAATTGGAACCGTAGACACGTAATAACACTAACCACCCGATATACATAAAAATAGAGGTGTGTTATGTAGTCCTTTGCTTCCTCATCATCTCTCTCTCTCTCTCTCTCTCTCTCTCTCTCTCTATATATATATATATATATATATATATATATATACAAAGCCCCACCGTGGTTTAGTGGTTAGACCACTCCCTTTGACTAAAGTGGAATGGATTCGATCCCAAGAGACCGCAAGTAGAATTTGTGGTGGACAAAGCGGCGCAGGAGCGGAGTTTTAGATTCTCCAATTTCCCCTGCCATGGCATTCTCTTTTGTGCTCCATTTTTGGTCCATCTGTCATCGTTTGGGTGCCCATGTTGTAAACATTATCAAAAAGAACAACATATACAGGCTAAGGGTTATGTAAATTGCGAACCCAATCGTACATAAGTTGAAATTGGGCATGTGTGTGTATATCATTTAGGAGCCGATTCTCCCTACAGCCTTTAGCTTATTGTACATCGGAGCCTAGGAGGATAGGATGAGATAAGAGTAATTACGAAGAGTCCCTAGCAGTTACCAAATAGTTCTTCATCTCAACGCTGGATACGCTAGGATCTCGTGCCCCAGGACTGATCGAACTGCCGGGGTATACAGATGCCTACCAACGTCATCCCGTCGCTAAGAGCTGTATTTTCAGAACGCAGTCACCACCAAGGAATGTCGCCACCACCGCAGTTCTAGCCGACACCTACAACCCTGAAAGACACCGGTTGGATGAACTGAAGATGAAATGAAGGGAGAGGAAGCTCGGGGGAATTAAGAAACTTCGCAGTATTTGCTTAGTAACCAGGGGAAACACCCCATGGTTGGCGACTCTGTCTTCTGTAAACAGAATATTCTCACAAAGGATTTTTCTTTTATCTGTATTGTGCTATTTAAAATAAACATTATATTATGTGGTCTTATTATTTAGTTCCTAGTAAGTAGAAGGGAAATAAGGGAGTACACTAAGCTAAAGCGATAGTCGAATATTTTAAAAGCTGTCGCTATGTGAAGCAGTTCAAATTCAGTTCTCTTTGCTTGCCAGAAGTAAAACATGCTTGAGACGAAGAAAAAGATGACTTTCCGTTTGAGAAAAGTTTAAGTACCTTGAAATTCAAACCAATAACAAGGAATACCTCGAAAACGGTTAACTGTACAAAAAGATGTATATATACAAGATAAATTGTATGTTTTAACGAAACATATAATTTTTGTTTAGTAGGAATTTGTCTATCGCTTTCCCAGATTCAAAAGTCATCCAGAATGAATAGGTCTTCAGAGGTTATTCACAAAAAATTCAGAATATATATTTTCTTTTGTCATAAAAATAACTTAAACCTGTGGCATTTTAATCAAAATTGATAAAGAGTATTTGGGGGTGGAGGATTTTCCTTAAATTTGCCCAAAGTACCCTTGGAAGATACTGAGCTTAAAGACCATGCGATGTACGAACATGCACATACAACGAAAACTAGTTGCCAAAAAATCATTATTAGCATGTAAATTGAAGTATGGATTCTTTCAGAGGGAAGTAAAGCCGTTGGTTCCGTAGCGTAGATTTACGGAACGTAAAATATCCTCAAGACTGATAAGAAGGCCTTTGAGCAAAATGAAGCCTAATGTAGTCTGGGACGCTAAATATTAGACCAGTTCAGAATGTCGGCAACGGAGCACGTTAGAACATAAACAAATCCCCCTCAGAGACATTGAGAATTATGGAAGATGCGTATGGCGAAACAGCGATGAAGAAAAGTCAGGTGTATGAATGGTGTAAACGTTTCAGTCAAAATTTTCGACGTTGCAGAAAATATTGTACATGCAACAAGGGCGCTACGATAGAAATGAAAATAACTTCCAATAGTGCCATAGTGTACATGCGCTGCCATAAGCATCAGTGCGGAAGGGAACTATTTTGTTGTGTAAATTGCCTATTGGTAACTTTTTTCTGTGTTATTTACACATTCCGCGAACTTTTGTATGTAGTAAAGACATGATTATGTAGATTGTTTCTTTGGTCATTCAAACAATATGTAACACTAGTAGGAACTGCATGTGTATCTTTGTATGTCTTCAGAATTTACTAAAGATACGAAAATATAGTGCAGATAGCGTCATAAAAGTTAAAGAACAAGATCCTTATCCGACATTTTAACAGGGGAACAACTGCGCAGTCATTAACATCCGCATTTGGCCTGAGAATTATATTCTATAGCCTTCCTCTGGCAAAGAGAAGAGATTTTATGGCGGTAACTTCAGGCAAAGCAATCTACAAACACTTCCACACTTCGCGTTTCTTGTAGAGGTGCTTTCTCTGCAATCTTCCATTTACTCCAGAAGCGATTTTCGGAGGGTTTCCTGCCATGCAAAGACCGGGAATTTAATGGCGCTAGCTAAGTGAAGATATCTGATACTTGGAAGTCACCCTAGCCGATTACACTCCCCAACTTCATGGAACATTAGGCAGGAGTTCTCAAATTACAGAGCGTACCATGTCGATGATGTCACTTTCTCCTGCTGGGGGAAAAGGTGAGCTGTGTTTGCCTTAACGTAGTCACGTGGTACCAGAGACAAAATAGAGAGGGCCAAGAATCGATATACCTGTTCGGCAACTTAAGTCTGAATCTACTGCAGTCATTATTATGTTAGGTCATGGTTTTGCTTTTGAGGGCAATACAGGAGGTAAATAATACACAAGCCAGATAATGCAGCTTATGGCTTAAACTATAGAAACTTGAAATGTTTTCTTCAGATATTCAGGATAAGCATACTATAAGTGTAACTTACCCACCAGTGTGCGAAATTCTGCGTAAGTTTCCTAATGTTGACGTACCCAGTTGAAACGTAGTAGAATAGAAAATAGAAGTGAAAGAAAATTTAACAGAGTTTCAGACAGAATATGATACAAAACAATGTTAATATAAAAGAGACAAAGGAAACTAAAAGTAGAGGTATAACATTTATAGACATAGAAAAAGCGTTTGACATGTTGAATTGTAAAAATTTTCAAAATATTAAAGAATGAGGAATTAAATATGAAGATATGAGAATCATTTGGAATTTATGTAAAAATAGCTCAGGTGTAAGACAAGGACGTGCATTATCACCAACACTAATCAGTGTATACACAAACAGAGCAATAAATGAAGAAATATTGAAGAAATAGACATATACATAGATATAAAAATTAAGGGACTTAAAATGAATATACTCCAATTTGCAGATGATATTGCAATTTTAATGGAAAATAACAATTAAACTGAGTGGTAAAGTTATTAGATGAAGCTGAAGAAATTAAATACATAAGAAGAAAATACATGAAAGAAGAATTAAAAATAAATTATTAACAGAATATGTCAGGTAATAAATATAATTATTTGCATTCAATAATACTATTACCTCAGAAATTAGGAAGCATTTATTAAAAAACTATGAACGAAGCATAATATGAAAACTTTGTCAATACTACAATATAAGAGTAGAAGAATAAAAGAATTTGAAATATGGTGCTACAACAAAAATGCTGAAAATTATTGGATGATAAAATGCAAAACAAGAAACTTGGAACCAAATAAAAAAGTAAGGAAAAACTCATAGGATATTTATTAAGCATCAAAGTATTTTGAGGAATATAATCGAAGGTATATTTAAAAGCAATAAAAACAAATAAGGAGCAGAACTGTAATAATGGAACAAATTAAGAATGATATGGATGTATAACATACGAATAATTTATAAGCCAGATAGAAATATCAGAATGAAGAATAGCTGCAAACCAGTTTAAGAATTGAAGAATTTGAAAGGTAGGCAGAGATATCAGAATGAAGAATAGCTGCAAACCAGTTTAAGAATTGCTGAAGCCTCCTTATCATTTGGTATCAGAGTTAGTTCCTTGATGAACGAATGCCTTATATCTGTGCAGTAAATTTCAACTCAAAAATAATTACGAACAAACAACAATACTAGGAGAGAAATGTAATTAAAATAATCATGAATACTTTAATCTGGTAGGTACTCCTTATACATTAATGCATCTAATTTTTCGAAATCTATATGGACAGCAAACAAAGATTTGCCTGTTGAAACAACTTAAGTGCTGAAAGGGCTTTATATAAATAAACTCATTAAAGTATTATATAATAAACTATTTATTTTGTTTACAGAAAACATATACCATTAAGTTTGACAAGGAGTACTTTTTCTTGTCTAAAGAATTTTTGTCATTATTATATTTATTTGCATATATTAAGCAACATTTTTAATTTTCATGCCCTGGTGATTCAAATAAAACAAAATCCCTTTTTCACACTTTCGCTAAGGACGCCGGAGTGGTTTCGCTCGCGGGTCTTGTGGCGAGGGTCCATGGTTTGATTCCCGACTCCAAGGTGGAATTTTTACGTTGCATATCCACGGCTCCACATCTGACTTGCTCATGTTGGGTATGCCCGTGGATACTCCAACATGGTTTAGAATCTACGCTAAAATTTGTAGGTCATCTCAATCCACCACTATCCTCATCGGCACCCCTTTTTGGAGGTAAAGAGCACAGTGTTTGGATGTAATCACCTCAGATATGGGTCCAACATCATCACTTGGGATGAGGCAACCAAGAAGGTTGAACAGAGTGTTCTTAGCAACAGATATAGATGGGCTTTATGCAGATGACGAGGACTTGTGTCTATTGTGTCGCATAGCGGCATGCTCCAATGCTTCACAAGAAGTCTTCTGCTCTTTTAATTTGAACATGACCCACTAGACAGATACAATATAAATTGGTCTTCAACAGATAGGAATTAATTTTTTTTAACGCATGTCTAATTTAATGGCATTGATATGAGAGCTTTTTCAGCAACAAAATTACGAATCTAAATTCTGTGGACTCATTTCTTACTTTGTCTATACTTACATGTACATATTGTATAGAGAAAGTATTGCACTCCACCAAAAATGTCAATACCGAGATTTCACCGGAAATATATCTTTTAGGGTTTCTTGTATTCAAAAAAACATTATCAGAAAAAGGTCCGTGTGTGTCCGTGTATCAGTGTGTCCGTGTGTCTGTAAACACGATAACTAAAAAATGAAAAGTGGGTAAAATAACAAATTTGGCATTTAAGTTTAGTGTCTTTCAGGGACCAGACACGAAGACATTGAGAAAAATCCCCCCACATCAAACTACCATTTCCATGGCACCTTTTCTCAAAAATGGCTTTAGCGATTTTGATTAAAATATCGTATATTAAAGATATTTACCTGACAAATAATATGTAGATCTTGAATTTTCCGTGAATAGCCTCTGAAGACTACTTTATTCTAGGGATGAATTTTACGGAATTTTGCATAACTGCTAAACCGTAAGAAACAAGACAAAAACTCACCACACAAAAAATGTAGAACACATTAAAGCACACAATTTATGTTACATACATATTTTTCGTGGAGATATTCCTTATTTTTTTATTTCAGTTTTGGAAACCTTATACTTTTCTCATACATGAATTTGTCAACTTGTGTCCACATAAAAAAAAATCTGATGTGTTACACTCACATAACTTTCTCTAGCTGCTCTACAAACCTCCTACAAAAGATTATTCTTCTTTGTACACAATGCTAATCGAGATTAATATTAGCAGAATGTTCTTATTCCTTAGATCCTTATAAGTAGGAGAGAATAAGGGAATGCGCTATTTAAAGTGATTGTCAAATGTTTTAAAAGCTATCGTCATACGATTGTCATTGCAAATCATTTCTTTGCTTGGCCAGGGGTAGAACAAAAGAAATCGGACGCTTCCTGTCTGAGAAAAGTTTAAGTATTTCACAATTAAACCAGTAACAAGGAATATCTCGGAAACGGTTACCTCCACAACAAAAACGTACAGGACATAAATTGTGTGTTTTGACATAATGTACATTTTCTGTGCAGTGAATTTTTTTTCCGTCTCTTACAGTTTAACAGTAAAACAAAATTCATCCATAATAAAGAGATCTTCAGAGATTATTCCCCAAAAATTCGAGATATACTTTTTATTTCGGACATATATAGCTTTAATATACGGGATTTTAATCAAAATCGTTAGAGCCATTTTAAGAAAATCAACATTTTCGAAAACATTTTCATGCAAACTGTAGTTTATGGTAGGGGGATTTTTTTGAAAATCTGCGTGTCGCATCCTTGGAAGATACTAAAATATTTAGAAAAATCCCCCATCCCAAAATACCCTTTAAATGGAACTTTTTTCGAAAATTTTTATTTTATAAAAAATGGCTGTACCGATTTTTATTATAATATCGAATATTAAAGATATTTAAGTGACAAATAAAATGTATATTTTGAATTTCCTGGGAATAGCCTCTGAAGACTACTTTATTCTGGGTGAATTTTACGGAATTTTGCATAACTGCTAAACCGTAAGAAATTGACAAAAACTTACCACACAACAAATGTAGGGCACTTTAAAACACTCAATTTATGATATACACATTTTTTTCCTGGAGTTGATTGTTTTTGAGATATTCCTTGTTTTTGATTTCAGCTATGAAAAACTTAACTTTTCTCATACAGGAATTTATCAACTCCTCTGCATACAAACAAAGGAACTTCAGTCACATTGCAATTACTTTTGACTATCACTTTAACCTATGATAATCCCTCAATTCGCTTCTACTTTCAAGGAAGCAAGTAATAAGACTATATCTGCTAATTTTTTTCTCGATCAGCATGAAGGAAATTGAAGCAATGGGTTTTTAATAATATTTTTTGCAGAGATGTAGAGAAAGTCAAGTGAATGGAACACATCAGATTTTTAAAAGATTTGACTATCTCTTTAGACTAATTTATTTGCTTATTGTCCTTCTAGTTACAAGGAAGCAAGTAATGAAGACAATTTGTGATAAATCTCGATTTGCATGAAGTAGATAGAAGAATAAATGCTTTAGCAGTAATTTGTTACAGAGATGTAGAGAAAGTCATGAATGGAAAACATCAATTCTTTTAAATTTTCTTCTGTTTCTGAACCTTTTAATTGATTTAAATCTCTCATGAACCAAGATATTTCTGCAATATAGTTTTGTTATTGAAGGCCATAGCTGATACTCATGAAGTTATTCCCGTAAGGTTGTGAATTTCCTTAAGTTTGAAAATATACACGTTCCTGATGCATTCTCATTAAAGTCTTACAGAAGAGCAGAAGAAAGGCTTCTACAAATTTGGCAAAATACTACGGTAATGCACAAAGGATCGTATATGTTCTCGTCCTTTAAATTATCGGGACGTTCTTCATCATTAGCAGGATAATCCTATCGCAGTACAATAATCAGTAAAGTAACAGAAAGTGATCCAATTTAATGTGGAGCTGCATGAGAAATTATTAATAATTATTATTATCATCATTATTATGTGTAAAATTTGAAATTTGTCAACTACAGGCCGCAAATCTATGTCAGCATTGACTTTGTGTAGCCTATAAAAACAGATAGTTCCTAATTGAATAGTTCTGTTGTGTGCACAATGGTTATTGTCGATAGTTTATTAATAAAACATTTTTGTGGAGAATATACATATATTAACAATATATTCGCAGAAAAATTAAAAAACACGTTTAGAACTGGTCAACTTGATAACATTAACTTTAAACAGTTTTAGCATGATCAGAATTTTACTTATAACAACAAAATCTTTTTAATGCACGAAATTTAGTTCTGAAGTAGAATAAAAAACCTAGATTATTTTTTTAATTTAGTCATTTTTACTAGGCAGGGTAGTAAATTGCTCACGATATGATGAAATTAATTAGAAAACTGAGTTTAATTTATTACAAAAGTTACATTTAATTTTTTTTTTCTCAAGCACTAAAACAGTTGAAGAAAAGTTTGTACATCTGTTTATTTGTATTTATTATATGGCAGAATTATTTTTTTAAATTTTAATCACATTTCTGCATCTCGTGTAATGCGTGATTAATTAATATTACAAAAATATCATACATTACGTCCCTCAAAACTGTTTAAACTATCTGTATTAAATTTAAAATTTATTTAGAGTTATAATAGTAAAATAGGTAAGAACATTTTGAAACCATTTTAACTTTGGGTTACCGTAGCTACAGTAATGATTGTCTATTTTTATAGCAGATAATTGAAGAAGCAAACCTTGCGTCAGGTCTGCGAAATGATATTTTGAGCCCTTTCACGGGAGAGTTTTTTCTCCAGTGCATGCAGATCCCTAGAGTGGCATCTCTCACCTTCTCAGTATCAAAGTAAAGGTAATTAACTTTTAGAAAGTAATAAAAGTCCCAAAGTTACGCTCCTGTATTCCTTAGGGCTGTGGAAATATGCTACCCCAAGGGCTTTGAATTATTGAAGGAGGCACGTAGGAAATGACCTTTTAAAGGAAGCGAATATAGAGAAGATATCCTCACAGATCATATATCCTTGAAGCAGCGTTGACTAAATATTTATTTTACTGTTCATTCCACGAAGTTTAAACGCTACTTTCGCTTGAAACTTCAAGTAAACAATCAAGGAATCTTGAGGCGTTCCTTTCTTTTAAGGATTATGTATATATCGGAAGAGATCTCATTACGAATTCGTTATATTAAACAGTGATATTTTATTTTTAAGAGATATTGGAGAGAATTTTCATCGTTCCATATTTTTTATGGACTGACTCTTTTGTTCTTTAGTCAATTTTTGTACGTAATAAAATTAAAATCAGATCTATAGTTTGATGGCTATAAATTATTTTATGACTGAAAACCTGAAGATCCGCAATTAAAGTCTATGGTACTGAATTTTTCAGTCCGACTCTATCTTTCCAACTCCTGCTCTTCACAGCTAGAGTGTAAAAACGAATTTGACAAGGATTAACCTATATTTGGTTCAACTATGAAGTCCGGAACCTAAACTACTTACATTATAATCTCTTTTTGGGGTAAATCATCTCAAAATAATCTGATAACCCTTTGTGTTTACCGGGAGAATCTCGAGTCATTTGGGACATGTAATGTTGTGTCGGCATTTGTTATTATAGCTCAGTGGTTAGAGCAACTGAACAGAGGGCAGAAGATCAGTGGTTCAGATTCCTAGTATAGATTTTAAGTGTTTAGTCTGGGTCTACCTTTCAAAACTAAGTTTTCTCCATGTTGTGTATCTTTCTTCTCTTCAAACATTTCTCCAATCATTCTTTTCTGTATCTGCATATCATTTAATTTATATTATTACTTTCTCTAGTACATATAAGTATAAAAAGTACATTTCTTTGGTTCCCTTCTACTTAAGGAGCTAAGTAATAACTAATGTTTATCTCGATTAACATAGTGACATAGTGTATAAAGAATGTATTGTTTTCCACCCAACAATTCTATGTCGATATTTCACCACAAGTATCACTTTTAAGTTCCCCTGAGTCCGAAAGAAACATTTTTAGAAAAAAAAATCATGAGTGTCTATCTGTCTGTGTACAGGATAGCTTAAAAACGAAACGTTGTATTTATATTTAGTATCGTCCAAGAATGCGACACGAATATTTTCAAAAAAATCCTCCCATTCTGAAAAAGACTAACGATTTTGATTAAAATACCGTACATTACAAATATTTACATCACAAATAAAATGTATATTTTTAATTTTCTATAAATAACCTCTGAAGACCGTTTTCTTCTCACTATATTTTCTGTATCCCATAACAAATTCAAAGATTTCACCAGAAATGAAAGATTGAGGTTCCTGAAGTTAGAATAAACCTTTTATAAATATCCACGAATATGTTGAGCTATGCCTATAATACTATTACTTAAAATCGAAAATATACCTGTTGTCGCATCACTTGTTTTGTTAAAATTGTCACAAAATTAAGGCTTTTTCATATGAAGTATTTACTTTACTATCTCTCCCTCCTTAAGGTCATTGTAAGTTTGGAAGGTTATCGGAGTTTCATGCGCCTAAGACTACCTACTATTCTCTTTTCGATGAGTTTGAACATTAAAGTGCCGTGTCATAGATGAACGATCACCTTTTCCAAATCAAACAATGAAACATTTCAGAAATATCATACAGATATCTTTGCCTGACAAAGAGCAAAGTTTTCTCAAATGAAATTAATTTATCCTCACATTTCTTGGTTTAATGAATAATTTAAAATAAATATCGTAGATGTTATTTATCACTTCCTTTAGCAAGCATGTACAATTTAAATAGCATATAGAGAAAATGCTGCCTTCGACCCAAAAATTGGATATGGAGATTACACTGGAAATACACGTTTTAGTCTCTCATGTATAAAAAAAGCATTTTTAGCAAAAGGTCCCAGTATGTGTCTGAACACGATAAGTCATAAATTAAATGGCGGTAAAATACCAAACTTAATATTTCAGTTTAATGTTTTGCAGGGATGCAATACGAGGATTTTGAGAAAAATTCCCCCACCCCAACTACCTTTTTTTGGAACTTTTTTTGAAAACTTTGATTTTCTCTACTTAAAATATCATACATTAAAATATTCACCTGACAAATAAAATTTATATCTTGAATTTTCTAAAAATAGCCTCTGAAGACTACTTTATTCTGGATGAATTTTACGGAATAACTTCATAACTGCTAAAGCGTAAGATAGGATCAAAAACTTACCACATAAAAATGTTGAGCACGTTAAAACATACAATGTATGCTATATACATTTTCTTCGTGGAGTTGATCGTTTTTGAGTTATTTCTTATTTTTGATTTCACCTTTCAGAACTTATAATTTTCTTATACAGGAATTTGTCAACTCGTGTTCATACAAACAATGAAACTTCAGTCACATAGCAACCAGATTTTGACCTTCACTTTAATGTTATTTCACTTTAATCTTATATCGCTTTTACTTACAGGGAATTGCTAATTTTTTATCAATTAACATGAAGTAAATACAAGCATAAGCTTTTTAACAATAATTTGTTGCAGAGGTGTAGAGAAAGTCATGTGAATGGAACACATCAGATTTTTATTTGCTCTACACGTACTATGTACTATGATACTATGTACTATCTATACAGTGTATACAGAAGTATTGCATTTTACCCAAGTTTTCCATACCGTGATTTCACCGGAAATACACGCTTCAGGGATCCCTGTATCTAAAAAAAACATTTTTACAAAAAAGTGTGTGTGTCTGTGAGCATGATAACTCAAAAACGAAAACTTGGTATTTAAGTTTAGTATCTTCCAAGGATGCGACACGATGTTTTTGAAGAAAATTCTCCCATCCCAAATTACCCTTCACATAGAAAAGGTTTCAAACATTTTGACCTTCTTAAAACTGGCTGTAACGATTTTGATTAGAATGTTGTATATTAAAGAAATTTACATGCAAAATAAAATGTATGTCTTCACTTTTCATATCCGATTTTTAATTTCTCCAGCCGCATGTGCCTAAAATATACATGGTAGCTAGAGAAGGTATTGTATTCCAGCCAAACATTCGATGATTCACCGGGAATAAATGATTTGAAGTCCCCTCAGTACGAACAAATCGTTTTAGAGAAATGATCTAATATACTGCAGCTCGAAATTTCGTTAATCTTCCAACATGTATTTCACATTAGTGTAAATATTATAACCGTTGTAATTATTCGGCTGTTTTATTACCCCATAATCACTGAGAAATACTAAATAAATGTCTTGCGAGCTTTTGTAGCATTAGAAAAAATTAAATAATAACCCTCTGAAACTTATGGAATTTCGAATTTTAAGCCTAATAGTGGTGGTAGCGTTGCTGCTTGCCAAGCGGGGACCTGGGTTTGATTCCCAGTACCGGCGTGGGAATTTTTCCCGCGCTGGGAGACCTGGACCGGGTTGTACTCACCCTCGTGAGGTCCCTGGGTGGCCAATTGACGAGCTACTTGATGGAGAAATAGCGGCTTCAATTCATGAGGACCGCATTAACCGGCCGGGAGGGATTCGAGGTGCTGACCACGTCTCACCCTCCATTACTACACCTCATCCATGACGTCTGTCATGGACCGAGATGGGGGACGCAGCGGCCGGGTGGTAAGCCAAGGTTCCTTGTGAGCTGTCGTGCTATGGAGTTATAAGCCAAATAGTAATTTTTGTCTTGTGTCAAAGATTATCTCGCCTAGTTTTGTCCACAACGGTGCAATGGTGTAGAAGCCTATAAAGACCAAACTTGCATTCTATGCACGCATAGTTTTTTTTTTCTTCTTTTTTTGAGTGCTCGGATCCCTAGGTTTCATTCGGTAGACTTCGCGGGGTTTTGGAAGTAGATCAGAGCAGTTATATAGAGATGGAGTGCACTATACTCCTGACTGGCTTCTTTGCCAAACTTTCGTTCTTCTATATATTCGTACACATGCGCTGTGTTTCGTTTAATAATTCAGGCAGTTCGCAGTAAATTACATAACGTTTTCAGGTTGGGGGTATCAAAGAAAGAAAGCTTCCCTTGTTTGACAACACTGCGGGAAGTAAGGTAGGTGAACTCACTGCTCTTACGCCAGCTCCTTTCCCCGTAAATCTAGCACCCAATAAACGGTACACGTATATATACATACACTCACTGTACGTTTATTGGTTATATATTAAGATTTTATGCTTTTAGTCACCATTATTTCCAAATTTTGATTTCTTTTCTTTCAGCTATATAATTAGTTTAGGATAAAGAAGGTGCTTTTCAATAAGACATTAAACTTAATCTAATTATCACCTAAGAAAATTCTAATGTCTTCTCTATTGATTAATAATACGCTTCCTGAAATTTCGTAGCTGTCATCTACTTTAATAACTCTAGAATTTTCAAAGCACCAATAGTTTATTATGTGTACATTGACACTTTAATGTGGTAATGATAAGTCATAGATGAAATAAAACTTTGATATAACATAAATAAGATAAATATAATTTTTGCTATGAAGCTGATATTTCATATCAACCCGAGGGAAGATTGAAATAAACATGTAAGTATTTATAAAACCAAATTTGCTTGAAATAGAAATCAAATTCCGTCACTCTTTGGAGTCAGCTGTTTAATCATATCATTAAATCAAAATGCACTAAAATAAACAACAAGCTAATAAAGCTCATACTTAAATTACAGTAACTATATATAATTTTCAAAATGATGCCTGAAACATTGAAGAAATCAAAGCATATGTTATTAAAGAACAACCGTTAGGGAGACAAAATAATATATACTGAGGAGTGTTCGCCCTACGTGGTGTAATGCTAACTTCAAACCCGGCGGAGGACGATGGATTTTTTCGGGCGTAAAAATCCTTAGCATGGCCTCCTTCGGGAGGGAAGTAAAGCCGTTGGCCCCGTGTCGTAGATTTACGGCACGTAAAAGAACCTCAAGCCTGATAGAGAGGCCTCTGAGCAAAATTAAGCGGTCTTTCTCGCCCAATTTAGAATGGGACGCTGAGAACCACAGCAGTTAAAGAGCGTCCATAAATAACACGCCATTTACATTTTTCCATTTTTACTGAGGAGTGTATGAAAAAGTGTTTATATATCATTAGAAATACTGTTACCTTTTAATAGAATTTAAAATGACAATTAATTATTATTATTATTATTATTATTATTATTATTATTATTATTATTATTATTTTTATAATGTATATCAAATGTATGTTGTTTTTTTTTAATAGATTGTCTTCCTTACAAATTGCTCGTGGGCCTTATAATGTACTGGTACACAGATAGACCAATTAAAATGTTTCTATCACCATTCAGAAGTTGTGCGTTTCAGAGACTGCACGCCCTCTACACTGGGTGAAGTATAATCCACTCTGAGGTTGGGGAATATGAGAAGTACGGTTACATTGCCCCGAGGTGCTAAAGGGTGATAGTCCAGGATGAGACCAACCGCGAAAATCTGTATGACACGACAGAAATCACATATGACAGTTGTATAACATATTTAATGCATATCTCTTGTGATGCGATGAATTCTGAGTTTATTAGTTGAACCAGATTTTCGATTGGTGCTATCCATGACAATGGGCGGGCGATGAGGAAGGTCAGACTCTTGAACATTAGCTGGGGCACTCAACGTTTCTCACGAGCACTGTTGGTCACGTACCACTCTTCTTCTCTGAAGCGCTATTGTGTTAACCCCAGCACTTATAGAAGAACTATTAATGAATCATCCATCACGAGTATCACCGGATGTGAAGATCAATAGCGAGCCGAAACAAATGAGTTGCGGTAAAATCAAGTGAAACTTCAATACTCCAAAATCATTATTCAGCAGGATTGTTGCATGTTATTGGCAATTTCTTCAAAGCACTCCACATTAGTGGTTAAGTTTATGGAGAACTATGTAAATAATACTTTGTAGTTCATTTTGTTTACCGTCCTCATGTTCGAAACATTTGAAATGATGAAAGCTTCCTTCACTTAGCTTGGTATACAGTTGTAGACACTAGATATTAGTTAGTGCTTATTGTAAATATATTAAGTATTTTAAATAAACCAAATTCTACCTATTCTGAAAAAAGCATATCCTTCTATCTTATGCTAATCAAAATAAAGCATTAGCGGAAATAATTCTGTTATGTACATTCTTTTAGCTTCAAGGGAAATAAGAAATACACACGATAACGGATAGTCAATAAAAGACGGCCTTTGTGGCCGAGAAGTCAGCATTATGGCTTCATATTCCAGAGGTCCCGGATTCGATTAATAGTTTGGGCGGGAAATTTTCCATTAACCAGAATCATTCCGTATCCCTCATAGATTCGGAAAGTGTGAATTTGGAAGTGAATGTATGTGTTTAACAGCATAATAGTGAAAAGAAACTCTACAGTTCAGCGAGAAAAGCATTAGTACCTAATTGTTTCTAAAGGAAAGCACACAATATATGACCATAGAAGTTAAAATCATGAATTTAAATGAAAACATAAAAATCTGCTATATTCCATTCACATGACGTTCTCTGCATAGCAAACTATTGTTCAAAAACTTATTATTCTATGTATTCATACTAATCGAGCTAAAAATTCGCATTACTTGCTTCTTTGTAAGTAGAAGAGAAATAAGGTAATACACTAGGCTGAAGCGATAGTCCACTTTCTAAAAGTCAGTTCCTATGTGGGCCGGGCCACTCGCCTCTCACCTAGACGGCCCGGGTTCGATCCCAAGCGACCGCATGTGAGATTTGTAAACGGCACTGGGGCGAGTTTTCTCCGGGTTCTCCAGTTCTCGGCATTCCACCGGTGCTCCACCTTCATTCATGTATCATCAGTGTCATCGCCTGCGTTGTCATAAGTAGTTAAAACGGGCGTTAAACACTACCCCCCCCCAGTTGCTATGTAATTGAAATCCATTTATTTGCACGTTCAGGAATGGACAAATTCTCGCTTGAGATTATTTTAAAACTGAAATACCAAGGAATATCTCGGAAATGATCAAAACACTTATAGGCGTTTTAATGAAACCTACATTTTTTCTCTATTACTGTTTGTTAGTTATACAAAAGTCGTGCAGAATTAAGAGGTCTCATTCCCAAAAAAATTCAAATATACGTTTAATTTGTTATGTAAATACCTGTAATATACGACTTTTAACCAAAATTGTTACTGATTTATGAGAAAATCAAAATTTTCTATTTTATTCTATGTAACGGTCGAGGTGGCAGATTTGTCTTAAAACATTCGTTTCGTATCCTTGGAAGATACTATACTTAAATACCAAGTTTGATATTTTAGCGAATTTTCATTTTGGAATTATCGTGTTCAAGGCGCACGTACACACACGAAACTTTTTCTAATATGTTTTTTTTTATACCTGAGACCCTAAACCGTGTATTTCCGGTGAAATCTCGACATTGAAATTTTGGGTGGAGTGCAATTACCTTCTCGGCCATGCATCATATATTATAAAGATAAAGTTAAAAAAAAAAAAAAAAAAAAAAATGTAAAATAATTTAACAGCCTCTCACTGTGTGATAATCTTGAAAATATTTCTATTTATAACTAAATGGTAAGATAAAAATATTACAATAAAAATAATGTCAACTTTTTATTAGTGAAAGTTAAAATTAGTTTAAATTTACATTTAAACCAAAAAACAAGGAATATCTCAAAAATGTGTTTTAATCCATATTTTTGTGTGGTAAGATTTTATCTACTTCTTACCTTTTACCAAATATGCAAAAGCAATTCAGAATAAAGACTGCTTCACAGGCTTTTCTCAGATAATTAAAGAAAACACAGTTAATTAATTCATATATCTTTAATATATTTTTTTTTTCATCTGGTAACCCACTTCATTCTGGAGAATTTACACTCCCCAGGTCTTAGCAAGCTAATGCGGGGTAAGATGTCTTTTGAGGAGCAGACGGGCTAAATATGAACTTAAGTATCCAGGAATGGGGAATCAGCCCAATGCCTGGTATGAATCTGAGAATTTAGATACTATGAAACATAGACAAAAGGGATGATAGGAAAGGTGTTGATAGGGCAAATGGGAGAATGAAAGGCGGAGGAAACCGGAGAACCCAAAGTATACCCGCTTCATCCATCTTAAATTGCACATGCGGTTTCCAGGAATCGAACCCGCACCGCCTGGGTAGGAGACGAGCAGTATAACCATTCTCTCACTGCACCACCGTATTACGTATGGCAGTTTAACCCTTTCAAGCATAGTGGTTTCAATTAGAAACACACCCCTCCCAGTATTATTTTTCTTTGCTACCTGCACAGCGTTCCTAATGAAACCGCTTGGAATGATTCGGTTACGTGCTGTCATATGTGCCATATTTTTAAATTTTTCCGAATTTGAAGATGCCATGAAGTATAAGTTGGGCCATTTATAAGCGGTGTGCTAGAATCTTGTGCTACGTTAAATTTTTATGTATTCTTGGAATAGATATAAAATATATTTTTTTATTTATAGCAGAATTACTTTAGTTTATGACAAATGAACTCACATTCACCTTTTGTAATGCAGTATTACTTAAAACAATCTGATGTGTTCCATTCACATGACTTTCTCTACATCTCTGCAAAAATATTATTGAAACGCCTATGCTTCTATTTACTTCATGTTAATTGAGAAAATTTAGCAGAAATAGTCTTATTACTTGCTTCTTGTAAATAGAACCGAAATAAGGAAATACCATAGGTTAAAGGAATAGTCAAAAGCTGAAGTTGCTGATGTTCCTTTGTTTGTATGGACAGGAGTTGACAACTAACAGTCTGATATGTTCCAAACACATGGATTTCTCTACCTATTCTGCAAACGAACTATCATTACAAAAGATTCACTGATGTACCTCATGCTAATCGAGATAAACATTAGCATAAAATGTCTTATTACTTCCTTGTAAGCAGGTGGAATAAAAGGGAATACGATAAACTAACCAGATAGTCAAATCTTTTTAAAGCTGTCGCTATGTGAAACAATTGAATTTCAGAAAAAGGATTTATGAAAAGTTTAAGCATTTTAAATTCAAAACATAACAAAGAATACGCGGTTAACTCTACAAAAATGTATATGACATAAACTGTGCATTACAGTGAGATCTATAATTAGTCAAGTACGTTTTCTCCATTTCTTACGGTTTAAAAGTTATTCAAAGGCTACCCAGAATGAAGAGATCTTTAGAGACTATTTCCTCAAAATCCAAAATATACTTTTCGTTTTGTCATGAAAATATCTTAAACATAGTGTATTTTAATCAAAATCGTTAGAGCCATCTTTGAAAAAGTCAACATTCCAAAAATGTTCAACTAAAGTTTATTTGGCTGTGGGGGGAATTTCCTTAGAAATCTTCGTGCTGCATCCTTGGAAGATACTGAACTTAAATACTAGATACACATACACGTACACGGACTTTTTTTTAGGATTTAGGGGCTCTCAAAAGATGTATTTTAAGTGAAGTTTAGGTATATTTTGAGTGAAATACAATATATGCTTGAAAATACATATTAAAAAGATAAACTATACAGTACGAGTCATTTCAATGGAACATTTCGGTCAGGGATTTTTAACTTGTTACTGCTGGCTTAGTTATCACTTATTACGTATATTTCTCATTTGATATAAAAACCCCAAAAGTGAAAAGTCATAAGATTACTGGCACCGTCCGCCCCTTTTGGTATAATTCACGAATGACAAGCTTGAAGGTGTGCTTAGCAGCAGAGATAAGCAGCCAAGGGATTTAGGTGCCCTTCTTGTTGAATGATCTATTAATCAGAGCCTGAATGCAGACGCTGTAGCGGATTAAGCGGATGCATTCATGAGGGCAATATGCCCAGGCAGTTCTGGATGTTTCAACAAGATAATGCACTGAGCTACGATCCTGCAAGTCATTAAGTAAGTGAACAAAATGATGAATGCTTTCGTCTTCCGTTGATCAAAGAGCTTAATACAATCCAGACTTTTTGGAGGCATCAGTGTAAGTAAAACGTTTCTTCACTCAGCCTATCAGGAATAGCACTGGTGGTAATTTGTGAATGTTAATTATGATTTAAATCTAGTTTCTGTCTTATAATAGTAGTTTCTTAATATGATGTCAAAAATTAAAATGTTTCTTTTCATATAATACGAATACTAAACTAAACTATTACTAGAAACAAACTATTACATTTTCAAAAATTATCAAGACTTATAGAAATAACGAATGATAATCATTTTCTACACTAATTATACCTAACATAAACATCATAATATGACAAATCTGTTTGTAAACTCAATTGAAAAACTGGAACCTTTCAAGTGAACATTTTTAAAAATGCATCACGTGACTCAATTATGTTTTCTGTTAATGGACATGTAAAAGAAAGAAAAGAGGGGGGATGGTAGGGAAAGAGGAAGGAAGGAATAAAGAAAGACTAAGTTCCAAATAAGAGCATTTGGATTTAATTCTTGGTTGTATGATAGGAATTTTTCTTTACTAAGAATTATTCCTCATCCTTCTTAATGTTTAGAGCTGTAAGTGATGAGTGATATCGAGTTTGAATTTAATAGAACATGACATCCCAAAGAATTGGAAATAAATAAAAAGGAATGTGATTTACATTTTACAAGTACATATGAGCATTTCAGATTTCAAATAATAACAAAATAATAATTAATTAACACAACGAAAAGATTATGTGACATAAATTGCGTGCTTTAAAGGAACCTTGTGCATATTTTGTGCAGCAAGAGATCTTCTATTCCTTACGGCTTACAGATTAAAAATAAGTGATTCAGATTAAAGAGAACTTCACAGAAATATCCCTCCCTAAAAATGCAGTATATATATTGTATAGGTAGAGCTAGGCTAAAAATTAAATTTCATAGCCGGGGTTTGAATCACGGATCTTCCGGTCACTCCAACCACTGAGCTACCATGACAACATACACGGCAAGGCATTAAATTCATCAACCGCATGTTTCCAGTAAACCACAACTAGATCCATAATTACTTTTGTGATGACATACCCCAATAATATCGTAAGTGATTTAAGTAGTTTAGTCATCTATTATGGTAAATAAGTGTTAATTTAATTGTTTTCACACAAGCCGTGTGTAGGACAGAAGTTGGATAGGTAGAGTCAGACTTAAAATTCCAATATCATAGCCGAATCTCCCGGTCTCTAGCCGGTCACTCCAAATACCAATCAACCATGGCAACATACCGGCACGACATTAAATTCCTCAACTGACTGGCATGTTTCCCGGCAAACCACAAGGCATCTCAATTAAGGCAAGAAGCCCAGTACTTAAAGTACTTATGACAGTGTAAGTCGCCATTGGGGTATTTCATCTCAAAGTAATTTCAGTTTTGTTCATAGACACACGCACACACACATCACACTCGACACGGAATTGTTTTTGAAATTGCTTTTTTTGCGTTAAGAATCTTAAGAACGTGTATTTTCTGTAATCTCGGAATTGAATCTTTATCGGTGAAATACAATATTTCCTCTACTTAGTGAAAATATACCATGTTACCCAACAGCGCTACATTTCACATGTGCAGATATTCCTTCTGCCTTAAAAGTTGCAGAACTCAACGGGACAATTCCAAGTAGAGTACAGTTATACACTGTACAGTTATACATAATCTTTAAAGCAAATGCATCTGTGTTTTACACCTTAGCATGCTCACCACCAAATCCAGAGGTCCCAAGTTCGATTCCCGGCTAAAGGATGGAAACTTTCCTTTAGCCAGGCATCTTCCCCGTCCTTGCTAAGTTCTGGAAGTATGTATGATAGTGTGAATGTTCATGTGCATTTAATATAGCAGTCAAAAGTAATACAAACAGACACAGAGACCAAGTTTTCCAAATTTAATGAATACCACCGACATTACTTAAATGTTAACAAACGGCATCTAAATGTAATATAAGAAGGACATTAAAGCACCGCAAAGAAAACCTTGTAAACATGAGAGTACGTAGAGTTTTCTTGCCATTTTATTGGCTTGCAACATATTATTATTATTATTGTTATTATTATTATTATTATTATTATTATTATTATTATTATTATTATTATTATTATTATTATTATTATTATTATTATTATTGGTGGTGGTGGTGGAAGTAGGAGTAGTGGTACAGTAGTATATATCATTATTATGGTTATCTGCAAGATCAGCAGATCAAGGACCACACATGTTAATGTGCAATTCCCACTGACCTGAGTTTACTTGGAATTGCTCTGTTGAGTTCTGCAACTCTTTTAACGTAGAAATGATATCTATGCACGGCGCTATTAGTTCATCTATTACTATAAAGAAAGTAACATTCATATATTTTTAAACAGTTTGTTAATGAACTTACGGTGTGCTATTACACATTATTTCTGAATATGCCAATAAACGGTAATTAGATGACCAATGCGAAAAGACAGAACGTTCTTACCAATGACTAATCCACTGATACTAATCTTGAAGGACACCAATTTCTTTCTGTACTATATATAGTAATTAGGCGAGGTATTGTACTCCAACCAGGATTCCATGGAAAGATATGTTTTAAGTCTTCCTATATACAAAAAAAAATTTTAGAAAAAGATTGTGTATGAGTTGATTTTACGGATGTTTCTAAAAATTAGTTTGCTTGATGCTATTAATATTATTTATGACTTCAGATTGGGTCTCTGTGTGTGTTTGTGTCTGCACGCCCGCGCCTGCAAAAAATCTGCTACCCCAAACGATTGTATACTAAGAATATTTATTAGAAGTTTCATTTTCTCTAAAATGACTAAAATTATTTGGTTTAAAATACATATATTACGGACATTTGTATTAAAATAAAATTCATATCTGAATTTTCTAGAAAGAGTGGTTATATCACTTCATTAGGAAAGAATCTTGTATAAAACTGTGTAATTAGTAAATACTAAGCGATGAACGAAAATTTAAAATGCCAACAATTTTTATGCCATAAGCAATTTCTGAGATAATGGTTTAAATTTGATCAGTACTTGGTCACTTTTAAACTGCTTTCAATATTCAGTTGTTTCTCGGGATAAAAAAGAAGTGGTGTGGAATTTTATAACCAGTGTAAATAGCGTTCATTTTAATTTGACTATCACTTTGTTCTGACAAGAAATGTATAATGCAGCTATTTTTGCAAACGTTCATCTATATTAAAACTAAATAGATTGAAAAATAAGAGGTGTAGACATTTTTATTATTTATGTACAGAAGTCCTGAGAATGTAAACCATCAGATTTTTAACTTAAAACGGGACATAACCTCTGATAATATAAAAATATAAATATAAAATCGGCATATCTATCTGCATAAACATTCAGACATATAGCGAATCAGGCAGAATGCTTTTTCAAAACTTTTAATTTCCTCAAACAATTTTGATTGACTCATTCAGGCACAGCAACTTGTTTGTTTTTTGGAATATTTTTATGCAAACCTCTGAAATATACTAAAATAAAGAAATTCTGAAATAAAATGCATATATTTTAATAATGTAATATATTTTTAATTTTACTGAATACTATATAACGGCGGAAAGCTGTGCAAGTCATGCGTTACGAGTGAAACTGCATGTAAAGCATTTTGCAAACGTATCTTGGAATATTAGCAGTTTGTTGAGACATAGTATTTTTCAGTTGTTGACTTATGGAATATGTCAGGAAAACTTGTTCTTTAAGGTAACCACACAAGTCGGTCGGGTTGAGATCTGCAGATCGCGGCCGCCACTTTGTTGGACCTTAATGGTTCTGCTCTTAAATTGTCAAAGAGTTCTAAATTGAGAAAATCTGCTCTTGCTTTCATAAGAATTCATACAGCTGTATTCTGCATATTTTGATAGATCCATGCTTTGTAGCTTACAAATTATTATAGCGTATAAAACTACTAATATTTTATGCAACAAAACGGTAGTCATGGTAACGGCGAACTGAAAACAGAAATATATACAAACCCCAATACTTATTCAGTATATGCCTTATTTTATTAGTATCCCATCTCAAAAATAATAGTTATACGGTTTAAAGTTTGAAGGACCCTATACTTATACTTTTCCTAAATATGAAGTCACCACCCGTTTTCCTTTTGTTTGTGCAAAGAGAACCGAATTTCAAATTCAATCGCCAAATGGCTGCTTTTAAAAGATTTGACTATCGCTTTAAGCTAGTGTATATCTTTATTTATATTTTACTCATAAAGAACCAGATAAGCAATAAGGCAATTCCTGCTAATGTGCAACTCAATTGGCATGAAGTAGATAGAGGAATACACATTTGTAGGAACAGCTTGTTCGTGGAACAAATAGAGAAAATCATGAAACTGGAACACATTATATTTTTTTTCTTCAGCTTTTTCTGTTGTAGAGGAATAACCAATTGAGATAAAGTGACAGTCAAAAGCCGATTGCTAAGTGATTGAAGTTCCTTTTTTTGTATGGAAAGGAGATGATAATTTCTCGTATAAGAAAAGTGCAGTATTTTAAAGTTGAAATCAGTAACAAGGAGTACATAAAAAAACGCTCAGCACCACGAAAAAAATTATATAACAAATTGTATGTTTTAACGATCCCTACATTTTCTATTAAGTAAGTTTTTTTTCAATATAACAGTTTAGTAGTTATGCAAAATTCATCCAGAACATAGATGACTCCAGAGGATATTCCAAAAAAATTCAAGATATACATTTCGTTTGTCATAAAAATATCTTATAAATAAGGTATTTTAATCAAAATCGTTAGAGCCATTTTTGAGAAAATCAAACTTTTTGAAAATATTTCCATGTAAAGGGTAGTTGGGAGTGGGGGGGGATTTTCTTTAAAATGTTCGTATCGTATCCTTGATAGATACTTAACTTAAATACCAAGTTTGGTGTTTAATGGACTTTTCGTTTTTGAGCTATACTACCACACATATAGACACACACACTGACAGACAGATGGACAGACTGATAGACACACACATTGACATTTTTCTAAGAATGTTTTTTGTTTTGTTTTAGGAGGTCTCAAAACATATATTTTCGGTGAAATCTCTGTATGAAATTGTGGATGCAATACAGTACCTTCTCTATACACTATGTACATAGTGCATGAAGATAAAGTAAATATCTGATGTATTCCATTCACATTATTTTCAATTATTGTTAAAAATCATATTCTTCTATCTACTTTATACAATCAAGATAAACATTAGCAGAAATGTTCTTAATTACTTGATTCCATAAGTAAAAGTAAAATAAGGGAATACACTAGGCTAAAATGATAGTCAAATCTTTTAAACGCTGGTTGCCATGTGGTGTTGAAATCCGTTTTTATGTAGGGCATGGAGTATACAATTTTCCGTGTGGGAAAAGTTTTAAATATTTTCAATCTGAAATAAATAATAAGGAATACCTCAGAAATTGTAAATTCCAGAAAAAACGTATACGACATAAGTTCAGTGTTTTAACGTGATCTCATTTCTGTGTAGTAAGTTTCTGCCTAACTCATATGGTTTACCAGTTACGCAAAATTGGGGAAAATTCATTCTGAATAAATAGGACTTCAGAGACTAATCCTAGTAAATTCAAAATATACATTTTATTTGCCATGTAAACTTATTTAATATACGGTATGTTATATAAAATCGTTAGAACCATTTTTGAGAAAATCAAAATTTTGCAAATGTTTTCCATGTAAAGGGTAGTTTGGGGTGGGGGGATTTTTATCAAACTCTTCGTGTCGCATCCCTATAAGATACTACATCTAAATACCAATTTTGGTATTTTAGACACAGACACACGGATACACGCGGATCTTTTTGCAAAAATGCTTCTTTTTTGGATGCAGGAGACCCTAAAAGGTGGATTTTTAGGTAGAATGTAATACCTTCTCTGTAGATACACTATGTGCATAGTACGTGTAGAGAAAGTAAAAATGAAATGAGTAACGTATAAATGCGACCAAAGTTAATCTTGATACAGGTGATAAGAAAGAAAAAAAACTCCAATAACACCGTAAAGCATAAAGTAAACAATAAAATAGGTGACGCCTAAATGCAAGAACGAACAAACTTTAGTTTTATACCAGAGTTTTATACTATTGGTAGATTTAATTATCCCGCATTCCGTAGTCCTATCTGCTTGTTTTTACTCCTCATTGCTGAGGAATAACACAAGGTCTGGATTCCAGACTACCAAAGAGAACAAATAGTAATTCCTGCTTAGGTATATTGGAATTTTGTCTAAATCGAAAAAGGTTTTAATTACATTCCTTTCCTTTGTTTTGTTCTACGTGAAAAAATCTTTAATTTCGTCGCTAGTTTAAGAAAATACCCATTGTCTCTTTCACAATGAAATACAAGGGAGAAGTTTGCTGAAGTTCTATGGATGTTAATTAAAATCTACCACGCATACAGGAAATAATTCATCTCCTTTCACACGCAGATCAGTTAATTCCTGAAATCTGAGAGATGAAAAGTTTGCTAATGATGGTCCAGAACCATGGCACCAGATGGCGCGAGTCTGCTACATCCGTGACTTGCAACTTTCCCTGTTTCACTTCACCGCTCTTTATGTGGAGGGTAATTAAAACAGGTAATTAAAATCCTTTTACTGAAGCCAATGAAACGGCTAGGTGTTTCACTGAAATAATACCCCCTTAATGCTTTAAATGAGGCCGCGATATGCCTTTTCACTCTGCTAAGTGTAATTAACAAAGTTAAGGTTTTTGTACTTGTTGCAAGAACTGTAGAAAAGTGCGGTCTCAACGAATGTATAATGTACTCTTGCCTCTGTGTATGTATGTGGACAACATAATTCAAAAAGGAAAATTCGGTTCAATATCCAACTTGGCAATTAAGTTAAGTATCTTTCAAGTATGCAACGCATGAAAATTCCCCCGCCGTATACTTATTCTTTACGTGGAAGAATTTCCAAAACTTTTGATTTCTGTAACGATTTTTATTTATATAACGTATATCCTGACTTTCTTGTGAATATCCTTTGAAATCCTCTTCATTCTGAATGCCTTTTGCGCAACTGATAAACTGTAAAAGAAAGTCGAAAACTTATCCACAAAAAAGTAGATCTCATTAAAGCACACATCATTTCCGAGGTATTGCTTGTTATTGATTTTAAAATGTATATTATATAAGGCTTTTCATTGATTTCCTTTTTTCCTCCTTGTTATGTACGAAGTAAAGAGATTAATAAGCCCTTTAAGAATAATTAATTGCAGAATAGGTAGATAAATTCATTTGAATTAAACAGTAGATACTTTTTTTATATTTTACGTTGTTTTTAGTTTACTAAGTACAGCTAATAAGCCTCTTTCCTCTTTTATTTATTTTTTCTGCCTCTCTATATAAAATCCAAATTACCTGAGCATTACGTCATATAACATATTAATTAAACACAAAGACATTAAAACCTTTTTACCTGCACTAAGAGCTGCTACCGCTTCCGAAACGCTAATGGCGTACCGGATTTTTTTTTCTGTTTTCCGTTTTTTTTTTCCTTGGTAGCAAAGCTGCGGCCCTTTTCTGCGTTGGGATGGAACTAATGTTGTGGTAAACGCAGTTTTTCCCTCTCACTCTGATTCGAGCATTACCGTGGCCATCTCAGTTGACCGCCACTATGGTAATGGAGGTAAGATTGCGAGGGTAGGCCGTGGTTTTTATGATTTCCGCTGCAAACTCTTTGACTAAGCGACCGTTTTCAGAAGGATTTACGCCTGCCTTTTAAGGAGATGGCCTGTTTTTATACGCTCCTTCCTACGAAGCAGCGATGGCATTTGTCTAGCGCTTATGAAGGCGGTCCTGCGCAAATGCGATATCAGAAAATGTAGCTAATAACGCGCGTACGGACAATTTCGTTAAGGGTAAGAAACATTTTTCATTTTCAAAACACAAGCAAACACAGGCTTTCCCAAATAGACAGATATCGGGACCCTGCTTGGCTTATTACGTGCTCTTTTTTTCCGTCTTCGTGCTAGAGGAAGTAGCAAAACCACCTAAGGAAAGAAAATTTTGGAATTCTAGAAGCAGTAGCGGCTCGTGAGTTTACATTCCGGTCTTCACTAAGCTTTAGAATAGAGTAAGCAGGGTATTTATTATAGAAGAGTAAGAGGTTATTGTCGTGAATATTTATTACTTATGTTACATTGATTACCTTTAAATTTATTAATTTTGAAAAGAAATTTTGTATTAATTTGATTTTAAATTTGCTTAAATAGCTGTGGAACTGGGAAATAATATATCAATATATTATTAATAATAAAACAAATTGATAGTGTAGCTGATCACAACCACAATGGTGGAGATGTATGGCTTACGTAAGAAAGGAAAGTTTTGTCTGCACATCATTTAGTAAGTCGCCTCCATGGCTGTAATAATTACCATGCTAAGTTCATATACCCAAGGTTGCTGGTTCAAACCGGCGGAGGACGATGCATTTTTTTCAGGCGTAAAAATCCGTAGCGTGATTTTCTTCGGAAAGGAGGTAAAGCCGTTGGTCCCGCGTCTTAGATTTACGGTACGTAAAAGAATCTCAAGCCTGATAAAGAGATGCGAGAAAAATTGAGCGTTATTTCACGCCAAGTATAAAATGTGACTGAGAACCACAGCAATTAAAGAGCGTCCATAAATAAAATACCATTTCAGTACATCATTAAGTACAACGTCTAAGACAGTTTGAGGTGTTGGTAGACAGAAGAGAAATGTTACGTATCCCCATTTCACCTGTAGTTATTATTAAGACTTTTGCTCGGCATGTATAGCAAAAAAATCTAAAGTGCTCCATCCACATGACTTTCTATACATCTCAAATTATTCTATTTACTTCATCTAATCGAGAAAAAATTAACAGAAATAGTCTTATTACTTGCTTCCTTGTCAGTAGAAGCGAAATAAGGGGTACCATAGGTTAAAGTGATAATCAAAAGCTAGTTGCTAAGTCACTGAAGTTCCTTTGTTTCTATGGACAGCAGTTGACAAATTCCTATATGAGTAAAGTATGTTTTTCATAGCAGGAACAAAAATCAAAGAATGTCTCAAAAACGATGAACTCCACAAAAAAATGTATAAAGCACAAATTGTGTGTTTTAATATGCTCTTCATTTTTTGTGTAGTAAGTTTTTATCCATCTCTTACGGTTTAGCAGTTATTCAAAATTCCGTAAAATTCTTCCAGAATGAACTACACTTCAAAGGCTATTACCAGAAAGTTTAAGATATAAATTTTATTTGTCAGGTAAATGTCTTTAATATATGATATTTTAATCAAAATCGTTAGAGCCATTTTTGAGAAACTCGAACTTTTCGAAAAAAGTTCCATGTAAAGAATCTTCGTGTCGAATCCCTGGAAGATACTAAACTTAAATACCAAGTTTGGTATTTTACCGACTTTTCATTTCTGAGTTATCGTGTTCACAGACACACGGACACACGGACACACACACACACACACACAGACCTTTTTTACTTTCTCCACACTCAATATGTACATAGTGTATAGAGAAAGTATTGCACTCCACCCAAAAAATCGATACCGAGATTTCACCGGAAATATATGTTTTAGAGTCCCCAATATCCAAAAAAAGCATACAGGAACTTGTCAACTCCTATCCATATAAACAAAGGAACTTCATTGATAGAGCAACCAGCTTTTGACTATCACTTTAACCTACGGTTGTCTTTATTTCGCTTCTACTTACAAGGAAGCGAGTAATTAGACTATTTCTGCTAATTTTTTTCTGATTAGCATAAGGTAAATAGAAGTATAAGCTTTGTAAGAATTATTTGTTGCAGGGATATGGAGAAAGTCATGTGAATGGTACACATCAGATTTTTTGGATATAGGGGACCCTAAAACATGTATTTCCGATGAAATCTCGGTATCGAATTTTTGGTGGAGTGATTTACCTTCTCTATACACTATGCACATATTAACATTAGAAAAAGTAACTAGTCAATTTCAAAGGCGAGAGTCCGAGTACAAAATATGTCTTGCAGTGGGTTTGCCTCAAACCTATTTTTGCGCCAATAGTAAAAGGCTGACTACTTTTCTCGACACTAATTTATTAATGTCAGGTTTAATGGTAGACACATCCCTATATGCAGAATTAAACTATCTGCTGTTATATTGGCTCGCAGTAACTCTGTTTTGAACACAATAAATATTCAGTCATTTTGCCTTTCTGAATGCAAAACCAATAAATGTCCCATTCTACGCGAAATTAGTATCTATAGTCAACTAGAAATAAGCGAGAAACAGCACCAAGAGCGCGGCCGCAGCGAATGCTCTCATTGGCCCTTGACTGCAGCACACAGTCTAAGATTTGAAAAGAGAAGTCATCTTATGTTATTGCTTTTAAAACATGTTAATGATTTTATTTCAGTATGCCACATTATATTATTATCTGTAAACAAAACCCAGTTAGTTTACCAATACTGAGAGTTAGTTATTGCATGTCGATTATGTATGTTTTGAACGTGTTCTGCGGAGTAATACAAAATTGTGCTACTAAGAGCAAATTCAGTATGGCATTCTCGTGTGCCACCCTCATGGAAACGTCGCTGACTACCCGCTGTTGTTGTTATTCGTCATGTACACAGCTAAGAAGGCACAGCAGAGTGCGCAAGGAAGGCGTCGTCTAAGGCAAGAACGAAGTAATCCGTAAATTAACTTGCAGTTTGAAATATGACGATTCTGAAATAGGCGGTTCCTCGCTCATGTACCTTACCTACACCTCCCATGGTCGCAATATGGCAGGATTAACGCACTATTACAGCCAGTAATTTAAGAATTACGGTGTTAAGAAGCATTAACATCGCTGCCATCTCGATTCCTATTCCTATTGGTGTAATTAATGTAAAATTGTACTGATAGAGCGTGGAAAAGTAAGCTTCGACACCGAGCACGCTTTGAAGTGTGTACAATGCGTAGGTATTTGGCTCATAAGGCTAACACTCATACTATTCGCTCATGCGCAGAAGCTCCATAAAAGCGTGCACAAGTCGAGTTGTGCTACCGACATTAATATCACATTTCATCAATAGTGTGGCAGAGTTAAACGTAGTAGATTTTAAACTACTTCATAGGAATATATTACACTTAATACAATTCAAATAAAAATATTTAATAAATCCACAAGAATCAAAAGTTAAAGTGCTCAAGAGCCTTTGTGTTCGTATAGGTATAGCAGCCGCCATGTCCAGTAGAGTACGCTACTCTAGGGAAATGTCTCTTTTGTGAGGAAATATGAAAATAATTAAGGTGTAATGGCCTCAAAAATGTATTTATCGTTTATTTTTACAACTACCCTACAGGTTATTTAGTAAATGCCTATTTTTGCTATAAATTAAAATTAACATTCCCCGAAAATTCATTTTAGTCTACACTCCCTCAATTAGCTCATTTCAGACAAAGGATGGACAAGTAAAGTTTCAAATACACTCATTAAAAATCTGATGTGTTTCTTAACATTCCTATTCTGAAAACAAATTATTCAAAAGATTATTTCTCTTACCACCTACATGATGCTAATCGAGATAAACATTAGTGCAAATGGTCTTATTAATTGTTTCTTTGTAAGTAGATGGGAAATAAGGGAACTCACTAGGCTAGTCAAATCTTTTAAAATCTGGTCGTTATGTGATACAATTGAAATTCGGTTTACATGACCAGGGGTCAAGTTTTGTGGTACAAAACGAAAGGGGAGAAAGAATTTAGGTATTCTAAATTTTAAACCAATAACATGGCATATTTTCGAAACGGTTAACTGTACGAAAAATAATGGCATAAATTGTATCTTTTAACGAGATCTACATTTTTGTGCAGTAGTTTTCGAAATTTTTAAAATATCTCCTTTTAAAGGGTAGTTTTGTGTGGGAGGATTTTCTTGAAATTCTTAGTGTTGCATACTAAAATATGAATTTTAATATTTAAACCGACTTTTGGTTTTTTAGTTTTCTATTCAAAGACACATAGAAACACGGACACAACTTACACAGGGACACTTTTCTAAAGAACTTTTGTTTTTAAATTCAGGGTACCCTAAAAAGTGTATTTCCATTAAAATCTCGGTATGGAATTTTTGAATGAAATGCACTAGGTACGTGTTCTGCCTTTGTAGTAAGTAGAGAAAGTAAAGTATTAGAAAAAGGCCCGAATGTGTATGTGAAAGAATAAAAACGAAAAGTTTGTTAAATATCAAACTTGATAGCATTGAGAGGACTTTCTAGAAAACCATTGTGTCGCACAAAGATTTTCAAGAGAATCTCATTAAACTGTCCTCAGCTTAGAAAATTTATAGAACATTTTTATTTTAGCAAAAACGGCTGTAACGATTTTGAGTAAAATTCAGTATATTAATTATATTGACATTACAACGTATATATCCAGAGCTTCCTGATATATAGCCTATGAAATCTCTTCATTTTAAATGTATTTTGCATAAATGGTCAACCGCAAGAAATACAACAAAACACCGAAACTATACACAAAATGTAGGGAACCATTAGCAAGATATTGCCTATTGAATTACTTATAATTTTCTAGAGATGGGAAGTTGTTATTGATATTTTTCAGCCTGGTCAAGCAAAGATAACATAATTTCAATACCATTACATAGTGACCAGCTCCAGCTTTTAAAAATTTGACTATTACTTTCATGAATTGCATTTATTTATCCCTCTTGCACGAGGAAACAATATGTAACAAAATCATTTATGTTAATATTATTTTAATAAGCATTAAGTGAATAAAATAATACATTTTTGTTGAATAGTGCATTGCAGCATAATTATACAAATTTAGGGAATGTAGTAGACTACATCCTTTGTTTTCCCTTCGGCATATTATATACAAATAGCGTGTAATCTGAATAAGAGGTAGATGTTTCGTTCAATTTGTGTAAGTGCGCTTTTGTTCCTTCATTTAATTATTTGTATTTACTACAAGGATTATTATTACTGTTATTATTAATTGTATTATATGTTTGTTGAATAATGTAAACAAATGAATGAAATTCTGCATTTACTGTATAATAATAATAACTAAAATAAAAATAAAAATAAAAAGAAAAACCACAAAACTAATTACCAAATAACAATTGTTATTATTATTATTATTATTATTATTGTTATTATTATTTTATTTCTCTACTGCCTACCTACTATAAAGAAAGGACTGCTTTCGAACAATAAAAAAAGGTCTGATGTGATCCATTCACATGACTTTTTCTACATCTCTGTGAAAAACTATTGTTAGTAAGCTTATTCTTCTTTCTATTTAATGCTAAAACATTAGCAGAAACAGTCTTATTGCTTTGTTCCTTTATATGTAGAAGAAAAAACAAGGGAACACATTAGGCTAAGCCGAGAGTCAAATGTTTTAAAATGTACTATGGGATTGAAATTAGCTTCTTTGCGTGGCCAAGCGTTGTCAAGTTCCGTAGGAGAAAACTGTTTTAAACTGAAACCAATAATAAGGAATAACTCTAAACTCCCAACTCCACGAAAAAAATGTATATTACATAAATTGCGTGTTTTATCTTGACGTACATTTTTTGTGTACGAGCAAGTCTCTTACGATTTACCAGCTATGCATAATTAAATACAAATTATCCAGAATAAAGAAGTCATTAGAGGCTATTCCTAGAAAAGTCAACATATAAATTTTATATGGCATGTAAATATCTTAAATATAAGAGATTTTAATCAAAATTGTTAGAGCCATTCTTGAGAAAGTTAAAATGTTCGCATTTTTTCCCATGTAAACTGTAGTTTGGGGTGGGAGGATTTTCTTGAAAATTTTCGTGTCGCATCCTTTTAAAAATACCAAACTTAAATACCATACGGACATTTCTGGATTCGGAGGGACCCAGAACATATATTTCCAGATAAATCCTGGTTACGAATTTTTGGGTGCATTAAAATACTTTCTCTGTACACTATGTACATAGTGCCTGTACAGAAAGTTATCTATTCACTATGTACATAGTATGTGTAGAGAAAGTAATGTGATGGGTTCCATTCATGTGACTTTCTCTATCCATTCTGTCAACAAACTATTTTTACAAAATAGATACTTTTATCTACATCATGCTAAGATCAAAGAATGCTAAGCTTTAACAGAAATGTTCTTACTACTCAATTCCCTGTAAGCAGAACGGAAATATGGCTAAAACTATACTCCTATCTTTTACTCCTGGACACTATGTGTGCAATTGAAGTTGGGTTCGCATTGCATGTCCTGTAGTAAACAAATGCGAGATGTTAGGAAAGTTAACCGCGTTTGAGACAAGTTACGTAGTTTAAACTTGAAACAAATAACAAGGAATATCTTGGAAACGGTGAATGCTATAACAAAACTGCATATGGCATAAATTGTTTATTATTCCTAAGTTTTTCCTTTTAAACGGTAGTTTGAGGTGAGAGGATTTTCTTAAAAATCTTCGTGTCGCATCCACGAAAGATACCAAACTTAAGTACCAAGTTTGGTATTTCACGGTCTTCTAGTTTTTCAGCAATCCTCTCCACAGATACACACGCGGAACCTCTTTCTAATTATGTTTTTATTTGTTTTAGGGTGAAATCTTGACATCGAATTTCTGGGTGGATACAATATCTTTTCTATACGCATGTACATGGTACGAGTAACAAAAATAATTAAACACCGTCATTTCAATATGTTTTAAGTTTTCCTAAATCCAAAAGCACACCTTCACGGTTTGCGAGAGCGCGCGCGTGATACTTGAGCACCATAACACAAAAGCTAAACATTGGTTACATACCGCATATTTCAACACTCATATTATCCTTCCCTTACATGCAAGATTTTTCATAAATGTTTATTTTCTTAAGAACCTCTATACGTTTAAGGTATTTTCACGATGAAATTTATTATTTTGAATTGTTCAGGGAATACTCTGTGAAAGGTTTATTCTGAATGACCATTTTAATTAGTAAATCGTAAGGGCTCAAATAAATCTTATTATACACAAAATGTAGATCTCCATTAAACACTTAATTTGGTTAAATATATTTCTTTGTGAATAAAGTTAATCATTTAGGAGATATTACTTAATATTAAGTTAGTTATTCCAATGCTTATACTCTTCTCAAATGAGAAGACATTTTTTTATCCTGAGCATTCAAAGAGAAGCATGTATCAATGAAATAACATAGCGACCAGCTTTTAAAAGCTTTGACCATCACATTAGTCTAGTGTATGTTACATTTCCCTTGCATCAGCAAGGAAATAATTAATAACAAAGGTTGTGGTAATGCATCTTAATTAATATGAAGGAGGTACAAGAATATGTTTTTGTAAGAATAGTTTTTATCAGAATATGCAGAGAAAGCCAAACGATGGAACATATCCATTTTTTCCTGAAAAGACATATCACTGAGAAAAATATGAAATCTAACTGCAGCTGATTTACTCATCACAAGAAATTTTGGATATAGGATTTAGGATATAGGTTATCAATATTTTTGATTGAAAATGGTTATAGCACACTTATTCATCCATAAAGAATTAATATTTCGCTTCCCTCTTTCTTCCGCTCTACAGAAATTTAAAGATCATTCAGTAAACCTGTTTCTTACTGCTTTATATAACAACGTCTGTCTCAAAACTACATTTTAATAGTTTCAAAAGCTTCCAAGCGTCTTAGCTTTTGTTTAAATACAACTAAAATTTCCCTGAATGTGTAATAATTTGTATTGTAACAGTGCAGGCGACAAAATTATCCTAAGCACCAATAGCAATTTTTCAAAAAAATTTGTTAGGGAAATATTTTTAATTCCAAGAGATTAAAATTTTTAAAAATTAAAACAAAATCATAAAACTTATTGATATGTGAATACCTAAAGATTTTGTGTGTGATTCAAAGCTTCAATAAAAAAGAAATCTAAAAAATGTTTTACTTAAATTTGAGGGCACGTGGAACATTTTAAAAAGCAATCTACCTACATTATAAAACTAAAGAAATAATTTATGTCTTACAAGGTATTTATTTAATTTTAATGACATTTGGTTTTCTTATTACCATAAACGGCAATACAACAAATTAAACATTTAAAAAATATATATAGAAATGTCGTTTAAGAGATTATACAACTGTATTTTCAATTCAGAAAATGTTCACTCCAGAAACGGCTACACGTTTTCTAAATAGACTGACAGCAAAAGTGTGTGAAGAGGTTATGTTACGCTAAAACAAATGTTCGAAAACTCCAATAAATGTAGTGATAACTTTCAAGAATTGTTAAAAATAAATCATAAAAATATGTGAAGTTCGTTCTTCACTCCAAAACGAACCTTACATTAAAAATCTGATGTGTACAATTCACATGACTTTCTCTACCTCTCTGCAAAAATATTTTTGAAAAGCTTATGCTTTTATTTATTTCATGCTAATCGGGAACAAATTAGCAGAAATGAGAAACGTGATAATGAAAAACTGGTTGCTATGTGACTTATTTGTATGGACAGAAGTTGTCAAATTCCCGTATGAGAAAAGTAAAAGTTTTTCAAAGCTGAAACTAATAACAAGGAATATCACAAAAACGATCAATTCAATGAAAAAAAATATATATATAATATAAATTGTGTGCTTTAACGTGCTCTGCATTTTTTGTATGTAAAGTTTTTGTCTATCTCTGACGGTTTAGCAGTTATGCAAAATTCTGTAAAATTTATCCAGAATAAATTACTCTTCAGAGGCTATTTCCAGAAAATTCAAGATATACATTTTATTTGACATGTAAATATCTTTAATATACGATATTTCAATGAAAATCGTTATAGCCATTTTAGATATTTTTCAAAATTTTCCAAAAAAGTTCCATGATTTTCTTGAAAATCTTCGTGTCGCATTCTTGGAAGATACCGAACTTAAATAAGGAATTTGGTATTTAACGGCCTTTTCGTTTTTGAACTATGCTGTTCAGGCATACACACACACAAACACACATACATTTTTCTAAAAATGCTTTTTTTGGATTAGGGGGACCTAAAACATGTATTTCCGGTGAAATTTCGGTATCGAATTTTTGGGTGCATTATAATACCTTCTCTATATACTATGTACATAGTACGTGTAGAGAAAGTAAAAATCCAAACAACTTTTCTTAAATTTGAAGACGTGGAACATTTTGAAAGGAAATGTACCTACATTATAAAAACAATGATATAATATATGTCTTGCAAGGTATTTATTTATTTTAATGACATTTGGTATTCTTATTACCATAAACAGCAACACAACCAAGTAAATATTTGAAAAGGAAAATATAGAAATATGAAATTTCACAAATGTAGTGATAGGTCACAAGAATTGATAAAAATAAATCATAAAAAGTATGATGTAGTTCGTTCTTTACTCCAAAATGAACCTTACGTTACAGGTGTCCTTTGTATTTGCCTGTATAAAATAGGGGTGTGAAGTACTTTAGCAGAGACTGTACCAGACTCATTGTAAGACCGCGCGACAGGTATTAAAAACCGCACTAACACAAGGCGACACAATATTTATTTCCGTAACAAACTGCCAGCACTTTCGGCCTTCTCTTTATTTTTATCATCTACTGTACCAAGAGAGTTTATGAGAGGGAAAAAAAACTCCGTTGAAGCTTGTTTTTTTCTTTCTGGTATTAAAAAAGGAAGAAAACTTTCCAGATGTTTCTCACGGTTTATTACACCAGCGCGTGTATGTGTGCGTGTGTGTCAGTGTTATACTTGCCCCGTAAAATCGCCTTTGCTGCGCCCATAAAACATTTCACCGCCCTTCGGCCGTTTCTTCTTTATTAGATAAAAATATTATCCTTTAAAAATTCCTTGCCAGCGCTTTATTTATACGCGCTTACACTGAGGGTCATCACTGCAAGCGGAACTTTTCCGCTACGTGAACCAAGGAAAGTTAACATTTTCGCAATTACGCACTAAGCGGGCAAGATATAATGTATGTGTAGTTAAAATTATGGCCCCAGACTGTTACACAACCTACAAGGAAAGGAAGGAAATAATATGTTGGACATTAGTGTTTTGATTCACTCCCCGTTGATGCTGTCTTGGTAGAAAATGAATTTTCTGCATTCAGGGCTGGTAACGTAACCTATCTGTATGTTTTGTTTACTCTTGCATCCTTAAATATATCTCACATCATTTAATGTTTTATGCATTCATTATGGAAGATATGCAGAAAAGCCAAAATTATTAACCAATTTGTTTCAATTCTTGAAAATAATCTCATAGAACATAATGCTATTAAATATGATAATATATTATTAATTATTAGTGAACAGCACACATTGTTTTTAGCCTAGCAATAATTTTCAGTTTCTTGCTATAATTTTGAGTATATATTTCTAAGATACTAACTTTACATACAAAAATATTTGCAGAAATACTGGATATAGGAATGCTTTAATTAAATACCTTAGTTGCATTACTGTACTAATTTTTAACTGGTCGTAAAGCTTCTGTTAAAGGTATGAAGCTAATATTTGGAAAATTATAATTTAATTTTGACATGACATGTCTTCAATAATTTGCTATTTATTTGTTGATGTTGCACTCATGGCATCCAATATATTCAAAGAATAAATATTTAAACCTATGAATACGGCAAGAATAAGTAAGTTTCATTTTAAAAGTGTAGCAGTTAGTGAAAAATTTACTATGCTAATCTGACCATTTCTCTAGAGCATCATCTTACTTGAATGATGTGGTTTACCACTCAAATTTTACGTGTTTTGCTTTCTCTATTCAATATATAGTACATAGACAGAGAAGGTGTTGTAACCTACCAAAAATTTCCGACACCGTGATTTCACTGGAAATACGTGTTTTAGGGCCCCCTGCATCCAAAAGAGTATTTATAGAAATCTGTGTATGTGTCCGTGTGTTCGTGACACACGATAATTCAAAAATGAAAAGTCAGTTCTACAAAAGTGAATACTGCGTATTTAAGCTTAGAATCTTCTAAGCATGCAACAGGAAAATTTTGAGGAAAATTCTCTACCCCAAACAAGCTTTACACAGAAAATGTTTTGAAAATTTCGATTTCTCAAAAATAACTAACGATTTTGATTAAAATACCCTACATTTAAGATTTTCATGATATATAATATACATCTTGAAATTTCTGGAAATATCCTCTGAAGATGTCTTTACTGGATGAATTTTGCATAATTGGTAAATCGTAAAAGATAGGCAAAAACTTACTGCACGAAATATGTAGAGAGGTCACTAAAAACACAATTTATGGTACATACATTTTTTTCGTGGCGTTTATCACTGCCGAGATATTCCTTATTATTGGTTTAGGTTTTAAAATATTTACGCGTTTCACATACGGGAATTTGTTAATTCAAGGCCATGCGAAGAAACCAATTTCACTTACATAAAACCAGTTTTTATTGGATTTATCTATCGTTTTAGCCTAGTTTATTCCCTTCTACTTGCAAGCAATTTATTATAAAGCTTATGAGAAAGTTACGTAATGGAACATGTCAAAATTCTTTTATTTCGTTTCTACTTTCTCCATATGCACTATATACATAGTAGTGAAATGTTGTACTCCATCCAAAATATCGGTACCAATATTTCACCGGAAATATACGCTTGTCACCAAAAAAACAATATTACATTTTTAGAAAACGGGTCGAGTGTATATTTGTGAACAGAACTCATAAACCAAAAGTCGGTTAAACACCAAACTTTATATTTAAGTTCATCATCCTCCAAGGATATGGCACTAAAATTTGCAATAAAATCCCTACTAAATAACTTTCATGGAAAATGTTTGGAAATTTTGAATTCTAAAGACTAGCTCTAACGGTTTTTATTTAAGTACCATATTTTAAAGATATTTACATGATAAATAAAATGTATACCTTGAATTTTCTGGGAAGAAATTCCGAAGCCCTGTTAACTTTGAATGATTTTGTAGAACTGGTAAACGGTAAAAGATACACAAAAACTTACTGCATAAAATATAAATGACGTTAAAACACACAACTAATGCCGTATACAGTTATGTTTTAGAGCTAACCATTTCCGAGGTGTTGCTTGTTATAAATTTAAATGTTCCATTGCTAATACTTTTTTTAAATGTGAAGTTATTCATATTTGGTGGGGGGGGGTTATTCTGCAAAGAATATAAACTGTCAAATCATCACATAGGGACCATTTTCAAAGAGGTGTTCTTAGATTTAGCTTATTGTATTTCCTTTGTACAAGGAAATAATATAGAAATCAAACCATTATTTATCTCGATATGTGCAAGGCAAATAGAAGAATAAACTTTTGTAAGAATAATTTGTTGCAGCATAGGAAGAAAAAATTGTGTGAATATAGCACGAATTACTAATACTTACTTATGCAGCAGCAAAGCACCATGTATTTATCTTTAAGATCGGGCCACATATTGTGTGTATAAACTGTTCCAACTCGACTTGTCTGAGTCTTAGTTCACACGTATACTCAACCAAATAATTCGAAACGGTTTAAGGGAAAACGTGATAGCCATAATTCATTGGACGAAGATTAAAATACAATGGTTGCTCTTCCTGTCAGTTCATTCCAACAGTTGATTCAACCTTGATACACGGTAGTTTACTCTCAATTTCAGCTGGCTTGCATTTTTCAGGCATACCCCTATGAAGCGTGAGTAATTCGCTGCTTTTTTGTTGTGCACCCAAACAGGAAAAGCCTGTTTTACATGCGTAGTTGGTTTTCACTGCAGTAACTTAAGAAGTAATATACTGATTAGTTGTTACGTTATGCTGGTGCTCTAAGGACGTGCTCTTTATGATAAACTTTATTCAACACATTATTTTGATGTTTTTGTCTTGTTATTAGATCAGTAAAACATCTACCGACAAACTCGCACTTGAAAAACTAATTCTTAAGTATGCCACATGAGCGAAAACATAATGTAGACAGGTGTTTAGATAAATACATTTTCTGGTAGTCAAGTTCTTGAAACATAAGAAGGTGAATAATTCCATCCTAGCAAAAATTAGGCGAGACAGGGTCTGTCATGAGATTTAGTTAAAACATATCACTGCCTCAAATTCACTGAGCTGCTCTCTCGATCTGTGTCTGAACTGGTGCGATGATGTGTGTTTATTATTAAGTATAAATTTATGCAAAAATGTCTATATACTCGACGAATTCAAATGCAATTATCCAATTCGATTTATCCAATATTTCTACTGCGGAAATGAATTGATGTTTCAGTAATATCTACATCTGCATTGAGCATATTTTGTAGTGAAAGATGAGTGTATTATATTTTCATTGCTTTACATCATTAGAATTATAAGGTGGAATTTCTGGTCTCTCATTAGATGCTTCCTCGGGTCGCAGATAAAGGAATGTTTGTCAGATATGGCGGGTATCGAGAAAGTAAAATACTCGGGGCTGACAAAAAACAGCAGGGGAGCTGAATTTCTTAAGCCTCGTAAAGCAGCCCGCTAAGAAAAGGAACTCCAAAGTAAATCTTGGTCCCCCAGAGCGGGGTCTGAGCATCAGGCCTGCTCCCGCTCACGTAAAAATGCCACTACTTATAAGACTACTATAGGAATTAACCTAACAACAGTAAAGCATCAAAACGTATGCAAAAAGTACGCACAAAGGAAGGATCGTTCGAGTTTACTTCAGCAAACATTATTTTATAAAACGTTTGTATATAGGAGACCTCTTATGAGGTGGAGAGAGCAGTATAGTTAATCTAGGAACAGGTCTGAAAGTCTAACCCATATAAGGCAACTGCCACTGGAAATAAAACACCCTAGATGTTAAGAATCATGATAGTGATGATGATGATGTCCTGCATTATTAATGCGTTTATTTCTAAAATTGTTTTAACACAATCCGATGTTTTCATAAAAGTATAATTTTACTGCCATCTCGGATATAGCTGCCTTACTTCCCTCAACCTAACACAAATGCTGTATACGCGCTTTGCACATCATTGCGATTTTGTGAAAACTTTGCCCGAAGCTAAGGACAGCTGAAGATGTCTGACGAAACTAATTCTCTTGATAGTAACCTGCACACTCGGACAGAAAAGTAGGCGCCCTACAGCACCTAGATTCCCACCAGTATTGAGTCTCAGAACCTCATGTGTAAGAGATTCCTGTTCAATTTTCTACCAACCGAGATGACGCCACGTTGACACTTACGATTCGTATTCGGAAGATCATGTGTTCGACTCCAGAGACCAATATTCTAATCTGTGTGTTTATCAGGCGTTTCCACGGTAGCCAGAATAATTCTAGTAAGGCTCATTAGGTGCCCAAAATTCTCCTATCCTTGTTTCCAATTCCCAAAATTTCCTGGTCATGTTTCAGAGCTACGTGTTCGGCGGGTTGCGGCCGGCCGGTCTTGCACACTATGGAGGTTAATTCCTGATATCGTTGCGGTACTGCGCTAAGCCTTTTCGGAGGACCTCGGAAAGCTCGAGGCTTATGGAATGAACACGGGCGGCGTCGGAGTCGTTCAGTCTGGTACCCATGTTTGTGCCCTCATCAACCAGATTAGTCGCCTTTCGTGTCTCTACCTTGATCCTTCCCACCTGCGACTACATAAGTAACAGGAACTACGTGTTGTGTGCTCTGCACCTGTTCTACGGACCTCGTCAATCTAATGCAATCCATGCTTCCACTTGTCTTCGGTTCCTATATTATCAGATTGGTTGTGAAATGTTAATATGTATGTTTAAGTAAATGTAAAGGCTAGACAACGCGGTGGACAGCTCAAGCACCGCGACATGATGTTTGATTTTTTTTCCTGACATGCTGAGACCAATAGGAATCCCTTTGATTATGCTGAAGCAGATTCTGAAGTAGTTTCAAGTTTGAATATTGAGTGTAGTATAGATGTTTTAAGTCGGGAATTGTATATTTATATAATAATTTGAATTACTTAGTTTTTTCTTTAGTTTATACAGATGGACCACAGAGTCACGCGGAAGTTCTACACTTTTTAGCTGATAGTTCTTCATCTCGGCACCAGGGCACTACGAGTTCCCTGTGTCGGCAAGACAACTGTCTCTACCTCCGCGAGGATGGTGACCACAACGCCGTCCCAATGCCAACAAAATTTTACATCAGCGCGCCAGCTGCTAGGACTGCCAAATCCAGAGGCACATATACTTGAAAGATGATAAGGAAATGAGGGAAAGAATGTTGTGGAGAATAGGCACTCCAGTATTCGCCTAAGGGCAAGGGAGAAACACGAGAAACCTAAAGTCAGAGTATGTGGTCAACGGGGATCGAACCTTCCGAGCACAAGTCAAACATGTTAACGTGGCTCCGCCTCATTGCCGTATATGGTTACAAAATTACATTTGTTGAGGAGGAGAACTTCGCATTAATTGAGATTTGAGATTTATACTTTGTAAAAGCTGTGCTGGGTTGTCACATGTCAATGGCCAGGGTTTCTTTAAGAAGAGCACCTAAGTATGTATATATACAGGCTGTTAATGAACTACACCGAAATAATTTGCGAGGTTGTGCACGTGACTGATATAAGTCATTTGAGATCGGCGATGCTGGTCCCCGGATAAACATAACGCAACTACACAGCGTTAAACGTGTGGGTATCAGGTGCTGATAAGTCGGTGTTAAAGCAAAGCAGGTTGACCGGATGGCTTAGAATGACTTTAAAACTGCTGCCCGAGTATAGAAATATCGATTTTTAGCAGCTCGTTACTAGCGTTCTCAAGATTTAATGTCGCAAAAATCTTTAAAATCTCGAACTAATCACTTGACACAGAGCTTCATTAACTACGTTCTTGAGGTAACCTAATCTGGAGGCTTTTTTTTTAACTGATCTGGTGGCTTGATGCATAACGAGAGAAGCTGCTATCCCAAAGGTCATGATTTCGATTCGTATCATTGAGAAAATGTTTATTATTATTTTCATTCCAGACGAAGTGCCGCGATACGTGAACGAGACCTGAACTGGGAAACTAACTTTCACTTGAAAGCCGGTATGATAACCACTACGCAGATTAATTGGCAGGCGAGGGCAGCCCGAGGTGTGTTAGACGTGTCCCTGTTCTCGGAGAGAACTTCACCACGTTCTGACGGGAACGTGGGTTTTTGCAGGATGGCGGGTGAGTGTTGGGGGTTGTGGAGTGACGGGAGGAGGCAAGTGTTGCCCCTCGACAGTTGCCTATCATGGTGCAACGGCCCTTGTGCACCGCTGGTGTTGGTTTATTCAAAATGTTTGTTTTGAGGTTTTAATTTTGAATCCAAGCAACTCTTGAAGGATTGTAAGGAGCTTAGCCGTAGCAGCTATTGGAGGTGCTCCTTCGTTACCGGGGATGCCCGCAAGCCATGCGGGGAAGCCGGTATCGCCTGAAGCGGCGGTTTGTGGGATTGTAATCCCCAAGAGACCTAACGAGGGCGCTCCGATGGAATGGTAACCCTTCGTTGAATTTTGTTGCCCGACGCCTAATCTCGTCCTCCAGGTATGGTAGACCAGAGGCTTCGTGCAGGAGTCTCGTTGGAAGGCCACGAGGCACAGAATAGATAGCCCGAAGACATCTATTCTGTACCCGCTGAAACAACAGAAGACTGGAGTATGCCGCCATGCCCCAGATCTCACAGGCGTAGATTAACAAACCACTACGCCAGAGAGGTGCGCTGTAATATGTCCCTCCATTTTTTATGTATGCTCTCGAATGGTTGATAAATTAGCCAGTGGCTTACTGGCACTTCAGAAACGTATAGCCGTTACTTCGACATTTCAATAAACAGATCATAAGTCTCCTATTTGAAATTACTTATTTTAGAAATTTACATATTTTGTGAATATTAACACTCTGTATATATACATATATATTTTTTTTTTAAAATAATTTATACTTAAGTGCTCTTCTTAAAGAATCCACCGCCATTGACATCTGACAATCCAGCAATTAGGCACAAGTACGGCTTTATTATTGGAGGCAGGTGCTTTCGGGAACAGGTTTAGAGTTACAACATGGACGCTCGACCTCACAGCTGATTTTCGATCGACATGGACAGCTATGCCCCGAGGATTTTCTCTCCCTTCCTCTCCCTCTAGATGACATACACACACACACGCGCGCGCACACTCAAACACGATTATAGATGGATGCGTATGCAGGTACATAGATTGATGGACGGGCTTGTTAAGGACAGCGACGACTGCTGTAAAACTTTGAAGCCCTCGCTATTCCGAACATCGCCCGCCCTTTGTTTCGGAATGCTAGCAAAGTCGTGAGTGACCTGGCAGTGGAGCCGCAGCAGGAAATCGAAGTTTTGGTGACCACAGTTTCTGTCAGAGCGCACGGATGCTGCAGGAGATTGGAATCTAGGAAACATGTGTACACAGACCCCCCGCCTGCGGTCACACATATAAATACGGGTCCTGTGTGGTTGGTTATTAGATTTAAATCAAACATGGATTTCGCAATCTCGAAACTTTATGCTTTATTCATTTTATCGTTCATTATTGAAATTTTACGTTGCCCGAAGGATAAGATAAGTTCATTTGCCAGCAGCTTAAAATTAAATTCTGGCCTTCCGGCTTCTACAGCCTATATTGATTTGGCCTCAAATTTTTGTTTTTTTCTCTAAAATTATATGTGTAAGGTTATCTGCACATTTCAGAATTTAAACTGTAGATTTAAACATAGGCCATCGTTGAGTCATCCCCAACTTAGCTTAAAATGTAGTTTTATATAAATTTTAAATTTTAAAAGTGAGTGTACTTATCTTCAAAAGTGCTGAGACTATTTTGCTGTAGTTGTTGAAGAAGAATTTAATTTACAAGCATAATCTATTATTATTATTATTATTATTATTATTATTAAAATTACAAACTGAAAACTTAAAAGATATGTCTAGATAAAAATCTTTCAAACATTTACCAAACTTCAGCATTTTTCTCTTGAATATAGCCAGACAAATTTAAGTAAACTTGGGCTAAGAATGAATAATATACATTGCTTGGTTTCCTAAAATGTATTCAGCGATTGTGGTTGAATATTGTTGAAGTAAAAGTCATCGCAATTATTAAATTCGCTGCATGTATTTTTAAAAACAAATTGACGTGTTCCATTCATATAACTTTCTCTAGCTGTTCCATATTTATTTTTGGGTAGTGTTTAACGCCCATTTTAACTGCTTACGGCATCGCAGGTTGTGCCCTGATGATACATGAATGATGATGGAACACCGGTGGAATGATGGCGGGTGAAACCGCAGTACACGAAGAAAACCAGCTCCATTTGTCCACCACAAATCTCACTTGCGTTCACTTGAGATCGAACCCCGGCCGTCTAGGTGAGAGGCGAGTGGTCTAACCATTCGGCCACGGCGCGGCCGCAGTTCCATATGCAAACTATTCTTACAAAATATTTTTTTATCTACATCATGATAAAATTTAGTAGAATTTCTCTTATTATTTTGCTATCTTGTAAGTAAAAGGGAATGCTAAAGTGATAGTCAATTATTTTAAAAGTTGGTAGCTATGTGGAACAATTGAGGTTCGGTTCGCTTTGCATGATCTCCTTAGAAAAGTTAAGACAGTTTAAATGAATATTTCAAAAGAGGTACTCTTTACAAGAAAAACGCATATGACAAATTATTTATTATAACGAGATTTAAATGTTTGTGCAGTAAGTTTTTTGTTTCACTCTTATGCAAACTTCTACAAAACTGATCCAGAATAAAGAGATCTTCAACGACTATTCCCACAAAGTTCAAAGAATAGATTTAATTTGTAATGAAAATACCTTTAATATTTTAATCAAAATCTTCAGAGCCATTGAGAAAATCAAAGTTTTCAAAAATTGTTCCATGTAAAGGAAGTTTGTTGTGGGACCTTCTTGAAAATCTTAGTGTAGCATCCTTTGAAGATACTAAACATAAATATCAAGTTTGGTATTTAACGGTATTTTCGTTTTTGAGCTATGCTGTCCATAGACACACACACACAGAGTTTTTTCTAAGAAATGTTTTTTTCGGAATTGTGGACCTCAAAACTTATTTTTGGTGAAATTTTTACGTCTAGTTTTTGGGTGGAATACAATACTTTCTCTAGCTACTATACAAAGTGTGTATACATACGTGGTAAAGAAACTAAAAATAATCAATTGCACTTTTTTTCGACCATTTTAAATAATTAGATAGTTGCTTATATCATGAGCATTTACGCTGAATTTCATCTTAATCTGAGCACTAGATGTCTAGAAATATTCAACTAACATCATCTTCTACTGCGTTTCAAGAAATAGGTCCTTGGACCTGTTCCGGCTCAATCCTATCTTGTAACGGTCTTCCTAAGTCCCTCTCTCCTATAGGTTGAAACATTTCTTTCATTCTTTCCAGATGATCCTGCCATTTTTTGTCTTTTTAGTTTATCCTTTACTGCACAAATATTCAATTCTTGTCTAATTACTTCATTAAGAATTTTGTCCAGTTTAGTACAACCTTTAACTGATCGTAAAAATGTAATTTAATTTCAACTAAAGTTGAGTATGCAAATACTAAATCCTATAAGAATCAGTTCCCAACCCCCTTAATTCTTTTGAATTTTCTATAGTTATAGACGAACAACAATCTCTTATCTTCAGGAGAAGAAATACTCATTTTTTTAAAACACATCCAACAAAAGTGATACATTCTATATTACATGTGCCTTTCGTAATTTTAAAAAGGGACTAGCTTTTTAAAATATAATTATAATATGATTTAAAAATAGAATTTTATTACAAGGAAATGACATGGAGCGAAACGATGGCTGAGAAAATTCATAGCCGTATAAAGGTGTTTCAAAAGTCACCGAACCAAAATTTGGTCGTTGTTTTTTAAATTCTATGCAGTACTAAAATATAGTTTTCAACGGCAATAAATGTACATCAACAAAATGTGTCACTCACGCAGAAGGAGGTAATGCGGTAGATTGGAAAGTACCAAGTCCCGTGTCTTAACAGTGTTTTCGTAAACATAGGCACACGTTACACACGCTAGCTAACGTTAAGGGATTCCTTGTCTTATGAAACTTCGATAAAAACCTATACCTTCAGATATATACTTACTCTTCCGAAAAACAATTTCATCATAATAGATAATAAATGAAAGGGAATTCTAGGAAAATAAGTTAGACTACATACATCACTCATACTGACAATTTCACGTTAGTGACCTTGGACAAGAGACAAAAATAATATCAAAGAAGTGTAGGTATACTTAAACAAAAATAAATATTTTTTTGCAGTGGGACAAGCAGATAATTTATTGTCTTTAGCTTCTAAGACTGAATGAGGCATTTATACATTTAATTGCAAGTTCTTGTTGATATTTTAAGAACGTTGTTGAGAATGTATTATTACGTTAATTACAAAAGTATTAGGATAATAAGCACAATGTTCTCGTGGCTAGGGATGTTTTGCATTCATAAGAACCTCGAAATTCTCTTAATCAGAAGTTGCGGTTGAGTACCTAACTGTCCTTTGCCCTTTTATCTGAAAGTTGGGATAGGTTTGCTGATAACGAACAATTACCAGTTTGTTTTCATAACCATGTTTGTCAAGAACACTCTCTGTGGCATAAAAACAAGTGCTCCGTTGTCTCCCTAACCTCAAAATGATTAATTTTCATTGTTACATAAAAAGACACCTGAAAGAGTTTCGAAGTTGTAACATCAAACTTCGGACTAGTATGATTATAATTTTTAAAATTGTTATATTCGTTCCATCTCGTTTCGAAATATGTATAATCCACTCCAACATGGATTTGCCTACCGACCTTTTAAATACATGAAAAAACCAAAGGCACTTCAGCGGAATGCGAGTCTCAGATGCTACCACGGAAACTAGATGTTATTTACTGCATACGTTGTATACAGAGTCATTTTTGTAGAACTGACACATTTCTTTCTTTAAATATTCCATTAGAAATTCATTCAATGACCCAATTAAGCAGAATGTTCTGGAGTTTTGATCCCTTGTCACTAGATGCGCAGATACTTATGTTTCATTCCTAATTGAATTGTTGGAAGCTGTTTCAACATTCTGTTCTTGTAATCAACGTGAAAATGCAATACGATATAGAGATGAGACAAGGATATTAGCAGCAAGATGGCGGTACATGCCATATATCAAATGAATCCATGAACCTAATTGCAAGTTTCTTTTACGACCGGATAACTTACGGGAATCTGTGGCTACCGAGATCTCCGGATTTGACATCGCCGGACTTCTTTCTATGGGGTTAATTAAAAGACAGGGTTTACGCCACACGTTCCCAAACATTGGACGATCTGAAGCACATCACAAAGGAGATTCAAGCTATTAACACCAGAGACCTCCAACGAGTGGCCAGTAACATGGCACGACATGTTGAGTAGTGCCTTATGGAGGATGGAGGACGTTTTCAACATTTGCTATACAGGTAAATAATCTCCTAAAGTTCCTCTACAATTTAGGTATAATAAGTTGTCGCTAGTATAACACGTTTTCAAACAATTAATGAAAGAAATAAGTCAGCTCTATATAAATCACCCTGTATTATAATGCTAGACTAATGGGGAGGCTGATGAGATGTAATTTGGAATTCAGATTCCTCTTTTACATACGTGAAGAGTATGTAAGTATTGCGCGTTAAGTGTGTTCGCTTTAGAAGACAATTATGGACGTATAAATCTTAATGCTCAGACATCGAGTGTATTATGTTAGAGTAATCTAAAGGAAGTGACTATTACTATGTCAGAAAGTTCCGGGAATTTGCCAATAAAACACAAAAAAAAAGAATTATTCATCTAATTTTATTTTATCACCTTCAAAGTAGGCCCCTTCTGAAATTATATATTTTGGCCAACGATTAATCCAATCATCAAAACATTTTTTGTAGGCCCTTTATGAATCGATGTCAATTGTCGCCGCGAATTTTCCTTTATGTCTTCTATCGACTGAAAACGGGTGCCTCGAAGTGGTAACTTCAGTTTTTGAAAGAGAAAGAAATCAGCAGGAGCCAGTTCAGGTGAATACGGTGGTTTTTCGATGAAATTTGTTGAGCTTTTGGCCAGAAATTCGTTCACAATAATAAGCCTTGTGAGCTGGTGCGTTATCGTGGTGCAGAATCTATGAGTTGTCGTTCCACAAATCTGGCCTTTTTCGCCGTATTTGTTCTCTCAAACGCCGCATAACGCTCAGATAATAGTCTTTATTTACCATCTGACCTTCTGGCAAGAACTCTGAGTGCACGACACCGGGATAATCGGAAAAAACTGTCAACATGACCTTCAGTTTTAATCGAGTTGGACGCGCCCTTTTAGGTTTCGGTTCAGTTGGAAGGCGCCATTCGGAAGCATGTTGTCTGGTCTGAGTGCCAAACTCTTAAACTTACGTCTCATCACCAGTTACAATGTGTTTCTTGAATGTGGGTTCGTTCTAGCATGTCTTCAGCAATCTTTACGCAATTGAGTTTTTGTAGAAAATCAAGTCTTTCGGAATTAACCGAGCTCCAACGCGTGTCATGCCCAAACAATCGTTTAAAATGGTACAAATCGATTCGTGAGACACAGAAAGTTCAGCGGCAATCTCTCTCAGTCCTAAATGACGATTTTCAGTTCAGTTGAAACCGTTGATGGCCGACCAGAGCGAGGCAAATTTTCTAGTACATCTCGTCCACTTTTGAATGCACTGTACCACTCATATGCATGTGTTCTTGATAAAGGCGATTCACCGTAAGCCCTCTATAACATTTTCAGCGATTCGGCACACGAAATACCATTTGCAATTCAAAATTTGAGACAGATTCTTTGTTCAATATTTGTATACATCGTAAAATCGCAAAACACCTTTGAGATGAACTAACAAAATGGACAGATGACAGATGATGATAAAACTCCGCGTGAGTATAGAGGAAAGTTGTACCAACTTAGCGACGACAATAATTTCGAAACCACTTTTAAACCGGATTTTTAAATGATCAATTCCCGGTACTTTCTTGACGGAATGTATACATGAATGACAGCAGGAACGAAATCCCTTCATTTTTATTAGCCTTAAAAGAGCATGGATCCCTGATACATAGGATGGACCTTTGCAGTGTATTTAAAATGTTGGTATGGTTTAGTTAGTACTCAGATATGTATGCACGATTGTCACTCCGGGAAAGCGTTTCACTACCAGAAAGGTATAATTTCTCGAATTCATGAACAATTTATACACATTTCTGATTTAACTTGAATAGAAGCTGATGAACTTCACAGCACACAATTAATTTGAACGATATTAATATTGAACAAAATTACAAGTTCTATCTGAAACGGGAAAGCTTAGATTATATCTCACTCAGTGTCTCAAATCTCCCTTTAAATATTTCTGGAGCTATTAAAGTATAACCCAATATTGTTTCTTTGTTTTTAGCAATCAGTAATTGAATTGTTTATGGTTATGTAAAATAAATAACAAAATAATAATAAAAAATCTGATGTGCTCCATTCATATGACTTTCTTTACATCTCTGTAACGAATTATTGTTAGTAAGATTATTCTTCTATGTATCTGTTTTATGCTAGAACTTTAGCGGAAACGGTCGTATACCAAATGTACGAATATCTATAGCAGCAATAGAAATAGGGAACAAGTATCTTATTTCGGTTTTTAGTAATACTTGAAATGGTAATAAACGTATTTTATTGAGGTTATTGCACTCATTTCATACGTAAGAAATACAAATAATGATTATTCATTACTTGTTTTGAACTAAATATATTATGAACTGCATAAAACTTTAAAAAGAACATTGAATTAATTAGAAGTACAATTGTGGAACTGACAGTTATTAAAAGTGAAGGTTCGCTGCCTGGATTGTCACCTTATTACCAATAACCAAGGCAGGAGATTTAACATACGAACGTCAGGTGCGACAAGATTTCAAATAAATGAACATCATCTGCGATAAGATTTTTCGAATATATCGCTCCAGCCAGATGACCGCGACTGGTTGAAATTGCCTAACTCGGTCATTCATTGGCGCTTTAATAGTGGAGCTGAAATTTGAACAAAAGTAAATTTAGTTCTGTGTGTACCAGATGTCCAAAGGTTAAGTAGCTCTGCAGCTATAGAACTCGACATAGCGAAGTCTGTTTCGAGCGGAAGTAAACTTCACACGGAATCTCTAATTTGCAACCTTATTCACCTTAAGGGATTCCGTGGTAAAGCTTCATGATTATCCCATGGGTTCCTCGCTTCACCTGTGGCGAGCTTGCCTTGTAGGAGACCTCACTAGTAAATACTTTAATGAAAAAATCTGATGTGTTACATTCATATGAATTTCTCTACATCCCTGGAACAAATGATTGTTAAAAAGCTTATGCTTTTATTTACTTCATGTTAATCCTGAAAGAAATAGCAGAAATAGTCTGTTTATTTGCTTCCTTGTAATTAGAAGTGAAATAAGGGAGCACCAAGGCTTAAATTGATACTCAAAAGATGGTTGCTATGTGACTGAAGTGCCTTTATTTGTATGGACAGGAGTTGACCCATTCCTGTATGAGAAAAGTATAGCTTTTTCAAAGCTGAAACCAAAAACAAGGAATATCTAAAAAGTAATTAGCCCCACGAAAAAATGTATATAACATAAATTAAGTGTTTTAAAGTTTTTTAAATGTTTTGTGTGGTAAGTTTTAGTCCATCTCTTACGGTTTAGCAGTTACGCAAAATTCTGTAAAATGGATCCAGAATAAAGTAGTCTTCAGAGGCTATTCCCAGAAAATTCAAGATATAAATTTTATTTGTCTCGTACATATCTTTAATATACGATATTTTAATCAAAATCGTTAGAGCCATTTTTAAGAAAATCAAAATTTTCGAAAAAAAGTTCCATGTAAAGGGTAGTTGGGGGTGTGGGGATTTTCCTGAAAATCTTCGTGCCCCATACTTGGAAGATACCAAACTTAAATACCAAGTTCGGTATTCAACGATCTCTTTGTTTTTGAGCTATGCTCTCCACAGGCACACACGGACCTTTTTCTGAAAATTCTTTTTTTTTTTTTTTTTTTTTTTTTTGGATTCAGAGGGAGCAAACACATGTATTTCCGGTGAAATCTCGGTATCGAATTTTTGGGTGGAATACTATGCCTTCTCTATACACTATGTTCATAGTACATGTAAGAAAGCAAAAATCTGATGTGTTACACTCACATGACTTTCTCTAGTTGTACTACAAACTTTTTACATCAGGTTATTCTTCTTTCTACACCATGCTAATCGAGATAATCATTAGCAGATAGTTCTTAGTTCCTTTTAAGTAGGCGAGAACTAAGGGAATACGCTAAGCTAAACCGATGCTCAAATGTTTAAAAAGCTATCGATATTCGATTGTCATTTGAATTCACTTCTTTGCTTGGCCAGGAGAAGAAAAGAAAAACAGACACTTCCTATCCGAGAAAAGTATAAGCAACTTAAACTGAAACTAATAATAGGAATATCTCGAAAACGGCCAGCTATACGAAAAAGAAATGCATATGACGTAAATTATATATCTTGACGAGATCTGCATTTTTTGTGTAGTAAGTTTTTGTCTATCTCTTACCGAAGGTTATGCAAAATTCAGTAAAATTCATCCAGAATAAACGTGACTTCAGAAGCTATTCCCACAAAACTTAAGATTCACATCTTATTTGTAATAGAAATTACTTTAATACGAGATGTGTAATTTTAATAAAAATCATTATTGCCATTTTTAATACAAACAAAAATTTCGTAAATTTTCCATGTAAAGGGTAGTTTAGGTGGGGGGATTTTCTTGAAAATCTTCGTGTCCTATCCTTGGAAGATACCAAACTTAAATACCAAGTCTTTTCGTTTTTGAGCTATGCTGTCCACAGACACACACACACACGGACCTTTTTTTAAAAATGCATTTTTCGGATTCAGGGGACCCAAAAACATATTTTCGGCGAAATCTGAACATCGAATTTTTGAATGGAATACAATACCTACTCTATCCACAATGTACATTATACATACGGGGTGAGAGAAAGAAAAATATATGTTCTATTCACATGACTTTCTCTACCTATTCTGTAACAAACTATTCTTACAAAAGCTTACTCTTTCATATACTTCATACTAATCAAGATAAACATTAACACAATAGAATAAATCTATTCACAAATCTTTTGGCAGATTGGCGCTGAGTGGTACAGTTGGACATATGTTTCCCTTGCTTATTCAAAAGTATATGTGTGACTTCCCATTTGAGAAAAGTATAGGTTTTGGAAAATTTAAACCAGCAACAATAAATATCTCGGAAATTATTAACTCCACCAAAAAATGTGCCTGATATAATTGGGTGTTTTAATGAAATGTAGCAAGATTTTTGTTTCTCTCCCTCTCTCCTTCTCTCTCTCTTTCTCTCTCAGAATTTAGCAACTATCCTACTGAAGAGAACTCCAGGGACTATTCATAGAAAATTCAAGATATTCATTTTATCATAAAAACCTTTTAAGTGGTATTTTAATCAAAATATTGTAAATTATGGTTTAAAATAGGAATATTTCTTGAAAATCTTCTTGTTGTATCCATGGAAGATGCTGAACTTAAATATCAGGTTTGGTATTTACCCGGCTTTTCATTTTTGATTTACATTGTTCACACCCACATGGACCATTTTATAAAAAAGGCTTTTTTATTGTGAAACCCCAAAACGTATATATCCACTGAAATCTTGGTACCGAAGTTTTATCTGCAATGCAATACTTTATCTTCCATCTATGTACGTGATAGAGAAAGCAATAAAATTTGAAAGTAAGCAAAACATAAATTTATTCTGTATACGTATATAAATAATTGCTTGTATATGCATGTGTTTATTGTAAAATTATTTTATATATTTATTTATTACCATAATCGCTGGACTACGCCTCTGTAAACAGTAGCATAAGCTTTTTATTGAAATCGCTGAACTTGTTTGCATAGCACATTTAACAGAGGCTTTGATGGCCTGCTTTGTTTGTAATGTCTTTGAAGTCCTGCGCAAGCCCTCAGAGGAAAATAATTCAAAGGCAAACTCCCACTCTTAAAAACATAATATGCCGTAGGCTCTATGCCTATATCGATTTTATCTTATTAAATGATTCTTCCATCTCACGTATATTCGTACATTTAGTTTAAACTGATAAATAAATTCCAGCATGTAAACGTTTGGCTGACATTATTTTTACTTTCTCTATACGTACTCTGTACCTAGTGTATAGAGAAAGTATTGCACTCCACCCAAACATTCGATACCGAGATTTCACCGCAAATATATGTTTTAGCGTTCCCTGAATCCGAAAAAAGCATTTTCAGAAAAAGATCCGTGTGTGTGTCCTGTATCTGTGAACTCGATAACTCAAAAACGAAAATTCTGTAAAATACCAAACTTTGTATTTAAGTTTAGTAAATTCCTGGGATGTGACGCAAAGATTTTCAAAAAAAAAAAATACCCCTTCCACAAACTACCTTTTACCTGGAAGAAATTTAAAAAAATTTGATTTTCTTAAAATTGGCTTTAACGATTTTGATTAAAATCCCGTATATTAAATCTGCTTATATCCGAAATAAAATGTATATCTCGAATTTTCTGGGAATAGCCTCTGAAGACCTCTTTATTATGGATGAATTTTGCCGAATTTTTCTTAACTGCTAAACCGTTAGAAATAGACAAAAACTCAATATACAAAACACGTACATCATGTCAAAATACACAATGTATGTCCTTTACGTTTTTGTTGTGGACGTAGCCGTTTCCGAGATATTCCTTGTTATTGACTTCAATTATGTTCTTACACGTTTCTCAGACAGGAAGTGTCCGTTTTTCTTTTGTTCCACTCCTGGCCAAGCAAAGGAGTGGTTTGCTATGACAATTGCATAACGATAGTTTTTAAAACATTTGACTATCACTTTTGAGTAGTGCTTTACCATGGTTCCCTTTTACTTATATAAATTAAGTAATAAGAGCTTTCTGCTAGTGTTTATTTCGATTAGCATTGTGTGGAAAGAATAATATTTTTTTTTTTTTTATGAAGTTTGTAGAGCAGCTAGAGAAAGTCATTTGAGTGTAACACATATTTGTTTTTACTCAACACACCTCTGACACACTACTGATACGGTGCTGATACCGAGGAAGGTTATTTAATGTAATGAATTTCTTAATTTGGTCTCTTTCTGTTAGGAAGTATATTTTCTACCAAATACTTGAGAATCAAAAGGTTTCTACAGTAAATTGAAAACGAAAACCACATGTGATACACTCAATTGAACATTCTTTGCACATCTTGGATGTAAAAAGCCCCTATTGCTATATTTTAAATCACTTCTGGAAAGCATTGAAATTAAGGCGAATGAAGTAATTTAATGATAAACGTTTAAGTAATTATTACATATGTAATGAATATTTTGAAAATGCGCAATAATGATAGAAATTGCGTTTGTATTTGTATAACATTTTCCGTAAATTTTCGTTGAATTCCAGTCTTTTTGCAGGAAAACGTTCTATCGCACACTACAGCTCAAATGAGACGGTTGCTGAAAAAATTCAATTGGAGGCACGCCACATAATTCAAACTTTGCGTAAGTGGATTTTATGTTAAGAGTAACCTATTTAAGAATGAAGGGAAAGAGGTCTGGAAACATAGTAGTTTCAAGGCATCTGAAACATTCGTAGAATACAGACAAATTTTCCCTGATAAAGAGGGAATATTGAATTCCCCAGTGCGATAAATATAGGAAACTGTCAGATCATACTATAAGGTAACTAAAATAAACAATATAATCAGAAAATATTTATCCCCTAGCAATAAAAATTATAATTACCAGTTTATGAATTTTGTTTTTTTTTTTACTTTCTGTACACGTACTATGTACATAGTGTATAGAGAAGGTATTGCATTCCACCCGAAAATTCGATACCAAAATTTCACCAGAAATACATGTTTTGGGTCCCCCTGAATAAAAAAAAACAGTTTCAGAAAAAGGTCTGTGTGTGTACGTGTGTGTCTGTGTCTGTGTGTGTGTGCCTGTGGACAGCATAGCACGAAAACGAAAAGACCGTTGAATACCAAACTTGGTATTTAATTTTGGTATCTTCCAAGGATGTGAAAAATCTCCACACCCCCAAATACACTTCTTTACATGGAACTTTTTACGAACATTTTTAATTTATTAAAATGGCTCTAACGATTCTGATTAAAATTTGTATATTAAAGATATTTTGCTGACAAATAAAATGTATATCTTAAATTTTCTGGGAATAGCCACTACTTTTTTCTGGATGAATTTTACGGAATTTTGCATAACTGCTAAGCTGTATAAAATGGTCAGAAGCTTACCGTACAAAACATGGAGAGCACGTTAAAATACACAATCTATGTTATATACATTTTTTCGTTTAGTTGATCGTTTTTGAGATATTCCCTCTTTTTGGTTTCAGCTTTTCTCGTACAGGAATTTGTCAACTCCTGTCCATACAAACAAAGGAACTACAGTCACATAGTAGCCAGCTTTTGACTATCACTTTGACCTATGCTACTCCCTTATTTCGCTTCTACTTACAAGGAAGAAAGTAATAAGGCCATTTCTGCTAATTTTTTCTCGGTTAGCATGAAATAAATAGATGCATAACCTTTTTAACATCAATTTGATGTGGAGAAAGTCATATGAATGGAACACTCAGATTTTTTTCTACAGCGTACTTCGAAACAGAGAAAGTATTGTACACCATCTAAAACTAGATACCGAGATTTCACCCGAGGTACACGCTTTGAAGGCTCCCTAAGCCAAAAACTGCATTTTTAGTGAAATGTTCATAGTAGAACAGTACACTTAAAACAAATATATAGTAAACTTTGTGTTTAAATTCAGTAACTCCAAAGATGCAATATGAAGATTTTCAACACATTCATTCACTCCAAACCACCCTTTATTGAATCTTTATAGACACTTCTGATTTTATAAAAAGTGTCTTTTAGGATTTTGATTAAAATATAATACCATAAATATTTACATTAGAAATGAAAACATTTTCTATGAACTCTTGTTCATCCGAATGGAATTCTATATAACATATTAGTTGGTAAACATAAGCGAACATAAAACCGTACTGCAGAAATAGGGAGAAGTCTTTAAAACAGACAATTTATTCCAACTACTTTTTCTAAAATTCGCAATTTTTAAGATAATCTTTATTAATTGTTCTATTTTTTCAGTATTTTGTATGTTTTAAACCCGATGATTTGCATTTGGATGCGGAAAATATATTGGCGTGCAGTGCTTAAAAAACTGACTATTGTGGTTCCCTTTGTATGCAATCGAAATATTTAGATGTGCAAAAACTTCAGCAAAGTTTTGTCCCAATTAAAATAAATAAAAGAATAGTTATAATAATTACTAGTAAACGATAGATGGTAGAGAAAGACTCATAAACATAAAACATCAGATTTTTCAAGCAGGTATACTAACATTTTTGTAATATTTACGGCAGAGATACGGCTGTTTGGTGGGGACTCAACATCGCTTCAGTCAGGATATTTCCTATGCCCTTCAAAGCGATTCACCCTGGAGGTATGAGGTGGAAAAAACATTTGGCGGCTGGAACCGGGAGTAACGACACTTCGATGACGACACTTCTGGTTTCCAGATTCGGCCTACTGGAGTGTCGAACTCTCTCCACGACCCGGAGCCAAGAGACCATAGAGATCATTGTTTTTCCCTGCCATGCTGCACTGAAACAATATCAATACTTCCAATCCTGAAACAGACCAAATGGGAAAAAGAATGGAATTGTGAGATATGCAGGACCAGAAAATTCGGAGGATAAGAGAAATCACAGCCTCATTCGCCTGAAGACTCCGGTCAGAGTTGGTGATCACCGGGGAACGAACCTGCCGGTCCCCATGGCCGCGCTCGCCAAGGCGACTCGCTTTGGGCTTCGAAGCGCAGGGAATCATGGGTTCGCGTCCCACCATGGGCAAGGGTGTTATATGTTTTAGTCCCGACCAGACTCCGGAATTGTTTTTTGAAAAAAAAAAAAATCTCGGAATCGCATGTATCCGGAACGTCACTTCGCCTGTTTTTGACACAACTTCTGCTTTACAAGTGGTAACAGACGAATAATGCTTTACTTCACTAAATGAGGAGTACTCAATACTTTTTGTGCATCAGTGTTTGATGAATTTCTTCATGACACGAAAAGAGGAAAATTAAATGTCATCATAACCTTCAAAATATATGACGCTGAAAGTCTAGAGAGACCACATTCTATAAGCAATTGAAAGCTGAGATATTTAACTTACTTAGAAACATTTAAACACGATTAAATTTTACCTTTCCGCTTGATAAACATTTTCAACTCAGAATTTCAACTAAGGATGGTTTCATTCAAGCAGCACATTGCCAATGAAAGGCATTCGAGGAAGAACGTCTGTATTATTCCGCACGTATCTTGACAACGAGGATAGGCTTATACATCGGAAGCCGCTTAGTGATGCAAGCTTTGATGTTTTCGCAAGTGCTTTTACTATAGTTACATCAATTTAATGTACATAACTTAATTTTGCCTGTTACGGTATTTCACCTAGAACAATTGAAGTATATTATAAGACTAATTTAATCAATTCTTCACCAAAAATCTGATGTGTTCCACTCACATGACTTTCTCTATATAGTTAAAAAGGATGCCCTATCTACTTTGTGATCATCGAGATAAACGTTAGGAGAAATTGCTTTAATTACTTGTTTCCTTAAAAATAGAAGGAAAATAAGGGAATACACTAAGCTAAAACGGTAGTCAAATCTTTTGAAAGCTCGTTACCATGTGGTCGAAATTCGTTTTTATGCAAGGCCAGGAGTTCTCACTTCTGTAAACTCCGTATTATTAGTTTCTCTACACGTGCTATGTACATCGTATATAGAGAAGATATTGTAATGCACTAAAAATTCGATACCGAGATTTCCCCGGAAATACATGTTTTGAGACCCCCTGCATCCAAAAACGCACTCTTAGAAGCATGTCCGTGTGTAGCTCTCTGTCTGTGTCTGTGGGCAGCATAGCTCAACCAAACTTGGTATTTAGGTTTGGTATCTTCCCAAAGATGCGACACGAAGATTTTCAAGAAAATCTCCCCACCCCCAACTACCCTTTACATGGAACATTTTTCGAAAGTTTTCATTTTCTCAAAAATGGCTCTAACGATTTTGATAAGATAATTATACATTAATGATATTTACAAGACAAATAAAATTTTTATCTTGAATTTTCTGGGAATAGCCTCTGAAGATTACTTTATTCTGAATGAATTTTACGGAATTTGGTATAACTGCTAAACCGTAAGAATAGAAAAAAGTTAATTACACAAAAAAATAGAGCACGTTAAAACACACAAGTTACTTTATATACATTTTTTCATGCAGTTGATCGTTTTTTAGATATTCATTTTTTTGTGTTTCAGCTCTAAAAATACACTTTTCTCATATAGGAATTTGTCAGCTCCTGTCCATACAAACAAAGGAAGTTCAGTCACATAGCAACCAGCTTTTGACTATCACTTTAGCCTATGATAATTAGTCTCTTATTTCGTTCCTACTTACAAGGAAGCAAGTAATAAGACTATTTCTGCTAATCTTTTCTCCATTAGTATGAAGTAAATAGTAGCATAAGCTTTTTAACAATAATTTGTTGCAGAGATATAGAGAAGGTCATGTGAATGGAACACATTAGGTTTTTATACTCGGATGACATCTTTAATTATATCTAATTGTTGTTAATATAGATAAACCTTTATTTTTTATATATTTAGTTGTAGGTATAAGAGGAATTAATTCAGCTAAAGCAATAAACAAATATTATCAAGACCAATCGTTATGGCTTTGGGATTCCGTTTTCTTTTTATGAACATGAAAAAAGTAGAAATACAAATAAAAATGAAAAACAAATCGCGACTTGCCGTTGAGGAAGGATATGACGTAGCTGATCTTTCAAAGTAATAACAAAGAACATCTCAGAATGTTTTTTACGCCATTCAAGTAAAACTGTATTTGCATTACTTGCGTGCTTTGAAGTGATCTAAATACTTTGCGGAGCCAGATTTTGTATATTTTTATGGTTGAAGATTTGTGAAGTGCATTCAAAGTTCAGAGGCTATTCCCAGAAAATTCAAGATGTACATCTGTTTTGATATAAAAATTCCTTTAGCACATGATATTTCAATCAAAATCCTTAGAACCAGTTCAGAGAATACCAATATTTTCGAAAAATGTTTCTTGAATCATTCGCGGAAGTTAACCGAGATAACAGTTTTTTTTTTTTTTTCACTTTTACGCTGTTCATAGATACACATGTAAGCGTGAGGTTATTCTTTTCTAAAATTCTTTTCTCTATCATTACTAGGTACACAATGTATAGAAAATATATTGTATTCCACCCAAAAATTCGATACCGTGATTTCACCGTATGTATGTTTTAAGATTCCCTGAGTCCAAAAGATTAGAAAAAGGTCCGTGAGCGTGTGTGTGTCTGAACAGCATAAGTCAAAAACTAAACCACTGTTAAATACCAAATTTGGAATTTAACTTTATTATTTTCCAAGAATGCCATACGAATATTTTCAAGAAAATCCACCCAAATTACCCTTTACATGGAAAAATTTTAAAAATATTTTCCCAAGGAATGCTGTAATGATTTTAACTAAAATTATGTACATTATAGTTATTTACATCACAAATAAAATTTACATCTTGAATTTTCTGGGTACAGCTTCTAAAGATCTATTCTTTATGGATCATTTTTGCTCAATTTTGCATAACTAATAAATCGAAAGAAATAGGTAAACACAAATGTACATCTCGTTAAAACATACAATTTATATAACATGCATTTTTGTTATAGAGTTGACCGTTTACAAGATACTTCAGGTTATTGGTGTCAAGTTTAAACTACGTAACTTTTCCCAAACGGGGTTACGTTTCCTTACATCTTGCTTTTGTTTACTGCTGGTCTTGCAAAGTGAACGGAATTTCAATTGTTTAATTAACGACTATCGTTTAAAAGATACGAGTATCGCTTTAGCCATACTTCCCTTCTACTTACCAGGAATCAGGCAATAGGCCTATTTATCTTGATTTCCATGATGTAGATAAATTTATCTTCTTTGTTAAGAATAGTTTGTTTGCAGAATGGGTACAGAAAGCTATTTAATGGTACAAATTCAGTTTCTTTTGGATTCGTGGTGCCTCAAAACGTATATTTTAGGTGAAATTTCAACAATTAATTTTTCACTACTTACTTCCACTTCTACTTAGAGAGAGGGAGAGAGTAAAATGCATAACGGAAATGATAAGGCCATTAAAACATCAATAGATGCTTAAACTTTCATCTGTGCCACGCAGGTTTAGACACCTACCATTTATAAAAGCTGAAAATCCGGTTCTTTATATAAATGCATGTATCCAAAAACTCCACGGCACGACAGTCCACAATGGACTATGGCCTACCCCCCGGCCGCTGCATCCCCCATCTCGACCCAAATGCGTAATGAATAGGGTGCAGTGCTGGAGGATTAAATGTGATCAGCTCCTCGAATCCCTCCCGGCCGGTTGATGCGGTCTTCTCGATCTGGAGCGGCTACTTATCAATGAAGTAGCTCTTAAATTGGCCCCCCAGGAACCTCAAGAGTCTGAGTACACCCCGGACCACGTCTCCCACCGGGAATCAAACCCAGGCTCTCCCGCTTAACAAGCAGTCCAGCTACCACCGCGCTAAGGAGTCAACTTATATGCATTTAATGTCTCATTAAAACTAAGAACAAGAAAACTTGGTGAGAACCTTCTACTTATTGTTTTGTAAAGCATAAGCCGACAATTAAAATTAACATTAACCAATCCTCCTTTGCTTTCTTGTGAATATTACGTATGATTTGTGAAGTATGTTATACAATTATACAGCACTTGGAACGAAGATGCCGCCTGTGGCGACTTCAGAAGGAAAATGAAACGTGTAAATCCTCACAGCTCACGTAAATGTCCCCGAAGCGACTTTGAGTACATAACAAACAGGAATTAGCTCCAGATGAATTCTAGAGTATCACTAAGCTGGAGTTAGATGAAAACATATTCAGCAGAAGCAAAGCAAATACACTGAGAAGTATCTGCAGCTTTCTCCGTACATTTATGCCTGTTAACTTTGCACTAAAACAGATAGTTTTAACTCGTGTAAAATGCTCTCTGCGAAATCTCTGTCAAATGAACTTCAATTATAAAATAGGGGTTAAAGATATACTTTCAGAGACCATATCTTAAACATAAGGTTTTATAACAAACTGCATTTATGCATTAGCTATTTACTTTCTCTATCACGTACAAGAGAGGTGAAATACATGTTTTGGTGCTCCTGAATACATAAAAAGGCATTTCTATATTCTCTTATTCATACATAATACATAGCTACTGAATGCATTGTATTCCAACCAAAAATTCCGTTCGAAGATTTCACTGGACGCTCACATTTTAGAGCCCCCTAAATCCAAGAAAAGCATTTTTTAGAAAAAGGTCCATTGGTATGTGTCTCCGTGTGTCCAGTCTGTGAACGGATTAACTCAAAAACGAAAAGTAGATTAAATACCAAACTTGATATTTAAGTTCAGCTCTTTTCGGTGATACGTCACGTAGATTTTCAACAAAATTACCCAACCTTTACACTGTAAAACTTTTTGAAATTGTATTCGTTTTTAAAATTGCTCTAACGATTTTGTTTAAAATACCGTATATTAATAATACCTAGCTGACGTATAAATTTTGCAATATTTTGAATTTCTTGGGAATAGCCTCTTAAGTTCTATTCTGCATAACTGGTAAACTATAACAGGTAAACAAAAAACTTGCCCCCCACTCTTCAAAAAAAAATACTCAAGTAAATTTTTGTTATGGAGCTAAAGTTCCGAGATATTGCTTATTGTGCGTTTGAACTTCCACGTGTTTAAACTTTTCATCCTAGTTAAGCAATATATAATATCATGTTTAAGAAACGTATGTTGTTTTAAAATTGAAACCAATAACAAGGAATATCCCCGTAAGTAGGACTGACAGCTTCCTAGGATTTACGAGCGGGTGCCTAGGGGTCAGAAGCTTTTCGGGGAGCCAACGGCACGTAACCACAGGGAATGAAGAACCTGGAACGATAGTTGGCCTATAGCCAAGCATGAGCGTGAGGAAGTGGATGATATGAAATGAAAGAAAAATTGATGATAGGAAAGGTGGAGATGGAGCAGTTGGTGGAATGAGTAGCGGGGAAAACCAAGGAAGTTGAGAAAAATCGCTCAGACACCGTTTCGTCCACCACAAATCCCACGTACGGGATTAATAAGGACCACCCAGATGGGAGGCGAGATATACAACCTCTCTGCCATGGCGTCGCCATGTGGTAACAGAGATTTCACCGGAAATATATGTTTTGAGACCCCCGAACAAAAAACATTCTTAGAAAAAGACCCAAGTGTGTGTGTGTGTGTGTGTGTGTGTGTGTGTGGACAGCATACCTCAAAATCTAAAAGACCGCTAAATACCAAACTTGGCATTAAGGTTTATTATCTTCTAAGCATACGACACGAAGATTTTCAAGAAAATCTCCCTCACTCCAAACTATCCTTTACGAGGAAAATGTTTTGAAAGTTTTCATTTAATTAAAAATGGCTCAAACGAATTTGATTAAAATATCTTATATTTACAACACAACACAAAAATAAAATCTATATTTTGACTGTCTGGGAATAGCCTTTGAACATAATTTTATTCTGGTTGATTTCTTTGCAGAATTATGGACAACGTTAAAACTGTAAGAGAGAGATAAAAACTTACTACATGAAAACAGTAATCTGAATAAAGCATACAATTTATGTCATATGCATTTTTATTGTAATGTTGACCGTTTTCAAGATATTCCTTATTTGGCTTCAATTTTAAAATACTTAAACGTTTCTACTTTATTTTCTACTCCCATCCAAGATACGAAGCGAATATCAAAAGCAACGATAACTTTTAAAACACTTGACTATCTCTTTAGCATAGCGCATTCCTTTAGTTCTCCTTGACGTACAAGGAATTAAGTAATAAATACATTCTGCCAAAGCTTAACTCGATTAGCATGGCGTGGAAGGAAGAATAATATTTTGTAAGAAGTTACACAAAGTCATGTGAGTTTAAAACATTCGATTTTTTATATTAGCCATAATTAGTCTAGAAAAAGTACTTTCTCTATACGTACTATGTGCATAGTACATAGAGGAAGTATTATACTCCACCCAATTTGATACCAATATTTCAATGGAAATATATGTTTTAAGATCCCCTGAATCCCAAAGAAATTTTAGAAAATGGTTCGTGTGTGTCTGTGGATAGCATAGCTCAAATAGCAAAATACCGCTAAATACCAAATTTGGTATTTAAGTTTTGTATCTTCTAGCATGCAACTACACTTTACATGGAATATTTTTTTTAAAATTTTGATTTTTTTCAAAAATAGCTGCAGCGATTTTGATTAAAATGCCCTATGTTAAAGCTATTTACATTAGAAAGTAAATGTATATGTATGAATGTATGAATTTTCTGGGAATAGCTTCCGAAGACCTATTTATTCTACATGAATTTTGCAGCATTTTGCATAATTAAAATACACAATTTTTGTCATATATAATTTTGTTGTAGAGCTGATTGTTTCCGAGATATTTCTTCTTATTGGTTTCAATTTTAAACTAGGTATCTTCCCAGATGGTAATACCTTTCGTTTCATCTCTCTTTTGCTTTTCTGGAAATGCAAATCGAATCGAACTTCAATTGTTCTCATATCGATCGGCTTATATAAGATTTTACTATCGCTTTAGCTAGTGCATTTCGTTATTTTCCTTCTACTTACGAGAAGTCCGTTATTCTGCTAATGTTTATCAGTTTTAGCATGATATTGACAAAAAAATAATATTTTGAAGAATAGCTTATTTGCAGAACAGGTAGAGTAAGTCATGAGCACATCAGAATTTTACTTTGTGTACTCATCAAAATTCTAGATTTACAAAACCTAATAATTTATTTCTCAAAATTAGAGAATTATTTCAAAAAGTATTTGATCATTTTCGGTTATGTTCTTTTGAGAGACAGTATAAACATTTTGAATTAAATAAGCGAAAAAATTGCATCCCGTGGAACAATTGCAAGGTATTGCAAAAAGCTGGGTAATAAAGATGCACCTAAATATTTATACATGCAGTTAATTGGTAATTATCTTCTTAAAGTATAGAACTTATATCATTTTATTATGAAAAGCATACATTATTTTAATTTCTCAGACATTTTGGTAAAATATCACAGATATTAAACATCATCCTGATCAGTTGATGGGAGCATTTACAAAAACATTCTTTCAAACATTTTTCCAACCTTCCAACCCACATTATGAAGTTATCATTCAATCTATTTCATATTTTAATACCAGTTCTTATACATTCAACATACTTTAAATAATTGTCTACTTATGTGTTTATTTTAAAAATGTATTGCTGTATTCCTTTTAATTTTAAATGTAATAGATTTTATTTTTCCTGGAAAATTATCAAAAATTTATAAAATTTCATGATTAGATACAAAGGAGGGGACTTGAAAAATCGATTTTTGCGTTTGAAATTTAAATTTTATAGATTTTATGTATTGCCTTTGCTCTTTATAGAGTTTGTAACTTTTGGAGAAATTAATATTTGTAAACGTTTTTAAAATCGTAATATTGTATTTGCTCTTATAAAAATAATTCTTACAAACGCCTATTCCTCTATCTACTTCAAATTAATGGAAATAAGAATTGGAAAAAATCGTCTTATTAATGCTTATTTTAATTACATCTTGAATAGAGGAATGCAGTAGGTAGGAATTAATTCTAAAACCTGATCGATAAGTAATGGTTCGAAATTCCTTCTCTGTCCATGGCCAAGAGAAGAAAGAAAAGAAGAAAAGAAAGAAAACCGTATAACGATTTACAATTTGAAAAAAATAATGTATTTTAAATACAAACTAATAATAAAAATGTCATAATGGTTAATTGCGAAAAAATTGAAAAATATTGTGGTTTTGTTTGATTAAGATTTTTATCTATCTCTTACAGTTTACTAATGATGCAAAACTCATTCAGTGTGAAGGACTTAAGAGACTATTCCCAAAAAATTCAAAGTATACATTAAATACTCCAGAAAATATCTTAAACATATTAAGTGTTCTAATAAAAATGTTTATAAAGATTTTTCAGAAAGCCAAATGTATTGAAAATTTACCATATTTGGGGTGAGAGCATATTCTTTAATATTTTCGTGTCGCATGCTTGGTAAGTGCTGAACATAAATACCAAGTTTGGTTTTTCGTCTTTGAGCTATGTTGCTCACAGATACAAACACACAAACAGATATGTTTCCTAAACTGCTTATTTTAAGGCTCAGCGGCCTCAAAACATATATTTCCAGCAAAATCTCAACACGGAATTGTTGAGTGGAATATAATACTACCCTTACTTACTTTACACAATAGAAAAACTAATAGTGGATTGCAATATCCAACGCATTAGTTAAAGCAATGCACAAAACTTTCAAAATAACTTTCAACGTAACAGAACAAAATACGATCTGTTATGTTTCATCCACGTGACTTTAGCTGTTCTGCAAACTACTGTTACTAATGATTATTCTTCCATTTCAAGCTAATCGAAATAAATATTAGCAAAAACGATCTTAATATTTAGTTCCTTATACATAGAAGGGAACTAAAGGAATACAGTATACCAAAGCGACAGTCAAAACTTTTGAAAACTCTCACTATGCGATTGACAGTGATGAACAATTACATGCAGGGGAAAAACAAAGGACAACCGGATGACGAATTCTGTTTGAGTATTTTAAAATTGAAATCAATAACAGAGAATACCTTGTAAATAGCTGTATAAAAATATGCAGGACATAAATTGCGGGTTTTGACAGGATCTTACGGTTCATATGTTATGCAAACATCATCCACCACGGACAGGATTTCAGAGGCTATTCCCAAGAAGTTAAAGATTTACATGTAAATATCTTTAATATACGGACCTTAAATATCGAGTTTGGTATTTTATCCACTTTTCATTTCGAGTGTTGCTGTTCATAGAACCAAGGACGCTGGCACGAACTGTTTTTCTAAAAATTACTTTTTATATATTCAGGGGATCCCAGGATGTGCATTTCTGGTGAAATCTCTGTATCGAATTTTTGGATGGTATGCAGTAAATGTTTTTCTACCTATGTACTATCTTCAAAGTAGGGAAAGAAGTAGCATATTTTATTTGTAGTTATATTGTTTAGAACATGTACACCTTTTACATTTTGACAGGGTTTGCTATTAAAATATTTCGATACCATTAATTTATTATAATAGTTACGTTACTAAACTACTTACTAATGATCGCAATTTTAAAATATATTAGTCATTAACGTAACTATGGTGCATTTATCATATTACGCACCATCTCAAAATTAATTTGTCCTTATTAAAGGCTATTTGTGTAGAATGAAATTATATAAGTATTAGTAGACAAACTTATGTTTTGAAATACTATTTAATCTAATTCTGGACCAATTTGATTATGTTATGAGACGGTATTTTTTTCCTTTTTATTTAACTCGCCCCTTACATATTGACCCAACACATCCTTTTACTTAATTAATAGGCAAAGCTAACAAAACATTACGAATTTTAAAGTCGCATAACCTATTTTGTATCGTACTTGGTTTCTATATTGGAAATTGGATTTCTTATTTAATAAAGGCCTTTTATTGTATTTTGTTTTAACATTATATATCTAAAACAGTTTTGCAAATCTTCAGAGTTTTACAGCGGTCCACGATCAGGTAATATATTTTATTTAAACTAAACTTGATAAGTGAGTTTTCATTAAACTAGGGAAAAGAGTACCAAATATAAAATGTTTTGTGAACCCATGTGTTTATTTTCAGAACAATACGTCTTCCAAAGGTATTATTTAAATCGCACACAATTGTTTCCTAACGCAGTATCTTTGACAAGATCTGTAATTGCACTGCTAAGGTAATCATATATTACAGTTTTCTAATTAAAAAACGTACTTGGTGTAAATTTCCATAAAGTAACCCTTTAATTTTTATTTGTTAATTTTGTCCGGATACAATAGTATTCCATTTCTATGTATTACTTTTAAGTGAACTTATTTTTCCTGAGAATTTTGCCTACCGTGCAAAGCAATACAGCGCATATTTAATGTTTTATCGTTGAATCGTATAGAATTTTTAAATTTTCTTATTTTTAATACCTTTAAGCTCAAATATGTACTAATGATTTATTCGTTCTCACAGCTCCTGTAATACTAATCTATTTTAATTATTAAACTGATATTTAACTTTTTAACTCGGTTACTCAATTTGGTGAAACTTCCAAGTTAAATGTTTTGCAATGATTTATTAGACAATTAAATACATAAAAGTGGAATCACTCGCACTCAAAGTTATAGGTTCGGTCTTCCAGATAGACCACGTGGAGAATCGTGCATACAGCAAAGTTAACTATAGCACTGACTAAAGCTAACAAGGTTTATTAAACCTTAAAATAAAAGCACAAAGCTATTATAAAACTCATATAAACACACTTTTCTTTGAGAAAGTATCAATATATGTTACAGGGTTGTCTTGTTTTGATAAGAATTCTAGTGGCAAATAAATGTAATCAATGTTTTTTTTTCTTTTTTAAATTATTCCGCGCTTTGAAAATGTACACTTCTAAAAAGCTTCCATAACACCACAAAAAATGGAATTTAACTTAATATATTTAAAATTTTAGCATCAAAAATAAAAGTGTTAGGTAAGTTAGAGATTTTTAGATTTATAAAAGCTAAACAATACTGTAAAAGGTTTTAATTGTAAATGAATGAATTATTACTTTTTTGACATATAAATGTATTAGTAAGAAATTTTAAATGTCTTTACTTAAAGTTATGATAAAATTACTTATCAAAAGGCTAAACAACATGCTATTCAGGTATAAGTTTTCTTAAAAATATGGATATGTAATAGGAAATTATAAAAATGTTACAAACCTCTAGCTCCTGTATATATGCTGCGAATTTATTTTATAATAGTTTAATCTACTTTTTAGCACTTTAAGTTGGAAATCTTATAAGCAAAAAATCCGTGTAATCCATAGACAGCAGACATCGTAATAAAATAAGTTTGTATAAAATTAAAACAGTTACAATTTATCGCTTTTAGGTTTATAAATTGCCTGTAAATTTCAAAAAGAAATGACACTATCCACGTTTCAAACGACACAAAATTTTCCATTTCATCAATCACTTTTAACACTCATTTTTCGCAAAGTTTTCGCACACTTACCTGGGAAGGCTCAGCAAAGAAGTACGTTTAAGGTGTTTATTTACTGTCTATGATTTGAAAGAAACTATGAACACGCGACGATCAAATGATAGCCACTCTATGACACGAAAGTAAGAAGCTCGCGCGTACGCCGGACTACCACGGTGAGTGAGATTCCGCAAGAAGCGTCCGATACGGTCGGAGGCCGAAAGCCGACTAGCGAGAGCGCGCTCGTGTGTTCTCGCTTCCCGCGTCGCGGCGCTCTGCAGGCCGAGTGAGTAAGAGCGTCGCTTGGAGTACGATATTATAACCACTCCGAGCGGACCGGAATGATGTACGGCGCTGCGAGTCGAGCAAAGAAGCATGACCTACCGTAACTCATAGTGATGAAGAACCAACAGTAGGTACATGAGTGGCGTTTGTTGGTTTTCATTGCTGCCACTTACATCACAGATGACATTCATTTTATCTGTACGTCTGCCCACAAACCCTAGCTTTTCTAGAACAGCATGACATTTTCCATTAAATAAGTTTTCCAACTGTTTGCATTACTAGTATGAGTTTATTTATTGAAATAACAGCATCATACATTTGAGTTTCATCAGTCGCACAGACCGTACGTTCTTTTGCTATAAAAAAAATAGTAAGCAATATTAAAAATCTGATGTGTACCATTCACATGACTTTCTCTACATCTCTGCAACAAATTATTCTTAAAAAGCTTATACTTCTATTTACTGCATGCTAATCAGTAAAAAAATTAGCAGAAATAGCCATATTACTTGCTTCCTTGTAAGTAGAAGCGAAATAAGAAAGTGTCATAGGTTAAAGTGATAATCAAACGCTGGTTGCTGTCACTGAAGTTCCTTTGTTTGTATGGATAGCAGTTGACAAATTCCTGTATGAGAAATGTATAAGTTTTTCACAGCAGAAACTAAACATAAGGAATGTCTCAAAAACGACGAACTCCACGAAAAAAATGTATATAACATAAATTGTGTGTTTTAACGTGCTCTACATTTTTTGTGTGACAAGTTTTTGTCCATCTCTTATGGTTTAGCAGTTATTCAAAATTCAGTAAAATTCATCCAGAATAAACTACTCTTCACAGGCTATTCCCAGAATATTCAAGATATACATTTTATTTTTCAGAGAAATATCTTTAATATTCGAAATTTTAATCAAAATCGCTAGAGCCATTTTTGAGAAAATCAAAATTTTCGAAAAAAGTTCCATGTAAAGGGTAGTTGGGGTGGGGGGAATTTTTCTCAAAATCTGTGTCGCATCCCTGGAAGATACTAAATTTAAATACCAAGTGCGGTATTTTACCTACTTTTCGTTTTCGAGTTATCGTGTTGGCAGACACACGGACACACACACACGCGGACCTTTATCCGAAAATGCTTTTTTTAGATAAAGGGGACCCTAAAACATATATTTCCGGTGACATCTCGGTATCGGATTTTTGGGTGGAGTGCAATACCTTCTCTATACACTATGTACATAGTGCGTATAGAGAAAGTAAGAAAGAACAACAACAAAGAATTAAAAGAGTAAACACGACAATAAAAAGGCAAATGTATTCAAATACAGCAATTTAAATTTACAGCACAGAGTACGCTTTATTCAGATGCATTAATGTACCCTATTATAACAGACAAATACACTTAATAGAAACATATACACCGCACAACAATGACATAAAATATATGTATGTAAAACATAATCAGTTTTGTTTAGCTATTCTTATTGCCCCGCCCCTCTTCTCTATTGTCAGGCTTCACAGATCTCAGTTGTCTTGTCTTAAGTACAAATTTACCTAGCCCGTCCACGCCTTCCGGACCTGCCAGTAGAGTCCAACATGCTTCTAGCTCTACATTCGCGGTGATCGCGGTAAATATTTTTCCCTCCATTCCTCCGTAACCCAACATCTTGCCAATGGGTCCACGACTCTTCCTCCTTACAAATTGGGCAGATTCTCTTACCATTCTCGTGAGCAATTTTTATGCTCCACCATGCTTCTAGTCGAAAACTCTAGGTAAATAACATTTATGTCCGCTTCTACAATGCAATAGTTATGCTTCAATGCAGAGACATTTTATTTATCCTTTGATTTGTATTGTGCACCTTCCTCTTATGTAAGTACCAGATGGTTGCCGGTCCCCATATCCGCGCTAGTTTAAGTGTCTCGCTTTGGTGCTTCGTGGCGCAGGAATTCGTAGGTTGGAGTCCCGCTTTGGGCATGGGCGTTTGTTTATTTGTAAATTTGTATTTTTGTGTATATTAGAAGCAAAAATTTAAAGGTAATTAAATAGAAAAGAAAATGGAAATGGAAAGAGAAAAAAGGGAATACAGCGCCGGAGCCCTCACAGCCGATCCCCTTGGTCGCGTTCGCTAACGTGTATAGCTTTGGTGTTTCGTGGTGCAGGGGATCTGGGTTGGATTCCCACCTTGGGTGTGTGTGCTTATAAATGTGTATATGTCTGTGTAATGTGTACGCAAAAAGAAAATGGTAAAACAAGGGAAAATTTAGGAAACTGGAAAAAAAAAAAAAAAAAAAAAAAATATGTAGCCCCGTAGTGCTGATAAGTTAAAAAAATGGTCTTAGTAGATATTCCATCGTACATTGAAGTCACTTGATAGAGACAGAGTAGCAATTTCCATGCTGAACCTCAATGAAATGTATATTAAGGTTTATAATAATTATCATAATGAAAATGTTACTAGTTTTATATACATATTTTTTAAAAGATTTATATATTTATTTATGGTGCTTAGTATATACATGATTATGGTCTGAACTTAATCCTAGTTAGTTGGCCAGGCCACAAATATTAAATATCAAAATTTCAAGCTATTACTAAATATTCTTTGGGCTTTAAAATTAACCTCACTTTCCATGTTTTTCAACTGACCATTTATAATTCATACTAATCTTCTATAAAATCTCCCCTAATTAAAGTATCTCTTTATGATCCTCAAAAATATTTCCTCTGTACTCTTTCCTACTTATTAAATTTTCAGTCCAGTTATTTGTGGCCCTGCACTGAAAGCTAGTGTGAACTTAATCTTCCTTCTCTCCATAAATTGGACACACTCCCGGGATAGCCTCTCCCCTCATTCCCCTTAATTTCCAGATGTCTAATCTACGTTATCCCTTCTCTTTCATTCTTTTTACAGATCAAAATGTACTTCTCTTTCTCTAGTCATCTTTTAGCGCCCTGTACAATGCCAATGAACTTTTCTCTTTCATTTGTGAAACTAAAATTTGTCAATCTATGCGTTCCATCCTGAATCTCACTTCCTTCCAAAAGTTTATTCCAAAATATCCAATATTAACCCAAAAAACTCTTAAGCTATTTATCAGTTCCCTGATTTTCTTATTCAGAAACCATAATCAAGTCTTAACTTAGGTTAATAATTTCTAACTTGTTCATATTTAAATGCACAAGAAAATTTGCAAAATTATTGTCATATTTTCCTCTTTAGGCATTTTCCCACCTAAGAAATTAAGCTGAGACACTTCAGACTTTGTAGTCACTTTAAAAACATATTATTTGATATCGCTGGTGAACGATTAAGATATTTTAAAAAAAAATAGTAATTTAAAATATATACACTTTGTTTTATTATTTTTTAAGAAATTTCATGCAGAGGTAGCACAAAAGCTTTTATCGGCTATTTAGCAATCCATATTGCACATGTACAAAGATCTTAGTTCTATCTATTATACTTTTTTAGAAAGCAATATATAAGGAAGCAAACGTGTGAAAAGTTTTGCAAATTATCCTCTTTACTAAAACATCAACAAGTTCGCAATTATTTACCTAAGCTATGTTTTGACTATGGTTTCTGAATTAAAGGAACTTATTTTGTAAGTGATAATATTTTCGTTTTGATAGCTTGTATAGTTATTAGGAAACCTTAATAAATATTTCATTGAGGTTCAGCAAAGAAATTGCTATTCTGTCTCTACCAAGTGTTCTTAAAAGAGTTGCAGAGCTCAACGGGGCTATTTCAAATTAAAGCCCGCTAGTGGGGAACTAGCGAGATATACCTTGGCTTTAGCCATCTCAAACTTCGCGACGCGTTTCACTATCTCTGCGATAAACAAGAAGGGTAAAACCAAGGTCGCTCAGTCAATACTCTTGGAATAGTTGAATTCTGCAACTCTTTAAACGCAAGAAGGAATCTTTGTGCACGCCAAATACAGGGCAGTATGCTACCTAGTTTTGTTTTTTTTTTTTAAATAAAAATAAATATAAATGGAATTAGATTTATGGTACTTATAAGAACCTATAGACAGCCCTCAATGAGGTTAACCGGACTTTCACGCCCAATATAGCCGGCGTTTGTGTGTTTGTAAATGTGTATATGTGTGCGTTCTAGAAGGGAAATCAGAAACGGTAATCATATAGAAAAACAAAGAATGCGTTGGGAAGATGGGAAATGGGGGAGGGGGGAAAGAGGAAAAAGGAATACAGCGCTGGATTCCTGACAAGACTGAAAGTTTAAAGAATATAAATCATATATTGGGACTCTGAGAACTGCAGCAGTTATAGAGCGTTAATAAAAAGAACTTGCAGCGGAGATTTCAATGCGTTGTTAGTGGCGCACGTTGTAAGCCAAATGCGGGAGTATTTTAGTTTGTTGATTTTACGCCTCACTTTGTGCGCTTGTGTGCAGCGTAACTAAGTGTCACTTCCAATCAACTCCACTACACTCACGTACCTGGTACTGAAGCTCTTCTGGCGTGAGTTGCCACGGTGTAGCTCAGTCTTGCACAAACATTGACTCTCCCAGGCGTGGATTTGGCTAGTGGGAGGAGTTGTAGGAGTGATCTTGTAATTGTTAAGAAAACACTTGTAACATTTTACTGCTGTTTATTCTAAAGGAGTTTTGAAGACAAGCACATGGTTATACACTTTATACCGTTGACTGATGTTCTTTAACACTTACTCACAAGTACTTTCAATTACGCTGTTTTAGTTGAGTACATGGCCCAATTCACTTTCACCTAATCACAAGCGACTGTTAAATAGGTGAGCGACGTTACTTGACTTCACATACAGTTTCTTATTATAATAAACTTACTTCGCGAACTTCTTAACAAACGACCTTGCCTCACACACGGACGAATTCTTAACAAAAAGACGTTGCCTCTCTCATGGGTGAATTCTTAGTAAAAACGATCTCAATGTGTCAAATCTTACTTCTTGCATACAAAAAACGGTGTCATGGTGGCTTCTTTCTGATTGGTTGGAAGGACCGACAAAATGACACCATCGTTACCCAAAAACCATTGCAAAGGCGTCATAATAATCACGTGATACCACGAATATAAAAAAGAAGTCCCCTTGTGTGCTTTAAACTGTGGTTTCCCCTTATACTAAACTCGAACGTGTGTTTCACAAAAGAAGCTACTTCTCACCCCTCTATCCAGTCTGGCGTTATGATTCTGAGTAACTTTTAAGTAAACAACTGGCTTCTTGATTTCCATGCACACAAATTATTAAATATTAACTTTCTTTGCATATATATTTAGATAATTAATAGAAATGATTGTTATTATTATTATTATTATTACGAGGCTAATTAACGGTCTCAAACTCATTTTTAATTTAAGAAATTATTCTGATAAAAGCTTATTCTTTTTTTGCTTACTGCCAAATGAGATAAACTTTAGGATAGATGTTTTATTACTTGTTTCCTGATTAGTATAAGAGAAATAAGTGAATATAATAGGCTAAAGCGATAGTAAAATACTTTAAAACCTGTTAGAATGCGATGACTTTGAATTCGATTAGATTTGCCTGGCCAGAAGTAAAATAAAGAAAAAAAAATAACAAATTCCGGTTTAAGAAAAAATTTGAAGCTGCTATTCTCAGAAAATTCAAGATATGCCTTTCATGTGCCAAAAAATCAAGATAGAGCCATTTTTGAGAAAATAAACATTTTCAAAAGGGTGGTCTGGAATTGGGAATTTTACTATCATATTGTTGGAAAATGCTGAACTTAAAAACCAATTTTGGTATTTAACGGGTTTTTCACTTTTTAGTTATGTTGTTCAAAGACACATGAACACACTGACACATGCACACACATTAATGTCAATTTATTTTTGTTTATTCGGTATTGTATTTCTAGGTGGAATGCACTATCTTCTTTACCTACAATGTGCCTACTTCAGAAACGAAAAGTAATTTTAAAAGGTGTAAAAAGATTCAAATTTTTAAATATTTTAAAACACTGTAGCATGTATAAACCTACAGATATCTCAAAATTCAACACATTAATTATTTTGTCTGAAACTGTGCAATGACAATAACTTATATTTTTTCAAGGAAACAATTAATTTAAAGGTTGTGAAATTTTAAAATAAAAATACGATGCTTACAAATGGGATGTTTATTTAAAATGAGTATAAAACTTTTATAATTAAATTAAAGTAAGAGGTTGATTCCTTGCTTAGTAAGCTTCAAAATAAATTAGACCTATAGCTTAATTGTAAAAGTTACTTATAGATTTAAAACGGTAAAAATTTTTCAGATTTTAGTTCGGATAAATAGTGAAATGAAATTTAAACAATGTGCTGAGAGTAGCATTGCAGGACGGTAAAAATCATAACTTAGGCCCCTGTATTCCAAAAAATGTAATAAAAACTACATCCTTGAAAACTAGAAAATATTTTCTATCATAATAGCAATATTAAACGATTGAAAATTTTTAAAAAATTACAATTTCGGACGTTTAAATGTACGTTAAGTGTTTTGCTGCTCATATTTATTTTTACTGCATTCATCTATTGCTCCTTAGTCCTCCGTTTCCTTCTCCTCCCCTCAAACATACACTACAGCATCATTTTTGGAGATGTTATCAAAACACAATTTATGCCAAATACATTTTTGTTACTAGAGCTAATAATTTCCAACGTTTTGCTTGTTAAAATGCTATACTTTCAAATACATTTAAAAACACCCACAGTCCACAGAGGGCCACGCGGCTCCTGCGTCCCCCATCTCGGCCTAGGACAGGCGTCATTGATGGTTCAAATACCTTTACTTTTCTAAAATGGGTAGTCATTTATTATATTTTATAAACTGTCGGTCAAAAAAATTTCCAATGCCATGTCATAGCAATCAGGCTTTTATTATTTTTTCTATAGGAATATTTTTATTCATGTCCTTGTTATATATGAATATATTTTAAAATGAAAATGTGGAGCATTACTATTAAACAAAGAACTTAGACGGTAATATTATTACTTAATTATATAATCTAGAAGTTTTAAACAAGGCAAACGTGTCAGCTATTTAAACGGATGCCTCATATACTATGGTTTTAAATTTAACAGATGATTTCCCTTTATATACCATTATTAAAATTTAAAACATGTTACTCGCTGTATAGAAAAATTTAATTTATGAATACCATATTCTAAAGTATTCATCAAATTAAGATCTACTTTAAAAAATCTGATATTTTCCATTTACATGCCTTTCTATATATCGTAACAAACTATTGTTAAAAAGCATACTCTTCCATCTACTTTATGATAGTCAAGATAAACATTAGCAGAAATTATCTTAATTACATGTTTCCTTGTTAGTAGAAGAAAATAAAGGAATACACTAGGCTAAAACGATAGTCAAATCTTTTAAAAGCCGGTTGCCATGTGGATGAAATCTGTTTCTATGCAGGGCCAGGAGTTTCCTTGTGAAAGAAAGTTTAATTACTTAAAACCCGAAAAACAACAACAAATATCTCATAAATGGTCAATTTAACGGAAAAAATGTATATGACAAACTGTGATATAATTTTTTTTTTGCAGCAGTAATTTTTTTTCTATCTCTTACAGTTTACCTGTTAAGCAAAATTCAGTAAAACTCATTCAATATAAATTGGTCTTTAGGGGCTATTTCCAGACAATTTAAGACATATATTTTAATATACGATATTTTAATCAAAATTGTTAGAGCCATATTTCAGAAAATCACAATTTTCTCAATTTTTTCTATGTAAAGGGTATTTTGAGGTGAGGGGATTTTTCTCAAAATCTTCGCGTCGCACCCTTGGAACATAATTAACTTAAATACCACTTTTGGTATTTTACCAACATCGATTTTGACTTACCTGTTCACAGACACACGGACACACACACACACACACACACACACACACACACACACACACACACTAACACACATGGACCTTTTCCTGAAACTACTTTTTTTGGATACAACGGAAATCTCGATATCGAACTTTTGGGTGAAACGCAATACCTCCTCTATACACTATTTACTTAGTATGTGTAGAGAAAGTAAAAATTATTTTTTCTTTTCTAATAGATTCATTGTAATAGTAAAAACAAAGATCCAGCTTATAATTTTGAAGAGACAGTGTCTGGAGAAAATTTTGAGTCTTACTATACCTCGATCTGATTTCAAGGAGTGTGAGGACTGTAGAGTGGAGGCGGCAGCAGATTGGAACATTAACTCTACTCGAGCGCCACCTGCTGCAGTGAATTAGGGACGCGTTGCGAGACGGAGCAACCCGTACCACGCCTGTAATTGCATGCAATCTCTAGAGCAAGTAGTGGGAGTCGAACCTTAAACCTGCCACACAATTGTATAACTTAACTGAGAAAATGTAATGCAATTTTAAGCTCCTATACTCGCCTGCTGTAGCTGCTTTAAATTTAATCTCTAATTTTTACTCTCGCTTCCATTAGGTCCAGATGTTCAGCATTAAGATTTGAGATGTTTTAAGGTCACATGACTTTCTCTAGCTGCTCTACAAACTTCTTACAAAAGATTATTCTTTTTTCTACACAATACTGATCGAAATAAACATTAGCAGAATGTTCTTATTACTTAGTCCCTTATAAGTAAAAAAGAACTAAGGAAATACAAGGGGGCCTGAAAAGTTTCCGACCTAATAAAGATACAAGACATTTTTTCAGAATTTTCTTATTTATTTTTCAACATAGTCTCCTCGTAACTCTACACACTTCTCCCAGCGATGCTCCCATCCTAGTAGCCCGTCCAAATAGTACTCGGCATTTTTCTCTGCAAAATAATTGCTCACGAAGGTGATTGCCTCTTCATTTGACGAAAATCTGTCCTCCGATCGCAATTTTCAGATGAGGGAACAAAATGAAATCGCTTGGGGCTAGATCTAGTGAATAAGGCGGATGGTCAAGCAGTTCAAACCGTAATTCGTGGATTACCGCCATTGCAACCACTGTCTTGGTGAAACAGGATTTTCTTTTTCTGCAAATGTGGCCATTTTTACGCAAATTCTGCCTTCAGCTTGTCAAGTAATGATACGTAGTATGCTCTTGTAATGGTTTTTCCTTTTTGAAGATAATCGATTAAAATAACTCTATGATTATCCCAAAATATAGTTGTCATCACTTTCCCAGCCGAGAGAACAGTTTTTGCTTTTTTGGAGCCGGTTTCCCCTTTGCAGTCTACTGTTTGGACTGTATTTTTGTTTCGGGCGTATAACGGTGTATCCAAGTTTCACCAAGGCGCCAAAACTCGGGTTTATTGCGCCAAAACTGCGCCAAAAATGTTCATTCGAACACGTTTTAGGTTAAAAGTGTGCAAACGCGGCACCCGACGCGCGGACAGCTTTCTCATGTCTAAATGTTGATTTAATATGTGACAAACACGTTCTTTTTGACACGTTCATAGCCTCTGCTATCTCTCTCACTTTAATTCGGCGGTCCTCTAGCACCATTTGGTGAACTTTGGCGATGGCTTCATCGGTAGTTGCAGTTTTTGGACGTCCGAACGTTCATCGTCTCCCAAGCTCTTACGGCCACGTTTAAATTCAGCTGCCCAAAATTTCACTGTGGTAAATGATGGTGCAGAGTCCCCATACACAGAATCCAACTCATCTTTGACTTGCGTAGGCGTATTGCCTTTCAAAAACCAATATTTAATGACAACTCGATACTTGCCTTTGTCCATTTTCATAAAAACACTCACATCACCTCACTCAAACGACTGTTACATAACAACTGAGCGTCCAAAATGGCTGAAACTTTGGTGTGTAACTGTCAAAAGATGAACAACGAAATTCACTACGAGTGCTGCCATCTTCATGTTGAGGTCGGAAACTTTTCAGACCATCCTCGTACATAGACTAAAGTGATACTCAATGGTTTTTAAAGATGTCGCTAGGCGATTGCCGTCGCTAGGCGATTGCCATCGCTTCTTTGCTTGCGAGATTGCAGATTCAAGTTCAGTTATAGACTAAGGCTCTTTCCTATCTACTTCATACACACATTTCAGGAACATCACTTTAAAAATTATCCGATAAGTTTCAAATTAATTAAACATTACTACAGGAAAGGATATGATAAATTATTCGTTCATACCTTTTTAGCTATTTTAGTGGATTAGATAACGTTGTTAATACAAATATATAATCAATTTTATTTACTTAGAACATTGTTTCGATAGGTTCTGTTTATTAAGATATTAAGGTTCTCTTATATGAAAATCAAACAGGTTGGTTGATATGTGCACCGCAAGGAGTATTTTGTATATCTGCATGCGTTGGAAAATGTATTTAAAGAAACATGCCTTTAAATATTTGATATGTCATTTACCATTAAAGCTTTCATTTAAAAGCTCACCCGACAAGTGTTTAAATTGAAAATGGCTGAAAATAACGTCAGGATATTAATCTACAAGACTACGGTATGTCCATGCGTTATAATGGCAGATCGCCTTAAGTGTGCCGCCAATCAAACCAAAAACCAACAAAAAAAAAATGCCTGTCAGTGTAGACCAAGCGTTTTGCTTCCAATGTTACATATTTCTTTCTTATTTTGCAAAATAAGGGATAGACTGTATGAAGGAAGATCTTAAGGAGTTAACAGAATAAAAAGCAGATGGAACCTCGTGATTCTTTTACGGAGGGGGAGGGGTGGTCCTCAATACAGTGCTTTGTTTATGCTTTCTTTCTTTTTTCCCCCCCTATTTTTGATGTTGGTGATTTTTTTTGGTAAAAGATAAAATTTCCGGGCTTGTAGGCCGTGGTTGAATATTAAAATTATTAAAATAATAATTAAAACTTGACGTTTCGTCCTCAGCCGTGGAGGACATCTTCAGAAGAGGCTGGGCAGGAACGGTAGTGACTGCAGATTCATTTTTTTTTTTTTTTTTTTCGAGTGGAGGGGAAAAATCCACCTTAAGGACTGGCCCGGGCAAGCGCGGAGTGTCAGGGTCTCCCATGTGGGCATACCGACTAAAACACCCCTTCACCTGTATTAGAAGGAAGTAAGGAGAGGCAGTACCAGATGATTGCACCCGCGGATTCAAGGTGTTAGATATCTGACCGCAGTGTGCAGTCAGGGGAGTGAAATGAGGGCCGGGAGACAATCTTGACCGAGTCCCAGATTGTCACCGCGGAGGATTCTGGGAGAGAAATGTAGGAATTTAGAGATGGAGTTAGTGCTTGTTGACTCTTCTTAGACAGTCGTCATACCTTGGGATGTCTTCACGCCTAAGGTTTTGACGTCTCTGTAGGTTGAATCGTGAAGTTCGAGGTTCCGACTTCTCCAGTAGGGCTCTCACCTCCTCCCTTAAGATGAGACGGATGTCGTTGACTGCTATCACTATTGCTTGGTGAAAGTCTGGAAGTGAAGTAGTGTTGTCCTGCTCCTGCAGCCTGTCCTCCAAGGCCGTCAGCTTAGCCGTAAGTACCAAGACCTCTGCGTGGAGGTCCTGAATGGCCTAACTTAGGCCCTGAATTTCTTGCAGCAGGTTGGTTGTTGGTGTCTGTTCAGTAGTCTGCGTAGATGGCTGTGTACATGATGGTGTTTTGGCTGGTTGAGGTGATGTATGCCTGTTCTTTCGGTAGCTGGGGCACTGGGCCTGCCCGGTGAAATGTCCCGTGCCACCAGCGTGGCACTGGCACATAACTGGCGACGGTGGCGGAGGTCGTGCCCAGTGCACTCGGAGGTGTAGGCCTTGGTGCCACAGTAGTGGCATCTCGGCGGCAAAGAACAGGCATCTTGGCTGTGCCCGTAGGCACAGCAGCGGCGACGGGGCCAGTGACGTTCCTGTCTGCTTGCCTCTACGTGCAGAAGTCGCCCTAATAAGGGCAACCCTGACGCCAAGGCAGCCTCCAGATCTGTTCGGTCCTGTAGCTCCACTCCAACCAGTGGTGTTGGTCCCCGGTCGCAAATAATTCTAGTGGCCCCCAAACATGAAGGCCATCTAGACTGCGCAGCGGTGAGGAAGTGCTGGGTGGCGAAGATGCCGGAGAAGCGGTGGCTACTGGAGAAGCTGCTGCTCTGCGCTGGTGCTTTTTCTTCGGCATCTCGAAGCGAAGTCCTCCCCCGCAGATTCATGGAGCAGTGGACGATAATATATACAGTTGGGGCAGAGGGAGGGGAGTAATTGCACTGCTGTGTTCTGATTGGCTGTTGTGCTGGCCGGTGCGAAGACACTGTAAGGCAAGAATCCAGGTCTAATTTAGCTTAAATCCGTCTTCTCTATTAATATTATTGGGATGTGTGTATATTTCTATGGATTTTCTGACCATTCTGGGGTAGTAATATTTGGTAGTTGCAAGGGCTTCTGTTTTTTCAAATAATATGTTGTGTTTGAATAAGACGAGGGCAATGGCAGATTTATCTGTATGGCCGAGACGACAACATCTTTTGTGTTCGGCGATGCGGGTTTCGTTGTGCCTTTGTAAGATTGGCCGCATGTACAGGATATTTTGTAAACAGCGGTTAAAGAGAGCGGGTCCAGTGGGTCTCTAGCTGATTTGTGAATTTGTTTTAATTTTCGTGTTGGAAGATATATTGTTTTAATTTTCTGTTTATTTAGTAGTTTGCCTATTCTGTCAGTGCGCCTTTTATGTGTGGCAGAAAGACTTTAGCTCTATTTGAATTTGATTTAGTGTTTTCCTTGTTGGTGATTGTCTTTCTTTTATGTTGTTATTTATTTTTGTACAATGAATCTTTATTATTATTACTATTATTATTATTATTATTATTATTATTATTATCATCATCATCATCATCATCTTCGTTGTTGTGGTCGTAGGGAACATCAGCAGATGGGACACAGCAATGCTAATTGATAAACTGGGAGATTAAGAACTGCATATGGAAGATAAATCCGGACTTCATTAACTTCCATCCAAAATTCCAACCAAATCAGTGTTTTAGATATGCTGGAAAAGCAAGAGCTTCTCCAGGCGTGGTGGGGCTTCGGGCTGGCACCAGTTTATTAGGAAGGTTTCTGAGCGCCATACGGTTGCCAGCAATCTGCCGACAGGATGCAATGCGTTTTCCAAAGTATCAATTACTGACTTTTCGCAGTATGATCAGCCAAAGAGGATTTTCTTTAATGCCTCAGTCGTTGAGATGAATAGCTTATTTAATTTGCCGCGAAGTAGCTGAATTATTAAACGAAATACATGCATGAACTCTGGGATCCACAGAATGAAACCATAGCACTGAGTCTTTTGATATCAGGGTACAAGACGTACTTCATGTTTCAATGTGGTCACCTTGCTCTTGTTTTGAAATTGCACAAAAGCTACCCAAGAAAATACGCCCGCATAATGCTTGACCTGCTGGCGTACGTTGTACGGGATAAATGAGCTTGCATAAAGTATACGAACTCAGTTCCGATTCAACATTCGTTACCAGAAAGGCTTTCCTACTCAACATTATGCCTTCTAAACCGCCATCTCGGGGAAAATAAACTATAGCCAAATATTTTCACAGAATATGTAAATTACATATAAGTAACTTGAAATAAGAGGATTATTGAAATGTCGAAGTAGCGGCTATAAGTTTCTGAAGTGCCAGTACGCCACGTGTCGCGGCACTTCGTCTGGAATGAAAAAAATAATAATAAAAAACATTTACTCTATGACAGGAATTACACTAATATTTTTTGGGATAGCAGCTTCCCGCGTTACGCATTAAGCCACCAGAGCAGTTGGAACAACTCCGCCAGAGTAGGCTACATAACTCAATAATGTAGTTAACGAATGCTCAGTGTCGCACTGTCAAGTAATTAGTTTGAGATTTTACAGATTTTTGCGACAAAAAATCTTGAGAACGCTAGTAACCAGCAGCTAAAAATCGATATTTCTGTACTCGGGTAGCAGTTTTAAAGACATTCTAAGTCATTTTTTTCAACCTGCTTTGCTCTAACACCTGATACCCACACGTTTAACGCTATGTAGCTGCGTTATGTTTATCCGAGGACCACGCGTTGCCGATCTGAAATTACTTATATCAGTCACGTGCACAATCTCGCAAATTATTTCGGTGTAGTTCATTAACACCTGTATATAACGTCTAAATTGCTCAGTTATCATCAATTCTATATATTATATAGTAGAATGACTATAGGAAATTTCTTTAGTGTTCTTGGCTAAGCTTATATTTGAGTCACAGTCGGCCTTTTGTTTATAGTCTTTTTAACTGACCAAATAGTTAAGTTACTAAAAATTCACGAAGGCTTTCAGAGAAACTTCCTATCGAAACCCTTTGCCCAAAACTTACATGGATGTTTTCAAAGAAGTTGATTCATAAAGATAGTTTTTATAAATGCTGATTACGTTACCTTTTTCCTTTGTTTTTCCAATCCCACTTGAAATATCAACGTTCATAGTTCCCTAATCTATCATAAATCTTTCAAAACAAGAAGAGAATGAATGTCATATTTTACTAAGTAATTGGGTAACCTTGACATACTTACGCAGTTCTTTTCGAGAAGTCAGAAAATATGTCCATAATGAGGAGCACACATAGCACACCACGATCTACACAGAACTCTGATTACTGCATTCCCTAGGAGGAATGGATGTAGTTATATCTATAGGTCGCAGGCAGAGAGACCACAGAAAAGCGCGAAATCCTTACAGCTCCTAGCTTGAAAAGCTACTCTATTACGCAGAGTGAACAAGTCTGCACCAGGAAATCCCCTGGTGTCCACGGGTAACATTCTACTACTCGAGCAAGAAACTATACTATCCATCTCCCTCCACATTCCCTGAAAGTAAACCTGAAACATGAGAAGTAAGTGCAATAAGGGAAAAATCTGATGTGTTACACTCACATGACTTTCTCTAACTCTTCTACAAACTTCTTACATAAGATTATTCTTCTTTCTGCACTTTGCTAATCGAGATAATCATAGCAGAATGTTCTTACTACTTAGTTCCTTACAAGTAGAAAGAAAATAAGGGAATACACTAGACTAAACCGATAGTAGTCAAATGTTTTAAACTCTGGTTATTCGATTGTCATTGCAAATCGCCTCTTTGCTTGGCCAGGTGTAGATCACAAGAAAAGCGGATAGTTCCGGTCTGAGAAAAGTTTAAGTACTCACAACTGAAACCAAAAACAAGGAATATCTCAGAAACAGTTACCTCCACAACAAAAATGTAAAGGACATAAATTGTGTGTTTTGATTAGATCAACATTTTCTGTGTAAAAAGTTTTTGTCTATCTCTTACCGTTTAGCAGTTTAGCAAAATTTAGTAAAATTCATCCAAAATAAAGAGCTCTTCAGAGGCTATTCCCAGAAAATTCAAGATATAAACTTTATTTTGTTCAAAAATTGTTCCATGTAAAGCGCAATTGGGGGTGGAGTATTTTCTTGAAAATCTTCGTGTCGCATCCTTGGAAGATATCAAACTTAAATACCAAATTTGGTATTTAACGGTCTTTTCGTTTTTGAGCTATGCTGTCCACAGACACACACACAGACACTCACACGCACACATATGCACGGACCTATTTGTAAAAATACTTATTTTGGATACATTTCATGTATTTCCGGTGAAATTTCGGTATCGAATTTTTGAGTGGAATGCAATACCTTCTCTATACACTATGTACACAGTACGTGTAGAGGAAGGAAAAAGTGTGGTAGAAAAGAAACCAGTCCAACTAAGAAACCCTAATATCAGAGGGGGCGGGAATCGAACCCGGCACATCACCAGTGCGATCGTCACACATTAACACAGAACCAACTCTCTTCTTTTTAAGGTGATCATAACTATTTTTATTTTCTCTACACCTACTATGTATATAGTGTATGCAGAAGGAATTTTAACTCCACCCAAAAATTCAATACGAGAAATAACCATTTTATGGTATCCTGTATAAAAAAAGACATTTTTACAACAACAAAAAAGGATGGTGTGTGTGTTTGTGTGACAATGTGTCCGTGAACACGAAAACTCAAAAACGAAAAGTCAGTAAAGTACCAAACTTAGTATTTAAGTTTAGCATCTTCCATAGATGACACAAAGATTTTCAGGAAAATCCTTGCATCCCAAACTGCCCTTTACATGGAAAAAAAATCGAAAATAATGATTTTCAAAAAATAGCTCTAACGATTTTGTATAAAATACCATATACTAAAGACATGACATATATCTTAAATTTTCCTTTATTTTTTATTTTTTTAAATACAGTCCCGGAGTTAGGCCGGGACTCCGGCGCTGTATGCCATTTTTTCGCTTTCTTAAGATGTTACTGTGTTTTCTATTCTGATTTCTGCCGATACACACACACATTGCACAAACATATAAATATTCATTCCGAAGGTGGGACTCGAACCCATGATACTCTGCCCCATGAAGCACCAAAGCGAGACACTTTAGCGATCGCGGCCATGGGGAGTAGTTATTTGGGCTGAAATTTGCTGGATCTTTCATAACTAGTAAACCTTAGGAGAGAGAGAGATAAAAACTTAAAACAAAAAATTGAAGTTCTCACAATTTATGTCATATACATTTTTTTTCGTGGAGTTGACCACTTTAGGATGTTCCCTGTTTTTAGTTTCAGCTTTAAAATAAAACTTTTCCCATACGGGAAAGTATGAAACTCCAGGCACTGCAAAAATAGGGATTTATCCACATGGCAACCAGCTTTTTTAAATGATTTGACTATCGTTTTACCCTAGAGTATGCTTTTGTTTCACTTCTACTTACAAGATTAGCATGAAGTAGATAGAATTGCAAGCGTTTTAATAATATTTTGTCAAAGAAATGTAGAGAAACTCATGTGAATGGAACGCACCAGATTTTTTTTACTTCCTCTAAACATACTATATACATGGTGTGAGAAGGTATTGTATTACAACACCTAAAAACTCGTTACCAAATTTCACTGGAAATACATGTTTTGAGATCCCTGAATTCGAAAAAGATAGAAAAACGTGGCAAGGTGTGTGTCATGTATGTGTGTGTGGACAGCATAGATCAAAAACTAAAAGCCCGTAAAGCAACTCATGGTATTTAAGTTTAGTATTTCCCAAGAATGCGACACAAAGATTTTAAAGAAAATTCTCCTATAACAAACTACAATTTACATGGAAAAATTTTCGAAAATGTTTATTTCCTCAAAATTAACTAACGATTTGGTTATAATATCGTATATTAAAGATATTTACATAAGAAATAAAATGTATATCTTGAATTTTCTGGGACTAGCCAGATATTTATATTTATTCTAAAGACATTTTTATTTAGTATGACTTTTACTGAATGTAATAATCAAGTTTGGTATTCATATGACTTTTTTTTTTAGTTATCCTGTTTAAGAACACATGGACACGCGCACACTTACACATCCCGGCATCTTTCTAAAAACCATTTTTACTTTCTCTAGCCCCGTATGTACAATGTACATAAGAATAGAGAAGCATTGTATTCCACAGAAAAATTCGATGTCGAGATATCACCGGAAATATATGTTTTAGGGTCCCCTGAGTCCAAAAAAAAAGCATTTTCAGACACAGGTCCATGTGTCTGTCTGTGGACAGCATAGCTCAAAAAACGAAAAGACGGTTAAATACCAAACTTGGTATTTAAGTTTGGTATCCTCCAGGGATGCGACACGAAGATTTTCAAGAAAATCCCTCTACCCCCAAATAGCCTTTACATGGAAAAATTTTGGAACATTTTGTTTTCCTTAAAATGGCTCTAACGATTTTTATTAAAATATCACATATTAAAGCCATTTCTGTAATAAATAAAATGTATATCATGAATTTTCTGGGAATAGCTTCTAAAGACCTGTTTATTCTGGATGAATTTTGCTTAATTTAGAATAACTAGTAAACCGTAAGAGATAGAAAAAAGTTACTATACAAAAATGTAGGTCTCGTTTAAATATATGTTATGTTGTTTACATTATTTTCATGAACATTACCATTTTTAGAGGTATTCCTTGTTATTAGTTTCAGTTCTGAAGTACTTATACTTTTCACAGGCGGGAGTGTTTGCTTTTCTTTTGTTCTACACCTGGCTAAGCAAAGAGGCGATTTTCTATGACAATCGGATAACAACAGTTTTTAAAACATTTGACTATCATTTTAGCCTAGTGCATTACCTTAGTTCCAGTCTATTTTTAAGGAATTAAGTAACAAAATTTTGCTAATGTTTATCCCTAATAGCGTGGTATTGAGAGAAGAACTATCTTTTGTAAGACGTTTGTTTGTAGAGTGGCTATAGAAAATCATGTGAGTGTAATACATTAGGATTTTTTTGGATACGGGATACCCTAAAACTATTTTACTATCAGTGAAATTTCTGTAAGGAATGCTTGGATGGAATTCAATATTTTCTCCGTCTATATAGTACGTAGTAGACAAAATAAAGATTCTGTGAAACGTACAAATAGAGAAATGAGTTTTGTTATGGTTCAAGCTTTTTGATGCCTAAATTGCTCCGCATATAAAATGAAAATCAAGCAACAATTGCGCAGACCTAAGGAGTTTAGGAATCAAACTTAAGCGAAAGGTCAACGAAAGCACATTGCTTGGAGTTTCCAATATTGTCGCATTGCCAGGTCGTTTTAAACAACTTTACGACCAATAGCGCAGTTAATCTGCATGTCAAACCGTCCTTGCTCCAGGCGGCATAAGATTATATTCAAAACGATTCAGAACGAAGATATTGCGGATACTGTCAACTTTGTTGCCCAAGGGAAAGAAGAAGAAGAAACAAAAAGGGCCTAAGGAAATGGAGAGAGAAGGATTTAATGTAATTTATTCAATGTATATTCGTGCATTCGTTCCGACACTGGGAGCCATGTTGACTGAAACAATAAAACAAGGGAAATCGCTGGAAACAAGCCAGATTCGTACGTCTTTTGTTTGACTTATAAATATATAGTTGCACGCGATATTCCTGAAACTTACCCAAGTTCAACCATTTCTTTAACCGGCTTGAAAGAGAAATAAAAAGTGATGTGGGTGTTACATTTCGTTATATGTTATTTGCTGGCAATTTAGCGGCGGAAGAACACATGTCATCCGGAGTTCAAAAGAGCAGCTATGGAATACTTTTCCCCCCTGAGAAAGATACTTTCTAATTTGTAGCAACATAAAAAAGTTTTCCACGTAATCTTCTCAACATTTTCTTTATAAAACAATTCTGATGTTGCATTCACATTGCTTTCTCTACCTTCTGTACAATACAACTTCTTTTAAAAGACTTCCTCTTTTTACTTTCTCTATGTACAAAGTGTATAGCGAAGGTATTGTACTCCACCCAAAAATTCGATATCGAGATTTCACAGGAAATATGTGTTTTAGGGTCCCCTGTATCCAAAAAAAAAGCATATTCAGAAAAGGGTCTGTGTGTGTGTCCGTGTGTTCCTGTGTAAGTGAACACGATACTCAAAAACGAAAAATCGGTAGAAGTTGGTATTTAAGTTTGATGTCTTCCAGGGATGCAACACGAAGATTTTGAGAAAAATCCCCCAACCCAAACTACCCTTTACATGGAACTTTTTTAGAAAATTTTGATTTTGTCAAAAATGGCGCTAACGATTTTGATTAAAAGTTCGTATATTGAAGATATTTAGAGGAAAAATAAAATATATATTTTGAATTGTCTGGGAATAGCCTCTGAAGACTTTTGTTCTGGATGAATTTTACGGAACTTTGCATAACTGCTAAACCGTAAGAGATGGACGAAAACTTACAACACAAAAAATGTAAAGTGCCTTAAAACACCCAATTTATCTTATATGCATTTTTTCGTGGAGTTGATCGTTTTTGAGATACTTCTTGTTTTTTGGTTTCGGCTTTAAAAAATATACAAACCAGTCCAGTCCATACAAACAAAGAAACTTCAGTCACATAGCAACCAACTTTTGACTATCACTTTAACCAATAGAACTCCCTTATTTCGCTTCTACTTACAAGGAAGCAAGTAATAGGACTAATACTGCTAATTTTTTCTCGATTAACATGAAATAAGCTTTTTAACAATAATTTGTTGCAGAGATATAGAGAAAGTCATGTGGATGGAATACATTAGATTTTTACTTCATGCTATTGATATAAAGATATACAGAAAGATCATATTACTTAGTTCTTTGAAGGGAATACACTAGGCTAAAGTAACAAAGAATTATTTTGAAATTGTCGTTGTTTAAGTCACATTTGGTCAGAATGCAAAACAACAGAATTCATAAGGCAGTTTTAATTATAACCCTCAAGAGAAAAGGAGACCAGACAGACAAAGGGCACGATGGAATCAGCAGTTTGAAACCGAAAACGGTTAAAATCCAAACCATAAAGAAGAAGAAGTGAAGCTGTATCAGCGCTTCTCCTATGATAAGGAACGACCTTCAAGATAATCTCAGTTCATTAAGCAATGGCTTGATCCACTTGTTAGTTGAATACACCAGCCGGCTGCCTATTACCTCCAATTGTAGGTGTTGATGAGCATATATATAGAACGAGAGAACCTACAGCAGTTGCTGTGGACTTGAACCACATCTACTCATATGAGCTAGAAGTTAAAGTTTGGTTAGGGTCCTAAGGTCGTGGGTTCAAATCCGGTGCATCCGGTTTTCACTTTCTCTATACGCACTATGTACATAGTTTATAAAGATGGTATTGTAATGCACCCAGAAATTCGATATCGAGATTTCACCGGAAATATATGTTTTGGGTCCCCCTGATTCCAAAGAAAGCATTTTTACAAAAATGTCCGTGTGTGTCTGTCTGTCTGTTTGTATGTGTGTGTGCAGCATAGCGTTAAATACCAAACTTGGTATTTAAGTTTGGTATTTTCCAAGGATACGACACGAAGATTTTCAAGAAAATCCCGCCACCACAAACTACCCTTTACATGGCACTTTTAACGAATATTTTGATTTTCTAAATAAATGGCTTCAACGATTTTGATTAAAATATCGTATATTAAAGATATTCAGCTGGTAAATAAAATGTGTATCTTAAATATACTTGGAATAGCCTCTGAAGACTACTTTATTCTGGATGAATTTTACGGAATTTTGCATAACTAGTTAACCGTAAGCGATAGACAAAAAATTAGCACACAGAAAATGTAGAGCACATTAAAGCAAACAATTATGTTATATACATTTTTTTTCGTGGAGTTGATAGTTTTTTAGGTATTCCTTGTTTTTGATTTCAGCTTTCAAAAACTTACACTTTTCTCATATAGGATTTGGTCAACTCGTGTCCACACAAACAAAGGAACTTCGGTCACATAGCAACCAGCTTTTGACTATTACTTTAACGTATGGAACTCCCTTATTTCGCTTCTACTTACAAGGAAGCAAGAAATAAGAATATTTCTGCTAATTTTGTTCATGATTAGCATGAAGTAAATAGAAGAATAACCTTTTTAACAATAATTTTTGCAGAGATGTAGAGGAAGTCATGTGAATGGAACACATCAGATTTTTCGATGTCAGTACTGACAACCCTATGTCAGTAGATTTACTAGCATGTACTAGAACTGCTACGTGACGAAATTCCAATTCAGCGGCGCCATATGGCATTATTGAAAGCGTAGTTAACAACCAAATGTTTATTTATTGGATTCGATCAACTTAAAATTTTCACCGTAAAGTCAGAATCGAATAATCAAACCTTCAGTACAGGATCCATAAAGTTTAATCCCGGCCTATTTTCGGAATGTATAAAGAATGTACCAGAGAACCAGATAGGACATGAAAACTTAGTTTCTTAACGAAATAGAAATAATCTAAGTGGATCTGTGAAGATAATCTTAAACACATTTTTACTTTCCCTAGTACGTATGTACAATATACATAGAAAACTTCCCTACTGAGATTTCACCAAAAATATATGCTTTGAGGAACCCTGAATCCAAAGAAAAAGTATTTTTAAAAACAAGTCATAGTGCTGTGTATAGCATAGCTCAAAATTTAAGGCAGTTAAATATCAAATAGGTATTTAACCAAATAGGTATTTAAGGTGTATTCTTAGGACGGCGGAGCCGTGGCAGAGTGGCTCCCAAACGCCCGCATGTGGTGGACGAACGACATCTGGGCGTTTTCTTTTTCTGGGTTTCCATCACCTTTCCTATCATTCATTTCATATTATCCACTTTCTTACGCTCATGCCCACCCCTTCTCCAGGTTCTCCATTATGTAGTTTCGTGCCGTTGGCTCCCCGACAGCCCTCTGACCCCTAGGCACTACCTTGTAAGTCCTTAGGAGGATTCAATTCTAAATACCGAGAGGGTAAGTCGACTACGCATCTTCCTAGGATGCGACACGAACATTTTCATAAAAAAAAAACCCACACTAAACCCTTTTCATGGAACTCTTTTCGAAATGTTCGTTTCTCTAGAAAACTTGCACCAACGATTTCCATTAAAATGCTGTATATTAAACATGTTTACATGAAAAATACAAATTATATCCTTAATTTCTTGGGAAAATCCTCACAGTCCGTAAAAGATATAGAAAAACTTACTACACAAATATTGTGCATCTCGTTAAAACACATAATTTATGTCATATGCATTTTTAAAGCTAACTATTTAAGTAATATTCTGTCTTATTGGTTTAAATTTTAAAATACTGAAGCTTTTCTCAAATAGGAAGCTCTCATCCGTAGTATTCCTCTTTTGTTTTACTCCCGGATATGGAAAGAGAATCGAATTTCAATGACAATCGCTTAGCTTCAGCGTTTAAGGGGAAACGTAGGTGAGGATACATACAAAAATTAGCAATAGCTCCTGAAGTTTTTCAGATAATGTAATGAATCGTAGTATATACATTTAAAACACAATTTTTCAGCAGTCTTGAAGGTTTAAAACGATTCACTCAAATATTGACACCATCACTGCAAAAACAAAGAAATGAAATTAAAAACATTTACCTGTACCCACTCTAAAAACTCTAAAAAGCTAGTAAAATAATTGTAATAAACTTTTGTGGTCAAGTTCGTTTGAGGTGATGATAAATCCTGTGCAGCAAAATAAATACGGAAATGCTATATTTTCGATTCTAAATTAAGCCTCCGGCAGAGCACCCCTCTGGATTGAACATCTCATACCACCGCCTATATTTGATTTTAGCCTGAAAGTTATTACAGGAAGTTCTTTTGTTACTATGTTTTGTTTTTATTTTTCCCCTTTGTTATGAGCATTAAGAAGAATTCCACACCAGCACAGTTTCTGTTTGTTTCTTTCTTTCTTTCCCCCACAAGCGGAAATGAATATCGTCGTCTGTGTTCTTAGTTACATTTACTTTTTGCTTTTCCGCCCCCGGAAACCAGAATGGGGCCGATAAGGTTATTTTGTGAAGTTTTGTTCTGTCCGGAAAACAAACCGCAAAGAAAACAGAAAATTGCTGAAATATTTTCTAACACGTAATGTTAAAGTCGAACGAGGTAGTAGCATTTCAAAATCAAAACCAACCTGTTAGTTTGTTGTCTGAGATTTCAAGTAACGTTTACTCTGGCTTACTTTATTATAATATATTAGTCCTACATAAAACTTGTTAAACAGAAGAGGTATCTGAGCTCAGTTTCTTTAAGGGTATACCGAAAGGATAAAAGCGATTTTCTAAAAAAAAATAAAGCTACGGCTTTAAATTTTTACTTTCTCTATAACGTACTTGCAATGAACATAGTGAATAGAAAAGATATTGTATTCCATCCTAAAACTGATACCGAAGATTCACCGGGAATAAATATTTGGAGATCCCCTGAACCCAAAAAAGCAGTTTAGAAATATGTTCATGTGTCTATGTTTGTGTGTGTGTGTGTGTGTGTGTGTGTGTGTGTGTGACTGTCTGTGGGCAGTATAGCGCAAAAACGAAAAGTCTGTTAAATGCCAAACTTGATATTTAAGTTCAGTTTCTTCAAATTCAATACGAAGATTTTCAAGAAAATTTCCCACATGGAAAACATTTTGAAAATATTGGTTTTCTCAAAACTGGCTCTAACGATCATTTTGATTAAAATCTGTTATGCTTAAGATATTTATATGACAAATAAAATGTGCGTCTTGACTTTTATGGAAATAGCCTCTGAAGACCTCATTATTCTGGATCAATTTGGCTGAATTTTGCATAATTGGTAAACCGTAAGCGATGGATAAAACCTTACTGCACAAAAAAATTTAGATCACGTTAAAACACACAAAGTATATCATACGCATTTTTTTCGTGAAGTTTGCTGTTTTCGAAACTTCTTTCTTATTCACTTCAGTTTTTAAATACTTTTCTCATACGGGAACTATTCATGTCCTAATCATGCAATCATATTTAATCTCATAGCAGCCATCTTTTAAAAGATTTGACCATCGTTTATCCTTGTGTATTAAACCCAAGGTCGGGGGCTCAAACCCGGAGAAGGATGATGGATGTTTTCGGGTGTAAAAATCCTTAGCATGGCTTCCTTCGGAAGGGAAGTAAAGCCGTTGGTCGCGTATCGTATATTTACGGCAAGTAAAAGAACCTCAAGCCTGATAAAGAGCAAAATTAAGCGGTCTTTCAGGCCCAATTTAGAATGGGACGCTGAGAACCACAGTAGTTAAAGAGCGTCCATAAATAACACGCCATTTACATTTTTCTTCCTTGTGTATTTTTATTTACCCTCTTCTTAGATGGAAGCAAGTAATAAGACTATTTCTGATGTTTATCTCGCTTAGCATGAATTAAATAGAAAAATAAGTTTTTTAACCACAATTTGTTACAATGATGTGGAGAAAGTCATGTGAATGGAACACATCACATTTTTCTAACATCTAATCTAAAATGTACTGCTATTTGTATGAAGAAATGGCATTGAAGTAATTGAAATGCGCTGCCCTATAAGACCGCATATTTCAAATATTAGTATTTCATTAGACAAGAAAGAACAAAAGAAGCAACACTATTGTATAGGGAGCGAGGGTTTTCGATTGATTCCAACCCGGCGTTTCCTTTCTTTCCCCTGAGGAAAATGCTTTTGTGGGGTTTCTTTTGTGCTGAAGAAAATCCAGTTTTGTAAATGCTGAATATTCTTGTTGCATCTAATTTGTATTCTTCTCACGAAAATCGAAGTTGGTCTAAAATTGCTCACACCCTTTGCTTATAAAACCCTTTTACCAGAGTCACTGATGAGGTTTCTGACTGTCTTTAAGACTATTTACGAAGCCCAATAAGTCCTCCTTAACATAAAAATTCTGACAGTTTGCACCCCAATGCTATTTAAAGTGCTTTCTCCATAAAAAGTACGTTTGTCCACCAATGTTAAAATAACCTATATGATTAAATTCATGTCTTTTTAACACGCACATACTTTTAAAATCTTCAGTGTCTATTGTTTATAGTTTAAATAAAGTCTTGGCCCATTTTTTCGTAAATACTTTATATGTCAGACTTAACTTTACAGAATATACATAAACTCTTCCAAGTTAATTGATTTTTTATCCAATAAGTTTATTGATTGATAAAATTAAAATTATTTTCCTAATTCTATCATATTTGATTAAAGTTTATCAGCACTTGTGCTTTTAAATGCATGTTGTTATTGCATCATAAATGCAGACATTTATTTTGGTAATTAGAACACTGCAATGAACAATTACATCAATACTTGCTTGATTTGCAGACTAATAATGTTAGTGTCATGATTGGAGAGCTGGCACACGCAAGCTATATGAGATTATTTTGCCCCGAGAGCGAAGTACGGAAATGTTGGAAGGCGGAAAACAGGATGGCCATACCTCACGATAACGGATGACGAGGTCATCTACACGAAACTAATAACATATGGAGATATCAGTCAAGGTTAGAATTTTAATTAAATGAAAAAGTACATGCTTTTCTTTCAAAATAAAGCGTGATTAATATAATAACCTTTAAGGCATGATGTTAATATTAGCCAACAGTTTCCTTTGCCGAAGAATAATTTTTAAATAACGATGTTTGAAAAGTTGCCCTACAGCTACCCTTATCGAAAAATAATTTTTAAAGTTTGAAGTTTTAAAATTGGCACAGTACTGTGTGTAAAATATGGTTTGACTAGGTTGACGTCAGTGCAAACTTCAACTTATCGATTTGTAACAACATCGCTATCTCTCTTTCATTACACTCATAGCACTAGCTGCACCTGTCTTCTCCTTTCTCACTTTTCCCTCTTCCATAGTATTTTTAGTTCCATGCAGAGCCGAGTCGAACTGTTCACTGGAACTCTGCGCTTCGTTTCGCATCGGTGAGGTTTTAGGCCTTTGAGATTTCGTTGCCCTACAGCTACCTTTATCTGAGTACTTTACCAATGTTTATAATAATACTTAGTTAAGATTAAAAATAGTTAATTAGAGGGTGCTTCAAAAATTATCAGTTTGTTGGCCAAATCTCAAAATAGCTTGCCAACCTGGATTAAACGTTGGCAATAATGTGCATCCCTGACGTATGATGTGTTTATAGCTGACATCTCTATCAATATGGTGCCTATTTTTATTCTAATTTAGCAACCACCCTATCCAGTGTTGACAATAATAGTTAAAAAATGACTCCAACTAGTAAAACAATTGATCTTGTATCCATTGTTGTAAAATCTGTTGGATTCAGTCCTTTGAAAATACCTGTTAAAAATTTTGGATAATGCTAAAGAGAAATGTCTTTCGCATGCTATAAGCTAAATGTAAGACAAAAAATCCCAGGAGGACTTGTGAACTATGTTGATCAAGTGTGTTCATTTGATACCATTATAAAATATTCGATCATTTGAAGATGAGCGAGAGAATTTGAAAGACTAAGTTGAAAACGAGAGAACAATCGAAGACTGAGGAACTATGTAGTAGAAAATCGACATATTTCTGTTGAAATGCAAGAATAGAAATCAATACCAGTGTTGCAAGCTATACTCCATTAACGTTTAAAGCTGTACATGGGTTCCCCATTTTCTAACCAATAAAGAGAGAACAGGAAAAAAGGAAGGTGCAAGGAGACTGCTGAGCATGTTTCCACCTAATGCGTCTAAAATTTTTTCAGCTGTTTGCACAAGTGATGAAAGTTGGTTCCACCACTATCCACACAAAATAAATCTCAGAAATAAACTTTCTTCTGTTTACTTGATGCTAATCAGAAAAAAATAGCAGAAATAGTCTTATTACTTGCTTCCTTGTAAGTAGGAGCGAAATAAGGGAGTACCGTAGGTTAAAGTAATAGTCAAAAGCTGGTTGCTATGTGACTGAAGTTCCTTAGTATGGTCAGGCGTTGACAAATTCCTGAATGAGAAAAGTATAGGTTTTTCAAAGTTGAAAAAAAGGGATATAAATAAACAATTAACTCCGCAAAAAATGTATATGAAAAAAATTGTATGTTTTAATGTACTCAACATTTTTTCTGCGTTAAGTTTTTGTCAATCTCTTACGGTTCAGCGGCTATGTAAAATTCCATAAAATTCATCCAGAATAAAGTAATCTTTAGAGGCTATTCCCAGAAAATTCAAGATATACACTTTATTTCTCAGGTAAATATCTTTAATATACGATATTTTAATCAAAATTATTAGAGCCATTTTTGACAAAATCAAAATTGTCGATAAAATTTCCAAGTAAAGGATAGTTGGGGGTAGGAGGATATTCTTAAAAATCTTCGTGTCGCATCCTTGGAAGATAACGCCCTTAAATATACAATTTGGTATTTAACGTCCTTTCGTTTTGAGCTCTGCCGTCCAGAGTCACACACACATACATACACGCGCACACACACACGGATCTTTTTCCAAAAATGCTTTTTTTGGATTTAGAGGGGCCCAAAACATGTATTTCCAGCGAAATCTCGGTACCGAATTGTTGGGTGGAATGCAATACCTTCTCTATACACTGTATATATTACGTGTAGAGAAAATAAAAAGCATTTTTTGAAAAAGGCCTGTGTTATTCTGAATGAATTTTACAGGCTTTTGATTAACTGGCAAACTCTAAGAGATATACAAAAACTTACCTAACAGAAAATGTAGAGCTCGTTAAAACACAGATTTTTTTTTTTTTTTGTGAAGTGGTTCACTTTTGAGATATTCATTGTTACTGGTTTCAGCTTTAAAAACATACTTTTCTCCTGACCTTACTAACAAAGGAACTTCAGTCACATAGCAACCAACTTTTGCCTATTACTTTAACCTATGCTACTCCTTATTTTGCTTCTACTTGCATGGAAGTAAGCAATAAGACTCTTTCTGCTAAGTTTTTCTCAATTGTCATGTAGTAAAAAGAAACATAAGCTTTTTAACAATAATTTGTTGCAGAGATGTAGAGAAAGTCATGTGAATGGAACATATTAGATTTTATTAGGTAGCGCAGTAAATCCCTCTATTGAATAAATGTTTATAACGTTACTGGAAAAAAATCTGATGTGTACCACTCACATGACTTTCTCTACATTTCTGCAACAAATTATTCTTAAACAGCTTATATTTCTATTTACTTCATGCTAATCAGTAAAAAAATTGGCAGAAATAGTCTTATTACTTGCTTCCTTGTAAGTAGAAGTGAAATAAGAGAGTACCATAGGTTAAAGTGATAGTCAAAAGCTGGTTGCTATGTGACTGAAGTTCCTTTGTTTGCATGGACAGCAGATGACAAATTCCCGCATGAGAAAAGTATAAGTTTTTCAAAGTAGAACCTAAAAACAAGAAATGTCTCAAAAAACGATGAAATCTACGAAAAAATGTTTATAACTTAAATTCTGTGTTATAACGTGCTATACATTTTTCATGTATTAAGTTTTTCTCCATCTCTTACGGTTTAGCAGTTATTCAAAATTCCATAAAATTCATCCAGAATAAAGTACTCTTTAGAGGCGATTCCCAGAAAATTCAGGTTATGCATTTTATTTGTCAGGTAAATGCCTTTAATATAAACATTTTTAATCAAAATCGTTAGAGCTATTTTTTAAAAAAGCAACATTTTCGAAAAAAGTTCCATATAAAGGGAAGTTGGGAGTGGGGAGATTTTTCTCAAAACCTGCGTCTTATCCCTGGAAAATACTAAAACTTAAATATCAACTTTGGTATTTTACCGACTTTTTGATTTTGAGTTATCGTGTTCACAGACACACGGACACTCGGACACACACAGACACACACACCCGGACCTTTTTCCGAAAAAGCTTTTTATAGATAAAGGGGATTCTTAAACATATATTTCCGGTGAAATCTCGGTATCGAATTTTTGGGTGGAGTGCAATACCTTCTCTATGCAGTATGTACATAATGCGTACAGAAAAAATAAAAAAGAGAACCAAATAGAAAAAATGAAAATTCGTTATCTTTTGTGCGAAACATAATATAACATTTTACCAGTGCAATAAATGCAAAAGCGTACAGCGGGTGCTAGCAGGGGAAATAGGGGAAGAACGAACCGCCACTGTTTAGTGTCGGTCAGAAAGGGGATTGTGTATGTGAATCGATTGCTGTTATCGGACGGTGGGGAGTTTGATTTGACAATCCCATGGCTCAGTTCCTCCTGTTTGACACGGGAACAATCGCCCAGCTTTAGCGGCCATTTTTCTTCATCGTCTGTTTTTCCTTTCCCTATTGTCTAGCAGTTCCTTCCCCGTCAGGGAAGTATTTGTTGTTATCCAAGACGCACAGCTCGACTTATTGTACAAGAAGGATTCCCATTTCCTTTCAATATTTCTGCTCGGTCACCTCTAACATTGCGATTCTGATTTTTTGGAAAACGGTTTCTTTGTTACATGACAGAGAAAAAAATCTAATGTGTTCCATTCAGATGACTTTCTCTACATCTCTGCAACAAATTATTGTTAAAAAGTTGATGCTTCTATTTATTTCATACAAATCGAGAAAAAATTAGCAGCAACATTATTACTTGCTTCTTTATATGTAGAAGCGAAATAAGGGAGTACTATAGGTTAAAGTGATAGTCAAAAGCTGGTTGGTATGTGACTGAAGCTTCTTTGTTTGTATGGACAGAAGTTGACAAATTCCTGTAAGAGAAAGGTATACGTTTTTCAAAGATGAATCTAAAAACAAGGAATATCTCAAAAACGATGAACTCCACGAAAAAAATGTATATAACAAAGAGTGTGCATTGTCATGCTCTACATTTTTTGTGTGGTAAGTTTTTGGCCATCTCTTACGGTTTAGCAGTTATGCAAACTTCCGTAAAATTCATTCAGAATAAAGTACTCTTCAGAGGCTATTCCCAGAAAATTCAAGGTATACATTTTATCTGTGATAGAAATGGCTTTAATATGTGGTATTTTAATCAAAATCGTTAGAGCCATTTTTAAGAAAAACATAATTTTCAAAAATGTTTCTATGTAAAGGGTAGTTGGGGGTGGGGGGATTTTCTTGAAAATCTTCGTGTCGCATCCATGGAAGATACTACATTTAAATACAAGTTTGGTATTCAACGGTCTTTTCGTTTTTGAGCTATGCTGTTTACAGACACACACACAGACACACACACACGCGCACACACACGGACGTTTGTAAAAATGCTTTTTTTTTTCTGGATTCAGGCGGATTCAAAACATATATTTCCGGTGAAATCTCGGTATCGAATTTATGGGTGGAATACAATACTTTCTCTATACACTATGTTCATAGTACGTTTAGAGAAAGTAAAAATTAAATAAAAAATAAAGAAACTTCACCATTGCTGTTACTTCTCTACCAAGATCTATGTACTCCTCTACCCAAACCTCTATACAAATATTTAACTAAGTACATGTTTTGACGGCGCCAAATGGAAATAAAACGTTTTTAGAAACTTTCTGTGGAAAATTTTGGGAAAGCTTTGATTCTATAAAAATTGCTCTACTGACTTTGATTAAAATGTAATTTCTTTATGAAATTTTCATGACTCTCCTCTGAACATTGGTTCATTCTGGATAACTTTTGTATAGCTGTTAAACCATAAGAGACGCACAAAAACTTATTGCATAAAACTGTACATGTCGTTAAAACACACAATTTGTCACATACATTTTTCTGTAGAATTATTCTTTTTCGGGACATTCCTTTTTGGTTGTTTAATTTATAAATCACTTAAAATCTTTTCTCAAGGATAAATGCCCCATAATGCCGATACAACAATAAATTTACGTTTTTCACAACAAACCACACAAGAAGATCGCAAATTATTTTGAAATGACACACAATAGAGACTTACAATGTCATAAGTATTTTAAGTTGGTAATTCGTTGAGTACTTAATAACATGACTAGAGAACAGGACTTCCTATTTGAGAAAAATATAAGCATTTGATATTTTAAAACCAATAACAAGGAATATTTCGGAAACGGCTAGTTGTAAAAAAAAAGTATAGGAAAATAAACTGTATGTTGTAACGAGATCCGCCCTCTTTATATACATTTTTTAATTCCTACGGTCTCCAGTTATGTAAAGTTCTTCAGAATGAAGATATCTTACACATAATATATTTAATATACGGTATTTTATTCAAACATTTTCAGAAAATAAGAAAATCCCATGTACTGAGTAGTTTGGCTTGTGGGGCTTTTTCTAAAAATCTTCATATTGCATCTTTGAAAGATTGTAAACTTAAATACCAAACTTGATATTTAACGTCGTTTTGTTTTAATAATGCCGCTCATAGAAACAAACACACACACAGGTATTTTTCTAACTTTTTGGAATCAGAGGGCTTTAAAACATGTATTTCCGGTGAAATCTCAGTATCGAATTTTTGGGTGGAATACAGTATCGTCTTATCGTACTGCTTGGGCATCGTAGAGAAAGAACAATTCTTTCGGATTTAATTTACTGCTTTATGCTTATTAAGAAGAGAAGTATATGTGTTCTATTCCATACTATTTATAAATTTTTGAAAAATATTGGTATTAAATTAATAAAATATTAGAATATTCTCTTAAAAATTAATGCAAATCCACCTCTTCCGTCCAACATTAAATCCTGAAACTAATTCAGATCCCCCCTCAGCAAAATCAAATGAGTGGAATATATCTAATACCGACTCGACGTCCTGTGTACCTATACAGTACATGGTAGAGAAAGTAAGAAATCTTTTGACTGTAATTTACTGCTATTTGTCCATTAAGAAAATCTATAAATACCTTCTATTTCATACTGTTACTGAGTTTTAAAAACCGTCAGGTTCTCACCGGTAAATCTATTCATCAGTTCCAATGGAGCAGTGGTTGTATTGTTCTCGAATTCCCTGTAATGCCTCCAGAACAATGGTCATTAAACGTGTTCTTTATGCACATGTACCTACTCATTATGTAAATCAATTATTCAAGATGATTGAGAGGAGAAGGGGTTTCTCCTACATAAACCAGATGTTCAGTTTAGCTTTCATTACATGCCGAACGAATTGATTAACGCAGTATTGATTGTTAGTGAAATAAAGTAAAACACAGTTTTTCTTTATGAACAAAATTAATTATACCAAGCTCTCTACAACTATTTCCCCTTTCTATTCCACTGTTTTACATGTGCAGAACGAAAAGTATACAGACCGTCTGACAAACTTAAAAATAGCTTTAAAATAGCGTTCTTTGCAAAAAGAAATCCTAAAATGAAATTCAGTATTTCTAATTTCTCTACACGCACTATGTACATAGTGTATAGAGAAATTATTGTAATGCACCCACATATTCGATTTCGACATTTCACCGGAAATTCATGTTTTCAGACCCCCTGAACCCAAAAAAAGTATTTTTGAAAAATGTCCTGGTGAGTGTGTCTGTGTGTGGGCAGTATTACTCAAAAACGATAAGACCATTAAAAACCATACTTAATATTTAGGTTTGGTATCATCCAAGTTTGCAACACGAAGATTTTCAAGAAAATTCAACCACCCGCAGCTACCCTTTACATGGAACTTTTTTCGAAAGTATTGATTTTCTCAAAAATGGCTCTACCAATTTTGTTTAAAATATCGTATATTTGGCCTATTTATCTGACAAATAAAATATATATCTTGAATTTTTTGGGAATAGCCTCTGAAGACGACTTTATTCTGGATCAATTTTATGGAATTTTGCATAACTGCTAAACCGTAAGAGATGGACAAAAACTTAACACACAAAAAATGTATAGCACGTTAAAACACAATTAAATAATATACATTTTTTCGTGGCGTTGATCGTTCTTTAGATATTCATTGTTATTGGTGTCAGGCTTTGAAAAACTAAACTTTTCTCGTACAGAATTTGTCAACTTCTATGCATACATACAAACAAAGCAACTTCAGTCACATAGCAACCAGCTTTTGTCTATTACTTTAACCTATGGTGCTCCCTTATTTCGCGTCTACTTTCAAGGAAGCAAGTAATAAGACTATTTCTGCTAAGCTTTTCTCGATTAGTATGAAGTAAATAGAAGCATAAGCTTTTTAACAGTAATTTGAGGCAGACATGTAGAGAAAGTCATGTGATTGAAGCACATCAGATTTTTAGTTTCTGTATCATGTACATACAATGTATTGAATAGAGAAGGTATTGTATTCCACACAAAGATTTGATAGATACCGAGGTTACCTAAGTAATACAAAACCTTATGTGTTACATTTGCAGACTTCCTCCAAATGCTCAGTAACCTAACCCTTTTTACAAAATAATATTTTATTATGCTAATGGAGATAAAGAACAGTAGAAACAGTCTTACGATTTCCTCCTTATAAGCAAAAAGGGAAATAAGAGGATACGCTAAACTGAAGCGATGGTCAAAAGCTGGTCTCTATGTGAACAAACGAAGTTCGCTTCGCTTTGCACGGTAAACAGGAAAACATAAAAGATTTGAAACGAAAGGTGACTTCCTACTTGAGAAAACTTAAAGCAGTTTAAAACTGTTAGCAATAACAGGGAATATCAAGGAACCGTAAACTCTACAAATAAATATATATTGTTCGTTTTAACGAGATATACATTTTTGTGTAGTAGATTTTTGTTTATCTCTTACAGTTTATTAATTATGTAACATTCACTCAGGATGATGAGGTCTTCAGAGGGTATTCACAGAAAATTGAAAATATACATTTTATTTGTCATATCTGTAATATACAGTATTTTATTCAAAATCGTTAGTAATTTTTGAGAAAAACAAAATATCAAACCCTTCTGCATGCAATAGGTAGTATAGAATGGGGGGATTTTCTTGAACGGAACTTTTTCTAAAAATGTATTTTTATTTAGGGGATTTCAAAATATATATTTTCGGTGAAATCTTGGCATAAATTTTTGGTGGAATACAATACCTTCTCTATATATTTTACACATAGCACGTGTATAGAGATATAGAGACAGAAGGAAGAAGAATGCATTTTATAGAAACAGACTCCGTTTGTGCCAGTGTGTGGTCCTAAATGTGCTCGTGCATATATGTGTGTTTCTGTGTGTATGCATGTATATGTAAGTGTGCATCTGTGACAGAATCGCTCAACACCGTAAAGTCAGTTATACACCAACATTTATTTTTAAGGTTACCCATTGTGAAAATTAAGCAAAAAGTGCAAAAAATGCAACAACAAAAAGAAACCTAATTAAATAATGCAATGCTTGTAGTTCAATTTCCTGCTGTTTTTATTACCATGCGGCGCTTTAAACCGTATCACGTGACGATTTAAATGGATGACTGTAAGTGGGTGTTTAACCTGTTCTCTATGGTGAAAAATTGTTAAAAAAATCCAAAATTTTGTTTTGACCAATAACATTTGGCCTTAAATATGTCTATTTCAAGTTGAAAATACAATAATATGCACTAATAACTAAAACAGTGAGTATAGTAATATGTTTCAACATGTACAAAACAGTTCCCACGCCGGGTGCTTCTACCTGCCCCAGCATCATCCAGCATGCCGTGCCACCGATTATTTAACCTGGGCCGTCCCCATCTTAAACCACAGGCGAGATAGAGCACCAGTAACCAGCTGAATAAAAGCATTAAATATTCAAGATATGTGGCCCTAAAAGAAATGCTTATCTTGAATTGCCTTTATATAAGTGATAGATCATACAATATAACCTTATACACAAATAATGTAGATCTCGTTAAAAACACAATATTTTTATGGAGTTAACCGTTTCCGAAATATTCTAGCTATTGGTTTTTATTTTAAATTACTTATATATTTCTAAAATATAGATAATCATTGATTTTTGTTTCTGTTAAGCAAAAATAATGGAATGTCAATGCATCTCAAACCGACCATCTCTTCAAGATTTTACTATCGCTTTATAGTATATGCCTATGTTCGCGTATATACAAAAAGTATGTAATAAAAGTCATTCGCAAATGTTGATATAAATGTTCTTAAACTAGATAGAAAGATAAGGGTTTGTAAGTATATTTTGTTGTAGAGCAGATAGAATAAAGTTGTGTGAAAGTAACACGTCAGATTTTGTTTTGTTTTCGTATTTGCTAATAATTCATCTTAGTGATAATTATTTTTCAAAATTGTTCTTTTACAGTGTCATAATTTTGTCTGCCTACTACAATATTTCTTACATAGCTTCCACAAGCTATTCTTATGAAACATTGTTTTCCTTTTTAGTTTGTTTATCCATTTAATTATATAGCTTTTTGCAGATATAACTTAAGTTCAGATTTCGTCGAAGATATAAGGGCAAATCGAAAAACCGAATCGATTGATAGATATTTAAAAGCTGGACACCTATACTTATCTAGAAACTGGCTATCGCATCCTTTGAAGATTCTAAACTTAAATATCAAGTTTGGTGTTTTAGCTTTTAGTTTTTTAGCTCTTGTGTTCACAGACACACCTACAAACACACACACACACACACACACGCCGGTTTTTTTGTTTTTTTATATTTGTTTGATAAAATGTTCCGTGAAATCTCGGTATCGAATTTTGGGTGCAATGCAACACCTTCTTTATCAAAGTATAATGTCTTAAGTAGAGAAAGTAAAACTGCTTTATTCTTTAGACAGTGGTCCTCAAAACATATATTTCCGTTGACATCTGGAATTTCAGGGAAACAAGCGAGTCAGTTGTGAAATTAAATTCTATGCCGGCATATTGATAGGGTAGCTCAGTGGTAGAGCAACCGACCAGAGACCATGAGATCCGTGGGTCAAATCCCGTCTATGATAATGAATTTCTTTGTCTGATTCTACGTATCCAAATCCTGTCCTACACATGGCTTGCGTGCAAAAACAATTAAATCAATTGAGGAGACTCAATTAGCTTCTCTCTGAACTGTGTACGTTTTAGGTGGTAGAGAAATTAATAAACCATGTGCGAAGAAAAAGGCGCGTGAATGTAACACATGTTTTTATACTGAGAGTATTAAACCTATTTAGTTTATCCTCGTTTAGGAGCAAATAAATCCATTTATGAAAGCTTTGACGCCCCTGTATTACGAATCCTGTTCTAACCCATGGGGTTTATCACTGGCTAAGTGACGTTAATGTTCACTGCTATAAAAACTAGGACTGAAATTGAAGATTATTAAATATACAAATTCATAAAGTTTATATCCATCGGTGCGGTTAGCGCGGAAGTATAAACTCTGCACTGTTTTGATTTAGGGGTCCTACATTATTAATAAAGTCAGTAAAACTGTCATGTACGACATATCCCGTAGACATCTCATTTAGCCTGGCTGGGGGCCACAGAGCGGTATTTTCGCTGAGTTATTGTTGCCAATTAGCGTAAAAAAATAAAGCTAGCCTGCAACAAATAGCCATGAGGCGCTTCGTGTAATTACAGCAGATCTATAATGCAAATTGCGTTGCCAACTTGAATGCAACGCACTTGCATGTAGTCCTGAAACCAGGTGGAAACTCAAAAAAGTCCCAGCTCCAGGAGGCTTTGATTTTCCTCCAGTAAGTTTGCTAGGACGGCCGAGTGGTTAGACTGCTCGCTTCTCACCTAGACGGTTTCTATCCCAGAGCTTTTAACAGACGATGACAGAGCGGTATATAGGTTTTTTAATTTTTTAGCAAATGTAACTTTCACACTGCGCGTTTAAATTGTTTTTGTACCTTGAAGGCCACAATATTATTTTTACCTTTTCAATATGGGTCGTTTATGTCTTTTATACTGAGTACATAGAGTATAGAGAAGGTATTGCACTCCACCAAAAATTCCATACGAGATTTCGCTGGAAATATATGCTTTAAGGTTTCCTGTATCCAAAAAAAGTATTTTCAGAAAAAGGTCCGTGTGTATGTGTGTGCTCGTGTGCCTGTGAATACGATAACTCAAAAACGAAAAGTCGGTAAAATACCAAACTTGGTATTTAAGTTTAGTATTTTCCAGCGATGCGACACGAAGGATTTTCAAGAAAATCCACCCACCCCTAGCTACCCCTTACTAGGAACTTTGTTCGAAAATTGTGATTTTCTAAAAAATGGCTCTAACGATTTTTATTAAAACATCGTAGATATACTAAAGATATTTACCTGACAAATAAAATGTATATTCTGAATTTTCTGGGAATAGCCTCTGAAGACTACTTTATTCTGGATGAATTTTGCATAACTACTAAACCGTAAGAGATGGACAAAAACTTAACCCACAAAAATGTAGAGCACGTTAAAACACACAATTTATGTTATATACATTTTTTTCGTGGAGTTGATCGTTTTTGAGATATTCCTTTTTCTTGGTTTCAGCTTTGGAAAACTTACACTTTTCTCATACAGGAATTTGTCAACTCCTGTCCATACAAACAAAGGTACATCACACATATAGCAACCAGCTTTTGGCTTTCACTTTAACCTATGGTACTCCCTTATTTCGCTTCTATTTACAATAAAACAAGAAATAAGACTATTTCTGCTAATTTTTCTCGACTAGCATGAAATAAATAAAAGATAGACTTATTAACAATAATTTGTTACAGAAATATAGAGAAAGTCATGTGAATGGAACACATCAGATTTTTTCTTTTAATTAATTCATTTATATACATCACTTTAACATATAAGGTCATATCGCAGCTTTGCATTAGAAACAACTCAAACACGCATATATTCACTCTCACGTACATACTTCAAGACTGGTTAGGGAATAATTCTGGTTAATGAAAAATTCCCCGCTCCAGCCGGGAATCGAACCCGGAACCTCCGAGGTAGAAGTCAGCTTGTTGACCACTCGACCACGGAGGCAGTCCCATTTGGTTTTATTGATCATGTTTTCATTATTATTTCTAGATGGTTTTTACACTGGATTTTATGAATCGTTTTAGCTACTCTTAACTCCGAATGGTTTTATATTGCTTTTATGTCTTGACTTTCGGCACAGGTTTCAGCAGAGCGCTAAAACCCCATCTACTACCATCATCATCATCATCATCATCATCCCAGTGTCCGTCTGTGAAATTTGTGGTGGAGGAAGCGTCGTTTAGGCGGCTTTTCTCCTGGTCCTTCGGTTTTACCCACCATTTTTCCACTAATTGTTGCATAATGATTAGAGCTTGGTCCGGAGATACCAAATTGCCGAACTGAAGTTCGGTGCACACAGAGTATAACTAGCGGCCTCCCCGTGGCCGAGTGGTTAGACCACTCGCCTCTCTGCGTTCGATCCCAAGTGAAATTTGTGACAAAGCGATGCAGGGGCAGGTTTTCTCCTGGTTCTCTCGTTTCCTAGTCCATCGCATTCCACCGGTATTCCATTTTCATTCCATGTATCATAGTATCATCGCCTGCGGTGCCACAAGTAGTAAAAGCGGACGTAAAACAGTATAAAAAATCTGATGTAATCCATTCACGTGACTTTCTCTATATCTCTGCAGCAAATTTTTGTTAAAAAGTTTATGCTTCTATTTACTTCAAGCCAAGTGAGAAAAAATTAGCAGAAATAGTTTTATTACTTGCTTCCTTGTAAGTAGAATCGAAATAAGGGAGTAACATTGGTTAAAGTGATAGCAAAAGATGGTTGCTATGTGACTGAAGTTCCTTTGTTTGTATGGACAGCAATTGTTAAATTCCTGTATGAGAAAATTATAAGTTTTAAAGCTGAAACCAAAAACAAGGAGTATCTCAAAAACGATCAACTCCACGAAAAAAATGTATATAACATAAATTGTGTGCTTTAATGCGCTCTACATTTTTGTGTGGTAAGTTTTTGTCTTTCTCTTACGGTTTATCAGTTACACAAAATTCCGTAAAATTCATCCAGAATAAAGTAGTCTTCAGAGGCTATTCCCAGAAAATTCAAGATATACATATTATTTGTCAAGTATATATCTTTAATATATGATATTTTAATCAAAATCGTTAGAGCCATTTTTTAGAAAATCAAAATTTTCGAACATTTTTCCATGTGAAATGTAGTTGGCGTTGGGGGAATTTTCTTGAAAATCTTCGTGTCGCATCCTTGGAAGACATGGAATTTAAATACCAAGTCTGATATTTAACGGTCTTTTCGTTTTTGAGAAATGCTGCCCACAGACACACAGACACACACTCACACAAACAGACAGACACGGACATTTTTCTTAAAATGCTTTTTTTGGATTCAGGTGGTTTCAAAACATGTATTTCCTGTGAAATCTCGGTATCGAAATTTTGGGTACAATGTACATAGTACGTATAGAGGAAGTAAAAAAGAGTATAACTATGACATAATGGAATATGCGTGGTTTCTTTAGCCCTCTGAAACTGTTACGCTACCTAGCATTGCTCACTGCTTGTCCTCGTTCCGTTCCTGCTAATAGATAAACACTGAAAAATGTCGAAAATATGAAAGGACATATCAGGACATTGTTCGACACTGAACAAACTTGTAGGTGATTCAAACATAATATTTTGAAGGACAGGAGGAGTGTGTTTTCTTTCTATACAGTAAAGATGTATCTTGTAACTCACTGCAATAAATTCTGAGTCAGTTTGGTTGGTTTAAGTGCATTGTCTTTACAAAACTGCATATTTTTATCCTGAAATTTTTGTATAGAGTTTTATACTTTATCTGTAAAAGCAAAAGGCGTTTTCAATTACTAATCATATTATGAAATAATTGTTTTATTGTGCTACTTTATGAATTACAACGATATATATATATATATATATATATATATATATATATATATATATATATATATATATATATAGTGCCAATATATGTAATAAGCTACTTTTGAAACAGATTATAACTCAACCTGGTCATGTTTACGCTACAAACCCGCTCCCCTACCCTCTTTATAACGCTGATAGCTCTGCGTGTTCAGAGCTTTGGAGCTCAAGATCAAGATTTAATAATCGCTAAAGATTATAGATCTGTGCGATTTGTCGGTAGGTTGCGTATATGTAGACGTCTACAGCCTGGTCTCTGTTAACTTTCGACGTTATAATTAGAAAAAAATTATATAATCATAAATTATTTGTTTATTTATAAACAGGTTTACAATGTGAAAAAAAAAAACAAAACATCTTCCTGTATCCAAAGTTCCCGCTTTTATCCTTTTCCTTCACTCTTCTCTATCGTCCCAATCAAATTCTGGAGTTAATTACCTCATTTCTCTTTTAATATTCTTCATCCATTTAAGTCTACGTTGACCACAAAAAATGGCCAACAGCTGCTACGGCTAAGCTCCTTATAATCCTTCAAGAGTTGCTTGGATTCAAAATTAAAACCTCAAAAGAAACATTTTGATAAAAACACACCAGCGGTGCACAAGGGCCGTTGCACCATCAAGGCAACCGTCGAGGAGCAATATTTGCCTCCTCCTGTCACTCCACAACCCCAAAACACACCCGCCATCCTACAAAACCCACAATCCCGTCAGAACGTGGTTAAGTTCTCCCCGAGAACAGGGACACGTCTAACACACCTCGGGCTGCCCTCAGCCTGCCAATTACACTGGAACTGGAACTTCCAGGTGAGTTCCATTTTAAAACTTGTTTTGGTAAACTTATCCCAGGCATTCTCGGACATGCCCATACCATTCTAGCAGTTTATATCTTTTAAAACTAAATTGAATTTTAAACTTTAATGGTTTGTCTTAACATTTTTTAGACATTTTTTTCTAATTTAGAGTATCGTGTAGATTTCTTGAAATAATCCACCTCGGTAGATAGTAATTTTAAATTTAAATTCCTATTCAGTACCCAAGTTTGTGTCCATAGGTTAACGTACTTCTAATTATTGATTTATATATCTGTAATTTGGTTTCCAAAGTTATATTCTTGTCTTATAATACCCCATTTTGCAAGGATATTGATGTTCTATCTTTTTTAATTCTTTCTTTAATGTCCTCTTCTTGACTTCAGTTTAAATGCATCTTCACTCCTAAATACATAATCTCTTCACTTCTTTTAATGCATCCCATGGCGTCTTCTAAAACTAGATGAAAAATAGATTTTTTTAAAATTAATTTTTAATCCCAGTCTATTATATTCTTCAATAAGTTTTCCACTCATATATTCTAAATCTTCATAGCTCTGATCTATAACTATTTGGTGATCAGGGTAACTTAGGGTATATTTTGTAGAATAATCTATGTAAATTCCCATATATCTGCATTTAGTTTTCCAATTTTGTAAAACATTTGTTTATTTAAGTTTGTTGAAAAGGGTTTGTGATAAATTGCAGCCGTAACGTACACCTTTTGCAACTAAGAATTTCTGTAATACACTTTTCCAAATCCTAGTTCTAGATGATTCATTTACATATAGTCTTATACATTTTGCACGGTTTGTTCTAAAAGTTCCCATAATTTCTTCAAATGTCAAAACAAATTGTCCGTTTTCTTAGCTTTTGTCGTCGTTTATTTAGTCCATCCGGCTTAAATAGTTTGGACCTTTCAGCAGTGATGCATTTTAACGATGATTAGGGACCTGGCCTAATGCATCAACCCCCCCAACCTGGAGGATAAGATAATTTTTTTCAAGGTTTTCTCACTCTAGTCTTTGACGACCCAACGTCTGTCTACAAGGCAGTAGGTCCTAGTTTTGGTCTGCTTTGGGTACCTCCATATCTGTTGAGCACCTGGGAAGGCACCCAACGGGAGACTAGGAACTACTCAGAGTACGTATAGATTAAATTATTGTTTTAGTATATGTAAATATTAAGAACTGTTTTTCAATCACGCAAAACGTACACTGAAGAAGAGAAATACAATACTCCGGTACGATCTAGCTCTAACACATGACGGCAAAGAGGCAAAATGGTAGCGTGTGTGCTCCCAATTGCATTTCTGGGTGCACTGTACTTAATTGTTTGCTTATCTGCTTATCAGTGCTCGCTGTCGTGTCATCCATTTCACCGTCATTTCATATCCATTTCCTCATTTTCATACCAGCACGGGCTGATCACCCATCCTGGCTTCCCTCTGATTCAGAGCCTCCACTCCTCAACAGGCGTCTTACACTCGGCACTGGCTTGTAAGTCGTGTTATGAGCGAACCTTTTCTTGGGCACTCGGCTCCCGTGTCTTCATTCCGTAGATTTCCCGCAATTTCGGAAGCAATATAGACACGTATGCCACCTCATCTAGTGAGTTCATAACTAAAATTTAATTCTATATGTAGATCCCAGAATTGCTCCCAGGCACGTGCGCTGTGTTTGATTTTTTAAAAAATAAGTTTTCTTGCTTCACAGTACTTCGGAAAGAAGCGGGCTACATTTCTCTTCTTGCCCCGGCACTGTTTCCTCGTAAAACTAGCATCCACGACAAAGATGTTTCTAGATAATTTTACTCCTGCTAATTCCCCTGTAACTCCAGTCCAAATGTTAGTAGAATGGTATTTTCTATTTATTTATGCTATTATACGATAGGATGAGCTTTAAAATATCCTTATTTATTGTAGATTAACTAAGAAGCAAATTTATTGTAATCCGCTTCGATCTTTTTTGTTTAAAGAAAAATTTAACTCAATTGGAATAATTTAAATGTTACAGTTATTTTTGTTTAATTTAGCCAAGTTTAAGCATCGTCGTTCATTCACCAGTTGCCATTCATTTCGTCTTTATTTGATATCGTGTACTTCCTCACTTTATGTCTGGCTACGGGCCGATCCCTCATTTCTGGATCTGTTGGTTCCTCGACAGTCCTCTAGCCCTAGGCCTCTTAGATTGTAGTCAATGGTGCATTGCATGGCGCAGCGTGCAAAATACGCCTTGACCAGGATGACAAAAGTACAAACTCCAGTTCCTCAATTTACATAAATGCCCTCCCTGTCTTTCTCTTTCCTTAAATATTTGATATTTAAGTTCAGAATGGCTCAAGGAAGTGACACGATGTGTTTCAAGAAAACCTCAATTTTACATGAAGTATTTTTCAAAAATTTCAATCTTTTAGTAAAGTGCATTAGTTTTAAAATATTCTCCAAACAAATAAAATGTATATGTTGATATTTCTGGTAACAGACTAATAAGTGGACTTCATTCGGAAGGAATTTTGTTTAACCTGGTATAACTGGTATACGTTAATCCAGAAATGGGAGAACGGATGCCATATTCTAGAAGGAGCATGGTGGGACACTGTAACGTACACCCGTTTCGGAGCGGAGTTGCAATGTGATTCTTACTTCTCAAGGCTAGAAATATTAATAAAGTGTTTATTTCATTATTGTTGCAATAAAGGTTTAAAAAAAAAAAAAGTTAGCATGTTTCTTATCAAACTGAAGAAACATAAGATGGTTTATAATCCTGCAAAAACCTGAACAAACAGTATTCAATACCTCAAGCTTTTTGTCTTATTTTGCAGAAACTATAAATTAAATGAATCACATATTAAAACGGTGACTTCCGTATTATTAATGTGTCATTAGCTATTGAAAACCATCATGGTACGTAAACAAATTTATTCCTGTATATACAAATTTTCTTATTTTAGATAAGGGTTATTTCATATTTGTAAATGATAATGTTATATATTGTATTGTTTACAATTTCAATTCTTTATTTATATATCTTTATAGTAGAGAGGCCGGCAGTGACCGAATGGTTAGAACACTCGCCTCTCACCCGGTTTCGTTTCCCGGCAACCGCATGTGGGATTTATGGTGGATAATGATGCGAAGGGGTTTTCTCAGGGCTATCTGGTGTCCCCCGTAATCGCATTCCACCGGCGCTCCATTTTTATTCCATGTGTCATCAGTAAAATATATGATTTGTCTATGATTTGTCTATTATATATAATTTCCGACCAGCTATTGTGAGCTACATCTCTTAATTGCGTACAGCAGTGTTCCGTCACAGGCTGAAGCATTGCTCTACGCTGCATGGTGTTGTAAACAGCAATTATGGAATGGGGCTGCAGTCCGTCCGCCACGCGGTGAAAAGCGGAGCCCGCATTAAACGATAGACGAAAACATATTATCAAAATTATAAATATACTTAAAACACACACATTAATACAAATAGCCCTTTTTGTGGTAAGCAACTTTTGAGTATTTATTCTTCCAAATATTCAATATTTTTAAAGCCGTGCGATATTCAGCTATTTCTCGGGATTGCATGGAAGTTTTATGGAACATGCAGGACAGCACATAGCTTCCAGTTGGTAAATATTTGACTATCGTTGTTCTCTTTGTATCTATAACCAAATGTGTACTTAATGTAACTATTTCTGCAAGCATTTACTCATCTTTTTTAAGAAAGAAAAAGTAGATAGAAAACTAAACGTCTATAACGTATTTTGCATAGTTAATAAAAACTATAGAAGGTAGAGAAGGTAATGTGAAAGTAAAACATCAAATATTCTACCATAGAAACCGGTACGTCTGCATTCAAACGGATGCATAAATTCCGTTGCAGATACCATGTTTTGCATTTCGTTGGAAAGGCTGTATACAAATCAGCAGATACTGAGCGATTGTATCATGGGTAAACTGAGCCGTGAGGCTGTTAGAGTAGAGTCATAGGTTCGTTTTTATTCCAAAGTACGGTCATCAGTCAACGACAACACAAAACTGCGAGCACGTTACATGTTACCGCAAGGTTACAATTCATGCTGAAGCGTCAGCCATTTTCGTGAATTATTAACGTCATGCGGCAAAGCTCCATATTTCAGCGAAGCCCAAGGAACGATAACGCATCTTGCAGAGAGCGACCTCTGCGGTAACGCACCGGCATCAATATTTGAACACAACATGGATGGATATTAGATAGAAATTTTATCACGTATCTCTTGTGAGCAAAGTTGATAGTATACGTCCAGCGTTATCTAGTACAAAACACCAGTCTTCAGAAGTGAATGCAAAATACAAAACAAGCTTGTCCTATTCTCTGTGAGATGTAACTTGTCCGATTTGGTTCTGTCCTTGTCTTTGGGACTCACTATTTGCTCAGTCGAAATTCTTGGAAAGCACGCACCCCTTCCAACTTTCTATTACCTGCCTGCCCGCCTGCCCACCTGCCTGCCTACCTACCTACCTGCATAGCATTGTGATATGTAGATCCTATTATGAGACTAGATTCTATGCCCAAACTCTAGGATGAATCTCGTGTCAAGAATTACATTTATTCATACTTATTAATGCAATTATTTACACACAATAACTGACATAATTTTCAGGGATGTCAGTTTTGCATAATTTTCAATTACATGTCTGTTTCCAAAAACCTACTCTTACACATGCATGCTTAGAATATTCATGCTTATTATATTTACAGTGTTATATCATTACCAGTATTTTTTGATTGAATGAAATCCTTCTCTGTATAGAAAGTGAGAGTAAGAAGGTATTTTTTAATCTCGATCTAAACTTGATTTTGTTCATTTGCAATTCTTTTATAGAAGAGGTGAATTGAACAAAAATATTCCTTTGTAGTAAACCCCTTTTCGGAACAACTGAAAAGTATTTATTGGTCTATGTAAATCCTGCCTGTCTGGCCTCTTTGCAAATACATCCGTCAACGTAAAGAGAGAGACAACAAGAGGATAAATGTTTCTGTATCTTTTTACCTTCTCTAGTCCCGTATGTACAATGATATTCCACTCAAAAATTCGATGTCGATATTTCACTGGAAATATATTTTTCGGTCCCCTGAGTCCCAAAAAAGCATTTTTAGAAAAAGGTCTGGCATGTCTGTCTGTGTGTGTGTGTGTGTGTGTCTGAACAACATAGCTCAAAACCAAAATGATCTTTAAATACCAAACTTGGTATTTAAGATTAGCATCTTGCAAGCATGCGACACGAAAATTTTCAAGAAAGTCCCCCCACCGCAAACTATTCTTTACATGGAAAAAATTCGATCATTTTGATTTTCTTAAAAATGGCTGTAACGATTTTCATTAAAATCCCGTATATAAAAAATATTTACATCCTAAATAAAACGCATATCTTGAATTTTCGGAAAATAGCCTCTTTATTCTGTATGAATTTTGCCGAATTTTGCTTAGCTGCTAAACCGTAGACCAACACTTTCTGCACAAAATATGTAGATCTTGTCAAAACACACAATTTATGTCTGTTACGTTTTTGTTGCGGAGGTAGCCGTTTCCAAGCTATTCCTTGTTATTGTTTTCAGTTGTAAAGCACTTATAGTTTTCTCATATAGGATGTATCCGTTTTTTTTTTTTGTTGTTGTTCTACTCCTGGCCATGCAAAGAAGAGATTTGCAGTGACAATCGCTTAACGACAGCTTTTAAAACATTTCACTGTCACTTTAACATAGCGCATTCCTGTAGTTCCCCTCTACTTAAAATGAACTAGATAATAAGAACATTTTGGTAATGTTTATCTCGATTAGCACGGTATAAAAAGAGCAATAATGTTTTGCAGATAGTTTGTTTGTAGAGCAGCTAGAGAAAGTTATGATAGTGTAACACATCAGATTTGTTTTCTAGACCTGAGAAGTTAAATTTCACAGACTCTAATACTATTAGCTTCAAGTCTGTTAATTGCGTCATGGCTGATTAGGTAAACAAAGACTCAAACTCAGCATGTACGAGGTGGTACAACTGCCCCGTGTTTGACGTATGCAGATATGCGCTTTAGTTGAAGAATCATGTTAAAACCCATAAGCGAGGAACGCCGTTTTAAACCTTTTACTATTTTTTTTTTCTTTAACCTCCTTTAACTTGATTTGGTCATACCAGACGATGAATGAAATTGATGAAATGATGCTCAAATGATCTCGGGATCCATGGAGCTTTAAGCCACTCGACATTCGTCTTCTCAGGATAAGGGAAAACTCCGAAGAAAAAACCTCATCCGGGTAACTCAACCTAAGCGAGATTCGAACTCACGACATTTTGAATGTGAGGCAGGCACGCTACCACCACACTACCCAGGCGGGCCCTTTACTAATTAGCGGTGACGATGCGCGATGTCAAGTGAAAATCCCTCGTTTTAACCTCAAATAGCCTTGAATTCTGCAAGTCATTTAACACATAAAGACATAAATAATTTCGCACGTCAAATATATGGCAGTTAGGCCACCTGCTAGGTAAAATATTTGAGCATTTAGAACAAGGATACTTGAAATGCCCGTTATAAATATGATACTTTCTCTTTAGGAACCAGAAAAAACCCAGTTGAAAGTACACATTTAAAATAGATAATTAACTGATTTCTTTTATTTCTTCCCAGTCCATATTCAATGAATGATATTTTTTATTTGCCTTTTCCATTTGACGTTCCATTCCTAATAAATTTAATAAGCCCCTATAATTCTAGATATACCTGCAAGGTATAATGAAAAATATCTCGTGTTTTATGCACCTGACCTTTTCCACATCGCTGTAATAAACTATTGTTAAAAAGCTTATTCTTGCTTCTGCTTTATAATAATCGAGACAGATATTAGCAGAAATTGTCTTAATTACTTGCCTCATTGTAAGTATAAAGGAAATAAGGGAATACAGTAGGTTAATACGATAGTAAAATCTTTTTAAAGTTGTTTCCATGTGGTGGAAATATGTTTCTATGCATGCCCAGGAGTTTACAAATTTCCGTGTCAGAAAATAAGTATTTTAAATCTAAAGCAAATAACAAGAAATATCTCTGAAATGGACACCTAAAAATCGGATACGACATAAATTATGTTTTTCAACAATATCTACATTTTTTTGTATAGTAAATTTTATTCTATCCCTTAAGTTTGCTAGCTATATAAAATCCAGCAAAATTCATTCCAGAATCAAGAGGTCTTCAAAGGCATTCACAGAAAATTCAAGATATACAATTTATTTGTCGTGTAAATAAATATCTTAAAAAGTACGATAATTTAGTAAAAATCTGATATGTACAATTTATATGACTTTCTCTACATCTCTGCAACAAATTATTCTTAAAAAACTTATACTTCTATTTACTTCATGCTAATCAGAAAAAAATAGCATAAAGTCTACTCACTTGCTTCCTTGTAAGTAGCAGCGAAATAAGGGAGTACTATAGGTTAAAGTGATAGTCAAAAACTGGTTGCTATGTGACTGAAGTTCCTTTGTTTGTATGGACAGGAGTTGACAAGTTCCCATATAAGAAAAGTATAAGTTTTTCAAAGCAGAAACCAAAAACGGTGAACTCCACGAAAAAAGGTATGTAACATAAATTGTGTGTTTTAACGTGCTCTACAGTTTCCGTGTAGTAAGTTTTTGTCCATCTCTTACTCTTCAGAGGCTATTCCCAAAAAATTCAAGATATACATTTTATTTGTCAGGCAAATTTCTTTAATATACGAAAGTTTAATAAAAATCGTTAGAACCATTTTTGAGAAAATCAAAATTTCTTTAAAAAATTTCATTTAAAGGTAGTTGAGGGTGGCGGGATTTTTCTCAAAATCTTCGTGTCGCATCCAAGGAAGATGCTAAACTTAAATACAAAGTTTGGTATTTTACTGAGTTTTCGTTTTTGTGTTATGGTGTTCACAGAAACACGTGCGCACGGACACACACACAGGGACCTTTTTCCGAAAATGCCTTTTTTAGATAAAGGGGACCCTAAAACATACTACTGCGTCAAGAAGGTTCCGGGAATTTACCAATAAGACACAAAAAAAATGAATTATTCATCCAATTTTATTTTATCGCCTTCAAAGTAGGCCTCTTCTGAACTTATACATTTATGCCAACGAATAATCCAATCATCAAAACATTTTTTGTAGGCACTTTTAATTATCGATGTCATTTGTCGCCGCGAATTTCCCTTTATGTCTTCTGTCGACTGAAAACGGGTGCCTTGAAGTGGTAACTTTAGTTTTGGAAAGATAAAGAAACCAGCAGGAGCCAGTTCAGGTGAATACGTTGGTTGTTCGATGAAAGTTGTTGATTTTTTGGCCACAAATTCGTTCACAATAATAGCCTTGTGAGCTGGTACGTTATCGTGGTGCAGAATACATGAGTTGTCGTTGCACAAATCCTGCCTTTTTCGCCGTATTTGTTCTCTCAAACGCCGCGTAATTCTCTGGTAATAGTCTTTATTTACTATCTGACCTTCTGGCAAGAACTCGAGTGCACGACACCTCGATAATCGAAAAAAACTGTCAACATGACCTTCAGTTTTGATCGAGTTTGACGTGCCCTTTTAGATTTCGGTTCAGTTGGAAGGCGCCATTCGGAAGCTTGTTGAATGGTTTGAGTGTCAAACTCGTAAACTCACATCTCATCACCAGTTACAATGCGTTTCATGAATATGGGGTCGGAACTGGCTCGTTCTAGCATGTCTTCAGCAATCTTTTCGCAATTGAGTTTTTGTAGAAAATTCAAGTCTTTCGGAACTAACCGAGCTGCAACGCGTGTCATGCCCAAATGAATTCGTGAGAAAGTTCAGGGGCAATCTCTCTCAGACCTAAATGAAGATTTTCAGACACCATTTTCTTCTCTTTAATGATTTTCAGTTCAGTTGAAACCGTTGATGGCCAAATCTTCCACCACATCTCGACCACTTTTGAAAGCACTGTACCGCTCAAATGTACGTATTTTTGATAAACTCGATTCACCGTAAGCCCTCTGTAACATTTTTAGCGATTCGGCACATGAAATATCATTTACAATGCAAAATTTGAGACAGATTCTTTGATTCAATATTTGTATCCATCGTAAAATCGCAAATAACCTCCGCGTGGGTATAGAGGAAAGTTTAACCAACTTAGCGACAACATTAATTTCGAATCCCCTTTTAAACCGGATTTTTAAATGATAAATTCCCGGTGCTTTCTTGACAGGAGGTATATTTCCGGTGAAATCTCGGTATCGAATTTTTGGCTGGAGTGCAATACCTTCTCTATACACTATGTACTATACTGCGTACAGAGAAGATAAAAAAGTCGTTAGAGCCATTTTTGAGAAAATCAAAATTTTCAAAAACTTTTCCATGTAAAGGGTATTTTGGGGTACGGTGATTTTCCTTAAAATCTTCGTGTGGCATCCTTGGAACACGATAAACTTGTATACTAAATGTGGTATTTTACGCACTTTTCGTTTATGTTCACAGACTGACAAACTGACACACGGACTCACATACACACAGAGACCTTTTTCTGAAAATGTTTTCTTTTGGATACAGGGGATACTAAAACGCCTATTTCGGTATCATGTTTTTGAGTGCAATGCAATACCTTTTCTATACACTATGTACGTAGTATATGTAGAGAAAGTAAACATAATGAAGTCTACTGCAAGCTAAATTTATAAGGAACGAATTAGATGATCTTGGGTTATGGGATTATTTATTCTGGTTTTACCTTTCCATTGGCTTACGGAATTCCAAAATTTATCTATGGCAAAAACTTTGCTGTAAAGTTAATCCAATTCTAAACTAATACAAGTGAAGTAATCAAGTTTAACCCTTTTCTCTCCCTCTCTCTCTCTCTCTCTCTCTCTCTCTCTCTCTTTCATAACGCCTAGTGTGTAATTTTGTCAACAAAAACTAGCTTTCTGCTCCCTGATTTCTTTCAACTTTCATTTACAAGAAATAGTACAACAATTAATAAAATAAATTATCTGTTACTTCACATTACTGTTTCTTACTATTTTGCAATAAACTATTCTTACAAAAGCTTTTTCTTCTTTGTACTTAATTGCTAATTGGTTTTAGAACATTTGATTGTCGTTTTAGTGTATAGTAATTCCTTATTCCCCTTGTACAAGGAGATTTTTTGTACTAAAAATACATCTACTAATGTTTACCTTGATAAGCATGAAGTAGATTAAAATGAAAGGACTTTGTAACTATCTTTTGCTGCAGCATTAGTAGAGAAATAATGTGAATGTAATTATCATATTTTAAAGAATATATTGTAGAATATAAATTCAAAATAAATGGTCGTGTGTATAAAAGGTTATGTGATCGTGGTGCAGTACATTTTTATTTCCTGTTGGCATTAGAGATTTTCCCTTACGGAAAACTAAAAATCAAATTAACTTCAACGTGCTGACCTTTGGACACACTCCCAGCTCAGCTATAACCATAAAAATTCGGTTGCAACTCTCCAATTGCCCTGCGCTTGTGCAATATTCTGCTGCAGGGATCCGAGAAATTCCCAATAGACTCTTAGTAATATTTATCCTATTATCATCATTGTATGTGTTATTATAACATTATCCTAACGTCACAATGTATAATACTTCATTTTGTTGTTAATGGTAAACTGTTCACCCGTTATTCAGATTCGCAACTGTCAGTACGGTGGGTGAGCTATGCAGCAGATATATAAGTGCTGACTTTACAGCAATACCACTCCAAATACCTGTCTTAAATAGCTTACATCAGAGAGCTTAATTAAGATATGTTAATTTCTCTGGATAAACAACTTCGTTCAAGTTGCAATATGAACCAAACTCAACCGAAATTACTTTTTGAACGTCAAAAATCTGATATTTTACATTCACATGACTTTCTCTTCTTCTTTGCTACAAATAATTATTAGTATACCATAGGCTAAAGCGACAGTCAAAAGCTGGTTGCAATGTGACCGAAGTTCCTTTGTTTGTATACGGACAGCAGTTGATATTTTCCCGTATGAGAGAAGTATAAGTTTTTCAAAATGGAAACCAAAAGCAAGGAATATCTCAAAAACGATTAACTCCACTAAAAAATGTACATAATATACATCCTGTGTTTTAACATGCTCTACATTTTTTGTGAGATAAGTTTTTGTCCATCTCTTACGGTTTAACAGTTATGCAAAATTCCGTAAAATTCATCCAGAATAAAGTAGTCTTCAGAAGCTATTCCCAAAAAATTTAAGATATACATTTTATTTGTCAGGTAAATATCTTTAATATACGATATTTTAAGCAAAATCGTTACAGCCATTTTTGAGAAAATCAAAATTTACGAAATTATTTCCATGTAAAGGGTAGTTGAAGGTGTCGCATTTTTGGAAAATGCAAAACCTAAATGCTAAGATTGGTATGCAACGATCTTTTCGGTTTTGAGCTATGCTGCCCATAAACACACACGGATCTATTTGTAAAAATACTTGTTTTATTCAGAGAGACTCAAAACGTGGATTTGCGGTGTAATCTAGATATCGAATTTTTGGGTGGAATGCAATACCTTCTCTATACACTAAGTACATTGTGTGTAGAGAAGTTAATGTATTGCCCCAAGAATTCTATGTCGAGATTTCACCGGAAATACATGTTTTGGGTCCCCCTGAATCCAAAAGTATTATATATACAATGTATAAGAATCACTTGAAAATATATTATGATATTATTTTACCCTTTACATTATTTTCCCCTTGTAGAGCATAATAAAGATCTCGGTGAGCATAAGTTTTCCTTGACGCTGGGGTTGCTGTCTCCAACGACGTCATAATTTTATAAGGACTTAAACCATGATTATCTACGCCATTCTTTCTTGACGAGACCCTCATGGCTGAGTCGACTAACACACGTTGTTAATAACCAGAGCCAGGAAGTTCGTACCGTTCGCAGTTCCTTTGTAGGTTTGCTACCGACCATCTTGCCGCATCAAAACAAGTCATTGATAAAAACGCAAGGGGGAGAAACAACCTGTTGTCATGTACACAGAACTGTTTTCAGAGAAGAAAAATCACTTATGAGACACTCGTAAAAGCAGATCATTATGTACAATATACAAATTGTTGCACATATAAGTCTGACTGACTAATTTCCTTCTTTACATATGTGAAAGCGCCCAGGCAATTAAAACAAGGATTGTAATGTTTACTTATTATTTGGATATTATTTTACATTCTATGATATTAATTTCTTAAATATTATCAGACTTTTACTAGGTAAAAATGAAAGCAGGACGCGCTCATTACTGAAAGCTATATGTACTTCTGAAGCCTTTCAAATGAAAACCTCATTCTATGTTCCGATAAACAAGATTTGTTATGTAAAAAAATTCCTTCCACTTCGCATGATGTATCAGTGTCATCAAGCAAATAGCATTGTTGCGATCTAAAGGTGCAACTTGTATGCGATATATCACACTGAATCCTACATTCTTTCCATTTACACTTTTCATTTTCATCTTTACTACAGGTAGGATACTCGTGGATTAGAAGATCCGCATTTTTTCTATATTTCGCACAGACTCAGTTCAGCTCCATACCTCTGCAATATAACAGTGTGATAGTTGTAGGTAACTTTCTGAACAAATTTGCAATGAATAACATGTTTCTCTGAAGTTGTTCTCTTACTAGATGTTTGACAGTTTGTTTACTGTCATCGTTTGCTGAATAAGTACATGTATAAGTGCACTGCTAATAAACTTACTATGGTTGTAAAGTAAATTTATTTTGCTCACATTTGAACAGAATAAAGATGTTATTTGAACGCCTTCTTTCCTCTCGATGTGATTCTGTGTTATACAGTTATAACTGTTTTGCAGTAATGGGGTGCGCTCTACGTTGACCTTTGCTCGCGCAAGTAACGCCGCATGGTATTGCTAAACCTGACCGCTCTTACTTTGCAAAGCCGAAATCGGTTACGGACTTCCTAGCTCTGCTAATAACTGTAACTATGAGAAACTTGCATTTGCGCAAAGACTCCAAATTCAGGCAGCGTGGGCCGCGCCGTGGCCGAGTGGTTAGACCACTCGACTCTCACCTAGACGGCCGGGGTTCGATCCCAAGCGACCGCATGTGAGATTTGTGGTGGACAAAACGGCGCTGGGACTGGTTTTCTCCGGGTACTCCGGTTTCCCCCGCCATCGCATTCCACCGGTGCTCCATCATCATTCATGTATCATCAGTGTCACCGCCTGCGGTGCCATTAGTAGTTAAAGCGGGCGTTAAACACTACCAAAAAAAAATTCAGGCAGCGTTTGCAAACTTTATATAAGATATTACAATATTAAAATATTTATTAGATTTATGTAGCTGAAATCAAAATAACTTTTGATGTATCTAGAATTAGTATTAATACTTTTAATGGTAAAATTTATCTTCTCATACAAATATTCAGCTAAATGCACTATTACATTGTACATACGTAATTATATTCCACTAGGACATACATTTTGTGTTTTTATAAATTAACCTATAATTCTAGCCAATTATACAAGCCAAACATTGACTGCATAGAGGCAAATGGTTCAAGGCTTACACTTTTCCTTTTAACGATTATGGTTTTAAGTCCATGGAGTGTTTACCAAATAAAGGAAACTTTTCTGTACGATAACACGTTTCAATTTGCTTTTTTGCTGCAGACGAGAAGATTTTACTCAGTTATTTGTCTTCACTGTTAAATTAGAAAATACTGTCATGCATCCTTTCAGAAAGAAGTGGCTCATGGCCTCAGCAGTATATTACATTCTCTACTTCGAACATAGTATATACGTAGAGAAATTATTTTATTTACAAAAAGGTGAAGTATTCCATTCACATGATTTTCTCTACATCTCTGCAAAAAATTGTTGTTAAAAAGCCTATGCTTCTATTTACTTTATGCTATTCGTGAAAAAATTAGCAGAAATAATTGTATTATTTGATTCCATGCAAATAGAAGCGAAATAAGGGAGTATCATAGGATAAAATAATAGTCAGAACCTGGTTGCTATGTGACTGAAGTTCCTTTGTTTGTGTGGAAAGGAGTTGACAGATTCATGTATGAGAAAAGTATGTTTTTTAAAGCTGAAACCAATAACAAGGAATATCTAAAATAACGAGCAACTCCACGAAAAAAAATCATATTACTTAGTGTATTTTAACGTGCTATACATTTCTTGTGCGGTAAGTTTTTGTCCATGTCTTACGATTTAGCATTTATGCAAAATTTCGTAAAATTCATCCAAAATAAAGTATACTTCAAAGGCTATTCCCAGAAAATTCAAGACATAGATTTTATTTGTCAGGTAAATATCTTTAATATACGATATTTTAATCAAAATCGTTAGAGCCATTTTTGAGAAAATCAAAATGTTCGAAGAAAGTTCCATGTAAAGGGTTATTTGGGGTGGAGGGATTTTTCTCAAAACATCCGTGTCACATCCCTGGAAGATACTTAACTTAAATACCAAATTTAGTATTTTATCGATTTTTTGTTTTAGAGTTATCGTGTTCACAGACACACGGCACACGGACCTTTCTCTGAAAATGCTTTTTTTGGTTACAGGTGACCCTAAAACATATATTTCCGGCGAGTTCTCGGTATCGAATTTTTGGGTGGAGTGCAATACCTTCTCTATACACTATGTACATAGTACGTGTAGAGAATTTAAAAAATGTGATTCTTTTATTTCATTAGAAATACATGTTGTAATGTCCCCGAATCCAAGAAGTACTACTCTTAGAAAAAAAATTCGTGTGTGTATGTGTCCGCATATCTTTGAACAGCATAACTAAAAATAAAAAGTCGGTTAAATCGCAACATTGTTTTAGCAGCATATTTGAGAAGTATTCTATAATATTCACACAGATTTTCACGAAAATTCGCCCACCTCAAACTACCATTTCATTGGAATAGCTTTTGAAAATTTGGATGTTCTTAAAAATGGCTTTAACGGTTTTGATAAAATACCGTAGATATATTAAAATATTTACATGAAAATATATTGAAAATAAGGATAACTTCTGAAGTCTCTTCATTCTGGGTGACCTTAGTATAACTGGTAAATGGTAAAAGATAGACAAAACCTTACTACACAAAAAATATAGATCCCGTCGAAACACACAATGCATGTTGAATAACTACATGTTTGTTATGGGGTTAACTATTTTCGGTTATAAGTTTAAATATACCAATACTTATACTATACTCATATTGGAAGTCGTTATTCACCTTTTTTTACTTTCTCTACAAATAATATGCTGGAGAAGGTATGATATTACAGCCGAAAATGCGGTGTCCAAATTTAAAGGGAATATATGTTTATGTGGAATAAAATACCTTTTATACCTTTGTACTGCGTACACCCTAGAGAAAGTAAAAATATGTATAATAAAGCATCAGTATAATAATGTACATACTGCAGTTCGTAGACTTTTTTGTCTGTGTATGCCCAGATTTAAAGGAATAGAATATATACTTACCTAAGAATACGGGCTATACTGAGCACCCATTATATCATCCGCCGTGGTCTAAGAATAACACGTTAGTGACTGCCACCGTCGTGGAGTGGTCAAAGAGCTGACGTAGGTCCCGAGTTCATTTCCCGGCTGGGGCGGGGAATTTTTCTTTAGCCAGAATCATTCCCTATCCCCCACAAAGTCTGGAAGTATGTATATAAGAGTGAATATGTGTGTGTGTGTTTGAGGAAAATAAAATGATTTAAACCTACAGACCAGTTGTTTCAAGTGCAAAGCCCCTGATATGACCTTAGATGTTAAAAGGGGACTGTATAAATGAAAAAAAAAAAAAAGCGTTAAGTCTCTGGCAGGGTTGTAGCTTCAAATCCGGCGGAGAACGATGGATTTTTTTCAGTCATAAAAATCCTTTGTGTGTGTATTTGTGTGTGTGAGTGTGTGTGTGTGTGTGTGTGTGTGTGTGTTTAACGCCCTCTCTTAATACACATGCACCACTGGCGATGACACTGATGATTTATGAAATGAAGATGGAGCACCGGTGGAATGCGATGGTGGGCGAAAGAGGAGAACCAGGAGAAATCCTGACCCTTGCGCCGCTTTGTCCACCACAAATCCCACATGCGGGCACCTAGGAGTGAATCCGGGCCGCCTGGGTGAGAGACGATTGGTATAACCACTCGGCCACAGCGCGGCCCTATAAAACCCTTAACATGATTGCCTTCGGAAGAGAAGAAATATCGTTGATTCCGTGTCGTAGAATTAGGACACGCAAAAGGACCTCAAGCTTGATAAAGAGGTTTCGGAGTAAAATTATGGAATGTTTCAGCCCTAATACAGAATGCGACCCTAAGAGTCAAGACAGTTAAAGAGCATTCATAAATAAAATTAAATTTCAGTTTCACATATTATAGTCTACTTCTGTAGCGCTAAAGAAAGATATATCTGATTCCGATTTGTTGTTCAAACCTCGTTGACCAATCTATTAACTGGAGTCATCCAAAGCAACTGCCAGGAGACTGCACTAGCCAGAGAAAAGAGAGCATCTACCACGCCACTGAAAGGTCTTCAGGCTCTTGAGTATTCGGAACACGTACCGGAATCACGCGCAGCCATTCCCTAACATCTTATTGTTTCCTCTCTGACACCGCCGCACAAGCGACCGATCGATTTCCAAAAGCTGACAAGTATTCCCCTGTTGGTAGCACTGCCAGAAGCACGAATATTATTTATTACTCCTTGGGTTATTTCAGCCTAACGCTTTAGCGCTTAGCATTCTGTACATGCACGAGGAAACGAAATATTTCCCACCTATTTCTGCAGTCGCGTGGAAATGCTACGCTATAAATTATTTGGAATAACATGCCCTAGTACCAACATTATCATTATATTTAAGCTTCAATACGGAATTGCAACACAACTCATGGAAGTTTTGGTTACCACCATTAATCATACCAAACGTCTTATTTTGGATATTCAAATCAGCAAAATATGACTGGTCTTTGTAGCTCTTGGGTAATAGACGAGCACAGAGGCTTAATTAAACTTTATGGTTTCATTTTATGAGCAAATCCTATACAGAAATTAACGGCCGCGCCGTTAAACCACTCGCCTCTCACCTAGACGGCCCGGGTTCGATCCCAAGCGACCGCATATGAGATTTGTGGTGGACAAGGCGACGTTGGGCGGGTTTTCTTGGCGTTCTCCATTTTATCCGCGCCATTGCATTCCACCGGTGCTCCATCTTCATTAATGTATCATCAGTGTCACCGCCTGTGGTGCCATAAGTAGTTAAAGCGGACGTTAAACACTACCAAAAAAGAAATATATACAGACATTCCTTCAAGAGGTCGCGAGTTTGAATCTCCTTTAGAGTGTATTAACCAGATAAGATGTTTTCCCTTATTTTGAGAAGAAGGATATCGAGTAATTTTAAGCTCCAATGGCACGATATTATTTTAGCTAAATTGTATCGATTTCATGATTTCATTCATCGTTCGAATTGGACAACCATATTATAGGACGTTATGCTACCATTAAAATAAATTGAAAATACATGTAAATAGTTCATCAACTGTAACTATTGGTTCTTAAAATATAGACTATTAAATAATCTCAATTTTATATTTATATATATATATATATATATATATATATATATATATTAGTGGGATTATATAATAGTTTATAAAGGCGAAGTGAAATTTTAATTACAACTGGTCAAAAAATCGAAAATGGCATCTTCTTCCAATTCGGGATAGGCTATATTGTCCGTCCCAACTCAAAGTCATCTTCCCATCTGATTCTAGGACATCCTATTGAGTGCGGTACTTTTGATCTATAATTTAGTGCCTGTTTTGTTATTCTATTGTCATGTATTCTCTTTGTGTGTTGGAACTATTGGTACTTAATATCATTTATCTTCTCATCTTCCCGTATTCGTATATTTGGTTGTGGTCTTTTAATGTGTAACCTGATATTCTCTAAGAATGGCTTATTTATAACAAATGGTTGTTGAACACTTGGACTGCATAGAGAATGTCTATGGTTCAGGCTACTCAGATATTTAAAAATCTGTAATACATGGGTGTTTCCTAGGGTATTATTCTATAAAACAGCGTTTTTCTCAAAACTATATTTTTCACTTTTAAAACGTTCCACGCTCAGAATTGTATAAATACAACTAAAATATTCCAAAAATTGTAGAAGTACTCATCGTAGTATTCCAGTCGACCAAATTATCTTAATGCAAATAGCAATATTAAGAAATACATTTTCATTAAAACAATTATATTTTAAAAATTAATATTTTAGCATTTGAAAATATATATATACATCATATATCAGTAATAAAAATATTGAAACATCACCATGCAAATTTATCTGTGTGGTTCAAAAATCCGATTCAAAAAATATCAACCAAGTTAATCAACTTTTAAGGCGTGTGAAACGTTTCAACTAGACAGTATATTTACATACAAAATTTAATAAAAATCTATTCAAAAATAAAGAACAGTGAAACTTCACTACCCAGTGCTCCTTAATAATTTAAAATCAAAGTGAAGATTCTGGCATACATATAACTGTGTAAATTCAGTTTGTTATGAAAATCTCTCTGCAAGATATTAAACATTTTATAAATATTTAATACAAAACGCACAAAGTTGGATGACTCCTAGCAGCATGAATTTTGAATATAATGGTGAATAAATCCTTTTAACCTTAAAAAATTGGCTTAAATACTAATTTTAATGTCAAGTGTGTCGCCGCACGACCGCTGTACACACAGTAGAGCACGCCGAAAGTATTTAAAAAAATAAAAGTATTTCAACAAAATAAATAAAGAGCAAAAAATATGTATCTGGGGAAGAGGGAAGCCAGCCTAACGATGAGGAGCAGTTTAAAAAACTGACCAGTCGTTATTCCCAAACAACATTTGTTTATTATGCAGAACTTGGGACGCTCTAAAAATGGAATTAAACCAAGTGTGATTGATTGACTTTGTATTTCTGATCACTTCAAAGGTTTTATTTGTCGGAAAGCTAATTTTTTTTGTATTATAGACAAATTCGGTGCATATTGGAACGGTTGTTATTTTGCGTATATGACGTATATTTACCAAATAATTATACATAAACGAGTAGTATATGAATAATAAATGGCTTATAAAGTGTATGTTTATGCTGAAATATTGGGTTTATAACGCCTGAGCTATCAGAAGACCCTTCAACGTATGCAAGAACATCATATGTCACTCTTTGCAGGATTACCGTATGTGTGTTTTGTTTTATTTGTTTATGCGTTTCTGTAGGCGAAACCACTGAGTCCGGTTGTTTTCAAATTTAGCGCGAGGTTAGGTTTGAATCCGTTAAGGTTAGTGTATGTATATAAATTTATGTTTCTAATTTTTTGTTGTGGTGGTGCTTGGTGGAGAAATGCTTCAGAACATTATAAAACCATTTATTATTTATATAATTCTCGTTTATATATAATTATTTGGTAAATATCCGTCATATATGCAAAATACCAACCGTTCCAGCATTCACACGAATTCGTCTATAATAAAAAAACAAGCTTTCCGGAAAATAAAACCTTTAAAATCGTCTTCTGAAATACATATTCAATCAATCACACTTAGTTTGATTCAATTTTTAGAGAGGCAATTTTTTATTTCGTTCGGAACAATTAACAGCAATTTAGCAGGAGAGCAATCACAAACAATAACAATTTGTCTTTTAAAGAGTAATTCCTGAAAACCTACAACCCATTTTTAAAACACGAACTAATCCACTTTCAAAATAAAACTTTCTAACTAAAACATATCTGAATATCAAATGAACACACTGGATGCTATAAAGCCTTATCTGAGCAAATAGTTTCTCTCTCCTACACGTATATACACTTCGACCTATGTCAGTATGTCTATTTATGTTTGCTTTATTTTTGTTTCAGATAAATTCCCAAGAAAAATAATGGAAAATGCAATGCTAACAAACGAGTAAATGCCCTATACATAATTTTGTAAAATAATTAAGAAAATAAAACCTGACATTCACTCTTGCTCGAAGTATAGTCCAATTAACATTATGCAAAATCCAAAAAGTGGCAAAATATCACAAGTTTCAATAGGAGAACCATTTGCTTAATTTTATATTCACAGCTTACAACTAAATGTGCAAGAATTATTATAATACGGAAATAGCCCCTTTGCCGAGCAATAAGAATAATTAAATATGAATAGGACAAATAATAATTATACAACCTTTAGCCATGAAGAACACTTAACCTTTGAACTAATTAAAAATAAATCTTCCAATACACAATAATTAATTTCAGGAAGCTAGACACTAGTTTATTAACCGGAAAGACTTTCTAAGATAAAATCTTCTCTCAGGTAAAAGACCTACGGCAAAATCGCCATGAATTGAAAGCACAAAGTATAATACAAGAATGTAAAAAACCACAAAATCCGATGAAAATAGGTAACCATACGTGCATAAACTTTAGAGGAAATAAAGATTTTCGCTATTATTATAGGATTTGATTTTAATAGCCATTAGTAGACACCCAAAGAGGCACCACTACTATAAAGAAAGTAGAAAAGGACTTTCTTATTACTTTCGTGTCATTTAATTAACAAAATAAGTTAAAAAGATATGTAATTTTTCTTCAAGCAGGAAACTCTCTCTTATAGGCATTCCCACAATACAGTCAAATTAGCTCATTATCCTCCCACAAACAAAGAAATCACAACATATAACAGAAAAAACCTACTTATTAGCCCTTGCGATTCACAAAATTGTAAAAATATTGCAATTATTTAATTCTTAAAACAGAACCACTGAAACGCAAACATTAAAAGATACCCCCAATACAACATTAATATTTCCCACAAAAAAGCTTAGGTAATTATTGAGAACTTGGGCCCCTCTATAAATTAAAAAAAAAAATGTGGTTTGACTGTAAGTTTGGTTTATACTTGTTACGTTTTCACCAATCTTTTTTATCGGAAAAGCTCCGTAATTAAGCTAGACGCTAATTTATTACGTGCGTGTAGCGATCCTTTTTTGTGCATATTTATGAAGTATGCTGCCTAGAAGGAGTAGAATATAAATAAAGAAGTCTTGTAGTACTTTTGCAATGTAAATATATAATAATACTACATACTAAAGTGCCTAAAACCTGAGTTTCATTGTCGGTGGCAGGTGAACAGTGTTGTGGAATGCAACACCGGCATATACCGCTAGACGCGGTGCTGATGTATGACAAGTATGTTTCACGCAGATACATCTGTTCAGTAAATTTTATTATGCAGAACTTCGGCAACTCTAAAATCGAATGAAACTAAGTGCGATTGATTGACTTTGTATTTCTGATGACAATTTCAAAGCCTGTGGATTTCAAATTTAGCGCGAGATTAGGTTCCAATCCGTTTAGGTTAGTGTGTGTATATACATTTATGTTTCCAATTTTATATCGTGGTAGTACCTCATCGATATTTCCAACAACTCCTAACAGCGCAATGGATACAACATTAGTTTTTTAAACCAGCTCCCCACCCATAATCCCTCTCTAACCACACCGGTCCCGTTAGAGTGCAAAACTGGCATAAGTCGCAGCGGAGAGAGTTAGCGGCCCAACTTGTAAATAATTACCAAAATTACCGCTATACAACCCCCATTAAATCCTTCATAAACCTAGATAAAAAGTCGAATTATGCTGAAACTGCCCAAAGGCAAACCTGCCCAAGAACCAAAGAAATTTTGCCAGACTTCCACATCGCTCGAAAAGATCACGCAAGGAAAAACCTCTGCATTCGGTTTCAAATTTATGTCAGCGCAGTTGTCTGAATAAATAAATTGAAGGAAAGCCCAAACTGCCCTAAACCTGACACTAATTTTACTTTTATTTAGAGTTACAAAGTGATGTGACTTACCTTCATCCTGGAATGCAACACCGACTGTCACTTTCGAGACAAAGCAGTCACTGCCAGCCTTGTCCTCTCCGAATGGCAACAACAGAATGGGGACTGACCTAAGAGATCCACGGTAATGCACGAAAGTTGACGAACATAGCCCTGAGAAGATCTCGAAAAATTTGGCGAATAGTAATGAAACAAAACTATTTGTTTCACATGAAAATATCATTCTTCGTAAAATGTTAATAATTATTTGATAGTCTAAACCAACACTATTACACTAAAGTAACTATTTCTGAATATAGTTATGAAGATTGTGTATAAGAATTAAACATTACAATTGATCTTTAAAACCAAACAGCTGATGCGCAAGGAAGAATTTATATGTTGAAAAATCGTATGATTTACATTCATATGACTTTTATCTATCTGTTCTACAAACAAACTATCCTTATAAAATTATATATAAGCATATATAAGTATATATCGTATTCGGGAGGGGCTAAAATATTTGCCCCAACGTACCCCTACTAACGTCAAAAGTATCACGAGTGCAAGGGGTCCGCAGCGCTCGCACCAAAGCAAATGCAGAGGTCCGAACCTCCCCCATAAGGGAACAATTTAAATATGCGCATATATACGGTTTAAGCGGTACTCAAATATTTAGGGATCACTTTTTGAAAATACCAAGTTTGGTGTATAATGGTCTTTTCGTTTTTGAGTTATGTTGCTCACAGACACACACACAGACACACACACAAACTCACACACAGACAATTTTTCTAAAAATGTAATGAAAAGTTTAGTATCTTCCAAGGATGAGAGACGAAGACTTTCAAATAAATTCCCCCACCCCCAACTACACTTTACATAGAACATGATCGTTATGTGATGAGTTCGAAATGTTATTCTTTTTGCTGGACTAAGAGACAGAAAGCAAATAACGACTTCTCAGTTCAAAAATCTGATGTGCCACATTCAGATGACTTTTTCTATATCTCTGTAACAAATTATTGTTAAAAAGCTTCTAAATTGTCGCCAGTAGTTGAAGTGTTAGGACTTGCAGGGGATGGTGGTCTTCAGAGTCTTCTTGACCTTCTTTGAAACGTCGAGACCACTCGAAACCCCTTGTCTTATTTTCGATACTTTACTCCATTTTCATTGAAAAATTTAAAGCACATTCGCTGAGCCTTCAAAAACACCTATAACCTAACAATAAACTAAGAATTTAAAACAGCTTAAAGTGCAGACATACATTAAGAACATGTGTACCTACAAGATAAAAAAACAAGTTTTGAAAATCGGTTATACGAAGGTCGGCTGATAAGTCCCGGACCCCTCTATGAAAACAAAATTTAAAAAATGCTTTTTTGCTTTAAATCTCAACATAAACTCCAGAAAGGCTAATACATATGTCATTTAGGTGTTCTAATTTAATTAAACCATCTCTGTAGTGCCATTTATCAAGGTCCTCAAAATAGATGTTTACTGCATCAATGGCCTCCTCGTTTCTGTGAAATCTTCGTCCTCCAAAACATTTTTTGAGCTTTGGGAAAAGGTAGTAGTCAATGGGTGCTATATCTTGCGAATAGGGTGGATGTTCAATCAATTCGAACTTTAATTCGCACATTTTTCCCATTACGGGAGCACTGTCGTGATGAAACAAGATTTCTTTATGCCAAATGTGGTATTTTGTTTTTCACTTCATTACTCAAACATTGCCGTAAGCTTGCGTAGTAGTCACCAGTAATACTTTTACCCTTTTCCAAATAATGATAAAAAGAATTCACTGTGCATCCTCGAAAACACTCGCCATGACCTTGATAGCTGACTAAATTGACTTTACCATTTTTGGAGTTGGTTGACCTGGCGCAATCCATTGTTTTGCCTGTGATTTACTTTTTGGAGTGTACTGATGTATCCAAGTTTCATCTATGTTAATAAGTCGTCTCAAAAATTCACTGGGATTTTTACGGTTGAGCTCCACATTCTTGACAGAAACTGTTTTTCTTTGCAAATTTTGACCAGGTGCCAACAAATGAGTCACTCATCTTGGATAGACCTTGTGGAAGCCCAAAACATTACTTAAAATATTACCTGCACGTTTTTTTGCTATGTTTGCAGCCTCTTTTATCTCAAACAACTTTAACCTGCGGTCTTCCAGTATTAAAAGAAGAATTTTTTCAATAGTATCTGGAGTTGTCACTTCTACAGAGCGTCCAGAGCGAGGCTCATCACTAGTGCTCGTACGTCCCATTTTAAACTCTGCAAGCCACCTTTTAATCTATGAATATGAAGGGACAGAGTCATTCAATGTACTGTCCATTTCCTCCTTGGCGTTAAGCCTTTCAAATGCAAGTATTAAATCACTACTCGTTTTTCCAGATCCTCCATTTTCGTGATAACTCTAAAGTTGTCGTGTTTAAAATGCTGTCATTCGAAAACTAAAAAGCTATTGACATGTAACTATGGACAAAAGCTAGTCTAGAGTTAAATTTTACGACTAGCGTCCAACTGGCCTAGTGGCGCCATATCTGTGTGAGGCCCGGGTCTTATCAGCTGACCCTAGTATAAAGCCCGCGAAGTTAAGAAATTCCCGTTATTACCTTCTCTAGCCCGCATGTACAATGTACATAGTGGATAGAGAGGTTGTTGTGTTCCATCCAAAATTCGATGTTGAGATTTCACTGGAAATATATGTTTTGGGGTCCGTTAAGTCCGAAATTTTTTTTAGAATAAGGTCCGTGTGTGTCTGTGGACAGCATAGCTCAAAAACGAAAATACCGTTACCAAATTTGGTATTTAGTTTAGTATATTCCAAGGATGTGCACGAACATTTTCAATGGTATATCCCCTCCACAAACTAGAGTTTAAATGCAAACAATTTCGAAGACTTTCATTTTCTTAAACATGGCCCCTACGATTTTGATTAAAATCCTGTATATTAAAAATATTTACATCCCAAATAAAACGTATATACCGAATTTTCTAGGAATAGCCTCTGAAGACTTCTTTATTCTGGATGAATATCACCTAATTTTGTTTAACTGATAAACCGTAAGAGATAAAGAAAAACTTACTGCACAAAAATGTAGAGCTCGCAAAACACACAATTTATGTCCTCTACAGTTTTGTTGTGGAGGTAACTGTTTCAAAGATATTCCGTATTGTTGGTTTCAATTGTAATGTAATTATACTTTTCTCAGTCTGGAAGTGACTGTTTTTCTTTTGTTCTCCTGGCCAAGCAAAGAAGTGATTTGCAATGACAATCGCATAATGAAAAATTTTAAAACATTTGACTATCACTTTAGCCTAGTGCCCTTCTACTTATAACGAACTAATAATTAGAACATTCTGTTAATGTTTATCTCGGTTTACATTGTGTAGAAAGAAGAATAATCTTTTGTAAGAAATTTGTTTGTGTGACAGCTAGAGAAAGACATGTGAGTGTAACACTTCAGATTTTTTTTTATCACACCCCGGATATTTAAGATTACACAGGATGATTTTCCGTTGGTGTTTATGGTATATGCAACGCGCTATGAGACGTTAGGCACGCATGTTTCAGAAGCGATTATTACTTTACGGTGCTGGTGAAGTGCTCGTGCCCATCAGTCAACATAATGTTGCTTCAGTCAAGTTTGCTGATGGCAAACTGGAATAAGCGTCTAGTTTGTTAAAGTTTCGCTCATGTGTGCACCAGAAACACCGCAGTTTTAAGTGTGTTATCGAAGCGAACCCAAGGAAAAAAACAGCTGCTTCTGGAGAAGCCTCTTTGTTTTTAACAGGCTTTCAAAACTCGTTTAACCCTCAGCCCAACGAGCTAGTGAGAGAACTTTCAAAAGTATACCGGAAATTCCCTACTTCTCTTTCTGCTTGAATTCAGGCAGAACGTGAGGGATGCGACTAAATTTGAATGTGCTGCTTATTTTCTTAGCGTACTGAAATATTTTCCTTTTTACTTTCTCCACACTACCTACTACGTACATAGTGTATAGAGAAGGTATTGTATTGCACTCAAAAATTCGATACCGAGAAATCATTGGAAATACATTTTTGGGTCCCCCTGATTCCAAAAAAGCATTTTTGGAAAAAGGCCCATGTGCATATGTGTGTGTGAATTTTTACAGTATAGCTAAAAAACGAAAAGACCGTCAAATACCAAACTTGATATTTAAGTTACATGCAAAAATTTTCAAAAATTTTATTTTCTCAAAAATGGCTCTAACGATTTTGTTTAAAATCTCTTATAATTAATATATTTACATGAAAATAAAATGTATATTCTCAATTCTCTGGGAATAGCCTCTGAAGACAAGTTTATTTTGGATGATTTTTATTGAATTTTGCATAACTAGTAAACCGTAAGAGATAGAGATAAACTTACCATAAAAAATGTAGATCTTGTTAAAACACACAATTTATGTTATATACATATTTTTCATGAGGTTGACCGGTTTTGAGATATTCCTTATTATAATTTCAGGCTTTAAAATACTTATACTTTTCTCATATGGGAATGTATCAATTCCTCTTCATACAAACAAAGAAGATACTTCAATCATATAGCAACCAGGTTTTAAAAGCTTTAACTGTCGATTTAGCTTATGATACTCCATTATTTCCCTTCTAATTTCAATAAGGCCCTTTCTACTAATTTTTTCTCGATTAACATGAAGTAAATAGAATAATAAGCCTTTTAAAAATAATTATTGTAGAGATGTAGAGAAAGTCAAGTAAATGGAACACGTCAGATTTTTATTTTTTCTACCAATTGCTATATACCAACATAGTAGATAGAGAAAGTATTTTATTCCATCTAAAAATTGATATCGATATTTAACTGCAAACAAATGTTTTGAGAACTCCCAATCCAAAGAGCATTAAAAAAAATGTGTGTGTGCGTGTGTGTAAGGTAAATAGCGTTATATATCAATCTTGGTATTTAAATTTAGTATTTTCTATAAGGATGCGACACTAGTATTTTGAAGTAAAACCCTCTACCCCATACTACCTTTATATGAAAGCTTTTTTGAAATTTTCGATTTTCTCAAAAATGCCTATAAATGTTTTGATTAAAATTCCAGATGTTAAAGATGTTTATGCAAAACAACATGTATATCTTGACTTTTCTGAGAACAACCACTGAAGACCTCTTCAATCCGGATCACTTTTGATCAGTGGAAACCGCTAAGAATGAAACAGAAATGTATTGTTCAAAAGAGTTTATCTACTTAAAGCACACGATTTATGTCAAATACATGTTTTATTATGATAAACATTTCTCAGCTATTCCCTTCTATTAGTTTAAATTTTAAGATATTTATTTTGTTCTTAAATGGGAAGTCGTCATTCGTTTTTTTTTCCGTTTGCATCTGTTTGTCATGCAGACAGAAACGAATTTCAAGGCTTCATATGGTGACTATCTCTTTAAAGATTGGACTACCGCCCCTTATGTAATAAGATAATTTCAGCTAATGTCGATTAGGAGAAGTCAATAGAAGAATAACGTTTTGTAGGAATCATTTGATGCAGAATGGGTTGAGGAATAATGTGCATGCAATGCTCAAGATTTTTTGTAAACCAGTTTTTCTTTTTTCCACAAGCTGAAGTTTATAATGATGCGCTTTACTTTTTATGTTATTGATGTGAAATCATACTATTACATTACTGTGACATATATAGGGTGATTTATATAGAGCTGGCACACTTCTTTCATTAATTGTTTGAAAACGTGTTATGCTAGCGACAACTTACTACATCAAAATTATAGTGGAATTTTGGGAGATTGTTTACCTCCATAGCAAACGTTGAAAATGTCCTCCAAGGCACAACTCAACACGTCGTTCCATGTTACTGGCCACTCGTTGGAGGACTCTGTTGATAATAGCTTAAGTCTCCTTTGCGATGTTGTGCTTCAGATCGTCCAATGTCTGGGGACGTGTGGCGTAAACCCTGTCATTTAAGTAACCCCATAGAAAGAAGTCCGGCGATGTCAAATCCGGAGATCTCGGTGGCCACAGGTTCCTGGAAATTATCCGGTCGTCAAAGAATCTTGAAATTAGTAACATGGATTTATTTGATGTATGGCATGTAGCGCCATATTGCTGAAAATATCCTTGACTCACTTCTACATTGTCCAGTTATCGTAAAAATGACTTAATATGAGTTCAACATCTGCGCATCTAGTGACAAGGAATCGAAACTCCAGAACATTCTGCTTAATTTGATGCTAAAATTGGGTCATTGAATGAATTTCCAACGGAATAATTAAAGAAATAAATATGTCAGTTGTACATAAATCGCTCTGTATATTCATCACAGGGTCAAATAAAGTTCTCGATTCCCTGACAATGCATTCTGCTCATTATGGTGTATAACAGGGCCTTTGTTCGGTTCTTTTTCTTGAGTGGTACTGCAAACCTTTGTTCCGGAAATGCTATTCGTGTTATGTTTGCTGAAGCTGGTCCTATATTTGCCAACTGCTCTTACCTCTTCAGGTGCTGGCTCAATCTCAATAGTGCTGAAAAGGACTTTCTCCTTCCTACTCCATTCGCAACATCCCACTCTTGTTTCTAACCAACAGTACGCTTTTGCATCAATTGTGCTCAGAAACGGTAAACAACCACATTGAGATTGTTTACACAGGAGGTTATCATGCATATAGGCAGGAGTGAATTAATAATTTCCAGAATAGGAACTAGTCCTCTGAATCACAAGCTAAGAAATTAATTCTACACAGTATTGTACCATAATAACGAACTATGAGGGTGTATCAAAAAGTAGCGGGAATTATACAGTGTGATTCTCTCGCTAGAGGCCCCGAATCACAACCACATTCCAACCATTCACTTTTGTGATAATCCTGGACAAGGTCAATGGACATGCCTTGAACAACGTCATATTATGCTTCAACCCTCCCAATAGGCTTGGATTGTTCCACTGACCTTGGCGTGTGTAGTTCTGTTTATTACTCAGAATCCTGAGATTTTTTAGAGTACTTGGTTCACGGATGAAGCGAGAGCGGCTGCTTAAAGTCGCAGAACAGGCGTATTTGGGCGCAAGCAAATCCTCATTCCCTACATGCAGATCCTATACATGCACAGAAAAGTGGAGTGTGGTGCGCAGTGCCTTGTAGGCGTCACAATTTTCCATAATTATTTTGAGATGACAACCCTAATGGCGACTTACAATGTCGTAAATGCTTCAAGACCCAGGACCCATAGTATAGCCAACTATTGTCACAATTGTCTATAATAGTTGGCTATAGTAGACTGGGTCTTGAAGCACTTCCTTGGGGCTTGTCATCTCCAAATACTTTCAGATCATCTTGTGGTTTACCTGGAAACATACGAGTCAATTGAGAAAGTCAATGCATGCCGGAATGTTGCCATGGTAGCTCAGTGGCAGAGCAACCGGCTACAGACCGGGAGATCCGTGGTTCAAATTCCGACTATGGCATTGAACGTTTCAGTCTGACTCTACCTATCCGAGATAACGAAGTTGTCGGGTTGGTCACGGAAAGCCGTTGAATGTAAACTTGCATTAGTAATTTGATAGCGCGAAAATAAAGGGTTTAAGAGCATAAGTTTTTAAGGACCTATTTTGTTGCTTCAGTGTAAGGAATTCATCCCCAAACGTAGTAAAAATATTTTTGTGTCAGCCTGTATATAGTATAGTGCAGTACCTTATTTAGTGTAGTACCCAATTTAAACAAAAGACGGTGAGTGCAATTTAGCTTGGCCCTCTATGGAAGTAACACATGTAGGTTGTAAGCTCAGCGTCGCATCCTTTCGAAGTGTTTTTGTAAACGTATGCAGTTCTCTGCGTATGCTTCAGGCAATCTTTAGGTTTATAAATGTGCAATCTCTCGCGAACTTATTCTTAGGCACCGGATTTTTTGGGTTAACTCGCCGGAACAGCTAATTATCCTAGCCATTTAGATTTTCTACCTAATTGCATCGGTTGAATGTCAACTTTCTAAAGCAGAACTGTAACATTATTTCTTGATTTTAATATTCAAGGGTCGGCTGATAAGTACCGGGCCTCACACAAATATGGCGCCACTAGGCCATTAGAGAGTAGCATCGTATAGTTTAACTCTAGACTATCTTGTATCCATAGTTACAGGTCAATAGCTTGATTAGTTTTCAAACAGCAGCATTTTAATCAATACAACTTTAGAGTTTTCACTGAAATGGAAGATTTGGAAAAACGAGCAGTGATTAAATACCTCAATTTGGAAGGCTTAACGCCTAAAGAAATCAAGGTGGAAATAGACAGTACATAGAAACACTCTGCCCCTTCATATTCAATGATTAAAAGGTGGGTGTAGGGTTTAAAATGGGACATACGAGCACTAGTGATGAGCCCCGCTCTGGACGCCCTGTAGAAGCGACAACTCCAGAGATCATTGAAAAAATTCATCGTTTAGCACTGGAAGACCGCAGATTAAAGATGTTTGAGATAGCAGAAGTTGTAGACATATCAAAAAAAAAGTGTAGGTAATATTTTAAGTAACATTTTGGGCTTTCACAATGTCTGTGCGTTTGTTGATAGCTCATCAAAAGTTACAAGAAAAACTGTTTCTGTTAAGAATATGCAGCTCTACCGTATAAATGCCAGTGAATTTTTGAGACGGCTTATTACAATGGATGAAATTTGGATACATGACTACACTCCAGAAAGTAAATCACAGTCAAAACAGTGGATTGTGCCAGGTGAACCAACTCCAAAATTGGCGAAGTGGCGAGTTTTTTCTGGGACACAAAGGGAATTATTTTTATTGATTAATTGGAAATGGGTGACTACAACGCAAGCTTACTCAACGTTTGAGTGGTGAAGTGAAAAGAAAAAGACTTCATTTGGCAAAAAAAAAAAAAAAAAATAATAATAATAATCTTGTTCCATCATGACAATACTCCGGTCCATCTTTCAGTCATTGCAATGGGAAAATGTGCTAATTAAGGTTGGAATTGCTTGAACATCCACCCTATTTGCCAGATCTAGCACCCAACTACTGCCACCTGTTCCCAAACCTCAAAACATTTCTTGGAGGGTGAAGATTCACAGTAACGAGGTCATTGATGCGGTAAACAGCAATTTTGAGGAACATGATAAATCACACTACAGAGATGGTTTAATTAAATTAGAACACCGATATGAAAAATGTATTAGCCTTTCTGGAGATTATGTTCAGAAGTAAAGCAAAAAAAAAAATGTTTAAATGCTATTTTCATTGAGAGGTCCGGTACTTATCAGTCGAATCTAGTATGATTTTATCGCAATTATTTCTCCATTAATCAATTATTAATTTAATAGACAATAATCCTGTTAGCTTGGTTAGGAGTATGCGTACTTAGTCAATTAATGTTACCCATTAGTAAACGATTTCTCTAAAAGTGTGTATTTTGAAATCTCGTGACCGAAATATAGGATGTTCTAGTTTGCTGTGATAATGAAACCTCATTTTCTCAAACTTCATCGTGTTTGTCAGCTTAAAGTACTTTATGTTACCGCTTGCAGCGCATTTATATCCGGAGGCTTTTTCAGATTAATTCTCTAATCTGACGGAGCTAACAAGTGTAGAGGATTATACGAAGAGTCACGGGGCTTACTGAAGACAAGACCCACTTAATTCACAAGTACTTTCAGCTCCACAAATCAAATGATGGATAATTTCTACACGAGTCCTCTTCTCTACAGTGTGAAGGAAGGCAACAGGTGGCTTCTGGCAAAGGCAGCACCCTCTCTCCAGAAACGTTATGTCTCTGTGTTGGAATAAGGAAGCGGAAGGTGACATCTTAATTCTCCAGCTCGTCTTAGATCGTATTTACCCTCTTGTCCAGTGAAGTCTTCTTAACGAGGCAGTGAGGTCTTTGGAATCGATTTCGGATTATACAGATTATGCCAAATTGTAGGGAAGCACTACATATATCATGGATTCACCTCTTTGATTGTTGTATTTATAAGCTCCTGGGATGTTGTTCTGGGATTAAAGCCTTAGTTTAAGCAACGTTGAACGTGGCGTACCAGATACATACATAATTTGAGCGTTTAGGACCACAGGTTGGACATCATTGATATGCAATCTAGATTACTGGGAATTAACAAAGGAAAGTGTCTGAACTAGACAACCAGTTTAATTCTAAATCAATATATGGGAGGACTTTTGGTTGACAAAAGTGATAGGCTTTTATACCTGTGGAGCTATATCCGGTTTCGGCATTGGAATTCGCATAACTGCTGTCATTATTATTAGATTGGGTATCATTATTATTTATAAATTTTGTTATACATATCAATTTCTTCTACAATGATGCTTTAAAAGCAGTGTGAGCTAATTAATAAAAAAAGCTAAATCAGCAAATTCTATTAATAAAATTCTTTTTTTAAACTCAATTGTCCTCTAGCAGGCACCTGGCTCTATCTTTATCTAATATTAACAATATCATACTAATACAGCAAATATTTTAAGACAGGATTCGCCTAAAAACAATGCTTATTTAGTGAAATTTAATGTTTAGCGCCTCAAAGATCCTAAACTAATTTAGATCTCTTATTAAGGTAGCCGATAATACTTTATTAAATTACAAAGTATAAGTAAGACTAAATTAAACATTTATTCTGAAAATTCTATTTGGTGGTGCTATACAGTTTTAATATTTGCATTTCCTGAGTCATCATCCATTCGAATGTTATGACAGATCGAATATATTTATATCAGCTGTTGAGCTTGGATGCACCCCAAAAGAGTAGCAAGAAACTCCCGACTCACAGGGATTTACCTGCAACATGAGCTATGTCGCAGCACCAGAACAGACTATCGTCATGGCTGAATCAAGTGTTAGAAATTAAGTGTCAGAACGCATGTATTGTAGTGTGACCTTGCCCAGAGACATATTGACTATCACCATCCCCCCCCCAACTCTGCTCCGAGTTTCTGGTAGAGTACCCACCAATACTCTTTCTCAGATGGTGCAGTTGGAACACCTTGAACTAAATGGATCAGAATGTCAAACGCTCAAAATTTGGAATTTTCTGTTGATATCTCCTGTTTGAATGGATATATAAGATGGCGTATGAAATATCATGCTATTTACTTCCCATATTAAATATTTCATGTTGTGCAATATACTATGATATAATATATGTAATACATAGGGTGGATATTTAAGTTGAGACTGTACCATATCTCATTGCGCTTTTCGTACACAGTCATTTAAAATTTTCGTTGTTATTTACAGTGATATAACAGCAATTGTTAAGTGATTTATGCAAATGTTGTTTACTTTTTATGAGTAGTTAAAAAACTTTATAGAGAGCAGGTTCCTTTTTAAAAAAAATACCCAATTGACTCTAAATTAATGACCACAATGTCCTCTAAATACTTTTCCCCATAATATAAACATATTTTTATCAAGACAGTTCTTTCCACAACACTTAGTTTGAAGAATGGTCCACCCTGTATATATGTACATATGAATATGTGTATGTATATAGTATTTCCTTAGCTTACGCCAAATATTTAGAAAACTACAGCCCCTATGGCCATACCAGAAGTCCCTCATGTACCTCATTAACTCAAGTCGTCGGCGAAATTACTAAAAGACTCTAAATTCTTACCTTTGTAACTTAAAAATGAAAAATAAGTATCACGGAAATTAGGGATGCGTCACATAAATTTTAGGAGGCGGTGTTTAAACACAGTTGCTTATACTGTTTTCATATCAGCTTGGGATATTACCTTTACCTTTGTCCACATTTGTTTGAAGATTGTTAAATGTGAAGTAAGAGTGTTTTGGGATTAGTGAACAGAATGAGTCACAACAGCTGGTAGATCAACAAGACAATAGGACGTTTATTCCGAAATATTTTGGATCGACGCCAATTTAAAAATCCACGTGTTCATAATTTTCAAAATCAGTACAGGCAAATTTTATTGGACGAAGTTGCAATACTTAAACAGAATTTCCTGAAAATCATTAAGACATTCTACAGTATGTCAGTTGTATCTGATGTTATTTGTGTTGTAACATTAGGTAATTAATTTGTTTCAGTTAAAAACATTAAAAGCAGTTTGACTGTTGTCTGTTGTCACATTCAGACAGATGAAGAACTTGTACGTAGCCTTCGCTTCAATGTTTTGCGTCTTTTATGTTTACAAATGTGTATTTCTACAGGTCCGTAGCTGTGCAATAAACATTTAAACGGCTGAATTTGTTGAAAACACAAAAAATGACATCTCAAGTTGTCATAGAACTACGCAAGCACACCATTTGATGAAACTGTTCAGTTGTTTTTCCAAAAAGAATGTTGACCGTTCTGCTAAAGATGAAAGCTGTATTGTTTTTCGTGGAAACAATGAATGAGACGTACATTGCGATTATAAAGTTTACCGCTTTTCCAAAAATTTTAACTTGGTTCTTTGTTAGAGAGTTAAACGATCCTGTCCTGCTGGTGTGAAGTGATACTCTTGAAAACCTTTTCGTGGACCGAATGGCCTTGAGTCAAAGTCTGAAAGATCACAAGAAGGATTTATACTGAATTGGGCAATTCGAAGAATTCTCCAATTCTGCATTTGTTCCAATACAAAATTGCCATATTTCACAGACAAAGAATGAAAGCTACACAATGTAAAATGGGCAGTAGAATTTGTACTTCACACTCTTTATGAGCTTTTAGTAGGAGCTGTCCCCAGTTCATCCATACACTAAAACTAAACTCTTGATCCCCATTCAGCAAATGTTTGATCTTCGTGTCAGATCACGTCGAATTCTTGTAAAGGTACGAGGGCGGAAAAAAACGACCACTTCTTGGTCCGAACATAAATATGCGCGATTCCTTTATTTTTGGAGGGGGGAGGGGGACTTTTAAAGCAGAAGGAGCTCTAAAGGACACTAAAAAACGTATCCAGACGCGGCTGTATGTGTATGTCCTTGTTGTGGCTTACAGCTATTGTTTCATAAACTTCGGGGATTTGTTGTGTGAGTGAGTCCTGTTATTCACGAATCTGGTGAAGATTTTCTACGGCCCTCGACTACTCCTGTGGTACATTTGCAGTGAATATTTTCTTGACTTTCTCGGAGGGGGGGGGGGGGTTAAAGAGACAGGAAAGTCTATTATCCTTTAGAATAATATTTAGAAAGAAAATTTACTTTCTTCATACTACAAGCACCATGTATACAAAAGTACATAGATTCTTGAGCCTATGTTCTAAGAATATCTTTAAATTGCCCTACTACTTTCCATTCCTTCTGAACTAACAGATAAGCAATTCTTTCCTAATAAATAATACACTCACCCGCGTTATCCAGAACCCTGGCATTCGTGAATCTGACTGTCTCTAACTCTGGAGTCAACTGCTCAAATTTCCACTCTGCTCGCTATTTTATAAGGCACAGACTTTCTAGCTATGGTATTTTCTCATTGGACGAATTTTCGCGCCCTCACCTCGTCATCATAGCGTCTGTTGGACACGTGGCACTCAAAACTACCCACGTGGCAAAGAAAACAATTGATTCTGTCTGTTTCTGGGATTCCTTGAAAGTAATTTAGCACCTTATTGCATGCACTGAATATAAAGAAATACATCTGCGTTAAGCTCTTTTATCACGTGTGGTAATATCGAAAACACGTCTCTGCCGGCCTCGGTTTTTTTTTTTTTTTTTTGGTAGTGTTTAACGCCCGCTTTAACTACTTATGGCACCGCAGGTGGTGACACTGATGATACAAGAATGATGATGGAGCACCGGTGGAATGCAATGGTGGGGGAAACTAGAGTACCCGGAGAAAACCCGCCCCAGCGCCGCTTTGTCCACCACAAATCTCACATGCGGTTACTTGGGATCGAACCCCGGTCGTCTAGGTGAGAGGCAAGTGGTCTAACCACTCGGCCATGGCACCTACCTCGAAAAAGCTACGATAGATATATATTAAATATAGCTGAAATATTACATCTGTACAAAGGTGAACGTTACAGGTTTGTAAACAGATATTCTATATCTTCTTTACAAAACTACATGATTCTATTCTGATGTTTACATAAACATGATATGCCGCTACACGGATCAAGGTTCACATTGTGGTGTTGTGCCCCTTACTGTCAGAAGTTGTGGTAACAAACGCAAGATTCCGCATGTCAGAGGTTGTGGGGCAAGACTGCGGCATTGCGGTCACATTGAATATTTAGCAAATATTTCCAGGCTAGATTTTGTGTGCTGTGTTAATACAAATAGATGTGAGTCGTGGATAAAATAAACAGTATATTTCCTGTGCCACCATGTGATAGTAGTTAGCCATGATAGATAGGAGTAATAAAACAGGTTGACTTTCTCTGCCAAAGTTCAAGGGAAAAGTAATATAATTATATTCTATCTAAATGATTAAACGACAAATTGTTTCAAACACCTCATTGGTATTTTGATTTAAGCAGCAAACTATTTAGAATGTCTTACATTATTACAAGATAATTATCACAGCTTGTCGTCTCCTTAACGCGTTTGTACGAGGGCCGTTTTTCTTTTTCAACCTCCAATAGGCTATAAATAAAAGATAAGTTCAAAGAACATATTCTGTTTCTAAAAGTTTTGTACACTTATGGTTACTTTTCAACATAATCACCAAAAATATTGAGATATTTATCATACCTGTGCTCAAACTTTGCAATACCCGCTTCAAAAAATGTTGCCGCCAATGATTTCAAATTAGCATTGACGTTGTTTTGAAGATCTTCGTACTTTACGACGTTTGAGGAGAACCATTCAAAATAAACGAAGAGGAATGCTGACTTCAGGAATTGTGTTGATCTATGACAACGCTCGTTCACACACTGCAGGCACAACCCATCGGCTCCTTGAACAATTTCAATGGGACATTTTCGATCATCCGCCCTACAGTCCTGAACTGGCACCCAGCTACTTTAATCTTTTCCCTGAACTGAAGACGTGGCTAGGAGGGCAGCACTTTCAAACCAACGAAAATCTTCAAAATAACGTCAATGCTCATTTGAAATCATTGGCGGCAACATTTTTTAAGCGGTTATTGTAAAGCTTATGCAATGTCTCAATCTTTTCGGTGATTATGTTGAAATATAACCATAAGTGTACAAAACTTTTAGTAATAAAATTATTGTTTTCTATGAACTTGTCTGTTATTTATAACCTATCAAAAGTTGAAAAAAAAAACGGCCCTCGTACTTGGCTCCTTATCAAGTGGGAGGCCTGGGATAAATTCCCGGTACCGGCGTGGGGCTCTTCTTCCGCTGGGTGCATTCAGCCTCGTGAGATCCTTGGGAGGGTCAATTGAAGAGCTACTTGAGGAGAAAGTAGTGGCTCCAGGTTGGGAGGGAGACTGTATTAACCGGTCCGTAAGGACTCGTGGTTAACGTCCTACCTTCCAAAACTGCACCCCACCCATGATGCTCGTGTTCGGCGGATGCAGCAATCCGACGGTAGACCTTGCGTCAGGGAGGAACTCATCACACCTAGAGGAATTGACCATTGTCGTCAAATAGTCATTCGCTTCCAATTGCGAGAGATTCAAACAGTAGTAATGTTCTGCGTTTACAAAACAGTGTTGTTGTTTCAGCAATTTGAAATTTGTGTTTTGTAACTTTGCTTTTGAGATTGGGTTTGTGGTTACACAGCGTTTAAAATTCGCGGAATGTGCCAATCTGTTTCAACAAAATTTAATTACATATTACTTTTATTACGATTGCTTTATAATAAATAGATATTATTCGTACATATATTAATCTCCGAATAGAGGTTTAGTATATAATGAGATGCAATTTTACTTTCTCTGTTCATACTATATACATAGTGTACAGCGAAGCTATTGAATTGCACCCAAAAATTCTATGTCGAGATTTCATCGCAAATACTTGTTTTGGGACCCTTGAATCCAGAAAAAGCATTTTTAGAAAAAGGTCCGCGTGTGTCTGTTTCTGTGTGTGTGTATGTGTATGTGTTTGTGGGCAGCATAGCTCAAAAACAAAAAAGTCTTGGTATTTAAGTTCAGTATCTCCCAAAGATGATACACGAAGATTTACAAGAAAATTCCCCCATCCTCAACTTACATTTCGAAAATGTTTATTTTCTCAAAAATGCCTCTAACAATTTTTATTAAAATCTGTTATATTTAAGATATTTACGTTAAAAAATAAAACTTATATTCTTAATTTTCTGGGAATAGCCTCTAAATACCTCTTTATTCTGGAGTAACTTTTTTGAATTTTGTACAACTTGTAAACCGTAAGATATAGACAAAAACTTACTGAACAAAAAATATAGAGTTCCTTAAAATACACCTTTAACATAGTTTTCCTGCGTTGACGTTTACGAGACATTCCTTGTTATTGGTCTCAGTTTTAAAATACTTACACATTTCTCATAAAGGAGCTTGTCAACTTCTACCTACGCTAAGAGACGGATTGAAATTTCAAAACAACCACATTTTAAAACATGTGACTGTTGGTTTAGCTTAGCGTATTCCTTTATTTCCCTTCTGCTTATAATAAACTAAGTAACACAATTGTTTCTGAGAGTGTTTATCTCGATTAGCAAAAAGTGGATAGAAGAATATGCTTAATAATAAGAATTTGTTATACAGTTGTAGAGAAAGTCATGTGAATGGAACACTTCAGATTTTTATTTTCTCTACCTATACTATGTACATAATGTATAAAGAAAGTATTGTATTCCACCCAAAATTCGATACTGAGATTTTATGAGAAATATGTCTTGAGACGTCCCTCAAAAATGCAGTTTTGAAAAATGTCCGTGTGTTTGCATGTGTGTGTGTCTGTGTGTATGTGTGTTTGTGGGCAGCATAGCACATAAACAAAAAGTTCGTTAAATACCAAACTTGGTATCCAAGTTCAGTATCTTTTAAGCATACGACACAAAGATTTTCAAGAAAAATCCCCCACCCCCAAACTAGCCTTACATGGAAAAATGTTCGAAAATGCCATTTTTCTCTAAAATAGCTCTAACAATTTGGATTAAAACACCGTATATTAAAGATATTTACATGACAAATAAAATGTATATCGTGAATATTTTGCGAGTAGCCTCTGAAGACATCTTTATTCTGGATGAATTTTGCACAACTGGTAAACCATAAGAGATAGACAAAGACTTACTTAACAAAACATGTAGAGATTGTTAAAATACACAATTTGTGTTATACATTTCTTTTTGGTACTGACCGTTTTGGAGTTATTCTTTATTATTAATTTCAGTTTTAAAATACTATACTTTTCCCATAAGGAAATTTGTCAATTCCTGACCTTACAAACAAAGGCACTTCAATGATATAGCAGTCAGCTTTTAAAATATTAGGCTATCGGTTTAGTCTACGGAATTCCCTTATTTACCTTCTACTTACAAGAAGCATGTAATATGACCATTTGTGATAATTTTTTCTCGATTAGCATTAAATAAATACAAGAATAAGTTTAACAATAGCTTCTTGCAGAGTTGTAGAGAATGTCATGTGAATGGAACACATCAGGTTTGTTTATCTCAAAGTGGTTCAGATGGAATGAATTGCTTGTAGCAACCTTTCAGGGCTGCCCTCTGACCTTAGAGAAGTTTAGGAATAATTTAAAGACAGTAAATGTTAGTTAATTTGAGTAAATATTGTGAAATAATTAAGGATTTTAAAAACTATATTAGTGTATATTATTATTAATGTGTATATATATATATATATATATATATTAGTAATGTGTAATATTAATGTTGAAGCTTCATAATAAAGTTTATGAACTAGCTGATAGTTGACATAAGTATTGCTATACTGATTAGGTAGTTAGGTATTTAAAAGAAAAATATTTGCAATATGTTAATTGTAAAACTGTTCTTAATATAACTATAGTTTTTATTGTAAATGGATTTTTTACATTTAACTCTGCCAATTGCAGAGAATAAATAAATATACACATCCATTACATATATTACATCCATTATATCCATCCATCCGTCCGTCTGTCCGTCCATCCATACATATTACCTAGAGCTGTTTCACTCAGCTGTCTGGCATCTGATGTGGTTCGCTGGTATACTAAGTAGGTGTCATATAGCAAACAATTGTGAATCTCTAAATTGATAATAATTGAGGGCCGCGCTCCATCATTTGTGGCCAATTATCCCTTCTCGCGTTACGGCCAGGTATAATGAAACTTTGTGAGCAGTGAAAAGCGCTCCGTTCAAATGACAATGCATTTGAGCTTGGGAACAGGAAATAAAGCAAGTGGAAGGTTGTAAACTTTAAGAGCTACACCAGCACTATATATCGACATTTATGACGTAACAGACTAGTCAACTGGCACGAGAAATGTAAACAGACAAGATTACAGAGATATAGAGCGACTTATAGCGCCGTTTCTATGTTCAGGATGTACTTTAATATGAACAAAATCTAAAAAAAATTATTCACTTTTTGGGTCTGTCGTCCCATAAAGGAGGCCGGAGTCAAAACCTTTGTACTGCTTCATGTGACGAGTTTTCTTCTTGGTTTTTCTCAGTTGTATGGTACAACTACCCAAAGCTTCACCTATAGAACAAACTAACTATACATAAAAAGTGGACAGTGCATGCAGGAGCCTATGCAGCTATGACTATCAATACGTTAACCAAAGCGGTATTTTCAGGAAAATGGCTAGAGGCTAAGACCATCTGTTAAAAAAAAACAAAAAAAAAAAAAAAAAACAGTTGTACTGCCCAAAGCTGAATACTTTTAAAAGAGATGGTGGAGTATCGATTACACAACTAAAGCTATATATTATCTGGCATACACTGCCATGTGTACTAATGCACCTGTCGCGACATGGCCAAGAAGTAAAAGCGTCGTTGAAAACAAACCTTCCCTCCCCCCCCCAAAAATAGGAAAAAATGGTTATTGTAAACATTTATAATATTGTCTTGTGTGGATTTTATTAGATACCTCAAACCTTTATAAATGTATTGAAAATCACTTGTGGCATTATATTGTAGCAAACTCAGTGTGGGGTAAGAACTACCCCTACACTGCGCATACTAGGAGGAGTGCTTTCAGAGAGGTAGAGCTGTTCGCGCCTGCAGGTAATAGTGAGTTTAAGGTGCAGGAGAGTGTACATTTGGGTAGAAAGATCACAAATATATGATAAATACGAAGGAGCCATAAATAAATATGAAAGGGTGCGAGGAGACACTGGGCTTTTACTATCAAGATGATTAGGGATCAGAGAACCCAAGATTTACCCAAACTCCATTCAAATAGGGATGGGTGACATATGGGGAAGGGGAAGCAAGTAGAAAGTGTAAAAGGATTCTGGAAGTTAGTGAAAAATATAAGATTAAGCATAAACAGGAAATTTGGGGTGAATTGATAAATAAAAAGTAGCCTTGTTTCTACATAAAAATAAAGAAATAATGCTTACGAAAGATATATATGTATAATAAAAAAGAGAGGGGAGGATTAACGTGAATGGATCGATTTTTCTTCTTCTTCTTTTTAATAAAACTTAACTTCTTCTTTTACTACTATGGCACCGCAAGCGATGACACTGATGATATCTGGAACGAAAATGGAGCACCGGTGAAATCCAATGGCGGAGAATCCGGAGAAAACCCGTCCCTACGCCGCTTTGTCAACTGCAAATCCCACATGTGGTCACCTGGAATCGAGAGGTGAGAGGTTGAGCGGAGCGGTTGTTGCAGAGATGTAGAGAAGTCATGTAAATAACTGTAATTGCAAGCTAAGTACGATAAATGTTATGCAAAACTGATTAAAATCATATATTTAACATTTGTTGCTCTTGGTTTCGCCATACTATATCCTAGAGTTTGGAGTTGGAGAACATGAGATTGCAGGTAAAATTGCTGGGAGCGTTCTGTCAGAGTGGAGTGTAACATCCACATTGCAGCTATTCTACCCAAACTACTTACATACGTAGTTGCATATGACTGATGAGCGGTATCTAATTTCCTACACTGTATTTACTGCTGGCCTGTCGCTTGCAGACTGCAGCGATTGTTCGCTTTCCGTTAATATTTTGTTTGAGTCGACAGCTGTCTGATGCATGACCTCCCCTGTCAGAGGACGCTAATCTCATATGCGATGGTTTTGTTAATTTTTTCCTACATTTACATTGTGTTTTGAAATTCCCATTGAGAGGAGAATACATTAATACAAAACTTGATCTCTTTGTTACGTTTAAATGTTAAGTACTTGGATGCTAGCAATAAAACAAAGCGAGCACATTATCGAAATATAATTTTATGTATCTGGGGATTCTAACAGTGGAATAGTTTGCATGAACAATGTTTATGCGGTTTTGAAATATATGTCCCTTGTTATAAGGGGTGTTGAATATCATTTTGTAGAAAAAACCTACTGATAGCGATTATTTATCAATGAACTGATGATAAGCCATCTTGTATGCATCTCGTCCATCTGGGTAACTCAATTGATTAGGCGCCGGCATTCTGTTCTGAAGGTCGCGGATTCAAATCCGGCGCAGAACAATATTTTTACATTCTCTATACATACTATGTATATAGTGTATAGAGAAGGTATTGCACTCCACCCAAAAATTCGATACCGAAATTTCACCGGAAATATATTTTAGGGTCCCCTTTATCTAAAAAAAAAAAAGCATTTTCGGAAAAAGGTCCGTGTGTGTGTGAGTGTGTAAGTGTCCTGTGTACGTGTGTCTGAACACAACTCAAAAAAGAACTTTCTTCGAAACGTTTTACTTTCTCAAAAATGGCTCTAACAATTTGATTAAAATATTGTATATTAAAGCTATTTACCTGACAAATAAGATGTATATCTTGAATTTTTTGGGCATAGCCTCTGAAGACTTCTTTATTCTGGATGGATTTTACGGAATTTTGCCTAACTGCTAAACCGTAAGAGATGGACAAAAACTTACCAGACAAGAAATGTAGAGCACGTTAAAACACACAATTTATGTTATAAACATTTCTTTCGTGGAGTTCATCGTTTTTTAGATATTCCTTGTTTTTGGTTTCACCTTTTAAAAACTTTTCTCATACATGAATTTGTCAGCTCCTAACCATACAAAGGAACTTCATTCACATAGCAACCAGCTTTTGACTATCGCTTTAACCTATGGTGCTCCCTTATTTCGCTTCTATTTACAAGGAGGCAAGCAATAAGTTTATTTCTGCTGATTTTTTCTTGATTAGCATGAATTAAATAGAAGCAAAAGCTTTTAAACGATAATTTATTGCAGAGATGTAGAGAAAGTCATGTGAATGGAACAAATCAGATGTTTTGTATCCATATCAACGAATAACAAGCAGAGGAAGTATTGCATTCCAATCAAAAGTTTTATATCGAAATTTGATGAAAATATCGCTTTGAGACTCCGTCAGTCCAACTAAACGAACAAGTAAATAAATACATTATACTTATTAAACTATACTTTGTGTAAATCTTTGTAGTAACCCTACAGTGTGCCTCAGTTTAGCATCAGCGGTAAATAACGTAGAATTTATTTTGATTTTAATTTTGTAGCCTAACAATTTTAATCCAGTTTGGTCATATCGGGCGATGAATGAAACCAGTGAAATGATACTCAAAATGTTTTCGGAGTCCATGGAGCTTATAGTTACTCGTCAGTGTCTTCTTAGGATAAGAAAAAAAAAAGAAACGATAAAAAACCTTGTCCGAATAACTCGCCAGTTTTCTTAGTAATATTTATATCTTTATTAAGATTTATTTTTAGTATATATATTGTATTATAAATAACATGATTTATTTTATTAAACGCGAAGTGGTTAGATTAAGGTTTTCATTTATTGTTGTAGCTTTATTTTTGAATTGAATACCTTTATTATTTATAAGGTGTGTAATATTAATTTCTTCATAAGCCAGATTGAAACTTGTAACCTGTTGAATACCAGAGGTCCAGGGTTCGATTCCCGGCTGTGGCGGTGAATTTTTCTTTAACCAGAAGTATTCCTTATCCCCCCAGAGTCTGTAAGTATGTATGTGAGAGTGAATGTGTGCGTGTTTAAGAAAATAAAATGCTTGCTTCCTTGTAAGTAGAAGCGAAATAGGGGACTACCATAGGTTAAAGTGATAGTCAAAAGCTGGTTGCTATGTGACTGAAGTTCCTTTGTTTGTATGGACAGGGATTGTTAAATTCCTGTATGTGAAAAGTATGTTTTTGAAAGCTGAAACCAAAAACAAGATATATCTTTGAAACAATCAACTCCGCGCAAAAAATGTATACAACATAATTGTGTGTTTTAAAGTGCTGTGCATTTGTTGTGTGGTAAGTTTTTGTCCGTCTCTTACGGTTTAGCAGTTATGCAAATTCCGTAAAATTGACCCAGAATAAAGTAGTCTTCAGAGACTATTCCCAGAAAATTCAAAATAGACATTTTATTTGTCAGGTAAATATCTTTAATATGCGAAATTTTAATCAAAATTGTTAGAGCTACTTTGAAGTTCTATGTAAAGGCTAGTTTTTCTCAAAATCTTCGTATCGCATTCCTGAAAGATACTTAACTTAAATACCAAGGTTAGTATTTTACCGACTTTTTGTTTTTGAGTTGTTGTGTTCACAGACACACGGATACACACACGGACCTTTTTCTGAAAATACTTTTTTTGGATACAGGTGACCCTAAAACATATATTTCCGGTGAAATCTCAGCATCGAATTTTTGGTGGAGTGCAATAACTTCTCTATACACTACGTACATAGTACGTATAGAGAAAGCAAAAAGCAGCGTGTATATCTGTGGTTTACAGTGTATGATATCATAATGCTATTGTTTGGTTCAGTGCTCATTTAAATTCTTCACGAGAATTATAATTATTATACAACAAACCTATTTTAAGTTCAATGAAGTTAACCGGGAACCAACAGGGCTCTTTGTTACTAAAGTAAGCTTTAAAACATAATTTTCTTTTTCAAAATGTGTTCATATCGGATCCTTTTAAATCACGAAAGAGATATTCCCTGCGATTAAATTGGAGCAGCTCTAGTGCTGATAATTTCAATGCTGACAGAATCAAATCGTCCTCAAAGTTATATAAAGCTTCAAGAAAGAAAATAACATGAACTATCGCATAGAGTCCATACAACCTCGGGAGCACTCTATCGTAAAGTTGACTCGTTCATCACTCGGATGCCGTCTCTCGCAGTCCGTAACATCATTAAGAGGAGAAAAGTAATTTCCGCAGAATGAGTTTCTCCCAGATGTTTGTAGGAGTCAGCAGTTTGAGAGAAATGGCGTCTTTCGTTTTCCGAGTTACTGGCCTGTTTGGCAGGCTCCAAACATTGATACGACTGGTAATGAAACTGCAATAATCCCAGTGGACTTATTTCAAATTGTGTGTCACACTTGGAGAATGTTCCTTCGCGAAAAGGAACCCAACATTTTCTCGGATTATTTCATACTCATTTGCGGAGCAACTAAAGGAGAAGAGGCACTCATTCTATATTTTATGTGCTTTATCACAAATTATAGCTTTCCCAAGTTTAATAAGGATATATATATATACACACACTAGTGACGTGCAATGTTCCAACCAAAATGGGGAAACGTGAATATTGCTGAGACAATACACGTATCACGGAATTAGATGAGAGATAAAAAAAATCTGATGTGTTATATTCACATGACTTTCTCTATATCTCTGCAATAAATTGTTCTTAAAAAGCTTATGCTTCTATTTACTTCCTGCTAATCGAGAAAAAATAGCAAAAATAGACTTATTACTTGCTTCCTTGTAAGTAGAAGCGAAATAAGGAAGTACCATAAGTTAAAGTGATAGTCAAAAGCTGGTTGCTATGTGACTGAAGACTTCATTTATATGAGCACGAGTGCACAAGGTTCTATATGAGAAAAGTATAAGTTTTTATAGCTGAAACCAAAAACAAGGAAGATCTCAAAAACAATCAACTCCACGAAGAAAATGTATATAGAATAAATCGTGTGTTTTAAAGTGTTCTACATTTGTTGTGTGGCAAGTTTTTGTCCATCTCTTACGGTTTAGCAGTTATGCAAAATTCCGTAAAATTGACCCATAATAAAGTAGTCTTCAGAGGCTATTCCCAGAAAATTCAAAATATACATTTTATTTTTCAGGTAAATATCTTTAATATCCGATATTTTAATCAAAATCGTTAGAGCCAGTTTTTAGAAAACCAAACTTTTCTAAAAAGTTCTATGTAAAGGGTAGTGTGGGGTGGGGGGATTTTTCTCAAAATCTTCGTGTCGCATCCCTGGAAGATACTAAACTTAAATACCTAGTTTGGTATTTCACCGACTTTTCGTTTTTGAGTTATCGTGTTCACAGACACACGGACACACATAAACACACACGGACCGTTTCCTGAAAATACTTTTTTTGGATACTGGGGACCATTAAACATATATTTCCGGTGAAATCTCGGTATCGAATTTTTGGGTGGAGTGCGATAGCTTCTCTATACACTATGTACATTGTACGTATAGAGAAGTTAATTACATTAAGAAGGGACAAATATGCATTTGAAATGACCAGGGCAGAAATGTGAACACGTCGAAAAGGGTAGATACGGATTTTACTAAGGTGCGAATGTGTCCAATACACAGGTTGGCAAGAGGCCAGGTAGACATGTACCGTTATTAAAGGGACTCAAATAAAAGGGGATGAAAGGTTCATCGCCCGACGATGTCCATGACCCAGGAAAACAGCAACGGGATTCGTGTTGGCGGAGAGAAACGACAAATTTGCTGTGAGGGACGCGATGAAATAAGACGTGCTAGTTGATTCAATGGTGGAGAAATGAACGGGCTATGTGTGGCCGTTATAGGAACAACGTTAATTATTATAGCATAATAAGTGTCACAATGAGGGATGAATAGTAGTTGGAAGGGGGGGAGGACATAAGTGGAATACGTGTGTGCTAGGCGGCAGATAATATCCAAATAAAGGAAATAAATGAGTTCAACAGTAATCACAAACACAACGGACACCCCATTTGTGTCTTAATGCCACTCCAGAGAAAGATTCCTTGCCGACATATTCTGAAGTAGAGCGTTCACACTTCCACAGCATCGTAATCTCTGGAACCATCACGCGGGACTCGACCTACTATAAGGAGTACCAATACAATGTGTGTGTGTGTCTATCAAATTGGTTCTATAGGATATTTGGACTGGAAAGGGTTAAACAGCATTTATGTAAATAAATGTATAATATCGCAAATGAAAGTGGACTAATGCTGCTAATGATTACGTGATAACTGAAGCACAAATAGTCCATAGTGTGTAGATAGAGAAGTCATCTGTCATTTGTTCTGACGCCAACACATTGCGAACGTCGTTTTATGCCGAAGACCCTGCCATATGAAGAGCAACAATCACAAAGTTTTGAATAGAAAACGAAACCTGTTCTCTGTACTCTTGAAAAGAGCACTGTGGGGAGAGATAAATGAAAACCTTTGTGTTGATATGGAATGCGCGATATGGAATCGAAACTTTAAAATTTCGGCAAATTGAAAATAGCATTTGAAGTAACTTAAATGTAGGGTAGAATGGAACACGTGGAAGAGAATGAAAATATAAGTAGTTGGTATGTTGTAGAAAATTAAAGAAGTAAGATATGTGTTAAAACGTATTAGGTAGAGCAAACGAATTTGGTTCCAGTGTTGGATAAGACTAAACCGATACTATGATATGTGCTGGATGGGAAGCGTTTACTGACAGAAGTACGTACCGCATATAAGTGCATATTGCTTGCTTCTTTGTACGTAGAAGGGGAAATAAGGGAGTACATTAGGCTAAAGCAATAGTCAAATATTTTAAAAGCTATCCCTATACCGTAAAATTCAATTCTCTTTTTATGGCTGGAGGAAAATAAAACAGATATGAAACGAATGATTGCTTCGCATCTGAGAAAAGTGCACGTTTTTAAAATTAAAATAAATAGCTAGAAATATCTCGGAACAGTTTAACTTAAAAAGTGTTTATGACATAAATTGTATATTTTAACGAAATCTGTATTTCCTGTGGTGAGATTTAGTCTATTTTTCAAAATTTCTTCAATATAAACGGTACTTTGAGGTAGGGATTTTACTTAAAAATCTTTGTGTTGCATTCTTGAAAGATACTAAACTTAAATTTCAATTTTGATAGTTAACAGACCTATCATTTTTGAAATAAGATGTTGATGTATACTGTTCACAGACACACACACACACATGCGCGTACGCGGACCTTTTTCCTTGTATGCAATTTTTGGACTCAGAGAATCTCTTAAACGTATTCCAAGTGACATTTTAACAATGATGTTTTGGGTGGAATACAATACTTTTTCTACCCATTCGTGTACACAGTACGTGTAGAGAAAGTAAAAAGACAAAGGTTTATTGAAAAAAACGGGAAATTAAGGGCAACGGATGACCTACCTTGGGCTGACTGTAGCTGAGAGAAATAATTTGCGGAATGTTTTGTAACATCACATGCTGTTTTAAAGCTATGCTATAAATTATATTCAAAATGATTTTAAAAGGTCATGTTCCCAAATTCATTAAAGCTAAGTCCCCAATACCTCTACTCTATATGAAATATTTTCTGTGTGAATTAGAACACCAAATATCCACGCTCGTTTGTGCAGTTTCCGCAGGAGCACCGTTCTTTTTTGGGAATTAGAAAATCAATAAGAGGGGAAGTTTCTGATCAGGCGCACTAATGAAGCAGCACCAAATTAATCGACCCCGTAGACAAAAAAAGAAAAGACTAAAGCTGTATGGAGTAGCAGGATTGCAGCCAAAAAGGGTGGACGCTAAGAGATCACAAGGGTTGCTAGGAGATACGCAGTGATGGGGGAGAGGGGGAAAAGTACATCGGTCTTCCTAAGATGAACTTGTTGAATCCCGACTCTGGAGAAGGCAAATCGCTATTTTATTTCCTTCTACGAAAAATATAATGTGTTTATTGCAGAAACTTTTATCATGCACGAAAAAATATTGTGGATATTTAAATTACACAAAAGCAGTTAGTAGGGATATTTTATCCAATGGGCTGTTTGCAGAATAATGTAATGTAACGATTATAGTTGCAATGATTAGATTGGACATGATAAAGCCATTAAACCTCTGTTATATGATTTATCTTCTTCTAATACGCAAACTGGTTTTCATATCCCTTTCAAGGGCACCACAACTCAAGCGACTTGTATAGCGAAGCAAAGTGGACTGGCAGTCCATTTAAAGCAGAACGTCACGAGTACAGGTCCCAGCAACTGATGTCAAACGTGCCTGCGGTATAGCTTGGGGAGGGCCCAAGTAAATTAATCGGTGTGATGTCACGCTTGGGTACTGACATTTGACTGCAGTTGCATAGATTTTGCTTTTTATTATTTAAAAATACTATAGTTTTATTGTAAATATATTATTTTTACAACACAAAACTGCTATAAATAGCCTAATTTTATTGTTGAAAGTTAGAATAATACGAAATTAGAATAAAAAATCCCAATAAAAATACCAAAAACATGTGGTTAATTATCTTTGATGCCAAATGGCAAACCCTGTAATAAATGGTTAAGTAAGTTATTCGATGCCTGAAAATACTTCTATATATTTAAAATATAATTACATTTGAGGGGACACCGAATTGAAGAACGTATTAAAACTGGAGCTTTTGTTTTTTTGTTCATACCAAGTTTCATTCAAATATATCTTTCAATTGTGGATATAATAATTGATTTATTCCATTTAATTAGCTAAACTCAAACTCTATATTCCACTATAGATATTGATCCATTTTACTTACTCTAGACAATGTAAATAGTGAATAGAGAAGGTATTGTATTCCACCCAAAAATTCGATCTGGGGATTTCATCGAAAATACATGTTCAAGACCTTCTGAATACATAAAAAGCATTTTTAGAAACATGTCCTTGTGCGTCTGTCTCTGTGGGCCTCCGTGATGTAATACTTACCATACTAACTTCATATACGCAAGGTCGCGGGTTCAAACCCGGCGGAAGACGATGGATTTTTTCGGCCGAGTAGTTAGACCACTCGCCTCTCACCTAGACGGCCCGGGTTCGATCCCAAGTGACCACACGTGAGATTTGTGGTGAACAAAACGGCGCTGGGCGGGTTTTCTCCGGGTTCTCCGGTTTCCCCGCCATCGCATTCCACCGGTGCTCCATCTTTATTCATGTATCACCAGTGTCACCGCCTGCATGTGTTTTTGTGTGTCCGTGTGTCTGTGAACACAATAACTCAAAAACGAGAAGTCGGTAAAATACGAAACTTTATATTTAAGTTCAGTGTCTTCCAGGGATGCGACACGAAGATTTTGAGAAAATTCCCCACCCCAAACTACCCTTTACATGGAACTTTTTTCGAAAATTTTTGTTTTCTCAAAAATGACTAACGATTTTGACTAAAATATAGTACTATTAGAGACATTTACCTGACAAAGAAAATGATTAATTGGAATTTTCTGGGAATAGTCTCTGAAGACTACTTAATTGTGGATGAATTTTAAGGAATTGTGCATAGTTTCTAACCGTAAGAGATTGACAAAAATTTACCACACAAATATGTAGAGCACGTAAAAGCACACAATTTATGTTATGTACATTGTTTCGTGGACTTGATAGTTTTAGAAATATTCCATTTTTCATTTTCAGCTTTGAAAAACTTATACTTTTCTCATACAGAAATTTGTCAACTCCTGTCCATACAAACAAAGGTTTTGATTATGCCGATCCCGGTGGCCGCGTTCGCTAAAGTGTCTCGCTTTGGCGCTTCGTGGTGCACAGGATCGTGGGTTCGAGTCCTGCCTTGGGTATGGATGTTTCTGTGTTTGTAAATGTGTGTATGTATATGTAAAAAGAAATACAGCGCCGGAGTCCTGAAAAGCCTCCGGAACTGTATTTTTTTATTTAAAACAAATATCACTAACCTATGCTACTCCCTTATTTCGCTTCTACTTTCAAGTGAGCAAGCAATAAGGCTATTTCTGTTAATTTTTTCTCCATTAGATGAAGTAAATAGAAGCATAAGCTTTTTAACAATACTTTGTTGTAGAGATGTAGAGAAAGTCATATGAATGGTACACATCAGATTTTTTTTTTATTTTTTTTATTTTTTTGCTATAAAATCTATTTAAAATCATATACTTCCAGACTCCAGGGGGTAGGGAATGATATTTGTGAAGAAATCAAACCCTCAAATTCGTTTTGAGAAGTCATAATGTTACCACAGAATTGTTGGCGGTTGATTAATCTCTAACTTATCTTACCGGCAATTTTCACTGTGTGAGATTTCTCATGAAATTAATAACCGTAGGTATGTAATGACAGGATACAATTAGCAATACTGGAGAGAGCAGTACAACTTTGCGGAAGGATGAAATTGATTCTGGGTCAGCAGGCTCCCCCTAGACCGCTGCTACTGGACGATGGACTAATGCAAGGGTGCAGCTGGGACCCTGGCGCAATTTACCGTGTGATGGATATTTCAAACGTTATATCCCCACACGCTCGGCAGCCAATACCTTTTCGATCAAAGCCGTGTTTGGTGGTTTCAGTTGGCTTTATTCCGATATTCGCAATTCCACACGCCTGACCCTGGGAAATAAACATATGCTATACGTTAAGTTAAACAGTGGTAGGATTTGTTTATCAGGGCTAAACTCTCCAAACAAAATCCGGTAAAAGTGGTAGGAAACAGCAGATATAATACATTTTACTTTCTCTAGCACGTATACACAACATATATAGAAGGTACAGAAACTACTGTATTCCACTCAAAATCCATACCGAGATATCACCGGAAATAAATGTTCTGTGGACCACTGAGTCCAAGCAATTTTTAGTTTCTCTATACGTACTATGTACGTAGTGTATAGGGAAGATATTGCATTGCATCCAAAAATTCGATACCGAGATTTTACCGGAAATACTTGTTTTGGGACCACCTGAATCCAAAAAAAAAAAAACATTTTTAAAAAAATGTCCGTATGCGTGTCTGTCTGCATAGCTCAAAAACGAAAAGACCGTTAAATACCAAACTTAGTATTTAAGTTCAGTATCTTCCAAGGATGCGGCACGAAGATTTGCAAGAAAATTCCTCCCACCCCCAATTACCCTTCATACGGAAAAATTTTCGAAAATTTTGATTTTCTAAAGAATGGCTGTAACGATTTTGATTAAAATATTGTATATTAAAGATATATACCTGACAAATAATATGTATATCTTGAATTTTCTGGAAATAGTCTCTGAAGACTACTTTATTCTGGATAAATTTTACGGAATTTTATGCAACCCTTTAAACTACAGAAAAAAAAAAAACATGTGGTCAAGAAAAACTCTAATCGTTTTATTACTTTCTCTAGTACGTGTGCCCAATTCGATACAAAGATTTCGCCGAAAATACATATTTTGAGACACCCTGAGTTCAAAACAGCATTTTTAGAATCATGTCCGTGTATGTATGGGTCTGTCTGTGGGCAGCATAGTTCGAAAACGAAAAGTGAATAAATACCAAACTTGATATTTAAATTCAGTATCTGACAGGGAAGCGACATGAGGTTTTCAAGAAAATCCCTTACCCAAACTACCCTCTACATGAAACATTTATAAAAATTCTGATTTTCTCAAAAGTGGCTCTAACGAACTTGATTTAAGTGCCACATGCTTAAGATAATTTTATGATACACGAAATGTATAGCTTGCATTTTCTGGGAATAGCCTCTGAAGACCTCTTCATTTTAGATGGCTTTTGTACAACTCGTAATCGAAGACAAAAACTTACTACACAAAAAATGTAAATCAGAATAAAACTCACAATTTATACATTTTTGTTGTAGGAATAACCTTTTTCGAGATATTACGAGTTATTGGTTTCAATTTTAAACTACTTAAACCTTTCTTAAATGGAAAGACATCTTACTTTTCATCTCTCTTTTGTCTACTCCTAGCAAGCGAAAAATCAGAATTTTAAATGTTTCACCGGCTTTTAAAAAACCAGTTTTTAAAACATGTGTGTAGCGTTTTTCAGTGCTTTTTCTTATTTCCCTTCTTATTACAAAGAAACGAATAATAAGACCAATTTTGGCAATGTTTATCTTGATTAGCATGACGTAGATAAAGAATATCTATAAGAAAAGGTGTGTGGAACAACTATAGAAAGTCATGTGAATGTAAACTATCAGATTTAATTTTTCCCAGCGTTGGATGCTTCTAAGTAAGACAAATAAAAGGATAAAACTGTGTGTTTTTGTAAGTTCTGTCGTTCAATATCTTTTAAAAATCGATATACAAGCAATTAGATATTATTAGTGAACAATCTCATTTATAAACAATATTATTTGTTATGAAACTTGGTCTATGGAGTGATAACCAAGACGTCCTTACTTCTATTTATCATCTAATTTCAGTAAATATATCCCACCTTGATCTGTAATATCTATGGATTGAAAGTTTATGCAAAGATATTCGTTTTGGTGTAGGTGTCATTTTAAGAGCTATTTTTATAGCGGCAGACATCTCTTGCTGGTGATATTTTGCTTAGAAATTGTTTCCATTTGTGCCGAGAATATAAATCAGCTATGTATAATCAAAATTCCTCGAATAAAGCCCATCTTTCATTGTTTACCAAATTTCAAACATGCTAAATGCTGTAGTAAATTGGTTTACAGTGTTTTATTTCATCCATGCACAAACTATCACCTGTAGTTTATGCAGGTTTTCAATTTAAGTGACTCATTTTTCTATTGTGTTATGAATTTGGGCTCAAGAGCTTTGCAATACTTTCAGAGAAGAATTAAGAGCCAGAAAACGAAGAAACCCATTCACAGAGTCTTCGTCCAAACAAATGAAGAACGAAGATTGCTCTCGCTTCTCCTCTTGCATATCAGCGTAAACCTTGAAGGAACGAGAGGTGGTTCCCAGGCCTGTACTAGAGTCCGTGATGATATACAAGATCAGTGTAAACACACGGAGAAAGTTAACTTGCTTTCCACTTTAATTACAGAGTTTTTTTTTTTAGAGAATAACGTCACCTTTTAGAGAGCAATGTCAAGGTAGTTCAGTGGAAGAGCAACCGGCTAGAGACCGGGAGATCGGCGGTTCAAATTCCGGCTATGGCATTGTGTGACTCTGTCTATCCAAGAAATTATGAAGTTGGAACATACTAATGTAAACGAAAGAAAGTAAGAAACATTACTCTGAGAGGGTATTTTCGGTACATTATTATTATTTTTATTATTGCTACTACTACTATTATTATTTAATTTTTTTTTCACACAAGCCGTGTGTAGGGCAGGAGTTGGATAGGTAGGGTCAGACTGAAAAATCCAATGCCATAGCTGGAATTTGAACCACAGATCTCCCGATCTTTCGCCGGTTGCTCTGCCACTGAGCTACAATGACAACATGCCGGCATATCATTAAATTTCTCAACTGACTCGCATGTTTCCCGATAAACCACAAGGTGTTCTCAAATTATTTTGAGATTGCAACCCCAATGGCGATTCACAATGTCCCAGGATTCACAGCCAACTATTATGGTCAATTGGTATTGGATTAACTTTTTTTTTTTTTTTTTCACACAAGCCGTGTGTAGGACAGGAGTTGGATAGGTAGTCAGACTGAAAAATTCATTGCCATAGCCGGGATTTGAACCACGGATCTCCCGATTTCTAGCCGGTTGATCTACCACTGAGCAACTATTATTATCATTGTTATTTCAAAGCAGTATTTTGTAATATGCCGCTTTAAACTTAGATTTGTCAACATAACCACCAGCTTTTATACAAGCTACACAGATTCTAGCGCAGTGCGTGTGTCCGTCAAAGTACCTATAGATTAATAATATCCTGAACTCTCACTAAAGTTACTTACGTCATCATGAAACAGCAGAAAGAGAGGGCGTCCTCACTAGGGTCTATGTTGCCGGCGACAGGCGCAGCAGCGTATCGGTATTCAATGTTTGCTATATTAATCCTATAATGATGATAAAGCACTCAATAAACCGATACAGCTCCCCGCCCTCAATTCCAATCACTTTGCAAACGTGTATCTGTAATTTTCTACTGCTCCACTTTTCTCCCTCGCAACATTGTATAAAATCCCGAGCAAAATATATTGCTTTTTATATTAGTGGATAAATTGAAATTCCACACTCGCAAAGCTTGCGCGAGCTATCATCCAAATGAGGCCAACAAATCAACTTGACTTATAGTCACATTATCTTTGCTCCACAGCCTCCAAAAATTGATAGACCATTGAAACTTCTTTTAAAAATCTGATGGGTTTCATTCACACTACTTTCTCTAGCTATTCTGCTTCACATTATTCTGACTAAAGCTGATCCTTTTCTTTACTCGTGCGAATATAGATAAGCAGAAGGTAGTAAAAATACTCGTATTAATTACTTCCTTATGATAGAAGGTAAATAAGGGAATAAACTACGTTAAAGCGTTAGTCAAATATTTATAAAAGCTGTCGTTAAATGATTGAAGGAATCTCCAATAAATGTTAAACTCTAGGAAACAAACATATATGACAAAGTATTTAACGAGATCTACATTTTTGGTATAGTAAGGTTTTGCCCATCTCTTACAGTTATGTAAAATTCATCCAGAATGAGGTGGTCTTCAGAGGCTACTTCCAGAAAATTCAAGACATACACTTTATTTGTCATGGCAATATCTTTAGTAGGCGGCATTTTAATAAAAATTGGTATGGCTATTTTTGAGAAACTTAAAATTTTCGAAATTTAAAGGGTGGGGGAATTTTCTTCATAATCTTCGTGTCGCATGCTTGGAAGATACTAAACTTAAATACCAAGTTTGATGTCTTACAGACTTTTAGTGTTTGAATTATTGTGTGCAAAGACACACGGTCACACGGACACATGCACGGACTTTTTACTTTCTCTACATGCACTATGTACATAGTGTATACGGAAGGTATTGTAATGCACCCAAAAATTCAATACCGAGTTTTCACCGAAAATACATGTTTTGGGAAACCCTGAACCCAAAAAAAGCATTTTAAGAAAAACATCCGTGTGTATGTGTTTGTGTGTGTGTATGTTTGTGTGTGTGTGTGCCTGTGATCAGCATAGCTCAAAAACGAAAATACCGTTAAATACCAAACTTTATATTTAAGGATGCTATCCTCCAAGGATGCGACACGAAGATTTTCAAGAAAATCCCCCCGCCCACAACTACCCCTTACATGGAAGAAATTTCGAAAATTTTATTTTTATCAAAAATGGCTATAATGATTGTGATTAAAATCTCTTATACTTAAGATATTTACACGACAAAGAAAATATGTAGCTTTATTTTTTGGGAATAGCCTCTAAATACCTTTATTTTGGATGATTTTTATTGAATTTTGCATAACTGGTAAAGAGTTAGATAAAAATTTACTACACAATAAAATGTAGATCACGATAGAAAACATAATTTGTCATATACATTTTTTCGTAGAGTTGTTCATTTTAGAGATATTCTTTGTTATTGGTTTCCGATTTAAAAAACTTTACTTTTCTCATATAGGAATTTGTCAACTCCTGTCCACACAAACAAGATAGCAACCACTTTGAATAATACTTTAGCCTTTACTACTCCCTTATTTCCCTTTTACTTGCATGGAAGCAAGTAATAACACTATTTCTGCTAATTTTTTCTCGATTAGCATGAAGTAAAAGGAAGCATAAGCTTTTTAACAATAATTTGTTGCAGAGATGTAGAGGAAGTTATGTGAATGGAACACATCAGATTTATTTTTCCTAAAATTAATTTTTGAAACACAGGGGACTATAACACATGCATATTCAGTGAAATCTCGATAGCAAGTGATACTTTCTCTACTACTATGCATATTATGCATATGTGCTAGAAAGTAAAAAAAAAAAAACTTATATATTCCATTCACATGAATCTCCACCTACTCTGCAACAAAGTATTCTCTTCTTAACATTTACTGTAGTTAACTTATAATTGTAATTATTTGCAGCGTTATATCCTTTTAGTTAAACTAGTTAACTCATCTAAAGTACATGGGTTTGAGTACCGTAGGCATTACATCCGCATAGCTCCCTGGTGAGTGTAGTTCTTTGGTTTGCGCTACAAATTCCCCGATCTGTTTCTCTTTTTATTTTTATTTTATCTTATCGACTATCTTTACCAAATATAATTTTTCTCCTCTTTCCCGTGACATTCAACATTTTCGTGCTACCATCTTTCTTGGAATACTATCCTATCCTTCTTTATTACATTTTAGATCCTTTAATTATTAAAATTTAAGATTATCCCATTTGTATTCCCAAATTCCTTCACTCCAATTTCTTACCTCTTTACATTCCGTTAAATAATGAACAATACTGTCTTTATCCCCGCATAAAATACAACGTTCTAGTTCATTGCTTCTCAACCCTTTCAAAAGCATTGCTCCTGTTCTCATCCAAGTTAATCCTTCCCTGTGTTGTTTATTACATATGTCTACTTACCATTCTCTTGACCATTCCTTCTTTATTTTATGGTATAAACAAAGCCTTTTTATTTTATTCCCCAAATTTTCTCTTTAACTTTGTCTTTTATTCTAAGTCCTGTTCTATTTGTGCAGATTATAAATCGAATTGGATTGTTGGTGAAAGCTAATTCCTCAAAAAAAAAAAAAAAAAAAAAAAAAAAAAAAAAAAATATATATATATATATATATATAATTTTCGCCCAAACTTCAAACTTTTAAAAACAAATCAAAACATTGGTTTCGTTAACTATACTTCTAGTTTATTTTTATGTTCATAGATTCCATTTTTTCTTCTTCTCCATAATAGGCAGTTGTAAATTTAATTATAAGCATAATAATTAATAAATAAGCTATTATATACCAGGAGCCTATATTTACCTATATGTTTGATCTTAATCTTGGCAACTATTTCATTTATTGTGACTACGGTCTGAATAAACAATGGATGCATTTTTAATTCTATGTTTTAAAAAGGAAACACATGAAGCAAAGGTGAGAAAAATAAAAAGATTTCTGAACGTCAGTCAGAAATATATATTCGTCAAAATTTCCTCTAGCTACCCCTATCAACTATCCTTACAAAAGCTTATTATTACATTTCATACTAATCAAGATAAATATTAGCAGAGATGACATTATTTATTTTCTTATAGGTGCGAGGAAAATAAAGGAATACACTAGGGTAAACCAAGAGTTAAATCTTATTAGAGCTGGTCACAGAGTAATGACTTTTAAATCCAGCTGTTCAGAAGTAAAAATATCTAGTGCAACATTCACATTACTTTCTCTGACTGTGCTGCAACTAAATATTTTTTTAAAAATAAAACTTATTCTTCAATCTGCTTCATACTTATCAAGGATGTACACTTACTTATATTAATATTATACAAAGACGCTCAAAACAAGACATTTTGCTGATGTTCTATGTATACTTTCCTTTTTAAAACAACTACTGAAAATTCACGTATTCTTTATTCAAACCATAGTCACATATATTGAAGCTGTAACAAAAATACGTTGATTAAGATTCTAGATTTATTATTGGCTCCTGGTAAGTATGGAGTGTAATAGGATTGAGTTTACAAAGCAAAATCAAATAATACTCTATATATAGTTGCTGCTCTAGTGCTATAAAATTTGGATCATGAACCTTAGAGAGTGCTTAATTCATATGATAGTCTTATCGTTTTATTAAGGGTAATATGAAATGAAAAACAGGACATTCTGCCTCACAACACAAAATTTTTGTTACTTAAAATTTCTGAAGTTTTCTGCATAAGTTGCAACCTAATTCAAAATGAAGGCTTTGATAAACATAATATTGGAAATATAAAATAATTTTAGGTATGCTAGTATCATCTTGAAGTCAAAATACGTATGCACCCAAACAGATGATGCAAAGAGTGATTTATGTAGAACTGACACATTTCTTTCTTTAATTGTTCCGTTAGAAATTCATTCAATGACCCAATTTTAGCACCAAATTAAGCAGAATGTTATGGAGTTTCGATTCCTTGTCACTAGATGCGCAGATGTGTATGTTTTATTCCTAATTGCATTGTTGGCAACTGTTTCGACATTTTGTTCATGAAGTCAACGCGAAAATGCAGTATGAAGTAGAGTTGAGTCAAGGATATTTTCAGCAAGATGGCGCTATATGCCATACATCAAATGAATCCATGAACTTAATTGCAAGTTTCTTTGACGACCGGATAATTTCCGGGAACCTGTGGCCTCCAAGATCTCCGGATTTGATACCGCCGGATTTCTTTCTATGGGGTTACTTAAAAGACAGGGTTTACACCACACGTCCAGAGACGATCTGAAGCACATCACAAAGGTGATTCAAGCTATTGACAACAGAGTCCTCCAACGAGTAGACAGTAACATGAAACGACGTGTTGAGTTGTACCATATACAGGATGGAGGACATTTTCAACAATTGCTATACAGGTAAATAATTTTCCAAAATTCCTCTATAATTTAGGTATAATAAGTTGTCGCTAGCATAACACGTTTTGAAACAGTTAATAAAAGAAGTGTGTCAGCTCTATATAAATCAACCTGTAGTAATCGGTATTATATTTTAGGAGACATTCATCTTAATTATCCTCAATTTTTTACCAATTTATTTAATAATCTTGAAATTATTGCACAAAAAAGCTCAACACGAAACTCTACGCACAAAACCCATATTTTAATAATATCTTCATGCAACCTACACTTATTTTTGTACTAATTTCCATCAACTGTGGATGTGATGGGATTCACATTTCTATAACCTCCTATTTATTAAATTTCAATTTCGTAGTTCTAATTGTATTACGAACAGTTAGTTGTTTCACACGTAAGAATGGATGGAGAAACCTGTTGAGAAAATCACTTTACAGAAACAAAGGCACCTATAGAGTAATGTACAGTTTTTTGTTTCAAAATTATTTATATAAATTAATAGTTTATTGATTTTAATTTTATTTACACAAACACCCAAAATAAGAATTGATGCTTTCATATTTTTTCTTTCCCTACCCGTACTATGTTCATAGTATAGAGAAGGTGTTGCATTGCAACCAAAAATTCAATAACGAGATTTCACCGGAAATATATTTTAGGCTCCCCTGTATCCAAATGAAGGATTTTTAGGAAAAGGTCCGTGTGTCTGTGAACACGATAACTCAAAAACAAAAAGTCGTTAAAATACCAAACTTGGTATTTAAATTTAGTATCTTCCAGGATATGACAGGAAGCTTTTCAGAAAAATCCCCTCACCCCAAACTACCGTCTATATGGAAAATATTTTGAACATTTTTACTTTCTCTAAAATGGCTACAGTGATTTTGATTAAAATACCCTATATTAAAGATATTTATATGACAAATAAAATGTATATTTTGAATTTTCTGTAAATAACTTCCTAGGACCTCTTTATTCTGGATGAGTTTTGCATAACTGAACCGTAAGAGATAGACATATAATGAAGATAGTGTTAAAACACACAACTTATGTCATATACCATTTTTTCGTGGAAATATGAATTTCTCAGATTTTTCAAATTGTTTGTTTCAGATTTCAAATACTTAATACACTTCATGGATTTTAACCACATGGCAAACAACTTTTAGAAGATTTGAATATCACTTTAGCATAGTGTATGCCCTTATTTTTCCCCAATTTACAAGGAAGAAAATAATTAAGACATTTTCTGCTAATGTTAATCTGTATTATCATATAATATATAAAAGAATATGCTTTTTAACAATATTGTGTTACAGTGATGTAGAGAAAGTCATGTGAATGGAACACTTCAAATTTTTCTATTAGTTGAACTAGAAACTAATTCAATAAAATATCTATATACTACAGAGCTGCTTTTCGAAGGTGAAACTTGGTCAATAGCCGTCCTATTAAACTTTCTTTATTTCCGAGGTGGTCTAGATTGATGACTGATGGAAACGTCTACAATAACGATGCGAAAGAAAAGTATTTCCAGAATATTAAAAAAGGAATGACAAAAAGCAAATTGTGGATATCGTTATAACGTGTCCTGCAGGCAAATAAAAGGAGGATCGCAGATGGCAGGGAAGAGCACGGGGGAGAAAGAGATATAAATGGCGGCAAAAAGATTCATATATACGTTGATTCAGATCGCTTAACAGGAACGCTTGTCCTTTAACTCTCCTTGTGATTTAGGAAAACTTCACACTTCGTGTCGTTGTTGTGTAGTTAAACCACACATACAAGTAATCCTTTATTCCTTCCTCAAAATGCCGAATTATTTGTAGTTTGTTTAACCTTTCGTCGCGTAAAAGTCAGAGCGAAACTCATTTTAGAAGATTGTAACATCTTGGTTAGATTTTATATTGATGAATAGTTTTCCAGTCCATTCAGAGAACTAATATGCATGGACAGGAGTTGACAAATTCCTGTATGAAAAAATTATAAGTTTTTTAAAGCTGAAACCAAAAACAAGGAATATCTCAAATACGATCAACTCCACGAAAAAATGTATATAACATAAATTGTGTGTTTTATCGAGCTCTACAGTTTTTGTGTATTAATTTTATGTCTATCTATTACGGTTTACCAGTTATGCAAAATTCAATAAAAATCAACCAGAATAGGTCTTTAGGGGCTATTTCCAGAAAATTCAAAATATATTTATTTGGCATATCTTAAATATAAGAGATTTTAGTCGAAATCATTAGCCATTTTTGAGAAAAGCAACATTTTCTAAATTTTTTGCATGTAAAGGTTAGTTTGGGGTGTGGGGATTTTCTTGAAAACCTGTCGCATCCTTGGAAGATACCAAACTTAAATACCAAGTTTGGATTTATAGTTTGGTTACTTGGTTATGGTCAGAGAAACCCTATAGCAATCTAGGGCATCCCTGATAAACTGGTAAACGGATGGTAAGTGTTATGTCTCTCTATACCACCTGGATCAGTTATCAAAACTGTTGCTTGGCATGTGAAGTACAACAGTGGTGGAGCTAGAAAATTTAAAAGCGTGTAGGCGAGTACCAAAATACTATGTCTTGGATTCTTTCTTCCTCAAGTGAAGCTTTGCAGACTTTTTTTTTTTTTTCGGGTGTATAGTAGAACGCTAACCCGATTTCTCAACATATTTATTAATGTCTGGCTTAATGGTAGACACAGAGAGACGCATATTTTATTGAAATGTCTCGTATTGGAATTTGAGCTTTATCACTTTTAATCAGTTGAGTTTCTTTTTTAAAAATATTATACCTGAAAGTTTAGTTTTTCCATGCAGATTTACATGTGCAGAATTAAAATATGGTGTTATATTATAATATTTCACATATTGGACAGGGTATTCATATGGTTCAAATGCTATAATATATGAATAGAAAGTGTCATAATAATAAATACATAAGAGGTGCATTACAGTCATTTTAGTTCAATATTCGATAAGATTTATAAATAATTAGTACAACTGTTTTTACTACAATAAACATTCAGTCTTTTTACTATTCTGAAGGCGTTCTACAAGAAACTTTTAGCTAGAATTCGTGTATGCTATCCTCAATGAGACGTCACTGATTTTTACTTTCTCTATACGCACTGTGTACACTCCACCCAAAAATTCAATACCGAGATTTCACCGGAAATATATGTTTTATGGTCCCCTTTATCTAACAAAAAAGCATTTTCGGGAAAGGTTCGTGTGTGTGTATGTGTGTGTGTGTGTGTGTGTGTGTGTGTGTGTGTGTGTGTTGGCGTGTGTCCGTATGTCCATGTGTCTGTGAACACGATAACTCAAAAACGAAAAGTAGGTAAAATACCAAACTTGGTATTTAAGTTTAGTATCTTCCAGGGATGCGACACGAAGTTTTTGGGGAAAATCCCCCACCCCCAACTACCATTTATATGAAACTTTTTTCGAAAAATTTTGATTTTCTCAAAAATGGCTCTAACGATTTTGATTAAATTTCGTATATTAAAGGTAAACAAAAAATGTATATCTTGAATTTTCTGGGAATAGCCTCTAAGGAGAACTTTATTCTGAATGAATTTTATGGAATTTTGAATAACTGCCAAACCGTAAGAGATGGACAAAAACTTACTACACGAAGAATATAGAGCACGTTATAACACACAATTTGTTATATACATTTTTTCGTGAAGTTCGTCGTTTTTTAGACATTCCTTGTTTTTGGATTCTGCTTTGAAAAACTTATACTTTTCTCTTACAGGAATTTGTGAACTGCTGTCCATATAAATAAAGGAACTTCAGTGACATAGCAACCAGATTTTGACTATCATTTTAACTATTGTACTCTCTTATTTCGCTTCTACTTACAAGGAAGCAGGTAATAAGACTATTTCTGTTATTTTTTTCTGATTAGCATGAAGTAAATAGAAGAATAATTTGTCGCAGACATGTAGAGAAAGACATGTGAATGGTACACATCAGATTTTTTATATTCGTCATCTACACAGTTAAATTAGGTATGATAGAGTGGGAAATGAATGGGTACCAATTTTTGCGGAGACTCCCCAAGTCTGGTCTAGGGGAATAGGCCAATTTTATGCATGTCTACTTAAAGTTTCGGTTTTTATTTTCTCTACACGTACTATGCATTCAATAAGTACAGAAGAGATTGTATTCACCCAAAAATACGATGTCGAGTTTTCACCGAAAATATATCACGTTTTAGGTCCATTGAGGCCAAAAAAATCATTTTAAAAAAGGTCCTGGGTGCGTGTGTGTGTTTGTGTGTGTGTGTGTCTGCGCGCACATATGTGTCTGCAAACTGCATAGCTTGAAAACGCAAAGTACATTAAATACCAAACTTGATATTTAGTATCTTCCAAGCATATGACGCAAATATTTTTAAGAAAAGCCCACTACCTCAAACTACCCTTTACATGGAATAATTATTCAAAAGTTTATTTTCCCCCAAAAAGTGGTTCTAACAATTTTGATTAAAATACCGTATTTTAAAGATATTTACATGACAAACACTTTTTTGGGATTAATCTCCTAGAAGCTCTACATTCCTGATGACTTTTGCACAAATGATAAACCGTAAGAGGTAGACAAAATCTTACTACACAAAGAAATTCATCATATACGTTTTTGTAAGGTTAACCGTTTGCAAGCTATTCCATGTTAAGGGTCTCAGTTTTAAGCTACTTAAAATTTTCTCAAACTGGAGAACATTTTCACTTTCTCCATATGTACTATGTACATAGTGTATAGAGAAGGTATTGTATTGCACTCAAAAAGTCGATACCGAGATTTCACCGCAAATATACGTTTTGGGTCTGTGTGTATGTGTATGAGTGTGTGTGTGTCTGTGACTGTGGGTAGCATAGCTCCAAAACAAAAAGACCGTTAAAAACCAAACTTGGTCTTTAAGTTTGGTATCTTTCAAAGATGCAAAACGAAGATTTTCAAATAAATCCCCCCACCCCAAACTACCCTTTACATGGAATTTTTTTCGAAAATTTTTATTTTCTTAAAAATGGCTCTAACGATTTTGATTAAAATATCCTTTATTAAATATATTTACCTGACAAATATAATGTATATCTTGAATTTTCTAGGAATAGCCTCTAAAGATCTCTTTATTTTGGATGATTTTTATTGAACTTTGCATAACTGGTAAAGCGTAAGAGATAGACAAAAACTTACCACACAAAAATTGTAGACCACGATAAAACACATAATTCATGTCAATATATTTTTTCGAGAAGTTCATCGTTTTTGAGATATCCCTTGTTATTGGTTTCAGTTTTAAAATAAACTTCTCGTATACGTAAATTTGTCAACTCCTGGTAATATAAAAGGAATGCATTTCATCCCTATAGCAACCAGGTTTTAAAAGATTTGACTATCATTTTAGCCTAGTATAGTTCATTATTTCCCTTCTACTTACAAGAAAGCATTTATGCTATATTTAGCTCGGTTAGCAAAAAGTAGATAGAAGAATAAGCTTTAATTTGTTACAGAGATTTAGAGAAAGTCGGGTGAATGGAAATCTGAAGAAGAGGAGGAGGAGGAGGAGGAGGAGGAGGAAAAAGAAAATATTATTCTCTAAAGTCGAATGCTTATCTGTCGAGGTTTCACTGGTACTGTGCCACACAGATACGAGGGTCAACACTATTCATGACGAATTCCATACTCACATGATAAATACATGCCCATTAGTGAAATGCTAGGTCGTATAAAAGGCTGATATGGAAAGTGCGGGTACTAATCATTGCTTGTAAACAGTTAAAGCATAAAGACAAATGAATGCATGTGCATTGTTAAAAGCCTGTGCGTCAACTATTTATGTTGAGTTTGTGAAAAGGTTTTGTTTATGAAAGGGAGTGTATTGAATTTTTAACAAAAACGGACCTTAACACAAATCACAAAATTTTAAATTTGTCAACCAAGTTCATTCTATATTTCAATTTTTATCGGTAGTTAGTTGCTTGGAAGCATTAGAAATACTTAATGAGAGAGTGAGAGAGAGAACGGTGTATCTAAAAATTCGACTATAATAAATATCATATGTTATATGTACTATAGGGACATATTTCGCTGAGTTCCTACAGCACCTATATCCTAAATTTCTAAAAGTGTTATTATAAGGATACTTTTGTTAGATGCAATAAAGCATTTAAACATAGTACATTTTTATTAAATGTTTACCTGCACAAATAAATAATATGTAGATATTTTGCAAAATATTATTTTGAAACATTAACTTATCAATGCAAATATGTGCACTCAGACTTCTCCACCCATATGTGAAAGCAAAACATGATAGGCATAATCAGTGATACAATTAGAAATGCTTTCATAAAGAGCTGAAGTGTTCTACTCACATGATTTTCTCTTTATCTCTGTAACAAATTATTATTAAGATGTTAATTCTTCTATTTCATGTTAATCGAGATAAACGTTAACAGAAATTGTCCTTAGTTCCTTTAAGTAGAAGAGAGAAATCTAATGTGTTCCATTCACATGATGTCCTCTAGCTGTTCCGTAAACAAACATTTTATTCAAAAAAATAATCTGTTATGTGCTAATCAAGATAAACATTAGCAGAATTAGCCTTATTATCTTCCTTGTAAGTCGAAGGGGATTACGAAAATGCACGAGCTAAAGCGATAGTCTCATCCTTTAAAAGTCGGTTGCTATGCGAAACAATTGAAATTCCAATCTCTTTACTTGTCAGGAGTAAGCAAATGACAAACGAGAAGAAAGATGTCTTCCCGTTCGAAAAAAGTTCAATTGAAATCAATAATCGGAATATCTTGAAAACGGCCAGCTCTAACAAAAAATGCAAATGACATAAATTGTGTGTTTTTAATGAGATACATGATTTTTATTTACCAAGTTTTTGTATATCTCTTACGGCTTGCAAATTATATAAAAGTCATCCATAATCTACAGGTCTTCAGAAGCTATTTGCAGAACATCCACGATATACTATCTACAGGTCTTCAGAGGCTATTTGCAGAACATTCAAGATCTACTATCTACAGGTCTTCAAAGGCTATTTGCAGAACATTCAAGATATACTATCTACAGGTCTTCAGAGGCTATTTGCAGAACATTCAAGATATACTATCTACAGGTCTTCACAGGCTATTTGCAGAACATCAACGATACACTATCTACAGGTCTTCAGAGGCTATTTGCAGAACATCCACGATACACTATCTACAGGTTTTCACAGGCTATTTGCAGAACATCCACGATACACTATCTACAGGTCTTCACAGGCTATTTGCAGAACATTCAAGATATACTATCTACAGGTCTTCATAGGCTATTTGCAGAACATTCAAGATACACAAACTGCAGGTCTTCAGAGGCTATTTGCAGAACATTCAAGATACACTATCCACTGGTTTTAGAGGCTATTTGCAGAACATTAAGATACACTATCTACTGGTCTTCAGAGGCTATTTGTAGAACATTCAAGATACACTATCTACAGGTCTTCAGAGGCTATTTGTAGAACATTCAAGATACACTATCTACAGGTCTTCAGAGGCTATTTGCAGAACATTCAAGATACACTATCTGCAGGTCTTCAGAGGCTATTTGCAGAACATTCAAGATACATTATCTGCAGGTCTTTAGAGGCTATTTGTAGAACATTCAAGATACATTATCTGCAGGTTTTTCAGAGGCTATTTGTAGAACATTCAAGGTACACTATCTGAAGGTCTTCAGAGGCTATTTGTAGAACATTCAAGATATACTATCTACAGGTCTTCAGAGGCTATTTGTAGAACATTCAAGATACACTATCGGCAGTTCTTCAGAGGCTATTTGTAGAACATTCAAGATACACTATCTTGGGGTCTTCAGAGGCTATTTGTAGAACATTCAAGATACACTATCTGCAGGTCTTCACAGGCTATTTGCAGAACATTCAAGATACACTATCTACAGGTCTTCACAGGCTATTTGCAGAACATTCAAGATACACTATCTACAGGTCTTCAGAGGCTATTTGCAGAACATTCAAGATATACTATCTGCAGGTCTTCAGAGGCTATTTGCAGAACATTCAAGATACACTATCTACAGGTCTTCAGAGGCTATTTGCAGAACATTCAAGATAAACTATCTATAGGTCATCAGAGTGTATTTGGAGAACATTCAAGATATACTATCTACAGGTCTTCAGAGGCTATTTGCAGAACATTCAAGATACACTATCTACAGGTCTTCAGAGGCTATTTGCAGAACATTCAAGATATACTATCTGCAGGTCTTCTCAGGCTATTTGCAGAACATTCAAGATACACTATCTACTGGTCTTTAGAGGCTATTTGCAGAACATTCAAGATAAACTATCTATAGGTCATCAGAGTGTATTTGGAGAACATTCAAGATATACTATCTACACTATCATCGTGTAGAGCCAAGTGTGTTTGTTGTACTTATATATTAATTAGCTTGAATTGTTGCAGCGATCTAAACGTCTTCTGTTGGCGTATTATTAATTGTATATTTCGTACAATATTATACGTATAGTAAGTAAATTTACTTAATAATTATATAATATTGCTACTGCTAGTAATAGTAATAATAATACTAAATAATAATAATAATAATACTAATAATAGTACTACTACTACTACTACTACTAATAATAATAATAATAATAATAATAATAATAAAGTTGTTTTACCGCTTAAGCTGCGTGTAGGATAAAAAGTAAGGAAGGTCGTGTCAGATTTCATTCTCATAGCCGGAATTTGAACCACGGACCTCTCTCCGTCCGGTTGATCTTACCAACAATTGCCATAGCAACATGCCGATAAGGCATTAAATTGCTAAATTCCCAAACTAACTTGCATGTAAACTACAAAAGATTCCAATTATTTTTTGATGACATATCCAAATGGCGACTTACAATATCATAAATATTTTAAGTATCGAGCTTTATAGTTTAACCAACCTCTAGCTCAAACAATGGCGATTCATTATTTTTCACACACGTCATGCGTAAGACATGATTGGAGGGATAGTCAGGTTAAAAACTTCAGTATCATATTGATGATTTAATAATAATATTAATAATACTAATAATAAAGGTTATGTTAGTCCTGTCCTTCATGAATATGGTTTACATCTAAAGAATGCTTATTACATAGCTGTGTTGACCTACATTTCCACAACCGTGTTTGAGTAATTCGGGAGGCTGGTTTCTAACGGACAGGTTCGAGTTCGAATCGTGCTTTCTTTTGCAGAGGTATATTATTTATAATACCTATTTTATTTTGCGTATGCATGTATACACTGAGCCACAATTCGCAATTGATTCAAATTTTGCTACAGCAGACAACAAATATTACCGGCGCACCGTGCCAACTTCGGTATATAGCTTCAAAAAATGACCGAATTTACGAACACTGATATAACGATAAGCTTTAGTATGAATAATATGCATAATAGTGTACCGGAACAGCTTTTTACGAATCTCTTTTCTTCGACTCCGGTACGATTAAAAGTTCTTCCTGAGCTAAAGGCTTTGCCTTGTGACGTCAGACTCTTTCTGCCGTGTGGTCAGGTTGTGAGGTTTGTGATGCGAGAGTGAAACGAGTCGCTTGTGTGGGAGTGTGAACAAAACAGCTGAAGGTTGGAGTCCGGGTTCCCTGCTATTAGCTTAAGTCGATGTGAGTATTCGTTTTTTTTTTCTTTCTTTTTTAACAATTCCGATATAAGGAAAATTATTTCGGTGTGTCCCATACAAAAGAATTTTATTGTTATTATTGCGCTGAAGTTTTAAAAGGGTTTTTGAAGCACTTGTTAACTGCGTTAATTGTTTTTTTCCGCTATACTGGAAATTAGGAGTTATTAAACTTTAGAGTTGAAATTCAATGATTGTTTTCTTAATATCTTTTACAAACCTTGAGTGACAATCCACGTAAAATGGGGACGGGCGCGTTCCAATAGCTATTAAATATACTATAATCATTCGAAAAATATCGTCTCATATAGAAGACTTAGTACTAAACCAATAATATTTGCTTACAGTCTTATATGAAGCTAAATTTGTTTGTATTCTCAATGTTTCCACTTAAAATTATGATAATATTAAATGGTTCAAACTATAAATAATTCACATTATCAAGTTTTTTGTTACTCTCAGAGCGTGTTTATTTTAACTTATACTGCGGTAGTCTGACAAATGAAATCGTGTCCATCTGCTGATATAATGGCCCCGAATGTTGGTTGGAGCACCAGATGTTTCCAGCAGCGCCCACACGGAGGATGTGACGTGCTGACTTGATGGATGGTAGCGCCACCACCGATCAGATTCCTTCGGGAAACAATTGTTAACGGCTAGCACACGATACATCACTCCCAGTGGCAGAGTCCGATTCCAAATTTCCTCCTCCCTTCCCTCTTTGTGTGAGTTAATCCTGCCCTACATACACTGCCCTGCCTCTGGTAATTCCACACGCAAAGGGTTGCCAATAGAGTTTCTGTCTGCCGTTTCCATGGCAACCAGATTCTGCTGGACTTGTTCTCGGTTTTCCTGCCCACGTGTGTGTGTGTCATTCATTCATATTACCTATTTTACTTTCTCTAGTACGTATGTGCAACGTATACAGTAGATAGACAAAGTATTGTATTCCACCTAAAAATTCGATACCAAGATTCGTTGAAAAATATGTTTTGACACCCAGAATCAAAAAAAAAAAAAAAATAAAATAAAAATAAAATTATAAAGTTCCGGACAATGGATTCTCAAAGGGTTCTTCTAAATTGTCTAAATGTCGCAAATTCCTTTAAGTCTTAATATCATAAATTTCCTTCGCAAACTTCAGGACCGGATATCGATTGCATAACAGAATCCTCTAAATAGCCTTTAATACCGCGAATTTCTTTTGATTTTAAGATTATAACTTATCCGTACAAGCTTCTGGTTTGGACTATCGGTTTCCTAACAGGTTCTTCTAAATTGTCTAAATACCACCAAATGCTTTAAATTTTAAGATTATAATTTACTCTTATAAGCTTCTGGTCCGAACTATCGATTACCCAAAAGATTCTTCTAAAATTCTATAAATTTTAAGATTATAACTTATACTTACAAGTTTCTGGTCCGAACTATCCATTACCTAACAGGTTCTTCTAAATTGTCCAAATGCCGCCAAATTCTTTAAATTCTTACCCTTACAAGCTACCAGTCCAGACTATCGAATATCTTACAAGTTCTTCTAAATTGTTTAAATGTCGCGAAATTATTTAAGTATTAAAATCATAAATTTCCCTCGCAAACTTCTGGTTTGGATATCGCTTGCACAACGGAGTCCTCTAAATAGACTAATAACGACAAATTCTTTAAACTTTAAGATCATTACTTTCCCTTGTGAGCTTCAGTCATGACTATCGATTACATAACAGATTCCTCTAAATAAGCTATAATACCGCCAAATTCATTAGGTTTTAAAATCGCAGGTTCTCCTCGCAACATCAAGTCACATTGACCCGGTGAGTGACCTCTTCGCCTGTGGTGCCATGTAGTAAAAGTGGGCGTGGAACACTATCCAAAACAATCTCATGTGTTCCATTTACATGACTTTCTCTACATCTCTGCAAAAAATTGTTAACAAGCTTAATGTTCTATTTACTTAATGCTAATCAAAAAGATTAGCAGAAATAGTCTTATTACTTGCTTCCTTGTAAGTAGAAGCGAAATAAGGGAGTACCATAGGTTAAAATTATAGTCAAAAGCTGGCTGCTATGTGACTGAAGTTCCTATGTTTGTATGGACAGGAATTGATAAAGATCTGTGTGAGAAAAGTGTAATTTTTTAAAACTGAAACAAAAAACAAAGAATATCTTAAAAACGATCAACTCCATGAAAAAAATGCATATAACATAAATTATGTGTTTTAAAGAACTCTACATTTTTGTGTGGTAAGTTTTCTCCATCTCTTACGGTTTAACAGTTATGCAAAATTCCATAAAATTCGTCTAGAATAAAGTAGTCTTCAGAGGCTATTCCCAGGAAATTCAAGGTATACATTTTATTTGTCAGGTTAAATATTTTTAATATATGATATTCTAATCAAAATTGTTAGAGCCATGTTTCGCAGCTTTCATGACTTATGAGAAAAAGCATTTAAATTAGCACCATTTGGCCTAATACTTGACGAAATTGTGAAGACTGGATCTTGAAGCAATTCTGATATTGTAAGTTGCCTTTAATTTGAGATCACCTTATAGTTTAGCGGAAAACATGTGAGTGAGTTGAGGAGTTTAATGCCGTGCCTGGAGATCCGTAGTTCAAATCCCGGCTATAGCAATGAGTTGTTCAGTCTGACTCTACCTATGCAAATCCTGTCCTAGACCCGGCTTGTATGAAAAAACAATTAAACCAAAACCAATTTAGCTCTACAAAATTATTTCCTTAAAATACCGAAACATTCTAGGCGCAAACAAAAATTATAAATAAAATAAACTCCTTGTCTAACACCATGCTTCATACCCTTTGCGTTTGTTTGTATTTGAGAAAATGAAATTAGTTGTTTGTTAATGATGCTGTCAATTACCAGGATCATATTAGCGCTGCCGGTGTGCCAGAATGTTGTCCACTAGGAGTTCTTGAACATACCAGGAAATGTAATGACCATCGGTGTGGTCCGGGTTCGAACCAGAGACCTTGCGAGCAGAAGGCCAGAGCCTAATCAATTGTGTTACCCAGACCGAGTGCAGTTCCGAGTAGTCACATTTAACGTTGAAAGAACATATTTAAAGACATTTTCAAATTGAATACCTGTTTATTTATCGAAGTTTTCTTATTTATCTGTTTATTTGTTTTACATGACAATTTGGAACTTAAACTAACCAACATTTGTTTTCACGCTACTATTGTCCCTTTACAACCTTCGGGGAAACCCAATTCCAGCAATCTTTAGTTAGAACTTGGATACCACACGACATCAAATCAGAGATGAATATTTAATTACGACAGATGTGAAACCGTCGTCCTAAAGCCAGAATCGGACTACGGAACCTCATACCACTGTTAATCCCTCCCATTAACTACGTGCATTTGCCCCTGGCATGCGTTAAATTTTCTAGCACTCAATTTTACCGTCGATTTTAAACAGCTTGTTATCTAAAATATATGCTGACATTGCCTCCATGAAAAAAAACAGCATATCAAAATGCACCTCTAACAAATGGCGCGGAAATCGTTTCCATTACCAAAGTATCATTATTTCTAATTGACGTGGTCCACAGAGGGCCAAATGTGATGATGATGCCGTAGAGAAAGCTCAAAATGCATTACCCAGTTTTATACAATGTTGTATGAGAAGAAAGTAATAAACTATAATGCAGTAAAACGATGCTTTTGTTCTGCTAAAATGAAGCCATTATGAAAGTATATAAAAAATGCATTGCTGTTGGAGCCATGTCAGTAGCCATTAGCGCCCCTGGCGGCGTCACGTCGCAACCAACCAGCACGTTCAGCAGTTTTACGACATGGACCCCCCATCCCCCAGTCAATATTCTCTCCACCCAACCCCCCCCCCAAAAGGCTTCAAGCTGCGATGAAGGTTCTCTCTTCCCTTTGCCACAATTTTATCGTCTCTTGTCATCGTCTGGGGACACGCATTGACCAGATGTGATATCAACGGTTCAAATAACCCTGACCTTTGCCTTCTTATGGTTTCTAAGAAACAGAATCCTAGGGGATTATTACACCTGAACGGATATACAGAGTGATTTATTTACAACTGACACACTTCTTTCATTAATTATTCCGTTGGAAATTCATCCAATGACCCAATTAAAGCACCAAATTAAGCAGAATATTCTGGAGTTTCGATTCCTTGTCACTAGATGCACAGATGTTTAACCAGGCTGTGAACACTGTAGAGTAGCGACTGATTTTCATGGAGTTTGTTGAGCAACTGGACGATGTAAAACTGAGTCAAGGATACTTTTAGCAAAATGGGGCTACATGGCACACATCAAATGAATCAATGAACCTAATTGCAAGTTTCTTTGACGACCGGATAATTTACAGAAACTTGTGGCCACCGAGATCTCCGGATTTGACATCGCTGGACTTCTTTCTATGGGGTTACTTAAAAGACAGGGTTTACGCCTCACGTCCTCAGACATTGGACGATCTGAAGAACTTCCATCACAAAGGAGATTCAAGCTATTGACAACAGAGTCCTCCAATGAGTAGCCAGTGACATGGAACGATGTGTTGAGTTGTGTCTTATACAGGATGGAGGACATGTTCAAAATTTGCTATAGAGGTAAATAATCTCCCAAAATTCCCCTACAATTTAGGTATACTAAGTTGTCGGTAGCGCAATTCGTTTTGAAACAATTAAAGAAAGAAATGTGTCAGCTCTATATAAATGACCCTGTATAAGAAAGCTTTTGTTTGTGTGAATACGCAGATCCCGGGAATCACCCAACTGTTTCTTGAGTTGCTGTCACGGTTCTGAATGTAGTTTTAATATTTTTACTTTCTCTAGCTCGTATGTAGAATGTACATATTCAATAAAGAAGGTATTGCATTTCACCCAAAAATCGATATCGAAAATGTATATTTTGAGGCACTCCGAATCCAAAAAATCATTTTAAAGAACATGTCTGTGCGTGTGTGTCTGTTTGATAGTGCCTTTGGGCTGTATAGCTAGCTCTAAAACAAAAAGTCGGTTAAATATAAAACTTCAAAGGATGCGAAACGAAGATCTTCAAGAAGCTCCACGCAACCCAACTACCCCTTTCATGAAATATTTTTCGAAAAAGTTGATTTTCTCAAAAATATCTCTAATGATTTTGATGAAAATACCATATGTTTAAGATATTTTTATGACAAACGAAATATATATTTTGAATTTTCTGGGAAAAAACCTCTTTATACTAGAAGATTTTTTCTGAATTTTAAATAACTGTTAAACCATAAGATATAAAGAAAAACTTACTCACAAAAATGTAGTAATCATTAAGATAAGGTTTATGTCATATACACATTTTGGTAGAGTTAGCCATTTATGCGATTTTCCTTGTTATTGGTCTACGTTTTATACTACTTAAACCTTTTCTCAAGCGAAAATGCCAAAGAGAACCGCATTTCAATTGTTTCACATAGCGATAGCATTTAAAATATTCGACTATAGCTTTAGCATGAAGTGGATAAAGGAATAGTCTTTTGTAGAGAAAGTTTGTAAGTGTAACAGCTAGAGAAAATCATGTGAGCCAGATTTTACTACTTACATATTAGAAAGAAGGTATTTCATTAGAAATAAAAATTCAGCATTATAATTATATTGCAAACACACACTTCGAGGTTCCCATATTATAAATCAAAACAATTGTGTGCTTTCACCCATTATTTATTTATTTTATTTTCGGATAATTTCACAAAAACTCTCCTTAATACCCTAAAAACTCCATAATTACAAATGAAAATATATTCACAAATAAATATCTTTATTCGATGCTATCGCAACTATTCGTAACAGTTTTCTATCGACGCTCGCTGCGGGGTACTGCTACGAATTTCCTGTCGAAACTGACACAATTGTTGCAGGCTATGCATACCAAGTTACGAGGTCAGTTCTCACCTTTTATACTTTCGATCACGTGGCAAAAAACGTCCAGGATCAGTTGCACATGCAAATCACCGCAACAATAGCAGCTTCGATGCCAAAGAACTTGCCGACGGCACACGTGTCCAATAATGAAGGTGTAAATGTAGACACACAATATGATATGCCTTCCGAAGCGAGCCGCTTACACAGGTGTGGTGATTATGCCTGCAGAGCGTGCTCACAGAACCATGATCCAAAATTCCACATAAACCAACAGTAGAAATTTGACGTATTACACTCACAGGACTTTCTCTATCTTTTGGAAAAGAAATGCATACAAAAGATTATTATTCTTTCTACACGAAGCTAATCGAGATAAAAATGAGTACAATGTTCTCATTACGTTGTTCCTTAATGAGTAGAAGGGAACTGAGGGAATAACTAGACTAAAGTGATAGTCAAATGTTTTAAAAGCTGTCGTTATGCGATTGTCATTGCAATTCGTTTCTTTGCTTGGCCAGGAGCAGAATAAAAGAAAAACGGGCACTTCCTATCTGAAAAAAGTATAAATAAGTACTTTACAATTGAAACCAATAACAAGGAATATCTCGGAAACGGTTACCTCCACAACAAAATTATAAAGGCTATAAATTATGTGTAATGACAAGATCAACTTTCTTTGTGCATTAAGTTTTTGTCTATCTCTTACGGTTTAGCAGTTATGCAAAATTCGGCTAAATTCATCAGGAATGAAGAGGATATTCCCAGAAAGTTCAAGATATACGTTTTATTTGAGATATAAATGTCTTTAATATACGGTATTTTAATTAAAATCGTTAGCCATTTTTTCGAAAAACACAATTTTCAAAACTTTTTCGTGTAAAGGATAGTGTGGGATGGGGGGATTTTCTTGAAAATGTTTGGTATTTAACGGTATTTTAGTTTCTGAGCTATTCTCTTCAGATACACACACATGGTCTCAAAATATATATTTCCAGTGAAATCTCGACATCGTACTTTTGGGTGCTTACAATAACTTCTCTATTTACTATGTACATTGTGACATTAAAATCAGAAATAAAATTCAATTGGCTTTCTCCAGCTATTCTTAAACCAATTATTCCTATAAAACCTTATTCCTTTATCTACTACATGCTAATAGAGACAATAACAGAAGGCATCGTAATACATATTCTCTTGTGTGCACAAAGAATTTAAATCAATAGTAAGAGCTTTCAAGAGTTTTAGCTGTGTGATGATATTGAAATTCATTCTCTTTGCATGCCAGGAATAAAGTAAACCATTCAAGTGACAACTTCTCATTTGATTTGGTTAACTTAAAAAAATACGAATTGTGTGTTTTAATTCGATACCGAGATTTCACCGGAAACACAGGTTTTGGGACTCCCTGAATCCAAATAGGATCTTCGAGCATATGCGCACAGAATTTATCTCCCTTAGCATACAGAATGCCAGTGCCTAAGACTAAAGTTTATGTATTCTGTGACGTAGCAAAATCGCATGCTACACAGATGCGACTCATAAAGTCTAATATCCACTATACAGCGATCCACAAGATATCCCTTACCAATTTGAGTGATATGGCCATATAATCAATAAAATAGAGAAAAAAACATTATGTGTTACAATCACATGACTTTCTCTAGTTCTGCAAACTTCATACATAAGATTCTTCTTCTTTTTGAACCTTGCTAATCGTGGTGCTCATTAGCACAATGTTTTTATTAGTTAGTTCCGTATAAGTAGAAAGAAAATAAGGGGATACACTAGGCTAAACCAATAGTCAAATGTTTTAAAAGCTGTCGTTATGCGATTGTCATTACAAATCGCTTCTTTTCTTGGCCAGGAGTAGAACAAAAGAAAATCTGATGTGTACCATTCACATGACTTTCTCCATATCCCTGCAACAAATAATTCTTAAAAAGCTTATACTTCCATTTACTTTATGCTAATCAGAAAAAATAGTCTTATTACTTGCTTCCTTGTAAGTAGAAGCGAAATAAGGAACAACCGTAGGTTAAAGTGACAGTCAAAAGCTGGTTGCTAGGTCAATGAAGTTCCTTTGTTTATATGGATAGGAGTTGACAAGTTCCCTTTTTCATAGCAGAAACCAAAAATAAGGAATGTCACAAAAACGACGAACTCGACGAAAAAATATATATAACATAAATTGTGTGTTTTAATGTGCTCTACATTTTTTGTATAGTGAGCTTTTGTCCATCTCTTACGGTTTAGCAGTCATTCAAAATTTAGTAAAATTCATCCAGAATAAACTACTCTTCAGAGGCTATTCCCAGAAAATTCAAGATATACATTTCATTTGGCAGGTAAATATGTTTAATATCCGAAATTTTAATCAAAATCGTTAGAGCCATTTTTGAGAAAATCAAAATTTTTGAAAACAGTTCCATGAAAGGGTAGTTGGCGGTGAGGGGATTTTTCTCAAAATCTTCGTGTCGCATCCCTGGAAGATACTAAACTTAAATACCAAGTTTGGTATTTTACCGACTATTCGTTTTTGAGTTATTGTATTCACAGACACACGGACACACACACACACACACACACACACACACGCGCGGACCTTTTTGTGAAAATGCTCTTTTTGGATATTGGGGACCCTAAAACATATATTTCCGGTGAAATCTCGCTATCGAATTTTTGGTGGAGTGCAATACTTTCTCTATACACTATGTACATAGTGCGTATGGAGAAAGTAAAAAACGGACACTCCCGTCTGAGAAAAGTATAAGTACTTCACAACTGAAACTAATAACAATGAATACCTCGAAAACGGCTCCACGAGAAAAAATGTATATGACATAACGTGTGTATTTAAACAAGACCTAAATTTTTTGTATAGCCTATCTCTTACGGTTTACTAGTTATGCCAAATTAAGCAAACTTCATCCAGAATAAACAGGTCTTCAGAAGCTATTTCCAGAAAATTCAAGATATACATTTTATTTGTTGGGTAAATATCTTTAATATATGATATTTTAATCAAAATCGTTAGAGCCATTTTTAAGAAAAACAAAATTTTCGAAAAATATTCCATGTAAAGGGTAGTTTGGGGTGGGGGGATTTTTCTCAAAATCTTCGTGTTGCATCCCTGGAAGATACTAAACTTAAATACTAAGTTTGGTATTTTGGCTACTTTTCGTTTTTGAGTTATCGTGTTCACAGACACACGGACACACACACACACACGGACCTTTTTCTCAAAATGCTTTTTTAGGATACAGGGGGTCCTAAAACATGTATTCCGGTGAAAATCTCGGTATCGAATTTTTGGGTGGAATGCAATATTTCTCTATCCCTATGTACTACATTGTACATACGAAATGTGAAAGTTGTTTTTCACGACAGCTAATCTCTAGTTTTAAATTATCTCAAACTACTTCTTTCCAACTATTTAAACATGTCATCTCTATGAAGCATAGCCTATGCAAATACAGCAGACTGTCCTATTTTCATATGTAGTTAAACAGCTGCATAAAACTGAACGCCTGACCTTAATATCAATGACGGTCACTAGAAGTGAATTTTTGCTAAGAACAAAAAGCAGAGAGGGGTAAATGGAGACAGATATCAACTTTAATGAAAAAGTCTATGACTATCCTTTCCCTCAAGCTTACTGTTTTACTTTACACCTTAAATGAAGAATTATGAGATTAAACAGGAATTGTTAGGGATCGCAAGTGGCGTCTAGGCGGGTTTTCTTCGGGTTCTCCAGTTTCCCCCGCCAAACATCCCAACAGTTGCTCCATAGTAACCTTTCCTGTCATAATGTCACCCTCATTTGATTGATATCCAATTCCTCACTTTCATACTAGACATAGGGCTGATCAGGCATCCAGTCATCTCCCTGATCCAGAGCTTCTGCACCTCAACAGGCGTCTTACTCGAGGTGCTGACATACAAGTGCTTAGGGTGTACATTATACGTATGATAAATAAATAAATAAATAAAAAATAAAGAATGAAATACGAACTAATTCTCTCATAATACATTTTAATGATCTTTCACCCATAAAATATGTTCTCAAGGGTAAGCATAGAATTTATTTGTCCAGAAAAATGAATATCTGAAGTAGACGTGACGAGCCGTGTGGACTTGTTTGAATGCGAGAGTTGGGAAGAGCATCTGTGCTTTTTTCTAGTAGATACATATATGGTTCGAGATCTCAAATTCAATTATAATTAACTATTTAATACTTTTTATTGTCCTCAAAATGAATCTAACGACGTTGATTAGGATATTTTTATGATAAATGAAATGTATATCTTGAAGTATCTGAAAAAAGCTTCTGAACGTCTTTATATTCTATGAATTTTGCATAATTGATATAGTTTAAGACGCAGACAGACACATACTATACACCAATTTATATCAAATTTTTTCTTTTTGTTGAGTTAACCATTTTCGAGATATCTCGTCTTATTTGTCTCAATTTTAAAATGGGGTGTCGTCATTGGCTTTTATTGCTCCTGGTCAAGCAAACAGAACCAAATTTCAAAGATTTAATATAACTTTAGTGCAGTGAATTCCCTTATTCTCCTTGTACCTAGAAACAAATATGAAATAAAACTAGTCTACAGGTCTTTATCGGTTAACGTGAAGAAGTAGAAAATTTAGTCCCTTTTTTCTTTTAGATTAGTTTGCTGAAGAATGGATAGATAAAAATACCTAAATGGATTTCCTCTAGGTTATTAGAAGGAAAGCTATAATCATATATTGTTGTTTTTTTTTATAAAAAATCGGATGAGAATATGAAATTGTTTTCTGTCCTACACACCTGAGACTGAAGAATATTAGAGAAGATACAATAAAACATTTTAAACATTGAAACATTATAATCTCTTCATAGTACATAAAATAAATGAAAAGGATAGCACAGATTCAAACCAAGATATACTGCTTTACAAGCGGCTGTTGCATGAATATTACATTTTGGGGAAAATAATAAATTACTTTCTCTAGCACGTATGTGCATACAATGCTAGAGAAGGTATTGTGTTGCACCTCAAAAGTACGATGTCGAGATTTTACAGCAAATGTATGTTTTGAGGTCCTCTGAGTCTTAAAAAGACATATTCAGACAAAAGTCTGTGTGTATATGATGTGTCTGTGGGCAGTATAGCTCAAAAACAAAAACAACTGTTGAATATCAAACTTGGTATTTTTTTTAGCATCTTCCCAGGATACCAGACAAAGATTTTTAAGAAAATCCCCTCCCCACCCTAAAGTATACTGTTCATGGAACATGGTAGTTAGTGGGGGGGGATGTTCTTGAAAATATTCGTGTCACATCCTTGAAAGAAACTGAACTTAAATACGAAATTAGATATTTAACCGAATTTTTGTTTTGAGTTATGCTGCCCAAACACATACACGTACACGTTTTTAATTCACAGGGCCTCAAAAGAAGTATTTCCGGTGAAATCTTGATATGGGTTTTTTGATAAAATACAATACCTTTTCTATACACTGTCTACACAGTACGTGTAGAGGAAATAATACTTTAAGATATCCCTGTGCTTTACCGGGAAAAACGTAAGTCAATTGAAGAAGTTAGTGCCTAGCTCATAGGCTGCCCGGGATCATTCCAGCCGACCACATGTGAAACTTCTGGTGAACAAAACGGTAACGGAGTGGGTTTTCTCGCGGTTCTCCCGGCATCCGTGGTGTTACATGTGGAAACATGTAGAAAAATGTTATATGTAGAAAACACTACAAAAAATGTAGCTCAGAACAGCTGGACAGAAACCAGGAGTTCCATGGTTCAAATCCTGCCCATGCCATTACATTTTGCTGTCTGACTCTACCTCTCCAACTTCTGTCCTACACACGCCTGATGTAAAAAAAATTCACATTAATACATTTTGATTTAAGATTTATATAAAAAATTTAGTAGATGCTAATTTGTTTATTTTAAGAGTAGTAATTAGTATTTAGTAGATTAAATACATTTACAGTTAAAATAATGGTTGTAGGGCATGTTTTAATGTAAATAAATTGTAAGGATCCTTATTTAAGTTAGGATTATTTTAAGACAGGGTTATTCTATTATATGATTTATTTTTATCTTATACATGTTATAAATTCAATGAAGGTTCGAGTCTCATATTATGCTTCTTATAAATTTGAATCAATAAATGAATATAGTACTACTTATAAACTTCCAGGGAAATGAAGAAAAACTATTTGAAGCTAGGGAACTAGGAATCCCAATAATATTGTTCCATAATTTTCTGTCAATGTAAAATAAGAAATTAGTTTATTTAAAAAGTGGCTCTAGGTATTATTAAAGGGTAATTAGCTATATTGAAAAGTCATTTATACTTCTATGACACGCGAACTAAGTTATTCTTCAACACAAAATGTTTTGTTTAAGATAAGGCCACTCCTATGTTTATTTGCAGATTGTAATTATTTTCAGTTAGTGTTTTATATAATTGCAACACTGTTTAACTATTTGTATTGTTAACAATTTTAATTACATACTTATATACCTTTATTGTTTGGTTTGCATTGTTTATGGTAGCCTCCATATACCACATGAAAAGCCCGTCCTTCCCTAAATGTCCGACCAACTATTTGGAATATATTTCTTAATTGCGTATAGCAGGGTTCTACAATGAGTTAGAAGGGGAGAAGCAAACAAGAAGGGGAGGTTTGGAATTCGCTTGCCACGTTCCTGCTTCTACACACAACAGATAGATGCCATTAGTGTGCTGTGGGTTCTATCTGCTTTCATTATCTTTGGATAGATGGTGAGCATTAATTGCCTTTATCATTTATTTTCGTATTTACTATATTTTAATCTAAAGGTAGAGCTTTTTGGCTTCGTATTATGTATCCATTCTGGTAATTATCTAGACGGACCACACAGCTCGGTTAATCCAGATTTGAAACTGAAACCAGGTAACAATTTAGCAAACTCAACACCGTTTTAGGTAAAACCAGATTTCCCCATTGGCTTCGAGCTCACCACTACCACTTTACAACAGCGTGTGTGGCATGAACTTGAACCATTAACAATTGTTGTCAAAAATATATGTCAAAACCTGGTGGTGCCTCTGTATAGAAAAACATTATTTCATTTTTGGAACAGAGGCGGGATGAAATATCTAACAATGCTGGCATACTGCGCAGGATACCATTCATTTCCATTGCATTCGTTTCTTTTCACGTCCCTTGCCAGCCACAACGTATTTCTTCACTCTTTTGTTCCGCTGTTGTTGGAAAAAATAAAAGCGCAATGCGATCCACAGAAATCCTCATTTGTTCCGCTGCCAGTCTTGTTCTGACCCTCTATTCTCTTTTTATAGTGATCTTCAGAGAGTCTTGTTTAATTAGTATTATTACCTTGAATTACTCTAAAATTAACAATTAATGTATTTATTTGAAGCTATTTTCAATCAAATTCTCTCACGCCTAATCATCCTTTACATGGAACCGTTTTCGAAAATTTTGATTTTCTTAAAATGGCTCTAACGATTTTGATTATAATGCCGTATTAAAGAAAATGCACAAAAAATAAAACGTTTATCTTGAACTTTCTGGGAGCAGTCTCTGAAATCCTCTTCATTCATTTTTGTTGTTGTTGCATAAACCATTAAATTTAAAAAGCTAATATACAAGCTCTTTCAAAACCACACCAAACAAAGATAGCAGTCAATTAGCTTTGACTTGTCCGAAACTTGATATCGCTTCAAACTCTTCTATTTAAAGTTTTATGTGTGTTTAAAAATCGCACACATTTGAGATTAGGCAACAAAGGAAAAACGGTTGTCATACACCACGTAAACAACCTCAGAACGTGTTATACGAAACACATAATAAAACCCGCATTCTATGTTTTCCATTACTAAGGTGACCTGTGCCGCGCCGGCGTGTCTATCAAACCACCCTTACACCACGAGACTGGGACCATCGCTACAAATTGGCATGTCTCTTGGAGTGGGCCAGGCACGTTATGTACGACTGCCTAATCCATGGTGATTTGATGGCAATTTTTGTATGTGCCGAATTTAGAGCTGAAAATTATATTCACCTATCACGCAGTGTATGACCAACAAGGTCAACATCTTCGTTTGGTGTCTTTTTGAAACACCCTGTATAAATAATCTATATCTCGTTAAAGCATACAGTTTATTCATATACGTTACCATCAAACACTAAGGAGATATTTTAACAAAAACAAAAATAATAATAATAATAATAATAATAGTAATAATAATAATAGGCAGTAGTAGGTATTGTGTTTTTCAGCAGGTCCTTAAAGAGGGTAAATTTGGTTTTCCATCTTCTGCTTTCTCCTTCAGCGTATAATATTTCCGCTTTTCCCTTAAATCGTCTAGTAAATGAATTCCTCTTTTACGAGTCTAATAATTCCTTCTGCCTTTCCTTCCATGATGTCATGCTACCGAGAACCGGAGATTGCGTCCCGAAGTCAATTTTATTTCAGCTGCGTCCTTTTTTGAGGGGGGGGGTCGTATATTAGTTTTGTCTCCCAATTTTTTGGGTCATACTCATTTGCGTTCCTGGTTTCCTATACGTGTGTTTCTATCAGTTGTTGGTCCCAGGATTTTTAATTCCTGGAAAAAACAATACAGAATGAACACATTACCAGAAATTGTATTATTACTCAGTTCCTTATAAGTAGAATGGAAATAAGAAAATAAAATAGTCAAATGTTTTAGCAGCTGTCGCTGTGCAATTGTTATGGCGAGGAGAAGAAAAAAAAGGATGACAAACGACGAGGACTTACCGTGTGAGAGAGTAAGTATTTTAAAATTGAAAACATTAACAGCAAATATGTCTGTAATGGTTAGCTCTACAGAAAAAGCTAATAAATTTGCTTCTTACTTAATTTCAACTTATATAAGTCCAATAAAAGTTCTCAGTCAGTTAATTAATTAATATGACACATTATGTGTCTTAATAAGATCTACATTTTTTGTGTAGTATATATTACGCTTATTAGATAGGCAAAAGTAATTTAGAATGAAGAGGACTTCAGGGACCATACCCTAGAAGTTCAGAATACATATTTTTTTCCATGTAACCACTTTTATATACGGTATTTTAACATAAATAGTTGGTAAATTTATAGAAAACTGAAATTTTCTAAAACTTTAAATACGGAGAATTTCTTGAAAATCTTCTTGTCGAATCCTTGAAGGATACTACACTTAATACTAAGTTTGGTATTTATCCGACATTCAGCTTTTGAGTTATACTGTCCACAGACGTACACAGTCATTTTCCTAAAAATTATTTTTGGGGGGTTCAGGGATCCTCAAAATATGTATTTCCGGTGAAATCTTGGTATAGAAATTTTGGATGGAATATAATACCCTATTTACCGCATATGAAAATTGCAAAAAAGTGCTAGAGAAAGTGGTTAATACAAAGCAGAAACCTAAAGTAACAAAAGAAAATACATATAAAACCATATAAATGTTTTGATGAGTTCCATTCACATGACTTTCTCAAGCTGTTCCGCAAACAAACTTTCCTTACACAAGATTATTCTTTAATCGAGGTAAAAATTAGCAGAAAGAATTTTATTACTTGCTTCCCTGTAAGTAGAGGCTAAGTTAATACGATAGCCTAAGCTTTTAAAAGCGATCGCTATGTGATACAATTGAAATTGAATAAAAGAGATGAAACGAAACTTAACTTTCCACTTGAGAAAAGTTTAAGTAGTTTATAATTGAAACCAATAACAGGGGGTTTCTTGGATAAGGTTAGCTTTACAAAATATGTATATGGCATAACTTGTGCCGTTATGAGAATATTCTTTATATTCTTAAAAAGCTTCGTGTGGCATCCTTGAAAGATACTGAACTTAATACTAAGATTATGCTTCCCACAGCATACACACACATAAACAAATCAGTAACTTTCTTCTAAATTTAGCATTTTAAATAAATTATACATGCCAGGAGCTTCTCATGAAAGTATTATATGCTACTTTATCACCTATTCTCTGTATAGTATAGAAATTAGGGCCTCGGTTACTCTCATTGTGAATGTTATTATTGAATCTCCATTTATTTAACCCTATTTTACAAAACTATCTTAGGGATGTATTATGCATACGATAACTTACATATAACATTATATACAGTACAATAACATACAAAAAAGAGAACTATCATATTTGATACAACAATATGACATACTTTAAAGAGAACCTAGTATAAATTTTTAAGTTTATAAAAAATAACACCAATAAACTGTTCAAGCTCTTTAAATTGTACCTTGATTTTAAATATATTTTAGTGGAGGCTTATAAATCTTTATTATGGTTGTTTAAATGTGTAATTAAATAAAATCTACTACTTCTGTGAAAAACTGGACAATCAAACAAAATGTGTTCCACAGATGAAGCGCACAGATAAAGCTAGTTGTCTCATTTGTTTTAAATCGCTCAAAATAATCTCCGAATTTACCATGTTCAGAAAGAACTTACAAGTCTATCAAAAAGTATTCTATCAAAAGTAGTATTAAAGAACAGCCAGCTAGTCAATGCACCAGAACTGCTGGTAATCCACACTTCATTCCATTTTTACACCATTTGTATGTTACACAAGTTTTAATATTTACTATATTTTTACTATGTAACTTCTGAGTTTATGATAACAAGTTTGCAAGTTGATCAGCCCTCTCATGTCCAACATGTCCTCGTATCTCACGTACAAATGTGTAAATTACACTCTGCAATTGGCCTACCACCCGGCCGCTGGTCCTCCATTTCGGTCCACTACAGACATCATTGGAGGGTGAGACGTGGTCAGCGCCTCGAGTTCCTCCGGCCGGTTAATGCGGTAAATTACCTGGAGCCGCTACTTCTCCATCAAGTAGCTCCTCAATTGGCCCCCCAGGAACCTTACGAGGCTGAGTGCACCCCGGGAAAAATCCCCAAACTGGTACTGGGAATCGAACCCAGGTCTCCCGCTTGGTAAGCAGCTGCGCTACCACCTCGCTAAGCATTAAGTGCTGCTTGTGAATCACTCCATTATTTATACCCCATTGCACGGCTTCCTTGAGAGCTAGAATTTCTACCTGGATTATAGTACACTGTGGTGCTAAACTAAATTTTACTGAGATATTTTCAACATTACTATAGTAAACAACAAAGTTGAGCTTTTCCAGAAATTTCGTGGTAGGAAAGTGAACTATCAGTATAATGCCATGAAAGTGATTACTCTCACAGCTAGTAACGATGGTGGGGAATACATTAGGATGTGTGCGGGGCTGAATGCTCTTATTTCCGATCTTGGAATTTCTGCAAATGCTCCACCACCTTTCTTGATGTTAATCGTTTTTGCGGTCGAGAGTGTACTTAAAAATACAGGTCCAATTCCAGTTACTATCCGAGCTGCATCAGGAGATTTAGCATTACACATTAGTGGCTTTAGCATAGCCCTGATCTGTACTAAAGAGCCTAAAAGAATAATTAATACTTATACCATCCCATTACAGACATAAACCAGTTGGTATTTAAGTTTAGTATCTTCCAAGGATGCGGCACGAAGATTTTGAGAAAAATCCCCCCTACGTCAACTACCCTATACATGGAACTTTTTTCGAAAATGTTGGTTTGTTCAAAAATGGCTCTAACCGTTTTGATTAAAATATAAGGATATTTACCTGATAAATAAAATGTACATCTTGAATTTTATGGGAATTTTATGGGATGGACAAAACTTACCACACAAAAATGTAGAGCACGTAAAAACACACAATTTATGTTATATACATTTTTTTCGTGGAGAGATCGTTTTTTATATATTCTTTGTTTTATGTTTCAGCTTTGAAAAACATACTTTTCTCATACGGGAATTTTTCAACTCCTGTCCATACAAACAAAGGAACTTCAGTCACATAGCAACCAGCTTTAGACTATCACTTTAACATATGATACTCCCTTATTTCTCTTTTACTTACAAGAAGCAAGCAATAAGACTATTTCTGCTAATATTTTCTCGAAGAGCATGAGGTAAATAGAAGCATAAGCTTTTTAACAAAAATTAGTTGCAGAGATGTAGAGAAAGCCATGTGAATGGAACACATCAGAGTCTTTATGCGGTGCACTCATCTGTATCAAACATTTCTTGTGGCGGGTTAACGCATAACTGATTTCTGCCCATGCCTGTGTAATTTGGTCGATATTTCTAACGTATAAAACAGTCAGGAATTTGGATTCTCGAGCATTTTCCGGACAGTTGCAGGTGAGGAAGGCAACATGAATGTAGGAAGACTAGACACTCTGGACTCTAAAGATTTTTCAGTATCTCAAAACTGTGACAGTTGTGCAGGAAGGAAATTTATTTGCGTTGGTTTTATGAGATTCTTTCTTCGAAGTTTTTCGTTCTCCGAGTTTTATTTTCATTGCTTGCGTGCTTTCTAGCCTATGCTGTGCGTCATCTTTTTGTTTGTTTACGCCCTTCGGATCCATCTTTTCACATCTGCGGCTTTTAGGTAACATATCCAGCTTTCATGATGTTCTTGGGATCTCCGTTCTAGAACTTTTTCCAACGATATGCTGCACGATAAACTCAATACTACAGACAGAACAAACGTTTAGAAGTTTGCAAAAAATCTAACAAAAGTTACCACTTTTAAACTTCTCTACTACGAGGAAGTATTGCATCACAACATACATTTCGATACCACGTTTTCACAAAAATATCAACGTTTTTAGATTTCCTGAACACCCCTCCCCTTAAAAAAAGTTTTTCGAAAAAAGGATTGTCTATCTGTGAAAAAGCATAACTCAAAATATTTTATGTGTTCTATACATATGAGTTACACAATATCTCAGTACAAAATATTGTTAAAAATCTTATTCTTCTATTTACTTTATTCTAATCGAGATAAATACTACTAGAAATGGTCTTATTACTTGTTTTCTTATAAGTATAAGGGAAATAAGGGAATTCATTACTGTGAAATGATTAAAAGATGGTTGCTATGGGAGTGAAATCCATTTCTTTGTATAGCCGGGACCTGCAAGTTCTCATATGAGAATCTTAAAACTGAAACCAATAACAAGGAATATCTTGGAAACAGTCAACACCACGACAAAAGTGTAATTGACATAAACTAATGAATTCTACATTTTTTCTGTAGTAAGTATTTTGGTATTTCCTAAGGATTAACAGTTATGCTAAATTTAGCCAAAATGAAGAGGCCTTTAGGAGCTGTTTCCACATAATCCAAGATATGCAGTTTATTTTTCATGTAAATATTTGTAATATACAATATTTTAATTAAAAATCTTTAAAGTCTTTTTGAAAAACTAAAAATTTTCGAAAATGTTACATGTAAGGGTAGTTTAGGTTGGAGGGATTTTGTTTAAAACCTTTATGTTGCATATTAGGAAGATACTGAACTTAAATACTAAGTTTGGTGTTTAAAAACCCTCGTTTTTTATCTATGCTGCCCACAGGCACAAGGACACTTTCTAAAAATTTGATGTCTTTCATTCACATGATTTTTCTCTACATCTCTGTAACAAATTATTCTTAAAAAACTTATTCTTCTCTCTATCATGCCAATAGAGATAAACATTATCCGAAATGATCTTATTACTTGTTTCCTTTTAAGCAAAAAGGAAATAAGGGAATGCATTGGGCTAAAGTGATAATCATATATTTTTAATATAACAATACCTAAAGCTTAGCTTTTCCATGCTGATTACATATACAGAATTTGTATATCGTCTGTCGTACTTTTTCATGTAGCCAACTGTTTATAAAACAATAAACATTCACCCTTTTTACTTTCTCTAGTCCTTATGTACAGTGTACATAGTGGAGAGAAGGTATCGTATTCCACTCAAAAATTCGATGTCGAAATTTCACCGGAGACATATATTTTGTGGTCCCCTGAGTCCGAAAGAAAAAGGCTCGTGTTTGTGTCTGTGGACAGCATAGCTCAAGAGCCAAAATACTTTAAAAACCAAACTTGCTTTTTAATGTTAGTATCTTCCAAGGATGCGACACAAAGATGTTCAAGAAAATCCTCCCACCACAAACTAGCCTTCACATGGAAAATGTTTTAAAATTTTTGTTTTTCACACAAATGCTCTAACGATTTTGATTCAAATATCGTACATTAAAGATATTTACATTTCAAATAAACTGTATATTTTGAATTTTCTGGGAGTAGCCCCTGAAGTCCCCTTTATTCTGGATGAGTTTTTCAGAATTTTATATAACGGTTAAACCGTAAGAGATAGACAAAAAGCTACTTCACAGAAAATGTAGATCTCGTTAAAACACATAATTTATGTCATATACGGTTTTTAGGTAATGCTGGCAGTTTCTGATATATTCCTTGTCATTAGTTTCAATCTTAAACTACACACTTAAAACTTTTCTCAAACTGGAAGTGACTTTTCAGTTCATTTCATCTCTAGTTTTACTGCAAGCTATGCCAAAAGAACTTCAGTTCTTTAAATTGTTTATCATTTTAACCTAGTGTACTCCTTTATATCCCTTTTACTTACAGGGAAACAAGTAATAGGACAATTTCTGCTAATGTTTACCTAGTTTAGATAAAAAGAATAAACTTTTGTAAGGAAAGGTGTTTATGTATAGCTAGAGAAAGTCACATAAGAGAACACATCAGATTTTTACTATTCTTAACACATTTTACGCGAAGTTTGTATTAGCACTTTCATGTGCCGTCCTCAAAGAAGCGTCATGTTGTTATTCGTCATGTAAGCAGGACAGTGCAGTGAGTAAACAAGGGGTGGGAATGTTTTTGCACAAAAATGAGCTGAGTCCTTAGGCCTGATCTAGATGTTTAGGGACCACCCTTTTATCTGTGGTTGTCACTTTTCATTTCTCGCAAAGCCCTCTTCTTCTCAAAATAAATGTAAATGTCGTGTTATTTATGGACGCTCTTTAACTGCTGTGGTCCTCAGCGTCCCATTCTAAATTGGGCGTGAAAAACCGCTTAATTTTGCTCAGAGGCCTCTCAATCAGGCTTGAGGTTCTTTTACGTGCCGTAAATCTACGACACGGGACCAACGGCTTTACTTCCCTTACGAAGGAAGCCATGCTAAGGATTTTTACGCCCGAAAAAATCCATCGTCCTCCGCTGGGTTTGAACTCGCGACCTTGGGTATATGAAGTCAGCATTGTAACCATTACACCACGGAGGGCGATTCTCTTCTTCTCAAAGTTGCATACAAAACCCGCTCACTTTATGTAACACTTTAACTTCAGTATGCCTTTTAAGAGAAAGTATCATAACTTGGATAAATATCAGTCGCTTCTTTTATATGTTTATGAGAACTCTTGGTGAGGTTATACACATCGTTTTCGAGTTTTCGCATGTAATACCATAAGCAGCGTGAACAAAAGATAGCGGGTGAGAAAACAGCACAATAACGATCACTTCCCTCACGTCATATCGTTATTTCTCGGCGAAGAAAAACAAATGAGAAACAGGATAGGGGAAGATAGCTGTAATAAAACAAATCGGGCTTGGAGACTGGATTTTGATAAATGGTAAGCATTTATCTTATGTGGTGGTTTTATATTTTTTATTTTGCTGATCCTTTCCCCTGGTCATTTTTACTAAGGTATTTATGCTGTAATTTCACAGATAACATTTTAGACTGAGGTGTCAAGCTTAACTCCCTTTATCATTAAAAGGATGTTACAGATATGTAAACATGATGTGTTCCATTCACTTGACTTTCTCTACATCTTTGCAACAAATTATTGTTGAAAAGCTTATTCTTCTATTTACTTCATGTTACTCGAAAAAATAGCAAAAATAGTGTTATTACTTTCTTCATTGTAATTAGAACTGGAATAAGGAAGTATCATAGGTTAAAGTGATAATCAAAAGCTGATAGCTGTGTGACTGAAGTTCCTTTGTTTGTGTGGACAATAGTTGACAAATTCCTGTAAGAAAAAAGTATAAGTTTTTTAAAGCTGAAAACAAAAACAAGGAATATCCAAAAACGATCAACTCCACGAAAAAAATGTATAGAACATAAATTGTGTGTTTTAACGTGCTATATTTTTTGTGTGGTAAGTTTTTGTCCATCTCTTACGGTTTAATAGTATTGCAAAATTTCCTAAAATTCACTCAGAATAAAGTAGTTTGGTATTTAATGGTCGTTTCGTTTTTGAGGTATGCTGTCCACAGACACAGACGCACACACACACAAACACGGACTTTTTCCTGAAAATGCTTGTTTTGGATTCAGAGGGTTCTAAAACATGTATTTCCAGTGAAATCTTGGTATCGAATTTTTGGGTGGAATACAATACTTCCCCTATACACTATGTACATAGTACGTATAGAGAACGTAAAAATGTGATGTGATCCATTCACATGAATTTCTCTAGCTGTTACACAAACAACTTTCCTTAAAAATATTATTTTTTTATCTAGGACATGCTAATCAAGCTACAAATTAGCAGAAATTGTCTTGTTACTTGCTTCCTTGTAAGTAGAAGGGACATAAGGAAACACACTAGGCTAAATTGATAGTCAAATATTTTAATTGCTGAATAGCCTCAATAAAACAAGAGAGATGAAACTAAACTGTCACTGTCTGTTTGAGAAAAGTTTAAGTAGTTTTAAAATGAAACTAATAAGAATATCTCAGATAGAGTCGATTCTGCATAAAAAATGTATATAAGCTAAATTATCTGTTTTAACGAATCTAAATTTGTTGTGAAAAATTTTAAAAAATATATCTAGAATAAAGAATTCTTCAGAGACTATTCAGAACATTCAAAATAAACATTTACTTTGTGACATAAATATCTATACAATACGCTATTTTAATCAAAATCATTATAGCCATTGTTGAGAAAATAAACATTCTCAAAGCTTTTTCCATGTACAGCGTAGTTTGGGGTGGGGGATTTCCTTGAAAATCTTCGTGTCACATCTTTGGAAGCTACTAAACCTAAACACGAAGTTAAGTATTTTATGGTCTCTTAGTTTTTGAGCTATAGTGTCCACGGACATACGTACACACACGGACCTTTTCCTAAAAAAAATTTATCCTCACAACACACATTTTCAGCTAGACCTCGACATCGAATGCCATTTCGATTTTCATTTCTTCTATTCTACGTTTCAGTTCGGTCTGCATTTCCGTCTACAGTTTCTCTAGTGAGGAATTCACCGTTGTTATTTCACTTCCCATCCTTTCCATCTTCTTCAACACTTTTTGGAGCATCTCTTCTATCTCGGATTCACAATCCACTTCTGATACTAGAGTAACAAATGTCTTTATGGACTAAAAATTGTTTATAAATAATGCCTTAAATCCAATGCTGCAAATAATACATTTGACGTTTCGAAGCTCCATCAGTTTACAAATGCACGCCATCCATGGCTCGCGTTTAAATGCGTGCTAACACTCTACAACAGCAACCCCATTGCAATTCTTCCTTTTTGTAGTTAGAAAATAATGTCACAGAACTTCCTGGAAACTTCTGGAAGCCGAAGTTTAGGGAGTCGCGCTCCCAAAGGCTACGTTTACGCATCCGGTGCGATGATTCACATACCAAGGACAACGTGAGAACCACTGCTGAAGAATACGGAACTGTCACAGTACTAAGACCATTTCTGGTAGCGTTTTCCTCGATTAGCGTGGTGTAAAGAAAAGAATAATGCTTTATAAAAGTAATGTGTTTGTAGAGCAGGCAGAGAAAGTAATGTGAATGGAACAAATCAGTATCTGTTGTTCTTACAAGCTATTGTTGTTTACTGTATTTTCGTAAGTGTGCATTATAAAAATACCTACTGATATTGTAAAAAGTGTTTAAACGTTGTAACATAACATTTTTCTTGTACCTAGGTTTTTTAATGTTAACGTGAGAGAAAATCAGTAAGTTTAATACTTTCTCTGCACGTTCTGTGTACATAGTGTATAGAGAAGGTATAGTGTTGCGCCCAAAAATTCGATATCGAGATTTTACCGGAAATATATGGTTTGAGACTGCCTGAATCCAAATAAGGAATTTCTAGAAAAAAATTCGTATGTGTCTGTGGGCAGCATAATTCAAAAGCTAAAAAAAAAAAAATGGTATTTATGTTCCAAGAATGAAACTCAAAGATTTTCAAAGAAATTCACCTACCCCAAGCTAACCTTTACACGGAAAATTCTTCGAAAATGTTGTTTTTCTCAAAAATGTCTGTAAGGACTTTGATTAAAATATCCTATATTAGATTTGTTCACAATACAAATAAAATATATATTTTGAATTTTCTAGGAATGGCCTCTGAAGAGTTTTTTTTTTCCGGTTGAATATTGCAGAATTTTTCATAGCGGATAAATCGTAAGAGATAGACAAAACTTAACTCACAAAAAGTATAAATCTCGTTAAAACACATATCTTGGTGTTTATGTTCAGTATTTTCCAAGAATGCGACAGGAAGATTTTCAAGAGAATTCCTTATCTCAACTCCCTTTACAGTGTGAACATTTTTCGAAAATGTTGATTTAATCAAAAAAGTCCCTAACGATGTTGATTAAAATATATTATTTTCAATAGCACATATGTATGTACAATTTATAGTGATAGAGAAGGTCTTGTATTGCACCCAAAAATTGGATACCGCAATATCCCAGGCAATAAATGTTTTAGTATCCTCTGAAGCTTTAAAAAAAAAAAAAAAAAAAAAAAAAAAAAAAAAAAAAAAAAAATTAGAAATGGTATTTAAGTTCAATACTTTTAAAAATGCGACACAAAGATATTAAAGCAAATTCCCCACCCACAACTAGCTTTACATTGATTTCTTTTCTCGAAAATGTTAACTTTTCAAAAATATTCTCTAAAGATTTTGGTTAAAATTCCGTATATTTAAGATATTTTATGACAAAAAATGTATATCCTGAATTTTCTGGGAATAGCTTCTGAAGACCTTTCTATTCTAGTTGAATTTTGCAGAATTTTACATAAGGGTTAAACTGTAAGATATAGATACAACTTACTAAACAAAAAACTTTAGATCTTGTTAAGACACATAATTTATGTCAGATATGTTTTTCTCGTAGAGTTCATTGTTTTCGAGATATTCCTTATTATTGGTTTCAGTTTTAAACTAATGAATCTTATTGAAACGTATCCAAGCAAAGTTGATTCGCATAGCGACCAGCTTTTAAAGGATTTCACTATTCCTTCAGCCTAGTATATTCCCTTACTTGCCTTTACTTACAAGCAGGCAAATAATAAGACAAGTTCTGATAACGCTTATCTTGATTTGCAAGTAAACAGAACGGAATTTCAATTGTTTCATATAGCTTTTAAAGGATTTGTCTATAGGTTTAGACTAGTGTATTTTCCTTCTGCTTACAAAGAAACAAATAACAAGACCATTCTGCTAACGCTTATCTCGATTTGCATTATGTAAATGAAATATTTACCTTTTGTGAAAAGCATTTATTGCGGAACAGCTAAAGAAAGTCATTTGAATGGAAAACATTAGACTTTTTAACGATAATTTCATGACTAACAAAATGAACAAATATCTTGAATTTTATGGGAATAGCCTCTGAGTGCCTTTTCACTCTGGATGAGATTTTTATAACTAGTAAACCATAAGAAACTGACAAGGACACTAACGCACAGTCATATATATTATTAAAACACGCAATCTATGGCATATAAATGTTTATAGAATTAACTACTTCCAAGGTATTCCTTGTTATTGGTTTCCATTTTAAACTAAGTACTTAAATTTTCTCAAATGGGAAGAAATCTTTCTTTCACATCTCCTTTGTTTTAAACCCAACTACGCAAATATCAGTTTTTTACTTTCTCTAGCCCCATATGTACAATGTACATAGGGGCAAAGAAGCATTGTATTCCACCCAAAAATTCCATACCGAGATTTGACCGGAAATTTAGGACCCCCTGTATCCATAAAAAGCATTTTCAGAAAAAGGTCCTTGTGTGTGTCCGTATGGTATTTAAGTTTGGTATCTTCTTAGTATCTTCCAGGGATGCGACACGAAGATTTTGAGAAAAATCTCCCCCCAAACTACCCTTTATATGGAACTTTTTTCGAAAATTTTGATTTTCTTAAAAAAGACTCTAACGATTTTGATTAAAATATCGTATATTAAAGATATTTACCTGACAAATAAAATTTACATCTTGAATTTTCCGGGAATAGCTTCTGAAGACCTGTTTATTCTGGATGAATTTTGCTTAATTTGGCATAACTAGTAAACCGTAAGAGATAGACAAGAACTTACTGTACAAAAAAATAAGGTTTTTTAAAATGCACAATTTATGTCATACACATTTTTCTCGTGGAGCTTACCGTTTTCGAGGTACTCATTGTTATTAGTTTCAGTGGTGAAGTACTTATACTTTTCTCAGACGGGAGTGTCCGTTTTTCTTTTGTTCTACTCCTGGCCAAGAAAAGAAGCGATTTGTAATGACAATCGCGTAACGACAGCTTTTAAAACATTTGACTATCGATTTAGCCTAGTGTATTCCCTTATTTTCTTCCTACTTATACGGAACTAAGTAATAAGAACATTGTGCTAATGAGTACATTGATTAGCAAGGCGCAGAAAGAAGAATAAACTTATGTAAAAAGTTTGTAGAACAGCTAGAGAAAGTCATGTGAGTGTAATACATCAGATTTTTCATATAGCTTTTAACATATCTGACAACCACATTAGCATAGTATATTGGCTTGTTTTTCTTCTGCTTACAAGGATGAAAATAAAATAAATGAATTTCTGCTAATGTTTAACCTTATTAGCTAGCTGTGGATAAACGAATATTCATTTGTAAGAACGCTGTTTGCTGAACAGGCGGAGAAGGTCATGTAAAGGGCACACATCAGATGTTTTAAACTTCAATTTACATTTGTTTTTCAGTCACACACATTAAAATATTTCTTAAACGTGAATTTTGAAACACTGTAATATTTCTACTCAAACAAAACTTAGCTAAAAGATAAGTTTTAGGGATATCCGTAATGCAAGGTTGATAGCACTGCTTATAAATGTTAGCACGGTATAAAAGTTAGGAATAACCATGTAGGGCCCTTTAGAATAGTTGAAAAATCTAAGGGCATCGTTATATCTTTAATATCTATCTTTGCTTTTGATCTAAATTATAATGACAGGTTCAAAATTTCCCTAGAATGTTCAACTCTGTGAGGAAAAGTGGAGGTTTCAATCTTTATTTACTGCAGAAATTAAAAACCTCATCTTTACATAAAAGTTGGTCTCTGAGAGTTGCTTGGAATTACTCCAAGGGTGCTACCACCTCGAGCACGTAGTATTGAAATTCACATTGACAGTCAGTCTCCTGGAATATCTTCACGAAAGAAGAATCGAGAATATCGTACGCGTAGCAGTTATTTCCGGTTACGGGATATTTTAAAAGAGTTTCCCCTCCGGCTTCTTTCCTATCTTCTTGTAAAATACAGAACTGCGCATTCAACCTGCGTCAGATATTCATGAAATTCTCTCTTGTGGGTAGAAATTTATGGTGTAAAAGGAAGCGTAACTTCATTTAAGATTGCCAGAGTGAAAACTGGTAACCTTTTAATCACTCGGGTGAAAAACTGAACGAAATTTCTAAATATGTTCTTCCTGGAGAGGCTAAAACTTTTATGTCTTATAGGTACAATAGAGAGATCATATGTGGTAGTTATATTATCATCATTCATTTTATAAATATCTGAAGGTTTTTCTTTTTGTTAGTATGTTACTTACAATATATGAATTTAATATGTGTGCTTCTTATTTAGATATATTATCAATACAATTTAAATGTTCTCATGAGAGTAATGAGTATTTGATTATTAGCGCTGATTTTTGGAGAATACCTAATATTTTTCTTCTTTTTTATATAACAAATTGGGATTGATTCGCCTAGTTATGATGAGCTCTATAATACTTTGAATCCCACATTTTATCTACCTTCCATTCGTTTTTATTTCCCTCTCTCTTTCTTTTTCTATGCTATGTGGTGTACAATGTTCGAATTTGCCATGGGAAACCAGGACTAAGAAAGGTGAGTCTTGCTGCATTTGCAATCACCGAAACGTTGAGTGAAGTGTGTAAAATATCTAAATATGGTCAAATTCGTTATAATGGGCGTGTTGAACGTGATATATTTAATTTTATATTTTGTTTCTTATATATACATGTATTTATACACACATATAAGGTTTAAGGCAATAACAGCAATAACTTAACCTTTGTCTACATGTTGCTGATGAAAGTGCTCAAACAGGGGATGCGATACACGCCTGCCGTTGCAAATGGGTCTCTGGGATCTTTGACTGAGCGAAGGAAACTGCGTATTTGCTTGGTCGGTTTGAAAATGGTGTCTATATTGTGGGTCTTGAGCATTTTGGAAATTCGGTCTGTGATGCGTCTAAGGAAGGGGAGATAAACCACTGTTTTTTTGGGATTTTGTTGCTGTTTGTGTTTTAGGCTGTATTATTGGACTAGGGCTGTTCTTAATTCGTTTTTAGAGTACCCATTAGCATGAAGGGCCTGTCCTAAGAGCTTTAGTTGCTGGCGAAAATGCTGTGGTTCACATACTCTGGTTGCAATGTCCACTAATGTTTTTATCATGGCTCTCTTTTGTCTCGGATGATGATTAGAATTTTTATGGAGATATCGATTAGTGTGTGTGTGAATTTGTGGTAGACCTTATGTACAAAGTGCCGTCACTCTTTTTTTGTGCCGAGAACGTCCAAGAGAGGAAGACTGTCACACTTTTCTTTCTCCATTGTGAATTGTATTCGTGAATTTATGCTGTTAATGTAGCAAAGGAAGTCATCTAGGGCTGAATCGCCTAACCTCCATACGACGAAGGTATTGTCGACATATCTGTACCTGCACTTTGGTTTCTGGGGAGCAGAAGCAATAGATTTTGCTTTGAAATCTTCCATATAAAAATAGCTATTACAGGGCTCAGTGGACTACCCATGGCCACTCCGTCGAGCTGTTCATAAAATTCGCCCTACCATTGAAAACGTGGTCGTTAAAACTTGATGGAATAGTGCCAAAATATCATCTGGAACAGTATTTTTCAGCTGTTCCATTATTTCTTTAACCGGTACCATGGTAAATAAGGAGACCACGTCGAAACTTACAAGTTGATCCTCGGGTTTTAATACCAGAGCTTCCAGTTTCTGTATAAAGTGAGATGTGTCCTTAATGTGTGTACCTGAATTTCGGAATGTGGTTTTAACAGGCCGGCTAAGTATGCAGATAGAGCTTGAGTGGGTGATCCAATAGCACTCACAATTGGGCGAAGTGGAACAACAGGCTTGTCCTTCTTAGGCAAGCCATATAATCTGGCCGCTAGTGCTTCCGTTCTTTTAATGCTCTGGTGCTAAGGAAGACTGCATAATGAGTTGGTTTATTTAAAACACGTATACTTGGATATTTCTGAAGCTTCTTGTATATACCAGTGCCCAGTGGACCACGGCCAACAAGCCCGGTTTTGTTTTCTATAAGGGATTCTAACACAGGCCGTGAAAGCCTTCGAATATTAATGATTATAACATCGTTCATTAGTCACTTCTTATGTCCCGATGTTTGTTTGCAGACCAGATACACAGAGAACTGATACCGGCTGGAAGTTAACATTTGGTTACCTGAAGGTAGACCTTACGCAAAAAAAAAAAAAAAAAAAAAAAAAAAAAAAAGTATTTCAATCTAGTCTGGGCAGCTAAACTATAGTAGTAGCGGATTTAGCCAATGTTAAAGGCGAGTTGCCTGATACCAAAATATGCCTTCCTCAAATAAGGACTTAGAGACCTTTTTCGAGCATATAGTAGAGAGCTACATCTTCTCTCGATATAAATTTATAAACATTAGGTTCAATGGAAAATCCAGATGGGCACAGTACTGATCGAAAAGCATATTCATACTGGTGCGTTATCACTCTTAGAATAATTCTATTGTTTATAATTACACCTAAAATTTAGCTTCTCCATGTGCAGAATTAAAATACCGTCATCCATTATAATTCTTATGTAGTAGAACACAACAAACTTTCCGGCTGTTTGCCATTCTGAACACAGACATAAACCATTTCCCATTCTACGTGGGATTCTCGCGCGCGATCTTCAAAGAAACGATACTCTCTGTTGTTATTCGTCATGTACACAGCCAAGCAGGTACACAGGAGAGGATAAGGAAGGATGGCAATGTTTGCGCACCAATGAGAACGAGCTCGTCAGGCCTGATATAGAGTTTGAGCCACTTTTTATGCTCCTGAGTGTACTCTTCAGCCATTCTTCTTTAGAGCCAAAGGCTGATGTTTGCAGCAGAGATTTGCTCATTTCAAACAGAGGATTTGGAGTTCAAAATGCCACCTTCACCATACTCGCCGTGTGTGACACGCTCGTTCGCCTGCCTCTGTAAGGGCATCACTTTGAATCAGAGATAAAGACAAAGAGAATGCAACCGTAAAGGAAATGTTTTCTGAGGGGTGCTTCATGCAGAAACGACATCAGACATTCAGCTCAGGTAGCAATCGATGTCACATGTATTAAACTTTTTCTTCAACATCAGATCTGACAGAAGGTCAAAGGTTTATTCTGATAAACCTTGTTTTCTCCTCGTCACCCTCGGCTGTAGACCGGACACATTCTATCTAGCCCTGAAGCAATGTTTACAGAAAACTTTTTAACTCCTGTTGTTGAATAAAAAACTAAAAGTATGAGAAATGTAAGCATGTAACATGTACAATCATTTTTTTTTCTTTTTTAATTTTTCTTTCATTTATTTCTAGCTTTGAAGTTGGAGCGAATAACAGTCATTAGCGGTGCCTGAGGCTGTTTTGTTTTTACCCCTCCCCTTCATTATTACACCGAACAATAGTAACAATAACTGTGGTATGGGAAAAAGGGGAATAGGGAGCAGAGAAAAATGCTGATGTGTTGCTCATATGAGCCAAGAACATGCCTGCAAAATAGGGTGAAAAAATGAAAAAAAGTGTCGATGCTTGAAAATAGGGAGTCCCACCAAAGCAAATATATAAACCTCACGAGAATTCAACATGTAAATTTATTTGTTATTTTTCTTGCTAGCTTCTCTCTGAAAAACCTCCCGGAAGCCTGAAGTTTAGCTCGTAATCCCTGTTTGCTTTTCTCAATATTATCCTACATAGAAGTAGTATTTTAAAACAAATTTAATGTTCAAAAGGGAAAGACATATAAGATGAACTTAATATAAGAGTATTTTGTTTTATTAGAGTTTTCGAGAGCTTCAACTGCAAATGCATTAATCGAATGACTCGTGGAGATAAGGAAATCAGACGAGGCACAAATAATAGTGTTATAATAAAACGATCCAACTCTTTAAAAAATGTAAAAACTTAACTACTTAGTAGTTGTACTTTATAATTATAGGGATAGAGAAAACTCAACATCGAATGTGTTATACGATCACGACATTCTGCAACCTTTTCGGCATTAAAATACTCTTACAAAATATTATTCATGAAGCTTATTAGTTCACGCTAATCAAGATAAGTATTAGCTGAAATGGTATTATTACATATTTTCTTATAGAAAGAGAATACAGGAATACCTAGGGTAAAATGATAGACACATCTTTTAATATGGTTATGGCTGGTCACTGTGTGATGACCTTGAAATGCCGTTTTATTTGCATGACCGGTTGAAAAAGAAAGAGAAACGAATGACGACTTTTAACTTGAGAATTCTATAAGCTTTGGGAAATTTGAATCAAAAACAAGGAATGTCTCGTAAATGATTAACTCTACAAAAATGTATGACATAAATTGTGTGTTTTATGAAGATCTATATTTATTGTTTCATAAGACTTTGTCTATCACAGTTTGCAAGATATGCAAATGTCAACCAGAGTGATGAGGGTTTCAGAGGCTATTGCCAGAAAATGTAAGTAACAGAGATGCAGAGAAAGTATTGTGAATGGAACACACGAGATTTTTAAAAATTTTTAAGAAGCCTGCTTAATCGGCTTCTACCTGTTAGTAAGATATATTCAATGTGCTTATTTATTTAAAAAAAATAAGTAAGAAGTACATTTAATTGTGCTCAAATGCTGAACCATAAAACATTTCTTGGAGAGTATGCGTGAATAGGAGTAGTTTATTGGATAAAACTAGTTAAATTTACGAAGAACATTTAATGGGGGCTAATTCAAGATCTGTTTGAAACGAGTTGCCGGTGGGTTTTACAATGAATAGTGAAGCTACTCCTGAATCTAAGCACAAAAACAGCAATAGTTTCGTATTATACCTGTTAACTTCCGAGTATCAATTACATTCCGGTTTGAAACATGAATAACTTGCTGGGACTCGCTAAAGTAGTAAATATCTAATTCCTTTGCGATCCTCCCCAAATGGATGATCAGCCCCGCAGTAGTTATGGCTTCCGACTGCTTTTCACATTTGTAACTTGCGTCACCTGAAGGAATAATAACTACATTTTGGAACTACATGCTCTTTTATGAACTTAACGTTCGCCTAGACAATATCTAACCCACAAAGGTTCTACGTTTTACGTTAACAAATTTTAATCTTCATATATGTAAATCTCTGACACAACTCTTCACTTTGCATTGCTAAATTCAAAAATAATTATTCCTCTTAAACTTCCAAAAATGGTGTACACTTTTTAAAATATTTCTTACGTTTCTAAGTTTATTAAATTCCCATGATGTGAAACTTGAGGCAATAGGTTTCAAGTTTGTTTTTACCAAAACAATTAAATATTCTGATTTCTAATTACTTGTAATCTACTAATGATCTTCAGCTAAATAGAATCAAATTGTAATCCTTTCTTTTATTACGTATAGATTTTAACATAAGGAAATTGTTTATCTAAACTATTTCTCTGTTTTAGCATTATTTCTCTATAAGATTGTTATTAATTTAATAAGATATTTCCAATATCAATAATATGCCATTTTAGTTAAACTGTTTAGTCCCATTTTTGATAAAATAAAAAACAACTATACTCTTTCATGTTAGTGTAGTTTAGAATAAGTTGAAATCTTCTTGAAGAATTGTGAACCAAGTATATAATATTAAATTAGCTATTCACATGGTTTTTGTTTTGAGCTATACTCAAACACATAAACTTTATGAAAAAATGCTTTTATTGGTTTCAGGGAGTCTTTGCACGTGTATCTTGGTGAAACTTGTTAATCAAATTTTTGGGTCAAATGGAATTCTTACTTTAGTCTAGATAAGTAGAAGAAAATGTAATAAATATCTCATTGGAAAATTGATATATTATTTTATTGTTTCACACAATTTATCAGTAGTTAGTTCTTTGATTAAGTCAGTGTATCCAGGTTCTTTTTATAGAATAATTTAACATTTATAGAATCCAACATTTTCTAGTCAATGCTTTGGGAAGTAGTATGTAAATTCATATTTTATTTATGAAATACTCCACTTGACAAATTTATAGGTTGAGTCAGGCATCTAACTTGTGATTATGTACAGGCAAATCAATAAAATATACCACAAGTCACTTTTCATCGAAATAAACACTTTCAGAATTAGAGCACTATCATAGATAGCGAAGCGAATATTACTGTTTGAACTGAATAATCTGCAGGCTGGGAGAAGAGGTGATGTGCACATTTTTTTCTGTTCAGTATGCTGTAGGGTGTTTTCATATTATTTCATTTGCATTTTTTTCTCTGTTAATGCTCGTGGAGCTAATTAATGGGATGTTAGAAACGTCATTAGCAAACAATATCATTATAGAGGATGCCACGCAACAAAAAGAATACTTGAGTAGTTCCTTACTCGTCGATGCAAAACCTATAAACGTAACTTTGTTATCATGTATCGCGCATATTGAGTTCAACAACGAGTAGAACGGTAGATACAAATAAGGTTGTTGGAGAAATATATACCGACACAAAGAAATTCTGAGTTTGAATGTATGAATAACCGCTTAAACCTTGTTTATTTATTGCCTTACATCTAATATCAAATTTCAGAGGAAATATGTATTTTGTAGTCCCTTAATTCAAATGAAAAACTTATGTTTTCATTTACATAACTCTTTCTATCTATTCTGCAAGAAACTGCTATTACAAAAGATTATTCCTTTATTTATATAATGCTAATCAAACATTACAGATGGCCGCGCCTTGGCCGAGTGGTTAGATCACTTTCCTCTCACCAGGGCGGCCCGAGTTCCATCCCAGGCGACCGCACGCGGGATTTGTGGGGGACAAAACGGCGAATAGGCGGGTTTTCTCCGGGTTCTCCGGTTTCCCCCGCCATCGCATTCCACTGGTGCTCCATCTGCATACCATGTATCATCAGTGCCAACGCCTGCGGGCGTTAAACACTATAAAAGCATTACCTGCAATGGTCTTATTACTTAGTCCCTTATAAGTAGAAGGGAAATGAGGTTAAAGGGATAGTCAACTGTTTTAAACGATGTTACTATGCGATTGTCATTGAAACTTGGTTCTCTTCCATTTTCCGGTGACAGCGATATCATCTCGCGGTAATGTGCGAAACATGCAGTAGGGTGGTCTTGGTGCTTTTTCTTTTCTAAGAATTTCCTTTGCCTCATTTCCTATAATTTTACTTCCCTTACATGTTTCAGATATACTCAGGGGTCGTGCTCTGTTGGTCAGTGTTGCAAGGTGGAAGAAATACTTGATCGTTGGAAATTTCTTTATGACACACTTTTCGGAGTCCCGGTTCCACTAGAGGGAAACCTTAATGAGCAACCCCCCTAGTGTAAACGGGTCAACAAGTAAATACCTCTGCGGCGTATAGACTTTTCCGGTTCCTTCATCTCATCCATTTCTCCTAAGGATAGTTCACAGAAAATCCGCATTGAGTCATTGTGTGAGGTCCGGGAATTATACCCATTATAATTATTCCTCCACATTTCAACCCCAATACTGCACCTCATCCATGACGTCTGTAATGGACCGAGATGGAGGACGCAGCGGCCATCTGGTACATTCCCGTTGAGTTGACCATTTCTGAGATATTCCTAGTTATTAGATTTAGTTTTGAAATGCTTAAACTTTTGTCATATGGAATTCGTAAACTCCTGTCTATGCAAAGAAATGGATTTCAATCACAAAGAAACAGTTTTTAAAATATTTTACTATTGCTTTAGCCTTATGTATACACTTATTCCCCTTCTACTTACAGAAAAGCAAGTAGTAAGATCATTTCTGCTAATGTTTATCTAGATTAGCATGAAGTATTTAGAAAAATACGTTTTTTATCAATAACTGGTTACAGAGAAAGTCATGTGAATGGAACATATCAGATTTTTACTTTCTCCACAAGTATTATATACAGAATGTATAGCGAAGGTACTGTATTGCACCCAAAAATTCTATACCGAGATTTCACCGGAAATACATGTTTAGGAAACACTTGAATCCAAAAAAGTATTTTTTAGGAAAATATCCCTGTGTGTGAGTGTGTGTGTGTGTTATTGGCAGCATAGCTGGAAAACGAGAAGTCGTTAAATACCAAACTTGATATTTAGGTTCAGTATCTTTCAAGAACAAAAAGAATTTCAAGAAAATGCCCGCCCTAACTACCCTTTACACGGAAACATTTTCGAAAATGTTGGTTTTCTCAAAAATAGCTCTAACGATTTTAATTAAAATAAAATGTATATTTTGGAAATAGCCTCTGAAGATCACTTTTATTCTGGATGAATTTTGCTAAACTTTGTGTAACTGTAAGAGATAGATGAAAACTTGCAAAGGAAAAACTGTTGATCGTTTTCGAGATATTCTTTGTTATTGGTTTCAGTTTTAAAATACTTAAACTTTTCTTGTAATTGAAGTTGTCAACTGCTGACCACGCAAAGAAGCGGATTTCAATCCCCTAGTAACCACATATTGAAACATGTCGGTTTAGCCTAGTGTATTCCCTTACTTACCCAATTATGGGAAACGAGTAATATGACTGTTTTAGCTAATGTTTATCTCGATTAACCATGTAAATAGAAAATTATTTGTTATCAATAATTGGTGCAGAGATGTAGAGAAAGTCATGTGAATGGAACACATCCGATTTTTTATTTGAACTCAGCTTTACGCATTGTTCTAAATGTTTGGTTTAATCGTGTGTAGTTCATTAATTTTTCTGCTGGCTTTACCTTTTGTTTCGTAAGCCTTGACTGAAAGTTTTTCATAGTCCGCTTACAAGCAAATGCTTGTCAGGAAGCCACAAACCATTGAATGGCGAACCCGGTTCAAGTGGTCGGCCCATAACAAGGCATGAGCTTGAGGATGTGGATGATATTATGAAATGCAACCGAAATGACTGACAGAAAAGATGATGATGGAGCAAGTGGTGGAATGAGTGGCGAGGGAAAATGAAGGACTCAGAGAAAACCCGCCCAGGTGCCTCCTCCTCCGCCACAAACCACACATCGAATCCGAACGAGATCGAACCCGGGCCACCCGGATCAGAGACGAACGGCGCCACCTGATAGAAATCTATATGCTAAAATAAGGTCAGCTTTTATCACAATAAGTTTTTAGAAAAAGAAATGATGCAGCTTCTAGCTGAAACTATTGACATACGTTGTGCGCTTTGAAACAAGCTTCTGTTTTCGCTGAGGGTTTGAGTACCTTCAGAAAAGTTACCACTTCTACGCGTATTGGGTGTGCAACACACAAGCCACTACAGAGAAAGCTTTATCCTCTCTGACAGCATATCCCTTTTATCTCTCATTCCACCTCACACTCTCTCTCACTCGTCCGGCTTTATCGGACTCAGGGACTAACCGGAAGGGTACTAACGGAACCTGTTTCTGTCCCATGTCCATCCATTCATTCATACAACTATCTATAAGTGTACCTATTCATGTACCGCGTGTATGCGATTTATTTAGCCTTATTGCGACTTCCATGAACCTCACTTGTTTGTTTCAACTAGGGCTCCCATATTATGACTATCCAAACTCACGTCCAGTTATCAACGCTAATGCAGTCAGCTATATCAACCTATTACTTTCTCTACACGTACTTTCTGCATAGTGTATAGAGAAGGTATTGTGATGCATCCAAAAATTCAATACTGAGATTTCACCGGAAATACATGTCTTGAGAACCCCTGAATCCAAAAAAAAATAAAAACAGGTGTGTGTCTGTCTATCTGTCTGGTTATGGGGTGTGTATGTGTGTGTCAGTGGGCATCATAGCTCAAAAACGAAAAGACCGTTAGTATTTAGGTTTGGTATCTTTCAAGGATGCGACACGAAAATTTTCAAGAAAATCCCCCACAGTAAACTACCTCTTACATGGAAAAAGTTTCGAAAAGTTTGATTTTCATAAAAATGGCTCTAACAATTTGATTAAAATCCTGTATATTAAAATTATGTATATCCGAATTATAATGTCTATCTCAAAATTTCTGGGAATAGACTTTGAAGACCTCTTTTATTCTGGATGAATTTTGTCGAATTTTGCTTAACTGCTAAACCGTAAGAGACACCCAAAATATACAGCACGTTAAAACACACAATTTTAGTTATATATATATTTTTACGTGGAGTTGATCGTTTTAAAGAGATTCCTGGTTTTTCGTTTCAGCTTTGAAGAAATTGTTAGAGCCTTTTTGAGCAAAATACAGTTTTCAAAAGTTTTCCACGTAAAGGTAGTTTGGGGTGGGATATTTACTTGAAAATCTCTGTGTCTCATCCTTGATAGATGATAGACTTAAATACCAAGTTTGGTATTTCACAGTCGTGTAGTTTTTGAGGTATACTAGCTATATACATACGAACCTCTTGCAAAAAAATGTTTTTTTCAGAGTAACGGGACCTCCAATAAAATCTGTGTATCAAATGTTGGGTGGAATATAATACCTTCTCTATCCACTATATACATTGTACGTACGGTCTAGAGAAAGTAAAAATCAAGAATGCATTGCCGGAGAAAGTAGGCAGAGACTGCCTCCGTGGTCGAATGGTCAGCGAGCTGACTTCTCCCTCGGAGGTCCCGGGTTTGATTCCTGGCTAGGTTGGAAGTTTTCTTTAACTAGAATTATTTCTTATTCCTCAAAGAGCCTGGAAGTATGCATGCGAGAGTGAATGGGCATGCGTTTAATATAAAATGATAAACCTATTGACAATAACTACTGTAATCAGACGAAGTGTTTCACAAGTCAAAGCTCCCCCCCATACGACCATAGCAGTTGAAGAGAGCTATACAAATGAAACGATAAAACAAAGCAAAAAAAGTTTATGTGTTACATTCACATGGCTTTCTCTATATCTCTGCAACAACTTTTTGTTAAGAAGCTTAAGCTTCTATTTACTTCATGCTAACCGAGGAAAAATTAGCAGAAATAGTTTTATTACATGCTACCTTGTAAGTAGAAGCGAAATAAAGGAGTATCATAGGTTAAACTGTTAGTCAAACTGCTATGTGATTGAAGTTCCATTGTTTGTATGGACATGAGTTTACAAATTCCTGTATGAGAAAAGTTAAGTATTTCGAACCTGAAAACAAAAACAAGGAATATCTAAAAAATGATCAACTCCAAGAAAAAAATGTATACCACATAAATTGTGTGTTTAATGTGCTCTACATTTTTTGTGTGGTAAGTTTTTATCTATCTCATACGGTTTAGCAGTTAAGCTCAATTCCGTAAAATTTACTCGGAATAAAGTACTCTTTAGAGACTATTCTCAGAAAATTCAAAATATACATTTTATTTGTCAGGTAAATATCTTTAATTCACGATATTTTAATCAAAATCGTAAGAGCCATTTTTAGAATCTCAAAATTTTCTAAAAAAGTTCTAGGGTAGTTTGGGGTGGGGGGATTTTTCTCAAAATCTTCGCGTCGCATCCCTGGAAGATACTAAACTTAAACACCAAGTTTGGTATTTTACCGACCTTTCGTTTTTGAGTTATCGTGTTCACAGTCACACGGACACACAGACACACAGACACACGGACACACGGACACACGGACACTCGGACACTCGGACACTCTGACACACGGACATACGGACACTCTGACACACGGACACTCTGACACACGGACACTCTGAAACACAGACACACGGACACACAGACACACGGACACTCTGACACACGGACACACGGACATACGGACACTCTGACACACGGGCACACGGACACACAGACACACAGACACACGGACACACGGACACACGGACACTCGGACACTCGGACACTCGGACACTCGGACACTCGGACACTCGGACACTCTGACACACGGACACACGGACACTCTGACACACGGACACTCTGACACACGGACACTCTGACACACGGACACTCTGACACACGGACACTCTGACACACGGACACACGGACACTCTGACACACGGACACTCTGACACACGGACACTCTGACACACGGACATACGGACACACGGACACACGGACATACGGACATACGGACACTCTGACACACGGACACACGGACACACAGACACACGGACACACAGACACACGGACACACGGACACTCGGACACACAGACACACGGACACACAGACACACGGACACACAGACACACGGACACACAGACACACGGACACACGGACGCACGGACATACGGACACTCTGACACACGGACACTCTGACACACGGACACTCTGAAACACAGACACACGGACACACAGACACACGGACACTCTGAAACACAGACACACGGACACACAGACACACGGACACTCTGACACACGGACACTCTGACACACAGACACACGGACACACAGACACACGGACACACAGACACACGGACATACGGACACTCTGACACACGGGCACACGGACACACAGACACACGGACACACAGACACACGGACACTCTGACACACGGACACACGGACACACGGACACTCTGACACACGGACACACAGACACACGGACACTCTGACACACGGACACACAGACACACGGACACACAGACACACGGACACTCTGACACACGGACACACAGACACACGGACACACAGACACACGGACACACAGACACACGGACACTCTGACACACGGACATACGGACACTCTGACACACGGACACTCTGAAACACAGACACACGGACACACAGACACACGGACACTCTGACACACGGACACACGGACACACGGACACACGGACACACGGACACACGGACACACGGACATACGGACACTCTGACACACGGGCACACGGACACACAGACACACGGACACACAGACACACGGACACACGGACACACGGACACACCTTTTTGTGAAAGTGCTTTTTTTTATACGGGGACCCTAAAACATATATTCCGGTGAAATCTCGGTATCGAACTTTTTGGTGGAGTACAATACCTTCTCTATACACTATGTACATAGTACGTATAGAGAAAATAAAAATTAGGAATAACAGATTCCCGCTTCAGAAAAGCTAAAACAGTTTAAAATTGAAACTAATAACCAGGAATATCTCGGAAATGGTGACTTCACAAAAAATGTATATGGCATGAATTGAGCTTTAACGAGATTAACTATTTGTGAAGTAACATTTTGTCTATCTATGCAAGTCATTCAGAAAAGGAGGACTTCGAGGCTATCCCCAGAAAATTGAAAATATGCATTTCATTTGGCATTTAAGTATCCTTAATATTCATGCTGTTTCAAAACGACACCAAACGAAGATAGCAGTTGATTAGCTAACACTTTGACTTGTCTGAAACTTGATGTCGCAACTTTTAAACTCTTCTATTTAAAGTTTTATGTGTGTATAAAAATCGCACATATTTGTTAGTAGGAAGCGAAGGAATAACGGTTGTTATACGCCACGTAAACAACCTCAAAACGTGTTATACGAAACACATAACAAAACCCACATGCTACTTTTCTATTACTAAGGTGACTTGTGCCGCATCAGCCTGTCTATCAAAACGCGCCTACACCACGCGACTGAGACCTTCGCTACCAACCGGCATCTCTCTTGGAGTGGGCCAGATACGTGACATTTGCTTATGTACGACTGCCTAATCCATGGTGTATTTATGGCATTTTTTGTATGTGCCGAATTTAGAACCGAAAATTATATTCACGTATCTTATACGGTATGATCAACAAGATCTACATCTTCGTTTGGTGTCGTTTTGAAACACCTGTATAATATTTTAATCAAAATCGTAATTAATTTTTGAGAAAATAAACATTTCGAAATGTTTTCATGTAAAGGGTAGTTTGGCTTTGTAGGATTTTATTGAACATTTTCATGTCGCATCTTTGGATACTGCTTAACTTAAAAACATATACATATAGTTTGGTATTTAGCCGACTTTTTGTTTTTGAGTTATCGTGTTTATAGATACACAATCTCACCACGCACGCACGCACACACACGCGCGCGCACACACACACACTAGCGCGAGGGACTTTTTTGTTCTTTTGTTGAATATAGGAGATTTAAACGTGTAATTTTTTTTTCGGGGAGAAGCGCCTTTGTTTAATTTTACTTAATTTAACCCTCATCAACCAAACCAATTTATCCGTCATCAACCAAAACGAATTTCAGTATCGAAATTTTGGGTGGAGTGCAGTACCTTCTCTACTTTATACTACACAGGGAGTAGAGGAAGTGAAAATATCATGTTACAGACAACTATTCCAGTGGTTCATTATAGTTTGATTTTGTCTGCTAAATTTGCTGTATACATGAATACCTTTCCAGTGGTTATATAATATACATTAAATAGTTCATAGAACCCTCATATCAAATGTGAGCGTTTTGTTGCTCATTGGTTTACGCGAGCGGTAATTTCACCTCTATGCTGTGCTGCACGCCATGTGTACACACCGATTAATTACTTAATTACTGAACTCTGTTGCTACTCCCATTCTTCTGCATTATTACGCCCCACCAATTCTCTTTCGCAAATGTATTTGCTCATTTATCTACCTGTGCGTTTCAGTGCCTTTCTGCTTGTGATACAGTCGGAAGAGAAAATAATAGGACTTGGTTCTAAAATATTCTAGTACCCAAACTAAAATAGATTGGACGGAAAACTCATAATTGAAAACCGCCACAATATATAACTGTATTATGATTTATCCTTTTAAATACAATTATTTCCCGTAAATGTATTTGGCTGATATAACATTTTAAACATTCTGTTCGGAGTCGTAGACAGCAAACCAAAACAGAATTTTGGAAAAATATCATTTACGATTAGTAAACGCCTTTTTAATTTCTCTACCACGTATGTAAGTACAATGTACAGTCATGAAAATAATTATTGGGCGCACTCTGAGAGCAGAATATTTCAGTCCCACTTCGTATCGCAGCGAGGTTTACACTGGTCGCTATTTCCAGTATTCAGCTAGACTTACCTAACAGTGTCTGTGACATACTTGTCGCCTGTAGAACACATTAACAGACTGTGTCTTGCAGCGTGTCTCTCATTTGTATTGGTTCCTGATAAAGAATTCGACAACAAGTGCCATGCTACCCATTCTTCATTAGCCAATTAGTAAACAAACCCAAAAGTGTTTCTAGCTGATGTTATGCTCATTGGTAGTTATAAAAATATAGGTGAAGCAACCAGTTCCCAATAAATTGAATCAACTAATGAGCTGGTTCAGAAGCCATGAAGTACCCTGAATACGATAACTGGATCACGTCATCATAAGAACCATGACTAGTATTTCAGGGTATGTATGAATGTGGCAGCAGCCACCTTTAGGCCCACACAAATATAGCTCTGAGATAAAGCAAGCGCTTTGAAAATTAATAAACCTAAGTTATACCTCTGCAACAGCATAATTTTTTCCCCATTTATGTTGTTTCTTCTATCATACTTTCTATTTCACATTCTTAATTTATAGTAATACAGAGTTTCCGCTATATTAGTTATAATTTGAGTATTAGATAACATGCAGATATATACTATGTATCTATGTGTCTATACTATGTATATATACCTTTCTCTTTACGATTCTTTTTAATTGCCATCATTTTTTTAATTTTAGATGTTGAAATTGCATTAATAGCCTACTGGTGATAAGCTAGATAACTTTGTCGTTAGTGTGTATCTTTCTGTGTTGGTCAAATATAAGTGCTAACTGAAGCCCACAAAATTGTTAGGTTGGCATTTACTGTACAATACGAGAACTTCTATTGGAGCGAAGTAGTTTTCTCCGGGGAAGCTACGTTCTACTGCAGATGTCAATTCGACTATGTTTGTTTACAGGCCTAGTGGTACTCGATATAATATGAGTTATTTGGTCACTCGTGCAAGGGGAAAGTCTTTCAAAGACAGCATTCTATGTGGGAATTGGATTTTCACCATCTAAAAATCCCTACTTCCCGTCATATACATATAATTACGACTCTTAGAACTGCTGGAGTCATTACCTCAAGAGACGATGACATCATGGTGTTCATTTTTCCTGTTTATTTACTTTAGTTTGAGTTATCTCAATTTTGATTTGACATTATTTTGCCATACTCATGTTTCTCCTGCAGAATTTCCTTGATAAATGTTGCAATAGCTGCAAGGAGTGGTCGAACGAGCGTTACTGCTTGGGCATGGATATCTCGTCAAGTTGCAGGTTTGCTGGAATGTGATCATGGAAAGCTGAATGGGGAAACCTATTCGGAAATTCTAGAAAATGCTATACTTCCATCTGCCCAAGAGCGATATCCTGAAGGTATTATTAAATTCCAACAGAATGATCATTCGGTCCACAAGTCGGCCAAAGTTCAAATGTGATTTTCGGAGCACACGAACATCTTAGAGCAGATACTATCCAAAGTCAGCAGATCTCAACCCAATTGAACATGTTTGGACGAAAGTAAAGCAGAGGCTTTCTCGAGGTCCAAGATTGAATAATGCTACACGACTCTGGTGTGACATGACAGACACTTAGGATTCTCTAGCAGAAGACATTAATTAATTTCAAACGCTGGTGGATTCTATGCCCTGAAGATTGAGGGCAGTGCAAATAATGGGGACCACACAAAGTATTAGAATTTGTTTTCGCTTGGTTTATTAGTCTTTGGTTGCAGCGTTTTTCTTTGTTTTCTAGTTTTCGAGAACAGCAAATAAAAGATTTCAGATGTCACAGAGTGACTGATTTATATAACGTACTCTACATCGGTTGTAAAGAGTACTAATACGAACTAAAAAACAACATAATAATAAAAAAAAATCTGTCGGGGCTACTGGGCTTGAACATACGCTAGGGAGCATTCTGAATTTCAAACGGAATTCGTTAGGACTGAGCCATTTCTACTCTGAGTACTCTTTACCCTGTTTATAAAGAACTATAGCGGACAGCTCGACTATCAAGGTTTTGCTTATTTTTTAGTGTTTCTGTGCATGTTAGCGAAAAAAAAGTATTTTAATTGTTCCCTGGTTGTTATTTTATGTTATAAAACAATAAAATACGTCTTACCTCACTGTATAAAAGCATGTTTTGTCGCATAGCGCACGTGCACGTGTAAATCCAGCTTGTCTAACTTCGTGTGCTTCCGTGAGGCCGAAGCGATACTTTGAAAGGTTACAGTGCTTAATAACTTTTTTCCATGACTGTACATGTAGCTAGAGAAGTAATTGTATTCCACCCAAAAATTCCATTTCAAAATTTCACCGTTAATATATGTTTTGAGGTTCCATGAGTACAAAAAAGGAAAGTTATAGAAAAATATCGGTGTGTATTTGGACAGCATGGCTTAAAAGTGAAAAGACCGTTAAATACCAAGCTTGGTATTTTCAAAAGTGAGACACAAGGATGTTCAAGAAAATCCCCTCACCCCATACTACCATTTGAGTGGAAATATTGTTTTTCTCAAAAATTGCTCTAACGATTTTGATTAAATACCGTATGTTACTTAAAGACTTTTACATTAAAAATAAAATGTATCTCGAACTCTCTGGTAATAGCCTCTGAAAACTTTTTTATTCTGGATAAACTTTGATAAATTTTGCCAAACTGATAAAAGTGTAACAGGCAGAAAAAAACGTACTACGTAAAAAGTGTACATCTCGTTAAAACACATAATTTATGTGATATATCTTTTTTCTGATAGACTTGCTTATTTTCAACATTTTCCTTGTTATTAATTTTGTTTTAAACTATGCTAACTTCTCAAGAATAAAGTCGCCGTTCGTTTTTTCTCTTTTATTTTACTGCAGGCCATGTGAAATAAACCGAACTTCTATTGTTTCTAATAGCAGATTTAACATATTTGACCCTCGCTTTAGCCTTTATGTTCGCTTATTTCCCTTCTACTTACCAAAAAGCAAGTAACAAGACCAATTCTTCTAATGTTTATCTCTATTAGCATGATGTAGATAAACCAACAATCTTTTGTAAGAATAATTTTTATCTGGAACAGCTAAAAAGTTCTTGTGAATAAAACACATGTTATTTTACTTCCTTTACCATGTTCTAGTAGGTACGGAAGGGATTTTATTCCAGCCAAAAGTTCAATGGCAATATTTTATCCACATACATGTTTTGAGCTCCTGTGTGTCTTGTGACACGAATATTTTTGAGAATATTCCATCTCAAACTGCACTTTACAATAAATATGTTTCTTTGGAAATGTTCGGATTTCTCAAAAATTATTCCAATGATTTTCTTTTAAACTTCCGTATATTAAATACATTTAAATGAGAAATAAAATTCATATCTGAATTTTCTGGATAACTTGTTAAGTTCTTTTATCTTTTTAAACAGAAAACCAATCTATATAACAATCGGGTATATTTAAAACACATTTCCCCAAATTCTTCCTTAATGTCATAAACCATTTTCGAGGTATACGTTATTACTGGTTCAAATTGTTTTTCTATTTACGTTTCGCCTTTAACGGCATGGTCTTATTGGCGCTTGCAGCATTTCTCTGTCGGGCATATTGCTTAACAGCAGTAGTGTTCTTTCGTGCACGGTTGTCATTGCTTTTCTACTTTTATTTAATGGTATTCATTATATCACACACATACATTCACACTCTCATAGTTTCAGACTCCTGGGACTAGAAGAAATAATTTTAACTAGAGAAAAATTCCCTCTACCCACAAACCTGCAGGGCCAGCCAGGACTTCATCATCCTTTCGATTTTCAGTTGTTACTTGCGATTTGTATATGGCAACTGTATAGAGTACATCTTGAACATTGACTATTGTTATTTTCTTTGTATCTATAATGAAGTGTAAAACGCAGCTATTTCTGTAAAGGTTTTAACTAATTAGTGGATGATTCTTATATCTAAGGGCGCTAAAGAAAGCAAGTTTCCTTAAAGACCTAAGGAGAAAAATTCCAGGAAACTGCAAAGAAACACTAGCAGTTTCACAATTTTTGAATTTAAAATATTTTAACAAGCAATCATTAAAGGTATAAATGATTTTACTGTTAATACATTTTGCTTAGAATAGGTTTTTCATGTTACATTTGAAAGACACAGGCCTTGAAATAACAAATAGAGAACTAAATCTTGCGGTCAAAGGAACGCCTTACTGTCCCGACTAGCAAAGAGTTTTTCTTTTTTTAAATAAAACGAATTTAGACTTACCAAAATATAGAAAACCTCACAAGTTGCCTAAGCCGAAAGACTATGCAGTATAACCTCGCTGTGCTCTTAAATACGACCCGTCCCTCGGCGAATTTCCAGCTAGACAAAAGGACTTTTATCCAAGGTGTGGTGCCGAAGAGTGAAAGAATACGTAGTTTGAACTTTTCCTACCAGGTCGCAGCTGAATCTCACTGCATACGTCACTATGAAGATTTTTGGGAGATTTTGTTTATCCCTTAAATGCGTGACGTCACTGAAGTTAATCTGGTGTAAACTTGTGGAAGGGGTTAGACAAATAGTTCAACTGCAGGACATAAATCCCAACACCTTATCTCGTTAAAATTAGGTGTACGGAATAATAGACTTTTGAAGGAATAGTTTATGTTCCCGTTAATAAACGTGTACAAAGTAGAGAAAGCTATGTGAATGTAACGCATTAGATATTTCTAAAAAGTTTTAACCTTACTCTGCTTATGGACCAGCGGGTGAAGTTATAGTCTCCAATACAAAATACAAATATCCATATTTTTCATAAATATCGCTTTGACATCCAATGAACTGGAAAATAGAAAAATATATAACTTAGATTGAGGGTGAGTGTGTGTGTGTGTGTGTGTGTGTGTGTGTGTGTGTGTGTGTGTGCGCGTGTGAGCGCCATAACTAAAAACGAAAACCCAGATGAATAATAAGGTTCGGCAACTTTAATCTTTTAATGATCGAATAAGTTCTGCTTAATGAAGGAAACTCTAATCCACAATGTTGGCTTACTTTGGGCATTAGGTATTATTTCGTATCTGATTTTCGGAGTGGATGCGAATGATTCTCCTAGCATATTTAGTTAAATCACGAGCTATAGTTTTAATGAACTCTCTTATAACATAATTTAGTTCCTGGCTCTATACTCTTACTTCCAAATAGTTTCCACGTCATATTTCTTGTTTTACCTTTCCTTGCGCACAGATAAAGCTTTACGATTCAGAATTTAGTTCCCAACTGTGTCTGGACAACATTAAGCAGCTGGCACCGAGATTTCAAATATTACGCTCTCAAAAAAAAAAAAAAAAAAAAAAAAAAAAAAACTGTGGTTTTTTATGCAAATTAAGGACATTAAGCATATAGCTGTTAAGAATATAAGAGAAGAATTCACACAAAACAAAAAAAAATCTGATGTGTTACACTCACATGACTTTCTCTAGCCGTTCTATAAACTTCTTACATAACATTATTCTTCTCTGTGTGAACATTGCTAATGGAGGTACTCTTTCGTACAATGTTCTTATTACTTAATTCCTTATAAGTAGGAAGAAAATAAGGGAATACACTAGGCTAAACCGATATTCAAATGTTTTAAAAGCTCTCGTTATGCGATTATCATTACAAATCGCTTCTTTTCTTGGCCAAAAGTAGAACAAAAGAAAAAAGGACACTGCCGTCTCAGAAAAGTATAAGAACTTTACAACTGAAACTAATAAAAATGAATACCTCGGAAATGACAAGCTCCACGAAAAAAATGTATATGACCTAAAATGTGTATTTTAACAAAACATACATTTTTTGTACAGTAAGTTTTTGTCTATCTCTTACGGTTTACTAGTTATGCCAAATTAAGCAAAATTCATCCAGAATAAACATCTTTAGAAGCTACTCCCAGAAAATTCAAGATATACACTTTATTTTTCAGGTAGATATCTTTAATATACGATATTTTAATCAAAATCGTTAGAGCCATTTTTAAGAAAATCAAAATTTTCGAAAAAAGTTCCATGTAAAGGGTAGTTTGGGGTGGGAGGATTTTTCTCAAATCTTCGTGTCACATTCCTGGAAGATACTAAACTTAAATACCAAGTTTGGTATTTTAGCTACTTTTCGTTTCTGAGTTATCGTGTTCACAGACACATGGACAGACGGACACACACACACACACACACACACACACACACACACACACACACACGGACCTTTTTCTCAAAATGCTTTTTATGGATACAGCTGGTCCTAAAACATGTATTTCCAGTGAAATCTCGGTATCGAATTTTTGGGTGGAATACAATACTTCTCTATCCCTAAGTACATGTACATACGGGGCCAGAGAAAGTAAAAAAAGAAAAAAAATATTTTTCAGTAACATTATTTCAAGTGGCTTTACTTACTATTTACAAGTTTGAAACAAAAGAATGCTACTAATTATGAGCACTACATTTTCTGTAACTGAGTAGTCTTACAAACACACTGCTATAAGTAAAATATAGAGCTCGTTAATACGAGTAGTATAACAATAATTAATGACACTTTTGGCGAATTAACAATTTACAAAATATTTTTTTTACATTCTGTACAAAATGCAAGGTAGAAATAGATAGGTAAGGTATTGCACTCTCCCAAAAATATGATACCGAGATTCCACCGGAAATACAGGTTTTAAGATCCTCTGTATCCGAAAAAACATTTTTAGTAAAATGTCCGCGCCAGCGTGTTTGTATGATTCCGAGTATCCATGTGTCTGCGAACCCGATGACCCAAAAGCGAAAATCGGTAAAATACCAAACTTGATATTAAGTGAAGTACCTTCGAAGAATGCGACAAGTATATTTTGAGGATAATCCCCCTACCTGAACTACCCTTTAAATGGAAACACATTTAAAATGTTTGATTTTAAAAAAAGACTAACGATTTTGATAAAATACCGTGTATTAATGAATATCTTGAATGTTCTGGGAATATCTTCTGAAAACCTCTTTATTCTGTATGAGTTTTACTGAATTGTGCATAACTGGTAAACCGTACGAGACAGATCAAAGCTTGCTACACAAAAGCTGTAGATTTGTCAAAACACATAATTATGTCTTATGATTTTTTCATGGAATTAAGTAATTATGAGATATTCCTTGTTATCGGTTTCAGTCTTAAAATACACTTTTCACAAACGGGAATTTGTCAACTCCTGGCACTGCAATAAAATGGATTTCAACCACATGGGAACAAGTTTTTGAAAGATCTGCTTCCGCTTTTATTCCCTTAGTTCTCTTCTACTTAAAAGAAAGTAAGGTACAGGGTCATTTCTGCGATGTGTATCTGATTAGCATGAAGTAGTTAGAAGAGAAAGTTTTTTAGCAATAATTTGTTAAAGACATGTAGGAAAATTCAAGAAAATAGAGTAGATCAAACCTATATTTTTTGTTGGGATTTTTCAGCTGATTTGAAATTCTGAGTCATCGTTCTTTTATTTCTCCTTCTTTTATACAATAAATATGTAGCATCATGACTAGCGTATTATTATAAATAATAGGCAAACAACAATATAATTTTGCACTACAATGTAAAATATTGTACGCACAAACCATGTTAATATTTGACATTATAGCAAATGCGAATTTTTACAAGAGCTATGCTGATAAATTAAGTTAATCATAAAGTAATAAAGTTTGTCAAAAAATTAATGCCATCACATCAAAATGTCCAAAAGTGTTTTTATTACAAACAGTTGTTTGAAGTTATGGGCAGCTATATAAAATCAAGATTTAACTGTCTCCCCATTACTTCGGGCCTTACAGCCATTTAAAGATCTAGATTACATGTTTCCTAGCATACTTCTTCATTAAACAAATTTTTTCTCAAAACTAGATTTTAATACATTCAAAATGTTTCGCGCGCCTCAGATTTTTATTAAGTACAACTAAAATTTCTTAGAATGTTCAGAAGTACCTATTATAATATTACAAAGAGTGACATTATCCTAACATTAACAGTAATTTTAAAATATATATATATATATATTTGTATGAAAAAATTGTTAACACTAAAATTCTAAAAGAATATTAAAAAGTATATTAGTTAAGTAATTAAGTATCCCTCGATATTGACGATGTAAATATATCGCTGCTTATAACAAGGACGACTAAATTGATGTATTCTTAAACTCATGTATTGCATTCTGCACAATTTGTGCGCTGTTCATTATTATTATTATTATTATTATTATTATTATTATTATTATTATTATTATTATTATTATTATTATTATTATTATTATTATTATAAATAAAATGGAATTTGTATAGAATTAAATTACAATGAAAGTATTATTAGAAAAAACAATGCTTTGACATACTCTTAGAAATACATGTATACTAGAAAGTTTTAAAATACAAACTTAAAATGTATACTATAGACGTAATATAATGCAAATAAGTTATAGTTTAAATTTCATAATTTCACCACAATAGTTTGAAAGTTATAGTTAAAACTGTTTATAATTTTGTCACGTAACTAAATAGATCCCTCACAACAAAAAACTTAAAATGTTGGTCTAATACTTTAACTCTAGGCTCATAATATATGCACTTTTTGAAATTGCCCTAGGTTTCTCTGTACCACCCATGGTTTAGGTTCCATAAAAGTATAAAAGTTATAAAAGTATAACTTTTATGTTTGAAAATTTAAAACATATGCTTAATTACATATGATAATAAAACCTAGGGCAATTCTTCTCCATTGTACTTCTGTGAACTTGAACAGCAAATTTGTTTGTGTAACAGAAAAGCTGCTCTGCAAGGAAAGATTTGAATGCGTGGTCACGTTAAAATCCACCAGATTGGTTGGTTGCATCCTCAGCTTTCCTTTTCCTCTTCTCTACTGCTGTCTTTTCTGTCCTTTTCTTCTTGCATTGCTGCTTTTCTTGTGCATAACTGTAGTTTATTTTGCACGATGCGAATGAGATCTCGTTGAACTGAAGCTTTTCTTGCAGAGTCCAATGCAGTCGCTTTGGTGATGTTTTGCTATAGCTCCACATAAGACATTTAAAAATGGTGCCTGATGGCCAATTATACCTTGTTATATTCGGAATGTTTAAATTATTTTATGGAATTAAAATAAAAAGGTAGATTTTTTCTGATTTTTTTATGAAATTTCAGACATCCATACCCTTAAAATTGAAGGGGGGAGGGTAGATCTTTGGTAATTTTACTCAACACACCCCCATAAACCGTTCCAACAAACCCTGACATACTAGGGACATAATAGCCCCTAATATTTAAAAAAAGTATTCAATTTCCTGCAGTAGTTATATAAAGTGTGTGTATGAGTATGTGTATGTGTGTGTGAGTGAGAGAGAGAGAGAGAGAGAGAGAGAGAGAGAGAGAGAGAGAGAGAGAGAGAGAGATAGGGACTGTGTGTTGCATCTAATTCATTCTAATCGAGATAAATATTAGCAGAAATAGTCTTATTACTTGCTTTCTTGTAAGTAGAAGAGAAACAAGAGAATATGCTAGGCTAAAGCGATAGTCAAATATTTTAAAAGTGGTTGCTATGTGATTGAAATGCGTTTCTCAGCATTGTCAGGAACTGAAAATTTTCTGTGTGTGAAAAGTTTAAGTATTTTAATTGATAGAACGGAATATCTAAAAAATGGTCAACTCCAGGAACAAAAATGTATGTGATATAAAATTAACGATCAACATTTTTGGTGCAGTAAGTTTTTTCTCTGTCTCTTGCGGTTTATCAGTTATGCAAAATTCAGCAGAATTCATTTGTAACAAAATCAACATTTTCGAATTTTTTTCCATATGAAGCGTACTTTGGGGATTTCCCCCAAAATTTTCGGGTCGCATTCTTGGAAGATTCTTAATTAAATACCATGTTTAGTACGTATTTCAGTTATCGTGTTTTATCGTTTTTGAGTATCGTGTTCACAGACACATGGATATTTTTTATAATTGTTTTTTGTAGAGGACCCCAAAATGGGTATTTCCGGTAAAATTTCTGTATAACATGGCAGAGTCCCATATGAGAAAAAAATTAAATATTTTAAAACTGAAACCAATAACGAGAAGTATCTTAAAAATAATCAACTCCACCATATATGTATATATAACAAACTGTGTATTTTAACGAGATCTACATTTTCGTGTGGTAAGTTCTTTAATATATTTTACGGTTTGGTAGTTTTGCAAAATTCATTCTGAATGAAGAGCTCTTCGGAGGCTATTTCCAGAAAATTAAAAATATACATTTTATTTGTCATGTAACTTTAGTATACGTTATTTTAATCAAAATCGTTAGAGACAATTTTGATAAAATCAGAATATACATTTTATTTGTCATGTATGTTTAGCACGCGTTATTTTAATCAAAATCCTTGGAGCCAATTTTATAAAATCAAGTTTTCGAATTTTTTTCCATGCAAAGGGTATCTTGGAATGGAGTTTATCCTCAAAATCTTCGTGTCACATCCTTGGAAGTTACTGAACTTAAATACCAAATTTGGTTAACTTTGAGTTATCGTTTTCACAGGCACATATACACACGCACACGGACCATTTTCTAAAACTACTCTCTTTAGGATACAGAATACCCTAAAACGTGTATTTCCTGTGGAATCTCGGTATCGAATTTTGGGTGGAAAAATAGCTACTCTACCTTAGTACCAGGTATTATGTAGAGAAAGTAATAATGTTCTCTATTTCTGAAACAGCCTTTATAATTACAAAGGAAATTCAATTAATACGGTTGCAGGAAAAAGTTAAAAATGTAATTTCTTCTTGAGATACTTGAAATCTAGTCCAAAAACCAAATCTCGCTCTCCCTCCCCCCTCCCTCTCTCTCTGTCTCTCTTGTATATGTATGTGCGTGAGTATAACATAGACAAAGGAGCGATTAGAGTAAATTTGTAGTTGGTTGCTGCCTTTAAGCTGTAAGATTACCTATTTTAAAGTAAACACACTAATAGCAAACATTAGAGATTATAGCAAAACTTCGAAAGTCATTATCGTAGTTCGCCAGAGCTAGGCGCCTAACTTAACCCCTGGGCGCCACTAAAGCTGGTGTCGAGAGCTGCAGGGTCTTTAAGCTACTCCGGGGGTGCGGGCTGAAGGGTAGAAAATCCGTGAATAATACACCGTGCCTGGGTGAAAAGAATGAGATGGCTAACAGAAATCCCATGGACTTGCAAACCGGCGCCAAGAGCACTTACGGATTAAGTGGGCATTGTACTCTTGAAATGCCATGACAAGAAGTCAATATTTGATTCATAAATATCTCAAGGGGGTAGCAACATATCTGTACAGGGAGCCTTTGTTCAGAACGTGTTTATGAGAACTGTTGTGCAAATAAGACATTGAGCACAGATGTTGATGAACAAAAGATGGTTGTTATGTGGTTGTTAAGAGGAATGTGTACTGTAACGGATCACAAAAGACTAGTATGTGAGTATCTGCGTACGAGGGTGCGTTCATGTTAAGGGAACGAAGAGAGCGAAATTAAAACTGTAACTTTCACCACATGTGTACCATTCACATGACTTTCTCTATATCCCTGCAACAAATTATTCTTAAAAAGCTTATACTTCTATTTACTTTATGCTAATCAGAAAAAAAAAAAATAGGAGAAATAGTTTTATTACTTGCTTCCTTGTAAGTAGAAACGTAATAAGGGATTACCATAGGTTAAAGTGATAGTCAAAAGATGGTTGCTATGTCAATGAAGTTCTTTTGTTTATATGGATAGGAGTTGACAAATTCCTGTATGAGAAAAGTATATGTTTTTCATAGCAGAAACCAAAAATAAGGAATGTCCCAAAAACGACGAACTCCACGAAAAAATGTATATAACATAAATTGTGTGTTTTAACGTACTCTACATTTTTTGTCCAGTACGTTTTTGTCCATCTCTTACGGTTTAGCAGTTATTCAAAATTCAGTAAAATTCATCCAGAATAAACTACTCTTCAGAGGCTATTCCCAGAAAAGTCAAAATATACATTTTATTTGTCGGGTAAATGTGTTATGATATCAATGATATCAATATATAATCAAAATCGTTAGAGCCATTTTTGAGAAAATCGAAATTTTCGAAAAAAGTTCCATGTAAAGGGTAGTTTGGGGTGGGGGGATTTTTCTCAAAATCTTCGTGTCACATCCCTGAAAGATACTAAACTTAAATATCAAGTTTGGTATTTTACCGACTTTTCGTTTTTGAGTTATCGTGTTCACAGACACACGGACACACGGACTCACGGACACACACACGGACCTTTTTCTGAAAATACTTTTTTTTTTTGGATATTGGGGACCCTAAAATATATATTTCCGGTGAAATCTCGGTATCGAATTTTTTGGTGGAGTGCAATACATTCTCTATACACTATGTACATACTGCGTATAGAGAAAGTAAAAATTTTATGCTTTCCGTTCTTTCTCTAGCTGTTCCATATACAAACTACTCTTACAAAAGATTATTCTTTTATTTAATGCTAATCGAGATAAACATGGTCCTATTACTTGCTTCTATGGAGCAGAAAGAAAATAAGGCAATGCACTAGGCTAAAGTGGTATAAAAGCAAGGAGTATCTCGAAAACGGTCAACTCTACAAGAAAACGTGAATCACGTAAATTTTAATGATATCTACATTTTTGTGTGTAACCTTTTACCTGTCTCTTACGGTTTAACCGTTATGCAAAATTTTGCAAACCTCACCCAGAATGAAGCTATTCCCAGAAGATCAAAATATACATATTATTTGCGATGTAAATATCTTAAATATACGACGTTTTCATCAAAATCGTTAGAGGCATTTTTAGACAAACAAAATTTTCCAACATTTTCTCATGTAAACTGTAGTTTTTTGTTTTGCGGGGGCATTTTCTTGAAAATCTTCGCGTCGAATTCTCGGAAGGTACTAAATACAAATACTAAGTTTAGTATTTAACGCTCATTTAATGTTCAAGCTATGCTGATAGAGACACACACACATACACACACGGACCTTTTTCTAAAAATCTTTCTACTCAGGGGACCTTAGAACACATACTTCCGGTGAAATCTCGATATCAAATTTTCGGATGGGATACAATACCTTCTCTGGATACTATGTACATTATGTACACACGGGCTAGAGAAAAAAAAAATACACTGAGCTATTGTTATAGCTAATATCTATGAAAGCATTTATAAGCTTTCATGCAAATAATGTTGAATAACAGTTTAAAAATGTAGCATTTAAAAGTACTTGCAGGATTTATAGTTTTTCCAAATTCTTAACCTCGTTTCCTATTCTTAAATGTGACTCAGAAGCCTGCAAAAGGGGTAATTCTATTGTAATCACTAATGACTTTACACCGGGGACTGGAGTAGAGTGGAGTGAAGTGGAATTGGTAAGCAAAGTCTTACTTCTTGGAAAAAGTTTGTTTATATTTTAGACAGATAGTACAGTCATATTTCAAAGGTTACCGAATTGTAAATGTTTACATTTATGATTAAAATTAATGTTATATGACCGTTTACATGCCAAACTGTTTTACTAATAATACATATAGCTGTTACAGGCATAACTAGAGAGAAAGAAAACAATTTAAATTGAAACTACTCGAAATAGAATATTGAAAACTTATTACTAATTATTATTTTGGCGTTCCATAATTCAAACCCCAGTGTCATCAATCACCAGGATCTTTATTTGATAGTTTACTTTACTTTCTCTAAAATCTACACAAAATGTACATAGCAGGTAGAATTATATTGTATTGCACCCAATAGTTCTGCACTAAGATTCTGCAGGAAGTGCGGGTTTTGAGGTCCTCTTGATCCAAAAATATGTTTAAAGAAAGGTCCGTTTATGTGTGTGAGACCGTAAACAGTATAATTCAAAAACGTAAAGTCCGTTAGATACCAAACTTGTTATGTCAGTTTTTCACCTTCCAGGGATGCGACAGGAAGATTCTAAAAAATTTCCGTATGTACTGTCACAGTGGACAAATTCCTATATAATATTTTAAAACTGAAACCAATAACAAGGAATATCTCAAAAAGGCATACTCTAAGAAAAAAATGCATATAACATAAATTGTGTATTTTAACGAGCTCAACATAGTTGGTTAAGTAAGATTTTGGCTATATCTTACTGGTTATCCAATTGGGTAAAATTCATCCAAAATCAAAAGGTTCATAGAATTTTTTTCCATGTAAAGGATACTTTGAATTAAGGGGATTTTCCTCAAAGTCTTCACGTTGCATCCTTGGACGATATTGAACTGAAATACCTATATTGGTATTTTACCGACTTTTCATTTTTGAGTTATCGTGTTCAGTCACACTGACAGGTGAATACACAGACTCACGGACACACGGACCGTTTTCTAAAACATCTGATGTGTTCCATTCACATGACTTTCTCTACATCCCTACAGCGCATTATTGTTAAATAGCTAATGCTTTTATTTACTTAATACTAATCGAGAAAAAAATAGTAGAATTTGTCTTATTGCTTGCTTCCATGTAAGTAGGAGTAAAGTAAGGGGGTACCATAGGTTAAAGCGTTAGTTAAAAGCTGCTTGCCATGAGACTGAAGTTCCTTTCTGTGTATGGACAGGAGTTAATAAATTCCTGTATCTGAAACCAAAAACAAGGATTATCGTAAAAACGATCAACTCCTCGAAAAAAAGGTGTATAACATAAATTTTGTGTTTTAATGTGCTCTACACTTTTTGTATAGTGAGTTCTTGTCTATCTCTTACGGTTTAGCAGTTATGCAAAATTCATTCAGAAAAAAGTAGTCTTCAGAGGCTATTCCCAGAAAATTCAAGATATACATTTTATTTGGCAAGTAAATATCTTAAATATAAGAGAATTTAATAAACATCGTTAGAGCCATTTTTAAGAAAATCGAAATGTCAAAAGTTTTTCCAAATAAATGGTAGTTTAGAGTGGGGGGATTTTCCTCATAATCTTCATATCGCATCCTTGGAAGATTCTAAACCTAAGTACCTACTTGGTACTTTACCGACGTTTCGTTTTTGAGTATTACGCTGACACACCGACATACACACGGACTTTTTTCTAAAAATGCTTGTTATGGATACAGGGGAACCTAAAATATCTATTTCCAGGGAAATCTCGGTATCAAATTTTTGGATGGAATGTAATACCTTCTCTATACACTATGCACAATGTCCGTGTGGAAAAGAAAAATGGGTTCAAAGTCATAGCCGGAATTTGAACCTCGGATTGAGGGTTGTTGCTCTTGCACACGTAGAGTTATTTTCATGTAAATGGAGTTTCCGATATATGTTGCACACGCTGTCACTACGAACTCTGTACTTTCTTGTATATGAAATGCTAATTCTGAATATCATAAGGAATCTTCAAAGAGGAGGAATGATGCGGAATCGAGAAGTGAAAGTGGCAGCAGCTCCCAGTCAGAACGTGAACAGCTTTCATGTTACGGGAACCTTTCATCCCCCCTCCTGCAAGAAGAGCCAACACGTCTTGCCTTTCTCTCTGTCGTGTAGGATAAAAGGTCTTCCTGAGACAAAGGATCAAGGCAAAGGTTTCTCAGATTTTTTCGAGACCCAAAGAGAAGTGGGTTATCTTCTGAAGAACCTTATTTCATACAGGGCTTTTATTTCAAAACTTCCTAGTTTGAATAACAATTTATTTAAATTTAATTTAGTTTAATTCAATCAAAAACATGCCAAATTAGATATTGAGCGGAAAGCGTACACTCGTCTTAATTACGTTTTACCTATCACTCCCTTGCCCCTAACCAATCCTTATGAAAGGAGTGCCATTAGGAATATGAAAAAGTGTTCAATAGTTTAGCATCTCATTCATTGGTTTTACATTATTATTATCATCATCATAATCATCTTCTTCCACAGGCCGCGTTAGACCACTCGCCTCTCACAATAGACGGCCCGGGTTCGATCCCAAGTGACCGCAGGGGCGGGTTTTCTTCGGGTTCTCCGGTTTCCCCGGTGCTCCATCTTCATTTCATGAATCACCAGTGTCATCGCCTGCGGTGCCACACGTAGTAAAAGCGGACTTTAAACACTACCATATACATAATCTTCCACGTGTCTTATGTTAAATAGGGCGTTCCTTCAAAGCAGTGTGTGTAATGTGGGTCTCTTATTCCTCTTGGGTAGCATTGAAATACTCTTTTTGGTGTCCTTTTATCAATTATCCTCATTAAGCGTTCAGTCCATTTCTGGGTTTTGTTTTAATGTTGTCTTCTTACTTATATATTTAATTCTTCTCTTATTTGTTCATTTCGTATTTTATCTGCTCGTGTGTGTCCTTTCACATTCCACAAATTAACATCTCTGCCACTGCTATTGGGTTTTTCCTTTGATTTTGTTATCCAGTTTTCACTTCCACACAACAAAGAAGGGACAGCTATTGTATATAGTTTAACTTTTGTATCTCCTCATATTTTTCGGCCTAAATTTCTTAAGATGATCTCACATATTGTCTGGAATTTAGATATTTTGTTTTCTATATCTTTTCTTTGTCATGTGTAACATCACTTCCTAGGTATTGCAAATGTGTTTACTTGATCCACTATTGCATTTTCCAATACCATTTTGGCTCTTATTCTATATTTACTCTGAAATTATATTTTTTATTCATTAATATTTTGCAGTTATGTTTATTGGTCAGTATTTGGAGACCTACTTCTGATTCTGCCATAAGTAGGGCATCGTCTGCAAATAATAGGGCATATATTTTACCCTTTTTGCGATTAAAATTCTTCTATTTTTTAATAAATTTTAGACATAAGTAATACTGAGGAAATTACTTAAATACTCGGAGAGAACCAAAACTAGCATCAGTGTCTGTACCTAGATGGGCAGCTGAAGTGGGTAGAACTCAGAGCACACTAATACAAAGCTGAAGCAGATTAGGTACTGTATTTTGGCAGTTCAGCACCCAACTATATATGCAGAGTCCTCGTAAGGTGGTCAAACGAAAATAAGACAGACAAGCGAAGAGAAGGGCCGGATGGACACATCAACAATAATGAATATTTTCACCGTCCCACTACCTGCAATTATGTTCATTGACAAACCTAGTTGACGAAAAAGTCGTTTCATCACTTGAACAAACATTTTGTGTCAAATTTGAATCATCTTGGATTCTCTGTGACATCTGTTCTACTCTTCAATCAAAATCGCATTCACATTTGATGAATTTGTATTTTCCAGGGATTGTTCATTTTTAGCACTTAGGTATGGGACCAATCGAAAAGTTTCCTATAGCAGGTATTTTTGAATTGGACGTGGTGTGTTCACATTTCAATCTGGGAAATTTCATCGAGTTTTCTGGATTCTTCATTTACTTTATTCCACACAGAGCCCGTGTCTTCAAATTTACGCACTAACTATATGATATATCGGTGGCTTACATTTTTCTCAGGATGCTTCTCGTTAAAAGCTGTAGCAGTTCTGCTGGTACAATGGTTTTCAACTCCATTAATTAATATTATTTAAAATAAAAGATAGATTTCAGAAATACATGAGGACAAGAGACAGATGAAAGAGCTTAAGTTTAGAGTTTAGATGTAAAGGAATAGCCTAGCAATCTGGATTCTTATTGTGGAGTATCTTCTTATAACTGATTGTGCTAATTGTGGTTAACTAGAAACACGGGACTTAAAATTACAGAATCCGAATTAAATCTTTGGTGATTGCCTACTCTGATTCTCCCCGTTTTTTCGGTTTCCCTTGTGTCGGTAGATGAATGCTGAAGTAATTTCTCGTCCACCACCATATTTTTTGCATAATTTCATCTTCATTCTGTTTCCTTCTCATCTTTGAGGTGTGCTTCCAAGTTCAAGTTGCCATGGAGGGATCAACAGAAGAGGGAAAGAGGAACCGCCTGCGGTGCCATAAGTAGTTAAAGTGGGCGTTAAATACTACAAAAAAAAGGAAAAAAGGAATTAAGGATGCTCCGGTGTTTGAATCTCGGAACTCCCGAATATAACCAAGGATGTTAGAAGACCAACATAAATAATCTCAAGTGTTCCTTCCACATGTCTTTCTCTACCCATTCTGTAACAACTATTCTTGCAAAAGCTTATTTTTCTATCTTCTTTATGCTAATCAAGATCAACATTATCAAAAATGGACTTTATTACTTGATTCTTTGTAAGTAGAAGAAAGATAAAGGAATACATTACGCTAAACCGATAGTTAAACCTCTTAAAATTCGTTTCTGTGCCATTGAAATTAGATTCCCTTTGTATGGCCAGCAGTAAAAGGAATGTTAAATTCTCATTTGAGAAATATGCAAGCATTTTAATACTGAAACCAATAATACGAAATATCTTGGAAATAGTTAACTCCAGAAAAGATGTACGAGTATATAAACAAAATATCTGCTTTAAAGAGTAATTTTGTGTATGCCTTGCGATTTACCAGTTGTGCTAAAGTCATCCAGAATGAAGAAGCCTTCGAAGTTATGCCCAAGAAATTCAGGATATACAATTTATTTGGCATATAAATATCTTTATTATACGGTATTTTAATCGAAATCCTTAAGGAGTTTGTGTTGGGGGAATTTTCCTGAAAATCTTCATGTCAGATCCTTGGAAGATACTCAACTTAAACACTAGTTTCGTATTTAATCGACTTTTGTTTTTGAGGTTCGGAGTTCACAAATATACATACACATATGCACAAAGGCAAACACAGATGCTCCGATTGAAATAGATGAGAAAAAGGGACACAGGCCATTTTTGAATTTAGAATCTAGATGATGGAACGGAATTACGTTCAGAAGATAAGGAAGATGGTGGAGATGATATATAGAATTAGACAAGGTATTATTTTTCATTTATAATTAGAATTGAAACAGTAGGAAAAGAGAAGAAGGATGGGGTGAAAGAGGTGAAGATCTTGGTGTCGAGATAAGATTTGAGCAGGGAAGAGAAGGAAAGAAAAGAAGAGGAGTAAAGAAGATTCGTGTGAGTGAAACGAATGAGATTAGGATTAATGAAGTGTAGTTGTTATTCTCCGAGGCCAGCACGATGATTTTGGATCCCGGAGCACTGAAGTTTGATACTAAGTTTAATATTTTAAATGTGAACAAAGGAAATGAAAATATTAATATAAACGATCGGGATTACTGTTGTTAATGATATTGTGAATAGTAAAATCTTAAAATGACTTGAATATTGGCTACGAACTTTCTGAAATTTAATATATAATTGTAATGTGGCAATTTCAATTGCGTAATAGTTTAATAATGAATACTATATAAAATTGTAGTATTAATTGGTTGAAATACTAATTATAAAATTTAAAGTTTTAAATGTATTAATTAACTTTCAAAATTGCAGATGAATGGAATAGTTACTGGATACTATATGTAAGACATTGTACTATTAAATGTTAGGGACGTATTGGAAATAAAATAATTCGACAACTGTGTCCTAACTTTGAAAACTTGGATAAAGATGTCAGATTTATGTGTAAGCATAAGTAAATCTGTTTCCAGCTATGGAAGAACGTACAGATGGCGCGGATGTATGTTCATTAGAAGGAATACTCTCGCGGAACTAGAGAGCTGCCAGATTGACGGATCTCTTGATCACTCTCTGGCAGCAGTGAGACGGGTCATCAGACTGCCAAATATGTGGGACTTCCGCGCATCTCCGTGGCCTCCTCTGATGCCTTCACTTCATCTCTTCCTCCTGAGGGATGTGCGAATTATCCCCCTATATGCCTTACACTATATGTAGTAAAGAAACTAAAACGACATGAATATCTTCGACCAAGTTCTCAGGTACGGTGTTTGAAACTCGGAACTCCTGAATATAAACAAGGATGTTAGAAGACAAACATAAATAATCTCAAGTGTTCCTTTCACATGTCTTTCTCTACCTATTCTTGCAAAAGCTTATTTTTCTATCTTCTTTATGCTAATCAAAATCAACATTAACAAAAATGGACTTTATTACTTGCTTCCTTGTAAGTAGAAGAAAGATAAAGGAATACATTACGCTAAACCGATAGTCAAATCTCTTAAAATTGGTTTCTTTGCCATTGAAATTAGATACCCTTAGTATGACCAGCAGTAAAAGGAATGGAAAATTCCCATTTGAGAAATATGTAAGCATTTTAATACTGAAACCAATAATAAGAAATATCTTGGAAATAGTTAACTCCAGAAAAGATGTACGAGTATATGAACGTCAAATATGTGCTTTAAAGAGTAATTTTGTGTATGTCTTGCGATTTACCAGTTGTGCTAAAGTCATCCAGAATGAAGAAGCTTTCGAAGCTATGTCCAAGAAATTCAGGATATACAATTTATTTGGCATATAAATATCTCTGTTATTTTAATCGAAATCCTTAGAGAGTTTGGGTTGGGGGAATTTTCCTGAAAATCATGTCACATCCTTGGAAGATACTCAACTTAAACACTAGGTTTCGTATTTAATCGACTTTTGTTTTTGAGTTTTGGGGCTCACAAATATACATACACATATGCACAAAGGCAAACACAGACGAATCTTATCCTAAAAATTATTTTTTGATTCAAGGCCTGTCAAATCCTGTATTTGCGGTGAAACCTTGATATTATATTTATTTCTCTATACATACTATTACACAGTATAGAGAAGGTACTGTATTGCACCCAAAATTCGATACCGGATTTCACCGGAAATATATGTTTTGAGATCCCCTGAATCCAAAAAGAGCATTTTTAGAAAAATGTCCTTGTGTGTGTTCTGTCAGTGTGTGTGTGTGTGTGTGTGCGCGTGTATGTGTGTGCCTGTGGGCAGCATAGCTCAACAACGAAAAGACCGTTAAAAACCAAACTTGGTATTTAAGTTTCCTATCTTCCAAGGATGCGACACGAAGATTTTCAAAAACATCCCCCACCCCAAACTACTCTTTACATGGAAAAAGTTTTGAAAATATTGATTTTCTCAAAAATGGCTATTAACGATTTTGATTAAAATATCCTATGTTAAAGATATTTACGTGAAAAGTAAAATATATATATATTGAATTTTCTGGGAACGGGGTCTGAAGTCTACTTTATTCTGGATGACTTTTACGGAATTTTGAATAACTGCTAAACCCTAAGAGAATGGACAAAAACTTACTGCACAAAAAATGTAGATCTCGTTAAAACACACAAGTTTATGTTATAGCTTTTTCTTCATGGAGTTGATTGGTTTTTAGATATTCCTTGTTTTTGGTTTCAGCTTTGAAAAATTATACTTTTCTCATACAGGAATTTGTTAACTCCTCTCCATACAAACAAAGGATCTTCAGCCACATAGCAACCAGCTTTTGACTATCAGTTTAACCCATCGTACACCCTTAATTCGCTTCTACTTACAAGGAAGCAAGTAATAAGACTGTTTCTGCTAATATTTTTCTCGATTACCATGAAGTAAATAGAAGCATAAACTTTTTAACAATAATTTGTTGCAGAGATGTACAGAAAGTCATGTGAATGGAACACATCAGATTTGTTGTACCCTCTGTACCTTATACTTGTTAGAAAAAGTAAAACTTCTGGGTATACGTATGCCGGTTTACGGAAGGTTTAAAAGCAATGCATTTCATTATAACATTCAGAGCTAAATCCGTTACGTTAATTAAATGCTGATGTATATTTTTTCCTAAATCCTGTTTACTGAAAGGGTCAGAACGACATAAAAATGGGGGATGAGTTACGTTCTCATATTATTTAATAATGTAACAGCAGCGAAATTGACTTTCAGAAAGATCCGTGGGCTCATTTTACCGAGCTGCGTAACTAAATAATTTTTTTCTGTTTATTAATTTTTCTTCCTTTTTATATTTCCACGAGCACGATCCCGGAGGCGAAATTCTCGCATAGAGATTATTTACGTCAACGGATGATGGATTTACAGGCAGGCATAAAAATAATCTTCCAGCTTATGATGCATATATTCAAGCCCTATTGGTTTAAATAAAATCAGGTAAAAACAATAGCAAGGAAATACCATGGGAGTAAATGTAACAAACCGTAATTCTGTGCGAACATCCCACAGGATTTCCTTTACCATTTTATGTATAAATTCCTTTTCGAAGGTAACAAATGAAAAACAACATGTTATTGAAGTTCGCTTCCTATGATGCATTAGACATATGGGGTTTGGTTTGTTAAATTCTTTTCAAAGATTACGACATTTTAAAATTGTTTTTCATAAACGACTTCGCTAGTTCTTATAATCATAATTTAAAATACTGTATTTTCTCTCTCTCCCTACTTAAAAAATAATAGATACTAGATAAATAAGGTATTATTGCATTCATCTGAAAGTCCGATATCGGGATTTCACTGGGAATACACATTTTACTACCCCTTGTATTGAGAAGAAGAATTTTTAGAAGGAGGTCCGTGTGTATGTGTGTGTACAGCATAGCTCAAAAACGAAAATTAATTTCATCAGTCCGCATCATGGTCGAGTATGTGGTATTTCTTCCACTATTTTTACATTATTCTTGGAGATATATTACTATAATGTTGCTCAGTAAGGGCATTAAATGTTAGTGTTTTTCGTGTCCTTTGATCCCTTCATATGACATATTATTAAGAGAATAATGTTTATAATTCGCTTTCATAACTATACCAAATTATGTTTGTCAAACGATACCCTATCCTTTGCTTCTGTCCCGAAAACCGATCTCTGTTCTACGGTAGGGTTTAAATGGGAGATTTTTCACATAAAGCCAATAGGAAACAGACAACAAGTGTAAAATGCTTTCGCTTCCAAATCTTTCGCCGCTGTGTTTATACAAAGCATTAAGAAGATGGATCATAGGATTTTACCGATATAAAATAGAGAAAAACACTATAAGAAACCATTGGATTTGGCACCTTTTCTTCCTCTCTACTGTACGTGGTAAAGAATGTAATAAACCATACGGAATACGGAAAAATCATATAATTTTAGCCAAACAGATGTTTATGCTATATGATAGTGGATAGGTTATAGATACAGATATTTTTTATAAGTTTTATGTCAATGTGTAACTCGTACTTTGATTAGTCATTGTTTTTCATCTAATATTTTTCAAACAAACCATATTGATAATGTGGGATACCTAGTGAGGGGTAGGAGTTAATCCTACACAGCGCATCTCTAAGGGGTACTAATTTCAGAGGTATAACTGGTGCAGATGCCTACCAGAAGGACACAGGTGACCTCAGGGTTTAAAATACAGGAGGCTGTACATTTGGTGAAGAAATCAGGAGCTGTAAATAAATGCGCAAAGGTGCAAAGAGACACGCGGCTTTTAGTATCCAGTAGATGAATTCAGGGTCAGCAACGAAAAGAGAAGAAAACTGCAGTGATTACCCAAACTCCATTTAACTCACCAAAATTCGTGTTTACTACATTCACATACCATTCACTACCCACTGTTCTGCAAACTATTCTTATACATTTTATTTTTCTTCCTTCCTTCATTTATTTAATTTTATTTTATTTTAGATGTAAGCAAACGGTAGACTTCAGCTAATAATTGAGATTTTAAAAAACGAATCGCTATCTGATGACGTTGAAATTCCATACTCTTGAAGTTTTCTTACATTAATACTATGGTTAAGAGAATCTTTGAATTTTGAACCTTTTAAAGAAAACCAGGTTTTGTGGAAGTTGGTCCAGAATATGTTCTACAACGCCAGCGACTCCAATGCAAAATATACTGGAGTTTTAAGTTAAAACCATGCTTATGCCAGCATTGCTTTAGGAAGACACAGCTATGTCAGCATTTCGACATCTAGCCACCAACATTGATTGCTAAAACTGGTGTATTATTACCTCTTACTAAATGAAATATAATTTATTCAAAATTATCATATCAGGCACCCTACTAATATCTTAACCATGATATATTTTTCACGATTTTAACCACACGGCGAAATCAGCAATTCCCTTCAGTATAGACTCTCTATATCTTGTGGGTGACACGCATACTTGGAGGTACTAACCAACCTAAAAATATACTATGCTTTATGAGAAAATTATAAGCCCGCAAATGAAGCAAATATTGCTGTAGTTTTGTTCATTACACTGTACTTGATTGTTAAATTAAATAAGGTGTTAATGCCCATAGCAGCTTGTATATGTAAAAAAACTACCAAAATGATAAGTCATCAGTAGTCGTAAGCTTTCACGGCCGGAGTCCAAATAATAACTAGAGGAATTTTCCGGGCTGAAAAGCCGTGGTCTGCAGGAGTTTTCTGGTCCAGGCGTTTCGTTCACGACTGCAGTGAACATCTTCAGTGGTGTGGTCTAAGTCTTGAATTGCGAGCAAACCTTCACCGAGAAGACTTAGACCGTGCCACTGAAGATGTTCGCTGCAGTTGTGAACGGAACGTCTGGAGCTGAAAACTCCAGCAGACCACGGCTTTTCAGCCCAGAAAATTCTTCTAGTTATAAAATGATAAACCGTAGGTTATTTTTACATTTTAGCACGTATCTACAATGTACATAGTGGACTGAGAAGGTATTATACGCCACCCAAAATTCTGTATGGAAATTTTACCGGAAATACGTGTTTTCAGGCCCCCTAAATTAAAAAAAGAAAGCATTTTTAGAAACATGTGTGATTGTGGGCAGTATAGCTCAAAAACGAAAACCCATTTAAATACCTAACTTGGTATTTAGGTTCAATATTTTCTCAGGATGGGAAATAAATGTTTTCAATAAAATCGCCCCATCTCCAACTATTCTTTACGTGGAATATTTTTTGAAAATGTTGATTATCTCAAAAATTTCTAACGATTTTGAATAAAATGCGATATGGTTAAAATATTTTCATGACAAACGAAATGCATATCTTGAATTTTCGGCAAGTAGCCACTAAAGACTTCTGCACAACTTTTGTATAGCTGGTAAACCGTAAGAGATAGGCAAAACCTTTCTACACAAAAATGTATAGCTTGTTAAAACAAACAATTTATGGCTTTTACATTTTTTTTTTCAGAGTTAACCGTTTTTGAGATATTCCAAGTTATTGGTTTCAGTTTTAAGGTACTTAAATGTTTCTCAAACGGGAAGTATCCTTCTTATCGTCTTTCTCTTGTTTACTCTTAGTAAGCTTACAAAACTAAATATCAATTATTTCAATAGCGATCGGTTTTTAACAAATGTCACTATCGCTTTAGCTTTATTTCCCTTCTAATAAAAAAATCTGATATGTTCAATTCACATGACTATCTCTACATTTCTACAGCTTATGCTTAATTTTACTTCATGGTAATCGAGAAAAAATTTGCAGAAATAGTCTCATTACTTACTTCCTTGTAAGTAGAAGGAAAATAAGGGAGTAACATAGGCTAAAATATTAGTCTAAAGCTGACTGTTATTTAACTTAAGTTCCTTTCTTTTTATGGACAGGAGTTGACAAATTCTTTTATGAGAAAAGTGTATGTTTTTTATAGCTGAAACCAATAACAAGAAATATCTCAAAAACGATCCATTCCACGAAAAAAATGTATATAACATAAACTGTGTGTTTTAACGAGCTCTACATTTTCTGTTAAATAAGTTTTTGTCTATCGCTTACGGTTTGCCAGTTATGCAAAATTCCGTAAAGTTCATCTAGAATAAAGAAGTCTTCACAGGCTATTCCCAGAAAATTCATGATATACATTATATTTGTCAGGTATATATCTTTAATATACCATATTTTAATCAACATCCTTAGAGCCATTTTTAAGAAAAATAACATTTTCGAAAAAACGTCCATGTAAAGGGTAGTTGGGGGGATTTTCTAGAAATACCAAGTTTGGAATATATCGGACTTTTCGTTTTTGAGATATGCTGTCCACACACACACACATTCACATACACTCACTCATACGCACACAAGGACCTTTTTCCAAAAATGATGTTTCGAGATTCAGGAGGACCCAAAACATGTTTTTACGGTGAAATCTCGGTATCGAATTTTTGGATGCAATAGTACATAGAATGTGTAGAAAAAGTAAAAAGCAAGCAATAAGAAAAATCTACTAATGTTTATCATATTGTAGATAAAAGAATAAATTTGCAAGAAAGATGTGAAAGGAACACATCTTACATGATATTTTGAAGAGGGTTCAACCATATGTTATTCTCAAGTAATTTCTTAATTCATCAAAGTTCTTAGGCTTTCACAGCCGATGTCAATACTAGTTATATTATAATCTCTTAATTAATTTAGTTAACAAGTTAAAGTTAAATTTATTACCTTTAATATTATAGTATTTTAGAGCTCATAATTAGTTAAGGCATTTACCTGTGAATTTATTATTATTAAAATTAAACCAAAGCGAATCTTGCAAGCTAATTAAGCTAATTCAGTAACGACTATCATTAATAATTATATCGGAACTGCTTAGTTGAATGAAACGCTCCATATACCGTTGCTGATGACGTCAAAAGCTATTTGCGGAGAACATCTCTCATCGTCGGCGGTCACGGTTCTCCGCCAATCACATCATGTCTTGAAGCGATACCCTGAGGTATAGCAATGTCAGCTACAGATGCATTGCGTCCTTTATGACGTCACGACAGTACTGCAGAAACATCACTTTGAGCAATGTTTTACTGCTAGAGAAATAATAAGAATGTTTTATTTTAAACTTATATTTTCCTTTGAATGTTCGCTAGCATAATTGAAATTTCAGCTTAACCAAAAATTGTGAAAAACTAAATAAAAATGTTGTTTGATACTAAATTAATATAAATTCTAAACTTCAAGAAAATATAGCGGTTTCCTCATTTGGCATACTTTAAACACAAATTAACTTCAAACCTTTTTTTATTACAAACTTTTTTCCAATACTTTTCCGTACTCAAAATGCTCCACATGATGCAATTTTGCAATATTATGTTTTAAACTTTTTATAATATCTCTCTAGGCACATTAAAGAAAATTGTCGTAATGCTATTTCGAAATAATTTTAGTTTTTTAAAAAATAAATTATCAAATTTGAAAAATTATTATTTTTGGAGGACAGGAAAATAATAATTTTTCACCACTAATTTGGGCTAATATAAAAATATAATATGATGTCAAATATATTTGTAAAAATGCACTAAGTGTCTCATTTTTATTAGAACAACGAATTTAGACAGCAGTTTAGTTATAATTTTGAAACATGACTAACATATCACTATCATTATATATAATAACTGGTATAAATTTGAATACGATATATTGAATACTACAGATTTTCCAAATTTCACAGGTGCATTATGTTAAGCTGTGAGAACATGAAATAGTTATTCATTCAGTTTCTTAAAACATTTCAAGGAGTATTTAATTAGAGTTACATTCAGTCATAACTAATCAAAAGTAGAAAAGAGTCTGATGCGTTACACTCACGTGACTTTCTCAAGTTTTCTACAAAATTCTGACATAAAAGTGTTCTTCTTTCTACACCATGCTAATCGAGATAATTATTAGCAGAATGGTCTTATTACGTAGTTCCTTTTAAGTAGAAGGGAAAACACTAGGCTAAACGCTAGTCAAATGTTTTAAAAGCTGTCATTATGCGATTGTCATTGCAAATCGTTTCTTTGCTTGGCCAGAAATAGAACAACAGACAGAAACGCTTCCTGTCTGAGTATTTTACAACTAAAACTAATAACAAAGATTGTCTCGGAAACTGTTACCTCCACAACAAAAATATAAACGATTTAAATTGTGTGTTTTGACAAGATCTTCATTTTTTGTGTAATACGTTCTTATATATGTATTAAGTTTAACAGTTAGCAAACTTCAGCAAAATTTAAATATTGAATTTTCTGGTAATATCCTCCGAAGACGTTTTTATTCTAGATGCATTTTATGGAGTTTTGCAAAACTGGTAAACCATGAGAAATAAACAAAAGTTTAGCTAACAAAAAAATGTAGATCTCGTTATAACACACACTTTATGTTATATACATTTATTTCGTAGAGTTGACCGATTTTGAGACGTGCATTATTATTGGTTTCAGTTTTAAAAAATATGATGTGTTCCATTCACATGACTTTCTCTACATCTGTGCAACAAGTTGTTGTTTAAAAGCTTACTGTTCTATTTACTTAATGCTAATCCAAAAAAAAATTAGCAGTAATAGTCGTATTACTTGCTTCCTTGTAAGTAGAAGCGAAATAAGGGTTCAATTGATTAAAGCTGAAACCAACAACAAGAAATATCTCAAAAACGATCAACTCCATGAAAAAAGTCCTATAACATAAATTATGTGTTTTAAAGTGCTCTACATTTTTTGTGTGGCAAATTTTTTTTCAATCTCTTACGGTTTAGCAGTTATGCAAAATTCCGTAAAATTTGTCCAGAATAAAGTAGTCTCCAGAGGCTATTCCCAGAAAATCAAGATATACATTTTATTTGTCAGGAAAATATCCTTAATATATGATATTTTAATCACAATCGTTAGAGCCATTTTTTAGAAAATAAAAATTTTCGAAAAAATTTCCATGTTAAGGTGTATTTTGGGGTAGGGGGATTTTTCTCAAAATCTTCGTGTCGCATCTCTGGAAGATGTTAAACTTAAATACCAAATTTGGTATTTTACCGACTTTTCATTTTTGAGTTATCGTGTTCACAGACACACGGACACGCGGACACACACACCACGGACCTTTTTTTCCGAAAATGCTTTTTTTTTGGATACAGGGGACCCTAAAACATATATTTCCGGTGAAATCTCGATATCTAGTCTTGGGTGGAGTGCAATACCTTCGCTATACACTATGTACATGGTACGTATAGAGAAAGTGAAAAACTATACTTTTATTGTCAACTCCTGGCCACGCAAAGTAATTGATTTCAATCCCATAGCAGCACATTTTAAATCATTTGACTGCGGTTTAACCTAGAGTATTCCCTTATTTCGCTTTTACTTATAAGGAACTAAGTAATAAAGCCAATTATCTCTATTAGTAAGAAGTAGATAGAAGAATAAACTTGTTAGCAATAATGTATTAAAGCGAGTAGAGGAAGTCATGTGAATGGAAAATATTAGATTTGTATATCTATGTCATGATAAATGAGACGAGGATTATTAAAATGGTCTTATTACGTACTTCCTTGTAGGTAGAGTGAAAACAAGGAAATACACTAGGCTAATACGAAAGTCAAATCTTTTGAGATGTTATAAATATGTAGACAATCTCTTCCAGAAGTGAGAAAAGAAAAGAAAAAGAAAAAATAAAACGCAAGAAAGGAAACCAAATAAATATTTTCCATATAAGGAAAGTATAAATACTGGAGAGTTTGAACCAATAAAAATTAATTGTTGGGCGAAAATTATGTGTTTTAATGAGGTCTACACTTTCTGTGGTAACATTTTGTCTAACTCTTACCGTTTAAACTCTTATTTAAATAAATAAGTATCCATTAATTTACTCATTGATTTATGCAAAAGTCACCCAAAATGGAGTGTACTAGAGAGGCTTGTTCAAGATATACGTTTACAGTTTCAAAAATGTCATAAACACACCCTGTTTTGAGTATAATGCTTGTAGTATTATTGAGTAAATCAACATTTTTTAAACTGTTTTAAGTAAAGGATAGTTTGGGTGTGGAAATTATCTTGAAAATTTTCATGACACATCCTTGGGAGAAGCTGAACTTTATATAAAGTCTGGTATTTAACGGGCTTTTCCATTTTGATACGCTGTTCAAAAATATTAAAAAACACAGAAGTACAAAATTTGAGCTTTTTCTATAAAGGGTAGGGTCCTTAAAACATGTACTTATTGTGATATCTTGTATAGAATTTTTGGGTGAAATAAGTACTTCCTCTACTTATCATACGTAATAGATAAAGTAAATAAAGTATGTTTATATATGCTATAAGGATTAATATTGCAGATATATACATTGATAATTAAGAACAGTGAGTGTAATGAATAACATTACATCAAAATTTGCCTTATTTGAAGACATGTTACTTATTAAGAATAAGATCTTTACAAGCTTGTTAGCATCTACAAGTAGGCGCAGTACACACAAGACATAGATGTTTATTTTCTCTGAGACCGCCATTTGTAAGGCGTAACCTTGTGTGGGAGGGCCTCGCTATAACAAATGTATTAGAACTGATTTTGAATGCTTTTTGCAATACCACTAACCCTACACTACTTAGGCCAGCAGGTCACGTATTGACATGTGAAAATGTGAACGCAAAACGGAAAGGCTATATTGACGGTGCCGTTCATTTCGCCGCGCAGTTGAAACCATGTAAACCACATCATGAAGAAAATTATGTGATTGTTTTTTGGGAAAACTCTTAGGCTAAAAAAAAAGGTATTAAGATACTATTTATAAAAATGTCTGTATTTAACAATAGCTCCAATACTCTGTATATTAATTATCAGCAAAATAATCAATATATTAACCATAGCTCATTAAAATGCTCAGGTTAGTACTTATTTTATGTTTTGAGTATATAGCAGAAATGCCAAAGCACAGTGCATGCTTTTCTATTTTAATGTCAATACACAAGGCTATAGAGATAGTCAAGTATTTTAAAAACCAGTGTTGAAATTGAAATACATTTCTCTTTGCTTGATCAGTATGGATAAACTGAATGACTTCAGATTTGAGAAAGACATAAGTAATGGAAATAATAAATGGTTATCGCTACAATAAATGTTGTGACATATTGAATGTTTAAAGATGATCTACATTTTCATGCAGAAGAGTTTGTCTAACTCTTACAGTTTACCAGTTATTTCAAAGCATTCGAAAAGAAGAGGAATTTAGAGAATATTCCCCAAAAATGCAATATATTTATTTTTTTCATGTAAATATTCTTAATATATATGGAATTTTAATCAAAATGTTACAGTATGTTTTAAAAAATGAAAATATTTTCCATGTAAAGATAGCGTAAGTTGAGGAGATTTTTATGAAAACCTTCGTATCACATCGTTGGAAGATACCACCAAGTTTGTTGTTTCACATACTTTTTGTTTTTAAGTTAGGATGTCCATACTCACCCACACACGAACATACACATTTTTATAAAAGTGGTTTGTTTTGGATTCAGGAGTCCTCAAAATATGTATTTCCGCCGAAATTTTGGTATCGAATTTTTGAATGGAATACGATATCTTCTCTACCTAAAATGTATGTATATTACTCAGTAGAGAAAGTAAAAGGAGAAGAGAGTTTGAAATAATAATCAGCCCCCAAACAACCATTTTTCTGTTCATACAGCTCCAGTGTTGAATAACCTGAAAAGATGAATGTCTATACCTACTGACTGTATCATAATTATTTATTTTATGCTCTACGTCATCTTTAGAGTTACAGCTCGTAATGATGCCATAAAAGGATAGAATTTGACCAAAATCCTTTCAATCAGAAGCTTGAGGTATGTAGCGATGGCCAACAAAAAGCGAGAAACTTGCTGAAGCGTACAGAATTTCCGCGTACGACTTGGAACAGCATTGAGAAAAAAATCAGTGATGGAAAAGCAAACAGGTTGGCGAGAGGGAGTCAGAGATATTACAGATGGAACACTTCACACGTTCTGCGTATAAAAAAGACGTTAGCACTGAAAAGGTACATAAAGGTCGCTTTGATGTCTACGACGAAGTGGGTACCAGAACTGAAAGAGACAGGGGGAGTGTAACGTGACGAAAATGTGATAAGAGATAAAGGGAGAAGCAAAAGAGAAACCGTATGGGACTGTATGCAGTGTATCTAAAGGAAGTGTTGGTGCACAATGGACTGATATTCTGCCACGTCAGTAAAAACTCTTCGGTTTCCCAAAGAGAATTCACGTTGAAGAGCTAAGAACCTTCTGCCCTTTGGGTGCTACATGAGAGGAATGGAAATCTTTTCTTGCTTCGATCAGAGTTGCATAATTCTCACCTGAGGGTCGCTTACCAGTATCAGTGACACACATTTCTTATCTTTTTTGTACACTATATTTACTTCACAAGTAAACAAATCTGATGTGTACCATTCACATAACCTTCTCTATATCCCTGCAACAAATTGTTCTTAAAAGGATTATACTTCTATTTACTTTATGCTAATCAAAAAAAATGAGCAGAAATAGTCTTATTACTTGCTTCCTTGTAAGTAGAAGCGAATTAAGGGACAACCATAGGTTAAAATGATAGTCAAAAGCTGGCTGCTATGTCAATGAAGTTCCTTTCTTTATTTGGATAGGAGTTGACAATTCCTGTATGAGAAAAGTATGTTTTTCATAGCAGAAACCAAAAATAAGGAATGTTTCGAAAACGACGAACTCACGAACAAATGTATATAACATAAATTGTATGTTTTTACGTGCTCTTCATTTTTTGTGTGGTAACTTTTTGTCCATCTTTTACGGTTTAGCAGTTATTCAAAATTCAGTAAAATTCATCCCGAATAAAGTACTCTTCAGAGGATATTCCCAGAAAATTCAAGATATACATTTTATTTGTCAGGTAAATATCTTTAATATACGAAATTTTAATCAAAATCGTTAGAGCCATTTTTGAGAAAATAAAAATTTTCGAAAAAAGTTCTATTTAAAGGGTAATTGGGGGTGGGGGGATTTTTCTCAAAATCTTCGTGTCGCATACCTGGAAGATACTAAACTTAAATACCAAGTTTGGTATTTTACCGACTTTTCGTATTCACAGACACACGGACACACACACACACGGACCTTTTTGTGAAAATGCTTTTTTTGGATATTGGGGACCCTAAAACATATATTTCCGGTGAAATCTCGGTATCGAATTTTTGGGTGGAGTGCAATACCTTCTCTATACACTATGTACATAATGCTTATAGAGAAAGTAAAAAAGTATCTGATGTGTTCCATTCACATGACTTTCTCTACACCTCTGCAACAAAATAATGTTAAAAAGCTTATGCTTTTTATTTTCTCTATACGTATTATGCAGCCAAAATTTCGATATCGAGATTTCGCCGGAAATACATTTTTGGGACAACCTGAATACAGAAAAGCATTTTTTTAGAAAAATGTCCATGTGTCTGTCTGTCTGTGTGTCTATGCGGCTGTGGGCAGCAGAGCTCAAAAACGAAAAGACCGCTAAATACCATATTTGGTATTTAAGTTCGTATCTTCCAAGGATGCGATACGAAGATTTTCAAGAAAATCTCCCCACCTCCAACTACCCTTCACAAGGAAAAATTTTCAGAAATTTGTATTTTCTAAAAAATGGCTCTAAAGATTTTGATTAAAGTATCATATATTAAAGATATATACCTGACATATAAAACGTATATCTTGACTTTTCTGGGAATAGCATCTGAATACTACTTTATTCTGGATGAATTTTACGGAATATTGCATAACTGGCAACCCGTAAGAGATAGACATAAACTTACTTCTCAGAAAATGCAGGTCACGTTAAAACATACAATTTATGTTATACGCATTTTTTTCGTAGAGTGGATCGTATTTGAGATATTCCTTGTTATTGGTCTCAGCTTTAAAAAGGATACTTTTCTCATACGGGAATTCGTCAACTCCTGACCATACAAACAAAGGAACTTCAGTCACATAGCAACCATCTTTTGATGAATATTTTAGCCTATGCTACTACCATATTTCTCTTCTACTTGCATGGAAGCAAGTAATAAGATTATTTCTGCTAATTTTTTCTCGATTAATATGAAACAAAAATAAGCGTAAGCTTTTTAACAGTAATTTGTTGCATAGATGTAGAGAAATTCATATGAATGGAACACAGAGTTTTTTTTTTACTTCCTGTTAATCGAAAAAAAATTAGCAGAATTAGTCTTATTACTTGCCTCCATGTAAGTAGAAGAGAAATAAGGGACTAGCTAAAGTATTAGTCAAAAACGGGCTACTATGTGACTAAAGTTCCTTTTTTTCTATGGACAGGTGTTGACAAATTCCTGTATGAGAAAAATATGTTTTTAAATCTGAAACCAATAACAAGGATATATAAAAAACGATCCAGTCCACGAAAATAATGTATATAACATAAATTGTATGCTTTGACATGCTCTACATTTTTTGTGTGGTAAGGTTTTGTACATGTCTTACGGTTTAGCAGTTATGCAACATTTCGTAAAATTCATCCAGAATAAAGTAGTCTTCAGAGGCAATTCCCAGAAAATTCAAGATATACATATCATTTTTGAGGTAAATATCTTTAACGATTTTGATTAAAATATCGTATATTAGAGACATTTTTAAGAAAATCAAAATTTTTGAAAAACGTTCCCTGTAAAGTGTAGTTGGAGGTGGGGGGATTTTCTTGAAAATCTTCGTGTCGTATCCTTGGAAGACACCAAACTTAAATACTAGGTTTGGTATTCAACGGTCTTTTCATTTTTGAGCTATGCTGTCCATAGAAACACACGCACAACACACGGACCTTTTCGTAAAAATTATTTTTTTTTATTTTTTTTTTGGATTCAGGGGGACCCAAATCATATATTTTCGGTGATGTCTCGGTATAAAATTTTTGGGTGGAATGCAATACCTTCTCTATACACTATGTACATAGTTCGTGAAGAGAAAGTCAAAACGAACCAGTTTTTGAACAGAGAAGACGAGATAGAGGACCAATTACAGTAGCCCGACTTGTTGTGAGCAATTAGTGAGTGCAGATCGGAATTGATTTACTTGTCGTAATCCACTGTATTAAGGTCGGCTGATAAGTCCCAGGCCTCACACAGATATGGTCCCACTAGGCCAGTTAGACGCTAGCATCATATAGTTTAATCCTAGATAGCTTGTATTCCTAGTTACAGGTCAATATCTTGTTTAGTTTTCGAATGACACTGGTGACTACTCTGAAAGCTTACTGCAACGTTTGAGTGATGAGATGAAAAGAAAGATACCTCATTTTGCAGAAAACAATAAAATCACAACAATGCTCTGGTCCATCGTTCAGTCATTATAATGGGAAAAATGTGCGAATTAAAGTTCGAATTGCTTGAACATCCACCCTATTCTCTAGATCTACCACCTAGCGACTACCAGCTGTTTGCAAACCTCAAAAACTTTCTTGGAGAACGAAGATTTTACAGCAATAAGGAGGCCATTGATGCGGCAAACAGCTATTTTGAGGACCTTGATAAATCGCACCACAGAGAATTAGAACACCGATATGACGAATGTATTAGCCTTTCTGGATTTTATGTTGAGAAATAAAGCGTTTTTTTAAAGCTGCTTAAGTTGAGAGGCCCAGGACTTATCAGCCGACTCTTTTATTTGCTGTTGTAAAATTAAGAATTCCGAAATAGAGCAGAAAAAATTGTCAGTCTTTAAAACTGACATCATTTCGTAAAGAATTTTCTTTACGATTAAAACTAATTTATAACACAAAAACTGGACCAGAAATTCCATTGTCACCAACTCATGCTGGTAAATGTCCTTGAAAGGACACAGAAACAAGGAAAAGTTTAATTCAACAGTAGCCTTAACGAACGGTTGTATACTGTTAGCTGTCCGACAACAATCACACCATGCTGTTTAATCAACTCCCAATACGATCCCATTAAAGGATTGTTTTAGCGACAAAATAAATTCGCTAACAAAATGTTTCCACAGAGGAGCAGCTGAACGACACTAGAGGTTCGTTGCCAGAGGTTTGAAGCTACACGCCAACACACAGTAAACGTTCACAGCTCGAACGACTATCGATCCCCATGTGTTTTTAAACAGTGATAACAAATCTCATGCGTTCAATTCACATGGCTTTCTCTACATCTCAGTAACAAATTACTGTTAAAAAGGCTTACTCTTCTATTTCATGCTAATCGAGATAAATATTATCATAAATGGTCTTATTATTTGCTTTCTTGTAAGTGGTAGGGAACTAAACATTCAATTTCTTTTTTGCTTTATTTCTCAAAATAATTTCAAGAAAGGCTAATACATTTGTCATATCAGTGTCCTAATTTAATTAAACCATCTTTGGAGTGCAATTTATTAAGGTTTACCGTACCAATGACCTCGTTGCCGTGAAATCTTTGCCCTCCAAGAACTTTTTTGAAATTTGGGAGTACGTGGTAGTCACTGGGTGCTAGATCTGGCGAATAGGGTGGATGTTCAAGCAATTCCAACTTTAATTCACACATTTTTCCAATTGCAATGACTGAAAGATGGGCCGGAGCATTCTCGTGATGAAACAAGATCTCTATTTTTTTGTGCCAAAGAAGCTCTTTTTCTTTTTACCTCATTACTCAAACGTTGCAGTATGCTTGCTAGTAGTCAACAGTGATACTTTAACCCTTTTTCAAGTAACTAATAAAGATAATTACCTGTGCATCCCAAAAAACACTCGCCATAAACTTGATAGCTGACAAAATTGAATTTGCCTTTTTTTGGAGTTTGTTCACCTGGTATATTCCACTGCTTTGACTGTGATTTTACTTTCTGGAGTGTAGTGATGTATGCAAGTTTCATCCATGGTAATAAGCCGTCTCAAAAATACACCGTACTAAACGATGATTTTTTGTCAATGATCTCTGGAGTTGTCACTTCTACAGGACATCCAGAGTAAGGCTCATCACTAGTGCTCGTACGTCTTATTTTAAACTCTGCAACCCACCTTTTAATCACTGAGTATGGAGGGGCAGAGTCTTTCAATGTACTGTGCATTTCCTCCTTTATTTTTTAGGCGTTCATTTTTTCAAACAGAAGTATTTAATCATTGCTCGTTTTTCCAAATCCTCCATTTTCGTGAAAACCTTAAAGTTGTTTATTTAAAATGCTGTCATTCGAAAACCAAACAAACTATTGACCTGTAACTATGAATACAAGCTAATCTAGAGTTAAACTTCACGATGCTACCGTCTAACTGGCCTAGTGGTGCCATATCTGTGAGAGGCCCGGGACTTATCTGCCGACCCTTGCAATAGGCTAAAGTAGTAGTAGAGTAGAAGTTTTAGGGCGCATCAACTGCTGGGGTTATTAGCGCCCAATAGGGTAAAGCCATAGTCAATCTTAAAATCTGGTTGCCATTAAGGATATCCGTTTCTTTGCATTTCCTGAAGTTGACAAATTCCTGTATGTGAAACGCTTAAAGTATTTTTAAACAGAAAATAACAACATCAAATATCTCAAAAAGGGGCAACTCCACGAAAAAAAATATGTAGGCATATGATATAAATTTGTGTTTTAACGAGATCTACATTTTTCTGTAGTAAGTGTTTCTCCACAAGCGGTTTACCCTTTACACAAAATTATGCAAAATGTATCTAGAATAAACACGTCTTCAAAGGCTGTTTACGGGCTGTTCAGGATTAATTTGCATAACTACATAAAAAATCTGTGTTCCATTCACATGACTTTCTCTACATCTCTGTAACAAATTGTAGTTAAAAAGCTTATGCTTCCATTTACTTCATGCTAATCGATAAACATTAGCAGAAATAGTCTTATTATTTGCTTCCTTGTAAGTAGAAGCGAAATGAGGGGGTAACATAAATTAAAATGATAGTCAAAAGCTGGTTGCTATGTAACTGAAGTTCCTTTGTTTGTACGGACAGGAGTCAAAAATTCCTGTATGAGAAAAGTATGTTTTTCAAAGCAGATACAAAAAACCAAAAATATCTTAAAAATGATCAACTCCACGAAAAAAAATGTGTGTTTTATCGCGAGCTACATTTTTCGTGTAGTAAGTTTTTTTTTCCATCTTTTACGGTTTAGCAGTTATGCACAATTCCGTAAAATTCATCCAGAATAAAGTAGTCTTCAGAGGGTATTCCCAGAAAATTCAAGATATACATTTTTTTTTGTCAGGTAAATGTCTTTAATATACGATATTTTAATCAAAATCGATAGATCTATTTTAAGAAAATCGAAATGTTCGAAATTTTTTCCATGTAAAGAGTAGTTTGGGATGGGGAGATTTTCTTGAAAATCTTCGTCGACTCCATGGAAGATATCAAACTTAAATACCGAGTTGGGGCTTTAACGGTCCTTCCGTTTTTGCACTATGCTGCCCACAGACACACACACACAGGTAGATACACACATGGACATTTTTCTAAAAATACTTTTTTTTGATTCAGCGAGTCTCAAAATATGTAATATATATGTTTTGTAGCTTAAAATCCTTTAACCTGGTTGGTCATATCGAACGATGAATGAATTTGGTGAAATAGTGCTCTAATGATCTCGGGTCCATGGAGCTTAAAGTTACAGGACATTCATCTTATCAAGATAAGGGAAAACCCCGAAAAAACCCTTATCCGAGCAACTTATCCTAAGCGATATTCGAACTCACGACCTTTTGAATGTGAAGCAGACTCGCAACCACCACACCACCCAGGCGGGCTATATATGTTTTATGTCCTCTGTATCACACACACATACACAATTTATTTTTGAAAAAGCTCCGTTTGGTATGTTTGTGTGTCCATGTAACTGTGAAAAAAAACAGTTGGTTATGTGCCAAATTTGATACCTAAATTCAGCATCTTCTACAGATGCGACACAAAGATTTTCAAGAAAATTACCCACCCCAAATTACCCTTTAAATGAGACAAATTTTGAGTATATTGATTTTCTCAAAAATGGCTAACAATTTTTATTTAATTACTGCATATTAAAGATATTTACATGGCACATATAACGTATGAAATGTAGATGTCGTTTAATGTTTTTGTAGTGTTTAACGAACACTACTACTTGTGGCACCACCGGCAATGACACTTGTGAAAGATAAGTGAAGATGGAGCACCGGTGGAATGCGATAGTGGAGGAAACCCAAAACCCGAAGAAAACCGCCTCTGTATAGCTTTGGCCATCACAAATCTCACATGAGGACGCTTGGGATTATTGAATGTCTTTAAAAGAGGGAACTAGAAGACTTGGCATGAGCAATGTGGGTGTTGACTTACATAAATTTATCATCTTCCCTGATGAGGCTTACATGGAAATGTACCATGACTAACGTTTGACTGGAACTGGCAGAAATGTAATCAACGGGCGTACCGATATGGGCACCGAGCCGCTCCAAGTTCTAATTCAAAAGTCCTTCAAGCGAGTCTTGGCGCTCGGCTATATACTATTGCAAAGGCAGATATTCCCATATGTGGGGTTGCCGCCGCCCTTTTCTACGTGGGTGTACATGATTCTCCTAGGGACACGTGACACATGATGCAACATTGTTCTTTGAATTTCCATTGATCAATACAGTCCAATAATTAATTGTTAAAAAAATGTAAAGCATCATTTAATATGAATTTAAAAAGCATTTTGATAGATTAATAGAACTGAATGACGGAACATGAATAATTTTGTACTCATCAGTCACGTTGTGACAGTGCTTAAAGTAATCTGGCCGTAGTCCAAAACAGGGTAGTTAAAAGTATGAGCTACAGTCCATAAAAGGGCAACGGAACATGAAAACCTGTCATAGTAAATTGGGGCAAAACCAACTGCTTTCAGCGGCATCAATCTCAGAGAGAATGGCCAATCGTTTGGAGCGAATTGGAGCTACAATATTGCAGAAACCAAAGGGGTGGAACACTGCATCTACCTTAAGGTAATATATGTAGGTATCGTGATGTGACATACGGATACGAAGAAGCCGTTCCTTCGTAGGTAATAAATCAGGGGCTGCATTAAACCGAATCAAACGCACCACATCAGAGGTAAGGATGAATGGATATTTTTTCCACACTTAAGTCCAACAAATGCCGGGTGCAGCGATTCGACTATCACCGAAGGATCTAGATGTGGTTCCAGTCCCCCATGTATTGTGAATTGCTAAATATCACCACTCCTGTCCAATCTTTTGTACATCCTATCTTTTACCACATTTTGTTTGACCGCGCGAAGGTTCACCTGATTCTCAGACGTTTAGGTGGTATGAGAATCAAAATAGCCATATGCTTCCCTTCCTTTCGTACTCAAGAAAGCATGATATCCATCCGCTTTCCTCCCAGCTTTGGAAACTAATATTTCAGTAAGCATTGTAAACTAGTGGGGAAATATTGCAAATTCAACTTCAATAAACCTTCAGAAAATGTGTTGTATTGTGTTTTGATTAAGTAACGAATCTGAAGTAAAACGCTGCTAATTTTGGATTTTTCACTTACAAAGGTAAGTTCAGTCAGCTTGTAATTTAGTGTACCTGTGAACTAGAATAGCTGAAAAGGTTAAAGCGTGTTTCTGACGAAAGCCACAGAAGTCGAAAAGTGGATCAAATCTCGTCTAATACCTGCTTTTTGAAAATTATTTATTTCCGCGATGCGTGCGAAATATAAATTTGAGACATTCATAAAACCCTTTCTGTTAAAACCCCTCACATAGAGCAGAAAATTACATGGTTACCATTGACACTAGAACGCCTGAGAACTTGGTTACCCATTGTGAGGCCAAACAGAAGGTGAGTGTAGGTCATGAGGTAAGATAAATAATCTTGTGCTTAGGGGACGTTGCATTTCTTTCCCCTCTTCTGCAACTGCTGAGAGGAGGAATATAGGTGCCAGCTTGGCACGAAGGACTAAACATAACCACAACAGCGTGTAGCGTTAGCCAGTCGCAGTTCATGTTAAAGTAATCGTCATTTATCTATGGTTATAGCGAAATCACTTTGTTCAATATAAAGCTAATTTGTATTTGTATATAATATGTCATTAGCAATATACATCGCGTGAGACGGACTACTTTGCTTGAAGGAAGGTCGATATCTTTATTTTTGGTTGCGGTCCAGCTTATCGTACAATGAATTGACAACCTTGAGCATAGCTAAACAACGAATAATGTTACTGTACTCACATATGTTTCTACAGCTTCTCAATTCCGCTCATTGTACCATCATCTTCAACCTCATATTGCTATAGTTGGCATCACTGTCTTCTTACATTAATCTGCTAGTGTTTATTTGCATAAACTTTTGCGCATACATGTTGGCGCAACTTCTCCCACCCCCATCAGTTAAAGATTTGCCACTGCGCAAATTACGGTTTGGTTATTGTTTCGCCTCATGATCTATATTTACTTTCCTGAAAGATTGTACATAGGTAGTTAAGTAAAGAGTGTCGGAAGATTACCAGTTCCGGTGGGGGTGCGATGTTCAGCTTGGTGGTAAGGGTAGGTTTGTTTTCTGTCTTTTATAATTCTTACTGAGAAACAGAGCATAATGACCTATATCATCTACTTTAATGAGTTGCTCGCTGGCCTTCGCGTAGTCTTTTTTCAATTTCTATGTTTGTTTCAGAGAATTTTGCACTGAATAGTTTTAGTAGGTTCATTCTCTGTGTGTGTGTGTGTGTGTGTGTGTGTGTGTGTGTGTGTGTGTCTATATGTTTATTCATGCCTAGGGGCTAGCTGCCCTTACTAACTTATAATGAGAGATAGGATTTTAATGCAAATGCACAATTCTTTTCTACTGTCAGAAAATCGTTAGTTGGCAAGTGAGTTAATTACTGCATTTCCAACAATTTAAACGATATTTTATGTACTACACATTTGGAAGCTACCTATTAGCTGACTCTATATGAGAATAGAACAAAAATGATAGTGGGTTTTTTCTGTTTTAAAGTAGTTTTTTTTTAAAAAAAGAAAAAGAAAGAGAAGGTATTACACTCGACCCAAAAATTCAATATCGAGATTTCACCGGAAATATACGTTTTAGGGTCCCCTTTATCCAAAAATATAATTTTCAGAAAAAGACTCGGGTGAGTGTGTCTGTGAACATGATGACTCAAAAACGAAAAGCTGGTAAAATACCAAACTTGGTATTTAAGTTTAATATCTTCCAAGCATGGAACACGAAGATTTTCAAGAAAACCCTTTCACCTCAAACTACCCTATACATGGAACTTTTTTAAAAAATTGTTGATCCTCTCAAAAATGGTTTTAACAAATGTGATTATAATATCGTATATTAAAGATATTTACCTGAAAAATAAAATGTATAACTGGAATTTTCTGGGAATATCCTCTGAAGACTACTATATTCTGGACGAAATCTAAGGAATTTTGCATAACTGCTAAACCGTAAGAGATGGACAAAAACTTCTTATACATTTTTTTCGTGGAGTTGATCATTTATGATATGTTCCTTGTTTCTGGATTCAGTTTTAAAACACATACTTTTTTCATACAGATATTTGTCAACTCCTTTGAATACACACTTCAGTCACATAGCAACTATTTTGACCACCACTTTAACCTATGATACTCCCTTATTTCGCTTCTACTTAATAGCAGCAAGTAATAAGACTATTCCTGCTAGTTTTTCTCGATTAGCATAACGTAAATAGGACCATAGGCTTTTTAACAATAATTGTTGCAGAAGTGTTTAGATGCAACACGTCAGATGTTTTTATTGTAATCCTGATGCTGCTATATTTAAGTTACCATGGGTATACCTTTATAGTTATAATTCTAATAATAATAATAATAATAATAATAATAATAAAAATAATAATAGTCCAGAATAGCTAACAATAACTATATTAATGTTATCCAAAAACTAAGTGCTTATGAATGCAAGTCGTCATTAAGGTGTATTCTGGAGGGAGACATACCATTTGGTTGACCGAGCAAAAGAACACGAACAGTTGAAGAATTAAATGTCACAAAGGCATGTTCACAGTATCTCAATGGTTAGAGTAACCGCAGGAAGAACGCAAGAACTGTGTTCAAATCCCGCTGTAAGACTTGAATTTTTCAGCTTAATATTAATCTACTTTTAACAAAGACTTTACGAAACGTACTTTTCCATACGCCCGTATTTCTTAAAGGAAATATTTTCTGCACGTTTAAATACATTTTGAATTAAAACAATTCGTTGTCTTACAATTGTTATAAGCTTTCTAAACTTGACTCTCATGAACGTACATCGTCAACCACGAAGATCGCACAACATGACAACACTGTACGATAAAAAGAAACGCACTTCAGCTACTTGTTTATTGCCTTATGGCTTGTTTTTGAAATAGCGGACTATCAATTACAATATGGCTCATTCTAGTAATGCTCGGTATTTTGAAGAGCTGCTCATTGATGGTGAAACACGACGTAATGAGACCTCTATGGCAAGTATTGTCGGAAGGATTTCTATATGGAAGAGCACCACATCATAGGATCTTTGTTTTCAAGAATTCTAAGAATTAAAGAAACAGGGAAATATTTGGGAATAAGGTTTTAGTTATCGGCGAGGATTGCGATAGTGGCGCCATTTGTGGTGCTGAATGCACACTGAAATACCGCTCTCTGCGGTGGAGTGGCGTTGGAAGTGGGGCTCTAGTCACAAAGAGTTCGGTCAGAACTGGGTCGCAGACTCCAAGCGCTCCCCGCGTCGAGATGAACTTCTTGCAAACGGCCAGGGACCCTCCAAGGTGGCTCTCTCCTCTCCATCCGGTTTCAGTAGCCCGTTGATACTACTCTCATCTTATCCTATTCTCCTGACGTACAATAGGCCAATGACTGTAGTGTGGATTCCCCTCCGGAATCTCCTCTCTCCTCTCTCCTCTCTCCTCTTCCCTTCCCTTCCCACCCCTCCTCTCCTCTGCTCTCCTCACCTCTCTTCTCTTCTCTCTCTTAAACACATCACACGGAATGGAATGAGTTAAGATGCCCTCGCATTTGCTCCTTCAATTTGGACATTGCTGATCTAGCATAACATTAGCCCCATTTTACAATAAAACTCTGCACACAATTCCAGTGAGCATACTATTCCAGCACACATGATTCCTAGCATTAAAGGTGTATATTATTCATTAAAAGCACCTTTTAAATTTGCAATGGAAAATATTTCTTGACTATGTACTTTGCTGCTTAATACCAGCTAGCTCAACTGCACAGAATTAAGCGTGTACAGCGTTAAAAGAGTTGAAAAACTTAACGGAGTATTTCAATTTTTTTTTTTTACTTTCTCTATATAGTACTTGGTACAAAGGCAGAGTATGTATTGCACTCCAACCAAAAATTCAATACCGAGATTTTACCAGAAATACATGCTTTAGGTTCCCCTGTATTAAAAAAAACATTTTTCGGAAAATGTCCGTGTGTACTTAAGTGTAGTATCTTTGAAGGATGAGAAACGAAAACTATGAGGACAATGCCCCACCCCAAACTAACCTTTACATAGAAAAAATATCGAAAATTTTAAAGGTTGATTTTCTCAAAAATGTTCTAACCATTTTGATTAAAATACCGTATATTAAAGGGATTTCCTGCACATATAGGTTGTATATTTTGAATTTACTGGGAATAGTATCTGAGGACCAGTTTATTCTGGATGAATTTTACTAAATTTTGCATAAATAGCAAACCGTAAAAGATAGACAAAAACTTATTACACTAAAATCTAAACCTCGTTAAAATACATAATTTATAAATATATATTTTTTCGTGGATTTTTTACCTGGAGTGTTCAATTCTCTTGTGCTTTGTTATACTATTAGTATATCAAGTGCTGTTCTTCACTTCAATATTCTACACGGATATCTCACAGAAAATAAACGTTTTGGAGGTGTGTAAATTTTAAATGGGCCTTTTTAAAAATATCCGTGTATGAGTGTGAAAAACATAACTCGGAAACGAAAAGTCAGCTTGGTATTTACGTTGGTTTTCTCGAAAACGCTCTGAATTATTTTGATTAAATACCATATATTGATTTGTATAACTAATAAAATGCATATCTTGAATATTAGGAGAATAGCTTGTGAGATCCTCTTCATTTTGAGTTAGTTTGTATAATTGGTAAACCATAATAGATAAAAACGATATAAGTAATAATATGTCTCGTTAGAACACACTATTATTGATATTTACCTCTTCCAAGGTTTGGATTTTGAAATACTTTACTTTCCACAACTAAGCTGCTGTTATTATTGTGATTATTATTACCATCATTATTCTTGTTTATTCTCTTACTCATGCAAGAAGAACCGAATTTCAAAGGCATTACATAACGCACGCTTTTTAAAATTTAACTATGCATTCAGTTTATTGTATCGCTCTCTTGCATGCACAAAGAACTCTGAAACACAATCATTTTTGCAAATGTTGATGTCAATCAGCATGAAACAGATACAAAAAAAAAAAAAAATCTGATGTAGTCCATTCACAAGACTTTCTATACATCTCTGCAACAAATTATTGTCAAAAAGCTTATGCTTCTATTTCATTCATGCTAATCGAGAAACATTTGCAGAAATAGTCTTGTTACTTGCTTCCTTGTAAGTAGAAGTGAAATAAGAGGTTAACTGATAATAAAAAGCTGGATGCCATGTGGTTGAAGTTCCTTTGTTTGTATGGACAAGGGTTGACAAATTCCAGTATGAGAAAAGTATAATAATAAGGAATATCTCAGAAACCATCAACTCCAGGAAAAAAATGTGTATAACATAAATTGTGTGTCTTAACGTGCTCTATATTTTTTGTGCAGTAGGTTTCTGTCCATCTCTTACGGTTTAGGAGTTATGCAAAATTTCGTAAAATTTCGTAAAATGAAGCAATCTTCAGAGTTTATTCCCAGAAAATTCAAGATTTACATACTATTTTTCAGGTAACATCTTTAATATACGACATTTTAATCAAAATCGTTAGAGCCATTTTTGAGAAAATCAAAATTTTCGAAAATAAGTTCCATGTAAAGGATAGTTGGTATTTTACCGACTTTTCGTTTCTGAGTTATCGTATTCACAGACACACGGATACATACACGCGCGGACCTTTTTTTGAAAATGCTTTTTCTGGATACAGAGGACCCAAAAACATATATTTCCGGTGAAATCTCGGTATCAAATTGTTGGGTGGAGTGCAACACCTTCTCTATACACTATGTACTTAGTACGTATAGAGAAAGTAATAACATTTTACCAGAGTAGTTGGAATTAAGGTGGATATGGGGATACATGCTATCGTAAAACATAAGATATTTTATTTTCTCTAGCATCCACATAGTAGAGGCTCCAAAAATTCGATACCGAGATTTCACTGAAAATAGACGTTTTGGGTTCCTCTAAAGTCAAAAAAGCATTTTTACTTTCTCTGGGATGTGATAGTAGGTACAGAACATATTGCAATCCACCCAAATATTAACTAGTGATATTTCACTGAAAACACACGTTTTGAAGTCCCCTGAATGAAAAACATCATATTTATGTGTGTAGGTGTGTCGGTGGACACTATAACTCAAAAACGCAAGGTACGTTCAATACCAAACTTGGTATTTCAGCTAAGCATCCTCCAAGGATGCGACACAAAGATTTTTAAGAAAGTCCCACTACCCCTAGCTAACCTTTAGATTGAAAAAAAATTGGAAAATTTTGATTTTGACAAAATAGTTCTAATGATTTTGATTAAAAATCTCTTATATTTAAGATATACATGACAAATCAGATGTATTTCTTGAATTTTCTGAGTATAGCCTCCGAAGGTCTCTTTATTCTGGATGAACTTTCCTTAATTTTGCATATCCGATAAACCGTAAGAGATAGATAAAAACTTACTAAAAAATATGTAGATCTCTTAAAAACACACATTTTTATGTCATACTTTTTTTTTCGTGGAGTTGACCATTTTCGAGATATTCTTGTAATTGTCAACACGTGACCACACAAAGAAACGGATTTCTATCCCATAGCAACTACATTTAATACATTTGACTATCTGCATGGCTTAGTGTGTTTCCTTTATTTCCCAATAAGCTTACTAACTATAGTTTGTTACAGAGATGTAGAGAAAATCATGCGAATGGAACATATTTGATTTTTAGAATAAGATCCGTGTTTGTGGTTTTGGACATCATAGCTCAAAACGATAAGCCCGTTAAATATCAAGGATGTGTTCGAAATTCAAAAATCGACAGTATTGTTGGTTGTTTACCAAGCTTGGGACCGGCATTTGGGAGGTCGTGGAATCGGTTCCCCGCAGTCGACCTCTCTGACCTGTAGTTTTTTCAGGGATTTTCCCGGCGTCACTGGAGAGGATTCTTCATTCCCCGAACTTCTCTAGTATGTAAAACCTACTTAGCTTAAACATAATCATCATCATTAAGGATTAAGACTACACATTCCTTCTAGTTGGTTCAATATTGGATTATTTTCTTAGCCAATTAAAATGCAGCATTGCTTGCTGTTCTCATCGGCTCTTTTATTATTTAATCAACTATATCTCGCAATGCTCCTTAGGAATTTAATCTATGTGGCTTCTTAAAACTTTCTCCACACGTACTATGTACATAGTGCATGGAGAAGGTATTGTACTACACCCACAAATTTTATATATCGAGATTTCACCGGAAATATATGTTTTAGGGTCCCCTTTATTTAAAAATAAAGCGTTTTCAGAAAAAGGTTCATGTGTGTGTCCGTGTGCCTGTGAACAAGATAACTCAAAAACGAAAAGTCAGTAAAATACAAAACTTAGTATTTAAGTTTAGTATCTTCCAGAGATGCGACACGAAGATTTTGAGAAAAATCCCCCCACCCCAACTTTACATGGAACTTTTTTCGAAAATTTTGAATTTACATGACAAATAAAATGTATATCTTGATTTTTCTGGGAATATCCTCTGGACTACTTTATTCTGGATCAATTTTACGGAATTTTGCATAACTGCTAAACCCTAAAATATAGACAAAAGCTTATTATCACAAAATGTAAATCAGGATAAAGCACACAATTTATATCATATACATTTTCCTTGTGGATCGCTTTTGAGATATTCGTTGTTTTTGGTTTAAGCTTTTAAAAACTTATACTATTCTCAAACAGGAATGAGACAACTCCTGTCCATACAAACAAAGGAACTTCAGCCACATATCAACCAGCTTTAGACTGTCAATTTAACCTATGGTACTCCCTTATTTCGTTTCTACTTACAAAGAAGCAAGTAATAAGACTATTTTTGTTAATTTTTTCTCGATTATAGTGAAGTAACAATAATTTGTTGCGGAAATGTAGAGAAAGTCATGTGATTTTTTATTTAATCGATCTCGCAATGCACCTTAGGAATCTTATCTCAGTGGCTTCTTATTTTTCCATATTACTCTTATCATGTGGGTATTTCTTTAATGAGATCTATATTTTTTGTGGAGTAAGTTTTTGTCTGTCTCTCGTAGTTTACGCGTTATGCAAACGTTAACCAGAAAATTCAAGATACATTTCGCTTGTCACGAAACTATCTTAATCAAAATGGTCAGATCCATATTTGAGAAAATAAAACATTTTGAAATTTGTTCCATATGAAGACTAGTTAGGGGTGCGGAGATCTTCAAAATCTTCGTGCCGCATCCTTGGAAATATACAGAACATAAATACTAAGATTGGTATTTAACCAACTTTTCGTTTTTGAGCTAAGTTGCCCTAACATACACACACAAACACGCACACGGACATGTTTTGAAAATGCTTTTCAATATATCAAGAGTCTTAAGCATGTATTTCCGCTGTAATATCTCGCTATCGAATTTTTGAATGGAACACAACACCTTCTCTACCTTCTTTTAATGCTAGCGAAAATAAATAAAAGAAATCTGATGTGTTCCATTCACATGACTTTCTCTACAGTTCTGCAAACAATATTATTAAAAAGATTATGTTTCTATTTCCTTCAGGTTAATCGAGAAAAAATTAGCAGAAATAATCTTATTACTTGCTTCCTTGTAAGTAGAAGCGAAATAAGGAAGTACCATAGTTTAAAGTGACAGTTAAAAGCTGGTTGCAATGTGACTGATGTTATTTTGTTTGTATGCACAGGAGTTGACAAATTCCTGTATGAGAAAAGTAGTTTTCAAAACTGAAACCAATAACAAGGAGTATCTCAAAAACCATCAACTCCAGGAAAAAAAAAAATATATATATATAACATAAATAGTGTGTTTTAACGTGCTCTACATTTTTTGTGTGGTAAGCTTTGTGAATCTCTTACGGTTTAGTAGCTATGCAAAATTCGAGAAATGCATCCAAAATAAAGCAGCCTTCAGAGGTTATTCAAGATATACATTTTATTTGTCAGGTGAATATATTAATATAAGATATTTTAATCAAAATAGTTAGAGCAATTTTTGAGAAAATCAAAATGTTTGAAAGTGTTGCCATGTAAAGGGTAGTTGGAGGTGGGGGGGGGGTTCTTAAAAATCTTCGTGTCGCATCCTCGGAAGAAACCATGCTTAAATACCAAGTTTGGTATTTAACGATCTTTTCGTTTTTGAGCTATGCTGCCCACAGTCACACTCTAACACACACATGCACATACACACAGACTCACACAAAGAGAGAAAGACAGACAGATACACACACACACACATGGACATTTTTCTAAAAATGGATTCAGTGGGTCTCAAAAAATGTATTTCCTACAAAATCTCGTTAATTTTTGGGTACATTACAATACCCTCTCTATACACTATGTACATAGTACGTGTAGAGAAAGAAAAAAGGAATAATGGCAATTTTCCATGGGACCCTGGGACTGAAAAATGACCGAAAATTGTGAAATTTATGACTTTTAGATTTATACACATAATTGTTCCCCAAACTTTCGCTCATCGGTTGGCGGTGACATTTTTTAATTTCCGCCATTTTTAAAGGACTTGCGCAGGATTTAAATGACACGTTTGCTGCCATTAACTGCTGCCTTTTCTGTTCAGCCACTCTGATGTTTCATGTTTGCCTAATTTAATTATTTTTCGCCGGTTTTCTTCCACATTCTGGCCAAATACGGTTGAAATCTTGTGTACGACTGCTTTGTGCTGCTATCTTGCGACATGTCAGTGAACTATTACTATGTATTCAGTATAAAATCCCTAAATGTGTAAAGAAATTCAAACACACGCCCAATTAAATGCTTTTCAGCATTCTGCTATTCTTCTCAGATGTAATATGGTACAAAATGCTTCATTGCGAACATAGCTATTGTATTAATATGCAACAAATTTATATATATTTGCAAGTATATTATTGTTTTGACTACGTTACTGTGTTTACATCTTACTGTAATGGTGGCTTCCTTAGCAGTACATGTGCGTTTGTTTATAGTATAATTTTGCTTGGAAATATAATTTGTGTGCAAGTAACGTGTAATATTAAGTGTGTAGAACTTTGTGTGTATATATTACGCTGTAACATACATGCTACATCTTCCCGTTGGAGAAAGCCTTTAGGTAGAAATGCTAAAAAGAAGGAAGCTGCTAGGAAACGTGGTATTGCTAGGTGGAAAGAATCCAATGAACAGGAGTCTTCACATACAGTAATGGATTGTCCTGTTACAGGTATTGAGAAGGTTGTAAATATTAGTAAAACTGAAGAAAAGTTTGCAAGATTTACTGAGCTGAGAGCAAGTAGTGTAAATAGTAGTGCAGATGCCAGTATAAATATTGTAAATTTTGCAAATGAAACTGTAGAAAGTGTATCTAGCAGTGTAGGTGTAAATAGTGAATATTTTTAGTACATTCAAATGCTTTGAACCAGCTCATGAGCAAAGTGCAATGTGGAGAATGTGGCAAAGCTTCACTTACAGTGCAACTGAGAGAAAAGCATGGCTTTGCTGTTAAATTAGTTTTGAAGTGCACTGAATGTGGGTTCAGTCCAGGGAAAGCTTATTCCAGCCCTAGAATAGAAGAACACAGATCTAAAAGAACTCCATTTGAGGTGAATAGAAAAGTTGTTGATGCCTTTCTGGATTTGGGTGTGGGCCATAGTGGATTAGAAAAGTTTTGCTGTGTAGTAGGCATATCTGGTATGGATTCTAGGACATTCACTAGACACATGAAAACACTGGCTGAGCATAGCAAAAAGCAAAAGGAAAATGTTTTACATCAGTCAAGGAAAATTGTCAAAAGAGCATATAAATCTTTAAATAGTGATTCTGGTTTAGATGAAAATGCTGTAATTGATGTTACTGTAGCTTTTCATGGATCCTGGCACAAGCGTGGATTTGCTTCTAATTACAATATTGGAATTGTCATAGATATTATGACTTGGTTGGTGCTAGACTACACTGTAGTTTCCAAGTATTGTCTAAAGTGTAAAGTCACATCTTCAGAATTAGGAGATAATACACCTGAATTCCATGCTTGGATAGAGGGGCACAAATCCAGTGGTGAGTGCAATAAAAATTATGAAGGCTCATCACAGCAATGGAGGTTTTTGCAGCAGACATACTGTGGAAGCGGTCTGCTTTAGAGTGCATGATGAGCTATACAACTGTGCTGTCAGATGAGGATTCCAAAACATTTAACCATTTAATAAATGAAAATATATATGGCAGCACAGTTGAACTAAAGAAAGAAGAATGTGTCAACCATGTAGCAAAAAGAATGCGACAAATGGTGGTAACCTAGAAGAAGAGGGGAGTAAAGCCAAGAGGGCGAGGAGCTGGGACACTTACCACTGCCACAATCACAAAGTTGAAAAATTACACAGACAAGCAATAGTGAACAACATTCCTAGTATTCCCAAAATGAAGCAAGCCATATATGAAACCCTCAGTCACTATGTGTCAACAGATGCAAAACCTCAGCATGGTAAGTGTCCTCAAGGTCTCACATCATGGTGTTTTTATAATAGAAGAATCGCTGAAGGGACACCACCTCAAAGTCACACCAAAATGCCAGTGAAATTAACAAAACAGATAGTCTGCAAAATAATGCCAGTGTACCAGAGATTAGCATGTGATGAACTCTTATCCCGATGTGTGCGTGGGGCTACCAAAATCAAAATGAGTCATTGCATTCATTGATCTGGAGAAAATGTCCCAAAATTACTTTTGTATCACGCTTTCGGATAGAAATTGCAGCAGCTAATGCAATTTCAGAATTTAATATGGGATTTTCCTCAACAGAAGAATTGAAATCTGCTATGAACACCAGCACAATCTCTACAGTACAGCAAAAACTTCTGAAGAGACGTGTCGAGTTTATGACAGTGCACGAGCATCATCACAGAGGAAGAAAGCAGCTCGCCACAAGGGAAAGTTGTGAAATTGAGGAGAGACTACCAAACAAAAGAGGGAGGGTGTAACATATGCATCAGGGCAATTTTAGGACAATAAGGTAACCTGAATCTAAAATTTGATGCATGTTTCTAGAAAAATTTATTTTTCTCAACTTTACATTTTTTGATACACTATCTGCTCCAGGCGCATTAATTTTTGTGATATTGCTCTAGAACTTTTCCAGCATGTCTAGCATATGTGTGACTTCAACTCAGTCCTTATTTTCTAAATCAATAAATAAGTTCAGCTTAAAAAAATTATATACAAAAAAAAGTTAAAAAACTGGTTTTTAATGTTTATCAATACAAAAAAAATTATTTACTTAAAAGTAATTGTGTTTTATTTTTACCAGAGACTGAAAGTGTTTGCACAGCAACTACAGTTTGGAAAATAATAAAAGTATTGTCATATCTTAATTTTTTATGCACATGGAGTAATTTGAATATTAAGTTATTTTCGCATAGTGAATAAATTTAATAATTAATTCCTACTAAACCATACAAGATATAATGCTAAAACTTTGTATGGTAGTTTATTATATAAACACTTTTAAGTGCACAAAGTATAAATATAATAGCTATAGAAATGTAGAAAATTCAAATTTCTGTCTCAGGGTCCCTTAAACGGTTGATTCAATTAGGGATTTTTGAGAATCTTTGTGACGTTTTTTGAAAGATGCTCAACATAGACATCAAGCTTGATATTCCCCCAACTCATCGTTTTTTAGTTATGCTGTTCATACTTATAGGGTCGCACACATTTATCTAAGATTACTTTTTTAGTTTCAGGGGTCTTAAAGGTGTATTTTCAGTGGAGTCTTGCTATAAAATTTTTGAGTGAAATGAAACATACAATATTTCCCCTACTTACTATACGTGGTAGAAATAGTAAAATAAGAGAAAATTCCTTTGTTCCATACAGAGAGAGGTAAACGTATAATCCAATGAAACAACAACGTTTGTACTTCCATAACGGGGCTATATTTTCAATTTATGGAACTGCAAACGTTGCAGAATTAGAATCCCCTATAACAATTACAGGAATGTGTGACAGAACATGATTTGTGTGCCGGTAATAAATGAGAGTAGAAGCAAATGTTAGTGTTGTGAAACATTGAGCAGTTGTATGCAATTATAGCTTAAAATAGCCAAGTCCTGAGAGCGGATAAAAAAACATGAACGTACATTTCCACAAACACCACATTCTCGCTGAGTTACAGACAATAGTCACATCTGCGTCTCCATTCCCAACCGCAAGGAGCAGTTTTCAGGCTTAATTGCACGTCTTTTTACGGTAGGATTCTATAAACCACTTCTGTTGCTTGGGATTTTTGTGCAAAGTAAAATTTGGGCTTGGAAGAATGCGAAGAATATCAAGGCTTCCTAAACAACGGTTTTGCTATGCATAATGAATGAATGATTACGTATTCTTATTGAAATTCCAGTATGCATACATTGATTTTCATCAATCGATGGATCCACAGACCGTATGTGCTTTTGCAATACACAAAATATTGAGTAATATTAAAAAACAAAAAATTAAAAGAGAAAATAAAAAACAACATATATATTCAAATACCTACTGCAACTTAAATTTACATCAAAAATAAACCGTTCTCCGACGTATTAATTTACCTTATTATAATAAATCCATGGTATGACAGCTCACAAGGAACCTTGCTTTACCGCCCGCCCGCTACGTCCCACATCTCGGTTAGGGATGGGGTGCAGTACTGGAGGGTGAGACATAGTCAGTGCCTCGGCCAGTTATTACAGTCCTCATGACCTGGAGCCACTACTTCTCCATCAAGTAGCTCCTCAGTTGGCCCCCAATAGACCTCACGAGGCTGAGTGCACCCCGGACCAGGTATCCTAGTGGGGTAAAATCCCCACACCGGAAATCGAACCCAGGTCTTGCGCTTGGTAAGCAGCTACGCTATCACCGCCCTAAGGAGACTGGCCAATTTACCCTATTTTAGTAGACAAATACACTTAAGAGAAATATATATATCGATTACCAACACCACAACACAACAATGACCGAAAAATATGACATAAAAATATGTATAAATACTTGTTTAACCATTTTTACCTTCCCCCCCCCCCCCCACTCAGTCTTCTCAGATCTCAGCTGTCTCGTCTTAAGCAGAAATTTAACCAGCCTCGGCATCTTCCGTGCCTGCCAGTAACGTCCAACATGCTTCTAACTCAATTCACGGTGGTTAAGAATCGCGGATCCATGACTTTTCCTCCCCGCAAATGCGGCAGATTCTCATACTATTCTCGTCACTAATTCTTATCATCCGCCATGCTCTTAGTCTAATCCACGCGAGCCCTTCGCTAATGAGTTTGGAACCTGTTCTGATGTATTGCTCCATACCCCACTCCGTTTCAGCCTAGATTGCATTTTCAATGAAACCTTTTCCGTGCATTGCGCACTTAGTTTCTGCCTTTCATTGCATAAAGGAGGTGTAGAAACAGACAATCGTGTTAATCACACCTTTTCCCCCCAAACCCAACTTAGAAAATAATTATTATGCATGAAATTAATTAAACAGGGCGTTAGGGGTATAGATTCAAACATTTTGATAAATGGTACCTAAATATAATATACATTTTGATTTGTTAGTTGTTTTTACTCTCTCTAGTAGATAGGGAAGATATTGTGCTCCACACAGAATGTGATACCGAGATTTCACTTGAAATACTTGTTTTGAAACACCCTCAACCCACGAAAAGAATTTTTAATACAAGGTCAGTGGGTGTATATATATGTGTGCGTACAGCATAACTCAAAATCGTTAAATACCATACTTGATTTTAGAAAATTGTTATTTTATCAAAAATGTCTAATACTTTTGATTGAAATACTATGTAGAAAAATATTTATTTGAAAAATAAAATGTGTACATTGAATTACCTGGGAATAGCTCCTGAATGTCTCTTCATTCTGAATGACTTTTGTATAACTGGCGAACCGTAAGAAATAGACGAAAGCTAACTGTACAGGAAATGCCTCGTCAGAATACAAAATTTGTGTCCTTTACGTTTTTGTAGTAAACATAACCGTTTTCGAAATATTCCTTGTTAGTATGTTAGTTTCTGTTTTAAAATACTTACAGTTTTCTCAAACAAAAAGTCGTCTTTGTATCTTTTGTTTTACCCCTGCCATGAAAAGAAGCCAATTTCAATGACAAACACATAGTGAAAGCTTTTAAAATATTTGAATATCGCTTTAGCTTAGGACATTCCTTTGTTTCCATTCTACTTATAAAGAAGTAAAAAGACCATTCTGCTAATCCAAATCTCGATTGGCATGGAGTAGAACGAAGAGTAACCTTTTGTAAGAGGTTTGTTTGTAATAGGCAGGGAATGCCATGTGAATGGAACAAATTAGAGATTTTTCTCTTCGGTAAACGTTTTCCACAAAACCAATCACAAAAAGTACTACCTGCTGTATTTTGATTATGGACATAACTGCGCCGCGAAATGAAACTAAGCGTTTTCATACGTAACCTGCTGGCCTAGGTAGTGTGAAGTCATTGCAGAAAGCATTTGAATTCAGCTCCGATACAACAAGCGTTATCGTGACGCTTGGGGACATAACGTTAGGCCTTCGTCCCCACGCTCTTGGGGAAAATAAACGTATGGTTTTTATGTGGCACGTCTACTTGGAAGTACTAACTAATGAAGCTAATATTATGTAATATTGATCATTACACTGTTCTCAATTACCAACACACAAATCTGCACTTATCATCTATTATCCTATTTGTTACACCTAGCAATGACATTAAATAAAGCTAATTTAAAACGCAAGTCAAAAGTAGAGAGGAAAATTAGTGCCCCATTCACATAAATGTCTCTACTTATTCTCCAAAAAACTGTCGTATACTTACAAAAGAGTATTCTTTTATCTACGTCATGCTAATTAAGATAAATGCGATCGCATGTAAGAGCTGTGGTGGACAAAGCGGCGCAGGGGTGGGTTTTCTCTGGGTTCTCCAGTTTCCTCCGCCATCGCATTCCACCGGTGCTCCAATTTCGTTCAATCACCTAAGGAGTCACAAGTAGTAAAAGCGGGTATTGAACACTACCAAAGGAAATTAAGATAAACATAGACACAACTGTTTTATTGCATATTTTCTTATAGGTTGAAGTAAAATAAGGGAATACACAATGCTAAACCGATAGTAAAGACTATGGCTGATTGTTACATGAAAATCTTAAAATGTCGTTCTAATTTCTGTTTGTTTGTTATTTGGTAGTGTTTAACGCCCGCTTTTACTATTTTTGGCACCGCGGGAAATGACGTTGGTGATATATGGAATTAAGATGGAGCAATGGTGCAATACGATAGCGGGAAAACCGGAGAACTCAGAGAAAACCCGCCCCTGTGCCGCTTTGTCCACCACAAATCTCACCTGTGGTCACTTGGGATCGAACCCGGACCATCCAGGGGAGAGGTTAGTGGTCTAACCACTCGGATACGGCGCGGCCTTTCGTTCTATTTGCATGACTAGAATGAAAAGAAAGGAAGATCAAAATACCACTTCTCATTTGAGAAGGATTAAAGTAAGAACATTTAAGCAAAATCAAAGAATATCCCGGACTACACAAAACTACATATTACATAAATTGATGTGTTAATACAATCTACATTATTTGTGCAAAACAAAGTTACTCTGTCTTTTATGGTTTACCAGTTATGCAAAGGTAATTCAGAATGGACAGAGCTTCAGAGATTATTCCCAGAAAATTAAAGATTTTTTATGTGCCATTTCAATAAAAAAATTGTTACAGCCATCTTTGAAATAATCGAACATTTAGTTATAAAGGAATCTTATTTAAATGTTTGTGTCGCATCCTGGAACGACATGAACATAGATATGCTATAAGTGATTACCTATATAGCTGTAGTTTTAATTTTTTCTACAGACATTACCCGTAACAAAACCATTCACTCCAAGTTTCATTCAACAATGTCTATTCATTCGGGATATATTGACTTATTTTATTTAATTAGCTAAAATTAGATGTTGAGTTAAATGCACAATTTTTTAAAATTATATTCCTTATATCTTTGTAACAAGTTCTGTGATTTAAATTTTCTTATGATGGATATTACTCTTTTTATAAAAATATGTTATATTACAAAGTGGAAAGCTGCACAAAATAGTGCATAACTACACTAATTAATCTTTTAAATGCATCTACAACCTATATCAAATTTTGATGATAAATTTTATTAAACATATTCTGAAAAGCTTTGGCAAAAATTTTAAGAATTCTATCTATATTTTTTATGGGAGAAGATATATTTTAATTTGGGGAAGTGACAAAAAAATTAACCTGAGTAATGCTTTAAAATTGTTTCCAAAAAGTGTGGTTTATATCCTCCCTAGGTGAACCAAAGATTTCAAACATTTACTTTTAAAATCAAGCATTTTTTGCACTAAATCCAAAAAATCGATATTTTGACCAAAATCCCTAAAAAGAAGTTCCACCATCTTAAATACCAAGTTTGGTATTTGACTGACTTTATGTTTTTGAGCATCACTGTTCACAGACAAACATATATACGGTTTCTTAAAGTATGTATTTCTTCTGTAGTGAATGTAAATTATGATTACATGACTTTCCTCACATCTTTGTAACAAATGACTGTTGAAAGGCTTATTCTTCTATTTACTTCATGCTTCTGAAGTTACACATTAGCAGAAATTCTCTCATTATTTGCTTGCGTTTAAGTAAAAGGGAAATAGGGAATATATGAGACTAAGGCGATATCATTTTTAAAGCTGATTGCTGTGTGATTGAAATTCGTTTCTTTGCATGACCAGGAATTGATAACTTCCCGTGTGAGAAAAGCTCTAAAACTGAACCATAACAAGAAATATCTTCTAAATGATCACTCCACGAAGAAATGTATATGCTATAAATTGTATGTTTTAACGAGATCTACATTTTATGTGTGGTAAGTTTTTGCCTATTTTTATGGTATACTAGTTATGCGAATTCAGCCAAATTCATCCAGTATAAAGGTGTCTTCAGAAACTATTTTTTTAGAAAATTCAAGGTATACATTTTATTTGTCATGAAAATAGAGTATTTTAATGAAAGTCGTTGGAGCTATTTTTGAGAAACTAAAAATGTTAAAGCTCTTCCTTATAATCGGTATTTTAGGGTTAGGGGATTTTTCTCAATATCATCATGTCTCAACTTTGGAAAATACAAAATTGAGTATTTTATCAACTTTTCGTTTTTAGTTATCGTGTTTTCAATTAATTTTTACTTTCTCTGTACGTTCTATGTACATAGTGTATAGAGAAGGTATTGTAATGCACCCAAGAATTCGTACCGAGATTTCATCGGAAATACATGTTTTGGGTCCCCCGATCCAAAAAAAGCATTTTTTAGAAAAATTGTTCGTGTGTGTGTGTCTGTCTGTGTGTATGTGTGAGTCTGTGGTCAACATAGCTCAAAAACGAAAAGACCATTAAACACCAAACTTGGTATTTAAGTTTGGTATGTTCCAAGGATGAGACACCAAGATTTTCAAGAAAATCCCTCACCCCAAACTACCGTTTACGTGGAACTTTTTTCGAAAATTTTGATTTTTCTCAAAAATGGCTCTAATGATTTTGATTAAAATATCGTATATTGAATTTATTTATCTGACAAATAAAATAGCCTGGGAATAGCCTCTGAAGACTGCTTTATTCTGGGTGAATTTTATGGAATTTTGTGTAACTGGTAAACTGTAAGAGATGGACAAAAACTTAGAACACAAAAAGGTAGAGCATATTAAGACACACAATTTATGTTAAATACATTTTTTTCGTGGAGTTGATAGTTTTTTTTAGGTATTCCTTGTTTTTGGTGTCAGCTTTGAAGAACTGCTACTTTTCTCATACAGGAATTAGTCAACTCCTGTCCACACAGACAAAGGAACTTCAGTCACATAGCAACCAGACTGTCACTTTAACATATAGTACTCCCTTATTTCGCTTCTACTTACAAGGAAGTAAGTAATAAGACTATTTCTGTTAATTTTTTCTCCATTAGCTTGAAGTAAATAGAAAGATAAGTGTTTTAACAATAATTTTTGTAGAGAAGTAAAGAAAGTCATGTGAATGGAACACATCAGATTTTTATAGTGTTTTACGCCCGCTTTAACTACTGAGGCACCGCTGGAGATGACACTGATGATACATGAAGATGGAGCACCGGTGGAATGCGATGGCGGGGAAAACCAGATAACCCGGAGAAAACCCGCCCCTGCGGCACTTTTTCCACCACAAATCTCACAGGCTGTCGCTTAGAATCGAACCCAGGTCATCTAGAAGAGAGGCTAGTGGTCTAACCACTCAGTCATGGCATGGCCCATTTTGAATTCACACGGACACACACACCAATATTTTTGTAGAAATGCTTTTTTTGGATGCAAACGTGTATTTCCAGAGAAATATAGTCTTCAAATTTTAGGTGGAATGCAATACCTTCTCTACCTACCATGTACTATGTAGAGAAAATAAAAATTGATTTTTTCAAATAGATTATACTTTTTACTATGTGTATCCTTTCATAACAGCTTTTAAGATAATGGGTCATGGAATTAGTAGATTAAACACTGGCAGTAAAGGTATTTTAATTTACCTTTAAAACAAAGCAAGCGTTGAAAGCGCGTCTTTATTGCATTTAATTGAAAAAAAAATAAAACAAGGAAAGGAAGAAAAACTATTTTCACCTGTGCTCTTGAAAATGAAACACCGAGTGTACGAGTACTGCTGACCTCGTTCTAAAAAAAAGTGGCTTAAATGGACTTGCATAAATAGGTAGCGGCGGTGTAAAAGTAGTATTTAAAAGCAAGAGGGACAAATGTACGTAAAACGTGGTGTTAATTGGCTAGTAACTGCAGAGGTGGAGGCATTAAAATGTTCTCGGCCCATTGGTGCAGACAAATATTAAACCGGGACTCCTCTCCAATCCCTAAATTGCAGACTCACATTTTTTTGCTGATTTTTAATGGCGAGAGACTCGAATGCAGCGCTACATTATGCTCTCCATGCAGCTACATCGCTTTTCATCCCCCCCCCTTTGTTAATGTTTCCACCCCCTCACATATTCAAAAGTTGGCTCCGTTCATTCGTAACAATTTCAAACGGAAATCGAACTCTTGTCACATGGCTAAAAAGTGCGGAAAAGGGAATAAATTCGCCAACGCATAAAATTCGGTCAAATGGCCTTTTGAAAGCAGCTGTGCTTGTTTCTCTCAGCAGATTCCTGCTGTATGAGGTAATTAAACTAACTCCACGCAGCATTCATCTGTTAAACATCAATTACATGAGGGGATATTCGCTGCGGAAATTTTCATTGATCCCTGTGGGGACTTTCTTCACTTGGTAAACATCTCTTGTAAAACAAAATGAACAACGGCGCAGTTGCGTACAACCAGCGCTGAAATGGTCACGCAATTCCTTTTAATCTCCCCTTCATCATTCCTCTTTTGTTGCTCCTGCTACTAACATAATCTTATGCTCAGCCTCTTTTTGTATCCTTCCTCCGACCTTCGCTGTACACTCACATCCGCAAAAAATGTCTCAATGGCGATATTCCATCCCACATCTGATATGTTGGCAGATTAGAAGCAGAGATTAGGGTTAAGTAATTTAATTTGGTGAGTAGTGAAAACGCTCGTTTTTTTGATAATGTTTAACGCCCGCTTTTACTATGCGTGGCACCGTAGGCGATGACACTGGTGATACATAGAATGAATATGGAACACCGGTGGAATGTGATGGCGGGGAAAACCGGAGAAAAACCGCCCCTGTGCCGCTTTGTCCACCACAAATCTCACATGCGGTCGCTTGGGATCGAACCCCGGCCGTCTAGGTGAGGCGGGCGGTCTAACCAATCCGCCACGGTGTGGCTAGCAGCCCGGTTTCAAACCTCAGGGACCGCAAATTAGATTTGTTGTGGATGAAACGGTGTTCGGGCGGGTTTTCTCTGGGTTCTCCAGATTTCCTCCACCAAATGCCCCCATAATTACCCTACCGATAAGAATTTCTTTCCTTTGAAGTTTTAAAAGTAAAATTGAATTTTGGTTTACAAGGTCAATGTTTTATTATTAAATTATTCAAACATTTAATGTTAATATTTTATTTCGTATTTTTTGTAGTGTATGAGTATTTTATCAATATTAAGCATTTATTAATAACTTTCTTAAGTTTAGAATTTATTGTTTTGACTTTATTTATTATTTTATATTACTATATGGTTATAAAAATAGAGAATTGTATATAATAATGCTTTTTTCTGTCTGTTGTAGTTTATGAAGGACCCATTTGACCATTTCTTATCATCCAGTTCCTCACTTTCATACCAGGCGTTGGGCTCATCACCCACCTTCGTTTCTCTCTGATCCAGAACCTCTACTCATAAACAGGCGTCTCCACCCTGTTACTGCTTGTAAGCCCTACATACGATGAAGATTAGCAGAGAAAGAAAGAAAGAAAAAGAGAGAGAGAAGAAAGAAAGAAACAAACAAACAAAGAAAGAGGTTCTACATTGTCGACGCCGTGGCCAAGTAGTTAGAACACTCACCTCTTACCAAGGCTTAAAAAATGAAAATGGGATGTTATTTATGGACGCTCTTTAACTACTGTGGTTCTCAGCGTCCCATTCTAAATTGGGCGTGAAAAGACCACTTAATTTTGCTCAGAGGCCTCTCTATCAGGCTTGACACGGGACCAACGGCTTTACTTCCCTTCTGAAGGAAGCCATGCTAAGGATTTTTACGCCCGAAAAAAGTCATCGTCCTCTGCCGGGTTTGAACCCGCGACCTTGAGTATAAGTTAGCAAGGTAAACATTACATCACGGAGGGCGACACCAAGACGTTTGAAACAGGAGACCGCATATGGAAATTGTGGTGGACAAAGCGGCGTCTAAGCGGGTGTTCTCCGAGTTATCTGGTTTCCCCCACCTTACAAATGTTACCGCCTTCTCCAATATCACTTTCCTTTCATGCACTTCAAAGTAATTTTAAGTCATTTTCCACACTCTCATTACACCTAAAAAATGTATCTCTGCATTTCGTAATCGACTTTTCATTTACTTTGTAATGACCCATGTCTCACTCTCATATACTATTATTGGGATCACAGGAATGTTATAGAACTTCAACCTTGTTTCCTTTCTTGTTTTATTTCTCCATATTATTTGTAGAGTTTCATGTGTCATTTGGAATCTTGAAATTGCTTTATTTAGTTCTCTTTTAATTCCTGCCCTGTAGTTAAAATTACATCATAAACAGTTAAATTCCTTCACTAGTTCTAACCTTACAGAAAATTTAATGCATACATGGTTACTAACCCTTCACAGGAAATTTAAATACCTGGGAGCCGACAACATGGCGCAGAAGAGACCCCGCAGAGCCGCCGCAGCTAAGGCAGCAACCGTCGCCTCTTCCCCGGCAGCCGCCGAGGAGGCAGCGCCTCCGTCGCTACCGGCCGCGGCAAGCCCTGCTTCGCCGCCGGCCGCCACCGCAGTTGCCGCTATCGCCGCCGCCGCCCCGGTTCAGTGCCGTGATACGGGTGGAGGGGTCCCCCGGGACCTTTCCACCCGGCATATTCTCACCGCCGTGCAGTCACAGTAGCCTTCTTGCTTGAGTGCCACCCGCATATACTGCGACCGGGGGCCAACGCCGTTTGTTCGTCTGGAGATACAGGACCAGGCTGACTTGGAAGCTGCCTTGGCGTCAGGATTGCCCTTATTAGGGCGACTTCTGGTCGTCGAGGCTAGCCGGAAAGAACGCCACCGGCCCTGCCGACGCTGCTTTTCCTTTGGACACTCAGCCGACGTCTGCTCTTCGCCGCCGAGGTGCCACTACTGTGGTACTAACTCCACCACCGCCGAGTGCACTGGGTACGATCTCCGCCGTCGCCGCCGGTTCTGTGCCACCTGTCGTGGCACAGGACACTTCACCGGGCAAGCCCAGTGCCCTCTCTACCCAAGGAGCAGAACTACATCACCACCTCCTGCCCGCCGCACCACACCACCGCAGACATCAACTACAGAGGCCTCAGCACCTGCACTCTCAACAGACGCAGAGACGCGAGACGCCATTCAGGAGACCTCCATGTCCTATTCTCTCCTCAAATATCCATCTTTTATTTCCTCTCTAATATTACCTCCATTCCCTTGGCTGCAGTCAGGTTCCATGGCTGTCAGCCTAAAAATAACCTTTCACCCGCTCCCGCACAACGTGCGGCAGCTTCCTATCTTTCTTCTACTAACGTGGGTGCATTAGCGGGACCGCGCTAAACCACGGTATTCACAACATACTACTGTTATAACGTGGAGGGTTTTTTTAGTGGGTATGCCGCATGAGAAAGCGGAGAGTGCCACATATCCTCCCAGCCATTGCACTTCGGCTGGGGGTTGAATGCGTGATGCATTTTTCTCCTCCACGGTAAGAAAGAAAAAAAAAAAAAAAAAAAAAAAAAAGATACCTCAGTCTTCTCACAGTAAACAGTGGTTGAATTTGCGGTTGACGACTGTGTACTTTTTACTTTCTCTAGCGCAAATATACAACGTACATAGTAGGTAGAGAAAGTATTTTACTCACCCAAAAATTCGGTACCGAGATTTTCCTCGAAATATATGCTTTGTCATCCCTGAATCCAAAAAGAAAAGCATTTTTAGAAAAAGGGTCTTGTGTGTTTGTGAGGTGACTGTATGTGTGTGTCTATGGACAGCATAACTGTAAAACAAAAAGTCCGTTAATTCTAAACTTGCTATTAAGTTTAGTATCTCCCAAGGATGCTACACGAAGACTTTCAAGAATATCCTCTCACTCCAAACTACTCTTTATATGGAACATTTTTCGAAAAGTTTCTCAAAAACGGCTCTAACAATGTCTATTAAGATACTGTGTATTAAAAATATTTGCATGACAAATAAAAATGTGTGTCCCAAATTTCCTGGCAATAGCCTCAGAAGTCTTCTTCTTTCTGAATGAGTTTTGAATAAGTGGTAAATCGTAAGATATAGACATAAACTTACTACACAAAAAAGTATATCTTGTCAAAACGCATATTTAAATTTTGGTTGTGAAGCTAATCGATTCCGAGATATACCTTATTACTAGTTTCACTTTTAAAATACTTATACCTTTCACAGATAGGAAGTGGTCTGTATTTCTTTTGCTTTACTCCGGCCATACAAAGAAGCAATTTTCAATAAGAATCACAAAGCGACACCTGTTAACGAATTTTACAGTCGGTTTAGTCTAGTGTATTCCCTTAGTTCTCTTATATTTATAAGGAAGCAATAATAACAATATTCTGCTAATGCTTTTTTCGGTTAGCATGTAGTAGAAAAAGAATAATCTTATGTAAGAAGTTTGTTTATAGAGCGGCTAGAGAAAGTCATGTGAATAAAACACGTCATTTTTAAAAAGGTTAAAAATACACTGCAATTAAAATGAAGCAAAAAACACACAAGCAAAGCTTAAAACAATATACTGTCACGTGTCATTAGTTTAATTTTATTAATTTGCTAATATTTTATTGATCATATTATGACACTCTGAGTTCAGTTGGGATTGCATGTTACATCTTGTTAGAAATGCAGAAGCTTTGTTAAACTTCATAAGTAATAGGATGGAAACGGCTAACCTCGTAGATTTTTCTATAACATCAACTTCCGCTGGTTTACGTGCAAAATGGCTCGTGGAGCTTTGCTCTTGCACACGTCATATCAAATGATGTAGAACATTTTGAATACTCTATTTTGATTGGCTGTTACAACTCAAAACTGGGCGCTGACACTCCATATTTGGAATAGTGACCACCATATTGGAAAACCCTTCCTGGATAGCCTTAAAGCTATATAAATTGTTGTAGACCCGATTGGTTGATCTTTTAAACTTTGCTCTAGTGTCTGCATCCGGACCCTAACACATTCTCGACACATTTCTCAAAGTATTCTTCAGAAAAATAATCAGGTCAAGAATAGCCAAATAGGTTAGAGCACCCCTTTTGTGAAGCAAACACTCGTAACTAAGAACCTAAACAATGCTTCTCAGGATATTAGCTTTATTTAAGTTTAGACGTCACTATTGCTTGACCATCTGCTTCCCACTCACCACCCTCCATGGCTGTGACAAAACACCCCTTTACATCATACCACAAAGTTAGAGTGAAAAATCTGATCCGTTACACTCACACGACACTCTTTAGCTGTTCTACAAGCTTCTTACAAAACATTATTCTTCTTTCTACACCATGCTAATCGATATAAGCACTAACAAAATGTCCCTATTACTTATTTCCTTATAAGTAGAAGAGAACTAAAGCGATAGTCAAATGTTTTTAAAACTGTCACTATGCGATTGTCATTGGAAATGGTTTCTTTGCTTGGCCAGGAGTAGAACAAAAGAAAAACGTGTTCCTGTCTGAGAATAGTATATTATAAAATTGAAGTCAATAACTAGGAATATCTCCAAAACGGTTACCACTACAAAAAAAAAATGTAACGGACATAAATTGTGTGTTTTGGCTAGATCTAGAATGTTTGTACAATATGATTTTGTCTATCTCTTGCGGAGAAAATTCAAGATATACATTTTATATGCGATGTAAATATAATTTAATCAAAATCGTAAGAGCCAGTTTTAAGAATATCAACATTTTTGAAAATTCTTCCATTGTAAAGGGTATGGATGGAAAATTTTCATCCTTGGAAGATACTAAACCTAAATACCAGGTTTGGTGTTTAACGGTTCTTTCCTTTTTGAGCTATGTAGTCCACAGACACGCACACACACACGTACCTTTCTCTAAAAATTTTTTTTTCCGGTCTCAGAGGACTCCAAAACATATATTCCCGATGAAATCTCGACATGGACATTTTTAGTTGAATACAATACCTTCTCTATCCACTGCGTGCGTTGTACATATGTGGCTAGAGAAAATAAACAGCAGTTATTCTCCGTAGGTGCAAGAACACACAGGTCATTCAACCCGTTACCTGCTGCCAGTCACTCCCGCCATTTGCTTCGTCCAGGATAATCTCGACATTTCCAGTTTATATATTTTTCCTAGTATTACTGGATTTAATTCAATAAGCCATTGAAGTAGTTGAAGGCTGAAAAACCAGTTGATATACAGGCTTCTTACACCACCTATAGATGCAAACATAATTTCATGAAAGTTTATCACTCGAATAACCCTAAAATAAGCACTTAGGATTTGATGTTTCGGCCTTTCAACCAAGCGCTTGTGCGGCGATGAAACATGAAGCGTTATTAAATTGTTAATGGACCGTAGTTGGCGAAGTAGATTCAAAACCCTGCTAATATCCAATTGCAGTGGCGGTGGACAAATGGGTTATTGACAGAGCTGCATCCCATCTCATGGGGAAATCGAACCACAGGCCACAGAGATTGGTTGCAACGACTATTGCCAATAACAGAAGATAAAGTCAACCAATATGAGTACGCGGATCTACTAAACCATTTTGTAAACGTTTTAAGGGCATATTAGCTTATGAATATAAAGTACCTTATCAAAACTGCAGGGCTTCTAAATTTAGTAAAAGGAGTTTACACTTTATAGAAGCATTATTATTATTATTATTATTATTATTATTATTATTATTATTATTATTATTATTATTATTGTTGTTGTTATTATCATCATAAGAATTAGAGTGTTACTTTCTTCTACACGTACAATGTGCATAGTGTATAGAGAAGGTATTGTATTGCACTAAAAAATTCGGTACCGAGATTTCATCAGAAATACATGTTTCAAGACCCCCTGAATCCAAAAAAAAAGCATTTTTAGAAAAATGTGCGTGGGTGTGTGTGTGGGCAGCATAACTCAAAAACGAAAAGATCGTTAAACACCAAACTTGGTATTTAATTTTGGTATCTTCCAAGGATGTGACACGAAGAGTTTCAAGAAATCTCCCCATCCCAACTTCCCTTTACATGGAACTTTTTTCGAAAATGTTGATCTTCTCAAAAAAGTCTAACGATTTTGATTAAAATAGCATATATTAAATATATTTACCTAACAAATAAAATGTATATCTTGAACTTTCTGGGGACAGCCTCTGAAAACTACTTTATTCTGGATGAAATTTACGGAATTTTGTGTAATTGCTAAACGTAAGAGTTAAGATAAAAACTTCCTGCACAAAAAATGTAGAGCTCCTTAAAACACACACTTTATGTATATTCATTATTTCGTGGAGTTGATCGTTTTTTTTTTTATATATATTCTTTGTTTTTTGTTTCAGCGTTAAAAAAATATACCTTCCTCACGCAGGACTGTGTCAACTCCTGTCTATACAAACAAAGGAACTTCAGTCACATAGCAACCAGTTTTTGACTATTGCCTAGGCCTATGGTACTCCGTTATTTTGCTTCTACTTACAAAGAGGCACGTAATAAGAATATTTCTGCTATTTTTTTCGATTATCGTTAAGTAAACAGAACAATAAGCCTTTTAACAATAATTTGTTGCAGAAATGTAGAGAAAGTCATTTGACTGGAACGCATCAGATTTTTTAGTTTATTCACAGTTGATGATTAGATTTCAACGGTGTGTTCCCTCAAGCCACGAGCACCTGTAAAACCAATAATACGACCTAATCAGGAAATCCATGATTAGTTAACTACCTCGTGTGTTAATTCAACGGGGAAATATCTTTGAAGGTAAGAACAAGTAGATAAGTAAAATACACACTTTGTGCACTGACAACATAGTTCTAATTAGTGATTACCTATGTTGTTATTTTTTTTTCTCTTATCTTTATATTTTCCCTCTCTACACATCAACATTATATATCGTACTCCTAGAGAAACTAACGTACAGGCTGTTCCCCAATCGCATCCATTTCTTGAAATTATACATCGTAAACGCGCATATTACCTCTGTATTGCGAGTGATTTAAAGTGTAGATGTGTAAAGTATATTGCACTCACCGATCCAGGTGGCTCATGCACTTCGTCTAGGACTGGTATTCACGGTTCCCCGCGGCCGACCTGTCTGACCTGTAAGTTTTTTATCGAGGGAGGGTTTTCCGGGTTACTAGGTGAATGCTGGGAATGATTCTTTATTTCTGTCCCTCTATTTCATCCCCATTTCTTTCAGGTTGTAAGTTTCGGCGAGGACTGCGGTGGTGGCGCTCTCTCGTGAAGATGATTGAGCTTTAGAAATTCAGCTGTTGGCGGCAGGATGGCGCTGGTGGTCGTCGGTCTACTGAGGAACGTTTTTTCAGTCCTGAGACGCGGGCTTCTAGCGCTCACCGCGTCGAGATGACGAACTGCTTTGGAACTGTTAGGGACTCTCTGGCGCAGTCTGGTTCCAGATGCCCTTTGTAATTGCTCTTATCTCATGCTCTCCTTCCGGGGTCTAAGGAACAAAAACCGTATCACTGGCAGAACCCCCTCCGATACTACACACTATATTGTACTCAGTTACGAGTAAATGGCTCTTCAAATGTGGTGGTGTGTGTTCGTCTAAGTAAGTTGTGGTCATTCGTATATAACTAATGAAAATATTTTCATCAAACTGAATAAATGTAGTATTGAAGAAAGTGCAAATTGTTTGTTACTCCATAAAAATTCAATACGAGTTTACAGTAAACTGAAAAGTAGGAGTGTTGTGAAGAAATAAATATCCTATACTATGTCCTTAATGCAGTTGGTACAAAATTGTTAGCTAATTAATAATTATGCATTTTCCATTTAACTTCCGTCTCCCATTCTGTGTACATTTGAGAGTACAGTTTTAAGCAAAAGAGTACCGCTATGTGAAGCCGTTGTTGATACAATCTTAGTGCCATCACTACGTATTCGTGGTTAGTGTAGTCTTCTTTAATTACTATTGAATGACCCCCAAAACAGAGAGCTATCGCTTTTATATCCGAAAGGAATATTCTAGAAAACAACTTCGTCTAGACTAAGAGGTGAACCTTTGTCAAAACGCTCGAAATAGACACAAAATTAGTACATATTTATATTTTAACCTATGATATGGCACAACAGGCCGGAAAATACAGTTTTAAATATGTAGTATGTGTAATAGTTAGGAAAACCTGCAGATGGAAGCGAGATTCGCACTCCGTACCTCTTCGTTAGAAACAGCCGTCCTAACCACTAGTACACAAAGCACATATGCGGTTAGGTAGTAGATTAAGGCAGCTGTATCACAGAAAACCGTCATAGTGTATAATGGACCTCGGTATATGAAAACATCTGATGTGTTCCATTCACATGACTTTCTGTACATCTCCGTATCAAATTATTGTTAAAAAGCTAATGCTTCTATTTCCTTCATGCTAATCGAGAAAAAATTAACAGAAATAGTCTTATTACTTGCTTCCTTGTAAAAAGAAGGGATAAGCAAAATGGGAAGTAAGGGAGTACCATAGGTTAAAGCGATAGTCCAAAGCTGGTTGCTATGTGACTGAAGTTCCTTTGTTTGTTTGCATGGACAGAAGTTGCCAAACTCCTGAATGAGAAAAGTATAAGTTTTTCAAAGCTGAAACCAAAAACAAGTAATATCTAAAAAAACGATCACCTCCACGAAAAAAATGTATATGACAAATTGTGTGTTTTAATGTGCTCTACATTTGCTGCGTGTTAAGCTTTTGTCCATCTCTTATGGTTTAGCAGTTATGCAAAATTCCGTAAATTTCATCCAGAATAAAATAATCTTCAGAGGTTATTCCCATAAAATTCAAAATTTTCGAAAAATTGTTCCATATAAAGGCTAGTTGGGGGTGGAGAGATTGTCTTGAAATTCTTCGTGTCGCATCTTTGGAAGTTGCCAAACTTAAATACCAAATTTGTAAAAATGTTTTTTTTTTTTCATTCAGAGGGACCCAAAACATGTATTTCCAGTGAAATCTCGGTATCGAATTCTTGGGTGGAATACAATACCTTCTCTATACACTATGTATATAGTACGTGTAGAGAAAGTATAAAATGGCGAACTGCTTCGAAACAATAGACACCATCAAATAAGATCTGCGATAGCTCAGTTTCAACAAGGATGGGAAGCTTATGAGGAAACTTTACTCTACAAGACTCTATCAGACGTTCGATATATGATTGACAGGAAACACCTAAAGGAAATGGCTTTTGATCCAACACCGGATTCCAAACAGGCTAACTGGGAAACGAAGAAAGGAAAATTATTCACGAACCTTGATTCTTTTTCTGGAAAACCATTACAGCATTCCCATTACCAACTGGTCTGTGCAGGGGATGCTTTTTGGAGCTCGTGGATTTCTGTCCAAGTTTACACTTGGTATCCTGAGATCTCTAAAACTTATCCGACTTTTAAAATTTCCAGTATGGTAAATCAGATACTGCAAGAAAATGCACATCTATTACACTATCATTCATACGTTAATAATCATGTATTTTATTCTTGCTTTGCTTAAAGGCTAAGTTAATTGTTTATTTGTCCTTAAATGATTTAATATTTAATGTTTTGTTTATTTATTTATATGTTCTGTCCAGCTTTATGGATCTCTCTGGTTAACTTTGCTTAGGTTATTTGATCACAATAGATCATTATGGCCGCGCCGTGGTCGAGTGACTAGACCACTCTCCTCTCATCCATGGGTCCCGGGTTCGCTCTCAGATGACCACATGTAGGATTTGTGGTGGACAAAGCGGCGCAGGGTAGGGTTTTCTCCGGGTTCTCCAATTTCCCCCGCCATTGCATTCCACCGGTGCTCCGTCTTCATTCAATTTATCAGTGACATCAACTAGGTGCCTATGTACTTAAAGCGGGAGTTAAACAGTGTCAAAATCCATAAATCAATATATTCTTCTTATTATTATTCTCCTTCTTATTATTATTAATAATAATAATAATAGACCTTACTACTACAACAATAAATAACCGATGTAGTATGTTAATCGAAGTAACAATCCACGCTAGATGTTAATACACCAAGTACGCTGGCCGCACCGTGGCCGGGTGGTTGACCACTCGCCTATCACCTAGACGGCCGGGATTCGATCCAAAGCGACCGCATGTGAGATTTGTGGTGGACAAAGCGGCGTTGGGCGAGTTGTCTCCATGTATTCCAGTTTCCCCCGCCATCGAATTCCACCGGTGCTCCATCATCATTCATATACCACCCTCCTGTGCCCTTAAGTAGTTAAAGCGGGTGTTATACACTACTCAAAAAAAAAAAAAAAAAAAAAGAAACAAGTACGCTAGTCGGTTATGCGGAGACATTGCATATATGACATACAAGAAAGCTGGTAAATAAAAGAATTGAAAAGGAAGTAAGTAATTCTACTTGATGTAATCACATTACCTAGAGGTATTTTGCCATCCCCTCTATTCGAAAAAACTGGACGGCGATTCGGGAGCATCCCTAAGTGATTCCCATATCATTATGACACAAAATTTGTATTAGTTTTACAGCTGTTTGTATGAGTATCACGTTGACCTTCAACTTCTGGTTACAAAGTTCATTCTTAAGTTTTATTTCTTTATATCATGTGTGAACGTATGTGCTTATTTTCATGCATTACAGAAAGAGGTATTTCTTACACCACGATGTCACGTTAATTGCATTTCATTTTATTTAAGACATACCGTTTGTAAACAGTCACCTGATTTTACCTCTATAAAGAACATATTTAGGTGAAATAAAGAAGAGAAACCCAGGATTTACTAGCTCTGACACTTGAGAGACATTAGCAGATAATACAAATTACTTATTTTAGGAATATGGTAGGTTGCATGCACCCCCAAAAATGGGGGCAGCGACAGAAAACATTAGACGTATTCTTATTTATCATTACTTTACTTTATTGGATAAGTTCCTCTTTTTGCAATATAAATTTTGTGTTTGTTTTCCGTGTACAACATAAAAATTCATTCCATGTTTCACCCATAACTTCGCTCAATATCTTAGGTGATATTGACTCCTCACTTCCAAACGGTGTATATACCCATAAACATAAATAGCTATATAAAAAGCAATAAATAATAAATGCATATACTGAAGTACGAACAGTTTCTTTAGATAGCACAGCGAACTCCAAACCTCAAACACTGGAATATAATTAAGCAAAAATACATAAAAGAATAAATTTGCTATTCGGTTAGTCAACAATATCACTGAACACTGCCTCCGTGGTTGAGTGGTCAGCGAGCTGACATCTCATCCGGAGGTCTGTCTGTTGTTCGATTCCCAACAGGAGCCGGGCATTTTTTTTTTTTTTTTTAGCCAGAATTAATTATTCACCATACAGCGCAGAGTCTAGAAACATGTATTTGAGAGTGAATTTGCGCCTGTGTAATGATATAAAAGTATTATCCTAATATTCACTCTAGGTTATTGCTATTAGGATAATACTTTTATATCATTACACAGGCGCAAATTCACTCTCACATACATGTTTCTAGACTCTGCGCTGTATGGAGAATAATTAATTCTGGCTAAAAAAAAAGGAATCGAACAACAGACAGACCTCCGGATGAGATGTCAGCTCGCTGACCTCTCAACCACGGAGGCAGTGTTCAGTGATATTGTTGACTAACCGAATAGCAAATTTATTCTTTTATGTATTTTTGCTTAATTATATTCCAGTGTTTGAGGTTTGGAGTTCGCTGTGCTATCTAAAGAAACTGTTCGTACTTCAGTATATGCATATATTATATTTATTGCTTTTTATATAGCTATTTATGTTTTTGGGTATATACACCGTTTGGAAGTGAGGAGTCAATATCACCTAAGATATTGAGCGAAGTTATGGGTGAAAAAGAGGAACTTATCCAATAAAGTAAAGTAATGATAAATAAGAATACGTCTAATGTTTTCTGTCGCTACCCCCATTTTTGGGGGTGCATGGAACCTACCATATTCCTAAAATAAGTAATTTATATTATCTGCTAATGTCTCTCAAGTGTCAGAGCTAGTAAATCCTGGGTTTCTCTTCTTTATTTCACCTAAACATGTTCTTTATAGAGGTAAAATCAGGTGACTGTTTACAAACGGTCTGCCTTAAATAAAATGAAATGCAATTAACGTGACATCGTGGTGTAAGAAATACCTCTTTCTGTAATGCATGAAATTAAGCACATACGTTCACACATGATATAAAGAAATAAAACTTAAGAATGACTGCACTACTGACCTTTGTAACCAGAAGTTGAAGGTCAACGTGATACTCATACAAACAGCTGTAAAACTAATACAAATTCTGTGTCATAACGATATGGGAATTACTTAGGGATGCTCCCGAATCGCCGTCCAGTTTTTTCGAATAGAGGGGATGGCAAAATACCTCTAGGTAATGTGATTACATTAAGTAGAATTACTTACTTCCTTTTCAATTCTTTTATTTACCAGCTTTCTTGTATATCATATATGCAATGTCTCCGCATACCGACAAGCGTACTTGTTTATTTTTTTTTTTGAGTAGTGTATAACGCCCGCTTTAGTTACTTAGGGCACAGCAGGATGGTACATGAATGATGGAGCACCGGTGGAATTCGATGGCGGGGGAAACCGGAATACATGGAGATAACTCGCCCAACGCCGCTTTGTCCACCACAAATCTCACATGCGGTCGCTTTGGATCGAATCCCGGCCGTCTAGGTGAGAGGCGAGTGGTCTAACCACCCGGCCACGGTGCGGCCAGCGTTCTTGGTGTATTAACATCTAGCGTGGATTGTTACTTCGATTAACATACTGCATCGGTTATTTATTATTGTAGTAGTAAGGTTTATTATTATTGTTAATAATAAGAAGAAGGAGAATAATAAGAAGAATATATTACTTTATGGATTTTGACACTGTTTAACTCCCGCTTTAAGTACATAGGCACCTAGTTAATGTCACTGATAAATTGAATGAAGACGGAGCACCGGTGGAATGCAATGGTGGGGGAAATCGGAGAACCCGGAGAAAACCCTACCCTGCGCCGCTTTGTCCACCACAAATCCTACATGTGGTCATCTGAGAGCGAACCCGGGACCCATGGATGAGAGGAGAGTGGTCTAATCACTCGACCACGGCGCGGCCATAATGATCTATTGTGATCAACTGACCTAAGCAAAGTTAACCAGGGAGATCCATAAAGCTGGACAGAACATATAAATAAATAAACAAAACATTAATATTAAATCGTTTAAGGACAAATAAACAATTAACTTAGCCTTTAAGCAAAGCAAGAATAAAGTACATGGTTATTAACGTATGAATGATAGTGTAATAGATGTGCATTTTCTTGCAGTATCTGATTTACCATACTGGAAATTTTTAAAGTTAGATAAGTTTTAGAGATCTCAGGATACCAAGTGTAAACTTGGACAGAAAACCACGAGCTCCAAAAAGCATCCCCTGCACAGACCAGTTGGTAATGGGAATGCTGTAATGGTTTTCCAGAAAAAGAATCAAGGTTCGTGAATAATTTTCCTTTCTTCGTTTCCCAGTTAGCCTGTTTGGAATCCGGTGTTGGATCAAAAGCCATTTCCTTTAGGTGTTTCCTGTCAATCATATATCGAACGTCTGATAGAGTCTTGTAGAGTACCCATAAAGTTGATCCTGCACATTACTTTACATCTCCTGGACTTACCTGGGATGCTATGCTTTTGTATACCGGGATTGAGCTAGAATTGTTATTGGATTATGAGCAGCTTCTCATGGTGGAATCTGGCATAAGGGGAGGACTATGTCAAGTGTCTCACCGGTATGCCCTGGCTAACAACACCTACATGAAGGAGTTTGATCCTAATAAACCAACTCAATTTATTACATACGAAGACGCAAATAACCAATATGGATGGGCTATGCAGCATCAGCTGCCTTATGGAGGATTTCAGTGGGTTTCTCCTGATAGTATCAACGTAGAAACATTAAAAGAAGATGATCCTCTTGGATATATATTCGAAGTTGATATGGATTATTCTACTGAACTTCACGATCTTCATAATGATTTGCCATTCCTGCCTGAGTGTCTGAAGCCAAAGAATTCAACTGTAAAGAAACTAATTGCACACCTTGGAAGTAGAAAGAAGTATGTTGTACATTACATGATGTTAAAACAGGCACTCTCACATGGACTACGACTGACAAAAATCCATCGTGTGCTACAATTTAAACAATCGTGCTGGTTAAATCCTTACATAGCGTTTAATAACAAGCTGAGGGAACAGGCTAGAAATAACTTTGAAAAGGACCTGTAAAAACTCTTCAACACTGCTATGTTTGGAAAAACCATGGAGAATATACGAAATCGCATGGATATACGCCTTGTGACAAACGAGAAAACATTGGAAAAGCTGATTTCTAAGCCTACATTCATCGACAGAAGTATATACGGACCTAACCTAGCAGCTGTTTATATGGCCTCACGACATATTATATTCAACAAGCCAATATACATTGGAATGAGCGTACTGGATATATCAAAAACCCTCATGTATTCATACCAATATGATGTGCTATTGCCGTATTATGGGGCTGAAAACCTGAAGCTTATGTACATGGATACAGACTCCTTCATTCATCGAGTTACAACAGCCGACATATACCAGGACAAAATGCTATTTATTGAACATTTGGATACATCTGATTACTCTGTAAGCCACATGTGCCACTCCACACAGAACAAAAAATTGTTGGGAAAATTTAAAGATGAAGCTAACGGGAAAATCATTCAACGCTTTGTCGGACTGAGACCTAAGATGTATGCTCTTGATATTGATGGAGGAATGATCAAAAAGATTAAAGGTATAAAACGAAGCGCTACTAAGCAGTACATCACATTCGACAGTTATGTAGATTGGCCCAAAAACAGCGAAATAATAAGAACTCCAATGAATTTGATAATGTCACAACAGCATAACGTTTCATCTATAAAAGTTAACAAAATCGCTCTGTCGCCCTATGATGATAAAAGAGTGATTGCTGATGATGGAATATCAATCTATGCTTATGGTCACTACAAAGTTGTTAACGTATCATGAGAGAATACTACCTGCATTGCTCACCATCGGTAACGAGAAAGAAAATTGAAGCTTAGACTCCGAACACTCCCTTGTATATTGCGAAGGCATACGAACAGAGAAGAATATGAATGAAAGGTGGCGGGAACTCTGCCATTAGTGCACATTTCTAATGCTGGTCTCAAGCCCAGATAAAAGAGGAGAGACGCCTAACCTCACATGCTAGATATATTTCTATAAAAACTAAAAGCTGAAAAGTCTAGCCAGAAATCAGAAAATATGTCCACCGCTTCAACAGAAACAACAACAATAACAACAAGTAAACAGGGCTGGATCATTATTCTACCGAAAACACACCTTGATTAGAAGAAAACAGGCTGTAAAACAATAAGAGAGACGAAGAATTATGATGCTCACAAAACAATAAATACCTCGACAACAAAGGTTTAGACCCTTCTTCTAGCGACATCATAGGATGAGAGACATCATACAAAAATACAAATAAAGAGATGGAGAAACAAAAAGATAAGCTATATTAGATTTACAACCTCAGAAAGACTGCAACCATGTAAACATATCCTCTCGCTTCACAAGTTAGCACCTGCATAAAGGATCCAAACTGTGGAAAAATATGACGAAACTGTAAAAACACTGGATAGGCTATAACAAGCGATCAAACTGACCAGGAACATATGAACATGCTATAAAACGAGACAAATAGTGTGAAAAAAAGCGTCAGAAACACTGAAACGATGACATCAATTAGTGCAAATGATAAAATTGTTGTAGAAACCACATAACCTATCACACAACTTACATAAATTACTATCAAGCATTAAGGGCTACAAGCCGTCATGTTGCTTCAAATACGCTTAAAATGCTCCTAAACGTACAAAAATACCTTCGTCGCCGTCACAAAGTAATTAAAGACATTCCAAAAATACATTCAAAGTGAGTTGAAATACATACATCCTCAGGGTTTAACACTACCCTATAGTTCTGAATAGCTTAAAAGTCGTAAATGACTGTAGGGAGACAGAAAGCACTACAAAACACTACAAAATTCTGCTAAATTGACTTGAAATGTGTAAAATGTCAATAAAAGCGTTACAAACATTAAAAACACCGTAAAATACTGTTGAATATTAGTAATACGCCTGAAAGGGGCTAAAATATCTGTTTTAGAGCCCTATATACCAATCAAACTATTCGAGATGTATGGAAAAGAGCTAAAATGTCTCATCCATACCCCGTCCTACAGTCCTAAACACCCTCCCCAAATGGTATTGCATGACATTAAAAGCATACTAAACAGCAGCAACAACTCTACAAATCGTCACTAAAATTCTGAAAAATGTATGTGAAAGCACTACAAACACTGAAAGATCACGCAAAAATGCTTTTAAAAGTGCTAAAAAAGCATTAGAAAACACTGTAAAATAATGTAAATATGAGTGAGCACGTCTGAAAAAGCATAAAATACCTGCTTTAGAGTTTTAAACACCTACAAAATGGTGTGAAATCTGTTAAAAAAGAGCTAAAATGTCTGAACAGTACCCTGAAACCATGTGACCTAGAGACCTCCAAATGACATGAAATGTCATCAAAAAGCATTGGAAACAGCTGTCCTAGCACTCAAAAAAACGTACAAAGAGCTCGTTAATGTTCCGTACACACTCAAAAAAACACAGCAAAAGGACTTCAAACGGCACACCGCAGTACCAAAAATCGTTAAACATTTCAAAATTCTGGGAAAAAATCATACCAATTAATGTAAACCAAAGCAGGTCGCCTTGAAAAGGACCCCAAAGGTCTCAAAAATTACACCTAATACTCTTGAGTCTAAGATAAGTTCAACCTCCTCCTTGGATTCCCTATCTCTCCCATGTATGCTCACGCTAGGGTATACAGCCTCCTTGAATTTCCTATCTTTCCCATGTATGCTCACTTGCCCCTGGCCCAGGATCCCTCTATATTAACTACTGTTAAGGACACAAAATTTTATTTGAATGTAATATGCTTACAAAAAACATAACTTTGTTAGAATATTTTGTAGAAGAACTTTTGTAAAACAAAGATAATGTTATGTGAATATAACACATTTTAAGCTAGCTCTGCTTTTTGTAAAAATTCATTAGCAAAAGTTACATGTAAATAAAACAAACGATAGGAGTAGAGAATGTTATGTGAATTTGATACATTATGTATTTCTTTCTTTTCTCCTTTCGTCTACCCACGTTATACGCTTCCATGAAAAAGTTCCCGTTTGGCGCCAGAGGGTGAAATAACCGCTCTTGATACTATCTGTATACAGTATCGTATAAATAACAATCGATCGCTGGCTATAAGAGCCCCCTCACTCTGCGTTTGCCCCCTTTTGTTTTTTAATGAAACCAATAACCTTGCGCTACCGCCAGGGAAGACCGTTCACAATGGCGCAATGGGGTGGGATTGATCATTGGCCTTATCAACGCTTCCCATCGCTTTTAACCCTCCGTTTTATCGCAGTTTACCGCGCTATCATCAGCACATTAGATTTATAGGGTGGTCGCCATTTTCCTTCCTGTCTTTCATACTGAATTTTTAATCTTGCGTTTAACGCTGCCATGGAAATAGGTTATAAAAGAAGCGCAAGGGAGAACAGCTGTGTGTTTTAGCTACTCTATGTTACTACTTTTCCTAATTATATATTTAAACAGAGGAGTGGAATGGTCTGGTCCAAGTTAGAAGCGTGGAAAGCTTATACGATAGTTGACGATGCTGGTAGAAGAGTTTGCCCTTTATGTAGAGATTAGGAAGACTGAAAGTATATTTTGGCAGTTTGCGTGCAGACAGAGGATGTTAGATTACTCGCCTTTCACCTTGACGGCCCGAATTCGATCCCAAGCGACCGTATGTGAGATTTATGGAGGACAAACCGGCGCAAAGGCGGGTTTTCTTAAGATTCTTAGGTTTCGCCCGCCATTGTATTCCACCGGTGCTCCATCTTCATTCCATGTATGACCAGTGTCAAGTAGTAAAAGTGAGCGCTAAACACTTCACAGAAAATACAGAGGATATTAGAACAAAAATATTACCTGATGAATTTATATTTTCAAACTGATGGATGATTGTAAATAGCTATAACACAGCCTGAGCACATACTACTTAATGGAGGAGGTAAGGTGTTTGTGTAAACAATTTTGGACATCGCCATTGTGTGAATGTGTGACATAAGAGTGTTTTTGTTTGTTTTGTTGTTGTAGCATGTGTGCGTATGTTTTTGGGTGCGAATATAAAATAGGAGTAGATGATATTTTATTGAAATATTTTTTCTAGAGAGCATGTTCGGTCTTTTTACCCTCTAACACTTATTTCATACTGTATAACGGCAGCTTTTACTACTTTGGCGACACAGACGATGACTCTTCTGATGCTAGGGGCATTCAATAAATCCTAAGAAAATATAATAAATTACACTTTTAGCATAAAAAACCGTTTGTATCTAAAAACCGTCGTATCTTACTAGAGGCAGGTTGATTTTAACCAAATGCATCTCGTGCGTTGCCATAGACGATTGAATCAACAATCTCGCGTTTCTTTAGAAAGATGGAAGAAAACGAGTTTCATGCGGTGATTTAACAATTCTATTTAAAATGCTTAACACCGAAAGAGATAAAAACAGAGTTCATCTGCTCCTACATTTACAACAATTCACATTTGCATAAACGAATTTAACGTGGTCGTACATCTAGAAATGATGAGCATCGTTCCGGACGTCTAGTATAAGTTACTTCTTCCAAAATTATAGACAAAATCCAAGTTATGGTTTTGAGTTATAGACGAATGAAAGTTCGCGAAATAATAATAAGCTACAGTGTTCTCAATTTTGAATAAAAAATTAGGTCTGACAAAGGTCTCGGCTAGATGGTTGCCGCGTTTGCTCTCAATGGAGAATAAACGCAATCTTGAGATCGATACGGAAGCTGGTTTGGCACTTTTCTGTCACAATCCTGATCAGTTTTTGCGCCGATACATACTTGTGGATGAAATATGAATACACTACTGCAATCCAAAGACAAAAGTATAGTCGAAACAATGTTTTTAAAGGCGAATAGGATCCGAAGAAGGCAAATATGGTGAAATCTGCAGACAAAGTGATAAATGGATAGTATCTTTCATGGTTATTGAACCGGATGAACGGACAAATCATAAAAATAAAAAAAAAATCCTTCCTCTGGCAAGGAAAAAGATTCTCTTCCATGAAGACGATGAAAGCATGCACACCTGCGTAGTGTTGATGACGATGCCTATTTGAGGACCTTCCGAAATGTTACTTTTTGGAAGGCTTTAAAATGTTGGAGAAAGCTGGGAAAAGTGTATCAAGCTAAAAGGAGATTATGATGAAAAAAAGAAATCTACCAAAAATAATTTGTTTTTCTAAGAACTTATGAACGCTCTTCGTACATGTAATGCATATGGAGCACCGGTAGAATGCGATGGCGGAGGAACCGGAGAGCCCCCAGGCCCTGTGCCGCTTTATCCGCCACAAATCCCTCATGCGGTCGCCTGGGATCGAACTCGATGCTTTTTGGTGTGAGGCGAGTGGTCTAACCGCTTGGCCATAGCTCGGCCCGTCCAGCGGTATAACACAATTGATGTAATACCACCGCCTCCACCACCACCAAGACCTCGACCACCACCAAGACCTCGATCACCACCACCACCACCACCACCACGACCTCGACCACGACCACGACCACCACCACCACCACCACTAAATTGTCCAAATATTTTATATTATGTAAGATCTTATATTACATAAGACTTTTAAAATCACTACCTTCATAAGAATACTGTTGACTATTTCTAAAGCATATTAGAATTAGTATATTATTATATTAATTTATTAGCTCTAATTTAATATATTAACTCTTATTTTAATATACTGTTATCATATTTAGTTCGATAAAATAATAGATCAGGAATTGAGGTAGATGAATCTAAGCATTATTATTCATACTGCCGGTCATTAAAAAGCCACCGTCCTGCACGCTTCCATATTTTCCGTTTTCTTTTTAATCCGCACTCTTTCGATATTGCTGATTTTCTAATATCTTCTACTCCTTTCACTTTCCTATTGTTCATACCTTAACGAAAGGGTTCTTTCATCAAGTCTCCAGTCCATTTCTTTTAAGTTTTAGACTTGTCCTTCCTTCAGCATCTTTTTTCTAAACAACTTTATTAAATTTTGTCCCTCTATTCCACATTATCCGTTTATTTCATATTCGAGTGCTTTGGTTGTTTCTCCTCATTTCATTGCAAGGTCCAAGCTTTAGTAGAACAGAATGCAACACTACACAAAAACTTCCTCGGTTACCTCCAAAAACAGCTAGAGATGGTGCTTCTCTTTTCCGTTAACGTTAGACTTTGCCTTTGCTTTCTCTGCATTAATTTCTGACAACTGGGTTTACTGCTCAAAGGATGCTTTTCAATTATTCCAGTATTGCTCTCTAATTAGAAAGTGTATAATTTACTTATAAACATTGTATACGCCTTTTGGTCGTGGTGTAATGGTTACCATGCTAACTTCATATACCCAAGGTCACTGGTTCAAACTCGCAGAGGAAGATGGATTTTTTCGGGCGTAAAAATCCTCAGCTTGGCTTCCTTCGGAAGGGAAGTAAAGCCGTTGGTCCCGTGTCATAGATTTACGGCATGCAAAAGAACCTCAAGCCTGATAGAGAGGCCTTTGAGCTAACTTAAGCGATCTTACACGCCCAATATAGAATTGGACGCTGAGAACCACAGCTGTTAAAGAGCGTCCATAAATAACACGCCATTTGCATTTTTTACACCTTTTATCATATACTCCTTATTGTCGTACGTTTATCCTTTTTCCTCTCCGCTACTAGTGCTAAACTATCAACACTATGTAATTTTATTTCACAAACTTTATTCGCTCATTGGTAGAGAATATACTAGCTGTGCGAGGGTCGTGGGTTCGATTTCAAGTTAGGACATTTTTTCTCTAGCCAAGATTGTTCGTTACCCTCCCCAAAGTCTCGAAGTAAAAATGAGGAGACAACTTTTTTGCGATCTAATGCATAAAATCCAAAGAAAACCAAAAATCAAATGTCAACAGTTACACTAGTCGACGCTATTGCCAATAGATAATGTATTTCAAAGATAAACGGCCGCCGATATGATCATTGTAGCTGACGGCAAGATATAAATGGAAGAATAAAAAAGTGTAATCTAAATTAATAGATAATACTCAAATGTATTATAATAATAATAATTATTATTATTGGGAAGAAAGTTGCATTCCTCCCAAACATTTGATGCCGAGGTTTCAGAGAAAATTCACATTTTGAGACTCCTTGAATACAAGAGAAAATTATTTTTAGAAAAAGGTGTTTGCGTGCGTGAGTGACTAACACACTTCTAAAATGATTTAAGTAATTAAGTTCAAAATTTTCTAAGGATGCCACATGAAGATTTTAGACACCAATTCTCACCTCAATCTATTCTTTATATGGAAGAGTTTTTCATTATTTTTAATTTTTACAAACTTGGCTAATGATTATGATTTAAGATATTTTAATTACAAGTTAAATTCATATATTGAGTTTTCTGGGAACATTATGCGATGCCCTCTTCATTCTGAATGCCTTGTGCATAAAGAGTAAACCGCAAGACACAGAAAAATCCACACAAAATCTTACTGCACATAAAGTATAGATTCCGCTAAAGACCACAATATTTATGTAATACACTTTTTTGGGTGTTAACTCTTTCCAAAATATTATTTGTTATTGGTTTATGTTTGTATATACCTATATTTTTAGTTTCTCTAGACCGTATGTACAATGTATAGTGGATAGAAAAGGTGTTGTGCTGCACCCAAAATTCGACATCGAGATTTTACCGAAAATACATCTTTTGAGTCTCTCTGAATACAGAAAGGCACTTTAGAGAAATGTCCCTGTGTATGAGTGTATTTGTGTGTGTGTGTGTGTGTGTGTGTGTGTGTGTGTGTAGCCAGCATAGTTCAAAAACGAAAAGTCAGTTAAACACCAAACTTTGTGTTTAAGTTTGGAATCTTCCAAGGATGCAATACCAAGATCTTCAAGAAAATTACCGCACCCCCAACTACCCTTTCATAGAACTTTTTTTGAAAATTTTGATTTTCTCAAAAATGGCTAACGATTTTGATTAAAATCTCATATGTTTAGAACATTTTCATGACAAATGAAATGTATGACTTGAATTTCTGGGAATAGTATCTGAAGACCTCTTCATTCTGGATAACTCTTATACAACTTCTGATTGACTGGTAAACCACAAGACATACACAAAAATGTATTACACAGATGTAGAAGACGTTAAAACACATAATTTATGTCATATACATTTTTGTAGGGTTGACCATTTTAGGGATATTCGGTGGGATGGTTTCAGTTTAAGATACCTAAACAGGAAGGCATTTCTAGCAAGCAAAGAGAACCGAATTTCAATTGTTCCACATAGCGACCGAATTTTAAAAGATTTCACTATCGGCTTAGCCTGTGCATTCTCTTAATTTCCTTTTACTCTTAAAGAGGCAAGTCAAAATACCAATAGTATTTATCTTGATTAACATTATGTGGATAAAAGAGTAGTCTTTTATAAGAAAAGTTTGTTTGTGGAACAGGATAGAGCAAGTCATTTGAATGGAACACAAAATATTTTTATAGCCACTAAACATTTTTCACATGGTCATGCCAAGAGAATAGCATTTCTAAGGGATTCACGTTGCTATTGGATTTGTAAAAACGCAACTATCGCTTTTGTTTGTGTATTCTTAGACCTATTACGAATGTCCGCATGTTAAACGATAAGGTATCTCGGTTTAAAAGAAACAGGTATGATAAGTGTTCGTATGAATATTATGTAGGGGAATGATAAGGGAAAATCATATAAATACAACACATCAAATTTTGTATTAAAATATTAGTCTTTAACGTAATTACCTAATAGAACTTAAGGTATGTTGAGCCATAACTGATCATGAAAAGTAATAATAATGGTAACATTTAATCACGTATTTCTTCAAAATATGTAAAGCATTTAAATGCTATTCTCTAAGAAAGGTATGGGTAAACGTGTGCAAAAGAGAGGTACTATGATGTAACGTAGCTACCCCGTTATTGTTTATTAAAATGCAAGATATGCTTTAAATAACAAAACCAAATAAAGTTGTTTTGTCATTATTATTCATTCAAGGAAGGTTTGACTCAAAATACCTCATTCTATTTATTAAATTGAGCAATTAATATAGTGTCCCTTATAATCTTGTAAGAAAAATGAAGAAATGACCAATAGTTTTAACAGTAAATAAATATTATCTTATTTCAACTGTTGTGGTTCGCTTACTAATTGGAGCCAAGGGAATATCGCATAGGTTTTGGAATAAATTTACAGAAAATATAATTTAAACAATACGTATACTCTGTTAAACAATGACTCTCAGTGTTATTAAATTAACATTTTCTATGTTCCTTTATAAAGTTTTTATACAAAAATACAATTTCCATATATATACACACACATACATATAGGATGTTAGACGTATACCTACATGTGTTTTGATAAAAGCACCCTAATGTGTATCCAATTCTATGTGTTAATTGTTTTTTCTCTTCATCTAACAGCTTTTTACAAACCAATCACATAATTTACTATCTGATGTGTTTTTTATATAATCTACCTCCAGCGCGAAATGAAAAACGCTTGTCAGTATAGACTATCTGATTTGCTTCCACAACTTGATATGTGATCTGCTGGCCTAGGTAGTGTGGGGTCATTATCCTTGTGGAAAGCATTCATATTCAGTTCCAATATAACATTCGTTGTAGCGAGGCCTGCCCACTCCAAGTTGCATCATCCAATTCGCGGTCTCAATGAAAATAAACATGTTTGCCGTATGTGTACCTGCAGGTACTAACTAATATTAACTCATACTTCTCTTAATAATAAAACTTATGGTGTCTAAATGAAACAAGTATGAATGTCGTATTGTTCATTACCCTAATTTAAATTACCAATAAATACATCCGCAGTTATACATCTAACATCATATATACATATATTGTTCAGATATTGTTTACTGTTTACTTCTTCAATTATGCATTAATATTATTTTGTTGCTTATTATTTGTATGCTATATTTATGGCAGTCTACACTAGGAAATTTTAATTTGGTAATACTTACTCTTTGTATACCTATGTATATAATGCAATTCCGCCCTGCGACCCTAATCGCCGAACGTGTGTGCTTTTTAGGTCATAGCTGATTGTGGGCATCCATCAGTTTGTGGACTCCTGCTCCTGCGACAAGTTGCGTTTGACATCGCAGCTGTGATTGTTACACCTGTTCTTTCGGAAGGTTTTTTTTTTTTTTTACATTGAATCCGCCTATGTTAATTCACACTACACTTCCGGCGGCTTCTGTAAATTTCAAGTATCATGACTAACAGATATGAAAAGGAGCATAGAGACCCTGCCGAACATGTAGTTTTCACTGGGAGTGCATCGCATGCAACAGAAAAGCGAGCCGTATAGTCGCCGCAGCGAACGTCGAAAAGAAACTATACGGCAGAATTGCTATGAAAGACATAAAACGCTGTTGATGGAGAAAGAAGGAGTTTTTGATACACATGTAATGCACAGTAAATTGCAAGATATTTGTATGCTACAAAACATGAAGGACCATATTCGTCCCTGATCAGCTTTTGGGATACACGTCGTAATTGCGTACAGTAGTGTTCTGGAAATGCTGTACACTTGATTATGTATTGCAACCAGCTAACGTAGGGTTGCAGGTGTTTAATCATGCAGTGACACATGGGGTCAAGAATGCCCAAACCTGCCCTAAAGCCATAATCTTTTCTAATAGCTGATTTTAGGAGAGAAGATTCAGTAGGCTGGTTCCATAAGCAGAGACGCCATTGATCAACAGGTTCTAACAGAAAGAATGATAATAGTGTCGGGACCTTAACCTCTCTGACTTCCCCTTGTTCACTCCTAATCAGCGCTAATGGCGGCGAATTTGCTGTGAGTGTTATCATTTCAAGGCACGAAATTGCCGTGGGGAGAAAGTCGGCTGGCGGCCAGTTCTTACTAATGAAACGGAGCGACTTTTATTTTCCTTTGTGGCAGGAAGGGTCATCAACATGAAGGGCACGAACCACAATAAAAGGAGACAACGCGAAGGAATGGAAGCTAAACTGTAGCAGACCACATTAGCTTTACCTCCACGGAGCAAATGGCGTGTAGATTACGTGTGTTGCTTCTTGCGGCGCTTTGGAGAAAGGACTTGGAAAAATTGCGGGCGGGCGAGCGCGTGTGTAGATAGGGACGGCTTCATTATTTATCGTTTACACCACAGGGCGGACGGAGTCGCTTTCTTCCCTCGTTTAACCCTAAGTGTGCTGGAGTCTGAACTGGATGCACATTGTAAACATGTGTTTTTACATGTATACTGATGTACATAAAATATGACTCATAATGGCTGGCAGCCGTATATGTTGGTACTGACAAATTTAGCCCTACCATCTGCCAGCGTGGGCTTCTGTATTGCTCTAGCATAATTCTAGCCACTGGATTTAATTTATCTCTTCCAAAAGGTAATATTACAAGCTAAAGTGCATGTTCTTGCTAGCGGAGTATTGTCAGAGCAAGATTTCGTTGAATTCTGGCATAAATGAACAAATACATAAGAGAAAACAATTTTAGAAGTAAAAAACAAGTAAAAGACTTTAATTATCTATATGTTTTTAGCTTGCAAGAAACAAAAATATAAAAATAATACATTATAAATGTCCCATTTCTTATGTAGCACCCTGAAAAGGATACTAGGAAAGAAAGTGAGAAACAAAACACATTTACAACTGTAGAAAGTATTTGCAGTACCTGCATTATCAATAGCTCAGAACTTTGGACTGAGAGTAGGCAAACCATTAAAATAATCGAAGCTCAGAATTGAAATATTTAGGATTTGTAGCACAGTCACTTTAATGGATAAAAACTCTGTGAAGATATCGTAAGGAATAGAAAATATAGTCTCATAGAGAGATAGATATGCCCTGGGGAAGTTTCAACTACCAACCAAAAGGAGGAAAAAGAGACCAGTGACGTCCATAAAAGAGCGGAATACCGCAGTTATAATTGGAATGAATCAACAGTGGTTTAATTCTTGAAAAAAGAAAAGAAAATATACCCTAAAAGCAAAGAAGAAAGTATAAGATCTTTTATATTTTTCCCTTTAATACATCTAACTTCACTCTAATCTACCATTCTGTATGTAGATGTTGATTTTCTTATTGCTTGATAGTGGCAATACTGTAACTGTCGTCTCCATGAAAGCTGTCATATAAATTCCATAGTTGTTCTCCAGTTTAATAACACCTACAAGTAATTCTTCAACTCTTCCTGTATTGGTTTCGCCTTTCCTTGAGTACCAATTGTAGCAAAACTCTTTCAGAGAAGCGGTATTCAAATCACCCCTTCATTTCACATAGATAATAACATAGCTCATTGGTTGGTTTTGTTTTTGTTTTTACTTTTTCCGCAATTTTACTTTCTCATTGTGAATAGAGAAGTTGTATTCCACTGTTCATCCTCCTCCTGGTCTAAGCTCTTTTCCTAGTCTTCAGCAGCCAGATCAGAAACGGAAAACAACATGGTAACAATCATCGACTTCTGAGGACTCAAGGTCATATCAATGAACCTATTCGCTAAGGTCAAAATCAACCTACTTCAGAATTCACAGCATCTTCTCTCCTCACTAATCTTCTGCAAGCACTTATACCTCACTCCATCACCTTCTTAATCACACATTTACCAACAAGTCCAAAATTTTTAATCTATCTTCTTTTATGAGCGTTTCAAAATGGCTGCACGTTATACAATTCTCTATTCATAAGCTGACAATTATTAAATGGAACGCAAATGGACTCGGAATAAAACGGTCTTCTTTAATTTCATTGTTTTCAATTCATAATGCAGATATTGCTAGCATTACTAAGACACAATTTTTTTTGAGAAATGAGTATTTCTCTGTTCCTGGTTACAAAATCTATAGATACGTCAATGCAGCCGGTGGAGTATCAATATTTATTACATGTACTATTACCCATAATACAATTGTTTTACCTGCCACGAGAGATCTGGAACTAGTAGAAGTTAAAAATAAATGTCGAGAACATCATGAATCCGTTTCGTACGTGTTTATAAACCACCATCCTGCCCAGTTAATGTTGAGTTTCCTTCTTACTTTCTACAACTCTCCTTTTAGGAGACTTGAAATATAAGCACAGATCTTGAGGGTAGCAGGACAACCAATCCTAATTGTCAGCTTAACTGTAAGTCTGCATATTTTAGCCCCAACTGAACCGACTTATTATTCATGCAACCATAATTCTGATATTCTTGATATTGGAATACAAAAAAACATTGTTTTTTCCAACGTATGTTACATCAATTACAGCACTAAGCTCAGACCATTGCCTAGTATTAATCACTTTCCAACTAAAACCTAACATAGTACTTCAAAAACCTCGTCTGATAAACGGTATTGTAGAGTAGAATAATCTCAGTTTATAGCTGTTTAATATCGTTTGATATCGACAACGCATTTCAGTAATTTCCAAAAAACAGTTTGTTTCTGTGTCAGAAAAGCAACAACTCCTTCAAATAGATAAAGATCTGGTTCCAATCTTCCAACACACATTCTTAAGCTTATAAAACAACAACAACACAGAATTTACAGACAGTGGAGACGTGAGAGGTAACAATGGCAACGTAGAAAACTCAAAGATCGCATACGTAAAGCTACATATGCGCTGGACCACCATCGTTTAAACACACATTCATTTCAGCAAATGAAAACAAGCTGTGGCAAGCAGCAAAGTGAATCTTGCGAGAACCAACAATCATTGGTCTTCTTTGTGCAAATAAGTGTACATTTATCGATAGTTGAAGACAAATGCAATATATTTGAATCTTATTTTGAAAAATGATTCTTACCCAATAAGATAACAACCAGAAAGCCGTATCAGACTCTTGATAAAGAACTTCTTGAACATATCATTAAACTAAAGTTCCCAATAGAATTACATACACTTCTCCACAAGAGCTTCTATATTTTATCCAGGATAATGATCTCACCTCCAATATTATTTTAAAGTCAATCACTAAAATGTGAGTGGTTATAAGATTAACTAAGATTTTCAATATTCTTTGAAAACGGGTAATTTCATCAGTCATAGAAGTTTTCCATACGCTTCATAAACCTAAGTAATTACCACCCAGCTATTGTCCAATCAGCTTACTTCTTAATTTATCAAAACTATTTGAAAGGTTATACATAAGCGCTTTCATTCTTTATTTATCACAACTATGTCTTCCCATTTTTCAATTTGTTTTCCGTCCTCGACACTACAATTCATAAATTGCATAGAATTCCGAATCTATCATTAAGAGCTTCGAAAGACAACTATACAGTGCTGCAGTGCATAGCACAAACTTTTCATACTGTATGACATAAACTTCTGCTTGTGAAATTATATATAATAGGACTTCCAAATTATCTCATTTAATTTATTGAAAGCTTTCTCTCAAAGCATCAGTTCTTTGTACGCATAGACAGCCATACGTATCAACTTCACTCTGCTTTTTTCCCGGAGTACCACAAGATTCAATCCTGGCTCCCATACTCTTCAACATCTACTGCTTTTATCCTTCAGGGATAAAGTCTACCTGTACACATTGTTATGTGTGATATATTTACTGAGAAATTCAGTTGATAAAGTCATTAGCAGAGGTAGACTCAATTACAATAGGTATAAATCTGTGGTTGGCTCCACAGATTTCTGAACATTGTCCATAAAATACTCCAGGACGACTAAATCAGAAAATCAGAAAATCCAACTTGAAAATGATAATCAATCGTCTTCAGACTTCTCTCTAGCTACTGTCGGTATGGTTCACAGCTTGGCGTATACCCATAAATATGAACAAAACTGAGTCCAAAATCTTCTCACTAAAATCGTATCAACATCACCTTCGCCATTAACATGGCTACCTATTCAAATACAAGTGATCTATCTTGGGGTTCTACTAAAACCAAAACTGATTTGGAACATATTGCTTCGGGCAGTCTCGCTTTATTTTTCTCCAATCACCAAGTCATATCCATTGCTCAACAGAATTAAACTTTTACAACAAAAATAATAGTGTATCTAATCGTAGTTTATATTTTATAACAATTTATTATTTATTTTATAACAATCATACCTAGTATTTATATAAATACCTCAAAGTAACATTTTTTCTCAAATTATTCTAATTATTATATCAAAAATAATATTATGTTCCAAGCTTGGGCTGGAATGCCTAACGTTATTATATAAATCACCAATTCTTTTATTATCACATATGCAGCTCCTGTGTGGGATGCAGCCAGCAAAACACATATGCATCAAGGTTCTACAAAATAAAGGCATACTAACTGGCGAAAATTCGTTATATACAGGGTATTTTAAAACAACACCAAACGAGGATGTGGATCTTGTTGGTCATACCAAACTTATACGTGAATATAATTTTCAGCTCCAAATTCAAAAGCTGCCATAAAATCACCATGGATTAGGCCGTCGTACATAACCAAATGGCACGTGCCTGTCTCACTCCAAGAGAGATGCCGGTTGGTAGCGAAGGTCCCATTTGCGTGGTGTAGGCGTGGTTTGATAGACACGCTGGCGCAGCACAGGTCACCTTAGTAATGGAAAACGTAGCATGTAATATTCTGCTTTATAGTACATCGTTTTCTCAACACTACATTTTCACACCTTCAAAATGTTCCACGCGTCTTAGTGTTTGTTTAAATACAACTAAAATTTACGGAAGGGTGATATAATTATCCTAAGATCAATAATAATTTTTCAAAAGAATATTTTTATGTAAAATGATTCTTTTAGAGAATAATTTGAAGGTTTTGAAAATAAATGTTTATAATTCAGTAATGAAATTTATTGAAATATTACCGCGTAATTTTTGAATCTAATTGAAAATTTCAATTTAAAAAAGCAGACCTTCTTTATCTGTTCTGCAAACAAATGTCCTTGTCCGTTGTGTGCGCCAATATATTGCCGGTCATTTGTCTACCTCGGAGTCGGTCTGGATTAACACCGGTGAAATACTCCATAAACGAGCGTGTACATACCTCTGAAAAGTCCTTTGATGCGCCGGCTATGCTCGTCCATGTAGAACACAAGTTTGAATCTCACTGAGGGGGAGAAAGAATGACTGGGGTACGTAACACGGTGTAGACTTAAAAATAGAAGTAGATTCCACTGAATTAATGCTTTTATTCACTTTTGTTGCTTGTTGAGACAGTGATCCTACGAGCGACCCCGACATAGTAATTCTTTAAGACGTTGAAATATGAATAACTGCTGGTTACTAGGTTTTTGTTTTCGACGGTCATTGATAATTACTGCGTACTTTTCTATTACGTGACAAATCAACTTGAGCGATAACTACAATGTCTCGCGTATTAAAATCACATACTTAGGCACTTATACCCGCGTTCACGTACATAAAACCTACAGCCTATAGCGTATCTCGTTCAGCATCAGGCGTCTATCGAAGAATAAGCAGCAACAGCAACAACAATAACAATAACCTAGTTTCTTGTAAGCGATTCGCTTAAATACCTAAAATCTCCAATATTGAACTTATTCTTGATCGATTAAAATAAGCGCGAAAATAACGTTGTAATGTGACTAATTTGTAAGTTATTTCTATTCAACTCACGTAACCGCTCTTTATAATAAAAAATTCCCTAGCTACTAACTTTTAGTTGACACACCTTTCTCTAAAAATTGCCCTTGTTACTTATGTCTCTGATGCGCTAAAAATCTTGCTCTACAAAGGCAATTGTGTTACTTGCATTAACAAAGGAAGCAACCTTGGCGTGCACAATAGCAACTCTTCGTCTTAAGGTTATGAGTAGTACAATCTGCTCAGTCTGGCTACTGAAGCAGATATTTCCTCTATGAAACCTATGCAAAAATATTATTTAAACTAATGAAATATACAGCGGGCTAATATACTGTCGCACAAACCTTTCTTACAAAAGATTTTTCATTTATCTGCATTATGCGAATGAAAATAAAACATTAGCAGAAATTCTCTGTTTATGGACTTCCTTTTAAGCAAAAATGAAATATGGAAATACACTAGGCTAAGGCAATAGATAAATGTTTCAATAGCTGGTCGCAATGTGAACAAATGAAGTTCGGTTCGCTTGGTATTGCTTTAAGATAAACCAAGAGAGATGAAAAACAAAATTAAGTAGTTTAAAATTGAAACCAATAACGAGGAATATCTTGGAAACTATTAACTCTACAACAAATACGTATATGACATAAATTATAGGTTTTTACAAGATCTAATTTTTGTGTTTTAAGTTTATGTCTATTTCTATTTACCAACTCGAGTGATTATTATACGAAATTCAACAAAACTTATCCAGAATGAAGAGACCTTCACAACTAAACTTTCAAGACATAAATTTTATTTGGAATGTAAATATCTTTAATACACGATATGTGAATCAAACGCTTTAGAGTCATTTTTGAGAAAAACAAAGTTATCAAACATTTCTCCATATAAAGGGTAGTTTGTGGTGAGGGGTATTTGTCGCAAACTTACGGGTCGCATCCTAAGATAACTAAACTTAAATGCCAAGCTTGGCATTTAACGGTCTTTTCGTTTTTGAGTATGCTCTTCACTTACACAGACATTCACAAGGATCTATTTTGTAAAATTGCTTTTATTTTGGACTCAGGGGACCTCAAAACTAATATTTTCGGTGAAATCTCAACCTGAATTTTTGGGTTGAATACAATATCTTGTCTGCGTACTATACGTATGTGTAGTACTTATAGGACACGTATCTTTTACTAAGGGGACATCAAAAGGTATTTCTGGTGAAACCTCTACACCGAATTTGTTGATGTAATACAATACCTTCTCTACTTGCTATATGCATATGCTTGGGGATAAATTAAGGATTCCAACCACTTTTCTCAAAATTTGAAGTGCGTAGGATATTTTATTAAAATCTGGAAATCTATTTCCAACACGTGCTTCTTGCTAACCTGCAAGAGGATGACAACAAGGTTTTTGAAACGCGCGACCAGGGTACTTCATCTACACCATGACCAAGTGTAGCACGTGTTGATAATAGATGTCCAGGGTTTAACAACATATTTATCGAGGTTATTGAAATTCAGTGTTTACATTAATAGTTATATACAATCAAAGTAACATTAATACAAATCTGACGTGTTTCATTTACATGACTTCTACATGTTTTACAAACAACCTTTCTCACAAAAGATTATTCTTTTATCTACATCATGTTAATCGCGATAAACGTTACCAAAAATATTGTTATTACTTACTTCGTTAAAGGGATAAGCTAAAACGATGGTGACATTTTTACAAGCCTGTCGTTATGTAAAACAATTGAAATTTCATTCTCTTTGCTTGCTAGTAGTAAATAAAAGAGATACGAAAAGAAATTTGCCTTCCCGTTCGAGAAAAGTTTAAGTATCTTAAAATGAAACCAATAACTCGGAATATGTCGAAATTAGTTAACTTCACCAAAAATATATGTGACCTTAATTGTATTTCAACGAGATCTATATTTTCTCTTAGTGTATCTCTTACAGTTTACAGTTTACCAATTGTAAAACAGTCATCCAGAATGAGGAGGTCTTCAGAGGCTATCTGAAAATTCAAGATATGTATTTCGTTTGTCATGAAAATGTCTTATACATATGCCATTTTAATAAAAATGGTTATAGCCATTTTTGAGAAAATAAAACTTTTCCAAAAATTTTTCATGTAAAGGGTACTTGGGAGTGAGGGAATTTTCTTGAAAATCTTCGTATCGTATCCTTGTAAGATACCGAACTTAAATACCCAGCTTGGTGTTTAACCCTTAGTTGCCTGCATTAGTGTACTGCAGTTACCGTTTTTCCCTTAATTCAAGTTTAAAAGCAGAGCTATAGTAAAATATATGGGAATAAACCTATAAAATTATTACACAGTGAAAAAATAGTACAAATAAAAATATGTGTAGATCCTTAATTAATCTTTTTCTTCCCAATTAAAACTTTAAATTCTTCCAAACCAGTTTTCATACTGCTGCCTGGGGCACTCCAAAAAGAGGTTCAAATGGCCATGAGTGTTAGGGGATAGGTAATAGGCTGGCCACTTATTCAAAGTCAAATGTTGCAAGTTCAAATCCCAGTGACCGTGGTAAAGGACGGGGAGAGCCCAAGTAAAATAGTCGGTGCGATGCTTGAAAGCTAATCTCGTTACATTTGACTGTAGTTATGACAGGTTTTTTCTCTTTTATTTATTTAAAAAATCACTGCAGTTGTATGGCAAAAATTTTATACATTTTACAATATAAAACAGTCTTGATTACTTGTCGCTTATGGTTGAAAGTTAGTATAACGTGAAATTAATCCTAGAGTACAACCCTATTTGTATAATTACGCTTAAAACAAGCGGAAGTTATAGGTACCGACAGGCAACAAAGGGTTAACGAGCTCCTGTTTTAGCTATGCTGCCCAAAACACTCATACACAAAGACAGACTCAGAAATGTACTTTTATTTATGGACGTCCTTTATGGTTCTCAGCGTCTCATTCTATATCGGGCGGAAAGACCGCTTAATTTTGCTCAGAGGCCTCTCTATCAGGCTTGAGGTTCTTTTACGTGCATAAATCTACTACACGGGACCAATGGCTTTACTTTCCTTGTGAAGGAACCCATGCTAAGGGTTTTTGCGCCCGGAAAAGTCCATCGTCCTCCGCCAGGTTTGAGCCCACTGCTTTGGTTATATGAAGCTTGCACATTAACCACTGCATCACGGAGGGTGACACACCCAGAGACAGACAAACACTCACATGGACATTCTTCTAAATATGCTTTTTGGGCTCAGGGAACCTCAAAATATATATTTCTGGTGAAATTTCGACATCGAATTTTGGATGGAACACAATACCATCTCTAACTACTGTATGCATAGTGCGCGTAGATAAAGAAAAACTTCAAAATAATTTTCTCAAATTTTGAGGCACGTGAAATATTTTGATTTTGCAATACACATATTCACATAATACATTTAGTGAAATATCTTATATGGACCAAATATTATCCAAATAAATGATATTCAGTGTTTATATTTACAGTTGCATACAAAGTAACATTCTAAAAAATGACACAATGACACAAAGATAAAGTGTAATCTCACTCCCAGTGTTCCTGTCACAAATACAACTGACAAAAGTATGACAAATTAATTTAAAAATCTGATGTGTTCCATTCATATGACCATTCACCATCCCTGCAACAAATTATTGTTAAAAAGCTTACGCTTCTATTTATTTCATGCTAATCGACAAAAAATTAGCAGAAATAGTCGTATTACTTGCTTCCTTGTAAGTAGAAGTGAAATAAGGGAGTACCATAGGTTAAAGTAATAGTCAAAAGCTGGTTGCTAAGTGACTGAAGTTCCTTTATTTGTATGGACCGGAGTTGGCAAATTCCTGTATGAGAAAAGTTAAGTTTTTCAAAGCTGAAACCTTAAACAAGGACTATATCAAAAACGATCAACTCGATGAGAAAAATATACACAACATAAATTGTGTGTTTTAATGTGCTGTACATTTGTTGTGTGATAAGTTTTTGTCCATTTCATACGGGTTAGCAGTTGTGCAAAAGTTCGTAAAATTCACCCAGAATAAAGTAGTCTTCAGAGAGTATTCCCAGACAGTTCAAGATATACATTTTGTTTGTCAGGAAAATATATTTAATATAAGTCATTTTAATCAAAATCGTTAGAGCTATTTTTGAAAAAATCAAAATTTTCGAAACATTTTCCATGTAAAGGGAAGTTTGGGATGGGGGATATTTCTCAAAATCTTCGTGTCGCATCCCTGGAAGATACTAAGCTTAAATACCAAATTTGGTATTTAACGGTCTTTTCATTTGTGTGCTATGCTGCCCACAGGCATAGGCGCACACACACACACACGACATTCAGACACACACACACACGACATTCAGACACACACACACACACACGGACATTTTTCTAAAAATACTTTTTTTGGATTAAGGGAGTCTCAAAACATATATTTTCGGTGAAATCTCGGTATCGAATTTTTGGGTGTATTACAATACCTTCTCTATACACTGTAGAGTACATAGTACGTGTAGAGAAAGTAAAAATGACACAAAGATATAGAAATTTGTAATGTCATTCTCAGTGTCCCTAACACAGATACAGCTGACACAAATATGACGAATTGATTTAAATAAAGCAAAAATTATTAAAAACATCTGCCTCACGGCGTTTATCTGCGTTCATGAATTCTGTATTTCAACGTCCCCCTCTTGTATGATGGTATGGGGTTAGAGCAGGGGTGTGGCATGTCGATGACAGTGCCATGTGTGTGATCTCCTTCTACCCTTAATCAGGGAAGGCAAGACAAAGGCACATTTTTTGCTCGTGCAGACCCAGCCAGCCATTTCCACGGTTTTGTAATTACGTGCTCCATTTCATCAAGATGGAGCAGGGGAGCGTTGTGGCGTGACGAAGTGTTACCTACTCTAATTTCACTTATATGGCATCTTGCTAAATGGGGTCCCCACCAACATCGGATATATTCGCTCTGCTGTAATGATGAAATTGAAATTTGCCTGCGTGCAGAGTACTTCCAACAGCTGGGAATGAAACAAGTGCCGCTCAACATTCTACCAGAACTTACTGAGAAAACAACGCCATGAAATATTCCACCATGTTGAATCTGATATTAATTTGTTTAAATGAATTACACGACTGTAACTCCTACAACTTACAGTGTGTTCCACACGTGATGTAGCTTTTAAGCCTGAGCTTTAGTATGGAGCCAACAACCTTATTTTCTAGAACACTTATGTGCCAGTGGCCTATACTAGTAATTGGTGCCCGTGGAACAGTTCCAAAGTTTTCGCCGACACCTGCAAGATGTTAGGCTTACACACCACAGATCAATTAGTACATCTGCTTTGAAGAGCTCAATAGATGTTTTAAGGAATCATGTTTATAGTCTTCATCAATGACATTCTTATTCAATAAGTATCCCAGGTTCTTCCACAAATTCACCGTATTTGTTCATTGCGCTATTTCTTATTGCTACATTCAACCATTTATATGTGTTCTTGTTAAATTTTGTATTTGTTAAGTTTTGTGCATGAGGCAACCTTACAATAAAGGAAGCTATGAAAATAAATATCTCTACTCACCGCAGACAATTGGAAATATTCTATCTAATCTCTCTTAATTTCCTTGCAGGGATTAGTGGGAAACTTCTACTAGACAATTTTACAAAAAGAACCATACCATACATACATCATTTACTTCCTGGAACTTCTAAGTGGGGCATACGGCATCGTTAGGATTTTTCGGTGATAGGAATTGAATTTCTTTTTCGCGAGTTCGTCATTATGCAACATGGTGACGAGGGATTAGCTCATCACCCACAGACGGTACTGTAGAAAGAAATTACGACTTGCGGACGCGATATGATTGAACGTTCTTCTTTTACCTGGAAATAAACATTACTCGCGACCACCAACTTTACTTGTCTTCCGAAGGAAGCCACGCTAAGGATTTTTGCGTTTGAAAAAATTCATCACTCTCCGCCAGGTTTGAACCTGTAATTTGCGGCTTTGGGAGCTAGGATGATAACCACTACACTACGGAGGGCATTCATACATACATGCCATTTATTTCGAAAAATGTAATATTGCCATTTTGGAAACTAAAGTATTGATAACTCAAGCACGTGGAAGTTTATATTAGAATTTTCTTTTATTTATAATTTTATTTAATGTCGCCCAACTACATTGATCTAATAGTACCAACATCATATAACAATAAAAACTTTGAATACAATATTTACATATTAAATTAATAATTTTATCTAGCTTGTAACATTAGTTATTGGAATTCTGACAATAATACTTATATGTTATGTAGTGTCTCATAAACCGTGTATTAAAAGTTTACAATATTTTACAGTGCAGTAGCAATTTTACAACCCTTTATGTATTTGAACAATGATGATAATTTCGTTGGTTCGTCAAGTGCTGCCTGAAAATCTGGAGGAATTTGGTGGCTGGTTTGTACTTAGAATACTGGGCACGTTCCGTTATAATGTGTTTGGCTGATAGTCTCTGGCTGCAATGTTCACAGAATGGAGGTTGATGTTTGGTGAATACATAGTCATGAGTTAGCTCAGAATGTATAATTCTTATTCTGGTGAGTATCATGTGTTGATGACGGCTGAGAGTTTCGTATATTTTAATAAATGATATATTATTTTTTACTTCATGCGGTTTACTATTGCCATTATTTTAAATCCAGATGTTGTTCCATTTTTGTAAAAGGCTTCTTCTTAACATACTGTATAGCATCTTCATGTACAATAGGGATGTGGCGGTTGTTTTGTTGCTTCTTTTGCTGGTTTATCTGCTCTTTCGTTCCCCTCTAGCCCCTGATGGGAAGGTATCCACATTAAAGTTACTTCTTTATTTTCAAGAATGGACCCCGCTGTCGTTGGATCTTCGGCATTTACAGAGACTCTAGTTCCAATCTATGACAGATGCAGTAAAAAAATAAAAATAAATAAATACAAGGCGAGACATCCACCTTAGTTCTAACTACAAGTTACAATTACCAAGTTGATTAATGTAACTGTAAATAAAAAAATAGTCATTAGCTTAGAGTATCGATGTATGCTATTGTCTGGTATAAACGTTTATGTAAATAATATCTTACTTGATTTATAAAAAAATCCAAGGGTCAAGGTTCATTTCCTTCTGGGAATATATTCTTATTGTTTCCTATTGCAGCAGTAAAACTTTCTGCTTTAGGAAAACTCTATTGCAGCAAGTAAAAGGTTTTAATTTAAAAAAGAGCCCAGATTATTAAATTTCCAAAATGTTGGACCTATTTTACAATTGTGTAGTTGCAAACAATGGGTACTTTTACATTTTAAGTATAAATGCCACAACAAAGAATTAACATTAATGTAAATAGACATAATAAAAGTAAGAACATTTTCATTAGAAACATAAATTAGCTATTTAAATAACTGTATTAAGTAATTTAAATATTTGGGAAATGTAGGTGATTATTTATTTATTAAATCATATTTTAAATTCTGAGTAGCAAAATTGTTTTATAATGTGGTGAAATGGTGGAGTAAAAGATTTATTACAGAAAAAAAAATTTGTTGTAAAAATATGGGATTTCTTTGGTCAATGAATTATGTGACGACAGATTCTGAAGGAATAGTGTGAAATTTATTTCATGATTAAATCTTAAATAAAAGTAAGTTCAGTGGCATATACTTTAAAATGGAAATGTGAGGAAATTGATACCTACCGTGATATAGAGCTCTTCAGACAGAATAACCCTAGGCAATGTTTTTATGAAATACTACTAGGTATGTGATCTTGACAGTGTCCACACTCTCAATAATCTTGATCGAAGTATATTTGTATAATAGGTTTAAAATAAACCTTCAACGCTTTTAAAAACTTATACATCCGAAAAAATGCCTCACCCTCTGCCAGGTTTGAACCTGCAATTTTGCGTTTTAGAGGCTAGCATGAGAACTACTCTATCTATACATGCATGTCATTTATTTCGAAAAATGTAGTATTGAATTTTGGAAACTGAAATGTTGACAACTGTAGCACTTGTAAGCTTTCATTTTAGCTTTATTTCATGAATATACCACAACAACAACAAAAAAGTCTCAGTGATGTATACTTTAATATATCTAATGGAAGTACGATGCAATGGGTACATGCCGTTATATAGAGCTCTTCAAACCAAACAACATCTAGGTAATGTTTTAATTAAATCATACTAGGTATGTGACTTCGATAGTAGGAGAAGGAGGGAGCATGACCGGGTAGTGAGGCACCACCGGGTAGATGGGTTTTTTAAACTGGAAAGTGCTACCATCTACCACTTCTTGATTGAACTGCATTCTCATATCGGAAGCAGGAGTCCGAAGAATATAGTCGCGTTATTGTGTCTGTAATCTTTATGATTAGAAATTTCCGCGTTTTGAAGCAATTTAACTGAAATTTGAAGTCACATATTTTAGTTTTACTACATTAAAATGCAAAGATTTAAGTATTGTTTTCAATGTCGTTACAATTCGGGAAGCAAGTCGTTATTGTGGTATGCCTTAAGAAGAACCAAATGGCTTGCGGGGGCAGAAGCGGAGGGCATAACTGGGTCCCCGCCAATCCTGTGTCCCAACAAGTTTAGTGATGTTGACTTCATGCCAGCTGAAACCACAGAACACCACACTCCTCAGCCATCAGCATCAACATCTGAGGGGTCAATAAATTTACACAACATATCCAGCCTTGTGAGTCAGTCTCTCTTCTTCCCTCCAAATTTGCCAAGAAAATAGCAATATCGGCTGAACCACAAACATTTGCAGTTTCACCAAAAATTGTGTACGCAGTTCCCTGTGCTAAAAGACTTTCCACATCGTCAGGAAGACACTACGGGAAAACAGCAATCATTACAGGGTCACCACATAAGGTTGAGCTTCAAAAAAAAAAAAAATACTCAACCTAAGTCACCAGTAATTTGCAGAAAGTCGCTTCAGTCTAAGTTTGGTAAAACAACAAGAGCAAAGAAAGCCAAATATAGCGAAAAAAATTCTAGCAATAGCCTGTGCTCTTATTGCAAGGAGAAATATAGTGAGACAAAACGAAATGACGACTGAATTCAGTGTGTGAAGTGCAACAGATGGGCCCATGAACTTTGCACAGGTTGGCCCCAAAAGACATTGAAATATTTTGAATTTAATGACTGCAGTACCCGGTTGTGCCCCGCTATTTTAACGGTTCTGCCTCTACCCTAGGGGCAAAACCGTGATTTGCAAACAAAAACTTTTTAATCTATATTACGTATGTGACAAAAGATGGCAAAAAAGCACATGTTTAAAGTGTTTGCAATTTATAATACAATAATATACAATAAAGTGCATTTCTTAAAACATTATATATTATGATCAATTATAATTTATTGTTAGATACCCGATCCTGCCCCTACCGACACTGTCAATACTTTCGATGCTAGGTGATATCGAAGTATGTCTAATAAATTGAAACAAGCCCTCGATACTTTTAAATGTTTAAGTTTCACATCAGTGACAGTTGTTTTGTTTCACTTTATGCTAGGTAAGCAATTAAAGGAGTCGAGAATTCAGGTTATTGTCTCGAACGTGTCTCCAAAGAGTTGCTGGACTATAGTTCCTGATAGACCTGCCTGTGTTTCCTGTTGGTATGACTATAAATAAAACAGGCAAAATAGATGAAAAACAATAGAGGTACTCATATAACATGCAGCGTAAACTGAAAAATGAATGAAACTGAATCACGTTTGTGCAATTGCCCTGTTTGATGACTCACTCTCAGGCATTACAAAGACCAACCCTGATGAATAAAATCTGTGATCAAAAGTTAAGAAGAAAGAAAATAGTACAGTGTATCGATATATGTTTTTTTTCTTCCATTTGTTTGTGTTTAGCCAAAAGAAACTCAACTTTGGAGCGTAGAACACAGTTGCATCCTAAGACCAATTTCTTAAAAATCTGATTTGTTCCATTCACATGCCTTTCTCTACATCTCTGCAAAAATATTATTAAAAAGCTTATGCTTCTATTTACTTCATGCTAATCGACAAAAAAACTAGCTAAAATGTTACTTGCTTCCTTGTAAGTAGAAGCGAAATAAGGTAGTACCATAGATAAAAGTGACAGTCAAAAGCTGGTTGCTATGTGACTGAAGTTCCTTTGTATGGACATGAGTTGTCAAATCCTTGTATGAGAAAAGTATGTTTTTCAAAGTTGAAACCAATAACAAGGAACATCTCAAAAACGATCAACTCCACCAAAAATATGCATATTACATAAATTGTGTGCTTTAACGTGGTCTGCATTTTTTGTGTGTGGTAAGTATTTGTCCATCTCCTACGGTGAAGCATTTATGCAGAATTCCGTAAAATTCATCCAGAGTAAAGCAGCTTTTAGAGGTTATTCCCAGAAAATTCAAAATATACATTTTGTCAGGTAAATATCTTTAATATAAGATGTTTTAATCAAAAGCGTTTGAGCCATTTTTAAGAAAATCAACATTTAAAAAAAAAAGGTTACATGTAAAGGATAGTTGTGGGTGGAGGTATTTTCTTGAAAATCTTCGTGTCGTATCCATGGAAGATAGCAAACCTAAATACCAAGTTTGGTTTTTAACGGATTTTTCGTTTTTGAGCTATGCTGCCAACAGACACAGACACACACACACATACATACATACAAATAGACAGACAGACACACATACGGATATTTTTCTAATTTTTTGTATTCAGAGGGTCTCAAAACATGTATTTCCGGTGAAAACTCGGTATCGAATTTTTTGGGTGCATTACAATACCTTCTCTATACACTATGTATATAGTACGTGTAGAGAAAGTAAAATTTAGTTTCGCAATGTATAGCGGTTTCATTGAATACCTGAGGATGTGTGGAACTATTTTGAAGCAGACAGTACTAATAATAACATATTAGCATGTAAAATACGCAGAAAAACTTTTTGGCGAGGCGGTAAGTCATACAGTACTACAAATTTAAAGAGACATGTTACATTCATGCACCGAGTGAAAAAATAATATGTGTACTGTCAAAACATGATACCGCGACATGTGCAAAACACGACCAAAACGACAGTATTTAGACGCAGTTATGCAACTTCAACATAAGCCATATCAAATAAACTAATGCAAGATACACACACAAAAAAAACAACTTTGTTTTGTATAATTCATACTCTTTCAAGCAAAAACGCATACGAAGAAACTGCGAACACAAAACCCAATATTCAAATAGCACAGCAGTTATATCAAGAATATTACAAAAAGAGAACTTGAATTAATATTAGCAAAAAAACCTCAAACGGCTTTACAGAATACAACACGAATCCACTATTGTTTTATTTATTTTGTGGCCAATGAAATAGGTATAACATTTAATATTTTTACTTTCTCAGTGTACAGAGGAAGTATTGTATTCCATCCAAAATTTCGATACTGAGATTTCACTGCAAATACATGTTTTAGAACCCCTGAATCCCGAAACAGCGTTTTCAGAAAAAGGTCCGCGTGTGTGTGTTTGTCTGTAGACAGCATAGCTCAAAAACGAAAAGACCGTTAAATACTAATTTTGGTATTTCAGTTTATCTTCCAAGGATTTAAAAAAATCCGCCTAGTGTACCCGCTTATTTTCCTTCTGCTTATTAGGAACTAAGTAATAAAAGTATTTCGCTAACGTTTGACTCGATTAGCAGAAGTAGAGAGAAGAACAAGCTTATTAACACTAATCTGTTACAGAGATATAGAGAAGGTCATATAAATGCGGCACAACTATTTTTTTTTTTTTTTCATAATATAGTCTTTTGTAAACCTTCTCTGAGCTGGTAGATATCAGCTCTTTTTTTAAAAAATAATGCAGTAGAGTAGTGGCAATGCTTTAATTCCAAACTTTAACTCACTTAAGCTTTTTAAATAGGTTTATACCGTCTTTTTTTTACTTTTCAGTTTTCATTTTACTATAGTGGAATTCCAGAAATTAAAAAGAAGAAATATTACTCAAAATGTATCTAAAATACATCTTCATATTTGGTAGTCTAGGGGTAGCATCTCTGTCATCTCTGGTTCCCAAAACACGGGGCTCAACCCAGTGAAGAGCAATTAATTTTTTTTGGGGGGGAGGGTAAAAATCCTTAGCATGACTGCCTTCAGAAGGAAAGTAAAGCCGGTGGTCCTGTGCTGTAAACTTACGACACGTAAAACAACCTCATGCCCAATAAAGCCTTCCATGGCCAGTTAAACAGCGTCCATAACTAATACCCAACTTAATTTTAGGTTGTTGGCACATATGATATACGTACCTATTTATATTTTTTCAAATCATAATGGTTTTTACTATCTAATATTAGAATTTAAAAATCTAATGTGTTGCATTCACATGACTTTCTCTACATTTCTGCAACAAATTATTGTTAAAAAGCTTATGCTTCTATTTAATTCATGCTAATTGAGAAAAATTAGCAGAAATATTCTTATTAGTTGCTTCTTTGTAAGTAGAAGCGAAACAAGGGAGTACCTTAGGTTAAAGTGATATTCAAAAGCTGGTTACTATGTGACTGAAGTTCCTTTGTTTGTATGGAAACGAGTTGACAAATTCCTCTATGAGAAAAGTATAAGTTTTTCAAAGCTGAAACCAATAACATGGAATATCTAAAAAAGATCAACTCCACGAAAAAAATTATATAACATAAATTGCGTGTTTTAATGAGCTCTAAATTTTTTGTATGGTAGGTTTTTATCCATCTTTTACGGCTTAGCAGTTATGAAAAATTTCGTAAAACTCATCCAGAATAAAGTACTCTTCAGAGGTTATTCCCAGAAAATTTATGATATGCATATTATTCGTCAGGTAAATATTTTTAATATACGGTATTTTAATCAAAATCGTTACAGCCATTTTTAAGAATATCAAAATTTTCAAAAAAAGTTTCATGTAAAGGGCAGTTGGGGGTTGAGATTATCTTGAAAATCTTTGTGTGGCATCCTTGGAAGAAACCAAACTTAAATACCAGGTTTGGTGTTCAACGGCCTTTTCGTTTTTTGAGTTATGCTGTCCACAGACACACACACACACACATGACCTTTTTGTAAAAATCCCTTTTTTGGATTCAGGAGGACCCAAAACATGTATTTCTGGTGAAATCTCAGTATTTAATTTTTGGGTGAACTACAATACCTTCTCCATAAATTATGTACATAGTACGTGTAGAGAAAGTAAAAATTACTTTCCTGACTTAGCATTGTATTAGCGATAAGGCCACTAAAGGAAGCAAAGGCTATAGCATAGCCCCTTTGTGTTTCGCTGTGCTCAAATTGTTTGTTGTATTTCTCTCCTCCACCTCTATGCTGCAGTCTTCATGATCTTCCTGACTCCTTTTATCCTGTTCTGCCGTCTTCCTCCTCCCCTCATTCTCCTGGCTGCTTGATTGCTTCTTGGCAAGCCAAGCGGTCCACAAGAAATTCGAAAAAAGAAGAAAATAGGATGATAAAAAAGAAAGAAAAATTTTTGTAGCATGGTACAATGGGGAACGTGTAAATTTAAAGCCATCAGCTGATGCGACTTTCATAATACAACGAGGGGGAAGGGAGGGGGAAATATTATGACAATAGAGGGAAGAATGGAAAGGGGTGGAGGTAGAAGTTCGTTACCAAGTATAGGGAATGACGTGCCAATACTTCAGCGTCCCAAGAGATTAAAAACAGGAAAGGAAGCTACGACCAAAAATACATACATAACTAACATCAGGGAGACTGCGGCATATTCCACTGTGTTTCAAGGGGAACATGGGAAGTGTAAACGCAGGGGTCACTTCAGGAAAAATCTGTGTTCCATTCGCATGACTTTCTCTACATCTCTGCAACACATTATTGTTAAATTTACTTCATGCTAATTGAGAAAAAATTAGCTGAGACAGTCCTATTACTTGCTAGATGCTGCACAAGCATACACACTAAAAAGACTATTTTTTTGGATTTAGGGGGTCTCAAAACATATATTTTCGGTGAAACCTAGGTATAAAATTTTTGGGTGCAATACAATACCTTCTCTATACATTCTCTAAACACTATGTACATAGTACGTATAGAGAAAGTAATATGTGAATATTTCTGTTGCAGATACAAGTTGGATCTTCGATTATTTTAATCCGTTGTATAGTGCACCGATTTTACTGCATCCTGTTGTTAGCACAGTGAAATTATATGTGAGGGTGATCTAGTTATTTCTCTTATCATTATAAGGAACTAAGAAATAGGTATTCTTTATATTGCTAAATTTTTTTTTTTTTCATTTATATAGCCCCCTTTAACATATAAGGTCATATCGGAGGCTTCGAATTAGAAACAACTCGTTTTCTGTAGGTTTATGTTGAATTTAAACTATTTTCTTTCCTCAAACACGTAAACATTCACTCTCACATACATACTTACTTCCAGACTCTATGGAGGGAATCATTCTGGCTAAAGAAAAATTCCCCGCCCCAGCCGGGAATCTTTGATTAGCATGATATGTACTTTCACTACACATACTATGTATAGAGAAGGTATTGCATTCCGCCCAAAATTCGATACCGATATTTAACCGGAAATACACGTTTTAGGGTCCCCTGTATTAAAAAAAGTATTTTTGTAAAAAAGTCCGTGTGTCTGTGAACACAATAAAAAACGAAAAGTTGGTAAAATACCAAACTTTATATTTATGTTTAGTATCTTTCAGGGATGCGACACGGAAGATTTTGAGAAATGTCCCCCAAATAAAAGTACCCTCTACATGGAAAAATTTTTGAAATATTTATTTTCTCAAAAATGGCTGAACGATTATGATTAAAATACGCATATTAAAGGTATTCATGACAAATAAAATGTGTACTTTAAATTTCTGGGAATAACTTCCAAAGACCTGTTTATTTTGAATGAATTTAGCCGATTTCTCAGTTGCTGGTAAACCGTAAGAAATAGACAGTGACTTACTATACGAAAATTGTAGATGACGTTAAAACATACAATTTACGTCACATACTTTTCTTCGTGGAATTTACGATTTCTGAGATATTTCTTGATATTTTTTCAGATTTAAAATACTCACACGAACTCCTGGCCCTGCATAGAAACGGGTTTTAAAAGATTTGACTATCGTTTTAGCCTGGAGTATTCCCTTGTTTTCCTTCTACTTATAAGGAAGCAAACAATTCAGAAAGTTTCTGGGTAATTATTTACAAGTTGGGCCGCTAACTCTCTCCGCTGCGACTTATGCCAGTTTTGCACTCTAACGGGACCGGTGTAGTTAGAGAGGGATTATGGGTGGGGAGATGGTTTAAAAAACTAATGTTGTATCCATTGCGCTGTTAGGAGTTCTTGGAAATATCGATAATGAGGTACTACCACGATATAAAATTAGAAACATAAATTTATATACAGACACTAACCTAAACGGATTGGAACCTAATCTCGCGCTAAATTTGAAATCCACAGGCTTTGAAATTGTCATCATAAATATAAAGTAAATCAATCGCACTTAGTTTCATTCGATTTTAGAGTGGCCGAAGTTCTGCATAATAAAATTCACTGAACAGCTGTATCTGCGTGAAACATACTTGTCGTACATCAGCATAGCGTCTAGCGACATATGCCGGTGTTGCATTCTACAACACTGTTCGCCTGCCGCCGAAAATGAAATTCAAGTTTTAGGCACTTTAGTGTGTAATATTATTATATATTTACATTGCAAAAGTACTACAAGACTTCTTTATTTATATTCTACTCCTTCTAGGCAGCTTACTTCATAAATATTCACAAAAAAGGATCGCTACGCGCACGTAATAAATTACCGTTTAACTTAATTACGGAGCTTTTCCGATAAAAAAGATTGGTGAAAACGTAACAAGTATAAACCAAACTTACAGTCAAACCATAATTTGTTTAATTTCTAGAGGGGCCAAATTTCTGCTAATGTTTATCTCGATTATCATAACATAGAACAATATGCCTTTAAACAATAATTCGTTACAGGGATGTAGAGGAAGTCATGTGAATGCAACATTCTTACTTTCTCTACATAAGTGTATAGAGAAGGTATTGCAATCCACCCAAAAATTTAATACCCAGATTTCACCGGAAATACATGATTTGGGTCCCCCTGAATCCAAAAAAAAAAACACATTTTTTACAAAAAGATCTGCTATGAATAGGCTAGGCTAGTTTACGGCTGCATATAGGCTAGTTTACGGCTATGTATAGGCTAGTTTACGGCTTTAATTGCCATTTGTTTTTTTGTTTTTTTGTTGCTTTTTTTTTTGATGAACCCGAAAACGAATAGGGAAATAGCGCTTGAAAAAAGTAAATTATGGATACTTCATATGATTTTCAGAAGTTACAAATGAAATCTTAAAACGTTTTTAATGGGAAAAATGTTTTGTATAAATCCTGTGTTTTAACGAGATCTACATTTAATGTGCAGTAAACGTTTTCTATCTCTTGTGGTTTTGAAATTACACAAATTCTGCGAAACCACTTACATTAAGAGAAATGTTGCAGAAAATGCAACTTCTGCGCGTTACTTGCCATGTAAATATTTAAACTTGGTCAATAGGTGACGTCCTGGTCAGTTAAATAATATGACCTAATTCAATTTCATCGTGGTGTAGCAGCGTAATGAAATACGCGAGAATAACCTTTTCTTCCTTTCGTTTCACTCGCTGGGAAGTCACTTCAGTGTGTCGCAATAGGAATAGCTCAATTAGTCATTTGAATAAAAGTCAGTATCTCCTTATACTTACATTATTTTAAGTCAATACTGATAACAAATTGGATAAAGCATAAATAATTACTTAGTGTTCAGGCTTTACTGATTATTGTTAAGTTATTACTTTTACTTGTTCAATAATTACTAGTTTTTCCAGCAAACAGTTAATTTTTTTTTAATAACACTCAGGGATTACTTGTTAAGTTAATGTTTGCTGAATTAGTTTTAAGTTTGCTGTAGAGTTGACTTGCAAAAGTGGCTGCAAATATTTACCCATACACCAGGTAAAGAGCTTCAATAAGAGAAGGGATATTAGTCTCAGTGGTTTAAAAAGGTTTCTGAGGTTGGAAAATAAAATTGTGAACTTTTTAACAAACTGTTTTTAGATGATATGGATGAAAGAAGGCGTGGAGCATTAAGTTCACATCAGAAAATGAGCCTTTTTGACCCTATTTAGTTGACCCAGTTGCAGGAGATTCTGGTATTCACCATTCCACGATGTGCAAACAGAATTAAAGCAAAGGCAGGAAACTGGATAAAATTTCCAACCTTAAATTTGAAATATAAGAAGCGATAGAAAAATGGTCATCTCGACTTAGATTTATTTCAGTTATTGGTGCACTTGACTTACACATGTTACAACATACTGCTATATGCTCCTCTATGGCAAGGTATTTCATCCAGCTATTCAGTTTACACTGATAACTTTCCAAGGCATTACTCATCAGTAAAAGTAAACTGTTATGCAATTAAAAACCAGTAATTACTTTTACTCATCTGTCTTAACTTTCCTTGTCCTGGTTTTAGCTTTCTCTACACGTACTAGGTACATAGTGTATAGAGAAGGTATTGTATTGCATCCAAAAATTCGATACCGAGATTTTACCGAAAATACATGTTTTGGGTCCTCCAGAATCCAAAAGAAAAACATTTTTGGAAAAAGGTCCGTGTGCGCACGCGTGTGTGTGTTTAGTCATATGAAAATGATTAGCCTAATGTTATAAACCTAGAATAAGATTAATTGTTTCACAAGTCAAAGTTGAGAGAAATATTAGCAGAAATAGTTTTCTTATATTTTCAAGGGGAATAAGGAAGCACATTGGACTAAAGCGATACTCAAAACCTTTAAGGGGTGGTGGCTTTGTACTTTCCTTGAAAGTCCGTTTCATTTGAATGACCATGATGAAAAAAGAAAATAGGAAAAACTTCTCATTTGAGAAATATAGCGATTGGAAATTTTAAACCAAAAACAAGGAACATCACGGAAGTGGTTTATTATACAAAAATGTATTTGACATAAATTATATGTTTTAACCATTCTATATGTTTTGTGCAGTAAGAGAATGTGTGTCTGTCACGGTATACCAGTTATGGAAAGGTCATTCAGAATGAAGGGGACTTCAGAGAATATTCCCAAAAAATTCAAGATAGACATGTCATTTTTATGCAAATATCTTTAACATATGAGATTCAAAACATGGTCCATATATCAATTTTTGAAAAATCTACAATTTTGAAACATTTTTCCGTATGAAGGTAGTTTAGAGTGGGATTTTTCTGGAAATATTAGTTGCGTATCTTTGGTAGCTACTTGGTACTTAATAGGATTGCAAAAATTAAAATAATATTAATAGATTAAAATGTATTATTTAAGGGATTATTATTATTATCGTTTATTAATAATTTTATAATGAACTTTTAGTTTCCGAGTTGTGCTGTTCTCAGTCACATACAAGAATCTTTTTCTTGCAATCAGGGGTCTTCAAAACGTGTATTTACGATAACATCTTGTCATTGGATTTTTAGGTGGAATTGAGAAAAGTTTCTACTATTGTACGTGTTATATACAGTAAAATCTGACACAACATGATATTACAAGCGTTTAGCAGAATTACTACAGAGTCTCTTTAATATGACATGCTGCCCCACTACACCCTAAGGACGCACTCAGCGTGAATATCGTCATTGATGAGAACAGTGATAACGGCTCATCCATCGAACCATTTTCCCCTTTCTTTCTATTCCCCCAAGATGTTCGTTAGCTGTATCACTTTTATCATTGCTTTCCTTTCATTCCCAGTAAAAATCGACCTCTTCTCTCGCTGCTGCATCGAAGTCTGGAGAAACTGCACTGTTATTGTTTTATTCACTTTAGCTTAAGGCTTCAAACTTTATTTAATTTCCTAAACTTTGGTCTGATAGAACCCGAGATGAATAAGTTAACTTTACATGTAAAATCACAACGACTGCTTCTAGTGCATTTCTTCGTAATTCCAAGAAAGTTTATTGTGTTTTTATTGAACTTTCAATTGATATAGGCACCCCTGTAACTATAAATAAGAATATAACTAAAAAAAAAAAACAAAAAAAAAACTGTGGTTTCTACAACCCGCAACACATCTGTGAAATATTTTTATAAAAGACAATATACTTTATATTTTACCTTCGATTTTATAAGGGAATTATATCGAACTCAGAAGCTGTATTTCATTTATATCAGGTGTTTACTTTAAGAAATAAAATATTGGTTGAAATCAAAAACGTCTTTAATACGATTTCTTTAGAAATACGGCATCCCAAGCTCCTTTAATTAAAAAAAACAAAGAAGATACTGGACAATCTTCACAAAATTTCGGTCACACTGGTACGTTGTTTACAAGCAAACGGAGAGGGGAGAGACAGAATTCCCGTGCACTACTGAGTTTGTGTTATAGGCATAGGGGGGTACAGAAGTAAATATGTAGGTCTGAAAAAAGTATAAACAACATTTACAATATGAATGTGTGAATACGTGTATTTATTGAAATAACAATATACATTGAGATTCATCATTGGCACAGATCCACAAACCGTAAGTGCATTTGCAATACACAAAATAGTAAACAATATTAGAAAAAAACAAAGAATTAAAAGTGTAAACACGAAAATAAAAGGACAAAGATATTCAAATACAGCAACTTAAGTTTGCAACACTGAGTACGCCTTATTCAGATACATTATTATAATATAAAAATACACTTAATACTTCTATGATAAAACGTTCAAAAGAATGAAACAAAGAAAAATACTTCTGAAACAATAAAGAGAATTATTCCCCATCGATCGTAATCCTGTTATTGCATCTCCAATATGTCATACTTGATAAGTTATTTCTTGTACTAGAAACTTAAACAATCATAAAATTACATACAGCTTAATTTGGTTTAAAATAAATAAGGATAATTATTTATCTAAAAGAAATTTATATACATAAAATATAACCGTATATAACACAACACAACAATGACATAAATATGACATAAAATATATGCATGTAAAACATTATAATCACTGTTATTCTTATCGCTCCCCTCTTTTCTTTATCGTTAGCCTTCTTAGATCTCAGCTGTCTTGCCTTAAGTATAAATTTACCTAGCCCGTCTGAGTCTTCCGTGCCTGCCAGAGGCGTCCAACATGCTTTTAGCCATGCATTCGTTGCATGAACAATATAATAAATCTGCATGAATTATTATGTGATTTGCGTGGTTGTAAATTTGCGATGCATATCAATATCTTTTATGAACGTATCAAAAGCATAGCGTCTATAATTGGACTTCATGCCTTCAAAGCAAGTTACATATGTACTGATCGCTTCCATAGAGTGAATGACCGGCAGTGCTTGGAGAAGGGGAGGCCCCAGTGAAACCCTGTGTGCATGTAACCATTTTCCAACCACAGTGCAACCAAAGAGCAACCGTGTCTAAAGTCAAATGAATAACGTACAAAATTGTACTTGGCTCTAAAGCGTATGTGTCAAATATAAGAGTTTGAATACAAAAATAGGGGTAGCTTATTGTTTTTGTTTTATTGAAGTTTTTTTTTTTACTTTCTCTATACGTACTATGTATATAGAGTATAGAGAAGGTATTGTATTGCACCCAAAAATTCGATACCGAAATTATACTGGATATATATATATATATATATATATGTGTTTAGAGGACCCCTGAATCCAAAAAATAAAGGATTTTTTAGAAAAATGCCCGTGTCTATGTGTGTCTGTCTGACTGTCTGTCTGACTGTCTGTATCTGTGATCAGCGTAGCTCAAAAATGAAAACACCTTTAGAAATAAAACATGGTATTTAAGTTCGGTATCTTCCAAGGATGCGACACGAAGATTTTCAAGAAAATCGCTCCACCCTAAACTACCCTTTACACGGAAAAAAGTTCTAAATTTTGATTTTCTTGAAAATGACTAACGATTATGTCTAAAATCTCGTATATTTAAGATATTTACTTGACAAATATAATGTATACCTTGAATTTTCTGGGAATAGCCTCTGAAAACTACTTTATTCTGGATGAATTTTACGAATTTTTGCATAACTGCTAAACCGTAAGAGATGGACAAAAAGTTGCCACACAGAAAATGTAGAGCATATTAAAGCACACAATTTATGTTATATACATTTTTTCGTTGAGTTATTCGTTTTCAAGTTACTCCTTGTAAAACTTACACTTTTCTCATACAGGAATGTGTCAATTCCTGTCCATATAGCAAAGGACCTCAGTCACATAATCAGCTTTTGACTATCACTTTATGTTATGGTACTCTCTTATTTCGCTTCTACTTACAAGGAGGTAAGTAATAAGACTATTTCTGCTAATGTTTTCTCAATTAGCATGAATTAAATAGAAGCCTAAGTTTTTTAACAATACTTTTTTGCAGAGATGTAGAGAAAGTCACGTAAATGGAACACAACAGATTTTTACTTTCTCTATATGTACTATGTACATAGTGTATAGAGAAGGTATTGCATTATACCCAAAAATTCGATACCGAGATTTCACCGGAAATACATGTTTTGAGACCACCTGAACCCAAAAAAAGCATTTTTAGAAAAATGTCCGACTGTGTCTGTCTGTCTGTCAGTCTGTCTGTGTGTGTCTATGGGCAGCATAGCTAAAAAACGAAAAGATTGTTAAATACCAAACTTGGTATTTAATTTCAGTATCTTCCAAGGATGCGACACGAAGATTTTCAAGAAAATCCCCCCACCCCAACTAGCCTTCACATAGAAAAATGTTCGAAAATTTTTATTTTCTAAAAAATGGCTAACGATTTTGATTAAAATATCATATATTAAAGATATATACTTGACAAATAATATGTATATCTTGAATTTTCTGGGAATAGCCTCTGAGGACTACTTTATTCTGGATGAATTTTACGGAATTTTTTGTAACTGGTAAATCGTAAGAGATAGACAAAACATACCACACAAAAAATGTTGGACACATAAAAACACACAATTTATGTTATATACATTTTTTTCGTGGAGTTGATCGTTTTTTAGATATTCCTTGGTTTTTGTTTCAGCCTTAAAAAAACTTATACTTTTCTCATGCAGGAATTTGTTAACTCCTGTCCATACAAACAAAGGAACTTCAGTCATATAGCAACCATTTTGTTATCACTTTAACATATGTTTCTTCCTTATTTCGCTTCTACTTACGAGGAAGCAAGTAATAAGACTATTTCTGCTACCTTTTTCTCATTTAGCATGAGGTAAATAGAAGCATACACTTTTTAACAACAATTTGTTGCAGAGATGTAGAGAAAGTCATGCGAATGGAACACATCATTTTTTTTTTAATTTTAACATATTTTGACCAAGTCCTATATTACAAGTTTAAATTTTTTGTGTTGATTCACTAAACAGTGTATTCGTATCTTTAAAGCGATGAAACTAAAGTAAGGATGCAGCTATTTCCTACTCCGTAGTTTCGGAGTTCTTTATATGAGTAATGAGAAAGTTGGCTAGTGCATGGAGTTTGGTCCATCGAACCTATGGCGGTGCGGCTTTTAAATCCTAGTATAAGACGGGTACTAACTAAGCATTTTGAGGAAAGTGTAAAGCTGTAATAAGCAGTGATCCCTACCACGAAAACAATTCTTTTGTCTGGAGATTTGCGATGCTGACCACATCACCTCATCGTCTCGGTTGCACGATGGCTCAGTTCCGTCGGTTTACCGGTTAGGCAAAACTTCTTCAGAATGTAGAGGGCTTCAAAGACTATTCACAAAAATCTGATGTGTTCTATTCACATGACTTTCTCTACATCTCTGCAACAAATTAGTTTTAAACAACTCATGCTTCTATTTACTTCATGCTAATCGACAAAAAATTATCAGAAATAGTCTTATTACTCGCTTCCTTGTAAGTAGAAGGGAAATAAGGGAGTAGTATAGGTTAAAGCGATAGTCTAAAGCTGGTTGTTATGCGAGTGAAGTTCCTTTGTTTGTATGGACAGGAGTTGACAAATTCCTGTATGAGAAAAGCTTAAGTTTTTCGAACCTGAAAACGAATACAAGGAATATCTCAAAAACGATCAACTCCACGAAAAAAATGTATGCAACATAAAGTGTGTGTTTTAATGTGCTCTACATATTTTGTGTGGTAAGTTTTTGTATATCTTTTACGGTTTAGTAGTTATGCAAAGTTCGGTAAAATTCGCTCAAAGCAAACTGGCCTTAAGAGGCTATTCCCAGAAAATTCAAAATATACATTTTGTTTGCCAGGTAAATATCGTTAATATATAATATTTTAATCAAAATCGTTTAAGCCATTTTTTAGAAAATCAAAATTTTCGAAAAAAGTTCCATGTAAAGGTTAGTTTGCGGTGGGGAGAGTTTTTTCAAAATCTTCGTGTCGCATCCCTGGAAGATACTAAACTTAAATACCAAGTTTGGTATTTTACCGACTTTTCGTGTTCACAGACACACGGACCTGTTTCTGAAAATACTATTTTGGATACAGGGGAACCCAAAACATATATCTCGGTATCGAATTTTTTGGTGGAGTGCAATACCTTCTCTACACACTATGTACATAGTGCGTATAGAGAAAGTAAAAATGTTAAGATATACATCTTATTGTTAAGTAAATATCTTTAATACACGGGATTTTGGATTAATTGTTTTTTTCACACAAACTGTGTGTAGGACAGGAGTTGGATAGATAGAGTCAGACTGAAAAATTCAATGCCATAGCCGGGATTTGAACCACGGATCTCCGGATCTCTAGATGGTTGCTCTACCACTGAGCTACAATGGCAACATGCCGGCATAGCATTGAATTTCTCAACTGACTGTTTCAAATCCCGGCTGTGGCATTGAATTTTTCAGTCTGACTCTACCTATCCAACGCCTGTCCTACCCACGGCTTTTGTGAAAAGAACAATTAATCCAATACCAAATGACCATAATAGTTGTCTATACTATGAATTCTGGGACTTTAAAGTACTTACAGCATTGTAAGTCGCCATTGGGGTTGTCATCTCAAAATAATTTGAGAGCACCTTGTGCTTTAACAGGAACCATGTGAGTCAGCTGAGAAATTCAATGTTATGCTGGCATGTTGACACAATAGCTCAGTGGCAGAGCAACCTGCTAGAGATCGGGAGATCCGTGGTTCAAATTCCGGCTATGGCATTGAATTTTTCAGTCTGACTACTTATTCATACGGAATTTTATTCAAAATCGTTACAGCCATTTCGAGTATATGAACATTTTCGAAAAAAATTCCAAGTAAAGGGTTATTTGAAATGAGGGACGTTCTTGAATATCTTGGTGACGAATATATGATAGATGTTGAACTTAAATACCAAGTTTAGTTTTACTCTGACTTTTTGTTTTTGATTTACACACCACCTTTTTCTAAAAAGGCTTTGTTGAATTCAAGAGGACCCCAAAATATGTATTTCCGGTGCAATCTTGACATAACATTTTTGGGTAGAACACAATAACTTCTCTACCTGCTATTCACATAGCACGCGTAGAGAAGGTTAATGTTCAAAAACGGCTAAAGTAACATTGTCAAACAGTCTAATGGTATTCACAAAATCTGAAGTTCATCCATAGCTGTATCAATGCTATGACGTATAGAAATGTGAGGAACCTTGCAAAAGCAAATTTAGTTTTGGGTGTCGTATAGCTGAGTTGGTAAAATGAGCAATTATAAAGAAGTGAAATTTAATAAGACAAAAGAAAACAGGGTTTTAATATAAAAATATCATGATAGAGTCTGCAATAAAAAATCTGATGAGTTCCATTCACATGACCTTCGCTATATCGCTGTAACAAATTATTATTAAAAAGCATATTCTTCTATCTACTTTAATCGAGATAAATATTAACAGAAATTGTTTTAATTACTTGCTTCCTTGTAAGTAGAAGGAAATAAGGGAATATACTAGGCTAAAGCGATAGTCAACCTTTTAAACGGTGATTACTATGTGGTGGAAATCCGTTTCTATACAGAGCCAGGAGTTTACAGTTTTCCGTGTGAGAAACGTGCAAGTATTTTTAATCTGAAATAAATGACAAGAAATATCTCCAAAATTATCAATTCCACGAGAAAATTAAGGTTTGTGACATAAATTGTGTGTTTTAATGTGATCTATATTGTTTTGTGTAGTAAGTTTCTAAATACCTCTTACAGTTTACCAATTACGGAAAATTCAGCAAAGTACATTCAGAGTAAAGAGGTGTTTAAGAGTCTATTCGCAGAAAATTCAAGATATAAATTTTATTTTCCATATAAATATCTTTAATATACGGTCAAAATCGTTAGAACCATTTCTCAGAAAATCAAAGTTTTCAATTTTTTTTCCATGTAAAGGGTAGTTTGTGGTCCGGGTGTCGCATCCTTGGAAGATAATAAACTTAAATCCCAAGTATGGTATTTTTCGGACTTTTCGTTTTGAGTTGTGTTCACAGGCACACGGGCGCACACACACAAGGACCTTTTTCCAAAATGCTTTTTTTTGGTTACAGAGGACCCTAAATCGTGTATTTCCGGTGTGATCTCTGTATCGATTTTTGGGTGAAATGCAATAAATGCGTACGTGTAGAGAGAGAGAGTAAAAAACTGAAACTTAGTTCTATATGTTGACTTTGCGAAAAAAAGTATCATACCGGATTTACCAAATTCATCATATTTGTCATTTTTTTATTTTCTCTAGCCCCGTATGTACAACGTACATAGGGATAGAGAAGCATTGTATTACACCCAAAATTCGATGTCGATATTTCACCGGAAATACATGTTTTAGAACCCCCTGAATCCAAAAAAAGCATTTTCAGAAACAGGTCCGTATGCGTGTGTGTGTGTGTCCGTGTCCGTATATCTGTGCGTCCGTGAGCACAATAACTCAAAAACGAAAATTCGGTAAAATACCAAACTTGTATTTAAGTTTAGTATCTTCCAGGGATGCGACACGAAGATTTTGAGAAAAATCCCCTCACCCCCAACTATCCTTAACATGGAACTTTTTTCGAAAATTTTGTTTTTCTTAAAAATGGCTTTAAGGATTTTGATTAATATCCCGTATATTTAAGCTATTTATATCCGAAATAAAATGTATATCTCGAATTTTCTGGGAATAGTCTCTGAAGATCTCTTTGTTCTGGATGAATTTTGCTTAACTGCTAAACCGTAATAGACAGACAAAAACTCACTACACAAAAACTGTAGATCACGTCAAAACACAAAATGTATGTGGTGGTAACCGTTTCCGAAATATTCCTTTTTATTGATTTCAATTGTGAAGTACTTAAAATTTTCTCAGACAGAAAGTGTGTTTTTCTTTTGTTCTACTCCTGGCCAAGCAAAGAAGCGATTTGCAATGACAATCGCATAACGATGGCTTTTAAAACATTTGACTATCAGTTTAGCCTAGTGCATTACCTCAGTTCCCTTTTACTTATAAGAACTAAGAAATAAGAGCATTCTGCTAATGTTTATTGCGATTAGTATTGTGTAGAAAGAAGAATAATCTTTTATAGGAAGTTTGTAGAGTAGCTAGAGAAAGTCATGTGAGTGCAGCACATCAGATCATTATAAGGAACTAAGTAATATGGACATTCTGATAATTTTAATCTCGATTAGCACTGTGTAGAAAGAAAACTATTCTTTTGTTCGAAGTTTATAGAGCAGCTAGAGAATGTCATGTGAGTGTAACACACTACAGTTGCCTGTTTATTAGTCTAATAGTTCGCTGGGACACCTCCCGGAGATCTATGATACTGTCTGTCTGTCCGTCTCTGTCTCTCTCTCCCTCCCTCTCTCTTGCGGTTGTTGCGAGTTAAAGTAGGCGCTAACATTTTTTTTTTTTTTTTTTAAATACGGTACCGGAGTCTGATCGGGACTCCGGCACTGTATACCCTACTTTTATTTACCTTTTTTTTTTACTTTGTTTTTCTGAATAATTACTGGATTGCTGTTTTCTTACTGTTACAACACACACATAAACACAAACATATAACACCCATGCCCAAGGCGGGACTCGATCCCACGATCCCCAGCGCTGCGAAGCACCAAAGCGGGACGCCTTGGCGAGCGCGGCCATGGGGACCGGCTCATCTTCGGACTGGTATATCTGATCATGTTTTATCAAAATCCCTATTTGAGTTGTTTATATAATTCTTATGTTACGACTTAGTTGTGTGCTCAGCCAATCCAGTAATGCATCTTCTATCGTCAGTATATGAACCCAAAGAGAGAAGAGAGTGAATCACTATTACGAGCACCAGCTATGAATGAATTAACTAATAGCTAACCTTTGAAGGTTCATATGAGGCATCAAGGGTCAATACTGTAATGACTAAAATAAACATTTAAATAAAACCCATTTTGTTACAATAAAGCAATCTTTAGAGAGCTTTCTGCTTCAAGGGAACAGCTACATTTCATTATTTACGTCACGTCTTTGGATCTGTCATCATCATTGTCAATGTCAAAGTTGCTGAATTTTAAGAACAAAACACAACGAACCTTTCCTGAGTACAAATCACTTAAAAATGACGTTCACCACTGTGTTTTGTTAGAAGTTCTGGGTTGTTGTTCTAAAGTTTTGGCAATTGCTTCTTTAAATGCCTATTTAGCAAAAATACACCAGCACAAAGTACGGACACTCGTCGTTTAGCACCTACCGCTATTGCCGCTATATCACGAAAAATTAAACACAAAACAATCCACAAAATAGCTATTGTAAGATTAAACCATTACTTCACATTGAGGGCTGACTATGTTTGCATAACTACAAGCTGACTCAGGTTGTAGTTTTTACAGTGTCAAGTATATGAATATTTTATTACAGTCAGGTCAAACGTTGAGCACAGCAAACAAATTTCTGTACTACATGTAACCAAAATTAAAAGTGATCTTAGAAATTGAACCAACTGTGCGGAATATGGAAATTTCACCAGTATCTGCACAAACAAGTGATCCCTCTTAATTTTTCCGAAACTATGAAATATTTTCCGAGCGCATGTAACATTTTAATTACTTAATACAAATCCGTAATACGTACTCGTTTAACCGAGAACCTGAGAGGCTAAGAGGGTTTGTGGCGGAAATTAGGTCTGGTTGTCGTAAACTATATCATTTGCCAAAACGATAGTATTCTACCAAGTACGGAATGCTTCCTTAGGCAAGTTCGCTTGCACTTTTGGTTCTTAACTTATACATGCACTGTAATCGCTTCCTTTACATTTTCTGAAAGTATTCTTGATCTGGTCCTGCTCGTTTTGTAAGACAGCTTTCTGCTAGGGTTTATGATACCTAGCCAGAAGTTAATATGTAAACAATAAGGGACATAGTACTCCAAGCAGATGTGACGCACACAAACCACACGTGTTTATGTTCCCCAAGAGCGCGGGACACAAGGCATAACTGTGAGAGCGCAAGCCTCATACGATAACGAATGCTGTATCAGAACCGAGTTTGAATGCTTTCCGCAAGGTCAATATCCTCACACTATCAAGGCCATAAGGACATGTATTTGGGTGTAAAAATTGGAAACAAAACGGATAATATACATTAACAGGCGTTGTTCATTTCACGGCGTTCTTAAAGTGACAAGGTAGTCTGAACATACGGAAATTACACCATAAGTGAGTTGAATTGCCACTGCTCTTAAAGTATTCTATTGCTTTTCCAGAAATGTATATGAATTATTGTATAAATTATGAAAAGTATTTCAAGTGGTTATTTGCTTTAATAGTTTATGTGGTTGAGTCTATAAAAAGTATTCCGTTCAGCAGAAATATAATAAGCTTACTCTTAAAGCATGTGGATTCAGGTATATTTCCCTCTGATACTACTTGCAATACATAATCGCACTTTTGTATGCTTGCCCTCAGAATAATGAACCATATTCTGAACCTGAATTATTTATCTCTGACACAATTTCAGTAGAAATTAAAAAAAAAAAATACAATATTTGCAAATTTAAAAATGTAAAGATGTGGAAAATTTGCAACCGTTGCTTTCTTAATATGGTCAATATATACTGTAATATCACGATTGTGGTTCAGAAAGTTCAACCATGGGTTTTATATATGTGATAAAAATTTCAGCTTTCCAGCTCTCATAGTTTCTGAGAAAATGGTACATAAGCATCCAAAAATGCTGTTTTGAGAAAATTGAATTTCAAGATACAACATTTTCTAAAAAGAGAACTACATGACAGGTTTAAAGAAATTTAGACTACCATTTAAATTATATTTAAATTTATTAAAATCCGTTTAATCTCTCAAAAGTATACATTTTCTGAAACTATAAATAATATAGATTTTATTAGCGCACAAAACAAGTAACTTGTCCCCTTAAAACAATGTAAAAAGCATCAGGAAATAAAGTAGACGTTTGGTTTGCGGGAAAAGCTTTAGTGGAAGAGAAAAAACAATTTACACATGCTATGAGATATGTGGATACATATTAGTGTACCATTTATCAAATCCACCGTATACAGGGTGTTTCAAAAAGACATCAAACGAAGATGTGGACCTTGTTGGCCATACCTTACGTGACACATGAATATAAGTTTCAGAATCACCATGAATTAGGCAGTCGTACATAACTAGATGGCACGTGTCTGGCACACTCCAAGAGAGATGGCGGTTGGTAGCGAAGGTCCCAGTCGCGTGGTGCAGGCGTGGTTTGATAGACACGCCAGCGCGGGACAGGTTACTTTAGTAATGGAACACGTAGCATGTGGGTGTGGCGCATGACAACGTTGTTCCTTCGCTGCCTAATCCTAAATGTGCGCTATTTTTTAAACACACATAAAACTTTAAATAAAAGAGTTTGAAAGTTGTGGCATCAAGTTTCGGATAAGTCAAAGTGTAATCTAATCGACTGCTATCTTCGTTTGGTGTCGTTTTGTAAAGGCATGTATATACGCCTAACTTCCTGTATAATAAACAGTGCACACATAAAGCAATATGTTCGCGTCCACAGAAATGACCTTGACCAAAGAAAGATCCCTCGAGTATAACGAGGCATATACTTTGAGCTGTGGAGACGGAAGGGTATAAGGGATAAGTCTTCATCCAGGTGCATATTCTCAGAACCTCAAATGCTTGCAATGTTAAATAATTACTTTATAATTTGATCATTACATTGTAATATTGTTTGTTTCTTTTTCCCGGTGCTTTTCATCTTTTTCTTTTTTTTTTTCTTTTTTTCAACCATATTAAAAATTTAATCAAGGTAAAGTGAAAGTACAACCAATTGAAACGAACAGCAATTTACATCACAACAAAATAGATACTGCTTTTGTTGTTCTATGTTTTGTTTTTGCTGTCTTTTATCCACGAAATAAATCCAATATATTTGCAATCCATGCAAACGTAAATTTTACATATCGGCGTGTGTTTAATATACAAATGGAAAAACACACATACCTTTCAGTTTTAATTTGACAAATGGTATTAAAAAAGGAGACTTCATTATGGTGGTTTTATCCTTTGTACAAAAGAAAACATGATGTAATTAATACATCTTTTTGTTGAAAAACGTTTTTCATTTGTGCACACATGTGCATAATACTGCAAACAGTGTTCTGTAATCCATTATTTTGAGATGGGAATGTACTGTGTTCCATCTACAAATTATACATCGGAATTTTAACAAATTTGCTATTTTGAGATCTCTTAAGTCGGATTTCTCGTATTTAGTCCTTTATATCCAAAATATTTTGCACACAATTATGTATTTATCTCTATTAAAATCAAATATTTTGGTGGCGCCTCCCTACATCAAAATAGTAAAAAAATTTCATATGGAAGTGGTTCTCAAAATCGTTTGCTTGAGAGTCGTTAAATGACTTATCCCATCGTTGTCATCAATAAGAATTTCTTGAAATAAAGTTGTCGGATATTGTTCAATTGTTTATTGATTGGTTGATTATTAAAAGCTAAGATTTATCAGATTAATTTAAGTTGCTTTCCCTTGGTAGACTTGATATTGTTCTTTACTGTAGAGCACGGAAGACAGAAGAAAATGTATTCTGTGAGTGAACAGACGATATGCAGTACTCCATACTATGTGTGGCCTTGCAGATGGTAATGCATCACGAGCACTCTAACAGCAGTTGTTTGAGAACATTCTCACGAATTCACAAACAAGAGAGAGTGGGAGAGAGAAAGGGAGGAGTGATTCATTTGAGAGGAGAGTTTCGGTGTTGGGGGACCAAGAGCATTGATGTGAAGAATGAGTTTTTCGTGATGTAGACGCAAACCCATCAGATGCCTATCTAAAAAATGGTTTACCCGAAAAATCTTATGTACTCTTTTCTTATCACCGTCAGCGATACAAGAATTAAATATGGCGAGCTTTGAGTGAAAGAAAATCTTCTACTATATAGGATATTCAGAATTGTGCTAGGTTCCTGAAAATGTTAGCATGCATCGTATTTGGTAATGAGTTGGGTTTGTCTGCGACGGTATCCTCACTTTAATAATAATAATAATAAATAATAATAATAATACATGGGCCTATGAAACCCCGTATGAATTACGTAGATGCCACAGAGCTTCTGCCCAAAATTTTAGTGTGGCCTCATTCACGATCTCCTTATTGCTCACTGTTCCTTTCCTTCGTGCCTGAATACAGAGATGTATCTACAATTTTTCAGCATTAGATGCGTCATGTAATTGGTGAAGTGCCACTGGACATCATCCAAAGACCCTCAGGTTTACACGATGTTCCGCCAGATTGTATTACTCACTTCTTGAATGACAAATTCCAGCTGAGATGGATTTATTGGGGTAAGTTCATTGCAAAACCTGCCTGGTCATCTGACTTGAATTCAACCGATTTCTACTTCTTCTTGGACATTTCAAGTCCCTTGAGACAGTATATCTACACTGGCTTTGACCAAATACGAAACACTCCAGAAATTTGCAGCGTAGAATGAGATAGCAATGACTGTAAGCTTAGGGTAGACATCGAAGCAGGAGAACGCCACTCCTTTTTAAACAATGATTACACATGTAAATACAAGATAGTGGTTTCCCTTTAATAGCACAACTGATATATTTTTGCATGAATTTAATATTTATTATTACAATAATTGAAACTTCAATAGGGCATATAATTTTATCTTGAATCACTTTCTGAGCCTTCAATTTTGCCTTTTAAGAATTAGTGAGGCACTAGGCACGTACTCATTCTTTCACTTCTGATTTGACTTCATAGTCGATGTTCAAGTATTTACCTCCTCAGAAGAGGAAATCTCGCAAAGTTCTCTTCCTTTATACAATTCTCGGCCTCGAAAAGCTCGAATGACCCAGACGAAGCTTGGAAATTCAACTAGAAGGTTTTCACGCATTCTCCGTATTCACCAGATGTCGACGTAAATGATTATCCCGTGTTCTCTCAACTCAAATATCGTCTTGGAAGTAGTACTTTAACGCGATGATAAGGTAAGATCAAAATGAACAGCTGATTACGAGCACAGAACACGTTCTGGCACAAGTTTTGGAAACCTTGTCTCTCATTACTAAAAATTCTGGAAAAAAGCAGAACTATATAGTAAATTAACAGAAGGATTTAAAGTGTAAACAAAATTATTCCAAAATGATAACTTTTGTGTTTTTATAAATAGAGAAACTTAGTTAATAGATGTCCCTTGTATGAGGAATCTCGAACCCTACCAAGGCAAGCATGTTGTGACTCTACATATTCCAAGGAGACCGAGGTCTGTTAAACCTTAGTTTAAGTAAAGTAGCCGGGAACTAACTGGAGTAGACCCCAGCGACTAATTATCCAATCATATGTTAAATCCAAACGATGCATTCTCAAGACATAATTTTCAGTTTTCAGCCTGCAAAATCCCCTTGTGATAAAGCTTATCTTGCAGGGTTTTGCAACTTTTTCCTGTTTAGAAACGGCACAGAATAAAAGTAAGTCTTACTTCAACTAGACCGAAATGTGATATTGAAGCTATGACTCTTTTAAGGAACATTGAAAATTACATTATTTTACATCACTGAGGTGTAAAGCACACCATTTTGCTGCACAGGTTTTCAGAAAACAAAAAACAACAAAAAAACGCGTTTCTCTCTGATCGTTACCAGCAAGCATGGCCTAATTTGCCAGGGAAAATTACATATTCAAAATACTACTTATGACTTCGGAAAGCTTTGAGGCTGCTCTTGAATGCAAAGCATACATATTTTAGCCCAAGCAGAAGAAATTTGTACTCATCCTAATCATTTTATAACTATCCTAACAGTAAAATTCAGCCCTTTGAGGTTGGTGTGAACTAGAATTTGATGTTGGATGTACGAAGAACATCTAGAGAAGTGCGTAGAATTAAGTTATTGTATTTCAGACTTAACGTTTTTTTTTTTTGTTTTTTTTTGAGAAGCAATTTTGACTTTATCAAGAACTCGAACATGATCATTATATAATAAATTATAGGTGAGTATATGTATATATGGTCGTCTCCTTAGCGCGGTGGTAGCGCAGCTGCCTACCAAGCGGGAGATCTGGGTTCGATCCCCAGTACCGGCGTGGGGATTTTTCCGCCGCTGGGGGACCTGGAGCGGGGTGCACTCATCCTCGTGAGGTCTCTGGGGGGCCAATTGAGGAGCTACTTGATGGAGAAGTAGCGGCTCCAGGTCGTGAGGACCGCATTAACCGGCCGGGAGGGGCTCGAGGCGTTGACCACGTCTCACCCTCCAATACTGCACCCCATCCATGACGTCTGTAGTGGACCGAGATGGGGGACGCAGCGGCCGGGCGTTATATGTATATATTGTATAATATAAATAATGTATGCATTGTATGTGTTGAACGTAAAATATGTAATGTATTTATTGTATGTAATGCTTGTAATGTCTGTCAGGCCGTCTATCCGTATGTATGCATGTGTGCTTCTGTGTTCCTTATTACACTGTTGAACTGATTTACACCAAGGATGGCACAGATAGCCTTTGGCGCAAGGCAAAATTTGCTATGAAACCTACATTTGGAAATTCCACCCCGTTTCGGACAGTTAATTAATTAATGGCATGCTATGCCTACAAAGCTCACAAAACCATCTACTCTTCTTAGCTTATACCACCATAAGCGTAATAATCACTTAAGCTTTCATTGCCTCGCAAAATAGCAAATAAACAGCAAGTTAACATGTTTATAATCACGGCGTAATGTACGTTAATTTTGGCCCTTTCTTTGTTTTATCTTTTGTTTGTTTTGATAGCTGTTTTATGTAGGTTGATCACCGAGAATTTCAAGATCTATTTGTGCTACTTAAACAGTTATTATTTCTTTCCAAGTGAGATAATCTTTTCTATAAATAACGATGACACAGCCCAGTTGTAGCAATGTGGAAGTCATCAGTTGCAATCACCGGCAAGTGTTCAGTGCTTGTGCATAGTATTTGTGTATTTTTATTTCTAGCGTCTTCCTAGTGTCTTCTGCAATAGTTTTAAAGGCCTCTAAAGAAGCTCAAGGCTATTCGGCAAGTGCAACATAAGACTAAAATGTTGTAGAAATAAACCTCAAACACAAAACACGAGCAAACCGTTAGGCTAGTAATGGCATAAAAGTTGTGTACATTTTAAAGTGTATAAAAACACATCGAGTCAGGTTGTTTTAACCTTTAGTTGCCTGCTTTAGTATAGTGCATATGTTTTTCTTCCTTTAATTCAAGTTTAAAATAGAGAAAATACAAATGAAAATAAATGTAGATTCTTTATTAATCCTTTTCTTCCCAAATAAAAGTTTAAATTCTTCTAAACCAGTTTTCATATTCCAGCCAAAATGTGGTTCAAATGACCATGAGCGTTAGGTGATCCATTTAAAGCCAAGTGTTGCAAGTTCAAAACCCAGTGACTGTGGTAAAGAACGGGGAGAGCCCAAGTAAATTAATCGGTGTGATGCTTGGAAGCTAATGGGGTTATATTTGACTGTAGTTATATGGATTTTATTCTTTTATTACTGTACTTTTACGGCAAAAATTGTATACATTTTTATAATATAAAACAGTCTTGACTACTTGTCTTTTATGGTTAAAGGTTAGTATATCATGAAATTAATCCTAGAGAACTTAAAACATATAATTCTTAAAGGAGGTTATAAAGATCCAATATCAATAGCAGGAGTAAGACTTCTCATCGTAATCCTTTTTTATAGTTACGCTTAAAACACACGGAACTTATAGGTACCGAGAGGTAACAAAGGGTTAAAATTCCAGAAAAAAATAGCACTATGAAATTACTCTTATATAAACTTTGTTCTACTGTAACTTAATTATTCCACTATCTAACTGTTATTTTTGAACGATACATCTTATTTTGACATGAAAACAGTAGCTCAGCTAAAGTTAGCAAAAGATAAAAGGAAGTAGAGAGGAGAGCGGCAGATATATCACATGTTCTAGTATCAGCCAGAAAGGGTACATCGGAAGGCACTCAAACTAAGGGATGGGATGAAGGGGAAAGAGAGAGGGAGGGGAAGGGTTGCGAAGAAAAGCTACGAAATCCGATGACGACAAACTGAGGCTGGATTAGCCACACGTTGCTATGCCAACCACATTAGCACCACCTCCTCTTTATTGTGTTTACTGGACCAAATGCTTAATGAGAACGCTAGGTCCTACTTTTTGTTTTACCTCCTGCCATAATGCCATTATTTCCATAAAATCTTTCCTATTCTAAGGGAAGGAAAATGGAAATTCAAACAATTTTGAGAATTTTAAAGCTGATAACGCATATCACAAATGTTTACCAATTTGAAAGGTCAACAAGTATTTTACAGAAGAGTTAAAAATACAAATCTGAGATGAAAATTAAATTTCCTTTAGTACTTTTGTTTGACCCTTTTTGGGTTTGATCTATGCAAATAATATAGACATAATAGCAAACGCTTTAATATCTGGATTTTATGTATGGAATACGTACGAAAATATCTGTAACAGTGTCTTTTCAAGGGAAAGCCTTGCAATACGATGTATGACGTCACACCTTTGGGCATTTTGTAATATACGCGAAAGTTATAGCTTTTTAAATTAACGGTACTTTTAAAGTAGTTGCTTCAGTTGTTTTTGCTGTAGCTAAAATATCTAATTTCAATTGAATCACATAACCACAAGCCTTAAAGTATCTGACTATAGCTTTATCCTAGTGTATTCCCTTATTTCCCTTCTAATTACCAGGAGGAGTGTAATAAGACCATTTCTGCTAATGTTTATTTCGATTGGCAAAGTGTTGATAAAATAATAATACTTTGTAAGAATAGCTTTTTTGCTAAACGGTAGACAAAGATATGTGAATGCAGCACATCAGTTTTTACTTTCTATAGTACATAGGGATAGAGAAGTATTGCATTCCACCCAAAAATTGGATATCGAGATTTCACCGGAAATACATGTTTTAGGACCACCTGAATCCAAAAAAAGCATTTCCACAAAAAGGTCCGTGTGTGTGTGTGTCCGTGTGTCCGTGTGTCCGTGAGCACAATAACTCAAAAACGAAAAGTAGCTAAAATACCAAACTTGGTATTTAGGTTCAGTATCTTCCAGGGATGCGACACGAAGATTTTGAGAAAAATCCCCCCACCCCAAACTACCCTTTACGTGGAACTTTTTTCGAAAATTTTGATTTTCTTAAAAATGGCTCTAACGATTTTGATTGAAATATCGTATATTAAAGATATTTACCTGACAACTGAAACGTATATCTTGAATTTTTTGGTAATAGCTTCTAAACACCTGTTTATTCTGGATGAATTTTGCTTAATTTGGCATAACTAATAAACTGTAAGAGATAGACAAAAACTTACTGTACAGAAAATGTAGGGCTTGCTAAAATACACAATTTACGTCTTTTATATTTTTTTCGTGGAGCTTACCGTTTTAGAGATATTCATGTTATTAGTTTCAGTTGTGAAGTACTTCTATTTTTCTCAGACGGGAGCGTCCTTTTTTTTTTTTTTTTTTTTTTTTTGTTCTACTCCTGGCCAAGAAAAGAAGGGGTTTGTAATGACAATCGCATAACGACAGCTTTTAAAACATTTGACTATCGATTTAGCCTAGTGTATTCCCTTATTTTCTTCCTACTTATAGGGAACTAAGTAATAAGAACACTGTACAGAACACCTCGATTAACAAGGTGCAGAAAGAAGAATAATCTTATGTAAGAAGTTTGTAGAACGGCTAGAGATAGTTCATAATTACTTATTCCCAAACTGTTCCGCCTCTAAATATCGTCAGTTTAATGAGCCGCATTCCCATAGAAATTGATCTTCGATTTGATCTCCGTCATTGCAAATAAACGTTTTGAAACTATAAGCGGTCTATTTAAAGGGACGTAAACTAGTAAGAGTGCAAAGATCTTAAACATCGAAACATTTATAACAAAGGTAAGTTAACGCCCTAACATAGTGGAAAATATGTAAAACTATATGGAAAGGCACAAAATGTGGAAACAGTAGATATGTAAAAGCCTAAACGTTTTAAATTAAGGAAATCAATTTAAACAAGGAAACCGCTTCCAAAAATATTAAGAAGGAAATTATTCTTCCAACTAAAAAGTCTCAACAAAATATCATTCGCATACTAAGGAGACATTGAAGTGATAAAAGTGATTTTTTCTAAAATGTTGAAGTTAGAGATTTAATTTTACTTTCTCTAGCCTTATGTACATACAATGTACATAGGAGCCACGAGTAGAGACATTGTATTCCACCCAAAAATTCGATGTCGAGATTTTACCGGAAATATATATTTTGGAGTCCCCTGAGCATTTTTAGAAAATGGACCGTGTGTGTGTGTGTGTGTGTGTGTGTGTGTTGTGTGTGGTCAGCATAGCCCAAAAACCGAAAGACCTTAAAATACCAAACTTGGCATTTAAGTTTAGTAACTTCTAAGAATGCAACAGGAAGATTAAAAAAATAAACTCATCCCGAACTACCCCTTTACATGAGAAAAATTTAGAAAATTTATATTTTCTAAAAAATGACTGTAATGATTGTTATTAAAATGCCGTATATTAAACATATTTACATGGCAAATAAATTCATATCTTGAATTTTCTGGGAATAGCTTCTGAAGACCTGTTCATTCTGATTGAATTCTACTTAAATTTGCATAACTGGTAAAGCGTAAGAAATAGGCGAAAACACACAGTGTTTGTCATCCACTGACGTCGTTAGTTGGCCTCGCTAATATGATTATTATTATTATCTCCGTCAATTACCAATTATTTAATGTATTTAAGAGTGTAAAGCTAGTTTCTAGCAAGCACAGCTCAAAGTTGTTTACCAAACTTGGCTATTGGAGAGGGGAAGGCTCTTTGTGAAAAAGAACCCTATTGTTGGTCACGTATTCTGGTGCATGTGCGTGCAATAGAGGTATAAGAGACGACGCAATCTGTTGAAGACCCGAATTGCAGAGAAATGAGTTTTTTTTTCAGTGTGTGACGATGGACACGAGGGAGTTATGATGCAATCTGAGTGAATAAAGATGCATTATGGGCTACCTAGGCGCCAAGTTCGCGGTCTTTCTGACCAATCAGAATTAAGCAGCCATGACAACAAATCTACTATATAAGCAGCAGACGGTCACTTAAGCTCATGTACGCGTTGTTACAGTTGAGAACACCCACCACTAAGTTCAAGGCGCATACACGTTGTGGAGTTATTGTATAGTGAAAGAAATAAGGGAGAAAATAATCAGTTCAATAAGTGAAGTTACGTCGTTAAAGAAGGAAAGCTAGAAATAATCGTAATCAGTTAGTTTGTAAAGCAAAGTGCTTGTCTGTATGTCTTACCTCTAGTCAAGAATAAAATGAATATAAAAGTAAAAGTGTGAGCTAACTATTTTGCAAGACCACTCCCAAACTACCCTCATTGTCGTTGCCACCCTAGTGAGTCAATCTCCATGCAGGCTGAGCTACCCGGAGGCAACACAATCGGTAGTGGATCTTCAAAACCAGGTACGTGGGAGATCTACTCTCTTGGTAGTGGAGTGAGTTCCAGAAACACCCGTCTACGTAAGAGTAAATCCAACCTTCATATTTGGCTCTTCAACGGAGTATGAGACTGTCGCATGGTAGGCATACACAAGGAGGGACAATAGATACCTCGCAAAACATTTTTGTTGTAGATTTGACCGTTTTAAGATATTCCCTGTTATTGTTTTCAATTTTTAACTATCTAAACCTTCCTCAAACGGTAGGTCACCTTTCTTTCGTCTGTCTTTTGTTTACCTATTTTTGGCAATCAGAGAGAACGGAATTTGAATTGTTTCATAGTGACTGGCTTTTAAAGGAATTGACAATCACTTAAGCTTAATGAACTACCCTACTTCCCTTCTGGTTACAAAGAATCAAGTAATAACAACAATTCCACTAATGTTTATCTCGATTAGCATATACATATAGGAATAATATTTTGTAAGAAAAGCTTGTTCAGCTATAAGAACTCATCGAATGGAACACATCAGATTTTTCTATAGGCATTATTGGCAACAAAGGACGCATCCTCAGCAAGCCTCAATCAAATGTGTTTTTTAATTCTGTGTATATTAATTAATTTATTCAATTTAATTAACAAACTAAAATCTTTGTTTTCCTGCAGATATTGAGGTACGTGCATCATTTTTTTTAAAAATTGCATTTCTTAATCTGGGTTTATGATTGAAACTTTTCTAAATTACATAGTATTTTTAAATAAAAAGCTATGTTACATTATAAAGTGGAAAAACTGAAGAAAAAAAAACACAGGATTATATTTACTAATACATTTTTACTTTCTCTACACATGCTATGTGCATAGTGTATATTGTAGTGTGCTGTAATGACCTAAAAATTCGATACCGACAATTCACCGGAAATACATTTTTTGGGTCCACCAGAGTCCAAAAAGTCTGTGTTCCAATCACATGACTTTCTATACATCTCTGAAATAAATTATCGTTATTCTTCTATTTACTTAAGGATAATCGAGAAAAAAATAGCAGAAAAGGTTGTACTACTTTCTTCCTTGTAAGTAGATGGGAAATAAGGGGCACCATAGACTTAGTCGATAATTAGATATTTTAAAAGCTTGTTGCTAAATGATTGCGGTACCTTTGTTCGTATGGACAGGAGTTTGCCAATTCCCGTATGAGAAAAGTGAAGTATTTTAAAGCTGAAATTAATAACCAGAAATATCTCAAAAATATCCACACAGAAATCATGTATATAACATAAATCGTGTGTTTTAAGGAGCTCTGCATTTTTTGCGCAGTAAGTTTTGTCTATCACTTACGGTTTACCAGTTATATCAAATTCCGCAAAATTCATCCAGAATAAACATGTCTTCAGGGGCTATTCACAGCAAATTGAAGTATACATTTTATTTTTCATGTAAATAACTTAAATAAAAGATTTTAATTAAAATCTTTATAGCCATTTTTGAGAAAATCAAAATTTTCGATTTTTTTTTCATGCAAAGTTTAAGTGGGGTAAGGTTCTTGAAAATCTTCACGTCCCACCCTTGGAAGATACCAAACTTAATTTTAACGATATTTTCAATTTTGAGCTATGCTACACACACACACACACACACACACACACACAAAACTCATACACATAAACAGATAGACAGAAACACGGATATTTTTCTAAAAATTCCGGATGAATTTTACAGAATTTTGCATAACTGCTAAACCGTATGAGATACACAAAGCACTTACGGCACAAAAAAATAGAGTACATTAAAACACAATTTATTTTAAAAAAATGCGTGGACTTAATCGTTTTTGAGATGTTTCTTGTTTTAGGTTTCAGTTTTAATAAACTTACTTTTCTCATACAGGAATTTGTCAACTCGTTTCCATACAAACAAAGGAACTTCAGTGACATACTAACCAGCTTTTGACTATCACTTTAACGTATGGTACTACCTTATTTCGCTTCTACGACTTACGCTTCTCGTACTTACAAGGAACGAAGTATGAAGACTCTTTCTGCTAATTTTTACTCGATTAGGATGAAGTAAATAAACGCAAAAGCTTTTAACAATAATTTGTTGCAGAGATGTACAGAAAGTCACGTGAATGAAACACATCAGATTTTTGTATAGGCATTATCGGTAATGAAGGAAGTATTCTTAGCAAGCTTCATTCAAATATGTTTTTGCATTCTGGGTATATTAATTTATTCCATTTAATTAACTGAAACCAAAATTTTTTTTCTCCTGCATTATTTTTTAAAAATTGTATTCCCTAAACTGTTTGTATGATTGAAGCTTTCCTATATTGCACAATAGTTTTACATTAAAAACTATATTGCACTATTAAGAGGAAAAACTAAAAACGAAAGAATCTGATGTGTTCCATTCACATGACTTTCTCTATATCGCTGCAAAAAAGTATTGTTAAAAAGCTTAGGCTTCTATTTACTGCTTGTTAATTGAGAAAACATTAGCAGGAGTAGTCTTATTACTTGCTTCCTTGTAAGTAGAAACGAAATAAGGGAGTACCATAGGTTAAAGTGATAATCAAAAGCTGGTTGCTAAGTGACTGAAGTTCCTTTGTCTGTATGGACAAGAGTTGACAAACTCCTGTACGAGAAAAGTATAAGTTTTTTAAAGCTGATATAAAAACAGGGAATATCTAAAAACAAAGTCATCCCCACGAAAAAGAATGTATACAACATAAGTTGTGTGTTTTAACATGCTCTACATTTTTAGTGTGGTAAGTTTTTGTATATCTCTTAGGGTTTACAATTATGTAAAATTCTGTAAGATTCATTCAGAATAAAGTAGTCTTCAGAGGCTATTCCCAAAAAATTCAAAACATATATTTTATTTGTCAGGTAAATATCTTTAATAAACGATATTTTAATCAAAATCGTTTGTCATTTTTGAGAATATCAAAATTTTCGAAAAGAGTTCCATGTAAAGTGTAGTGAGGGATGGGGAGATTTACTTGAAACTCTTGGTGTCACATTCTTGGAAGATGCCAAACCTAAATATTGAGTTTGGTTTTTAACGAGCTTTTCGTTTTTGAGCTATGCTGCCCACAGACACACACACATACACACAGACAGACAGACACAGGGACATTTTTCTTTTTTGGATTAAGGGGGTCTCAAAACATGAATTTCCATTGAAGACTTGGTATAGAATTTTTAGTGGAGTGCAATACCTTCGAATTTTATGTGTTGTAGCCCCCAGAACTAATTGTAAAGCTTTATTTGTTAAGTTGGGTGTTTTAAATTTGACTTCATTGTTTGTGTTCCACTGCCTCTTATTTGCTAATAAAAATAGTCATAAATACAATCTATGTTCCAAAATTCATCTTCATCACACCAGAACTAGTTCCAATATTTACATAAATAGATGTAAATATAGTAAGATACAAAATTCCTTTGAAATAATATCATTAAATCTATTTAACAAACTCAGTAACAGTACTAAAACTCTTTCCATTGAATCTTTTAAGATGTCAGTGAAGCGCACTTTGATTTTAAATCCAAGTTATTGCCTGGACGAATTTTGTAATACTGCCAATTGTTTTAGACCTTATTTGTTGACGTTGCTACACAATGTAATTTGTTCTGGCAAATAAACTTATCCATCCCATCCCATCCTTCCATCTATAAACTATGTACATAGAACGTGTAGAGAAAGCAAACAAAAAACCTACGCATGATTGTAGTAATCCATTTTTTTTTTCAAAATTATCAATATCAAACTTCCAGCAGGATAACTCTGAAACCAATGTGCTACTCAAAGAAGAGAGAGTATTATTTGCACAGTAATTGTAACTCAAGTGGTTTATGGTAACGTTAAGTTGTTGCAATCATTGACCCTTTAAAACAAGTAGTCAAACATGTACTATCGCATATGAAGTAACAGGAAACAGCGTATCCACTACTGAATAAGCTACTTTCCCCTTCACCCCTCTGGAAACAGCAAACCACAGGGAAGTGGGAAATTAAATGTCCTGAAGAGGGGAGATGTAATATTTGAACGAGATTAAGGGGGATGTCATTTCAGTTATCATCGATTTTAAAACAGATTTGATGGGCTGTTTCCAAAAGGAGTGAAGTATTAAAGGTCCCTTTGAAGAGGAATATGATCACTGGCTTGATAAAAAAAAATATGCTATCATCAATTGGCTGAATATCATCGGACAGATATTTCACAGTAAAAAAAAAAAAGTAAATAAAAAGAACGGAGATGTGTTTGTTCAATATTTAAATTCCCTGCATCCCACAGAGTAACCTTTTTCACTTAATTAAACAATTCAGAAAAACCTTTCTCTGACAGAAAACTACATACTTAGTCGTGCATTGGAATAGTAATAACCCTAAAGCTATTTTCTTACAGTTCCACAAATGAACTTAAATTCGATTACCAAATGATGAGGACAAAAGCTCAATTTAAACTTCTTTTAAAGTACCTATGATTTAATTAACAACTATAAACCTTCAAGATATGTCTGTTTTAGCCCAGAAAGGATCATTTCGTTGTCTTTGTGGTCTTCTAATATCATGGTGCCGACTTATTTATATTGCAAGGTCTGTTTTGTTGTCAGTAATTCTTCAAGAGATAATATCTTTCAATTTCATTTTAAATTTTATGATTTTAACATTAAATACGAGGTACGTCCAGAAAGTAAGTTCCGTTTGGTAATAAAATTAAATTGTGTACAAATACAGAATAATTATTTATTGTACAAAATTCTACAACTCTTAAACTACTTTTCCACATAACTGCCGAAATTTTGCAGGCATTTGTCATAGCGTGGCACAAGTTTTTGTATACCTTCTTCATAGAAGTTTGCCGCCTGTGTCTTCAAAAAGTCGGAAACATTTTTTGTTAACTCTTCGTCATTGTTGAAGTGTTGACCACCAAGGAAAGACTTGAGATGTAAGAACAGATGAAAGTCGCTAGGAGTGAGGTCAGGGCTGTACGGAGAATGGGTCAAACACGTCCCAGCCAAATCCGTGTAGGAGGTTTTTCGTCACATTTGCAGTGTGTGGTCGTGCGTTGACGTGAAGAAAAACAACACTTTTTGATAGCAATCCTCGGCGCTTATTCTGTATTGCGCGGCACAATTTCATTAAGTCTCTCGCAATAAACATCTACTTTGATTGTTTGACCACGCGGCAAGAAATCAATGAGTAAGATGCCTTTCCAGTCCCAGAACACTGTGCACTCATTTTTCGAGGTGTCAAGATTTGCTTCGGCTTAACCTTTGCTGGGGATGAAGTGTGCCTGCATTCCATTGATTGCCGCTTACTTTCAGGGGTGTCGTAAGAAACCCAAGTCTCATCTCCTGTGACTGTGTCAGAAATTCTTCGCCGTCTTCATCATAACGGATTAAAAACTGAAGTGTACTACCCATCCGTTTTGTTTTGTGTTGCTCAGTAAGAATCTTTGGTGCCCAACCTGATCAAAGTTTACGAAATTTCAGTTTTTCGGTAGCAATTTCATGAATTAGTGATCGTGAGCTTTGGGGAAATTCCATAGCGAGAGCACTAATTGTAAACTTGCGGTTTTCCTGGATCTTGTCATCAATCGCGTGCACCAGTTCTTCTGTAACCAAAGATGGACGTCCACTTCGTTCTTCATCGTGCACTTCACTACGTCCTTCATTGAACTGTCGGGTCCATCTTCTCACCATTGAATCACTCATCGCATTTTGTCCGCAAACTCCGCAAATTTTCCGATAAACTTCAATTGGTTTCACTTTCCTAGCATTCAGAAAACGAATCACAGATCTGATTTCACAAGCGGCGGGATTTTCAATCAACCAATCAACACCGACATTGTAAACAAGCACAACAAAGGGTAAGTGGCTGACAGCGATCTCAAAATGTCGCACGTTTCTTCTCCTTGATACAGAGCGTCTACCGCACATTTGCGGAACTGCGATTGCAGCGCTGCAGTGGAGATAAATTGAAACGGAACTTACTTTCTGGGCGTACCTCGTATGTTTAATTTTATTCTAATTGTTTCACATTTAACTATCCACGTATCTCAAAATTTTCGTTTTGGGCGTTTCAATTTATATTTTATTATTTCTATTCATGGTCCAGTTCTCGGTTGCATAGAAAATAAGCTCTGTCATAATTCCACATCTTTTTATATCTTGTTTCTTCTCTTCTTTTTTTTCTTAGCTCATATTATAGTGCAACATATGTTTTGAAATTTATGTAATTTTTATTGCATCTCTGTCATAGTCAAATGAGGCGTCACATCCTAGATAGTTGAAACATTTCACTTGTACTCTTCTTAGGATTACTTTTGATCGAGTTGGATACTTACCAATTGAGGTCGTTATCTTTGATGTGTCAGAATAATTTTATCGTTTTGGTAAAAAGCAAGTTAGAGTCTATCTTCAGTTTCTGTCTAAAAGATCTGATCATCTGCAAATAGGATTGTGTTTAAGATGGTTTGTCCTAATTTAAAAATTCTTTCAACTGCGCTTTCTACTCGGCAACCCCCCTCCCCCACTCATGCACGCTTACACCCTTTACTAACTGTTGGCGAAATTGAGCTGCCTTGTGTTACACCTAGGTTGATAGTTTCTGTCTTAAAACCGAAATAATTTACGAGATTGTGCACGTGACTGATATAAGTAATTTGAGATCGGCGACGCATGGTCCCCAGCTATATAGCGTTAAATGTGTGGGTATCAGGTGCTGATAGCTCGGTGTTAAAACAAAGCAGGTTGAAAAAATGGTTTAGAATGTTTTTAAAACTGCTGCCCGAATATAGAAATATCGATTTTTAGCAGCTCGTTACTAGCGTTCTCAAGATTTAATGTCGCAAAAATCAGTAAAATTTCGAACTAATCACTTGACTGTGCGACACTGAGCATTCCATTAACTACGTTCTTGGGCTATGTAGCCTACCTACTCTAGAGGCGTTTTTTCAACTGCTCTGGTGGCTTAATGCATAACGAGGGAAGCTGCTACCCCAAGTGTCAGGAGTTCGATTCCTATCATAGAGTAAAGTTTTTTTTTGTTTATTATTATTATCATTATTATTATTTTCATTCCAGAAACTTATAGCCGTTACTTCGTCATTTCAATGAGCAGGCCATAAGTCTCCAATCTCAAATTACTTATTTAAGTAATCCACATATTCTGTGCAACTATTTCGGTATATTTCATTAGCATCCTGTATGTAGTCCCTTCAGACATTTCTTTAATCCTTAAAATAATATGTTGACTAAATGCATTTATAGCATCAGAACCCATAAAAATAGTACATAAGTATCTACAAATAGTATACGAGTCTTCAAATTAAAGTATCTACTCTTTGTATTGATTCCTTAAATATTGAGAAACAATCAGTACAGGATCTGGCTTGCCTGAGTCCATGTTCTTCATTTTATGTTCTCATCAGTTATTGCATTTAGTGTAATTTATATATAATAAATAAAGCCAAGCCTTATTATAACTGAAATAAAATGTCAAATGTTTCAACTTTAAGAAAATTACTTAAAGAATAAGAACAGTCAACTATGTATCTTTAGTTTATAGAAAAATGATTAGAATACAAACACAATAAGAAGGAATGTTTACAAAGACTGATAAAAGTTAAACAAACCCAGAAAGCTAATTAAATTCAGAACGAAACTTTGGATGGTCCAGAAAAATATAAGATGAGATATAATTAGCGCTCCGACTTAAATTTCCTTAAAAGTCCGTCTCTTTCGACAGTCACGTTTATATGTGATAGTTGTTCTCATTAGTTGAACTCTATTTTGTATCAGCCTAAAGCACATTCCACGTCAAGATTGCTTTGATAACATCCTATATAGTCAACAATAATTGGACCCACTTACGCCCGTAAATTGAGAACGTCAGTCGGCCTCGCTTCTATTATTATCATTATTTCTGTTAATTATCGATTATTTAATGTATTTAAAAGTCTATAAAGCTAGCTTCTAGCAAGTACAGCTCCAAGTTGTTTACAAAACTTTACTATTGTGAAACGGAACGCTATTGTTAGTCACGTTCTCTTCTGAATATGCGTGCAATAGAGGAATAAGTGAAAGGCAATTTCGTGAGGCAATCTTAGAGAAGCGAGTTCTTCATTGTGTTGTGACGGTCACGAGGTGTTTATGATGCATTTCGAATAAGAACAGATGTATTATAGGACACACAGACGCCAAGTGCGCGGTCTTTCTGACCAATAAGAATGAAGCAGCCATGACAGCTGAATTTAATATAAAAGCAACAGATTGTAGGATGATGGGGTAGTCAAGTAGTCAAGCAGTCAGTCAGTCAGCACTAAGTCATGTACGCGTATACTCGTTAATAAGTTATTATACTGTGTGAAAAGTAATTGTTATAAATGTTATACACAAACAAAGTGAGAGAGTAACAAGTTCTGCGAGAGAAGTTTAGTTAAGTCGTCAATTAGGATAAACAGTTAGAAATCATCATAGCTCAATTAGCATGTACAGCAAAGTGCTTGTCGAAAGACGTATTAAGTCTAGTCAAGAATAAACAAATATAAAAAGTGAAAGTGGGTTATCCATTTAGTAGGACCACTCTTACCTATTCTCAATGTCGGTACCACCCGAGAAAGTCAATTATCATGCAGACTGAATGTCACTGAGGCAGCTTTGATAGTGGGTCTTCAAAACAGGTACGTGGAAAGATCTGCTATCTTGGTAGAGGAGTCTGTCCATACATACTTAAAGTGGACAACAACAAAACCGTCGCATATTTGGCTCTTCAACGTGGCGCCATACCGACGCATATTTGGTACCTAGAACGTGAGCCCATAAAACCACTACAAAATCTACGCAGACTGGAGGCAATGGCAGAAATCTACATACTGTAACAAATGAAACAAGCATCTGTTAAACCATTTCATTCGCCATTAGGGCATTCAACGTAATACATTAAATTGGACTTCTAACGAAATAATCGTGTCGTCGAGTGACAATTCACGATTGACTGCACCACGCACTGTCCACTTTCAGCTACACACTTATTCACTGCTTTAGCGTTCGTCACTCCTCGCTAGACTTTTTTTAACTCTTTCAACTGCCTGGTCGGCACTCGTCGGCTCTTAATATAATCAGTAGCCGAGCTTCGAAGGTTCCAGTGTTCGAAATTACGGGAAGTCACATTTCAGCTCCTCAAAGATAGACTCTTCAAGAAAAAGACATTAAGAAATTCGTAGATGTTTTCCAGGGAAATAACACTATGTCCAGTTTTGTATTCACACGCTCTATTGTTAAGCGAGGCCAGGCACCGCTTCCTTCAGAAGGGCGGTCGGTAACACGAGCCGCCGTTACACTATGTACAGGCCTTCGACTATTCCGGACGACAATGATAGATTAGCCACCCCTTAGCATCCACAGACTTCATCAGGGAAGTAGCAATAAAGAACAATCTGTTGCTTTCACCAGCACACGAAGCCCACATAAGAGAAAGGGAAGACAAGGCACAGGCAGTAGATCAAGATTTTCATCATATACCAGCCATGAACTCAGAAGATGAAAGGAACTAAATTAACAGCTAGGACACGTGAATACAAGAACGGTAGCACACGATTTTTACTTCAGAATCTACAACCAAGGAGGACTTCAAAGTTCCTGTACTCTTAAATGAACAGGTAACATCTACTCATGCAAAGCAAGAATGAGCTCCCTAACATTGTAAGCAGATAACAAACGCATAATATGAATATAACTCTTATGTCTACAGTGTGTTTAATAAAGCTTATACACTCTCTTTTAGCAGTTTTGAAACTGACGGACATTGTTGGTGTTTGGCTATTCGGGAGATCTTTAGTCATAGTGTGCATTTCAAAATTCCTATAAATAATGCCAGGCATTTGATTGCCGAAACAAGATGAATTTATCAGTTCAGTATATCAATATCGGATAACATAGGCTTATGCCTAACTAATGAACCGCGTTTCCACTTCTAGCTTTTAGGACTTTGGCAATATGATCATTAGATGGCTTTAGTTTCGAAAGCGGTTTTCACTTGCCTTTATTTTGATTTATTCTGCTCTTAAGGAGCGACTTCATACTGTGATATTTAAAATCCAATGCAACTGGCTGTTATCTCAAGAAAACTACAAAATAAAACAGTCAAATTTGTTGGTAGATGGAATTAGAACCTGAAAGAGTCCTAGATTATACCACTTGTACTATCTCTCGTAAAAATAATACTACATATTTATTTATATTTCAATATGTCTTACTTTTCCCTAGTATAATATGTATTAACGTCCTTTAACCGTTAGGTCATATAGGACGCTGGATGAAATCAATGAAATGATACTCAAATGAGCCCGGAGTGCATAGAGCTTAAAGGTATTCAACATTTGGTCTTCTCAGGATATGGAAAAACCTCAAGAAAAACCCGTATACGGTAACTCACATAACTGAGATTCAAACTCGCGATCTCTTCAATGTGAGGAAGACATGCAACCCCCACACTACAAAGACGGAATCATAGTCATTTGTCTGTATTTAATTGTACCCCATTTACAATTAATTCAGAATGTGGATGGCTCCAACAGATATTTACAGAACATTCAATTATTCATACATTTTGTCATACCAGTAACCGAAATATATTTTCCAATGAAAATACTGGAATTATAATTTAGGTAATTAAAAATAGGCACGCAGAAAAGAGGGGGTGATCCAGTCATTTGTCTCATGCGCGGGCGCGCGCACACACACTCACACACCAAAAGGCGGTTGTGCGTAGCGTATGCGTAGTCACTTATCTACATTAGTGATATAAAGAGAAACTGTCTGTATGTGTTTGGTTTATATATTTTTGGGGGGGAATGCAATCTCAAAATCAGTAAACCCATTTTGGCAATATTAGTCATTGAACACCATTGTTTTTCCGCACGGATGGTTACAAGATATTTCAAAAGGTTAAGGCTGAAAGATTTTGTCATCTCTTACACAATTTCAATCACATTTTTTTATATAAAAATCTTAAAATGGAATATATTTAATAGCTTCCATACAAACAGATATAAAATTGAGTCATCAGAAGGGAGAGTTATATATTGTGTTCCTATCACCAAATTGTCATTTCGATTTATTATGCTTTGTTTTTGAGCCTTACTACATTTCATTTATGATTGTGATAACGCTTGGTACAACGGTTTCCTTTTATAATTTAGCAAATACAACGAACAGTCTTACCCTTCTTAAAATCGTCGCTACTTTTGTTATCAGACGTCACCAACTTGTGTAATTTTGTGCTAGAGCAAGCAGGTTTGCTCCATGCATTCAGTGGGTAAACACACAATAAGCAGCTCAGAATGTCGGAAACATGAAGCAGTCCAACACGTAGGCCATCGACTACATTTTTGTTAGTTAAGAGAAATATTTCTTAGTCACACAAATTGGCAGTATAAGTGTGTAGTTTGCGGCAAAGTTCTGATAGAAAGCTCAGTTTACACAACACTTGCAAGCGAACAGAGGGCATTTCTTTCAAATTGTGTTACGTAATTGTCTTTGTTTGTGCAATTATTTTTGTTACGACAGCAAACCTATGGAAATACACAAAATCTCACGCCAAAATAAAAACACTCTAGTTAGTGACATCATTCTTTAGTAACTGCTCTACCTCTCTCTCTCTCTCTCTCTCTCTCTCTCTCTGTCTGTCTATCTATCTGCTTTACTCAAAGAGCAAACAGCTGGTTACGGAGAAATCAAATCTCCTTTATTTTCTACATAAATGGTTTTACTCACACATTATGATCCAACGTAAACTATAGGTGTAGTTACAGTTATTTAGAATTAATCCTATTTACTTTAAACCCCATATGTAGAAATCTACACTATCTAACTCACCTGGCCTAGATGTTTAAGAACTATTTTACACAGTCGGAAAAAAAATCAAGTTATACAAACTACATGCAATTACATAGTACCTCGAAGTTAAATAAATACAATATACCCTTAATATTTATTATCAAAGTCATGTAGACAAAACTATACCTCTTGGTAAATCAGGGCACAAATGTCTGCATTGGAAGCTATAGAGCTTGTTGAAATTTCTAGCACACTTGGAAACAGGAGTTACTATCTGGTTGAAGTAGAGTATACTTGCTCGATGCTCCTGCGAACCACTTATTGTGCACAACGTGACCAATTGCGCAGAACACATAATTCCTTCAATGCTATGGAAATATGAAACATTCTGCATTTAAAATCTAGTCTACCTTCCATAGCTTATAACCTATTGTAGATTTAGAATTGTTCACTGTTTATCTGAATGTAAAAGCAAAACATTGGAGAACAAGATCATAACTTTTGAAAGGTGCGCGAGACAATAGATTACAACATATTTTGTATAAGGAGCAGAACAGTATTGTTCACTGTTTATATGAAAACAAAGAGGTAAGAAATTGTAGTACAAACTTCTGGAAACAAATAGGATAGTATACCAGGAAGGATGGTAGCGATAAAAATGAGAAAAATGACAGTAATTGAGAACACAGTTAATAGAAAACTTGTCTTTGGTAATCCTTGCTCCAAAATGTGTGTGATGCAAAGCATTCTCTAATAAGGTGCAAACTAATTTTACTTTCAAGAAAGGCATACTTTTATACCAAGCAGTTACTTATGATACTAATTTTGTTAATTAATTATAAATACATACATTGGCACGTTAAAGGCGCAATTTATCTGTGTTTAAATGAATATGATGGCTGGAGAGAATGGTTTTGGAGTATAGTTTTCTTGTAATAAAATTGTCTCGTCACTTAGCACACTAGATAGTGTATCATAATTGCGGTAGAATCAGTAGCACCTTCTATTTGAGATTTATAGAATAGAAAAAATAAAGCAAAATCGTTTCCTTCAAGATCTAGAGTTGTATAGTCTCTATACAGAATGCAAAAGTATCACAAAGTGAAACGAAATGTCCCGCTAGGAGAAAAATCAACCTATATTTCGGTAGTATATGAAAACTGTATTACTTTTATGTTATTATTCAAATAACTATAAGACCACAGAGAAGTTACAACCCATGACAATTTATCTACAGCGAATGTCTAAAACATTTCTCTACATCCTCGACCAACGATTTTTCCACCAACAAAGGGTATAATGGGAATAATAAACCAAGTAGGGAGGAAAGATACGTTACTCCTCAATTATATTATCTAGTTCCGAGGAATAATGTACCTGTTTTTCTCTAAGTCAAGAGCATTGGTGGGTTTGTTGTCCAATCTGCGCGTCAGTACCAACTTATTCGCTGACATTTAATGTATTTTGTTTATATTAAAGACACTTTTCATACAAGAATTATTAAAGCCACTTGCTGAGGTTGGGAAAATTAGTTAATCTTTAAGTTTATACATTCTTCTTCAACTTTAGCTCGTAAAATTCCTACAACGAAATTCATACAGCGATTTTGTTCGGTATAAGCCGGGATATTCGGTAACTTGCAAAAAGTAATATCTCTTTGGAGATTAAATACTTCGGTACCTTTGACTTCAATTTGAGTTCATAAAGCTTACATTTTGTCTCCAAATATAAGAGAAATGCTTTTACAAATATAATGCATATTTGCTTTAAATAAATATTATGTAACTTAATTCGCATCAAATAGGTCTAATGTGTACTTAGATTTTAGAAAAGGAAGTTAGATTCCGGATACTTTATAAAGCGTTAACTAAATAGATCTGTAATCTTGCTTTTAATATTTTCAAAATGTTCAGAAATGGCCTTTTAAAATTGTAAATAAAACACCTTTAAAGATCGCCAAAGTCCGTTTTACGCTTTTTATTAAAGTGGAGTTTAAAATTGAAGCGCTTTGTATGTGAAATCTGAACACCGCATATTAAAGAACATGCTTTCTTGTTTATGTAAGCCTCAAAACATTTTCTCTGTCATTCTTCTTGAACTGGCGTGACAAGTTCAAAACAATATCCGCCACTGAATGAGACGATCCGAAGCACCAGTGAAGGAGAAAGTTACAGAAAGGGAGGGAGCGAGTGGTGGAGTGAGACAACGATGGCTTTCAGTGCAATGGCATCATTGTGCGGTTTTCCCCCATGCCTCCTATAAGCGATGCAATATTTTCATAACTTGGAAATCTATCGTGGAGGTAAGGCGAACCTAAATTTCTCCCACTGTTTTACATCCTTTTCCGTGCATATCAGGGGTTTTTCATCCACTATTAGGAATACCAGGAACTGTACAAAATTAAACCAAAAGACTTCTAGAAGATTTTACGATATTTTCATAAACATCGGGGAAAGGAAAATTAAATTAAATCTTCATTGAGTTAACATTTCACCTATACAAGTGCGACAAATCAGCTGGTTGTAACATATAATTCAATCAAGGAAAATGCACTACATACATAATAGGTAGAAAAGATAACTTATTCTATTCCACCCAAATATTCGATGTCGAGATTTCACTGGAAATATATGTTTTGAGTTCCCCTGAATACAAAAAAGATCTTTGAAAAAAGGTTCATGTGTGTGTGTGTCCATGTACATCAATCTGAAAATCGAAAACTCCGTTAAATACCAAAGTTGGTACTTCAATTCACCATTTCTCAAGAATGTCACACGAAGATTTTCAGGAAAACACCTCCACCTCAAACGAACCTTTACATAGAAACTTTGTTCAAAAATGTTGTCTCTCTAAAATATGGCTCTAACAATTTTGATCAACATACTATAGGTTTAAGGTATATTTGCATCACAAATAAATCGTATACCTTGAATATTCTTGGAATAGCCTCTGAAGAGCTCTTCATTCTGGATGACTTTGTAAAGTTTGTAAGCCTTAACAGATAGAATAAATCTTAGTATCCAAAAATGTAAATCTCGTTAAAACACAGAACTTGTCATATGTATCTTTGTTTTGAGCAGTTAACCATTTCGAAGATAGGCATTGTTATTTTTTTCTTAATTTCCAATACTTAAAAGACTTTTCTAAAGTGAAAAGTCGGTAATTACCTTTTTCATCCTGGCGTGCAAAGAGAAGAAATTTTAATTGATTCTCATAGCGATAGCTTAAATTTTACTATCGCTTTAACTTAGTCTTCTTTCCTATATACCTTGTAATTACAAAGAAATAAGCAGGTAAATAATTTCTGCTGTTTATCTCGATTAGTAAGAAGTAGATTGTGAAAGAATATTTGCAGAATAGTTAGAGAAAGCTATGTGAATGGTATATACCAGAATTGTTTGTTTGTATGGTTAAGAGAGCCTCAAAATGGTGATTATAAGTGAAATGGTATTATCCAATATCTGATTGAAACATCAGATAGGTAGGCGGAGTACATAGTAGATACACGAATTTCTTTCTTTCTTTCTTTTTTTCTTTCTTTCTGTGTTTATCCTCCTAGTATGTGGGACTTAAAAGCCGGCACTAGAATCAGACGCCTGTTGAGGATCAGAGAGAAGCCAGGATGGGTGATCACCTCGATGCCTAGTATGAAAGTGAGGAAATGTATAATATGCATGAATGCGAAATAGATGAAAGTAAAGATGATTATGGAGCAACTGCTGGAATGAATGGTGGGGGAAAACCGAAGAACATGGAGGAAACCCGCCCAGACTTCGCTTCATCCACATGCGATCCACTGCTCAGATTTACAAAGCCCAAACATTAGAATCAATTATTTTCATGGTAATCTTACGTAATAATATAGATACGATGATGTTCATATTTTATAAAGCTCTCTAGCTGATTACTAAACGTGCTCCTTAAACTTTGAAAGCTTCATCATCTGTCTCTGTCGCTTATCCCTGCCATCTCCGTATCTGACACGCCGGAGATGATCTAAGGGCAACAGCGCTTCCATTTTCCTGTCTGTCTGTACTCTTCCATGCCCTGGCTGCCGAGCCGACTTTCTACGGCAGGGAATTGGGTCTGATGGATAGATTGGGTTTTGCAAAAGCCGTTCCTTGGTGCTTGTAGGAGCGAGTTAACTTATCAAAGACAAGAAGCGGCAGAGACAGTAGCCCCGAGCTCGGACGTGAGGAGTTGGGGAAAGCTAAACAATAAGTTAGCTTCTGCATTACCCACAAACTGAGGGAAAACAAATGCTCAACACAAATGGAAAGTAATGTCCTGCGTATAGGAAAATATGTTATGATACGATGATTGAATCTCTTGCATGATCATCTTACTTGGGGGGGGGGTGAAATTTACGTTTTCCACAATCTTAGGGATATAAAAAGTGGTTTTTTTTTTCCACGAACTTAATTTCCATAATGTTAATAGCTTTTAGTTTCTCTACTTCATATATAGTACATAGATAAGCTAAATGTATACTTAAGGTAAGACTGGTGAGATCTGAGAAAGCTGCTATCAGAGAAGAGGGGGGGATAAGAACAACTAAATAAAACTACAATGATTTACATACATATATTTTATGTCATACTTGGGCCATTGTTGTGTTATGGTTTTAGTTATTGTGTGTATATATTAAGTGCATTTATCTATTATAAGAGGTAGCGCAGCTGCTTACCAAGCGGGAGACCTGGGTTCGATCCCCAGTACCGGCGTGGGGATTTTTCCCCCGCCGGGAGACCTGGCCCGGGGTACACTCAGCCTCGTAAGGCCCATGGGGGCCAATTGAGGAGCTACTTGATGGAGAAGTAGCGGCTCCAGGTCATGAGGACCGCATTAACCGGCCGTGGGGACTTGAGGCGCTGACCACGTCTCACCCTCCAATACTGCACCCCATACATGACGTCTGTAATGGACCTAGATGGGGGACGCAGCGGCCGGGCGGTAGGCCAAGGTTCCTAGTGAGCTGTCGTGCCATGGAGTTATATCTATTATAAGAGGGTACATTTATGCTTCTGAATAAAGTATGCTCTGTGCTGTAAATTTAAATTGCTGTATTTGAATATATTTGTCTTTTTTATTTTCGTGTTTACTCTTTTAATTCTTAGTTGTTTTAATATTGCTTTTTATTGTGTATTACCTTTGTTTTTTTATTTTCGTGTTTACCCAATAAAGTCTTTGTTGTGGTTTTAATATTGCTTTTTAGTGTCTATTACTAAGCACCCGTGCGATTGTTAAAGCTCAATGTATGATACTGTTATGTCAATAAATAGACATTCATACTTTCATTCATTCCTATAGTACATAGGTAGAGAAAGTTTTCCAATTCCACTAAAAAAAAACTGTTGTGTTCCATTCACATAACTTTCTGAACATCTCTGTAGCAAATTATTGTTAAAAAGCTTATTCTCTTATCTACTTCATGCTAATACAGATAAACAGCAGAAATGCTTTCTTGCAAATAGAAGGGTAATAATGGAATACACTAGGCTAAAACGATAGTCAAATCTTTTAAAAGTTGGTTGCCAAGTGGATAAAATCCGTCTCTTTGCTTTGCCAGGAGTTGACAAATTCCCTGTGAGAAAAGTTTTAAATGTCTAAAAATTGAAACCAATAACAAGAAATATCTCAAAATGGTCAACTCCACGAAAAAAAGTATATGAGAAATTGTGTTTCAATGAAATCTACATTATTTTGCTGTAGGTTTTGGTCTATCTCTTACCGTTTACTAGTTATACAAAATCCAGTAAAATTCATCTAAAATTAAGAGGTCTGCAGAGGCTATTCCTAGAAAATTCAACATATACATTTTATTTGTTGTGAAAATATGTTTAATTCACGGTATTTTAATCAAACTCGTTAGAGTCATTTTAAGAAAATCAAAATTTCCATATAAAGGGTAGTTTGGGAGGGCGGATTTTTTTTTTTCAAAATGTTCGTGTCATATCCTTGGAAGATACTTAACTTACATACCAAGTTTGGTATTTTACCGACTTTTTGAAATTGAGTTATCGTGTTCACAGACACACGAACACACCAAGGACGGACCTTTTTCTAAAAATACTTGTTTTGGATACTGGGGACCTTAAACCACAATACTTTCTCTATTTACGAGTACTATGTACATAGTACGTGTAGAGAAATTAATAACGAGATTTTGCTGGAAATAGACGTTATAGGATGTCATGTTTTCAGAAACACATTTTTAACAAAAAGGTCTGTGTGTTTACGTTGCGGAGAGGTCTTCCACACTGCAGCCGTGGACTTATTGTAGTCAGGCCTATAGAGGAAGGATAAGACGAGTTTAACTTCAGAGGGCGGCCGATATCCGGATAGGGAGAGGGCCGTCGTAGGAGGTCCTAACAGTTCACAAGCAGTTCTTCATAACATCGCGGGAGCGCCAGGACCTCGTAGCTCAGTCCCAGATTGCCCGAGTTTGCAGACAACCACTAGCGCCATCCCGCCGCCGAGAGCTGTATTTCCAGAGCGCAGTCACTTCACGAAATGGCACCTCTTGTTGCAATCCTCGTCGACTATTACAACCCTGAAAGACACCGGTTGGGAAGAAAAAAAATCTGATGTGAACCATTCACATGATTCTCTCTACATCTCTGCAAAAATTGTTCTTAAAAAGCTGATACTTCTATTTATTTCATGCTGATCAGAAACAATTAGCAGAAATAGTCTTATTACTTGCTTCCTTGTAAGTAGAAGCGAAATAAGCGAGTACCATAGTTTAAAGTGATAGTCATAAGCTGGTTACTATGTCAATGAAGTTCCTTTGTTTGTATGCACAGCAGTTGACAAATTCCTGTATGAGAAAAGTATGCTTTTCGAAGCAGAAACCAAAAACAAGGAATGTCACAAAAATGACGAATTCCACGAAAAAAAATGTATATAGCATAAATTGTGTGTTTTTCGTGTAGTAAGTTTTTGTCCATTTCTTACGATTTAGAAGTTATTCAAAATTCCATAAAATTCATCCAGAATAAAGTGTTCTTCAGAAGGCTATTCCCAGAAAATTCAAGATATACGTTTTATTTATCAGGTAAATATTTTTAATATACGATATTTTAATCAAAAGTAATTAGTGGCCTTTTTGAGAAAAACAAAATTTTCGAAAAAAGTTCCATGTAAACGGTAGCTGGAGGAGGGGATTTTTTTCACAATCTTTGTGTCGCATCCCTGGAAGATGCTAAACTTAAATACCAAGTAGGTATTTTACCAACTTTTCGTTTTTGAGTTATCGCGTTCACATACACACGGACACACACACACACACACACACACACACACACACACACACACACACATTTTTTGGATACAGGGAACCCTAAAACATATATTTCCGGTGAAATCTCGTTATCGAATTTTTTGGTGGAGTGCAATACCTTCTCTATACACTATGTACATAGTATATGAAGAGAAAGTAAAAAAAGGATAGGAAATTGAAGAATTCTCTCTAACATTCGCCTAGTGACCCAGGAAAAACCCGAAAAAACTCATTGGAGAGAGGTTGGCCACGGGGAACGAATCTCACGACCTCCCGCCTTTCTTTCCATCATTGATGAAAAGGAAAAGAAAAGAAAAAAAAAAAAAAACATGTAACACTGTTAGGTATTTTGCCACAGACTTTCCACATAATTTCACATAATAGCTGTTGATAATCCACATTCCCAGTATTTGAAGCCAGAGAGCGCCAATTAATTAAACGTTAATGCACCAATACGAATAAATCTAGTATATCTGCTCTGGTTATGAATTTATATTATTTTTCCCTGTCAGATAATAATTGGTAAATAAATGCAGCTTTTACTCGGCTTACAACACATGAAAAACTACGATGACCAAATATCTGTGTAACTGTGGTAATTGTTTGAAATTTGTTCCGTGCTCTCGCCCCCAGAATCCCGGCTTAGCAGGGATGGAAATGAAATCAATGTTCATGTAGGGATTATATCCCCCTGAAGCCCAAACGGGCATTAAAGTGGCTCATTTCATATTCCATTTTGTATTCTATCACTTGCTGGTTGGCATGGTGCTCAGGAATCCAGAAATTGTCAATGGGCAGAGAATTCCAATAATGTAATTCATTGCCGTTAAGTGCTCGAAATCTTAACACTAATTTTCTTTTTAGTGATCAAGTGATTTAATGTTTTTCTTCTTTGTTTATTTGTGTCCCTTTATTTTTAATGTCTTTAGCGCATATGTACAAATTACATAATAGGGATGTTGTATTTCACCCAAAAACTCCATTTTGAGAATTCCGCGGAAATATATTTTTAAGACCCCTGAAACAAAAAAAAAAAAAAAAAAAAAAAAAAAAAAAAAAAAAAAAATTATTATTAGAAAAATTTCAGGGTGTGAGCATATGTGTGTGTGTAGATAGCATAATATGTATATATATATGCAAATGTCTTTAATATACGATGTTTACTCAAAATTGTTAGAGCCATTTTTGAGCACATGAACATTTTCGAAAATAGGAGATATGAGCTTAAACACCAAGTTTGGTATTTAACAGACTTTTCGTTTTAGAATTATGCTATCTACACACACGCACACGCACACGCACACGCACACACACCCTGACTTTTTTCTAAAAATGATTTCTTTTGTTTCAGGGATCTTAAAAACTATATTTCTACTGAAATCTGAAAATAGAGTTCTTGGGTGAAATACAATATCTCCTCTATCTCTTATGTACGTTGCACATATTCGCTAAAAAATTAAAAATAAGGAGACACAAATAAACAAAAAAGAAAAGCATTAAATCACTTGATCACAAAAAAAAAAAAAAAAAATAGCGTTATGATTTCGAGCACTTAACTATAACTTTCTGAAGTGCTCTACATTCTGGACAAATTTTGCATAATTTGTTCTTACAGATAGACAGACAGACAGACAGCAACTTACTGCACAACATATAGATCTCGTCAAAACATACCGTTTATGTCCTTTACATTCTTGTTGTAGAGGTAACCATTTCCGAGATATTCATTGTTGTTGGTTTCACTTTTAAAATGCTTATCCTTTTCTCAGTCAGGAAATCGCCCGTGTTTTTTTGTTTACTTCTGCCAAGCAAAGAAGCGAAATTCAATGACAATCGTATACGACAGCTTTTAAAACATTTGATTGTCGCTTCAGCTTAGCGCATTCCTTTAGTTCCTTTCTGCTTATAATGACCTAAGTAATAGCTGCATTCTGCTGTTTATTTCGAATAATGGTTTGAAAAGAAGGAGTAAGAACTTGTAAGAGTTTTGTTGTAGAACTTTAGTGTAACACATACCTTATTTCTTGACAGAATAATGAGGCTGTCGTCACTTTTCGCGTTTTTTATGTGTGTAATACTTTGTCTAATTATTGAGGAATAAAGAAATAGTAATTTATTAGTAATGTTGATATGCTATTTGTGTTATACTTTAAGCAACCTCTTATCAACAGAAGTAACTGCTATGAATCTGTGTGTAAATTTATGTGTTGGCATTTTGTAAAAGATTTTGCTTAAATCGTGCATTTGAAAGAGATGTAAAATTTTCGTGTAGTACATTTTTGGTCTATATAATGCGGTTTACCCGATATGCGAAATTATATAAAATTCCTTATGAATAAAAATATATTGAAGTAGGAGAATTATTGTATTCCAAAATACGATGTCCCGGTTTCACCAGAAATGTATGTTTCAACGCCCCTGAAGCTTAAAAATATTACTAAAAACAATTTCTGTAGAAAAGCCATGGAGGGAGAGAGAGAATGTGTGTGTGTGTGCGTGTGAGTGTGTGTGTGTGAGTAAGTGAACATTGTTACTTCATAAACAAAAAATTCCGCTCAAGTACCAACTAGATTATTTATGTTCATTTTCCATGTATACGACATGAAGATTTTAAATAAAATCCCCTGCCCTAAACTAACCTTTACTAGGAACAATTTTCAAATATATTTATTTCTTCAAAAGTTCTTTAATGATTTTTATTAAAATGTCACAAGATACTGTCGTGAATAATGAAATATCGATTTGAATTTTCAGGGAATATCCTCTCAAGTCTCTCTAAATTCTGGATAATTTTTGCATTACTGGTAAACCGTAACAGACCCGCAGTGGTCTCTAATGCTTCCAGTTCGAACACCCGCACACCTTTAGAGAGCAATCCCAAGAGGGCGACGCAGTGACCCTTTTCAGATGAGACAGCTCACTCGGTGTCACGTGGACAAATCTTTCCACGGGACAAGTAACTGCGCCACCCAACCGGCACCACCGACACTGCAGGAACTGAAGGCACCTGAAATATGTAAGGGAAATGAAATGAGGGAAAGAAAAGTCATGGTAAAGTATACTACCCTGGCATTCGATAAGGGGAGAAAAAAACCGATGGTCACAGGGAATTGAACCTCATAAATTAATGTAGCGCCATATTGTTCAGGATATTTGCATTAACATCGGAAAGAAACAAATTGCCACATCGCTATTCTATAATGCACAAAACAGTTGGAAGTTCAAACCAATGCAAAAAAGCTGATGTGTTCCATTCACATTACTTTCTCTACATCCATGCAAAAATGTTATTAAAAAGCTTATGCTTTTACTTACTTCATGCTAATCGAGAAAGAATTAGCACTAATAATCTTATTACTTGCTTCCTTGTAAGAAGAAGCGAAATAAGGGAGTTCCATAGGCTAAAGTAATAGTCAAAAGCTGGTTGCTATGTGACTGAAGCTCCTTTGTTTGCATGGACAGGAGTTGAGAAATTCATGTATGAGAAAAGTATAAGTTTTTCAAAGATGAAATCACTAACAAGGAACATCTCAAAAACGGTCAACTCTACGAAAAAATGTATACTACATAAATGGTGTGTTTGCATTTTTTGTGTGCTTTGTTTTTGTCCATCTCTTACGGTTTAGCGGTTATGCCAAGTTCTATAAAATTCATCCAGAATTAAGTAGTCTTCAGAGGTTATTCCCAGAAAAGTCAAGATGCACATTTTATTTGTCAGGTAAATATCTTTAATATATGACATTTTAATCAAAATCGTTAGAGCCATTTTTGAGAAAATCAAAATTTTCGAAAATAAGTTCCATGTAAAGGGTAGTTTGGGGTGGAGGGATTTTTCTCAAAATCTTCGTGTCGTATCCCTGAAAGATACTAAACTTAAATACCAAGTTTGATATTTTACTGACTTTTCGCTTTTGAGTTATCGTATTCACAGACACACAGACACGCACACTCACGGACCTTTTTCTGAAAATAATTTTTTAGGATACAGGGGACCCTAAAACATATATTTTCGGTGAAATCTCGGTATCGAATTTTTGGTGGAGTGCAATACCTTCTCTATACACTATGTACAAGATACGTGTAGAGAAAGTAAAAAGTAATGTTGCAAAAACTGGCTATATTTTAAGGATTATCAACAATGCGTACGTGCTAATGTTGATCATACTTCTTCCGGAATATGTTTATAGAGGACGATCAACAAGTGTTGGTTAATGTACAAATAGGCCCCCTTTGGGAATCCTTTGAACGGGATATCTGTAAACAATTTATGTCCCCATACTAGCAGTGCATGCGGTGATTATAAAACCCGTCTAAGCTACATTAACATAAATAAGAATACACAAGTTTATCAGAGAGAATCCTTTTGCACTGTATAATTTTAATATACCCATATTGAAACAGTACTCTCTTTAACATTAGTTTTGAATCAATCAATGGCTTGCCTGAATTCACGATATTAAAAACATAAAAAATTGAATACTTGGTACAATAAAATATATTTAGGAGTATCCTTAATGCCTAACTAATTCAAATCACAACATAAGCATGGTGCAACCAAGTGCAAGCATGGTGCAACGACTAAAGTCTCATAAATTGTACCAGTCTTATATCTGAAACACTATGTGTGTAATCACGCTGCCAAGCGGAGGAAATGTGTATTACAACAACGCGCGCGGTTGCTGCAAGTATTGTTAACGTTGGTGCCAAGCAAATCATGTTACAGTTCATTGTTTGATTTCCAGCTGTGCAAAGCAATTCTTCTCTGGGAACTGCTAAGCTTCTGCAGACTCATATTTCTTTTTGCACACATGTTACTTGATTTTTTGTATAAATAATGTCTGGAAATAATGCTTGAAATAGTTTTTGCTTTGGGGGAAGGTAAAGTTAAATTTATAAAATGGCTAAATAACATAAATTATACCACCATGCTTACTGTGTAAGTCTCATCTCTCTAATCTTCTATCAACGGAGGAAATTTTAGAAAGATTTTTTACGGCCTTTACAAATACTTTTGAAAGTTGTATACCAGTAAGAAAATGTGTTGTTAACATCAACTGTAATCGAAGGAACGTTTTTAAAAAACAAAAAGTGTAATTGGTATACCGAAAAATTAGCTAAAATGAAAGGTAAAGTGTTAATATATCTAGATATATTTAGGAAAGAAAGGACAGAGGGGACTAGGAAAGCTTACCTAAAAACAAGAAACGAATACAAAAATGCAGTCAATGAGGCAAAAAGTCTTAACATTAAGAGTATAGAATCCACTAATAATAAATGTAAGACCGCTTGGGGTTTGTTCAACTCCATTGCTAGAGATCATAAAAAAGAATCTATAGATATTGCCCCAGTTGCTTTTAACAATTTCTTTATCAATTCGGCAGAAGAAATTAGAACCAACATTAAAAAGCCTAAAGAACACATGCAAGATCTAATAACACAACACAAGGTGGAAATTAATCAAAGAGGTTTTGTTTTCTCTTAAATAAATCCAGACGTCATATTACAAACTGTTAATAACTTAAAGTCATCAGACAGCGTCGACATATATGGATTGTCCAACAATTTAATTAAAAAAGTCATAGATTGCATTGTATTTCCACTTACCTTTTGTTTAAATAGATGTCTTATGGAGGGAATCTGCCCAAATATGCTTAAAACATCGAAAGTTATCCCAATCTATAAAAAGGGAGACAAAAACTCTGCAGCCAGTTATCGTCCAGTATCACTAGTTCCCATATTTTCAAAAGTATTGGAAAGTCTTATTTATGCTCAATTATGTAAATATCTAGACGAAGCCAACATATTTACAAAATCTCAATTTGGTTTCAGGAAATGGAAGTCAACAGTGGATGCTATAGTATCACTGGTAAAAGGGGTACTTACAAGCTTTGAATCAAAAAATTGTGCACAGGCTACCTTTTGTGACCTTAGTAAAGCATTTGATTACATAGATCACACATTTTTAATTAAAAAATTAAATTACTACTGGATAAAAAGAACCGTAATAAATTTGTTTAGATCCTACCTGGAAAATCGTAAACAAGTAGTATGTATAGGACACAAGAAATCAAGTATGGCAGAAGTCAAATCCCATTCCACAGGGCTCAATTCTCGGACCATTACTATTTTTATTAATGATAAATGATCTCCCATCCTGCTTACCCACTCACTCAGTCCTCTAAGCAGATGACACTGCTTTTCTCGATGTTAGCACAGACTTGCAGTTACTCCAAACCGAAGCAAATAGTACATTAATGCAAGCTGATATATGGTTCCGAGCCAATGGTTTTTTACTCAATGAGAATAAAACACAAAATATGTTATTTAATTTAAGAGAAGTTCCTTTTAATAATAGTTCTGAGAACGTAAAATTTTAGGTGTAGTAATAGATAACAAATTATCGTGGACACCACACATTAATTACATAACGTCCAAACTCTCCAGAGTAATTCACTTGATCAGAAACTTAAAAGTGCATATACCTGAAGCGTATATTAGATCAGCCTATTTTGCATTTTTCCAAAGCATAATAACATATGGAATTTTACTCTGGGGAAACAGCTCACATGTTAACGAGATACTTCTATTTCAAAAAAAACTCATTCGAATCATTTCTGATGTACCAAAACTTGCACACTGCAAACCTTTATTCATTAAACTAAAAGTAATGACTGTAATAAATTTATACATTTACACTGTATTACTGTACATAAAGAGTCACTTACCTGAATTCCAAAATAGACAAGATATACATACATACAATACTAGAGGGGGTCAACATATTAATATGCCATACCACAAGTTAACCACATCCCAGAAGAGTTTTGAAATATTAGATATAAAGCTTTACAATAATTTACTCATAGAAATAAAACAATTATCAGGACAAAGATATAAGAATAAGCTTCATGAATGGTTAGTGGCTAAACCTTATTACTCAGTACAGGAATACTTTAAAAGGTAATGTTACTCAAAAACATGCTAAGTAAATTTGCTTCTCAAATGATTTTGATGTTGTTACCTTATAAGATATTATGTATTTACTTTTCTTAAATTTATCAATCACTCTGTTCTTTAGAATTTTGTATGGATAGGAAATAGTTAAGTAATTTTATTCATGTATAGCAGCTTGGTTATCAAATATTGTAAATACTCATTATATTTTAGTAATTTATTTGTAAACATATTGTTCTACTGAGAAGATTGTATAAAGCTTTTGTAATTTTGTGACGTTGTCTATTGCTGTACAGCTCAATGACAATAAAAATTATTATTATTATTATTATTATTATTATTATTATTATTAGTATTATTATACTTTATACCAGTATAAATTATAAGAAATGCTTTACAACATCTACAGACTCCAAGATATTAATGTAATTTGTATATGGAATAGCAAACTAGATATGTCGAATTAAATTACTTATTATTGTAAAGATAAAATGTTATAATAACCATCAGAGTGCAACAATATGGTTACTCATTTTGTTACTCATTCTTACAACAATCCATAAATTTACTGTAATATATAAAAATGATATATGTTTACAAACGCGAAGAACTAGTATGCGTATTTTAATCATAAAGCAAAGAAATGTGGGATACCTAATCTTATTTTTTCTGATAATATGTTTTCAGATGGCAGGAAGAAAAATGTAACCTCTCTGGAGTCAGAAAGACGTGAAAAGAAATGATGAAATAGGCCTTAATGAAATAGTATAATATATGGCGTGCCTAAACAAACATTGAAGATATAACTGGACAAATTTGAAAGCTTGTGCGAAACTGAAAAATATTGGGTGAGTTACAGAAATTGATAAAGAGCTAAATGATGAACTAGTTAATCATGCTTTACAATTGTTTGGGTATTCACGACGTCAACTTCACAAGTTAGCTTATGACTAGTTGAAGCTACTGGAATCCAACACAAAAATGTAAAGGCTGGAAAACATTGATTCTACAGCTTCTTATGTATAAACCACTATTCTTTTATTTAAGACGAAAAGGTGCTCCGAGAATCCGAATCCTAGTGCACTAACTGGTCACAATTTATAGTTTCTGTGAAGTGAAATGATTGTCCAGAGGTTGCAACACTTTATCCAGAGCGTATAAGACCTGATGCCAACATGAAGGTGCTCAGAATTCCTTATGGCCATATAACGCATAGTAAAAATGTGGAAATTATAAACCTAGCCAGTGAAAATGGAGTGATTATGCTGTCCGACATCACATACCATTCAAACTCCAGCTATTAGTGTGGTGTGGCATTTTGCAAATCTCTTATGTCCTAATTATTACAACCAAACAGCTGATAAGTGCCTCCGAGCTAATCCAGAAAGAAATATTATCCAAAGACGAACAGCAGGGTTGTTGGAATAAATCCCATTGTAGAACTGCTACTGTCCAAAATGCAATTAGAAATTTCTCTAAAACGGGAATATGGGATTTGAATCAACATATTTTCCAAGATACTGATTTTGTATCCACATCATTTCCCACTGGTGGAGAACGAAATGAGACAGAAACAGCATCAGGCGTCTCAGAATCATGGCCGCGAGGGAGATAATGCATTACAGGTAATATAATACTTGTAAATGATACACTGCTAAGATGTTCTTATATATTCTTTAATATAACCGGATACAATAATTATTAACACTGTATGATTGCACTCCACTAGCGTGGTAACAGCACGCATTCCCGCCAAAAGCATAGGACTTCTGCCGAGCAACGATGATCACATGAAGACTGACAAATAAGGAATGACAAAGGTTGAGCGTCTCTTCAGCTCTTATATTGGCTCAAACCTTATTCTACACATTTCTCCTTATTAAACATTCTTTATGGAAGTATACAATACAGACTTCCGTTTATTTATAAATAGATTACTTTTGGTACATATAATATTTTATTTTATAAGCTATTTGCGCTTAGTGAATATTTAAATATGGGTATCCAACGCTTGGGGATGTGGTATACTAGAAAGAACAACTTCCTTTTTCTTGCACATAGCAATTTAACTATGATTGTTGATTTTTTTTAAATAATTAGTTCTAATCATAAATACACTTATACTTAAAATACACATTAAATTCAATTTTCTGATATTCACAGAACACTTACAAGCAAATTACGTTCAGTAACTAAATTTTTCTTTGTCAAGTAATCAATAAATCAATATGGTATAAATTTCCTTCCATTAACAACAAATAAACACTTGACATGAAAACGCTTGGCTTCCATTTATTAACGTCTCAACCTACACAAAGACAATCAGTAGTTAACAGTGACTCTACTGTTCCTGTTTTGGAAAACAGAAACATGCATAGCAACTATTCCTCTTCTGTAATGACTAGTAGTCATAAAAAACATCTCTTGGGTAACAATAATAGTAATAAGATAGTAATAAGAAACCTGCAATATTTTCGGGTCTGTCCCCCATCCTGAGAAGACAAATGTCGCGTACCTTGAAGCTCCAAGGTCCCCGATATCATAGCTTCACCATGGTACTTTGGGACTTTTTGTTTTTGAGTTATCGCGTTCATAGACACACACAAGCACATACCCATACGACCTTTTTCTCAAAACATATTTCCGGTGAAATCTCGATATCGAATTTTCGGATGGAATACAATACCTTCTTTATCTACTATGTACATAGTACGAATAGAAAAATTAATTATGTTGATTTATTTAATTAACACAAAATTATCTAAAAAAAAACAGATGACCGTTAAAAGAGAGATACCCCTCTATTAAAATACTCCCCAATTGTAAATTTCTTGCAACATTCCTGAACTACCTCTGATCACTGTTGAACTAAATTTTGAAAACGTTTTATGCACGAGTTAAGGAGGGCACATTTCAATTTCAGGTGCTTTTGAAATATATTTTCATGTTAATATATTTAGTAAGTAGAACGTGTGAACTTTTAGTTATAGAAGAGACGTTTTTAACACTGAATACGCGTGATCTCAAATCATTTGCAGATAATTTCCGTCTAGTTGCTATTCAGCAACAGAGATAGCAGCACCTCATTTGCAAACATAGAGGTCGAGATTCGTAATAATAGAAACTATAATAGGACGAGGGAATTTCCCGTAATCTCATGATCCCGAGTGCAAGGTACCTACCTGGTGTATCTGAATCTAGTGCGTGATAGTCATGCAAATATCCAGCAGTATTACCAACTTCGAAACATTCGCTTTAGTTCCGAAAACTAACTTCTTTAGGTCAAATAGCTTTTATTTGAGTCATTCAATCATTTTTAGTAGCAGGTATTTCAATTTTCTATCGTTCAATGAAGGTTAAGTTTCTACTTTAAGCATTTCTGCATCTCTCTGATAACAATATCGTTATTAAAGTGTTATTGTTTTTTCTAGCACGTATATACAATGTACATAATAGGTAAATAAGGTATTCAATCACCTAAAACTATTATACCAACATTTCACCGAGAATGTACTTTTTAGGGTCCCCTGTATAAAAAAAAAAGCATTTTTAGAAAAAAATCGTATTTGGTGTCTGTGAAAACGATAACTCAAAACAAAAGTTGGTAAAATACCAAACTTAGTATGTAAGCTTATTATCTTCTAAGGATGCGACACGAAGATTTTGAAGTAAATTTACCCACCCCAAATTACCTGTAGATGGAAAAAAAATCGTATTTTGGTTTTCTCAAAATGGCTCTAAAGCTTTTGATTAAACCACCGCATATTAAAGACATTTAAATGACAAATAAAACGTATAACTTGTGAAGATTTCTTCATTCTGGATGATTTTTGTATAATTAGTACAAAAAATTATTGCCCAAAAAGATCTCGCTAAAACACAAATTTATGTAAGCTCATGTAGATATGTAATCTTTTGCCTATCTCTTCACGAGTTATGGAAAACTTATCCTTAAAGAAAGATCTTCAAAGTATATTCCAGAAAAGTCATGTTATGTAAATATTTTGAATTTGCTGCATAATCAAATTCCTTGGAGCCATCTTTAGAAAATCAAAGCATGTAAGCGTAGTTTGAGGTGCCTGTTTAAGTTGAAAATCTTCGTGTCAAATCCTTGAAATTACTAAATTTAAATTCCACGTTTCATATTTGTAGAAATTTTCCTTTTTGTGCTATGCTACAAGGTGCGTTCAAAAAGTCCTTAGAAAATTCAATAAATTGCACTCATATCATAGAAAAATGTTGTGTTTAATAACCGTCGTCTCTTACGAGATAGCAGATAAGGTTTCACTATATTCATCACGTGGTTTTGTTGCCATAAGCAATGAATTAACAATTTTGTGCTTCTTTATAAAGAGGGAATAAGAAAAATGAGCTTCGTGCAGTGATTAAACACTCCTATTTAAAACGCTTAACACCGAAAGAGATAAAAGCCAAGTTGGACGAACTTCAAGGCCCATCTGCATCTGCTTTTGCAACAATTTAAACGTGGCCGTACATCCCAATTGATGAACATCGTTCCGGACGTTCAGTAGAAGTGACTTCCTCTGAAATGGTTGACAAAATCCAGGATTTGTTTTTGAGTGATCGACGAAATAGTACTCGCCACAGGCATATTACGAGGTACTGTGTTCTCAATTTTGCACCAAAAATAAGTCTGACAAAGGTCTTGGCAAGATGGGTGCCGCGTTTGCTCTCAATGGAGAATAAACGTATTCGTGTGATTGGTTCGGAAGCTAGTTTGGCACTTTTCCGTTCCAACCACGACGAGTTTCTGCGTTGATACATACTGTAGATGAAACATAAATCCACTACTGCACTCCAGAGACAAAAGTACAATCGAAACAGTGGGGTTTTAAATGCGAACCGACTCCAATAAAGATGGTGAAATCTGCAAAGTGATGACCTCGGTTTTTAGGGATGAACTCGGAATCATCTACAGTAAGGAAGAGTGATAAATGGAGAGTATTTGCATCAATATTGCACCGTTTAAACCAGAAATCAAGGGAAAAAAGTCTTCATCTGGCAAAGAAAAAGATAATATTTCATCAAGACACCTGCGGAATTTCAATGGCGAAAATTGTAGCATGAAGGTTTGAATTACTAAAACCAGGAACGTATTCACCAGATTTGGCCTCCAGCGATATTTTTTCATTTCCAAACTTGAAAAAATGGCTCGGTGGAGAATAATGCACGTCTAACGAATAGGTCATCTGCCAAACATATGTCCATTTTGAGGATCTTCCGAATCCCACTTTTTGGAAGGCTTAAAACAGTTGGAGAAATGCTCGGAAAAGTGTATCGAGCGAAAAGGAGATTGTTACAAATGCTATGGAATGTATGCGTATGTGTGTGAACAGCAAAAATAAAATATCAAAAGTCAGTTAAATACCGAACTTGGTGTTTAAATTCAGTATCTTTCAAGAATGTGACATGTAGCTGCTCAGGAAAATCACCATGAAAATAAACAATTCTTTAGATAGAAACTTTTTCGAAATTTTCGATTTTATAAAATACTTTTAACAATATTAATTAAAATGCCATATATTAAACATATTTATATAACAAATCAAAAGAGCATCTTGAATTGTCTTTGAATAGCCTCCAAGGGCCTCTTCATCCGCTCTTTTGCATAGCTGGTATATATAAGAGAGATAAAATTTAATTCATATAAAACGTAGATCTCGCTATCGTAACTTGGGTAGATATTTTCTTTTTCGTGGAGTTAACTGTTTTCGATATATTTCCTGATTTTTCTTTAATATTACCAACATATAATTTCTGAACTGTCTTTTCATTCATCACTTTTTTTTTTTTTTTTTTTTTTTTTTTTTTTTTTTTTTGCTTTTGTTTTTCCTGTCCATGGAAAGAAAACAGAATTTAAATACTATCACTGGAGTCCAACTCCTTAGCTCTAGACTTGTGTATTCCCTTATTTACATTCTATGTATAAAGAAATATGTATAAGACTGTTTCTGTTAATGTTTAGCATTAAGTAGAGACAAGAATAAGCTTTATAAGAATATTTTGTTGCAGAATAAATAGACGAAGTAATGTGGAGAAATACATAACATTTTATAACTAGAAATGTTCCGTGCTGAGGAGCCGTGTGCTGCTGTAGTTTTTAGGTCCAAACGTTTCGTTCATGGCTGTGGTGACTATCGTCAGCGGCGTGGTCTAAGTCTACTGGGTGAAGGTTTGGTCGCAACGGACTCGTTGGCTGAAATAGCGGCAGTATTTAAGTATTTATACTCAGGCTCCTCTCGTACGATTGGTCTGGCTGAAGCTACATGTGCGGGAGTGTTGGATGGAGGAGTTAACCACTCCGGTGCTTTTGATTTCTGATTGGCTCGGGTGATCTCGTGGGATTTGTGGCTGTTTGATGTTCTCAAGAAGCGGATGCCAGTTTTTGCTTAGCTTTTGTGTCTCTTTCTTCCTATTAAAATTATTGGGATGTTTAATAGGAAAGAAGATACTAAAAGAACTAAACAAAAACTGGCATCCGCTTCTTGAGAACATCGAATAGGCACAAATCCAATGAGATCACCCGATCAAACAGCTGCTATGGCTAAGCTCCTTCCAATCCTACAGGAGTTGCTTGGATATCAAAATTAAAACCTCAAAAGTAAACATTTTTGAAAAATCATCACACCAGCGATGCATAAGGGCCGTTGTACCATAATTGGCAACCGTCGAGGAGCAATATTTGCCTCCTCCTGTCACTCCACAACCCCATCTCTCACCCGCCATCCTGTAAACCCCACACTCCCGTCATAACATAGAAGCCCCAATTAGTACGGATCACCTACCCATCATATTAACAATTTACACAGGAACATGGAAAACCGAAGAAACCCTCCCAATGAAAATATTCGATTATATTAATGCAAACTGGAATGCATTTACCGAACACATAAGAAACCACGTGCAACCAATTTAAGACACTGATATAACCAACACAGACCAGATAGACTCCATAGCAGAAGAAATAACATCAAAAATAACAAACGCCAGAAACAGCACAATCATTCAAAGAATAGTAAACATCAACCGTTTCAGCAGGCCACTACCAAAAGATATTATAACGAAGATAAAAGAAAAAAGAAGAGCATGCAGACAATACATAAAATCAAATGATCCAACTGACAAGAATATACTAAACCACCTAACACAAGAAGTCAAATATGCTATAATCCAACACAATACGGAAAACTTGGGATAAACACTAAAGGACATCACAAATGCAAAGTCAAAAGAACAAAACAAAAAAATTTTGGCAATTTATTAAAAGTATAAAAAATAAAAAACAATTCACCTACCCAATAAAATTAAACGATAAGAACATTCATACAACAGAAGAGAATCACACGCCTTCTAAATACATTATGAAATAATATTCCAAATTCCTGATGAACTAACATTTGATAACATACATACTACAGAAATAACGAACTAGATCAATGAAATCAAGAAACTCTTCACGCCACAACTCCAAGCACCAGCACTAAACCCACAAGATGAAACTGACAAACCAATTGAAACTAAAGATTACATCAGCACTGTTAAAAACCTTGACAAATATGCGCTATTATTATTAGAAAAACCAGGGAAACCTTGAAAACCTTGAAAACTACATATCAATTTCACTCACCAATACATTATCCAAAATACTAGAGAAAATCATCACAAAACGCATTAAGTCAATTTCTAAAAGAAAATAAACTACTACCCGAAACACAAGCTGGATTCAGAACAAAAATAACAATACAAGATCAACTAATGAGGATTATTTCCGAAATAAAAGATAAAACCAACAGAGGATTCACCACAGCCGCCACCCTCCTTGATATACAAAATGCATTCGATCGCTACTGGACAGAAGGTTTATTATATTAAATGAACATAATGACACTCCCTACAAGAATAGTACGGTGAACAGCTAGCTTCCTAACAAATGGAACAGCAAAAATCAAAATCAAAGGCAAACTATCAGCACCTATACAACTTCAAGCAGGACCACCTCAAGGCAGCGCCATATCCGGACTACCATACATAATGTACACCTCCAACATATCTGAACCAATTCATACAAACATTCAACCAGCACAATATGCCGACGACACTGTATACTGGAGCTCTGCTGGAAAATACAAAGATGCTAAGAATAAATTAGAAAAACTAAAAATATTCCAAAAATGGGCAAATAAAGGAAAAATTAAAATCAACCCAATAAAATCACAAACCATAATATTCAGGACCAGTCACAAAGAAAAGCGTAAGAAAGCATACATCAAATACGGAAATCAACCTATACCAGTTAAACAAAAAATAAAATACCTTGGAGTCACCCTGAGTGAAAAACTGTCCACCACAACACACTACCAACAAAACATTAAAGAAGCCAAGACTAACAACATCATGCCTCAAATTCCTATCCAAAATTGGTAAAGGACGACTTCAACCTACAACCTTAATACAGATATATAAAACAATAATAAAACCCATCCTAACATATGCAGCAATAGCACTCTTCCTGATAACATCAAAATCAATAATAGCTAGTACAATTTGAACGCAAATGCCTACGAATACCATGAAACTACATCCTTGCTCTCCAAACAATGAAATCTACGACACAGCAAAAACAGATCCATCAAAAAGATGAGAATGCAACCGATCGACCGTACCGACAAAAAATTATTGAAAAAGCAAATGAATACAATGAACAACCACTAAATAGAAGAAAACTAGGTAACCCTCCTAAAAACACCTAACATAAACCCAACCTAAACAACACCACAAGTCATCATACCATCCCAATAAAAAAATTAAAGGTCCTTCCCTTGCCATAACTAAATAAAATACTGCCAAATCAACTAAAAATTTTTGGCTGAAGAGGGCAAAATTAAGCTCTAAAACAGCCATGGGAGTGACAAACTCCCTAAACCCCCATGTTGCTTGTTGCTTGCCAACGAGTCAGTTGCGACCAAACCTTCACCGAAAAGACTTAGATCACCCCACTGAAGATGTTTACCGCAGTCGTGAACGAAACGTCTGGACCTGAAAACTCCAGCAGACCACGGCTTCTCAGCCCGAAAACTCTTCTAGTTATAATTTGGACTCCGGCCATGAAAGCTTACGACTACTGACGACTTAACATTTTATTAAATAAACTGATTTCTTATCCCATTTGAAAATTATCGGGAGCTTTAAATTAGCCCTGGATTATTAAATAAATTTAATCTGACGTATAAAATCGCATGCGTTCACAAATTAAAAATTCAATAAAAATGTAATCTGTTTGCTCATTTTCTTGCAAATTTATCGGGACTAAGGACCAGCATTCGAAGTTTAAATGTGAAAACTGAGGCGAAAGAATTGCTTGGGATGGTGTGTGGCACTAAGAAAGTAGTACAGAAGCTTTGCCATTCTGAGGAAAATAAATTTAAAACGTAAAATAAATAGGAAGGTTGTTAAATGGAGCGGACAAAAAATATTCAAGTTTGAAATGCTTGAGAAGCGGAAAAGGAAATTTGGTGGGACGCTGAATTCTAGAAGCTACTTAAAAAGAGGGATCGGAAGGAAAGGTGTATGACAAAAAGGCTCGGGAAAGAATATATACCAAATGATAATATTGATGGAAAAATATTTGAGACTGGAGATTCTACAAAGCTATCATTTACTGATTAGCGCATATGATTATAACATGTATCCTTGTGAACTAAAAGCCATAATCCTGAAGGATTCAATTAAAATCATTAGGGACACTAATGTTTTCTAAAATAAAAAGTTGTTTTCAAGACGTTGGTGAAAATGATTTAGCCAGAGTGTGTCAATAAACGTGGTCTAAGCGCAGGGGATTTATTGATGCGAGCTGATGCAGTTATTTTCCCGGAGTATTTAAAGAGCTTGTTCCTTTTTGAGAAGAGTCCTGTTTTTCTTTTTCTTTTCCTTCATTTTTATCAAGCCCTGCAGTGTCTCTCTAGCTAGAATTAAATGTAAACAGAGCGAAGTACAAATCTTCACAAGCCGGAAAAGTCATTACTGAAACCACTTCCACGCTTGCATCTAATTTCGGAAAGCATATAAAAACTTAACTTTTGGATATTTGCTTGATTGGAAAAGAAAATTATTTCTCTAATAATTTTAATGTTGATTCTTTTCGACATGATACTCTTAAGAATTATGCATAAAGAAATGGGGATTGTGTATGTCAAGATAACTTAGAAAGGAAAGTCATGAAATTGGTTTAGTTTACTTTCTCTATGCCTATGCAGTTTGTGCATATATGCTTATATATTTCTCTGTGCATATACTAGGTAGAGAAGGTACTGTATTCCAACCAGAAATAAATGTCGAGATTTCACAGGAAATATATGTTTTGAGGTACTCTGAATTACAAAAAAGGAAAGGAAAAAACAACTATTTTAAGATCAATGTTCATGCATGTATGTTTCTGGACAACATATCTCAAAAACGAAACATCGGTTAATACAGAATTTGTATTTCAGTTGTGGCGGGAATTATTTTTTTTGGGGCTTTGGAGGGGAATAAGGAAACAGGTTGGATCGCCGTCTAGCTAAGGAACTGTGTGATAATCTCAGGGTGTGTGGAGAGAAATCTGAATGAAACTCTGCTACTGGTTTCCAAGTGCCCTTTACTTTCCCAAACGTAATGTTTCACTTTTCCCCTGACCGTCCAAAGTGCAAGAACCCATTAACCTCCCCAAAACAAAACCGGTCACAAATTATTTTAGCTGTTTCACCTTCCCTTCGCGCCAATCTCCCTCTTAATTCCCTTCCCATGTGAACAAACTTTTTCACATCGCGGACTAGTAGCTTCTCATTTTGCTATGAGCTACGACTCAACGTGGGTTCACTACATGGTATCAGACTTATGAGTGTCTTTCCCGAAGCTCCCGCGGCTAGACAAGAGTCTATTCGTTACTTTCACCGATTTTACTGGCCGAAACTGTGTTGCATTTTTACATTTTGTCGCGTTTTCATTGGGTCTTATGATTTTAGACGCCACGCTATGTCCTTACTGCTATTAACATTTTAACGCGCGTGATTACACTTTCTGTGTGTGGTGAAGCGTGAATCTTGTTTGGGGTTTTTCCCGTCATTGTTCATGGCTGAGTTTCTGCATATCAGCTTCTTTTGTTCGCTAGCTTGCCTTACCCCTTTTCTTTCTTTCTGGACTCATCATCTTTCGTGTTTCAAGCGATTTTATTTCATGTTTCTTTTCCATTTTAATATAGCTAGCACTGTTTAAGTAGTTTTGATTCTGTTTTTAATGGTGATTGTATTTTATTTAGTACTTTATTTCTTTTCTTCGCGTTATTTTTCTTTCTTATACATTTCATTTGTTATACTTCATTCGTTTTTTCTCAAGTTTTATTATTACGTTACCCTTATTTTCTGTCTAGTTTTACCACTTCACAGTTTAGTAGTTCCCAAGAATGCGACACGAAGATTTTCAAACTACCCTTACTTGAAAATATTTAAAATCTGTTTTTCTTACAAATGGCGCTAAAGATTTTGATTAAAACGCCGTATTATTAAATATATTTACATAGGAAATAAAATGTATATTTTTACTTTTCTAGAAATAGCCTCAGTATATCTCTTATATTCTCGATAAATTTTGCATTAAGTGGTAAATGTAAGACACACAAAAACTTACTGCATACAAATATAAACACACAATTTATGTTCTATTCATTTTTTGTATCCAAAATATTACGTGTTATTGGTTTCAATTTTTAAGTGCTTAAACCTCTCTCAAACGAAAGTTATCTGTAATTTAGTCTCTTTTGTTTTGCGCCTGCCAAGTAAAGAGAACCGAATGTCGGTTGTTCACGTAGCTTTAGCCTAGTATAATTCGTTATTTTCCTTCTACTTACAAAGAAGCAAACAACATTTCTGCTAACTTATCCGAATTAGTATGATGTATAAAGGTTGTTTCAAAAATACGGGGCATAATTTCAGGTATGTATTTCCCACATGAAGACAATCAAAATAGTTCATTATAACATGCGTCCGGAGATGCTTCATTTCCGAGTTATGGCCTTTACAACATTGAAAGTCCCACCTGTAGACAATCAAAATAGTTCATGTCCGGAAATGCTTCATTTCCGAGTTATGGCCTTCACAACATTGGAATTCACTGGAACGTTTTTCTTTCCGCAGGTCTTTGCCGTCAAAGGAGACATTAGGAGGGCGCTCTGATAGTTCATTCTGAGGAAGGTTACATTCAGTGTTCTTTAGGCGTTAAGACTGTGCGACATGTATTCAAATCAAGAGCTGGCAGAGATACACTTCATGTACGGTAAGGCGGACGGCAATGCTGCGCTGGCTCGTCGTTTGTACCAGGAGAGGTACCCACAGCGACAATGTCCAGATCGGAAGACATTTGTACGTCTCCACTCCCGTCTGTGCGAGTATGGAACATTCACCGCTCTGGTTTGGGTCGGGGACGACCAAGATCTACAACTCCAGAAGTGCAGGAGGAGATTCTGGAGGCTGTGGACAGGACTCCTTCTATCAGCACACGACGGTTAGCGTTGCTAATGTTCCTCATACGACTATCTGGATACTGTTGAACGAATATCAATTGTATCCTTATCATTTGCAACGTGTACAGGCCCTGTCACCAGCAGATTACCCTGCACGAGTTAGGTTCTGTCAGTGGTTCTTGCAGCAGTGTGGTGTAAATCCGAACTTTTCTGCCATCGTATTATTTACAGATGAAGCACAGTTCACAAGGGATGGCATAACAAATTTTCACAATCAGCATGTATGGTCGCATGAAAACCCACGTGCAACTGTTGTATCTCATCACCAGGTGCGGTTCTCCCTCAACATGTGGGCCGGTATCATTGGTGATCGATTAGTTGGACCCCATGTACTTGTAAACAGACTTACGGGGCAGGCGTACACAAACTTCCTGGAAAACACCATACCTGGCGTTTTCGAAGACACTCCACTGATCAGTCATCAACACATTCACTTCTTGCATGATGGCGCTCCTGCACACTTCAGTCTTACGGCTCGCCGGTACTTGGATCGAAGGTTTCCTGATCGATGGATAGGTAGAGGTGGCCCAATTGCTTGGCCACCACACTCACCTGATCTGAACCCTCTCGATTTCTACTTGTGGGGCCATTTAAAATCATTGGTTTATTCGTCTCCGGTGCCGGATTTGGAATCCCTTCGGAATCGAATTGTGGCAAGTTGTGAGGACATACGCAATACTCCTGGAGTTTGGGATCGTGTTCCCAGGTCAATGAGACATCGATGTGAGGTCTGTATTCAAGCAGGAGGTGGACATTTTGAACATCTTCTGTAATGACAACAATCTGCGGAAAGAAAAACGTTCCAGTGAATTTCAATGTTGTGAAGGCCATAACTCGGAAATGAAGCATTTCCGGACACATGTTATAATGAACTAATTTGATTGTCTACATGTGGGAAATACATACCTGAAATTATGCCCCGTATTTTTGAAACATCCTGTATAAAATAATATTTTTTAAGAAAAGTTTGTACATAGAATAACCACAAAACATCATGTGAATGGAACACTTCAAATTTTTAATTTAAGAAATAATATTTTTAAAGTCTTAATTAAATTGAATTTATTACAGCATTTTGCGACCTGATCTTAAAAGATTTTTCCATCCCTTTTAGCCTAGCATACTCTATATCGTACCTATTATGTTAATGTTTATCTCGATTAGCATAGTTTTTTGCCGAATTGTAGAGAAAGTCACGTTTTTATATACAATTAATAATTACACATATGCATTGTTTACACATATTTTAATCATTTTATTATATTTCTCACCTTCTGGTTTGGGTAAATTTAGTACGATATATTCTCGCTTAAGACTATTAACTCAAGAAAACAACGTCAAAACATGTATTTATTCAGTTATAAATAGCGCATTTCACATATTTATACATATTCTTTGTTTACTTCTCAACATGATGACAATAATAAATCCATAATATTTAAATATATTAAAATAATAATTTAAATTATATTTAAATATTGTATGTGCCCATAACTTTGTATACAATAATAATAAAATTAATAGTAATAGAATGTGGAATTACTTCATTAATATAAATAAACCTATCACTGTGGTGTGGTTAGGTTCTCTAACTCAGTCAGTCCCCATGGTCGCGTTCACTAAAGTGCCTTGTTTTGATGCTTCGTGGCGCAGGGGATCGTGCGTTCGAATCCACCTTGGGCATGGATGTTTGTTCGTAAATGTGTACAGAAGCAAAAACCAAGCAGAAAAATAAAGTAAATGCTAGAAAAATTGGGAAATAGAAAAAATTAATTCAGCGCCGGAGTCCTGATAAGACTCCAGAATTTTAAAAAATCTGATGTGTTACACTCACATGACTTTCTCTACATCTCTACAACAAATTATAGAATGATAATAGAATCGCTATCTAAGTGTAGATTATTGTTTTAGTTGTAGCCACATGCCTATATAAATATTGAAAACAATTAAAAGCGTCACCTAGCGCGTTTTTATTGTGTATAGAAATATTTGTAAAAGTTCAAAAGGGTGAAAAATAATTTCTGCTACTAAAACAATTCTGTGTAACTTTATGCGATAATGTGTCATCTTTTGAAGAAATAATAATTTATTTTATTTTAATTTATTTTACATAATACAGCTAATTCATCTTAGCATCATCGAATTTGAAATATAGCTACATATATATACGTTGCTCTATCCACTGAAGCTCAGCCAATACATATTTTTAAAGCGATACATCATTTGATCTCGGCTCGTTGCAATAATTCTATAGCAAACAGACGCCGACTCTATAAAGAGGAAAACACTTGAGCACTGAAAGTAAAGTAAAACTTTAAACCCATAGTAAGACGTGTATTAGTATATGGATCAGAGCAACAGCAATGAATATACTTTTTTTTTGCCATGGAGGGGGAAATGCATTCCTGCATCCGACCCTTAGCCTAAATGCAATGGCTAGGAGGATAAATGAAGCTCCCCGCTTGTGCGGTATATCCTCTGGAAACCCCTCCACGTGTTAATTGTATTACAGAGTAATTTCTTGCATACATGCACTAGTCGGTTCCCACATAGCACCCCGGTTAGTAAGTGAAATCTACTTAGTTGGCATGCATTGCATGTTACTGGGATTACTCATGAAACCTGAAGAATACCAGTGGATAATCATGCGTTAATTTTATGTGTCATATTCGTGCATTGCTGTGTGCTACTTCTGAAGGGTGTGCCTGCTTGTCATGTATTAGTCTCTAAGTAAAGAGTTTAGACTTATGGTATATGGTTAGAATTAAAATTTAGATATTGGTAGTTATGCTTCTGCGCTGGTGACTCGCGAGATTTCTCCCTCGTCAGTAAATGGAGAGAAGATTGATCCCGTAGCTCAGTCGGTACAGAACATCCTGCCTGCGAGGGATTCCGAGTTCGATTCCCATTGCGGAGTGGAAAATGTCCTCTAGCCAAAATTATTCCCCATCCTTCGTAAAGTTTGGAGATTTGTGTATATTTGTGTGTGCGCATGTGTGTGCGTGTGTGTGTGTGTGTAAAGTTAAAGATAATTCACCAAAAGATAATCATGTACAGCAAATAACTGGACATCATTGCCATGAGAAACTGTTTTACAGGAGCAGCCGTCGATATGGCCAAGATGTTAAAGGCGGTAAATAAACGGAAAAAGGGAGAAAGTAAAGAATATAGACATCAGAAAAGAATAATTATGATAATACGAGCATATACTAGTACTAAAATTTGTAAAAGAAAGATTCAACGTTAGAATTAACACGTTGACAGATTAACACAAAATTATAACTCGAAACCCACGACAGTGTTGGGGGAAAAAATAAACTCCGTGACGCAATAGACCGAAATCGAACTAAGGACTACCGCCAGACCATTGCATCTCACAGTTCTGCAATAGGCGCATTGGCTAGGATACAGTACTGGACGGTGGAGCGTGGTTAGCACCATGAGTTATGCGGTGTCTGTAACCTAAAACCATTTTTCCATCAAGGAACTCCTCAATTGCCCCCCACCCCTGGTACAACGCGAGGCTGAATGTATCTTGGACCTGGACTCTCAGTGGGATAAAATCCCCTGCCAATACAAAGATTCAACCCGGGTCTTCCACTTGGTAAGCAAGTGGTAACGCACTAAGAAGACTACAGAAATAGTGGTAAGTCACAAACAATATGGTTAGACGGATGCTTTTTCTCGCCATCAGCCACTGAGACTTAGCCTAAAACAAAAGAAGAAAAAAGGTAATCCTTCTAAGGATTGGGGTGAAACCTTACAAATTACCATTTAAATCTACTTTAATTAGAGGTGTATTAATTTCATTATGTGCCAATTCATGAATAGCAGCATGAATAGTTTATAAATTAATTGACTGTCCTTTATTTATTGGAATAGATTAAGAGCTTGATGTATTAATTATTAAGTAGATTCAAATCATTTTCATAAATGTTATTTGGTATTTAAATAACCATACAAATTTTAAGTCCACTAACACTCCTAATTCACCAAGTACTAAGTGGCCGTATATGGCGTATTTTTAGCATTCTTTGTGTGTTAAAAAGGTTGCAAAACTCAACGGGATATTTTATGTTAAAACCGGCCAGTGATGAGCCTGCTAGAGATACATTTACACTTCTCAATGGGCTGGAAACGGTCCAACGTCTCCACAATAACCAAGAGGGGGCAAAACTAATTGCTCAGCCAGATCGCCACCTACCGACTTTATCGTGAAATAGCTCCATTGAGCATTGCAGCTAGAGCCGTCAAGACAGCTTTCAGTCTCGCTCGTTTATCGCTACCGCATAGTGCGCCTCTGGCATGCTGAGCGCATAGCTGGCAGAGAGCGATTGACCAACGAGCGTACGGGAGTCTCGATACTCGCTAATAGCAAGACTGCGGTTTGGTGCGCGGAAACTCGCATAATCAGTTCTGGAATTTATATCATTTCATCTGTTTAAATGATTTAAGATTTAAATAGCCTACCAGATAAAGACGATATTTAAATAACCATACCTACTAGAGGAAGGGTAAAAAACGAAATGTGGTATCACAGAGTCTGCGTCGAAATTTTTTCCAAGTAAATAGTATTTTGGAGTTTGCGGATTTTCTTCAAAACCTTTGTGTCGAATCCTTGGAAGATAATAAACTTTTATATCAAATTTGGTATTTTACCGACTTTTCGTTTTTGAGTTATCGGTTTACAGACATACGGACACACACACATGGACCTTTTTATAAAAAGTTTTTTTTTTTTTTGGATGCATGGGACCCTAAAACGCCTTTTTTTCGGTGAAATCTCAGTATCGAATTTTTTGATGAAATGCAATACCTTATCTATACACTACGTACATAGTACGTGTAGAGAAAGTAAAAATAGGTAAAACCTAAAAATCCGGGCTCTAGTTATTACGTAACTAGTGTATACTACGGTTAATACGTGCACCTACTTCGCCTGTAATTACGAGAATTCTCGAGTCGCCTCGCTCGTGAGCACTAGTTTTCCATATCGAGATTCTCATTGCCACACTCTCGAGAAGTGTTACGATTAACGAGTGAGAGTGGCACGGGTTCTGAGCGCCTCTAGCTGCAACACTTTTATCTGCACACATCAAATACGGGGTGGTTGGGTCAACTGGTATGTGTGGCATGCATTTAAATGGTGGTGATGGTGGTGCCGTCGATGCGGTGGCGATGGTGGTGGCGGCGGTTTGGTGATGGTGATTTTAGGAATAACCATTCCTTCCGGACTCGCTATAACAACCACAACATCGTAAATTATTGCTAAAATATACAAACACATTTCATTATTTTATGTCTTTAAACATATACATTTTTACTTTCTCCACTACGTACGAGGGTGGTCGGAAAAGTTCTCGGCCTCACCCAGAGATCGCGGCACTACTTGCATGATTGTTTTCCTTACGTTGTTACACATGTTAATATATTCTGTGTGCAATTACAAGTCATTCCAGGCAATGGTTGGCTGTAGGCAGTTGTTTGAAGCAGTGGAAATGCGCATTGCTTTGAAAATAGAGAAATTCGAGTAACATGTTGTGATAAAATTCCTCGTAAAAGAAGGTTTAACACTTACAGAAATTAATTTGCGGATTGTAAATGTGTATGGCGACTCTTCGCTTTTGTTACCACTGTGAAGAAATGGGTGGCCGATTTTAAACGTGGCACATTTTCAGAAGAATATAAACCGATACGTCACAATGGAAGAAACATGGATTCACCACTACACCCAAATCCAAGCAGTAGTCGAGGCAGTGGACAGTTAGTTGGTTCTTCAGCTCAAAAGAATGCGAGGACGGTGGCATCAACGAGAAAGATCATGGCGTCAGTGTTTTGGGATGCCAAAGGAATTTTGTTGATCGACTAACTCGAAAAAGATAAAACCAATACTGGAAAATCCTACTCTCAACTTCTTACCAAACTTCGTGAAACAGACCAGGGTTAAAAAAGAAAAAAATTGTTTTCCATCAGGACAATGGACCTGCCCACAAAAGCGTTTTGGCAATGGGGAAACTGAGATCTGCACTATGAATTGTTGGAATATCCACCCTATTCCCCAGATTTGCCTCCCTCGAACTTTCATCTGTTTCATCTGTTTCGCCCAATGAAGAACCAATTGCAGGTAAATGGGTACTTTGCAGTACTTCCAGAGGAACACTACAAAGAGGGGATAATGGCATTGGAACACCGCTGGACAAAATGTATTGATATTAGGGGGGATTATGTTGAAAAATAAAACTGTTTTGAGAGCATGTATTGTCGTTTCTCTCTATCAGGCCAAGATCTTTTCGGACAGCCCTTGTACAACATGGTACGTAGAGAATATAGTCCATTCCACCAAAAAATTTCATACCGAAATGTCACTGGAAATGTGTGTTTTGGATATCTCTGAATAAATAAAATGGTTTTTACAAGTTTAATACCTGCGTGTATTTTGTATGAGTACCAGTGTGTTTGAGAACGCATAACTAAACAGAAAAAGTTGGTTAAATATCAAACTAGGCATTTAAGTTCAATATCTTCCAAAGATGCGAAATTTCACCCACCTCAAAATAACCTTTACATGGAAGAATGTTTGAAACGTTTTTATTTTCTCCAAAGTGGTTCCAATGACTTTCATTAAAATGTAATGGTTTAAAATATTTATGATAATAATATGTATATCTTGAATTTTCTGGAAATAGCTTCTTCTTCACTCTGGATCAGTTTTTCTTAATTACTATAGCGTAAAAGGTATATATAAACTTAGAACACAAAATTTGTGTATAATAAACATTATTTTTGTGAAGTTAACCATTTCCGAGATATTCCTTGGTTTTGGTTCATTATTCCCAATATTTATAATTTTCTCAAATGAAAAATCTTCATTCGTTTTTCTTCTTTTTCTGTTCTAGTAATGTAAATAGTTCATAATTTCCAGACCATCATACCAGCTGTGATCCGACTCTATGGCTACTTTCTAATGTACTCCCTCATTGTCCTTGAGTCCCTAAGAATGTATGTAGTAACACCATTTTTGTTTATGTTTATTTTAATTAGCCTGCAGTACGCAGCGGTTGGCAGCGGAAGATAAATTAATTCAAACAAATCTAATGTCCTCTATTCACATGATTTTCTTTGCATCTCTGCCTGAAATTATTGTTAAAAAGCGTATGCTTATATTTACTTCATGGTAATTGAGAAAAATTGGCATAAATAGTCTTATTACTTGCTTCCTTGTAAGCAGAAGCGAAATAAGGGAATACCATAGGTTAAAGTGGTAGTCAAAAGCTGCTTGCTATGTGATTGAAGTTCCTTTGTTTGTATGGACAGGAGTTGAAAAATTCCTGTATGAGAAAAGTATAAGTTTTTCAAATCTGAAATCTAAAAAAAGGAATATCTAAAAAACGATTAACTGCACAAAAAATGTATATAACATAAATTGTGTGTTTTAACGTGCTGTACATTTGAGTGGTAAGGTTTTGTCCATCTCTTAGCAGTTATGCAAAATCCCGTAAAATGCATCGAGAATAAAGTAGTCTTCAGAGGCTATTCCCAGAAAATTCAAGATATACATTTTATTTGGTATGTAAGTATCTTAAATGTAAGAGATTTTAATCAAAATCGTTAGCCATTTTTGAGAAAATCAAAATGTTCGAAAAAGTTCCGTGTAAAGGGTAGTTGGGGTGGGGGATTTTCTTGAAATCCTTGTGTTGCATTCTTGGAGGATACCAAACTTAAATACCAAGATTGGTATTCAACGGTCTTTTCGTTCTTGAACTATGCTGTCCACAGACACACAGACGCAAACATAAGCACACACACGGACCGTTTTGTAAAATTCTTTTTTTGGTTTGGGGTGACCCAAAACATGTATTTCCGGTGAAAGCTCGGAATTGAATTTTTGAGTGGAATGTAATAACTTCTCTATAACTATGCACATAGTACGTTTAGAGAAAGTAATATGCAGACAAGAATTTTCGTTTTTTTTTGTTTTTTTGTGCAGCCATTAAAAGTTAAAGAGGAGCTTTAAACATAGAGTTGGCGTATTCTTAGAAAGTTCTGAATATCTTAGTTTTAATGAGAATAACAAGCTGAATTTCAAAGAAATGCAGAAGAGATTTGCGCTGTATAGGAGGGAAGAGTGTGTCAAAAATATAGATGGTAGAAAAGGAGTTGAGTGCAAAACAAAGTAAAAGATACAGAGCTGTAAATTGCAAATAAGCTGTTATAATACAGAATAAAGTATTAGAAGGGGACCAATCAAATACAAATGGAGATTTTTTGTCATGGCTGAGAAACCTTTGAATGTGATGAGGCACTAACAAATGCGCTTTCCGAAAAGAATGACTAATTCCATCTAAGACTAACATTTTGGAGATACAGAGTTTAAATCCCGAGATTATATATACATAGTAGGTATCAAAGGTATTGTATTCCACCGACAAATTCACCGGAAGTATATTTTTAACGGTTCTCTGTTTCCTGTAAAATATTTAGAAGAAGATCCGTCTGTGCATCTATGTAAGTTTTAACAGCATAGCTTAAAAACAAAAAGTCGGTTAAGTACTAAAGTTGAGCTCAGCATTTTCCAAAGATTCGAAGCGAAGGTTTTCAAGAAAATATCCCAAACTAAACTACCCTTTACACGGTGCATTTTGTTTTTTTCAAAAATGGCTCTAAAGATTTTTATTAAAATAGCATATGTTTAAAAAATATATGATTTAGCACCACTACCACAACCACCCACCTTAGACTGTCTCACAATCGATGTCAATTCTTTCCTATCTTGCATTCTCCTCCTTCATTCTCTTATATTCAGCTCCCTCTATATTGTCTATCCATTTATCTCTCGGTCTTCCCACAGTACTTCTTCCACCGGTTTTCCCTTCCATACTTTTGTAATATGGAGCCCTTCTCACTTCTTTATATATTTCCCTCCCATCTAAATCTTGCACTTTTAATAAAGCTCACAATTCGGTGCTCATCGTGGAGTTCATGGAGTTTCTGTAATTCGCCATTACCCATTTTCACACTTGGGTCCATAAATTATTCATAGCATCTTCCTTTCCCATACTCGATAGTAAGCTCGTCAGACTTTAACATATAGCAAGTTTCAGCTGCATAAGTCACTACAGGCTAAATTACTGGTTTTTATATATTTTCTTTTTCCCATTTCTGGAAAGACTTTTTTATTTCAAAAGGGTAAGCAGGGGCTAATAACATCAATGTCATATTTGTAATCTTTCTTTAACTTGTGTTATTTTCTGTTGTTATTGAACCAAAGTATTTGAAGCTTCGAACTCTATAGAAGTCACCGGCTTCTACAGATATTTTAACTTTATCTCCAGATGTAATCATATATTTTGTTTTATTCAAATTCACCCACAGTCCAATTTAGCTCCCTCCTGTTGTTATTGAGAAAACCTTAGTTTGTTCTACTCTGCAAATTAGAACATAATCTGCATAAGCCAATATCCGTGTCATCCTATTATGAATCGTACCATCTGGGTTTAAGTCCATTTTCCTAACTGCTCTTTCTAATAAAATATTAAATAATATTATAGATAGTGCATCTCCCTGCCTAACTCCACGTTTAACATTGAATTTTCTCCTTGGATAGATATTATATCCATAATACATATAAGAGTCATTAGAAAGTCTAAGTTGTAGGTTAATTAGAAAGTTAAAATGACTGGAAAGTCAGGTCAAAATGGACTGTAAACTTTACTTCTCAAGAGGCGACCATCCTCATATAAATTGTGAAATGCATAAGCATGTAATCGTACAAACAAACGTGGGGAAAATTGCGATACGGAGAATGGATTTAAATGCTGTGAAACAGTTTTAAGAGCTGTAATGTTCGTCTAAAATTAGCACGATTTCACCTGCGTATTACAAATTGAGACAGTCCATGTCTTGTCACGGGGCTAAAAGTTAGTCAGAGGGAAATAAATCATAGCTAATAATATCTATAAATTATATCAAGAAGGGAAATATAAATGTGCATTAAAAATGGGAAGGTAAGAAAGATTTCATACACGCATAAGTAGCCGAGTGGTCACGAGCTGGAAGGACAGTACCGTTAAGAGTGTAGGGCATTGAACCGAAGGGGGTGAGAGTACACTGCCCGAGGGGAACATAACGGGAATAGAGAAAACAATGCTACCGCTGGTTAGGCGACACTGTTCGGGGGCATTTGGCGAAGAACATCGGCAGAGCAAAGATGTGATATTTGGGTGCGTGGTGTAGTCCTTAGTTGTGACGGAAATAATTAATTTTAGTACAGACCAGAGTACAGACGAGACCACTGCATCAAAATTAATTAGTAAGAATAGTAGCGGTTGGGTAGAGTGTAGTTTCACAGTAGAAAATTTAGGAGGAATGTGTGTTTGTTCGACTTGTGTCATACCACATCCTGAAAAGGTTTCCGTGCTAGTAAAATCCTGAGATAGGGCACACACAAACCCACAGCATTCCTAATAGCCAAAACCTGCACCCGAGATACGAACCTGTAACCGCGTTACCGCCCCAAAATTCACGTTTAACGAAACGCTTCGAATATATGGTACAATGACAATAAGAGTGACAAACTGTACGATAATGGTATGAAGTATAACATTAAGATTTTTCCCATAATAATTTCTGGTATCATCATTGTTGGCTGTTTGCTTAGCAAGAATCTCTAGTAGAATTCTCGGTCATTCCTTAGCTGGGAATGTTTCGCGTTCCAAACATTTTAATATTTTATTATATATGCGTTAAACTAATGTATTTATTCCTAATATCGTAAGCTAATCGAAGCTTATGCTTAAACTGTGAAACCTGGCCTAAAGTTGGCATTTAAGAACGCCTCTCAATGTTGCGCACTTGTGCAGCGTGTGCGTAGTGTTATTTGAGGACCAAGAGCGTCATTATAATTACTATATTAAACGTATAACTCGTTTTCAGGAAAGTGGTTTCTCTTGTGTTATCGAAACCTTATTGCCGAATCTGCCCATGAAGGGGTTGGGATGCATCAAAGGAGTCCTTTGTCCATATTGACCTAGAAATGTTAAGTATTCCGCTGGAATATGCTTCCCGTCCCCGGTTTAGTCATTCTCTGTACTCCCTTACCTCATCTCTTCAAAATTCAAACTTTCAAAATTTCTTTATTGTTCCGGATATGTATATTAATACACAAATATGAGCACTTTTTGGTTAGAGATTTATAAACGAATATAATGAAAAGAAGAACATATATATATATTTATTTATTACATTATTATATGGCTGAGATAGCATAGATAGATACATAATTAGATACATAATTTGCAATAAAAGTCTGCATTTGACTCAAACTCCTTCAACTTGTGAGAAACTAGATTTCACTTTAACACCTAGTGCATTTTACAGTTAAATGTCATTAGAAAATTTATCGATTATATATTTGTTAACTCATATTTAAATTTATTTCCTTTTAAAGCCTATACTGTTCTATAAGTGCATTAAATATATTGTATATTTTATGTAAAGAATGTTTTCAGTTACTCTTAACCTTCTTCAGATGTGTAAGAGTCATTTGTCTATCTCGTTTTATAATAGTAAATCCTCTAATGTTTAATCGTAAATTGAAAAGCCTTTTAATTAATATTACTACTTGAAAATTAACATAGCTTATATAGCTAATATTTAATAGTCATCCGGAGATTATGCCGTTTAATTGCTGGCTGCAGAATTAAAACGTTAAGCAGGTCTTATTTATGACGACGAAAGTATTATTATTATTATTATTATTATTATTATTATTACTACTATTTAATTACTATTATTATTATTATTACAGTGCTAATGATATTATAATCCATATAATACTAGAAGATTAGACATAAATTAAATGATATATCAAGAATATGTTCGGTTAGATCGCTGTAACAACCAACATCAAACCTTAATACGACAAATACATTTAATTCCTACACGATAATATTTTTGTCAATACAAGAATATTTTAAATAAAGTAACTGAAACCGAAGAAACTACTTTTGTGTAATATAATGAAAAATCAAAAAGGTATTTTACTATTTTAGATATCATTTATCGACATGGATGTCTGAAGTTGTTTAAGCTCCTTTATCCTTATTTAGTTGAAGCCAAAATAGAGGTATATCACTGTTAATGATACAATTGAATAAGTTATTCCAATTAAGAGGATGTGTTGATCGAATAAAGGCTACTGACGTATTATTTAAGTAGTTAAAACCCATTTACATCTTAATTATTTACATAGTTGAAATAAAATATCAAATTGTCAAACTCATTTGATTTACAGGATTGCCATAACTTTAGAACCTTTCTTGTCAAATTCCTTCCAATTATTTAAAGTACCTACTTGAAAGTCTTGAAAACAAATAAGGACATAACCTAGATAAGATTTGATAATGATTTGCAAACCTTGCCCAATGAAATTCGAGAGTTTAAAGTGTGTTGTGAAATCTGCAACATGGCTAAAGGCGAAAAATAAACAAAAATGGCCACTTGGACAACGGGTGTTAAATGGGAATGTCCTAGTTTACACGAAAGATGTCTATATCTATCATTGTGGGTTCCTAAATTATCACAGTAGGATCATAAAGAAATTGCTATGCAAGTTTCTAAAGTATACAATTTATTACACAGTAATACAGCGTAATGTGTAGTTAACCTATCAATTCACGTTATTTACATTGTATTCCTTAATAGTAATCTGATTTCAAGGTTTATGATCTGTGAAAAAACGTTCTGTGACGCTAATAGTAAATTTCTTTGCACGTGATAAATTATCAATGGATCTGAAAGGGTTCACTTTGGCAGAGGTGTAACGGTAATTGACGTTACGGCCACCAGAGGCGCTTCGGCCCGTCTGTCAGGCCTGCTGCTCTTTGCCTTATTCTCGCGCTGAGTTTTATCATGCGGTCTGTTTGCTAGAAAGTCGCGATGATTACGTTAAAAACAGTTGTCTATGTCAGTCGTCGCTCGGCAGTAGCCCACATAACACTCACTTCAGTCTACAGTCCACGGTCTTAAGCCCATATTAAAAGTATTTTGGCGGGGTATATTTTTTCCAGGAATATGGTTACATAAAGAAGATTCCAGGCCCCTCACATACACTTCTGTATTTAGTATTCGTTCCCTGATACCCTTCGATTTATTATACTTTAAAAGAAGGATCTGCACATCTCTGTAGCTAAAATTTTGTTAACATTTTATTCCTAGTTTAAATAATTAATTTCAAATTTCACATTAATTAAAAGTAATGTATTTAACGCAATATCACAGCTGGTATAATTAGCATGTATTTTGTTGTTTTTTTTTCAAATTCCTGGGAAATGTAATCTAAATTTCATTTCCTCTACACGTACCTTGCATATAGTAGGTAGAGAAGGTAATTGTGTTCCACAGGATAATTTGATAACGAGATTTCACCGGAAAGATACGTACTGAGGTACCTTGAAAAAAAATTAAAAACATTATAGAAATGGTCACTGTGTGTGCATGTGTGTGCGTATGTGTTTTAACATCATAGCTAAAAGAAGACAGTTAAAAACCAAATCTTGTATTTCATTTTCATATGTACTTTTCAATGATGTGACATGTAGATTTTCAAGAAAATCTCCCAGATCAAACTGACCTTTCACAGCAATTTGTTTTGAAATTGTTTTTCAAAAATATCTAACGATTTTGATTAAAATATGTACATTAAGAATATTTACATGATAAATAAAATTTATAAATTGAATTTCTGGGAATAGCCTCAGAAGACTTCTATTCCGGATGAATTTTGTATAACTGGTTCACCGAAAGAGATAAAAATTTGCTACAGAAAAAACTGTAGATCTCGTTAAAACCCACAATTTCTGCAAATTATATTGTTTTTGTAGAGTTTACGAGGTATTCCTTATTATTATGTTCAAGTTTATGCTACTTTAACTTTTATCAAATGTAGGTCATCTTTCATTTCATCTATCTTTTGTGTTACTCCTGGCCGTGCAAAGCGAATCGAATTTCAACTCTTTCAACTTTTTAAAACATTTGATTAGCACTTTATAAGGAAATAAAACAAATATTTCTACTGATATTTATCTCAGTTACTACAATGTAGATAAAGGAGCCATCTTTAGTATCAAAATTTGTAGAGAAAGTTGTGAAAATGAAACACATTAGATTTTGTTGTTGAGAGATTAACCAATGTTGACTCTGGAAAGGATTAAGTTGGGCATGCAAGGGTGTTAAACGTGCCTGCCGTTTTGGCAAATATCGTTTTGTTCTTTGCGGTTTTAAATTGACGTATTCAGTTATTATTATTATTATTATTATTATTATTATTATTATTATTATTAATGTTGTAATTTTAAACTTTCCTAATAGGAAGAAACTCTAAATGTGAATTTCGGTTTCAACTTTTGAACCTGCATAATGTTTAATTAAACAGGAAAATCAAAGAAAAATGTTGTCAAGCTAATTTTATGTATGTTATTCTTGCATCTTTAATAAATAATTATTTGTGTATGTTGTATTTCAAGCTTTCTCCATAGGTCCTTCTCCTCTTTGGTCTTCATATTTTATATATAGAAACTTAGTCACCTATAGAAATGATTGGGGGAAATAAATTCATTAGCATAGACAAAATTTTGTTTCGAATAAGTTAAATGAAGAGTATAAAGTTCAGTTAAACAACTAACCAACTGTGTTTGTCCGAGGTCTGCTAACACTGAATAACATTATTTCACAATAAATGTTCATGTAAACTCTTGAATTGAAAACATAAATAATTATTCATCTACAAGGGGCTTAAGACACTAGCGGTTCAAATCTCGCCAATTTTCCGCCAGAGCTTTCTTCCAGGTTTTACCTACTCTTCACAATTGCCAAATGCCAAGAAGATGATACTGATTATGCATAGAATGAAGAGATCACCGTTAGAGTACGACGACGGGGGAAACCGAAGAACCCGGAGAAAACCGACCCTTGCGCCGCTCTGTACATCACAAATCCCACATGCCGTCGCTTGGAATCGACGGTAGGTGAGAGGCGTGGCCACGTCGTGGCCCCAAAATCATTACTTAACGATCTGCTCTTTATCAAACTGATTGCTCTTTAGTTTTCTTTATCCTTCACTACAACCTGTGAAATTTTCATTGCCATCGGTCAAAAAATCGAAATTTTTTTAGTAAAAAATACTGAAACCTTTGAGCGTTCATAGTGAATCAACATTTAGTTGCCTTCCCCCTTGCTTCGGGCTCTATATCCATTTATAGATAGTAACTTTTTCCTAGAATACTATTTCATAAAACAGAGTTTTTCTCAAAACTGAACTTTCACACCTTCAAAATGTTATACGCCACTCAATTTTTAAATACAATTTCAAATTTCGATAATGTACAGAAGTGCCCATTGTAGAGTAATACTAAACAGCATGAAAGTATTCCGACACAAAAAGTAATTTTTCAGTAAATATATTCTAGTAAAAATGACTAATTTTGGAGATTAAAATTTGAAATCCCTTTAAAAAAATCTGATGTGTACCATTTACATGACTTTCTCTACATCTCTGCAACAAATTATTCTTAAAAAACTTATACTTCTATTTACTTCATGCTAATCAGAAAAAAAAAAAAGCAGAAATAGACTTATTACTTGCTTCCTTGTAAGTATAGGCGAAATAAGGGAGTAGCATTTGTTAAAGTGATAGTCAAAAGCTGGTTACTATGCCACTGAAGTTCCTTTGTTTGTATGGACTGCAGTTGACAAATTCCTGTATGAGAAAGGTATACGTTTTTCATAGCAGAAACAAAAACAAGGAGTGTCTCAAAAACGATGAACTCCACGAAAAAAATGTTTATAGCATAAACTGTGTGTTTTAACGTGCTCTACATTTTTGTGTAGTAAGTTTCTGTTTATCTCTTACGTTTTAGCAGTTATTCAAAATTCCGTAAAATTTATCCAAAATAAACTATTCAGAGGCTATTCCCAGAAAATTCAAGATATACATTTTATTTGTCAGATAAATGTCTTTAACATACGATATTTTAATCAAAATTGTTAGAGCCATTTTTGAAAAAATCGAAATTTTCGAAAAAAGTTCCATGTAAAGGGTAGTTTGGGGTGGAAGAATTTTTCTCAAAATCCTCGTGTCACATCCCTGGAAGATACTAAACTTAAATACCAAGTTTGGTATTTTACCGACTTTTCGTTTTTAAGTTATCGTGTTCAAAGGCACACGGACCTTTTTGTGAAAATGCTTTTATTGGATATTGGGGACCCTAAAACATATATTTCCGGTGAAATTTTGGTATCGAATTTTTAGATGGAGTGTAATACCTTCTCTATACACTATGTACATAGTAAGTGTAGAGAAAGTAAAAAGTACAGGGTTACTACAAAAGAAATAGACAATTTCAACTGTCTGTAAAACAAAAACTATTAGAGATAGCAACCTAATTATTTTGGAGGTATGTTGAGAAACTCTCAAAGTTTCGTTTGTTACTATTGGTAACGCTGTAGTGTTTTGTTTGTTGTTGCAGAAGCTGAAATGGCGGAAAATCCTGTGGAAAAGGCATATTGCGTGTTGGAATTTGCTAGAACGCAATCAGCAACTGTTGTCCGACGACATTTTAGAACACGTTACCACAAAAATGAAATGATGCGCTCACAAAAACCAGCATCGTCTTCATCATGTCGAAACATGTCGATGCAAAAGTCACGCCGTATGACCTTATCTTCTTCACTCAGAAACTGCAACATCTGTAATCTGTAAGGCATCATGTGCAGTCACTTCCGCAGGATTTTCCATACAGTTTGCTGTGGAATTTGTAATTGCATGCTTGCCCTAGATGTCGATTTCTGTGGGCTTCTTATGTAGGCAGAATGAACACGTTCAACGTTTTCTTCCGAAACTCTTGGTCTTCCCGAGCTCTTCCCTTTACACAAACATCCCGTTGTCTCGAATTTTCTATACCAGTCGTAGATTGACTGTCTAGTCGGTGGCGTTTTGTGGTAACGTGTTCTAAAATGTCGTTGGACAACAGTTGCTGATTGCGTTCTAGCAAATTCCAACACGCAATATGCCTTTTCCACAGGATTTTCCGCCATTTCAGCTGCTGCAACAACAAACAAAACACTACAGCGTTACCAATAGTAACAAACGAAACCTTGAGAGTTTCTCAACATACCTCGATGCAAAATAATTAGGTTGTTATCTCTAATAATTTTTGTTTTACAGGCAGTTGAAGTTGTCTATTTCTTTTGTAGTAACCCTGTATAATAATTCACTGATCAGCATTATTGGGATATCGTCATTTAAATGTTTCTGTGTGGTTCAAAGCTCTATTTCTGAACATGATTTTGATTATGCAATATGTTTACATAATAACTTTAACGAAATCATTTATATCTTGGAAAATAATTTATCAAATTTGGTTGAAATTTAGTGTTCATATTATGACAACTAATGCAATCGATTTAAATGTTCAGTCTATCCAGATATATAGGCATTTAAAATTTCATTCCCAACGTCCCAGAAACCTACAACAAATTTGTCAACGTGTAGTGGAAGTTTATTTCAATTAACAAGGTGTATACAGAAGAATAAGAAACATTTAGTATTTCATAACATTTAGATAAATTAGAATAATAATTTAATTTGTATTTAAATAAATTATTGCTTTTAATGCTCAAGTTTGCCTTCTTAATACTACTTGTTCTATTTAGCTGCAGAAATGACTAATACAGGGAATCATCATAAATTATTAGATAATAGGCATAATCAAACCATTCAAACGTTATAGATTATTGAATTATTGTAAGACTGTTTTGTAGAAGCGTGAATAAATAATTTCCTTGTAGATACAACGGGAATAGGAAAATATATTACTCTAAAGAGATGGTCAATAAATTTAACAGCTGGTCTTACTAATATTAGGTTGTCTTTGGATGGATATGGGCAAATAACGGAGAAAAAATAAATGAGAACTTCCCAGTTGAGAAAAATTTAAATATTGCAAAATTTAAACGAATAACAAGGAATATTGCGGAAATAGTTAACGCAACCAAAATATACATGACATAAATTGTGGGTTTTAACGAGCTATACATGTGTTATGCAGCAGTTTTTGTTTATCATTTACAGTCTACCAATTATGTAAAAGTCATTCAGAATGAATAGGTTTTAAGGGGCTAGATCCAGAACATTCAACATACACATATGGTATTTTAATCGAAAAAGTTAGAGCCAGTGCTGAAAAAATAATGTTATTAACATTCTTTCATGTAAAAGTTAGTTTGGTGTTCAGCATCTTCGTGTCAAAAGATGCCCAACTTAAATACCAATTTTTTTGTTTTTTTTCGTTTTGACTTGTGCTGTAAACAGATGCATGGACACACACACACACTCTGTATCGAATTTTTGGGTGGAACGCAATTGCTTAGCTACCTGCTAACGTTCAGTGCACATTGTACAACGTACATTGCAGAGAAAGCAAAAAGTGTTCCACTCTGATGCCATAAAGGCGTACATAAAACACAATGTCGTTTCTGGAAACGTATTCAGGGATAGGAGAGGGGTACTTCTAATTACGGTGTTCTTCGTGAGGTAAGATGCTGTATATGCTAAATTAAGTGTAGGTGGGTACTGGCTGCGAATAAATAATGGTGATCAAACAACTCTAGAGCAATAAGTTATCGGCATCAGATAAATAACGTAGAACATCCAAAATGGTGGGTAGCGGGGCTACATCGGGAATTATCAAAGATTGGCTTAAGCGATATTTGGCAAAGGGGCAGCGAAAGTAGATATAACGTTATAAATAAAGTAAAAAGACGACTATCCGATATAAACAGGCAGGAAACAGAATCAGAATGTAGAAAAAAATCGTCATTGCAGTTACAAAACAAAATAAAAATTGGGTGGTGTAAAGAAACATATATTTTAAAATTGGGTATGAAACAAAGGTCAGGAATAGCGTGGCTCAGGTTGGGAGGGTGGAAAGCCCGTAAGGTAATTTATGAAGATGGTAGGCGGATTTGCCCATTATGCGGGGATCAGGAAGACTTGGACGCATATTTTGGCAGATTGCGTGCAGATGGAGGGTAATAGGGAAACATTTTGCCGAAAGTATTTTTAGCCTCAAACAGACGAGGGACAGCATTCTGGGATTTAGTTCAAAACAGCCAAAACTGGCTAAGCCTGGGCATATACTTCATGGAAGTTCGTGCACTAAGAGATAAAATATTTGTGTAAATATTTTATACACTTATTTGGTGTTTGAGTAATCTATATGTATGAATACGTGGTGTAGTTGTGAGTGTGTATATGTGTGTGTAATATCAGGGGGTTCTTTCTTTTATTGTTCCGTGGTTTTGAAGTAGCGTGCGAGCATGTGTATGTCTGTGTGTGAATTTCTAATGTTAAGATAAATAAAATATATATGTAGGTAATATTTTAAATTCAAGTATTTTTAGACGGCATGTACGTTCACCGGACAAATGCGACTGTGTAACGAATTACTGTAAACTTAATAATAAATACTACTACTGTTGATAACCTCCATAGCTAGGATAGGAATATTTTGAACTTCACCGTGACAAAATATGTCTAAAGAAGAGACATTAGAGGGGAAATCATGTAGCCTGAAGGAGCCTGGGTTAATGTTATTTCATCCTCGGCAAACAGCAGTTCCCAGGGTATCGATCCTCTGCCGCCAAGGTGAAAGATGAGCAGCACAACCATTCAGCCAGGAAGCCGCCCACAATGCTATCAAATGCGGAGGCGGTAACCATATTGCATGGCTAAGGTTTCCACGTGATGTCCATAAGCCCCGTTTTTTAGATTCTGCGTTGATATCAAAACATGTTTTTCCCGATCCTCTGTGTTGGACTTTCTATACCAGTTTTCTATTAAAACATATTTAATAAAAGTCTGATTTGTTGCATTCACATGACTTTCTCTGCATCTCTAAAATGAATTATTGTTAAAAAGCTTATTCTTCTATTTACTAAATACCAATCTAGAAAAAAATTAGCAGAAAGGGTGTTATGTGCTTCCTTGTAAATAGAGGGGAAATAAAGGAAATAGGCTAAATCGGTAGTCAAATGTTTTAAAAGCTGGCTGCTATGTGACTGAAGCTCCTTTGTTTGTATGGACAGGAGTTGACAAATTCCTATATGAGAAAAGTATGTTTTTAAAGCTGAAACCAATAACAAGGAATATCTCAAAAACGATCAAATCCACGAAAAAAATATATACAACGTAAATTGTGTGTTTTAAAGAGATCTGCGCGCTTTTTTAAGTAAAAGTTTGCCTATCTCTTACGGTTTATGAGTTATGTAAAATCCCGCAAAATTCATCCAGAATAAACATGTCTTCAGACACTATTCCCAGAAAATTGAAGATATACATTTAATATATTTTATATTTAAGGTATTTTAACCAAAATCGTTAGAGCCATTTTTTAGAAAATCATAATTTTCGAAATTTTTTCCATGTAGTTGAGGTGGGGGATTTTTCTTAAAATCTTAGTGTCACATCCTTGGAAGGTACCGAACTTAAATACCAATACATGTTTTGGGAGTCCCAAAACATGTATTTCCGGTGAAATCTCGGTATTGAATTTTTGGGTACAATACAATACCTTCTCTATACTCTATGCACATGGTATGTGAAGAGAAAGTAAAATTGTATCATCATAAATTTACGGATATACCAAACATAAAATATAATGTTTTTAAGATTGTTGAAAAAAGTGTTTAATTGAAATAGTTAAACTTAATAAATAATAATATAAATTTAAATTGATTTCCAATGAATTAAAATGTTCTTTAAATGAAATATTCGATTGCATATTATTTAAAATTTCATCTTCGTCTTATACCTTACTTAAGATTCTTTTTGGTGGACTTCTTTGTATATGTATATATCATTTGTTTATATAACCACGCTCCACCTGGAGAATTCTTGTCTGATTCGTGAATTTTGTTTGTAGTCTAACAACGTATAACCTGGTAGAGGCTGGCAGCGAAATTATTACAAACGGTCCGAAATCAAAAATCCTTTTAATAGATAATGTTTGTTGAAACCTTTGGGCATCCATAAAATGAAATACTTTGCTGTACTCGCTTCGGGTCCTATAGTCATTTGAAAGGTGTGTAATGCACTGTTTCTTAGCCTCTATTTTATAAACCCTTTCTCAAAACAACATTTTCAAAATATTCCATGTTTTTTTTACATGCAACTAAAAATTTCCAGAACGTGCAGAAGTATCTATTTTAATATTTCAGGTGGCAATGTTTTCTAACACCTAAAAATTTCCAGAACATGCAGAAGTATCTATTTTAGTATTTCAGGTGGCAATATATTCTAACATCTAAACATTTCCAGAACGTGCAGAAGTATCTATTTTAGTATTTCAGGTGGCAATGTATTCTAACACCTAAACATTTCCAGAACGTGCAGAAGTATCTATTTTAGTATTTCAGGTGGCAATGTATTCTAACACCAATAGTAATGTTTGAAAAACGGTTTATGAGACAATGATTACTTTTAATCATCAAAATTTCTAAAGTTTTAAAACAATTATCATAATTCAGTAATCAAAAATACTGAAATATTCACGCATAGATTTTTAATGTGAGGTTCAAAGCTCCAGTTCAAGACATATTAACAAATTTTCTAATTTTTTTCAGGCTGGTGGAATATTTTGACAATATAATATATTTGCATTATAAAATTTATGAAGTAATTTATATATGGCAAGCATTTATCAAATTTGAATGACATTTGTTATCATATTATTAACATAAAAAGTGCAATCACAGTGAATTTTTATGAAATATATATAAAAAATATTGGTCCTGAAGTCCTCTCCATTCTGAATGATTTGTATAATTGCTAAACGATAAGAGATAGATAAAAACGAACCACATATAATGTTGATCTCGTTAAATAACACGTTTATTCTTATTACAGTTTTTAAGTAGAACTATTTCCGCGATGTTCCCTGTTACCGATTTCAATTTTATTGATCAGAAACTATTCGTCCGATTCATTATATATCTATATATTATATATATGTATAGCAACCATATTTTAAAAGATTTGACTATCGCTTTAGACTAGTGTATTCCTTTATTTCCCTTCTACTTACAAAAAGGCAATTAATAAGACTATTTCAGATAAATATGTATCTTGACTAGAATGATGTGATAAAATAATATTTTCTAAGAATAGTTTTTTGATAGTATTTAACGCCAGTTTTTTCTACTATGGTACGACAGGCGACATTGATGAATCATGGAATAAAGAACGAGCACTGGGGGAGTGCGATGGCGGAGAAACTGGAGAATCCGGAACACCCGGAGAAAACAGTCCTCAGCACCGCTTTGTCGACCACTAATCCCACATTCGGTCACTTTGGATCGAACCTGGGCCGCCTTGATGAGAGGCGAGTAGACTAACCAGCCTGAATAATTTGTTTGCAGATGAGGTAGTCATGTGAATGGAACACATCCAATTTTTGTTTTGTTTTTACCTCTATTAATTGCAGTTAAAACTATATGACACCTTATGGGCATAATTATGTTCTGTTTGCTATACTTTTTCGTTTTCTTGCAACTCACATTGTTTTGAGGTATAATAAATAGCAGTTATTTACAAATATTTTAAACTATAGTTGATTGCAATTTTCTGTTTTACTTTATTACATTTTTAATAAAGTTTGTCTTAGTAATTAGTAAATCTGTATAATATTGTACAAACTAAAGAATTAGGGAAATAAAAGAACATTTGAAATGCACGTCCTGGTGTGGGCAACAATACAAGGACGAATAAAAAAATATGATTTATTTTATTTTATTTTGTCAAGAGTAGCTTCACTAAGCAACATTTCCTTTGTGAACTCCTCTTCCTGTCTTCGTTTTATAAACTTTATTTTAACCATTATTTGCCTGCATTGGCATATTGCACATGCCATTTTTCCTTCAATTCAAGTTTAAAACTGGGGTTCTATTAGTAATATTTGGGAATAAACCTATAAAATATTATATAAAATAATAGAGAAAATAAAAATGAAAATATATGTAGATCCTTTGTTAATCTTTTTCTTCCCAATTAAGTTAGTTCTTCTAAACTAGTTTTCATAAATCTGCCAAAGGCACTACGAAAAATATGGTTTAAATAACCATGAGTATTAGGTGATAGGTAATGGACTGGCCATCCACTCAAAGCCAAATGTTGCAAGTTCAAATCACAGTGATTATGATAAAGGACGGGGAGAGCCCAAGTAAAATAATCGGTGTGATGCTTGGAAGCTAATGGGGTTACATTTGGCTGTGGTTATGTGGATTTTACTCTTTTATCTATTTAAAAACTCGCTGCAATTTTAGGGCAAAAATTGTATATATTTTTACAATATAAAACAGTCCTGATTACTTGTGGTATATGGTTCGAAGTTGATATAAGATGACATTAATCCTATAGTGCAACACTATTTGTACAGTTACTCTTAAAACAAGCGGAGTGTATAGGTACCGAGAGCCAACAAAAGGTTAAACATAAGATAGGAGTCGTTTTTTATCACCAACAAAATTATATGTTCTATGTTGCTTTTCTGGTAGGAGAAAACATTTGTTTCTTTAACTGAATATTTCACATGCTCTCTCCTTCTCAAGATCCGGGATTTAGGGAATCAAACCGGAAGAGAAAAGAAGATTCCCTATTCCCCTCCCGGATATTTTTCTTCCTTCAAATGCACACAATTGTTTGGCGTCAAAGCGAGGCAGGTGAGGTTTGTGGAGAGGAAAACACGGTCTTGCTGTTGTACCGGAACTAAGATAAATGACGTCTATAGTACTTGACTGGGCCAATCTTCTTACCTCTTCCGGCTGCTATTCTCTAAAGCAAAGCTCATAGTAACAGTGACGTGGCTCATAAAGCGCTGCTTCACATGTAAAGCAGCTAAAGGGAGTTGAAATATCATTTTCATAATTTTTATTTTCTCTATATGTAATTTGTACATAGTGTATAGAGAAGGTATTTTAATGGACCCAAAAATTTGAAACCGAGATTTCACCGGAAATACATGTTTTAGGACACCCTGAGTACAAAAAAAAAAGGATTTTTAGAAAAATGTCCGTGTATGTGTGTGTCTGTGAGTAGCATAGCTCAAAAACGAAAATACCGTTAAATACCAAACTTGGTATATAAGTTCAGTATCTTCCAAGGATGCGACACGAAGATATTCAAGAAAATTCCCCCACACTCAATACCCTTCACCTGGAAAAATTTTCGAAAATTTTTGTTTTTAGAAAATGACTCTTAACCATTTTGATTAAAATATAGTATATTTAAGATATATACCTGACAAATTATATGTATATCTTAACTTTTTTGGGAATAGCCTCTGAAGGCTACTTTATTCTGGATGACTTTTACGGAATTTTGTATAACTGGTAAACCGTAAAAGATAGAAAAAACTTACCATACAAAGCATTTAGAGCACATTAAAACATACCGTTTATGCTATATACATTTTTTTCGTGGAGTTAATCGTTTTTTTAGATATTCCTTGCCTTTGGTTTCAGCCTTGAAAAACTAACACCTTTCTCATACAGGAATTTGTCAACTCGTGTCCATGCAATCAAAGAAACTTCAGTCCAGCTTTTGACTATCACTATGGTACTCTCTTATTTCGCTTCTACTTACAAAGAAACAAGTAATAAAAACTATTTCTACTAATTTTTTCTCGATGCGCATGAAGTAAGTAGAAGCATAAGTTTTTAACAATAATTTGTTGCAGAGATGTAGAGAAAGTCATGTAAATGACTTTTCCATTTTCCATTTTTTTCAATGCATATGAATATCTCAAATGGACACACATGAAGATCATCTTCAGGAGATGTTATATTACTTCTGAATACGGAAAGAAAATATCAGTAAATAAATCCAAAACTATGGCTTTCAGATGAAAGAGTCCAGTCAGGTCCAAAATAGTACTAGATAATATACTAACAGATATCACACTTCAAGTATTAGGATGTAATATCTTGTGTTTTAACGTGCTCTACATTTTTGTCCATCTCTTAAGGTTTAGCAGTTATGCAAAATTCATTCAGAATAAAGTAAATATTATTATAATTAATATAACCAAAAAATAATTAAATAAGATTTTAAATTATTAACTTGAAATCAAGTCTTCAGAGGCTATTCCCAGAAAATTCAAGATATACATAATATTTATCAGGTAAATATCTTTAATATACGATATTTTAATCAAAATCACTAGAGCCATTTATGAAAAAATCAAAAGTTTCGAAAAATGTTCCATGTATTGGGTAGTTGAGGTTGAGGCGATTTTCTTGAAAATTGCCGTGTCGCAACCTTGGAAGATACCAAACCTAAATACCAAGTTTGGTTTTTAATGGTCTTTTCGTTTTTGAGCTATGATACCTACAGACACACACACAGACTGATAGACATTTTTTTTATTCCGGGGGTCTCTAAACATGCATTTCCGGTGAAATTTTGGTATAGAATTTTTGGGTGCTTTACAATCCCTTGTCTATAATACACTATTTACATGGTACGTGTAGAGAAAGTAAAAATAAAGCCCGAAAGGGCTACATAGTTATATTGTACAAAACCATGGCAGTACCAACTCTTATATATGGATCAGAAACATGGACATTAACAAAAGGATATGTATAGTACTAGAATACAGACATCAGAAAGAGTAATTGCTGCATACCCTAAAATGGACAGAAAACGCAGTCAAGATATCAGGAAAGTATCAAAAGTAGAAGAAGTAAATAATATAATTGCAAACAATAGACAACAATGTAAAACAGGTTCAAAGTATGGATACTAATAGAATACCTAAAACAGCCATAAATTATAAACCTAAGGTGAAAGAAGCCAAGGAAGACCGAAGAAAAGATGGGCAGGTCAATTTAAAGGCAGTCGCTGCATCATGCAATTGAAACTCCGTTCTCTAATGCCAAGATGAAAAAAAGTACTCATTTGAAATTTAGGTGTTGAATCATTTAAATCTAATAACAAAGAATATCTCGGAAATGGTTAGCTCTACAAAATAGGAAGTGTGTTTTATAAGATCTACTTATTTAATGCAGCAGTTCTTCTTTTCATTGTGACTTAACGACCTTTAACTAGTTAGCCTTGCTGGACAATTAATGACTTGGTGAAATAATGCTTAAGTGATCTCGGGGTCTATGGAACTTAAAGTTTTCGACATTCCCCAAAAGAAACCTTTATCCAGGTAACTCACCCTAAGTGAGATTCGAACTCGCAACCTTTGAAGTGAGGCAGACACAGTGCCACTACTCTACCCAGGCGTGTTAGTAAGTTTTTGTTAATATTTTACGCTTAACCAGTTATTCAAAAATCACCTAGAAGTATCATATTCAGAGGCTGTTCCCTGAAAATTGAAGGTATACATCTCAAATTTTACATAAATATCTTAAATATGTGGTATTTTAATGAAACGTGTTGGAGATAGTTTTGAGAAAATCAAAATCATCGGAAAATGTTGCAAGTTAGGGTGGGGGGATCTTCCTGAAAATTTTCGTAGCGCATACCAGAAAGATGCTGAAAGTAAATACCAAGTTTGGTATTTAACGGAGTTTTCGTTTTTAAGTTATGCTGTTCACAGACACATACACGTACACACACACAAACATACAAACGGACCTCTTTCTAAAAATATATTTACTGGATTCAGAGGATCTCAAAACATACATTTCCAGTATTTTTGGTGGAATACAATACATTGTCTACTTCCATGTTCATTATGTCGAGTAAGTAAATCATAACTCAGAAGACACGGGAAATAAATGGTTTTTTGAGAAAGCCAGAACTGAAAAACCTATCATTTAATTTTCATATAGATTTAATATAAATTATATTTTAATTAGTTTCGAAACAAATTTGTCAACTTTTGTGGTTATATTTTTTAACTGACAGATTTTAATTGAGACTGTTTTGACCTATAGTCTCTTATAATATAATTTATAATAACGTATAACTTGGTTATAAAGTATTCAACATTATTGGCTGAAGGTTGCTCAGAAGTGAGCCATTCAAAAACGCTTTGTGACTGATCTTCTGTCTCTAGCTGATTCACTGGTATGCTGTGAATATTTCGCGCTCAGTAAATGCTTGGGTGCGGCGAGATAGACAAAATAATGAGAACATTTAATGGAAGCTAACAGACGATCTGTTTGGAACCAGTTTTCCAAGGTCTCTGAATCTAAAATAAGGAATTAGAAATGTGTTCTATGAAATCTGCGAACTTCCAGAGGATTAAAAACTTGACGTTATACGACTAACTAACGGTTATTGTGATCACTGTTAAACAGATGAGGAGCTTTGTGCTGCATTATGATTACTGAATTAAGATTAATTTGAAGTGCAATTAACGAAAAAGAGTAGCAAACCGTAAGAAACGTCAGACTGCGTTGAAAGGCAGCAGGCACCAGATAATATTTTCTAAATACACGTTCTTATATTGACGTAATTCCCACCTAGATCAGACTATCTCTAGTTCTACTTTACCAATTTTTACACTTCATATTAGCATATGAAACATATTGTACATTCTGTTTGATAACCCAATCTCATATATTCAACTTTGCTAATTTTTAGAATTTGTCTATGTGATTTTTCAACAACTTTTAAGCACCCACTAGATTTTAACATTCTAATTTGATGAAGTAAACCTTGAGATAAATGTGTTTCCTTGTTTACTGAGGTTCCTGGACCTTAGTTACCTTCGCTGCTTCGCTAATTAATTTATCCAACGTTACTTGCCATTACTAATGATTTGTTGTTACCTAGCAATAGATTTGGTAACTAGTGCTTAAAAATTGTACCTCCCAAATGACTTACCTACAACTGAATTATAGCATGCATTTTTACATTATTGGTTAACGTGGGACGTCATTCATAGCAGTTATTTGTCGATTTTTCCATATTTCTTAATACAGTGGCTATTATTTAATAACGTAATTCGATATCATTATCATTGATATCACAACTGCAAATAAGTAATAAATGTTGATCTATGAGATAATCCAAATCAACAGGATTTAATTTGCATTTACTTTTTATTATATTTGACACTGAAGTAGAAATTTATAACGGGTCACTATACTGTAGAAATCAAGGGTAAAATGTTACGTTATGACCCACAGATTGCAACATCAGTTTTGTTTTTAATCTTTCACGGAAACAGTTGCTCTGAAAAGAGAGCAATTCAAGCAGGTAGGTAATAGTGACACGCAAAACATGGTTAATATTCTGTTCATATTTTTGAGTGTGATTACTACCGAACTTTGCTTCTTAGAGAGGAGACAAGCTACGTCCCTTCGACCCAGGTAACCTTAACAGGTAACAGCCTCCCGCGAAACCTGTGTAATTAGCCAGCAGGTGGAGCGGAATAGTTATGCCTAACTTTTTCCTTCATTTCTTTCAGTGTACGGCAAATTAATTCACAGTTAACACGTTTTCCGACGAGACTGAAATTACGGTGAGTAGGACAGGAAGGAAAAGTCAACTTCGGTTACACTTTGGGATTCCAGAAGTGTTTAAAAAGTTGACTAGCGCGGTGGACGTGCAATGCTAAAAGTTGCAACAGTTTTATTAAAAGCTTTTCCATGGAAGAAATAGATGTCCTGGATATTCAAGGGGAACATAACCACGCGGCACTACCTGGTGACAAAATTCAGAGACAGAAAGTACTTTGTAATCTGAAGAGAAAAGCTACGGATGATATATGTGAAAGGCCATCAAAACTAATACACCAGCAACTGAAGAGAGTAAACACGGAAGAAGTAACCATTGTAGCATCTTCCACTAGAAGTATGTAATGCTTCATAAAATATTATAAACACTAAACTGCAACTGTTGTTTCGGCAGGGAGGTTACCTGCTTTGGGGCTATGTAATTAGGGACCTTTAAGAGTCTGGGAGACTTTAGGGCTATTTCTCTGACCGCGGGAGGCTTCAGTACCGCACTCTTGTACGATACCTTTCTTACAGGTACTTTGGAGAAAATGGGCAATGAAGCATATCTTTGTGCCAAAAACACTATTGCTTATATGTAAGGGGAATAAATACAAATTATAAGATTGTTCTCATATATTATTATAAGCCATACTTTTCACTGGCCTTACCAAAGATTATTTTATATTAACATACGTATTAATTAGTGAACGTTCGTTTATAAAATGTAACCACTATGACGGTACAAATCCATTAAATGAAGTACAGCATTTTAAATATTTTCTATATCTTAAGGCTACTATATTCCACTATTTCCATTGAAACTACAAGGAAATGTAATAAATGCATTTCTTTAAATATTTATTTCTATTAACGCCAAAAATAAGCTTAATAAGTATAATTTATCAAAAATGGGTAGCGAAAGCTATGTGAATGTAACACATAATATTTAAATGCTCTTCCTCTTTCGATAACTCTCACCATTGTTTATTTGAATTAGCATGTTCTTTTGGCCGGTTCCCTCGTCTTAAGTACCAGAGACTTTCAAATTAAAAAAACTCTGATGTGTTCCATTTATACGACTTTCTCTACATTTCTTCAACAAATTATTGCTAGAAACCTTATACTTCTGTTTACGTCATGCTTTGCGCAAAAAAAACTTAGCAGAAATGTACTTATTACTTGCTTCCTTGTAAGTAGAAGCGAAATAAGGCAGTATCATAGGTTAAAGGATAGTCCAAAGCTGGTTGCTACGTGACTTGTTTGTATGGGCAAGACTTGACAAATTCCTGTATGTGAAGATTATAACTTTTTCCAAGCTGAAATAAAAACAAGGAATATCTAATAAGCGATGAACTCCACGAAAAAAATAAATATATATAACAAAGTATGTACTTTAAAGTGCTCTGCATTTTTTGTGTGGTTAGCTTTTGTCCATCTCTTACGGTTTAGCAGTTATGCAAAATTCCGTAAAATTGACCCAGGACAAAGTAGTCTTCAGAAGCTATTCTCAGAAAATTCAAGAATTTATTTGTCAGGTAAGAATCTTCAATATGCGATATTTTAATCAAAATCGTTACAGCCATTTTTAAGAAATCAAAATTTTCGAAAAAAGTTTCATGTAAAGGATAGTGGAGATGGGGGGGATTTTCTTTAAAATCTTCGTGTCGCATCCTTGGGAGATGCCAATCTTAAATAACAAGTTTGGTAATTAACGATCTTTTCATTTTTGAGCTATGCTGTCCATAGACACACAGACACACGCACACACTCCAGGAGCTTTTTCTGAAAATGCTTTTTTTGGATTCAGGGGGACCCAAAACATATATTTCCGTTGAAATCTCGGTATCGAATTTTAGGGAAGAAAGCAATATCTCCTCTATACACTATGCATATAGTACGTGTAGAGAAAGTAAAAGAGACAGTGGAGAGAGTGACCTCGCAATGAGCAAGAGTTGTTCACCGCCACCGCTGATAAACAAGGTGATAAAGCGAAGGTCACTCTGACCAGTTCTTCACCGGTGGGTTTTACTTGAAAGTAAATTCTCTTGAAATTAAATTCTCTTGAAATTAAATTCTCTTGAAATTAAATTCTCTTGAAATTAAATTCTCTTGAAATTAAATTCTCTTGAAATTAAATTCTCTTGAAATTAAATTCTCTTGAAATTAAATTCTCTTGAAATTAAATTCTCTTGAAATTAAATTTACTTGAAAGTTAAGTTATTGTAAAATAAATTGGTGAAATTATTTAATTATAGTATACCAGATAAACCAAAATACTCTAATATAACAAATCCTATTAAATATTCAAATATCCATAATAATCCATACCGCCGTTGAGTTCTGCAACTCCTTTAAGGGATGTTTGGCCACCTGGCATAAGAGTGGTTATTCCTTTCTTCTTCTTAAAAACAAAATGTTCTGGAAGTTCTTGTAGTAAATTTGGTACAGATTGGGCACACATGCACTGCGCTTATCCCATTTGCATTTGTCAGAAATCAACTAATCACGATTAATTGATTTGTATATACATTACTCAGGAGACATATGCCATTCCGTTTCTTCTAAAAATCCTTAAGTGACTGCTCATTTACTATATGCAAAATACATCGTCACCTAACATATGATATATGCAGCAAGACAATTACTGCCCCACAAAACTAAACAAAACCAATATAGGACTGCCTCCGAGGTTGAGTGGTCAGTGAGCTGACTTCTCATCCGGAGATTCCGGGTTCGACTCCCGGCTGGGGCGGGGAATTTTTCTTAGCCAGAATGATTCCCTATCCTCTACAGAGTCTGGAAGTATATATGTGAGAGTGAATGTGTGTTTGAGGAAAAGAAAATAATTTAAACCTGCCTGTTTCAAGTGCAAAGCTCCCGATCATCTTAGATGTTAAAGTGGGCTATATAAATGAAACAATAAAAAAATCTTATGTGTACCTTCCACATAACTTTCTCTACATTTCTGCAACAAATTATTGTTGAAAAGCGTATGCTTCTATTTACTTCATGCTAATCAGAAAAAAAATAGCAGAAATAGTCTTATTACTTGCTTCCTTGAAAGTAGTAGCGAAATAAGAGAGTACCATAGGTTAAAGTGATATTCAAAAGCCGGTTGCTATATGACTGAAGTTCCTTTGTTTGTATGGACTCGAGTTGACAAATTCCTGTATGAGAAAAGTATACATTTTTCATAGCTGGAACCTAAAATAAGGAATATCTCAAAAACAATTAACTCCATGAAAAAAAATGTATATAACATAAATTGTGTGATTTTATGTGCTCTGCATTTGTTGTGTGGTAAGGTTTTGCCTATCTCTTACCGTTTAGCAGTTATGCAAAATTCCGTAAAAATTGACCCAGAATAAAGTAGTCTTCAGAGGCTACTCTCAGAAAATTCAAAATATACATTTTATTTTTCAGGTAAATATCTTTAATATAGGATATTTTAATCAAAATCGTTAGAGCCATTTTTAAGGAAATTATAATTTTCGAAAAAAGTTCCATGTAAAGTGTAGTTTGGGGTGGGGGGATTTTTCTCAAAACTTCGTGTCGCATCCCTGGAAGATACTAAACTTAAATACCAAGTTTGGTATTTTACCAACTTTTCGTTTTTGAGTTATCGTGTTCACAGTCACACGGACACTCTGACGCGCGGACACACACACGGACACACACACACACACACACACACGGACCTTTCTCTGAAAATACTTTTTTTTTTTTGGATACAGGGGACCCTAAAATATATATTCCCGGTGAAATCTCGGTATGGAATTTTTTGGTGGAGTGTAATACCTTCTCTATACACTATATGCATAGTACGTGTAGAGAAAGTAAAATGACTGCCTCCGTGGTTGAGTGGTCAGCGAGCTGACTTCTCACCCGGAGGTCCCGGGAATTTTCCTTAAACCAGAATTATTTCCTATTCCCCACAGAGTCTGGAAGTATGCATGTGAGAGTGAATGTGTGCGTGTTTGAGGAAAATACATTTAAACCCAACGTGAAGAACCTACAGACAACCTGCAGTTGTTTCTAGTGCAAAGGCCCCGATATGACTTTAGATATAAATGAAACAATTAAAAAACAACAACAATATACTAAAACAAATCAGGGATTTGCATTTGGGGCGACTAAATAGTACTATGAAGTCTCGCTTGAGACGATGAAGAATCCTAACCTCTGGCTGATTCTGTTTCATAAGCTCAATTAATAATCTAACTGCATGCTCAGACAAAACAGTTAAGTGGGAGGAAACAGGAGGGAGACTGAAATAACTAGACTGGTCGTTTAGGTCAAGAGGCTCCCTAATTGGTGGAAGCAAGCTACAGAACAAACTCCCTTGTTAGAGAACTTCTCAGATTGCAAATACGTCAAACCCACGTCGTTTACGAATAATACAGTGTTGACCGATCCAAAGCACACAGAAAAATCGTCCATAAATCTACCAACATAGTACATACTTCGCCATTCAGTTAAATACCTCATTTGCATGGAGAAAACTTAAAAGCTAACTACATCCCTTACCACATGATTGCATTTAGTGCTTTAGATATAATGGCAGGATAATTTAAAATTCACTATTATCTAGTGCAGCGCAACGCTTCAAATACGTATGTTTTACTCCCTCTACAAATATTAGGGTAGTTATTTCATTTATCTTACACTTCAGTTTCGGAATTCTTAATACAAAAGGAATCTGCAACAAAAACTCATCCTAGGTTTCGGATAAAGAATTTGTCTCTCTTCACAAGAGAGAATGAGAGTATGTATATTTTTTCTTTAGAAAGATGGAAAAACGAGTTTGTGGTGATTAAACACTTCTATTTAAAGAGCTTAACACTGAAAGAGATAAAAACCGAGCTGGAGGAAGTTCATGGCACATCTGTTCCTGTATTTGCAACAACTTACAATTGGATAAATGAAATTATACGTTTCCGTACATCCACAAATGATAAACATCGTTTCGAATATCCGGTAGAAGTGACTTTCTTCGAAACGATTGACAAAATCCAGGATATGGTTTTGACAGATTGACGAAACAAAGTTCCAAAATAGTTGAGGCCACAGGAATATCACAAGGTAGTGCTCTCAATTGTGTATCAAATATTAGGTCTGACAAAGATCTCGGCAAGATGGGGCCCGCGTTTGCTCTCTCAATGGAGAACAGACGCAATCGAGTGATCCATTTCTGAAGCTGGTTTGGCAAATTTCCGTCGCAATCCTGACGATTTTTGGCTTCCATACATAACTGTGTATGGAACGTGGATGTACTGCTACATTCCAGAGACAAAATTACAGTAGAAACAGTGGATTTTTAAAGACTAACCAGTCCGTTGAAGGCAAATGCATAAAATCTGAAAACAAGGTGAAGGCCTCGGTTTTTTGGGATGCACCCAGAATTATCTTCATTGATTACTTGGAGAAAGGAAGAACGATATATGGAGAGTATTATGCATTGTTATTGCACCGGTTGAACGGAGAAATTAACAAAAACACCTTCATTTGTCAAAGATAAGGAGCCTATTCCACCAAGACAATGCAAGATTTTGATGCCTGCGCTATTTCGAGGATGAAAATTGTAGAAATAAGGTTTAGATTACTACATCATTCAGCGTATTCTCCAGATTTGGAACACAGGGTTTTTACTATTATTATTTCCAGGCTTGCAAAAGTGGCTCGGAGGAAAACGATTCACGTCATGAAGACGTCATCTCCCAAATAGATGCCTGTGAGGACTTTCCGAAACTCTACTTTTTTGTTTTTCTAGCTTTTTCTAAGGACTTGTTGATCGCCCTTCGTACCCTAGCACATATAATGCTTTATACCATTAGAAATATCCCAGATCTTATTAATTTATTTAAAAAAATAATGTGAAATATTTATTCAATCATTCTACAAATAATAAACTACAACTACTAACCAAATAAAAACTTAAAATAAAAGGATTAAAATAAAAATTGACATTTCATAAAAGTAATATAACATAAAATTAATAAAAAAATCAGCTACTATAATATTCATCATATTCATATTTTAATATATCTTAATATTACACCGAGCATTCGCTTTAAATGAAATTATTTATAAAATAACAATATATTTATAATATTTCAATATTTTAGTTCAATTTTATTTAGGAAGAATGTTATAACACATTATATAATACTTTTATTTAAAAACTCTTTACTTGTATGTGTTTTTTCTAAAGTATTAAATATTACTTTATTCACATCCTTATTTATTACATATTTCATTTATTTTATAAATAAACTCCTTTAATTTTCACTAAACTGATTATTATTTTAAATATATTATTTACTTTTACCAATTCATGTTTTAATTGTTATCATTTATTTAGTTTTATAATATATATATATATATATAATAATATACAATGACTGGTAAACAACGATACATCAACCATATCTGCATTGCTATATGTATCAATATACCTACTTAAAAATCTATCTACCATAAAAATATAGTTTCCTATATTCTCAATATTACCTTATATAAAATTATATGTTTTATTTTATATAAATAATTTTTTAGCCTATAATCTATAATTACTTCACCTCCACTGTTAATAAATGTCACCGTCACATTTATTTACTCATTTCCTCTCGACACTTCACTTCTTTCACTTTTATACTTATTCTTTGTTTAATTTTATTAGACATGACGGGAAATGAGGAAAGGAAGTCGGGGAGAATAAGCACCCCAACATTCGCCTAAGTGCCAAGTGGGAACCACGAGATACCCCTAGTCAGATTGCGCGATCCATGAGGATTGAACTCGCGACCTTTGCTCGGTAACCGAGAGCAGAATACTGGCCAAGGAATTTCACATCACCTTGTTGGACCTATACTTTCTTGTTTTCTTAGTATTCTAGCAACGGGTTTCTCGACCTACACATTCATTTTTCTGCTTTCATTTTGGTGTTTTATTTCAAGATACAATCTTTCGATTTTCTCTGTTTTCTTTGTGTTATTGTGGATGTTTAGTAAATGAAATTTCTTTTGCTGTTCTTCTTCTCAGTGCACGCCACTGTTTTGCAGATTGTCATCTCCTGTGTGTCAAAGCAGCTTCCTCGTGCACGTCTTCCTTCATCAACTCTCTCTTCTGTTCGCCGGAAATTGAGTCCATCCATCCATTGCCAGAAGTAGCGAGGAATATAATTCCAGACCGGAATCTTGCCCCCAGACCATAGTCTGCGAGACGTTCAATATGTGGCAGCACATGCATGGCTGTCTCGTTTGCCGTACTTGCTGTGCTTTCCCAGATAATGTTGTTACGTGAGCACCAACACTTGGGTATAGGAAAACCTATTCCATCCACAGAAAGTAGCATTAAAGTTAGTCAGGAAACTATACTAGTTCTCTTCATCAGTATTCCCGCATCTGTGTCATATGTAATAAGAACACTATTCACACAAAACAAACAGAACAGACAAACTTACTTGTACTTACATTGCTTGGCAGAGAATCAGAGTTAAATACGCTTTACATTCTCTAGCACCTACAATGTACACAGCAGATAGAAAAGTTGTTGAATTCCACTAAACAATTTAATACCGAAGTTTCACCGGAAATAGTTTGCTCCACGCTAATCAAGAAAAAGTTAGCAGAAATGGTATTATTACTTGCTTCCTTGTAAGTGGAAGTGAAATAAGGGAGTACCATAGGTTAAAGTGATAGTCAAAAGCTGGTTGCTATGTGACTGAAGTTCCTTTGTTTGTATGTATGGATGCGAGTTGACAAATTCCTATATGAGAAAAGCATAAGTCTTTTTCAAAACTTAACACAAAAAATGTAGAGCTCATTAAAACACATAATTTATGTTATATAATTTTTTTCGTGGAGTTCATCGTTTTTAGATATCCTTGTTTTTGGTTACAGCTTTAACCCCTGTCCATACAAACAAAGGAACTTGTCACATAGCCACCAGCTTTTGACTATGACTTTAACCTATGGTACTCCCATATTTCGCTTTTACTAACAAGGAAGCAAGTAATAATCTATTTCTGCTAATTTTTTCTCAATTAGATGAAGTAAATACAATAATTTTTTGTAGAGATGTAGAGAAAGTCATGTGATTGGATCACATCAGGTTTTTTCTTTTCATTTCAGTAGGCTTGTTGCATCTTTTTAAATTTGTGTTTATTAAGTTGTATAACATTTGTTTTTTGTTTTTTTTGTTTTATTCTTTGTATCACTGCTGTATTTTATTTAATGTATTCCCTGGTACAGTGAAAGACAAAGCCTTATGCCCTTAACTGCATCAAGAATAAATAAAGAAAGAAAGAAAGTATAATGTATTGACCTAGATTAAAAATCTGATGAATTCCATTCACATGACTTTCTCTACATCTCTGTAACAAATTATGGTTAAAAATACCATGCTTCTATTTACTTTATGATAAACGAGAAAAAATTAGCATAAATAGGCTTATTACTTGATTCCTTGTAAGTAGAAGTGAAATAAGGGTGTACATAGCTTAAAGTGATAGTTAAAAGCTGGTTGTTATGTGACCTAAGTTACTTTTTTTCTTTGTATGGACAGGAATTGACACATTCCTGTATGAGAAAAATATAACTTTTTCAAAGCTGAAACCAAAAACAAGGATTATCTAAAAATTCATCAACTCCACGAAAAAACTCTATATAACATAAGTTGTGTGTTTTAACATGCTCTACATTTTTGTGTGGTAAGCTTTTGTCCATCTCTTACGGTTTAGCAGCTATGCAAAATTCTGTAAAATTCATCCAGAATAAAGTAGTCTTCAGAGGCTATTCCCAGAAAATTCAAGATATACATTTTATTTGTCAAGTATATATCTTTAATAAACGATATTTTAATCTAAATCGCTAGAGCCATTTTTAAGAAAATCAAAATTTTCTAAAAAGTTCCTTTTAAAGGGTAGTTTGGGGTAGGGGGGATTTTTCTCCAAATCTTCGTGTTGCATCCCTGGTATATACTAAACTTAAATGCCAAGTTTGGTATTTTACAGTCTTTTCGTTTTTGAGTGATCGTGTTCACACACATGGACACACGGACCTTTTTGTGAAAATCCTTTTTTGGATGCAGGGGACCCTAAAACATATCTTTCCGGTGAAATCTCTATACACTATGTACATATTACGTGTAGAGAAAGTAAAAATTGCTGTATTTTGGGATATTATTACCACTTAAAATTGGAATTAAATGCTCAAAACTAAGAAACAAAGAAATAAGAATCAGAAAATGTATTAGCCTAGACTAAAAATAGCAGTGCGGTAGCATTCATTACGTCAGAAATCTCAGTGCCTGTCTACCTGTCACGTGGTGTGAAATCTTGACAGAGAGAGTGTTTTTGTACGTGCTGTAGCTGTACAGAAGCGTGGGAACCGCTCTGCTTGGATCACTTGCCCAAGATTGATAGCCTGGGGAAGGTGGCTTGGATGTCGCAGTGTCTGGGAATAGTAATTATACCTGCATATAAGCAAAGCATCAGCTGTGGCTATTACTACATAGCAAAGATACGTCACAACCTGTTATTTTATTTAAATATAATAATTATAAGTTGCCCCCCTGGGTAGTGTGGTGGTAGCGTGTATGTTTCACGTTCAAAAGGTCATGAGTTAAAATCACGCTTGGGGTGAGTTGCCCGGATAAGCTTTTTTTCGGGGTTTTCCCTTATCCTGTCGAGTAACTTTAAGCTCCACGGACCCCGAGATTGTTTGAACATCAGCAGTCGTAAGCTTTCACGGCAGGAGTCCAAATTATAACTAGAAGAATTTTCTGGACTGAGAAGCCGTGGTGTGCTGGAGTTTTCAGGTCCAACGAGATCATCCGAACCAATCAGGAATCAAAAGCATCGGAGTGACTAATCTCTAGTCGGACCAATCGCGTGAGAGCAGTCTGAGTATAAATATTGCCTTTATTTCAGCCAACGAGTCAGTTGCAACCAAACCTTCACCGAGAAGACTTAGACTCGTCACTGAAGATGTTCACCGCAGTCGTGAACGAAACGTCTGGACCTGAAAACTCCAGGAGACCACGGCTTCTCAGCCCGGGAAGGTCTTCTAGTTATTTGAGCATCATTTCACCAATGTCATTCATCGCCCGATATGACCAACCAGGTTAAAGAACGTTAAGCTACAAAAAATAAATAAAGTAATAATTATAAGTCATAGAGAAATGCAAAGTTAGATTCATACTGCAAAATTCGGGTATCAGCTGCGACAATTGACATGGTTATTCAAAGAGGTAGCGTGTAAACTGCCACTAAACATGCCTGTGGAGCTGTTGTGTACCATGTACATTTTGTCTGGCCGTACACGGTAAAAACGTAAACGGTTGAGAAGGTTAAACTACAGCTTAAACTACAACTACAACCGACAGTTTAGTCCAACAAAACATGACCATAAATTGTATCGTTGAGTGGCTGGCGAGTACGATTTTATGGTATTTAATGCCCGCTTTTACTACTATGACTCTGCAGACGATGGCAATGAAGATACGTGGGATGAAGATGGAGTATCGGTGGAATGCGATAGCGGGAGTAGCTGGAGAACCCGGAAAAAAACGCCCCTGCGCCGCTTGTCCACTAGAAATCCCAAATATCGTCACCTGGAATCGAACCCTTGATGAGTAAGTACGATGATATACAGTATAACATAATATAGCATATGCTACCATGATACAACAAAACATAAGGTATACAATATAATATACAACATCTGTTATATCAGGTGATATAATGATATTTTGTCTCAAAATAAAACGCAGCAAGTATAAATTTACAACTATAATAATAATAATAATAATAATAATAATAATAATAATAATAATAAAAATAATAAAAATAATAAAAATAATAATAATAACAATAATAAAATAATAATAATAAAAATAATAATAATAATAAAAATAATAATAATAATAAAAATAATAAAAATAATAAAAATAATAATAATAATACAAATAATACAAATAATAATCATAACTAGAGAAACACATTTTTGTGGCTGCCGAATAAGTTGGGCCTCTCCGGTATCGATTTTATGCATCGATTTTCGTTTAAACTGCTTTCCCTTCGCTGAAGACAGACTGTATGGGCTCAGTAGATGCCGCTCCCTTCAGCATCACTTTCAGTCATGGCCTCAGGTTCTGTGACGGTGCTGGCTGCTCGCATCCGTCGATACACTCACCGCTAGCTTGCACTTCCTAATTCCGTGTGGCCTGCATGTTCTGGTCAGTGCCCATTGGATTCCACAACCTATCAGACACTTTCTACCGAAAAGGCAACAATGTTCGCGCAACCCATAATCTGTTCGATGGCATTATTTGGTCCAATACATTGTTCGTTGACCGTTGCCCTCTAGGTGCGCCTTCACCACAACCTCCCTTCTTGCGGGAAATACATCGTCCCTCAGGATCACCATGCAGATTCCCGGATGTTCGTGGGTGTCCGGAGCAATATTCTCAATAGATAAGATGTCATCCGACGCGTTGTTTGGTTTGGCAAGGCCATGTCAGCAAGCCCTTGATCACTTCAGTCAAGGCTGCACCTTTATTTACCAGGAACTGGCATAGTTTTGCTTGTATTCAGCCGGCTGCGATGAGGCTGTCGTCCATTCTTCTGCATAAGGCATGTAGCAGGAGTGGTAAAAGCTTTTCCTACGTGCTCCTCGCCACGCTGGGCCTTATTCGTATCCCGCATGACGGTTGGCTCAGTAAGGACAACCTTTCATTAGGTGACGCGGCTCCCACACCCCCAACACCCAACACTGAAAGTTTAAATTAAGTGTATTTTCTGTGTTATTATACGTTTTACTATACAGCAGTATTATTCCTTATTTTTCAATATTACTATAGTATTTGTAAAACAAAATTAGATTTTTAACGTAAAATTAAAATTGATGTTATTGCTTATATCGTCATTGTTTCTGAGTTGTCTCTGTCGTAGCGAATACTTCTCGTCTACTAGTCAGCGCAGCTGATAACTTGATCGTCTCTATCCTTAATGCTGCGGTAAACGCCTGGTGGATTGTCTTGTAGCCATCTAGTATCAGGCGCTGCCATATCTCAGAGTACTCGAGGAATAGGAGCTTGGCTACGTAACTAGGCGATAGGTTCAGCAGGACTTTGTTCTCCAGCTGTTCAATCACCAGGGTGAATCCCTGCAATGTCTCTTCCAACCTCGATTTAAGCTGACTGTGGTAGGCTGCAGTCAGGCGATGGTTTCCAAAACGAGGGTCTCCTATATCACTCCCTTATCACATTCAGTATTTCCTGCACCCGTCCCTGGAAGCTTGCTCTCAGCTTTGTGGTTTCTTCTTCTGCTGACTATCCTTTGCAGTCGGCGAATTGCCGGCGGAAAACTTCGAAAATGGATGTTCCGTCAATTTTGGTGTTTTATGAGTGCGGATGTTGTTTCCCATCCTGTCGCCTTGACTTACAGGTCTTTCACCCTTCCGTCTAGCATATTTTTCATCATCGTATTCAGTTTCATCGTCGATTCTTCCCTCCAGGACATTACAACGTTCCTCGAAATGTTCCAGGGCGTCAGCGCTTCTCCGAGGCGGTGCAGTGTGCTAACGCGTTGGTCAAAATTTTACTTCCGCCGAATTCTTCTACTTTGTATTTTATGCCGGCCAGTTGCTCGTCTACTTTATTCTCTATCGCGCAATTCAAGGTCGTTATCTCCGATCTAATTTTCTCCATTCCGGATTCCATATTTTCTTCAGTCATCTTCTGCATTCCTAATTTCATTTATTCTGGATTTCATGCATCCAATCGCTATTTGTGATGAACAAAGCGGCACAGGAATGGGTTTTCTCCGGATTCTACGGTTTACCCCGCCTTCGTTCCACCGTTACTCCATCTTTGTTCCTCGTATCATCAGAGTCATCGCTTGTGGTGCCTTTAGTAAAAGCGGGCGTTAAATACAATAAAAAATCTAAATTTCATTTTCTCTTCCTTTATTCTTTCCATTCATAACTTCATGTTATCCATTCCGGATTTCACTACCGTCTTCATTTCGCCCACTGCAGTTTTTATGGTAATTAATTTAGGCTAATAATGTTTTCATCATCTCCTTTATCTTAGCGTTAACTCCCGCTCTTGACACGGGTAACAAAAACTCTTCCTTATTATTTGAAAAAAAAAAACTATTTCTTCCACTGATTACATAAAAAATCTCTTTTAAAAATAAATGTCTTTATTCGATGGTTTTGCAACAATTCTGCCCCTTACTGCAGTGGTGGCTTCTATTGCACACTCCGAACTTCGCTTCGAAACTCACTTAATTGCTGCTCACAATGTATGGATTTTTATTCTAAACTACTCTATACTCTCTGTCGCCTTTTATATCTGACGATATTGTGGCAAGAAATTTCCATAAGCAGTCACACATGCAAACCACTGCGGTTGTCACAAATTCACATTAGTGTAACAATGGCAGCTTAGATGTAAAGAACTCGCCTAAGGCACACATCCGCTCACGCAAATGTAAGAATGTACGGCAACAATGAGCTATGAGTTCCGAAGTAAGCTGTTCACACACGTACGGCGATTACAGCCACAAGACGTAGTCATATTATGTTTGTCGATAGCAGAAAACGCCTATGCGGGCAACAATGCAGCAACAGCCAACTGGAAGCCGAGACCGGAGGTGACACTCTCCCTTTCAAAACCCGAAGTGGATCAGCGGCTTCACTTTGGACCTATGGCACGTAATTGTTAATAACGGATAATAGTTTTGTGTCTGTCATATTCTAATAATTCCATCTGTAACTTTCATTTACACATTTTGTAGCCTAAGCTCATAATGTACGGAAAATAATCTTTTTCAGCATTAAAATTAGATACATTTTGCAATTGATTTGCTATTTTAATGAGACAATCTGTCTTTCCAATATACAAGAATAAACAACCATATGCTTAAGCTCTTATACAGGGTATATGGTGTGCCACAGAAGTCAGTTGACAAATGGGAAAACACTCCCTATTCAAATATATTGGGATATGCGAACTTTGTGTACTGAATAATGTATTGTTATACAATTTTGACTTGATTTACCATATTCTAATTATCATGAAATATATAATCACGATAAATGGATATTATTTATCTATTATATATTTACTTATTTACTTTTAATATTCTAGGAACTCTTATCTTTCATGTTATTCTAAATTAGTTTCCATTAACATGATTTGAAGTTGGAGTTTGTTAAACAACAATACACAAATATTAATTTTTGTGTTGTGTTTAGCTTGGTTGAAGCTATTGAGTTTGGAATGAATTAAAAACAGACTGTTTCTAATACAGAAATAAAAATTTATTTACAACTGAAGAAAAATAATGTTGAGTCCTGAACAGCGAGAGCGCTTGTATTTCTCTTTGGGGATAACCATAGAACAGTAAGAGAAGATGCAGATGAGTTTCCTCCACAGTCACCAGACCTCACTCCCTTTGATTTTTATTCTATGGGCGTATGCAACGCAAAGATTTTACAGACAAAGCCCCAACTTTAGATGAGTTAAAACAAAATATCACCAATACCATTCAGAATATTCAATCTGCAACACCTGTAACAGTGACAGGCGAATGTTAGTATAGAGTAAATCACTATCGTCCACTAAATTTTTGAACATCTCCAGCAATGATCATACATACTGTAATAGAAATTTAACATTAAGAAATAATCATTCATTTTACTTTGTAATGTGCTGTTGCGATTACAAGTGCATTATATTGGCGAGTACAGGTAACATTTGCATGGACAACACCGCCATCAAGCTAAGTCTTCTTTGGAGCCGGTTCCGTCTAGCTGACTTCGTTGGAAATAGACGGAGCTACATTGCAGGTGCACAGCCCCGGACACTCCTGGTTTAGTGAAGAGGGATATGCTAGCTACGAAAATAAACGTCAATTGGTTGCATAATTTGGGCCATGTTGAGTAAGTCTGGTTTGAGCAGTTCTCGGCCTTCAAAAGTCTTACTTACTTTTGTGCGTTTAACTTGTTTAAAGTTTTGTAGCCTAGCTTCCATAGAGACAAAGTAGTTTTGTGTAGTTAATTTGGCCATAACTATTGTAACAGAAGGACCTGAAAGTAAAATGGACTTATACTGTGCAACCATTATTTATGTTTTAAGCTATCTTGGGTTATTTAAATAATGGGGAGCTTTTTCGTTTTGTAAAACTAGTAAAATGGTGCTTCTTATTTAAAGTAAAAGATTTTGAATTTGTGCTACGACTTTAACTTGGAAAAAGTTTAACTTTTTAGGAACCTTTCATTCATGTTCAAATCCCGCTCCTGACTATTATCTATTTGTACCTTCCACAATTTTTACCAACACTTGGGCGCAGCATAACAATCTTAGTTTGATATAACACAACAGTATAAAATGAAAATAATAAGTAATGTCTACATAGTCCTATACAAAAGAGTATTTCAGAAAGGAAATTTTTTTCCCCATTGTCAACTGACTTTTGTGTCTCATAGTACTAAATCGTGCACGGACAACAGAATAAACAATACACCAAATGACCAACACGGTTAAATATATTCTTCAAAATGCCCACCATTTACACACCTGTAAGCTTCACACCTTCATAACAAATTACGTCGTACTCTAGCAAAGACATTTTGACTATTGCGTATGTTCTCTGTACCCAGACGAATATGTTGTCGTAGATTCGACGTCAGTAATCAATGTTGTGTAGACCCTGTTTTCCATAAGCGACGATGGACGATGAAAGTATTATATACTGTTAGTGTAGTATTGTCATTTCGCCAACACATTACACCAATTTTTCGTCGTGTTTGTTTGGATTAAAGGTCGTGTGGAAAAATAAAACCGATAGTCCCCTTACTCCCCAGTTCAGGTGTGCTGTTTTATTACGTTGAGGAACTCGTTATCACAGTGACCTCTCTCGGCTTAGCAATATTGCCAATGTTGCAAAGCGGTGTTCTGGAAATTATTGTTTAAAAATCCTCTAAGATGTTACTACCGTAAAGTCTGAAATAGATTTCTCTAGCCATCTTACAATTAAACAACTTGTCTTTCTACATTCTCGTCAAATAAGCTATCTAAAGCTTATTTATTTGTAATGTGGGGTATCTCACACTTAAAAGGTGCCGATTTCGAATCTTGTTAGTGTGAGTTACTCTGCTAAGGTTTTCAGTGGTTTCCCCTTAACTTCTGAAGGTGAATTCATGGAACTTAAAGCTCTGTGAACCCCGGGCTCCTTTGAGTAAATTTTAACCATTTCATTTATTATTCGATATAATCTATCTATTATTTGATATAATGATTAAAACGATTAACGATTTTTTTTTTCGAAAGCCGCTGATCAAGTTATATTATTCTACTTTTTTGTTTGTAATATCCCTTTGAGTAAATATTGTAAGGAATATTTTGTAACTAAATTAGCGGCACCTAAATGGTTCCCAATGACGTCAGTAACTTATTCTTGGTACAGGGCAGGTGAGGCAAGGGGAAAGACGAAATTACCGTTTGGATGGACCAGCGGGATAAAGGGAATGTTTGCCGTTCTTTGTACCTATGTGGTAACATATAAAGCAAAGTTCCCTCGGTAACCTTGCCGCTTAAACTTCAAAACAGTGGTACATCAAACGTCTGTAATATATCACAATTAATTGAGTTAGCTGAAACTGCTCTAAACTTAAAACGTACCTTAAACTCTTCCCTTTTCTAATAGGTAAAGGAAAGTTTTAGATCTTACTTGTGCTCTAAGCGGTATATGATCAATAAACAATGATACTGCAGTTTAATTTATGTGGGCACTGGTAGTATACGAGTATCCACACATGCGTTACGCTCTCGTGCACAAAAAATTGCCATATGGGACGTCGCTGTTTATGTTCGGCACTTTTTACTTTCTCTACACTTAATATGTACTTAGTGTATGGAGAAGGAATTGCACTTCGTCAAAAAAATTCGACTCCGAGATTTCACTAGAAATATATATTTTAGGTTTCCATGTATCCAAAAACAGCATTTTCAAAAAAAAGGTCCTTGTCAAAAATGAATTGTCAGTAAAATACCAAACTTGATATTTAAGTTTAGTATCTTCCAGAGATGCGACATGAAGATTTTGAGAAAAATAACCCCACCCCAAACTACCCTTTACATGGAACTTTTTTCGAAAATTTTAATTTTTTCAAAAATAGCTCTAACGATTCTGATTAAAATATCATAAAATAAAAGGTATATCTTAAATTTTTTGGGAATAACCTCTGATGGCTACTTTATTCTGGAGGAATTTTACGGAATTTTGCATATCTGGTGAACTGTAAGATATAGAAAAAACCTTACCACACAAAAAATGTAGAGCACGTTAAAGCAAATTTAAATTTATGTTATATACATTTTTTTCGTGGAGTTGATCGTTTTTAAGATATTCCTTTGTTTTTGGTTTCAGCTTTGAAAAACGTATACTTTTCTCATACAGGAATTTGTCAGCTTCTGTCCATACAAACAACGGAACTTCGGCAGTCGTAAGTTTTCACGGCCGGGGTCCACATTATAACTAGAAGAATTTTCTGGGCTGAGAAGCCGTGGTCTGCTGGAGTTTTCAGGTCCAGACGTTTCGTTCACGACTGCGGTAAACATCTTCAGTGGCGTGGTCTAAGGTTTGGTCGCAACCTTCTCCGAGAAGACAGACTACGTCACTGAAGATGTTCACCGCAGTCGTGAACGAAACGACTGGACCTACTCCAGCAGACCACGGCTTCTCAGCCCGGAAAATTCTTCTAGTTATAAAGGAACTTCAGTCACAAAGCAACCAGCTTTGACTATCCTTTAACCCATGGTACTCCCTTATTTCATTTCTATTTACAAGGAAGCAAGTAATAAGACTATTTCTGCTAATGTTTTACCGATTAGCATGGAGTAAATAGAAGCATAAGTTTTTTAACAAAAATTTGTTGTAGAGAAAGTCATGTGAATGAAACACATCAGATTTTTTTATAGTGTTCAACGTTCACTTTTACTACTTATGGCACCTCAGGCCTTAACACTAATGATATGTGGAATGAAGATTGAGCACCGGTTTATCCACCACAAATACCACACGCGGTCACTTGGTTATCGAACCCGGCACGCTTAACTGAGAGGCGAGTGGCCTAATCACTCGTACACGGCGCGGCCATGTTTAAAATCGTGACCTCCTCTAGTCATTGGAGTGGCAAGGTGTGCATCCTCTAAAATACAACCAAACTGCCGAAGGGTAAAATTAAAACTTAAACATTGCATTTTCATGCAACGAGTACCGTTTTCTTAATATCGGTTTGCTTATTCCTTTTTGAGTTGAATAAGTTTAACCTTCGTGTATATGACGTAGTTGTCCACTTTAACGAGACATGCAAAAAAAATTTCACCCCTTCTCTAGAATACAGAATAATATTGAAATTGTTTTTTTTTTATTTTTTTTTTTTTATTCATTACTCCATTTATACTACGCTTTTAACCACATTGTTATATCAGTGGCATTTACCTTAGAATATATTATTGCTTTCGGCAATTGCGTTAACTCGTGTGTAGTTTATCTTAATTGTAGTAGTATTTATTAAGTTTATAATAATACAATATTTGCGTCACACGGTCGCATGTGTCGGGTCCATATATGCTGTATAAAATACTTGAATTTAAAGTATTACCTATATATCTATTTGATATACCTTTCCAACATTGGAAATACACACACACACACACACACACACACACACACAGCACATGCACACACTCAAACACACACGTGCACTCACAACTATACCACGTATTCACACATATAGATTACTCAAACACCAAATAAGTCTATACAATATTTACACAAATATTTTCTCTCTTAGTGCACGAACTTCCATGAAGTATGTGCCCAGGCTTGGCCAGTTTTGGCTGTTTAGAATCAAATCTCAGAATGGTGTCCGTCTGTTTGAGGCTAAAATTACTTCCGTCAATAATGTTTTCCTAACATCCTCCGTGTGCGTACAGGTCATGAGGACCGCATTAACCGGCCTGGGGGAGGGTTCGAGGCGGTTCTCACCCTCCCATCCATGACGTCTGTAGTCGACCGAGGTGGGGGACGCAGCAGCCGGGCGGTAGGCCAAGGTTCCCCGTGAGGTGTCGTGCCATGGAGTTATTATGTTATTCTCCGTGTGCAGTTATTATTAGGTTTGCTTTCTTTGGAGTAATGTACGTTTGATATATCTCTCTCTCTCTCTCATACACACATACACACATTCACACTTTCAGTCATAGCTTCAGACTCTAGGGAGGATAGGGAATAATCTTGGCTAAGAAAAATGTTCACCCATTACTAGGTTTCGAACCCGGGGTCATTCGTACAGCATACAGGTTCTGTACTTCTTAAGTATTGGACCAGCCAGCCTTTCCTGGTGTATATTCATTAATAGAGACGTGTGAGAGTCACGCTTTTACTTCACAGCGATTATAACATCGTTCACCGGTTAGTTCTTTAATTACTAAATAATACATAATACGTAAGATCATTCTGTTAATGTTTACCTCTATTAGAATTCAATAAAAAACTAATAATCTTTTATAAGACACGTTAATGAAATACGAGGGGAATTGAATAAGTCCTACAGAGTCCAAGGAATTATACTCGTAGCATCGACAAAAGTTTGTATCCAGTAACCGTGGTCTCTGATTAGATGGCAGTTAAAGTTTCAGCTGTATTTATCACGCAGTTTCGTTGCCATAAGCGATTGAATCAACAATCTTGTGCATATTTAGAAAGATTGGGGGAAAAACTAGTTTCCTGGGGTGATTAACCACTTCTATTGAAATGAAATGGATGACGTTCATGGTGAATCTGTTCCTGCATTTGCAACAATTTACAATTGGATAAATGAATTTAAACATGGCCGTACATTCACAAAATATAAACATCGTATCAAACGTCCAGTAGATGCGAGTTCTCTGCAATGACTGACAAAATCCAGAAATGATTTTGAGTGAGCGACAAATCAAAGTTAATGAAATATAGAGGCCAAAGGCAATCACATGGTACAGTGTTCCTAATTTTTCACCAAAAATTACGTCTGATTAACGTCAAGATGTGTGTTCCGTGTTTGCTCTCAATGAAGAATAAACGCAATCGTGTGACCAATCATGGTTTGCTTCTTTTCCGTCGCAATCCCGACGAGTTTCTGCGTCGATAGATAACTGGGGGTGAAACATGGATACACTACTACATTCCAGAGACAAAAGTACAGTCGAAACAGTGGGGTTTTAAAGGGAAAAAGGCAAAGGTAGTGAAATCTGCAGACAAGGGATGCACGCGGAATAATTTACATTGATTACTTGCAGAAAAGAAGAATGATAAATTGAGAGTATTTTGTATTGTTACTGCACCTATTGAACGGAAAAATTAAGAGAAAACTCCATCATCTGGCAAAGAAAAAGATTCTCTTCCATAAATACCTTTGTCTGGGGTGAAGGGTGCACACCTGCGCAGTTTCGATGGCGAAAATTATAGAAATAAGATTCGAATTATTCAACATCCACCGTATTCACCAGATTTGGCCTCCAGTGACATTTTTATTTCTAAACTTAAAAAGGTGGCTCGGCGGGAAACGATTTATGTCTAACGAAGAGGCCATCTCCCAAACAGATGCCTATTTTGAGGACCTTCAGAAATTCTACTTTTTAGATGGCTTAAAACAGTTGGAGAAATGCTGGGAAAAGTGTGTTAAACTAAAAGGAGATATGTTTAAACACTAAAAAATCTACCAAAAATAATCGGTTTTATATCTTTTTTCTAAAGACGTATTGAACGCCCCTCGTATATTAGATTTTTTCACAAAGGTTATGCTTGGCAATATGTATTTGTTCAATGAGGAATGCTCAAATATTCTTCACAGACAATTTTATTTACATTCAGTATATGCCAATTTTTGGCAATCTGAAAAAGATATTCCAGTTGTAGTGGCTACCATACTAGCCTCTTGTAGCTAGTAGTAGTATTTTATTATTAACTTTACTATCTGCGTCACAGAGTCGCATGGGTCTGGTGACCGTACATGGTGCCTATAAATACTTGAATTTAAAGTATTACCTACAACTTTTTTTAATAAATCTTAACAGCAATGGAATTACACACACAGACACATACACATGCTCGTGCGCTATGATAACCTAACCACAGAAAAATAAAAGAAAGAACACTCTGATAACACACACACACACACACACACACACACACACACACACTTGTACTCACTACTACACCACGTATTCATACATAAGTATGTGCCCAGACTTGGCCAGTTTTGGCTGTTTAGAATCAAATCCCAGGATGCTGTCCTTCGTCTGCTTGAATCTAAAAATACTTCCGGCAATAACTTTTTCCTAATATCCTCTATCTGCACGCAATCTGCCAAAATATGCGTCCGGTCTTCCTGGTACCCGCATAATGGGCAAATTCGCCTACCAGCTTTAACAATCACCTTATGGATTTTCCACCCTCCCAACCTGAGCCACGCTATTTCCGACCTTTGTTTTATACCCAATTTTAAATGAGTTCAAATCCGGATGATGATGATGAATTGTTTTCGGGTAGAGAAGTAAAAGCATTGGTCCCGCGTCGTAGATTAACGAACATAAAAGAACCTGAAACCTGACAAAGAGGCCTCTGAGCAAACTTAAACAGTCATTCACACCCAGCATAGAATGGGACGTTGAGAACCACAGTAGTTAAAGTGTGCCATAAATAAAACTCCATTTCTATTTGGTAAAAACAATCTGTACTGCTTTGTGGTAAAGTAATTTCAGTTCCAGCAGGAGCATTCGTTCTTGCGTGTAATACTCCACTTTTTCAAATTCAGTTACACTTGACCTGTAGCAATCTGGCAGAGTCAATTTGCACTACATTTATGTAAAAGAAATTCAGTCTTGAAATTAAAACCGAACGGACCGGTTAGGGCAATAACATCTATGGCCCGCATTCGGAACGACATAGGTTCCAATCCCATGGACCGACCAATCTGGCTGGATTGTTTTTCTTGTTTTGCCTTAGTCCCAATTTAAATACTCCATTGGACATTGATACTATGACCCAACAATATCTACTAAAACAGAAAGTAGATTGTAATTGAGATTGCGCAACAGGTAGTGACGGCAGTAGACTGGGCGCACCCTAATCCGTTTGTCGAAGAAGTAAGTAGTATGGTGTAAAGTGATGATGCCTCGAAGGCTAGCGTCTTTTCGCCGTCTGACTGCGGGTGGTAGTAGAGCAGTTAGAATGGTCGGCACTCTGACATTCTCTCCTCGGTGAAAAGCGAAAAGTAGTATGGTACGGGGATGAGATCTGGAAGGCTACTGTACTCCATATACTGTAAAATAAGTATCTTGTCCGACAGATCCGTTGCGATAAGAGGAGTTTAAAATAAAATTAAATTAAATAACAATTAGGCTTCTGTGGATTACTGTAGACACAATAATTTTTTACAAATCTGCTGCATTCCATTTAAATGATTTTCTATACAAAGTTATGTTGTAACAGATTATTCCTTTATTTAGATTTAGCAGAAATGGTTATATTTTAAGTATAAGAAAAATAAGGCAATACACTAGGCTATGAAGATAGTAAAATGTTTTAAAAAGCCAGTCACTATGTGAAATTCCCTTTCCACAGCTAGGAGGAAACAAAAGAGGCATGACAAGAACTGTGACCTCCCGTTTCAAAAAAGTTTAAATATCTTAATATTGAACCAAATAATAAGGCATATTTAGGAAACGGTTATCTGCAAAAAAATATACATGAACTAAATTGTGGGTTTTAACCAGTTTAACAGTTATTGAAAATTCATCCAGAATGAAGAGTTCTTTAAGGCTGTTGCCAGGAAATTCAAGATAAACATTTTATTTGTCATGTAAATATCTTATATCATAACATATGGCATTTCGTCACAATGGTTGCAGCCATTTTTGAGAAAAACAAATATTTCAAAAATGTTTCCATGTAAAGGATACCGGTAGGGGAATTAGCCTGAAAATCTCCGTGTCGCTTCCTGAGAAGATACTAAACTTAATACCAAATTTTGTATTTATGCATATTTTTGAGATAAGCTGCTCACAGAAAAACATACATACACAAGGACCGTTTTCTAAAACCAAAGATGTACTTACAAAATATTATTCTTTTATGTACATCATGTTAATCGAGATAAATATTAGCAGAAATTGTCTATTTACTATCTCTTTTAAATGGAAGGGAAATAAGGGAAATTATTATGCAAAAGCCTTAGTCAAATCTTTTAAAACCTGGTCGCTATGTAAAACTATTGGGCTTCAGTTTTCTTTGCATTGTCCCGTTTGATAAATTAGGTATTTTAAAAATGAAACCAATAACACGGAATATCTCATTAACGAGCAACTCTACAAGAAAAACGTATATGACATAAATTATGAGTTTTTGTGTATTAAGTTTCTGTCTATCTCTTACGATTAACCGTTATGGAAAACTCTACAAAACTCATTCAGAATAAAGTGTTCTTCAGAGGCTATTCCCTGAAAATTTAAAACATATACAGTTTATTGGTGATGTAAATATCTGCATTATATGATATCTTAATCAAAATGGTTACAGTCATTTTTGAGAAAACAAAATTTTCAGAAAATCTTCCATGTTGTGGGGGGATTATTTTGAAACTGTTTGGGTCGCATTCATGAAAGATGGTAAAGTTAAATACCAAGTTTGGTATTTAGCGGTCTTTTCGTTTCTGAGCTATGCTGACCACAGACGCACACGTATACCGTTTTTTAAAAATGTTCTTTCAGGACTTCAAAATATAATTTCCGGCGATGTATAAACATCAAATTTTTGGGTTGAATACAATACCTTCTCTAGCTAGTATTTAAATTGTGTGCGCATACGTGGTAGAGAAAATAAATATGCTTTTTCATATAAGAGACCCCAAAACAAATATTTTCAGTGAAATCTCTAATTTTTGGATGGATTTTTACTTTCTGTACACGTACTATGTACATAGCAAAGAGAGAAGGTATTGTAATGCACCCAAAAATTCGATATCGTTATTTCACCGGAAATACATGTTTTGAGACCCCTAGATTCAAAAAAAGAATTTTCAGAAAAATTTCCATTTATGTCTGTCTGTCTGTGTGTGTATGTGTGTGCAGCATAGCTCAAAAACGAAAAGACCGTTAAATACCAAACTTGGTAATTAAGCCTTGGTATTTTCCAAAAATGTGACACGAAGATTTTCAAGAAAATCCCCCCGCCCCCAGCTACTCTTCACATGGAATAATTTTCGAAAACTTTGATATTCTAAAAAATTACTAACAATTATGATTAAAATATCGGATATTAAACATATACACCTGAAAAATAATATGAATATTTTGAATTTTCTGGGAATAGCTTCTGAAGACTAATTTATTCTGGATGAATTTTGCATACCTATTGAACCGTAAGAGATAGGTAAAAAACTTATCACACACAAAAAGTAGAGCACATTAAACCACATGGTTTATGTTGTATACATTTTTTTCATGGAGTTGATCGTTTTTTAGATATTCTTTGTTTTGGGTTTCAGCCTTTAAAAACTTATAATTTTCTCATACAGAAATTTGTCAACTCGTGTCCACACAAACAAAGGAATTTCAGTCACAGAGCAAGCAGCTTGTCTGTCACTTTTACCTATGGTACTCCCTTTTTTCCATTTTTCTTACAAGAAAGCAAGTAATAAGACTATTTCTGCTAAGTTTTCTCGATTAGCATGAAATAAATAAAAGAATAAGCTTATTAACAATAATTTGTTACAGAGATATAGAGAAAGTCATGTGAATGGACACATTAGATTTCTTTTTATAATGTTCAACGCGTTTTTACTAAAAATGGCACAACAGGTGATGACAATGATGATACATAGAATGAGATGGAGCACCGGTGGAATGCGATGTAGAAAACCCGCCCCTGCGCCACTTTGCTCACCAGAAATCATACATACGGTCACTCTGGATGGAATGCACAGTACGTGTAGAGAAAGTAAAATGTAGTTTTGATTATATGCTTTTTGTAGATGATGAAGGTAAACTTTGAGTGAAACTGGTGTAATAATTTCGTCTCGTAAAGCTCATAGAGAAATGATTGAACTTCAGATGAATTCTGTTTAAACTAACACGAGGTACTATGGTATGCTTATGGGGCAGCAATGTAGATAAGAACAAGAGAGTATACAGTCGCATGTGAGAACAATGAGAAGATATTTGCAGCGAGGGGATGCTTCAACGACCCCTGTTGCTCTGCGACATTCTATTCTCGTGGGGGGTTGCATTTCACTTCCCTCCGCCTTAAATTACGGTAATTCCGGGAAACTTAACAGAAACCACGGCCATTTCCTCTCCCGTTGTTCTCATTATTATCATTCGCTCCATCGTTCTCCAATTCCTGTGCAGGAAATGAAGTGCCCTCTACCTTGATGCAAGGAAATAAAATTTGTTTAAATTAAACCCAAGGGGACTATGTACATGGTAAGCGAGCGCTAGAAAAAGTTAACCTACAAACATTAAGACATTTCCTTTTGCAGAAAAAAGTGCGAGTGCGTGGAAAGGAAATTATAGAACACAGTAAGGAATAACGTTGACTCAGGCTTTTAGAATATAGCTTTGAACCTAATAAAAACCATACCCCATACAAAGTTTAAGTTTCTCTCTGGCACACCATTCTATGCTTCTTATATAAATTATGTATATTAAGGAATACAACTTTTGCAAATCTGCTTTTACCACTTAAGGTACATTGCGAGTAAATTTGTTTACCACAATCAGTCAAAAAGTAGATAAAATATATTGTTTTGTAATAAACAGTTGTTGAAACCTTTGGTGGGCATTCATATACGCTGTTATACAGGCTGTATATAGATAAATATGGGGGTTTTAACTCTTTATAATATTTATTACATTCAACTTACAGTTATAAATGATATGTCAAATGAAAAAGCAACTCAAACAGTTTTGTTTGTTGGCACAAGTGCGCATGTGCGTGCAATGTTTCTGCCGCAATCCACTAGACAGCGGTAGTAGCAAAGATAGCGACTAGTAAACAGAAAGCGTTTTGTGTTTTGCAGTTTGCAAAGACTGAATATGTAGTTACTGTGCAACGTGCGTTCCGTAGTAAGTTCGGTTGTGATCCTCCTAGTGATAAAAACATTCGTAGATGGTATAATCAGTTTGAAGATATCGGCTGCACGAGACGACCAGGAGTAAGTGAAGAGACTGTTGAGCGAGTGAGAGAGTCGTTCACTCGTAACCCAAAGAAATCAGTCCGGAAGGCTAGTCGTGAATTACAAGTTCCTGTGTTGACTGTTTGGAAAGTTGTAAGAAAACGCTTACAGCTACGTCCTTGCCATTTACAGTTATTACAGGCTCTAAAACCGATACACCACGGTGCCAAATTCGCAAACGACATGTTGTTTCATGACGATTTTATGGATCGTGTTGTCTTCAGTGATGAATCGACCTTTCACCTTAGTGGACATGTTAACACTCATCATGTGCGCATCTGGGGCTCAGAATATCCTCACGAGATGGTACAAATGCAACGAAATTCCCCTAAAGTGAATGTTTTTTGTGCCGTATCCCTGCGAAAAGTTTATGGGCCTTTCGTTTTTGGTGAACCTACTGTAACTGGCACTTCTTACTTTGATACACTAGAGCAATGGCTCTTCCCTCAGTTGGAAGAAAATGAGCCAGAGAACTTCATTTTCCAGCAGGATGGTGCGCCACTTCACTGGCATAACAAAGTACGCGATTGGTTGAACGTCACCGTACCCGAGCGCTGGATAGACCGCAAGGGCCCCAATGACAGGGCTTGCTATGCATGGCCTCTACGTTCTCCTGGCCTAACGCCATGCGATTTTTACCTTTGGGGCTTCATCAAGGATCGTGTGTACGTGCCTCTGCTACCAGCTGACCTCCCTGAATTAAGAAACCGGATTGAAGCAGCTGTTGCTACAATTACTGAATACACACTTATCAACGTTTGGGAAGAACTCGGCTATAGACTTGATGTGTGCCGTTTGACAAAGGATAGTCACATTGCACATTTATAAGCTTCTTGGTAAAACTGTTTGAGTTGATTTTTCATTTGACATATCATTCATAACTGTAAGTTGAATGTAATAAATATTATAAAGGGTTAAAGCCCCGATTTTCATTTATATGTGTATTGTTTCAGGCAGGTACTTATTTTTCTGCGAAGAGCTTCTAAAGACCTCTTCTTTCTGAATAAAACTTTACTTCAAACTTGATATACAAAAGATGTAGATCTTGTTAAAACAAACAATTTAAATTTTATACATTTGTTCGTAGATTTTGACAATTTCTGATATATTCCTTGTTATTGATTCTAGTTTTAAAAGCTTAAAGTTTTTTGATACGGGAAGCTACTCATCCCAGCCATGCCAAGAAATGAATTTCAGTCACTTAGCAACAGCTTTTAAATGATGTGACTATCGCTTTAGCCTAGCGTGTTACCTCATTTCTCTTCTACTATAGGGAAGCAAGTAATTAGACCATTTCTGCTAATGCTTATCTTGATTAACATGAAGCATATAGAAGAATAACTCTTTTAACAACAATTTTTACTTTCTGTTCACGTACTATGTACATAGTGTATACAGAAGGTATGGCACTCCACCCAAAAATTTGATACCGAGATTACACCGAAAATATATGTTTTAGGGATCCCTGTATCCAAAAAAAAAAGTATTTTCAGAAAAAGGTCCGTGTGAGTGTATCCGTGTGTCCGTGAACACGATAACTCAAAAATGAAAAGTCAATAAAATACCAAACTTGGTATTTAAGTTTGGTATCTTCCAAAGGTGCGACACGAAATTTTTGAGAAAAATCCCCCCATCCCAAACTACACTTTATATGGAACAAATTTCGAAATGTTTGAATTTCTCAAAAATGGCTCAAACGATTTTGATTAAAATATTGTAAATTAAAGATATTATCTGACAAATATTATGTATATCTTGAATTTTCTGGGAATAGCCTCTGAAGACTAATTTATTCTGGATGAATTTTACGGAATTTTGCATAACTGCTAAACCGCAAGAGATAGACAGAAACTTATCATACAAAAAATGTAGAGCACATTAAAACACACAATTTATGTCATATAACTTTTTGTCGTGGAGTTGATCGATTTTAGATACTTTATTCCTTGTTTTTGTTTTCAGCTTTAAAAAACATACTTTTCTCTTACAGGAATTTGTCAACTCGTGTCCATACAAACAAAGAAACTTCTGTCACATAGCAACCAGCTTTTGACTATCACTTTAACCTATGCTACTCCCTTATTTCGCTTCTACTTACAAGAAAGCAAGTAATAAGACTACTTCTGCTATTTCTTTCTCGTTTAGTATGACGTAAATAGAAACATTAGCTTTTTAATAATAATTTGTTGCAGAGATGAGAAGAAGGAATGGAACACATCAGATTTTTACAGATGTAGAGAAAGTCGTGACAATGGAACACATCTGTCTTTTTTTTTTTTTTTTTAGAATATTTTGCCATTGTTTCCTACAATGCTTATTAAAGGAGTAATGCAATTATTACGAGGACAGCAGCAAAACAGGAAAATTTGTTAAGAACGTTGACTTTATTATCATGAGTATAGCACGAGTGAATTGTTCTAAGAGATGAAAACACGAATTTCATTGAGTGAGATAATTTGGCAATATAGTCTATTAATAAGTATTATATCGGAAGAGAGATTTTATCAAGTTATTATTGTAATACTTATTAGTTCTCAAATGGTAGATTACACATTCCACAAAGTTCATTTACCAATTTTTTTTTTCTTTCTCCAATGCCTCTTGAATTGTGATATGGCTTACCGTGCCAATAGCAATAGAGAACAATTATTTTAATTCAACTTTTAATAACTAATACATGAAATGAAAACATTTCATTTGAGGTTATTGCACTCATCTCATACATAAGAAATACAAATAGATAATCCCAAGCGATGTAGTTCATTCAAAGCTTACTTAACCATTGTTTATAAAACATAGAAAGTCAGTGATTTGTTGGTATATGAGGATGATAGATTGGTATAACCCAAGCCAATTATTAATCTATAATTACAATTTTGAATTTGTGTTTTAATATTTTTGACAAGTTATTCTGTTATTCTTGATAATAATGAGTTAATTAATTTTTAATTATTTTCCAATTTTAGGTAGTACCTCTGACTAAATATTTTTCTCTCTATATGATACTGATCAAGGAGAGCGCTTCTATACTTTCTCTAGTACATATCTACAACTTACATAGTAGGTAGAAAAGGTATTGTTTCCCACCCAAAAATTCGATACCGATATTTCACTGGATAAACATGTTCTGAGGATTTATGAATCTATAAAAACATCACTTTTAGAAAAATATTTATGTGCATCTGACTGTGAGTGTGTGTGTGGGGGGGGGGCAGTATAACTCAAAAACGAAAAGTCCGTAAATATCTACTTGGTGTTTAAGTTCAGTATCTTCCAAGCTTACGACAGGAAGGTTTTCAGAAAAATTTCCCATCCCAACTACCCTTTACATAGATTTTGGTTGAAATATGTATTTTAAATTTATTCACATTACAAATAACTAATTTTATTAATACTGTCTTTGTATAAGAGTATGTTAAATGAATTATAAAGTTTTTTTCTGAAATTTTAGAAATTTAATTTAGAATTTTAGTTTCAACGGCCCTGCCAATATTGGTGCATGGAACCGAGACTTGGGTGAATAAAATAAATTACAAAAACAAAAATACACCCTTTTGAAATGAGGTTCATTACATGAATAAATGAATGAAGAAATAAAGCAACTAATTATATATTCATTGAATGATAGAATATCGAAAAACAAAGTAATTTCGTGAAACCATGTCGTAGGATGGATGAATATAAATTTCAATGCCTACATTTGAGTATCACCATTACTGAGAAAAGAAACATTGGAGCATCTATATATAGGTGGAATGACGTTTGCAGCTAAAGCCTAATCCATGATGAGAAAGTAAGGAGAAAGAATACGAAGGATGTTCAATAAAGACTGGCACTAATGCTCATACAACAGTTTTTTGTTAAAAATCACTGATACAGGCTTTTGTTCCTCTCAAAATACTTCTCCTTCACTGCAATGCAATGTCCCACTTCCTTTGCCACTCCTGGAAGACGTGCAGGAAGCCATTTCTTGACATCATCTTCAGGATCGCCTCTAAAACTTTCACTGCCTTGGTTTCGTTTTTGAACCGACGTCCCTTAAGTTCCGTTTTGGTCGTTGGGTTAAGAAAAGAGTCACAAGGTGCCAGTTCTGGACCTTAAAGTGAATGGGGTACCATAGAGATGCCTTTTTGGGCCAGGAACTGAGTAACAGCATTAGCAGCATGAGGCCTTGCATTGTCGTGATGGAGCTTCCATTTCCCAATCACGTTCCTTCGTTTTTTGGGGGTGTGAACCTTGACCAATTGCTTCAGGATGTTCTGGTAGTAAACTGCGGTGACTGTGGTGTGTCCTGGAACTGTGTGAGTGTACACCATACCCTGGTAATCAAAAAAAGTGATGACCATGACTTTATTGGCAAACTTTTGTGCTCGTGCCTTTTGTGGCGAGGTTTGACCATGTTGCACCCATTCTGTGCTGCTCTGCTTCATCTCTGGGTCATAACAGTACACCCATGTTTCGTCAGCAGTGATGATATTTTGACACCAACCATCACCCTCGTCTTCAACACATTGTTTCCAATGGCGGCACACATCAACACGAGCCTGCATTTGCTGTGGAGAAAGCAGTCGTAGTATCCATCGTGCACACATCCTAGGCATTTGCAAATACTCATTTAAAATTGTATGAGTGCTTCCAACTGATATATCAAGCTGTTCTCACAGTGAGACTTGAAAGCACGATGCCAACAGAAACAAGCTCTATGGGATATTGTAGTGTCTCATAAGCTTTCTTCAGATCATCGTAGATTTCGGTAGCATTTTTCTTTAAGAGAACACAAAACTTTATTTCATAACGATGTTCACAAAAATCAACCATGACAATGTTTAGATGCAATAATAAAACACGTTCACTCTCACAGGCTGCCAACACTCAACTGACAGAGCTATCACTGTGAAATTTTCAGTGATTAGCGATAAGAGTACGTAGTTCAAAGATGCAATTACATATGTTGCAAACAGGCAATGAGTTCAGTGCCAGTCTTTATTTAACATCCCTCGGACAAAGCCAACTTTATAATTTGTATTTATTAAGTTCGTTAGGCACCAAAATATGCGTGGAAGCCCAGGAACTTGGAGATCCATTTCTCCAGAAACATAGCTTCTACCTTGACTGAGTTGTGTAAACAGGAAGCAAAGTCGAACGAACGTAGATTACCTCACTTTGGAGCCGACACTCCACAAACATGAACCAAACACATAGCACCTTTTGCATACCCTATTATTTACTGAGTAACTGTTAAAACAATATGATTACCGTAGAGATTTGTGTGACATATATTAGATAATTCAATATTTGAACATACATTGAATACAGAGTCATGTGGAATAATTTCTTGTGGGCAGTATTAGATTCTAATTAGTATGTTAGATGATGCATTTTCAATTTCATACCATGGGTTAATGTTATAATGTGACAGTGACGTATGATTACGGACCGTGATAAAAGCAGCAGACCGAAAGATAATAGCATAGTTATCCTGTTATTACCGCATCACTATCAGCTGTGCTATTCCTTTTGTGCGTTCGACCACATCGTATATATTAAAAATAACTGTTTTTGCATCGATGTATTTATTACATCGCTCTAAAATGCAGCTCAGTTATACGGCAAGTACAGGCTATAAGGAATGTTAGTGCATTATTTTACCATATCTTTGAACATGTTTGAGAGCATCTGTTGGAATCAAATTCATTACACATTTTGCCGGCTGGTTAATAACTCTCTCAAAATATAATTGTTACATTTAAATTAAATTATTTATTATTAGTATACGATGGTTCCACCATCGTATTTTCTATTTATTTCTATACGTTATTTCGTCATTAGACGAAATAGTAGTTACTGGGCTGTTATAAACATTTAGGACCTTAAGCTGCCTTGCGTAGCTCAACGTAGAGGGTTCTAAGCCGCAAAGCGTAGTAGAGGGATATATTTTATATGTTGAGGAACGCCGCTATTGCGGAACGACAACAGGGTGTAGCCGAGGGATCTGTGAAGCTAAAACCCCAATGATCCCAACCAGAAGTAAAAATTTCAGCAATTTGCAACTTTCACATCTGAACAACTTAATGTTTTCAACACTTTCAAGTATGGATCGCCAGTAAAAGTCTTAAGACCGTTTGTGTGTGTGTGTGTGTGTGTGTGTGTGTGTGGTGGAACCATCGTATATCTTTACCAATTATTTAATCGCTTTGTAAGCCAAACGCTCAATAGTTCCTGGGCAATTATATTATAAATATCTACTACCTAAAGACCATTCTCATTTAAGCCGGTCATGTTTTATAAAAACTTTAAATTCGAATTATATATTTTATACTAAAGATAAATAACACTTCAGAGTTAATAAATGCAAAACCAGTTTATTTTTATAGCTAACTGGAAGGACTGATTAGGGTGTAAATGCTATACCACCTTCCTCAACAATAGAAAAAAGATATATGAAAGATTTAGCTGGTTGGAACATTTATTGTTGTAAAACAATAATATGGTGCTGATGTTAAACATAACTAAAATGTAATAGTTAAAAACTATACTCTCCAGAAGGGGTATTCCTTACGTGAAGTCCCGACATGCAAACTTCATTTTCCGAAAAACAAATGTAAAATAAGTGTTGCGTTCACATTATTTTCTCTATATAAAATAATTCTGGGAACAGATGTTTATTTTTTTCAGCTATTTTGGCTTAATTGAGATCACCTTTGCATAAATACCTACTTTACACATTACGTTAGAGATATAAATGGAATAGTGACAGTAAAATGTTTAAGAAGTGGACACCATACCATTTCCATTTCTTAAACATGAGAAACTAATTAATATCGAAAGGAAATTAACATATTCTCAAAATATTAAACAGTTTAAGCTCTTAATATTGGATATCACCTCTTACTTTGGTGGCTCAATCTCAGGTGACCACATAAGAGATTTTTGCTGGGCAAAGCGCGTCTGGTCGGTCTTTCTCTGAGTTTACCCCGCCACTATTCCACCAATTGTACCATCATCTCTCCGTTGCTTTAATACTAGGCATCGGATTGATCCTCCACCAGATCCGAAGTCTACTGCTTTTTAACAGACCCCAAACATCAGTTGTAAGTCCTAGGGGATTTAGGTCTTCCATATAAGAAGGGTAAGCAACTGGAGGAGAATACGAAGAATATTTGGATACCTTGGCAATGGCTAACGTAACAAAAATGCTTATTTGGAATAACCTTGTGTTTTAAAGGGATCTACATTTTTGGTATAGATTTGATATATATTTTATGACAATTTGTATCTATCGTTTAATATTCATCGCTTATAGAAGATTATTCTAAATTCTTCTAAATGAAAAGGACTTCATAGGCTTATTCCAAAAGATTCAAGATACACATTATTTTACTACGTAAATATCTTAGTATAATGCGTTTTAATCAAAATTATTAAAATCTGTTTTTAAGAATGTTGTTTTGTGTGCGTGTGTGTGTGTATGTGTGTGTGTGTGTGTACTGGCTTGGAGGTGAATAAGTGAAAATATTTGTATCAGTATCTGAGGACAATGATATGATGCAGCAGTTTTTTTCGCTATTTTCTAAAGCTATGTTCATAAGGAAAATATCAGGATGTCTTTAGGATCGCTATTGGTTTTTATCTCAGACGTTCGGTGGTTATGTGATAAGTCACACGATTGACCATCCTCTGCCCATTACTCTTTACCCTGCTCGACTATAGGAGGAGTGATGTATGTAAACACAGCAGCGCATAGCTCACGGCTGTTCAAAACATATATTAGACCCTGAAATGTGTGCTTCATTTAGGACAATGCTACCAGCAAGCGGTCCAAATTAGATATGATTGTTATCTTATACGTATTGTTCTCTACTAAATAACAAATAATTTTCAGTTATTCACCTCCACTCTGTATATGTATAGTGTGTGTATGTGTATATATGTATTGTCGCATGTATGTGTAGAAGGACCATTTTTATATTACAATACTTTGAAATATATTATTCCCCTGTCACACTTCTAAATTCTTTCGGTTTCAAATTTTATATTTTCTGTCTTAAGATACTTTGCTAAGATTCATTCGGGACAGGATGCGAGTGGGCATACCAGACTTCCTTAGCATTACCACAAGGGACTTTTCGAAATTCGTTATTTCCATGGAAAGTTCTAGAACAATGTTGCATCAGACAACATGGATCGATCACGTGTTTCCGCTCAATCCAACATTCTAGCTAGGCGTCGGCTCACCACATACAGGAAACAGACGTCATTAGGATTGATTCGGATCGAACTGATATAAGAGAACGCGATACCGCCGATCGGGAGAGAGAGTTACGTTCTGGAATGAGGGCCGCGACGCTGTCTGTCGATCTTTCCGTCTTGCAGATCCGCCCAGTCCGAACGATGTAGCTTCCACGACTCCTCCTCAGTACACCACAATACTTCAAGGTAAGACTCACTAAATGCTTTAGGTTTTTCTCCCCTTAAGATTGTAAACTGCTCAACACTGCTTAAAATTAACGAGGCGTCAATCTAAGAAAATAAACTTTTGACTACGCCAAACTTTGAGTTGCTTCTACCCTAACTAGCCACACCCCTAAGCTCCAACCATCATGGTTGTGGCAGTATTAGTTTCTTAGTATATTCCTATCTATTGTTGCAACGTGTTTTCCTCAGGTTTATTAAATTTACATAAAATGAATAAATGAGAAGTAGTTGTGCCGCTGCAGAACTACCAACATCTTTTTAACTTCCAGTCGTGCCAGACAATACCGTTTATTTACTAAGCCCTTGGGCCTTCATAAAACAAACAATGTTTGGCATGCATGATATAGGAAATAGTATGGAGAAATACCTGCCCTGCATTTAAGGTAAAACAACTAAGCACATAAAGACAAAGGAGATTGTGACCTCGGTGATGGATTAAGGTAAGACTTCAATAACTATGTATTTCCGACCTTTAAATTGTTACATGACCTAAGTTTAAACCAGTCTGAGCCAGGTAGACTTTTATATTTAATTTTCTTGATATCCGAGTACAAGAGAAGCAATTTTTATATTTTAATTCTTTCAATTTATGGAATTCTGTTATAGTTAATTACCAGCAGCAAGATATAAAATAGCTTAACAACCAGGGAGTTATACCTAAGCGGTATGTACATTAGGATAAGTAATACCATGTGGCTCAATTGTCCCGTATCTGAGCGTGTACAGACACCCCTTCGTGCGTTTCAAGAGTCGCAGAACTCAACGAGGTTATTTCAAGTTAAAACCGGTAAATGGGAAATTGAATGTGCGACGTACATTTTATATTTGGGGACTATCCCTTTAAGCTCTACCACTTTTTGCTCAGATTTTTTAAATAAATAAAAGAAAAAAAACTTTTATACTACCAAATTTCATTAATTTTATTCTTAACAGGTGAAATATATTTGACAACTTATCATTTATGTGATTTATGAAACAAAATATACAAGGAAAGTGCAACTTATGTATGTTTAACATACATTTTAAGTTAAGAAGCAGGGCACCTCTATATCATCTCTGCACAGCTTTAAGGGATATTACCTTAGTTTTCATAAACATTCCCTGACACACATGAAAATATGTTCACCATCAATTCAGTAGTTATGGTGTAAACAGAATTAAAATAGTGCCATACATTTGTTTTCATAGCTTCTTAAGATGATGTATCTGTGAAATTTAAAAGCCCGCAGTATTTAAGATATCCTGTTGTAATTTATACCAGTTATTATGCACAATAATAATAATAATAATAATAAAGTTTTTGTCATATATCAAAATTCTAGCTTACATAGTTGTTTAAATAATAGTTTTTACTATACAAATTCATGTGTCAAATAAAATGAGCAACACATTACATTCTTCAGAGTTTCATATCCAAAAATCCAGTTTTACACCAAAGTTTACATATGGATATTTTAAGTTTTGTCCATGAAATAACCTTTACAGTAAATGAGGCTTTAAAATAAATAATAAATAATGTATATTAGCCTTAGTAAGTTCGAAAATATTTATGCATTTTATGTAAAGATGAATGGGCTGTGTAGGTATTTTTACTTTCTCTACACATACCATGTACATAGTGTATAGAGAAGGTATTGTAATGCACCCAAAAATTCGATTCCGAGATTTCATCGGAAACACATGTTTGAGACCCCATGAATCCAAAAAAAAAAAAAAAAAAAAAAAAAGAGCATTTTTAGAAAAATTTAACTTAGTATTTAGGTTTGATGTCTTCCAAGGATGCCAAACGAAGATTTTCAAGAAAATCCCCCCACCCACAACTTATTTCGAAAACATTGATTTTCCCAAAAGCGGCTCCTACAATTTTCATTAAATTATTATATTCTTAAAGATATTTACCTGACAAATAAAATGTATGTCTTGAGTTTCTGTGAATAGCCTCTGAAAAATACTTTATTCTGGATGAATTTTATGGAATTTTGCATAACAGATAAGAGATGAATAAAATCTTACCCCACAAAAATATAAAGCACGTTAAAACACACAAATTATGTTATATACAGATTTTCATGGAGCTGATCGTTTTTATGACATTCCTTGTTATTGGTTTCAGCTTTGAAAAGCTTATACTTTACTCAAACAGGAATTTGTCAACTCCTGTCCATACAAACAAAGGAACTTCACTCACATAGCAACCAGCTTTTGACTATCACTTTAACCTATTGTACTCCCTTGTTTCACTTCTACTTACAAGGAAGCAAGTAATAAGACTATTTCTGCTAATTCTTTCTCGATTAGCATGAAGAAAACACAGTCACAATTCTTTTAATAATATTTTTTGCAGGAATGAAAAGAGTTATGTGAATAGAAGACATCAGAATTTTACTTTCTCTACACGTACTATGTACGTAGTTTATAGAGAAGGTATTGCATTCCACCCAAAAATTCAATACCAAGATTTCACCGGAAATACATGTTTTGGGATCCTCTGAATCCATAAAAAGCATTTTTGGAAAAAGGTCCGTGTGTGGGCGTGTGTGTGTCTGTAGGCAGAATAGATCAAAAACGAAAAGACCGTTAAATACCAAACTTGGCATTTAAGTTTGTATCTTCCAAGGATGCGACACGTAGATTTTTCAAGAAAATGCCAACTACTTACATGGAATATGTTTTCGAAAATTTTGATTTTCTCAAAAATGGCTCTAACGATTTTGATAAACATTTCTTATATTTAAGATGTTTACATGCCAAAAAATTACACATTTTGAATTTTCTGGGAATAGCCTCTAAAGACCTCTTTATTCAGGATGATTTTTATAGAATTTTACATAACTGGTAAACCGTAAGAGATAGAGAAAAAATTTACAAAATATGTAAATCACGATAAAACTCGCATATTATGTCATTTCCATTTATTTCGTGTAGTTGATCGTTTTTGAGGTATTCCTTGGTTTCAGCTTTAAAAAACGTATAGGTACTTTTCTCAACTCCTGTCCATTCAAAGAAAGGAATTTCAGTCACATAGGAACCGTTTTTGATTATCACTTTAACCTATGATACTTCCTTATTTCGCTTCTACTTACAAGGTAGCAAGTAATAAGACTATTTTTTTCTGATTAGCATGAAGTAAATACAAGCATAAGCTTTTTAACAGTAGTTTGTTGCAGAGATGTAGAGAAAGTCATGTGAATGGAACACACAAGATTTTATTTTGAAGGTATACCCTCATATGTTTAAAAGATATATTTAGAATTTAAATACTAAGTTGGATATCTATCCCACTTTTGTTTTTGTGTTATGCTGCTCAAATAATCACTGACATTTTTCTAAAAATGTTTTATGTTTTACTTTTCCACTGCGCTCGTAGGCAGGAGAACTATTGTATATCGCCCTCCGTGGTGTAATGGTTAACATGATGACTTCATATACCCAAGGTCACGGGTTCAAACCCGCGGAGGACGATGGATTTTTTCGGTGTAAAAATTCGTAGCATGGCTTCCTTCGGAAGGGAAGTAAAGCCGTTGGTCCCGTGTCGTAGATTTACGACACGTTAAAGAACCTCAACCTTGATAAAGGGGCCTTTTAGCCAAATTAAGTATAGAATGATGGACAAAGCGGCACAGTGGGGGATTTTCTCAGAGTTCTCCGAGTTTCTGCCATCCTATTCCACCGGTGCTCCATTTTGATTCCATGCATCATCAGTCACCGCCTGCGGTGGCATATGTAGTAAAAGTGGGCGTAAACACTATAAAAAGTATAGCAAAGCATAGAATGGGACGCAGTTGTTAAAGAACGTTCATAAATAAAACTAAATTTAATTTTATTTGAGGTGGTAGAGAAAAAAAGAAAAGAAAACAACGATGATCAAATATTTAAGAATTAGATTATATACTGGGTTTGGTAGAAAGTTACATTTTACCCCAGTAAAAAGGGCGATTGTAAAATAAATGGAGAGTATAGGATATAAAAGTAATAATATCACTTAAGCTACAAGTTAAAGCTATGAAGCTTGGAATGCCAGCGATATCAAAGGTGAGGCGTGTGGTGGTTGCTGACGTATAAAAATAGAGGGGCTGCTGTCAGCAGCAGTTTCGGCACTTTATGGCGGCACGGTGGCCCCGAGCTACGGACGCTCGGCTTTCACAAAGGCATCCCACGTGATATTTGTGTGGACGTCACCGCCATCTGGTCCCAGACATTACCTAATTAATACGGGTGCGAATGCCCCACTAGCACAAAGACCTTTATATCCTGGAGATGCGGATTTGCTCTACTCTGCAGGTTTACCTGTTTGATGTGGCTTTTAATACTATTAGTTTTGCTATTAGATCCTTTTAGGGAAAGCTTATTTGTAATAATACATTGATCTGAGTCATGAAAATACTTCACGTTTTGCGAACAAACATGCAGGCTTTCAGCAGCCATATTCTAGGACTACTCCTTGGCGCGTACTTTCTCTACACGTACTATGTACATAGTATATAGAGAAGGTATTGTAATTCACCCAAAAATTCGATACCGAGATTTCATCACAAATATATGTTTTGAGACCCCCTGAATCGAAAAAAAGCATTTTTAGAAAAATGTCCGTGTGTGTATGTGTCTGTCTGTGAAAAGACCGTTGAATACCAAACTTGGTATTTAAGTTTGGTATCGTCCAAGGATGCTACACGAAGATTTTCAAAAAATCCCCCCATCCCAAACTACCCTTTACATTGAAAAATTTCCAAAAATTCTGATTTACTTAAAAATGGCTCATAACGATTTTGATATAACGTATATTGATTATATTTACCCAACAAATGAAACGAATATCTTGAATTTTCTGAGAATAGCCTTTGAAGAGTACTTTACTCTGGATGAATTTTACGGAATTTCTCATAACTGCTAAACCGTAAGAGATGGACAAAAGCTTACCACACAAAAATGTAGTGCACGTTATAACACTCAATTTATTTTATATACATTTCATGGAGTAAATCGTTTTTAGATATTTCTTGTTTTTAGTTTCAGCTCTGAAAAACTTCTATGGTTCTCCCTTATTTTGCTTCTACTTAACAAGGATATAAGTAATAATTTCTGCTAATTTATCTCAATTAGCATAAAGTACATAGAAGCTTAAGCTTTTTAACAATAATTTGTTGCAAAGATTTAGAGAAAGTCAAGTGAATGGAACACATCATATTTGTTTTAATTGTATACTAATTCGAGCTGTCAAAATGTGTAAGTCAAAAATATTTTGGCTAGTTTTGAGAGATCAGACAAACACGAAAATATTTCCATGGTTATTCTTTCTCTCCCTTTTTTTATGTACCTTTTTTTGGTGAGGGAGGTGAAAGGGGAAGATCCAGAAAGAAAGGCAATTTACTGGATAGAAAAATGTGTGTGGGTGTAAAACACCATAACGTGTTTTCCATTGTTTTATTCCCCCGGAATAGCACGATAAAGGTACATATAATAAGCGATTAACGCATGTAAATCTAAAGAGGCTTCTTCTCTACACCACCTATGCCCGTACTCTACCAGTTAAATCTGGTGATTTTGCGCTGAGCCCCAGATCTAATCCTGGCCGTAAACAAGCGAGCTATGATAACAATAATAATTTGAACGAGAGGATGTTATGCGGTTAATTGGAATGCCAACATCATCAACATTCGATATACTCGCGGGAGATTCTCACCAATGTACACACCAGTAATCTCTAGGATTATAACCAATTCGTCCATAAAACACCATTTGCTCTTATTCTCACGGTGCTTGCGACCGCATCGCTCCAAATCATAAACCACTGGATTATGACGCTTTGCTCGTATCATCTTACCTTATCCTGGTGACAGTACGCATAACTTTGGTTGTAAAAGATGTAATTAACATAAACTTGACTTTAGTGTGCTTGTTTGAGAGATAAATCTTTAATAAAGAGTGGGAATATGAATAATTACTACAGGGATGTAAGAAGAGAATCGTATATGTATAATTTTCAGAAAAAGGTCTTCATAATTCAAATTATTGAATAAAATAGCAAAAGAATATGCTAGATGTCCTAGCTGTACATATTTGCCGTGTGCAGATATAGGGAATTTGAATTGGTTTCAGGCTTTTGTGTTGAATATAGAAGAGGTGGATTTGCATTACTTTTTTTAGGAGAGTATTCTGTTATTTTGCTTATGAGTATGATAAGTGTTATATTTCTTAGTACTGATTTAAAATCATTCATGTTTTATTAAAAGTTAATTTTTATTGATTTTTATATAAGTTTGGGTAAGTTTGGGAGAGAAATTTCAAATTGTTGTAATGTTATGTGTTATTTTTAATTGCATTATTGTTTTGTTAATAATAATAATGATAATAATAATAAAGCCCGTCTGGGTAGTGTGGTGGTAGCGTGTCTACCTCACATTCAACAGGTCGTGAGTTGGAATCTCGCTTAGAGTGAGTTACCCGAATAGAGGTTTTTTCGGGGTTTTCCCTTATCCTAAGAAGACGAATGTCAAGTAATTTTAAGCTCCATGGTCCCCGAGATCTTTTGAGCATCATTTCACCAATTTCATACATCAACCATGCTATAGGTCGTTAAGCTTAAAATAATAATAATAATCAGATAGGGAAAATAAATATTGGTAGACCTAAACAACTATGGCATGAAAAAGAAACAAGAAATGTAGTTTTCTACATACATAATGTCTAATGCGTTAAGAAAGAAGCACAAGAAGTGTAGGATCTCGCGGTAGCTACATGTATTTCCGTGTTATTCCTATTGCGACACACAGAAGTGGTTATGTGAGTGAGATTAGGGAGGACTTGTGTTCGACTTCCCAGCGAGTGAAACGAAAGGAAGAAAAGGTTATTCTCGCGTATTTCATTACGCTGCCACACCACGATGAAATTGAATTAGGTCATACTATTTAACTGACCAGGACAACGTCACCTATTGACCAAGTTTGAATGTTTACATGGCAAGTAAAGCGCAGAAGTTGAATTTTTTGCAACATTTCTCTTAATGTAAGTGGTTTTGCAGAATAGAAAACGTTTACTGCACATTAAATGTAGAAACACAGGATTTATACAAAACATTTTCCCCATTAAAAACGTTTGAGATTTTATTTGAAATTTCTGAAAATCATTTGAATTATCCATAACTTACTTTTTTCAAGCGCTATGTCCCCATTCGTTTTTCTTCTCGGGTTCATTAAAAAAAAAGCATGACATTTAAAGACATATAGCTACCTTGTTTTCAAAGATAAAATTACTGTTTTAATACACTTCATTTCTTGTGTACCTACAACAATACGTGTAACTTAGGCATTTATCTTAACATTAAGCAGATAGGACATGTTTGTGTAACAATAATTGGTTAAAAAAACCTCATGTGTTCTATCCACATGACATTCTCTACATCTTTGTAACAAATTATTATTAAAAAGCTTATTCTTCTCTCTACTTCGTATAATCGAGATAAACGTTAGCAAAAATGCTTTCTTGTAAGTAGAATGGAAATAATGATCTACTCTAGGCTAAAACGATAGTCAAATCTTGTAAAAGTTGGTTGCCATGTCGAGGAATTCGTTTCTTTGCATTACCAGGAGTTGACAAATTTCCAGAAGAAAAGTATTTTAAAACTGAAACCATAAAAAGGAATATCTCAAGAATGGCCAACTCTACGAAAAAAATGTGAATCATATAAATTTTATGTTTCAACGAGGTCCACGTATTTTTGTAGTGAGTATTTGTGCATCCCTTGCCGTTTACTAGTTATGAAAATCCAGCAAAATTCATCCATAAATAAAAGGTCCTCAGAGCCCATTTCCAGAAAAATCAAGATATAAAATATATTTATATTTGCCATATATTTAGCCTGGACCTAGCTAGCCTATACTTATTAACCATAGACTAGTTTATAGGTAGCCTACAACTGGCTTATACGCAGACTGCAACTAACTCATACACAGCATATGCAGCTTATACGTAGCCTAAAACTAACTGGTAAGCACCCTACAAGCAGTCTACACGCAGGCCATAACTAGTCTATACACAGCCGAAAACTAGCCCATACATAGCCTGCAACTAGCCTGTATGCAGCCGAAAACTAACCTATACACAGCGGGCAACTAGCCTAAATACAGCCAAAAACTCGCCTATACATAGACTGCAACTAGCCAATATGCAGCCAAAAACTAACCTATACATAGGCAAATCACAGTTTGCAACTAGCCTATAAGCAACCGAAAACTAACTTATACATAACCTGTAACTAGCCTATATGCAGCCGAAAACTAGCCGTCGTTATTTTGTAAACTAATGAAAAAAAAAATATATATATTGCACACTGATGAAAGGAACTCGGTGTAATAAATAAATTTTTGATATACTACACTCACATTACTTCCTCTACCTATTCTGCAACCGAGCCAGATGGTTCAAGAGGCCTGGCATTCAGATCATGCGTTCTATTCCGCGAATGACCTCTCTGACCCAGGGTTTCCCTTGGTCTTTTTACGGGGAGTTCCCAGGTGAATGCTACGGAGGATTCTTCACTTCTCTGGACTTCTTGTTCCTTCATTTCATTTGCATTTCATTCCAATGGTCTCTTTCAGGGTTGCAAGTGTCGGCAAGGTGACGATCTTCCGTGGTGGTGAATGCGCTTTGAAAATACAGCTCTCGGCGGTGATGTGCCATTTGAGCGTCTGAGGGCTTACGAGGTTCTGTCAGGGAGCGAGCTCCTAGCGCTTCCCGCGTCGAGATGAATAACTGCATCGACTATGTTAGGGATCCACCACGGTGGCTTTCTCCCGACCGCCCGTTGAAAATACATCTCATATCATCCTATCCTCCTGGGGTCTGACCACAATAACATGGTGTCTGAAATGTGGAAACCCTTCCGGAGTAAACCAACTAACCAACCGTTTCAGAGCAAACTACTTTTACCAAAGCTGACTTTTCGATGTACTTCACCTAATTCCATATAAATATTTCTAGAAATACTTTTGTTACGTATGTCCTCATAGATTCGTGGGAGTAAGGGAATACATAGGCTAAAATCATAGTCAAATCTTGTAAAATCCGATCACTATGAGATTCATTGGTATTCCGTCTATGCTTGATTAGGGGAAAGAAAAATGAATAATGACATTCCATTTAATAAATTAATTTTAAAATAGGTAATTGAATATCTCAGAAACGGTCAGCTCCACAAAAAGTGTATGTGACATACGCTGTCTCTTTTAAGGAGATCTATACCTTTGTGTAGTCAAACTTTCTCTGACTTCAATGGTTTACCAGCTATGCAAAGGTCAGCCAGAATGAACAGAAACAGTTATTTCTAGAAAATTGACTTTATATTTAATTTGGCATAAGGATAACTTAAAGATATGATATTTTAATCCAAATCGTAGACCATTTTTGAGAAAATAAAATTTTTCTAATGATGTTCCATAAAAACAATAGTTTGAATGGGGATTTTTCTTGAAAATTTCCGTGACACTTTCTTGGAAAATGGTGAATGTAAATATCAAGTTTGACATTTAACTGGACTTTTGTTTTTGAGTTATGCTGTTCACATACACATAGATGGACACACACGCATACACTGATACAACGACAAAAGGACACACACGGATCTTTCCCAACAAGGTTCTATTTTAATTCAGGGGATCTCAAAATGTGTCGTTCCAACGACGCATCCGTATTGAATTTTTGGGTGGAGTAAAAATGTTAAAGCAACACCACTAGAGCAGAGAAAGTTATGTGCTTCTAACACACCAAAATTTTTAGACTGAGGTGACTTTACCCAAATTTCTATATTTGACTGTTACCAACTTGGGCGCATGTTTGTTCTCGTCAAAATATAACTTTTGTTTTTAGGTTCAGATGCCTCTATAATTCCAAGAAAGGAACTAAATTGTAGTCGTATTATATGAACAACTGGCTGTTTTTAAACCAATTGTATGCCTGATGAAATACATATTTGTTAGTAATTTTCCAATGTACGCAATGCCATGGAATTTCCGATGTTATAGTTCATTGATGATATGGTTTCATTTTGATTGTAAGGTCGGTAACGCAGTTGATGTTTATGCTAATAGTCTAAAAATGCAGTGCTTTCAGTTCAGTTACGATGGAGTGTTGGCCTGTACCAGAGGGTAGTCATTCAGTATAAGCGTTTATCAGAAAAAACTTATTCTATTGAAATGTCTCCGGAATTCCCGATGAACAGTGAGTGATAACCTGATGGTGGCAATGAAATCCCCTAAATTGACGAACTTTTAAATAAGGAATACTGAGGTTTAGCTTCATAGACCAACTGAAAATCCATGATAATGTATACATATCTTTGACAAAGCCGTAGCGTTCTGGTTGATTTTAAAAATATCAGCTGTTTATGCCCCACTCTGTATTACTAGTGCGTTTTTTGTTTGTTAATGATGCTGCCAATTGCCAGGATCATATCAGAGCCACAGGTGTGCCGGAATTCGTACCCGCAAGAATTCTTTAGCATACCAGTAAATCTACTAGCACGATGCTGTCACTTTTAAACACACTTACAAAGCATCGCTCTGGGACGGGTTTGAGTAGTTTCCCAGATGGACTGACTGGTGCGTTGCGGACATCTAAATCAGATAAAATTAAGCATTTAGTTAAGAAAAACGTGGGATTCAAGTTGACGTCCGTTTATGAGCAGGTATTGGAATAGTTTGTAATTTCTCTACTACGCTTAATGAGTAGGGGAAATAGTGCACTCCACCTAAAGATTTAGTTTACAGGTTTTCTCGTAAATAATGCGACACAAAAATTTCAAGGATATTCCCCACCTCTAATTACTTTTTATGATATATTCTGCGACATTTTTTACTTTTTTATTTTTTTAAATACTAGCAAATTGTAAGACAAAGACAAAATCTCACAACACGAAGAATGTAGACTCGTCATTGTACACAATTTGTGGCAAACATATTTTTTTTAATTATAAACTTTCTAGATATTCCTTGTAATTGGTTTAAATTTTCCAATACTATTTTTCTCAAATAGAAAGTCGTCGTTTGTTTTTCTTTTTTTTTTTTTTTGTCCTGTTCATGCAAGGAGAAATTAATTTCAATGGCATCATATAGCAGGAGATTCTTAGAGGATTTGACTATTGCTTTGGCCTAGTGTAACCCTTTATTTCCCTTGTACCTACCAGAAAACATGTTATAAAAGCTTTTCTGCTATTCTTTATATAAATTGGCAAGAAGTGGTAGAAGAATACCTTGTTGCAGAATAGCTAGAGAACGTCATGTGAATGTAACACGTCGGATTTTTAGGTTTTAAGTTTCTATCATAAACATAAGTAAACAATTAATACTTTTATAGTTTTTCTTAAATGCTTTCTAGTTATGCTTAGTGATAATTAGTGTATAATAAATAAAAGAAACGATCTTTAAGTAATATGCCTTATGAAAATTGTTTCTAATTTTTCATTACATTATATTTGTTACAGTCCCATAAAAAGCTTCAGGAAAGGAAACTTTTGCCAATAAATTTGGTCGAAACCTGAGCACCCTTTTTGTCTTTTAAATACTATTTCTGAAAAATCTTATGTGTTCCATTCACATGACCTTGTCTATATCTCTGTAAATTATTATTGTTAATAAGCTTATCTTTTATTTATTTCATGCTAATCGAGAAAAATTAGCAGAAATATTCTTATTTCTTGCTTTATTGTAAGTAGAAGCGAAATAAGGGAGTACCATAGGTTAAAGTGAAAGCCAAAAGCTGGTTGCTTTGTGACTGATGTTCCTTTGTTTGTATGGACAGGAGTTGACAAATTCCTGTATGAGAAAAGTATAAGTTTTTCAAAGCTGAAACCAAGAAAAAGGAATATCTCAAAAACGATAACTCCACGGAAAAAAAAAATGTATATAACATAAATTGTGTGTTTTAACGTGCTCTACATTTTTTGTGTGGTAAGATTTCATCCATCTCTTAGCAGTTATGCAAAATTCCGTAAAATTCATCCAGAGTAAAGTATTTTTCAGAGGCTATTCCCAGAAATTCAAGATATACATTTTATTTGTTAGGTAAATATCTTTAATATATGATATTTTAATCATAATCGTTAGCCATTTTTTATAAAATCAAAATTTTCGAAAAAAGTTCCATGTAAAGAGTACTTTGGGATGAGGGGATTTTTCTCAAAATCTTCGTGTCGCATCCCTGGAGGATACTAAACTTAAATACCAAGTTTGGTATTTTACCGACTTTACGTCTTTGAGTTATCGTGTTCACAGACACACGGACACACACGCGGACCTTTTTGTGAAAATACTTTTTTTTAATTCAGGGGACCCTAAAACACACATTTCCGGTGAAATCTCGGTATCAAATTTTGGTGGAGTGCAATACATTCTCTATACACGATGTACATAGTGAGTATAGAGAAAGTAAAAATAAATAACAGAGAATAAAGAAAAGAGAATGTTATTGGAACAGTGTAAAGTGAAACGAAAGAATCGACTACATTTATCTTGCAATGCCATTGTCTTGATTTGCTTGCCAGAGTTTGTAATATGGAAGATATCTCAGCAAATCTGGCGCGCCGTCCATAACCTGGCTCATAACGCAGCAGTGATTCATGCAACTGGGCTGAAGCCTGATGAATATATGTGACACTGCATCTGTCAGATGGGCAGGTCTCAATCGGTATAGATTCAGGTTTGAATCAGGTGCAGATAACAAGCAATAACTGTCGTCATGTGTTAAATATTGATGAGGCTTCTCAGGATATCGCTTGGGGATTAAGCTCAAATCTGATATATGTCCTACATTCACAGATTGAGATGAGAGTAATGTAGTTTATGTATATTGCTTCAGATAGCTATGAGAGCACCATGTTACAGAAGAAGAAACTTTGTAATCACAAAGGTTTAATAGGTGATTTAAAGTATTTAAATTTCATTTATAAATTTATTATTAACAAATGATTGTACTTGGTTCAATTCATTTCTACAGGAGGAGAATAAAAGTACGAGGGCCATTTTTTTCAACATCAGATAGGCTATAAATAAAAGATAAGTTCATAGAAAACATTTTTATTAAAATCTGGACATCTATTACCAACACGTGCTTCACTTGGTAATGGTGTAGATGGAGTACCCTAGACGCGCGTTTCAACAACTTTCCTTGTCATCCTCTTGCAGATTTGCAGATATCATGTCCAATCGTACTCCATCTACACCATGACCAAGTGAAGCACGTGTTGGTAATAGATGTCCAGATTTTAATAAAATTGACAGCTTCACCGTATGTAATGGCTTTTTTAACATTTTAAAAAATCATAGAAAACAATTATTTTATTACTAAAGGTTTTATACAATTATGGTTACTATTCAACATAATCACCAAAAAGATTGAGACATTTATCGTTCCTGTGCACAAGCTTGGCAATACCCGCTTCAATAAAACTAGCCTGCAATGATTTCAAATGAGCACTGACGTTGTTTTAAAGATCTTCGTTGGTTTGAAAGTGCTGTCCTCCTAGCCACGTCTTTAGTTCAGTGAAAAGGTGAAAATCGCTGGTCAGTCCCATTGAAATTCTTCAAGGAGCCGATGGGTGCAGTGCGTTGTCATGGATCAACACAATTCCTTAAGTCAGCATTCCTCTTCGTTTGTTTTGAATGGTTCTCGGAAAACGTCGTAAAGCACTAAGATCTTCAATACAACGTCAATGCTCATTTGAAATCATTGGCGGCAACACTTTTTGAAGCGGGTCTTGCAACGCTTGTGCACAGGTACGATAAATGTCTCAATCTTTTCGGTGATTATGTTGAAAAGTAACCACAAGTGTACAAAACCTTTAGTAATAAAATAATTCTTTTCTATGAACTTGTCTTATTTATAGCCTATCGGAGGTTGAAAAAAACGGCCCTCGTACCTATACATTGAAAAAAAATAACTATAGTATAACGAGTGCAATTGGCGAGTAGAAAAAGTCAATCTGAATTGCAGCCAATTGAAGTATCTGATTCCAGGGTTCAACTAATTACATTGTGACTACACCTTGCGGCCGTGTTCATCGAGCAGGGCTTCCTTTGTAAGACATAGCTGATTGTTGGCATCCATTGTTACACCTGTGCTTTAGTGAACACCTGTCTTCTCCCTCCATGGATTATGTTACTTGACCATAATACGTCTTTCTTTTGGCTGGTATTTTGAATTTATTTTCGGAGTTTTTCTGGTCTCTTTCTGTTTAAGTGTTCAACCCAGTTATGTCTATACTTCAATATTGTATCCTCCATGCAAAATAATCCAAGTTCTTCTCTCATTTCTGTGTTATTTAAATCTAGTGAGATAATTCCCATTTTTGCAAGCGTTTCGGTAACGGCCGCTGTCTAAATCTTTTTAGGTACATACAAAAGCTGAAAAATAGTCCCTCTATTGGAGCTTCACAAGCTGCTCTGGCAGCCAGCAAACTGTTTAGTTTCCATTTTGCCTTAATTATATACCAATTAACGAAAAAAGAATATCAATAACAAGTTTAACGCTCTTTGAGGTAAGAGTTATTATATTAACGTATGTTTATATTTTATAAATTCTGATCGTAAACTTCTGTATTAAAACGTGATTCTGTTTTTTCTTTTATTTTCCTGTCTCTCATTATGTACAGATTTAGATCAGTGTATACAAATCAAAATTTGTCATGTAAACTACATTCAAATAGATGTGGTACACTTTATTTGTACAGTAATTAGCTTAGAAGCACATATACATGAATGCTTTAAGTCTTTCAATGCTATAGTCATATTATGCCGTCACGGTGTTGCGTCTTTTAATATTTTATCTTTCATTTGTCACATAAATAATGGATTTTATCTATTTTAGTACTGTTTTCTGAGCAACAAATATATTACTAATAAATTGAATTTAGTTGTTTTAAATTAAATACCCAGGTTTAAATACAGTTTCAGTAAAACAATGTAGTGACTTGTTTTTAAAAAAGGATGTATATGGTAATCATATAATGTATATAGACTTTATTATTATTTTATATGTATGTAGATTAAACAGAAAATATTATTTAAATAAGTATAAATAGCGTTTCAGCTTGATCATATAAAATAAATAATTGGTCTTAAATACAGTTGCAATATACAATATTGTAGTTACTTGTTTTTAAAACGGATGTAAGTAGAAGTTACTCTGGTTATATGCATAATATATATGTTGTAATCATAATAGCAGAATTGTATTATTTTATACGTAGGGTTTATAAACAGTATTTATGTAATAAGTATAAATAGCTTTTGAAACTTATATACGTTCATTTCTGCTGTCAGCGTGAAATTACTTTGTAACCTCAAAACCACCGTGACAATATTTATGATGACTTCTGGACGATTTAAACCTTTATTGTAGTTTTGTAGCACCTATGTGTATTCTAGTTTTTATTCAAACGGATGTGAACGATTTTAAGATCAGAAAGATAATACACCAACTAGTAACTCGTATAAACAAAGATGTATAATATTGTCAGGTAAAATTATCTTTCATAACCGGGGCTAGCTGCTATTCCCTAGCAAATGTTTCCGCGGTAAAAAGTTTTGAATGTTCTTTTTAGATAAATTTATTCTATTGGAAGCAAAGCATACAGGAAACAGCTCTAATGGTTTTTTTTATACATATCGCGTTTTGCACCGGATACTTTTGTATAGTTCAGAGGATGTTTATCTATACTATTCACTCGCTTAAAAGCTGTATATTTCAAATATTCTAACCTTTGTTTTTAAGCGGTAATAATAACCAAAAAAATGCCAAATGAAAAACACACCATACTCGATAAGTTACAATATTTCTAAAATAAAATGATGCGTTGTACTCGCATGGTTTTCTCTACGTATTTGCAACAAAATATTTTAATAGCTTATTCTTCTATCTACTTCATGCTATTCAAGATAAACATTAGCAGAAATGGTTTTATTACTTGGTTCCTTATAAGAAGAAGGGTATCAAGGAAATTCTCCAATCTCAATCTTTTAAAATGTGGCTGCTAAATGATTGAAATCGTTTATTTGACAAAACCTGGGAAAAGTTTTAACCATTTTGAAACCGACTTTTCGTTTTTGAATCATTGTGTTCACCGATACACAGACACACACACAAGGTAATTTTTATAAATATACTTGTTTTATACAGGGGATCATAAAGCGTGTATTTCAGGTGAAATCTCGGTATTCTATTTTTGTAAGGAGTGCAATGCCTTCTCTACCTAAGTACTATGTGCTACGTAGAGAAAGTAAAAGATCCCTCAAATACCAAACGTGTTTTTTTTTAATTTACTATCTTCTAAGGATACCGCACAAACGTTTTCAGGAAAATTCCCACTACACCAAACTACTCTTTAAATGAAAGTTTTTAGAAATTTTTATTTTTGCATAACTGATAAACCGTCAGAAATAGACAAATTCTTCTCCACAAAAAATTTAGATATATTTAAAATGTACAGTTTATGTCATCCACATGCTTTTTGGACTTAATCATTTCCTAGACGTTCCTTATTATTTGCTTTTCATTTTTCCAATGCTTTGTTTTTATCAAATGGGGAGTCGTCAATCATTTTTTCAGCCTAATCATGGTAAGACAAAGGAATATCAATTACATTACATAGCGACTATCTTTTTAAAAGATTTGACTATCGTTTTAGCCTGGTGTATACCTTTATTTCCCTTCTACTTAGAAGGAACTAAGTAGTATACCTATTTCTACTATGTATCGTGTTTAGAAGGAAGCAGAGAGCAGAATAATGTTTACAAGAATAATTTATTGAACAATAGGTAGAGAACATCATGAAAATGGATCACAGAATTCTTCCGTAACTCCAGTTGTGCCAACCTTACTTCAGAACGTTCTTAATCCTATTGTAAATCGGTACAGAGCAAATTTTGGCAGACGACAGTAGAGAGACTTTTCTATAGTTTTCTTGGTATTAACTGTTTAACTCCGGTCATGGAAAAAATACCACATACACCTCGGTGTCAAAACACATTTTCCTCTTCGTACCTTTTAGCCCGTGGGATTTATCGCTGGATACAGAAGCTAAACATCTGATGTGTTCCATTCACACGACTTTCTCTACATTTCTCTAACAAATTATTATTAAAAAGCATACGCTTCTATTTACTTCATGCTGATCGAGAAAAAATTAGCAGAAATAGTCTTATTATTTCCTTCCTTGTAAGTAGAAGCGAAATAAGGAAGTACCATAGGTTAAAGTGATAGTCAAAGTCTGGTTGCCATGTGACCAAAGTTCCTTTGTTTGCATGGTCAAATTCCTGTATGAGAAAAGTGTACACTTTAAAACGTGAAACCAAAAACAATGAATATCACAAAAACGATCAACTCTACGAAAAGAAAGTGTATATAGCATAATTGTGTATCTTAACGTGCTCTACATTTCTGTATGGTAAGCTTTTGTCCATATCCTACGATTTAGCAGTTATGCAAAATTCCATAAAATTCATCCACAATAAAGTGGTCATCAGAGGCTATTCCCAGAAATTTCAAGATATACATTTTATTTGTCAATCTTTAATGTACAATATTTTAATCAAAATCGTTAAGACCCATAGATGAAAAAATCAAAATTCTCGAAAAAAATTCCTTGTAAAGGGTTGTTGGGGGCGGGGGTATTTTCTTGAAAACCTTCATGTCACATCCTTTGAAGATACCAAAGTTAAATACTAATTTTGGTTTTTAACGGTCTTTTGTTTTTGAGCTATGCTGCCCACAGACACACACATACACACAGACAGACAAAGACACACATGGACATGTTTCTAAAACTACATTTTATTGGATTCAGGGGTGTCTCAAAACATATATTTACGGTGAAATCTTGGAATCGAACTTTTGGGTGCATTACAATGCCTTCCCTATACACTATGCACATAGTACGGGTAGAGAAAGTAAAAATGTGTATCTCGTAGTCAATAAAATATTTTGTTGACAATGTACGATATAGATGTACATTTTCATTTTAAATCTGGTAGTAAGTTCTCCACCTAGATATGTAAAGGTCCGCAGTGTTCTATTTTTATCTTTTAGAAATAAATTAATCTTGTCTATTCTATATTGAATGCTAAGTTGATGCATCTGTGAAATTTGGAAATTCGCGGTAAGTAAAATATCCCATTGAAATTTATACCAGTTATTTTACACAACAGTAGTGATATTTCTGTTATCTATTAAAATTCTAACTTGAATATTTCTTTAAATAGTAATTTTTGCTGTCCAAATTCATTATTCTAATAAAATGAGCCACTTGATACATTTTTAAAAATATTCACATAATACATTCCAGTTTTACAATAAATAGTTTAGAAATAGATCTGTCATGTTTTTGATGGTGTTCAAACCTCACTAATGTACTAATCCCACATGTCGTCACCTGGAATCGAACCCGGTCACCTTGGAGAGAGGTGAGTAGCTGAACCACTCGGCCACGGCGCGTCTGAGTCTGTCATATCATAATATTTACATTATCCCTAATTATTGCAACCCGATGTTTATTTTTGTCTGCATCTGTCAGATCATTTTTTATTTTTATTTATTTTTTTTTTTTTTTTTTTTGTAGTTTAACGTTCTTTAACCTGGTTGGTCATATTGGACAATGGTTGAGTGAAATTGGTAAAATGATGCTCAGATGATCTCGGGTCCATGGAACAAAGTTACTCAACATTAGTCTTCTCAGGATAAGAAACCTTATCCGGGTAACTCACCCTAAGCGAGATTCGAACTCGCCACCCTATGAATGTGAGGCCGACACGCCACCACCACACTACCCAGGCGGGCGAATAATATTTTACATTATCCCTAATTATTGTAACAAAATTTTTATTTTTCACTCTCCAAAACTTTTTGATGCTTCAAAATGAAATAGTTTTTTCTTAACATTTGGTTATTATTTCAACAAACTATATGATATATACTTTTATGTACATTTAATGGTCAGTATAGATGTTTTGAAAAAATAAAGTTAAACATTGCATCGTGTGGAGCATTTTGAGAACGGAAAAGGGTGAGAGAAAAAAAAAAAAGTTGGGCGTGTCAATAGGATACACCTGCCTACTTAAAGCCTCGGTTAAGTGTTAGTGTGTGCTAAGTAGCAAACATTATATTTTTGCTTTAAATTTAGAATTGATATTATTTTTGTTACTTTTTTTAATTTTTGGCCAAATTATACAAATGCATCACCTTAAAAGGAATGTAAAGAATTGGCCTATTTTAGCCGTAATGGCTCATTTGAAATACAGCAATTTTTAAACATCTTGAAAGATCTGGAACTTTGGCCTGGATCTACAAATTACACCATCAAGGTAAACGGTAAAGGTACACTAAAATATTTATGGAAAGAGCTCTGGCTGTCGAAATAACGTGATCGGAATAAACGTTTCTTGCAGCAACACGATGTACCTGTTACATGCTCCACGGTTCACGAGAGAGCTGCTCCTCTCAGAAGCTGCCACATAATGCATAGTGTATACCTCAAGTTTGTTCCAAACAGCTTAAGGGGTGCTGGGAATGAAGAAGCGACCTTAACCGATAGAAAAAACCAAAATAGCTTTCCCATAGCAAGCGGTTGTTGGAACCTTTGAATGAAATAGTGTATTTATTGACATAACAATAGACTGCCACCGTGGTCGAGTGGTTAGCGAGTTGACTTCACACCCGGGGGTCCCGGGTTCGATTCCCGGCTGGGGGGGAAGTTTTCTCTAGCCAGAATCATTCCCTATCCCCCCACAGAGTTTGGAAGCTTGTATGCGAGTGTGAATGTGTGCGTGTTTGAGTAAAACAAAAATGATTTAAACCAACGTAAAACAAGTTGTTTCAAGTGGAAAGTCCCCGATATGACCTTAGATGTTAAAAGGGGGTTACATAAATGAAACAATAAAAAAAAAAAAATTAATCTCACGGGTCCACAGACCGTACGTGCTTTTGTAATACACACTAAAAAACAATATTAAAACAACAACAAAAAACTCGAAAACAAAAAGACAAAAGTGATACACAATGAAAAGCAATATTAAAACAACAAGGGATTAAAAGACTAAACACGAAAATAAAAAAGACAAAGATATTCAAATACAGCAATTTAAATTTACAGCACAGAGTATACATTATTCAGAAACATAAATATACCCTCGTATAATAGATAAATACAATTAAAAGAAATATATACACAATATATAAAATTCTAACACAAAAATGACCTAAGTATGACATAAAATATATGTATATAAAACATCGTCGTCATTTTTGTTTAGTTGTTCTTTTCCCTCTACGTACTGGCAGCCTTCTCAGATCGCAGCTGTCTTGCCTTAAGTATAAATTTATCCATCCCGACCACGTCTTCCGTGCCTGCCAGTAGCGTCCAACATGCTTCTAGCTCTACACTCGCTTTGTCTATCTTAGTAGTGTATACCTCAAGTTTGTTTTAAACAGCTTAAGGGGAGTCGAAATGAGACTTTCTAATTTTTTTCCGTTTTAATTGCCTATGAATATTTCGAAACTTCCGCTCAATTTGGTATAACTTCCATAGAGGTAAAATAATCTTGCGTAGTGGCTTTTAGAACATTCTAATACACTCACTTAACAAAAACATAGATAAGTCTATAAATATTAGTGTTAGAGAAAATATCTTCTTTTTTTTTTTATTTTGATCCGACAGTTTTAGTTTAGCTATTCGCAGCATTCGTATCTTGCCCATATTTCTTCCATGTGAGAGTTTTGAAATACTGCGAAGTTGTTTTTCAAAAGTTAGGTTACTTTTTTCATGATGTTATGTTTAAAAGAAATTTCTTATGAAGTAAAATTGTCTATATAAATACCGCATCATTTCATAAACTAAAGATACTAAGGTCTGAAATTTTTACCACACATTCGAACCTAAATAGGCTTTATTTTAGAGAAATAGTTTATATATATATATGGATTAATTATATGTTTTAAAATAAAAATCATATTTTTTCAATAAAATGTTAAACGCTTTATTAAAATAAATCATACCTTTCCTTCTGATTAACAGTAGTATTTTATTTTTCATCAATAAACAGTAAAGGTATTGCTAAATATACCTTGAAAAATTCAGCTCATTGTTATTAATAGTTGCTGAGATAATGGTTCAGATTTTAACATTGGCAAGAATCCCATTAAGGGATGCTGGGAACAGAAGTAGTGACCTTAATCTATAAAACAAATCAAAACAGCTTTCTCATAGCAAGCGGCTGTTGGAATCTTTGGGTATATTTAGAGAACTAACGTAACTGCTTCGGGCTCTACAGCCATTTAAATATCATACAATAAAGCAGCTTCCTAGAATAAAACATCGTTTTTCTCAAAACTACATTTTCACACCTTTGAAATGATCCACACGTCTCATTAAAATATCCCATAGTGTGCAGAAGTAGACGTTAAATATACCAAAAAGTGAAATTATCCCATCACCAATAGTTGTATTATAAAAAATCTGTAATCCATTCACATGACTTTCTCTATACTACTTGCGCCATTGTTAGTAGAAAACAAATATGGGCATGCACAAACCAAAGCGATAGTTAAGTCCTTTAAAAACCAGTTGAAATTATCTTTACTTGCCAGGAGTAAACAACGAGAGACTAGAATAAAGAGGTCTCTTTTTGGAGCAAAGTTTGTGGCTTAAAATTGAAACCAATAATCCGGAATATCTCGAAAACGGTTAACTCTACGAAAAATATGTATACAGCACTGTTTGTTTGTGTGTGTGTGTGTGTGTGTGTGTGTGTGTTTTACTGAGATCTACATTTTTTCTTTATTAAGATTTTCTCTCTCTTTCAAGATCTGCCAGTTATCCAGAAAATCATCCAGAATGAACAGGTCTTCGGAGGCTATTCCCGGAAAATTCAAGATCTGTATTTTGTTTATCATAAAAATATCTTAAACTTAAAGTAATTTAATCAAAATCATTAAATCCATTTTTGAGAAATCCAAATTCTCGAAAAATATTCCATGTAAAGTGTAGATGGGGGTGGATATATATTATGAAAATCTTCATGTCGCATTCTTGGAAGATACAGAACTTAAATACCAAGTTAGGTATGCTATGCTGTCCATACACACACACACACACACACACAGGGACATTTTTCTAAAAATGCTATTTCAGACTCAGGGAGTCTTAAAACTATATTTCCGATGAAATCTCGGCATTATATTCTGGGTGGAATACAATATCTTCTCTATCTACTATGTATGCAATACTTACGAGGTAGAGAAAGTTAAAATATATTTGCACTAAAATATTATTAGTTTTTACAGATTAAAATTTCTAAACATTTTAAGGAGCTATAATAATTCCGTACTCAAACTTATTGAAACATAACCGTTTAAAAGTTTTGTGTGTGGTTCAAAGCTATAATTCAAAAAAAGCCAACCAATTTTTTCATAGTTTGAGCCATGAGGAACCTTTTTATTGGGCAATATATACATAATAACATTTATGAAATTGTTTATATCTTGCAAAGTATTCATTCAATTTAAATGAAATGTATTATTCATAACATACATTAAATTCAATCACATTGAAGTTTTCAAAAAAAATCTATACAGAAACATAACCATTTTTAGTATAATAGTTCGAAAAATCGAAAATAGCTTTATTACACAAATGTTTTTGGAAGCTTTGGGAAGCCTTAGAGAATTAACACTTAGCTACCGCTCCCAGTGATTTGAGCTCAAATCAATTTAAAGAACGTACAATAGAGCTGTTTCCTACTTTATAAAACAGTATTTTGTTCTTAAAACTATATTTTCATACTTTCAAAATGTCCCACTTATCTCGGTTTTTTCTTCAATAGAACTACAATTTTCTAGAATGTGCAGAAGTATCTTTTGCAATATTTAAAACTAAAAAAATTACCTCATCACCAATAGTATTTTTAAATGAAGTTTTATGAAAAATTAAATAATTTTAGAGATCAAAATGTTTAAATGTTTATATAGATTATCATCATTCAATAATCAAAGTTATTTAAGATAAAACCACTAAAGTTGTTTGTGAGACTCAAAACTAATTTAAAAAATATGATGTGTTACACTCACATGACTTTCTCTAGCTCTTCTACAAACTTCTTACATAAGATTATTCTTCTTTCTGCACCTTGCTATTCGAGATAAGCATTAGCAGAATCTTCTTACTACTTAGTTCCTAATAACTAGAAAGAAAATAAGGGAATACACTAGGTTAAACCGATAGTCAAATGTTTTAAAAGCTGTCGTTATTCGATTTTCAGTGCAAATCGCTTCTTTGCTTGGCCAGGAGTAGAAGAAAAGAAAAACGGACACTTCCTGTCTGAGTAAACTATAAAGTACTCACAACTGAATCTAAAAACAAGGAATATCTCGGAAACGGTTACCTCCACAACAAGAATGTAAAGGACATAAATAATTTGATCAGATCAACATTTTCTATGCAGCAAGTTTTTGTCTACCTCTTACCGTTTAGCAGCTAAGCAAAATTTAGCAAAATCCATTCCGAATAAAGAGCTCTTCAGAGGCTATCCCCAGAAAATTTAAGATATACATTTTATTTGGTATGTAAATATCTTTAATATACGGGATTTTAAACAAAATCGTTAAGGCCATTTTTTAGAAAATCAAAATTTTCGAAAATTTTTCCAAGTAAAGGGTAGTTGGGGGTGGGGGGATTTTCTTGAAATCTTCTGGTCGTATCCTTGGAAGATACCAAACCTAAATACCAAGTATAGTATTTAACGGTCTTTTCGTTTTTCAGTTATGCTGTCCATAGACACACACACACAGACAGAGACAGATACACACACTCTCATACATACACCCGGAAATTTTTCTGAAAATACTTTTTTTTGGACTCAGGGGGTCCTAAAAAATGTATTTCCGGTCAAATCTCGGTATCGAATTTTTGGGTGGAATACAATATTTGCTCTATGCACTACATACATAGTACGTATAGAGAAAGTAAAAATCTGTTGTGTTCCATTCACATGACTTTCTCCACATCGCTGAAACAAAGTATTGTTAAAAACATTATTCTTATTCTACTTCATGATAATGGAGATAAACATTAGCAGAAACGGTCTCATAAGTGGTAGTCCATGTAAATAGAAAAGAAATGTGGAAATACGCTTAGCTGATGCGACATCCAGTGTTTTAAAATGTGGTTGCTATGGGCTAGAATTCAGTTTCTTTGCGTGGCGAGGAGTTGATATGTTCCCGTATGAGAAAATTGAAGTATTATAAAGCTGAAAACAATAATAAGAAATATCTCTAAAGCGGACAATTACACGTAAAAAAAAAACGTATATGACTTAAATTATGTGTTTTCAATTGATATTTTGCAGAATTTTTTTCTCTATCCCTTGCGATTTACAGTTTGGCAAAATTCATAAATAATTCATTTAGAAGCAGGTGGTCTTCAGACGCTATTACCAGAAGATTCAAGGTGTACAGTTTATTGGTTATGTATATATTTTAATCAAAATTGTTGGAATTATTTTTGAGAAAATCAAAATGTTCCAAATGTTTTCGTGAAAAAGGAAGTTTGGGATTGAAGGATTTTCCTCAAAATCTAAGTGTCACATTCTTGGAAGACACTAAACTTGAATGCCAAGTTTGGTATTTTACCGACTTTTCGTTTTTGAGTTATAGTGTTCACAGAAACACGGACACACAGAAACATGCAAACACACACACACAAATGCGTAGTTTTTCTAAAATATCTGATGTGTTACATCCACATGACTTTCTCTATATCTCTGCAACAAAGTATTGTTAAAAAGCCTAGGCTTCTACTTACTTCATGCTAATTGAGAAAAAATTAGTAGAAATAGTCTTATTACTTGCTGCCTTGCAAGTAAAGGCGCAATAAGGGAGTACCATTGGTTAAAGAGATAGTTAAAAGCTGGTTGCTATGTGACTGAAGTTCCTTTGCTTGTATGGACAGGGATTGTTAATTTCTCGTATGTGAAAAGTATGTTTTTAAAAGCCGAAACCAAAAACAAGTTATATCTAAAAAACAATCAACTCCACAAAAAATGTATATAACATAAACTGTGTATTTTTAAGCACTCTGCATTTGTTGTGTGGTAAGATCTTGCCCGTCTCTTACGGTTTAGCAGTTGTGCAAAATTCCGTAAAATTGACCCAAAATAAAGTAGTCTTCAGAGGCTATTCCCAGAAAATTCAAAATATACATTTTATATGTCAGGTAAATATATTTTATATACAAAATTTTAATCAAAATCGCTAGAGTCATTTTTGAGAAAATCAAAATTTTCGAAAAATGTTCTATGTTAAGGGCCGTTTGGGTTGGGAGGGTTTTTCTCAAAATCTTTGTGTCGCATCCCTGGAAGATACTAAACTTAAATACCAAGTTTGGTATTTTACCGACCTTTGGTTTTTGAGTTATCGTGCTCACAGACACACGGACCTTTTTCTGAAAATACTTTCTTTGGATACAGGGGACCCTAAAACATGTATTTCCGGTGCAATCTCGTTATCGAATTTTTTGGTGGAGTGCAATAACTTCATCATACACTATGAACAGTGTATAGAGAAGGTATTGCACTCCACCCAAAAATTCGATACCAAGATTTCACCGGAAATATATGTTTTAGGGTCCCCTTTATCTAAAAAAAAGCGTTTTCGAAGGTCTTGTGTGTGTGTTTTTTTGTGTGTGTGCGCGCGCGCGTGTGCCTGTGAACACGATAACTCAAAAACGAAAAGTAGATAAAATACCAAACTTGGTATTTAAGTTTAGTATCTTCCAGGGATGCAACACCAATGTTTTGAGAAAAATTCCCCCACCCCAAAGTACCCTTTACATGGAACTTTTTTCAAAAAATGTTATTTCCTCGAAAATGGCTGTAGCGATTTTGATTAAAATTTCGTATGTTTAAGATATTTTTATGGAAAACGAAATGTATATTTTAAATTTTCTGGGGATTGCCTCTGAAGAGTAGTTTATTCTGGATGAATTTTACTGAATTTTGAATAGCTGCTAAGCCTTAAGAGATGGACAAAGGCTTACTACACAAAAAATGTAGAGCACGTTTAAACACACAATATATCTAATATAAATTTTTTCGTGGAGTTTATGAGACATTCCTTAGTTTTGGTTTCTGCTATGAAAAACTTTAACTATCACTTTAACCTATGGTACTCCCTTATTTCGCTTCTACTTACAAGGAAGCAAGTAATATGGCTATTTTTGCTAATTGTTTACTAATTAGCATGAAGTAAATAGAAGTATAAGCTTTTTAAGAATGATTTGTTGTAGAGATGTAGAGAAAGTCATGTGAATGGTACACACCAGATATTTTTTGGATACAGGGGACCCTAAAACTCGTATTTTCGGTGAAATTTCAGCATAGAATTTTTGATTGGAGAACAATGCATTCTCTACCTATGTACCAATATTGTGTAGAGAAAATAAAAATCTGATGTGTTTCATTCATATGGCTTTCTCTAAATCTCTGCAATAAATTATTTATAAAAAGATTATGCTTCTATTTACTTCCTGCTAATCGAAAAAAAATTAGCAGAAATAATCTTATTTCTTGCTTCCTTGTAAGTAGAAGCGAAATAAGGGAGTAACATAGGTTAAAGTGATAGTCAAAAGCTGGTTGCTATGTGACTGAAGTTCCTTTGTTTGTATGGACACGAGTTCACAAAGTCCTGTACGAGAAAAATATAAGTTTTTATAGCTTAAACCAAAAACAAGGAATATCTCATATACAATCAACTCCACGAAAAAAATGTATACAACATAAATTGTGTGTTTTAATGGGCTCTACATTTTTTGTGTGGTAGGATTTTGTTTCTCTCTTACGGTTAGGACTTATACAAACTTCCATAAAATTCACTCAGAATAAAGTAGTCTTAAGAGGATATTCCCAGAAAATTCAAAATATACATTTTATTTGTCAGGTTAATAACTTTAATAAACGATATTTTAATCAAAATTCGCTTGAGCCATTTTTTAGAAAATCAAAATTTTTTAAAAAAGTTCCATCTAAAGGGTAGTTTGGAGTGTGGGGATTTTTCTCAGAATCTTCGTGTCGTATTCCCGGAAGATACTAAACTTAAATACCAAGTTTGGTATTTTACCGACTTTTCGTTTTTGAGTTATCGTGTTCACAGACACACGGACACACTGACACACGGACACACGGATCTTTTTCTGAAAATACTTTTTTTGGATACAGGTGTCACTAAAATATATATTTCCGGTGAAATCTGGCTATCGAATTTTTTGGTGGAGTGCAATACATTCTCTATACACTATGTACATAGTGCGTATAGAGAAAAGTAAAAATGTCAGATTTTTCTGAAACTTTGAGGCGTGTGGAACCTTTTGATTCTGCAATATAGTTATATAATACCTGCAATGTATTGTATTGATATACCTGTCAAACTATTAATTGAATTTGAATGAAAATTTCAATTCATATTAACAGAGCATCAATACAGTCACAATACCATTTTCTGAAAAATCCTTATAAATATACATATTTGAAATTTCACCCCCACTGCTCCATAAGCTTCGCGAACAGCCTACGTTCTCACTTCGCCAATATAAATCTGTCCTAGTTGTGGATGCAAATTAATGAAAATCTGTTGTGTCACAATCACACGGTTTTCTCCCCACAATATTGTTACATAGTCTACTTTCCTCTACCACGTAGTTCCGTGTTTCATTCGCATATTAGGTGAGTGTTATTTATTGCACCCAGATTAGACAGAGAGATATATCGATAGATGTATGTACACATACTCGACTTTTTTTTTCTAAAAATATTAATTTTTTATTCAGGGAGTCTCAAAACATATATTTTCTGTGAAATTTCAGCATCGAATTTTTGAATCATATTCAAAACCTTCTCTACCTGCTATGTACGTTGCATATACAGGGTGTTAATAAACTATACCGAAATATTTTAACAGAATATGTAGATTACTTTAATAAGTAGTTTTAGATAGGAGACTTATGGCCTGTTTATTGGAATTTAAAAGTAACGGCTATAAGTTTCTGAAAGTGCCAGCACGCCACGTATCGCATCACTTCGTCTGGGATGAAAAAAAATAATAATAATAATAATAATAAAAACATTTACTCTGACAGGAGTCGAACTTGTGACCTTTGGGATTGCAGCTCCTGCGTTACGCATTAAGCCAGCAGAGCATTTGAAAAAATGCATCTAGGGTAGGCTAAATAACTCAAGAACGTAGTTAATGAATGCTCTGTGTCGCACTGTCAAGTGATTAGTTCGAGATTTTACAGATTTTTGCGACATTAAATCTTGAGAACGCTAGTAACGAGCTGCTAAAAATGGATATTTCTATAATCGGCAACCGTTTTAAAGACATTCTAAGCCATTTCTTCAACCTGCTTTGCTTTATCACCGACTTATCGGCACCTAATACCCACACGTTTAACGCTATGTAGTTGCGTTATGTTTATCCGGGGATCATGCATCGCCGATCTCAAATTACTTAGTTCAATCACGTGCACAATCTCGCAGATTATTTCGGTGTAGTTCATTACCATCCTGTATGTGCTAGAGAAAGTAAATATTCAGGTTTTAAGCTAATTGATCTATTTAAAAGTTATATATTATATATCATACTGTTTGTTCATCCTGTATAATTAAAAAAAAAAAAAGTAGTTTTGCTGCAAAATTGTTATACTCCTATTTTCTTCCTAACATGAAACCTTACCGAAAATATGATGAACTTGTATATTCTCTCTCTCTTTCTGTAAGTGTGTGTATGAAAGAGAAGAGAGCGAGAGGGAGAGGGAGGGAGGGGGAGGGAGGGAGGGGAAGGGAGAGAGAGGGGGAGAAAGGGAGAGAGAGGGGGAGAAAGGGAGGGAGAGGGAGAGAAAGGGAGAGAGAGGAAGAGGGATAGGGAGAGAGAGAGGGAGAGAGGGAGAGAGGGCGAGAGAGGGAGAGAAAGGGAGAAAGAGGTAGGGAGAGGTAGAGAGAGGAAGAGGGTGAGGGGGAGAGAGGGGGAGATAGAGGGAGAGAGAGGGGGAAATAGAGGGGGAGACAGAGGGGGAGAGAGAGGAGGGAGAGAGAGGAGAGAGAGATGGAGAGAAACTGTTATAACCAAAATTTACTTTTCCTTCTCGTGAGTGGGTGAGAAACATTGAAACAAAAATCTTTCTGGAAGTGAAGCACTTCTACTTCCTCAGAAATACATTTCCGGGCGTCCTTCCAAGGAACGGGTTCGGAAGACAAAATAGGAATGGCAGCTGAGTGTATTTCACTTACATGTCTCCTCTCACTTCCATTTGGAAAATTTCCGGTTCTGGCTTCTCCATTTGTACCGCTTGGTCAGCGGATATAAGATCTATATGGTTTGTCAGAGTCGTAGAGAGGAAGCCAAGCCATTGCCAATTATCTTTCAATATCTGAAGCCATCGGCAAAGGCTTATGTTGTTGCGTGTTGCCTTTCACACAGCCTTCTATATGAAGAATACAGGAAGAGCTTCAGAGTTTTGTTTTCCTTGTTTTCCATTATAAACACAGCTTTGAAGGTTATATTTTTACTTTCTCTACACGTACTATGTACATAGTGTATAGCGAAGGTATTGCACTCCACCCAAAGATTCGATACCAAGATTTCACCGGAAATATATGTTTTAGGATTCCCTGTATCCAAAAAAAGTATTTTCAGAAAAAGGTCCTGTGTGTCCGTGTGTCTGTGAACACGATAACTCAAAAGCGAAAAGTCGGTAAAATACCAGACTTTGTATTTAAGTTAAGTATCTTCCAAGGATGCGACACGAAGATTTTCAAGAAAATCCCCCCACCCCCAGACACCCTTAACATGGAACCTTTTCCGAAAATGTTGATTTTCTTAAAAATGGCTCTAACGATTTTGATTAAAATGTCAATTATTAAAGATATTTACCTGACTAATAAAATGTATATATTGCACTTTCTGGGAAAAGCCACTAAAGACTACTTTATTCTGGATGAATTTAACGGAATTTTGCATAACTGCTAAACCGTAAGAGATGGACAAAAACTTGCCACACAAAAAATGTAGAGCACATTAAAACACAAAATATATATGTATTTTTCGTCGAGTTGATACTTTTTGAGATATTCTTTGTTTTTTTGTTTTCAGCTTTGAAAAACTTATACTTTTGTCGTACAGGAATTTGTCAACCCCCGTCCATACAGACAAAGGAACTTCAGTCTCATAGCAACTAGCTTTTGACTATCACTTTAACCAATGGTACTCCCTTATTTCGCTTCTGCTTACTAGGAAGCAAGTGATAAGACTATTTCTGCAAATTGTTTCTGGATTAGCATGAAGTAAATAGAAGCATAAGCTTTTTAACAATAATTTGTTGCAGAGATGTAGAGAAAGTCATGTGAATGGAACACATCAGATTTTTTCTCAGTAATATTTGTCTCGCAATGGATAATATCTTGCTACGAATGAAAACAGACATAAAAAGGAAACTGCGATAAATGAACCTTCTTCTGATTTACCCAGATGGTTATGTCGTGCTTAACCCTTCGATGACGGGAGATAGATGCTTACATATACAATTAGCTAATTCAAATTAGCAGGCAAGAGGCTTTTACTTTAAGTTAAATTAGTTACATGTTTTAATTAACCTGCATTATGAGATTTTACCATTTAAAATAAATAATACTTTGTAAGAATAGCTTGCGTAGAATGAATATCACATTGATTTTAAAATAACCGCTCACCTAGGTGGCCCGGGTTTGACCCCCACGAGAATTTGTAATTTTCCTGTGGACGAAGTGGCAGTTTTCCCGTGTCCTCGCTTACCCCGCCATTCATTCCACCAATTGCGCCATAACCAGCTCTCACAAAGCTGGTTCACCATCATTTCAAATTACCATTTCCTCACTTTCATACAAGGCATCAGGTTGATCACCAATCCTGGCTTCTCTCTGAACAGATCTGGGCTGTTCAACAGGCAACTGACCCTGCCGGCTTGTAAACCCTAGTAGTGTAAGTCTTACATTTAAGGCGGGTAAAAAGAGGAAGAACGAAAGAAAGAATTATAGAAAGAAGAAATAAGGAAAGAAAGAACGAACGAAAGAACTAAAGAAAGAATGAAGGAAAGAAAAATACAGAAGGAAACAGGAAAGATGGAAAGTAAGAAAGAAACAAAGAGCTAAAAAGGAAAGAATAGAAGAAAGAACAAAGAATAAAAGAACTAAATACATTTAAGATGTGAGCTTTATTTCCGTATTACGTGTGTCCAGTCCTCAAAACTTTCTGAAGGCAGTAAATATTTTCGATAAAGCTGCGACATAAAGGTTAGACAACGGAGGGGATATCTCGCGCAAGGCAAACTATGCAAGACCGGAGGATGGGATGACTTGCAGGAATCATTGCAAGCCACCGCAGGCAGACAGGCCACCACAGTTTTGCGGAAGTCCCTATTATTATCAAGCACGATGATTCGTCCTAATGCTGGGCCGCCAAAGATGGGTGCAAGCGACCCATCTTGCAGTCAGCTACTAAGTATCTGCGGGAAGTAATCTTTCCATTGAGTTTGAATCCGCACCATATGCTCACATTATTATACGACACTAGACTGGAAGTACACTTGAAAGGTGGTAGAGAAACAGAATGTAGGGGAAATAATGGAATAAAAATCGAGTTAAACGAGAAAGTACCAAGCATCCTTCTGGCAATCCCGGGAAAACGCGAAAAACTCAGAGTGGACGTCGGGGATAAAACTCGGGATTTTCCAAATGTGTATCGCACACGTTACCCTAGCGCCATCTCGCTCGATTAGCTTACTTTCCTTCACAATGTCCTCCCTCACTGCAGTCTACACAGGTCTATTGTACATTAATATGCCCCTCCCCCAGAAAATGAAGGGAGTACATACTCGAGGCAGACAGGCAATAGAGTCACACGAAAGTCCCTAATGGTTTGGCTGATAGTTCTTCATTTCGGCGCCAGTTTCCCCCGTCTCTGCTCCAATATGGAGCGACCACAGTGCTGTTCCATGATCAAAAACAGTATTATATAAAGCGCATGCATCCGCGTGCCACCTGCCAGCACTACCACACGAGCCCAGAAGCCCAAACTCCAGACAAATAATAAGGGAATGGCATTAAAGGCAAAGGATAGCAAGAAATTCCTGGAGAATAAGCATCCCAGCATTCGCCCAAGTGACAAGGGGAACCACGAAAATGACAAGACAAAGGTATGTGGTCGATGGCCATCGAGCCCGCAATCTCACTCTTAAGGCGACGCCAGGTTGCTCGGTAGATGATGGCCTAACTCAAATCAGTAGGGCAAAGGCAATTGCTATCAGTCAAAATACTTACTTGGCCTATTATTCAACGTGAAAATATACCATGTTATTAAAATAAATGAAAACGTTGCAAACAAAATTTGCGCAGCATGGGTATAATAACATTTAACTGCAACCATATGTAGCTCTCAAATTTCGTGACAATCATCTCTGTTTAGTAATCTATTACTATCACACGTCGCAATATGTCGACGTTTTTGTTAACTTAACATTTTACTAAATGACCACACAAATCCCATTCAGCTGTAATAAATTAAGAACGTATTTAGCCCAATTAAATTTACTAAGTGTACAATAAAATTAGAATTGCAGTGAATAATGCTACAGGTTATAAGTTTATTTTGTCTATCAGGCATATGCAATGAAAATATTAGATAGAAAAGGTATTGTATTCTAACCAAATATTCATACCCAGTTTTCACCAGAAATAAATGTTTTGAGGACCCCTGAAAACACTTTAAAAATACCTGGTAGTGAGACATGGATACAAAGGAATAAATACTTTAGCAAACTAGAAGCAGCGAAAACGCGTTTCCTAAGATTTTTTAAAGGATGCACATGAGAAGACCTATTTAGAAATAAAGATCTAAGAAAGGAACTAAACATTAAACCTGTTATAGAAAAATGAGAAGTTTAATGCCGTGCCGGCATTTTGCCATGTTAGCTCAGTGATAGAGTAATCGGCTAGAGACCGTGATTCCAATCCCGGATATGACATTGAATTTTTCAGTCTGACTCCATCTATCCAATGTAGAAAGAGTGTCACCATAAAGAATACTAAAACAAATTAGAGGTTAGTAGGAATACCTAGGAAACGCTGGATCGATGAGAAACAGAAACAGGCAATAGCTTAATCCTTGATTAAACGGAAGAGAAGAAAAAATCTGATATGTTCTATTCACGTGACTTTTGAAACAGTAACTCTTCTATATCAACTTAAAGCATCGAAATTATGTAACTAACAGTAATATGTAAAAATAATATGTATTGCGCAACAAACCGATAGTGATCATTATACTTAATTAAATAGATAGCATTTATATATAGTAATGTAGTATTAATCATAGTAAGGGGTAATAAGCTTTGCTTTAACCATTATTTTATTTGTGAATATTTGTGTTTTGTTAATATTTTTACACGTTAAGACGACAAGGTTTGAAACGTGGTTTTAACTGTAAATGCACAGATTTCCGTTAGCAAGACCTTGATGTATTGTGAGTTGAGCTTTCAAAAGGAAACATTCTAAAATGTTATTGCCCTGTCTTTTGTATAACGTTGAGTGACTTTAGGGAATAGAGGCATAAGTACATGCAACCAATAGCAAGAAGGGACGCTATTTATACAGAAGGAAATTTAAGTTTAAAATTCACAACCGTTTTGGGCAGTTCTACGCCAGATTCCAAGGGCGACACTATGTCGGTCGCTGGAGCAAAATCGCGCCACATTGCTCACCGCGGTTGAAACCAAGAAGTCATGGTTTTGCGCTCCCCAGATTTATAATCACCCACATGTTTGCAGGTGTCACTTGGTTGTCAACGGTTAGGGTTTATACAGTGTAATATTATACCATGCAATTTTCTTCAATAATATTTACGGACCAGTGATTAATGTTTTTTTTTCTTCACTACCTCTTGTATTTCCTTCTGTACCACGCCCTGTACCGAGTAATTCATGTTCGCCAACGAGGAGGAACAACCTGAGCTAAAACCGGAGCAGCAAAGACATCAAAAGGTAGGGAAATGTCACTAGGTTCCACCCTAACCGGACCAACTGACCCACAAAATAACGCAGACGTTACTTTGTCATTTACCATTTTAAATAATATTCAGGACAAAGTCAACCATAGCGATGCACTTTCTATACTTCGTTGTAACAAATTATTGTTAAAAAGCATATTCTTCCATCTACTTTATGATAATCGAGATAAACATTAGCAGAAATTGCCTTAATTACTTGCTTCCTTATAAGTAGGAGGAAAATAAGGGAATGCACTGAACTAAAACGGTGGTAAATCTTTTAAAAAATGGCTGCCATGTGGCTGAAACGCGTTTCTATGCAGGGCCAGAAGTTTACAACTTTCCATGTGCGAAAAGTTTTTAATGTTTTGAATCTGAAGCAAGTAACGAGGAATATCTCAGAATTGGTCAATTCCAAGTAAAAAAAACTTATGTTTTAACGTTATCTACATTTTCTGTGTAGTTAGTTTTTGTCTATCCCTTACAGTTCATCACAAGCTAACAAAATTCATCCAGAATAAAGAGTTTTTTTAAGCTATTCCCACAAAGTTAAAGATATACATTTTATTTGGCATATAAATATCTTTAATATACGGTACTCTTATCAAAATCGTTAGAAGTCGTTTTTGAGAAAATCAAAATTTTCGAATTTCTTTCCATGTAAAGGGCAGTTTGGGGTAGGGAGATTTTTGTTAAAATACCAAGTTTGGTATTTTACTAAATTTTCGTTATTGTGTTCACAGGAACACACTAAAAATGCTTTTTGTAGATACAAAGGACCCTAAAATGTGTATTTCCGGTGAATTCCCGGTATCGATTTTTTGGGTGGAATGCAATACCTTCTCTATACACTATGTACATAGTACATGTATAGAAAGTAAAACCGCCAATTTGAGTGCATATCAAAATTTTAAGTATAATACAATACACCAAATGTACAACAGGTAAATACTGGAGAAAAGAAAACTAAGACTATTGACCATAGTTTTAGCTCCCGTTACGTTTATCCCATGACTCACTCTTCTACAGATGTCCATTGACCTCATTTGCCCTCCCTGAAGAAGAAAGACTATTAAAATAAACGAGAATTGCAAGGAACACTGGAGATGGTTTTAACGACAGGCCTGACTATGGGTTTTGCCGAGCCTCCCGCAATCACTGGGCTGTAATTTGATTGTCTGTTTACAAACGAGACAACTCCTAATTGGATTGCTGTATAGATTAAGATTTTCCAGAACATGGGGCCACGTCATGATGACAATAAAGTGAATAACGATATTGCAGTTCAGTGGAGCGAAGCCTGTAAATGGAATCATTTGCGGCTGCTCTTTCTTTGAAATATTCTGATGTAAACGGTTCGACAGAAATAAGTAACATAATTTGCCAATGAACATAAAATCATACCTTAGAAAAAAAATGTATGTGCGCCATTCATATAACTTGCTCTACACCTCTGCAGTAAATTATTGCTAAAAAGCTTCTTCCTTTATTTACTTGATGCTAATCGAGAAAAAATTAACAGAAATGCTTTCTTGCAAGTAGGAGTGAAATAAGGGAGTACCATAGCCTAAGCGATGTTTTAACAGCTGGTTGTCATGTGATTGAAGCTCCTTTGTTTGTTTGGACAGGATTTGACAAATTCCCGTATAAGAAAAGTAAGTATTTTAAAGCTGCAACCAATAATAAGGAATATCTCAAAAATGGTCATCTCAAAGAAAAAAATGTATATGACGGTTTACCAGTTATGCAAATTTCCGCAAACTTCGTTCAGAATAAACATGTTATCAGAGACTACTCAAGATATACATTTAGTTTGCCATAAAAATACTTTAAAAATAAGGTATTTTAATCAATATCGTCAGAGCCATTTTTGATAAAATCAAAGTTTTAGAAACAATTTCCATGTAGTTCGGGGTGGGGGATTATCTTGAAAATCTTCGTGTCGCATATTTAGAGATGCTGAACTTAAATTCCATGTTTGGTATTTAACGGACTTTTCGTTTTTGAGCTAAGTTACCCAGACACACACACACACACACACACACACACACACACACACACAATTTTCTAAAAAAAAATTGTTTTATTCAGAGAGTTCTAAATCATGTATTTTCGGTGAAATCTCGGTATCGAATTTTTTGGTGCAATTCAATAGCTTCCCAATACACTATCTACATAGTACATGTAGAGAAAGTAAAAAATAATTATGAAGAATATAGGGAATTAAATGTGATATTCTCATTAAGTACAGAAGAAAAAATGAATGAATTAATTTATATATTTTTATATTATTTACATTGTAATTTAATCATGTTTTGTTGCCAACCCTAACAGTATTGTAAGACTTGAAGCTTTCACGGCGAATGTTATTCATTATGGCTTCACGGGTGATCAGCCGTGTCAGGTATATAAAAGGATGAAGACCATGGAGTGTGCAATGGTCGAAAGCTTGGATGTTATATACCTGACACGGCTGATCACCCGTGAAGCCATAATGAAAGGCCTAACAGTATTGTTACCTCAGTTTGCCTAGCTATTTGGCATTAAACCTTAACTGGGTGACTACCTTAAATTCTACTTCCTTCCATTTTCAGAAAAGATTCCTGTGTGTCCCGTGTCCGTCTGTCTGTGAACGCAATAACTCAAAAAATGGAAAGTCGGTAAAATACCAAACCTGCTATTTGAGTTTAATATATTTCAAGAATGAGACGCAAAGATTTTGAGGAAAATACCTCTACGCCCCAGTACCCTTTAAATGGAAAAAATTCGAAAATATTGATTTTCTCAGAAATGGTTCTAAGGATTTTGATTAAAATAGCTATATTAAAAATATTTACATGACAAATAAACTGTATATTTGAATTTTCTGAGACTAACATCTGAAGACCTTTTGTAAAACTAGTAAACCGTAAGAGACAAACAAAAGCTTACTACACAAAAAATGTAAATCTCGTAAAAACACACGATGTTATACACATTTTTTATGTGAAGTTGACTATTTGTGAGATATGTCTTGTCACCGATTTCAGTTTTAAAATACTTAAAACTTTTCTCACACGGAAATTTGAACATTCCCGACAGTGCATAGAAACGGATTTCAACCACATAACAACCAGCTTTTAAAATATTTGACTATTACTTTAGCCTAGTGTATTCCATTATTTTCCTTCTACTCAAAAGTAAGTAATAAGGCCATTTCTGCTAATGTTTGTCTCAATTAGCATGAAGTAAATACAAGAATAAGCTGCTTAACAATAATTTGTTTCAGAGATCTAGAGAAAGTCATGTGAATGAAAAACATCAGATTTTTTTTTTTTTTTTTTTACGCTAACGTGTACAAAACTACACTTTACGCTCTGACAAATAAGTACTTTTCTGCTCACTATCGTGCACAAATCAATATTGCAATCATTATGTCGTGGCCATGATATATCGAGCATGCATTCAGATTTATGGTGGACTATGAAGTTAATTTTAATGTGCTAAATCTCAATAGATCGCCAAGTGGTCATACCAATAGGTTTATTATATTCTATTGCCAATCTTTTAGCATGTAAGCTTAACTATTCAATATGATTATGTAGTGACTTTGAAATAAATTTAAATGATAATCTTATTTGCTATGAGTTTGGAAATGTATTGCGGTCAGCAAAACCGTTATTATGTAAATTCATCATCAACAAGGGGAATGCGTGCTTAGATAGTGTTGTAATCAACATGGCATACGATAACATATTATCTGATGTTTACCAGATTTCATTATCTGATCCCAACATTGTACTAGAAATAAACGGGACTCTAAATGAATCCGGTTCTAATAATTGCACAATCTAAAACATGCTTACCTTTCGCCGTTTTAATGACATTAATCTGATGAAATGCATAAGTTTATTTAAATGCATTTAATAGGTAAAATAATTGTATTCTTTGTTCCACTATATTCAATACATTCATATGAAAATGTTTTGTAATGGTAGTTGGCCAGCGACTACGATCAAGGGAAAAATTCAGAAGTAATACATTCACAGTGCTTCTCTGCATTATTCAACTAACTATTCTTTAAAAGTATAATCTACCATCTGCTTCATAGCAATCTAGACAAACTATTTACAGAAATTGTTTTATGTTTTCTTTTAGATACAAGGAAAATAATAAAATAGAGTAGTTTCAAGCGACATAAAATCTTCTAAGAAGAGGTTTCTACGATGACTTTGGAACTCGTTTCCTTTAAGTGATCGTGAGGAAAAAACGAATACTTATGACAGTTGAAAGAGAAATGCAATATCTATACCCTGCCCAGTTTGTATATTTAATGTTATCAGTTCTCTAGGAATATAGCCTCAAAATATTACATCACGAATCAACAAAAGAAATGTATTGTCTGTTCATGTGAGCCATGCAAAATTGTTTGAATAAGTAAAAATGACGTATGCAAAATACAAGAATACTCACTTTTGGCTTCCTATGTAGTTCCTTATGAATTAATGGAACCTAAAAGTAAAATTCAGATGTGTTACATTCACATTCCTTTCTCTACTGTTCAAGAAACAAATTATTCTTATAAATAATTATTCTATTTAATCATGTTAATGGAGATAAACATTATCAAAATACTTTTACTATTTCCTTCCTTCTAAGCAGAATTCTCTCTGAAAATTTGAAATTCGGTTCTGTTTGGATGTGGAGGAACAAAACAAAGGAGGTGGAACGAAAGATGACTTCTCGCCTGAGGCAACTTTAAATAGTTTAAAACTTGAGACGGTAATTCTTTGACATTCCTGCTTGATAAAAGCAAGTGTATAATTATCAAGTACTTTTATACAATCTACAATACTTAAATTAGCTTAAATATATGTTTTGTATAAGAAACGCGCTGTATTATTTCTTATATATCTCTTAATTTGTAATGATAGCTATGTTAACTTGTGCTTAGGTACAGAACTAGCAGTAGAATGTCACAAAAAGCAAACCTTATTGTATGTGAAAACCTCTTTATGTTACTTGCGTGAATCAGAAATACAAGTGTGAACTCGGGAAAATCCCAAATATTCTGTAAAGAGGGTATTTTGCATTGTAATAGTTTATTATATAGTATCAGTACAATAGATCACGTGATCTAACGATGTAGGGTGTAACTTTTAACGCGGAGTGTTAGCCAATAAGCATAAATTAAGGAAGACATCTTCCTTAGATGCATATTTAAGCTGCTACAAACTGAGAATCTTCATATGACTTTCCGTTCTTCAGAGGTGAAATCTGCGCCACTCGTCGTAACGAAATATCACCAAAGACTTTAAGTGCGCGATATATATATATATATATATATATATATATATATATATATATATATATATATATATATATATATATATTTTATAAATCTACACAGTCCTTTATGTCCTTTAGAGGCGAAACCTACGCTACTCGTTGTAACAAAGTTGCACCACAGATTTTTTAAGTGTGTGATATGTATTTCTTATAAATACAAACATGCTCTCTTTATTTCTGAACTGAAATCCACTTGTTACTTGTCAAAATGAAATCGCACCAAAGACTTTAATTGCGTGACATGTATTTATTGCCAGACCGTGTGAAATGCAACGGTGAAAAACAGTGAACTCTTTGGTATTTAAACATGTTTTATTAAGATTTTTTAGAGCTTCCATGTACTTATATTAATAGTATATATAAAGCAACAATTCTTGGTAAGCCGAGAGTGGCAGAACTAAGAAATAATAAATAAAAGTCGCACCATTAAGTGTGTGTGTGTGTGTGTGTGTGTGTGTGTGTGTGTGTGTGTATATATAGAGAGAGAGAGAGAGAGGGAGAGGGAGAGAGAACAACGACGTCAAATTGAAACCAGTAACAAAGAACATATTGGAAACGGTTAAATCTACAAAAAATGTAAGTTGCATAAATTCTGTATTTTACCGAGGTCTAAATTTTTTTTAAATTTTCGATTCGAAGCTTTGTTCTATCTCTTAGAGTTTACCAGCTATGCAAAATTCACATGAATAAAAAGGTTTTCAGAAGCTATTTCCATAAGATTCATAATATACATTTATTTGCTATCTAAATATCTTTAACGATCGTTAAAGACATTTTTGGAGAAAAACAAGGTTTTAAAACGTTTTACATGAAAGGGTAGTTTGAGGTGGGGGATTCTCTTTAAAATCTTCGTGTTGCATGCTTGAAAGATGCTGAACTTAATTATCAAGTTTGATATTTAATGCGATTTTAGTTTTTGAGTTACACTATTCACTCTCACACACACACACACACACACACACACACACACACACACACACACACATTTTCTAAAAATGCTTTCTAATGGACTCGAAACATATATTTCTGGTGAAATGTTGCTATCAATTTTTGGGTGCAATGCAATTACCTCTCTACCTATTATGTACATTGTACATACGTGCTAGAGAAAATAAAAAGAGTTACAGATATACATAGATTTAAAACAATTTTGAAATGAAAATGGCTGAAGCATTTAATAAGTATAAATTTAAAAGAGAATACCAATCGGTGTCTGTCATAACAGTCTGTTAGCAGGAGAGCTGAAGATATAAGTTTGCAGCTATGTGCCAAACTAACATTTTTCTATTGACTCTTCTACTTACTTTACGCTTGAAAGTACTGTCAGCTTTTTATTTTCTAAGTAAGATAAATAAGGTTTTAGTCGATACCGTTGTGAGCCTGAATCTAGAAGCAAGCTTTTTTTTGGAAACGATGCGTGCGTGTGTGAATATAGACAAAAATTCCATGAAATACCAATCTTTTTCTGAAAATTAGCCCACGGCCAACTACACCATACATGAAAGACTGTCTATAATCTTCTATTTTGCTTAAATTATGATTAAATACATGTATTAAAGATATTGACAAATAACAAATAAAGTATATACATTAAGTTTCTAGGGAATGGTCTCTGAAGTCCTCTTCAATCTAGAGGACAAAACATTTACTGCACAACATATGTAGATCACATTAAAACACACAATTTATGTCACATATATACGAGAGTAAGAGCGACGCTGTGGTTGAGTGGTTAGACCACTCGCCTCCCATCTAGGCCGCCCGAGTTCGATCCCAAGCGCTCATGCCTGGATACGTGTCGACCCCTCCTAACAGGCTCTCCATTCTGTGGTTTCGTGCCGTTCAACCTCTTCAACAACAACAAAATCAATATTTATTAAAAATATTAATCTGAAAAAAAAATTCTGGATTAAATATCAACCTTTCATTTACACTATCAATATTACCTGTATCATTTTTTTTAACAAACATAAGTAATATATCCTACATTTCACACTCTCCGACAGGCTTCTGACCCCTAGGCATTGGCTTATAAGTCCTGGGATGTGTAGTCCTACAAACAGGGCGAGGGTAAGCCGATTAGAATAGCTGAGAGGCCATTTCTTAGACGAATATCAGGCTACAAATTAAAAGAGCACACACCAAATATACAAATACGGGAAGAGGAGAAGCTGAATAATATCAAGTACCAGTGGTGCCAATACATAAGGAGAATGCATGACAAAAGAATAACAAAACAGGCACTAAATTATAGGCCAAAAAGACGGCGCTTAATAGCACGTCCTAGAATCAGATGGGAAGATGACTTTGAGCTGGAACGGGCAATGTAGCCTATCCCTCAAGTCGAAGAAGTAAAGCGATTACGAAACGAAGTATATGAGTGTGTATGTGTGTGTGTATGTGTGTAAGTATGTATGATTGGAATAATTTAGGGTGAAATATGATATTATTTTGAAGTATTATATAAATATTGATGGTATGATTATTATGAAACTAAAAATATAAACTAGGATTGTATGTATATATATATATATATATAAGATTTGAGTATCGCTTTTGCCTAGCCTTTGTTTCCTTTCTACTTACAAGGAAGCAAATAATAAAACAATTTCTGCTATGTTTATCTCGATTAGCATGAAGTAAATTAAAGAATAATCCTTTAAAAGGAGTGTTTATCTGTTGAACAGCTATAAAAGATCATGTGAGTGGAACAAATCAGATTTGTTTCCAACTATTAATGCACGAGTACTCTATAAGGAAGTAACAGGTGAAAGAATAAGCAGAAGTCATTGGCAGAAGAGTTGGATTCAGCATATAAGGCCAAAAGGGTACAAAGCACTTGTACTACAATATATCAACATTTAAAAGACTTATCAAAATTGGAGGGGGAGGAATAGAAGCAAGATTATGTCCAAAGTGCAGCTAGTGTGTTTGTGATCCATTTTTAGACAATACAGAGTGCCATTAGGTGTTTCTATACAGAAATTGGCTTTGAATGATCTGAACTACGGTTATAAATGCTTTCTCTACAAGATGGTATGTTCCAACACATATTCTTATTAAGGAATATTACCCATGTCATATTTTGTAAACATATATCATTGAATTAATTATTAAATATAAAATGTTCAGAACAAAATCTGATGTGCTACACTAACATTGCTCTCTCTCTATCTGTTATACAAAATATTATTCCTCTTTCTATACCATGCCAATGAAGATAAGCACTAGCAAAACGTTTCTATTACTTAAAGCTAAAGCGATAGTCAAATGTTTTAAATGCTGTCGTTATGCAATTGTCATTGAAATTCGCGGCTTTGCTTAGCTAATTAAAACAAAAGAAACACGGGTGTCTTCATGTCTGAGAAAAGTATAAGTATTTTAAGATTGAAACCAATAGCTTGGAATATCTCGAAAACGGTTGGCTCTATAAAAAAAATATAAACGACATGAGTCGTATGTTTTGACAAGACTTACATTTTTTGTGTAGCAAGTTTTTATCCGTCTCCTATGGTTTATCTGTTATGCAAAATTTCATAGTGAAAAGAGCTTTAGAGACTATTTTCAGGAAATTCCATATAAATATATATTAATAATTTGTCATGTAAATGTGTTTAATATACTGTATTTTATTCAAAATTGTTACAGTTGTTTTTGAGAAAATCAAAATTTTCTAAATTTTTTCCATGTAACGTGTAGTTTGGAGTAAGGGGATTTTCTTGAAAATCTTCGTGCCCTATTATTGGGTGATAATAAAATTAAATATAAAGTTTTTTATTTATTGGAATTTTCATTTTTGAGTTATGCGGTTCACAGATCCATAGACGGATAGAAAGACAGACACGCTGATCTTGTTTTAAAATGTTTTATTTATTCAGGGGGTCTCAAAACATATATTTCTAGTGAAATCTCGATATCGAATTTTTGGGTGGAATACAATACTTTCTATATCTGCTTAGTGCGTTGTATATTGCGATATATCCTAGTAATGTGCATAAATAATATGACATAAATTGGCATATGTCCAAATTTGTTTTCTATTTTAAAAAGGCAAATAATACCGCACCCATCAAAATGATGGGCTGGTCCTTCTAGGTAGCTACAGAAGAATAAGCAATTAAAGCCTTTATATCCACTTGACGTAAACATATTAATCATAATCGCTGGTTCTTATAGTTTTATATTGCGTCAGAGATAAAGGCTTTTGTTGTCAAAAATTTTGAATGGTACTGAAAAATCCTTTCCACAATGTTAATGATATTTTAATATTGTGTCAATACTTTAAAACTGTATTTTTATATTAATTGGTACATTATCACAAATCAAGTTAAGCAATTAGATAAGGTATTACATTTTATCTGAAATTTCCACGCCGATATTTCACAAGAAATACATGTTTTGAGGTCCCCTGAGTCCAGAAAAAAATTTTAGTAAAAGGTCTCTGTGTGTTTGTGGACAGCATAGCTCATAAAATACTGCTAAATACCAAAATTGATATTGATGTGTGGTATCTTCCAAGAATGCAACATGAACATTTTCAAGAAAATCCTCCCACACTAACCCACCCTTTACGTGGAAAATGTTTGAAATATTTGTTTTTTTCTCAAAAATAGCTCTAACGATTTTCATTAAAATACCGATATTAAAGCTACTTACAGAAAAAATAAAACACATATCCTAAATTTTCTGGAAATAACTTCTGAAGATTTGTTCAATCTTGATGAATTTTGTTTAATTTTGCATAACAGGTAAACCCTAAGATATAGAAAAAACTGTCTATACAATAAAAATGTAGACCTCGTTAAAATACCAATTTATTTCATATAAATTTTTGTTGCAGAGTTGACCGTTACCGAGATTTTCCTTGTTATTGGTGTCAATTTTAAACTACGTATCTCCTAAAACAGGGACACTTTTGTTTTATATCTCTTTTATTTTTATGGAAATTAAAAGCAAACCGAACTTCAGTTGTCCATATATCGACCGGCTTTTAAAAAATTTGAACGTCGCTTTAGAGTGGTGTATTCCCTTACCTCTCCTCTGCTTATAAGTAGTAAGACCAATTCTGTTAAGTTTATCCCATTTAGTGTGATATAGGTAGAAGAATCTTTTGTAAGAACAGATTTTCTGTAGAACAGGTAGAGAAGATCATGTGAATGCAACATAGATTTTTAAATGATGCTTATGACCTATACTAATCTCTCAGAATCCAAACAACCAAACTTGATGGAGCTTTTGCAAGAATGGACATTAGTCTGGAGAAGTGAAAGGTCAATGAAATATATCACCAAGTGTTGTTATATATCCCTCACATTGTCTTGTAGTTTGTTCTCATGTTCCGGAAACTATGTATAGTGAAGATGGGAATGTTCTCGGGGAAGAAGCAGTCGTGACACGGCCTCACGTCCATTAGAGGACGGACTCCGGAACCGGAAGTGACAGTCCGGCAGCTGACAGTGCGAGTGGACGACGCTCTTATGGTTGGCGATAATGGCAACGTGAGACATGATATCTGAAAAGCAAAAGCCGTCGCCACAATAGTGTCACTTATGAAATGTGGAGACATTCTTGTGGAATGGAAAATAGGTACACTCGCGTGCATAAATAGTGTTCCATACCTCCAGGTTTATAATAGTGTTTCTTCTGCGTAATGTCTCCACCTTTTAACAAAACGTTATTCCTCACAGCTCTATAGCTCTAGATTATAATTAACTAAACTTTTACTCCTCCCAGCTTCATACCTCGACTATAACAGTGTTTTCTCTACTTAACGTTTCCATCTTTTAACTAAACTTTTACTCCTCCCAGTTCTTTACCTCTAGATAACTTTTTACCTCTGCCTAACATTTCCACTTTTTAACCAAACTTTTACTCCTCCCAGTTCCATACCTGTAGATTATAATATTGTTTCCTCTACGTAACGTTTCAACATTTTAACTAAACTTTACTCCTCCCAACTCCATGCCTCTAGATTATAAAAAGTGTTTCCTCTGCGTAACGTTTCAATATTTTAACTAAACTTTTACTCCTACCAGTTCCAGACCTGAGATTATAAAAAGTGTTTCCTCTACGTATCGTTCCAACTTTTATCTAAACTTTACTCCTCCCAGCGCTATCAGTTCTCTATATGACTGGCCTAAGAAACAAACAGGGCTATAAGAATTAAACAATAATATATCCATTGTGCAATGAAAGGATATATCTCTATAAAAAGGGTTCTCTATGATTGGCACACAGGCAATGACAACATAATTCGGCATTCTAGCCCGTTTTTACTGCTATGACATTGCAGGCGATGACAATGATGATACATGGAATGAAAATGGAGCACTGGTGGAATGTGATGGCGGGGGAAGTCGGAGAAAATCCGCTCCTGTGCCGTTCTGTCCACCACAAATCTCACATACGGTCGCTTAGGATCCAACCCAGCCGTCTAGGTGGGAGGCGAGAGGTCTGTCCACTCGGCCACGGCGCGGCCCTAGCGGAGGTGGTGAAGAATTATTTGCATGTTGGTTAAAATACACAAGCTAGTTTACATCAAGGTATTTTAAGAAATGGTACGTTAATATGTATTTTGGTGTTCGTTGCTGTTTTTACTTTCTATAGCCCGTATGTGCATTGTACACAGTGGACATTGATGATAATGTGTTCCATCTAAAAATTCGATACCGAGATTGCACTGCAATTATATGTTTTAAGACCCCCTGGATAGAAAAAATTAGAAACACGTCCGTGTGTGCGCTTGTCTGTGGGCGACATAGCTAATACAAAAGGTCGGTTAAATACCAAAATTGGCATTTAAGTTCAGTATCTTCCAAGAATACAACACGGAATTTCAAGAAAAATTCCCACGCTCAACTACCCTTTACATGGATCATTTTTCGAAAATTTTGATTTTCTCACAAGTGGCTCTAACGATTTTTATTAAAATGGCATATTTTTAAGATGTTTTCATGACGAATGAAATGTATACCTTGAATTTTCTGTGAATAGCCTCTGAAGTCCTCTTCATTCTGAATGAATTCTGTATAACTTTTGTATAACTAATAAACCGTTAGAGATAGACTAAAATTACTATACAAAAATGTAGATCTCATTAAAACACACACTTTATATAATATACAAGTTTTGTAGAATTACCCGTTTTCAAGATATTCTGAGTTATTTGTTTCAGCTTTAAAGCACTTAAACTTTTCTCAAATGTGTGTCATTTTTCTTTTCGCTCTCGTTTGTTTACTCCTAGCTAGCAAAGAGGACAGTTACTTCACTTAGCGACCAGCTTTTAAAATATCTGACTATCGCTTTAGGCTACTGTATTACCTCATCTCCATCATATTTACAAAGAAGCAAGAAATAGATAAATCCTGCAATGATAGCATGACGAATATAAAAATAATCTTTTATAACGAAAGCATTTTATGGAACAGCTAGAGAAAGCCATACGAGAGGAACACATCAGATTTTTTTCTTAGTATTTTAATTTTTACTTGTAGATTTTTAAATTGGACGTACTTTAATTCCTACATTTTATGACAGTCAAGGAAAATGGAGTAGAGTCGGACTGAAAAATGCAGTGCCATAGCCGGGATTTGAACCACAGATCTTCCGGTCTCTACCCGGTTTGTCCAATCACTGCGCTACCATAGTAACATACCACCACAGTGCTAAATACCTCAACTAATTCGCTTGTTCCCCGTTAAACCACAAGGTGATCTCGAATTGTTTTGGGATGATAGACCCCAAGTCGTTAGTATTTTAAGTCCCAGGCTTCATAGTTTAATCACTATTTGGTCAATTAATGGTAATTGTTTGTCACCAACCGTGTGTAAGACACAAATTTGTTAGAGTTGAGATCACCTTGTAGTTTACCGGAAAAACATGCGAACTAGTTGAGGAATTTAGTGCTGTGCTGGCAAGTTGCCATGGAAGCTCATAAGTTAGAGCAACCACCTAGAGATCGGGAGATCTCCGGACTATGACACCGAATTTTTCAGTCTGACTATACCCATCGTAAAAAAAAAAAAGAATTATTTAAAATAGAATTACTCTATCTGATTTTTACTACATTAAGATGTTTTACTATTAGGTTTAATATTTACAGGCATCGCAAAATAACTTTGTTGTCCCTTTCTAGATCTCTGCATGGTTTGTATAAATCCATATTTTAACTTCATCACCTGATCATCCTTCAATTCTATCTTCATTAAAAAACTGTCATCATCAAACCCTTCTCGTTTTTGCAGATAGCGCCACTGTTGGAGCCCTTAGTTTTGTCTTGCTTGAACCGTTGTTGCTTTTTAACCATGTTTAGAAGAACTTCTTGTTAGTTTGTAAGCTCTCTGACTCGGTCTTGGGTCCTTATTATTGTCATTTACGTGGATGTTTTGGTCAAACTCTACCTGAAGTATTTAGAAGCCTAATTACTAAAACTTGGCATCAGATGTCGTATGGAGAGGTATGTGCCGAAGCAATACCCATATTCCACAGTGTCCTCCGGGCCAAATATTCCTAGGAAGTACGTATTTCTAAACATAGATTTGAACTTGGTTTGATAGAGTAGTATCAGAATTCAATTTTGACTGCAAAAAGTCACTTTAAGCTTTGCACGATTAGTATTATTTTATTTTTAGTGTTTAACGCCAGATTTAACTACTTATGGCACCGCAGGCGGTGACACTGAATGAAGATGGAACACCGGTGGAATGCGATGGCGGGGGAAACCGGAGAAAACCCGCCCCGTCCACCACAAATCCCACATGCGGTCGCTTGGGATCGAACCCGGGCCGTCTAGGTGAGAGGCGAGTGGTATAACCACTCGGCCACGGCGTGGCCGATCATGATTATGAATGAGTAACGAGATCAAAAACGACTGACTCTCAGTAAAAGAAGAATGATAACAGGATATATCACTTAGGAAGAAGCCAAAGATTTTAAAATTGTCATTAGAGGAGAGGAAGAAATTGGCAGATGATAGCTAACGGTACTGGACAGTTTTAAAGTGAATGCAGCTGCTTCAGATTTTGTATTTTAAGTTTCTTTCTAATTATACCATTTTAAAACAGCTAAAGGCTTGAGACAAGGTTGTAGCACATCGCCTACCTTGATTCAAATATTTATACACAGGTACTGAAACATGGAGTAACTCATGTCAATGGAAGTTGGAAAAGGTACTGTTTACTTGCTATTATTTGCTGATAATCAGATGATCATTGCAAGTGTCGTTAAGATTTGACATTGATGGTAAAGAAACTCCCTGGAGTCTTTGAAATGAATGAGTAAATGGTGGAATCATCAAACTACCCTAAAGATTAATTAAGTCATTGAAAAAATTTAAATAGGTATGTGAAATAAGCTCTGAGTCTAGAAATTGTAGAGAGCATGTGGATTATAGAACAATCTGGGGTAGAGGATCAGTAAACATTCTTAATGGAATATTGTGGATTATAACAATAACAATGCAAAATGGAAACCCTTCAGGTCATAAGAAAGCACATTGACACAGTTTCTGTTATTGTTTCTTTTTCATCTCTCCTTTCGTGAATAATCGTGGGTTTCTATGTGAACTTTGACCGAGAACATTTCGCTTTCTTTATTAGAGCCTTTTGGTTCCTCGTCTCTGATTGATATTGTGTGTCATTATTGCTACTTACTCCAGCTTGAAAGGGAAACTGTTTTAATTATATTCCACTTGAAATAAATTCAATTTGTTGCCGGCGCTTAGTTGTTCACTTTAACTTAACCCTTTGTCCGGTGTTCTTCCCTTTTCCTCAGGTACTATTTTTGCTACCTCGTGAAAGTATCCCGAAGTTATCTGTTTTCGGGATACTTTCACTGTGCTGTGTAGCGGTCGTGTGGCTGAACATATAACAGAGATGACGGGTTTACAGAAGGGTAAAAGAAAAACAAGGTAAAAACTGTTGAAATGGATGGTATAAGGAAGAGTGCCAGAATGTTCAGGTTAGAGAAGAGAAGGAACGAAGGGTAAAGCTTTTGGAAGAAACAGAGATTGAAAAGATTGAGAGCCGATTAGTATTAGATTGCCAAATATTTTAGTATACAGGTCTCCAGCGGGTAGAAGGAAACGGGAACGGCCTAAAACATCTTAGAAATCTGAAATATCGTGATGATGAGCCGGAATTGATTGAAGAGGACAGGAATTATAGATACAGATGGAGAATGGGAGTAAAACGTAAACGCCGAAGACTGGAGACAAAAAGTAAGGAAGTTTTCTATTACTACCTTTCTTTAAATAATCCTCGCGTCATAACTTGAAATTTCATGTATGTGTGGCAATTAAATGTTACTGTTAGATGTTTACGTAAATTATTTCTCAGTAATGAATCAGAGCTAACACAAAAAAAAAAGTTTTACTTTCTCTACACGTACTATGTACAGTGTATAAAAAGGTTTCGCCAAAATTTATATTTTGAGGCCCCCTTAGTCCAAAATAAAGCATTTTTATAAAAAGGAACCTAAGTGTTTGCATGTGTGTGTGCACAGCATAGTTCAAAAAGTAAAGTACCTGTAATACTTAACTTGGTATTTAAATGTACTATTTTTCAAGGATGCGACACGAAGGTTTTTAAGAAAAGCTACCTGCTACTAACTACGCCTTACATGGAAAAGTTTTGAAATTTGCTTTTCTCAAAAGTGAATAACTATTTTGATTTAACTATCGTCTGTTAAGGTTATGTACATCACAAATAGCATTTTCAACTTGAATTTTCTGTAAATAGCCTCCGAAGATCTGTTCACTCCAGGTTCATTTTTCTGATTTTGCATTACTGATTAACCGTAAGAAATAAACAGAAAATTACACTAAAAAGTTTATATCGCGTTAGAAAACTTAACATTTTTTGTAGATTTGCATTTTATGTATATTTGGCCGTCTCCGAGATATTCCTTGATATTTGTTTCAGTTATCAAACGGGGTCACCTTTGATTTCGTCTCTCGTTTGCTTTACCTGGCAATGCAAAGCGAACTGAACTTGAATTGTTTACATAGCAAACAGCTTTTAAAATATTTGCTATCTCTTTAGCCTAGCGTATTGCCTTATTTTCCTTCTGCTTGTAAGGGACTAAGCAGTAAAACCATTTCTCCTAATGTTTATCTCGATTAGCTCAATGTAGATAAAATATAATCTTTTGTAAAGATAATTTGTTCGCAGAACGGTGAAAGTCATGTGAATGAAACACACAAGATTTTTTTCTAAATTCAAGACTACATTATTTATAAATCTGAATTGAATAAATAGGTATTTAGCAGTAAAACTAATTAATTTTTTTTTATTTTTCATTTATCAGCATAATACCAAATTCCAGAAACAAATTATAAAATTTTTAATCCCAAGGTACTTATATGAAGACCAAATGTTAAACTAAGATAATCATAAAATATAAGGCATTCATTGCTTCGATAAAACAATGTTACAAGTTTGATAAGTCTAGTATTATAGACTGAAATTGGTGCTTTCCGTGTACTATTCCCATCAAGCAATTCTAAGTAGATTTCTCTGTCAGAAACGAACTACCAAGAAAATAAAGTTAAACTAAATAAGTGCAAAAGAAGGAATTTTCTATAATTTTTGTGTTATTACTTTCTCTACACGTACTATGTACATATTGTATAGAGAAGGTATTTTAATTCACCCAAAACTTCGATACCGAGATTTCACCAGAAATACATGTTTTGGGACACCCTGAATACAAAAAAAAAAAATAATTTTTAGAAAAATATCCGTGTGAGTGTGTGTCTCTGGGTAGCATAGTTCAAAAACTAAAAGACCGTTAAATACCAACTTGGTATTTAAGTTCAGTATCTTCCAAGGCCGAGACACGAAGATTTTCAAGAAAATCGCCCATCCCCAGCTACCCGTCACATGGAAACAGACAAAACCTTACTTAAAAGAAAAGGTAAGTCACGTTAAAACATACAATTTATGTTATATACATTTTTTTCGTATAATGGGTCGTTTTGAGATATTCTTTGTAATTAGTTTCAGCTTTAAAAAACATACTTTTCTCATATGGGAATTTATCAACTCCTGTCCATACAAATAAAGGAACTTCAGTCACATAGCAACCATCTGTTGAGGAATACTTTAGCTTATGGTACTTCCATATTTCCCTTCTACCTGCAAGGAAGCAAGTAATAGGACTATTTCCGCTATTTTTTTCTCGATTAGCATGAAGTAAAAATAAGCATAAACGTTTTTACAATAATTTGTTACATAGATGTAGAGAAAGTCATGTGAATGGAACACAACAGATGGAAATAGAAAATTCTTGTTTAACATCAATATAGACTAGAAATCCAAAGGCTGTACATTCGTGTTTTTGGTATTTGATAGAGCAGAATAAAAAATAAAGAGCTTTCTCCTTCCACTTCTATGCCCTCTATTTTACTGCGTTGTTTTTCTTCCAGCTGCCCAAGGCAGAAAGCCTCATCATGTTCCGAGATTTCTTCGACCTTTGGCACTCGGCGCTTTCATTTTCCCACTTCCTTTCGGACAAAAGGCTTTATTAGCCCACTGCAAGAAAACCCTGTTCTGCTAAACGCCAAATGCAGTTAAGCCAGACTCATGAGTTAGTTGTCCCGGCGCCGCGACGCTCTCTACTTCCGTTCCATATCCGGTGAGCAACGTCTAGAACCTTCTACATTAGCTCGATATTGTGCGTGTGTTCAAGTTCCTAATTTTATAGCACATAACTGTCTCTGCCAGAGAAACAAGTACATTGCGAAGTAAACTACACTAGCAAATAACAGAATTAAATAAGAAATAAGTTCCTTGACTCCTGCAAATACACACGTGCTCATAAAGAAACCGTCTACAGGTACAGCGATGTTGCCATCTGCTTTTCTAGTAATAAAACTCTGGTAGTAGTAATTCCAACAGCAAATCCATTTCATAACACAATGCGTTGCTTACTTTCGTTCTTTTCTTTACTTCACAATAGTTTCACTACTCATCCATTAAACACGAACACATAAACGCCTTCATTGATCACTGCCCTTAAAGCCACCAACGTGTTTAAATTTTAATTTCAATGTTCCTTAAGTAATTACGTTAACTTTTTACTTTCTCTACACGTGCTATTAACAGTGTATAGAGAAGGTATTGTAATGCACCCAAAAATTCCATACCGAGATTTCAGTGGAAATACATGTTTTGGGTCCCCTAAATAAAAAAAAAGCATTTCTGGAAAAAGTCCGTGCATGTGTATGTGTGTGTGTGTGTGATTATGGTAAGCTTAGTTCAAAAACGAAAAGACTGTTGAATACCAAATTTGGTATTTAAGTTTGGTATCTTGCAAGGATGCGACATGCGGATTTTCAAGAAAATCTAAAGCTACACTTTACATGGAACTTTTTCGAAAAATTTGATTTTCTCAAAAATGGCTCTAAGGATTTTTAAAATATCGCATATTAAAGCTATTTACTTGACAAATAATATGTATATCTTGAATTTTCTGGGAATAGCCTCTGAAGACTACTTTATTCTGGATGAATTTTACGCAGACAAAAACTTACCACACAAAAATGTAGAGCACGTTAAAACGTTTTTTGTGGATGTTATCGTTTTTAAATATTCCTTGTTTTTGGTTTCATCTTTGAAAAACTTGTTCTTTTCGCATACAGGAATTTGTCAACTCCTGTCCATACAAACAAAGTAACTTTAATCACATAGCAACCAGCTTTTGACTATGACCTTAACCTACGGTACTTCCTTATTTCGCTTCTACTTACAAGGGAGGAAGTAATAAGACAGTTTTTGCTATTTTTTTCTCAATTAACATGAAATAGATATAAGCATAAGCCTTTAAACAATAATTTGTTGCTGATATTTGGAGAAAGTCATGTGAATGGAACACATAAGATTTTTTACCACATACCTCTATTATGTGTTAGTAATTCTGAAATATTCAGACAAATACATTAAGTAGATTTGAGAAAAAAATATGTTTGTTTTTTAACTATTCTACAAAAAAAGCTCCTTTCGCTTCAGTTTTCAAAGTTTTGTAAGAAAACTTAGTATTTATATTCCACGAATATCACTATAAAGGGTTGTGTGGGGTGGGGGATATTCTTGAAAATCCTCGTATCGCATCCCTAACTTAAACATTAAGTTTGGTGCTTTACCAACTTTTCGTTTTTGAGTTATTTTGTTCACAGACACACCGACACACACGGACCTTTTTCTGAAAATGCTCTTTTTTGGATAAAGGGGACCCAAAAACATATATTTCTGGCGAAATCTCGGTATCGAATTTTTGGGTGGAATGCAATACCTTCTCTATACACTATATACATAGTATAGAGAAAGTAAAGGTGGATAAATATGTACCAAGTTTCATGCATAAGTTGGAAATACACTTAAGCCTGCCAAACAAATATTTTGAATAAATATAATGCCTTCCATTCACATAATATTCTCTGTTTCAGAAAAAAACTTCCCTTATAAAAGACTATTCTTTTATCCATTCCTTGCTAATTCAGATAAACAGTTGTCTTATTACATGTTTCCTTTTAGAAGGGAAATAAGGCATTGTACTAACTAAAGCGATAGTCAAATCGCTTAATACCCCATTGTTATATGAAACAATTGAAAATCAGTTCTCTTTTTCATTTTTGGAAGTAAAACAAAAGAGATGAAACGAAATAGCTTCTTGTTTGAGAAAAGTTTATGTATATGATGAAGTAGTTTAAAATTAAATATATAGGGAGAAATACCTCGGAAATTGTTACCTCTGAGTTATCGTGTTCACAGACACACGAACACACTGACACGCGGACCTTTTTCTGAAAATTAATGTTTTGGTTAAAGGGGATCCTAAAACACGCATTTCCGGTGAAATCACGGTATCGAATTTTTAGGTGGAGTGCAACACCTTCTCTATACACTATGTGCATAGTATGTATAGAGAAAGTAGAAATGCGATCATTAGCTTTCACAAAGTATTGCCAATCCGTCTATTGTTGTATAGAGACATCCGAAATCAAATTTTTCAGACGTGCATTGAAATATACATGTAAAGGGTTACATTCCAAATGTCCAAATACACAAGGTAAATAGAGGTAAATAAATTAACAACATCAAATGGAAGTGGTTCTGACATGTATCAGTAATGGATGACAACATCCCAGTACAAAGCTGAAGGTTGACGTTCGTTGGACGACCAAAGTCCAGTTGGGAACATGTGGCTGTGTCAGCAGTGATGAAACTTCACCTTCTCATATTTTATTGAAATAAAAATCTTATGAGTATTTTATAGTTTACGAATATCATCACTTAATAAGACTCTCTGCTACAATTCCACGATCCTGTGTAGCAACGGATACTTATTTTCATATATACTTTTCTCACACAAAATTCTTACATCAGGTTGATTTTTGTATCTGCTTATTTCTGGCAGACACAAATAACAGTTGGCAGAAGTATTCGTAGTTCTAACTAAAAGGTTATGGCTGATACACATGAGCACCTAGAAGTTTCATATTCAGTGTTCATTTAGAATTATCTGTCTTTATTTTACCTTTTGTAAAATTGGTTACTTGGTTACAATACTTTAATTCTCAAAATCAGAACGGAAAATAGCAGAACAGGTTCATTCTACAATAGCATGCTCCTTTAAATTGTTTCATTTGTGTAGCACCCTTTAGCCTCTATGACAATATCGAATGTTTTAACACATGAACTTCCACACTCTGCGGGGGACAGCAAATGAACTTAGTTGAACAGAAATTCCTCACCTCAGCCGGAAATCGAACCCTGGTCTCCCGGTGAGCAGTATGATCAATGACCATTTGATCAAGGAGCCAATCTGCAGTAACTTTTGTTTGACATAAATAATTTGTATATTAACGAGCTATATATATATATATATATTTTTTTTTTTTTCTGGAATAATCTTTTCTCTACTTTGGTTGCTTCCCTGTTCTATAGAATTAAAAATGGCAGGAAATAAGTAAGAATAGAATTTTTATATGACATATCCAAAAACATCACATTTTTCACATTAATATCCCAAAATATATGTTAATATCATAGATCGCCTTTCAAAAATAAAACATTTTATATAAAAACTTATTCTTAATCTAGCACATATATGTATAATGTACTAGTAGATAGAGTACGTGTTCCACCCAATTCGATACCGAGATTTCACCGAAAATGTATATTTTGAGGCGACTGATTCGGATAAAAGCATTTTTAGAAAAAGGTCTCTGTATGTGTGTGTGTTCGTGGACACTTAAAACACGAAAATTCGGTTCAATACCAAGCTTGGTATTTAGATTCAGTGTCTGCTAAGCATGGGACATAGAGATTTTCAAGAAAATCACATTCCTTCAAATACAATTTATCGAAAATTTTGAATTTCTCAGAAATGGCTAACGATTTTTATTAAAATACAATATGTTTAAGATATTTTCATGGCAAACGAAGTGTACATCTTGAATGTTTTGGGAAAAGCCTCGGAAGACCTCTTAATTTTTTATGTATACCTCGTAAACCGTAAGCGATAAACAAAAGCTTTCGCTAAAACACATAATTTATGTTATATATATTCTTTTCGTGGAGTTCATCGTTTTTGAGATATGGCTTGGTTTTGGTTTCTGCTATGAAAAGCTTTCACTTTTCTCATACAGGAATTTGTCAACTGCTGTCCATACAAGGGCTTTAGTGACACAGCTATCAGCTTTTGACTATCACTTTAACTTATAGTACTCCCTTATTTCGCTTCTACTTACAAGGAAGGGAGTAATAAGACTATTTCTGCTAACCTCTTCTGATTAGCATGAATAAAATAAGAAGTATAAGCTTTTTAACAATAAGTTGTTGCAGAGGTGTTCAGAAATTCATGGGAATTGTACACATCAGATTTTTATCTTTTAGAATTCATTGAATATTTTTGCAAATATGTTTAAATTAATTGAAATTTTAATCAGCATCATTATCTTGATAATAGGAAATTCAGCACACTAGATTCTTAAAAAGTGTTTAAACTATGACTTTCTAATGGATATTTCTAAATATTACTTTTACTTTCTCTAGTCTCGTATGTACAATGTATATGCGGATAGAGAACTATTGCATTCCATCCAAAAGATCGATGTCGAGATTTCACCGGAAATACATGTTTTAGGAGCCCCTGAATCAAAAAAAGCATTTTCAGAAGCAGGACCGTATGTATGAGGAGGGAGGTCTGTGGATAGCATACTTCAAAAACGAAAATACGGTGAAACACCAAACTTGGTATTTAAGTTTCGTATCTTCCAAGAATTCGACACGAAGATTTTCAAGAAAATCCCCCACCTCTAACTACCCTTTACATGGAAAAAATTTCGAACGATTTGTTTTTCTTAAGAATGGCTAACAATTTTGATTAAAATACCACATATTAAAGCCATATCTATCACAAATAAAATGATTATTTTGAATGATCTGGAATAGCTTCCAAAGACCTGTTTATTCTGGATTAATTTTGCTTAATTTAGTATAACTAGTAAATTGTAAGATATAGACAAAAACTTACTGCACAAAAAAATGTAGATCTTGTGAAAATACGCAAGTTATGTCATATACACTTTTGTTTCGTGGACCTTACAGTTTTCGAGGTATTCCTTGTTATTGGTTTCAATTGTAAAGTACTTATACTTTTCTTAGACTGGTGTACGTTTTCCTTTTGTTCTATTTATGGCCAAGCAAAGAAGCGATTTACAATGAGCTTTTAAAACATTTGACTATCACTTTAACCTAGTGCATTCCCTTAGTCCCATTCTACTTATAAGAAACTAAGTAATAAAATTCTGCTAAAGTTTATCTCGATTAGCATGGTGTAGAAAGAAGAATTATTCTTTGTAGGAAGTTTGTACAGTAGCTAGAGAAAGTCATGTCAATGTAATGCATAAGGCTTTTTTAAGTATCTCTTTTAGCTATTTTATAAGCTGAATGAATGACTTCTTCGTTAGAAACTAAGGTAGTATTTAAAACCTTATCTCTAATTTTAAAACTATTCCTAAACTGTTTTCACCGTCCTTCAACAGCAGAATCAAAATATCATTTGTGGATTACAAATGATAAGAGTATTAGGAAACAGATTATGCAAAATAATAAATATGAATGGATAACAATTTCATTTAAAAATAAAGTTCATAAAATAAAGAGAAAACAGCAGGAATTATTGGCTCACTCCAAGATTAAGATTTCCTTCCACTCTCTTTACTTCATTGCATATTGTGATATGTTTATATATTCATTAATTATTAAAAATAAGCACTAATGAAAGCGAAGATATCATGTTAAATGTTTATGGACGTCCGTTCTTGATACTTCTTCGCTGAATTTTATGGTAGAAGTTGCGTTTGGTGCTGCCATGATTGGGACAATCTCTGCCTTCTTCAGACGAGATCTCGACGACCTCTAGTTGGGTATTTCGGAATATTTAAGTATCTAGCTTGTCTTTTGGATTGTATTAATTTTAAAACTATGTCACTTGGTAGTGTTTCAAAATGTATCATATTGCTGCTTTTACTATGGATGAAAATGTTTTCCCAGATATTTAACTCTGATGATGTAGTAATGGATTTTAATAATTTGATTTCTTGCCCAATTCAATGTTTTAAATTCCAAAAGTTGTTAGCTACAGCTGATGTTTCCAACTGCTTAAGCTTGTTATTTCTTTAATGTCCTTTAGTTCTAATACTGCAAATTTTTCACACTCATTGCAGTCTATTTGATAAAATATAGGCTTATTTAACATATTTTTCAGGTTGTTCTGCCAATGTTATGTTGCGTTTCTCAAATAATCTTTTGAAAACTGGGAATAACTATGGGTGATAGTTACATTTTTTAGTTTCTCTACACGTACTTGTATATAGTGTATAGAGAAGATATTGCACTACATTAAAAAATTCGATACCGAGATTTCACCGGAAATATACGTTGTATTAAAAAAAAAAAGCATTTTCAGGAAAAGGTCCGTGCGCTTGTGTGCATATTCGTGTATCAGAAAACACGATAACTTAAAAACGAAAAGTCTGTAAAATACCAAACTTTTTATTTAAGTTTAATATCTTCCAGAGATGCCAGACAAAGATTTTCAGAAAGACCGTACTAGAAGTGTTGTTAAGCTACCAATATTTTGAAATACTCTTATAGTCGTACTGTAGTTAAATTTGATTATTTGCTCTTTTTGACTCAACACACCCCTCCCTAACGATCCAACATACCAATCTTACAACTATTCAGTGTCCAAAAAGGACCTCAAAATATATATTGGCTTCATGATTTTGATATTGAATTTATAGATGTAATGCAATACTTCCTCGATCTCAGGTATTTAACAGGAAAAAGCAAAGATAATACTCAGAAATACTAACCGAAGTTTGAAATGTAGTAATGTTTGCGATAGCAAAATGATCCTCATCTCTAGCTTTTAGTTCTGTTTAAGTTTTTATTTTTCATTCTGCCAGTCATTCTCAAGAGGCCGTTCGTGAAACGAAGGAATCGTTTTCCTCTCACTTTTCATTTCCAGCCGCAATGCAGTTGCAAGAGAGAAAGCTAAACAAGGAAGTTTTATCACAGCCAATAAAAATGCAAATAGATATCTGAGCATCGCAAAACTCCTGAATGCCTTTCTATATAGTATGGGGATGATGGTTATGGGCAAACAATATGCTTCTTTTTAATGTACTTCCTTCAGCGTATACTGGCCTTAATTTTTTCTTGCAGTAAAGTAACAGTTCTTTGAAAATATTTCTGCATACTTAATGAAAATTCCATTAGACACTCATTCATGTTGGAAATTAAGAACATCACAATCCATGTTTTGCAAGTTTTCTGGAAAGCTGCAAGAACTATATTTCTTCTCCAAGATAAATTAAAACACTTTTGAAGCAATTGTTTGTAATACAAACTGTAATAGTAATTTTACATCGGTTAGGTATTTTGAAACAATGTGTGTTTCTGTATACCTGTTTCAATATTAGTTTCTTTTGAATTGCTTAAGATGAAACAATTAATACATGTCATTTTAAATACTACTTTTCCTCGTTCTGCGCAATAGATGTATAGCATATAGTTTATTATGATGTAAACCGATTTAAAATTGTTGACAAATTTTGGTTTCAAATCCAAATTACTGTTTACTGCTTTCTCTACTGTGTATGTAATACATGAGAAGAGAAGGTGTTGCATTCCGCCCAAAAATTCGATAGTGATATTTTACTGTAAATACCCGCTTTAGGCCCCTGTATCCAAAAAACTCATTTTTAGAAAAAGCTTTATATGTGTATCCGTGAAAAGGATAATCAAAAACTTATAGTCGGTTATACTTATACCAAACTTGGTATTTATTTTAGCATCTTCCAAGACTACAACACGAAGATTTTCAAGATTTAACATTGAACAATTTTAAAAACTTTTAATTTTCTAAAAATGACAAACAATTTTGATAAAAATGCTATATATTTAAGTTATTTGCATCACAAATAAAATATGTGTCTTGAATTTTCTGGGAATATTCTCTGCTGTCCTCTTAGTTTGGAATTACATTTGCGTGAGAGATAAAAAAAATACTACACAAAAAATATAGATCATGTTAAAACACACAATTTATGACATATGCATTTATTTTGTAAGGCCATCTCAGATATTCCTTGTTGTTGATTTGAATTTCCACAATTTTACTTTTCAGAAACAGAAATTCAATTATATCAATACCAAACTTGACATTTACGTTCAACAACTTCCACGTATGCAAAACAAATATTTTCAAAAATACTTAACATTAAAAAATTTATAAAACACTTAATTTTTTCAAAAATGGCTCAAACGATTTTGATTAAAATGCCACACATTTAAGATGTTTTCAGCACAAATAACATGTGCAACCTGAATTTTCTGGGAATATCCTCTTAAGTTCATTTGAAATGACTTTTGCATAACTGGTAAACCGTATAGATAAAAACTTACTTGGGAAAAAATGTCAACTCTATTAAATCGTACAAATTATCTAATATATATATATTGTGGAGCTAACCATTTTGAGATAATCCACGTTATCGGTTTTAAGTTTTCAAAATTTTACTCTCCTCAAACAGGAAGTCATTTTTTTTTTTAGTCCTGACCATTCAAAAGAACCAATTTCAAAGTCAATTGCAGAGCGACAGCTTTTAAAAGATTTGACTATCGTTTTAGTCTAGTGTATTCCCTTACTTCCCTTTTTCTTACACGGAACTAAGGAATAAGACCATTTCGGCTAATGCTTATCTCAATTAGCTTTAAGTATGTGGAAGAATAGTACTTCGTAAGAAGATTTGTTTGTGGAACAGGCAGAGAAAGTCATGTGAATGGAACACATAAGATTTGTTTTTAATTTACAGTTGCATCTATTCTCACAGTTTCAACAAATGCTTGAGTAGTATTTACTGTATCTGCTTCTCATAAAAATTCTTAATTATAAGAATGATGTTTATCCGTTATTGTCTTTCCACATTTTCTCTTTTCCTTCATAGTTCCTTTTACTTTCTCTACACTTATTATGTTCATAGTGTATATAGAAGGTATTATATTGCACCCAAAAATTCGATACCGATATTTTACTGGAAATACATATTTTGGGTCCCCCTGAATACAAAAAAAGCATTTTTGGAAAAAGGTCCGCGTGTGTGTCTATGGACAACATAGCTCAAAACGAAAAGACCCTTAAATACCCAAACTTGATAATTAAGTTCCAAAGGATGCGACACGAAGATTTTCAAGAAAATCCCCCACGCCCAACTACCCTTTACATGGAACTTTCTTCGAAAATTTTGATTTTCTCAAAAATGTCTAACGATTTTGATTAAAATATCGTATATTAAAGATATTTACCTGACAAATAATATGTATATCTTGAATTTTCTGGGAGTAGTCTCTGAAGACTACTTTATTCTGGATGAATTTTACGAAATTTTGCGTAACTGCTAAACCATACGAAATGGACAAAAACTTATCACACAAAAAATGTAGAGCACATTAAAACACACAATTTATGTTATATACATTTTTTCGAGGAGTTGATCGTTTGAGATATTCCTTGTTTTTGGTTGCAGCTTTGAAAAACTTGTACTTTTCTCATACAGGAATTTGTCAGCTCATGTCTACACAAACAAAGGAGCTTCAGTCACCTAGTAACCAGCTTTTGACTTCACTTTAACTTATGATACTCCCAAATTTTGCTTCTACTTACAAGGAAGCAAGTAATAAGACTATTTCTGCTAATTTTTTCTCGATTAGCATGAGGTAATAAGAAGAATAAGCTTATAAGCTTATTAACAATAATTTGTTACACAGAAGTAGAGAAGTCATGTGAATGGAACACATCAGATTTTTCACTATTCTAGTTTACAAATTTTGACAAGTGGATTCAATTATTTTACTCTGAAGTCACCAGATTAAAAAAAAAAATACACACATCTTATTGAGTTCTGTTACCATATCCAAGTATAATTAAAACACATTCTTTCCTTTTTATTTAGATGTGCCATGCCCGCCACTAACCTTATGACGATTCTGAGTTACCCTACCGTTTTTAAATACTACTGTATTTAAAAAAAAAAAAATAACAGAACAGAAATAAGAGTTTAAAAATCTCACATTTATAAATTGTCTATAAACGTACATTTATAGTAAATATGAAACGAATTATAATTATACTATATATTAGAAATACATATATTTTGAATTGTACATAGAAAAATGAATTAAACATATAAGAGCAGGTTTTAGCGTTCTATAACTGCTAGTATATATGCAAAATGCACATAGTAGATATAGAAGGAATTTTGTATTCCACTGCTAGAAAAAATAGATTCCACCTGGCGCGTATATATGTATAGGTATGTGTATCCGTCGCCACTACAAGCGAGGTGAGGAGGGCAAACTCTGTTCACACTTTGAGAGCAACGTTCGCCAGGCCGGCTCTAGCATGTATGTATAATGTACAAAAGGCACAAAGAGAAACCGGCACTGTCTTGTTCCGTACATCGCATTCCTTACCGTTTGTATGGTACTTTATTACGTCATATTTTTATTTTATTGGCTGATACTGTCACCTTGCAGGTGCATGTTCTATATCGGACCAATAGAGCATGCCTATGCTGGGTTTGTCAACTCATTCGCTAATAAGAATAGCCACCTTACTCAATTGGAAGCGAGATTAGGTAATGTGTACTACACCAGTAAGCTACAACCCCCCCCTCCTTCCCAAATTAGAGTGACGGAGAGGCCAGCGCATATCAGAAGACACGCCCTATAAATGTCCCTACATACAATCAGAAGTTCGACGTCTATTACTATTTGTGCTCTGTGTACATAGCAAATAGAAAAGGTATTGTATTCAATGCAAAGTTCTGTTCCGACATTTCACCGGAAATATGTATGTTGAGAACCCCCTTATTTAAAAAAAATAATAATCGTAGAAAAAGGTCAGTCTGGGTGTGTGTGTATCTATGTGTGTGCGTTTGTGTGGTTTACTAGTTCCTCTCTTATTACGACTTATCAAAATCCACTTTTTTTTCTTCCTTTTTTTTTTAAGTTTAACGTCCTTTAACCTGGTTGGTCATATCGGACGATGAATAAATGAAATTGATGAACTGCTCAGATGATCTCGGGGTCCATGGAGCTTAAAGCTACTCAATATTCGTCTTCTCAGGATAAGGGAAACCCCCGAAAAGAAAAGCCTTATCCGAGTAACTCACCTTAAGCGAGATTCGAACTCACGATTCGTCAATTTGTAGAGAGAAATAGCTGGAGCGATCAAAGTCACTTTAAGTTGTGAATTAAGTCAGGAATCATAACATCAACCCTCCTTATTAATCTATTATCAGAAAGCTGTACAGACATTAGCTACGTTTTATTTCTGAATCTACCATTCAATTAATCTGCAGCTTTTAAAAATGCAGTTTTGATTAATTCACGTCTCTGTGAAGTTTCTTATTCCACGCAATAAAACTTCTGAAACTTAGAATGACGCCTCAATTATGGCTTTGAATAACGGTTTTAAAAATGAGCATTAAATTTGGATTTTAGCTGCCTTACCTTTTCCTTCCTTAGAGCATAACAGAGGGAAATCCTTTTGAATCCTTGAGCGTACGGTTTTGAAGTAAGGGTCGACGTTCCCTTTCTATCTACCGAAACCCTTGCACAGCACAATAATACACATGTTCCTTTACCCGGATAAAGAAGTAATCGGATTCCCATACCGAATGAAATCGATAAGCCTTTTACTTTCTCTTCACCTACTATGCAAATACACTGCGAATATTGCACGTAACATTGGATATCGAAATTTCTTCGAAAATATATGTTTGGACATGTCCTGAATCCAAAAAGAACACCATTTTACTTACTCTACATAGTACATGGTACACTCAAAGACATTAAAAGTACGTCTGGAAGTATTTATCGTAAGACGGGGTATTTTCGTTGACTCCACCCATGTCTTTCACCTGTTTGCCGCTCTTGGAAGTGTTGGACAGGCCACGTTACCGAAGGGAAAGGTTTGAATATGAGACGTAACCTGCCACAAATAATGTTTTGATTTGCCAACTGTGATCCCCAACTCTCTGGCTGGACTAGACTTGACCCCTTTCACCAGGTGTTATAAATTTAGGTTAATATTTTCTCTGACCTACATATTGAAGTCTAATGATAAAGTAATGCCCACACGTGCTGGACTAAATCAATACACTGTTGATACAAATAAACCTGTTCTGCTGGAGTGGGGCTGATGGGTGAAGGTGTGGATTGCCCAATTGGTTTTGCATTTTCTTACGTGCATAGTATATTGCACCTGAATGGCACCAATGAAAATCGTAGAAAAGCCCGAGTCCCCGTCAAAAGTCACATTTTCAGCCAAATCACAGCGCCAGGAGTATTTTAATGTCGTTGACTGTACATGGTACATAAGATAGAGAAGGTATTGCACTCCTTACCAAAATTCGACACCGATATATCAGCGGAAATACAAATTTTAGGGTCCCCTGTATACAAAAAAAGTATTTTAAGAAAAGGCCCAATACCAAACTTGGTATTTAAGTTCAATAGCTTCCAAGGATGCGATACAATGTTTTCAGAAAAATCCCCTCAGCCCGAACTACCCTTTAGATGGTAAAATTTTCGAAAGTTTTGACATTCTCAAAATTTGCTCCAACGAATTTGATTAAAATACCGTATATTAAAGATATTTACGTAACAAATTAAACATACATTTTGAATTTTCTGGGAATATCCTATGAAGCCTCTATTTTGAATGCATTTTTTGGAATTTTTCATAACCGGTAAACCGCAAGAGATAGACAAAACCTTTGGAATACGATTTGATGTTTGTTGTAAATTTAAAATAATTTGATATTTTTGTATGTTATGTTTTGCTTCACGATCTTTCTTGAAGTTAATCATTTTTGATGTCGAGAGTGCAGTGAAGTGTATAGGTCCAATTCCAGCTATCCGAGCATTAAATTTCCATGATATAAAATTACATTAACAAATAGTATATTGCGTACTAACAACTGTAAGTTATACTTATCAGATCGAGAATGTATATTGAGACTACGAGGGCCGCAGAGCTTTGAGATCTGATAAGTAACTTACAGTTCGTGGTACTGGAAAAAATAATTAAACAAAATTGCTTTTTAATATTTTATTGAACATTAAGAAAAAATGAATTCTCGATGTGAACAAATGAAAGGCTACCTCTAAACTACGTATATGGACAAAGCCTTCTAATACACTCTTTTGTTAATGAGTAGATTCTTTACTTGAAGTAGCACATGTCTTGAGTGTCAAGGCATTTCCTAATTATACTGTAAGTATTAAAATCCTCTTAAGAGCTTATTGTAAGCACTTACAGTGCTTGTTGGCATGGCACTTAAGAAATGAATTTTAAGTTTATCTTACATTACCAAATATGTGTTCAGAATGATTAATTTACATATCAAGTATTTCAAAAAAGATAAATACAATGTGCTTTTCAACATTTAAATCATTAGGTTTATGTTAGGATAATTTATTTAGGATAAAACATGCCGTGTACAGAGCTTTCAAAGATACGCCTTTATCCTCCCTTTTTAACCTGCTTACATAATCCAAATCCGCAGGCAAGACAGAGCCTACGTCAAAGAGAAGATTTTGCTTCCCTGCTCGTGCACGTAAACCTCGAAAAATATTTCCGTCACAGCTCAAATTACACAATAACTAAACATTTAACTCTTTAAGAAGATATATTTATGAATAGCCTACCATCATAAGCTAATGTTGATGTGTGAAAAATGACTACTAATATGAGATTACATATTACATAATAATTGGAGTGCTGTGATGTAGAACGTAGAACAATGAAACGCATTTATAGTCATGTATAACGTTAATAACATTACATGCCATCCGCAATACAAGTCGAATAGCGGAATTATATGAAACATGTCTGCCAATGATATGACTGCTAATTGTATTTGAAAGCTGGGGTTTCTGGATTGAATAGGACTATTATTTTAAAGCGGAAAACCGTGACCTTCTTTAACATTAACAAGGACTCATTTTGTCCTATTGGTACTTCAAATATATTAGAACTTGGTAACTTAAAAACTCCCTTTGGAATACTAAATAAAGCTTTATAGTATAGATAAATAAAGTACATGCAAAAAAAGAGTTATAAAAGGCTGGTGTATTTCATTTACAGGTCTTTCTGAACCACTTCTGCAATCTATTTTTATAAAATATTATTCTTTTATCTTTATCATGATGATATCAAAAATTGTCTTATTACTTGCTTCTTGTAAGTAGAAAGGAAATAAGGGAATACATTAGTTTAAAATGATAGTCAAATCTTTTAAGCTGTCGCTATGCTATTGACATGAAAATTTGGTTTTTTCATGCTCAGGAGTAAACCAGGAGAAATATGAAACGGCTGAGAACTTTCTATGTCAGAAAAGTTTAAGTATTTTAAAAGTGAAACCAATAAGAGGGAATATCTTGGAAATCTTTATATAAAAAAAGCACAACAACAAACAAAACAAAAAAACCTCCGCTTATAATTTACAAATTTTACAAAGGTCATTCAGAATGAAGACGATTTCAGAGACTATTCTCAGAAAATTCAAGATGTATATTTTATTTTGTCATGTAATTATTTGTAATATAGGGTATTGTAATTTTTGAGGAATCAAACTTTTCTAAAACATTTCCAGGTAAAGAGTGGTTTGGGGTGGGAGCATTTTCTTGAAAGTCATCCTTGGAGGATGCTGAACTTAAATATCAAGTTTGATATTTAACCAATTTTTTTGTTTTTGATTAGTCGTGTTTATAGACACCCGGCAACACGGACACACACACACTTTTTTCTAAAAATACTTTTTCTGGATTCAGGGAATCTCAAAATATGTATTTTCGGGGGAATATTTATATTGAATTTTTGGGTGGAATATAATACCTTTTATACCTGCCATATACGTAGCACTGTAGAGATAGTAAAAAATGTATAATAACTTAGCTACACTTTGGTTGTGTTATATTTTCTCTCGCCAAAATATGAATATAGGTATTTAAAAGATTTTTTGATAGTGTTGAACGCCCGCTTTTACTATATATGGCACTGGTGATACATGGAATGAAGATGAATCACCGGTGGAATGCGATGGCGGGAGAAACCACACAACTCGGAGAAAACCTGCCTCACCGCAAATCTCGCATACGGTCACGTGGGGTCAAATACGTGCTGCCTTGGTGAGAGGCGAGGTGTTACTGCCGGTTTGAGAAGTTTATAGAAACAACCTTTATGTGCTGGTTATAAAAGAGAGTTCACAAAATGTATTTCTTTGCACATTGTTAACGGTAACATCATGTTCAGATGTTTGGGTCGATCCTGTTTTATAGTTTCAACACAATCATAAAGGTAACAGCATGTTATAGGTGTTTGGAGGAACGCAATAAAGTTTTCTCGTTTTATATCCAACCCCACATCCTGTAGGTGAACATCCTTATTTAAGAACGATTTTAAAATAGTACTTGCTATTGTAACATTGAGAGTACGATTTTAAAAAATTTAGGTAATGGCAAAAATCAATATCTAAAATTGAATGTACATATGATCAGTCTTTCATCATTTTGTTTTTCATAGGTTAATGTGAAAGTGTTCTTTCACTAATATTTTTACTTTCTCCAGCCCGCATGTACAATGTACATAGTGGATAGAGAAGATATTGTATTCCACCCAAATATTCGATGTCGAGATTTCATCGCAAATAAATGTTTTGGGGACCCCTGGGTCAGAAAAAAACATTTTTAGAAAAAGGTCCGTGTGTCTATCTCATCTATGTGTATGTGGTGTGTTTATGTGGACTGCACAGCTCAAAAACGAAAAGACCGTTAAATATCAAATTTGATATTTAGGTTTCATATCTCCAAGAAATGGAAAGCCTAAAATCGCATCCGTACAAAGCAAGGTGCGGAGGTTCTTTGTACCGTGCATTGGGACAATTTGCAGTGTGTAAAAACAGGTGGAGGATGCAGGGAAGGTGAGACAGGCAGAATAGCGTGAAAAAATTAAGAAAGAGAGAGGCCACAAATCGAGGAGTTGACATTTACACTGTCATCAATTTAGCTAAGTCGTTTTAGCGCCTTGTATATGCAATTCACCGCCCGTGAGAAGCCCGTTTTAAACAAAGAAAAGAGCATCATCAAGTAGTTGCAGTTCTTAAAACCAATACCAGTAGGTTCTAGGTGGCGTTGCTAAAAGGCACTGTTGCCAAATCCATTTCGGCAATCAGTTGATGAGCGTTCACTGTTTCTTGTTCATCGTTTACGCAACGCAACGCAACGAAAAATCAAACTAATCAGGATTAACTGATTGGCGATCGGTACGTGATTTTACTTTCTCTACTGGGAGCAAGTTTTAAGAACTGTTTGTTGAAAATGGTAGAGAATGTAATTTAAAGTTCTATAGTTGTCAAGTTTTGTATAAATTAAACTAAATTAGATTTTTCCAACACCTTGTTTAGAAATGCTTTAAAGCACCCTTAACTGATTGACAATTGGTACGTGATTTTTTGTTGGAAAGTGGTTAACGTCCGCTTTTACTACCATGGCACCGCAGGCGATGGCACTGGTGATATATGAAATGGAGCACCAGTGGAATGCGATGGCGGGGAAACTCGAAGAAAACCCGCCCCTATGCCGCTTTTTCCACCACAAATCTCACATGCGGTCACTTGGGATCGAACACGGGCCCTCTAGGTGAGAGGCGAGCAGTCTAATACTCGGCCACGGCGCTGCCGTATATAATTTGACTTTCTTTCCACTACTGGAGGTAAATTTTTAAGAAATATTTGTTGAAATTGCGGCGGGTTTATTGTACCACGTGAAGGTAGCCAAGTATGAAGCTTTATTAACGCACCACGTTGTATGCCCAAAGTATACAGCGTTATTTAACACCCCGTTGAAGAGCCAAGCATGAAGTTGGTGTTGCTCTTGCGTTAATGGGTGCCTCTAGACTCACTCTACTACCAAAAGAGTATATCTCCATGTACCAAGACCGACTACTGGTGGTTTGCCTCTGGCTCAGCTGAGTCTGTATGTAGATTTGAGTCACTCGGGTGGAAGCAATGAGGGTAGCTTGGGAGTGATCTTACGAAATATTACCTATTCGTTTATTCTTGACTAGAAGACGTGTGGACAAGCACTTAGCTTTACAATCTAACTACAATTATTTCCAGGAGCTTTCCTTCTTCAACGACGTAAATTAACTTCACTTATTCAACTTATTACATGTTCACTTATTACTCTCAAACCGTATTAACAATCTTATAACAAGTATACGCCTTGAACTTAACGGTTACGCGTACATAGCGATTGGTCAGAAAGACCGCGAACTTGGCGTTGATGTGGCCCATAATGCATCATTTTCTACCCAGAATGCATCATAACACCCACGTGAATAACATCGCACAATGGAGAAAGACTCATTTAACTGCAACTTGGGTCTTGAGACAGTACATGTCTTGTCCCGGGCAAAATAATTATTCAGCAGAGAAAATATAAATGTGCAGGGAAAATGGGAAGGGCACAAAGACTTTTAACACGTATAAGTCATGAGCTCGGGGTACAAGATGCCGCTACCTCAGAGCGTTGAACCGAAAGGGTGAATATGAATGGACCCTGTCCGAGGCAACTAACGGGACAAGACAATGCTCTCCACTGGTCAAGGGGACGCTTTCTGAGGCACTTGGTGAAGGACCTCCGCACAAATAAGATTTGATTTTAGAGTCCGTGGTGGAGCCGAACAGGCTACCTAGGAAAGAGGGAAATAGTTGTTTAAATACTGACCAGAATACGTCATAAATCACGGCATCAACATTAATAAAGAATAACATTTGCGGGCAAGCAAAGTGTAACGGCACAGTAGAAAATTAAGAAGTATACTCGTGTGTTCTACGGCGGAAAAAGGCCGGACTCAATAAAGCACTTGAGTCTCACCACACCCTGAAAGAGTGTTTCCATGCTAATAAATACCCTGAGCAAAGCCAGCCATAATCACAAATTCACAGCATTCTTATAGCCATAACCTTGCCCGAGTCACTTATGTCTCTACTGTGCGCACATGCACCATGTACGTGACTGACAACAGAGAAATTTCTATCAAAGAGCCTCCCCTTTCCAATAGCCAAGTTTGGGTAGACAACTCTGATCTGTGCTTACTAGAAGCTATCTTTACACTTCTAAATATATGAATTAATTGATTATTAACACTCTTAAATACACTAGCTAATTAACAATTGATTGAAATAATAATCATAGTAGCGAGGCCGACTAGCGGTCTCAAAATGGTAGAGAATGTAATTTAAAGTACTACAGTGTCAAGTTATGTATAAATTAAAATGACGGATTTGTTCAACACGTTGTTTAGAAATGCTTTAAAGCACCCTAGATTTAGAAGGTTTCACATATTTTATAGCATGAACAAGGCTGTATGTGAACGTTTTTATTGAATTGACTAGAGAATTTATATTACATCCCTATTGCATTAGCTGCACGGAGACCGGCAACATCTGTTGTTTTGCTTTTTAATTCCAGAGAGTAACGCGTGCACTTGATTAGGATTCACAATAACGACACTATGATGATGACTATGTCACTTGCACCTCTGTTAATTGGGAGGCCGCTGTTGTTGTTTAATGAAAGCGATCTCCCTCTACGCCCGCGCCTTGGTGTACGAGAGTCCGCTGGTGTTGACAATGTAACATCATTTATACGCAGCCAACTGTTTTTCATTTGTAAAGCACTATTTCCTGGGAGACTTCTGGGCTTGTAACAATAGTTCGTTCATTTTCAGAGCTGAACAAACCCAGACTAACAAAACACAATCGTTATACGTTTTGAAACAAACAAGTATTGTCTTGTACAGTCTCGCCCTCTAGTGTGGACGGTTGGACACGCTACCAGAGATAATAGATATAATGGTTCCGCCATTACATTGAAGGTGATAGCAGTCTTGAATGTGAAGTGTCACGAGCATGTAGCCATTACGAAGAGCATTCTTACCTTCCCTTCTGTGTAACATGTAAAAAAGGTATCGCATTTCACCCAAAATTTCGATTGTAAATACAAGTTTTGTTCTGAATAAAGAAAAATATGTTTAGAAAAAGGGTAGTGTGTGTGTGTGTTTCTGTAAACATCATAATTCAAAAACCAAAGTCGGTTAAGTACCAAACTTGGTTTTAAGTTCAATATCTTTGAACAGTATGCGGAGAGTGAAAGCTTAGACCGCTCGCCTTCCATCTAGGCGGCCCGGATTCCATCCCAAGCACCCACATGTGGGATTCGTACTGGATGAAGTGGCGTCCGGGCGGGTTTTCTCTGGTTCCTCCGGTTTCCCCCTCCACTCATTCCACCAACTGCTCCATCATCACCTTTCCAATCATCGATATCGCTTACATTTCATATTATCCACTTCATGTTCAAACCTAGCTACGAACCTACCCCTTCTAACCCTTAGGCATTGGCTTGTTAAGTCCTAGGGGTTGTCAGTCCTACAAATACTGGGAGGGTAAGGCGATTACGAAATTACCACGCGAATAGTTTTGTTCTGAACAAAGAAACATATTTTTAGAAAAAGGTTAGTGTGTGTGTATTTCTGAGAACATCATAATTCATAAACCAAAGTCGGTTAAGTAACAAACTTTTAAGTTCAGTATCTTCCAAGAATACTACAAGACTTTCAGGAAAATCCTTTTACCCTAAACTACCCTTTACATTGAATATTTTTTAAGAATATTTTCAGAAAAAATGGGTCTAAAATTGTTATAAAAATATGTACATATAAGACATTTTCATGAAAAATGAAACGTTTATACTGCTTTTTTCGGGAATAGTCTACGAAGTCCTCTTCGTTCTGGATGTCTTTTGCATAACAAGTAAACCGTAAGAGATAGATAAATCATATTACACAAAAACGTTAAAACCTACAAACATGTTAAAAACATCTTTTTCAACTAACGTACTCAGATATTCCTTGATTTTCATTTACATTTCCCAATTCTTACACTTTTCTTTTTTTCTCTCTCTCTCTCTTTTTTCCTTTTCTTTTGACCTGATTGAACGAATTTTCAAGGCTATCATATAGTGATCAGCTCTTAATCGATTTTAACAACATTTTAAGCCAGTGTATCTCCTTATTTCCCTTAGAGCTGGAAGGATTGTTTGTTACAGAATGGGTGAAAAAAGCCTTATTTACCTGATATACAGGAGGCTAATGTCTGGGGCCCACTGTCTGTTAAGGAGCAAACGACCTAAAGATGAAATACAGGATCCAGGATAGCAGATCATCCTAATGCCTGGTATGGACGGAGGATGTAAATAATATGAAGAGTAGGCGAAATGGATGATAGGAGAGGTGATGATGGAGCAAATTGTGGAATGAATGGCGGAGGACCCGGGAAAAAACCGCCCAAACGCCGCTTCCTCCACCATAAATTCCACATACGATCTTCTGGGATTGAACCAACCTCCTAAATTTGAAATGAGTGGTCTAACCAATCTGCCACGTTGCAGAGAAAGCCATACTTGTGCAAAACTTCAGAGTTTTTCTTGTTAAATTACGAAAACTATCAGTTTTTAAATTGTTTTAAAATCAAATTATTTATTGATCAAACGTGATTATGCAAACGCTATATTTCTGACGCTCTTTAAGCCACTTTCAATTCATATAGTGATGGAAAGTAGAATTTGAATCTTAAATTTATATTGTAATCGAATCTTTACTTCTATTCTATTTTACAATATTTACTTATGAATTAATTCATGCGGCAGCTAAGTTATAGCTGTACATTATTGATTTCATTAATATCAATAACCAGAACTGGAGATTTTTTCACCAATTTGCAAGCGCGGTTAAAGTTTGTGTTATTAGGGGAACCAATATGCAACAGTTGATACCTATTAAATTTGTTTTAATTTTAAGAATTTTTCTATTCAAAATTGCATATTTGTTTTATATTTTAGAAACCATTCTGTTCTTCATCCCTACACTTACCTTTGTATCCCAACATATTCGCTAAATGTAAGTTTGTATTGACATTTTGTACTATATCTCATTAAATTTGCTTTAAGTGCATGTTACTCTAACAAAACTACTTTTGGGAAACCCAAAATCTTATGCAGGGCACCTTTTAATCTTATAAATTAATTGATTTAAATACTATATACATTTAGTCAATCCGGTTTGCAATGTGTTCCATTCACATGCCTTTCTCTTCATCCCTGCAACAAATTATTCTATTTACTTCATCTAATCGAGAAAAAATTAGCAGAAATAGTCTTATTACTTGCTTCCTTGTTAGTAGAAGCGAAATAAGGGGGTACCATAGGTTAAAGTGATAGTCAAAAGCTGGTCGTTTTGCGACTGAAGTTCCTTTGTATGGACAGAAGTTAATAAAGTCCTGTGTGAGAAAAATATAAGTTTTTATAGCTGAAACCAAAAACAAGGAATATCTCAAAAACAATCAACTCCACGAAAAAATGTATGTAACAAATTATGTGTTTTAAACTGTTCTACATTTGTTGTGGGGTAAGTTTTTTGTCCATCTCTTACAGTTTAGCAGTAATGCAAAATTCCGTAAAATTCGTTCAGAATACAGTAGTCTTCAGAGGCTATTTCTAGAAAATTCAAGATATACATTTTATTTGTGAGGTAGATATCTTTAATGTATGATATTTTAATCAAAATCGTTAGAGCCATTTTTGAGAAAATTAAAATTTTCGAAAATAGGTACATGTAAAGGGTAGTTGGGGTGGGGGGATTTTTCTCAATATCTTCGTGTTGCATCCCTGGAAGTTGCTAAACTTAAATACCAAGTTTGGTATTTTACCGACTTTTTGTTTTTGAGTTATCGTGTTTAAAAAGCACAGGACACACTGAAGCACGGACACACACACACTGAGCTTTTATTGAAAAAAAAAATTTTTGTTATAGGGGACCCTAAAATATATATTTCCGGTGTAGGCTCGGCATCGAATTTCTGGGTGGAGTGCAATACCTTCTCTATACATTATGTACATAGTACGCGTAGAGAAAGTAAAATAAATGTATTCCATTCATAGAATTTCTCTACATAGCTATTCTTACAAAAGCCTTTCCTCTACCTACTTCAAGCTAATCAAGATAAGAATTAGTAGAAGTGGTCGTATTACTCATTTGTTTGTTGTTACAAAGGAAATAACTGAACACATGTAGCTAAAAGGACAGTCAATCTCTTAAACATTGGTTGCCATGTGATAACTAGAACTCTATTTGGGTTCCAAAGCGCATTCTGTTACGAACACACAGTGCAGTCAGCAGTATAAAGAAAGGGTAGTGAGGAGGGGTTTGTAGCGTAAACATGCACGCGTTGCAGTATAATCTGTTTTCCAAAAGTAGTTCATTACATGTATTGACTTACATGCATCGTTATAAATCATAATGTAATACATTAAAGCAATTATTTCAAAATATGATTAATAAATTATAATGGCGTGTACTTTTACAAATAAAGTATAAAGCTTGATACAAAAAATTCAGGATAATGGCAGAGCTTTGAAAATAAAATGAACATAAATCAACCAAACTGACTCAGAAATCATTGGAGTGAATTGCAAGATAGTTTGTTTAATGTCAAACGCCACTCCTTTTGAATTTTTGACATTTTTCAAACTACTTTCTCTTTCCGTGTACTCGTTGTCGGTTCCCATGCTGCACTCGTTAAAAGCTTTGATGCTTCGTGGCGCAGGGGATCATGGGTCGGAGTTCCGTCTCGGAGATGGGTGTTTGTAAATGTATACATGTCTATGTATCTGTATGTCAAATAGGAAACAAATACGGAAACAACGAAACGTAAGAATTAATGTAAAAAAAGAAGTTTCCTTTCGAAGGTTAGAAAAAGTATTGCAGAAACTGCCAGAGTCAGGGCAGAGTGCAAATTGTTTCGAAATGGGCTGTAGAGACCACGCCTCTTCCATCACGCCATAGTTATACTCTTGTGTGCACCGAACCTCAACCTCAACCGGCAATTTCGTGACACTGTTAGTGATGACTTCAGGAGTAAAAATAAATAAATACAAGAATAAGAATGTGCCATTCGAGAAAAGTATTTCAAAATTTAAAACAATAAGAAGAACGTTACGAAAATGAATAACTCCACAAAAAATTCATTTGACATAAAGTGTGTGCTTTAAGGGTTTACCAGTTATACAAAAGTCATCCAGAAAGAAGGGGACTTTAAAAAAAAACTCAAAATATATAGGTGCATTTAATTTGGCATGGAAATATCTTGAATATAGGTATAGTATTTAAATCAAAATTATCAGACCGGAGGCCCCGGGTTCGATTCCCGGCTGGGGCGGAGAATTTTTCTTTAACCGAAATTATACCCTATCCCCCATAGAGTCTGGAAGTTTGAATGTGAGAGTGAATGGGCGTGTGTTTAGTAATATAAAGTTTAACCTAATGTTCTGAACCTACAGTTTCACAAGTGAAAGCCCCCGATATGACCATTGATGTTAAAGGGAATCTATACAAATGAAGCAATTAAAAAAAAATGATCACAGCCATTTTTGAGAATACCAAAATTCTTTAATTATTCCATATAAAGGATAGTTTGTAATTGGACGATTTTCTTTAAAATCTTTGGCTGCAACATTGGAATATGCTGAACTTAAATATCACAGAGAGGGGGAGGGGGAGGGGAAGGGGGAGGGGAGAGGGAGAGAGAGAGAGGGGGAGAGGAAGAGAGAGGCGCTTTTGCACACAGAGAGAGGGGGAGGAGAGGGGAGGGGAGAGGGGGAGGAGAGGGGAGGGGAGAGGGGGAGAGAGGCGCTTTTGCACACAGACTTTTTTCTGGATATGCTTTATTTTATTCTGGGGATTCTAAAACTTGTTTTTACAGTATAATCTCTATCGACTTTTCGAGTAGAATGCGATCTCTCATTTACGTGCGTTTTATGTTCTTCAATGCACTCTAATCAACCATACTCATTAAAATAATTAAGTGTTTATATGTATCTGAATCCGTTGATCTGTTTCCATTATGGTATGCTCTCTTTTTCTCCATTTTCCCTACCCTCTCGCCTTACATCCGATTTTCCCTGTCCCATTTTAACACTTTCTCCTCTTAAGCAATCTCCTTATTTCTTATTCACTCTTACAACCTACTCTTAACATTCATTCTCTCACTCTCGCCTCCCCTTCTTTTCTTTTAACTTTCTCTAGCCCTTATGTACAATGTACATATTGGATAGAGAAGGTATTGTATTCTATTCATCCATCCAAAAAGGCGATAACGAGATTTCAATGGAAATGTAAGTTTTGAGGTCCCCTGCGTCCGTAAAAGTAGAAAAAGCTCCGTGTGTCTGTCTGTGTCTGTGGACAACATAGCTCAAAAACGAAAATACCAAACTTGGTATTTAAGTTTAGTATCTTCCAAGGGTGAGGCACGAAGATTTCTAGAAAATTCCCCCACCCCAACTACCCTTTACATTGAACATTTTTTGACAATTTCACTTTCTCAAAAATGGCTCTGAAATGTTGCCTACGTACTATAAGTAAGTCGTCTAAGTTCATCATATTGTGGTTAAGTGCCGTTGGCTCTTGACAGGCTTCTGGCCCCTAGGCACTTGCTTGTAAGTCTTAGGGGGTCGTCAGTGTTACATACGATAAACTAATACATCTGCATTCTGCTGATACAATTTTTAATTTTGGCTCATTTATTTAACCTAGAGGAGTACTATAAATATTCTATTCACATTTTTGTGCCATGGAGGTATAGTAGATGGAAGCAGAAGGATAATGATTTTCATGTACGTCCTCTAAAACTGTAAAATAATGAGTGATAAATTGAGAAATTCCTTTAGAGATAAATAACATTTCAGGATATTTCATACTGCGTAGGTTGAGTCGTATAACAACCGCTAACGGAAGTTTCATCATGGAAACAACCGAAGATCAGACCGCCGGCAGCACATAAATATTTAAACAGGAGTGGTTTGGTTTTTGCGGTGAACTGATAGGCAGAACTGAACGTGCTTCATAATCTGTGGCTTGGTTTCGCACGACCACCATTACACTACACTAATGACGCACATATTGTCCCACATCTTTGCCACTAAAATGTCATTTCCGAAGTTTTCCTAAGTTTGTTTGTTTCTGCTTTTACTTTCTCTCCTGACTGTCTACAGTATATCGGAGATAACTAATCGATAAAAAACTCGAAAATGAGATTTAAACGGAAGTATATAATTCGAGGATCCCTTACTCCGTTACAAAATGTCTTTGTATCTGTGTATAAACAGCATAACCTAAAAAGGAACATCTGCATACATATAATGATAATCAAGAAATAAAAACAATTTGTATGTAATAAATCGAAAAATGTATATTGTATGAAAAAAGAAAGCAAAACATGTCGCTTGCAAAATGTAATATTACTTTCGTTCTTCATATGATTATCTACTATATTTAAGCATTTTTACTTTCTCTAGCATGTATGTAGTATGCACTCAGTAAATAGAGAAGTTATTGTATTCCATCCACCCAAAAATTCAATACAGAGATTTCACCGAAAATACACGATTTGAGATCTCTGATTAAAAAAATATAGGTATATATTTTTATAAAAATGTCTGTCTGTGTGTATCTGTGTATGTGGCATAGCTCTAAACAAAAAAATCAATTATATACCAAACTTAGTGTCTTCCAAGGATGGATCACGAAGATTTTCAAGAAATCCCCCCCTCCCCAACTACCCTTTTCATGGAGAATTTTTCAAAAATTTTGACTTTCTCTAAAAGAATTGTAACGATTTTTATTAAAATACCATTATGTTTAAGATATTTCATAAGAGACGAAAGGTATATCTTGAATCCTATGGGAATAGCGTCTGAAGAGCTCTTTATTCTGGATGTCTTTTGTGAAACTTGTAAATAGTAAGAGATAAACAAAATATTACTGTACAAAAAATGTATGTATTGTAATGTATTGTAATGTATTGTAATGTATTGTAATGTATTGTAATGTATTGTAATGTATTGTAATGTATTGTAATGTATTGTAATGTATGTATTAAATCTAATGCATATACACCATTTTTCGTAGATATTCCTTTTTATTGGTTTCAATTTTAAACTAATTAAATTTTTCTGAAACGAGAAGTCAACTTCCGTTTCATTTCTTTCGTTTTACTTCCAGGGATGCAAAAGACATCCAAATTTCAATTGCTTCGCTTAGCGATGAGATTTAAAATATTTGACATTTGTTTTAGCCTAGTATATTCCCTTATTTCCCTTCTATTTACAAGGAAGTGCGTAATAAGTCCAATTCTGCTAACGTTTATCTCGATTATCATGATATAGATAAAAGAATAATCTTTTTAACGAACATTTGTTTGTGGAATAGCTAGAGAAAGTCATGTGAATGGAACACCTCAGATTTTTCATGTATGTCCTCGAGCTTTAAAATTCCATGTTGTTGTTATTAGCTACTTTCAGTCCATTAAGACAAGTTATTCTGATATAGGTTCAGTAAGCAGAGAAAGATAAAGGTTGGGAGAAAAAGCGTTGTTACTCTTCTAGGGTTGGGTGTCTGTCTCACGCACACTTATTCTTGACTTGATTCTTCAAATCATCTGTGGTAAATGAAAGAACTCTGGAGTTTCATCATGCACTTTTTTTGAACTTTTTTATCTATTTTCGTATATTTAATAGCATTTTCTCACATTACTTTCGTTCATATCTGTACCCCTATACCATTCCTTTAGTTTATGGTAAACTTCTGTAGGTTTTAACAGCCAAGTGTGCTAAACTTTCACCAGAGCTTACAAACGTTGTATCATGTAGTTCATTTAAACAAGCACAGAATACACATCAATAATTTGTCGCTACTGGCACTCATACAACACTCAAAAATCATGGATAGAATCCTCATAGCATCTACATGTGGAAATACACAAACGATCGTTACTTCGTGTTTTATCCTAATACTAAACCTGGTCTTTAAGTTCAAAATTTTCTTAGAATGAGACAAGAGGTTTTTCAACAAAATTGTCTTGCTGTGGATAGAAACTGGAAAAAATCTCAAAATGCGCTTTACAATTATGATTACAATATTATATTTTAAGGTATTTACACGAGAAATAAAATGCATGTCCTAAATTTATCGCGACATGGCGTTCCTCGTTTTTATTCTTCATTTATTTTACATAATTTTCTGAAACTGGTAAATCGTTAAAGAACGACATAAAGGTATGAGACAAAACGTGTTTATTGGTAAAACCACACAATTTGTGCGAAATGAATGTGCCCCTAAGCATTGTGAAATGATAATTTTTATTAATCTTAAACCTTCAATACGTTATATTTTTTAAAATGTAAAAAAATCAGTCTTTTGTTTTTTGTTAATGCTGTTCAAAGATTATCAAGCTTTGGATTCCTAGGTTCTGACCTATTTTATTCCTAATCTTTTAATCTCTAAAATGTCAAGGTTATTTAAATGTTTCAGGTACCAACGAGCAATGTACTTTAATTTTATAAGAGCATAAATTGACCTAATTTAGGACCTACACCTGTTATTTGAAATAGAATCTATAAATATTCATTTTGGTTATTTAACCAAATAGAACAAATTTATTTATTTAAAATATTTTCAAAGCGAAAGGAGATAGCTTGTATAAAGAAAATATAAAATATTTTTCAGTGCCATACTAATACAAATGAGTATACTGAGAACATTTGTGCGTGCACATTTCGAAATTAGATTGTGTTTTTCAATACCTCTGCTCTTCATCGGAAAATAGACCTTAGCAGCAATAGTTACGTCCATTCCAAAAACGTGAACTTAATAACTCCTATTACAGAACATGTTATAAGATGGCTGTCATACGTTCCGCAACGTAAATTATAATGGATCAAGAATAAATTAACGGTTTAAGCTACAAAAAGGAGTCATAAAAAAGTTATATAAAGTTCAGAAGTGGAGAGGTAGACATGTGTGACACTATACTTACAAGTTTAAACGCAGAAAGAGGGCGCAATTATTGTAGTTTAACTGGTTATTTTCATTTAACCTCATCACCTTCAGCATGTCAGCGGTTCCAGTCCCACAGTCTGCGTGCATTTTTTCTTCTATGTTATGTAATATCGATCCAGGCAAAGTTAGTTAAGTGTTTGTTACTCTAATAACTTTAGGAGTAAATAAAAAGGTATACGAATGAAGAACAAACAAAATTTCATTTCTTCAGTCTTCGATCCTTAATTTTTTGTAATTATTTTGAAAAAGAAACTTCACTAAGACTTTAAATAATAAAGACAATTTTCAAAATGTATAAAGGTAATAAAAACAATTTCAAAATACTATAACACCTAACATGTTATCGACTGCTCTTCGTAGTTAGAGAATGTTCTCTACAAAATTTTGGTAGCTGTACCTCAATGAGTTAGTGAATACTACCATAGGACACCTTCGGTCTACAAATGCACAAAGTAAATATGTAGGTGTGGATATTGAGAAGTTTAAGTCATGGGGATTAAACCTAATTTGATTTTCAACTGTGTATTTGGCATAGTTTATGATTGTCAGCCTAGGTAGTTTGTGTATGTTCGTTTTAGAAATACCCTGGTTCTGTAATATAAGCTTAAATATCTATGCTAGTTTTAAAACATTCTAATGATACCTGTATATTTAGAGGAAACTGAATGAGTATGCCTAAGGATGTTCATTTTCATTTCTATTTCCTGTAACTGGACTGATAAGGTTAGAATAAACATAAATAAAGAGAACAACAAAAAAGAAACAAATAAGCAAGTTAAAAAAGGTTCCGATATCCTATCCAGCTTTGTGTCAAAATCAGGAAGAAAGAAATTGGGGGAAAATGTTTCAATGGTTTGGCAAGATTCGAACCTGAATCGAGCATCTTGGAACTCTTGCTAACTCCGCGCGTTAATCAAATACGCTATTGTTTAGCTATAACTTGTGGCGCCAAAGTCTGTTGTGTTAATGTCCAATAGATGGGTCTTGGGAACGATGATTTCAGGTTAGCATGAAATCTGCGGGTTGCATAAAACCAGAGAATAAGGGACCGGTGAACCACCTTGTATACGTATTTAGATTTGTTCGGCCTTTGGCGCCAGTTATTTGCCCGTATATGAATTATTAGTTTATCACACGAACGACGAGTGGAACAGGTGGATGTGAACAGTTTCGAGGTCAACTTATTGAAATGGGACTTATATCGTACCTTTCCAATAGTTACATTTGGAACATTCGCTTGCGACTCGTAAACCCGCAATCGCAACATTTATCTAATAAGTGACTCAACTAATTTGACGGTTAACGTAGAGGGTTTTAATGGCCCATCTTCCTGATTGTAATAAACGCTGTTCATACTCTTTACAGCAGTAAATGAAAACTGACATATATTGAATAAATTAAGAGAACACAAAAACTAAAGAACGCACTAAATTTCTTTGTGAAAAACAGTTCTGCACCACCCAGTACACCAACTTGTGAATAACATTTGTAGATTAAATATGATTTTATTTTGTTTAAAGGAGTTTATTCCTACTTTATTTTAAGGTGCATAATAATGTATTGTATTGAATAAAATGAATACAATTTTAAAAAAATGAAAATAGCAAAAATCAATGCTTACAGTCTAAGGTTCAATTCCATATCTACCCCTTAAGACAAAGGGCTTAACATCATTCATTTAAACCCACTGGTGCTATGGGCCGAATAAATCTGAAGACCCAGTATATCGCTTTTGGGAGACAGTGCGCGAATTCAAGTCCAGGATGAATGCAGGGTCAACTACCCATGAAGCTCTAAGCAAGGCGTAAAGGACGCATGTTGATTTAAACGCTGGAACAAAGAGTCACAAAGGGGCCGGCCGACCGGTGTCGTGGCTGATGCGTGGCAGCGCGGGGAATAACAATGGCTGCCTGCCTTCTCGAGATTTCGTTAACTCCTTGTGCACGCACGACCCTACTCAGCCATACCATTAGTTCTTGAGTACCCAGTGAGCGCCACGAGTGGCTAAGGGGACGGATGTTTAACACGGGCTAGAGTGGCTACGGTACCACAGGGGGCATGCGCCTTTTATCTTGAGGAGGGCGCAGTCAACAACTATTACCATTTTCATTGCTGCAAGTGTCGGAATAGGGCAAGAAATTAACCCATTCGCTCTATGCAGAGTAGTTGACACATACCTATGAGCAAAACCAGACTCTCTGGTTGCAGAAACAGAAGCTGGAGTGTAGCAAACTCGAGACTTCCGAGTTTTCAGCTTTGAGAATTTGATGCACAATAGTCTTTCAATTTTTTTTTTTTTTTTTTTTGTCAGGATTCCAGCGATGTATTCTATTATTCTTTTCTTTTTCCCCTTTTTTCCAGTTTCCTACATTTTCTTTGTCGATCTACTTGTTCACAGTTTTTACTTTCTCTATATGTACTGTGTACATAGTGTATAGAAAAGGTATTGCATTCCACCAAAACATCGATACCGAGATTTCACCGGAAATATATGTTTTAGGGTCCCCTGTATGGGAAAAAAAAAAAGTATTTTCAGAAAAGTGTCCTTGTGCATTGTGTGTGTCTGTGGACAGCATAGCTCAACAACGAAAAGACCGTTGAATACCAAACTTGGTATTTTCCAAGGATGCAACACAAAGATTTTCAAGAAAATCCCCCATCTCCAACTACCCTTTACATAGAACTTTTTTCGAAAATGTTTATTTTCTAAAAAATGCCTAACGATTTTGATTAAAATATCGTATATTAAAGATATTTACCTGACAAATAAAATATATATCTTGAATTTTCTGGGTATAGCCTCTGAAGACTACTTTATTCTGGGCCAATTTTACGGAATTTTGCATAACTGCTAAACCGTAAGAGATGGACAATAACTTACCACAAAAAATGTAGAGCACGTTAAAACACACAATTTATGTTATATACATTTTTATCGTGGAGTTGATCGTTTTTGAGATATTCCTTGTTTTTGGTTTCAGCTTTGAAAAACTCTTACTTCTTCCATACAGGAATTTGTCAACTGCTGTCCATACAAACAAAAGGAACTTCAATCACATAGAAATCAGCCTTTGACTATCACTTTAACCTTTGGTACTCCCTTATTTCACTTCTACTTACAAGGAAGCAAGTAATAAAATTATTTCTGCTAATTTTTTCTCGATTAGCATAAAGTAAATATAAGCATAAGCTTTTTAACAATAATTTGTTCCAGAGATATACAGAAAGTCATGTGAATGGAACATATCAGATATTTTTTTTATACTTACACATACATATTCATATTTACAAACACACAAACACCCATGCCCAAGGCGGGACTCATACCCACAACCCTCTGCGCCACGAAGCACCAAAGCACTTAACGAACGCGGCCACGGGGACCTGCAATTTTTTTATTTTTATTTATTTTCTTTTTTTTGTATATCTTTCATATTGATTGGCCTTTAGGCGTAACCTAATTGGCCAGGCGGGGAGAGAGAATGTCTTATATAGAATAAAAACATAACACTACACATCCATGCCCATAGCGTGATTCAAACCCGCAGCCCTTTTGTCTACTGGAGTTATTCAATCAATGCTTTAAAACAAGTATGGTATTCTGACCCTGCGGTCACCGTGGGTAACGCCACTATCACCCCTTTCCTTTCATTTGCTGTTCACAACACACTAACGGTTCAATGGCAGAGGTGGAGCAGTGGCGTGCGTAATTACGAGATGCACTCTACCATATCTAGTCGGACTATTTGGAAAGAATAGCTTCTGCTACATATTGAAACATTCAGCTTCTTGAGGCGGCCATAAAAAAGCATGCTAGTTGAAAGAGAAAATATTTTATAAATGAAATAGTAAACAATACATATAACTATTATCATCCAGAGATCCTGGGTTCGATTCCCGGATGGGAAGGGGACTTATACCCTATCTCCCACAGAGTCGGAAAATATATATGCGAGAGTGAATGTGTTTGTGTTTGAGAAAAATAAAACGATTTAAACCCAACGTACCCAACATACAGACAACGAGTTCTTTCAAATGCAAAGCCCAGATATGACCTTAGATGTCAAAGGGAGCTTATAAATGAAACAACAAAAAATACAACACAACCTGAAAATAATTATAATCTCCAAATATAAATGGAAATTAACCTTATCTAAAACAAAAAAATATGATGTGTTCTATTTACACGACTTTCTCTACCTGTTGTGCAAACAAACTATTATTACAAAAGATTATATGTTTATCTACATCGTAATAATCGAGTTAAACATTAGTAGAAATGGTCTTGTTACTTATTTCCTTCCAAGTAGAAGGAAAATAAGGGAAAACCCCCCCTGGCTAAAGCGATAATCAAATCTTTAAAAAGCTGTCGCTATGCAATTGTCTCTTTCCATGGCCAAGAGTAAAACTAAGAGATGTGAAACGGAGGACGACTTCCTGTTTCAGAAAAAATTAAGTATTTTAAAATTGAAACCAATAAAAAATAATATCTCGAAAATATTAACTCTACAAAAAACATATATGCCAAATTGTGTGTTTCAATAAGCTCTAAATTTTTAGGGGGGGGGATAGAAATTTTTGTCTATTTCTTACGGCTACCTGTTATTAAGTCATTCAGAATTAAGAGAACTTGAGACTATACCCAGAAAATTCAGATATACAATTTGGCATACGATATTTTAATTAAAATCGTAAGAGCAATTTTTGAGAAAATCAAATTTTTCCATGTGTAATTGGTGAGTAATTTTTCTGAAAATCTTCGTGTCACATTCTCTGAAGATGCTCAAGTTAAATACTTAACCGAATCTTCATTTTTGAGTTCTCATGTTCACAGACACATTGAAGCTTTTTCAAAAACATATTTATCTATACAGCGGTCACTAAAACATGTATTTCCGGTCAAGTATCGAATTTTTGTGTAGAATATATGCTCAAGGTAAAATTTCCGTACTACGCGTTTTTCAATAGAGCTAGTGACGTTTTTATAATACCGATAGCACTGGTTTAATAAATGAACTCTTTCATTTACGTTTTCTGAAAAATAATAGTAAAAGCATGGGATAGTACCCCTCTCTACATTTAGTAAGTTACTATTGATCGAAGCAATTGAATTATTTTGAATATGAGGTTTCATTTTGTGGAGTTTATTCTTTAGACCGCCCGATAAAAAAATAACTTAGACTGTTAGATGTGTGGAGCGAGAGGGTCTTACACAAGTATTGCACATACTACCAGCACTACACAGAATTTCCTCAAATATTTGTCAAGTTTTGTTCTCCTCTGTTGTATGAAAAAACTCATATTTTTACTTTCTCTACACGTACTATGTACATAGTGTACAGAGAAGGTATTGTAATACACTCAAACATTCGACGAGATTTCACCGGAAATATATGTTTTGAAACCCTCCGATTACAAAAAGGAGAATTTTTAGAAAAATGTGCATGTGTGTGGGGGGGCAGCATAGCTCAAAAACGAAAAGACCGTAAAAACAAATTTGGTATTTAGCTATGGCATATTCCAAGGATGCGACACGAAGATTTTCAAGAGAATCCCCCACCCCCAACTACCCTTCACATGGAAACAATTTCTAAAATTTTTATTTTCTTAAAAATGGCTAACGATTTTTATTAAAATCCCTTATTTAAGATATTTGCTTGCAAAATAAAATGTATGTCTTGAATTTTCTGGGAATAGCCTCTAAAGACCTCTTTATTCTGGATGATTTCTATTGAATTTTGAATAATTGGTAAACCTCAAGAGATAGACAAAAACTCGCAACACAAAAAAGTAGATCTAGATAAAGCACACATTTTACATTTTTTTCGTGGAGTTGATTTTTTTTTAGATATTCCTGTTTTTTTTTTTTTTTTTTTTTTTTGTTTCAGCTTTGAAAAACACTTTTCTCATACAGGAATTTGTCAATTCTTGTCCATACAAACAAAGGTACTTCAGTCACATAGCAACCAGCTTTTGACTATCACTTTAACCTATGTTACTCCCTTATTTCGCTTCTACTTACAAGGAAGCAAGTAATAAGACTATTTCTGCTAATTTTTCTCGATTAGTATGAAGTAAAGAGATTCATAAGCTTTTTAACAATCATTTTTTAGAGATGTAGAGAAAGTCATGTGAATGGAACACATCAGATTATTTTTTAAGCCTAAGATTACCTCTCTTCTTTCGATTCCTCTTCATTTATTGTCTGAGCATAACAAATCTAGCCGATTATGCATCTTGCAATAAAGCCTATTCACAATAAACACGTAGCTCTTAACATAGCAAAACCTAAGAGCGGAGCTGGACAAGACCAGCCACAATGCAGCTGCAAAAGTAATGCAAGAAGTCTGCACGGGGTTCCGTAAATTGCATTCCGTGCAAAAATCTCCCCAACGCTTTCGTAGGTTTCAAATTAAAAAATCTTATGTGTTACACTAACATTACTTCCTCTAGTTGCTCTACAAACTACTTATAAAAGATTATTCTTCTTTCTACACCATGCTAATCGAGTTAACATTAGCAGAGTGAACTTATTACTTAGTTCCTTATAAGTAGAAGGAAACTAAAAGAAAGCGCTAAGCTAAAGTGATAGTCAAATGTTTTAAAAGCTGTCGTTATGTGATTGTCATTGCAAATGGCTTCTTTGCTTGGCCAGGAGTAGAACAAAAGAAAGACGTAAGAGAAAAATATAAGTACTTTACATTTGAAACCGATAACAAGAAATATCTTGGAAACGGTAACCTTCACAACAAGAACGTAAAGGATATAAACTGTGTGTTTTGACGAGATCTACAGCGTCTGTGTAGTAAGTTTTTGTCTATCCCTTCAGGTTTAGCAGTTAAGCTAAATTTGGCAAAATTCATCCAGAATAAAGAGATCTTCAGAGGCTGTACCCAGAAAATTCAAGATATACATCTTATTTGGGACGGAAATAGCTTTGATATACGGTATTTTAATCAAAATCGTTAGAGCCATTTTTTAGAATATCAAATTTTTTTCCGCTTAAAGGGTAGTTTGTGATGAGGGAATTTTCTTGAAAATATTCGTGTCGTATTCTTGGAAGAAATCAAACTTAAAAACCTTTTTGTTTTTGAGCTATGCTACCCAGAGACAGACAGACACACTCGGACCTTTTTCCAAAAATGCTTTTTTTGATTCAGTGAGACCCAAAACATGCATTTCCGATGAAATCTCAGTATTTAATTTTTGGGTGCATTACAATACCTTCTCTATACACTATGTACACAGTACGTATAGAGAAAGTAAAAAAGATGTATTAAGTCTCAAATGGCTGGAAGCAAGGAGCGGGGCTGACAACTAAATATCGATTCATTACACAAGATCAAAGGTTCCAAAAATAACTTTCTATAAAAAGTCTACTTTGAATTTTTGACAGTTTGTAGGGGAAAATTTTGCTCAGTGTCCCTTAACACTTCTTTACTCGCGTGGGTGAAAGCTGTCATTTCACTGTAGTTCTTCATTGCTATAGTTCTCAAAACTTACAGGTACAGGGGCTCACTAGTTTCTAAGGGATGCAATAACAGTAACACTTTCAGTTTTGTAGTGAGAGAGAGAGTGTGTGTGCGTGCGTGCGTGTGTGCGTGCGCGTGTGTGTGCGTGCGCGTGTGCGTGTGTGTGTAGCTGAAGTTTTGCTCTCCTGTGTGCTTTTGGGTGTCGAGTGTCACCATACGACCTATTACTTTACAGTTTCTACATAGTGTTGATAAGTATATCAGATATATTTTATCGTCTATATTGTGTATTTAAACAATGTTTTTGTTACATGCAATGAGTGTTTCAAACATATAAGGTTTTTATCTCGTTAACTACTGTATTTGCACTGCTTTCAACGTGGACATCTATTTGTTTTTGTTTGCAACAGTACTAGTACTACCAATACCAATAATAATAATAACAATAATAACAATAATAATATGTCTGCTGCAAAGAAAAGGATTGACATCTGGCAACGTTGGTTTGATGAGATTATTGAAGAGGAGGAGGAAAAATGCAGATCTCGACAATACAAAGTATGATTTAGCAAAATCAAATTGGCTTGAGTAAAAACCTAATAAGAACGTATGTACTTCACCTTCGAATATAATGATGAATTTACCGGGAACAATAGCAGAAATTCGTAGTTTAAGGGCAGAAATTTAACTGTTAGATTTGTTCATGTTATGAGTATTCCCAATAATTGCACACCTATATATGGAAGGCATGAAATTAAAATTAAATATGCCACTCAGCTGTGGGATAATTCAAAAGAAAATTGATTAAAGGAGTATAATCTAAACATGTGTTCCGAGGATCCTACACTTTGATGATATACGCGATAAAAATACTCGCAAACAGTCGCGCCGTGTCCGAGTGGTTACACCACTCGCCTCTAACTAGACGGTCCGGGTGCGATCCCATGTGAGATTTGTGATGGACAAAGCGGCGCAGGGGTGGCTTTTCTCCGGGTTCTCGGTTTCCCCCGCTATCGCATTCCACCGGTGCTCCATCTTAATGTCAAGTATCACCAGTGTCATCGCCTGCGACGTCACAAGTAGTAAAAGACTATAAAAAATACTCGCAAAGAAATTGACAAATTGAAAGGTTTTAGAGACAGTTCAAAAATTGTATTCGATTAGTGAATAATTCACAATCGATTAGCAACTAATTGAATTTAGAGGACGTTGTCCATCCATCATTGCCACTATTGCTCAGAATTGGCGCCATAGCTCGAAATCAGGGATTTTTTCAAGGATTACACGGAACCAACGACTCTACCATGCTAGCGACGTTTATTCCACAAAAAAACATCCATCTCCCTGCTCCGGTTTGAAGCCGCAATCTTGGGTAATCAGTACATCAACTTGTATTGTCTATTTCCAACTTACAATTATTTTCCTATATAGGAGCACATGCATTAGTGTTCATTCCCATAGGTGCACTTTATTCAAGGTATCCCTAGTAGCTTCAACACGTGCCGAAAGGTTCACCTGACCCCAGTAATTCAGCCATTATCTTTTCCAAAGCGCATATTTTTACAAAGGCACCCCCTATTAATCCTGTGAGCGGAGTTAATCACCAGTTGCGTGATATTGATTCTGCAGGACCATACAGGTGTGCCTAAAGCTGTGTAGAGCTATTTTTGGACTTAAATGTGGGTTTAATCAAACAGCCCAGCTGCCCGCAGCAGAATGTGTTCCGCCAATAGCAGATATGGGGTGTAACGAAAGGGAAGAACGATATTGTAGCAATTACGACTCGTGCAAATGTTTAATTTTACCGTTATACACTAAATATCTTCACAATAGTAGCGAATACAACATATCTCTTTTTTGTAGAATTTTACTTTATCTTCACTACTACGTACACAGTGTATCTAGAAAGTATTGTATTCCACTCAAAAATTCGATACCGATATATGTTCAAGGTTTACTCAGTCAGAAAAACATCGTGTGTGTATGAACAACATAGCTCAAACACAAAATGCAAATTTGGTATTTAATTTTAGTATGTTACAAAAATGCAACAGGAAGATCTTCAAGGAAATCCCTCTTTCTCAAACTAACCTTTACATGGAAAAATTGAAATAAACTTTATTGTCCCAAAAATGATTCAAACAATTTTGATTAAAATGCCGTGTATTAAAGATATTTACGTTATAAATAAAATATGTAATTAAATTTTCTAGGAATAACCTAAAAGAACGTCTTCATTCTGGATGAATTTTGCATAGCTGATAAACCATGTGAAATAGAACAAAAACGAGGAGGAATAATCATTTTTATTGTTTCAGAAGTATTTTTCTTCGTATCATTGTTTTGAACATTTTAACACAGAAGTCTGGAGATCCGATTCTTTATCCAATTATTTTGACTTTTTAAACATCTAGGAATTTATATTTTAACTAATTCTCCGAGGATTTGGAATAATTTTTCTTGTAATTTCTCTTCTTAAATAGTGTAAATTTAGGTAGAACCCAAAAAATGTTATATACAGCTTTTGTATATGTATAAAGTTGACCGCTTCCGAGATATTCCTTGTTATGTTTTCCATAACAGCATTCCAAAAATGTTCTCAAACTGAAAGTAACCTTCCTTTCATCTAACTTTTATTTTACTGCTATTCGTGCAAAGTGAACCGAACTACAGTTGTTCACATAGTGGCCATCTTTTAGAATATTTGACTATCGATTTAGCGTATCGAATTCCCTTATTTTCCTTCCACTTAGAAGGAAGCAAGTAATAAGAAAATTTCTGCTAATGTTTTTCTCGATTGGCATGGTATAGATAAAATAACCTTTTGTAAGAATTGTTTGTTTGCAGAGAAAAAGTCATGTGAATGGAACACACATGTTTTATGTATAACCACTTTCTCTATCCACTACCAGTTTTGAGATGTTAATGCTATGTGGGCATGTTGCCATGTAGCTCAGCGGAGATCAATGGTTCAATTCCCGGCTATGGCATTGCATTTTCCGGCCTGACTCTCTTACTGCTGTAGAAGAAACAATTGACAATGATTCACCTAACAGTTCAAGTCTGAACTTAAAAGTACTTGTGATATTATAAGTCACCATTGGGATCTGTAACCTTAAAAGAATTCCTTGTGATAATCCAGAGTCAGCTGGGGAATTTAATGCTACGTCCCCATGTTGTCATAGTAGCACAGTGGTTACAGGATCTGGACGGAATCCAAGAGAAGAATCGCTCAAATCCCAGCTATGGCAATAACTTCCATGTCCTTTCAAAAGTTTATTCCTGTCGCTAATCCAGATACACAATAGTGGATATCGTTTTATTACTTAGTTCCTCATAAGCAGAAGGAAAATAAGGAAATACACAGGCTAAACTGATAGCCAAATCTTTTAAAAGCTTGTCGCTATGTGATGCAATTGAAGTTTCCCTCTCTTTGCGGCACCAAGATGAAAAAACAAAAATGTAAATTGAAAAAAAGCCTAAAATCTTAATTAAATCAGAATTAATGAAGCAGTAGTAAATGGTCAGTAAAATTTATGTGAATTCACTGAATATGCACTGTTAACAGTCAACTTAGCAGTATTATTTACTGTACAGTTAGTAATGATCCAGTAAGGATAAATTATTGCGACTAATGGCTTTATCATACAATCAAAAGCGAACAAAATCCTAAATTATATATAATCAGTGCCTTTTTAATACACAGAAGCCATTTTAGTTGAGACGGTACAATATTTCCCAAACTGAGCGTTGTAAAAAGCAATGTTCTGAATAAAATTTGCTTGATATTATGTAAGAAATAAATGTCATTAGTCATGCTTTATTTTGAAAACATTGTAATGGGTCAAATTAATGATTTTAAATAGGAGCCTCCCTTTTCTGCTTTATCCAATACGCATGCACACTAGTGGACAAAATGACGAGTCATGTCTGGTACGCCAAACCGCAAGGTGATCTCAAATTATTTTGAGATGATACACCTCTATGGAGACTTACACTGCCGTAAGTACTTTAAGACTCAGGATTCATGCATAGCCAACTATAATGGACAATTGTAATAACGTAAATATTTTTTTCACAGAAATAATATGTAGGATAGGAGCTGGATAGGCAGAGCCAGACTGAAAAATTCAATGCTTTAGCCGGCATCTGAACCACGGATCTCCTGGTCTCTAGCAAAGACTCCAATCCCAGCTATAGCATTGTTTCTGTGAGAAAACTATTAAAATTATTGCAAAGAACAATTTTGTTAAAATATTCTTAAAAATAAAATTCTGTAATATTCGCATTTGTGCTGAAATCTCGATATTTTTAATGCTTGGATGGAATTGCCTACATTAGATTTGTAGTAAAGAAAGTATTTATTTATTTCAAACACCTGATGTGTTCCACAGAAATTTTTATATTAATTGCTTCCAAGTAGGAGGGAAATAAGGCAATGCACTAGCCTAAACCACTATGTGAAACAATTATATTCAGTTTTTGCTTTGCATGGCCGGAAGTAAAACAAAAGAGGTGAAACGAAAGATGACTACCTCTGAGAAATTTGTAATCAGCTCAATATAAATTAATAACAAGAAATATTTCCGAAACGGTAAACTTTACAAAAAATCAGTGTGTTTTAAGAGAGAGGTAATGCACTAGCCTAAAGCGATAGTTAAATATTTTAAAAAGTCGGCCGCTATGTAAAACAATTATATTCAGAGTTTTACTTTGAATGATCGGAAGTACAAAAAAGAGATGGGAAACTAAAGATGACTTTCCCTTTGAAAAAAGTTTAATTAGCTCAATACTGAAATGAATAACAAGGAATATCTCGAAAACTGTAAACTTTATAAAAAAAGATGTACCTATGACATAGTTATGCACAATTCATCAAGAATTAAGAGATCTCTATTGTCAGAAAGTTCAAGATATACACTTTATTTGACATTTAAATAGGGTTAATACACCGTTTTAATTAAAATGGAACCATTTAAAAAAATCAAAACATTTCCAATCAACGGGTACTTTGGTGTGGGGGATTTTCTCGAAAATCCTCCTGTCACATTCTTGAAAGTTACTAATTTTAAATACCATGTTTGGTATTTAACAGTCTTATCTTTGTTATCTATGTTAACCACGCCATACACAGTGATATTTCTTATAAGTGATTTTTCTAATTCAGGAGACCTCAAAACACACATTTCATGTAAAATATCCTGATATTTTTTGGATAGAATATAATACCTTCTCTCGGAGCGTGTCTGCCACAGATTCAAAAGGTCATGAGTTCGAGTTAGGTTGAGTTACCCGGATAAGTTTTTTTCGGGATTTTCCCTTATCCTGAGAAGACGAATGTCGAGTAATTTTAATCTCTATGGACCCCGAGATCATTTGAGCATAATTTCACCAATTTCATTCATCGTCAGATACGACCAGCCAGGTTAAAGGGAAAAAACTTCTCTGCCTACTGTATGCATAAGTGTAGAGAAAGTAAAATACAAAGCCTATATTTCTTTTGTGTCTAACGATTTGACTGTGAAAATATTCCAGAGATAGCTCTACATCAGTTCCGTTCTACTACAAACAATAATAAAACAAATGAGGCGGGAAATAGTCTGTTAACAAAATCCTGTATTTGGTTTTCTGAACCAGCAGTGCTCTAAATAAAGGTTGAAGGGATGGAATGCAGATTACAAGTTGTACTCTTCCAGTCAACTTATCCCGGGAGAGAGGATGGCTGAGTGACAGAGCGTGAAGTTCCCGTTAAATTATCCTTGAAATGAGAGTTCTCTCCCTCGACCAACCGGTGCAGGAGCTCCGAGTATACACCATGTCCACTCCAGCAGTGAACCCTCAGCATCTGCTTTCCAATATTTGCTCTATATCCTTTCACTCTCCCTTGCTGATTGAATCCCCAGTCTGGAAAAGTCCAGAAATGGCGAGAGAGGTAGTTGGGAATCCATGTGGACAAACTCGGCATCAAACATGTTCGTATATCTACCACTACCTAAGCTTTTCTATGTGTATCATTAAATGCTGACATCAACTGCTATCTCAAAGTGAATGCTAGTCTAAATGAATCGTCAGCTTCATGATTAACCTTCAACTGACTTTTGCAGTCTCTTGAAATATATGAAAAACAATCACGCACTACATTTCCACCAGTTTTATAAATGTCATTGACAGTATTAGTACCAAATCTGCAGTATGGAGAAAAAAGTGTGCTCGTATCTCTGAATACTTCAATTTTAAGCACAATCCAAAGCTCCATTCAGAAAAAATGTCTTGAGATAAGGTTGCAACTTTCCCCTGATTTATTTTAAAAAATCTGATGTGTTCCATTCACATGACTTTCCCTACATCCCTGCAAAAATTATAGTTAAAAAGCTTATGCCTTTATTTACTTCATGCTAATCGAGAAAAAATTAGCAGGAATAGTCTCAATACTTGCTTCCTTGTAAGTAGAAACGAAATAAGGGAGTACCTTAGATTAAAGTGATGGTCAAAAGCTGGTTGCTATGTGACTGAAGTTCTTTTGTTTGTATGGATAGGAGTTGACAAACTCCTATATGCGAAAAGTATGTTTTTTTAAAGCTGAAACAAAAAACAAGGAATATCTAAAATCAATGTACTCCACAAAAATAATGTATATAACATAAATTGGGTGTTTTAACGTGTTCTGCATTTATTGTGGTAAGTTTTTGTCTATCTCTTACGGCTTAGCGGTTATGTAAAATTCCGTAAAATTCATTCAGAATAAAGTAGTCTTCAGAGGTTATTCCCCGAAAATTCAAAATATACAATGTATTTGTCATATAAATATCTTTAATCTATGATATTGTAATCAAAATCGTTTAGAGTTATTTTGGAGAAAGTCAAAATTGTCGAAAAAAGTTCCATGTAAAGGGTAGTTGGGGGTGAGGGGATTTTTCTTAAAATATTCGTGTCGCATCCCTGGAACATACTAAACTTAAATACCAAATCTGGTATTTTCCGACTTTTCGGTTTTAAATTATCGGTTCACAGACACATGAACACACACAGGGACCTTTTTTCTGAAAATGCTTTTTTTGGATACAGGGGACCCTAAAACATACATTTCCTATGAAATCTCAATATGAAAATTTTGGGTGGAGTGCAATACCTTCTCTATACACTATGTACATAGTACGTGTAGAGAAAGTAAAATATATACATAGTAAGAATTGGTTAATTTGATATTAGATAATGTTTAGCTCCTTACGGCTGTAAATGAGAAAACCTAGTTGTAATTCTTGTACTTTATGGAAATTAGAACAATATCACCTCCATAAGTCAATATATGTGTCATCCTATTATAAATCGTATAACTGTGTTAGGACAAATGTTCCTATTTTCTTCTAATACGAGTATATTAAATAATATTGTAGATAGTGCATCTTCCTGCCTCACTCGTATAATATTGAATTTATTCGATTATTCCCCTTGGATATATTACCTGTATGAGGCATTAGAGTCAATTGAAGATCTACTAGTATAAGTTATTTCAATATTTAGATAAATGTCGCTGTTTCAATTAGAAATTCTGTTTCAAAGAGTAATATCGTTCCTATTCCTAAGGGGTTTCACCATATTTACGTAATCTATTTTAGTAGGGAAAGCATTGCATTCCATATATTCAATGTCGAAATTTCGCTGGAAATATATATTTTGCGGTCCCCTGAATAAAAAAAATATCACACAACATGCACCTTTTTAAAAAAATATTTTTGAGGAAAGGGAGGGATTCAGGAGTTCTCAAAACATATATTTCAGTAAAATCTCGGTATTTGGGTGGTTTTCTGTAGCTGTACATATGTAGTGGAGAAAGTAAAAAGCATTTCAGAAAAAGATGTATGTGTGTGTGCCACACTTGATATTTAAGTTCTGCATCTCTCCAAAGATGCGACACGAAGATTTTCAAGACAATTCCCCCAACTACCATTTACATGCAACTGTTGTCGAAAATGTTGATTTTCTAAAAAAAAAAAAATTGATATAACGGTTTGATTAAAATATCATATGCTTAAGATATTTTTGTGATAAATAAAATGCATATATTGAATAGTTTGAGCATATCTCTGAAGTCCTTTTCATTGTGGATAGCTTTTGAATAACCAGTAAACCTTAAGTGGTACACAAAGACTTACTACAAAAATGTAGATCTATCAAAACACAAGAAGAGGTGGACAGAAACTTATTTAAAAAATGTACATCTCAATTCACAATGTATGAAATAAGTTTTTGTGTGGAGTTAACCATTTCTGAGAAATTTCAAGTCATTGGTTTCAATTTATCCACATTTATACTTTTCTCAAATAGAAAGTAGTAGTTATTTGTTCCTTTTACTGCTAGTCAAGCAATGGAATATCAAAATCCCCACATAGCGATCAGCTCTTTAAAAATATAACTATCGCTTAAGCTTACTATATTGCTTTAATCTGTTGTATCTACACAGATATATGTAATAAAAGTATTTCTGCAGATTATTATCACGATTATCGCAAAGTAAGTAAACGAATAAGCTTTTCTACTTTCTCTACACGTACTATCTACATAGTGTATAGAGAAGGTATTGTAATGCACCCAAAATTCGATTCCTAGGTTTACCGGAAATACATGTTTTTGGTTTCCCTGAAACCAAAAAAGGAACTTTAGAAAAATATTCGTGTGCGTGTCTGTATGTGTGTATGTGTGTGTGCACGCCTATGAATGGAATATATCAGATTTTTTTCTTGAAGGAACCCAGTTCTGGAAAAAAATGAAACATACTACTGTGTCAAGAAAGTTCCGGGAATTGGTCGATAAAACACAAAAAATGAATTATTCATCCACTATTATTTTATCGCCTTCAAAGTAGGTCCCTTCTGAAATTATACATTTATGCCAACGAATAATCCAATCATCAAAACATTTTTGTAGGCACTTTTAGAAATCTTATGTCAATTGTCGCCGCGAATTTTCCTTTATGTCTTCTATAGACTGAAAACGGGTGCCTCGAAGTGGTAACTTGAATTTTGGAAAGAGAAAGAAATCATCAGGAGCCAAATCAGGTGAATACGGTGGCTGTTCGATGAAATTTGTTGAGTTTTTGGCCAGGAATTAGTTCACAATAATAGCCTTGTGAGCTGGTGCTTTATCGTAGCGCAGAATCCATGAGTTGTCGTTCCACAAATTTGGCCTTTTTCGCCGTATTTGTTCTCTCAAACGCCGCATAACGCTCAGATAATAATCTTTATTTACCATTTGACCTTCTGGCAAGAACTCTTGAGTGCACGACACCGCGATAATCGAAAAAAAAACTGTCAACATGACCTTCAGTTTTGATCGAGTTTGACGTGCCCTTTTAGGTTTCGGTTCAGTTGGAAGGCGCCATTTGGAAGCTTGTTGACAGGTTTGAGTGTCAAACTCATAAACCCACGTCGCATCACCAGTTACAATGCGTTTCATGAATGTGGGGTCGGAACTGGCTCGTTCTAGCATGTCTTCAGCAATGCTTACGCGATTGAGTTTTTGTAGAAAATTCAAGTCTTTCGGAACTAACCGAGCTGCAACTCGTGTCATGCCCAAACAATCGTTTAAAATGGCACGAATCGATTTGTGAGACACAGAAAGATCAGATGCAATCTCTCTCAGACCTAAATGACGATTTTCAGACACCATTTTCTTCACTTTAGCGATGTTCAGTTCAGTTGAAACCGTTGATGGCCAACCAGAGCGAGGCAAATCTTCCACCACATCTCTACCACTTTTGAATGCACCGTACCACTCATATGTACGTGTTTTTGAGAAAGTCGATTCACCGTAAGCCCTCTTAACATTTTCAGCGATTCGCCGCACGAAATACCATTTGCAATGCAAAATTTGAGACAGATTCTTGTTCAATATCTGTATCTTCGGCCGACATCTCTTTTGGTTGCAAGTTATATTTAATGTGGTCTTGGCGCAGATACTCGTAGCTTCTGGGCAAGCAAAATTCATTATCAGCGTCTCGCATAATACCAAGTAATTGCTCGTCTAGGGAAGACGTATATGAAAGGCTAATGTAACAGTGACCCCTCGTCAGATATGTTTTCTGATTTCAACTAGTTTTATTTTCTCCAGCACGTATTGAAAAGATATATAAAAGGAAAGAAGTCATTGTATTTATTTCCCCACGTCCCCAAATTTCACACCAAGATTTCAGCGGAAATACAAGTTTTATAGTCCTCTGGCTCAAAAAAAAAAAATTTTAAAAAAATCAAGTTTTGGAAGTGACCCATGTATGTATGTCCATGTGTCTGTGAGCAAAAAGAATAATTCAAAAAGGAAAAGCCGGTTAAATAACCAAACTTGATGTTAAATTATATCATCTTCCAAGGATGCGGCACGAAGATTCTTGTCGCCCTCCGTGGTGTAATGGTTGCCATACTAATTTCATATCCCAAGGTCGCGGGTTCAAACCCGGCGGAGGACGATGGATTTTTTCGAGTGTAAAAATCCTTAGCATGGCTTCCTTCGGAAGGGAAGTAAAGCCGTTGGTCCCGTGTCGTAGAATTACGGCAATATAAAATGGGAGTTCCTCATCCGTTTCATTTAGTTTTATTTTACTCCTTGCACATTAAAAAGGGATAAATTTTAATGACAAATGCGTAACGACAGACGCATAGCTTTAGCGTAGTTCCTTTATTTCAGTTCTACTTAAAAATAACTAAGTAATAAGACCATTCCCGGGAATTTTTGTCTTGATTAGAATGCTGTAGATAAAGAATCATATTTTGTAAAAACAGCTTATTTGTATAACAAAGTTATGTGAATAAAACACTTCATAATTATTTTTCTTTTGTTATCCAACAGAGTGCATTAAGAAATTAATTTTTCTAGCTATGACAATATATTAAACTCGTTGGTACACGACCCCGAAAATGAAAATTTTCGAAATTTTTTCCACGTAAAGGGTAATTGGGGTAAAATAGATAATTTGAACCAAGCACATTGCTTTAGATCATTAACCTATCGAGGGGCGAGCAAACCTTGGCTCACAGAATATCCATGATGGGTGATTAGTCAATGCTTATGGAAGAAGAAGGAAATGAAATGTAAATGTTGAAAGGGATAATAGAAAGATACGCGGATCAAATTAATCAACCCTGTATTTGCCTAGCGGCTTGGGAACAAAACGGAGTAAAAGTTTTGGATCGGGTTGTCTGTGTATTTCAAATTCAGTTTCTATCAGTTACCATCCGCTCTTTTACTTAACGCATGTAAGTAGGGAAAATATCGTTGCAACCTTAAGTTAACGTTTAACAGTGTTAACAGAACCTTGTTATATATTCTATTTTCTTTTACTTCTATTAAAGGCCGCCTTTCAGCTATAGTGGACTGCTTAATGACCTATAGAGCTGTGTATTTTACCCCTTCCATAGCGTTTAATTATTTTATGCACAGATATATCAGCGTATATTAATCCGGAATGGATCAGGTTTACTATCAACTTTATTTTCTTGGAATTAGTCCATAGTCCTCTTAGATAATTAGCAAATGCATGCATAGTTGACAGTGTATTTGCAAAACAAATAGGTAAACAAGTAAACAGCGATCAGCGATGCTTCAAAGGCCTGTGATTTCCCATTCAGAACACATTCAAATTAATAATTAACTGTGCAATATAGAGACAAAACCACAGACGTAACTTGGTCATCCCGGTAAAAGCGTTGGTTTTAATATTCCATATTTGTCATCATAAAAATCAACGTTACCATAGCTACTGTTAATTAGGTGTAATTTCTCTGCACTAGCTCTCAGTAATTGGTACAGTAATTATATTTCTGACCAATTTTAGGCAGAAAAATTGGGTAGGAAAATATTAGGCATTCTGTTTAATCACATATAGCTATTAACGTGCATTGTTGATTGCCCACTAGGTAATACGCGCAATTTAGAAATCATTATTTCAAAAGTAACCTGATATATACACTGCCGAGAGAATTGCTTGGTCAGGATTTGGAAATTAATGGCAGTTTGATAACCTAACTTTAATAAATTAGCATTGTATTTAGAGTTCCCTCTATAATTACTTTTGTTAATTAACAACTAGTATATTCATACCCACTCAACAAACGCTGGTATTTCTATATCTAAAATCTAGTTCAGATTATAATTTTCTGTTTACAAAGTTTTCAAAATGTTCGCCTTAATGGTAATTAAAAAATTCTGATTCATATGACTTTCTATTGCGGTACTACAAACATTCGTAGTACGTAAAATTGCACCAAATTTGATATTTAACTTAGTAACTTCCAAGAATGTGACACAAAAGTTTGCAAGAAAATCCCCCAACAAAAAATTACCATCTATATGGAAAATGTTTCGAAAATTTTAATTTTCTCATAAATGGATCTAACGATTTTGATTGAAATATAGTATATATGAAAGATATTTACATGACAAAAAATACATATCTTGAATTTTCTGAGAATATCCTCTTTTTGCATCACTGTGAACCGTAAGAAATACATAAAAACAACTTACTACACAAAATATAGATCTCCCTACAACATACAATTTATGTTATATTGTGTTTTTGTAGTGCTGAGCGTTTCTGAGATATTCCTTGTTATTAGTTTCAGCTTTAAAATATTTTCCTCATACGGTAGTTTGTCAACTCCTGGCCATACAAACAAAGGAATGCCAACCATCTAGGTACCACTTTTAAAAGATTTGACTATCGCTTTAGCGTAGTTATCTCCCTTATTTCTCTTCTACTTACAAGGAAACAAGTAATAAGACCATTTCTGCTAAGTTTTATCTCGACTGTTATGACGTAGATAGAAGAATAAATGTTAAACAATAATTTGTTACAGAAAGATAGAGAAGATAATGTGAATGGAACGCACCAGACTTTTAGTTCCTGTACGGTTTGATATGGCAGGCTGGGGAAATATTGTATTGCATCAAACATTGATTTCGATTTTTTTTTTTTTTTTTTTTTTTTTATTTAAATATATGAGCCATTGGATTTTCAGGTTTTGCAGTACAACGTTATGTATACGCAAACATAAAAGTAATATCCCTTTTGGATAATAAAACTATCAAGTAGTACGCCTTGCGTGCATAATCACCGCACGGTTATGAGCGGCTTACTTCGAAACTCATAGTTGGATGTTGCCGTGCATTGTTACACCTGTGTGAGTGAACACGTGTGCAGTCAGTGAGTATTTTACATCGGAGTTCCGATTACCATAACTTTGTGAAAGTTTTCAGGTGTAACTGGCCCTACTTATGAAATATTTTGCCACGTCATCGACAACTATAAAAGGGAGAGAACAAGCTTCGGAAATAATCAATTTCAACTGGGAATGCTCAGTGTGCAGCAGTTAAGTCAGTTTCGATGGAAAATTCGGATCGTTTAGTCGTAGTCACCGACGCATCGAGCATCGAAATAAAACTACGACAGCTTTGTGGCTAAAGCATCAATAAAAAAATGCATTTGAAAACAAAATGTTATTTGTAATCAGTGGAATAAATAAGTGTTTTTGTTTGAGAAATAAAGATAAATGTTTGTTACAATATTCTATCAACCCGCCTTGGTAGTGTGAGATAGGGTGCCTGCCTCATTCAGTAGGTCGCGTGTTCCAATCTCGCTTAAGGTGAGTTATCCGAATAAGTTTTTTTTTTTTTTTTTTCGGGATTTTCCCTTATCCCCCAACTCGACATTTGTCCGAGTATCTTTATGCTCCATGGACCCCAAGATCATTTCATCGTATTTCACTCATTTCCCGATATGACTACCAAGGTTAAAGTACGTTAAACTTAAAAAATATGATGTGTTCATTCACATGAATTTCTCTACATCTCTGCAACAAATTATTGTTAACAAGCTCATTGTTCTATTTATTTAATGCTAATCGAAAAAAAAAATAGCAGAAATAGTCTTATTACTTGCTTCCTTGTAAGAAGAAGCGAAATAAGGGAGTACCATAGGTTAAAGTGAAGGTCAAAAGCTGGTTGCAATGTCACTGAAGTTCCTTTGTTTGAATTTATGGACAGGAGTTGACAAAGTCCTGTGCGAGAAAAGTATAATGTTTTAAAGCTGAAACCAAGTTTTAAAGTGGTCTATATTTTTTGTGTGATAAGTTTTTTTCCATCTCTTACGTTTTTTTTGTTTTTTTTATTTGTTACCCGGACAGAAGGTATGAGGGCAGAGCAGAGGTTTTTTTGTTTTTGTTTTTTTTTTGTCCTTAGGGACCAATTATATTAAGCTAAGTTCTTTTTTTACTTATTATTTTGGAATAAGTCAATCAAGCATACTTCCTAATGTAAATAACAACAATGCAGCTAAGGTTTTTTTTTCATCTAAGGTTTTTTTTTTTTTTTAACTGTTTATTTAATCGGTAAGGAAAGATTTGATGCAGGAATATTTCAAGTGTGTATTATTTTTAGGAGCCATGGTTGGAAAGGCGCGGTCTGGCGTTTCTGGATCAGTTTCCATCTCTCAGTGTAGAAAAATTGCCTGAGTTTGGTCAGGGTACAGTCAGCGGGGTTGTCCATCGTCTGTAACCATGTAAAGGTGCCCATTAACAGCCAAATAAGGGAATTGTGCAATGAAGGATGCAGCTTCGGCAGATTCAGATGTAACATGTCGATTGGTGAAGGGTTCCAACCGCCAGGTATCCAATTGCGACATTTTCCCAAAACCCAAGTCCATATGGCTGCTTTACCGGAACATTCGAGCAAGCGATGTGGAAGGTAATCCGCTGCATGGCAAATTGGGCAATTGCTGGAAATGGTCATCCGCTGACGATATAATTTGTCTGCCGTAGGAAGAACTTCATTGGCCACTTCATATGTTACCGCTATCCATTCCACAATGTGCGGAATGCTAAAACAGCTCCAAATACGTTTCCAAGGCAAATGAGGATATTTCTCGGACATTTGGGGTAACAGCAACAGGTCGCCGAAAGGAAGCATAAACATTTTTCACAGAACTAAAATCACCACGAGCGACCTTCTCCGGTGGTAACGCACTGAATGCATGGTACGTTGCATAAAACAGCTGGGGAATCTTGTCACGTTCTCCCTGAGTCCAAAATGATGCATACTGTTGTTGTAATACGACATCCACAGGGTCACCTTTATCATCCAGGGCAAACAGAATTAGTTTAAGGATCAATGCCTGGGACTGTAGAGCCACATCCAGTAATCCCCAGCCGCCCTGGCCCTTAGGAAGACTCAGTTGGGTACGCGCAATGCGGTAGAACTTCCCAGTCCAAACAAAATAACCCATTACCTGTTCAATTATTTGGCAATGACGTTTCGTCGGAGGTAAAACATGAGCAAGGAACCAAATTCTGCTCAACGCAAAACAGTTGCAGAACCATATCCGCTGTTTCAAATTCAACAACCGGGTTTTCTGATTATACATGACAGCACGTAAGACATTAATGCGAGAGGTCCAATTGTACTCCCTCATGTCTGCCACGTTGTCACTGAAGTAGATCCCCAAAATCTTTGTTCGCTACACAACAGGAATACCTAAAGCTGAGGTATCAAGAGGCCGTATTCCAACCTTTAATATTTCAGACTTCCGCAAATTAAAGTTCATGCCAGTACTATTCTTATAGTACAGTAAACAATCCCTCAATCGAAGAACATCTTGGTGTGTGTTAACCATCACGGTAACATCATCTGCATATGCTCGCACCGCAAGTCTCTGGCCATACACATCAATTCCAGTAAGAGTAGATTGCAGCCGTCGAAGCAACGGATCAACATACAGAGCGAACAATATCATCGACATGGTACAACCTTGGCGCACGGAGCGTTTAACTGGAATAGCCGCCGTTAAAAATCCATTGCAGAGTACTTTGGAGGACGCAACACCATACAGGGCTCTAACTAGGTTTACAAGCTTTTGAGGCATGTTCAAAACCTCCAATCGTTTCCATAGCCCCTCGTGAACAACACTGTCGAAGGCTTTTTCGAGATCTAAGTTTATGATAGCAGCAGACTTCTCGTCCTGTGTACAATGCAATATAGTCTCTCACAGCAGCCAACGTACGGTGAATGGTCGCTCCTTTATGTAATGCAACCTGGAACTCACTAATCATAAGTGGGAGTATGTTTTGCATACGAGCACCAATAATTTTCATAAATAACTTGTAATCACAATTCAATAACGTGATTGGTCGAAAATCCTGTGATGTCTGCGGCCGAGCACTCTTCGGAATCTGCACGATTATACCGTCCGCAAAAGTAGGTGGTGCGCTCTCTGCATCCCACATTTCTTGGAACACTTGAAGCAATTCCTTCCCAAGATATGGCCAGCAGTGCTTGTAAAATTCATATGGCAGGCCATCAGGTCCAGGGGATGCATGCATTTTGGATGCCTGAATCACTTCCAACAACTCCGATGCCGCAATTGGCATTGAATCCTGCTGCAACTCCTCCGGGACAACGGGAACAAAGTCGGACATATACCTCTCTGCAGGAGTAATCTGTGGGTCCTGACAATCGTTGTCTGTAGAAGTCTTGTATTGCTAGAAGGATTCCTGGCGTGGTGGAAACTCGGGCACCACCCACATCTGGTTGTGTGATAATCTTCTGGCGACCATGTCTACGCTCCTTTGCCAGGTGGTAAAAGCTTGCCTTTTCCCCATGCACTATCTCCGCCGAATGCACTCTAGCCAGATTCCCCTGTAGTTCTCGTGTTTTTCGAGCCTTGATGTGTTCTTTGACTCCTTTCACAAGTTGTTGTACTCCTTTGACTCCTTTCACAACCTTGCTGCTGGCGTTTGTGAAGCTCATGAGGTACTTGGAGATAAAAATCCATGGTTTCCCTTCTAACCATAGTGCGACGGCAAGCTGCAGCTCGAAAGAAGGATCGTAGCACAGGTTTAGCTTTACACACCCACCAAGAGGCTTTATTCGGTGCTAGTAGAAAGGATTCCCGCAGGCGGGACCAACAGTCCTGGAAATCGGATAACACTTCCTCATCCGTAAGCAATGAGCAGTTAAGCTTCCAGTAGCCTCTGCCTCTACTGCAGCTCGTAACCCGGCCTTGAATAGCATGAATGAGTGCATTATGGTCACTAAAGGATATGGGCACAATTTCCGTGCGATGAATGCGTGGTATCAGCTCAGCCGAAACATACATACGGTCCAGCCTCGAAGCTGATTGTCCTCTCACGAAGGTAAATTGTACTTCGTCGCCATACAGATGCTCCCAGGTGTCCTTCAGGCTTAGTTGTTCCACCAATTGCTGCAAAGTAATACACCTATTGAAGGCTCCTCGTTGATCTTTAGCCGCCAGCGTACAATTAAAATCACCCACAATCACAAAGGTTGCTCCGGATGGTATATGCGGCAGGAGGTCTTGCGAAAAAAATCATCTCGTTGTTTTCTTTTATTATTACCAGCAGGGGCATAGATATTCACGAAGGTAACGTTATCAAATATAGCTGAAATAGCCCTACCGGAAGGATGGACTCAAAGCTGTGTACATGTAGTCCTTGCCGGTAAACAATCGCTGTACCAGTACCCTCAGGACCAAGATTAGTCTCGTAATCGAAGCCATACAAGAAGTCCAGATTACAAATATTCACCTCTTGTAAGAAGCACAGATCTATGTCATTACTGATCAAGAAGTCCCGTAAAAGAATTTGTTTAACCACCTGTCGCAAGCCGTTAACGTTAAGTGAAGCCCACATTTGCAGACCTAGAGGCATCCAAATGAAGAGTATTTGTATTGGAGACGGCGCCAGATGAGAATAGCGGTTATCACCACAAAACCAAAGCACATCAGTTGTCAGTTTCCAGGTACGCATCATCCTTAGTAAGTTTAGACGAGCGTTGGAGATCATCATAACTATCTCTGTCATCCGCTGCCGGTCGCTTACCAGACTCAATGTCCTTCAATTTTCCTCGCGTTTGAGTGGAACTGGACAATTGTGGTACGTCCTGCGGAGACTGTTGCGCCGAGATAAATTCTCCCTCCATTGGCCGGTACTGACCTCGTAGCCGAGGGTCACGGCTAGACAGGGACGAACAACCCTTTTGCCGCAAGTGTGAGATCTCACTCGCCGACAACTCCACCTCTTCATCACTGAAAACTTCCATAGCTTCGTCCTGAGAGTCGGCCGATATAGCAGATCCTGAAGGGGGTTCCAACAGTTCCCGTGGCTCATCAATGGGTGTTGAGTGCTTATCCTCGTTTACATGTTCGGGCTTCTCAGCAACCAGCGGTGTCTCCTCCATTGTCGGAATGTTACTGTCGGCAACTGAAGATTGCTGTAAGACATTCACAGAAGTCGGTTCCACGGCAGAGTTGCCCGTCGTAATGGACGGTGGTTCCTGATCCCCAGCAGGAGAAGATGTGACAGCACCCACCGCCTCACTGAAAGTGACCGGTCGATTCCTGGGATTTATGGGAAGCCGCGTTGTACGAAGCGGACTAGCTGCTTTCAAATGCGTAGTGTCATGACACAGGTGACAAGCTTGTGGTTGGCCGATGTAACTAATGACCACCAAATACGAATCGATTATCAAACTAGCTGGTATATTATGTTTCAACCCCATCTTCACTGCATGTACGCCATTGTTGGACGGTAGAAGATATTGGGAACCCCATTTTTCTCGGCCTATGTCATACACTGTACCGTATTTACTCAATTCCTGGGATAACACTGTGAATGGCACCTCGGAGGGCAAGTTAAACACTCGAACATTAACTGTTTGCTGGTCACCAGGTGTAATTTTCACATTGGTGATTTCTCCGGAGGCGTACGTAAAATGCTGCTCATCCTTATAACGAGCCAGAAGATTATCATACAATACCGCTGATATCAGTTTCACATAGATGGCTCTTTCTCTGGTATGAAGCTGGAGAGTATCCACTTGATCTGCTTGCAGCCCCAAGAAGTTTACTAGCCACAAGTGTATTTCTAATGCACTGGGTTTACTCGCTGATGTATCAAACTGAATTTTGATAGTGTTCACACGTTTATAAACTGCCATGATTACCGTTGTAGACTTAGAAAACAGGTATGAAAAAGATACCCAATTCAACCGGTGTACGCGCTGACACTAGACTGTAGCTGTAAGCAGCAGCACACAAACAAAACAACTCTCGCTAGTACAAACCGGTTACACACACACACAGCGGGCAGACAACCTCACGGTACGCCAGCCGCTGGCAGACTGTTGTGCGAGAAAAGTATAATGTTTTAAAGCTGAAACCAAGTTTTAAAGTGCTCTATATTTTTTGTGTGATAAGTTTTTTTCCACCTCTTACGGTTGAGCAGTTATGCAAAATTCCGTAAAATTCGTCCAGAATAAAGAAGTCTTCAGAGGCTATTCCTAGAAAATTCAAGATATACATTTTATTTGTCAGGTAAATATCTTTAATATAACAAATTTTAATCAAAATCGTTAGAACTATTTTTGAGAAAATCAAAATTTTCGAAAGAAGTTCCATATAAAAGTAGTTTGGTGTGGGGGGATTTTTCTCAAAATCTTCGTGTTACATCCCTGGAACATACTAAACTTAAATACCAAGTTTGGTATTTTTCCGACATTTCGTTTTTGAGTTATCGTGTTCATACACACGTATACACTGACACACGGACCTTTTTGTGAAAATGTTTTTATGGGTATTGGGGACTCTAAATCATATATTTCCGCTGAAATCTCGGTATCGAATTTTGGGTGGAGTGCAATACCTTCTCTATACACTATGTACATAGTACGTGTAAGAAAGTAAAAAGAAGAATATGAAATCTGATGCTTTACACTCATGTGACTTTCTCCTGCTGTTCTAGGCTGGATCGATAGGCAAAATATTTTAAAAGTTGGTTGGTATTGGATTGAAGCACATTTATTTGTAGGACAGGCGTTGACAAATTCCCTTATGAGAAAACTATAAATATTTTAAAGCTGAAAGTAAGAACAAGAAATGTCTCAAAAACGGTAAACTTCACGAAAAAAATGTGTATAACATAAATTGTGTGTTTTACGAGATCTAAATGTTTTTGTAAAGTAAATTTTTGCCTACCTCATGGCTTACCAGTTATGCAAAACTGCGCAAAAGTCATCAGAATAAACGTGTCTTCAGAGGCTATTCCCTATTGAAAATATACAGTTTGTCATGTAAATATCTTAAATGCATGAGATTTTAATCAAAATCTTAGAGCCTGTTTTAAAAATATTAAAATATTCGATTTTTTTTCCTACATAAAGTGTAATTGAGTGTGGAAGGATTTTCTTGAAAATCCTTGCGTCGCATCATTGGAAATACCATCTTAAATACCAAGTTTGGTAATTAACGGTCTTTTCGTTTTGAGATATGCTGCCCACATACACTCACACACAGACCGACAGACAGACATACACGGACATTTTTCCATATATGTTTTTTCCGGTGAAATATCGGTTTCGATCTTTTGGGTGCAATACAATACTTCCCTATATACTTTGTACATAGTATGTAAAGAGAAAGTAAAAAAATCTTTATAACGACTCGTGAAATAAAAAAAAATCCATTTTAGATACCTTTACAGACTTTTCGTTTGCTGAATTTAGTTTTTTCATTTACTTGGATTAACTCAAATTCTAGGATTTTCCCCAATATGAAAAGCAATTCAATTTACATGACATATCCTTACATCTACTATTTTAATTATATTATCCAATTTAATTTTGGTTTAGGTGGTGCATTGTTTACAGGCACACTTAGAATATGCGTTCATGATTTCTAAAAATGCTGAAATAGAGGCTCTGGGGAAATTGCGGTAACTTGCCTTATTTATTTTAGATCAGGGCTATTGGTGCAGCATTAAATGCTTTTTTAGGATTCAAGGAAACTCAGATTATTTTTTCACAAAATCAGAGTATAAAATTTTTGGGTGAAATACAATACTTCCTCTAATTGCTAACTGAGATCTGAGAAGGCTGAAAATAGAGAAGGGGGGGAGAATAAGAACTAAAGAAAAGTGACTACAACATTATACATATATATATATATATATTTTTTTTTATCACACTTAGGTCACTATTGTGTTATGGTTTTATATATTGTGTATATACTATGTACATATATATATATATATTAAGTGCATGTATCTATTATAAGAAGGTACATTTATGAAGGTGTACTCTGTGCAGTAAATTTAAATTGCTATATTTGAATATCCTTGTATTTTTATTTTCGTGTTTAATCTTTTAAGTCTTTGTTGTAGATTTAATATTGATTTTTATTGTATATTACCTTTGTCCTTTTATTTTCGTGTTTACTCTTAATTCTTTGTTGTTGTTGTTTTAATATTAATTTTTAGTATATAATACAAAAGAACGTATGGTCTGTGGCCCTGTGCGATTGTTGAAGTTCAATGTATGATATTGTTATGTCAATAAATACACTTATTCATACATACATTTTAAACAAAGTAAAAAAGCTCTGATGTGTTGTATTCAAATAACGTTCTTTATTCACTCCCCGATAAACTATTCTTAAAAAGCTTATTATCATTATACTATTTCTTGTTAATTCAGATAAACTCCTAATTTACATTTATACATTTTGTTGTAAGGATACAGTATGTACAAAGGCGTAGTGAGAAAATATAAGTAAGCCAAAGGCAAAGTTTGGTTTTATGTAGCACTAAAATAACGTCAATAATGTATTATTTGTGTAGGTGGAATAAAACGGGCGCGCGATAGTAAAGGAAGTGACGCAATATCTCTCAAAGTCGCTCCAGAAATTATAAAATAGCTCTAATAGCAACAAACTTATAAAAAATATTTGTGAGAAATAATAATATTGATAGTTGGTTTATTTTAGTGCATATTGTTGGTACGTTTAATAGTAAAATGGAAATGTAAAAGTTGTGTTAATTTAAAATGAACAGATGCTCAGATTTTTGTAAGGTAATATAAGAAGCTAGCGTTATTATTTTACTTTCTCCACACGTACTATGTACACAATATTATAGAGAATGTATTGCATTCCACCTAAAAATTTGATACCGAGATTTCACCGGAAATACACGTTTTAGAGTCCCCTGAATCCACAAAAGGCGTTTTTGGAAAAAGGTCCGTGTGTGTGTTCGTGTGTCAATGAACACGTTAACTCAAAAACGAAATACAAACTGGTATTTAAGTTCAGTATCTTTCAAGGATGCGACACAAAGATTTTTAGGAAAATTCTCCCTTCTCCAACTTCCTTTTACATGGAAAAAGTTTAGAAAATTTTTATTTTCTTAAAAATGTCTCCAACGATTTTGATTGAAATATCGTATATTAAAGATGTTTGCATAGCAAAGAAAATTTATATCTAAAATTTTCTGGGAATAGCCTCTGAAGACATGTTTATTCAGGATGAATTTTGCCAAAGTGGTAAACCTAAGAGATACACAAAAATTACTTCACAAAAAATGTAGAGCTCGTTAAAATACACAATTTAACTGATATAGTTTCTTTTCGTGAAGTTGACCGGTTTTGAGATGCTCATCATTTGTTTCAGTTTTAGAATACTTATAATTTTCTCATACGGATATTTGTCAACTCCTGTCCATACAAACAAAGAAACTTCTATCATATAGCAACCAGATTTTAAAAGATTTCCCTATCGCTTTAGCCTATGGTACTACCTTATTTCCAGTCTACTTACAGGGAAGATAAATTGTTTCTTGATTAGCATTAAATAAATAGAACAATAAGCTTTTAAACTATAATTTATTGCAGAGAAAGTCATGTGAATGGACCGCATTAGAGTCTTTTTCTTCTTGTGTGTGTCGGTGTGCACCTCCGATTTTCTTCTCGCATGTGGGAAGGATAGTATAGGAATGTTATCAGTGGTTAGTGTATGAAAGATACGTCATCCGTGTGTATAAACATGCGAGCTATAAAAATATAGTAAGTTTTTGTAAAGAATAAATCGTGTGTTATCATTTACATTAGACAGTCAATCCTTAGCATCCTCTTCGAGATTAATCGATTGAGATTAAAGAAGATCTGGTCGAAAACGGCGAGATAAAAGAGTCTGCAATAGTTCTAAGACCAGCTAACCAGGGTAAAGCATTTTTAGTAAGCTTCCAATACTAAAATTCAAACGATTTCTACTATTTCAGAATTTCAAGTGAGATAAAATAAAATAAATCTTTCAAAGATGCCATCCAATTTAAGGGCGTCCAACAAACTGACGGTGATACGTTATAATTTGTCAGGTGTTTAAATAACATGTAGTTATGTTATCAGCTCGAAATACTACATTCTTTACATAAGCACGAGAAAAAGAACCAAAATACGATCTCCTATTTGAGAAAAGTCTAAGAATATAAACAGTCAAAACAATTACAAGTAGTGTCGCAGAAATAATAAAATTCCAAAAATAATAATTTATTTGACATGTTGAAACGTGATTGTTTTTGTATATTAAAATAGTGTTTGTTTCTCTTATGTTTTACCAATTCTTCAGCAGAAATTCATAATAAAGAGTACTTCACAGAATATTCCCAGAAAGATATACACTCCATGTGCAATGATAGCGTATTTTAATATAAACAGTCAAAGCCATTGTTGAGAAAATAAAAACAAAACTGTATTTTTATAGTAATCTAATAATTAATTGAGATAATAACCTTCAAAGGGATAATAAAGAGTTTTGGACCATAAACTGGATGGCAATTTATTTTAGAAAGAATCCTAGATGTGGAGATAATGCTCCCATAAATTTCCATGTCAGAGCAGTTTGGACTGGGGGGATTTTCTTTAAAATCTTCGTGTCTCATCCTTGGAAGATACTAAACTTAAATACCATGTTTGATATTTAACGGACTTTTCGGGTTTGAGCTGTGATGTCCACAAGACACTCACGGATTTTTATCTAAAAATGCTTTTTTTGGGCTCATGGGACCACAAAACATATATTTCCGGTAAAATCTCGACATCGAATTTTTGGGTGGAACACAATACCTTCTCTATCCACTATGTGCATTATACATGCAGGCTAGAGGAAGTAAAAACAAAAATTAGAGCACGATGACTCTGTGGTAACGTGTGTGACTAGCGGAGTTCGGAAAGTCTAAGGTTCAAACCACAGAGGGCGGGCAACCTGATCCAAAACTATTACACCGTTTTGCTCCCAAGCCGCTAGGCAAATACAGGGTTGATTAATTTGATCCGCGTATCTTCCTATTATCCCTTTCAACATTTACATTTCATTTCCTTCTTCTTCCACAAGCATTGACTAATCACCCATCATGTACATACTGTGAGCCAAGGTTTGCTCGCCCCTCGATAGGTTAATGATCCAAAGCAATGTGCTTGGTTCAAATCATCTATTTTACCCCAACTACCCTTCACGAGGAAAAAATTTCGAGAATTTTCATTTTCTCAAAAATCGCTCTAACAATTTTGATTCAAATATCGTATATTAAAGATATTTTCATAAAAAATGTTATCTTAATTATCTGGGAATAACCTCTGAAGACATGTTTATTATGGATACATTTTGCGGAATTTTGCATAACTGGTAAACCGTACAAAGTAGACAAAACTTGCAAAAATGTAGAGTTCGTTAAAACACACAATTTATGTTATATTCATTTTTTTTTTCTGGAGTTGACCATTTTTAAGATATTCCTTGTTATTGATTTCAGTTTTTTTCTCATACGGGAACTTGTCAACACCTGACCACGCAAAGAATCCGATTTCTATATCTACCATAGCAACCACATTTTAAAACATTTGACTGTCGCTGTAGCCCAGTGTATTCCCTTATTTCCCTTCCTACTAGTGTTCATGAAGTAGATTGACAAATAAGCTTATTAACGATGATTTATTACAAAAAGGTAGAGAAAGACATGTGTACTCGCAAAGGAGGTGATCCGTGCCGCTTTGTAGTAAGAGAAACAGTTGATGCACGTCACTGATTATTGGTGGATGGGGCAGTCAGTCATGCGGTGAATGATTGCAGACGTGGCCGGGACAGAAGGGAGGACCCTGGGGCATAATGTTCTGTACCAGTGCATGGACCAGTTCACCTGAAGCGCAACGTATTAAAGGGGGAGAGAGAAACCTTTCAATATTGGGGCTTAAAACAAGCAAGATGTAAGATTTTATGTAGGCTTTAAATAGAAAGAACAACAATTTGGATAGGTAGAGTCAGACTGAAAAATTCAATACCACGGATCTCCCGATCTCTAGCCGGTTGCTCTGCCACTGAGCTACCATGGCAACATGCCGGTATAGCATAGAATTTCTCAACTGACTCGCATAATTTGAGATCACCTTGTGGTTTACCGGGAAACATGCGAGTCGTTGAGAAATTCAGTGCTATGCCATGGTAGCTCAGTGGCAGAGCAACTGGCTAGAGATCGGGCGATCCGTGGTTCAAATCCCGGCAAAGGCATTGAATTTTTCAGTCTGACTAAACTATCCAACTCCTGTCCTTCACACGGCTTGTGTAAAAAAATAGTTATTCCAGAACAACAATTTGTTAAAGCGAATCAGTTTTGAAACTTCTGACTGGGTTACAACCTTCAGAATTTCGGTCTCCAAATTTAATTTTCCAGCTAAGTGACCTAAAAAGTGTCTAACTACCCTATCAATGTTCATGTCTTCGCCTCTAGCATACGAAATTTTCCCTTGCAGGAGTGTCGGTAAAATTTGCTGATACACGACACGAGCAGTTTGCAGGCTCAGAGCAGCCCGATGTTGTGTTCCATTCTTGCTGGAATTTAACCACGTACTGGCAGAATGTGGGGTTGGCAGAATGGCGGGTGAAAGTGAAGTGAGAAGACGATTGCTCCTCAACGGATGCCAGTCACGGTGCAACGGCCCTTGTGTATCGCTGGTGTAATTTGTTTACATAATATTTATTTTGGAGTTGAAAATTTTAAATCCAAGCAACTCTTGAAGGGTTGTAAAGAGCTTAGCTCTAGCAGCCTTGGTTAACGGGGATGCACGGAAACCATGCAGGGAAGCTGATATCGCCTGAAGCGGCGGTTTATGGGATTGTAATCCCCGAGCGACCTAAAATGTTGGACGCTACTGGCAGGCACGGAAGACGTGGACGAGTTAGGTAAATTTATGCTTAAGGCAAGAGAGATGGTTGCCAATAGAGAAGGGGTGATGCTAAACAAAAGTGACTACAATGTTTTAATATATATGACATATATATATATATATATATATATATATATTTCTTTTAAGTGTATTTATCTACTATAAGAGGGCACATTTATGCTTCTGAATAAGGTGTACCCTGTGCTGTAAATTTAAATTGCTATATTTGAATATATTTCTTTTTAATTTTCGTCTTTACTCTTTTAATTCTTTTTTGTTGTTTTAATATTGCTTTTGGTAGTATCTTTGTCTTTTTATTGTCGTGTTTACTCTTAATTCTTTGCTGTTGTTTTAATATTGCTTTTAGTGTGTATTACAAAAGCACGTACGGTATTTGTATGATATTGTTATGTCAATAAATACACTTATTCATTCATTCCAAGCGACCTAACGAGGGCGCTCCGATGGAATGTTAAACCTTCGTTGAATTTATGTAGAGGCTTAGGATTTCACGGCCGGCGTTATCAACCTTATTATTTAAGTTTGCCGAGCTTGTTGGCCGTGGTCCAGTTGTTGGCATAACCGACGTTTCGCCGAAAGCTGCGTCCGTTACTAGCTACCCAGTCTTGCCTGGATTCTCAAGATGCCGAACGCAGCTTTCGGCGAAACGTCGGTTATGCCAACTAGACCATGGCCAACAAGCCCGGCAAACTTAAATAATAAACTTCGTTGAATTTCATTACCCAACGCTTAATCTCGTCCTGCAGATATGGCAGACCAGAGGCGTCGTGCAGGAGTCTCGTAGGAAAGCAACGGTTATAGTGTCAAATATGTGATTGACTAGTATTTTTAAATTAGCTTATTGTTTGTTTTAAGTCGCATTATTGTAAATGTTTTAGAATTCCATTTTCTTATAAATTTCTGTATTTCTTAACCAGATTCTTGGGTTGAATAAGAGGAAGCTTTATGGTTTTCTTTGTTATTATAACCGGATGTGTCTTCCTCTGAATAATGGAACATTTTACCACATGTTGCAACTTATGAGCTTGCGTGGGCTTTCAACCACTTCTCGGAACCTATGTGACATTTCGTAGGCTAAGACACTTTAATCCCAAGCACGTCATATAGGAAGCCCTATCTTATTTTTTAAATACTGTATTTTGATTGGTGGATCTATTAAGAGCCTGGGCGTAGATTCTGATGAATCCCCTAGAGACAATTGTCTAGTATAAAATTGTCTGGAATCTTAATTCCGGGCGCTTTTGATACTCAGTACTTGACAGAGGCAGACTCGCTGCCCGAGGACGTCCGAGGCCCCACCACGGGTCACTGGCTACCATACCGACACACATCTTTCTTCTCGTCGAGCTAATCAACCTAAAAGGTAAAACCTTTTGTTGTATGTTAACTATTTTAAAAATTCTTGCCTTTGGTATTCGGAATTAGTTCTCGCTCGACACCAAACGCCTGACACGCTTGTCTTGTTTACTGTAATTTATCTTACTATTTTATTGTAAAGTACATTGGCCTTTCGCTATTTGTCAATATATCTATCTTATCAGGATTCCCTTTGCGTTGTTATCATTGCTCTACCATCTACCTTCCTTTTACCACCCCCACGTCGTAGGATTATGTTCGCAACAACAGAATAGATGCCTTTGATGTAGGCTGTCGCATTTCAACACATGTCTGGGGCCAGAATTATAATCGCAACTTTGAATATAAACACCAACGCATAACCTGGGATGATAAATTCGACCTGCAATATTTATTGTTGAATCCTTGAGTAATCCTAAATGCCAAGCATTTGAAAGCTGATTAAAACTTTTTGGAATCAGCGCTTTTATTTTACTTTCTCTAAAATAAGAAATATTTGAAAGGAAGAGAAGGGTATGCATGTTTGTTTTGTTATTTTTTTTTCTTAGATCTCGAAAAGCATTTGATACAATTTACAGAGAAGCATAAGAATAGAAATGACAAAACATGGGTAAGTGATGATGGTATAAATGGAATTATAAAAGTATATGTCAGTATAACATTTTATATAAAATTCAATCGAAATGGAATTACAGGGATGTCCGAGAAAATCTAGATTTAAGACAAGGATATAAACTAAGCCCCATAACATTTAGTTGGTTAATAAATGATACATTAGAAAGAGTTAATAGGACCTCCGAATAATAACGACTTATGAGATACGAGGATTGCAATTTGCAGATGATATTATGATAGTGATTAGAACTTTGATAAGCGTGCAAAAAGCTAGTGATGAAATACGTAAATTTTGCACTCAATAGGGAATTCGAGTGAATATAAATAAATCAAAAACCGTAGTTGTCATAATAGGAAATATACGAAGAAAAGACGAAGGACGGACGGAAACCGAATGGAGAACTACTAAAGGTAGTGAATGAATGTTTATCTAGGTGTCTGACTGAGTAATAACGCGGAGGCTGGGGTGGCGCGAGTGCATAGGAGAAAGTTCATGACAAGGGACAGAACAACTACGTATGATAGATTTAGGTAATAAAAGTTGTATGCCGGATGAGGAAATTGTCAAGTCGCAAATTTGTTATTTACCGAATTTTCGTTTTAGAGTTATCTGTCCATAGATACACAAAATGCACCTTTTTATTATTTTTTTGGAATAAGGGGTGCTCAAATATGTATTTCATGTATTTGTTACTTTCTCTATACGCACTATGTATATGGTGTATAGAGAAGGTATTGCACTAAGCCCAAAAAAATCGATACCGAGATTTCACCGGAAATATATGTTTTAGGGTCCCCTTTATCTAAAAAAAACATTTTCCGAAAAAGGTGTGTGTGTGTCTGTGAACACGATAACTCAAAAACAAAAAGTCGGTAAGTCCCCCGCCCCCAACTAGCATTTACTTGGAACTTTTTTTCGAAAATTTTGATTTTCTCAAAAATGGCTCTAACGATTCTGATTAAAATTTCGTATATTAAATATATTTACCTGACAAATAAAATGTATATCTTGAATTTTCTGGGAATAGCCTCTGAAGAGTACTTTATTCTGGATGGATTTTACGGAATTTCGAATAACTGCTAAACCATAAGAGATGGACAAAAACTTAATGCACGAAAAATGTAGAGCACGTTAAAACACACAATTTATGTTATATAATTTTTTTTTTTCGTGGAGTTCACTGTTTGAGACATTCCTTGTTTTTGGTTTCTGCTTTGAAACATTTATACTCTTCTTATACAGGAATTTGTCAACTGCTGTCCATACAAACAAAGGAACTTCAATGGCATAGCAACCAGCTTTTGACTATCACTTTAACCTATGGTACTCTCTTATTTCGCTTCTACTTACAAGGAAGCAAGTAATAAGGCTATTTCTGTTATTTTTTTCTGATTAGCATGGAGTAAATAGTATTATAAGCTATTTAGGAATTAGTTGTTGTAGAGAAAGTCATGTGAATGGTACGCATCAGTTTTTTTTTTTCTATTAAAATACCTTCTCTACCTACTATATACGTTATGCATATGTACTAAAGAAAGTATTTCGTTGGCTGTCCCTGTCCTAAACCTAAACTAGTTGTAATAAGATTTAAGCAATGTTTTCTCTATACAAACATACTATAACACTACTTAAATATAAGCTAATTGATGAGAGTAAACTCCTTAACGACTGAGCCGAAGAGACAGGTAATATTGTCTCTGCACGAGCGCGTGTGAACCGAGCTTCCTTGCATGAAACCTCATTGATCTCTGAGCCGTACCGTTTGTTCTACAAGCTATGAATTTCAATTATCTCCATAATAATTCCTAATCGAAAGGACATGGAGTGGGAGAGGAAGTTTTTGATTGGTCACGTCACAAACCGACTCACTAATGACGTTAATCTTCGCGATCGATGCGAATCAACTGACGACAGAAATGGCCCTCGGGCACACAAATCGGGTCTGCTGCATTTTATTTTTATTATTACGTCATCCATTTTAGATTCCTCCCGGTCATCTGCTACGGTCCCAAAACCCAAACCAAATCCACATGGAGGAGCTAATTGCTTTTCGAAATGAAGGCCCGCTAGGGAGAAATCACAGAGCGGACTGCAAAAAGTTTTAAACCAGCAATAAAATAAAGTAAATAATATAATCCATATTTTCACTTTCTCTACACATACTATGTGCATAGTGTAAAGAGTAGGAATTGCATTCTACCCAAAAATTCGATACCGAGATTTCACCGGAAATACATGTTTTGTCTCCCTTTGAATCCAAACAAAAAAGCATTTTTACTTTCTCTACACTTACTATGTACATGGTGCATAGAGAAGGTATTGCACTCTACCCAAAAATTCAATACCGAGATTTTACCGGAAATATATTGTTTTAGGGTCCCCTATATTCAAAAAAAAAGCATTTCACAAAAACGTCCGTGTGTATGTGTCCGTGTGTCCATAAACACGATAACTCAAAAACGAAAATTCGGTAAAATACCAAACTTGGTATTTTAAGTTTAGTATCTTCCAGGGATGCGACACGAAGATTTTGAGAAAAATCACCCACCCCAAACTGCCCTTTACATGGAACTTTTTTCAAAAATTTCGATTTTCTCAAAAATGGCTAACGATTTTGATTAAAATATCATATATTACAGACATTGCCCCGAAAAATAAAATGTACATCTTGAATTTTCTGGGAACAGCCTCTAAAGAGTGGTTTGTTCTAGATGAATTCTACGGAACTTTGAATAACTGCTAAACCGTAAGAGATGCACAAAAACCTACCACACAAAAAATGTAGAGAAGTTTAAAACACACAATTTATGTTATATTAATGTTTTCATGAAGTTAATAGTTTTTTAGATTTTCCTTGTCTTTGGTTTCAGCTTTAAAAAGTATACTTTTCTCACAGGACTTTGTCAACTCCTGTTCATACAACCAAAAGGAACTTCAGTCACATAGCAACCAGCTTTTGACTATAACTTTAACCTACGGTTCTCCCTTATTTCGCTTCTACTTACAAGGAAGCAAGTAATAAGGTTATTTCTGATATTTCTTTCGATGGCATTAAGTAAATAGAATAATAAGCTTTTTACCAATAATTTGTTGCAGAGATGTAGAGAAAGTCATATGAATGGAACACACCAGATTTTTACAAAAAGGTCCGTGTTTGTGTATGTGTGGCTCTGGACAGCATAGCTCAAAAACGAAAAGACCGTTGAATACTGGTATTTAAGTTTGGTTTCTTCCAAGGATGTGACACGAACTACCGTTTACATGGAAATTTTTTTGAAAATTTTGATTTTCTCAAAAATGGCTCTAAGTATTTTGATTAAAATATCTTATATTAAAGATATTTACCTGACAAATATGTATATCTTGAATTTTCTGGGAATAGCCTCTGAAGACTACTTTATTCTGGATTAATTTTACGAAATCTTGCATAACTGCTAAACCGTAAGGGATGGACCAAAACTTACCCTACAAAAAATATAGAGCAAGTTAAAGCCCACAACTTATGTTATATATATTTTTTCGTGGGGTTGATCGTTTTTTAGATATTCCTTGTTATTGGTTTCAGCTTGGAAAAACTTATACTTTTCTCATACAGGAATTTTTCAACTTCTGTCCATACAAACAAGTCACATAGCAACCAGCTTTTGACTATCACTTTAAACCTATGCAATTCCGTTATTTCCCCATCTACTTACCAGGAAGCAAGTAATATTTCTGCTAATTGTTTCTCGATTAGCATGAAGTAAATATAAGCATAACCTTTTTAATAATATTTTTACTGAGATGTAGAGAAAGTCATGGGAATGGAACACATCAGACTTTTGTCTATATCTTATGGTTTACTAGCTATACAAAATTCATTCAGACTGATTAAAAATTCAAGATATATATTTTATTTTCAATGTAAGTGTCTAAAATATACATATATTAATAAAACTCTTTAGAGTTATTTTTGAGAAAATCAAAACTTTCAACATTTTTTCAATATAAAGAGTAGTTTGGAGTGGGGGAATTTTCTTGAACTTCATTGTGTCGCATTCTTGGGAGATACTAAACTTAGATTCCATGTTTAGTATTTAACGAACTTGTCGTTTACAAGGTATGCTGTCCACAGACACACATGCACACATACAGAGACAAGTACATAGACACACACACACACACACACAGTAATGTCTTTTATATATTCAGGGGCTCTCAAAACATGTATTGCCATGACATCTCGGTATCGAATTTATGGATGGATTATAATACCTTCTCTGTACACTACGTACATAGTACGTGTAGAGAAAGTAAAAAATTTAAATCTTCTAAGTGCAGCATTTTATCCGCTATCAAATTGTTAATAAGTAGATTTATCGTGATAGACAGGAGCTTGGTGGTACCAATGCAGTTACTTAGAGATAAAGCGTATATGAACTCCATACCGGATTATTAAAGTAAATTGAAATAAATACAGTAAAGGGAGAGATATTTATTCGTGTATAGACTAATAGGTTCGTGTCTTTAGCGCGGTGGTAGCGCGGCTGCTTGCCAAGCGCAAGACCTGATTCGATTCCTAGTACCGGCGTGGGGAATTTTCCCCCGCTGGGAAACCTGGTCCGGAGTGCACTCAGCCTCGTGAGGTCCGTGGGGGGCCAATTGAGGAACTACTTGATTGAGAAGTGGCGGCACCAGTTCGAGAAGACCGCTGGGAGGGTCTGGAGGCGCTGGTCACGTCTCATTCATGACGGTTTCCTGGGCCGTGGTATGGAATGATGCGGGGGGGGGGGGAGGCTTTGTGGAACCGTGGTGCCATGGAGTTAATTTAAGACCTTAATAGATGCACAGAGTGCTGAGAATTCATATTAACACTTTGTTGCCTTCGGTACCTATAAGTTCCGCTTGTTTTAAGCGTAAGTATATAAATAAATAGTGTTGTGCTCTAGGATTAATTTCATGCTATACTAACATTAAACCATAAACGACAAGTAATCAGGACTGTTTTATATTGTAAAAATATATACAATTTCTGCCCTAAAATTGCAGTGATTTTTTTAAATAAATTAAAGAGAAAACCGACATAACTACAGCCAAAGGTGGCCCCTTTAACTTCCAAGCATCACACCGATTATTTTACTTAGGCCCTCCCCGTCATTTACCACAATCACTGGGATTTGAACTTGCAACATTTGGCTTTGAATGGAAGGCCAGTCCATTACCTCTCACCTAACACTCTTGGTCATTTGAACTACTTTTTGGTAGTGCCTTTGGCAGCATTATGAAAACTGGTTTAGAAAAATTTAAACTTTTAACTGGGAAGAAAAATATTAATAAGACTACGATTATTTTCATCTCTATTTTCGTTATTATTTTGTATAATAATTTTATAGGTTTAGTCCCAAATATTTTTTATTATAACTCCAGTTTTAAACTTGAATTAAAGGAAAAACGGCATATGTAGTTGGTATACTAGTGCAGGCAACTTAAGGGTTAAGGTACTACAGGGTACGGTCGGAGGGGACTCTGACCGAACCTATTATTGTTACTGTACCTACGCTGCCTAAGTTGGCACCCGGGAGGTAGAAATGAGATGAGAGATTACACCGGGCACCCAGAACCAGGAGCAACGACACAGCAATGATAGAGTATCTTCAGTCAGTTGGACAGGCAGATCGGGACCCCTTCCCGCAAAGAGTGGAACGCCCCCGCTAGGAGCGGTTCTCATCCCGGCAACCAGTCGAAGTGGGGGGACGGAGATGTCATTTAGAGCATCCTTTTTCCCTGCCACGCCGCATCAAGCAACATCACTAACATTTCCTGAAAGAAACGAACAGCAATAAAATTACAATGAAAACGACATGGAGAGATAAGAAATTCGGGAGTTAAAGAAACCCACCAAGTTGGCCAGGTAGAGTCAGAGTGAAAAATTCAATGCCATAGTCAGGATTTAAATCACAGATCTGCCAGTCTCCAGCCGGTTGCTCTTACCACTGACAAAACACTAAATTAACACTAATTGGCCTAATAGTTGACCAAACTATGGGTCTTAAAGTACTTACAACATTGTAATTTGCCATTGCGGTAATTCATCATGAATTAATTTGATGGCCACCTTGTAGTTTAGCGGTAAACATACAAATAAATTGAGAAGTTTAATACCGTGCCAGCATGTTGTCGTGTTGGCTCAGTGGTTAGAGTAACCAAATGGAGAGTGGATTAATATTACTTAGCGTTTAGTTTCATAAATGAAACAAAAGGATTGCAGCATATATTAAAATTTCTTAATGCACTTTTGTGACTAAAATCACTATTTAAGTTCCTAGAAAACATGAAACAAGCGATAGTTAATATGGCAGATGCAAATAATTAGTATGCATACAGTATGCTATAATAATCATTGGCATAAGAGGCGAGGAGTGCGGATACATTTCACCTGAATCGAGAAAGGTAAGCTTCTCCATAACTATCTACAACATTTCCGGATGTGTTCGCCTCTTGTTGGTTTGATGTAAAATGTGTTACAGTAAAATACTAATATAAAAAAGGTCACTTTTAGATTCAGGAGCCTTGGAAATTAAGGATAAAAGACAAGATTAAATGGACTACTAGAAACAGGTAAAGTGCGTATTTCAGAAGCAGTTTAATATTTAAAACCAATATAAATCTCTGGGCATTGTATGGCAGATTCCCTGCACTCAACTGTACCTGGGTATTCTGTCAAACGTACGTCCAGCTAACACTCGAAGAATAGAGGATGTAGTAAGGCTTATAAGGTATTTCCACAAGTACTGTCTGTTTGGCAGTATTCAGTGTTTAGGTAGTGTTTTCTTAGCGAGGGGTAATGGCGCGTGACAGAATGGAAGAAGGAAGCACTGTCGTTGATAATATTTGTGTTCACTGTGTAGTGTCTGAGTCGCCCGACTCGGAGTAATATTGCAACACTGTTGACTGTTGCCACAGGCGGCACGAGTTCAGCACACGTATTCCCCTCCCACAGGTTAAAATGTTACTTAAGCTGTAAGCCACCCCAACCCACCAACCATAACACCGCTGAACAGACAGTACACATTTTATCAGCTTTAGTTTGAACACTTGGTTGCGACTTGACGTAGAGGTCTCAATCATAGATCGGTAGGGTAAGTTAAAGGAAAATGTGACGCAGCATGCTTGATAGAATTACAAGGGTATTGTGAACTTTGAACTTATCGAAACTGCCATTTCAGTGCCGTCAAACTTTACACCACTACCAAGTACATCAGCTGTCGAAGCGTCACATCAAAAAGCCCTGCTTTGATCAATAGAAAGTGTTCCCTCTTTTAACGCTAAAAGTGACAGCGGTTCAGCTACGTCAAAAGGGAGTAGAAAATGATGTCGAAGTTTTGAGAGGTCACATATCATACGAACACCTTATTATGGCTGTCACGCTGTAGCAGTATTTCTGAAAGCGAATTAGTTTAATGTTTTAAGAAGTATTGAAACTATAATTATCACCTAATTAAAAGAAAATTTCATAATTCTTGTAGAATAACATTTAAACTTAAAAATGTCGTTTCGTCTATGGCCCGTTGCGGGTAAGTTCCACGACGCCAATCTATTTGACCCATGGTATTTTTCGGGATTTTCCAGGGTCGCTGGGCAAATACTTTCATCTCCTGAATCCCCTATCCTTTCATGTTTCCATTGACATTTCATTCATCATACATTCCGCTGGTTTCTTTCAGGGTTAGAAGTGTCGGTGCAGCGTAACATGATGCTTATTTTGAATGTATTCCATGAAAAAATAACTTATCAATGAAACAAACAACTGATCTTCAAAAACGCACATAGCAATCACGAGTGTAACACGAGTAGAAAAACAGTAACAAATGTATGCCAGAGTTAAATAAACAGAAAGATCATCAATTCAGCATGAACTACATAGTCATTTACACGTTTTTTTTTTTTTGTTTTCTTTTTTGTGTCTTTTTAAATATGCAGCTCTTCAGAGTCAGCGCTGTGTTCCTTTTCCTTTTTGTTTCAGTTTCCCTACATTTCCTTTATTGACCTATTTGTTTAACGTTTGTTTTTACTTAAAATACACACACAAATACATATTTAAAAACACAAACTCCCATGCTGTAGGAGCACATACCATATGCTCACAAACCATATAAAAACAGAAATTGTATGTAATATTATAAGCTTATAGAAAACAATGTAAAATAGCTATGAATTTTTAAGGGTAGAAATATGCATAAGTGCAAGTTGTTTTAGTTAGGGAAGGTGAGTTAGCTGAATTCCAGGTAACAGTTCACCAACCACCACCTGCTAGAGCACAGGGTTTAGACTAAAGAATGCAAGGTAGAAAATAACAGACATAGAAAGAAGTGAGACAGGAATTGTGATTTGTCTTCCAAGTAGCACAGGGAATTGGAAGAACAGACAAAGCAAGCATAAAGCTAAAGAAGTGAGGAGGAACCATTGGGTTTTTCCAAACGCGTCAGGTGTACGCTATGACGTCAGAACTTGGCACAATTTATTCTCATAGCTTGTGAGGTAATGCTAACAAAGAACCAATAAGAGATACTGTTACATTTTATGGCGGGAAAGTTGGTGTCGCCCAGGAACAGTATTTAAGGCACGCAGATTTCTTATATGGTTACTCTCTATAACTTTCTCGAGCTTGTGTTCACGTCACATTGTGTTGCGCGCAGGTCTACGTGCTAAAGTGGTGGGAGGAGTAATATGCAGATGGTTATATTAGGCTCCTGATTAAAACTTTAAGTGGTGGGATGGTATTCATTTATAACACACTTTGTAAGAAAATAAGCTAGCCGCCCGTTAAATCTGCAATACAATAAATTCAAGTCGTAAGTGAAAATGCAGTGTTTTTAGTATTAGTCTCACACACAAACCCGAGATAATTTTAATTAGAAGATTAGGAGTGAAATCTTCATCAACGGCGAAGCTGAGGACACTGCTGGAACGAGACACCGACGATGCCCAAGACGGGACTCAAACACACGATCCCGGGCGCCACGAAGCACCAAAGCTAGACACTTGAGCGAGCGCGGCCAAGGGGACCAGCCATTCGTTCAAATTGACGCTTCTGAAGGTTATGATAAGATCGTCGTCGTGCCGCTCTTGGAATGTTACATGTCCCATTCAATGCTTTCCGCACATTGATGCAGCAGTTTTCAATATACTGTTGTAGTTCTGCTCCCTTCTGAGTTTCCATTCCACTGTAAACCTATGCGTTGAGACGGCTGCATAACTAGATGTTCATATAGTTAAATGTCGGTTTTCTGGCTGACCAATAAACTGGTCCTTAGTGACCTATCCGATATCGGGATACGCAACATTAACTTACGTCCTGGTTTTGAAATGTGCAGGAACTCCATCGTGTATACACTACATAGTGGCTCATAAGGAATAACACCACACCCACATTCTAAAAATACTTCCGCTGCTCGGTAAAGAAGTTCATATCCACGAATTCACTGTTTGAGAACTGAATGAGAATTGCAGTGTTGTAGTGGTACTTGAAAACAGACATATTACAGAGTACAATAGAAGTGTTATTTTGTATAATTGTATAGAGGTGTTTTTACACTACCTATTACAATCGCTATATCGACGAACATGGCATGGTCAAAGTTTTACTCTCGCGTTATTAACATCAAAAGTACTATATAACATTCTACTCTTATTTTGAACCTCCATAGACAAAGAAGTTTGTAGAGTATTACGAAATGTTCTATAGATAAAAGTAGTAAAACATAATAGCTAATAAGTTATGAAAACATTTACGTATGGAGAGTTACTCCAGGACAATTAAATCAAGCAACCTTTTGATTTAATCTTCCTAGGGTATTTTATGGACAGTGTTCAGAATTCTTTGGTTTGGCATTTAGTATTAAAGAAAATTAAATGAATATAATATAATAATTTATAAACTGCAGAATTATATAATATAAACATCACAAAATATACATAAATTAAATAGAACTATTATTAAAGACATAAAAGTAATGTGAATTAGTAGTGGAATGAATTTATTGTTACCATTACCTGGTTTAGTTAGTGCTGGATATCAGCACTTTACACTGGTCACCAGTATGTACATTTTATTCCAGAGCATCCCTAATTTCTGCAGTGCAACAGCCCAAAATTGGGCTAACAAACCTACCCCTATAGCGCCACCTCTATCCATTACAGGCGTCAGGAGGGGATGCAGTAAGTACTAGGACGTGGTTAGCGCTCCGAGTCCCTCCCGGCAAGTTAATGCGGGCCATGTAATCTCAGGTACCACCTTTTCCCTCAAGTAATAGGATGTGATTAGCGCTCCGAGTCCCTCCCGGCAAGTTAATGCGGTCCATATAATCTGAGCTATCACCTGTTCCCCTCAAGTAATAGGACATGGTTAGCACCCCGAGTCCTCCCGGTCAGATAATGCGGTCCATGTAACCTGGAACCATTACTTTTGCCCTCAAGTAATAGGACGTGGTTAGCACCCCGAGTCCCTCCCGGAAAGTTAATGCGGTCCACGTAATCTGAGCCACCACCTTTTCCCTCAAGTAATAGGACGTGGCTGGCGCTCCGAGTCCCTCCCGGCAAGTTAATGAGGTCCATATAACCTGAGCCACAACCTTTTCTCTCAAGTAATAGGAACGTGGTTAGCGCTCCGAGTCCCTCCCGGCCAGTTAATGTGGTCCATGTAATCTGAGTCACCACCTTTTCCCTGAAGTAATAGGACATGGTTAGCACCCCGAGTCCTCCCGGTCAGATAATGCGGTCCATGTAACCTGGAACCATTACTTTTGCCCTCAAGTAATAGGACGTGGTTATCACCCCGAGTCCCTCCCGGAAAGTTAATGCGGTTCATGTAATCTGAGCCACCACCTTTTCCCTCAAGTAATAGGACGTGGTTGGCGCTCCGAGTCCCTCCCGGCAAGTTAATGAGGTCCACAACCTTTTCTCTCAAAGTGTCGTCTCAATTGACCCTGCAGGGACATCACGAGGCTCTCCCAGCGAATGAAAATCCCCATTCAAATGATATGGATTTTCACACCATCTAAACGGGAATCGAACCAGGGCCTCCCGCTTGGTAAACACTGTTCTATCACCGCACTAAGAAGGCTAACGTATAGAAACAGCCGGATACTAAATACAAACTTGCTGACATTCCAGTAATAATGTTGTTTAGAATAGTTTACTTTATTTCAATCACATCTTTTCTTTCTTTCATATTCTAAATTGTTATCTATTTCAAAAATTTCTATTTTATTTTGCAGTTAAGTTAAATACCTATAAATTGTCAAATAGATAAACAATTGTAATGTTTTGTGAAACTGAAATAAAAATTGAATACATAGATGCCCCGTTATAGTTGCCCAGCTATCGGGATAGCACATTCAGATGTTACTATTTAATTTTCTTTACGGCGTACACAAATAGGCAGAGAAGATGCCAAACAATTGGATATCAAGATTTCAGTGGTATAGCCTAGTACGAAACAACAGCATATTTACTTTATCTACTACATATTGTATTCCACCAAAAACTTCAATGTCGAAATTTCATCGAAAATATATATCTTTTTCACATGTCATTATGTCATGTCGGGAACGTCCATTTACTATTTCATGCGAGCCGCGCCGTGGCCGGGTGGTTACACCACTCGCCTCTCACCTAGACGGCCCGGATTCGATTCCAAGCGACCGCATGAGAGACTTGTGGTGGACAAAGCGGCGCAGGGGCGGGTTTTCTCCGGATTCTCCGGTCCCCCCCCATCGCCTTCCATCGGCACTCCATTTTCATCCATGTATAACTAGTATCATCGCCTGTTGTCTCTTGGTAGTAAAAACGGGCGTTAAACACTATAAAAAAACTATTTCGTGCGAGAATTATCTTTACGAAAAGAGCGGACTCCTACTTCGTACCTTAAACGTCAAAAAGTGCTGAATTTGATGATGAAATAAAACACATAGCAACATCACAATGTATCCGTGATGACAGCATTCCAAGCGGCGAAGTCTATTGCATATTGCAACCAGATACCTGCGAGTTGTGAGTATTCCGGTATTGGCTGGTGCACACTCAAGCTGAGCAGATTGCTCTAGAGAGTATACTGCACTTACTTTAAGCTTTTGAAATAAATAAAACTTTTCTCAGAGAACACCAAAATAAAGGAAAATAATAGCCACTGTTAAATCAATAATAACAAATGCTCTTATTTTAGTTTATTTTCGACAAATTCAGATGGTCCCGAGCAACAAAGAAATGAATAAAACACTAATTAAAAGAGCAACTATGTAATCAAACACTGCAAATTTGAGGGGTATTTTTTTAAAGCAGCTTTTACATATAGTATATATTTTCTACCTTATTTTGCAATTAAATAATATAGTGTTGATTAAAACTTAGTGTTCATACTTTATCTGTGATAGGTATTTGTGTTTATTAATCCGTTTACAAAGATCAGATGACTTTTACAATTATCTTACCAGTGTTACTCTATTACATTGGTAAGACACTCGGTTCCAGCTTTTAATTTAAATAAGTGTACACTTAGGCCAGTGGGGGGGCTTCATGATATTCCTGTTCATCCTAACCTGCTCAGAAATTAATATTTAAAGAATTATTTACATAATTAAATTAATTAAATTAAGAGATCTATTGTTTTCTTAATGCTTTGAAGCATGAATGTTATAGCCGTCATTCTTTTCTAAAATAGTTTCATGTTTTCACATTTTTACTTTCTTTACACGTACTATGTACATAGTGTATAGAGAAAGTATTGCCCTCCATCCAAAAATTTGATACCAAGATTTCACCGGAAATATATGTTTTAGGGTCCCTTGTATATAAAAAAAAAACATTTTATGAAAAACGTCCGTTTGTCTGTGAACACGATAACTTAATAACGAAAAGTTGGTAATATACCAAATTTGGTATTTATGTTTAGCATTTTCCAGGGATACGACATGAAGATTTTGAGAAAAATCCCCACACCCCAAACTACCTTTTACATGGAACTTTTTTCCAAAATTTTGATTTGCTCAAAAATGACTTAAGGATTTTGATTAAAATATCTTGTATCAAAGATATTTACCTGACAAATAAAATGTATAACTTGAATTTTCTGGGAATTTCCTCTGCAGGCTACTTTATTCTGGATGAATTTTACTGAATTTTGCATAACTAGCAAACCGTAAGAGATAGACCAAAACTTCCTGTACAGAAAACGTAGATCAGGATGAAACACACAAATTATGTCATACATTTTCTTCGTGGAGTTGAGGACTTTTGAGATATTCGTAGTTTTTCGTTTCAGCTTTGAAAATCTTTACTTTTCTCATACAGGAATTTGTCAACTCCTGTCTATGCAAACAAAGGAACTTCAAACACAGCAGCCAGCTATTTAACTTATGGTACTCCCTTATTTCACTTATAAGAAAGCAAGTAATAAGACTATTACTGCTAATGCTTTCTCGATTAACATGAAGTAAATAGAAGGATAAATTTCTTAACAATAATGTGTTGCGGAGATGTAGAGAAAATCATGTAAATGGAACATATAATATTTTTCATACTTCTTGGCTGATGATAAGTAATACTTTGTGATTTTTTTTTTTTTTTTTTTAATTGCTTCATTTGTATAGCCCCCTTTAACATCAATGGTCATATCGGGGGCTTTCACTTGTGAAACTGTAGGTTCAGAACATTAGGTTAAACTTTATATTACTAAACACACGCACATTCACTCTCATATTCATACTTGCAGACTATGGGGGATATGGAATAACTCCGGTTAAAGAAAAATTCCCCGCCCCAGCCGGGAATCGAACCCGGGACCTCCGGGTGAGAAGTCAGCTCGCTGACTTTGTGATATTGTCTTTTAATAAAGTAATGATAACTTAGTTTAATTATGCCATATGATAAAAGGACGAAGATAAGATATATTATTTGCTAAGTCGAATTACAGCTCATGAAGTACGTGACCTGGGAGTTCAAGCACCTACAAAGACGTATTCAGGGTTCACATTTTGAGTTATGGACCGTTAATCCTAGAGTTACTTAGGGTAATACGAGCGTAGAATCCAGGACACCCTTAATATTGAGCTCTAGTACTCATATCCTGTTGAAATAACGTTACTACCTCATCCTAGAGGTATGAGGTAGGTATGATAGCTAATCAAATTCTGTGCATCAGCAGTTGAAGGTAGCAAACACGGATATTAGATAGGTTATGAAGCTGTGAGGCGCTGAATAATAATTAGGAAAGTTGCAGAAGCTCCTGTAGATTACCAAACTCCGCCGTTGTAAGAAACAACACTAATATTGTTGTAATTGCAGCTGCAGATTTATTAAGGGATACTGGGAATGAATTTTTTATCACAGTCTGTTCAAAAAATCTAAAATTTTGTCACACAAAATCGCTTACCTGTGCGCTTTGCTTCGAGTTTCACAGACGTTTAAAAAACGTGCAGCTTACGTGTGTTTCCTAGCAAGTATTTTATAAAGTAGCGCTTTTCTCAAAAGTACTTTACCATACCTACAAAATGTCCCACGCTCTCAACTTTTTACTTTCTCTACACGTACTATGTATGTACATAGTGTGTAGAGAAGGTATTGTAATGCACCCAAAAATTCGATACCGAGATTTCACCGGAAAAAAAAACACTCCTAGAAAAATGTCCGTTTGTGTGTGTGTGTGTGTGTGTGTGTGTGTGTGTGTGTGTGTGTGTGTGTGTGTGTGTGCAGCATAGCTCAAAAATGAAAAGACCGTTAAAATCCAAACTTGGTATTTAAATTCGGTAAGTTCCAAGGATGTGACACGAAGATTTTCAAGAAAATCTCCCCACCCCAACTACCCTTTACTTGGAATTTTTTTAAAAAATGTTGATTTTCTCAAAAATGGCTCTAACTATTTTGATTAAAATACGTAAATTCAAGACAAATAAAATGTATACCTTGAATTTTTTTGGGAATTGCCTCTAAATACCTCTTTATTCTGGATGATTTTTATTGAATTTTGCATAACTGGTAAACCGTAAGAGATGAACAAAATCTTACCACACAAAAAATGTAGAGCGCAGTAAAAAACACAATTTGTGTCATAATTTTTTTTTTCGTGGAGTTGATCTTTTGAGATATTCCCTGTTATTGGTTTCAGCTTTAAAAGACATGTTTTTCTCATACGGGAATTTGTCAACTCCTGTCCATACTTCAGTCACATAGCAACCAGTTTTTGACTATCATTTTAACCTATGATACTCCCTTAATTTGTTTCTACTTACAAGGAAGCAAGTAATAAGACTATTTTTCTCGATTAACATGAAGTAAATAGAAACATAAGCTTTTTAACAATAAGTTGTTGCAGAGATGTAGAGAAAGTCATATTAATGTAGCACATCAGATTATTTAGTTTCATTAAAGTTTTCCAGGATGTGTAAAAGTGTATACCAAAACATTCCTACAGCGCAAAATAATGCTAAATCACTCAATTTTAATAAAAACTCTTTTCAAGAAAACATGGTTAGTTTTAAGGAATATTTTTTCTGATAGCCTTATAAAATTTAGTATTTATTAATCATATTTATTTTAAATATATTTTCGTGCAGCTAATTTCCTCAAATTATGAGACGCGTGGTATGTTTCGACTACACATCATATTTATATAATAAAATTTATAAAACAATTTTAGCCCTAAAATATTTACTCAACTTGAACTTGAACAAAACAGCATGCAGTCATAGAACATTTTTCATTTAAATAAAGCTATAGAAAAATATGGAACTGTCAAAATTCACTTGCAGAATCCCTTAATATTAATAGCACTATGTTTAACTAGATTTAGAATAAAACGCAAATGCTGCATGTTTATTTCTGGAACTGTGAAGGAAAGGTGGTTCCCTGCTGAATAACATTGCAATTTTGATCATGGTTGAAAGTGTCAAATTCTTTACACTATTTCTCTCGAACCCCTTCTCAATGTTCCAAAATCAATATTTCGTCGATTTTAGTTAAACTCTAAACCGTCGTTATATGTACAAGAATCCATATTGAATGAACAAAAGACAAAAGAATAGACAAAGGGCAAACTGAAACTTAATATATATGTACACACACACACGCACACACCTGCTATACCTAACCACAAAATAAAAGATAGGTAAAATTCAATGCCATAGCCGGGATTCGAACCACGGATCTCCCGATCTCAGGCGGTTGCTCTGCCACTGAGCTAACATGGCAAAATGCCGGTATAGCATTGAATTTTTCAACTGACTCGCACGTTTCCCGGTAAAGCACAAGGTGATCTCAAATTATGGCGACTTAAGATGTGCTAAGTACTTTTAGACCCAGGATTCATAGTATAGCCAACTATTATGGTCAATTATTCCACACAAAATAGAACCTTAAATTAAAAGTGTGCCTGAGTAGATGCACGAGATCTGTGACAGTGAACAACATACACAGTTTAAAAACGAAGTCTTTAAAAACTTAATTGATATAAACGTAAGCACCTTCCATGGATGCAACACGAAGATCTTAAAGAAAATCTCCCTACCGCGAAATACACTTTATATGAAAAACACATCGAAAATTTTAATTTGATAAAAAATAGATCTAAAGGTTATAATTAAAATGCCAATGTTAAAACATTTTCATGACACATGAAATGTATATCATGTATTATTCTGGGAATAAACTCAGATGTTCTTCATTTTGGATAACATTGACACAACTGGTTAACTGTAATTGTTTATTTAAACCACATTTATGATAAATAATTGTTTCGAGAAGTTGTTGTTACGGATTTGCAGTTTGCAGTTTGGAACATACATTCATCAAATGGGAAGCAATTTTTCTTTCTTTTCTTCGTTCTTTATTACTTTCTCTGCACGTACTATGTACATAGTGTATAGAGAGTGTATTGTAATGCACCCAAAAGTTCGATATCGAGATTTCACCGGAAATACATGTTTTGAGAACTCCTGAATACAAAAAAAAGCACTTTTAGAAAAATGTCCGTGTGTGTGTGTGTCTGTGTGTTGTGTCTATGGCCTGCACAGCTCAAAAACGAAAAGTCCGTTAAAAACCAAACTTGGTATTTAGGTTTGGTATCCACCAAGGATGCGACACGAAGATTTTCAAGAAAATCCCCCATCCCAACTACCCTTACATGGAACTTTTTTTCCAAAATTTTGATTTTCTCAAAAATGGCTGTAGCGATTTTGATTAAAATACCACCTATGAAAGTCATTTCTATTACAAATAAAATGTATATCTTGAATTTTCTGGGAATAGCTTCTAAATACCCGTTTATTCTGGATGCATTTTGCTTAATTTGGTATAACTAGTAAACCGTAAGAGATAGACAAAAACTTACTGTACAAAAAATGTAGATCATGTTAAAATACACAAGTTATGCCATATACATTTTTTTTGTGAAGCTTACCGTTTTCGAGGTATTCCTTGTTATTAGTTTTAATTGTGAAGTACTTACACTCTTCTCAGACGGAAGTGTGCGTGTTTCTTTTGTTCTACTTCTGGTCAAGCAAAGAAGCGATTTGCAATGACAATCGCATAACGACAGCTTTTAAAACATTTGACTATCACTTTAGCCTACTGTATTCCCTTAGTTCCAGTCTATTTATAAGGAACTAAGTAATAAAATTCTGCTAATATTTATCTCGATTAGCATTATGTTGGAAGAAGAATTATCTTTTGTAAGAAGTTTATTTGTAGAGAGCTAGAGAAAGTCATGCGAGTGTAACACATCAGATTTCTTTTTTGGTCTGTCTCTTATCTCTGTCTCTCTCTCTCGTTCTTCTTGGTCATGAAAGGAGAATAGACTTTTAAAGCTATCACTTGGAGCGGTCCTTTTGTAGGATTTGCTACCGCTTTTACCTCTATCCCCATTGGCGCTACAAAAGTATAATACCTAATTAAATTAGTTCTACAAATGTATTTCTCAATTAAGATGAAGTAGATAGAAAAAGAAGTTTTATAATAATTGTTGTAGAATGGCTGGAGAAACCCATGTTAATTTATCACAATCGTTTGAATGTTCATAAGTCAGAATTCTAATGATGCTATTTCACTCTACACTTTGCAATATTCTAGGAGAAAAAAATTGCGCAACGTGATAGTTGCTCGTTAGCACGGGTATGATCTCTCTATAAATATGGCCGTCATTATTAAGCGAGCTTTATCAGAAGTGCAAAAGCGTTCGTTGTTAATTTAGCCTTCATTGGAGAGAAGGGAGGAATCCCCAATTGCACCACAGTACGTGGTCGACACTAATTACAGTGACGTGCACTTTCCAATAAAATTGAACAATAGCTCTTCCTCGACAAATGACTGGCACCCGTGCTCATTTTGGAATAGCAATTATCTAAACATGTTGCATGAATCTGCTGAACAAAATGCCAAAAAAGCTCATTTAACGGAAGTTGTCGCTATGGCATAACGTTATTCAAGTTGCACGTGGCAAATTTTGTTTCAAATAGTGTAAGTTTGTTTATATGTGTACGATATGTAGTCGATTTCCACACATAACATCACATTTATACATTCTTATCTGCTCTCTAAATGTCTTTAGAAGTGAAAAGGTTCCAAGATAAAATGATATTTCTACAGTGAAGTTTATTCGTACTTCACATTCATAGATGAAATATTATTTTCTTTTTTTTACTTTCTCTTTACGTAATATGTACACAGTGTATAGAGAAGGTATTGCACTCCACCCTAAAAATTCGATACCGAGGTTTCACCGGAAATATATGTTTTAGCGTCCCCAATATCTAAAAACAGCATTTTCAGAAAAAGATCCGTGTGTATGCGTGTCCGTGTGTCTGTGAACACAATAACTCAAAATCGAAAAGTCGGTAAAATACCAAACTTGGTATTTAAGTTTAGTATCTTCCAGGGATGCGATACGAAGATTTTAAGAAAAATCCCCACATCCCAAACTGCCTTTTATATGGAACTACTTTCCAAAATTTTGATTTGATCAAAAATGACTAAGGACTTTGATTAACATATTGTATGTTAAAGATATTCAACTGAAAAATAAAATGTATATTTTTAATTTTCTGGGAAGAACCTCTGAAAAATACTTTATTCTGAGTGAATTGTAAGGAATTTTACATAACTGCTAAACTGTAAGAAATTAACAAAAACTTCTTGCACAAAAATTTAGAGCACATTAAAACACACAATTTATGTTTTATACATTTTTTTCGTGGATCTGATCGTTTTTGAGATATTCCTTGTTTTTGGTTTCAGCTTTGAAAAAAAACTTTTCTCATACAGGAATTTGTCAACTACTGCCCATACAAACAAAGGAACTTCATTCACATAGCAACCAGGTTTTGACTATCACTTTAACCTATGATACTCCCTTATTTCGCTTCTACTTACAAGGAAGCAAGTAATAAGCCTGTTTATGCTAATGTGCTTTCGATTAGCATGAAGTAAATAGAAGTATAAGCGTTTTAACAATAATTTGTTGCAGAGTCATGTGAATGGAACATCAGATTTTTTTCCTTATTTATCGGCCTCAAAAGAAGGACTTACAAACAAACGACAAGCCAGCGTCTGGGGTCATATATGCCTAGGTTCAAAAGTAGAGAGAGCATCCAGGCTAGATCATTCTGATATGTGCCATGAGAGTGAGGAAGAAACTACATGAAATCATTGTGAAACAGGTTAGAGGAAAATCGATGGAGCAGTTCGTATTCAGGGAAACGGATAACCCAGAGAAAACCCGCACAGACGCTGCTTTGTGTACCACAAATCCCACATGCGGTCTCCGTCGATCACACTCGGTGAGATGAGCGATCTTACCAGCTGGTCACAAGGCCCCTTTTTAAAGATGTTCTGAATATACAATCCTGGATATGATTTTATTTCTAGACAATTACAAATGTGTAGTGAAGGTAGTTTGCCAGGTCGCCCATATATTTGGTTTATTTTCTGTACTTTAGCCTTACTTTACTGAATCTATTCACTATTTTGGACTATTTCCCTCGTATTTCGTTCATTGACATAAATTCTAAGTTTTGAATTGGATATTTGTAACAATGATGGGCACTTTCGAATACAGACTACCACACATCGACTCATTGTTATTCGATATATCGATCTGCTGGTTATTTCTTCCAATATTGGAAGCACTCTCATACTCGCAGTATTAGGGAAAGGTGAAAAGTTCTCAGCCTTGCGGAGAAAGAATGCATTCTCTAGGGACAAATGGTCTTATTTTTCTTTGTAATTCTTTTGAGGTATATACGCTTTGACCAGCTTTTTCCAATGAGTACATTCCATTCTTGAAGTCAATTGTGAAAGATCTGAAAAATTCCCATCTATGGTTTAAGGTCTTCATTGGATGCAAAACGTTTTCGAGCGAGAAAATTGTTTAGATACAGGAACAGTTGAGAATCTTAGGGTGACAAATCAGCTTAGTAAGATGTAGGCTCAAATAGCTCTTATTTCATGTTTCTCAGTTTTCCCATTACCAAAACACTTTCCTCAGAGATAGATATATTATCCTGGTGAAAGATGATCCAGGTCACTACTCACGTATTTTTCATCCAGTTAGTCCGGGAGATTGTATAGTATTCGGTCAGTTTTGCTTTTCCCTGTTGACGTAGTGAGAAGGATTCCTTTTGCAACTCAAAAAACACTTGCCATAATCCTTCCGGCAGCTGAAGTCGCTTCACCTTCTTTGGTGCAGAGACAACAATGTTCATTCCCTTTAGTTGGTGCAGAGGCGCTAATGCTTTAATGATTGTTGTGTTTCCTTTCTGGCGTGTATTGGTGGTTTCATGTGTCATCCACTGTAATTGTTGGTGTACAAAATCAGTTACGTACATTATTTTTAGAAAGGTCCAAACTTTTCTGTGAAAGTCGTTATCGTTGGTCGGCATTCAGCAAACGCGGCACCCACTTAGTATAACGTTTCTTGTATTTAATTTTCCGTGTGCATTACACACATTCTTCCGATATACCTCGGTATCAGTTATTTTAGCTACCTTTATTCCTGAATCGGCCAATATCACATTGTACACTTTCTCCATTGGTTGAAGTTTTGAGGTAACCTTAATGTCAATAATCTTCAAGATATTTACGGCCATGTTTTTTAAAGTCTGCTGTCCTTAATGAGGAATCGCTAATAATGAGCAGACTCCTTTTAAACCTTTAACAAATTTGGATAAATTTCCGTTGATGATAGGCATCCAGAACACGGTATTTCAGTTACTCCATTTAAGTGGACAGTCAACTTAAAATCCGAGGTTTCTGGGTTTCTGTATTTAAAAGGCATATAATGTTTTACTCCTCACCCTTTTCTACTCTCTCGATGGTCACTGAAACAGAAAAGTGCACTGCGTTTTTAATGAGGAGCGCTTGCTTATTTTCTTCATTTCTCAAAATTACATTTTGTTTGTATAAAAAGTTCCTCTCGGAGCAATTTGGACCAGATTATTGTAACATTTAGAATATAAACTCATTGGATCCTATGTTTTATTATTTTGGTCTGGAGATTGATGAGAATTAGATACTTGAGGCAATACATGTTCAAAGTACTCGCATATAATTTTCTGCAAAAAATAAAAAATTGCAAAAACAAAAAAAACTCCTGTGGACTTTAGATACAATATACAGAAAAATCCAGACCAAATTTTATATGAATATACATCAAGAACATTCTCACCAAATAGTACACATGAAACATTACACTTGTTCTGCAAGAACTATTTCATATCAGGCAGTTAAATTCAGGACCTGCAGTAGATTTAACTATCTTCTCATTACACCTTGCAGGTATATCCAGAATTATAGGAGCAGTAAATTTTATCTCAATTAAAAAGTTAATAAAGCGGAATTATTCAGAGCAGATCGCTGAAAGTTTGAATAAAGATTACTATTATCAGTACTATTAAATATACAACATTTAAAAGCTCTATTTTTAAAATTATAGAATTTAGAACCTACAAACATACTCTAGGAATTATCGGGCTTCAAGCCAGGTGAGGTGATGTGGAGGAGGCGTTGGCTATCTTCTTTGAGGGGGGTACCGGATCTGGGACGCTGGAATGCAGCTTACTTCCGCATGGAAACCGGCCATGAACATTGAAATTAGCCTCAGAAAACACAAAAACACGCAATCCAAGCGAGTTTTCTGTCTACTCCGCTGAGCTGTTCCGATTCAGGAACCAGCCAATAAACGCAGGTTCCTCCTGCAAGACCCATGGAGAATACGGAGAAAGACCTCGCCCAAGCGGCGAAATGGAAGAAAATCCGCGAGGACCTCGAGAGGCAGCAACGGCTGAAGTGAACTCCCTCGACATCTCATTACTCCAACCCAAACTCTCTTTAAACTTTCCCTCACACCTTCACGACCATTTCCCTAGGCAGCAGTCAGGTTTCATGGCTGCAGCCTAGAATCAACGTTTTACGCGCTCCCGCACATAGTGCGGCAGCATCCTACCTTATTCTTACTAACGCGGGTGCATACGCGGAACCGCGCCAAGCTATAGCGCACGTTCGTCTCAGCAACATACGGTTATAACGTGGAGTTTTTTTTTTTTTTTTTTTTTTTTTTTTTGTAGTGGATATGCCGCATGATGAGCGGAGAGTCTCACTTATCCTCCCAGCCATTGCACCTCGACTGGGGGTCAAATGTGTAATGCATTTTTCCCCTCCTCGGTTAAAAAAAAAAAATATCCAGAGTTCGACCGCACAAATTACCCGATTTAGTCGTTCATCATCCTGAAGATGGAAGAAATGTACGCTTCGGAAATGTTGATGGCTCAACGTACTTCGTCTGACTTTAAACCTGAGAACTAGAGTATATCATCACTATTAATTTACTAAACGTCCATAGAAACAAAAACTGCTTAGTAGGTCAACTGCTCGAAGAAAATGTTGGGAATTTCAGGGATTTTAAGGCTTCTCTTAGGGAGTACCTTTGCAATAAATCATTTTACTCTGTAGGTGAATATTTAAGTAACAAATCTGTCTGACAATACCGTAATAATCATTGTATTTATAAATATTATAATATATTGCATTTTATGTATATTAGTGTGTGTGTGTCTTTTAAATTCAAATTAAACTGATGTATACTTTGACTTGCATGAATATGTCAAATGAATGTTTTAGTATTTAGCAATGACACAATATCTGTAAAGCCTGGTACTTTGATACTTTACATTCTAGTACATCATTTTAAATTTTTGCATTGTAAATTCTATAACATATTTGTAAATAGGTATTGTAATTTGTTGACATTTATGAAGAGTACATAATACAATAATCAAATTTTAGTTTTGTATAATTACTAGTAGTGACTATTATGTCGATAATTAGAAAACTATCTGACTTACATTATTGTTACATATGAAATTATATTCATTTATACATTTTAACACTAAAATGTGATACTCTTTGTTTTTATGTGTATGCAAAAAAAAAAAAAAAAAAAAAAAAAAAAAAGGAAGTTCATATGTTTTTATAGAGCACATTAAGTATAGTGCAGCGGAATACAGACCTGAAAAGCAAATGGTGTGATTATATGTCTATTTTGCTGTTTTTGTAACCCCATGCTTTTAGCACTAGAGCTTTCTACATTGTTTTTTTTTTAGAAGTATATAAACATATGTATAAATGTATATGCCTTGACAAATTCTGTGTTCAGTGGCTTCCTGGCCTAAACGAACCTACAGAATTCTTTCGAATCTAATTTAGGTTATTACGAAACATTATATATTTACATTTATATCAACGCCAACTCTGCGCTATGCTAAAAACTTTTCAGTTTTCCCTCATAATTAGTAGTTAGTAGCAGCGAGCATTCTTTTCTCATTAGCTGCTAGAATACGGTCGTGTCTTCGAAGTTGTGAAAACTAGTTGTTTTTTTTAAATAGGAACAGGATGGAAGGAGAAAGTGGCCAACTAAACAAAACAGAACCTAAGAAAAAGCCTCAGTACACTATGTTTATATTTCTATCTTGGCAGAAACTTTTTGTGTAACTCATGTAAGAGCTGATGGCAAGCTTCTGAGCGAGTTCAATTAAATTGAACATTTACATTATAAGTTTATATTTGATGTAGGCTTTGAGAGTAAAACGAGAGAAATTAGAAAGTTAAGTATCGTAAATATATAGTACATTTCAAATGCGAGTTCAAATATTAAACCGTCAAATCTAAATTATGAAACAAATTATTTTGTAAAGCATTAGGAACATTACCGCCGTTCACTTTCTCAACGTTTAGTATTCTGTCTACACCATTCTGCCAACAATGCCTTGAAATATTGGCTAATTCAGCTGCATTGGGATTGTTGGATATGTCAGGAATGCTGGTTCTTTAAAAGTAACACCACAACCGCTGGATTGAGGTGCTGACATTGCGAAGACATAATTCTTCACCAAAAATCTGCATAATTGCTTCTCGGGGGTGTAGATGTGGGGTGGAGCACTATCTTGCACGAAGATAAGTTTCCATATCATGATTACACAGTCAGTTAGCACGCTTAGTTACAGCTTAACGAACAACGAATTCCCATTTGAGAACATAAGAGTATTAGAAAATTTAAATAAATAACAAGGAATATTTATAAAATAATTAACTCGACAGAAAATACTTTTGAACATGAATTGTGTGCTTTAACGAGATCTAGTAAAAAGTTCGTGTGATATCCAAGTATCCCCCCCACACCAAACCACCTTTACATGAACATTTGTCGATAATTTTGATTTCCTTACAATTGGTTCAAACGGATCTGATTAAAATAGCACATATTAAAAATATTTTCTTGACAAATGAAAGGTTATTTTGAATTTTCTATAAATAGCCTCAGAAGTCCTCTTTGTTCTAGATGTTTTTTGATAACTGGAAAACCGTAAAAGGTAGATAAAATCTTACTGTATAAAACATGTACCTCGATTTTTCAAAATATTTCATATTATTGGTTTAAATCTCTTACACGTTTCTCAAATGACAAGTCGTTATTCCCCATCCTGTCATGCAAGGAAAAGAGAGTTTCAAAACCATCACATTGCTAACACTGCAAACAAACTGGACTATTGCTTTAAACTAGTATACTCCCTTATTCCCTTTTTACCTACTACAAAAAATATGTATTAAAGCCATTTGTGCGAATGTTTATCTTGAGTATCAAAGATGGAAGAATAATTCTTTGAAAGAATAATGTATTTCTGAATAGGTAGAGAAACTAATGTGAACGCAATACATCAATTCTTTATTTTAGTGTACTGCAGAGTTTCTCAACGAAAATTCAAGGCCTTTCTTGTAAACATATCCTCTTATAACCCCATTGTGTTCGCTTGAAGTGTGTGTCAATAATGTGAAATTAAATTTAGAGAAAATCTACAATAATATATAAAAAAGTAATACTGTAAAACTCGAGCTTGGTGTAAATCCCATACACAATGAAATACTGCGCTTTCTAGTTCACGCTAATCAAGATGAACAGAAGATAGCAGAAATGGTTGTGTTAATTACTTCCTTGTACGTAGAAGGGAAATAAGACTAGGCTAAAGCGATAGTCAAATGTTTTTAAAAGCTCTTACTAAGTGATTAAAATTCATTTCTTTGTATAGCATGGAGTTGACAAATTCCTGTATGAGAAAAGTTCAATTATTTTGAAACTAAAACCAATAACAAGGAATATCTCGAAAACGGTTAACTCACTGAAAAAATATAGCATAAGTTCTGTGATTTAACGTGGTCTACATTTTTGGTGTAGTAAGCTTTTGTCTATATCTTACGGTTTGCCAATTGTGCAAAAGTCATTCAGAATGAAGAGGTCCTCAGAGGCTACTCCCAAAAAATTCAAGGTATGCATTTTAATCAATATTAGGATGAAATGAATATGACAGGAAGTTCGGGGTAGTGAAGAAGCCTCTAGCATTCGTCTAGTGATCCGGGGAAAACACACGAAAAGCCCAAAGGTCAGAGAGGTTGGCCGCGTAGAGTCAATCCCAGGACCTATCTATGTACCATGTGTAGGGAGCAATGACGTCACGGAGCAGTTAACGTGACTATCGCTGGTCTGAACCATGGAATGAAGAAGAGACATCATATAATATGAAATGCCCATCTATCTTACCTAGATCCAGTCTGATGATCCAAGAGCAGTGGACAGGGTTTTTACATTTTTAGCACAAGTTTCTGTTACCTTGAGGTTTTAGTCTGTTGTAGCTGTGATAATGAAGCGGATTTTTAACTTTTGGATAGTTGTTTTTTAATCTTTCAGTTTTAATGTTTGATTTTTAGCCATAGTTTTACCGCTAGCTCTGGTTTCATAGCTGGAGGGTTATTTTACTTCGGGTTTATACTCCTTTTATCTCTATTTTTAGCTGTGTTTTATTTTTAATTGGTGTTTTATTACTGGTTATTGTCAGGATGTTATCATAAGGGTGCTAACGACCTCAGCAGTTGAGCGCCCTTAAACATCATCGTATAACATGAAATTAAATTAGAAGACGTCAGACCAAACTCAATATTGGAAAACCAAACACACTAACTTTCACTTTGTAGTGTATAGATCATAGCCAATCCTCATTAATGCCCCAATGCTGCTCATACTGTCATACTACCACTTGGAAGACAACACATATACAGGAGGCTCACCCTTCATCCCTTTCTAATTTACACATCAGCACTTCTTCAGAAGTGAACACTACAGTAGCAGTGGGTATAGACATAAAGGAAAACGCTACGCCACTGGCACCAGAATAACTTCACAGCTGATGCCTCTGCCTTACCAGGCAAAGTGAAGTTTAACAGGATTTACATAAAGAGGCGTTAATTAAACAAGGTCAGGAGTTTCAAAGGCATGCGAAATGCGCAATAACAAGAGGAAAACACACGGCGGCCATTGCGTTCCCAACCTCTACTAAAGCATACCAGCGCCTGAAAGGATTGAAATCTAGTTTATTAGACCGACGTTTCATCTCTTGTAATACAGCGTTTGTTTCCCACTCGAAGAACTTGGCTTTCAGATTCTGGTGTGATCGCTTCTGCAGAGAACATGTTACCGGTTTTGTCATTCAGCTTCAATTTATTATTTATTGATCATCGTCCGAGTCAGGTAGCTAAGCGTTTCGTCTGGGACTGGGATTCCAAAGGTCGTGGGATCGTTCCCCGCGGCCAACCTCCTATAACCCACGAGTTTTTCGGGCTTTTCCCGGTCTCTGCAAATGCTGGAGAGGATTCTTTCGACCTCTTCAGTTTTTCCGGTGCGAACGCTGGGGACCCCGAGCACCCGTGGTACTTTTGACATTATAAGAAGTAGTCAGGCAGGATATCAGAGCCCCTCCCGTAAGGGAGTTGTTCAGGTTGAGTTGGACTCGACGTGGCAGTGGCCCGATACCCATGGAAGATTGGGTAAGTCTGGGCGGGATTGTGGGACGCCTTAATATCCTCTGGTACTAACCTGGAAAGCTAGTAGCCCTAAGCTGGTCTTCGGTAGTCTTCCTCTCGGGGTTGACTCACTTAAGTTGCGTAACCACTTCCGTCCTTGTATGCAAGGCAGGTGGCAATTCCAGTGTTGTCCTTGCGGACTTGTTCCCTGGGTCGTCAGCATACCTGAGTTGTCGGGTCCCCGCTCGCTTTATTTCCTTCCCTCCATGTCGTCTCCATTTAATCCATCTGATCTTTCTTTCAGGGTTGTAAGTGTCGGCGAGAACTACGGTGATGGCGGCCTCTCATGGAGATGATTGCGCTTTGGGAACTGAGCTCTCGGCGCTGGGGGTAGTGGTATACTCAGGGGCGTTTGTTCAGACCTGAGGAGCCTGCGCCTAGCGCTCACCGCGACGAGATGAAGGACTACTTGGGAACTATTAGAGTGTCTCCACGATGGCTCCCTGTCGCAGTCTGGATCCAGCTGCCCTCTAATTGATCTCATCTCTTCCTTTGCTCCCAGGGTCTGACGTACAAAAAGCCTAATCACTGGATCAGGTGCGGAATCCCCTCCAGTACACTCTATACTACTCACTATTCATCATTATCTTCTTTATGGTTTAGTTATCATCCACCGTTTACAGATATCATGCTCGTGTTTGGTTCCCAAGATCAAACCCGGTGGAGGGCAATCGTTTTTAGGATATAAAATCCTTGACATGGCTTCCTTCGGAAGGGAAGTATAACCGTCGGTCCTTTGTCGTAGATTTATGGCACGTAAGAGAACCTTAGGGCGATGCATCTATGAAATTTGGAAAATCTGCAGTATGTAATATATCTCATAGAATTATGTCAGTTATTATACGTAGTAATCGTGATATTTTTCCAATGTATCAAATTTATAGCTTACATGGGTATTTAAATAATAATTCTTACTCTCTAAATTCATTGTTCTAATAAAAATGAGTCAAGTAATTCATTTTTAAAAACCACGTACAAACAGAAAATGAGTTTAAAAATCTGATGTGTTCCATTCACATGACTTCCTCTATCTCTCTGTAACAAATTATTGTTAATAAGCTTATCTTTTATTTATTTCATGCTAATCGAGAAAAATTAGCAGAAATAGTCTTATTCCTTGATTTATTGTAAGTAGAAGCGAAATAAGGGAGTACCATAGGTTAAAGTGAAAGCCAAAAGCTGGTTGCTATGTGACTGATGTTCCTTTGTTTGTATGGGCAGGAGTTGACAAATTACTGTATGAGAAAAGTATAAGTTTTCCAAACCTGAAACCAAGAAAAAGGAATATCTCAAAAACGATCAACTCCACGAAAAAAATGTATATAACAAAGTGTGTGTTTTAACGTGCTCTACATTTTTGTGCGTTAAGTTTTTGTCCATCTCTTACGGTTTAGTAGTTATGAAAAATGCATCCAGAATAAAGTAGTCTTCAGAGGCTATTCCCAGAAAATTCAAAATATACATTTTATTTGTCAGGTACATAACTTTAATATACGATATTTTAATCAAAATCGTTAGAGCCAATTTCTAGAAAATCAAAATTTTCGAAAAAAAGTTCCATGTAAAGGGTAGTTTGGGGTGGGGGGATTTTTCTCAAAATCTTCCGTGTCGCATCCCTGGAAGATACTAAACTTAAATACCAAGTTTGGTATTTTACTGACTATTCGTTTTTGAGTTATCGTGTTCACAGACAGACACACGGACACACACACAGACCTTTTTCTGAAAATACTTTTTTTGGATACAGGGGACCCTAAAACATATATTTCCAATGAAATCTCGGTATCGAATTTTTTGGTGGAGTGCAATACATTCTCTATACACTATGTACATAGTGAGTATAGAGAAAGTAAAAATAGATGTGTCATTTTTACTTTCTTCATACCCCCTATGTACATAGTGTGTAGAGAATGCATTGCACTCCACCAAAAATTTCGATACCCAGATTTCATTGGAAATATATGTTTTAGGGTCCCCTTTATCTTAAAAAACCATTTTCGGAAAAAGGTCCGTGTGTATGTGTGTGTGTGTCCGTGTATCCGTGAACACGATAACTCAAAAACGAAAAGTGGGTAAAATACCAAACTTGGTATTTAAGTTTAGTATCTTCCAGGGATGCGACACGAAGATTTTGAGAAAAATCCCCCCACCCCCAACTATCCTTTACATGGAATTTTGTTCGAAAATTTTGATTTTCTCAAAAATGACTAACGATTTTGATTAAAATTTCGTATATTAAAGATATTTACGTCACAAATAAAATGTATATCTTGAATTTTCTGGGAATAGCCTCTGAAAAGTAGTTTATTCTGTATGAATTTTACTAAATTTTGAATAACTGCTAAACCATAAGAGATGGACAAAAAATTACTACACAAAAAGTGTAGAGCACGTTAAAGCACACAATTTATGTTATATACATTTTTTTCGTGGAGTTCGTCGTTTTTGTGACATTCCTTATTTTTTGTTTCTGCTATGAAAAACTAATACATTTCTCATACAGGAATTTGTCAACTGCTGTCCATACAAAGGAACTTCAGTGACATAGCAACCAGCTTTTGATTATCACTTTAACCTATATGGCTATATTATATGGCTATTTCTGCTAATGTTTTACTGATTAACATGACGTTAACAGAAGTATAAGCTTTTTAAGAATATTTTGGTGCAGGGATATAGAGAAAGTCATGTGAATGGTACACATCAAAATTTTAATATTAGTGAAGAAAAATTATTACTTTGCAAATCTCATGAGTTTTACAAATTTGATAATTTATTTATAAAAACTGGAGAGTAATTTCAGAAAAATATTATGACCACTTTCTTTAATGTGCTTTTGAAAGGCAATATACACATTTTGAGATTACTGAAAAATAACATCGTTGGAACATTTTGAGTATGGAAAAGTGTTGGAAAAAGTTTGCAAGAAAATAAAGTTTAAAGTTCCGAATATCTGTTATTTAGTATGCGTCTACCCATTTATAACTTCAGTTAATTTGTAGTTAAGATGTGCCAAGTGGAAAAAACTGTATCGTTTCTTAAAAGTTAACAATTCATATTATTTTGTGATCAAACAAAATAGTTCAATTTTTCACAATTTTTGGTCAAATATCACAGAGACCACTGAGAAAAATTATGCGGACGCCCACAATGCAATGGGGCGTTTAAAACCACAGCAGCCAGAGAGCAACCATAACCAAAACTCAATTTGATTTTAATTTCCTTGTGGTTTAGACCAATCAACCTTTTTCATCTTCAAACATCTTCCGGATCTTCCTATAGACCTTGTTCCTTTTGGGTTATAATTATATATTGTTTTTATAATAATACTTGAATCTGTCATACATTGTGCATGCTATCGCCCTCCGTGATGTAATGGCTACGGAAGGGAAGTGAAGCCGTTGGTCCCATGTCGTAGATTTACGGCACGTAAAAGAACCTCAAGCCTGATAGAGAGGCCTCAGAGCAAAATTAAGCGGTCTGTCACGCCCAATTTTGAGTGGGATGCTAAGAACCATAATAGTTAAACAGCGTGCATAAATAACACGCCATTTACATTTATATTTTTATCGTGCATGCTCTTATGTATTTTGAAAGCATTTTATTATCTCTAAACTATTTTGCACTTTTAACTCTTCTCTAATAGTTTCATTTATTTTTTAATCTAGAGCGTATATCCCGCTGAAAGCCATAAGAATATAATTTCAACTGATACAAGTCTTCTTTCATCTTCCTTCCTTAATCTCCAATTCTTGCTGCTGTATAGTAGAGCTGGTAATTCATAACTATGGAATTGACAATAAGGTATTTTTTTCACACTTTTCTTCCTAATGTTTCACGGTGGTTACGCAAAAATATTCAGTTTGTTATCTATTTCAGTACTGCTCTTTAGGTTTTATTACAGCCCAGGTATTTAAATGTATATATCTACCCTACTATTGTATAAAATATTAAAATGTTTGCTCTAAATGGCTGGGAACCCAAAAATGCCACTTCTTTCGTTTCCTCGGTTGATATTTTCATATTATAACTACTGTCTACCTCATTTAATTTATTCATTATTAAATTACGTCATTTTCACACCCCTACAAGTGACCTGGTAGCCTGCAAATGAAAGATTATATAGTTTACGTTGTTAATTGTAAAATGTTTAATATTCTCTATATATTTAATTGAATTTCTTTTAACCGACTAGGTCATGTAAACTGATTATTAATTGAAAATAGTAAAATGATGCTCAAATGAGCCCGGGGTCTGTAGAGTTTAAAGCTACCAACATTAATCCTTTCAGATTAAGATAAACCTCAAATGGAAACCTTATCCGGACAACTCACTTTAAGTGAGGTTCGAACTCTGGTCTTCTTGAATGTGAGGCAGACGTGCAACCCTCACACAACGGAATTGGGCTTTCAATATTTATTGTAGCTTTCAGAGATAGTTTACATGGAATATTCACGAATTTGACCGATTTTGCAAACTATTAAATAAATTACAGAACATTAAAACACAGCTCCTTTTACATTCTCTACTGCGTCCATAGTATATAGGTACAGAAGCTACTGCATTCCACCCAAAAATTTGATACATTGACAGTAGAAATACTCATTTTAGAGTCCCGGGAATCCAACAAAAAAATATGAATTTTGGAGAAAGGTTTATATGTCCGTGTCGGTGAACAGCATAATCCAAAAACGAAAAGTCTGTTAAACTAAACTAAACTTTTAAGTTCAGCATTTTCCAGGATGCTACACGAAGATTTTCAGCAAAAATAAAGTAGGAATTAAACTACCTTAAAATTATATTTTATCTACAAAAATTAAGATATAAATATAATTATTAAAATTTTAAATAAAAATAATTTATTATGAAATGTATTACAAATAACAGAACACTTTCTCACCTCAAAGTGACATTTACATGGACATTTTTAAAAAAATTTGATTTTCTCTAAAATGACTTACCGCTTTTGATTAAAATACTGTATATTCAAGATAGTTACATGAAAAAATATACGATGTGCTCCATTCGCATGAATTTCTATGTCATGATAATTGAGGTGAACATTAGCAGAATTGGGCTTATTAATGTTTTCTTTTAAGTAAAAAGAAAATAAGGGAATGCACTAAGCCAAAGCGATAGTCAAATCTTTTAAAAGCTGGTAGCTATGTGAAACAATTGAAGTTCGGTTCGCTTTGTATGGTCAGCAATAGAGAAGAAACGAAAGGTGGTTTCCCGTTTGAAAAAAAGTTACGTATTTTAAAACAAACTAACAACGAAACTCTCTAAAACGGTCAAATCTACAAGATAATTGCAGATATATAACATAAATTATGTGTTTTAACGAGATCTAGATTTCCGAGTAGTAAGTATTTGTTTATCTCTTACGGTTTAACCGTTATGCAAAATTCTCCAAAACTTAACCAGATTAAAGGGTCTTTAGAGACACTCCCCAGAAAATTCAAAATATACCTACATTTTATTTTTATATAAATATCTTTAATATGCGGCATTTTAATCAAAGTAGATAGAACCATTTTTGAGAAAATCCACATTTTATAAATTTTTTCCATGTAAAGGATAGTTCGTGGTGCGGGGATTTTCTTGACAGTTCGTTGTCGCATTGTTGGAAGATACCAAATAAAATAAACCAAGTTTGGTATCAAGGATTTTCGTTTTTGAGCTATGTGTCCAGAGATACACACACACATACACACAAATGGACCTTCTCCTAAAAATGCCTTTTATTGGGCAGGGGACCTCATAACATATATTCCTGGTGACATCTAGATGTCAAATGTTTTGTGGAATACAATGCCTTCTCTAGCTACTATGTACATTATATGTATTTATAGCTTCAGTTATTTCCACTTAGTGGAAATAACGGTTTTTTCTTACACTTTTGAATATAATCAATTTATTATGGAACAAAGTAATTGTTTACTTTTTTACAATTTTGTTCAAATTTTACAGATGCATCACCTTAAATAGTACCGTTGAGTTCTGCAGCTCTTATAACTCACGACGGTATATCTACAGGCGTTAAATACGAGGCTATTAGCCACCTCATATAATGTCTTATAGATTACTGGAGGATTTGTCTATCTGCTACTTTAAGTCTAAAGAAAGTGTCTCGTTGAGGTAGATAGTAAAACAAATCTAATTAGCTCCATTCACATGATTTTGCATCTCTGGAACAAATTGTTAAAAAGCTTATGCTTCTATTTACTTCGTGGTAATCGAGAAAATCTAGCAGAAATAGTCTTATTACTTGCTTGAAAGTAGAAGCAAAATAATGGAGTACCATAGGTTAAAGTGATAGACTATGAGACTGAAGTTCCTAATTCCTGTATAAGAAAAATTCCTGAAACAAAAACAGTAATATCTCAAAAACGAACAGCTTCACGAAAAAAATGTATGACATAAATTGTGTATTTTATCCTGATCTACATTTTTTGTGTCGTGAATTTTTGTCTATCTCTTACGGTTTACCAATTATAAAAATTCAATAAAAATCATCCTGAATAAAGAGGTCTTTAGAGGATATTTCCAGAAAATTCAAGATATACATTTTATTTGTCAATTAAATGTCTTAAATATAACAAATTTGAATCAAAATTGTTATATCCAATTTTGAAGAAAATCAAAATTTTCGAAATTTTTTCCTTGAATAGGTTAGTTGGGGGTGTCGCATCCTTGGAAGATAAACTTAAATACCAAGTTTGTTTTTAACGGTCTTTTCGTTTTTGAGCTATGCTACCCACAGACACACACACCCAAGGACAGTTTTCTAAAAATGATTTTATTTTTGGGATTCAGGGGGTATCAATACATATATTTCCGGTGAAATCTCGGTATCGAATTTTTGGGTGCATTACTATAGCTTCCATATACACTGTGTACATAGTGCATGTAGAGATAGTAAAAATGTACAAGAAAAATTGTGTATTTTAATGATATTTACATTTCTTGTGTATGAAACTTTTATGTGTGTCTTACTGTTTAACTGTTATGTAAAATTCCTCCAAACTCATCCATAATAAAGAGCTCTGTAGAGGCAATTCCCAGAAAAGTCATAATATTAATTTTATTTGTGATGTGAATATCTTTAATATGCGGTATTTTAATCAAAATCATTAGAGCCATTTATGAGGAAATCATGGGAGAATATTCTTGAAAATCTTTGAATCGTCTCCTTGGAAGACACTCGACTCCAATACAAAATTTAGTATTCAATCAACTTTTCATTTTTGAGCTATGCTGTCTCCACACACACATACAGGGACGTTTTTCTATTTTTTTTTCGGACTCAGGTGACAAAGTATATTTCTGGTGAAATCTCGTATGGAATTTTTGTGTGAAATAGAATAGTTTCTCTATCCACATTTTACATAGGGACTAGAGAAAGTAAATAGTCCGTATGTACGTATATCTAATTTTTGCTAGAAAACCATTCTTCTTGTGGATAGGAAAAGGAGCGGTATGCTCGAACATTGTGTTCAGCTGTTGGTAGAGTCGAACACTCTGGATAATGAGATGGTTGGCCCACGAGAGACTAACCCCTTCCCTGTTTCTCACCCTGGCTCCAGTCATTAAAATGTGGTACTCCAGAGAGGGGTGAAAAATAATAGAAACAATGCGCCTAACCTTTGGTAAACTATATAATGGGGGAGCTTTTGCTATGAGATTATACTCTCTCTCCGCCTCTTGTTTACGTTTTTCATTAGTTTTATAGCTTCACACACCCCCAAAACCAACTCCATTTGACTCTGTTCTCGCTCTCCTTTTTAGCACACCCATATTCTCTCTTTAAATCAAAAACAAAGCGGGTAGGAAAATAAAAGAGCGGCGTTGCTCATATTTGTGGTGGGAAAGCCTCGACTGCACACCTGCACAACGTTTAATTAAAAATAATTTTATGACACACGGCCAAGTTAACGGTGTTAACATGCGTTCACTACAATTGCACAGGCAGAAACAGAAGACATGGTGCACTTTTCAAAATGTCGCACCTGTGTTAGTCTCCCCTCTTTTTTAATTTGTGTTCATAATACAGTGTATCTTTTTTGTGGAATACAGTGTGGATTTTAAAGGCTCTTACAGTGCAAAGTACATTTCTAATCCAGAGGGGGAATAAGGCTTTTGCCAGGGAAGAAACAGTTGGTAATAGAATGTAATTAACTTCATAAATCTTAAATATAGGGTAATGTATACTTTGAGCCATCCATTACGAGGAAATTTTATCTTACAAAAGATTATTCTTTTATCTACAGCGTGCTAATCGAGATAAAAATTAGCAGAAATGGTCGTATTACTTGCTGCAATATGGGTAGAAAGGAAAAAAGGGAATATATTAGGTTAAAGTGATAGTCAAATCTTTTAAAAGCTGGTCGCTATGTGAAACAATTGAAAAAACGTCAGCAGTAATAAAAAGAAATGTTAGGAAAATTTAAAATTGAAACAAATAATAAAGAATATCTAAAAAAGAAGGTTAAATCTATAAAAATATATAAATTGTGTGTTGTAGCGACATTTACGTTTTTAATGAAGCAACTACTTTATCTCTTACGGTTTTATAGTTAGACAAAAGTCATCCAGAATGAAGAGATTCAAGATATATATTTTATTTTTCCATGAATATATTAAACATATGGTATTTTAATAAAAATCTTTAGAACTATTTTGAGAAAATCAAATGCAAAGAAATGTTCCATGTAAAGGTAGTTGGAGTGGGGAGATTTTCTCGAAAATCTTCGTGAGGTATCCTTAGAAGATAGAGAACATATGTACCAAATTTGGCATTTAAACGACTTTTGGTTTTTGATTTATGCTTTGCACAGACCCACACACATGGACATGGTTCTAAAAATACTTTATTTGAACTCAGGAGGTCTCAAAACATGTATTCTCGGTGAAATCTCCGATATCGAATTTTGGGAGAAGGAATGCAACACCTTCTCTATCCACTATGTGCATACTACATCGGACTTGAGAAAGTAAAAAGCAGTTGGTATTAGAACGTAATTATCTTATAAACTCTCAATATATGGGGTAAAATACAGTCTGAGAAATTCATTACGGGGAAACATGAGTAGAGCAAAATATCAGTCTAAAATAAACAAAGGTATATCATTTTAGTAAAATAATAATTACTCTTAAGCTATTGAAGATAAGTTCGCACAAATTCCAATACCTATATATTATGTGCGCTGCATACCAATACATAGTTTGTGTATATCTGATAACTGTTATTAGTCAGCTATTTTTAATTTCTCTATGCGCACTATGTATATAGTGTATAGAGAATGTATTGCACTCCGCCAAAAAATTCGATACCGAGATTTCACCTTAAATATATGTTTTAGGGTCCCCTGTACCCAAAAAAAAGTATTTTCAGAAAAAGGTCCGTGTGTGTGTGTCCGTGAACACGATAACTCAAAAACGAAAATTCCGTAAAATACCAAACTTGGTATTTAAGTTTAATATCTTCTGGAGATGTGACACGAAGATTTTGAGAAAAATCCCCCTACTCTAAACTACCCTTTACATGGAAATTTTTTCGAAAATTTTGATTTTCTAAAAAATGGCTATAACGATTCAGGTTAAAATATCGCATATTAAAGATATTTACCTAATAATAAAATGTATATTTTGAATTTTATGGGAATAGCCTCTGAAGACTACTTTATTCTGAGTGAATTTTACGGAATTTTGCATAAGTGCTAAACCGTAAGAGACAAAAACTTACCACACAAAAAATGTAGAGCACGTTAAAACACACAATGTATGTTGTATACATTTTTTTCGTGGAGTTCGTTGTTTTTTAGATATTCCTTGTTTTTGGTTTAAGGTATAAAATCTTATATTTTTCTCATACAGGACTTTGTGAGCTCGTGTCCATACAAACATAGGAAATTCAGTCACATAGCAACCAGCTTTTGACTATCACTTTAACTTATGCTACTTCCTTATTTCGCTTCTACTTACAAGAGAGCTAGAAATAAGACTATTTCTGCTAATTTTTTCTCGATTAGCAGGAAGTAAATAGAAGCATAAGCTTTTTAAAAAAAAATCTGATGTGTACCATTCACATGATTTTCTCTACATCTCTGCAACAAATTACTCTTAAAAAGCTTATACACCTATTTACTTCGTGTTAATCAGACTAAAATAGCAGAAATAGTCTTATTACTTGGTTCCTTGTTGCTATGTTTGCTTTGTTCCTTGCTGGTTGCTGTGTCACTGAAGTGCCTTTGTATGGAAGCAGTTGATAAATTCCTATATGAGAAAAGTATAAGTCTTCATAGCAGAAAGCAAAAAACAAGGAATGACTCCGCGAAAAAATGTATATAACATGAATTGTGTGTTTTAACGTGCTCTACATTTTTCGTGTAGTAGGTTTTTGTCCATCTCTTACGGTTTAGCAGTTATTCAAAATTCAGTAAAATTCATCCAGAATAAAGTAGTCTTCAGAGGCTATTCCCAGAAAATTCAAGATATACATTTTATTTGTCGGGTAAATATCTTATTTTAATCAAAATCGTTAGAGCCATTTTTAAGAAAATCAACATTTTTTAAAAAAAATCTATGTAAAGGGTAGTTTGCGTTGGGGGGGATTTTTTTTCAAAATCTTCGTGTCGCATTCCTGGAAGATAATAAACTTAAATACCAAGTTTGGTATTTTACCGACTTTTCGTTTTTGAGTTACCGTGTTCACACACTGACACACGGACCTTTTTGTGAAAATGCCTTTTTTTTTTTTTGGATACAGGGGACCCTAAAACATATATTTCCGTTGAAATATCGGTATCAAATTTTTGGGTGGAGTGCAATACCTTCTCTATACCCTATGTACCTAGTGCGTATAGAGAAAGTAATAATTTATTGCAGAGACATAGAGAAAGTCATGTGAATGTAACACATCAGATTTTTATTCTGAGGTTATACAGGGTGTTAGCGGTAAGAATGTGCAGATTGCGTATGCTAGGAAGATCCAAATATGACGAATAATAAAGTCCAGTAACAATTCTATCTTGACTGGTAACCGAGATAATTCAACATTATTGAACACATTATCTGCACAGTTCTGCAACGGAGTAAGACTTAAAAGCCGAATGTTTTGTTTTGGTTTGCATGCAGGCCAATGATGTGTGTTTATCATCAGGTGCTGGCATTAACGAGGGTTATGGTGGTTTTCTTTCAAGTTATCCGATCGTATTCACGACACCTGAATTACAAGTTGCGTCAGAGGCTACGCATAAGATTGTCTGATGATCAAAGATAAAGTAAATTTAAATGAGAATTATGGTAATATCACTTTTAGTTATTCATGGTGAAATAAATAAAATCCATGTCTTTGCTAAACAGAAAATATATTAATGGTGAATAACTACAACATGATACACCATGATAAGTTCATTTACAGCAGATAGTAAAAATGTGCCCTGTTAGAATATATGGGGCATTTTCTTAGCCAATGGACCCAATACAAAAGCCATCGGGGCTTCAGGCGACTGTGAAAGAGTCCTAACCTGAAAGCATCCAGGTGGAAACCTTTACAGTGGGCAAGCTTCCGCCCGGCCGCAACCTGGTCCTTCAACTCTTGAACTGATAACACGGGAGGGATGGGAACAGGAGATGATGGACAAGAAATTCTGAGGATGTAGTGAACATTCCTGGCATCCGGGAAAATCCTTGAAAAAACTCATGGGTCAGGAATGCCGGCCATCGTAATCAAACCCGAATACCAGTCATACATGTGCCACCACCTCACTCGATTGTTAATAAAAAGTGCTATTCACCTTCCTTTTCTTGGCCTGGAAGCGAAGGCCGGAAGGGAAGAAGAGAAAACTCGCGCGCTGTCTTTCCTCATTGTTGTCAACAAAATAAAGTTTAAAATAAGAACTAAAGCTTTCCTGGCGACGTGTTAATTCAAATTCTTCTCGGGCTTCTAGCCAGGTAAAAACTTGGCTTGACACCAACGTTTCGAAGAAGTGCATCTTCCTCGTCTTCAGGGTGAACTGAAGACGAGGAAGATGCACTTCTTCGAAACGTTGGTGTCAAGCCAAGTTTTTACCTGACTAGAAGCCCGAGAAGAATTTGAATTAAAATAAAGTTTCTTTGTTTGAGGCCCACAGTCATTATAGTGAACCTAATTTACCGCAAACTAGCTGAATTATTCACGGACGAGCATGTGCGTGAACTTTAGGATCTACAAACAGAAGAAAACCTTTACATTGATACCACTGTGTGTATGTGATGTCTGAGGGGATTCCACTGCAGCCATTGTTTATTGTACGTCAGACTCCAGGAGGACAGGATGAGATGAGTGTAATTCAAAGGCAGGCCGAAACCAGACGGCGGAGTAAGAACCACTGTGGAAGGTCACCAACAGTCTTCATCCCGACGCCAGACTCCCCAGCTCTGACCAAACTCCCTGGATCTACAGACGACTTCCAGCGCCATTCCGCCGCCGAGAGTTGTATTTCCACACCAACACGGAAGAGCGCCACCACCGCAGTCCTCGCCGACATTTACAACCCCAAAAAGAAACAGTTTGAATGAAATTGATATGAAATTAAGTGACAGGATGTTCGGGTAATAAAGAAACATCCCCAGCATTTGCCTAACGACCCGGGAAAACACCGGAAAAAAATATGGGTCAGAGATGTTGGCCGCGAGAATCGATCCTACACCTCCCGTGTGCCAGCCTCAAACAAAGCGCCTGTGTTACCTGGCTCGGTGATACGGTGAACAGCGTATTTCATATCTCAATGTTGTCGCTCTGCTTTTTTTACGAAATTCCGTGACACCTACTGAAGAAAGATTAGGGAACCGAGCACCAAGAAAGTGTATGCGTAGGTATAATAAGTTCTTGGTAACTTGAGGCAGGTTATTAAAGCCTCTTGATGGCATTACGTGGACCACGGGCCTAGGGTTGCCCGTCGCTACTTTAACATATACAAGCCACTAGAGAAAATTGCATGTGAGGCCTAGCGGTAGCACCTCACCCCATTAACACCGTGTTGAGTTCCCCACGTTTTAAAGTGATTACCAGAGTGACGGCGAATTGTTGCCACGTGCGCCATTGTTGAGGTGACTCTTTACTTGCTCATGACGCACAGACGTCCGGGAAGCACAAGGTCTCCAAGTGATGACCTAGAATCTGTTTCACTGTGGAATAGAATGTCGCTGCTGGCAATCTGAATTCCAGCCCGAATATTACTTTCTGTACCATTTACAGAGAGGATAATGAAGGTATTCCATTCCACTAAAAATTCGATACCTACAGAGATTACACTATAAATGCAGTTTTGAGAACCATGTATAAAACACTTTTTAATAAAAATTGTCAATGTATGTGTGTCGGTCTGTGTGTCTGAATGTGTCTGAGGACAGTTTTAACCCCAAAACGAAATAAACACTTAATTTGGTTCTTAAGCTCAATATCTCTCAAGGATGTGACATGAAGAATTTAAAAAAAATACCCTTACAACCGTTTACTTGAAACATTTTCGACCATTTTTATTTTCTCAAAAATGACTAACGATATTGTTTAAAATGCCATATAATAAATATATTTTCATGACAAATAAAATGTCTATCTTGCATATTTTTTGGAGTAGTCTTTCAAGTCCATTTTATTTGGAAGATGTTTTGTTTAATCTTGTATAACTACATAATGTAAACAAATACACAAAAACATTGCACCAAAAAAATGTACGCCTCTTTAAAATATACAGCCTATTTAAAATTACTTTTTTACTACACAATGCATTGCTGAGATACTGTTATTAATTTTATTTTTTGAATTGTTTGTAATTCTTCTAAAGTTCTTTCATCATTCAATTGTTTCTCGGGATTGCAAGGAAAAAGTATAGAATTTATGGCCAGCAATGTAGTATCTAGTTCTTAAACATCTATCTCCATTTCCTTTGTAGCTACTTCAGCGTATTTCCCGTGTGCAGATATTTCTTCGTGCCTTGAGAGCTGCAGAATTCAACGGAACAACTCCTAATCGCCAAGTCAGTGACCAAATGGCGCATTAATTGAGTGACTATTTGTGAATGGTTCATATTCACACACAGTTTTTAGACCTGCACTGGAATCCGTGATGAGACAAGAATAGCCTAAGCACATAAAAGTTTATTTTGAATAAACTCACTCTTTATATTTAGTGAATTTATTCAATTATGCCATCAGTATCCATCCGACCACATGTATTACTTTCTCTACATGTACTATGTGCATAGTATATAGAGAAGGTATTGTATTGCACCCAAAAATTGAAACCGAGTTTTCACCGGAAATAGATGTTTTGAGACACTCTGATTCTAGAGATCTCTGATCATTTTTAGAACAAAGTTCGTATGTATGTATGTATGTATGTATGTATGTATGTATGTATGTATGTATGTATGTATGTATGTATGTATGTATGTATGTATGTATGTATGTATGTATGTATGTATGTATGTATGCGTGCGTGGACAACATAGCTCAAAAACGATTTAAATACCAAACTTGTTATCTTCCAAGGATGCGACATGAAGATTTTCAAGAACATCCCCCCACCCCAAACTACGGTTTACTTGAAAATTTTTATTTTTTCAAAAATACCTAATGTTTAAGATATGCTATGACAAACTAAATGTATATCTTGAAGTTTCTAGGAAATGCCTCTGAAGACTTCTTCATTCTGCATGATTTTTGTTTAACTAGCAAACCGCAGAGATATATAAAAACTTCGTTTCCTTTCGTTTCGTTTCATAATCGGCTTACCCTCTCCTAGGACTCATAGGCTAATGCTTAGGGGTCAGAAGCCTTTCGGGGAGCCTACAGCACGAAACCAGAGAATGGAAATCCTGTTACGAGGGGTCATGAACAGGCATGAACATGGAGTGGACGATATGAAATGTAAGCGAAATTGATTATTGGAAAGGTGATGATGGAGCGATTAGTGGAATGAGTGGCGGGGGAAACCGGAGGATCTGGAGAAAACCCGCCCAGACGCCGCTTCGTCCATCACGAATCCCTCATGCGGGTGCTTGGGATCGAAGCCGGGCCCCCTAGATGGGAGGCGAGCTGTCTAACCTTTCAACCAAGTCTTACAAAAACTTACTACACAAAAAATGAAGATCTCATTAAAACACAATTTATGTTACATACTCTCTCTCTCTCTCTCTCTCTCTCTCTCTCTCTCTCTCCCTCTCTCTCTTTGTATAGTTAACCGTTTTCTAGATATTCCGGAATATATGTTTCAATTTTGGCCACGCAAACTTTTCTCAAACGGTAAGATATTTTTCTTCTCGTTTCTCGTTTTTTACTGAACCTCAAATGTTTTACATAGCGACCGGCTTTTAAAGGACGAGACTACTGCTGAAGCCTGTGCATTTTCTTATTTCCCTTCTGCTTACAAGGAAGCTAGTAATAAAACTAATTTTGCTAACTTTTATCTTGATCAGCATGCTATAGATTAAAGATTAAAGTTTTGAATAAAAGGAACAGCAACAGGATATCATGTGAACAGAACACTAGGTTTTCACTCTTCTACTTACAAGGGCCCAAGTAATAAGAACAATTTCTGCTAATGTTTATATCAATTAGCATGATGTAGATAGAATAATAAGATATTAAACAATAATTTGTTACGGAGACGTAGAGAAAGCTATATGAATGGAACACATTCGATTTGTTTTAAATGTATCACGTGACTCAGTTTATTACAACAATGATTTTAGAGAGTAAACGATTGTTATTTAAATAGCTATACTAGCTATGATTTTGATACACGGCTAAAATATTACTATTAATGTGTATAAAATGTAGCACAAATTTCAAGAAAATATCTTACATATTGTGGATTTTCCAAATTTCTGAGGTTCATCACGTCAAGACCAATATATACACCACTCTACTATAGAATGCAGATTATCACATATGATTCTTCAGTACTCGGTATTTATCTAACCTTTCACCTTCTGTACACGTACTATGTACGAGCAGAGTGTATACAGAAACTATCGTATTTGAACCAAAAATTAAATACCGAGATTGCACCGGAAATACATGGTTTGGAACCCTCTGAATAAATAAAAAATTTAGAAAAATATCCGAGTGTGTCCTTGGGCAGCAAAGCTCAAAAACGAAAAGTTTTGATATTTAACAGACTTTTAGTTTAAGTATCTTCCAACGATGCGACACAAGGATTTTATAAAAAATCCCCGCACCCCCAACTATTCTTTACATAGAAAAAAAATCGAAAATTTTTATTTTCTAAAATTTGGCTTTAACGATTCTGATTGAAATATCTTATATTTTAGATATTGACATGACAAATAAAATGTATATCTTGGATTTTCTGGGAATAGCCCATAAAGACCTCTTTATTCTGGATGCATTTTTAAATGTTGCATAGTAGCAATCCGTGAGAGATCGACAGAAACTTACTACACCAAAAATGTAGGAACTTGTCAGTAAATAAACTTATTTAAATCCCATAATTCCACATTTTAAAACATTTGACTGTCGGTTTAGCCTAATGTATCCCCTTATTTCCCATCTGCTTATAAGGAACTCAGTAATAAGAATATATTTGTTATTTATCTCGATTAGCATTAGTACATAGAAAAAGCTGGTGTGTTCAATTCATATGACTTTCTCTACATCTCTGCAACGAATTATTGTTAAAATGCTTAGGCTTCTTTTTACTTCATGGTAATCGAGAAAAAGTTAGCAGAACTAGTCTTATTACTTTCTTCCTTGTAAGTAGAAGCGAAATAAGGGAATACCATAGATTAAAGAGATAGTCAAAAGCTGGTTGCTATGTGACAAGTTCCTTTGTTTGTATGGACAGGAGTTGACAAATTCCTGTATAAGTAAAATATGTTTTTAAAGGTGAAATCAGAAATAAGAATAACTCAAAAAATATGAAAAAATGTATATAACATATAATATAACATAAATTGTGTGTTTTAACGAGCTCTACATTTTTTGTGTGACGCGTTTTTGTCCATCTCTTACAGTTTAGCTGTTATGCAAAAGTCCGTAAAATTCATCCAGAATAAAGTAATCTTCAGAGGCTATTCCCAGAAAATTATAGATGCACATTTTATTTGTTAGGTAAATATCTTTAATCTACGACATTTTAATTAAAATCGATAGAGCCATTTTTGAGAAAATCAAAATTTTCGAAAAAAATATTCATGTAAAGGGTAGTTTGGGGTGTGGATTTTCCTCAAAATCTTAGTGTCGCATCCCTGGAAGATACTAAACTTAAATACCAAGTTTGGTATTTCATCGACTTTTCATTTCTGAGTTATCGTGTTCACAAGCACACGGACCTTTTTGTAAAAATACTTTTTTTAGATACAGAGGACCTTAAAACATATATTTACGGTGAAATCTCGGTATCGAATTTTTGGGTAGAGTGCAATACCTTCTCTATACATAGGGTACGTAGTACATATAGAGAAAGTAAAATTAAGCTTATATAACAATATTTTTACAGAGATGTAGAGAAAATCATGTGAATGGACATATATCTTTATCATCTATTAGGAAATAATAAATGTAGGTTGTGATCTTTACTGTCAGCACGATACGCTGAAATCGACAAGAAAAGTGTAAGTCAGTTCTTACGGCCAGCCTGAAGGAAGTGGTTGATAATACCGCTGTAAATTACTGGCGGGTTGATGGGGTGCTTACAAGCCATTGCTTCTGTGCCTGGTTGTTGTCGATAAGGAAATACATTGAAGAAGGGAATTAAAAAATAAGGCAATGGCCCGCTAACGTCGTGGAGGTAAAAAACTTCGATTACGTCACGTCTTTTCTCACCCTCGTGCCACCAGCTACATAAAAATGAAGATAGAGTGCGATGTAAGGGTGCGGTCCCAGCTGCTGCTGCTGCTGCTGCTTGTGGGGGTGGGGTGAGATGAAACGACAAGAGTCACTAGAGCAGTGATTAGTTATCCTGCCACATGCTGCTCTCCGAGATGATCACTTTATGATGAATGTTGAGGTTAGATAATTTGCGATTCTCGACATGAATAGAATATTACTTCAGGATAGCAACTTATCACAGATTTAAGTTTTATCTTATATACCACTAAGGAAAATAAGGCATATTATTATATTAATCGCAAAATATACATAAATTGAATCCCAAAATACACATTTTAAAACCCCCTGACCCAAAACGTAATAATACTTTTAAAATACCATTTAAAACTAAATTGAGATGTGGTTTAAACCCTTGAGACCCCAGCATTTCTTTGGAACAAAATTTCTGTGATTGTAATGAATTCTAAAAATAAGATATAGTTTCCAAGAAAAAAATCTGATGTGCTCCATTCACATGACTCTCTACATCTCTGCAAAAAAAATATTATTAGCTTATGCTTCTATTTACTTCATGCCAATCCAGAAATAAATATCAGAAATAGTTTTATTACTTGCTTCCTTGTAAGTAGAAGCGAAATAAGGGAGTAACATAGGTTAAAGTGATAGTCAAAAGCTGGTTACTATGTGAGTTGAAAAATCCCTGTATGAGAAAAGTATAAGTTTTTCAAAGCTGAAACCAATAACAAAGAATATCTCAAAATCGATCAAATCCACGAAAAAAGTTGTATATAACAAAGTGTGTGCTTTAACGTGCTCTACATTTTGTGTGTGTTAAGATTTTGTCCATCACTTACGGTTTAGAATTTATGCAAATTTTCGTAAAATTCATCCAGAATAAAGTACTCTTCAGAGGCTATTCCCAGAAAATTCAAGACATTTTTTATTTGTCACGTAGCTATCTTTAATATATGATATTTTAATCAAAATCGTTAATGCCATTTTGAGAAAATCAACATTTTCGAAAAAAGTTCCCTGTAAAGGGTAGTTGTGGGTGGGGGATTTTCTTGAAAATAATCGTGTTGCATCCTTAGAAGATACCAAATCTAAATACCAGGTTTGGTTTTTAACGGACTTTTCGTTTTTGAGCTATGCTGTACACACACACACACACACACACACACACACACACACACACACACACGGACATTTTTATAAAAAAGTTTTTTTACTCAGGAAGTCTCAAAACATGTATTTCCGGTGAAATCTCGGTATCGAATTTTTGGGTACAATATAATAATTTCGCTATAGAATATGTACATAGTACGTGTAGAGAAAGTAAAAAACAAACAACTTGTTTCTAAGTCGTCTATATGCATAAAATATATTTCAGCATAATTCTCCTACATGGTTTGAAAAAAACTTCACTTTTTTTGTGGAACATAGCAGGTTCAAACTATTTTTTCAACATTTCTGAAACCCGCCTGTCCTGACTAAATGCAAGAGGTGACATGAAGGTACTTGGTGCAAGCTCTGGGAACAACCGGAAATCATTTGCAATAGCAGTAAAAATTGGGAACCATAGTAACAAATAAGTTACAGAAGGTTTGATGATTTTCAATTATCTGTTCCATACCAAACTATCCTTTGCATACAAGGGTTTCTGTTAATTTTTACTCTCTCTAACGCATATGTACAACATATACAGGGTGTTAATGAACTTTACCGAAATATATGTAGATTACTTAAATAAGTAATTTGAGACAGGAGACTTGTGGCCTGTTTATTGAAGTTTCGAAGTAAGGGCTATAAGCTCCTGAAGTGCCAGTACGCCATGTATCACGGCACTTAGTCTGGAATGAAAATAATAATAATAATAATAATAATAATAAAAAGCACGTACTCTATGACAGTAATCGAACTCGTGACCTTTGGGATAGCAGCTTCCCTCGTTACACAGTACGTTACCAGAGTAGTTGAAAAAACGCCTCCAGAGTAGCTAAATAACACAAGAATGTAGTTAATGAATACTCAGTGTCGCACTATCAAGTGATTAATTCGAGATTTTACAGATTTTTGCGACATTAAATCTTGATAACGCTAGTAACGAGATGCTAAAAATCGATATTTCTACTCTCGGGCAGCAGTTTCAAAGACATTCTAACCAATTTTTTCAACCTGATTCGCTTTAACACAGACCTGATACCCACACGCTAGTTGCGTTATGTTAATCTGGGGACCATGCATCGCCGATCTCGAATCGTGAGCTTGTCAACTCCTGGCCACGCAAAGAAACGGATTTCAATCACATAGCAACAAAAATTTAAAACATTTAACTGTCGATTTAACCTAGTGTATTCTCATATTCCTTTTTTACTTTTAACGGAACTAAGTAATAGGACCGTTTCTGCTAATGTTTAGCATTAAATAAATAGAAGAGTAAGCTTATTAACAATAATTTGTTACAGAGATGTAGAGAAAGTCGTGTGAATGGCGCACATCCCATTTTTTAATACAAGGCTTATCGTATAAAATATCACAAAGAGCGCTTGGCACTTTTGCTTTCGTGAAAATAAAACTAAACCGCTGAAACTTTTGTTAAAAGTTAGAGCCTGAGCTTATAGCAGTAATGCTTATATTTGTACTCTTAAACGAAATGTTGCTAGATACTGGGCCTAAAATATGGCCAGGAGAGAAAGTATGAGCTAGGTTGGCGGAATGGGATCGTTTTTATACCGCGTATACAAAGCTGGAATGGATGGAACGAGGAGCGTACGCCGCGAAAATACCAGAATTCCTTCGAGGAGAAGGAAAAACTTTCACCATCTTTCATACAAACGCACACACATGCAGGGTAAAGGACCGGTCCGGGAAAATATATGGACCACTTTTCCACACATTGGTTCCAGCTGAAAAGGAAAAACCGTCTGAGGCGCATTCGTGCTATTTCAACATTCATTTATGCTCCTTGAATGATAACAACACGCTTTCGTATAGAGGCTGTAAATTCTTAAGCGCTTCTGCCTCACAAACAAGCAATTCTGGACACTTCCTAGACAATGTACAGCATAAAAGTTTCAGTTGAAACTAGAAATATTGCGGGTGAATTTGAATTTAGGGAGCAATAGAAAAAATCTGATGTGTTGTACTCACATTACTTACTTTAGCTGATCTATAAACAAACGTCTTACAAAAGATAAACATTAGCAGAATGTTCTTATTTCTTAGTTCCTTATAAGTAGAAGAGAACTAAGGGAATACACTAGGCTAAGCGATAGTCAAATGTTTTAAAAGCTGTTGTTATGCGATCATTGGAAATGTTTTTTTTTTTTTTTTTTTTTTTCTTAATTGTTTCATTAAATAGCCCCGTTTAACATCTAAATTCATATTGGGGGCTTCGCATTAGAAACAACTCGTTGTCTGTAGATTCTCTACACTGGAGTCACATAATTTAATTTCCTCAAAATATCTGGGGGATAGGGAATAATTCTGGTTAAAGAAAAATTCCCCGCCCCAACCGGGAATCGAACCCGGGACCTCCGAGCGAGAAGTCAGCTCGCTGACCACTCGACCACGGAGACAGTCAAATTGCTTCTTTGCTTGGCCAGGAGTAGAACAAAAGAAAAATGGGCACTTGGAAATTTAAACCAGCAACAAGGAATATCTGGGAAACGGTTACGTCCACAACAAAAACGTAAAGGACCAAATTGTACGAGGAATTCTATATTTTTGTGCAGTAAGTTCTTGTCTATCTCTTATGGTTTAGCAATTACGCAAAATTCGTCAAAATTCATTCAGAATAACCAGGTTTTTAGAGGCTATTCCCAGAAAATTTAAGATATACATTTTATTTGGGACGTAAAGATCTTTAATATGCAGTATTTTAATAAAAATCGTTAGAGCCATTTTTGAGAAAATCAAAATGCTCAAACATTTTCTCATGTAAAGGGTAGTTTGAGGTGGGGGATTTTCTTGAAAATCTTCGTTTCGCATCCTTGGAAGATACTAAACCTTATACCAAGAATGGTGTTTACGATATTTTCCTTTTTGAGCTATGCTGTCTACAAACACACACGCCGACCTTTTTATAAAAATTTTTTTCGGACTCTGGGGGCCCCAAAACGCCTTTTTTTTCCTATGAAATCTCCATATAGAATTTTTGGGTGGACCACAATACCTTCCGTTTCCACTATATAGGTACACTGTACATGCGGGGCTGGAGAAAGTAAAACTTTGATGTGTTCCATTAACATGACTATCTATATACCTAACATATTGTTAAAAATATTATTCCTCTATCGAGAGAAACATTACTCTAAATGGCCTTATTACGTGATTCCTTTTAAGTAGATGGAAAATAAGGGGCTACATTAAGCTAAAGAGGTAGTCAAATGTTTTAAAATCCAGTTGCCAGGAAATAGTTTCTTTGTATGGCCAGGAGTTTACAAATTACCGTATGAGAAAAGCACAATATAACAAGGACTATCTTGGAAACGGTTAATTCTACGAAAAAATATATGACATAGCTTGTGTATTATAACAAGATCTATATTTTTTGTGTAGGTACTAAGTTTTTCTCTATCTCTTATGGTTTACACACAAGTATTCCGAATAAAGATTTCTTCGGTAGCTATTCGCAGAAAATTCAAGATATACATTTTGTTTGTCATGGAAATGTCAAACTTATTAACTCCCAACTACTCTTTACGTGGAAAAATGTCCAAAAACTGTTAATTTCACAAAAATGGCTAACGATTTTGATTAAAATATCTTATATTAAAGATATTTGCATGACAAACAAAATGTATATCTTGAGTTTTCTGGGAACAGATTTAGAAGAAATCTTTATGCTCGATGAATTTTGCGGAATTTTGCATAACTGTTAAACCGCAAGAGATAGACAACTTACCTACTCTACTACAAACTTGTAGATCTCGTTAAAACACACAATTTATGTTATTAATATTCTTTTCGAGGAGTTGACCGTTTTTGAGATATTGATTGTTAATAGTTTCAGATTTAAAATACTTTTCTCTTTGTAAACTCTGACCATACAAACAAACGCACTTCAGTTACATGGCAACCAGCTTTTGATAGTCAAAGTGATTCATTTGACTAACACTTTAGCGTAGTGTACTCCCTTATTCCTTTCTAATTACAAGGAAGCAAGTAAAAAACAATTTCTTCTATTTCTTTCTCAATTAGCATGATAAAAATGGAAGAATAATCTTTTTGACAATAATTTGTTGCAGAGATGTAGGGAAATTCTAGTGAATGGAACATATCAGATTTTTACTTTCTCTACACGTACTATGTACATGGTGTATAGAGAAGGTATTGCACTCCACCCAAAAATTCAATACAGAGATTTCGCCGGAAGTATATGTTTTAGGGTCCCCTGTATCCAAAAAAGTATTTTCAGAAAAAGGTCCATGTGTAACTCAAAAACGAAAAGTCGGTAAAATACCAAACTTGGTATACATATAAGTTCAGTATCTCCAAGGGATGCGACACTAAGATTTAGAGAAAAATCCCCCATACCAAACTAGCCCTTACATGGAACTTTTTTCGAAATTTTTGATTTTCTCAAAAATGATTAACGGTTTTGATTAAAATATCGCATATTAAAGATATTTATGTGAAGAATAAAATGTATATTTTGAATTTTCTAGACATAGCCCTTGAAGACTACTTTATTTAGGATGAATTTTACAGAATTTTGCATAACTGCTAAACCGTAAGAGATGGACCAAAAACTTACAGAACAAAAAATGTAGAGCACGTTAAAATACACATTTTGTGTTATATACATTTTCTCGTGGAGCTAATCGTTTTTTTATATATATATATATATATATATATATATATATATATATATATATATATATATATATATATATTCCTTGTTTTTGGTTTCACCTTTAAAAACTAACTTTTCTCTTACAGGAATTTGTCAACTACTGTCCATATAAACAAAGGAACTTCAGTCACATAGCAACCAGCTTTTGACTATCCCTTTAACCTATGGCACTCGCTTATTTCGCTTCTACTTACAAGGAAGCAAGAAATAAGACTATTTCTGCTATGTTTTTCTCGATTAGCATGAAGTAATAGAAGCATACGCTTTCAGAGATGTAGAGAAAGTCATGTGAAAGGAACATCAGATTTTTTAAATTAAACACAGTCCACCTTTCTAGGAAGATTGTTGTACTTAACTCCCCTAACCTTTACAATAATATGTCATTCTCTCGTGGATTACCCACGTAAGAGTAAGAATTAGCCTTGCGGTAATTATTTACAAGTTGGGCCGCTAACTCTCTCCGCTGCGATTTATACCAGTTTTGCACTCTAACGGGACCGGTGTGGTTAGAGGGGGATTAGGGTGGGGAGATGGTTTAAAAAACTAATGTTGCTACTTGTTTATATACACACTAACCTAAACGGACTGGAACCTAACCTCGCGCTAAATTTAAAATCCAAAGGCTTTGAAATTGTCATCATAAATACAAAGTCAATCAATCGCACTTAATTTCATTCGATTTTAGAGCGGCCGAAGTTCTGCATAATAAAATTCACTGAACAGATGTATCTGCGTGAAACATACTTGTCATACATCAGCACAGCGTCTAGCGACATATGCCGGTGTTGCATTCCACAACACTGTTCGCCTGCCGCCGACAATGAAACTCAGATTTTATGCTCTTTTGTGTGTAGTATTATTATATATTTACATTGCAAAAGTACTACAAGACTTCTTTATTTATATTCTACTCCTTCTCGGCAGCATACTTCATAAAATATTCACAAAAAAAGGATCGCTACGCGCACGAAATAAATTAGCATTCAACTTAATTTCGAAGCTTTTCCGATAAAAAAAATTGGTGATAACGTAACGAGTATATACCAAACTTACAGTCAAACCACAATTTGTTTAATTTCTAGAGGGGCCGAAGTTCTCTATAATAACCATAAAATGAATTAGAATGTACTTCATAAATTGAAATAAAACAATATTTCTTCATATATGGCCAACAATATGCCATGAATAATTATGTCTCGCGCACTGCACTACCACTGCACTTCATCTGCGAGACTTGGCCAGGAACTTAAACAGGAACATTTACTTCTTACCTGAAATTCAGTAGCTGTCCGAAAACCTCATCTAGCTCGGAAATCCATGTTGAACTCGTAGCTGCAGAGGATCCACGCCCTTACCAAGGAAAATTGCGTGTGGAAGAATCACTCGTTCTGCTCCCAAAAGATTCCATCCATACAGCACCGAATTCCATCGAAGAAACCAAAAGCGAATGTCGCTATACTTCACAGCATTCCGACGAACAGCAATTAACACGTCCAGGCAGACTAACATCAAACTGGTTATGCTTAAACCACTAGCAACGGACCTTCAGAAACTTGACCTTTGCACCGGTCACACGACACAAAGGAAGGAATGCTTTTTTCCTTCCCAATCGAGAATATAACTTTCTCGTTGATGTTCTAGACGACTTACACATTTGCGTAAACGAACATTTTCAAAGGACATTACATGTACGTAATGTCAGTGCCGTATATATTTGTGCTGAAGAGTTACTGTCAATACCTGCCTCACACACCACGTCCCTGAACCGCATACAACGGGGCTGTATAACGTCAGCGTTAGCTCATCGCTGGCCCAATCGTAGCTCTGCTACTCACGTAATAAATGCTGACTGTCATATCCAGAATGAGGTGTTCGTCTCAGGGTTTCCAACCTTTGGGCACTAACAAACTGACGGAATAAATCGGACCTCCCTAAATCATCTGCTAAATAGTGATCCGCGCCATGTGTTGTAGAAAACTTATTCTCAACATTTCCAGCAACGTTACAATACATTTTTGAGACCCTTTGAGTAAACAGCATGTTTAGAAAAAAGGTCCGTGTGAGTGTGTGGGCAGCGTAGCTGAAAAAACAAACGTACGTTAAATACCAAAGTATGTTTTCAAGAAAATTCTCACACCCCACCAGCCTTTGTATGGCAAAATTATCCAAAATGTTGATTTTTCCAAAAATGGCTCTGGAATTTTTATTTAAATACGTATATTAAATATATTTACAAAGCAAATGTAATGTATAAGTTGAATTTCCTGGGAATGTCTCTGAAATGCACTTCTTTGGACTTTTACATAATCAGTAAACCGTAAGAAATAGACAAAAGCTTACTGCACAAAACATGCAGATCTCATAAAAACACAAAACTCACAGCCTTTACATTTTTTTTTTGTGAAGCTAACCGTTTCCGAGATATCATTTGTTATTGTTTTCAAATTTAAAATACTTTCTTTTAGGCGCTTCTTTTCTTTTACTCTGGCCATGCTAAGAAGTGCATTTCATTGACAGTTTTGCATAGTCAAAGCTTTTAAAGCATTTGACTATCGCTTTAGTCCAATGAATTACCCTTTTACTTTCTCTATACGCACTATGTACATAGTGTATAGAGAAGGTATTGCACTCCACCCAAAATTTCGAGATTTCGCCGGAAACATGTTTTAGGGTCTCCTGCATCCCTAAAAAGCATTTTCAGAAAAAGGTCCGTGTGTGTCCTGTGTCCATGATGTGTCCGTGTGTCTGATAACTCAAAAATGAAAAGTTGGTAAAATACCAAACTTAGTATTTAAGTTTAGTATCTTCCAGGGATGCGACACGAAGATTTTGAGAAAAATCCCCCACCCCAAACTACCCTTTACATGGAACTTTTTTCGAAAATTTTGTTTTTCTAAAAAATGGCTCTAACGATTTTGATTAAAATGTCGCATATTAAAGACATTTACCTGGCAAATAAAATGTATATTTTGAATTTTCTGGGAATAGCTTCCGAAGAATACTTTATTCTGGGTTAATTTTACGGAATTTTGCATAACTGCTAAACCGTAAGAGTTGGACAAAAACTTACCACACAACAAATATAGAGCACTTTAAAACACACAATTTATATTACATACATTTTTTTCGTGGAGTTGATCGATTTTGAGATTTTCCTTGTTATTGGTTTCAGCTTTAAAAAACATACTTTTCTCATACAGGAATTTGTCAACTCCTGTCCACACAAACAAAGGAACTTCAGTCACATAGCAACCAGCTTTTGACTATCACTTTAACCTATGGTACTCCCTTATTTCGCTCCTACTTTTATGGAAGCAAGTAATAAGACTATTTCTGCTAATTTTTTCTCGAATAGCATGAAGTAAATAGAAGCATAAGCTTTTTAACAATAATTTGTTTCAGAGATGTAAAGAAAGTCATGTGAACGGAACACATCAGATATAATACAGTTCTGGATTCTTGTCAGGACTCCGCCGCAGTGTTAGGTTTCCCCCCCCCCTCTTTTTTCCAGTTTCATACATTTCCTTTGTTGACTTATTTGATCAGATGTCGTTTTCTTTTTACTTACACGGACATGTACATATTTACAAAACAAACGAATACCCTTGGCCAAGGCGGGACTCGAACGATACTTAGCGGCCACGCGGAACTGCATAGAGTTCCCTTTTAATTATGAGGAACTGAGTAATAAGACCATTCTATTAATGCATTGAGTAGAAATAAAAAGTAATCTTTTGTAAGAAGTTTGTTGGTAGAACAGGTAGGGCAACTCATGTGAATGAAACGCATCAGCCTGTTTTACTTTCTCTACATGTACTATGCATATAGCAGGTAGAAAAGGTACCTTGTATTCCAGCCAAAACTCGATGGTGAGATTTTACGGGCAATTGCACCTAAGCATTTAAAAAAACAATATATATATTTGTGTATGTTTGAACAGCTAGCTCAAAAACGAAAAGATCGTTAAACACCAAACTTGGTATTTAAGTTCAGTACTTCTAAGGGTGCGACACGAAGATTTGGAATACAACCACGAACATTTTCAAGAAATCTCGCACCACCAGCTATCTTTACCTGGATTTGTTTTGAAAATGTTTTTCTCAAAAATGTCTCTTACATTTGGATTAAAATACCGTATATTAAATATATTTACATCAAAAATAAAATGTGTCTTTTGAATATACATAGTCTCTGAAGACCCCATTATTCTAGATGAGTTTTGTAGCATTTTGCATAACGGTTAAATCTTAAGAGATAGACAAAACATAACACACAATAAATTTAGGTCTCGTTTAAAAAACATAATTTATTTCATATTCCATTTTCTTGTGGAACTGAGCATTTTAGAGATATCGCTTGTTATTGGTTTCAACTTTAAACTACTTTAAATTTTCTCAAACAGAACCATGCTAAGCGAACCGAATCTCAATTGTTATACATAACGGCCAGCTTTTAAAAAAATGTACTATCCCTTTAGCCTAAAATATATCCTTATTTCTCTTTTATTTATAAGCACCCAAGTCATAAGACCCATTCTGCTAATGTTTATCTCGACCTATATGAAGAATAATCTTTTTTTTTATGGAATATCTAGAGTGAATAGAGTTCTGTGAGTTATGTGAATAGAGCACGTGAGATTTTTCATGAGTTAGATCATTTCTATTTCGCTTTTTAGGCTTACCCTGTGGCCGTAATCGCCGAACATATTACACGGCTTGCCTCATAAGTCAAAGCTGATTGATGGTATCCATTGACACATGTGCGTTAGTGGACACCTGTGCCGGCGGCAAGTTCTTTTGGCATCGTAGCTGTGATTGTTACACCTGCCCGAGTGGACACATGTTCTGTCTGCGTTGTTACAACTGAGTGAATTTGTGATTCTACGGTGTTTTGCAGGTGGACGACCTCTGGAAATTTCCAGTCACATGAACGACAGGATAAAACAGGAAGGAAGCCTTGCCCAGAGTTCTACTACGAATGCGTCAAGTATAGCAGTTGAATCAGTTTCGATGAGAAATTCGTAGAAGTATCAGCCGCCGCTGTCACTGGAGACGTCGAAAAGGAATTGCAGAATTGTTACATTTGTTGGAGAAAAAGAGAGTTTTTGTTACAATATGTATTATAATTACGAGGGCTGTCCCGGAAGTACCCGACCTGTCGTATAGCTAGCGGCTATGGTAAAAAGTACCAACATTAGAATGCTTAAGTTTAAAGTTTGACAGTTTTACATTGTTTAGCTTTTGTTTGGCAGTCATCATTAATGAATGCTCTCAGCGAATTTGTAAATAAGAGTAGAACTACTCATCGTTATGTGATACACTACTTTCATTTGAAAGGTCTTACTCCAACTAATATTAAAGCTGAACTAGATTCTACTTTGGGGGAGCCTGCTTCTTCGTTTACAACTTTGAAATATTGGCTGGCAGAGATTAAGCGCGGCCGTACGAGCTGCCAAGACGAATACCGCAGTGATCGACGAAATAAGGTTACCAGTCCAGAAATTGTAAAGAAAATCCACAAAATGGTATTGGATGACTGTCGATTGAAAGAGCGCAAGCTAGCAGACATTGTAGTCATTTTAAAAAGTTTGTACATCGCATACTGACTGAAAATTTGGATATGGGAAAGTTGTGTGCAAGGTGGGTGCAGCGTTTGCTCACAATAGAACAAAAACGGCGTCGTGAGGGTGTTTCATTTGAATGCTTGACAAAGTTTCGCTGCAACAAAACTGTTTTTTTTTTTTTTTTTTTTTTTTTTTTTTTTTTTTTTTTTTGGTCGATTCATAGCCATGGGTGGATTGGAAGGGGAGAATCGGTTCCAAAGAAGACGAAGACAGCTCCATCTGCAGGCAAGACCAATTTTCTGAGACGCACGCGTGATAATTTTCATTGATTATCTCAATAAAGGAAAAGTAATCAATGGCGAATATTATGCGAACTTGTTACGTTTTTGAGTAATGAAATCGAGCAAAAAACGGCCGCATTTAGCGAAAATGAGAGTTTAGTTTCGTCAAGACAATGTGCCAGTTCACACATCCATTATCTCGATGGCCAAAATCAATGAGTTAAAGTTCAAAATGTTTTCTCATCACCTTATTCCACAGATTTAGCTCCCTGTGATTATTTTCTATTTCCAAACTTGAAGAAATGGCTTGGTGGTAGAAGATTTGCCAACAATGAAGAGGTGGAGTCTACAGTTGCTGCCTATTTTGCAGAGCTCGATAGTTCTCACTATAAGTAGGGTATCAAAGCTATATTGAGATGAAAGAAGACTATGTAGAAAAATAAAGATGTTTTTCAAAAAAAAAAGTTGTGCTTTCTTTGTTAGGTCTTGTGCTTCTGCGACAGCCCTCGTATACGTGCATCATTCTTTGTTCACGCATTTATTCTTTCTTTCTCTACTATGTATGTACATAGTATACAGAGAAGCTATTGCATTCCAACCAAAATTTGGTACCGAGATATCATTGGAAATACGTGTTTTCCGACCTCCTGTATCCAATAAGGCATTTTTAGAAAAATACCTATGTGTGTCAGAATGTGTGCGCATTTGTGTGTGTGTCCGTGGACAATATAAATCAAAAAAGGAAAAGTTCGCTAAATACCACATTTGGTATTTAAGTTTAGTATCTTCCAAGGATAGGACACGAAGATTTTGAGGAACGTTCTCCAACCCAACTACCCTTTACACAGAACATTTTTCGAACATTTTGTTTTAAGCATCATACGTTTAAGATATTTTCATGACAAACGAAATGTATGTTTTCTGGGAATAGCATCTGAAATCCTTTTCAATCCAGATGGCTTTTGCGCAACAGGTAAACCGTAAGAGATATACAAAAACTTAGTACACAAAAATTTAGATATCGCTAAAACACACGATTATATCATAATTATAACTTTTTGTAGAGTTAGCCGTTTCCAAGATATTCCTTGTTATTGTTTCAATTTTAAATTACTTAAACTTTTCTCAAAGTGGAATTCATCTTTCTTTGCATCCTATTTGTTTTACTCCTGGCCACGCAAAATAACCGAATTCCAATTGTTTCACCTAGCGATAGCTTTTAAAGAATTTGACTATCTGGTTAGTCTAGCGCATTCCCTTATTTTCCTTCTGTTTATGTATAAGAAAGCAAATAAGTAGACAATTTTGTTGAAGTTTATCTCGATTATCTTGATTTAGATACATAAATAATATTTTGTAAGAATAGTTTAATTGCAGAACAGGTAGAGAATGGAATACAAAATTTTTCGGTAAATATTTCAGTGGATTATAAGAAGAATCTAATGTGATTCACACACAACACATATATCGAACAGACTCTAACTTCTAAAAAACTCTAATCTTTATAGTTCAAACTGAAGGCAGCAAATACACAATATAACACAACTGATTAACGAAGTCTTGAGAGGGTCATTGACCGTTCAGAACAACTCTCTTCAGTTAAAGCGAAGTACGCATATAGGCGATGAAAAGTAAAATATGTACGATTATACAGGGTCTTGGTATAAAACCTCGCACGACGCCTGCACCTCAACGACGCGAAGCCACTATTGTGGTGCCGCTACCACCACCGTTGAGCGCACTCCTGCGCAGACGCCGCCGGTTCTGTGCTTCCTGCGGAGGCACAGGACACTATAGCGGGCAAGCCCAGCGCCCCCGCTACCCAAGAGCAGTCATACAACACCATCGCAACCGCCCGGACACCGACACCACCACCACCAATGCAGAAGTCACTCTCACAGGCGACACACCGCAACAACCTGAGCTCTACTGCAGGACACGTCTGAGCTTCTTCTGGAGCTCAACATAATCTACACATCCTCCAAGAAACAACCGACGCCAATACCAGGATCATGGAAGAAATTCAGGGCCTCCATGCAGATGTCCTGAGTCTGCCAACATGAATTTTTGCAATGATGAACACCAAGCTCGCCATTGGCCGCCAGATCGCCAGCTGCCACGGCCTCGTTCTTGATACCCAAGAGCAAACAGTTGACATAATCGCCGAATTTATCTCCGACAGCAGAGAGAGAGAGAGAGATAATTGAGTAGATACTCCAACTAGACAGCTACTGCCTTCAGACACGTCGTTTCCATATCGGGAGATAATAAAGAGTAGGTCTACGTCTGGGCTCATGTCAAGTCATAGTTCCAGAGCTCCCGGTCAGACTGGTCCAACACACTAATACTCAGATTGCTACGGCGGAACCGGGCATCTCTTCACCACAGTCATCACAGCATAAGATCCTTTCTCGCTTCATCCTTCCCATACACCCCAAACACCTGTTATCCTTAGAACCCTTATTCCTGTTTAAAAAAAAAAGGAAATTGCTTTAGAGGTAATTCCGGCTGACCACTCCACGCTGCAGACACACAATAGTATTTCTGTCCTTAAGTTCTCACGTACTCTTTATCTCACTAGTCCTCGTTCATTTGGAAGATGCGGGAGCAGTTATCTTTAGGACCACGCATGTTTGTATGTAAATGTTATGTTAAACAGTCTCGTTCCTGAAGAACTCGTGCTGAAATTGCCTCCACAGTTGCCTCTTTCCATAAGGTCAGTGCACGATCTTATGATTACACTTGATGTATTTTTGTCCAGTGCAGGGCATAAACTATGCGAAGATGTACATTTATTGCAGAACTAAAATTTAACGATAGCTGCCAGAATCTTCCACGTTCGTCACGAAAGCCACTCACTTATAGGATGAACTACATTCCATTTGTAGAGAGACTATTCTACAATGTTACCAGACTTTGGCTCGAGGAACGACACCATAATACCGTCTGAGAATTTGACATTAATATAATATATAAGGGATGTTGAAACAGCAGAAATAAAATCATTAAGACCTTTTGATGCATCCTCACTTCTGGATCATAACAAGAATGACATCATCAGAGAGCTGAATATAACAAACATTTCAGCTATAATAGAACAATACAGGAAAAAATGAAATAAGCATCCATATAGGATGAATGCTACCCATATCCCAGCCAACATAAGTCTAAAATATGAAGTCAAATTGAAGACCAAGAAAACGTTGGTAAGGCCATAGTTTTAACTTGTCCAAACGGGCCAAAATATCCAAACTGTTGAATATTTGAAGGTAGCTTAAATGCGTATTTGTTTGGACTACTGATCCTCTGTAATAAATAAGCAATTCAAAAGCCGCCGTTGCTATGTACCGTTCCACAGAGTTACATTATATATTTGATTATTTTGGGAGGATGGGTCTTTGTTCTTTTTACATAATCCATACTTAACCTCAACCGATCCAATCATCGAATTCCTTTAAATTTTACTGAAGGAGAATCTGTACAAATTCAGCTTAATAGTAAAGAAAGTATACATATCTCCATGCTGTGTATATTTTTAAGATATTTGTCTTGATCTGTTTTGAAATAGGCCAATTAAATAAAAGCATGGGATGTTTTGGCAAATTGCCAGCATGTAAATAATTCTAAATATGAATTAATGGTTCAAACTCTGTTTTGATGTTAATTGTTTGCTAAGTAGAACATAAGTCTAGTTTTTAATCTACTTTCACTCCATTTAATACAACTACTTAGTAGTTAGTGGCTTTATTATGTCCTTTTGATCAACTAACAATCATGTGTCCAGTGCATGTCTAAACACTACTGTTCCCTTAACCAACGATTTTCGTATTAATACACTATGAGAGGTTCTAAAATTTTCTATCAGCTTTTATGATGACTAAAACCTAATGTAAAGTTTTTCGCGCTACATGAACAATTTTTACTGTTTATAGAAACCGTTCTCAGGGAAGAGCCAACGGTTGGCACAAGTGTCGCTTAAACTGCGGAATATAGAGGGCTGTGGCTTCTCCTGCAAGCATTCTGTGAATCAGGAAATCGTTAAGCCGCTTAGAACGGGGACTGTCGCACATGAGAGCATCTTCCTCGTAAAATAAAGCTTACTAAAGGAATATCACAGCAAACCATTTCCAACGAGAGAGCGCATCGCGAATTTCCACCACTTATAAAACTCATCGCTCCATTTAGAGTTTATAGTGCAACTGTTCTCTTGAAGATTGTGCTTCAACTAGTGCCAGTTCAGGAAATAAGCATTTTTAGCACATATAACAGTTTAACAAGTTATTGGATATCAAACGCAATCATAAAAGTCTGATGTGTTGCATTCACATGACTTTCCATATCTCTATTAGAGGGTATACAAACTATTCTTACGGAGGTTCATATTTTTATCCCGTACACTTTAATTGAGATAACCTATGCAGGAATATCTAAGGTGCATAGTTCGTCATAGATACAAAAGGCGATAGTCAAATGTTTAACAATTGGAGAATATTTATGCTGGCCTTGAAATGAAATGGCGTTTTATTTACAGTGGTTCTCAGCGTTCCATTCTATGTTGGGCGTGAAAGACCGCTTAATTTTGCTCAGAGACTAAATTATCTGGCTTCTATTACGTGCCATAAAACTACGACATAGGACCAGCAGCATTACTTCCCTTCCGAAGGAAGTCATGCTGAGGATTTTTACGCCCGAAAAAATCCATCGCCCTTCGTCGGGTCTGAACCCACGCCCTTGGGTGCAAGAGCCTAACACGTCTTGGGTACAAGTCGTAATCACAACATTCTATTGGTGTCACGAGAAACTGAACATCGAAAGGAGTTTGAAAAAATGGCCAAGTATTGAAAAATTCGATCCTTGTAAGAACCAACTTTCCCTTTTCTGATTTATTTTGCTCACTGAAACACAGATAGATAGACACAGTCAGTCTTTTTCTCTCCTTCTTTCTTTCTCTCCTTCTTTCTTTCTTCAGGTAGTTAAAACCGGTATTTCCGGTAAAATATCGGTATCAATATTTTGAGTCGAATGCAGCATTATTCCAGTAAAACTACTAAAATAATGAAATTCCTTACGATTGAGATATTTACGTCGTGACCATAGAGCAGGCTGGAATCTGGAAGGGGTAAAAAGCACAATAAATGTAAATAATTTGTTTTATTCCTTTAGTAATTTAAGAATTTGTTACAAATTAAGAATTTCTTATAATCTTCTTACAATTCAAAGGTGTTCTCCTTCTCCAAAAAGTCCCATAAAAATTCTTGTGGGTGTATGTGATGTACTCGAACCACTAAATTTAATCTCCATGCATAACTACATGATCTCTTTGTTCCTATGCAACTATTAATGATATATTTATTCCTATGTAACTACTGATGCTCTCTTTGTTCCTATCTAACTACTAGTTATCTCTTTATTCCTATCTAACTACTGATGCTCTCTTTGTTCCTATCTAACCACTAGTTATCTCTTTGTTCCTATCTAACTACTGATGCTCTCTTTGTTCCTATCTAACTACTAGTTATCTCTTTATTCCTATCTAACTACTAGTTATCTCTTTGTTCCTATCTAACTACTGATGATATCTTTATTTCTATCTAACTACTAGTTATCTCTTTGTTCCTATCTAACTACTGATGCTCTCTTTGTTCCTATCTAACTACTAGTTATCTCTTTATTCCTATCTAACTACTGATGCTCTCTTTGTTCCTAACTACTGATGCTCTCTTTGTTCCTATCTAACTACTAGTTATCTCTTTATTCCTATCTAACTACTAGTTATCTCTTTGTTCCTATCTAACTACTGATGCTCTCTTTATTCCTATGTAACTACTAGTTATCTCTTTGTTCCTATCTAACTACTGATGATCTCTTTATTCCTATCTAACTACTAGTTATCTCTTTATTCCTATCTAACTACTGCTGGTCTCTTTATTCCTATCTAACTACTAATGATCTCTTTATTCCTACCAAACTACTAGTGCACTTAGTCCTTACTTCTCCTGAAATGTTATCATATCTGATGTATATTCTCTTTTTAAATTCTGCTAGCAGTCTATGTAATGTATTTCATTTTTGACCTCAGGTATTTTGGCATCGCATTTTACTACTTCACTATAATGAACGGCGAATGTAGTCTTTTTAGCTATAGAAATATTGGAGTTGTTTATATTATCTGTGCAAAATATGTTCTTACAGAAATATTTTCTTCCAGCCGATTTGTTTCTTGAAACTAGAAACTAACAAACATTCTGGTCCTCCGAAAACTTCCGCCATTGTTCTTGTACCCTTCCAGGCGCGGTTCGTGAGCATTGGCTCTAAGACCCTAAAATGTTGTGAAAAAACCCAACAATGTTCTTTTGTGTAATATATTTACCTTCACTTACCTTCTCTATAACTACGAAAAAATGTCTTAGCTGTTTAGTATTCACAATTAAATACGATATAGTAAACACCTCCAGTAAGCTTGCCTTTCTGAAAAAGTAAGCATAGGGCTGACATACTGACGGTGAAAACAGCGGTTTCTTTTTCGAGCATTGCTTTTGTGTAAGGCTGTGACAAATTTTCCTCACCGACTGCAAAAATGGAAATGTAGTTTTATTTATGGACGCTATTTAGCTGCTGTGGTTTTCAGCGTCCCATTCTATACTGGGAGTGAAAGCCTGTTTAATTTTTCTCAGAGGCATCTTTTATTCTTTTACATACCGTAAATTTATGACAAGGGACCAACGACTTTACTGCCATTCCTAAGGAAGCCACGTTAAGGATTTTTACGCCCGAAAAAATCCATTGTCTTCCGCCGGGTGTGAACTCGCGATCCTGGGTATATGATGCAAACATGGTAACCACTACACCACGAAGGGCGACTGTAGATATCTGTATGAGTGAGAGAGACAAAATGTATGGTCCAATTCAGTCGTCTACCAGTATATGACGACAGTTTTTGCTCAGTAAACGGTAGGTTATCTTAAGATTGATTAGGCTTTTATTATTGTTATCTGTGTTGCTATTAAAATCGCGATTTTCTGCTCTATTCCTGAGTTCTGCGTTTATATTAATATTAGTGATTAAAATGTGTTAAAAATGTCCGAACAAACTAAGTATGTTAAGATTATTGCATAAACAATCCTCGATTTCGATATAAATTATGGTATGATCGCATCATATGATAACATCATTGTTACTTAAATCGTTTTTCTTTATATCCTTCATTTAATTATATATTTATGTTTTCCTCTGTGGTCTAGGGTTAACATACTTGCAACTTGTTACAACGTCGCGGGTTAAAACCTGGCGGGGGCGCTGGAGCTAAGCGCAGAGACGAACGGAAGTCGCTAACATTCAATATATGGCAGCCTTGTCGCGCCAGGGAGGATATACAGGCGCCGAGAGGCCGGAAGGAGACCTCTATAATGACACCTAGCCCCAACCAGTGGGTAGAGAGTTTCACTCGGAGCAAGTAACAGTGACATCTACCTCCAACCTGATAGATGTAGAAGGGAAAAGAAATAAAGGAATGAAGGGAAAGAACCCGTGGTAGCTATACAGCACCCCAGTATTCGTTTAAGTACCCAGGAAAACCACAGTGAACAAAGGGCCAGAGTGCGTGGTAAGCGAATCTGAACCTCCAAAATACCAGTCCCAGTCGAAAGCCTGAGCCGCCTGGCTGGGTTCTATAAGTCTATAAATGCTTCCCCTTTAATCAGTTTATGATGCGAGTTTATTTATACTCGGTTTATTGACGAAAAACACAGAACAAATTTCTTCAGCATGAAAGCCCCAGACGTTTCGTGCTACTGATGAACCATTCAATATTTTGCGATTAAACAAGTGAAGACAAAGAACGCTTACCCTTAGAGTAAGGTTTTAAAATTTTTGCACCTGAAATAATGGCAGCGTACACTCAATACAGTGTTGTGCTTATTGCTTTCAGTTCAGTGTAATTCATGTGCCATTGTTCTACCTTTCCTGGGTACACACTTGCCTCGCTATGTGGCTCTGTAAGAGAATCCTCTCGACTGCCTTTTGTCTCCCAGCGAGAATAATCGACACTGACAATAAAAGGATATCGAGATATATTGAAACGCTGCTGTTGAGTGTTATGTGAAAGCTGACTTCTTTCAGAGGGAAAGAGAGATACTGTTGGGTATTGGATTTCGTAAAAGTCGAGAGGTAAATGGAACCTGATGGGTTAGAGCATCGGCTGAGATAGACATTCAATTGTTTTGTTTAGCTTTTAAGTATTCCAGATAAAGCGGGAATGTTCATAAGAGTTGTCTCTTAGGCTCCTCTGTACTAGAATGCAATCCTGAGGTTTCGAGTTCAATTCCTGATTGGAACATTGGAATTTTTCTTAGCCAGGATTGCTCCATATCCTGCGTTAGTATCGCTTATCGTCTCACCTAAATTTAAGGTGAGAGGGTAAGAAAAAGTGAGTTTTTATTTTTCTATAATTAAGTCGTTTATTTATTTATGAGTTTCTATGTATCATGTATTATTGTATTCAAATTATAGGTGTTTTAAATATTATTTTGAAATTTAATTAAGATGTATACTTTTGTAAAATGTATTAAATGACAGCAAATTGTCCATATTTCTGGCTCTAATTCCGCTATAGATTTAGTATTTTTTTTTGTAGCGAAAGTTATGTTTCATTTATTGAAATGAGTAATTTTTCATCCTTCATTGCATTTATCAAACTGCAGTTATTATTATTATTATTATTATTATTATTATTATTATTATTATTATTATTATTATTATTATTATTAAGTTGGAATAATGTGTTATACTTGTGCTAGTCATTTAATTTATTAATAATTCGTTATTACCAATATTATTTAATTGTAATTATCAGTATGATTTTTGGCATTAATTGTTGAAAACATTATGTTACGCTCACTTATCAACAATTTGTGACTTCTAAGTTTGGCAGTAATTGTTATTCTCTTGTGACAAGTCATGACAATGTAAATAAAGTAAACACATTAGTAATAACACGAGTGCTAAGTTTAAATTTTCTGTTACTAGTGTAGATATGTAGAAAATGATTCTCTATGAGTGTACTATTTTATCAGCATCGTTTTAGCATGTAACTTTGGAAGTTTAAACCTCATTTTTTTCGGAAATAATGTCTTTAAACATTGCACCGTTTTCTCAGAAACGTGTATTAAATGTATTATCCCCATTAAATGTTTTCTTCCTATAACACGTATGTAAAATGTACATAGGTTGATAAGGGACCGTATTACACCCAAAAACTGGACGCTAAGATTTCTCAGAAAATACATCCTCTGAGCATTCCAAGAAAAGTATTTTAGAAAAAGGTCTGTGTGTGGGCAACATAACAATGTGTTCCATCCACATGACTTTCTCTAACCTTTTCTACTAACATACTTGTTATAAAATATTATTCTTCTATCTGCTCAATGCTAATTGAGGTAGGTATTAATAAAAGTGTATATTACTAAGGTAGGTAGGTAGGTAGGTAGGTAGGTACTTTATTTCACTGGCCCGGTGGCAGCGCTGTCAATGTAATAATACAATGAATTAAATAAAAATTAATGTGAATAATACACTGTTAAAATGCCAATGACATCATAGTATACTAATACATACATAATTGTAAGTTCCTTATAAGTAGAAGCTATGCTAAAGCGGTAGTTAAATGTTTAAAGAGCTGTCGCTATACGATTGTCATTGAAATGTGCTTCTTTGTGGAGTAAAACTAAAGTAACCCGGAGGATTTCCTTTTTGAGAAAAGTATAGGTATTTTAAAATTAAAATCAATAACAAGCAATACCTCGAAAAGATGAACTCTACAACAAAATGTAAATGATATAAATTTTGGTTTTTTTTACAACATCCACAGTTTTTATGTAAGTGATAAGTTTTTGTCTATCTCTGACGGTTTACCAGTTATGCAAAATTCATCTAGAATGAAGAGATCTACAGAGGCTATTCCCAGAAAATTAAAGAAAGCCATGTCACCTGATTAAGCGAGTTTTAATCAAAATCGTTAGAGGAATTTTTGAGAAACATTTTTCCTGTAAAGGGTAGTTTGGGTTGGGGCAATGTTCCTCAAAATCTTCTGCGTCTTTGAAGATACTGAACTGAAATAACAAATTTGGTATTTAACGGTCTTTTCGTTTAATCCTAGGAACTGGCGTTAGGCGACTTTCATTACTGGTGGAGTGGGGTCACCTGCAACCTGTAAGAAATATTTGTGTTTAATTATTACGTATACTACCAAGCAACAAACAATGCACTAAAATTGCTAGTAATGTTTCAAAACACATTAAAAGATAGGGCAAAAATATAAAGTATGAACTTTTTCGTAGGCTTAGAAAAAGCTGATGATATTGTAAATTTACATAAGTAGTGCCAAGCATTAAAGGATGCAAATATTAACAAATTAATAATTAAAGTGATAAAAGTCTCTATAAAATTGTGTATCTAAAATCAAAATTGAAAACGTTGTATCAGAGTAAATTAAAATAAACTAAAGCCTTCGTCAAGATTGCAGCATATCACCCACGTTATTTAAGATATTTATGCATAAAAGTTATGAAATTGATAAAAAATGTTCAGGAATGAGAGTGCCAATTGGAGATGTATCAGTTATAAAATATACACCCTATTATTTGCAAATGGCCAGGTAGTAAGTTTGAAAGTGTATGAAGTCATGGAATTTAGTTAAGAAAGTTAGTAGAAAAATATAATAAATGGGTCTGAAAATAAATTTAGAAAGACATATTACATGGGCTGGTGAACAGAAATCAAATATTTAATTTTGGAAGAACAGAATATTTTGTATTAAAGGATGTGAAGAACTTGAGCATTTTAAGGTAAAAACAGATAAAAATACACAGGAGAATGCCATTAAGAACAGATTCATTACAAATATACGAATATACGTATAATACAATAGTGAAAAATATTCTCATATATGAAGATAAAGATCTTATGTCGATGGAAATGGATTTTAAGAAGGTTAGCGAGATATTCAAGATTGGAAAAAGTAAGAAATAGTAGCGGAAAATGAAATAAGAAAGAGCAACTGAATATCAGAGTATGTAAGATATAAATAGCTGTTGGTACTGACATGTCGGAAAAATGAATGAGGATAGGTTACTGAGAGAGGCGTTGGAATGGATTCCACCTGGAATAAGCAAACCCATGGATGCGGGAAATAAGAACGGGTATGAGAGTATGAGGACTGGAAGATATGACATGGGTGGATAGAGGCGGGTGAAGAGAAATTCTTAAGACAAAGATATTAAAACATTAAACGTGTGTAAATAAATAAATCTAAATAGGTGAAAATGTGGCATTTTCCAAATTTATGACGCATATATTGATGGATTTGATTTTTCCTCAGAGTATTTCTAAGATTTTAATGGACGAGTAAACTGTGCACCAAATGACAAACTCATGTAGTTGTACACGAACGTTTTAAGTAAGTCCTTAAGTCAAATATTCTGAGCTTTATCCTCTTTCCTATCACGTTTTGTTATTGATGGAAGATGGAACTTGAATGTGTTATTCCTCTTCTGCACTTTATTCATTTTCAGTTTTCGAACTAATTGTTTGAAGTTCATTGTTGCTTTTCCTAACGTCGACATCATTTATGTGTTTTAATGAGCTCTACATTTTTGTACAGCAAGTTTTTGTCTGTCTCTTACGGTTTATCAGTTAAGTAAAAGTCATCTAGAATGAAAAACACTTCAGGAAATTCAATGCCTACATTTGAATGTCTGGTGTGGGAGACCACCCTATTGGACAAGTATTCTTCGAGGGGCATCAATAGGAGCACGCTACCTGGAATTTCTACGTAATGAGCTACCCTTATTATTAATGTGACACTGCAGGAGCGAATGGCGATATGGTTTCAACTCGATGGCGCTCCTCCGCATCGGTCGAGGATCGTCTGCAATCATTTGAATGATGCAAATCCTGGTCATTGGATAGAAAGCCGAGGTACAGTCTCCTGGCCTGCCAGATCACCAAATCTAACACCCCTTGACTTTTCCTCTGGGGTTATTATATGCAGAGGAGCTAGACCATCCAGAAACCCTTGGCCAACATATTACAGTGGCCTGTAGACCTGTTGAACGCGCCATGCTACACCGAGTCAGATGCTCCATTCAACAGCGTACCCAGGCGTTCACTACCCAAGAAGGTCACCAGTTTGAGCACTTGCTTCGTTAGAGGAGCCGTATTCCAGGTATAGAAAAAGGGTCTTTCCAGTGCCATAAAACATACCAAAATGAAACTATGTTTCTAATGACACAATAATTTTATGTTTGTAAACTTGTGTTTAACTTCCATGTTAAACTCTGATTATGTAATTTCTTTCTTTTCTGTATTCAAATGTGTATCTAGGTATAAATTATCCATATTTCAATTGCACCTACCTATAGTTAATGTTTGAACAACTACCTACTTGTAGTTCCCCAATAAAGAAACATCAAACAATATCATAAAACAGAAATAAAACAATTAACATGAAATTAATAACCACTTTCAGATTAATAATTGTAATTTGTGAATATTATTCGGTAAAAACAAATAATACATACAGGGGATTCAAACCACCTTCACAAGAAACATGTCACTTCGGAGTCTTGCGCTCGTTCCAACTGAACTACCTAGTAACTTTAGAGAATAACATTCCGTTTAATATGCTGTATTCGTTGGTCCCAGTGAACCTTTGCAGTGGTGTGAATGTCAGCTGTCTAGTTACCAGTATATTAAAAGGCAATGCGATAACATCTACATTGGTACTAATTTCATCGAGTGTTTAACATCCATGTTAAATATCTAGGTAGAATCTAGTAATGGGGTCGATATTTTCATGTTGGAACATATAATGCGGATTGCATAAAACTCGAGAATAAGGGGAGTTGATTCACTTGGCATAGTGAATATGGAAATTAAAATACCTAAATTGTTACAGAATTATCATATAATTGCATAGTTTATAACCAGAGGCCAGAGAATGTTTACAGGAGGCATTTGTTATAGCATTAAATGAGTGGTAGGAATCGCACGGGTCTTTGCAATTAGGAACGATTCGCCTGAAATAGTGACAAGTGATTGACATTCCCAAGGTGCTCCAGGAACTTGCTCTTCGTCCCCTTACGGCTCCAGACCTGGAGCTACACAGCCGTTCTCCGAGAGCAGAGGAATTTCACAGCTGGAAATGTGTTGGGAGCTTTTATTATGGGCCTCTATAACTACCGTAGTTCTCAGTTTCCCGTTCTATACTAGGCGTGAAAGACCGCTTAATTTTGCTCAGAGGCATCTTTATCAGGATGTTCTTTTACAGGACACAAATTTACGGTGCAGGTTCAACGACTTTACTTCTCTTCCGAGGGAGGCCATGCTAAGGATTTTACTCCTGAAAAAAAGCCATCATACTCTTCCAGGTTTGAACCCGCAACCTTGGGTATATGTAGTTAGCATGGTAACCATTACACCACGGAGAGTGACAGTGTGTGTGATAATATACTAACAATATGGAGAGGAAGGTAAAAACTCTAATGTGTTTCATTCACATCAATTTCTGAAAACAAACTATTCTTAAAAGTCTGATGTGTTGGATTCACATGACTTTCTCCACATCTCTATAAGAATTATTTAAAAGCTGATTCTTCTATCTACTTCATGATAAGCAAGCAGACATTAGAAGATATTGTCCTATTACTTGGTTCCTTGTGATTAGAAAGGAAAAAAAAATCTAATGTGTTCCATTCACATGATGTTCTCTAGCTGTTCGGTAAACAAACCTTTTATTCAAAACATTAATCTGTTATCTCCATCATGCTGATCAAGATAAACATAAACATAAACTTCCTTGTAAAGCTCGTCGCTCTGTGCAATAATTGAAGTTCCAATCTCTTTGCTTGCCAGGAGTAAACCAACGAGTAAAGAGAAAAAAGATGCTTTCACGTTTGAGAAAACTTTAAGTGGCTTAAAATTGAAACCAATAGTCCGGAATATCTTGAAAACGGTTTACTCTGCAAAAAAGAAGTGTATGAGATAAAGTGTGTGTTTTATGACGTCTAAACTTTTTGTGTAGTAAGGTTTGGATATCCCTTACGGTTTGCCAGTTATATAAAAGTCATCCAGAATGAAGAGGTCTTCAGAGGCTTCAAGATGTACACTTCTTTTGTCATAAAATATCTTATATATATATATATATATATATATATATATATATATATATATATATATATATATAAGATATTTTAATTAAAATTCTTAAGGCCATATTTGAGGAAATCCAAATTTTCGAAAGGATATTGGGGGTGCTGGATTTTCTTGAAAATGTCATGTGTATCCTTGGAAGATATCAAACTTAAATGCTAAGTTTGGTATTTAAGTGTCTTTTCGTTTTAAGTTATGCTGTACACAGACACACACACACACACAAACACACACATGTACTCACATATGCACACACGAACCTTTTTCTAAAACACTTTTGTTTTGGATTTAGGGGATCCCAAGGCAGGTATTTCCGTGAAATCTTGGTATCGAACTTTTGGGTGCATTGCAATACCTTCTCTATACACTATGTACATAGTACGCGTAGAGAAAGTAAAAAGAATATTCTTCAATCTGCTCCATGCTAACCAAGATAAAAATTAGCATAATTGGACCTAGCTACTAAGTTCCTTGTAAGTAGAAGGGAAATAAGGGAATATGCTAGTAGTCTAAAGCGATGGTCAAATGGCTTAAAAGCTAGTATTATGCAATTGCCTTTAAGTTTAGGTTCGCTTTGCACGGTCAGGAGTAAACCAAAAGAAAAACCTGATCACTTCCTTTTTGAGAAAAGTAAGTGTATTTTAAAATTAAAACCGATAACTAGGAATATCTTGGAAATCTTATACTCTAAAGATTAATGTAAATACGTTAATTGTGTGTTTAAAAGACATTTTCAGTGTTTGTCTTCTTACGGTTTATCAGTTATATAAAAGTGATTCAGAATGAAGTGAAAATTCCCAAAAAATTTAACATATACGTTTAATTTGTGATACACCAGGTGGCCCAACTGCTCCGTATTTGACGTGTGCAGATATCACTTCGTGCGTTAAAAGAGTTGCAGAACTAATGTGACTATATCAAATTAAAAGCCGATCAGTAGAAAACTGATAGAGCGATCTTCGTTTTATCCCTCCCAAAGAGGGCAACCCTTTTACTGCCTCCACTGATAAGAGAGACAAAGACATTTTGTGGGGGTGGGTGGCAGTTGCCTTACTCTAGAACGGCAAATTTCAGGTAGATAACTTTAAGCCTCTCATTTGAGCATAGTTTTCTGTTTTATTCATTCATCCGTCGATCGATATGCTCCACCAGCTTAAATTTAAACGGTTCAAATCCCAGCTATGGCTTTTAATGTTTCAGTTTGGCTCTACCTATCCAACTGGAAAAATTAGTTTCCTATTTAGAAATGTTTAAGGTATTAGTGCATCGTTTGTGAAAATCATTGAATTGGTAATTAATGTACTGATCTCTTCATTTATTACAAGTCTTTTGTAGTTTAAATGTTCTACATTTTATTAAACATATTTAAAATCTGAGAACATTTGCAAGTTATAGTTACCTCACGAAATAGCAATATTAAGGTAATGAGTTTTGTAGTTTATATTATTTATTACAAACAATAATAGAGTATCATAAAATGTATGTTTTGCATTTCTATTTAAACGAAAATATTTACTGCCTAAATTCATTGTTGTAATCAAAATGCTTAACACGACACGTTTTTATATTTTTGAATTGAGCATTTCAAGTTTTACGAAAAATTAGTTTAAAAAATAGATCAGTTTTAGATAAATTAAATAATTTAAAATTGCAGTAATATTTCGCATAAGTGTATGCTCATTTTGAGAAGTATTATAAAACATTGAAAACAAATTAGGAAAAAAATATATCGTGTGGGAGATTATGAGTGTGGAAAAATATTGAAAAAAAAGTTTGCTATAAACGAAAATTTAAAATTGGGCGTGCCAATTATTAAGCATTCGCCTATCTCGCTAAGCTTCAGTTTATGGGTAGTTCAAACGTATCAAATGGAAAAAATCGTATGTGTTCCATTCATATGACTTTCTCTACATCCCTGTAACATTTTTAAAAATTGTTATGATAATCGAGAAAAACATTAGCAGAAATTGTCTTAATTACTTGCTTCCTTGTAAGCAGAAGGAAAATAAGGGAATACTCTAGGCTAAAACGATAGTCAAATTTTTAGAAGCCATTTGCCATATGGATGAAACCCGTTTCTATGCAGAGCCAGTAGTTTACCACTTCCTGTGTGATAAAGATTAAGTATTTTAAATCTGAAACAAATAACAAGGAATATCTCAGAAATAGACAATTCAACGAAGAAAACGTATATGACATAAATTGTGTGTTTTAACGTGATCTAGGTTTTTTGTGCAGTAAAGTTTTGTGTATCTTTTACGATTTACCAGTTACGCAAAATTCAGCAAAATTCCTTCAGAATAAAGAGCTCTATAGAGGATTTTCCCAGAAAATTCAAGATATAGATTTTATTTGCCATGTAAATATCTTTAATATACGGTATTTTAATCACAATCGTTAGAGCATTTTTGAGAAAATAAAAGTTTTCTAAATTTTTTCCATCTAAAGGGTAGTTTGAGGTGGAGGGATTTTCTTAAAATCTTCGTGTTGTATCCCAGGAAGATACTAAACTTAGATACCAAGTATGGTACTTCACCGACTTTTCGTTTTTGAGTTATTGTATTCACAGATGCACGGACACACACGAACCTTTTTCTAAAAATGCTTTATTTGGATAGAGGGTGACCCTATAACGTCTATTTCCGGTGAAATCTCGGTATAGAATTTTTGGGTAGAATGCAATACCTTCTATATGTACCGAAATTCACAGTTTGTAGATTCCTCCGCCCTTTAAAAGGTAGCTCAGCTCTATGTTAGCTGCCGATCCATTTAATTTAGCACAACTTGCGCATTGCATTTTACCTCATGGGATTACTATTCCATGTAATGCGTGCGAGTGTGTAATGATACAAAAGAGTCGTGCCGAGTTTCATTAAAATTAGCTTATGTTCACTACATATCAACAGGCTTAATCATGGAAATAACTGATGTTAACGTGACAACTGTGTGTCACTATACAGGGTGTCCATTTTGATGGATATGGCATTTTAACGATAGATGTTACGAAAGCACATATTTAGTTTATGGCATTTTAACGATAGATGTTACGAAAGCACATATTTAGTTTCATAAGCAAATGTGAACACGCATGCACAACCCTCATCCAGTGATTTAAAATAATGTTTTACAGTTTGAATGTGAAACAAATATTCATGTTACTTCGTAAAATATTGTATTTTAAAGTAAATGCTTTACAATAAGTTTAAGAGCTTCCAAAATATTCATATTTTATGCGTTATTTCATTCACAACAAAACTTTTAGAATGATGGTTATAGACCATTTGAAACTGTATTGTATATAAATTAACAATAGGTAAAGATATATACACCTATATATAAACACACATTTGTGGGTAAACGACAAAGCCTACCTAAAATATCCACAAATTTATGTAAAATTTTCACTATACTCAAAATCAAATGAAATTAGTAGGGAATAAAAATATTAAGTAAGTAATTTGTAAAATATAAATGAATAGTATGCCTATCGACAGCCCTATTAAGGTTTCTAAAATGTTACTCCTTGATTATTATTTATGATTTTGCCTAAGCAGCCTTCAACTTTGTTGGGTTAGTTGAATTTATATAGCGCATTTGTTTCCTTTGAAGCAATTGTTTATGGGAATGATGGTCACACGTTTACTGTCGGTGTTAATCTGTAGTTAATTATCTATAATTAACTATACACGCTCTCATTCATACCCCCAAACTCTAGGAAGAGCGGGGAATCATCTTGACTTGAGTAAATTCCCATCATTCAGTCGGGAATCGAAGCCAGCAGCCTTTACACGCATCAACTTTTTTGCAAAGTAAAATAGTATTACCTTAATACACGCAAGTATTTATTACTTCCTCTGCTATTACAGCTTACATTGTAGGCAGAGAAGATATTGTAACCCACCCAAAAATTCGGTACCGAGATTTGACCCGAAATATATGTTTGGAGCTTTGATTAAAACACGAGTACATTTTGTAAAAGTTCAGAGACAATCGTTTGTTCTATTTGATGTGCACTAATGCTGCACTGGCATTTTAGTATACAAACAATAGTAAGAGATGATGGAAAGTATTTTATCTTTATTTACTGAAGATGAATAAGCTAGGCATTTATCCGACTTTCGTTTTTGCATTTAAATAAATTAAATTTTGAATTTCGTCACAAACACACTCGCACACATAATACATATGGTCATTTTCAATTTGTTTTTATTCAAATTGCCTAAAATATGTACTTCCAGATAGTTTCGTTTTCGAAATTTTTGAGTTGAATGAAGTTCCCTTTCTATTTACTAGGCACGGGTAGAGTAGGTAAGTGTCCCGTAAATTAACAATGTTACCCTATCTTCTTGTACTGACTTTACGTATACCACATTTTCAAAACAGGCTTTTTGGGTTAGGTAGGTGCTGCAATGGCATTTAATGTGAGGTTATGTAAAACTGCTTTATGCAAAAGCTATATCATTAGACATGAAGTATAACCGAACTTCCGTTGCGTAAAATAAGTTTGTCATTACAAAATAATGCTTAACATAAAAAATAGGATGTTCAGATGGAATAGACTGGGAAGACCTGATTTTTTTACTTTCCCTACACGTAATATTTATATAGTGTATAGAGAAGGTATTGCACTCCACCCAAAAAAATTCGTTACCGAGATTTCACCGGAAATATATGTTTTAGGGTCCCATGTATCCAAAAAAAAAAAGGTCCTGTGTGTGTATGCGTGTGAGTGTGTGTGTGTCTGTGTATTTGTGAACACAAAGGAAAATTCGGTAAAATACCAAATGTGATATTTCAGTTTAGTATCTTCCAGGGATGCGACACGAAGATTTTGAGAAAAATCCAACCACCCCAAATTGTCCTTTACCTGGAACTTTTTTTGAAAATTTTGATTTTCTCAAAAATGGCTCTGACGATTTTGATTAGAATATCGTGTTATAGAGATATTTACCTGACAAATAAAATGTGTATCTTGAACTTTCTGGGAATAGCCTTTGAAGGCTATTTTATTCTGGATTAATTTTATGGAATAACTGATGAACCGTAAGAGATAGACAAAAGCTTAACACACGAAAATGTAGAGCACGTTAAAATACACAATTTATGTTACATACAATTTCTTCGTGGAGTTTGTCGTTTTTGACATATTCCTTGTTTTAGGTTTTAGCTTTAAAAAAACTTATACCTTTCTCATACGGGAATGTGTCAACTCCTGTCCATACAAATAAAAGAACTTCAGTCACATAGCAACCATCTTTTGACTATCACTTTAACCTATGGTACTCACTTATTTCGCTTCTACTTACAAGTAAGCAATTAATAAGACTATTTCTGCTAATTTTTTTATCGATTAACATGAAGTAAATAGAAGAATAAACTTTTTTAACAATAATTTGTTGGAGAAATGTAGAGAAAGTCATGTGAATGGAACACACCAGCTTTTTTTTCCTCCACTGCGCAAATGCAAGTTACAATGCTTTCTTTTGATTTGTTCAATAAAATTTACAAATTAGCATTATTGCAATACGTATGCATCTAAATAATTAGGAATTTAGCACCGTGTAAATGCTATAATGCATCATTAGTTTGTCGTTTAGTTTTAGTTCTCTGGCTTTGTCTTCTAGGAGGTATTGATTAAATTCCAATGTGTTGCCTAAGTTGCAATCAGATGAAAAAGGACCATTGGTTAGTCAGAAACAGACATCCCAATGCACAGAATTGATTTTCGACGTTCCTATCGGTTTCCGTTCCTGATGTCAGTCAAACTTACGTTTCTTTCCCAGTCTTATTCTTGTTTCCAATTCGCTATGAACAAGTGTTTATAACTGTATTTCTTCCGAACTCAGGTAAAGAGAATATTATGACCGTTGAGTGAAGCTATTTCCGAGCCGAAGGTGTGAACGCCCGTTTTTCTGCCCACTTGCATGGAGCTTGGTCCGGCCTTTCAGAATAACTCGCGCATCAAACGTATATGCAGCATCCCCACAGTTCTGGTAATTTCTGCTCCAGAAGGTCCTTTTCGGCAGATTCGAGTAGCTTCATTGCTTCACAGAGTTCGTTTTCTTTTAACACTGTTGGAGAGAAAATGCAGCTAATGGTAGCAGGAATAAATACTGTTTAAAATGTCCTAATTTTACATTTTGTAAAGAAAAACTAATTTTTCGATAGGTAGAGTCAGATTGAAAAATGCAATGTCATAGCCGGGATTTGAGCCACGGATCTGCCAATCTCTAGCGGGTTGCTCTGCCACTGAGCTATCATGGCAACACAGCGGCATAACATTGAATTTCACAACTGACTCGAATGTTTCCCGGTAAACCACAAGGTGTTCTCAAATTATTTTGAGATTACAGCCCCAATAGCGACTTACAATTCTGTAAGTACTTTAAGTCCCAAGATTCATAGTATAGCCAATTATTATTGGCAAATGGTATTGGATTAATTGTTTTTTTTTTTCACACAAGCCGAGTGTAGGACAGAAGTTGGGTAGGTAGAGTCAGACTGAAAATATAGTTGGCTTAAGCTCCGAGCTGTTGTGAGGAAGATTCATTCTACAAAATAAAAATCTGATGTGTACCATTCACATGACCTTCCCTGCAACAAATTATTCTTAAAAAGCTTATACTTCTATTTACTTTATGCTAATCAGAAAAAGTTAGCAAAAATAGTCTTATTACTTGCTTCCTTGTAAGTAGAAGCGAAATAAGGGACTACCATAGGTTAAAATGATACTCAAAAGCTGGTTGCTATGTCAATGAAGTTCCTTTGTTTATATGGATAGGAGTTGACAAGTTCCTGTATGGGAAAAGTATAACTTTTTCATAGCAGAAACAAAAAATAAGGAATGTCTCAAAAACGACGAACTCACGAAAAAATGTATATAGCATAAATTGTGTGTTTTAACGTGCTCTACATTTTTTGTGTAGTAAGTTTTTGCCCATCTCTTACGGTTTAGCAGTTATTCAAAAGTCAGTAAAATTCATCCAGAATAAACTACTCTTCAGAGGCTATTCTCAGAAAATTCAAGATACACATTTTATTTGTCTGGTAAATATCTTTAATTTACGAAATTTTAATCAAAATCGTTAGAGCCATTTTTGAGAAAATAAAAATTTTCGAAAAAAGTTCCATGTAAAGGGTAGTTTGGGGTAGGGGAATTTTTCTCAAAATCTTCGTGTCGCATCCCTGGATGATACTAAACTTAAATACCAAGTTTGGTATTTTACCGACTTTTCGTTTTTGAGTTATCGTGTTCACAGACACACGGACACACGGACTCACTGACATACGGACACACGGACACACACACACACACATATCTTTTTCTGAAAATACTTTTTTTGGATACAGGGAACCCTAAAACATATATTTCTGGTGAAATCTCGGTATCGAATTTTTTGGTGGAGTGCAATACCTTCTCTATACACTATATACATAGCACGTATCGAGAAAGTAAAAATAATAATAAGCACAAAATTCATCAAAGCAATAGAACAATAAAGAAATCCAACAAAATTAAACGAAATAAAGAAATAACAAATCAAAAATAAAATAAAAACGCTGCCTTAGTCCCATTTGTATTGACTCTTTTTATTTTCTCTAGCGCGTATGTACACACAATGTACATGGTAGCTAGAAAACGGTATTTTATTCCATCTAAAATTTAAATATCGAGATTTCACCGCAAATATTTGTTCTGAGGTCCCGAAAAAAAACATTCTTAGAAAAAGTGTGTGTCAGTAGACAGCATAGCTCAAAAATGAAAAGACCATTGAATAACAAACTTGGTATTTATGATCAATACTTTCCAAGGATGCGACACTAAGATTTTCAAGAAAATTCCCCCACCACAAACTAACTTTACATGAAGAAGGTTTTGAAATTTTTGTCTTCTCAAAAATGGTTTTAATGATTTTGGTTAAAATACCATACATTAAGGATATTTACATTGCACAATAAATTATATTTTGAATTTTGTGGGAAGAGCCTGTGAGGATTTCTTTATTTTGGATGAGATTTACAGGACTTTACACAACAATTAAACCGTACAAGATTGATAAGAATTCATTACAAAAACACAAAATTTTATATATACACGTTTTTCTTGTAGAGTTTACCATTTTTTTTGTTTTTTTTAGATTTTCCTTGTTATTGTTTTCAATTTTAAACTACCAATCTTTTCTCAAACGGGCCATGCAAAGTGAACCTAACCTCAATTGTTTCACATAGCGCCCAGCCTTAAAAAGATTTGACTAGCACTTTAGGCTAATGCATTCGTTCATTTTCCTTCTACTACAAGTAAACAAGTAATAAGACCAATTCTGCTAATGTTTATATGGATTAACATGATGTAGCTAAAATAATAATCTTTTGTAAGAATAGTTTGCATATGAAACAGAGAAAGTTGTGTTGTCACGTATGTCACTGGCGAGAGTTTAAGTTATATTGTTTTAGTAATATTTTATTAATTAGGAATTAGTTAATCTGAATTAATTGGGACTTGATCCTTAAAAATCTTGGAAAAATATAAGCTATGTTATAAGATGATTAAGTAACCCGATGGAAGTGACTAGCCCCTTCCTATGTCACTCCTAGTGGACTTTTCGATGACAACACCAACTTCCGTTGGGCCACGAGCACATTCGTACACTGTCATGAAAAACTGTAGCTCCTTGACGTCACACCGGATATTCTAGAATATTTAAGACTACCCACTATCAGTGCGTTGGTTCTCCTTATTAGGAGTACGGCCACCATGTTGGAAAGCCCTTCTGGGATGCGCTAAACTTACTTAAGGTACTGCAGACCCGACCACTAGGTCTTAACCGTCGCCGGTCCCCATGGCCACGCTCGCTAAAGCGTCTCGTGGGTTCGAGTCCCGCCTTGGGCATGGGTGTTATATGTTTGTGCAATGTGTATATGTTTGTAAAAGAAACAGTTAAACCAGTAATCAGTAAAACCTACGGGGGGAAATGTAAATAGGGATACAGTACCGGAGTCCTGATCAGACTCCGTTAACTTTTATAAAAAAAAAAAAAAAAAAACCGTCGGGGAACCTCTGCTTCGTTCGTGCGTCTTGGGGCGTTGCTCCGGGCTCAACCACCTCGCCCAGACACACCGTTGATACATCTTTTAAGATAAGGTTCTGTGTTAGCAAACTGCTTAATCAGAATAATATTGAACAGGGTTAATAGAATAGTTTCCAATCCCCCATCTTTTGTAAACCAAACATTCGCTTCCAACAAATGGTTTAATCTTTTTCAATATATTAGCTTAATTTAAGTCCCGTTGCTATAAGTGTTCTACTATCTGCCTTCCTTTCACCACCCTCAAATAGCGACAGTACAAATGCAACACGTAGATTTTTATACATGACAGAAATATCACTATCATTGTGTATAATAACTAGTAAAAATTTCAACACAATATTTTCATAGTGTGGAGTTTCCAAATTTCAAAGATGCATCACTTTAAATCAATTGCAGTAGCTGCATGATGAATTCTTGCTGAAAGAAGTGGAATCAGTGTTCTTCTTGTTCCAGTTCTAATTCATCTGTTCTTCAAATAATTAATAAAATGTTTCTCCATTGCTTTGCTCTACAAGTTTACAAAACTTTAAACATTTGAAATGCAGAACATATTACTTTCTCTACATACTACATGGCACGTATGTAGTAAAGATATTGCACTCCACCCAAAATTTGATACCGAGATTTCGCCGGAAATGCACCATATAGGGTCTCCTGTATTAAAAAAACATTTTTAAAAGAAGATCTGTGTGTCCGTGTGTCTGTGAACATGATAATTCAAAAGCAAAAAATCTCTAAAACACCAAATTTGGTGTTTACGTTTATTAACTTCAAAGAATGCCACACGAAGATTTCGAGGAATATTCCCCATCCCAAACTACACTTTACATTGAAAAAATTTCGACAATTTTAATTTTTTCAAATTATTTTGAATAAAATACGTACACTAAAATATTTACATTACAAATAAATTATAAATCTTGAATTTTCTGTGAATACCTTCTGAAGACCTCTTTATTCTGGATGAACTTTGCATAAGTGGTAAACCGTAAGAGATGGTCAAGAAAAATAGATATCACTAAAACACACAATTTATGTCAATAACATTTGTTTCATGTAGTTGGCCGTTTTTTGTGATATTCCTTGGTATTGGTTTCAGTTTTCAAATACTTAAAAGTTTTGTCATAGAGACATTTCTCGACTCCTGGCAATGCAAATAATTTAATTTCAATTACATAGCAAACTTGACTATCACTTTAGCCTAGTGTGTTCGCTTATTTCCGTTCTACTTACAAAAGCAAGTAGTAATACAGTTTCTGCAAACGTTTATCTCTATTAACATTAAGTAAACAGAAGAGTAGTATTTTAACAATAATTTGTTACAGAGATGTAGAGAAAGTCAGATTTTTATTATGTAAGAGAGAAGTATGAACATATAAGTTGCAAAGAAGGAGGTAAAAACTATATTTTAATTTAACGGGTAAGGCAAGAGTTGCAGCTTCTCCTTGTTTCACCTTACAGGCAAAGAATTCTAAAAACTTGTTTTGTACTTAACAAGAGACCAGAAGTCGGTAACAATAAAGAATGTATATCCTTTCATAAATATTTTCTGGAAACGCTCGCAGTTCAGAGCTGCAACACTGGGAAGGTGCTCTTAGAGAAGTGAATGTAGGTGAGCGAGAGAGGTACACATTCAGCATGGCGGCGGCTGTGGCGGGGTGAAAAGACCTCTTTGGCGCTAAGAGGATGAAACGAAACTAACATGTGTGTGCTGTATTGTGCACTTTGCGTGTGATCCCAAATAGCTTTCACCTCCACTCGTCAGCAAGCCAGAGAAACGGCTCACTTCTAAAGGACAGCCACTCCACATATATTGCTTGTACCAAAAGCAGAAAGCTTTTGACCGATTGGGTAAGGCAGGGGTGCTCTGTGGCTTAAACCGTCTCAAGACCAAGAAAAGGGATGCTGGTTTATGTTGTTCATACTAAGTTTCAAGCGCTTTGTTCACTTTTGTCTTCGTTTTCTATTGATTCCTCTTGATATACAAACCACAAATAGACTTTGACTTTCCCGACCGAGCGGAATGGCTCAAGTGGTTTCGTCTGTAGTCCGCATTAGGGAGCTTTTTGATTCAGTCTTTGTGGCTGGCTTTATTCACTCATGAATTTTTCGGGGGTTGCTCTGAGTCGACAGTCCAATGCTGGATTCCCCTAAATGTTTTACTGATCCAGGCCTGGGCAGGCTTTGCTTCTGTTGGTGCCCTTGACCAAACTAGAGTTGTAAAAAGGTCACGTGATACACGGCGGAGATCCACACAGCAGTAATCTACAACTCAGATGCGACAGGCGCCCTAGGGATTATTAGATCCAGTTTGTTGGAAAAAAAGTAAGTGAACTATAATTGCAACAGCTACAATAAATGGAAGTACAAAGTGAAATGTGAAAAAATGCATTTAAGGTTGCATTATCTACAGCAAATCCACTCAAAGTCATTGAACTAAATCAATACCTAGGTAAGTAGTAACTGATAATAAATTGGCAATTACTGTAGTTCCTAAAAAGAGATTTGTCCTCAAGGTAATTCAGAACCTATAAAGGCTCACCGTGGTGTTTTCATTACCGTTATTTATTTTACAAACCAGACTCCTTGCCTACCAAGGACGGAATTAGATGCGCCACTTTGGCTCGTCAACTCCCTAGGGGATGACCACCGAAGGCCTCAGTAGGAGTGACAGATAATAGCTTCCGTCAACTAAGCTCTCCAGATTAGTGTCCGGAGGGCATTAATGCGTTTCAGACATCAGCCCAGTCTTACTCAATATCATATGGGTTTCGGAAAACCCTGTCTCGCCGAGTCCAACCCAATCCTAATAGCTTCTTTTGGGAAGGGCTCAGATATTCGGCTCGATGAACTTCTAGTAACATTAGAAGTCCTGTAGGTGCCCTGAGGCCTCAGCCTTCGCATCAGAGCAGCTGAAAAGATCGCAACCCCCCCCCCCAATGAGGACGTTGCTTAGAGTAGCTTAGACCACCGCTCTGCTTGAATTTATACAATATGACGTAATATTCGGTAGTCTATGAGACGGGGTGTTCTCCACTATACGCTCTTTGCCAAAATTCCCATTCTTGTACAGGACTTCTTGTCCTGAGCACTCTCTTACAGGATTGAAGGATTAGGCGACGGTGTTAGCGGGTTGAATGGTAAAATGCGTATTGTGAAAAGGTTATTCTAGTGTCTACGTCGGGACTACTCAGTCGGAACTCGCGTTTGCCTTTGGGATTCTCACAGGATATCCACTGGGAGATTTGGCATCCTTGAGCTGGGTCTCATTGGAGGCGTTCCTACTGTAGCTGTTAGGGATCCCGTCCTTGTTTCAGAGTCGTCATTCGGATTTGGACGGCTTTCGGGTCTCTCCCCTCATCCTTCCCTCCAGGGGTCTACGTCCGGTACTCTTCCCGTTCGTGTCTAATTCCAACCCTTGCTTTTCCCGCTGGAAACCTAATGATTAATGCTGAATCCTCATATGAGAACTCTTGGGTGTATACTTAATTGGAAGGTTCTTAGTGTGCATGCAAACCTCTAACCGAACATGGGGTTGAATGTTGCCATAGATGGTGAACTGTGGCGATCTGAATCTTGTACTAATGTCTTATAAATGCTCAAGTGTACATGTTATTGGATGTCATACATAAATAAGTAAAACCCTTGTGTTCACCCTTTCTGATCTCCCACTTCGCAATCTCTGTTTGTGTTGACATCTAAAGCACATAATTATTTTCCTTTTTTTTAAAAACGAAAACAAGTCTTTTTTCTGCTGCTTCTTTAAGGCCTGCATGCACAAAAGGCTGCTTGACGGTTCTGGACATAACGTCCCAGGTCTGGGGATTCTCCACTAATGGACTCAAGAGGAAGGAACTGAGTGTAGTCTGAGCTCCCACATTAACGCCTAAGAGCACATGGTGTAGTTACTAACCTTTGTGATAAAATATAATGTTTCGATATCTTTACGAATAGAAATTTGGTAATTGATAAATACATTCATTAATATACTAATTCCTATTACATATTCAAATACCGTAAAAATCCAGATGATCATTAACTAGGTCTGTTCGACCTATAAAATCTTACTTAATCTCAGTTTTCTATACTCATAAAAATAAATAGATCTGCTGAATGAATATATAATCTTATCCGACCTGGTACTTTAGCACCCGGTTCTTTACGAAGAACAGTTTTATGAAACCTAAACAAAATGCCTGATTTAAAAGCCTTATTGTGATAGGATAAATAATGTAAGTTTATTGCATTAATTAATATAGCAATTCCTATTAAATATTCAAATACCCAAATAATGCGAGTGGATCGTAAAGCGATGTATACTTTTAACCCACCGAAATCTAATACATCTTTTTTTGATAAATCTTAATAAATTGAATGCTTCACTGAGATCAGCATTTTTTATGCAGTACGTTTTTTGTCTATCTCTTACTGCTTAGTAGTTATGCAAAACTCAGCAAAATTCATCCAGAATAAAAGAGGCCTTCAAAAGCTATACCCAGAAAATTCAATATACCTATACATTTTATTGTTTTTAATATGTGGTATTTTAATCAAAATCGCCAGAGCTATTTTTGAGAAGATCAAAATTTTCGAAAATTTGGAGTGGAGAGATTTTCCTCAAAATCTTCGTGCTGCATCCTTGGAAGATACTAAACTTATGTATCAAGTTTGGTGTTTTACTTACTTCGTTTTTGAGTTATCGTGTTCACAGGCATACGGACACCCACACATGGACCTTTTAATAAAAATTCTTTTTTTTGGATACAGGAGACATTAAAACGTCTATTTCCGTTGAAATCTCGGCATAGAATTTTGGGTGGAATGCAGTACCTTCTCTATACACTATGTACATAGAAGTGTGGGGAAAGGGTAAAATGCATGCGTTGTGAGTTCGATGTACTCCCTTCGGAATCCTAGAGTTAACATTTTGCGGTAGGAGGAAGCCATCTCAAAGGCGTACTCATGAAATATCGATTGTGCGGAAGGTTCAACAACAAAGTACGCAAACTGCGTTGATTTAAAAATGGCAAATGGAAAATGTTTCTTAAGCGAAGGACATCTGTAACCCATCCACCCAGTATGGGTGCTTAAAAAGCGTTTATTGGCTTTCCTACGTTAATAATTAGACTTTAAAAGAAAAGAACAAATTAAGAGATCAGGAAATAGCTAAAACAAATCTCGTGTCACATTCACTTGACTTACATTCTGCAAACAAGTTATTCTTACGAAAGGGTATTCTTCTATTTTCTCATGCTATGTGAGATAAATATTAACACAATAGATCTTACTACTTAGTTACTTAAAAGCAGAAGGAAAATAAGGGAATATATCAGGCTAAACAGATAGTCAAATCTTTTAAAAGTCTACAGCAAAAAGATATATGATATAAATTGTGTGCTTCAACGAGATCTAAATTTTTTGTGTAGTGAGCTTTTTTGGATCTCTTACGGTTTTCAAGTTACACAAAATTCGAAAAAATTCGTCCAGAATGAACAGGTCTTCAGAAGCTATTCCCAGAAAATTCAAAATACACGTTTTATTTGCGGTTTAAATAGCTGTAATATACGGCTTTCAAATAAAATCCTTAGAGCCAGATTTGAGAAAAAAACATTTAACCTTGTAAATGTAGTTTGGGGTGGAAGGATTTTCTTGAAAATCTTCGTGTCGCATCTTTGGCAGATACCAAATTTAAATACAAAGTTAGATATTTAACGATCTTTAATTTTTGAGCTACGCTGTCCACAAACACACACACACTTGGATCTTTTTCTAAAAATACTTTTTCTGTACTCAGGTTACCTCAAAATATAATTTTGGAATCAAATTTTTGGGTGAAATACGTAAACATATAAATCTAACTGAAAATCCTCTACTAATCTCACTAATAATCAAAATACATTTATAAAAAATTCTATGCTAAGATTTCAACGTAAATAGACGTTATAGGGTCCCCTGTATCCAAAAAACAACATTTTATATTAAAAGATCCGTGTGTGGGCGTCCATATGTCTGTGAACACGATAACTCAAGAACGAAGTCAGTAAAATACCAAACTTGGTACATAAGTTGCGGCACGAAGATTTTGAGGAAAAGCTCACCACTCCTACCCCTTATATGGAAGAATTTTCGAAAATTTTGATGTTCTCAAAAGTGGCTTTGTCGATTTTGATTAAAATACCGCATAAAAAATAAAATGTACATCTTGAAACTTCTGGGAATAGCCTTTGAAGACCTCTTTTATTCTGAATGAATTTTGCATAACTACTAAGCTGTAATAGATAGACAAAAACGTACTACACAAAAAATGTCGATCTCAGTGAAGCATAGAATTTAAGTCATATACATTTTTTTCGTGGAGTTGACCATTTTTTAAATATTCCCTGTTGTTGGTTTCAGTTATTAAATACTTTTACTTTTCAAACACGGAAATTTGTCAACTCCTGGCAACGCAAAGAAACACAATTCATCCATATGGCAACCAGATTCAAAGATTTGACTATCGTTTTAGCCTAGTTTATTCCATTAGTTCCCTTCTACTTACAAGAAAGCATTTCTCTCGATTAACATGAAGCAGATAGAAGAATTAGCTTTTTAACAGTAATTTGTTACAGATATGTAGAGAAGTCTTGTGAATGGAACGCGTCCGATTCTTTTTAAATGATTTACAATACAACTCTTTATTTGGAGTTATTGTTGCTTGAGAGCTAATCAAAACAGTAGTGTAAAAATTAAATTTGTAATTTAATGAATTTTCTAGAGATAGTTTCAGAGAACCTGTCCCTTTTGGAGTCACGTCACTACCTATTTCTATGCACATTGTAAGTTTCTTGCATTTATAACAATGCCAGAAAATCCAGTTTGACTGACTCATTCTTGGTAAACCTAACAATAACTCTTCAAATATCCTATACATATGTTGGTTGCATTTTTACTTTCTGTGCACGTACTACGTACATCATAGGAAGAGAACGTATTTTATTCCATTCAAAAAGTTGATAACTAGATTTCACTAGAAATACATGTTTGGAGGTTCATTAAATCTAACAAATATCTTTTAGAAAAATGACCCTATGTGGGTGCATGTGTGTGTTGGTCGGTAGCTTCGCTCAGAAACGAAAATTCTGTCAAATACCAACCCGGCAACTGAAAGTCCCTTCTGGTTGTATGCCCAGGATGAATAAAGTAAATAAAATTTCCCATTTCAGAAAAAAAATCTAAAAACTGCAAATTTTAAAATCAATAATAAGAACTATCTAGGAAATGGTGAACTCTAAGAAAATACACGACATACTAAATTGTGTGTTTTAATGAGATTTACATTTGTTGTGCAGAAAGTAAGCTTTATCAGTTTTATGGTTTACTACACATGCAAAAACCATACAGAATGAAGAGAGCTTCAGAGGGACACTCATCAAATTCAAGATATACATTTTATTTTCCATATAAATTCTTTCAAATTCTTTAGGCCATGTTTGAGAAAATAAACAATTTTAACAATTCTTCCGTGTAAAGGATGGTTTCGTTTGGAAAGATTTTCCTGAAAATTCTTTTCGTTTTCTAGTTATATTTTCCTCAGACACACAGGGCCTTTTTTTAAAAATTCTCTTTTGGGTTCAGGGGTTTTCAGAACATGTGAAATTTAGGTATATAATTTTCTCTACATATGGTGTAAGTACATAGTTCTTGATGAAGGAAGCAACTATTATTTTCAATTTTTGCAAAGGTAATACAACAGACAAGAATGCAAACCTCACAATAATTTTGAAATATTTCCCAGATATTTCATAACTAAAGGTTTTTTACTGTTAGTTTTATTTTAATTGCAAATGTTAAGGTAACAGCAAACTTGAAGATATGGAAATTATTGTTTACTTCATATTTTCGCCTCAAGAATAGCACTAAGGGTTACCCTATTGACGCAGCGTAATTGAATATTACTTGCTTTTAAATACTTAAAGACGGATTAAATATTGTAAAGATAATTTATTGTTTTCAAAAAGTTCTTTTAGCATTTTAAATTTGAATGTCTATATTCTTAGTTCTCTCTTTAGTTTCTCTGCCTAGTATGTTCATATTAAGAGTAGGCAGCATTGGTATCAAAAGTTGACATCGTGATTGTATAATGCTTCTTCTGAAGTACCAAATCAAACAGACCAACGATAGCTTCTCAGTTGATATTTCGACTGTGCCTCTGAAGATATCTACCGCAGTTGTGGACGAAACGCTTGGAGCATCTACTTCAGTAGACCAAGGCACAACAGCCCGGACTTCTAGTTATATCTTAACAATAATTTCTGTACCCACTAATGGTAATAAAAAAAAAAAAAGGATCCCATGCCATTAGCGCGGTGGTAGTGCGTGTGCCACTGTCGCTGAGGTACCGGACACGGTTCCCGGTATTTGCATGAGGATTTTCTCCCCCGCTAGATGGCATGAATGTGGTGTGTGTGTGTGTGTGTGTGACTCCCTTAATCTTCACTATCGTGGGGAAGGAAAAGGTAAAGCTATACGACGGTTCCACCACACATACAGACGCACGCGCGCGCACACAATCACACACATACACATACACAAACGGTTTTAACACTTTTACTGGCGATCCACACTTGAAAGTGTTGAAAACATTGAGTTGTTGAGATGTGAAAGTTGCCAGATTGCCGAAATTTTGACTTCATCTTGGGATCATTGGGGTTTTAGCTTCACACATCCCTCGGCTACGCTTTGCGCCTTAGAGCCCTCTACGTTGGGCTACGTTTTGCAGCTTAGGGCACTAAATGTTTAGTAACTAGTAACTACAATGCGACTCTAATGACGAAATAACAAAAGCGTCCACGTATAGAAGTAATGCCAAGTGGAGAAACCACCGTATACTAATAATAAGGAAAATTTATGATGTCACCGGGATATCATCTTAGCTGGGACGTCGAGGTTAGGTTGCGGTCACAATTCCGTCCCGGTCATATTTATATTAAATTCACAAATAAGATTATTCTTCTCAAATTCATGGAAATAATTCTGACTGAAAATATTCCTATTACCCAGCCCAGAATCCATAACTCTGGATTTGGAAGCTAGTATGCCAACCTTCAGACTACAAGGTATAAATGTATTATTTATATATCAGATTTCTGAGCACTGTCCATAGAATACTCCAGAACGATTAAATCAAAAGGTTGCTTGATTTAATCGTCCACATTAACATCAGTTTTTACTTCAATGCTTGGAATTGTTCATGAAGAAGAAAACAATTTAATAAAGAAAAATCTGATGTGTACCATTCACATGACTTTCTTTATATCCCTGCAACAAATTGTTCTTAAAAAGTTTATACTTCTATTTACTTTATGCTAATCAGAAAAAATGAGCAGAAATACTCTTATTACTTGCTTCCTTGTAAGTAGAAGCGAAATAAGGGACTACCATAGGTTAAAATGATAGTCAAAAGCTGGTTGCTATGTCAATGAAGTTCTTTTGTTTATATGGATAGGAGTTGACAAGTTCCTATATGAGAAAAGTATAAGTTTTTCATAGCAGAAACCAAAAATAAGGAACGTCTCAAAAACGACGAACTCACGTAAAAAAATATATATAACCTAAATTGTGTGTTTTAACGTGCTCTACATTTTTTGTGAGTAAGTCTTTGCCCATCTCTAACGGTTTAGCAGTTATTCAAGATTCAGTAAAATTCATCCAGAATAAACTACTCTTCAGAGGCTATTCCCAGAAAATTCAAGATATGCATATTTGTCAGGTAAATATCTTTAATATACGAAATTTTAATCAAAATCGTTAGAGCCATTTTTGAGAAAATCAGAATTTTCGAAAAAAAGTTCCATGTAAAGGGTAGTTTGGGGTGGGTTTTTTTTTATTAAAATCTTCGTATCACATCCCTGGAACTTAGTAAACTTAAATACCAAGTTTGGTATTTACCGACTTTTCGTTTTTGAGTTATCGTGTTCATAGACACACGAACACACGGACACACACACCCACACACGGACCTTTTTGTGAAAATGCTTTATTTGGATATTGGGGACTCTAAAACATATATTTCCGGTGAAATCTCGGTATCGAATTTTTTGGTGGAGTGCAATACCTTCTCTATACACTATGTACATAGTGCGTATAGAGAAAGTAAAAATGGAGTCTGTTATTATGAAATAACTCTAGTAGTATTGTTGTTGTTCAATTGTATAAAGTTACGAAAGAATGGAATTCAACCATCTCTAAAGAGAAATCAAAAGGGATGCTAAAAGAGTAGTGAAGTGGTAGTGGAAGGTGATATCATAGAACAAGTTAATAATTTTAATTTTCTGGGCCATCACTTGTCTATACACTTGTATAAATTTAATAATATATACGAGACCGTTAGAAGAACACTCCACAATAAGACCAGGGAAGATACACAGATTAAATTATATGAAGTTATGGCAATAGCAATAGCAACAGGCTTGGATTTTAACCCTTAACTGGTTTTACACGCTCTGGTGGACCGCCGGTGAAATGTTAAGTGATATATTTTCGCACTTTATTAAGCTACACACATCTGCACCCCGCTACCTTCTTATCAGTGAGTCTGCAGTCTGTGTAGGAAGTGGACGTATTCTGCTTGTTTGCATTGTTGAGTTATATTGTCTGGAACTCAAGAAGGCGTCTCTCAGAAGTCTAGTACCAGTTACGTTATTTATTTCCGAAGAAGTTAATACTTTTACTTAGACATATTTTTTAATTATTGATTTAAATTATTGAGGAAAATAATGTATAATATCCCCACTATTAAATAAACATACTAGAATGTGAATATTTTGTATATTACTTAATATTTAATTAACAGTATATTTATAAATACAAATTTTCGCTGGAAATTAAATGCATATACACGAATATGTTAAAAAAAAAACAAGCATCTGCAATATAACAAATATAGCTGTTACTAACGTATAGGGGTTTTTCTCTATTCATTTACAGAAAATGTCGGAAAACCCGGGTCCATCGTCCATGAGAGCAGATGATTCCAGACTAAATGAATTTCCCCGGGAAACTCACATAACAGGGAGACTTTCACACAATTTACTCCAAGAATTGAGACTCAATATAACAAGGTCTTAGAGGCCTGACAAAATTCCAGAGAAGAATGTGGCTGTACTCTGTGCCCCCGAAACTGAAAAGAGAGACAGGATACCCTTGCTACAAGTGTCAGCGTGCAATATGTCGAAAAGTTTGTCAAAAAAAGTGCGTCGAATTTGTGCAGAGAAAGACTGATTGTTTATACCACACAAAAGTGTATAGTTCTGCAAACTAAACAAATAACTGCTTTTTGCCCAATATTATAATAGTTTTTAATATAATAAACAGTTTTTAAACAATTATGCTGTCAGGATTTTTAAGCATAATTCTTTTAAACTTACGCGGTCTCTTAGAGCTCCTGTACCATTGTGTTATATGTTCGTACCGTACCCTTTGAGGGTTAAAGGAGAAAGATAGAAGCCAATTACAGGCTCCGAAGCCTAGCGAGAGTATCCCAATTGGATTCTAATAGAAATTATGTAATCAGAAATAGCCTAAGTGATAGCGGCCCCTTAGAAACTGTAGATCAATATAAACAGAAATGGTGGGAACATGTAAGTACAACGCATGAGCCAAGATACCCTTTTTTTTTAAATACGGTACCGGAGTCTGATTAGGACCTTTATTTTCATTTTTACCTTGTTTTTCTGTATTATTACTGGATTGCTGTTTTCTTACTTTTACAACACACACATAAACACAAACATAGAACACCCATGCCCAAGGTGGGACTCGAACCCACGATCCCCAGCGCTACGAAGCACCAAAGCGGGACGCCTTGGCGAGCGCGGCCATGGGGACCGGCCCTCGAATGCAATTCTTAAATATGTACCTATTGGAAAAAGAAGTACTGGTGACCAGCAAAAAAGACAGTTACAACAAATAAAGGAGTCGGCACTGGCATAAGCCTAATGCTTGAAGTAGAAGTATTGTTTAGCAACTCTTTTGAAATACGCTTTAAATCGGATTTTGGGCAAATTTTACTTTTTAGTAGGGTAAACCTTTGTTCTTTTTTGGTCGACAAACCGATTCAACACAGCTCTCACAAACCGATCCGATACACTCCTCAAAAACCGATTCGACACATCCCTCACAAACCGATCCAACACAGCCCTCACAAACCGATCCGATACATCCCTCACAAACCGATCTGATATATCCCTCACAAACCGATCCAACACAGCCCTCACAAACCGATCCGATACATCTCTCACAAACCGATCTGATACATCCCTCACAAAGCGATATGATGCATCCCTCACAAACCGATCCAACGCAGCCCTCACAAACTGATCCAACACATCCCTCACAAACCGATCGGATACATCCCTCACAAACCGATCCAACACAGCCCTCACAAACCGATCGGATACATCCCTCACAAACCGATCTGATACATCCCTCACAAACCAATCCGATACATCCCTCACAAGCCAATCCGATACATCCCTCACAAACCGATCCGATACATCCCTCACAAACCGATCCAACACATCCCTCACAAACCGACCTGATACATCCCTCACAAACCGATCCGATACATCCCTCACAAACCGATCTGACACATCCCTCACAAACCGATCCAACACAGCCCTCACAAATCGATCCGATACATCCCTCACAAACAGATCTGACACATCCCTCACAAACCGATCCAACACAGCCCTCACAAACCGATCCGATACAACCCTCACAAACCGATCTGACACATCCCTCACAAACCGATCCTATATACCCCATCTTCTGAGGTAATTAAGGTTCGTGTTATATAGCTATTACCCTTTCCTATATTTAAAGACAATGAATCTTTCACATTCTCCTTGTTACAGCCCAACCGTTGTCATGTCACATTTCTCGAAGTGGAAACCAATATACTTTCAGTTGAAACTAAAGCTGTGCTACTCTGAAATAAGCACGATGAGTTCTCTTAATTGAATATCCCAAACGCCTTTACATACATAGCGCAACGGAGTCATTGAAGGAACTAATTTGGCAGTATACCAACCTGCCGTTAGTAATATCAGAGCTATGTATTTTTAACTGGAACATTAAAAAGGACTTTACTTGAACGTTTACTAAAGAAAATGATTTTATAACATTCTCTCCTCTTCCATTGGTTTAAAGAGGTTTCCTTTAAGCGTTACACGTCACAGCACGGCAAAGATCTCATTTGCAATTCTCTTTCTCTTCTCCCCATTACGGTTTCCTATCTTCCACTTCCTTAACTCATTTTCTCGTGATTCTGGAACAACTGTTAAACCGAGTAGAAAATTCCAGGAGTTCCCTCTTTACACTTTGCATAAAACTTCCAACCTTCGGTCAACATTAACAAAACACTTTCATCGTGATTTCTTCTTGTTTTTGCACATTTTATTGCAAAATACGTAGGGCGACTTCGTCTTCTTAGGAAAAGAAAAAAACCTAGGGGAAGAAAAGCTAACCAGGCGGGTCACCCTAACCAAGATTTGAATTTCGCACCGCAGGGCATTTTTTATTTTATAAATTCTGTCGTAACAAAACCTAGGGGAAGAAAAGCTAACCAGGCGGGTCACCCTAACCAAGATTTGAATTTCGCACCGCAGGGCATTTTTTATTTTATAAATTCTGTCGTAACAAAACTACGGTAATGAAATGTTCAACCTAGTAGTCTAAAGAGAACAGTAGGAAAGTTTAAAAATGAGTTATTTTGACTGTGTGAAAATAGCCAATTTCTTTGTAATCTGAAAAATATTTACAGTTGGTTATTGATTATTGATAGTATAACACATTATAAATATTAATATAATAGTAAGTGTTATACTTTAAATAAACCATAAAATATAGGATATCACTAATATCATCTATGCATTTGACTCGTATTGCTTATAGTTCGTATCTTTTGTATTAGTTTTCCAAACATTTTATAAAAACGTACTACGTACTTTGTATGAACATTAACAGTACTAATGTACTAAAAACTCAGTTTGGTATTTCACAATTTCTCGTTTTTCAAAAAGACTGCTCAAATTCAACTAAAAAATATAAGTTTATCCTCCAAAATTTAATATTCGCGCAATAGCGATTCGTAAAGCACACATGGGTCTTTTTCTATAATGCTTTTTATGATTAAGGAGACCTCAGAACCTGAATTTCTGCTAAAATCTCGGATCGAATTTTGGATGGAATGCAATGTTTCGAAAGCAGTTAAAATTTTAAAATAAATCCCATGGCGGTACAACCACAAGTGTTCTGGGCTTCGCAACCGAATGCCGACTTCACGCCCACGTATATACGGCAGAGGTGAACAATAATGCAAACGATATTACACATCCCTCACGCGGAAAATTAGATTTCTTTGCCGCAGATCCTCATTTTCCTCATGATATGGAGTGAGTACCGGTCCTATACCCGGGAATCCCCGTAGGTGGGATTGAACCAAAGGCAGATAAGGAGTAGAGAAAGTAAAAAGTTGTGTTATACAGGGTGGACCATTTAAGTTTAGACTGTACAGTATTTCCAAAACTAAGCGTTGTAATAAGAAAAGTCTTATATAAAAGCTGCTTGATATTTTCGGGTAAAGAAAATAGAAATTTACCTTGTCCATGTTTTTGTTGTTCCATTTATACCCACCTTTAACTATATGGTCCCTTCGGTGGCATTTTCCTGTGGGGCATTTACCTATTGGCAATGATATTAACTCGTGTACTGTTTGTTAGTTATATTCCTTAGAACACATTCATGCTCTGATTCATATTTCCAGACTCTGGGAAGGATAGAGAATAATCTGTGTTAGAAAAAAAGCATACAAACAAAGAAACTTCAATCACATAGCAACAAGCTTTTGACAGTCACTTTAACCTATGGTACTCCCTTATTACGATTCTACTTACAAGGAAGCAAGTAATAAGACTATTTCTACTAATTTTTTCTTGATTAGCATGAAGTAAATAGAAGCATAAGATTTTTAACAATAATTTGTTGCAGAGATGTAGAGAAAGTCATGTGAATAGAACACATCAGCTTTTTTTAAATATCGCAATACATTTAATTCACAATACGTCCTTGTATTTCTTGTTAGCTTTGAAAAGGATTTCTGTGTGATTCAACAGAATTGAATTCTCAGGTCATCCAGGTTAGCTTCATGCCATTACTATGTAATTGTATCATGGCAGGGTAAAATCGCAATCATGGGACATTGTCACATATTCGCTTTCAGTAATATTCACTCACGTTAATTAACTCTTTTACCGTTGCTATACACTTCAGTGCAATAACGTGCTATAGTCTCTGTTGTGCAGAACATGTGTCAACACATCAACTGTTTACAGATATCACGAAATATTGAAAGTAACTGTCAACACGTTAGCGAAGAGAAACATGTGTGCTTTATATCATGGCTGTAGAGGCACTACAAGCTAATTCTGACAAACCCTGATGCGTTTTAATACTTTCTCTACCACGTACAATGTTTATAATAGGTAGGTAACACATTCACTGCACCCAAAAATTCGATACAGGGATTTTACCGCAAATATTTTGAGGATCCCTAAATAAAAAAAATCTAAAGTATTCCTTTCACATGACTTTCTCTACATCTCTGCAACAAATTATTGTTAAAAAGCTTATGCTTCTATTTATTTCATGCTAATCGAGAAAAAATTATCAATAGTCATATTACTTGTTACTTTGTAAATTATATGCCAAATAAGGGAGTACCATAGGTTAAAATGAAAGTCTAAAGCTATGTGACTGAAGTTCCTTTGTTTATATGGGCAGGAGTTCACAAATTCTTATATGAGAAAAATGTAAGTTTTTTAAAGGTGAAGCTAAAAACAAGGAATATCTAGATAAGACCAACTCCACGAATTGTGTGTTTAAATACCAAGTTTAATATTTTACCTAATTTTCGTTTTTTAGTATGTTCACAAAGACATGGACACACGGATACACACATGGACCCTTTTTCTGAAAATGCTTTTTTTGGATACAGGTGACCCTAAAACATATATTTCCGGTGAAATCTCGGTGTCGAATTTTTGGGTGGAGTGCAATACCTTCTCTATACACTATGTACATAGTACGAGTAGCGAAAGTAAAAATATCATTTTTCAAAAAAGGTGGATTTGATATCGGAGGGTTATTCTACCACATCATTCACTGACTTATTGTACGTCAGACCCTGGAGGAGAAGAGGAGTGTAATTTCAAAGGGCGGCCGAATCCGGACAGGGAGTGAATCGCCGTTTAGAGTCAATAACAGCGGGGAACGCTAAAAGTCCGTGTCAGTCCCGAGTAATCATACTGAGTCAACAGACAGCCGCTAACGTCATTCCGCCGCCGAGGGCTATATTTCCAGAGTCAGTCACTTCCGCGGAATGGCGCCACTATCGCAGTTCTCGCCGACATTGCAGCCGCGAAAGGGAACGATTGGGATGAAATGAAGGGTCAGGAAGTTTGGAGGAGTAACGAAATCTCTCCAGCATTCGCCTCGTGACCCAGGTTGGCCGAGAAGTATCGATCCCACGACCTTCTGCATGCCAATTTCAGAAACGCCCGAGTACCTGGCTATGTCCATATGTGTGGTTGTCTGCCTATCTGTCTGTGAGTACCATAACTCAAAAACGAAAGTCATTTATGTGTCAAATTGGATATTAGTTCGTTATCTTCCATGAATGCAACGCAAAGATTATCAGGAAAACTGAAGCCCAAACCAACCCTCAGATGAAAGTTGTTTTGAAATTTCGATTTCTCATTAATGACTCGAACACTTTTGACAACATATTGAATTTTCTGCACTCCACCCAAAAATTCTTTACCAGAAACGTACGATTAAGTCTCCCTGTATTTAAATAAAAAAAAATTTAAAAAAACTATTTTTGAAAAAGCCTCGCACACGCTTGTGTATGGCCGTGTGTCAGTTTGACGGTGTATCTGTTTCACGAGAACTTAAAAATGAAAATTCAATAAAATGCCAAACTTGGTACTTTAGTATATGCCAAGAATGCGACACGAACATTTTAAGGAAAATTCCCCCACACAAACTGCCCCTTACATGGACAAATTAAGAAAAGTGATTTTCTATAAAATAGTTTTAACGATTTTAATGGTCGTCTCCTTAGCGCGGTGGTAGCGTTGCTGCTTACCAAGCGGGAGACCTGGGTTCGATCCCCAGTACCGGCGTGGGGATTTTTCCACCACTGGGAGACCTGGCCCGGGGTGCACTCAGCCTCGTAAGGTCCCTGGGGGGGCCAATTGAGGAGCTACTTGATGGAGAAGTAGCGGCTCCAGGTCGCGAGGACCGCATTAACCGGCCGGGGGGACTCGAGGCGCTGACCACGTCTCACCCTCCAATACTGCACCCCATCCATGACGTCTGTAGTGGACCGAGATGGGGGACGCAGCGGCCGGGCGGTAGGCCAAGGTTCCCCGTGAGCTGTCGTGCCATGGAGTTATGTTAACGATTTTAATTACAACGTTTCATATTAAAGATATTTACATTACAAATAGAATTTATATTTTTAATTTTCGGCAGAACTTTTCATTATGAATTTTTCTGATTTTTTCATAACTGGTAAACCGTAACAGAGACAAAAGCTTACAACACAAAAAATTTAGATCTTGTTAAACGCAAAATTTAAGTCATATGTATTTTTTCATGGAATTGATCGTTTCTGAGATAATTCTTGTTAATGGTTTCAGTTTTAAAAATCTTGAAATGTTTCTCATACCGGAATTTTCAACTCTGATCATGCAAAGAAGTGGATTTCAACAACATAGAAACCAGCTTTTAAAAGATTTTACTATTGCTTTAGCGTATTGTATATCCTTTAATCAATACATTTACTTAATGTTAATAGAAATAATCGTTAGCACAAACGATTTTTACGTAGTTCCTTATAACTAGATGGGAACGACAGTCAGGTGTTATAAAATGTGGTTACTATGGGATTGAGATCCGTTTCCTTGGGTGGCCAGTAGGTGACAAGCTCCCTTATGAGGAAAGCTTTTTTTAAAACTGAGACCAAAAACAAGGAATATCTCAGAAACAGCCAACTCCACGAAAAAAAGTATGTATCATAAAATGTGTGTGTTAAGGAGATTTACATTTTTTGTGTAGTAAGTTTAGTCTATCTCTTACTATTGAACAGTTTTGTTAAATTCAGAAAAAAAAATCATCCAGAGTAAAGTGGTCTTTAGAGACTATTACCAGAAAAGTCAATAAATACATTTTATTAGCGTATAAATATCTTAAATGTAAAATATTTTAATAAAACTCGTTGGAGATATTTTTGAGGAAACCAAAACTATCGAACAGTTTTGCATGTAAAGGGTGAGGAGGATTTTCTTCAACATCTTCGTGACGCATCCTCGGAAGATACTAAAGATATTAGGTTTGGTATTAACGGACTTTCCATTTTTTTTCGCTATACTGCTCACAAACGCAACACATATACACATAGGCAGTGTCTAAAATTTTTTTTTTTTTTATTCAGGGGTCCCATAACATGTATTTCCGGTGAAATATCAGTATGTAACTTTTGGGTGCAATACCTTCTCTATGCGCTAAAAATGAATTTCAGTCGTTTCACATAATAACACACTTTTAAAAGAGTTGGGTGTCACTTTAGCCTAGTGTATTTCCTTATTTCCCTTCTATTTAGAAGGAACTAATGCAACTATTTCTGCTATTATTTATCTCTATTACCACGGTATAGATGAAGGAATAATTTTTCCAGCAATAGTTTGTAGAGAAATTCACGTGAATCTCCTTTTTTACTTTCTCTACACATACTATGTACATAGTGTATAGAGAAGGTATTGTATTGTACCCAAAAATTCGATATCGAGATTTCACCGGAAATACAGGTTTTGGGTCCCCCTGAATCCAAAAAGATAATTTTAGAAAAATGTTCGTGTGTATGTCTGAGTGCATGTGTATGAGTCTGTGGACAGCATAGCTCAAAAACGAAAACATCGTTAAATACCAAACTTGTTATTTAAATTTGGCATCTTCCAAGGATGCGACAAGAAGATTTTCAAGAAAATCCCCCCACCCTCAGCTGCCTTTTACATGGGACTTTTTACGAAAATTTTGATTTTCTAAAAAATTGCTGTAACGATTTTGATTAGAATACCACACATTAAAGCCATTTCTATCACAAATAAAATGTATATCTTGAATTTTCTGGGAATAGCGTCTAAAGACCAGTTTATTCTGGATGAGTTTTGCTCAATTTGGCATAACTAGTAAACCGTAAGAGATAGACAAAAACTTGCTATACAAAATTAGTTTATTAGTTTCAATTGTGAAGTACTTATACTTTTCTTAGTCGGAAGTGCCGGTTTTTCTTTTGTTCTACTCCTGCCCAAGCAAAGAAGCGATTTGTTATGACAATTGCATAATGACAGTTTTTAAAACATTCACTTTAGCCTAGTACATTCCCATAGTTCCATTCTACTTATAATGAACTAAGTAATAAAATTCTGCTAATGTTTATCTCGATTAGCATGGTGTTGAAAGAAGATTTATCTTTTGTAAGAAGTTTGTAGAGTAGCTAGAGAAAGTCATGTGAGCGTAACACTTCAGATTTGTTTTCCCTTCCTGGTCATGTTTTTCAGTGAACATTGAGTGGATAACTGCTACCCGCCGGTTTGTGGATCTGGTGTGGTAATTTAGTCGTTTTGTATTTCAAGCGAGGTAGCAGGAAGCGAAGTTGGTTTTTCAGGTGGTCTTTGAGAAGTACACATCATATTTGATTCAATGATATTAGATGATTCAGTACTTTCGATGTGCCCACGATATGCAAGCCCGTTTTCCCAATGATTGAGGTTGTTGTTGTTGTTGTTGTTATTATTATTATTATTATTATTATTATTATTACTGCTTCTACTGCTGCTGCTACTAGTACTAAAGGAGGCTCAGGCGTTTCGTCTCTGAGACGGACATTCAGGAGGTTGTTGGATCGATTCCCATGGCCAACCACTCTGACCCACGGATGTTTTGGGGGTTTTCCCGGGTCTTTAGGCAAATGTCGTGTCCCTTCATTCTATCTCCATTTCATAAACCCGTTGCAGATAAATTTGTTGTGGAGCTACCATTTCCGAGATAGCCGAGTTTCTTTTGTTTTTCTTCTGGCCATGCAAAGAAAAGGGAATGACAATCACATAGCAACAGCTTTTAAAAATTTGACTAACGCTTTAGCCTAATTTACTCTTATTTCCCTCACACCTGTAAGAAACCATGTAATAATACCATTCTGCTAATGTTTATTTTGTTTAGCATGAAGTATAAAAAATCTGATGTGTACCATTCACATGACTTTCTCTACATCTGTGTAATAAATTACTGTTAAAAAGCTTACGCTTCTATTTACTTCATACTACTCGAGAACAAATTACGCAGAAATAGTCTTATTACTTGTTTCCTTGAAAGTAGAAGCGAAATAAGGGAGTGCCATATCTTAAAGTGATAGTCAAAAGCTGGTTGCTATGTGACTGATGTTCCTTTGTTTATATGGACAGGAGTTGAGAAGCTCCTATATGAGAAAAGTTAAGTTTTACATAGCTGAAACCAAAAACATAGAATGTCTCAAAAACGATCAACTCCACGAAAAAAATGTTTATAACATAATTTGTGTGTTTTAATGTCCTCTACACTTCCTGTGTAGTAAGTTTTTATCTAAGCCTTACGGTTTAGCAGTTATGCAAAATTCCGTAAAATTCGTCCAGAATAAAGTAGTTTTCAGAGGCTATTCCCAAAAAGTTCAAGATATACATTTTGTTTGTCAGGTAAACATCTTTAATATATGATATTTTAATCAAAATCGTTAGAGCCATTTTTAAGAAAATCAATATTTTCGAAAATTTTTCCATGTAAAGGGTAGTTTGGGGTGGGGGGATTTTTCTCAAAACCATCGTGTCGCATCCCTGGAAGATACTAAACTTAAATACCAAGTTTGGTATTTTACCGACTTTTCGTTTTTGAGTTATCGTGTTCACAGACACACGGACACACGAACACACACACACACACACACACACACACACACACACACACACAGGGACCTTTTTGTGAAAATGCTTTTTTTGGATGTAAGGGAACCTAAAACATATGTTTCTGGTGAAATCTCGGTATCGAATTTTTGGGTGGAGTGCAATGCCTTCTCTATACACTATGCACATAGTGCGTGTAGAGAAAGTAAAACGAATAATCATTTGTAATAAGTTTATTTGGATAGCAGGTACAAAAGGTCATGAGGATGGATAATATTAGATTTTTTAATTATTTTAACATCCCCTTTGGTATGTAGTTATTTAGAGTGAAAATTACATATAATCTTAATTTATTTAGCTGTAATAAATAAAGGCATAAAATATTACGGCCATTGCTTTGCAGTTTCGCATGCTTTACTTCCTCTCTTAGCATTAACTTAGGGAACGGTCCCTTACTTGCGAAAGTTTCCCCTCTCGAAGGAAATTCATTTCTCTCTTCGCGAGGTCGTCTGTGCGGGGAGTCTGTGAATGAAGTTATAATACCAATATGTTGTCAGTTACAACTACATCCTGTCACGAAAGTGGAGGGTTTAACTTTCACCACATCATAAGGCTCCCTACTTTGAGGTAATGAAGAAAGCTCAACAAAAGTTCTCATTAGTAACCTCAATGAAAAATGAGTACAGAGGACATAAAACTCAAAAATATCAACTGGAACTGGAACGTCGTTCTTTGAGATTTGATATCACCGGTGGTCAGGGTTAGAGCTGCGAACTGTGGTATTATGGATTGCCTATTACACCTAAAAAAAGTTTTTGCTTTCGTCACTGTCTGACACATCTATCCATTTTGGAAGCTTTTATTCAGTTCTAAAGACAGACACAAGCAAGATCTTTCATTTTTTAAAGTATAAAGTTTATCAATTCCAGAATTTTGAAATCTGCCTCCAAGTCTTTTCTAATGGCAATTCCAATATTGTTTTATACAAAATACACAACTGTGCCACAAAATTTAATACTAAATTCCTGACTTTCTACTGGCAATCCAGACACAATCGTCACGCTGAGGAAATCCTTAAAACCCCAATAAAATGTTTGGATAAAAGTATAAGTTGAAAAATGTTGTAAATAAAGGAAAAGTTGCCACGTTTGAAGCCAGTAATACTAGTTAAAACAATGACTAAAAATAATTAAAAAGTAAATAAGTTTTCCATTTCAGATCTTATACCTTATATATCATTTACCTACATATGTAGAGCTTTACATCCCCCACCAAGACTTACAAGTCAGTGCCTTGAGTAAGTTGAGAAGTTCTGGATCTTAGAGTAGCCAGGATGGGTAATCAGCCTATTGCTAGTAAGAAAGTGGAGAAGTAGTTGATATGAAATTTCTCTGAAATGTATAAGAATAGAGATGATTATGGAGCAATTAGTGGAATGAATGACAAGAGAAACCAGAGCAAACCCGCCCAGACAGCGCTTCATCTACCACAAATTCCACAAGCGGACCCCTATGTGAGAGAAAATAGTCTAACCACTCGGCCACTGCGTCGCCGAAAGTAAAATAAATCTATATAATACTCAAAACATGTTTGAGAATCCACAGAAGAATGAACAGTTGCAGAAAACCAACACAAAGAAATGAAATATGGTTAAGGTAGTGCCCGGTTACATAACCTGTGTCTCAGGGGTAACTCCGAACGACAGAAGAAAGATACCGACAGCTAAGGTGAAGTTAGGAGGGTATAGGGATACACTAGATCGGAAAATATTCCGAACGATGTACTGCTCTAAGAGCTGAACGTATATTCAATACAAGATAATTTCGACGAATGTGGGTACAGTTAGTATGAACACCTAAGTAGAATGGGTGATGTCAGTATCTCGAAGTCAGTACTGAATGAATAAAATGTTCGAGGATAAATATCCATAGAATGCACAAGAATGTGATTTCGGATAAGAATAGCCTTTTTCAGAGGGAAATCGGCACTAATCCACAGAGGCGATTGGACCTTCGCCCTTCAAAAGGACGTACAAGGGAGGGAGGAATGGATGAGCAGGAAGGCCACGCTGGTGGACGAAACCAGGAAATGACTGGCTTTCAGAATCAAATGCTCCGGCACCGGGGATCTCCACCCCACCTAGAGGGCATCCTTTTTTCCCCTTCTACGCTGAACCGACACACAATCTCCATTCCTTCCAATCCTGAAACACACCTGAAATGATCAATAAAAATATATGCAAGGGCAGGAAATTCGGGGATGAGAGAAACCACTCCAGCATTTGCTGATGACCCGAGGAAACCTCACAAAAACCCCGCGTTATCGTGGCGCCACCTCGCTCGGAACAAGAGTGTAACAGTTAATGATACCGCAACAGAAAAAGCCTAAATTGTTAAGTAGAAGAATATATTCCCTAACCTGAAGCTAGAAACTCCGTTGCAGTTTATTCTTTAAATAAGAAAAATGTCAATAAGCCTTTCTATAATCCTTAAACATTTAAACATTAATCTCGCTGAAATAGTTTGGAAGAAAAGGATGTCAAATTAATGAATTAGCTGCTAATACAAATAGCCCCTCATGTCATTTATACTTTCATTATAATGAAATAGGTTTACATTTCAACATTAATCTGGCCGAAATAGTTTAGGAGAAAAAATATGTCAAATACATGCATTAGCAACTAATACAAATAGCCCCAATCATCCATTTTGACTTTCATTATAATGAAATAGGTTTACTATTGGAGACTGATGACTCCAATTCATAGTAAGGTTGAATTACCTTGGCTAGCTTATGCGCCTAAGGAGGGATCCGTTGCTGAGATTCCGTTTAACTCATTTCGGTGCAGTATATAATAGATATAACGTTATATGATACTGTCTGAACAATGTGCTTATTGTTTGTATTGTAATATCACGTACTACAACAGTTTATATCATTATGTGAAGTTTTGCTAGAAGTTACATACTATAGTGTTCAATATGAATTTGTACACCGGAGGCTGTCACCGTTCCTATTAAATTCAAAATTCACAATTTATCGGTTATTATAAAAGTTTAGACAGACTAGATTCGTGTTTCAATATTTCTACTGCAGAAATGACCCTTTTTCAGCAATGTCCTCAGCAGACGCCAGGCTTATATTCGCGCAGAGATACATAATTTCAGTGTTTTTATACCGAAGGTAAGAGTAACATAATCAGAATATTTCGCGTCATTGGATTAGATTAGGTTAGATTAGATTAGAAAGCATTCTGTAGGTTCGTTTAGGCCAGCAAGCCGCTGAACATAGACCTTGTCAAGGCATATACATGTATACATATGTTTATTTAGTATGGAAAAATAACAATGTATAAAGCTCTAGTACTAAAAAGGCATTGGTTACAAAAACAACAGAATAGACGTATAACCACATTTGTTTTTGAGGCCTGTACGCCACTGCACTATGCTTAATGTGCTCTATAAAAGCATATGTACTTCCTTTTTATTATTTTTTGTTTTGCACATAAAAACAAAGAGTATCAAAAAGTAGTGTCAAAATGTACAAATAAATATGTTTCATTATATGTAACACAGATTGGCATTATTTAATGGGGAAATGACGGACCATTTCACCACTACTGCATATTAATGGATTTGTACAGCAGTTTTGGGACCACTGTTTAGCCTTTAGTCACGTCATAGTAGATAGAACTTATAAGTGTGTCCACTTCTTCCCGGTTGCATATTAATAACTACGCCATCTATGTTCTTGACCGCTTGGAGCGCCGCTGTTCCAATGGGGACTGTGGTTCCAGACGTCTCATATGTGGACATTAATTTTTCGAGTTTGTTTGTTTTGTGAAGTTCGCAAATTGTTATTTGGTCTGAACTCGAGTTGAATAGGTATAACTGAATTAGAAATACCGAGTTAATTTTATGTCACGAAACGAAAAAGTGAATGTTACGCGAAAATGCCGGCACACTGTTTCATTCCAGCATGCAAATCAAAATACAGTAAGGACAAAACTGAAACAAGACATTTCTTTTCGCCACCAAATGACAAGCAGTTATTCCATAAGAGAGCCTTAGCTATTCCACGAAAAGATTTGTCGCTAACCAACAAAAGCCGTATCTGCGACTTACACTTTGCAGCTGATTTAATCAAAAAGTCTGAAAAAGTTTACATTCGAGGTGAAAATGTTGAACTCCCACGTGTGCACAGGGCACTGAAGCAGTTTAACGTATAATTTCAAATCTTCTGAAACATCTAATAAAAATCTGATGTGTTCCATTCACATGACTTTCTCTACATCTCTGCAACAAATTATTGTTAAAAAGCTTATTCTTCTTTTTACTTTATGTTCATCAAGAAAAAATTAGCAGAAATAGTCTTATTCCATGCCAGCAGAAGGTAAAAGATATAGGTTAAAGATATAGTCAAAAGCTGATTGCTATGTGACTGAAGTTCCTTTATTTGTATGGACAGGAGTTGAGAAATTCCTGTATTAGAAAATTATACATTTTTCAAAGCTGAAACCAAAAACAGGAATATCTCAAAAACGATCAATTCCATGAAGAAATGTATCTAAGATAAATTGTGTGTTTTAACATGCTCTACATGTTTTGGTGGTATGCTTTTGTCCATCTCTTACGATTTAGCAGTTATGCAAAATTTCATAAAATTCATTCATAATAAAGTAGTCTTCAGAAGCTATTTCCAGAAAATTCAAGATATATATTTTCTTTTTCAGGTAAATATCTTTAATATACGATATTTTAATCAAAGTCTTTAGAGCCATTTTTGAGAAAATCAAAAATTTTTCCATGTAAAGGGTAGTTATAGGTGGGGGAATTTTCTTGAAAATCTTCTTTTCGCATCCTTGAAAGATACTGAACTTAAATACCAAATTTGGTATTTAACGGACTTTTCGTTTTTGAGCTATGCTATCCACACCACACACACAGACACACACGCACACACACGGACCTTTTTCAAAAAAATCTTTTTTGGATTCAGTGAGAATCAAAACATGTATTTCCGGTGAAATCTCGGTATCGATTTTTTGGGTGGAATGCAATACCTTCTCTATACACTATGTACATAGTTCGTGTAGAGAAAGTGAAAAAGAGTCCAACAAAACAACCTAATAGGTTTCTTGAGTACTTTAAATACCATTTTGTGTGGCTTTATTTGAGAGCAGCATGCAATTATGTGCTATAACCTGCCTTAAGCTTACACAAATGAATTTGTGATATAGTTAAAATGTAAGCATTTAACATAGCAATACACTTTTGAGGAATATTTTATTGGTCATTTTACCTTCATAATGACATTTTGTGAGGCAATTAATTGATTACAATAACAGCTTAAATGAGTAACTTCTAGGTTAATAATTTGTATGAAGATGTCTTTAGCTGATACTGAATATAATATAGATATAATTTTCGCTGTTGTTTAACATGAATTATTCCTAATGAGATTGCAGTTACATCACAATACATGAAGCATTCCTACCAATGTTGATTTCACAAATTAAACTGGTGTATAGGCGCCACTGCGCTGTTAAAAAGGCAGACATACTTTAATGCACTTTTTGTTTACTATATAGGTACAGTGGTTTATACACAAGTTGAAATGTTATAACAGACAGATGTATTTGGTAGCCCCTGGTTAAAATCAAAACTTATAGGTTATGGTTATAAATACCAATATATATAATAGCTGCATTTTACAACTTGAGTCAATGAATTGCTGCTTTCAGAGTAGCATGAGTTTATTTTTCTTTTGTTATTTACGCGAATAAATAAGTACAACCTGCATGCCTAGAGACAAGAACATTACACCAATGTAATGCACTTTCTCTTGATTGCTCATTAAACGATGTTGAGAAGCAAAAAAATAACATTAAGTTGAAGTAAAATAACATTTAATGCAGTAAAATTTAAAACTAGACCATGAATTGCTGCTTTCTCAAAAGCACATCCGTTTATGGTAGTTTAGTTATTTACGTCAATATAAATGATAGTTAGGGATTTCAACTGAAAGAGAGGAAAGTTTTTGAAGTATTTTTGTTATATCTATACCTTTAATACCTTTTCAACCAAAAGACTCTTCTATACGTTTGTTTTTACAAGAGTCAGTTCCCTCGAAAATCGGATCTGGGATTCGCGATGCCTGTCGCAAAGCTTTGTGAATCCTCCAATAGGAGGCAGCAGGCATTTGTTTTGTCTGTAAACAAATCTCTACCTCCCGCGTTAGTGAAAAATGGTTTGTCATTCTCCACAAATGTTCATATCTCTTTTGTAGCGGGTGGGATGTGTTATTTTCGCTTGTCACGGAACGTCAAGCTGCAAATGCTAAACTTACGTCCATGGGATATTCCAGATTGTTGACAAGAGAGGCACGCCTCGAGGGAAAACTCATTTTGTGGAACAGGAGACCATGTTGTGAGTGATATTTTACGGAGTTATAAATATTATATAAATGTAGAATATGAACGCTGATGAACGTAGAGGATTGCCTCTGCCTCACATACAATACCAACACTATATATCGTGATATAAATAGTAGTAGTAATATACAAGACCACTCGTGAATACGTAAATGTTTTCAAAATTATTCATGATATATTGTCATTAAAGTTGGTTCACTATGTACTGCAGATAGGAGCAAAAATTCTTGCCGCCTTCGCCATGACTTTCCGTGTCGATAGTAAAGTTCCTTAGTAAAATTTCCATAATTGTTGGGACCATCCTATTTTGGTAAACTGAAGCATAAACTCTCAAAAGTTTTTACCAATAAAGGTCTTGTGTGATATATTCACATAACTTTCTCTATATATTTTGTAACAGAGTATGCTTACAAAAGCTCAACCGAGCCAGATGGCTCAGGCGTTTCGTATGAGAATGGCATTTGGAGGTCGTGGGATCGGTTCCCGCGACCGAGCTCTCCAACCCATGAGTTTTTCTGGGGGTTTTCTGGGACACTAGGCGAATGCTGTGCAGTATTTTTTCATTCCCCCAAACTTCCTGTTTCGTCTAAATTACATCCCAAACCGTCTCTTTCAGGTTTGAAAGTGTCAGCGAGGACTACGACAGAGGCGCTATTTCGTGGAGGTGACTGCGCTCTAGAAATACATCTCTCGGAGGAGGGATGGCACTGGTGATTGTCTGCGCGCTCGGGCGGTCTATCCGGGAACTAAGTGGCGGGCATTTGGCGCTCCCTGCGTCGTGATGAAGTACTGCATGTGAACTGTTAGGAACCTTCTACGGTGGCTCTCTCCCTTCTAACTGTCGGCCGCCCTCTGAAATTACGCTCATCTCATCCTTCTTCCAGGGGTCTGACGTACAAAAAGTCAATAATTGGCAGAGGTGTGGAATCCCCTTATTACTACTACTACTACTACTACTACTACTACTACTACTACTACTACTACTACTACTACTACAAAAACTGTTTAATGCATGCAAATTGTGATACAATTAGCAGGAATGTTCTTATTACATAGTCAGTCAGAAGTAGAAAGAAAATAAGGGGATATATTAGGCTAAAGCGTTAGTTAAATATTTTGAAAGCTGTCTCTATGTGATGAGCTTCGGTTCTTTTTGCATACCAAAAATAAAAGAAGAACGTAGAGTTTTGAGTAAAGCATACCTATTTTTAAATTGAAACCAATAAAAAACAAAAGAAATGATTAACTCCCTAAAACAGTGTATGTGACATAAATTGTGTGCTTTATGAAGATCTTGTGTAGCAATATAATGCAATTCTCGTATGGTTTGCCAGTCATGCAAAACTTCCTCCAGAATGAAGAGGGCTTCATAGGTAATTTCCAGAAAATCAAGATATACATTTTATTTGCCACGTAAATATGTTTATTATAATTATACAGTTTTAATTAAAATCTTTAGAGGTATTCTTGAGAAAAATTATCATTTTGAAAAATTATCCAAGTAAAAGATAGGGGTGCGAGATTTTCTTGAAAATCTTCATGTGAGACCTTTGGAAGATATACTAAACTTCAATACGAATTTTGATGTCTAACCAAAGTTTCGTTTTTGTGTTGGGCTATTCAGACACACAGACTCACTCACTCCCTCCCTCTCTCTCTCCCTCTCTCTCTCTCCCTCTCCCTCTCCCTCTCTCACGCACACCAGAAGCACATACTCACACACATACGGGCTTTTTTCTAAAAATACTGCTTGTTCGTTGTACAAAGATGATGGGGAAAGTAAATATTATTTGCAGTTGTGCCGATTTGGCACGACAGATTTTAGTCGCTCTAAGTATATTGGCCGCCAGGGGCGTATACTTTGCAATTGTTTTTTTCGCTCGAATAAACCGTAGGAGCGTCAACTTTTCGAATGTAGCTACCGGAATGTGCCTAGCTGAGTGCAGAAGATGTAGTTTTAGGAGCGTGGAGTATGAGTGTCTTCTCGCTCCGCCAGAAACCGTTCTAGTAGATTCTAAGTAAATCCAATCACGGCGTGAGGTCTTACTTTACGTAAGTGCTTGGTAACTTTTCTGGGGTTGCCGAGCTATAAATCGCGTTCTGCCTGATTTCCAATTGAAATATAGTTGATGCCGTCGATTTTGTGGAACAAGTAGACGGCAAACAGTGCATTTCAAGAAGAATGTATACCTATAGGAAATGTTCCAAATGCTATAAAAATGGTTATGGCATAATTACGTGGGTATCAGGCCCGTATTTTATTTTGGTCACTCTCGCTACATTGTTACATGGCTAAATTGATTTTAGAATTTATTGACGGTTGTACTTCATATTTTTGCAATGGGCAACTATTGTTTATTTTGAAAAGTAATGTACATTTATGCAGTTAAAACCTACATTTGATGTAAAAACTTAGTCGTGATAATGATAAGAGTATACTATCCTCAATAACTAATACACATACCTGTATATGTTGCAGCCAACCAGAGTAAACTAATTACATCTCACTACTACGTTGATGATTACCACTGCACTAAATTTTACCCCCTAAAATCAAGACCAGCCATAAGGTTAAACGTGTCATAATAGACTTTCCCTTGCCTACCCTTTACATATTCATGAGTAAAATTGATTTTTTTTTTTTGTTTCAATCCCTGTATAAATGTTCTAATTACTATCGTGTACTTAATGGTTCTATTTACAAAGACCCATTTTGGAATATTTTATGCAGCTCCTTTTAGACAATAGATGTCTTTCTAGTCATTTAAAACAGTTGACTATGAATTTACAATACAAAATTTAGTTTAAAATGTTTGTTTATAGACGTTAATACTGGTACATGTGAGTTTGAGAAAGTAAACTGCAGCCGTAGTCTTAAGGTTGTTGATTTATAAATATTTAATATTTTTATATGTTTTTAATATTATTCGCTTTAATTTCAGTTGGTTCATATCGTTAAGTACTTCATATATAATTACTGCATAAATTATTTTGTACATGTCTGAATGTCAATATTTTTAAAGCTTTCAAGTTCATAGTGGTTTTAAAATTATATATATATATATATATATATATATATAAAAGTTATTAATTTTTATTTTCTTAAAAATGTATTTGTAAGTCCGTTGTACATGGTCCCTTTTTGGGGGGGTAAAGTTTAACGCCCGCTTTTACTGCTCTGGCACCGCAGGCGATAACGCTGATGATACACGAAGATGGAGCCCCGGTGGAATGAGATGGCGGAGCAAACTGGAGAACCCGGAGAAAACCCGCCCCTGCGCCGCTTTGTCCCTCACAAATCTCACATGTGGTCGCTTGGGATCGAACCCGGGCCATCTAAGTGAGAGGTGAATGGTCTGGCCACTCGGCCACGGCGTGGCCCATGGTCCTTCGATTTTGGTTTGCAACCCATTGAGTTTTATTAGCCGAAGAAGGGGGCCTTAACGCAATCGGACAAAGCAATACTCAAGAGTTTGAGCTATAACTGGCGCAACAGATCTGGACATGTTAAAATCTTAATGAGAGCTAGGATGCGAGTTGTACTTTCAGATAAGCAGTTCACCAGTCTGTTCATGCATGCTGGAAGAATGGCTGTCACAATCAAAGTCAAATATCCCTTATGCACCTGCACTACATGGCGCTGCACTGATAAACGTGTGTTTTCATATGTACGAGGTACGTCCAGAAAGTAAGTTCCGTTTGGTAATAAAATTAAATTGTGTACAGATACAGAATAATTATTTATTGCACACAATTCTAAAACTCTTAAACCATTTTTCCACATGACTGCCGAAATTTGCAGGCATTTGTCACAGCGTGACACAAGTTTTTGTATACCTTCTTCATAGAAGTTTGCCGTCTGTGTCTTCAAAAAGTTGGAAACATTTTCTTTCAGCTCTTCGTCATTGTTGAAGTGTTGACCACCAAGGAAAGACTTGAGATGTAAGAACAGATGAAAATCGCTAGGAGCGAGGTCAGGGCTGTACGGAGGATGGTCAAACACGTCCCAGCCAAATCCCTGTAGAAGGTTTTTCGTCACATTTGCAATGTGTGGTCGTGCGTTGTCGTGCACTTCACTACGTCCTTCATTGAACTGTCGGACCCATCTTCTCACCATTGAATCACTCATCGCATTTTGTCCGTAAACTTCGCAAATTTGCCGATAAATTTCAATTGGTTTCACTTTCCTAGCATTCAGAAAACGAATCACAGATCTGATTTCACAAGCGGCGGGATTTTCAATCAACATCGACATTGTAAACTAGCACAACAAAGCGTATGTGGCTGACAGCGATCTCAAAATGGCGCACGTTTCTTCTCCTTGATACAGAGCGTCTGCCGCGCATGTGCGGAACTGCTATCGCAGCGCTGCAGCGGAGATAAATTGAAACGGAACTTACTTTCTGGACGTATATATATTCATATCTACAAAACATGGCCTACTATATAAACAATGTCAATCGTCTGCCTCCAATTCTTCCACACCTGACAGTCCTTCGCTCACGTAATTGTCATCATCAACGTTATCGCTACTTTCTGCACCATTATCCTGGATCAGGAGCCTTTCTATTTGATGCTCTACAATTCTTTCTAATGATTTTCAATGTTCACAACATGTCGACATACATTTTCCCATTCTGGCTTGCGAATTTCTGCAATTCGCTGGCGACACAACTGTTCCACATCTTTTAATTTAAAAATGATATATTAAGTTTTATTTTTCTTTCTTTCTTGTCTTTGAGAGCCCTGGAAACGGAACTCAGTGAAATATCAGTTGCCTTGGCTACTCTTTCATTCACTTTCTAGAGGCTTTTGGAGAACTCGATTGAACATACATTTTCTTCCTTCATCTCTGCCTCTTGTTTCATAAAGTCAAGGTCATTTGCAATTATTTCTCTGCTCTAAGTAAAACCGTGCCACTTAACTTTGAAAACGTAGGAGCCAAGGTTAAAAAAATAAAATAAATAAAATGAACACTATTTACAATCCATTTTGAGTACAAAGGAAACTATTTCGATGCAGACTGCACAAAGTTTGCTCGCTGTGATTCAAAGTAAGCAAAGTATCATATCACAAACTCCGATAAGCTAGGTTTGGCAGCTGAGTTGGCGGTCAGGGCCACGATTCCAGAAGCTTTGCGCCGGCAACATCTAAGAATTTGACACATTACCTCTCCCCTCCCCAAGATTATGATGGCCTACAGCTCACATTTGTGTATTAAGAATGTTAGAGGATTCAACGGACAAATTTTAAGGGGCCACAGTGGAGTGTTAGCACAGCACTTCAATATAGGACACTTATGCTCTTTGACTTCATAGTTGTTTGCCATAGAGATCGAAATCAGCAACGAGCAGTACGCCACTGATAAAACATATTTAATTGTTGCTCTTTATAGATAACCGTAGCCAATATAATGTAAGATAACCTATACAATTCTAAGTGAGCACATACGTAACATATGCTTTACATTGAAAGAAGAAGCTTCAGAATTTGAGATTGGTTCACTCAAAACGTACGATGTTCATTGTTTGGGAGAAAGATATTTATTAACACCTGTAAGGCAAGAACTGAAGCTTTCCTGGCGACGTGTTAATTCAAAATCTTCTCGGGCTTCTAGCCAGATAAAAACTTGGCTTGACACCAACGTTTCGAAGAAGTGCATCTTCCTGAAGACGAAGATTTTGAATTACCTGTAAGGTATTTGAACCCAGCACCTCAGGCTGATAGAGGAGAATGTCTCGACTAATACTACAGCTATCTGTGAATACAAATTAGTTATATCAATTATTGTGCTCTGGTGTTTATTGACGGAGGATTTTTATATAAAAATCAAAGCTTATAACTTTGAAATACCACAATTAGAACTATTTCTGCACTGTGATAGAGAAATTAACTCCTTTAGAGAGTAAATATGTATACCGTAAATCCATTAATATTTAATTGTTTTCATTATATGGTTTAATATTCAAATTGAATTATTACGTAGCTCCAAAGTTTTTCATTATAGATCCTAGATACTCCATTTCAAGGTGTTCATATTGCAAGCCTGTGTAAATCTTGAAAACATTTTGTGATATATTTTTGTATGTTTAACGTCCTTTAACCAACCAGGTTCGTCATATCGGACGATGAATGAAATTGGTGAAATGTTGCTCAAATGGTCTCGGGGTCCATGGAGCTTAAAGTTACTCGACATTCGCCTTGTCAGTATAAAGGAAATCCCCACAAAAACCTTATCCGGGTAACTCACCCTAAGCGAGATTCGAACTCGCAACCTGTCTAAAATATTTTTGGTTGAATTATGTAATACCTGTATATTAGGATTCATGACCAGGAAGTCTAGTGATATAAAATAGCTTGCTCCTTCCGAAAAGAGCTATTTCATCAGCACTTCAGTTAAGCTATATTTAGGTTCAATAATTAACCTACAGTCTAAGGCATACACCTTAAAGTATACCCCAAGAAACATCAATTTCACTTGAAAAGTTCTTGTCTGTGAAGGAGTGCAATTTTTACAAAGCATCGAGCCCCACTTACAATTTTACGACAAATATATAAATTTTTATTAATGTTTCTAAATTGGCCAAATTCCAAATTACAAACCCATTGAAAATATATATGACAAGACAAAGATGTCGCAGGAAGCCGGAGCAATAAACGTGGCTATGACACATGCTTGTGTTCAGTGCATTTATCCTTCAGCACGAGAACTGCTGAATCACGTGAAGAGATAAAAATGCGGCGACCGTAAAATCCAATTTCGCGCATTTCCTCTCTGTTGCTGTAACTCGTTGCAACACGCACTGTTTGGCAGCAACAGAACCACATTTTTGGCACGATTTGTACTGGCCAATGAAAAGCGAAATCCGAAGAGGTCCATCCAATTAAATGGGTCATTGCATGTAAACAAAGTGCCTACCAATCACCAACAGCATCGAGGGCTTCGGAGATAAATTCTGGTCCTGTTCCATCGGCCAGTGTAAAACAACATGTAGGTCGATCGCGGCATTCTAGTTTCGAGTACCGCCAGGCGTTCATTGCTTAATTATTTTGTTTCATAGCACAGCATTGTTGGGAAGGGGAGGACATGCTCTGTGTAACTGCTGTTGAAGTTCATGTCAAAACAAACATGGTCGTAAGCGTACACATAACCTAACAATTCGAATCCGATTGTTTAGTGGTAGGAATAAGGCGGTGGTGTTTAATAACTGAGACGGTTTACCCTCCCCGTAAGGAGGACTTGAGGGATGTCTAGGGTAAAAAAAAAAATAAATGGAGTTTTATTCATGGACCCTCTTTAACTGCTTAGGTTCTCAGCGTTCCATTCTATATTGGGCGTGAAAGACCGCTTAATTTTCTCAGAGGCCCCTCTATCTGGCTTGAGGTTCTTTTACATGCCGTAAATCTACGACACGGGTCAGTTTTACTTCCCTTCCGAAGGAAGCCATGCTAACGATTCTTACGCCCTAAAAATCCATCATCCTCCTCCGGGCTTGAACCCGCGACCTTGGCTACATGAAATTAGCATGGTAACCAATACACCACGGACGTTGATGCCTAGGGTCACAAGCCTATCAAATAGGTAATAGCATTTAATCAGAGAATTAAGAATCTGGAACTTGGGAGAGATTCGTGGCCATGCAGGAGAGTAAGGAATGATATGAAATGAAAGCGAAATGAATGATGGGAAAGAGGATGATGGAACAATTGGTGAAACGAATGGCGAGAGAAACTGAAAAATATACTGTAAGTATATAATAAGTGTTTAAGTGTTTAATATATATATATATCTTATTGGAATTAATAACAATAATCGGAATATGTATTTATTATTCTGACCCGGAGAAAACTCACCCAGACACATCTATTTCTCCACCACAAATCCCCCCCTTGGTCCCCTGGGACTGACCCATGACCGCCTTGGTGAGAGGCGAGCGCTCTAACCAATCTGCCATGGCGCCGACAGAGTTTAATACCGTTTATTAATTTGGAAAAATAATAATATAGCCGTACATTTTTTGGGAGAAATGCTATATAAAACACCTCAAAAAATAGCCCTTCATTTTACATAAATTTCAACAAAATTTGAAAATGCCATTACACTTTCTATGCAGACCAAAACATATACGTGCCTACCTATCCAACATATCCCACGATAAAGAATTTTGAATCCTAAAAATATTCATAAAGTTTAGTCCATATCCAAGCATTTTACTATGAAAGCAATAATATGGCCACAAACCTGGCTACAGCTGTATAAATTTCATTCTACTCCTAAATACGCCTGCTTGCTTAAGCATCATGCTCGATATTCTTACTTGCGTGAGGGAAGTTAGTATTAATTTATCTTCTCCAACCCTTGCCTCCACAACCCTTGCACACGAACTCTAACTTTCCTTACAGGACCGAAATGTTACTAGTAAACAACTGAGGTTGGTCGCCCTCACCTACACTGAAATGAAATAAATCAATGGTGGTTTACTTTGGACATATGTTACAAATGTTTATTCTTCTCTCTTCTTAATACTAACCAAGATAAACTTTTGCAGGAATCTTCTTATCGCATATTTCCTTGTAAGTAGGAAAGAAATAGGAAATTGACTCGGCTAAACCGATATTCAAATATATATTTTAAGGGCTAGTTGCTACGTGATGACTTTGAAATTCAGTTCTCTTTGCATGGTCAAGAGTAAACCAAAATAAAAAGGAACGACAACTTGGGTAAAACATCTGACTTAAACTGTGTGCTTTAATAAAATCTACATTTTTGACGTAATAAGAGTTTCTGTGTCTCTTAGCGTTTGCCAGTAATGCAAAACTCATTCAGAATGAAGAGAACTTAAGAGGTTATTTACAGAAAATTTAAGATATACATTTCAATTGTCAGGAAAATATCTTAAGAGTACGGCATTTTAATAGAAGTGCTGGAGCCGTTTTTGAGAAAATCAAAGATGTTTAAAAAATATTCCATGTAAATGGTAGTTTGCGTTGGGTATACTTTCTTGAAACTCTTGGAAAATGCTGAACTTAAATATCAAGTTTGGCACTCAACAAACGTTTTGTTTTGAATTATGTTGATCGGCAAGGAATGGACACACTCACACACTGATACATGGTACATTTTTAGGATAAAGGATGATTTAAAAATAGGAATATAATTCTTAAGGTTAATATAATTCTTAATTGTATACATATACAGGCTGTTTCAAAACGACACCAAACGAAGAGAATAGTCGATTAGCTTACACTTTGACTTGCCCGAAACTTGATGTCGCAACTTTCAAACTCTTCTATTGAAAGTGTGATGTGTGTTTAAAAATCGCACAAATTTGGGTTTAGGCAGCGAAGGAACAACAGTTATACGCCACTAAACAACTTCAGAACGAGTTATACGAAACACATACCAAAACCCACATGCTACGTTTTCCATCAATAAGCTGACCTGTGCCGCGCCGGCGTGTCTATTAAAACGCGGCTACCCCACACGACTGGGACCTTCGCTACCAGCCGGCATCTCTCTTGGAGTGGGCCAGTTGGCATTTGGTTATGTACGACTACCTAATCCATGGTGATTTTATGGCAGTTTTTGTATGTGCCGAATTTAGAGCTGAAAATTATATTCACGTATCACATACGGTATGACCAACAAGATTCACATCTTCGTTTCGTGTCGTTTTGAAACACCATGTGTATAAATAATATCAAAGGGACAAGCAAAGACACATATACACATACACTCACATGCATACACTAACACGTGCGGACTTTTTTCCCAAATTATGTTTTTAATCAGGATACCCCAAAAACGTGTATTTTCAGTGATATCTCGGTATCAAATTTTCGGTGGAATGTAATAACTTCTCTCCTTACTGTGTACATGAATATGGACGTGGTAGAGAAAGTAAAAAAAATTGATACCATTTTATAAAATAGGTCGCAGAAGAGAGAATCTTACACATATTTTTCTAGTGTGTTTGCACAGATTAGGTGGCCTGATTTTGCATGTCAATTATACATTTCATACTCAGCAAACAATAATTTGAGGCGATAAATTGAAAATATATTTTTCATAAATGTTTCTCATAATAACTTATTAATACTTAAATAAACAGACAACGTAGAACCTTGAAACCTGGTAAAGCTATGTACTGTTATTGTCGAATTATAAGATAAGGTAAGTGCTGTGGAGTTTCCAAGTTTCACAAATGTATTAGATCAAGCAATAGTTTCTCCCATTTTCTATCTTTATGCAACAAATTCTGACCTGTAAAACATTTACAAGTTTAGAACGTTTAAAGCGGTTTCTAGTACCAGCTGAAGTTATCTTTCGTGCTATACTAGTAGGCTTCAACAGTCGATAGGGTTATATCAAGAATTCTATGTGGTTGACTGTGTTTCCTGCCAAGCGACATTCAGATCAGTTGTGCAGTAATTTCTTAAATCTGAGTAATTAAAAATAACTACTTAGACCTCTGCAGAGAAACTTCTAGGTGAGAATATTTAAGATAAATCTTTTTGAGCTATAAAATCTAGCGTACAACGGAATTCATTTTCATTGCATTTAGTTGAACTCCGTTCTGATAGTCGCAAACACATGATGCAATTTCAACATAGATAACAATATAAAGAAAAAGTATTGTAAAAATAATAATAATAATAATAAATATGTAATTCTCAGTCCTAAATGTTAAACAGGAAAGAAGGTTAACTCGAGTTTATTTTAAGTACCTAAAGCATTGAAAATACATCTGTATAGATAGATGACTAGCACGTGACTTTAGAATGAGTACGTCCCAAGCCGGCAACAGTATACGGTTCGAAAATAGTTCATAGTCCTACATTACTATTGAAGAGAAGGATTGAATGAGCCTCTTAATTCTAATTCAAACAAAACTAATCACACATCAACAAATTGTCTATATCAAGCAGCTGCTTCAAAATCAAAATTATTATTTTAATAATTAATTATGGATAACGAAGCTATTATAATTGTATCTTTTAATCAAATTCTCTTTTATATGTATTATAGTTGAATTTATATTTGACTGCTCAAACTGTTAGGAACTGATAGGTATTTTATACGAAATTCAGAGACCGAACACCTCAATTGTTAGAGTATCAACTGTATGCGCTAAATCCCTATTTTTTTTTTTTATGTATCTTAACGTCCTTTAACCTGGTTGGTCATATCCAACGATGAATGGCATTGATCAAATGATGCTCAAATGATCTGGATGTCCATGCCACTTAAAGTTACTTGTCTTCTCAGAATAAGAGAAAACCCCGAAAAAAACCTTATCCGGGCAACTCACCCTAAGTGAGATTCAAACTCGCGACCTGTTGAATATGAGGCAGACACGCTACTACCTCACTGCTCAGGAGGGCTTAAATCACATCTTTGTAAGGCATTATCAGGGTATCCTTAACTATGGTGAAGCTTTTTTGAACTGGATAATTAATTGATTGGATTCTCTGATTGTCAAGAAATGCGGTATAAATCTGTGGTTAGCACCAAAGATTTCTGAGCATTGTCCATAAAATACTCCAGGACGATTAAATCAAAAGCCTAAATTTCGCTAAAACTACATATAACATCATGGTCATCATCATATCATCATTTACTCAAAGCGGCCCATATTGGCCGTGCTCACCTCGGAGGTCTTCCCATTAAAGTCGTGATGGACCAATTTTTGGTTTTCCTTCATAAATGCATCCAGCTGGTTTTGATGGTGTATAATATTGATCCCCTGGATAATAGAGTTAGGTCTACTTCATTCCTGAGCTTCAGGGAAAACATTCGACGTTTTCCAACGACTCCCATAAATAACGTAAGGCATGGCCAGAGCTTACTAAAGACTACTGGGGTTCACTTTCAAATTATTAGTCTTCTGTGTGTATGTGTGTGTGTGTGTGTGTGTGTAGAAGGAGTATTCCGAACTGCAAACGTTGCCTACGTCATACCCCTGGAGGAGAGAATGAGATGATGACTGTAATTTCAAAGGGCGGCCAACATACGGCCAGGGAGAGAGCCGCCGTAGAAGGTCACTAACAGTTCACAAGCAATACTTTATCTAGACGCGGGGGGGGGGACCAGGAGCCCTTGACTTAGTGCCGGATTGACCACCTGAATTCGTAAACAACAACTAGCGCTATCCCGCCGCCGAAGGCTTTATTTCCAGAGCGCCCTCATCTCTAAGGAATGGCGCCTCTGCCGTAGTCCTCATCGACACTTACAACACTAAAAGAGACCGTTTGGGATGAAGTGAAGATGAAATGAATGGGAATGAATTTCGGAAGAATAAACAATCCTCGCCTAATGAACCAGGTAAACCCCCGAAAAACCTGTGGAAACCGATCCCATAACCTCCCGAATGCCAGTCTCAGACGAAACGTCTGAGTCGCCTGACTTGGTACTGGTCTACTGCAGTTCACTGTAGTTCTAAATTAAGTCACTATGTTGTTGCGAGTTAACCTCTTCAGGCTGAAGGTCAATATGCGTATTAAAAAAATAATACTGCTTAGAGATTGTAAAAATGTTGTATCAAAGGAGTTGCCTAGTTACCACGGTGTAAGTAAAGACAAAAGGCTGTAGCGGCACTCATTCCTTTAAGGCTCTCTGTCGTTTACACAACCGAATTCAATCCGCCCGTAAAATGCTGTGATAGTAGAAGAGTTGGGACCTCTATACGTTTAAACTGTCAATTTCAATTCTGTCTCGTACCAGACTCTTTACTTATCAGCACCTGTATCAAGATGCTTTTAACATAAGAACAGCGAGATGATGATGATGATGATGATGATGATGATGATGGTGATTGGTGTTTTAGGACACTCAACTACTAGTCATTATTTATTCCTATTTCAGAACATTGGCATTTCAAGAAATATCCCGAGGTCTCGAAATAAGTTGAAGAGGACAGTTAACAGTGACTTAATTTACCTTTTGCGATGTTGTGCAAAGGTTTACTATGCAGCATTTAAGTTATAAGCCAATCTCTCATATATCCACCTATTGTATTTTCTCTGTTTTGTTAAAAGATAAATGAATTATTCGCTTTCGGTAAATATGGTGTGGTAGAAAAAGTATGCAAAACGATGACTTACAGATGTCTTTTGGGAACCATTACATTAAACTTAGCGTAATGCTTGGGGCGGTAACTGGGTTACGGGTTCGTATTCCGGGTGCAGGTTTTGGGTATTAGGAACGATGAATTTGTCGGTGCCCTAGCTCAGATTTTGCTAGCATGGAAACTCTTTCAGGGTGTGGTGCGATACAAGTGCTTTATTCAGTTAATTCGGCCTTTTTCCGCCGTCGAACACACACGCATTCCTCTTAATTTTCTCCTTTGAAACTAAACTTTACGCGACCGCGGCTATTGTTACTTATTAGTTTCGATGCAGTGATATCGTCCGTACTCTGGTCTGTATTACAATATATATTTCCCTCACAACTAAAGGTGGCCTTTTCGGCTCCTCCACGGACTCTAAATATCACATCTTGGTTCTGCCGATGTTCTACGCCTAGTGCCCCCAAACAGTGTCTCTTGACCAGCGGTAGCATTGTTTTCTCTCCCGTTATGTTCCCCTCATGTTCCCCAGTTTCCTCTCACCCCCTTCGGTTCAATGTCCTACCCTCTAACGGTGCGCGGTGCTATCAGCTCGTGACAACTCGGCAACTTAAACGTGTTTGAGATCTTTCTTCCCTTCCCATTTTCAATGTACATTTATATTTCCCTTCTTTGTATAATTTATATTATTAGCTGTGGTTTATCTTTCCCTTCTGAACATCTCTTTGCCCCGTGACAAGATATGTTCTGTCTCATGTTATAATCGACAGCATTGTTAGCAACCCTTAATGGTCTGCAAGATGCCCAGTATGGAGCTATCTGAAGGAGTGAGTCTTTGCTAGACCCCCGAAAATCTGAACCTGTTGTGCAATGTCACATCCGTAAAGTTTGAAGCTGTTTTCACAACTTGGTCATGTGCCTTAGTATATGCGTTCAGGCCACATTGAGTCGTTCGTTTAACTGTTTTTGTGTTAATGCTTGGAATTTTTCTTCGAACCTGAGCAAATTTATTTGTTTCTTAGAAAAACATCCGATATGTTCCACTCGCATAACTTTGTCTATTTGTTCTGTAAACAAAATATTCTTGCAAAAGTTATTCTTCTACCCACTTCATGCTAATCAAGATAAATATTACCAGAGATATTCTTATTACTTAGTTCCTTATAAGTAGAAAAACTGAAATGAAATGGCGTGTTATTTACGGACGCTCTTTAACTGCTGTGGCTCTCAGCGTCCCATTCTATCCTGGGCGTGAAAGTCCACTTAATTATGCTCAGAGGCCTCTCTATCAGGCTTGAGGTTCTTTAACGTGCCGTAAATCTACGACTCCGGACCCACGGCTTTACTTCCCTTCCGAAGAAAGCCAAGCTAAGGATTTTTACGCCCGAAAAAATCCATCGTCCTCCGCCGTGACGAACCCGCAAACTTGGGCATATGAAGGTGGTATTATAATCATTACACCACGGAGGGCGACTTTATAAGCAGAAGGAGAAATGAGGGGAATACACTGAACTAATGTGATTGTCAGGTCTTTTGGAAGCTGTTGCTATGTGATTGACTTCGGAGTTCGCACCTTTTTGCATGGCCAAGAGTAAAGAAAAAGAAAAACGGATTACGATTTCCTATTTAGGAAAAGTGTAGGTATTTTAAAATTGAACCATATCAGAAAATATCTAAAAAAAATTTAACTCTCCAAAAAGATGTATGTGCCATAAGTAAATTATGTTTTAACGAGATCTAATTTTTTTTGTGTGGTAACTTTTTCTCTGTCTTTTACGATTTACTAGTAATGTAAAATGCTTTTAAAATGAAGAGAGCTTCAGAAATATTCACAGGAAATTCAAGATATACATTTTATTAGTCATGTAAGTTTCTTTAATATACGCAATTTTAATTAAAATCGTTAGAGCCATTTTATAGAAAATCAAAATCTTCGAACATTTTTTCCATGTAAACGGTAGCTTGAGGTGAGGGTTTACCTTGAAAATCTTCGTGTCGTATTCTTGAAAGATGTTGAAATTATATACCCTTTTTGAGTTAGCCTGTTCACAAACTTACACCCACACACACAGTAATCTTTAAATAAATATGTTTTCTTTTCTTTCTGTCATTCTGCAGTTAAATAAAATTATTGTTTCAGAAAGGCAGAAAATATTATGTAAACCTCAAATTTCAAAGTATTTTCCTTCCACCCTAAGATCTATTCATGTAGCATTTGTTGTTATCTGGGGTGAGGATTCATTAACATATAAAGAATCAAACATACGAGTTAACCATGACGCTATATTGTCTTGCCCAATGCGCTACATAATGCAACGTAGTAAAATGCATATTCATTATATAGCGGTTATTACTTTCTCTACATAGTACTTGGTGCATAGCTAGAGAAGGTATTGCACTCCACCCAAAAATTTTATACCGAGATTTCACTGGAATTTCATGTTTTAGGGTCCCCTGTATCCAAAAAATAGCATTTTTAGAAAAAGGTCCTTTTGTGTGTTCGTGTGACTGTGAATACAATAACTCAAAAACGAAAAGTTGGTAAAATATCAAGTTGGGAGTATCTACCAAGGAAGAATTTGAGGAAAATCCCCATACCCCAAATTACCCTTTCACATCAAAAAAATTTCGAAAATTTTGACTTTCTTCAAAATGGCTCTAACGATTAGGATTAAAATAAGCTATGTTATAGATACTTACATGACAAATAAAATTTACTGATATTTTTAATTTTTTCGGAAAAACCTCTTTACTCTGGATGACTTTTGCATAGCTGGTAAACCGTAAGAGGTAAATAAAAACTTATTGTACAAAAATGTAGACCATGTTAAAATATATAATTTATGTCATATACATTTTTTCGAGGAGTTGGCCATTTCCGAGATAGTCCTTGTTATTAGTATCAGTTTTAAAATACTTACTCTTCTCATGCAGGTATTTGTAAACTCCTGACCATGCAAAGAAACGGATTTCAAGCACATGGCAACCTGATTTTAATTCTATGCTTTTTAACTGTGTTATTTAACCATCGCTTTAGCTTAGCGTATTCCCTTATTTCTCTCCTACTTACATGGAAACAAGTAATAAGACTATTCCTGCTAATGTTTGTCTCAATTAGTGTGAAAGAGATGTATGAATAAGCTTTTAAACAATAATTTGTTACAGAAATATAGAAAAAGTCATGTACGATGGAATATATACGATTCTTTCAAGCATCATACACTATACCAGGTGGTTATCTGTCCCTTATTATTTTTGGAGATAGGCAACACTTCATACTCTGAAAGCAATAAGGTCGAAATTTTCGTGCTTGTCGACCCCTTGGTAACCATGCAAATCTTGCCTGTTTTTCATAAGAAAATAGACCTTAGCAGCAGTAGTTACCTCCATTCTAAAAACATGCGCTCAATAGCTCCTGTTACAGTATATGTTATATCAATAGGATCGCTGTCATATGTACCGCAACGTAAATTATAATGTATGGAGGTTAAACGAACTGCTTAAGCTACAAAAAGGAGTCACACAACAGTTATAAAGAGATCAGAAGCGGAGAGGGAGACATGTGGGACACTATACCTACAAGTTTTGACGGAAAAGGCGGGCACAATGATTGTAGCTCAACTAGTTAATTTCATGTTTCTCATCAGCGTGTCAGCGATTCGGGTCCCACAGTCTGCGTGCACTTTTTCTCTTCTTTACGTATTATCCATCAAGGTGCAAAGTTAGTCAGTGTTTGTCACACTAATAAATCTAGGTACAAATTACAAGGTATACGAATTAAGAACAAACAGTAGTTCATTTTACGTATTCTTCAGTTTTCGATCTTTAATTTTCATTCTAATTGTTTAGAAAAAGAAACTTCACTAAGACTTTAAATAATACTGGAGTGATAAAGTTAGAATAAATATAAATAAAGAGAACAACAATAAAAGAAACAAATAAAGCAAGTTAAAAAAGATTCCGATATCCCATCTAGCTTTGTGCCAAATCAGGAAGAAAGAAAGCGGGGGAAAATGGTCGTTTTGGTAAAATTCGAACCTGAATCGAGTATCTTGGAACTTTAACAGCGCGCGTAAACCAAATACGCTATTGTTAAGTTGTAATTTGTAGTGCCAAAGTCTATAATGTTAGTCTGCAGAAGATGGGTCTCGGGAACGATGTTTTCAGGTTAGACTGTAATCTGCGGGTTGCATAGAACCAGAGAATAAGGGACAGGTGAACCATCTTGTATATTAGCTGCTGTTTGTAATCATCAACTCATTCGCTTCCTTTATTCCGAATATTTTTGTTCTGGTTATAATTCCCTTTGCAAATATTGTATTCACAGAATATGTTATAGAGTTATTTGGTTGAGGCTGGTAAGCAAATGCTCAAAGGTTCTGAAAATAAAATCATCTTTCAGGCTTTCCAGTTTGGACGTAAGCAACGGCTCTGGCGGAAATAGCATTGCAGTAAACTTCTAACATCAGACATATGGCGGAAATCACTCCTACTGGAAATGTGGAGTTGACCACTAGAATTGAATATAAGAGTTATAAACAGACAAGATAGCAGTTTATGATTAAAGGGTACAGACTCGATTCGGTCTGTTAGCTGCTTAAACCAGTCCATGAGATTACTATAACGGATTTGCGGAACCTGTGACAAATTTTCCACACGCACTAACAGCCTACGTGTTCATTAATTTTCCAGGCCCTCTAAGCAACTTTCCGTTCCCCTTGGGGTTTTCATTCTCCATCTCAGTTCCTGCAAACACAGTTATGTATCAAAAGCAGGAAAATCAAAACGGTCTAGGGATTTATTCCCATCAGGACTTACAAAATTACTTGCTTTCATGAGCTCCGAACAGCTCTCTTAGATGTATAATCCTTTCCAAATATGTCATGTTGCCTAAACGTTAACAGAAATGTCATTACTGACTAAATACGGGATAATGGAAGAAAATTTAATTTACCAACACACAAAATGAAACTCTGCGTAATTCTCTTAGGGATAAGAGCATATAGAGTACCTTGCCCAGCGCCTCTGTATAGTGCTTTACACACAACATACTTCAGAATTAATGTGCTTTGCTTTTCTGTCGAATTGTATTACTAGTTTTAATCGCTGTGTATGAGCCATGCAAGAAGATGCTTTAACAAGAAATTAGGTTATGCACAGAACTAACACAGAGTGATTTCTGTAGAACTGATATATTTCTTTCTTTAATTATTCCGTTGGAAATTCATTCGGTGACCCAGTTTTAGCACCAAATTAAGCAGAATGTTCTGGAGTTTCGATTCCTTGTCACCAGATGCGCAGATGTTTATGTTTTATTCCTAATTGCATTGTTGGCAGTTGTTTCAACATTTTGTTCTTGTAGTCAACGTGAAAATGCAATACGATGTAGAATTGAGTCAAGGATCTTTTCAACAAGATGGCGCTACATCAAATTAATTCATGAACCTAATTGCAAGTTTCTTTGACGACCGGGTAATTGCCAGGAACCTGTGGCCACCGAGATCTCCGGATTTGACATCGCTGGACTTCTTTCTATGGGGGTCACTTAAAAGCCAGGGTTTACGCCACACGTCTCCAGACATTATACGATCTGAAGCACAACATCACAAAGGAGATTCAAGCTATTGACAACATAGTCCTCCAATGAGTGGCCAGCAACAGGGAACGACGTGTTGAGTTGTGCCTTATGCAGGATGGAGGACATTTTCAACATTTACTATAGAGGTAAATAATCTCCAAAAATTCCTCTACAATTTATGTATAATAAGTTGTCGCTAGCACAACACGTTTTGAAACAATAATGAAAGAAACGTGTCAACTCTATATAAATCACCATGTATAACTAAAGATGGAACGATATCACCAGTTCTCGATACCTCGTGTCGACACTAATTTTAAGAAAGCTCTAAAGGCAATAGTTTCTTCTCTGAATTGTTAAAATATTGTATAATTGTTTTCAATGAATAAATATTTATAACTCATTTTGTATTATATGCTATATTAAACGTTCTGTTTCTAAAGTACGCCGAACGAATATAACACTTTTATAACATTTACTTGAACTAGCCCTTAGTTTGATGTCCCAGTTTCAAAACACTTTTAAGTGTGTCTTTATGCAGCACAGAAAATATCATCATTTTGAGATTAGGCAGCAAAAAGCACTAGTATGTGATGCCAACATGCACCTCAGAGTGTCTTTGGCAAGGACGTGTTTCTCCTTGAAAACCTATATTTTCAGAAAAGCTATATTAGCTTTCAGGTTTAAGGACAAAAAGACCATTTATGACTCGGATAGCTTCGAAGTTGCTGTTGAATTCGAATCATGCATATTTTTCCCTAACCACAAGAATCCTGTACCTAATTATTTTATAATTATCCTAATAGTAAGCTCTGAACCACTTACTTACTCTGTTCGGTAGTGTTTTAGCTTGTGGAATGGGGCACTCTTCCAAGCAGATAGGGGTTTAGCAATTCGAAGGAGGTAATGTTTCTTAGTCTGGAGCAAGCGAGGGGTAAAAGTGCGTGAAAAGTGGCAGAAGGAAGCACTGTTGCCGATAATATCTGTGTGTTCACTCTACACTGTCTGATTCATTTAGACTCTGAATAAAGTATTGCAACACTTGATGTTTGGCCACGCGCGGAACGAGTTCAGTATACGTGTACCCCTCCCACAGGTTAAAGTGTTACTTGAGCAATAAGCCACTCCAACCCACTAGATATAACACCGCTGAACAGACAGTTAATATTAACAGGAATTTGGTGAAAAATATACTAAGGTTTAATTTGGTATTACAGGTTAAGGATGTAAAATAAATTTTTTATTCCACTGCAAAAGATATTTATTTTTTAACTTTATCTACAACTGTTTGGTAGTATTCTGATAGTACTCTCGCCTCTATTATGTTTATCATTCTCTGTCCCCATCCTCAATATGATCAATATTAAATTATTTCTGGAAGATAGTAATAGCGTCGTACGTATTCCAATTCATTTTTCCAGCCATGTTCTTTCATTCATTGTTCTGTAGTAATGAAGCTGTATGCTGGAAGTGTAAACAGATAACTGTAGGCACCTATAGGTTCTTTAGGGGGTATTCGTAGTACAGTAAACCTTTAATATTAACTAATCATTGTGGAGCGTGTTAACTCAGATGATTCAACAATACTTTTATAAAGTTTGGAAACAGGTTACTTATATAAAAACAAGATAAAAATGTTTATATAAACACATGTCCAAAAACCGTTCTTTCTCGATTTATTGAGGTTCAAAAAGCTATTAATCAAAAACATTTTAAAGTGACTCTTTGTTCTATTTTTGACGTTGATTCCTTATTAAGAGTAGTTCCACACAAACACCACTTATAGCAATTGGTCCAAATGTCCTCCTCTTGTCTAGACACACATGTCGAAGTATGGAATATGAAATACTCATGTGATTTCGCAGGCTTATGACACATAGATTAGGATGTCTGCTGCATAAACCAGTGGTTTAAGATGCCCCCAAAAGATAAAAATCTGATGTATTCCATTCACATGACGTTCTCTACATCTCTGCAACAAATTATTGTTAAAAAGCATATGCTATGTTTACTTCATGCAAATCGAGAAAAAATTAGCAGAAATAGTCTTATTACTTGCTTACTTGTAAATAGAAGCGAAATAAGAGGATACCATAGGTTAAACTGATAGTCAAAAGCTGGTTGCTAAGTGACTGAAGTTCCTTTGTTTGTATAGACAGGAGTTGACAAATTCCAGTATGAGAAAATTAAGTTTTTTAAGGCTGAAACCAAAAACAGGAATGTCTCAAAAACGATCAAATATTATATAAATTGTGTGTGTTAATGTGTTCTACAGTTTTTGTTAAGCTTTTGTCCATCTCTTACTGTTTAGCAGTATGCAGAATTCCATAAAATTCATTTAGAATAAAGTAGTCTTCAGAGGTTATTCCCAGATATACATTTTATTTAACAGGTAAATATCTTTAGTATACAATATTTTATTCAAAATCCTTTGAGCCATTTTTGAGAAAAATGAACATTTTTGAAAAAAGTTCCATGTAAAGGGCAGTTTGGGGTGAGGGGATTTTCTTGAAAATCTTCGTGTCGCATCCTTGGAAGATACCAATCTTAAATGCCAAGTTTGGTATTCAACGGTCTTTTGAGCTATGCTGTCCATAGACACATAGACACACATACGCACACATACGGACCTGTTTCTAAAAATGCTTTTTTTGATTCAGGGGGACCCAAAACAAGTATTTCCGGTGAAATCTCGGTGGAATCTGGGTGGAATGCAATACCTTCTCTATATACTATGTACATAGTACGTGTAGAGAAAGTAAAAATCCAAAGGTCGGGATAACGTTCATAGACCTGCCCTCCCCTTTACCTATCCATTTGTCATGACAGATACCAGCCAGTGCATCTCGAACAGTGAGACTGAAATGTGCTAGAGCATAATGCACAAACCCCGTGTTTCTTCTTATTTACAGAGGCACATTTTCTAATAAGTCAGGGGAAGTGTGCTGAAGGAAGTGCCTGAAGACAGTACTTGTAAAGCGTGGTGGAGGAATGTATTACACATCTGATGAATGACAAATGTTAACAAGAAGCCATGGCAACACAAGGCCAAAATTGATCAAAGTCTTCTAAGGATGAGTTCATAAATAAATGAAGTTATTAGGTTGAACTTGGAAAGCCGTTGAAGGCGCCTTTCATTAATAAATTAATAACGCGAAAATAAAGTGCTTTAGAGCCTATGTTTATATGAACATGTTTTCTTATTTTGATGTCAGGAATCCATCCCCAAGCGCTGTAAAATAATTCTGAATCATCCTGTATATTTATGAAAACATCGGTGCTTCCGTTACTTCCGACAGTGTGAGCCATGCTTTGCTCCTAGATATCGGCATAATCCACACTGACTATGTGGTGCTTGCACCATTGTTGCGTTGAAAACTGAATTTTAGTCTCACATAGGATGACAGCAGTAACGTCCTATCTTGGTTCGGTGTGGTTTTGAAACACGCTGTATAATCTCTTACTGCGACTGTTATTGTCCTCTTTATTAAATAATTGTGCTTAATGTAAATATATAAATAGCTAATTTTGATGTTGTTGAAGATACAGCACTGCAATTACACTGACATTTCATTGCTCCGGTCCTCTCCTTAGCACGGTGGTAGCGCGCCTGGGTTCGATTTTCTGTAGCGGCGTGGGGAATTTACTCCCGCTGGGAGTCCTGATCCGGAGTGCACTCAGCCTCGTGAGATCCCTGGAGGGCCAATTGAGGAACTACTTGATTGAGGAGTAGCGCCTCGAGTGCGCAACAACCGGCCGGGGGGGACTCGAGGCGCTGATCACGTCTCACCCTCCAGCACCGCACCCTATTCATGCCGCCTTCGGGCCAAAATTGGGGATGCAGCGGCCAAAGTCTCTTGTGGACTGTCGTGGACTGTTTACCCCATTGCTCCCATTTCGCGGTAACAATTTCTAACAGCGGTAGGAAATTCTATATTTATAATCGACGTATGTTTGCTATACGTATATACCGAATGTTACAGAAATCGACCAACAAACTTCCAGAGGTTACAGAATATTAAGCGAGTATCTTATGTAGCATATTTGTGTTCTTAGAGTTCATGATTATTAACAATAAAGCAAAATCAATAACGGGCGAGAACGCCAATGTTGAATCTTCCTTGAGTTGCTACTACTTGCAACATGGCCATGATTTCAATGTAAATACATACCTAACATGTTCATAAACTTTGAAGAAGCCTGAGAAATTAACCGCCCTATGGCGTTTGCACCCAGCACCATTACATTGACTGCTGAGCATGATAATGATAGTTCTATTACCACAGTTTACATTTTTACTTCCTCTACACGTATACTACATAGTAGTGTACAGAGAAGGTATCGTATTGCACTCAAAAATTTGATTCTGAGACTTCACCAGGAATACATGTCCTAAGACCCCCTGAATCCAGAAAAAGCACTTTAGAAACATGTCCGCGCGCGCGCGCGCGTGTGTGTGTGTCTGTCTATCTACCTGTGATTGTGTGTGTATGTGTTTGTGATTGGGCAGCATACCTCAAAAACGAAAAGTCGTTTAAATACCAAAGGATGCAACACGAAGATTTTCAAGAAAATCCCCCTAGCTTTTACATTTTTGTAAAAACATTTTTTTTAAAAAATTTTGATGTTTTCAAAAATGGTTTGAGCAATTTTTATTAAAACGTAATATGTTTAAGATATTTTAATGAAAAACAAAATGCATATATTTAATTGTCTGGTAATAACCTCTGAAGAACTGTTCATGAGTTATGAATAACTTTCGTATAACTGCTAAACAGTAAGAAATAGACAAAAACCTACTGCACAAAAATGTAGACCTCATTAAAACACACAATTTATTCATATACATTTTTGTAGAGTTAACTGTTTTCGAAAATTCTGCGCAATTGTTTTCAGTTTTAAGTATTTAACTTTTCTCAAATGGGAGACATCTTTCTTTTTGTCTCTGTTTTTTTACTCCTAGCAAGCCAAAGGAATATAATTTAAAATGTTTCACTTAGCGACCGACTTTTAAAAGATTTGACTATCGCCTTACCCTTTTGTATTCCTTTATTTCCATTCTACTTACAAGGAATCATGTAATAAGACCAATTCTGTCAATTATTTATCTTGATTAGCATGCTATAGAAAAAAGAATAATCTTTTGTTACGAAAGTTTGGTTTATGGAACAGCTAGAGAAAGGCATGTGGATGGTACAACTGTGATTTTTTCCTCATAACTCCCAGTTTTGCTACATGGCACAGCAGACAAACTCTCTAGTATATATAATTGACAGAGAAAGTAAAAGGTGTACCCTAAGCACAAAATATATATGAAAACAGAAGATCTATGCGTTAACATTTTAATTATATAATAGAAAGAAACGTGTGGAAAATATAAAGGAGCAATTATGAAATTTTATTCACAATTAATTTATTATTACAGATCTGTAGCTATTGTGCTTAATTGATTTTGCTAAAATGTTGTTTAATAACAGTTATTTAGTGTTCAAGAAGAAATTACAAAACACATAATCTAGAAGTATAATAAAGACTGACTTAGTTCCCAAACTGTAGCAAATGACACTAAAATCGAAAAAATAACATTCTTCAAGTTGCTTTAAACTGTATTTTATATTAGAGGATGTTATAAGGTTTATATCGGTGCTGTTATCTGTGTCATATTCTTAACAAACACAGAATAATTAAATAAAGCAAAAGCAATTCATATTCAAAAGTAAAATAAATACTGGCATGATTTCTAAACTGTAGCAAATTGCACTAAATCGGGAAGAAATAACGTTGTTAAAGTTGTTTAACCCCTAGTTGCCTGCATTAGTATACTACATATGCCGTTTTTCCTTTCGTTCAAGTTTAAAAGTGAAATTCCAGTAAAATATATATAGGAATAAACATATAAAATTATTATATAAAATAATAGAAAAAATAATAGAAATGAAAATATATGTAGATCATTTATTAATCTTTTTCTTCCCAATTAAAAGTTTAAATTCTTCTAAACCAGTTTTCATAATGCTGCCAAAGGCACTATCAAAAAAGTAGTTCAAATGGCCATGAGTGTTAGGTGATAGGTAATGAACTGGCCATCCGTTCAAAGCCAAATGTAGCAAGTTCAAATAACAGTGAGTGTCATAAATGACGGGGAGAACCCAAGTAAAATAAACGAAGTTAATCTGGTTACATTTGACTATATTTATGTGGGTTTTACTCTTTTATTCATTTAAAAAAATCACTGTAATTTTAGGGCAAAATTGTATATGTTTTTACTTTCTCTATAGGAACTATGTACATAGTGTATAGAGAATGTACTGCACTCCACCAAAAAATTCGATACCGAGATTTCACCGGGAATATATGTTTTAGGATCTCCTATATCCAAAACCAGTATTTTCAGAAAAAGGTCGTGTGTGTCTCCGTGTGTCTGTAAACACGATAACTCAAAAACGAAAAGTCGGTAAAATACCAAACTTAGTATTTAAGTTTAGTATCTTCCAGGGATGTGATACGAAGATTTTGAGAAAATCCCCCACCCCAAACTACCCTTTATTTGGAACGCTTTTCGAAAATTTTGATTTTCTAAAAAATGGCTCTAACGATTTTGATTAAATTATCGTATATTAAAGATATTTACCTGACAAATAAAATGTATATTTAGAATTTTCTGGGAATAGACTCTGAAGAATACTTTATTCTGAATGAATTTTACGGAATTTTGCATAACTGCTAAACCGTAAGAGATGGACAAAAACTTACCACACAAAAAATGTAGAGCACATTAAAACACAAAATTTAAGTTACATTCATTTTTTCGTGGAGCTGATCGTTTTTGAGATATTCCTTGTTTTTGTTTTCAGCTCTGAAAAACATACTTTTCTCATATAGGAATTTGTCAACTTCTGTCCATACAAACTAAGGAACTTCAGTCACACAGCAATCAGCTTTTGACTGTCAATTTGATCTATGGTACTCCCTTATTTCTCTTCTACTTACAAGGAAACAAGTAATAACACTATTTCTGCTAATTTTTCCTCGATTAGCATGAAGAAACTAGAAGCATAATCATTTTAATAACATAATTTTGCAGAGAGGTTAGTATAACATGAAATTAATCCTAGAGTACAAACCTATTTGTATAGTTATGCTTAAAACAAGCGGAACCTATAGGTACCGACAGGCAACAAAGGTTTGAATTGTATTTTACATTCAAGGATGTTATAAGGTTTATATGTGCGTTATTATCTGTGTCATATTCTTAAGAAACACAGAATAGTTAAATAAAGCAAACGCAATTCATATTCAGCTAATGATACTTGTTATTTACGTAGCAGTTCTGGCATCCCCAACTTCAGTACACAAAGAGCCGTTATTCGGGTCGTTTCCATTAGGAAGCGGATACGCTACGTGATGTGAATTTATTTTCGGTAATTCCTAACGCATTAACAACTGTAATGAAGCTGATTATTAACAACGTAAACTACTATGTATGATCTCATGTAGGCTTGCTTATTTGGGAGTTATAATTATTTACCTCATTTGTGCTCCCGCGTTTCCGCAAATATCTCCTTATTTATTCAGTGTAGAGCCTAGTCGTAGTTTATTGATGAAATATTTCCAAAATTACATGTTGCTCATGAATAATTTATGTTTATGTACTTGTATATGTTAAGAATAAATGAATCTTTGTTACTCCAATTTGATTTTTAATCCAACCGAGATATCTCAACTCCATATCATGTGAAATGTAAATGTAAAAATACGCGTGTCTTTATATTGGAAAGTGAATTACCTCTATCTATATCCCGGCTGATTAATTCGCAATTTACTTTTGAAAACCCCATATATAGCTATAACTCCTTGTGTGTATTGACATACTATGTCAACCTATAACAAAACACAGCTGTTTCTGACAGAAGAGTTTCGCCCACTGCCAGCCTGCCCTCCCCTGTTCCTCAAGCATTATTCTATTCAGTGGATTAGTAGAGTGTTATATTTCATACAAAATACAGCAGAACTATCTGATGGTAAAATTAAAAAATCCATGTTCTTACTAGCAGAGTGTGTTATGGCACTATAGCGTCGAATTTTGACCCAAAAATAAATTATAATACCATAAAAATGAAATTTATGAGCACTTTACCCTTTATTATTCTATTAAATGTTTATTCAAACCAGCTTCCTGTATTGCAGGTGACTCAACTGTCCTTTATATGTCGGATGCAGATATTTCTTTGTGCTTAAAATACCTGTAGAAACCAACGGGCTATTGTAGTTAAAACTGGTCAGTGGAGATGTTTTATCCCTATCAATGAGCCTCGATCCCAAGTGACCGCATGTGATATTTATGGTGGACAAAGCGGCGCAGAGGTGGGTTTTCTCCAGTACCCCCTCCATTGCATTCCACCGGTGCTCCATCTTCATTCCATGTATCACCAGTGCCATCGCCTGCGGTGCCAAAAGTAGTAAAAGCGGGCGTTAAGCACTATAAAAAAATCTGTGAATGAACACGACCTGCCTCACGATAAGCAAGCGGGGTAATCAGTTCCCCCACTTAATCGTTTCAACTTAAAATAGACCCGTTGAGTTCTGCAACTCTTTTAACGCACGGAGGAATATCTGTACATGCAGTTGGGCCACATGAAATACAAGCTGTCGCTATGGACAAAGCATACTTGATAATAATTAAAAATTGAAATAATATATGAAAAACTTTAGTAATGAATACAAATGACCCTAAATTATACAGTGCAAGTTAACATTTTCAAAGACAAAAGATAAAAAATTAATAATAATAATAATAATAATAATAATAATAATAATAATAATAATAATAATAATAATAATAATAAATACACACAGTAATAATAGAAATAATAGGAATACACTTTTTATGAATCATGTATGTCAAATTAGCTGATGTAGAAATGCTTACGCAGAAATGTTATTGATGCTATAATGGTGGAGATAACACTATCTTTTAGTTTATTCTTCTTCAAGCCAATCATATTCCAAGTGGCAAGAAAGAACTTGGTGATCGTCCCACAAGCACCTACCATCAATCCAAGAAAACTTGTATTTTGGGATCGTAAATATTTTTCTTTATGCGATAACTTCTTCAAATTGTACATTAATTGTTTCTTACACACCTTCTATGTGAAGGTCAGAATTTAGAGAGATTCAGACTGAAAAATTCAATGTCATAGCCTGGATTTGAAGTACGGATCTTATGGTTTCCATCCAGTTGCTTTGACCACAGAGCTACCATGGCAAAACACTGACACGACACTAAATTCTCCAACTGTCTCGTGTATTTCCTGTTAAACCACAAATATTTTGAGATGCCATACCTCAATGGCGATTTACAAACTCCGTAAGTACTTAAATGCCGGGTTTACTATTAAGTAAATCAATATGAATTAATTGAGACCGTTCTTGGCGGGAGAAACTGTAGGGATTCTGCCATTGCTGTGCCATCACTCCAGGTTCCGGCTTCCGATGGATCCTCTCATCTTATGCCTTCCTCCTGAGGGCATCCCGTCAAAAAGGAGCAAAGGTAAAATAATCTCAAGTTCGGAGCCGAGTCCCTTGTGACCGTATTCCATTGTATCCGAAATCCAAAATGAACTTCAAGCTCACTTAATTGTTCATTTACACTCAAAAAGTTCCTATCCTCTATACAGAATGGGAGATGAAAAAGTGTAAATAGTTGTATCAGCTTTGAGGATCCAGTATTTGCAGATTTTTTTGCTATTTTCTGAAGTTATGTTCCTGAGCAAAATGTCACTATGCTTTTCAATTGTTTATTATTCTCGGTTGTTTACGTAACAGATCACGTCACTGACCGTCTCTACCATCTGCCCATTGCCCTGCACTACTACAGGTGGAGTGATGTATGTAAACACAGAAGAGACATAGCTCAGGGCCGTTCAAAGCACATTAGACTCTGAAACTTGTGCTTTATTTATGACAATGCTATTAGTAAATGGTCAAAACTTATGCGTTACAAGCATGTTCTCTACTTAATATAAAATTATTTATTCTTATTTGTCTTTCACCCTGTATATTTGAAACTGTTACGTTTTGTACGCCAACCGTGGTTGAGTGGTTTGACCGCTCGCCTCCCATCTAGGCGGCTCGGGTTCGATCGTGGGTAATTGATTCGTGTTGGACGAAGCGGTGTCAGGGCGGGTTTTCTCCGGGTCCTCCGGTTTACCACTCATTCCACCAGATGTTGCATCATCATGTTTCCAATCATGAATTTTAATTCCATTTCATCTCATCCAGTTCTTCATGTTCATGCCTGGCTACGGGCCGACCCCTCGTAACAGCTTCTCCATTCCGTGGTTTCGTGCCGTAGGTTCCCCGACAGGCTTCTGGCCCCTTGTAAGTCCTAAGGGGGGTCAGTACTACAATTATGGGGAGGGTAAGCCAATACGAAACGAAGCGAAACGCTTTGTACGCCATTCCATAAATGCATAGCATATAAAATGGTTTAAAGCCTAGTGAAAGCAAAGCTGAAATATTGGTTTTGTTTCCCTGATAGAGCAGCAGAGCCCGTTTTCTTGATATTTACGACACCAGTGCTCGTGTTATGTTGCACATAAATCTTAATTGCAGCTCACACATCAAGATGTGATGCAATGCCGCACGCAGTTATATTCCTATGCAAATAGCTTCACCCAAATACAAAGCCCGAGCGTTGGTGCATAATGGGCCCCCTCACACACAATTCTAGGTGATAAATCATTTCGAGGACTGTGACGTCACCATCATGCACATAATGTGCGCATAATATCGCTCAGTAGGTATGCATGGCCGGTCTTCTTTCCTTCCGTTTATCACCTGCTTCTTTCCGTTCCTTCTCGTTTGTCTTTCTTTTACTGCAGTAAACGGAATTTGTACTTCAAGCGTGAAAAAACAGCAGAATAGCACTTATATGTGTAAAAATAATAGAGTTACTGCTTTTGTTTAAATCTGATGTGTTCTATTCAATTGATTATATACAGGGTGTTAATGAACTACACCAAAATAATTTGCGAAAAAAATGGAAATGGCGTGTTATTTATGGACGCTCTTTAACTGCTGTGGTTCTCAGCGTCCCATTCTATACTGGGCATGAAAGACCACCTAATTTTGTTCAGAGGACCCACGGCTTTACTTCCCTTCCGAAGGAAGCCATGCTAAGGATTTTTACGCCCGAAAAAAGCCATCGTTCTCCGCCGGGTTTGAACCCGCGACCTTGGGTATATGAAGTTAACATGGTAACCATTACACCACGGAGGGCGACTATATAATTTGCGAGATTGTCTACGTGACTGATATAAGTAATTTGAGATCGGCGATGCATGGTCCCCGGATAAACATAACGTAGCTACATAGGTTAAACTTTTGGGTATCAGGTGCTCATAAGTCGGTGTTAAAGCAAAGCAGATTGAAAAAATGGCTTACAACGTCTTTAAAACTGCTGCCCAAGTATAGAAATATCGATTTTTAGCAGCTCGCTACTAGCGTCTTCAACATTTAATGTCGCAAAAATCTGTAAAATCTCGTACTAATCACTTGACAGTGCGACACTGGGCATTCATTAACTACGTTTTTGAGTTATGTAGCCTACTCTGGAGGCGTTTTTTCAACTGCTCTGATGGCTTACTGCGTAACGCGGGAAGCTGCTATTTCAAAGGTCATGAATTCGATTTCTTTCATAGAGCACATGTTTTATTATTATTATTATTATTATTATTATTATTATTATTATTTTATTCCAGACGAAGTGCCACAATACGTGGCGTACTGGCACTTCAGAAACTTATAGCCGTTACTTCGAAATTTCAATAAACAGGCCATAAGTCTCCTATCTCTAATTACTTATTTAAGTAATCTACATTTTCTGTGAAAATATTTCGGTATAGTTCATTAACACTCTGTATAGCTGCTCCATACACAAACTATTAGTATAAAAGATAATCATTTTGTCTAAGTCATGCCGATCGAGATAAATATTATTAGAATATGTCTTATTACATGCTTCCTTTTAAGTAGAAGAGAAATAAGAGAATAAATTAGATTCAAGCAACAGTCAAATCTTTTAAAAGCTGGTCGCTATGTGAAACAACTGAGAGTCGGCTTGCTTAGCATGGTCCGCTTTAGAAACGTTAGGTAGCTTAAAATTGAAAACAAACGCAAGGAATATCTCGAAAACGATAAACTCTACAAGAAAAACGTATATGACATAATTCATGTGTTTAAACGAGACCTAAAGTTTTTTTGTTTGTTTGTTTATAAGCTTTTGTATATTTCTTACGGTTTAACCGTTATGCAAAATTCTGCAAAACTTATACAGAATAAAGAGGTCCTTAGAGGCTATTCCCAGAATATCCAAAATATACATTTTATTTGTAATATAAATATCTTTAATATCCTTAATATGATATTTTAATCAAAATGGTTAGAGCCATTTTTGAGAAAAAATAAAAAATGTTCTTTTCTATGTTTCCATAGATTTCCAATTATTTCCATGTAAACGGTAGTTTGTGGTGGGGAGATTTTTCTGAAAGTCTTTATGCCGCATACTTGTAAGGTACTAACCTTAAATACCAAGTTTGTTATTCAATGAACTTTTCGTTTTTGAGCTATATACATTATCCGTTTTCTAAAAATGTTTTTTAGATTCAGAGGACCCTAAAACATTTATTTCTGGTGAAATCTCGGTTTGGATTTTTTGGGTACAATACACTACCTTCTCTATACAGTATGTGCATAGTTCGTGTAGAGAAAGTAGTAAATATCTAGTTTGGATCATTCTGTTATGGTAAAATCTTGTAATATAAATACACCATATATAGCCAATTTCTAATAGCACTAAATGCAGCGCTTACAGACTTATTTATTACCTACTTTCTGAGAAAGACAAAGCCACAAAAGATGGCTTCCCTTATTAAGATTGACTATAAGGGTTCTGACTACTTATGAATATATTTTAGCAATTTAGCATTATTTAACAAGCTTTCTATATATTAAATTTTAATCAAATGCTATATTTTCTCATTTTGAAACTACAGTTTTTACTTTCTCTACATCGAGTCTTAACTATTCGAAAGAATATGGTTTGTCTACTTCTAAATGCTGTAAAATGTTTCTCTTAGAGGTCTTATTTCTAAGAAGCAATTTAAATAGCAATCAATATAATTTAAATTGTCCTAAACAAAACTTAAATACAGGTTATTATATATAAAACATATTTATAAAAGTTTTCTTATAAAAAATTCACCCTCCGTGGTTACCATGCTAACCTTTCATAACCAAGGTTGCGGGTTCAAATTCGGTGGAGGATAACGGATCGATTTCGCACATAAAGTTCTTTGCACAGCTTCCTTTGTAAGAGAAGTAAAGCCTTTGGACACTGTGATGTTTATTTGTAGGTAAAAGAATACCATACCTTGACAGAAAAGCTCACTGAGCTAAATTCACTATTTTCTGCGTCCGTAAGTCCTGATTTCGTCCTATGGGCGATTAATTGATCCCCCGTTACCATGTGCACATAGTGGCGAACTAAAAATTCCCTGATAAAGAAGCAAATGTAATGGTGGCGTGTATACGCTGATTTGGTATGATCCAATTTGAAGTAAATTACTCTTCAAACTTCACCATTCCTGGTGAAATACAATAAATATAAACTCATGAGATAACTTGATTTATATCTAGCATTGGAATAAGAAAAGATAGGATATGGTCGGAGAGGATTCGGCATCGAACCTGTATCTAGGGAAAGTAGGGATGATACGCGGAACCAGGAGCAATGGCAGAGTCCCTACAGTCTTCAGATTGGAGAATGCCGACTGTGGGACAGGCCAACCAGGGCCCCATTTCCACATAGGGCCCAACGCCCCTGCCAGAAGTGGTCCTTATACAGGCAACCAGCCGAATCGGGGAACTGGGATAATTACTTTGAACATCCTTTTTTCCATGTTACGCCCACCGAGTTCCATTCGAACAATTCTAATCCTGAAAGTATAAAGGAAAACATCAATGAAATATTAGAAAACGGTGGAGCAACCCAGAATTTAAAATATTTGTCAACAATAAATTTAATTCGTTACAAATAATTACCCACGTATCAACCATATATTTAACTTACTTAATACCTTTTTACATTTCCAATGAATACCTTCCTATTTTTTATTATTTTTCTATGTACTTTAATGCTAATTTTTTCTTATTTCTGTCATTATGTGATTGTACACATTGTTTACAACAATAGTCCAAATATACAATTGTAAAATGGAACTTTAACATTTTAGAAATTCAAACAATAAAGTTGAAATGAAATGGCAATGGAAACTACATGGACAGACAAACATTTGGAGGATGAAAGAGAGCTACAATCAGCAATCGCCTGGAGACCTGGGCAAATCCTAGGAAAAGAAACACAGCTACGTGCCCACGAAAATCGAACCCGCGACCTCCGAAATGCGGGTCATAGACGAAACCACCTAAGCCATCCCGCTCGAGATCGAGCACTAAAAGCGTTAATTTTCCTGTGTCTAGCTGTGCTCTCTAGAGATGAGACAAAGAGCAAAGCTACTACTGTCAGTCTCTTGTTGGTTATAAACCGGAACAACATTTCGTGGTCATGTTCCTTAATGCAGCATGTAAAATGGGAACAAAAACGGAACTAGGGCGGATGATGAGTACTGTCCCGTTGACAGTCAAAAGAACCTCCCTCTCGCATTAGCTAACAAACAAGTTGTGCCAGTACGGTGCATCCAACCTCGCCTGGAGGTTGTGCAGTTGCATTATTGCTGAAGATGAAGGGTGTGTATTCACCACATAATCATCACACCACTGCAGTTGCTATGCCTTAGGCCTGACGCGAGTTTTTCGTGTTGCACAAAAAAACGCTACCGGGACATGAAGTAGTTATTACACTCTTGATTACGACACTTACTTGTTCAGAATGTAAATACCTTCAGGACAAGTAAAGTTTTGTTTCGTTGAAACTTGTCCAAGGCTCTGAAGTAATAATAAATCTGATATTTAACAGAGACAAGACTTGCATCAGAGGCACAGTGATAAGGGGGATTGCGAGATAAATCTACCTCTAACGCCAAATTAAGTACTTACTTAAGAACTGAAGCTTTCCTGGCGACGTTTTAATTCAAAATCTTCTCGGGCTTCTAGCCAGGTTTAAGTACTTACTGTTTATTTTATGAACTACGTATAGTAAACAAGGGAAGTATTGTCCGTGGAGTAATGGTTACCATGCTAACTTCATATATCCAAGGTACCGGGTTCAAATCCGGCGGAGGACGATGGGTTTTTTCGGGTGTAAAAATCCTTCGGAAGGGAAGTAAAGCCGTTGGTCCCGTGTCGTAGATTTACGGCACGTAAAAAAACTCAAACCTGATAGAGAGGCCTCTGAGTAAAATTATGCGGTCTTTCTCGCCCAGTATAGAATGGTACACTGAGAACCATAGCAGTTACAGAGCGTCTATAAATAACACAAAAAAGGGAAGTGTTGTATTCTATCCCAAAAATCGACACCGAGATTCTAAAGATCTAAGAATCCCTGTGTTCCATTCACATGACTTTCTGTACATCTCTGTAACAAATTATTGTTAATAAGCTTATTCTTCAATCTACTTTATGCTAAACGAGGTAAAGGTTAGCAGAAATGGTCTTATAAAAAGAAGGGAAATAAGGGAATATTAGGTTAAACTGACAGTCAAATGTTTTAAAATGTGGTTGCTATGGTATAGAAATCCTATTCATTGCGTGGCAGGTGTTGGCAAGTTCTCGTATGAGAAAAATAGAAGTATTTTAAAACTGAAATCAATAATAAGGAATATGTTAAAAACGATCAACTCCAGGAAAAAAATGCATTTAACATAAATTGTGTGCTTTAACAAGCTCTACATTTTTTGTGTAGTAAGTTTTTGTCTATCTCTTTCTGTTTACCAGTTATGCAAAAGTCCGCAAAATTCATTCAGAATAAAAATGTTTTCAGCGACTATTCCCAGAAAATTCAAGATATACATTTTATTTGTCATATAAATATCTTTAATATACGCTATTTTAACCAAAATTGTTAGAGCCATTTTTGAGAAAATCAAATTTTTCGAAAATTTTCCACGTAAATGGAAGGCAGGGGTTGGAAGATGCCAAACTTGAATGCCATCTTTAACCATCCTTTCGTTTTTTAGCTATGCTGTCCAAAACAGACAGACACACACAAACACACACACACACTCACACATACACGGACCTCTTTCTAAAAATGCTTTTTTGGATATGGGGGTCCCTAAACATATCATAATCTCACTATCGCATTTTTGGGTGGAATGCAATTCCTTCTCTATACTCTATGTACATAGTTAGTGCAGAAAAATTCAAATGGCATTGTAAGTATTGAATATGAGTTGAGGCAAACTTCCAGGTTATGTGGATTATATATATATATCGGTTTGTCTACAGCATAACATTACCAAGGTAATACAATCGATAAATATAATAAAATAAAACTTTGCAAGGCTTACAGGAAAGAACAGATACCAGCTCATTAGCAAGATGTCCTGGAGATATTGCACTTCCGTCACGTTACCTCTAGCATAAAACCGGAAGCTAATTTGCTGCTTATACAACTCTATGGCAGCAGAACGGTGGGAAAAAATATGAAATATCGAAATTCGCTTGTCTGTGCTTTTGTCACGGCTGTCTTCATTTACAACATACCATCTGTATCATATTTTCATGTCTTTCTCTTTTCATACCCTTCTATATATTTTTTTTAATTTTATTATTCATTCTTCCATCTCGCTGCTAATGAGGCGCTAATGAGCAAGCTAGTTCCCGTTACCGCCGCCAGGAGCACAACGATTCAATCAGAACGGAAAATAGCGTAGGAGCATTTATTTGTCATTGCATGCATTTATTCCGCTCAAAGCGTTATAATTATTAAAATCATCAACATTTCAAAAGGTCGCATATAAATCTTAAACATGTGACTTTTTCCTCAAACAAATAGTCGTGTATGAGTACTTAGGCTAAGCAGTGTTTAAGTAACAGGAGACCTAAGCCTCGAATGTTGTAAGCCCTCTCAAATCATGAGATGTAATTAGGGACTCAAAGATGTGACCTGACTGGTACAAACTTTAGAGTAGAATAAAGTGGGGTTTCAAAAAGTACGTGATAGTTCAATCATTTTACTAATAATGGCTTGTATTTATGTACGTATTACTTTCTCACTATGCACATGGTGTATAAAGAAGGTATTGTAATGTACCTAAATATTCGATACCGAGATTACCCCGAGATTCAGGGTCCCCCTGAATCCATAAAGAGCATTTTTGGAAATACTTCCGTGTATGCGTGTGTGTGTGCCTGTGGACGAAAATACCGTTGAATAGCAAACTTGGTATTTAAGTTTTGTATCTTCCAAGAATGTGACACAAAGATTTTTAAGAAAATTCCCCCACCCCCAACTACTCTTTACATGAAACCTTTTTCGAAAAGTTTGATTTTTTGAAAAATGGCTCTACCGATTTTCATTAAAATATCGTATATAAAATATATTTACCTGGAAAATAAAATGTATATCTTTAATTTGGGGGAATATCCTCTGAAGACTACTTTATTCTGGGTGAAGTTTACGGAATTTTGCATAACTGCTAAACTGTAACAGATGAACAAAAACTTATCACTATCTTCCGCGAAGATTTGAGAAAAATCCCCCTATCCCAAACTACTATTTACATAGAAAAGGTTTAAAATTGTTGTTTGTTTTTTTTCTTCTCAAAAATGGCTCTAACGATTTTGATTAAAATGCGGTATTTTAAAGATACTTTTAATGCAAATGAAATGCATATTTTGAAAATTTTTGGGAATAGCCTCTAAAAGCCTCTTTATTCTGGATGAATTTTGCGTAACTGGTAAACCGAAAGAGATAGACAAAAACTTACAACACAAAAAATGTAGATTATGTTAAAACACACAATTTATGTCATGTACTTCTTTTCGTTGAATTGTTACTTGTTTCAAATGTAAAAAACTTTTTTCACACGGAAAGTTGTAAACTCCCCTGGTATCGGATACTTTGAATACTGCTTAAACCCCTATCACAGGCAGCCCACATTACTGACACATGTGCGTTTACGACGTAAAGCTTCAAGAAACGAATGGCAATCCGGGAACAACTTGCACATCATTTCTTGTCTTTGGCACCTGAGTTATTTTGCTTTTCTCTGCACTAATAGGCATTCACTTTTCTGACAAGGTTTCATTACATTCTATTATGGCTGCTGTAATTTTTCCTCTGTTTCCCCTATCAATACCACATTGTCTGTATATATTAGCACCTAGCACTGTACAGTAGGGACGATAGTGTTGTGCCTGAGACCTACTATCCTAGGGCATTGAAGAGAGTCTATGTGTAAGATGAATATTAAATATATTTAAATGATAAATAAAATTCGCATCTTGAACTCTTTCGAAATAGTCTCTGAAGCCCTCTTCATTTTAGATAACGTTTGCATTACTTATAAACTATTGAAGATAGACTAATCCTTACTTAAAAATATAGAACTTATTAAAACAGACAATGTGTATAATATACTACCTATGTTTGTGGCGTTAACCATTTACAAGATATTCTTGTTTGTTTTTTTTTTAAACTTCTTTTGATCCTGGTTATAGAAATGTCATAGCGATCCCCATAGCCATCTTAAAATATTTTACCAGCGCTTTGACTTAGTGTATATCCTTATTCCTCCTGACTCTATAAGAGTTGATCAGCATGAAGTAGGTAAAAGAATAAGCTCTTCTAAGAATATTTTATGCAGAAAAGGCGAAAAAGTCATGTGAATGTAACACCTCAGCCTGATTATATATTTCCAAGCTGGCCTACAGACTATCCATGTTAAACAGCATTAATTAACATACAGGCTTTTGTTTAAGGAGAATTTTAGTTGATGACTCTGTGGCACAGCTCACTAACAGCCTCCATCAAGTAGTTCCGCAATTGGGCCCAGGGACCTCACGAGGCTGAGTGAACCCCGGTCAAGGTCTCCCAGTGAGGGAAAAATCGTCACGCCGGTACTGGGAATCGAACCCACGTCTCCCGCTAGGGAAGCTGCAACGCTACCACCTGATGATCTGTAAGCACTGAATATTTCTAAACTTCTGCTGATTTTAGATGAGCTAATAACTGATACGTTAACACGAACAATTTTATTCAAGTGAAGTTTAGTTTGTGAGCAATAAATAACTGATATTTTTTCTAAATTTAAACCAGCAGTGGACATGCCCATTAGACGGTATATTTTACATTCCGCCCAACTATATTTAAAGGTGACGAAACTTTTACAGATGTACGCAGACAGAATTTATATTTGCTTCATTTCCTCAAGCAGGTAGGTATCTGTGATCGCCTTTCTAGAAGTTACTGTACAGGAAAATCTCAATATAAACTGGAGCAAAAGCAGATTTTGCACAACCTGCAATATACATCATATTATACGAAATGATCGGGCTCGCATGAAAAAGTAAGAAAATAAAAAGTTTATCGGAAACGTCAGAGTTTTCCGGAAGAGGAGGAAGAGTATTTATCGATAAAAGTGAATACAGTCTCCGTGTGTCGAACTCTAGCGGCAAGTTTGTGTGTACCGATCCGATTAAATCCACTCGGAGGGGAGTGGATCCATTCAACCCAATTCAAATATAGAGTTTTGGAAAGAGAGATTTGGTTGAAAGATTGCGAGAAGTTAATTTAGCCAGGGTTTGTGTGTACAACCAGACCTCTTGTGGCTAGAACTTTCCAAACCGCAAAGTGAAGGGAAGGTTCATCCACTTTTCTATCAGTTTAATCCAAAGAACATTGGTGCAGACGTTTGTCCGCGAGGATTCTTCCTCTAACAGTTTTCCTGAGAAGATGTCTAAATGTTGACAGACTCCTTTCTTCTAATGATGAACTTATACAAATAATGGAATATTTTCATTAATGGCGAAGTTCCTAATTGTTCAAGTAAACTTAGAATGGTTGTTTATTTCCATAAGCCCCGATTCAGAAGTCACCGAAAATGGGTTACCACAAGTTTATTCAACTCAATAAAAAGTATCTTAAATTCGCGAGTTTTCTATGACCAGCTTGGTACCCAAACGTTGTTGTACAGATAAGCAGTGCCTTTCAGAAGAAATGCAAGCTAGTAGTAACCAACATCACAGTGGCACAACTGTTTTCTACAAACTTAATATAAACAGGGAAAGTAGAAGGTGTATTTGACTATGCGGTCCCCATAGCCGCGCTCGCTAAAATGCCTCGCTTTGGTGCTTCGTGGCGCAGGGGATCATGGGTTCGAGTACCGTCTTGGGCATGGGTGTTTGTGTATTTGTGAATGTGTATATGTCTGTGTATTAGAAGCAAAAAGAAAACGGTAATCAAATAGATAAACAAAAGAAACGTTGGCGAAAGGGAAAAACGAGGGAAAAAAAGAAAGACTAAGAATCGCCTCTGTGATATTAACAGACAGCAATAATTGCGCAATGCACGGAGAAGGTTTCGTTGGAAGTAGTCTGGGCTAAAATCAGAGTGGGGTATGGAGCAATATATCAAAATAAGTACCGAAGTCATTAGACGTGGATTAGACTAGAAGCATGGCGGTTGATAAAAATTACTGACAGGAACAGTAGAAGAATCTGCACTATTTGCGAGGAGGAAGGGTCCTGGGCTCATAACTGGGCAAGATGTAGGGGTACGAGAAATCAAGGGAAAAGTATTTACTGCGATCATTTACCACCACCACCAATGGTGGACGCTATTGGCAGGTATGGAGGACGCTATAGGTAAATTTCGGCTTAAAGTGAAACAGTTGATGTTGAGAAGGTTAAGGAGGGGAGGAGAGGAGCGATAAGAAATGTTATAACGTTTTATATATATGTCATCATTTTCGGTCATTGTTTTGTTGTGGTTTTAGTATTGTATATTAATACACTGCAATACGCTTTATTGTAAATGCAAGATGATGTATTTGATTTTTATTTTCGTGTACACTCTTTTGATTTTTGTTTTTAATATTTCTTACTGTTTTGTGGATTGTAAATGCACGTACGGTCTGTGTATAAATAGCTCCATGCACAACTCACTAAGAGCCTTGGCCTACCGCCCGGCCTCTGCGTCCCCCATCTCGGTCCATTACACACGTCATGTGCAGTATTGGGGGGTAAGACGTGGCCAGCGCTTTGAACCCCCCCTCAGCCAGTCAATACGGTTTTCACGACCCGGAGCCACTACTTCTCCATCAAGTAGCTCCTCAGGGACCTCACGAGGCTGAGTGCACCCCGGGCAAGGTCTCCCAGTGGGGGAAAAATCCCCACGCCGGTACTGCGAATCAAAACCAAGGTCTCCCGCTTGGCAAGTAGCAATTCTATCACCACGATAAGCAGACGTAAGTATACTGGTATTTAAATAAATACACTTATCCATTCATGTATCTATTCATACAAACTGAATGCTTGTAAGTGGTGATCCGAAAGTTTAATCTTCTCCTTCCTCTCACTATAACAAACGAAGAGTTTGTCTTTAATTATAGCTGTAATAATAGTAATAATAATAATAATAATAATAATAATAATAATAATAATAATAATAATACAACTGAAAACGTTATTGTAATTATAATAAAGGCTGATTATAGGATGTTTAATCTGCTTTCATCTATAATATGCTGTTCTTTTTAAGTCTATATGATCCATAATATATACTGATTTCTGATTTTCTGTTAAATAAAGTAATATACTCCTATCAAACTCTGTGACGTTTTGCTTTCTCCACACGTATATGTATATCATGTGTAGGGAAGGAATTGTACTGCACCCAAAAATACAATACCGAGATTTCATCGGAAATGCATTTTTTGGGACCCCTGAATACAAAAAAAAAAAAAAAAAAACACTTTTAGAAAAGTTTCCGTGTGTGTGCCTGTGGGCAGCATAGCTCAAAAACGAAAAGTCCGTAAATACCAAACTTATTTTTATGTTCAGTATCTTCCAAAGATGCGACACGAAGATTTTCAAGAAAATCCCCCCAAACTACCCTTTACATGGAACAATTTCGAAAATTTTCATTTTCCCAAAAATGGCTTTAACGATTTTGATTAAAATCTCTTATATTTAACACATTTACACGACAAATAAAATGTATATCTTGAATTTTCTGAAAATAGCCTCTGTATACCTCTTTATTGGGGTTGATTTTTATTGAATTTTGCATAACTGGTGAACCGTTAGAGATAGACAAAAACTTACTACACAAGAAATATAGATCTCGATAAAACACACAATTTATTTTATATACATTTTTTTCCTGAGAGGAATTACATAGAGATAAAACAATCGCAAGAAATTGTAACTGTGTATGCTTGTAGTGAAATAATTTATGTATTTAAACGAAGTGTTTGCTTTGTAAGCATCCATATTCAGTGTCCTTGCGTTTTATGCTAATTCAGTTAAAGTTTAATATGTAATTTAACGCTCCTGTTGTGCTTTAGTGAATTAACTAGTAAATCAAAGTAGCTGACTTCACGATTAAATTCATAACGATTTCTGTGATGTCAAAGGAACTGATTATGTCACAACAGACAACGATTAGTAAAGTTCACATGTTTAATCCATTAGTACATTGTTGCGTTAGGGAAATGTCCTTGTAATATACAAGGCCCTCTTTACGAAAAATCTGCCTTTTTACTTTCTTACACGTACTATGTACATAACCTATAGAGAATACATTGCATTCCACTCAAAAATTCGATACCGAGATTTCACCGGAAATACGTTTTAGGACCCCCTGTATCAAAAAAGTATTTTTAGGAAAAGATCCATGTATGCGTGTATGTGTGTGTGCCGTGTGTCCGTGTGTCTGTGACCACTATAACTCAAAAACGAAAAGTCGGTAAAATACCAAACTTGGTATTTCAGTTTAGTATCTTCCAGAGATGTGACACGAAGACCTCTAAAGACCTCTTTATTCTGGATGAATGTTGATGGATTTTGCATAACTGGTAAACCATTAGAGATAGGCAAACATTTTCTGCATAAATAATTTAGATCTCATTATGTCATTTACGCTTTATTGGTGGAATTGATCGCTTATGAGGTATTTCAAGCTGTTTGTTTCGTATTTAAAATTCTTGTACTTTTCTCACACTTTTCCCCTGGCCATGCATAGAAAACGATTTCAAACACATGGCAAGCAGCTTTTAAAATATTTGATTATCACTTATGCTTACAGTATTCCCTTATTTTCCTTCCAATTACAAGGAAGCAAGTGATTAAGGCAATTTCTTCTAATGTTAATCTCTATTACTATTTAGTATATAGACGAATATGTTTTTTAACAATTATGTGTTACAGTGATGTGGAAAAAGCATGTGAATGGATTTTCTAGCATATAAATGCATGCTGTTGCGTAAAAGTATATAATTTTAATTGTTCAAATGTCAAACACAAATACTTGGTTAATTATAATATTGCAACTCCTTGCATTTGCATTTTATTTAAATGTAATTTCAAACCGGTTAATTATAATATTGCAACGCCTTGCATTTGTATTTTATTTAAATATAATTTCAAACCAAGCATGGATGTATTATATACACCCATACCTTTTTGCTTTCTATAGCAGGTATATAATATATACAGAGTAAATAGAGAAAGTATAGTATTCTACCCAAAAATTTGAAATCGATATTTTGTTGGAAATACGTATTTTGGTGTCCTCTGGATCCCCCCCAAATATTCTTATAGAAAGGGTCCATGTGCTATGTGTGTGTGTGTGTGTGTTTGGATAGCATAACTCAAAATAAAAAGAAAGGTAAATACTGAACTTGACATATAGATTAAGTATCTGCCAAGGGATGCTACACGAAGATTTTCAGCACAACTACCCTTTACATGGAACATTTTTCAAAAAAAAATGTTAACTTTCTCAAAAATGTCTGTAACGATTTTGATTGCAGGACCTTATGTTTAAGATATTTTCAGAACTAAATATGAATTTTCTGGTAATAGCCTCTGAAGATCTCCTCACTCTTGATGACTTTTTATAACTCGTAAGCCGTAACAGATAGAAAAAGAACTTACCACCCAAAATATAAATTTCATTAAAAGACACAACTTATGTCATATGTAATTTTTATTGGGTTAACCGTTTCCGAGATATTCATTGTTATTGGTTTCAATTTTTGACTACTTGAACTTTTCTCAAGCGGGATGAGCTCTTAAAGGATTTAGCTCTCACTTTAGTTTAATGTGTTCCTTTATTTCGCTTCTGCTTACAAGAAAGCAAGTAATAAAATAATTTCTGCTAATGTTTAGCTCGATTAACACGATGTAGATTCAAGAATAATCTTTTGTAAGGCAAGTTCGTTTGTGGGAAAACTAAAAAAAAACAAAGGAGTGGAACACATCAGACTTTTTTTTCAAACAGTTTCTTAATTATTTCTTAAACCTAAGTATAAGAGTGCTTAATTACATGAAATCTGAAATTGCATGAATCGGTAAACGTAAAGCAGGAAACATAATTAAGGAAGGAGAGAAACTTTAAGCTTTTATGTTTCTATATATTTTTTCTGAAAAATGTTATAATACTTCCATTAATGTAATTTTAATATCAATACCGAATTTCATTTAAATTATATAAATACTTTGCAAGATATAAATTAAATTATATATCATTTCATAAATTGTATAATTACATAGTCAAAATGTTCCATACGCCCCAAAATCTCAGCAGATTTGTTGTCATTTTTGGTTTGGAGCTGTGTATCACTCACAAAAACTTTAAACGGTGACACTTCAATAGCTTTCAAATTATTATAATTGTTTCAATTCTTAGAAATGTTTATCTCTAAAATTAGTTTTATCATAAAAATATAGTTTTTGAAAATTTACTATAGAAGTTAGAATAATGTTGTCACCTTTAATATTACTAGAGATAGTTCTGCATACGAGAGAGATAGATCTGCATTCTGAGAAATTTTAGTTGTAATTAAACTAAAACTGAGAGTAGCCGAATATTTTTAAATTGTAAATGTTAATATTATCTATGTATATATAAACATACAGCACTATGTGCATTATATATAATATAGGCATATATAATTGTCTATCGCATACATTTGCGATGGACAACTTTCATAACTGATGCTGTTATTAAACATTACAATTAATACGTAATTATTGTAACAAAAACGTTTTCCTATAATAACAGCTCTTTATTTATTTTACAAACTACCAGAATCTACTCACAAATAACTGTCTTTCATCAAAAGATTGCTGTATAATTTCTATTCAACGTTCGATGCGCAACGATATAATTCGCTACGTAATACACGCTGACCTCACTCAGATGTTGCAATAATGCATCTCCATTGTGATAACTCAACACGGTACAGGGCTTTGTTGCCCTTTTTATTCTGTTCGTCACGCGACTGGAAATTTCCAGAAAACGTCACTTGTGCAGTACACTAGCAGCTGTTCACAAACTTATAGTGGTGTAACAATGCGGACTTCCACGTCAAAGAACCTTCCGACAGAACGCGTATCCTTTCGCACATATGTAACAATCGCAATTGTGATGTGAAAAGAACTTGCCGTCAGCGCAGGTGTCAACTGGCGCACGTAACAGTGAGTGCCAACAATCATCTATGACTTACGAAGTAAGCCATACACAAGGTTCGGCGATTTCAGCCACAGGGCATAGTCACAATATTTCTTTGCCCTGAGTGCAGAACAAAATAGAACTTCTGATGATTTTTTGAGCTACAGTCACAAAATTCTGATGTGTCCCATTCACATGACTTTCTCTAGTGTTCCGAAACAAACTTTTCTCAAAAGATATTATTATTTTATCTGCCTCCGGCTAATCGAGATCTGCAAAATGCTCTTATTACTTGCTTCCTTGTATGTAGAAGGGAAATAATGGAATGCACTAGGCTAAATCGATACTCCAAGAAAAAAAAAAAAGTAGCAGGAAATTTAAACAAAATTAAAACAAGGTAACCTTCAAATGGTTAAAACTCTGGAAAAAAATCTGATATCTTCCAATCACATGAATTTCTCTACATCTCTGCAAAAACTTGTTGTTAAGAAGCTTATTATTCCATTTCTTTCATCTAATCGAGAAAAAAATTAGCACTAAGGGTCTTTCTAATTGCTTCCTTGTAATTAAAAGGGAATGTATTAAGCTAAAGTCATAGTCAAATCTTTTAAAAGCTGGTTGCCATGTGTGATTGAAGTTTTTTTTATTTATTTATTTATTTATTGTATGGCCAGGAGTTGATAAATTCTCGTATGAAAAAAGTATAAGTGTTTTAAAACTGAAAGCATTAACAAGGAATATCTCAAAAACGGTCACTTTCACGAAAAAAGAAATGATTATAACACAAATTGTGTGTTTTAACGAGTTTTACAAGTTTTGTATAGTAAGTTTTTGTCTATCTCTTACGGTTTACCAGCTTTGCAAAATTCCGCAAAGTTCTTCTAGAATAAAGCTGTCTTCAGAAACTATTCCCAAAAAAACTCAAGATATACATTTCATTTGTGCTGTAAATATGTTTAATATCCACGATATTTTAATCAAAATCGTTAGAGCCATTTTTGAGAAACCAATATTTTCGAAAATATTTCGATTTAAAGGGTAGTTTATGGTGGGGAATTTTCTTGTCGAATCCTTGGAAAATACCAAACTTATATACCAAGTTTGGTATTTAAGGGTATTTTCGTTTTTATATATACACACTTGTACCAATTTCTATATATAGATATATATTTCTATATATATAGATATATATATATATCTATATATAGATATGTATAGATATATATATTGGATTTAGGGTGACCAAAAACATGTATTTCCGGTGAAATTTCGGTATCGAATTTTGGGTATAATTACTTTCGGTAACGAATGTAATTATACGTATATTTCATATAAATCATGTGTTTTAACGAGGTCTAAAATTTTATGTAGTAAGATTTTATCTTATTTCTTACAGTTTATTGGTTATGCAAAATTCATCCAGGATGAAGAGATATGCATGGGCTATTCCTTATAATTTCCTGAACATAAATTTCGTTTCTCATAAAAATATCTTAAACATATGGTATTTTATTTAAAAATCGTTAGAGACATTTTTGAGAAATATAAAGCTTTCAAAAATGTTGCATGTAAAAGGTAGTTGTGGGAGGGGAGATTCTCCGAAAACCTTCCTGTCGCAGTCTTGGTAGATGCTGAACTTAAGTACCAAGTTTGGTATTTAATCGACTTTTCGTTTTTGAGCTAGATTATCCAGAGATACACGCACACCTAAACTTAACTCTTTATAAAAATGTTTTTTTCCTATACAGAGAACCCTAAAACACATATTTCAGTTAATATCCCGGTATCCAATTTTTGGGTGAAATACACTAGCTTCTCTATCTACTATATAAACATTGTGTATTCGTGCTAAAAATGTAAAAACGACTACTGGTACATTCATAATAATAATAGTAGTAATAATAATAATAATAATAATAATAATAATAATAATAATAATAATAATAGATGTATTGTCATTCAGCTCACACCAATAGGCCAAGTCAGAGTTATACAATCAAATAATTATAACTAATATTACATTTACAGTACAGTATATGTACAGGAATGAAAGATACAATGTAATACAAAGTAATTCATGTTAAAACATTAATAGCTATACTGATTGCCACCAAGAAAAACAGTAGTACAGCAGACGTACCTATTATATTTCAAAAAATTCTTGAAGAGAATAAAAATGCATTGCGACAAGCCAGTCAAACAATTTATGCTCAAAATTGCTGCAGGCCATTGTCTTAAGTCTAAAGATAGCTTATTATACATTTTAGACCGAATACTTCAAAATTCTTCTGAGTTGTGGTCAGTCTACAATATGGAATATCAATGAGTTGGCGTGATCTTGTGTTATAGAAATGTCTATTTTGTCTATTTTGTAGTTCTGATGTTCGGCTTCTTATATACAATAATAAAGTGTACATAAATAGATTTACTACGGTCATTATTTTTAATTTATTAAATAATGGTTTTCAGTGAGTTAGCTTTGATTCATCAGACATTATTCTAATAACCTTTTTCTGGAGTAAAAGTATTTTGGAAATATTTGAGTTATTACTCCAAATTAAAATGCCATACACTATAATACTGATCGACTATATACCTTAGACACCCGCTTTTTCAAATTTCTAATCAAATATATAATACTGGAAAGTTTAAATATTATATGACCAATATGTGATGCCCAGGATAATGTATTGTCCATTGCAACACCTACGAATTTTACAATAAAAGAGTTATTATCTATAGGGGTATCCCTGCAATTAAAAACCATATGTTGAGTTTTGCCCAGATTAAGTACGAACTCGTTAAGTTTGAACCGTTTATCGGTTTGGATTTTTGTGTTTCCTGCTGTAGATTTAAGTGTCTGAAAGATAAGAACAAGAAATACTTCGAAGTTTTAACCCAAGAGTTTATTTAGAAAATGTAATTTCGTATATAAGTATCAACAATACCGATATCCTGACTTAGAGGTTTTTCCTGAAACTTCAGAAAACTGTGTATTCAATATTAATTCCAGGACGGACCAGTGGGAAGGAAAACATCATTTCGGTGTCTCGCAGAGTGTTGTGTCAGGTAAATCTTTGAAGAACTTAGATTGCTGTTAGGTTTGGTCCCTGTACGTCTTTCGTGATGTTTTTCTTTGGTAGGGTACTTTTCTGCAGCCCACTAGGAGCATTGAGCTTACTGCTGAAATATTGAATACGCTTTGCCAAAACTTAAAGTTATGTTTATTACTGTGTAGCGTTTGTTTTATTCCAGTGAAATTGTCAGCTAGCAAGTATTGAATATAAAACATTCATGTCGGGCTATTTCATGAAGTTCTTATTCTTTGTCGGCTATTATTACAAAGTTATGTAATTCTAAAGCAGAGTTGAGAATAAACTGGTTATTCCATTTCATATCCAACAACAATATACTCCCCATTATTCGTGTGCGGATTATCCGGCTATCGGGACCCCAATACATGTATTTTCGGAGAAATCTCGGTATCGAATTTTTCGCTGCAATACAATACCTTCTCTACACCCTATGTATATAGTACGTGTAGAGAAAGTAAATATATTCTGTGCTCCATTCGCATGAATTTCTCTCTTTGAACCTCAAAATTCTAATATTACAAAAGATTATTCTTTTATCTAATCATACTAATCAAGAAAAAACTTATCTGAAATGGTCTTATTATTTCCTTCTCAGTAAGTAGGAGGGAAATAAGAGAATTTGTAAAGCAATAGTTAAATCTTTTAAAAACAGCTGCTTTGCGATTGACATTGAAATTTGTTCTCTGTGCATGATCACTTGTAAAACAAAAGAAATATGAAACAGATGACGATATCCTGTAGGAGAAAGGCTTAAGCATTTTAAAATTGAAACAAATACATCACCAAAATAGTTTATTCTACAAAAACAAAGGCATACGGCATATACTGTTTGTTTTAACAAGATTTACATTTTTTGTGCTGTAAGTTTCTGTCTATCTCTTACGGTTAACCAATTACACAAAAGTCATTCAAATATCATTCAGAGGCTATTTCCAGAAAATTCAAGATAAACATGTTATTTGTCATGTAAATATCTTTAATATTATCTGAATTGAGAGAAAAATTAATGTTTTCATATTTGTGTAAATAACTATTATATCTAGCTTACAAAGCCATAAACTGGCAGCTGTTATTTATTGTTTATATATCTTGTATACATATATAACTCTGCCACCGGGTGTTACCCACTTGCAGAGAAATAAATACATACATACAACATAGGACATTCTAATCAAACTCGATAGAGCCAGTTTTAAGAAAATCAGAATTTTAAAAAAGTTTAATGTGTAAAGAACAGTTTGGGCTAGGATATTTTCTTGAAAATCTTCGTGTCACATTCTTGGAAGATGCCAAGTGTATATATCAAGTCAGGTATTTAACACACTTTTTTTAGTACTATGCTGTCCATAGGAACATATGCGCACGCAGACACACACTGATCTTTTTCTAAAATAGTTTTTATTCAGGGGGTCTCAAAACATATATTTCTGGTGAAATCTCGATTTCGAATTTATAATGGGATACAATACCTGCTCTGCTTACTTCATCTTTATATTATACATACGCGCTAGAGAAAGTAAAATAGCTGATGTGTTCCATTCGCCTGACTTTTTTTCTATGTTCTTCAAAAGCTATCATTACAACAGATTATTCTTTTATCCACATCATACTAATCTAGATAAACGTTAGGAGAAATGGTCTTATTCCTTGTAATCAGAAGAGAAATAATGGAAAACCTAGCTAAACGGATAATCAATTTTTTAAAGGCAATGCGTTGACATTAAAATCGCTTTGCTCTACCATAAGTAAAACAACAGACATATGAAACGGATGGGGACTTCCTGTATAAGAAAAGGTTAAGTATTTTAAAAGTGAAGCCAATAACAGGGAGCATCACGAAAATCGTTAACTCCATAAGAAATGTGTGTAACATAAATTGCGGATTTAAACAAGATTTATAGTTTTGTCTGTCTCCTGCAGTTTAGTAGATTTACCCAAAGATCATTCGCAATGAAGAGCACGTCAGAGACTATTTTCAGTAAATCCAAGATATGCATTTTATTTGTCACGTAAATATCTTAAATACATCGTTACAGTTTTTCTTTTTTCGAGAATATCAAAATTTTGGAACACTTTTCAGTCTAAATGGTAGTTTGGAGTGTTGCACCCTTCTAAGATTGCACTCTTTCTTAGATTAGATAATTTTATCTAGTTATCAACTTTGGTGTTTAACCAACATTTTGTTTTTGATTTATGTTGTTCAAAGACACTCACAAGCACACACACGCACGCACGGACTTAGAGGAACGTACGCACGCACGCATACACACACATAGACCTTTTTCTAAACACTTTTTTAGATGCATGGGTCCCTAAATCGTGCACTTCCAGTGGAATCTCGGTATTGAATTTTTGGGCGGAATGCAACACTTTCTCTAACTTTGTACTACGCACTAAATAAGGAAAGTAAAATAGGGCGCGTAAATGTTGAAGATATGGTATATTAATATCACACTAGCTTTGAAGTAAATAATATTTTCTATTATGATAGTTCTTATAACTATTGCATATTGCTTTAACTTGTCAACAAAGACATTTAAGCATCATTTTTACTTTCTCTACACGTACATTTTCAGAAACAGAACTGCATGTGTATGTGTGTGTGTGTCCGTGTGTCTGTGAACACGATAACTCAAAAACGAAAAGTCGACAAAATGCCAAACTTGGTATTTAAGTTTAGTATCTTGCAGGGAGGCGACACGAAGATTTTGAAAAAATCCCCCACCCCCAACCACCCTTTACATGGAACTTTTTTCGAAAAGTTTTATTTTCTCAAAAATGGCTTTAACCATTTTGATTAAAATATCGAATATTAAAAACCTTTACCTGTTAAATAAAATGTATATCTTGAATTTTCTGGGAATAGCCTCTGAAGACTACTTTGTTCTGGATGAATTTTACGGAATTAGGCATAATTGCTAAACCGTAAGAGATGGACAAAAACTTACCAGAAAAAATGTAGAGCACGTTAAAACACAAAATTTATGTTATATACATTTTTTCGTGTAGTTGGTCGCTTTCTAGATATTCCTTGTTTTTGGTTTCAGCTTTAAAAAACATACTTTTCTCACACAGGAATTTGTCAACGCTTGTCCATACAAACAAAGGAACTTCAGTCACATAGCAACCAGCTTTTGATTATCACTTTAACCTATACTACTCCCTTATTTCGCTTCTAATTATAAGGAAGCAGCTAATAAGACTATTTCTGCTAATTCTTTCTCGATTAGCATGAAGTAAATAAAAGCAAAAACTTTTAACAATAATTTGCTGCAGAGTTGTAGAGAAAGTCATGTGAATGGAACACGTCAGATTTTTATCTTTCTTTGAGTAAAGTTTGTCTTTTCATGTCCAGCAATAGTTAGCCAACTTTTATAAAACCACTTTCCGTATAGTTCGTGTCGTAGAGTAATTCACCTCTCAGCGAGCGATAGCAAAATCGAAGTTTTCGAGAAATAAAGTTTGATTGTTGCTCTTACAATGGTGTCTATTATTCAGTTAGATGATTGCAGTTTTCAAGAAAACGTTTATAGTACCATAACATTATGCAGTCTACTGCCAGGTAGAAGTACTGCAGCAGATAGAACCTAGCCAATGGTTTAATAGATATAATTAACACAGTAATTGAACAAGGTTTCCAAATATACTCCTTTAGCATCTAATCAGTATAACATTAACACTAATGTTTTTCAAAATTTAAGCTTGATACAAACACATAACTTTCAAACAGTCACGGTTGGTCTCTTAACTCAGTCGGTAGAGCACCTGTCTGCTACACGACACGAGAGGCCTTGGATTCGACTCCCGCCTGGGGGATAGAAAATTTACTTTAGCCAGATTATTTGTACTCTTCCCAGAGTCTGAATTTATGAATAAGAATGTGAATGTGTAAGTGTTATCCAATTTTCAAAACCCAAAGGAAAAAAAAAAGAAAAGAAGCAAGAAAGAAACAAATAAAGAAGTAAATCTATAACAAAGAAAGAAAGAAAAACAGAAAGACAGATAGAAAAAAATAGAAAGAAAGAGAGACCAAAATAAAGAAGAAAATGTAGAAAGGTAGAAAAAAAGACAGAGAGAAAAAAGAGAAGGAAAGAGAAACAAATAAAGAAAATAAAGAAAGATAAAGTAAAAAGGGAAGGAAAGAAAGAGTAAAGATAGAAAGAAAGAAATAAAAAGACAAAAATAAAGAAGTAAGAAAGAGGGAGAGTAAGAGAGATAGATAGAAAGAGAGAAAGAAAGAAAGAAAGAAAGACAGACAGACAGAGAGAAGAATCAGAGAAAGATAGAGAGAAATAAACAAAGGAAGAGATAAAGAAACAAACAAACAAACACACAAAAGAGATAAAGAAATAGAGAGTAAAAGAGAAGCAAAGAGAAAGTAAACACAGAAAGAAAAGAGAGAGAAAGTGAAAAACAAGAGAGATAAAAGAAATAAAGAAAGGACGAAAGAAAGAGAGTAAGAGAGATAGAAAGAGCGAAAGAAAGAAATAGAGAGAAAAAGTGAGATAAAAAGAAAGAGAGAGAAAGAAAAAGAAAGAATGAAGTAAGGAAGGAAAGGAAACAAAGGAAAGAGGAGATAGAAAGAGAGAAAGTAAGAAAGGAACAAAGGAAGGACAGAAATAAAAAGAAGGAAATAAGAAAATAAAGGGAGAAGTAAAGAAAGAATAAAATCTAATGACAACTACACGAATTAACACTATTACCGAGAAGCAGTGTCCCAAAGGTGAAAGGACGCCTACAAGGCTACTTCAGTATAAAAACGATTCTTATGTGTAGCAACCACATGGCTTTCTCAGCCTGTTCAGCAACAAGCACGGTATCAAGAAAAACAAACCAATTTATTTCATCACTTAAAAGCATTAAATTATTAAGTCTGCCGGCAGAAGAGAGCTTCTCCGCAAAAATTAATGTCATAAAAATGTATTTGAACAGGCTCATTTATTTATCAACCGTGCATACTTCGTTTATAAATATTTGGAGATATACTTTTATTACATAACTTCCAGTAAATACGCGGGAATAAAGAATCCAGTAGGCCAAAGTGGCAGTCAATTCTTTCAAAAGCTGGTCGCTATGTAATACATTGACTCTCTGTTTCCTTTGCTTGTTTAGGAGAAAGAAAAATTAATAACAATATTCCATTTGAGAAGTGTATAAACTATTTTAAAATTGAAACCAAATTCTAGGAAAGTCTCGAAATATTCCTACAAAAAATGTATTTGTCGTAAATTCATCGAGATATGCAATTTATGTCAATAAATAAATATGAGATCTATACTTTTTGTATACTAAGATTTTCTCTATATTTTATGGTTTATGACTTATGCAAAAGTCATCCGAAGCTGACTTCTCACACGGAGGTCCCGACTTCGATTCCCGGTTGTGGCGGGGAATTTTTCTTTAACCAGGATTATTTCCTATCCCCCACAGAGTCTGGGGGAATATATGTGAGAGTGAACGTGTGTTTGTGTGTGCGTGTGTGTGTGTGTGTGTGTGTGTGTGTGTTGGAGGAAAATAAAACGATTTAAAACCTAACGTAAATGGCTTATAGACAACGCGTTGTTTCTAATGCAAAGCCCCCGATATGGCCTTATATGTTAAAGGGGGTTCTGTAGCTGAAACAATATTAAAAAATCTGATGTGTTCCGTTCACATGACTCTCTCTACATCTCTGCAACAAATTATTTTTAAAAAGATTATGCTTCTATTTACTTCATGTTAATCGAGAAAAAAATTAGCAGAAATAGTCGTATTACTTGCTTCCTTGTAAATAGAAGCGAAATAAAGGAGTACCACAGGTTAAAGTGATAGTCAAAAGTTGGTTGCTATGTGACTGAAGTTCCTTTATTTGTATGAACAGCAGTTGACAAATTCCTGTATGAGAAATGAGTAAGCTGAAACCGAAAACAAGGAATGTCTCAAAAACAAAACGATCAACTCCAGAAAAAAATGTATATAACATAAATGGTGCGTTTTAACGTGCTCTACAGTTATGTGTGGTAAGATTTGTTTAGCTCCTACGGTTTAGCAGTTATGCAAAATTCCGTAAAATTCATCCAGAATAAAGTAGTCTTCAGAGGCTATTCCTAGAAAATTCAAGATATACATATTATTTGTCACGTAAATATCCTTGATATATGACATTTTAATCAAAATAGTTAGCCATTTTTGAGAAAATCAACATTTTCGGAAACATGTTCCAGTAAAGGGTAGTTGGGGGTGGGGAGATTTTCTTGAACCAAAGCAAGACGCCTTGGCGAGCGCGGCCATGGGGACCGGCTCCTTAGGCAGAAAGGTTTGTGTGAGTGAAACCGCAATTTCGGCATCTCACGCCTGAAAACATTAGGGATCACTTCGCGTACGAGCCTGCCGCCCATGATTTGAATCGCTGTTCTCTCTGTGTCTTTCACTTAATCGCTTCCTCAAGATGGTTCTTATGCGCGCTATAAGCGTTCGAACCGAAATCCTTCTCCGCACCTATTCTACTTTACTCTCTCTTTCTATTGAAGATAAAGAGGGATGAAGTATGCTTAATATAGAGCGGTTAAACTTTAGGTACATTATTATCAAGATACAAATTAGGAAGTATTTTTAATTGTGTATAGGAAATGCTACAGTTTTATAATTATTTGAAAAATAATGTAAAAGTAATATAATCGCATAGACAAAGATAAATAATAAATCTAGATTTGCCAGGGTCTTCTAGTCAAGTAAAGACAAAGACTCACTCTTCAAAACCTTGCCTTCCAACATATTTTTACTTTTCTACATAGTAAATGGTACTTACGTAGAGCAGACATTGTACTCCACCCAAAAATTCCATACCAAAAATTCACCGAAAATACACGTTTTAGGGTACCCGGTATCGAAAAAGCCGCTTTAGAAAAAGGTCTGTATGTGTGTCCGTGTGTCCGTGAACAAGAATTCAAAAACGAAAAGTCGGTAAAATATCAAACTTGGTGTTTAAAACAAGTATCGTCTAAGGAAGCGATACGAATATTTTGAGAAAAATCCCCCAATTCCTCACTACCCTTTACGTGGAAGAAATTACGAAAGCGTTAATTTTATAAAAAATAGCTCTAACGATTTTGGCTAAAACCTTACATTAAAGATCCTTACATGAAGTATTTATTCTGGATTATGTTTTCTGAATTTTGCATAACTAGTAAACCATAAGAGATGCACAAAACTTACTAGTGGATTTGACCTTTTTGAGATATTCCTTGTTATTGATTTCAGTTTCAAAATACTTAAAACTTTTCTCATATGGGAATTTGTAAACTCCACGTATGTAAAGAAACGGAGTTCAACCATGGGCAACTAGCTTTTAAAATATTTTATTATTAATTTAGCTCAGTGCATTCCCTTTACTCTCCTTCTACTTACAAGGAGGTAATTAATAAGATCATTTCTGCTAATGTTTATCGCGATTAACATGCAGTAGATAGAAGAATAGCTTTTTAATAATAGTTTGTGAATGGAACACATCAGATTTGTACATTGTTGGACGCCCCCCTCCCCCAATGATTAGCTTTCAGTAAATTTCTATATCTCTTCTATTTTGTTTCTCGTGTATACGAGTACACGTACTCATTCTTGCAATTGTGTTCGCAGTTAAATGCTTTAATTATCTCGCTTTGTTTCTATCGCAGAGTGCAGGCAATTAGAAGGAAACAGAAAGCAAATAGGTTGTTATCGAAGAGTGGTCACGTGATGGAGAGATGTAATTTCCTTCATCGTCATAAACGAGAGCTTTTCATTGCCTCTGAAAGCGTGGGAAGCTGAGCCTCTGGTGCTATCATCAATAGAGCGGAAGCATTGTATTGCTGGCCACGTGCAATCAGTCCGAGGGCTGACGGACGAGAAAAAGACGCTATTGTTGTGTAGCATCGAGGGGGCAAGCGCTTCTCTTTTTATTTCTCTCTTTTTCTCTTAGGAGCGTCCAAATCACTCGCTCCAAAAGCGATTTTCCGCTACCGCATGGATAAAACTAGTAATTGCACTTTCAAAATGTTCGCAATTTTTTTCTTCTTTCTTCCCCAGCACAAAGCAACCAAATTACGACGAAAATATTACATTCGTTTACCACAATATGCAAAATTCTTATTTGAATTTTTAAGCGGGTAGGTCTACTGGCACCTGAAAATACGTTGCATCCCATTAGATAGCAAAATAAATTAAAATTCATTTTTTCTTAGTTCGCTGTGACCATTCGAATTGCTTTAAGACACAAAAGGCTTACAGGAATTGGCTTAAAGGTGGATCATGAATGAAATTTCTATTTTTCACATTTTTTAGACAAAATAATTAAGTTTTGCAATCTTTACAATAGTCTCTTGTTACTAATGTCCTGCTTTTAATTATGACATGCTAGACTTTTTGTTACAACAGTTGCCTAAAATGCCCACCATCGCCGTCAATACATTGCTGGATACGTTGAGGCACTGATCGAGTAACTTTTGCAAAGGTGAATTCCGGGATTGCAGCATATTTTGTTTCAATCTCTTCCCGAAATGCTGCTAAAGAGTAGCTGGTTTTCTACGGTGTACAGCATTCTTAAGAGTTTCCCATGTAGAAATCTAGCGAAGTTGGATCTGGAGAACGCGGTGGAAACTCAACAGAGCCTCTTCGTCCTAAAGTTACTCACATACATATGGTAATGTAGTGTTACACCATCCTGTTGGGAGTAAAATTCCTCATTTTATAGCGCGTATGAATGGCGGGTGAAACGAATGTGGGTATTATGTTGAGATACACTTGGTCAGTTACTGTTCCTTCAAAAAGGAATGGTCAAATTAGGCCCCTAGATGACAAATCACATAAAATATTAACTCTAGGTAAATTAACAGATTTTTCCAAAAAAATTGTTATTTGCCGGTTAACAATTCCATTCAACTAAACTGTGCGTCGTCTGAACAAACAGCATCCTCTGCATCATTTTTCATAACCACTCACATTACATTTACGATCAGGATCATCTTCACTTAATATACAAAAATCTTGGGATGAAAAATTCCAAATTTCTTGTTCACTAGTTCTGCTAATCCCAGTTTCACGTGCACATTGGTGTGTATATTTTTGCGGTTAGGGCTCAAAATGTTCCCAAACTATAGCCGAGGACGCGGCTGTGCTGTGCAAGGTTTCCTACATCTGGATAGGTAGAGTCAGATTGAAACATTCAATGCCATAATCGGGATTTGAACCACGGCTCTTGCGATCTCTGGCCGGCTGCTCTAACACTGAGCTACCATGGCAACATGCCGGCATGGCATTCAATTTCTCAAGTAACTCCCAGATCTGTTCCGGTGAACTTCACAAATGGTACTATGAGTCTGGAAATGTTTCGAAGGGTACAACTGTTACTCGCGTTGGCAATTCTGTTTTGTACATACGTCTCCATTGCGTTGAGCTTCATCTCGAATTTCTAATACCACTTGGCTCCGTTTTGTTGTAGCTACGCTAACATGACGGCATGTGAAGCACATCTGTTTACAGAACGTCATAGGATAATCTTAGCTTCAGTTGTTCAATGTTGATTTGCCTTTCGAGCAGCAACATAACGTATGGGACCCAAATCTGATTTTGAACATTACTACAAATTACTGCTGTTTTTCGGTCCAAATATGAAACAATATTAGCAAAACTTTCCTATCAATGTGTTTATACATCTTTTGACATATTTTGTAGTTGGTGTGTTCAAAGTTATAAAAAATTATGCATACTGTTGAGCAGCATAGCCAATATTTGAATTCTGAGGGTACTAATATATATTTAATCCATTGGATTTTAAAATAAATGTATAGTAAGATGTATGCCAATAATAAAAATTTAAATTTAATGTAGTTTTGCCTATTATTTGTAAGCTTCTTGTCACTAAAAAATCTCAAGTGTTACACTCACATGACTTTCTCTAGCTGCTCTACAAACAAACTTCTCACAAAATATTAATCTTCCTCCTACGCAATGCTAATCGAGATAAACATTAAAAGAATGTTCTTATTACTTAGCTACTTATAAGCAGAAGGGAACTTAAGGAACGTACAGGCCTAAAATGACAGTCAAATATCTTAAAAGGTGCCTTATGCGATTATCATTGCAAATCACTTCTTAGCTTGGCCAGAAGTAGAACAAAAGAAAAATGGACACTCTCTGTCTGAAAAAAATATAAGTACTTTACAATTGAAACCAATAACAAGGAATATCTCAGAAACGGTTACCTCCACAACAAAAATATAAAGGACATATATTGTGTGCTTTGACGAGATCTTCATTTTTGTGTACTAAGTTTTTGCCTATCTCTTAGGTTTAGCAGTTGGGCAAAATTCGGCAAAATGCATCCAGAATAAAGAGGTCTTCAGACGCTATTCCCAGAAAATTCAATGTATACACGTTTGGAATGTCAGTAATATATGGGACTTTAATCAAAATTGATACAGCCGTTTTAGAGAAAATTAAAATTTTCCATGTAAATGGTAGCTTGTGGTGGGGGAATTTTCTTGAATATCTTTGAGTTGTATCCTTGGAAGATAATAAACCTAAATACCAAGTTTGAAATTAACGGTATTTTCGTTTTTGAGCTATGCTTTCTACAGACACACAAACAAACATTTTTTTTTCGGACTCAGGAAACCCCAAAACATATTCCCAGTGAAATCTTGACATCGAATTTTTGGGTGGAATACAATACCTTCTCTGCCCACTATGTACATTGTACAGTGGGCTAGAGAAGTAGTATGACCAACTGTGCCCAATTATTTTTCTATAATTTATTTTTTGTTTTGTTTAACTATGCTATCAGAGAGACCCTATAAGCACTCAACACATAAATATTTTGCTATGAACTGGAATATTCATATCAAAACAGACTATCAGCTCAGAAGTTAGTTGAGCTACCTTTCTATTTCATTCTATTACCTTGTTTCTCTTCGATTCCTATCCTCTTTGGTGTAACGCAACGAGCAGATGGCAGGCTGCCCGTTGGTGAATTAGACGTGTTCCTATTCTTAACAACAACAACGTAACCACGTCCTGACGGGAATGTGGGGTTTACAGGATGGCAAGTGAGAATGAGGTTGGGGAGTGACAGGTGGAGGCAAATTGTGCTCCTCAACGGTTGCAAGTCATGGTGCACCGCTTGAGTAATGATTTTGCAAACATTTTTATTTTTGGGGTTGTAAATTTTGAAGTCCAAGCAATTCTTGAAGGATTGTAAGGAACTTAGCCGTAGCAGCTATTGGAGGTGCTCCTTCGTTACCGGGGATGCCCATGCGCGGAAGCCGGTATCGCCTAAAGCGGCGGTTTCTGGGACTATAATCCTCAAGAGACCTTACGAGGGCACTCCGATGGAATCTTAGGTGTTATTTAAGTGTAAACCTTAAAAGGAGGGCCGGCCGACCGTCCCTCGGAGGTAGCTGCGTGCGCAAAGTGCTGCAGCTACAACAGCTACCTCCCGCCGGCCGGCCACGAGTCAAAAATAAGGCACTGTAAATAACACACTTCAATAGATTACAGTACGTAACATAAATATGCAGATTTAGGTCAATTGGGCCCCTCAAAATACGACCTCTGAATTCATGTCCTGAAGGGTGAAACGGGGAGTAGGGTAACACCTGTTTGAGCTAAGTACGGTGTGGACTTCGTGTGCCCCGGAGCCGCTCCGGTAGCCGTGAAACCAAGCAGGAACCCGAAAACCGGCAGAAGAGGCAACGGTCTGGTCCTTCAGGTTGAGGGTTTGGAAGGGCGTAAGTAGTCCAGGCCAGTAAAACAAAGCTTGCTACGTTACCCATTTTAGGAAATATTGTACGTTTGTTATTAAGTATAAATTATATAACACTTTTTATGTTCTCTATGGTTTTTCTTTCAAGCAACCTGTCACTATTATCATATCAAAAATACTCAAAACTTTCCTATGTTACCTATGAATATCAGAAGACCATGCACCAAATATAAGTTGCTGTTTTCAATTTGAAGTCCCCAAGACGGAACCTGAAAAATTTCGGCTTGAAGTAGTGAGAAATTAAGATATGGACATACCTTACATCCAGGGCGGTATTCCGGATGCGCGTTGACGACGTCCTGGTTAACGTCTTGCAGGATGAAAGAGAAACGGAAGTGACTACTGTTGATGCAGTAATTAAAACACAGGCTCGTTTGGCATCATGCATAGCAACTAGGGCACAGCCTTTTTCACATGTTAGCAGTGCTAATATATTATACCTTTATATGTTGGCTGATTACGTTAATATTTAATTATTTTCTCAGTGTTTTACATTTGTAAATTAAGTGCTGTACTATTTTGCTGCCCAGGTTGCCATAACAATGTGGATTTTCAACTATCTTGAAACGGTGGAGGCACGATGAACTGATAGCATTGCGGTTACCTCTACTGTAGATGTAAATTACTGCACAATGCGTTTAAATGTGCACTGGTGTACTGAAATGCTCGATCAATAAATATTTCCCTCGCAATTTACAGACATCCAGGGTAATGGGATAAGCTGGTACAAAACGGTTCCTCAACATACACATAACTATACCCTGTGGACATTTCTGCACAAGAGATACTCCAAAAATTCCCATCACTCAGTTGCAGCACGTATAGTCGTTAATTTAATAGCCCATAATCAAAATTCAGACACACACTAAAATTCCATAGATTGCATAAAAAACTTAATGGGACAAAAAGTACGGTTTTAACGATTTTGGTCAGAAATATGATTTTTGGATTTGGTCGGAAAAGAGGTACTTCAAAATTAAAGCATATATTTGCAATAATTGGTTATCCTAGAGCAAACATAACACACATTTTAGACACTATTTTAGAGCCTAGTTTAGTCATTTTTAAGGTTCAAATATTTTTTCTCAAAAATGCAGCTAAACGACTGAAAATTCTCCCCAAATTACTGCAGAATATATTTCAAAATGAACAACGCTTGCCTATATAAAATATCCGTTTCGCTTCCACGTTTTCAAACCTAAATACATGACCTCTATGGTAATAGCCTAGATAATGTGGGGTTAGGGAATACAATCAAACTAAATTCCGGTACAACATTCGTTATAGCGAGGCCTGCCCATTCAACGTTATGCCTACGAGTAAGGTTGTTAAACATGAAAACGTACCACTCTTACTAAGTAAAATTATAAGTCTACAACTGAAACAAATATTGCTATATTATTATTCATTACACCGGTCTTAATTACCAATACACGAACGTTCACTTACAACACTACATCTTGTATGAGCAAAGATAAAAAGTAGTGAATTTTTAAATAAGTTTTACTCTCTCTACATATACTATGAACTTAGCAGGTAGAAAACGTATTGTATTGTCCCCAAAAATTTGAAGTGGAGGTTTCACCGGAAATATAGGATTAAAAAAAAAGCATTTTTAGAAAAAAAAAAGTCCGTGTGTGTGCATGTCTGTAGACAGAATACCTCAAATTCAAAAAATCATTAAATACCAAATTTAGTATTTAAATTTAGTACCTTCCAAGGATACGATACTTAGATTTTTAAGAAAATACCCCCAGCCAAAACACTTTACATAGGACATTTTTATACATTTGGTTTTTCCCAGAAATGACTCTAACGAAATGATTAAAATAACATATATTAATTATGTGCACATGACAAATAAAATGAATATCTTGAATTTTCCGAAAATAATCTCTGAAGACCTCTTTATTCTGGATGAAATTTTTATAACTGGTAACCTTAAGTAGGCAAAAGCTTATATCACACAAAAAAAAAAAAAAAAAAAAAATGCAGATCTCTTTGAAATGCAAACTTATGTTGTATACATTTTATTGAGAGTTTACCGATCTCAAGGTAGTCTTGTTATTCGTTTCAATTTTAAATGATTTAAATGTTTCTCAAACGAGAAGTTATCTTTTGTTTAATCTCTCTTTTGTTTTACTTCTGGCCGTGCAATTGCTTCACATAGCAACCGGCCGTGGTTAACGAGATAGACAGGCTACGGCGCGAGTCAGTGTTACGTAGTAATGGTAGTCTTGTACATGACTGAAATTGAATTGCTTCATGATTTAACTGTAACGTTTCTAGGAATTTAAAAATCAATGTATTTCTATGCATAGTTATCTATGCAAAGTAGAATATAGGTGCTAGGCGACTGTAATTTTACTTCATCGGGCCATGTCTGGACTAGAAGAATCACGCGATTTCAGCTCGCGCCGAAGCCATTGCGAAAGGCTTTTTTAAACATTTTCCTTATCGCTTTTGCTGGTGTATTGCTTCATTTCTCTTATATTTAGAAGGAAGTAATACAACTTCTGCTAATGTTTATCTCGATCACCAATGTATATAATAATAGTTTGTAAAGAAAGTCTAATAAATGGAACACAGCAAAGTTTTTACTACTTTCTCTACACGTACTATGCACATGTGCATAGAGTTGATATTCTATTGCACCGAAAAATTTGATGCCGAGATTTTGCCAGAAATACATGATTTGGGACACTAGAATTAAAAAAAAATAAATAAATAAAAAAAAACATTATTAAAAAACAGTCCGTGTGTGTAAGTGGGAAACTTAGTATATAAGTTTATTATCTTCCAAGGACATGACACGAAGATTTTGTGGAAAATCATCCCCCCAAACTACCCCTTATATGATTAAATTTCCTAACATTTTGATTTTCTCAAAAACGGCTCTAACGATTTTGATAAAAAAATACCGTATATTTAAGATATTTACACCACAAATAAACTATATATCTTGAATGTTCTGGAAATAGCCTCTGAAGACATCTTTATTCTGGATGAATTTTGCAGAATTTTGCATAACTGTTAGCTGGTAAGAGATAGAACAAAACTTGCTACACAAAAAACGTAGAGCTCGTTAAAACACACAATGTATGCTATATACATTTTTTTTTTTTTTTTTTTTTTTTGTAGAGTTAATCGTTTTCGAGATATTCCCAATTATTGGTTTCACTTTTAGCCACTTAAACGTTTCTCAAACGGGAAAACATATTTCTTTTTATTTCTCGTGTGTTTACTCCTGGAAAGCAAAGAGATTGAAAGTAATTATTTCACATAGCGAACCGTTTTAAGGGACAAGACTATCATTATAGCCTGTGCATTTTCTTGTTTCTCCTCTACTTACAAGGAAGCTAGTAATTCTGTTTATGTTTATCTTGATGTAGATAATAGATTAATGTTTTAATAATAGGTTTGTTTACCGAACAGCTAGATGTAGAGAAAGTAATGTAAATGAAACACATCAGATTTGTTTTTCCTCGATTATCATGAAATAATTAGAAGAATAAGCTTTGTAACAATGATTTGTAGCAGAGATGTAGAGAAAGTCATATGAATGAAACACATCACATTTTTTCTATTGATTAGCATGAAATAAATAGTATAATAAGCTTTTTAACAATGATTTGTTGTGGAGATGTAGAGAAAGAAGTATGAATGGAACACATCAGATTTTTTTCGATTATTATGAAATAAATACAAGAATAAGCTTTTTAACAATAATTTGTTACAAAGATGTATAGAAAGCCATGTGAATGGAATACATAAGATTTTTTCTCTCGATTATCGTGATATAAATAGAAGAATAAGCTTTCTAACAATGATTTGTTACAGAGATGTAGAAAAAGTCATGTAAATGGAACACATCAGATTTATTTTTCCTCAATTATCATGAAATAAATAGTAGAATAAGCTTTTCAACAATAATCTGTTGCAGAGATTAAGTGGAAGTCATGTGAATGGAATACATCATATTTTTACTTTCTCTACACGTACTATGTACATAGTGTATAGAGAACGCTTTACATTCCACCCTAAAATTCGATACCGAGATTTCACCGGAAATACATGTTTTGGATCACCCTGAATCCGTGTGTGTGTGTGCGAAAAGACCGTTGAATACCAAACGAAGACTTTTAAGAAAATCTCCCACCCTCAACTACTCATTACATGGAAGTTTTTTCGAAAATTTTGATTTTCTTAAAAATGGCCCTAACGATTTTGATTAAAATATCGTATATTAAAGATATTTACCTGACAAATAAAATGTATATCTTGAATTTTCTGGGACCAGCCTCTGAAGACTACTTTATTCTAGATCAATTTTACGGAGCTTACTAAACCGTAAGAGATGGACAAAAACTTACCACACAAAAAATGTAGAGCACGTTAAAACACACAATTTATGTAATACACATTTTTTTCGTGGTAGATATTCCCTGTTTTTGGTTTCAGCTTTGAAAAACGAATACTTTTCTGATGTAGGAATTTATCAACTGCTGTCCATACAAACAAAGGAACTTCAGTCACATAGCAACCAGCTTTTGACTATCACTTTAACTTTCGGCTCTACTTTCAAGGAGTAAGTAATAAGACTATTTTTGCTATTTTTTTCTTGATTAGTATGAAGTGGATAGAAGCATAGGTGTTTTTAACAATAATTTGTTGCAGAGATGTAGAGAAAGTCATGTGAATGGAACACATCAGATTTTTATTACAAATCACAGACCTCATCCACTGGAACATTAAGAAATACTTAAGGCAAGTTGTTGAGTTTAATGTTTGTTATAGTACTGAAAGCCTAAAGGTGTTGTGGCCGTTGAGCAGTTAGTAGTTTTGTGTAACAAATAATACATTTCGGAACATGGGAGTGTAGGAACACTCCCTACAAGTGCCAGGAAGGGAGCTCGCAAAGTTGGAGAGGGTGCTCGTGAAAACAACCCCGGTAATGAGAGGGAGGGTACTAACCCCTCCGAGAATATGCGCCTAATTAGAAGGCGCAGCTCGCTATGATGCGACGGTGACGACTACGACAACAACGATTTCGTAAATATATACATGAGGGAAACGGGGAGAAGCGGCTCTAATGAGAGGTAGGGGGGACCGGGGAAGCTTGTGAAATGTACTTGATTACTATTATGTTGTACACGGGCGCGTAATGTTTCTCAAAATTGCTGCTAAGTGTGCTATTTTTGTATCGTGTTGGGGTACAAGCAACGTAGCCCATGGGAGGGTTCACAGTTTCGGAATAATGAGGGGCCCAAGTCCTCTAAATTTCTCTCGCTGTTCTCTAAAATATCCCAAAAATTTTAGCTGCTCGGTCGATTAAAACATAACGGCAGGAGTTGCACAGTATAGAAGTATAATTAAAAAGGAAGGCTTCCGTAAAATTCTTTTTTGGCTTATACCGGGTGATTCAATAAAATATTTGCGTGTTTCTCTTTTCAGACCAACATTTTGTCAAGTTTTCCTACTCGGTACTCGATACATATTTAAATTTTTTACTGTTTAATTTATATAGCCCAATTTAACATATATCTGGGGCTTTGCACTTGAAACTACTCGTCTGTAGGTTCTTTTTACGTTTAGTTTAAATAATGTTATTTTACTCAAACACTCTCACATACATACTTTCAGACTCTGTGGGGATAAGGAATAATTCTGACTAAAGAAAAATTTCCAGGTCTAGGCGAGAATCGAACGCAGGACCTGCGGGTGAGAAGTCAGCTCGCTGACCACTCGACCACAGAGGCAGTCTATGTTTATATATTGTTTTAAGATTCCGATGCCTCATTTTCACTGAAACTGAATATTCCTTTTACAAGTAATTCAGCTGAGTACACGTATGTATATTTTAAATTAATTCAATTCCAAACACTCTAAAGCAGCTCGTGTATTTAATAATGGCTACAAAGTCAAATAAATGTTGGATATGTAAACATGAACTTAAAAACAAATAAAAACAAGTTGTTCAAAATGAATACCTTACCATCCATCTTTACAACAGAACTTCTTGTAATGGTTAAAGCCTTAGATATGCCCATTTTGTAGAAAAATACAACATATTAATTTTGTCAGATTCCAAAAGTTCTTTACAAAGTATTTCTGGACTAAAACACAGCAAAAGTAATCGTCCTATCGAATTTGCCATGCTAAATGTAACACAGAAACTAAGAACGAAGAAAAAAAGTACAATATTTCTTTGGATTAAAGCCCTTTCAGGAATAAATAGAAGTATAATTGTAGATAATTCAGCAAAATTTGCAACTATATCTCGTTAATTATATTGATTAAAACTTATTTTATTAAAATAAACTTAAAAAATCTTGAAACAATTAGTGGAAAACCTCAGTACAAATTAAAAGCAAACCTTGTTTTTCAATACATCTTGTGTATTTACCATACAGTGGTAGAACAATACAAAAATAAAACCATAGCCTGTTTAAAATTCAATAATTAACATTTAACAATTAACATTTTTATGGACTTAATATAAAAGAGTCTCCTCTTTGCATTACTGTGATGGACAGGTAGAAGATTGTAATCACATATTCTTGGAATGCAAGAAAATATGGACACCTGTACAACTTTTTCAGGATGAGATAGCAAAGTTAGGCTTCCGTCTTCCATGCAATGCTTTTCAAAATATTCATGTATACATTTTTAAAAAAATTTTAAATGTTATTATTTAAATATATATTTTCCTACATTAAGGCAGTGAAAAATATTTGAAGACTATATGTAAGTGTTCCTTACAAATCAATGCAAACTGCTATTTACTACTGTTATTATTTTTGTCAGCGTGGATATCACCAAATTGTCAATAAAGTTTTTAAAAGTGTGCAAACACAGTAGCAGTAATTAAGTGTGTATTTCACCCAAAAATTGAATACCAAATTTCACCAGAAATACATCTTTTTAGGATCCCTTAATCCAACGAACGCATTTTTACTTTCTCTACATAGAAGTATTGCTTTCCAACAAAAAATTCTATATTGAGATTTCACCGGAAATACATGTTTTACTCTCCCTTGTATCCAAAAAAGTATGTCCGTATGTCTGGAACACAATAACTCGGAAATAAAAAGTTGGTAAAATACCAAACTTGGTATTTAAGTTTGATATTTTCTAAGAACGTGACACAAAGATCTTGAGGAAAATCTCCCCAACCCAAACTACACATAAAAATATTAGAAAATTGTGATTTTCTCAAAAATGACTAACTACTTTGATCAAAGTGCCGTATAGTAAATGTACTTACATGACAAATAACATTACATTCTGAATTTGCTGGGAATAGCTTCTAAAGAGCTCTTCATTCTGGGTGAATTTTGCTGAATATTGCGTAACAGGCAAAAACTTCCAACAGAAATAAATTTAGACCTCTTTAAAGCACACAATTTATGTCAGTTTCCTTTTTTTTCGTGGAGTTGACTATTTTTTATTGTGTTTAACTCCAGGTTATATTATACGTACATAGCTCCAAAAGCGAATTTCCGAGATATTTCTTGTTATTGGTTTCAGTTTTAAAACACTTAAAACTTTTCTCTACGACATTTGTCAATGAAGTTTAATCACATGGCAACCCGCTCTTTAAAGATTTGACTATAACTTTACCCTTGTATGCTCCCTTATTTAGCTTTTACTTACAGGGAAGCAAATAATATAAATTCTGCTAATGTTTATCTCAATTAGCATGAAGTAGATAGAAGAATAGCTTTTCAATAATAATTTTTAACAAAGATGTACACAAGATCTCCCGCTCAGGCGGTTGCTCTTCCACTGAGCTATCATAACAACCTTCCGCCATCGCACTGAATTTCTCAACTGACACACATGTTTCCTGGTAAACCACAAGGTGCTCTCAAATTAATTTGAAATGTCAACCCCAATGGCGACATACAATGTTGCAAGTACTTTAATTCCAGGATTCAGAGTATAGCCAACTATTGTGGCCAAGGGTGTAGGACAGGAGGTGGAAATTCAACGCTATGCCGGCATGTTGCCATGTTAGCTCAGTGGAAGAGCAATCGGCTAAAGACCGGGAGATCCTTAGTTCAAATCCCAACTATGACATTGAATTTTTAAGTCTGACTCGACCTATCCAACTCCTGTCCTACACACGGCTTGTGTGAAAAAACAATCAAACCAACACCTAACTTGGTTTTGTTCAAATCTGAACATCTATTTCCAACACTTGCTCCACTTGGCCATGGTGTAGGTGGAGTACCCTGGACGCACGTTTCAGCAGCCTTCGTTACTATCCTCTTGCAGGCTGGCAGATGTCTGCTACAGATATTTAATCAACAAATAAAATTTATATGCATAATTTTCTGGGAATGGCCTCCAAAGCCCTCTTTTTTTTTCCGACATCCTACCGCCTACACACACACAATCGGCCTCCGTCTCGAAGAACTTCAGCAGGCAACCAACGAACAACTCGAGGCACTGGCGGTCGAGCACCGGACAGCAACAAGAGATGCAGACGGCAAGGTCGAGGTGCTTGCGTTCGTCCAGCGCATCGAGAGTCACCTCGTTAATCCGCCTGCCAAGAACAGCGACGACCGAGACTGACGGCTGGGGTCTCTAGACTTGATTTTTTTTTTTTTAAATTTATTTGTTCATTTTGTTAATTACAAAAGGTATAAGTTATATTATAAATACAGTATATCAGTTCACAATTTTTATATATAGTTATGAACAATGTTGTCTGTGCGTTTAAATTAACAAAACGTTAATTAAATGGTAACAAAATGAGAAGGTTTTGTAATCGCTATAGAATGAGCAAGGCAAAGGCTGTTGCCGATTGCAGTGAAAGACGCCTATGTTTTTGCAGATATTCTCTTGCTGCTCTAAGATGACAGCGTAAACCGTCGACGCTGGGATGTGTTTCAGACAGCATATAATGCTGAAAGCCAAGTGCGAGCCACACCTGTGCGAAGCGGTCGGTAGTACTTCGAGTCTCTAGTTGTAGTAATGTGCGAGCATAATCGTTGGGATTTTGCGAAGGAGCAAGACGGTGCAATTGCGAAACAACCCAGGGCCAAATCTGTCGTGCTGTTGTGCAGGTAACAAAACGATGGCGTAGAGCATCCCGCACACCGCAAATGTTGCATGTGGGGGTCCTCACCATGTTATATCGGAATTTTTTATCCTCTGTAGCCACAACATCATTGATGACCAAATATGCGCATATAGTCCACTCCGTAGATATGTTGCGCAAATGTATGTTCCGCCATACCTGACACCAGGGTCTGTTGGGCATCTTGTCCACCACATGAATTGGTGCAAGCAGCCGCTGTAGCAAAAGCTTGTAGAGCTCAGCTGATAGTCCTCTAGGTTGCTGAGGTAGGACATCGACATCAATGCCATCTGAAACATGGAGTGCTCTCTTAAAACCCGCAGGAGCAGCCCGAACTGGAGTTGCAAGAGAATTCTTGAAGGGTTCCCAAAATGCTATTTCTTGTGGCAGGTATAATAGATTTAACAAGAAGCGCTTTACTCTTAGGTCCCACTGCAATTAAACCTAAGCCGCCTTCGTTACGTTTTCGCCACAATTGGGTTTTAGCTACACGAAAGGGCTGTGCTCTCCATAAATAGTATCCAATAAGTCGCTCAATTCGGGAGACGTGTTTTTCAGGCATTGGTAGTATCTGCGCCATATACCATAATTTTGCCAAAACAAACTGATCGATGTGCCACACTTTCTGTAGGAGATTCAAGTTCCGGCCAAGATGTGCAGTGGTATTCAGCCTAAGCAAATTTATTTTGTGATCCCAGTTGCGAGCAATCATCGATGTAAACGGCTTGGAGAAGATGATGCCGAGAATCTTGACACTATATTGTATCGGGATATCGAGAAAAGTGTGATCAGTCGGCCACGATCCAAGAGGGAGCAGTTGCGACTTCGCGGTGTTCATTTTGGCATTAGAAGCTTCCTCATAAAGTGTGATGGCGGTATGTACCAAGGGTAAGGCCTCACGCCTACGGATGAGCAGCGTGACGTCATCAGCATAAGCTCTGGCACAAAATAATCGAGCGGGAGTGACAGTCCCAGTCAGCTTAGCCTGAAGATAGCGAAGAAAGGGTTCTAAAGAAAGGGAGAAGAGAAGCATTGATAGTGGACAACCCTGGCGTACAGAGTTAGTAAGCTTTATAGGCTTACTGAAGTATCCATTGACTTGCACTTTCGAAGACATCCCGCTGTAGACGGTTCTGATTGCAGATATTAGCAACGGTGGAAGTTTGAATTTCTGAAGCACTTTAAACATATAAGCATGGCCAACTCTGTCAAAGGCTTTATCAAAATTTAGACTGACCAACGCAGCAGCCTCCGACAAATTCCGTTCATAATGGAGAATTGTATCTCGGAGGACCAGAAGGTTGTCAATTATGGTCCTGCCCGGGATGCCACATGTTTGCCCGAAGGTTATAATTGTAGGTAGAATAATCCTTAATCAGGATGCAAGTACTTTCATCATAATTTTGTAGTCACTGTTTAAAAGTGTTATGGGTCTATAGTCCCAGACACTCATTGGAGACCGTTTCTTTGGGATTAGGATGACGATGCCATCTGCGAATCCAGGACAACAGTTCGATCCAATAAGGATCTCATTTACCAACTCTACAACTTCTGCTTTGATTATACTCCAAAAGGTCTTGTAGAATGAATATGTCAGGCCATCTTCTCCTGGGCAGGAATGGAGGCTAGCGTAATTAATGGTTTGCAGAATCTCGGTGGCAGAATATCGCTGCTCCAAGGAACGCTGTTCCTCGACAGTTATACCGGTGTCAACATATTGGAAGAGCTTCTCCATGGCGTCATTGCGTAGGTCAGTGGTGTCAAACATGGTGCTATAAGATGTATGGATAATCTGTAGGATTTGAGGCACAGAGGTTGACCTTGGCGCCTACCGGTGTCAGAAGAGCATGGATGTAACGACCACTACCAGCACACTTCTCCTTAATGGTATGAAACAATGAAGCTTTCTCCTGTGCCACGATGGAGTCATGAGTTCGCGAACGGGTCACAGTTCCCGCCAAAACATGTTGCTGTATTTCCACGAGCTTCCGCTTCACAGCTTGAAGGCGATGGAATACGTCTTGACCACTCTGTTGTCTAGAGAGAAGACCCATTAATGTTTCTTGGTAAAAGTCGAAGGTGTGACGTCGTTCAATTGCCCTCTCACGACCTTTGGTCTTGAAGAAGGTCGTAATACCAGGCTTAAATATACGTCGCCATTTCTCCACCACCGACAGCGGGGAGCGTCGAGCTTTACCCTGAAGACTTTGCCACAACTTGGCAAATTCAGCAGCAATAATGTTGTCATGTAATAAAGCTTCGTTTAATTTCCAATAACCTCTGCCAAATAGCGGAATGCGACTCTCAGCGATTAATTGCAGTTTGACAGCATGGTGGTCAGTAAAGGCAACAGATAAAACTCGCACTGTGTGAATCAGAGAGTTGAACTGAGCGCTTAAATAGAAACGATCTATCCTCGATGCACAGTTCGCTCGACAGTAAGTAAATTCTACAGACGTAGCGTTCATATGTTCCCAAACATCACAAAGACGTAGCCCGGTTACCAGCTGATCCAATGCCAAAGACTTGTTATAACCAGGACGCTGATCCTTAGCATGTAGCGCGCAATTGAAGTCGCCACCTACTAAAAGCAGGGCATAATTCCATCTCACATAATAGGGTAGAATGTTTGTTATAAATTCTTCTCGCTCATGGCGCCTATCACTCCCTGAAGGCAGGTATAGGTTAAGTAGCAGCATGTTGTCCATTCTAGCACTGATTACACGACCACTAGGATGCATCTCTATCTCGGTAAACGTCAAACCTGCTCTGTACAAAATAGCAGTACCACGCATATGTTCTCCAACATTCACCACACAACTGTACTGTGGACCCATAAAGCCAAAGTCGGTTATGTTAACTTCTTGGAGGAAAACTATATCTAAATCATGAGTCCGCACAAAATCACGTAAAAGAGCCTGTTTGGCAGTGCAGCGTAGGGAGTTGATGTTAACAGTGGCAAAGGTACGTAAGACAACCATTAAAACAATGCCAGAAGTAAACCAGAGCAGGTCACCGTCCAAGATGTATCTAGTCATTTTCAACGGCATGAATATGTGTTCGCGATACCCGTGGAAACGTTTTCGGTAGGCTTCCAGACCGAGAAGGCAAGTGCTTCCTGAGTCGAGAGTCTCTCATGGTCTCCCACGTGATGTTAGACTCCGTTTCTTCGGTGCCTTCCTCCTCACTAACAGACAGCGGGCGTTCTCTCCTAACCTGCACAGGTTCGTCGGAATCCATCTCAATCTGGTGTTCAATTATTACAGTGTCTGGTGTATCGCACCACAACAAAAGAAGATCGTGTAGGGGATGAGACACTCATTTCTGCTACTTCTGAGGGAGAGTTGACAGCTGCCGGTGCGGACACAGAAGTCTCCTGCACCGCCACATCGTCACGCATACAGCTGGTATTCGGGTAGACTTCCTCTGTAGGCTTGACGTTACAAACAGGTTCTATTTCACTAGCTTCAGTAGCGGGCCCATTTGACGCACCTACTGTTTGTTTACTTTCCTCTTCCGCCCGAGCGCTAACTTGACCTCTCAATACATCGCTGAGTAACACAGCTCTGCGCGAGACAGAGACAGGCAATACAGACTTTTTGTATGGACAGTGTGAGCGAAAATGAGAAGCTTCCCCACACACATAGCAAATTTGCGGTTGTCCTAGATAGGTCACACCAACAGGAAACCCACGCACTACTACTGTAGATGGAATTTTCTTTTTTAATTCCATTCTTACAGAACGAACACCAGACTTGACGGGGTACTTATAACCTGCGTTCCATTGTTCTTCTTGAACCTCTAGTAATTTCCCATATTGTGAAAGTTTCTGTTCCAGAAACGTGTGAGTGATCTCAGGCACTAAATTGAAAACCCGGACATTTACAATGCGGCAGTCAGCGGGCCCAATATTTACCGTTAGTATTTCACCATTTTCATAACTAAACTTTGCCGCCCCTTGAAATTGCAGTAAATATCTTTCATAGTGTGTTACAGATATAAATTTTATAAAAACTGATTTTTCTCTAGAATGAAACTGTAGTGTATCTACCTGATCAGGTCGTATTTTCATGTAGTCGTGAATCCAGTCATGCACTTCCTTCGCGCTGGGTCGTCGTTCAGCTCCTCGAAATGAGATTTGCAAAGTATTTTGCCGGCGTATTGCCTCCATCATCAGAAATTCTTTCCTTGTAGAACTATAGACTCACACAAAACAATGTATTTGACGTTCCTTAACGCCGCTCGATTACGCGCAACACAGCGAACAAACAACCTCTCGGTCCGCTAGCTGCAGCCAGACTGTGGTTTATTTGGATGAATGTTTCTGAATGTTACATAGTTCGTAAATGTAAGAGATATACAAAGCTTCCTAGACAAAAATGTATATCTCATTAATTTATGTCACACACATTTTTTTCGTGAAGTTGACTCTTTATTAGATATTACTTATTATTGGTTTCAGCTTTAAAATATTTTTCACACACGTGAATTTGTCAATTCCTGGAACAGCAAAAAATTGGATTTCATCCACCTGCACCTAGAGTTGGAAAGATTTGACTGTGGCTTTAGTCTAGTGCATTCCCTTATTTCCATTCTACTTAAAGAAAACAAGTATAAAGCTCATTTCGATTAATGTTTATGTTGATTAGCATGAAGTAAATAGAATAATAAGTTTTTTAACGATAATATGTTACCGAGATTCTTTACTCTCTCTGATATTATGTACAAAGTATGTGTACATAGAGCAGGCACTTCATTCTATACAAAAATCCGATACCAAGATTTCACCGGAAATGCGTGTTTCTGCATCATTTTAGTAAAATGCCAGTGTGCTTGTGCGTGTGTGTGTCTGTGGACAGTATAACTCAAAAATCTGATGTGTTCCATTCACATGACTTTCTCTACATCTCTGCAACAAATTATTGTTAAAAAGCTCATTGTCCTATTTACTTAATACTAATCGAAAAAAATAGCAGAAATAGTCTTATTACTTGCTTCCTTGTAAGTAAAAGCGAAATAAGGGAGTAGCATAGGTTAAAGTGATAGTCAAAAGCTGGTTACTATGTGACTGAAGTTCCTTTGTTTGTATGGACAGGAATTGACAAAGTCCTGTGTGAGAAAAGTATAACATTTTAAAGCTGAAACTAAAAATAAGGAATATCTCAAAAACAATCAACTCCATCAAAAAAATGCTTATAACATAAATTGTGTGTTTTAAAGTGCTCTACCTGTTTTTTTTTTTTTTTGTGGTAAGTTTTCTTCCATCTTTTAGAGTTATGCAAAATTCCGTAAAATTCGTCTAAAATAAAGTAGTCTTCAGAAGCTATTTCCAGAAAATTCAAGATATATATTTTATTTCTCAGTTAGATATATTTAACATATGATATTTTAATCAAAATCGTTAAAGCCATTTTTGAGAAAATTAAAATTTTCGAAAAAAGTTCCATATAAAGAGTATTTTGTGGTGGGGTTAGTTTTCTCAAAATTTTAGTGTCGCATCCCTGGAAGATTCTAAACTTAAATACCAAGCTTGGTATTTTACCGACTTTTCGTTTTTGAGTTACCGTGTTCATAGACACACAGACATACGGGTACACTGACACACCGACACACAGACATACGGACATACACCACACACACAAGAACCTTTTTGTGAAAATGCATTTTTTGGATACAGGGGACCCTAAAATATGTATTTCCCGTGAAATCTCGGTATCGAATTTTTGGGTGGAGTGCAATACCTTCTCTATACACTATGTACATAGTAGGTGTAGAGAATGTAAAACCGAAAGATTGATTAAATACCAAACTTGGTATTTAAGTTTAGGGGATTTCTATACATATGTTTCCGGTAAAATCTGGACATCAAATTTTTGGGTGTAATAGAATACCTTTTCTGTCTGCTGTGTACATAACACGAGTAGAGAAAGTAAAAATCTGCAACTCTTGTGTAGTCACGACCTAGCATAATTACCAATGTTTATGACGATTTCGTGCATTCCTAATTTGTCATAAGTACATGATAGAATCCATATGTAGGGGTACGGAGGAATGGCGGGAAAAATATTTACCGTGATTTTTACTACCGCTAATGTAGGGCTAGCAGCATGTTGGATGCTACTGGCAGGCACGGAAGACGTGGACGGGCTAGGTAAACTTATACTTAAGGCAAGACAGCTGAGATCTGAGGAGGCTGCCAATAGAGAAGGGGGGGTGGGGAGGAATAAGAACAACTAAACAAAAGTAACTACAATGTTTTACATATATATAATGACATACTTAGGTCACTGTTGTGTTATAGTTTTATATATTGTGTATATATTATGTGTATATATTTCTTTTAAGTGTAATTATCTATTATAAGAAGGTGCATTTATGAAGGTGTATCTGTTGTAAATTTAAATTGCTATATTTGAATATCTTTGTATTTTTATTTTCGGGTTTAATCTTAATTCTTTATTGTTGTTTTAATATTGCTTTTGATTGTGTATTACCTTTATCTTTTTATTTTCCTGTTTGCTCTTTTAATTCTTTGTTGTTGTTTTAATATTGCTTTAGTGCATATTACAAAAGCACGTGCGATTGTTGAAATTCTATGTATGATATTGTTATGTCAATAAATACACTCATTCATCATTCATTCATGATAGAATCCTTTGCATAGAATAGGTATGTACGTTTCAAGGATTCATTCTCTTCTCCCTTTCGGGTTGAATCAACGTGCATTGTTGGTACTGTGTTCTTTCTTTTGTCTATTTCATACAGCACAATGCCACTCTACATAATAGCAGTTCGGCTTTTGGTAGGATCACAAACTGCCTTTAATGACACGGGAACAGAGTGCATTGCTCGCTCCCCAATGTTAAATCCATGTTATTATTATTTGCGGAGAATATTAAAAGATAAAGTTTACGCAACTAATCCCCATATGCTGGACGTATTGCTCGTGAATATCCAACGTGCTTTCTCAAAGGTTTTAGATGCAGAAACCTCCAAGGCTTATATAACTCAACCTAAGCAGAAGAGAGAAACCCCGAATGGGCAGATGAACAAGCGCACCAGGATGTACATTTGCCATACTCAAGTAATGGGAAAAGTTCATTTTGAATCTTTGTTATTGAAATTTTCTTGATTAAAATGAACTTTGGAGTTGGAATAATTGTTTTTTCACACAAGCAATGTGTAGGACAGGAGTTGGATAGGTAGAGCCAGACTAAAAAATTCGATGGCATAACTGGCACATGAACCATGGATCTCCCGATCTCTAGCCGATTGCTCTGCCACTGAGCTACCATAGCAACATGCCGGCAGAGCATTGAATTTCTCAACTGACTCGCATGTTTCCCGGTAAACCACAAGGTGATCTCAAATATTTTGAGATGACAACCCCAATGGCGACTTACAATGTTGTAAGCACTTTAGACCCAGGATTCATTGTATAGCCAACTATTATGATCAAATTGTATTGATAATTATTTTTTCACACAAGCCGAGTGTAAGACAGGAGTTGGATAAGTAGAGTAAGGCTTAAAAATTCAATGCCATCAGTGGCAGAGCAACCGGCTAGAGATCGGGAGATTTGTGTTTCAAATCCCGGCTATGGCATTGAATTTTCCAGTCTGACTCTTACCTATCCAACTCCTGTCCTACACACCGCTTGTGTGAAAAGCAATTATTCCAATACCAATTGACCATAATAGTTGGCCATACTATGCATCCTAGGAAGTAAAGTACCTACAACATTGTAAGTTACCATTGGGATTGCCATCTCAAAATAATTTGAGATCACCTTGTGGTTTACCGGGAAACATATGAGTCGTTGAGAAATGCAATGCTTTGCCTAGGTAGCTCAGTGGCAGAGCAACCGGCTAGAGATCGGGAGATCCGTGGTTCAAATCCCGGCTATGGCATTGAATTTTTCAGTCTGACTCGTTATCCATGAACTTTGGAGGTTGTAGAGACCAAATTCTTCTGCTATTAATAACAAATAATATTTAGAAGCGTTTATGGAAAGGTTGCATGCCCACCTCGGTAGCGTGTCTGTCTCACATTCAAGAGGTCGCTTAGGATGAGTTACTTGGATAAGACTTTATCAGGGTTTTCCCTTAACCTGAGAACACCAGTGTCGAGTAGCGACATTGCAGATTCTTGTTCAGGTTTAGTCTGAGACTTTCCTATTGGTTACTGAGACAATACGGCTGCGACCAAAGTGTCTGTAAATCAACCAGATCGAAATAAGGGGTAAAAATTGAGTTTCTGAAAAACTGTATCTTTTTTTCAATGCCAAATGCGCATTCTTCTGTTCGTTCTGTCTGCTTACTTATGCGCAGCCATGTTAGTCAAACGACCAAAGGCAGAGAGTTCCAGTCTAAAACTGAAATAGAATCTACAATCTCGCTGTCGAGTATCTTCAAGCTCCATGGACCCGAGATCATTAGAGCATCATTTCAGAGATTTAATTCATTTCTGAATGACCAACCTAAAGGACGTTAAGCTTATTAAAAAATGGCATACGATATACCATATGTCCCATCAAAAAAGTTCGTAATCCTAAAATTCTGGTGCACTTTTCTGCCAAACTTGTGATTGCAGATTTTTTTCTACAGTACTTGCAGAAAATTTGTTACCAAAAATTATAAGGGAAATATTGCATTGCTAATTAAATAAATTAGGTCATTGTATTATTAGATATTAATTTGATCGCCTTCTCAATTTGAGTAAATATTTTAATTGCGTTCACAATCTCAAATTACCCGTTACGTACTACAAAAAAAATGGTGACTACAATCAAAACTTTGGAAGAAAAGTGCACCAGAAATTTGAGTTACCAATATTTTGTTAGGAAACATAATATGCCATTTGCCACTTTTCCATAAAATATTCTGAATTTACCCCAAATATGATGTATTTATTAAATCCAAAAACACATGGTCTCTAAAATCCCGAAATTTCATTTTAAACAAGCAAATTATAGTAACAAATGTTAAAAATGGAAGTTTTCACATTATTTGGCTGTGGCAGAAGAACATTCACTTCATCGAAATTCTACAGCTACGTTCTCTTCATGTTAAAATCGTATTTTTAATCCTTCCCTAAACATAGGGATAACCCTTTACCACTAGTTTTTGGTGGTTGATAAAATAGCTTTAATGTCATATGTCTTTATTATTGTGAGATATCAGATTTTTTGGAAATACCCTGTTTAATTCTATACTATAACTAAATTTGAATTTATATGATTATATACGCAGTATTAATGTTATTACTGTTACTGCTTTATTGTTATCATTCTCATGTTTTCTTTTCATCGCCATATTATTGTTATGTGATCAGTTAATATAAGTAGTGTGTGTCATTAACAAATCATAAATAGGTTAATATAGTTAAATAATTATTCTATTTATCTAATTGGTTACGATAACAATGAGCGGTGGGTTAACCCAAACATGGAAGAGAGGACAATACGAACTTTATGCTGCTTAATCCTTAGTATCCAATTGAATTTTTCAGTTTGACTTTACCTGTCCAACTCCCGTCCTGTACACGGTTTGTGTGAAAAAAAGAAAATAATTCACACTGTCATAAATAATAATGTTTATGCATCTAGTTCATAATTTTAATGTTTAGCGCGTAAGCTCTCGCTAGTTTTCACATTTCATAGATTATGCACGTATTTTATATATAACGCTTTATGCAATAGTAGTATTAAAAAGTCTAAAGCTATTATAAATTTGCCTTATTTAATGTTTAGTGCAGGATAATACTGAATATAGTTACTCCATATGATTTAGCAACAATTTTAAAACTTTTTAATGCTCTTTATTTCGCAGAGCTGATAATTTAAATGTATTATTTATTAATATGATAAATACTGAGGAATATCTCTCAGCGGTAAGGTGTTTAGCTCACATATGGGAGGTCCAGTTTCAATCCCTTGACCAACCATATTAATGCCGGTATGGTGCCATGGTAGGTCAGAGCAACCGGCCAGAGACCGGGAGATCCGTGGTTCAAATCCCGGCTATGGCATTGAATTTTTCAGTCTGACTCTCCTATCTTGCACACGGCTTGTGTGAAAAAACAATTAAACCAATATCCATATTAAACTTGTATTTTTCGTAGTTTTCTGTGGTAGATAGCTATTTGATGATGTATGACATATACCAAATTCAATTTCCCTTTAACTCCATTTCCTTATTGTGTTTTGAGATGGGTTGTGCCGCGAAAACGAGCATGCTTCCTCTAAGGAAAGAATGCCCCCGTTATCGATAGAGGGCTGCCTAGTTGAACGGGTTGTTCATCGTCCTCTGTAAACAGCTATGATAGTGGGACGGATCTTCGTACCAGGATGTAGACTTAATTTCATTTCTTCCTCTTGAAGGGGGAAGCCACAAGACATCTCACGTAGGTTGCAGCACGCAAGATGTTTCCTTCGTGGTCCCCCACATGAAGTGTCCCCCTATACCCAAATATTGTAAGAACTTTTATATTTAGATTCTAAGTCTTGTTTAGTTTTTCACTCCAAGATTTTTGTGTCTTCAAGTTCTGTAATCAACCTATACAAAAATTCTGTACGAAATGTAATATTTAGTTTCTAGGTCTTGTTTAGTCTTTCAGTTCAAGATTCGTGTATCTTCAACTTCTGTGTCCCCCTACACCCAAATATTGTAAGAAATATTATATTTAGATTCTAATTCTTGTTTAGTCTTTCACTTCAAGATTCGTGTGTCTTCAATGTTCTTTATGTCAACCTATATCCAAATATTGTAAGAAATTTTATATTTATATTCTAAGTCTTGTTTAGTTTTCACTTCAAGAGTTGTGTCTTCAACGTTATGATTTAAAGTTAAATGCATGCTGAAGGTGAAAGAGAATATTGACGCTTCATCTTTTGAGTGACGCCATGGCCGTGAGGTTACCGCTCACCTCACATCTAGCTGACCCCGATTCGAACCCAGGGAACCACATGAGGAATTTGTGGTGAACGAACCGGCGTCTGAGTGAGTAATCATCTTTCCTGTTATCCAAACCGTCATTTCATATGATTCACTCCTCATTTTCATTCCAGGCATCGGGCTGATCACCCATCCTGGTTTCTCTATGATCTAGAGCCTCTATTCCTCAACAGGGTCTGACCCCATGCGCTGCTTGTAAGTTCGGGGGAGTAATTCCTATTTATGAGAAGGGAAAATAAAAAAATAAAGAACGAAAAAATAAACAGAAATTTTAATTTTTTGGCAAAGCTTTACATTTTTTAAAAAGATTTTCAGCGCTATACAAGCCCGATAAAAGTTAACGGTGCTTTCCAAATTAGAAATTGTTAAATATCATTGAAGCTATAAAGGTGGAAGTAAAAAAGTTGTAAAAAGTGTATAAAGTTGCTAAAATGAAATACAGATTAAAAATCTTGATGTCTTAACATAATAAGTTGTTATTATTAACAAGTTGTAGAGATTTTATGATTCTGTTTGAATATTCATACTAGTATCCATATCAAAGCAATGTTTTTAACCTTTTCTTTCAAGAAATCAAATTGATAGTGAAGGCGGTGATAGAATAATAGTTACTAGGTAATCTTCTACGACACCAGTACCAGAATCAAGCCCATACTGCACCAACATAATCAAAACAAGCCGGTTTTAATTCTACAATGCATTAAGTTCTTTAGAATCATCATTCAAAATTCAGAGGATTGGATTTGCGTAATAAATATAAGAGACGGAGTCCACCATGCAGAATGAAGGTTTTGTTTTGGCAACTAATAATTGTTTAAGCATTAAAATCTGATAACTATTACAAGAACAAAACAACTGAAACACTCCAGCAGATGTCAACAGACGCGTCGGTGATGTTGCGCTGTTGGATAATTATTGTTTCCATCCGAATGTTCGCCTTTGTTTTGTTTTCCAGACTGCGCTCTTTAATTTAATAACTTGCCGTTCGAATGAAGTAGAATGAGAGAGAAATCGATGTTACGGTCGTTGCATTTTTAATTCTAATGGCCAATAACATCATCGATATTCGATTTAAGTGTGTGTCTTCGGTTTGTGTGTTGTTGTGGCTCTATCCCTCCGCTCTTTGTGCCAGCGGCGGCCAGAGAGGAGTCATTTTATGCATGGGTTGCCACAATATCCCGCATAAAAACCCTCTTGGCGAAAGATAGGCTCGGCTTTCCTCAGGCATGTTTTGTGATGTTATATAAAGAGAAAAAGGAGCATTAAATGTTAGTTTACCGCATGGATTACGCAAAGGCATTAGATAAAGTGAATGCATGTAAGTAATAATGTACAAAAGAGACCATAGAAGTTGTTAAGGAACGTAAATAATATTTTATTGACGAAAGTAATTCACACCACATAAATATTAAAATCGTATTTAAAATTGATCCTTAATAAATAGCGACTTCTATGAATTTAAAATAATTTTGGAGATATTTTACCACTTGCTATTTCAACAAAACTGTAACAGAAAATTTATTTCCTTAGTTCCATTTTTATTCACGTGCATAAATTGGCCCATTTCCCTGATTCGCAATAGTGATTTTCTCTCTATAAGTTGTCCATCTTCAAGTAGCTAATGTTTGACTCGACCAGGTCAATATCAGTTCTACATGTGAGTGATCCGAAAACAATTCAGGGGCATAAAAACTAACCAATGAACTATGTTTATAATGTCTGTGAAATGCAAACGTGGCTCGGAAACCACCTCTAAGAAAGAACCTCGTTACGATTTTATCCAAAGAAATTCTAAACTAATAACAACAAAATTTGGCTTTCTATAGGAAGGAGTGAAGAATTACTTGCATGCGTTATGAAACTAGAAGACAGCTACGACTCTGTCATATATGAGATTTCATTAGTGACATGGAGATGAAGGTTAAAGTTATTACCGCTAGTAAGCGGCAGTAAGAAAATCGATATTAAGAAAACGGAGTGTAACATAAAAAAATGCTGATGTGTTATACTCACATGACTTTCTCTAGTTACTCTACAAACTTATCACAAAAGATTATTCCTCTTTCTACACCATGCTAATCAAGATAAACATTAACAGAATATACTTACACTTATTTTCTTATAAGTAGAAGGCAACCAAAGGAATGTGCTATGCTTAAATGATAGTCAAATGTTTTAAAAGCTATTAGTATGCGAATGTCATCCCTTCTTTACTTGGCCAGGAGTGGAACAAAAGAAAAACGGACACTTCCGTCTGAGAAAAGTATAAATACTTCACAATTGAAACCAATAACAACGAATACCTCGAAAACGGTAAGCTCCACGAAAAAAATGTATCTGACATAACTTGTGTATTTCAACAAGATCTACAGTTTTTGTCTAACTCTTACGGCTTACTAGTTATGCTAAATTAAGCAAAATTCATTCAGAATAAGCTATTCCCAGGAAATTCAAGATATATATTTTATTTGACATAAAACTGGCTTTAAAATGTGGTAATTTAATCAAAATCGTTGGAGCCATTTCGTTAGAGCGTGTCGCATCCTTGGAAGGTACCAAACTTAAATATCAAGCTTGGTAATTAACCATCTTTCCATGTTTGAGCTATGCTGCCTACAGGCACACACACACATACACTAACACACGGACTGTTTCTGAAAATGTTTTTTTTTTTTATTCAGGGGGTCCTAAAACATGTATTCCCTGCGAAATCTCGACATCGAATTTTTGGGTGGAATACAATACTTCTCTATCCCTATGTACATTGTACTGAGAAAGTAATAAGGTTTAACAGACAGCAGGGCGGCCATTCTTTAGTGGATGTAAGTACCCTGCGAATCCAGTAGTTAGAATTATGCTAGGGAAACAGAGGGTTGATAGAGCTGGGGCTAGATTTTGTTAGTACCAATATAAACACCTCCATTCTAATAGGGTCACATTTTATGCATATCACTAACTATACGTAAACTCCCCAAGGAAAATCCATAAATCTGATGTTATATGTTCACATGAATTTGATATTTATGTCTCTTACATTCACTTGTCTTTCTCTTCAAATTGTGCTTAAAAAATCTGTGTTCTTCTGCTTTATTCTATTCGTTATATACATCATCAGCAATGGTTCTATTGCATATTCGCTTGTAGCTAACAAGGAATATAGGAATACACTAAGCTAAAGCAATAATCAAATATTTAAAAAAAAAATAACGTGTTTGAGAAAATTATGTGTTTTAATGAAATCTGCATATTTTACAACACTTTTTTACATGTCACGGTTTACCACTAATGCAAAAATCATCCAGAGTTAAGAGGACTTAGCTCTCGTACGCAGAAAATTAATACCTACATTTTATTTATCAAGAATATAAATATATTTAATATTTGGTATTTAATCAAAACCATTACAGTTATTTTGGAAGTTATCGAAAATTCCAAAAAGAAATCTTGCATATAAAGGGAAGTTGGGGCAGAATGGATTTTTGTGCCACATTCTTGGAAACCGTTCAACTTAGGTAAATACAAGCTTTGCTGTTTAAAGAACTCTCCGTTTTTATGATATGTTGTTTACAGACACTCACAAAGACAAATACACACACCTACTCACACATAGATAGCACTTTCTAAAACTAGTTTCTTTTTATTCTAGGAATCTATAAACACGCACCTGCGGTTTGTTTGTAGACAGCAAACTTTTAGGTGGAATACAATACTACAGTACTACAATATATAGCAAAAATAAACATGGTAGAGATCTCGTATAGCGTGGAATTTTAAGAAAAGTTTATAAATCGCCTTGCTTTTATATACATATAATTTCAAAATGTTTGTAAATAGTTATAATTGATTTGTCACATTCAAAAATATAACATAAATTTTCTCGAAATTTTCAACGTAAGAATTGGTTGATTGTGTGAAACCAAAAATAATATATACAACTAAATAACTTATATTTGTTATTACACGCCTATAAAAATGTTTTAAAACATTCTTAAAACTGTAATTAATAGATACTGCAGTGTCTAATTTGTTTAAAAGATATCGCTAGTGAATATTGAAATAATAAACATATTACTTTAAAAAAACTTTAATGAAAAGTAAGCTTAAAATACAAGTTGTTACATCGCATAATCTCATACAAGGGCACATTAGGTGAATAGATCTTTAATAAAACTATTTAGAATAATATGTTATTTGGGATTATATAGTTTTTAATTATTTTGAATTACACCTTAGTAATGGAATTATTTATTCTAAATTATTAGAAATTTTGATTTGTGGTCAAACGACGAACCTGAAAATAAATGTTTCATAATACATAATTAAATATTTAAAAATAATCATTTAATCTATAATTAAATAATGTTTGAATCTTGGTTACCCATAGATGGACATTCTTTTGTAATAAGTTCTTTTATAAGATCGTCTGAAATGCTTTAAAAGATTCAGGGCGTTTCTCTTCATCTTCTAGCGCAATAAATGTGTGTTCAAAAAAAGTCAGTATATGAGATAATCTGAGATCAAAGAAGCCTATGCATCGGAACGAAATAGACGTGACCATCTTTACTCCAAAAAATAACTATTTTCCAAGGATGCGTCCCGAAGATTTTCAAGAAAATCCCCTACCCCAAACTATCTTTTACATGGAAAATTTTTTCGAAAACTTTCTTTTTGTAAAAAACGTCTCCAATGATTTTGATTAAAATATTGTATATTAAAGATATTTACATCACAAATAAAACGTATATCTTAAATTTTCTGGAAATAGCCTCTGAAGACCTCTTTATTGTGGATGAATTTTGCCGAACTTTGCTTAACTACTAAGCCGTAAAAGATAGACAGAAACTTACAACACAAAAAATGTAGATCTTATCAAAACACACAATTTATGTCCTTTACATTTTGTAACCGTTTCCGAAATAATCCTTGTTATTGATTCCTACTGTAAACAAGTAAACTTTACTCAGACAGGAAGTGTCCGTTTTTCTTTTGTTCTAATCCTGGCCAAGCAAAGAAGCGATTTGTAATGACAATCGCACAATGACAGTTTCAAAAATATTTGATTATCGCTTTAGCCCGAGGACGCGCAGTGGCCGAGTGGTCAGACCATTCACCTGGGTTCGATCCCAAGCGACTGCATGTGAGATTTGTGGTGGATAAAGCGGCGCAGGGGTGGGTTTTCTCCGGGTTCTCCGGTTTCCCCCGCCATTACATTTCACTGGGGCTCTTTCTTCATGTACTATCAGTGTCATCGCCTGCGGTGTCAGAGCAGTAAAAGTAGGCGTTAAATAAACACTATAAAAATAATCGCTTTAGCCTGTGTATTCCTTAGTTCCCTCCTACTTTAAGAAACTAAGTAAGAGAAAGTCATGAGTGTAACACATCAGCTTTCTTTTGAAGTCTTTGAGTGTATGATCTCACCAGAAATGAAAGACGATCTGTGATATTTAACTTTATTCCTACCGTTTTGGTAAAGCAGAAGTTTAGCTTTTAGGAGAGCAAAACATTGGGTTCAGTAACATCCATATGGCAGAAAACTCTGCACTTTGCGATGAAGTGTCTCATGATCAATCTTCTCAAGACGTTCATGTGGTCTGCGTGATATACAGCAGTGCACTAATAACCTTTTGGTTATGAAGTTATGTTCCAGTCTATGTTGTTATTTCATGCATTCTAAATTACAGCCTTCAAGCGTAATGTGTTGGATGTTCTTCGTAGCTGTGCGCTTTTAATTAAATTCCGTTACTAACATACCTGTCGACGTTAATGGAAGGCTTTAACGCATAACAAACATTAATTTATTTACTGTAAAGCATAAGAATCAAGTAAATGAAGCTGACTTTGGATGTTTTACATTTATAAAGTTTATGAACGCTTATAATATAATAGGATCTTTCAAAAGGTACTTCAAGCGTAATAAAGCTAAAAACGTTTCAGTTAAGAAAATATAAAGGATAATTGTATTTTACATTGAATTTAGTATTTTTCCCACTTTAGTATATTTATCACAACTTCCGATACATATTAAGAGAGACTGGAAGTGATATTTCGACAATAATCTGTCAAAAAACCGAACATTGTTGTTTTATTTTCTCTAGCATGTACATAGTAGATAGAGAAGTCCAAGGCCTCTCAATAAAAATAGCATTTAAAAAAAATGTTGTGCTTTATTTCACAACATAATCTCCAGAAAGGCTAATACATTTGTCATGCCCATGTTCTAACTTAATTAAACCATCTCTGTAGTGCGACCTTGGTCCTCAAAATAGCTGTATACTGCATCAATGACCTCCTCGTTGCTATGAAATCTTCGTCTTGCAAGACATTTTTAAGGTTTGGGAACAGATGGTAGACACTGGCGAATGGAGTGGATTTTCAAGCAATTCCAACTTTAATTCACACATTTTTCCCATTGTAATGACTGAACGACGCACCGGAGCATTGCCGTGATGAAACAAGATTTTTTTTGTGCTAAATGAGGTCTTTCTCTTTTCACCTCATCACTCAAACGTTGCAGTAAGCTTGCGTATTAGTCATCAGTGATACTTTTACCCTTTTCCAAGTAATCAATAAAAACAATTCTCTGTGAATCCCAGAAAGCACTAGCCATAACCTTCTTAGCTGACAAAATTGACTTTGCCTATTTTGGAGTTGGTTCACCTGGCGCAATCCACTGTTTTGACTGTGATTTACTTTCTGGAGTGTAGTGATGTAACCAAGCTTCATCTATGGTAATAAGCCGTCTCAAAAATTCACAGAGATTTTTACGGTAGAGCTCCACATTCTTAGCAGAAACAGTTTTTCTTTGCAACTTTTGATCAGGTGTCAACAAACGCGGCACCCATCTTGCTACCTTGTGAAAGCCCAAAACATTACTTAAAATATTACCTGCACGTTTTTTTGATATGTCTACAGCTTCTACTATATCAAACAACTTTAATCTGCGGTCTTCCAGTACTAAACGATGAACTATTTCAATGATCTTTGGAGTTGTCACTTCTACAGGGCGTCCACAGCGAGGCTCATCACTAGTGCTCGTACGTCCCATTTTAAAATCCGCAACCAACCTTTTAATTACTGAAATGTCTTTCAATGTGCTGTCCATTTCCTCCTTGATTTCTTTCAACTGGAAGTATTTAATCACTGCTCGTTTTTCCAAATCCTCCATTTTAGTGAAAACTCTAAAGTTGTCTGGTTTAAAAAGCTGCCATTCGAAAACTAAACAAGCTATTGACCTGTAATTATGGATACAAGCTAGTCTAGAGTTAAACTTTACGATGCTTTCATCTAACTGGTCTAATGGTCATATTTGTGTGAGGTCCGGGAAATATCAGCCGACCCTCGCACATGTACGCACACACATATGGACGTGTTTCTAAATTTGTGTTGGATTCAAGGGCTCTCAAAACATGTATCTCGGTATCAAATTTTTAGTGGAACAAGATACCTTCTCTATCTGCTGTATAACATTGCACATACGTGATAGAGAAGGTAAAAATAATCAATAGATGTGTCACTATATTATCTACCCTTGAAATTCTTTATTCTTTATGACATACCCAGTCAAAGCAGCAATATCTTCAAACAGGTTGCTGACACAGTAAATGCCATTTGAAATAAACTGTGAGTTTTAAAGAAACGCACAGTTGCTATGTAGTACGTTTCGTCCATCACTTAAAATTTATCAGTTATACAAGATTATACAATTAACTGACTTAAGAACTTTTATTGAACTCATATTAATTCCAATGTGACTTATCCTTTCAAAATGTTTTTTGAAGTTCGGGAACAGGTGATATTCATTGAGTGCTGGATCCGGCAAATAGGGTAGTTGTTCAAGCAATTCCAACTTTAATTCGTACATTTTCCCATTGCATTGTCGTGATGAAACAAGATTTTTTTTTGACAAATGAGGTACTTTTCTATGAAATTTAATTATTGTTAAAATTTGTCCTGTTAAGATATAAGGGCCTTGAACAGGACAAGCTCCAATTCATTCCCTCCGAGTGAAGAGAAATGCAGGATATACATTCACATCAAGTAAATAGTAGAAAATGTTCATACCGCATCCCTGTAAAATGGTAACTTAAATACCAAATGTATTATTTACCTGGAATTTCGTTTTAAGCTGTGTTTTTATAGGCGCGCGCACACAGATAGACATCCGTCCGGGTGACTCAATTGGTTGGGTACTGCCCTTTAAATACCAAGGTCGCAGGTTCAAATGGGGCCCGGAGTGGTGGTGTTAAATTGTGCTTAAAAGCAAAGCTCTATGTCAGCAGATACTGGCATCTAAAAATCTCTCGCGAGACGAAATTCTGGCACACTGGCCGTGCTGGTATGGTCATGGCAATAGCGGCGTGTTAACAAACAATTTTATATAACATAGACACACACGGGTCTTTGTCTAAACGTACATATTAATTCAGGGGGTTCAAAACATGTATTTTCGGTGAAATACCGATATGGAAGTTTTTGGTGGAATGCAATAAGTACTTATTGTAGTAAGTCGGGTGCAAAAAGGTGTTTAATACAAGCTCTGTGTTATGTTGATAAAAAATTAAAATTGCAGTGCCTCCCATGTATTCCATGGTTACACTTGGCTTTAGGATGGAAATAGATTAGCATACCCATTTTTGGAGTGCCCGATATATACTCTCCCAGGTGGTCCGGGTTCGATCCCCGGATGTGTAGGATTTGTGCTGGACAAAGCAACGCCGGGGCGGTTTTCTCCGGGTTCTCCGGTTTCCCAGTTATCGTATTCCACCGGTGTTCCATCTTCATTCAATCTGTCATCAGTAGCATCAGCTGCGGAGCATTATGCAGTAAAAGCTGGCGTTAAACATTATATAAAAAAATAAAAAGATGTGCATTAAAGAAGCTAGAACCCACTGCAGTTTTAGATTCGTTGAGAAAGCATAATCAATCAGTTTACGTAAGAATTCGGGTACAATGCTAGACCGCCAAATGGTATTTATCTGGACTATTTCATAAATAAAATATTAATTTATATACTATATCGTTAAGATTTGACCAAAAAATGTTGAATTCTATAAAATATAGCCTGCTAACACTGACTTAACAAAAGATTGACTTAATGATAAATAGTACAAAACAAAATAATAATCAATTCTATAAAATATAGCCTGCTAATACTGACTTAACAAAAGAATGAACCAGTGATAAATAGTATAAAACAAAAGAATGATCAAGTAGTAAATCGTATATAATAAATTAACGCCTCTATTTGAAATCGTAATTATAAATTCGTTTTAAAAATGTTAACTGTGTATTTATACTTTGTCTAATGGCAGTCCTCTACTGAGGAGACTAATATATAAATAAATTAATAAATATATAAATAAATAAAGTAATAAATGTTCCTATGATAATATCGTTTGCACATTTTGATTTCAAAATGAAAATATAGAAAACAAGTGGATTACGTGTCAAAACATAACATACATACAATGTTAGTGACGCAGGAGTCCACGTCGATGAGGATATTTCGCTTAAATACTGCAATTCCAACAGAAAATAGTTTTAATTTGTCCTACACGGATTGTAGAGTAAGACTTAAAAAGATAATGCCATTACCGGGATTTGAACCACGGACCTCTCAGTCTCTAGCTCTAACACTGAGCTACCGGCTAGAGACCGGCACATCGGTGGTTCAAGTCCCGGCTGTTGTATTGAATGTTTCAGTCTGACACTACTTATCCAGAAAATTGTTTGTTTACAAGTTAATCATTTTATGGTAAAATAAGCTAATGGCTCTTCCAGGTCATTTGCAAAATTCATATGTTTGTTTAAATATTCAATAGTAAAGACAATGATGTATTACTGATTGTGTAAATGATGTGATATTATTGGTGCTTGTAACTAAATTTAGTTTTCTAATTCGTAATGACTTGTTTATACATACGTACGTAACCAGCTTTACCATCAAATATTGAACAGTTCCATTATAATAAGAGAACAGGCATCATTCGCAACCATATGAATATGATTAGCTAATAATGACATCAACATAATAAAATACGCCAGTTAATGATTCGCTTCCTCGATAGTTTGCATTTGATATGTCTAAATATTCCTTAAGGGAAAATCCCGAAAAATATCTAATGCGAGTGACTCACCTTGGAATTTGGGACATATCTGAGGTCGAGGTTGTTATTATTATTAAAGTTGTATAAAATTATCCAAGCTTATTTCCATATATACTAGTCTTTTATGCAATTTCTGGCTTTATCACACACTTTTACATATGTATTTTCCAACAATATGAGTGTGAAAGATGCCACTTACTACTAAATGTAAAAGTGGTTCTGCTTATACAGAATTTTGTTCACTTCAAGGTAGTGTTTGTTTTGAGTGGGAAATATAGACTCTGCGCTGTTGGGCTATTGTCTTGAGAGAGGAATGGCAGTGGACGGACGTCTACAAAAAATATCTGTGATTGCAAATGATCGACCAGGTGCTCTATTATTATCAGTATTATTATTATTTATTTATTTTATTTATTGTTTTATTTATATAGCCCCCTTTAATATCTAAGGTCATATCGGAAGCACTGCACTAGAAACAACTCGTCTGTAGATTCTTTACATTGGGTTTAAATTGGTTTTTTTTTCCCCTCAAATACACATATATCTATCTGAGGTCAAGATCATTATTGTTATTGTTATTATTATCATCAACATCATCATTGTTAGGCCGCGCCGTGGCCGAGTGGTTAGACCACTCGCCTCTCACCTAGACGGTCACAAGTGACCGCATGTGAGATTTGTGGTGAACAAAGCGGCGTAGGGGCGGGTTTTCTCCGGGTTCTCCGGTTTCCCCCGCCATCGCATTCCACCGGTGCTCCATCTTCATTCATGTATTACCAGTTTCATCGCCTGCGGTGCCACGAATTGTAAAAGCGGGCGTTAAACACTACCAAAAAAAAAACATCATTATTACCTATTATTATTATTAAAATTCATCGTAAACATAATATCAACCAATAGGAAAGTTACATACTCGTATTTAAGGGAATGCTCTTTACCAAGAGTCTCTATTTATATTGCTGTCTGAGGTAGGAGTACGCTTGAACAAACACTCTGTTTGGAGAGGTTAAGAAGAGAGAGGAACATATTGCAGCCCTCCTCTTCAGTGACACAAGTTTACAATTAAGGCTTTCATTTCAACTACTCGAGAGGATCATTATTTCCTTTGACGCGACGTGTACCATATGCTGATAATTGGGAATAAGGATAACTGGCTTGTTAACGGCTTCTGTTTCTCTCCCACGTTTAGAAACACCTTTCAACAAACGTCACAGTGAACATTAAACGTCATAATTGGACAAAGACTACATCGCATATAATTATATGAGTTAGATTGTCCTGGGAAACATAACCAACTAGAAACTGCTATGAACAGCGCAGTGTGAATTTCTTTTGATCTAAACTCAGAGAATACTGAGGTTCTAAACCATGACAGATGCAATTAGTAATTATTAGACATGAACAGTTACACTGCTACTTCGGTATCTCCCACTCCGATACAAACAGGTAAGCAAACAGCGAACCTGATTTTGTTTGGCATTATTAATAAAACAATTAAATCGTAATTTTTATTTTTTACTTTATCTACACATACTATTACATAGGTATAGCAAAGGTATTGCATTCCACTCAAAAATTCGATACCGAAATTTCAACGGAAATACACATTTTAGGGTCCCCTGACCTCAAAAACGAAAAGTCGATAAAATATCAAAATTGGTGTTTAAGTTTAGTATCTTGTTGCGATACGAAGATAATGAGAGAAATACCCCCACCCCAAACAATTCTTTATATGGAGAAAATTTCGAACATTTCGATTTTCTCAAAAATGGCTCTAATGATTTTGATTAAAGATTATTACATGTCAAATAATATGCATATCTTGAATAACATATTAAGATCTCTTTATTCTGAATGAATTTTGCATAAGTGGTAAACCGGAAGAGATAGACAGAAACTTACTACACAAAAAATATAAATCGTGCTCAAACACACAATTTATGTCATATACTGTACGTTTTATCGCAGCCACCTCTGAGATATTCCTTGTTATTGTTTTCAGATTTTAATTTTTCTCATATAGAAAGTTGTAAACTCCTGGTCCTGCATAGATTTCAATCATATGACAACTAGCTCTAAAGAGATTTGACATTCATACTGGAATTTCAGGTCCCCTTTATAAAAAATAAAAACCTTTTTACTTTCTCTAACATGTGTGTACATGGTAAAAGTAGTTAGAGAAGGTACATTATCCACCCAAAAACTCGATAACGAGATTTCACTGGAAATACATCTTTTGAGACCTAAACCAGATGTACCTTGATGAACTAGACAAGATCATATTAGAAACGAAGACATAAGGAGAGAATTAGACATATTTTCACTAAAAGAAAAGATACAAATAAATAGAGAAAATGGAAAAGTCATTTACAAAGAATGGATAGCTCTCCCATTCCATTACAGTCATACAAATATAAACTTTTAGGCTACAGAACAATAGGAGGGCCAGTAAAAAGATGGGAAGGAATATGACGCCGGAACAGGAGAATTCTCGTGAACCATGAAGAGTTGATGATGGTGATGATGATGATGAGGAGGAGGAGGAGTAGGATGAGACCCTTTGAATAAAAAAATTAAAAAAGGAACTTTAGAAATGTGTGTGTGTATGTGTGTGTCTGTGGGCAGCATGGCTCGAAAAAGAAAAGTCGGTAAACTTGGTATTTAAGTTCAGTATCTTCCAAGGATGCGACACGAAAATGTTCAAGAAAAATCCCCATCCCCAACTATCCTTTCATGGAACTTTTTTCGAAAAATTGTATTTACTCAAAAATGACTCTTACAATTTTGATTAAAATATCGTCTATAAAAGATATTTACCTGACAAATAAAACGTATATCTGGAATTTTCATTGTAAATTATTTTAACTCTTTTGCCAGCTCCCCATCCTTTAAATAATGAAATGTAATATTTCTTCAGTTTGATTAGTACCTCCAAGTAAACGTGGCACTTACGTCATGCGTGTTTATTTTCTTCGAGATGGCGGATCAGGAGGCGATCGTTGAGAGGTCTCGCGGTAACGAGTGTTGTATCGGAACTGAGTTAAGATGTTTTCTGCAAGGCCAATGACCCCACCTATCTAACCAGGTCACGTATTGATGTGGGGAAATGTGGAACAAAATTGTATAATCTATACTTATAGGTATTGTTTATTTTACGGCGCTCTTGAGACTAGTAATACCAGATAGTAAATGACGTGATTATTAGATGAAGAGAAAAAGCAAGTTCCATTAATCAAAATAGATGAATCTATACCCTTAACACCAATAAAGCGCTATTAAAAAACGTCCCTTAATCTGTGTTAATGAAAGAAATATTTAAAATGCTGTTCATATTATGTAGAGATCTATAATTTTGAATGAGAAGCAGATATGCTACTCCTATACTACAGAGATGGACAACTGCTGCTTTACTTTTATTGTTCCAAACGTGTCAAAAATGAGCCAGGTTAACAAACAGCCGCATTGTTAACAATACAACGAACACTACGTAATTGTTTCGACTGCGGTACATCCCTAGGCCATGAGATGAATGCCTAACAACGAACTAATTCATGGCGTTATGGGATTGGTGCACCAGAGGGTGCTTTAGTCAATAATGAGTACGTGGACGTCAAAAAACAATAACAGCAGTACCTCTGCCTTAGGTGTCGCCTATTGACGTCATCATCTGTCATCTAATGGATAGGGAGGTACAAAGGGGTGGAGCTGACTGTGATAAATGGGTGGATGAAAATAGAGGAAAGTTTTATGGGCACAGAGCCGTGATTGATGATGAGGTACCAAAAGAGACGTAAATAAAATTGGGGCGAAAAAAGAGACACGTTGTAAACGCCAGTGTAAAATACTTAGTAATCATCACGTTACACCTTAAGCTTTGGTAGATAGCCATATTAACAAAGGAAAGTATTTAAGTACTTTCTCAACCTGCTCTGGAGGTGATAGAACAGCCTTAGAACAGCAGGAAGTCAATTTTCGCGAAAATATTTTTTTTCTTTTCCATTCTAAAACAAGTGTAGATCTGTAGCTTTGAAATTGCATATTATATTATATATCAAACACATATATATAACATATAGGCCCTTTAAACTGGTAATTTAAATACATTTCGGCTAAAAGTTGTGCAAAAGATCTGATGTGATCCATCCACATGACTTTCTCTTTAACCTGCAACAAATTATTGCAAAAAGCTTTTCGTTTTAGCTATTTATTTTTTTTAATTTTAAAAAAACCCACGATCCCCTGTGCCACGAAGCACCAAAGCGAGGCATCTGTTTAACTCATGCTAATCGAGAAAAAATGGCGGAAATGGTCTTATTACTTGCTTACAAGCAGGAAAGAGGGAAACAAGAGAGTACCATATGCTAAAATGATAGTCAAAAGTTGGTTGCTAAGAGATTCAAGTCCCTTTGTATGGACAGGAGTTGAGAAATTCCCGTATGAGAAAAGAGCATAAGCATTTTAAAGCTAACAGAAATAATAAGGAGTATTTAAAAACGATCAACACCACGACAAAAATACATATAACATAAATCTTGTTGTTTAACGAGCTCTACATTTGCTATCCAGTAAGTTTTTGTCTATCTCTTACGATTTACCAGGTATGCGAAATTCCGCAATATTCATCCATAATAAAGTAGTCTTCAGAGACTATTCCCAGAAATTTCAAGATATGCATTCTATTAATCGTGTAAATATATTTATTATACTATGCCTTAATCAAAATCGTTAGAGCCATTTCTGAGAAAATCAAAAAAGTTCGAAAATGTCTCCAAGTAAAGGGTAGTTGAGGAGGGATATTCTTGAAAATCTTTGTGTCGCATGTTTGATAGACAATGAACTTAAATAATAAGTTTGGTATTTAACGAACTTTTCGTTTTTGAGCTGTACTGCTCACAATCACCCTGTGGTCACTACTCAAAAACGAATTCTGGTTCAATACAAAACTTGGTACGAGTATTTAAATTCAGTATCTACCAAGGATGTGACACAGAAACGTTTATAAAAATACCTCTAACTCTTTACATGGCACTTTTCGAAAAAATTGATTGTCTCAAAAATGGATCTAACAGTTTTATTAAAACGCCATAGTTTAAGATATTTCCATCACAAACGAAATGTATATCTTGAATATTCTGGGAGTAGCTTCTGAAGATCTTTTCATTCTGGGTACTTTTATATTACTGGTAAACCGACAAGAGATAGACAAAATTTTACAACATAAAAATTATAGATCCCGTTAAAATATACAACTTATGTGATATACAATTTTTGTATACGTAACCATTTCCAATATATTCCTTGGTACTGGTTTAATTTTTTTTTAATTACCTAAATATTTCTCCAACTGGAAGTCATCTTTACTTTTATACCTCGTTTGGTTTACTTCTAGTCATGTAAAGGGAACCACATTTCAAATATTTCACATAGCGAACAGCTTTTAAATGAAGTGATTATCGGTTTAGTCTAAACTATACGCTTATTTTCCTTCTACTTAAAAGGAAGCAAGTAATAACACATCTATTATAATAACAGTGATAAATATTATTCTGATTAGTATGATGTACATAAAATAGAACAGGTAGAGAAAGTCATGTTAATGGGAAACATCAGACTTTTTAGCCTACCTTTTCCGAAATATTCCGTGTTATTGGTTTCAATTTAAAAATACTTACTTAAAATACTTAACTGGAAGTTGTCATTAGTTCTACATTTCTTTTGTTTTACTCCTGGTCATGTAAAGAGAACCAAATTTAAGTTGTATAATAGCGACCATCATTTAAATGATTTGACTATCGTTTTAGCCTCTTATACCCCTTCTTTTGTGCTGTTTACAAGGAAGCAAGTAATAAGACTATTTCTGCTAATGTTTATCTCGATTAGCTTCAAGGAAATAAAAAAAAATATTTTGTAACAATACTTTGTTTGCAGAATAGCTAGAGGAAGTCATGGGAATGGAATACATCAGAGTTTTTAAAGGTAGATATAAGGTGAGTGTATTACTTATTCTCAGTTTGGTATTAACTAGTTCGATATTTACCCAAGGTAAATGATGGTCACAAAGCTAAGCATCTGATACGGTAATAATCCATGTGCATGAATGGAATGCGAACAATACGGAGCCCCTCCTCATTGCAGCATTATAGCGGGCGGTTGTCCGCTCGATCGCCCATGTATGTCAAAAAAAAACCATAGCTTTTTGATGAACGCAGGCGGGCAACGTTTCCATCGCTACGTGAGAGAGAGAATAGAGAGGAGCTGAATATCGCGCAGAACACTGTTGTTTATGTTTACCGTAGTGAGAAGCTTTATACTTGTAGCGGCGTATGTAACTCGTCCCCCTTTAATTATTGCATCAGTGTAGTGGTGTTGATGTGACATCGTTCAGTAATATATAGCGACATGTACATACATACATACAGTGCCACCGTGAGACCATCCACAGTTTAATCACACATGTAACCGTGGCCATGTTATGTCGGAGGCAGATATACTCGATTAGAGAACGCTATCCTGTGACCTCAATATTATTCCTACTCGGTAATATGGGTCAAAGTGTTCAAACGAGGACTTTTCCAATTTCTAATAATGTCATTAATTCGTTTAGATTTAAGCTGCCAGATTTTCATCAAGGCGGATTAGAGCCCATCCCACATATGTTAAAAATCTGATGTGTTCCATTCACATGACTTTCTCTATATCACTGCAACAAATTATTCTATTTGCTTCATCTAATAGAGCAAAAATTAGCAGAAAAGTCCTATCACTTGCTTCCTTGTTAGTAGAAGCGAAATAAGGGTGTGCTATAGGTTAAAGTGATAATCAAAAGCTGGTTGCTCTGCGACTGAAAAGTATGTCTTTATAGCTGAAAAAAACAAGGAATATCTCAAAAACAATCAACTCCACGAAAAAATGTATACAACATAAATTGTGTGTTTTAAGGTGCTCTACATTTGTTCTGTGGTAAGCTTTTGTCCATCCCTTACGGTTTAGCAGTTATGCAAAGTTCCGTGAAATTCACCAAGAATAAAGTAGTCTTCAGAGGCTATTCCCAAAAAACTCAAAATATACTTTTTATTTGTCAGGTAAATATCTTTAATATACGATATTTTAATCAAAATCGTTAGAGTCATTTTTTAGAAAATCAAAATTTTCGAAAAAAGCTCTATGTAAAGGGTAGTTTGGGGTGGGGAGATTTTTCTCAAAATCTTCGCGTCACATCCCTGGAAGATACTAAACTAAGCTACCAATACTTTTCGTTTTTGAGTTATCGTGTTCACAGACACGCAGACACACGGACACATACACACACGGACCTTTTTCTAAAAATACTTTTTTTGGATACAGGGGACCCTAAAACATATATTTCCGGTGAAATCTCGGTATCGAATTTTTGGTGGAGTGCAATACCTTCTCTATACACTATATACATAGCACGTATAGAGAAGGTAATAAAACTGGGAGTGAAATATCGACTACAACCGAACAATTTTTTACTTTCTCTACACGTACTAGGTACATAGTGTATAGAGAAGGTATTGTAATGTAACAAAAAATTTGATACCGAGATTTCATCGAAAATACTTGTTTTGAGACCCCCTTAATAAAAAAACATTTTTAGAGAAACGTCCGGGCGTCTGTCTGTCTGTCTGTTAAAAACCAAACTTAGTATTTAGGTTTGGTATCTTCCAAGGATGCGACACGAAGATGTTCAAAAAAATCTCCCCACCCCAAATTACCCTTTACATGGAACTTTTTTCGAAAATGATGATTTTCTCAAAAATGCTCTAATGTTTTTGATTAAAATAACGTATATTCAAGATATTTAACTGATAAATAAAATGTACATCTTGCGGGAATAGCCTCTGAAGACTACTATATTCTGAATGCATTTTACGGAATGTTTCATAACAGTTAAACCGTAAGAGATGGACAAAAACTTACCAACAAAAAGGTACGTTAAAACACACAATTTATGTTATAGACATTTTTTCGTAGAGTTGAGATATTCCTTGTTTTTGATCTCAGCTTTAAAAAACGTATTCTTTTCCCACGCAGGAATCTGTCAACACCTGTCAATACAAATAAAGGAACTTCAGTCACATAGCAACTAGCTTTTAACTATCACTTTAACCTATGGTACTCCCTTATTTCGCTTCTACTTACAAGGAAGCAAGTAATAAGAGTATTTCTGCTAATTCTTCTCGATTAGCATGAAGTAAATAGAAGCATAAGCTTTTTAATAATAATTTGTTGCAGAGATGTAGAGAAAGTAATGTGATGCAATACATCAGATTTTTTAGCAAATAAAATATCCCTGGCACCACAGTTTTATCAAAATAGCTTCAAATATTATATGGAAATTCATCAATGGACTACAATAACTAACTAGTGTGCAAGCTAACTAATTTTGAAATGAGTATATTTACTTTCTCTACGCGTACTATGTACATAGTGTATAGAGAAGGTATTGCACTCCACCCAAAAATTTGATTCCGGGATTTCACTGGAAATATATGTTTTAGGGTCCCCTGTATCCAAAAAAAAAGAATTTTCACAAAAAGGTCCGTGTGTGTGTGTGTGTGTGTGTGTCCATATGCTCGTGTTTCAGGGTGTCCACGTGCTGTGAACACATAATTCAAAAACGAAAAGTCGGTAAAATACCAAACTTGCTATTTAAGTTTAGTATCTTCCAGGGATGCGACACGAAGATTTTCAGAAAAATCCCCCGACCCTCAACTACCCTTTACATGGAACATTTTTCGAAAACTTTGATTTTCTCAAAAATTTTCTAACGATTTTGATTAAAATATCGTATATTAAAGCTATTTACCTGACAATTGAATTTTCTGGGAATAGCCTCTGAAGAGTACTTTATTCTGGATGAACTTTATGACATTTTGAATAACTGCTAAACCGTAAGAGATGGGAAAAAACTTAGTATATGAAAAATGTAGAGCACGTTAAAACACACAATTTATGTTATATATTTTTTCTTCGAGGAGTTCATCATTTTTGAAACATACCCTATTTTTGGTTTCTGCTTTGAAAAACATACTTTTCTCATACAGGAAAATGTCAACTGCTGTCCATACAAACAAAGGAACTTCAGTGACATAGCAACCAGCTTTTGACTATCACTTTAACCTTATTTCGCTTCTACTCACAAGGAAGCACGTAATAAGATATTTTCCTCGGTCTTTTTATGGACGTATTGGATAGTTATTGTTTACAGTATTATATCTTCAACCCTCCTAATATAAACTAACCATCTTGTTCTGTGTCTATTCTTAAGTTAAGAGCTTCTACATCTAATTAGTTACTTATTTATTCTCTTGTACTTCCTTCATTTTCCTAAACATTTTAATTTCACAGATTTATATTCTACTTGTTCTCCTTAGCGTAGGTATCCAGTTTTCATATCCATAAAATAATGTAAAATGTATAACCAATGGTTTAAAAGCAAACAAAATGTATAGTGGCTTCCACATCTAATAAATACAATTGTTGAATATGAATTGAAAATAATAATTATGGCGTAAGGGTCATTTTATATAAAAGTATAGAATTAATAATTAAAATATTCATAATAGGAAACTACTCATCTTAGAGACTAAATTAGGTTTCTGACATGTGTTAAAAAAATACACCCATGACTCAAATTTGATTTCTATCTAATGCTAACATAACAGAAGTTAGATTTTTACAATTATGACCCTTAAATCTGTTACATTCATGACCACTGTCTCTCAAACTATTTCAGACAACAGACTGAAATTGTTACAGCATGCAAATGCATTTCTTGCAGGTTCATTGATCTACTTTATTCATTACCTTTGTTTATTAAGAAAAGTAGAATCTTTTTCTCATCTATACCATCTTTCGAAAAATATTTATTAGCAATTATATTTTTAAAAAAACCGTATGTGTTCCATTCGCATGACTTTCTCAATATCTCTGAAACAAATTATTGTTAAAAAGCTTATGCTTCTAGTTACTTCTTACTAGTCGAGAAAAAATAGCAGAAATAGTCTTATCATTTGCTTCCTTGTAAGTAGAAGCGAAATAAGGGAGTACCATAGGTTAACGTGATAGTCAAAAGCTGGTTGCTACGTGACTGAAGTTTCTTTGTTTTTATGGACAGGAGTTGGCAAATTCCTGTAAGAGAAAAGTTAAGTTTTTAAAGCCGAAATGAAAAACAAGGAATATTTTAAAAATGATCAACTTCACGAAAAAAATGTATATAACATAAATTGTGTGTTTTAATGAGCTCTATATTTTCTGTGTGCTAAGTTTTTATCCATCTCTTACGGTTTAGCAGTTATGCAAAATTCCTTAAAATTCATACTGAATAAAGTAGTCTTCAGAGGCTGCTCCCAGAAAATTCAAGATATACATTTTATTTGTCAGGTAAATATCTTTAATATTCGATATTTTAATCAAAATCGTTAGAGCCATTTTTGAGAATATCAAAAGGGTAGTTGGGGGTGAGGGAACTTTCTTGAAAATCTTCATGTTGCATCCTTGGAATATACCAAACTTAAATACCAAGTTTGATTATTAACAGTATTTTCGTTTTTGAGCTATGCTGCCCACAGACACACACACATATATACATATACACACAGACACACACGGACATTTTTCTAGAAATGTTTTTTTTTTATTCAGAGGTCTCAAAACATGTATTTACGGTGAAATCTCAGTATCGAATTTTTGGGTGTATTACAATACCTTCTCTATACACTATGTACATAGTACGTGTAGAGAAAGTAAAAATCTGATGTGTTACATTTTTTCTTTCCATTCCAAACAAAATATTCTTACAAAAAGCATGGCCTTCTTATATACCTCATTTAGTTAATATAAGCATTAGTAGAAACTGTAATTATTTATTCTTTTAGTTACAAAGGAATAAGGAAATATATAAGACCTAGCGATTTCTTCGAATAACAGGCTTCCATTTGATAAAATAATAATTATTGTAAAATTTTAACCAATAACAGAATTATCTCGGAAATGGTTACCTCCACAAAAATGTATTCGACACAAATTATAGGTTTTGAGGTCTATTTTGTTATGCAGTACGCTTTTCCCCAACTCTTGCGATTTACTGGTTATGTAAACGTCAACCTGAATAAATAGAACTTCGATATTATTCCCAGGAAATTCAACACATATATTTCATCTGTCATAAAACATTTAACCATATAAACACACTCACATATATGCAATCAGAATCACTGGAGCTATCTTTGAGAAAATGTTAACAGTATTTGGAATGGGGATGATTTTCATAAAATCTTAGTGTACATCCTTGGAGGATACAGAACTTAAATATCTAGTTTTGTACTTAACCACTTTTTGTTCAAGTTATGCTGTTTACAGACATCAAGCGCGCATTCCTTTTCCAAAAATCTGATGTGTTACACTCACATGACATTCTCTAATTGTTCTACAAACTTCTTACATAAGATTATTCTTCTTTCTGCATCTTGCTAATTGAGGTACTCATTAGCACAATGTTCTTATTACTTAGTTCCTTATAAGTAGGAAAAAATAAGGGAATACATTAGGCTAAAGCCATAGTCAAATGTTTTAAAAGCTGTCGTTATGCGATTGTCATTACAAATCTCTTCTTTTCTTGGCCAGGAGTAGAACAAAAGAAAACCGCACACTCCCGCCTGCGAAAAGTAGTACTTCACAACTGATAATAATAACACTGAATACCTCGAAAACTGTAAGCTCCACGAGAAAAATGTATATGACATAACTTGTGTATTGTAACAAGACCTACATTTTTCGTATAGTAAGTTTTTGTCTATTTCTTACGGTTTACTAGTTATGCCAAATTAAGCTAAATTCATCCAGAATAAACAGGTCTTTAGAAGCTATTCCCAGAAAATTCAAGATATACATATTATTTTTAAGCTAAATATTTTTAATATACGATATTATAATAAAAATCGTTAGAGCCATTTTTAAGAAAATCAAAATTTTAGAAAAAAGTTCCATGTAAAGAGTAGTTTGGGGTGGGGGGATTTTTCTCAAAATTTTCGTGTCGCATTCTTGGAAGATACTAAACTTAAATACCAAGTTTGGTGCCTTACCGACTTTTCGTTTTTGAGTTATCATGTTCACAGACACACGGACACATACACACAGGGACCTTTTTGTGAAAATGCTTTTTTTTTATACAGGGGACCCTAAAACATATATTTCCGGTGAAATCTCGGTATCGAATTTTTGTGTGGAATACAATACTTCTCTATCCCTATGTAAATTGTACATACGGGGCTAGAGAAAGTAAAAATGCTTTTTTGATTTCAGGATACTTCAAAACACATATTTCTGGTGAAATCTCTACATCGAATATTTGCGTGTGTTGCAATAATGTCCATACTTGCTGTATATAGAGAAACTGAAAACAGCCGATCTTAGTAGTAGCATCACAATAGAATTTAAAACTATTTTATTATTCTGAAACTTAATTTAGCTATCTTCCATAGTTTCTCATAAAACGGGTCATTTATATCACAAAATTTTATCCATACAATATGTGTTTGAAGGGTTTTAAACTTCTAATTCTTAATATTAGAGCTTCTTCTTTTGCTAATATACGTTTGAAGGGGCAAAGAGGAGGTTAAATGGCGAAAGTTGCCATATATTACATTTTCAGTTGTGTGCAGTATCACCTGAAATTTCTTATTTAATGTGATGTACATCTTATCATTAAGGACACAATACATATATGTTAAAATAATAATTTTCTTTAAATGATACTGAATCTACTATTTTATTCTGTGAATTTTACATCACCTCACAGAAGAAAGAAACAAAAATGTTCCATTCACACCTTGGAGTAGAGAGATAAACTTAAGCTCATCTTTTGTGGGAGGCTTACACCTAGCAACGTTTTTCTGTGAATGACATTTTTTGATAAATGAATCGTTTCCTCAGAAACTATTGAATCGCTCTAAATGTAACTTCATTTAAGTTCTGCAGTGTATCTGTTTTACTTTAACACATGGTTAGTTATTAACAAATCTGTAGCTAAATGTCAATAAAATAAAAAGGGGGTGTAAATTTGACCCCAGTAATAGAATACAGAGTTTGAATATTAACATTTTTTTTTTTAAGCCAGCTACTTATTTTCTCTAATATTCTGCAAGTGTTTTATCTTCTTGTAGGCCCTTTATCATAGGTTTACATCTTGCAGTATTTTAATATTCAGTATAACTTCCTAATTATAATTACAATGGATTGTAATGGATATGTTTGTTACCAGAGTATGGGTAACTTTAGTAAAACAAATGATGTTAGATTTTGAATGTTTGAACTTTGGTTAAAGTTGCTAGAAACGTTATAAAAGTTCCTTGCGTTTTATTAAAATATTACATTTTATAGTTATATAATGCTCCAATAGATGATTTTGTTTGCAATTATTTCTTCATTCTGGAATAAAACAAGTTCTTGATAAATGGAATGCAAATTATCCATCCCCTTAATGGAAAATGTTCAATGTTACATATTAAATTGACGCTATCCAATTGCTCTGAGAATTACCAATTCTTTTAAATCTGATTAAATCGAAAACCCTTGTTTGCTTTAGCAGCGCATTGATATAATTGGCATACAGAGGTCATCAACAAATCAGCTTACAAAAGCAGTAATGTTTCATGCTTGTTATGCAGTTTCAGTCTCCCTCCTCTGCCAAGGGATACTTATAATTTGCTATCATGAGATGATCTTTACGTTTACTTTTCTCATTACTATTTTTACCTTCTGTACCAGTAATATACACCTACATACTAGATACAGAAGATATTGTATTTCACCCAAAATACATACCTAAATTTACAGGAAGATATATGGTGTTTCAAAACGACACCAAACAAAGATGTGGACCTTGTTGATCATATAGTACGTGATAAGTGAATATAATTTTCAGCTCTAAATTTGGCACATACAAAAACTGCCATAAAATCACCATGGATTAGGTAGTCGTACATAACCAAATGGCACACGCCTGGCACACTCCAAGAGAGATGCCGGTTGGTAGTGAAGGTCCCAGTTGCGTGGTGTAGGCGTGGTTTGATAGACACGCCGGCGCGGCATAGGTCACCTTAGTAATGGAAAACGTAGCATGTGGGTGTGGCGTATGACAAACGTTGTTCCTTCACTACCTAAACCCAAATATGTGCGATTTTTAAACACACTTAAAACTTTAAATAGAAGAGTTAGAAAGTTGCAACATCATCGTTTGGTGTCGTTTTGAAACGGCCTGTATATTTTGAAGCCCATATGTGTGCCTGTGGGCAGCATAGCTCACAAACGAAAAGCCGGTTGATAATTAAGTTCACAATCTTCTAAGAATGCAACACAAAGGTTTTTAGGAAATCACCCCCACTCTTAAACTATCCTTTACCTGGAAAAAAAATTGAAAACTTGAATTTCTCAATGTTGATTACAACACTGTATATTACAGATACTTAATTTACAAAATGTACATATATTGTGAATTCTCTGGAAATAGCCTCTGAAGTCTTCATGACTTTTGAATATGTTTTAAACCGTAAGAAATAGGCTAAAAGCTACTACATAAAAAATTTATATTTCGTTAAATTTTAAGCCTCATTAAAATATTTTCTAATTCAAGCTATTGCATCATACATTCCTTGTTATTGGTTCCAGTCGTAAAATACTTAAAAGTATTTTCAAACAAGACTTTTTCATGCCTGTTCCTTTTGGTTTACTCTTGGCCGAATTTCAGTCACATTACAACCAGCTTTTAAAACATCGTTTTAGCCTAGTGTATTCCCATATTTCGTTCCACTTACAAGGAACAAAGTAATAAAACTAACCCTGTCAATGTTTATCTTGAGTAGTTGATAGAAGAGAAAGCTCTTGTACATTTAGTATAGTTTGCATCAGAGTTTTTCTCCTGGTAATGCAAAATGAACAGCATTTCAACCACATTACATAACGACCAACTATGAAAATATTCGATAATCGCTTTAGATTTATTCCCCTTGTATCTAAAACGAAATATGTAATTAAACCATTTCTGCTAATCTTATTTTGTTTATGTGAAGTTGACAGAAAAGTTAGTTTTGGTAAGAATAGTTTTCTATAGAATAAGTGGAAAAAGTCATATGAATGCAAAATGTAATATTGATGTCGAAATTATATTGATTTTTGCCATATTAATGTGATATTTTAACTAACTTCACATTATCAAATGTCAAAATATACATTTTATTTGTCATGTAAATATTTTAATACACGACATTTTAATCAAAATTGTTACAGGATTGAAGGACCAGGTGACGGTGTTCGGCATGTTGCGGCTGGATGATATACTGCGCATTATGAACGGCTATTTTGGCGTCGTCGTCAGGAACATTCGGTCGGGTCCGTCTTCTGGTTTCTAGCCTCCCTCTGCGGGCTCGCAAAGAAGCTTCTGAGCAAGGTCTAAGGCAGCGTCGGAAGCGATAGGGACTCCATCCATGCTTGCGCTCACCGTCATCTAAATATGGTGCCCTTCGGGGTTCTCCCCTCATATCTCTTTCCCTGTAATCACGTAAGTGGCAAAGGGTGACAAGAATCTACATTCGATGATATGTCCCATAGTTCAGAGCTCCCCGTCCGTGAGTAATCCTAATTCTAATCCCCTCCGTCCGTGTCCTGTTTCTATTCCCATTGGGTGTGAGCAAAACGGTCTTCATGCACTAAAAGTTGTGAAGCGTATAATTCGATCTCTGGTTAACCAAATTGAGCAGATTTTTAACATCACGTTTTTTAATGAATTTTGATGCAGTAGCGCGATATATTTTGCAACGAGTCCATTATTAAATTTGCTTTTAGTTCTAGTAATTAGGTTATGAAACACATCGTTCTTGTTTTTCGTCCGCATGAGGAGTATTATTATAAATTCCAGGTCACCACCAGCAATGTGCGCGCTGAGAAATACACGATTTCATTACATTACGGTGGTAATTATTCATTGTTACCAACAAAAGCAATTACGGCTATGAGATTTATCACATTTACCGCTCTTAGCTCATGTTTATTATTTATTATTCACGTCCGTGCATTATAGAGTATGTAAATACCGTACCTACAAGCATCACGTATGACAGAACAAAGAGCTGTAGGCTACGCTGCAAGCGTACGTATGGCTGTGAAAAGGGAGGCATAACGTGTAAATCTTTCGCAGGAAATACGAGGGACATCCAGAAAGTAAAGAACGATTTGGCATAATTAAATAATGACGAAAGATATCAACATAAAACTTTATTTACAGAGTTACAGGTTCTTACTCTATTTTAGTGTATAGAGAAGGTATTGCACTCCACCCAAAAATCGATACTGAGATTTCACCGGAAATACAAGTTTTAGGGTCCCCTGTATCCAAAAAAAGGATTTTCAGAAAAAGGTCCGTGTGTGTGTCCGTGTGTCTATGAACACGATTACTCAAAAACGAAAAGTCAGTTTATTATCTCCCAGGGATGCGACACGAAGATTTTGAACAAAATCCCCCCACCCTAAACTACCCTTTGCATGGAACTTTTTTCGAAAATTTTGATTTTTGCAAAAATGGCTCAAACGATTTTGATAGATAAAAAATCCTAAACATAAGGAGCCTTTTGTCTCTACGATATGACGGGTTGTATCTGAAACTATCGATGTGTTATGACCCCGTTTCTATATACCGCCCGCCATACAGTAAAGCCGAAGTAGTTGCCGCTATGCCAGGTCCTGCTCTCTAGTACAGTAGGACGCCTCCATGATGAATCTCAAACAGCAACAGGTGTTATTGCGAAGCTATGTTCATTTACAATCAGTATCGACCAGCAGTTTATTTTTTTTTTTTTTTTTTTTTGTTTTACTCTTAATTTGCATCTTGAAATTGCAATCTCGTTTAAATCTCTCTGTATCATTCCGGAAAAGCTATACGTTTCAATCCCATGACATTCTCTATGCATCACCGTTAATCATTTCCATATTTATTATATAGATTATTCATATAAAACCTGCTTTCTATCTATTTCTTTTTAATATTGAAATGGCTTTCATACTCTTTTTGTATGTATATAAGAGCTTACAGGAGGCCGATATGGAACTATATTATTTTATATGTTCCAGACTATGCAAAAATTTAAGAATCGAAAGGTCTCCAGAAATGGAGTGTTGTTTATAAACATTATAAATTACTGCCAGATATTCTACGCGAAAACTTATTTAGCCATATTGTAACGAACTATCTTTCCTTAAACAAGGCTCCCTGTCACTTAGTGACCCAGTTATATTAAATTCAGTGAGAATGATGGGGGGCGTACATAAGTAAGTATTTATGAAATAAAACTAATTTCTATGTCAGACTTTCAGTCATATCATATTTTAATTTACATAATTGTTAGAAATCTTGTAACAAATAAATATATAATTTTTTCCGTAAAAAGTGTACTTTGTGGTGTACTGTCCTTATCCTAGGCAAACAACTAATGTACTAAAAACCCAGAGAGTGTCTTAAAAAAAGTTTATTTAAGGCCTAAAGAGAAAGTTTCCAGGAAACTGCAAAGAAATGCTGACAGAGTGTCATAATTTATTAGAATAAGTTCTTTTAACAAGCAGCCTTAAAGGTATATCTGATTTACCGTTAATGCTTTAACTTAGAATAAGTTTTACTTTCGTTACATTTTTAAGTATAGTAATAATTTACAACTATAAGTTACATGCCTTGAAATACAATTTGAATATATATATATATTGCGATGAAAGAAACACCTGATTGACTACATTAGCAAAATAGGTGTTCACAATAATAATAATAATAATAATAATAATAATAATAATAATAATCATAATAATTTATACTCACCTAAATATACTTAACCCCTGAATTTGGCCCAAGCCGAAATAAATCCTACTTTTGTCTACCCTTGGTGACTACGCAGCTATGCTCTATGATCTGTCCCTCGGTGGGTTTCCAGCAGACTGAATGCCTATCGGGCCGCGCCGTGGTGGTTAGATCGCTCGACTCTCATCTGTACGATCCCTTCGATCCCAAGCGACCGCATGTGAGATTTGTGGTGGACAAACCGGCGCAGGGGTGGTTTTTCTACAGGTTCTACGGTTTCCCCCGCCATCGCATTCCACTGGTGCTCCATCTTCATTTCATATATCACTAGTGTCATCGCCTGCGTGCCTTAAGTAGTAAAGCAGGCGTTAAACACTACCAAAACAAAACAGAATGAATGCCTCTCTGTCCTACGACCGCCTACCGAAGAGTGGAGGAAGGGTAGTTCTAACATTTCCCACTAGATTGCAGCTGAATCTCATATTCGTCACTCTGAAGATGGTGGGAAATAAATGCGTGACGTCATTGAATATAACCACATATGTTTCCAAACTGGTGGAAGGGTTAAACAAACAGCTCAGTTGTAGAGGTCTTTTTTTAAATATTTCCGTCGCATCCTGTAAAGGTGTCTGACTCAAGTATAAAGTTTGGCGCATTCGACTTAATATTTTCGAGTTACTCGTAAGTTATGTACACATACATATATACATACATATATGCATGTAGACGTAGGTACAGGCACGTGTACCTACATTCCAAGTTAACGCTAGTCAGCAGCGGCGTTAGTGTGAGAGATGGTGAAAGAATGGCTCTCATTGAGAGTCAGTTGCCAGGCTTGTACTAGAGTCCGTGATGATATAGAAGAACACTATTAACAGGCAGAAAAGCTGCTAAACATGTTTTCCACTTCAATTACACACCTTTTATTCTTGAGAGAATAAATTCGGTATTTAGATTGACAAATAGTTAAAAATGTTTTATCTGACCTCAGTATTCGCCAACAGTTTTGTAAATATAACTATAACTCCATGGCACTACGGCTCACGGGGAACCTTGGCCTACCGCCCGGCCGCTGCGTCCCCCATCTCGGTCCACTACAGACGTCATGGATGGGGTGCAGTATTGGGGGGGTGAGACGTGGTCAGCGCCTCGAGCCCCTCCCGGCCGGTTAATGCGGTCCTCACGACCTGGAGCCGCTACTTCTCCATCAAGTAGCTCCTCAATTGGCCCCCCAGGGACCTCACGAAGCTGAGTGCACCCCGGTCCAGGTCTCCCAGCGGGACAAAAATCCCCACGTCGGTACTGGGAATCGAACCCAGGTCTCCCGCTTGGTAGGCAGCTGCGCTACCACCGCGCTAAGGAGACGACCGTTTTGTAATTATGCTGTTCTTATTTAACATTGAGAGCATACTAGGGCTAAATCAAAGTATTAAAACACCGTGAAAAAAACATGCATGGGAACACTTTGTGTTTCACTATATTATAATTATTATTATTATTATTATTATTATTATTATTATTATTATTATTATTATTATTATTATTATTGTTGTATTATTGTTGTTGTTTTTGTTATTAATATGCACTGTACGTATAAGCAGATTATACCTAACAACAAACATACAAACATGCCTTTCACCTGTGCAGATCCGTTTCCGAGACAACTTCAATTTGAATCAGGTGAAGATCTCTTCTGTTAGAACCCGTTAAATGGATTCTCGTTCTTCTGCACTGAACACAAGGAAAAAAATCTGATGTGTTCCTTTCACATGACTTTCTCTATATCTGCAACAAATTATTTCTAAAAAGTATATGCTTCTATTTACTTCATGCTAATAGAGAACAAATTAGCAGAAATAATCTTATTACTTGCTACCTTGTAGAAGCGAAATGAGGGAGAACTATAGGTTACAGTGATAGTCAAAAGCTGGTTGCTATGGGACTGTATTTCCTTTGTTTGTATGGACAGGAGTTGACAAATTCTGAATGAGAAAAGTATACGTTTTTCTAAGCTGAAACCAAAAACAAGGAATATCTAAAAAAAACAATCACCTCCACAAACAAATGTATATAACACAAATTGTGTGTTTTAACGTGCTCTACATTTTTTGTGTGGTAAGTTTTTGTCCATCTCTTATGGTTTAGTGGTTATGTAAAATTCCGCAAAATTCATCTAGAATAAAGTAGTCTTCAGAGGCTATTCCTAAAAAATTCAAAATATACATTTTATTTGTCAGGTAAATATCTTTAATATACGACATTTTAATTAAAACCGTTAGAGCCATTTTTGAGAAAATCAAGGATTTCGAAAAAGGTTCCATGTAAAGGGTAGTTGGGGATGGGGAATTTTCTTGAAAATCTTTGTGTCGCATCCTTGGAAGATACCAAACTTAAATACCTGGTTTGGTATTTAACGGCCTTTTCGTTTTTGAGCTATGCTGCCCACAGACACACACACATACACACAGACACACACGTACATTTTTCCAAAAATGTTTTTTTTTTTTTTTTTTTTTGGATTCAGGGAGTCTCAAAACATGTACTTCCGGTGAAATCTTGGTATCGAATTTTTTAGTGCAATACAATATATTCTCTATGCACTATGTACATTAATGACATGCCACCCCAAAGCTAGTGAATAGATGCCAGCGCACTCACACATCTAAGAAGGCAACCTGTATAGTGCACCGCTTCATCATGGGATATATTCATTTTCTTTCGTTGCCTTTCTCATATTTTAGGTTCATGGTTCATGTCGTTGCGGGCAGATGTCGCGGATACATACTTATTAAAAAGAATACTCCCCATGGTCACTAGAGGGCTACCAGGTCGACGGATGGCTCTATCGCCCTCTCTGGTGGCTCTAGCACTGGGCCGAGTCACTCGCTTTGGAACGTTGGCATGTCTCTGTGTCTCCCTCACTAAGGTGGTGTTAGTAAGAAAAGATCTGCGTAGGTCGGAGTGTGTGAGGTGTCTACCCTTTACTCCTGAACTGAAGCTAAAGAAGTTATGATGGTAAAATTATTACAATGAGTAAAGGTATAACAGCGAATTGTCTTGTAGTTTTACATAATGAACTCCCGCATTATCCTCGTATACTACTACGTTCTGTAACACAATATTCCTCTGCGTAACATATATCACTTTTCCACGAAGAATTGAAATCTATTTGAGTACACATTCCGTAATGAATACTGCATGGAAACGTGAATTCAAATCGTATTCAACTTTGGATCTGATCCTCTTATAAAGTTGGATCGGATCGGGATTGAAATGAAGTATTTTTCAATACGAAGTGTTCAAATCGTATTGAATACCTCAAATGTACCACATTCTATTGCACTTTTTATCCCCTGTTTACATTTCCCCCTCCCCCCTAAATTTTACTGTATGATTACTGGTTTACTGTTCCTTTACACAAACATATACACATTGCACAAACATATAATACCCAGGCGGGACTCCAACCCACGATCCCCTGCCCACGAAGCATCAAGCCCTGACGCCTTAGCGAGCGTGGCCATGGGGACCGGCATCTCTTTGTAAGATACTGAACGCTCGTCATTTTGTTTTCCTAAATATGTAAACTGATATAATAATACAACACAACACACTCATTTTTATTGTTTCCATAAACTTGTAATTTATTCTTCTCAAAAATATTCGTTAACCTTAAAAACTGGGTATAATATATAGAATAACGTTTAACAGGTTTGCCAACGTAAATGCAGTGGAAGAACATATGATGTTTCAAACATTTTTTGTTGTACGTAGAGTATTGAAACTGATTTCAGTTATTATTGTATTTAACACGTGAGACATGGATCGTACTCAGATGGAATTGGATTCCTATCGATTTCAGTTCCTCGTGGAAACGTAGTAAAAGTTAAGCAGTAGAGAAAATAATAATAAAACACTCCTGAGTTAGTTTTTTTTTATTGCTCCATTTATATAGGGTGTTAAAAACGACACGAAACGAAGATGTGGACCTTGTTGGTCACACCATACATGATACGTGAATATAATTTTCAGCTCTAAATTCGGTACATACAAAAACTTCCATAAAATCACAATGGATTAGACAGTCGTACATAGCCAAATGGCACGTGCCTGGCCCACTCCAAGAGAGATGCCGGTTGGTAGCGAAGGTCCCAGTCGCGTGTTGTAGGCGTAGTTTGATAGACACGGCGGCGCGGCACAGGTCACCTTATTAATGGAAAACGCCACATGTGGGTTTTGTTATGTGTTTCGTATAACACATTCTGAGGTTGTTTACGTGGTGTATGACAACCAAGTTTCGGACAAGTCAAAGTGTAAGCTAATCGACTCTTATCTTCGTTTGGTGTCGTTTTCAAACAGCCTGTATATCTGTACTCCGGTACTGTTTGATGTCTTTGACTTTCTATATTTTAATGTTATTCATTAGATCACCACACACACACACACACACACACACACACACATACATTCCACTCTCTTGAATACTTCCAGACTCTGGGGAGAGTAGGAAACAATCTGGACTAGAGATAAGTTCCCCATCCCCAGCCGGATATCGAACCCGGGACCCTGAGCTAGTGTTATTTGTGTTGATTGTTAAAAAGCTAGTGTATACAATCGCTGGGGAAAAGAATTCCCACTGATATGATTGTGCAAGCAATGAATTTGATACAACCTCTTGAATTTCGTTCCTACCAAAAGTCGATATTTGTACGGTATTCTTCATAAAAGACAATAACGAAATGTTCTTTATTGGAAGCTTTGAGCGGGAAAGGGGTCTTCCATCTTGTGACTTGAGGCAAGGTGAGTTGAGAAACGTCGACGTAATCAAAGGAAGAGCAATATTGAATGCCTCTACTGCGAAGACTTTGCCGAGTTCATTAACGATATTACTGCCTTACGTGACGGAGTACGCTTCATCACGGTCTTCTGGATATTTTACACCAGCCACTGTTTCAGGCTGCTCGCTTTGTGCGATGAAATTTAATAGCTAATTACATAGGCGCCATTGTAACATGATTCATGGCAGAGAAGGAGCTTATGGTGCACTTCATCTTGACGGGAATACGTCATCGGAACGAGTAATAGTGGTAAATAGGCTGTTTCGTCAGGGTGCCCAACCATAAACTGCTCCAGTTATAGGATGTAACGTGATGTTCATGCGTCGGGAAAAAAATTGAGCAGCAATTGCGTCAACTAGCGTTAACAATCTACTAGCGCATTTCGTAAGCCCATTAACTTATGGTGGATCCATGTGAAAATTGAACGTCTGTCAGCTCAGACGTGTTAAGTAATGCCATATCGTAGTAATGACCAAAGTTTGCACAAACATTATAAGTAGGGCACAGTTTTAACCTATAATTTTCTTTACCAAGTACTAAGTACATTCATAGTAGGTAGAGGAGGTATTGTATTCCACCCAAAAAATTATATACCGAAGTTTAACCTGAAATATATGTTTTGAGTATCCCTGAACTCATTTTTACTTTCTCTATACGAACTATGTACATAGTGTATAGAGAAGGTATTGCACTCCACCAAAAAATTCGACACAGAGATTTCACTGAAAATATATGTTTTAGGGTCCCCTTTATCTGAAAAAAGTATTTTCAGAAAAAGGTCCGTGTGTGTGTCCGTGTGTCTGTGAACACGATAACTCAAAAACGAACAGTCGGTAAAATACCAAACTTGGTATTCAAGTTTAGAATCTTCCAGGGATGCGACACGAAGATTTTGAGAAAAATCCCCCACACCAAACTACCCTTTACATGGAACTTTTTTCGAAAATTTTGATTTTCTAAAAAATGGCTGTAATGATTTTGACTAAAATGTCGTATATTAAAGATATTCACCCAACAAATAAAATGTATATTTTGAATTTTCTGGGAATAGCCTATGAAGACTATTCTGAGTGAATTTTCCGGAATTTTGTATAACTGCTAAACCGTAAGAAATAGACAAAAACTTACCACACAAAAAATGTAGAGCACATTAAAACACACACTTTATGTTGTATACATTTTTTCTTGCAGCTGATCGTTTTTGAGATATTCCTTGTTTTTGTTTTCAGGGTCGAAAATCTTAAATTTTCTCACACAGGAATTTGTCAACTCATGTCCATACAAACAAAGGAACTTAAGTCACATAGCAACCAGATTTTGACTATCGCTTTAACCTATACTACTCCCTTATTTCCTTTCTACTTACAAGGAAGAAAGTAATAAGAGTATTTCTGCTAATTTTTCTAGATTAGCACGAAGTAAATAGAAGCATAAGCTTTTGAAAAATGATTTTTTGTAGGGATATAGAGAAAGTCATGTGAATGGTACACATCATATTTTTATAAAAAGGTCCTTGTGTGTGTGCGCGCGCCTGAGGGAAGAATAACTGAAAAACGCCACTAAAAACTAAATTTGGTATTTAAATTTGGGATACGACACGAAAATGTTCAGGAAAATCCCCACAACCCAAAAATATTCTTTAAATAAAGATTTTCTAAAGAGTTAAATTTTCTCAAAAATGGTTTTTGGTTAAAATACATTATCGTCAAGCTATTCACATGACAAATAAAATGGTCCTCTTCATTCATTACTCTGAAGTCCTCTCATTTCTTAATGACTTTTGCATAAATGGTAAACCGTAAAAGATAGGTAAAAAATTAATCCACCAAAATTGTAGATCTCGTTAAAACACATCATTTATGTCATATACATTTTGTAGAGTTAACCATTTCAGAGATATTCCCTCAGATTGGTTTTAAAATGTAGGTTACTTCGATTTTTCTCAAATGGGAAGTCTTTTTCACATTTTTCGTTCTTGTCGTGCAAAGAGAAGAGCATTTCAATTGAATCACATGGTGATAGGCTTTTTAAAAATTTGACACAGACACACACACACGGAGTTTTTCTAAAAATGCTTTTTTTATATTCAGGGGGTCTCAAAAGATATATTTCCGATAAAATCTTGGTATCGAATTTTTGGGTGCATTACAATACCTTCACTATGTACATAGTACGTGTAGAGAAAGTAAAAAAGCAATAATATGAGCTTGATCTAAGGACCCAAAATGTAAAACTGTTTATGTTATTTACGCTGTTTTTATTTTACTTGCTTGAACATGCAGTATAGAATATTTTTACCAGGTATATATTCTTTAGGACTTTTTGGTATATTCTTTACCTACTATTTGCTGCAAGTGTACAAAGAAACACCGCAGAGAGAAAAGGGACGTAATGGTACGTGATACCATTAGTCGCATGGAAAGCGCAGAAGGACGGTAAACAGTTAAAATGACTCGTGCCCATAAGCCTGGAAGAACATCATTCTGTTCATATAATGCTGAATTCAAAGCCACAGACGGATTCACCATTCATTACAAATAACTCTTTGGCTAGCTCGCCGAGATGCGTTGAATTTACTGTGCTGGTATGTGGTATAACAGTGGTGGAGAGGGTGAATTTTGGCCGGTGACGAAGCCAATTTACAGTGTATAAGCTCTTTTTTTTCTTTCCACCGCAGCAATGTTTACGTAATGGCGGTGCGGTGTTCAAATTCGGTTTTTAGAGCAGCCAACCAGATCACGTGATCATTTTCGCTGCAACGCATTTCTGGCAAATTATCGTCATTTTCCATGGATCTACACTCCTTTTTAATCACTCATTTAATGGACGCATTTGTTCTTTGAAGTTGTTTTTTCGCAACGCTTTGTTGTGGAATGAGCACAAACGTCACGCTGAAGTTGTTATAAAATCATGTCATTTTGAAACACATATTGTGGACAGAAATATTTTCCTCTCGTTACGCTAAAGATATAAGCGCAATATTTCTGCTAAATGTTTAGTTATTTTCAATGGGCCATTAATGTTTGATTTCGAATGTGCGATGCAAACAAATTACATAAAACAAACATTTTGACAGGCAGTTGGCAAAACTATGTATCGATACTATTTGTTTATTAAACTAAAACAGAAATAAAAAAAAAAAACTCCAATTAGTCTGGCAGACATCGAGAGTTCAGTTTCGCATAGCACTTTCCAGTACTTCGTAGGTGCGTTCGCTACTGTGGAGTATTACTAAATGGGGAACCTGTGTTTTACCTCTCGCAATGAGCGTGATCCGCTCACCGTCTGCGCAGATAAACAAGAGGGGTAAAACGAAGGTCACTCACCGACCAGTTTTAACTTGAAATAGTTTCTCAGATACTGTAATTAAATACTTTTAATTGTTGAAAAAATGCTAATTTTCAAAAGCTTCCTTGTACATTCACATTTGTCAAAGAGTTACCAGGTAATCCATCTACCCCGTATTTGGCGTGTGCAGATATCCTTCGTGCGTTGTAAGAGCTGCGTTTTACGTCTTTTTACCTCTCTGAATGAGTGCGACCCACTCACCATCTCTACTAACAGCGAGAGGGATAAAACGAAGGTCACTCTCGCTAGCTCTCCACTACTTGGTTTTAGCCAGAATTAGTTCCGTTGAGTTCTGCAACTCTTTTAACACACGAAGGGATATTTGCAAACGTCAACTACGTGGCGGTTCGGCCAACTTGTATAATAGTGTCAATACTTTATGTAGAGAAACTTAACCCTTAGTTGCCTGCAATAGTGTACTGCATATGCCATTTTTCCTTTAATTCAAGTTTAAAACTGGAGTTCTAGTAAAAAGATATGGGAATAAACCTGTAAAAGTATTATATAAAATAAATTAAGAAAAAAAAAGGAATATAAATGTAGATATTATTCCCAATTAAAAGTTTAAATACTTCTAAACCAGTTTTCATAATCCTGCCAAGAGCACTACCAAAAAATTGGTTCAAATGGCCATGAAAGTTAGGTGATAGGACTGGCCATCCATTCCAAGCCAAATGTTGCAAGTTCAAATCCCAGTGACTGTGGTAAAGGACGGGGAGAGCCCAAGTAAAATAATCGGTGTGATGCTTGGAAGCTAATCGAGTTACATTTGACTGTAGTTATGTGGGTTTTACTCTTTTATTTATTTATAAAGGCAAAGGTAATTTTAGGGAAAAATGTGTATACATTTTACAAGGTTGAAGGTTATTACAACATGAAATTAATTCTAGAGTACAACTCTATTTGTATAGTTACGCTTAAAACAAGCGGAACTTATAGGTACCGACATTTAAGTTGATGTTATTAGTCATGAAGAAATAAATGTTCCTTTTATGAAGTTGTTGATATAAAAATGTTTCTTGTTTTTCACTATAAATTAACAAAGGAATAAAACAATATTAAATTTAATCCTTAATTTATTAGATACTAGATTTATTTGTTATGTGAACAACTTTATGTACAAAGCAAAATTGTAATTGCAAGGAATAAATTCATAACACAAAAATATAAAACTTAGGAAAACAAATCTGATGTGTACCATTCATATGACTTTCTCTATATCCCTGCAACAAATAATTCTTAAAAAGCTTATACTTCTATTTACTTTATGCTAATCAAAAAAAAAATTATCATAAATAGTCTTATTACTTGCTTCCTTGTAAGTAGAATCGCAATAAGGGGCTACTATAGGTTAAAGTGATAGTCAAAAGCTGGTTGCTATGTCAGGAAAGTTCCTTTGTTTATACGGATAGGAGTTGACAAGTTCCTGTATGAGAAAAGTATGCGTTTTTCATAGCAGAAACCAAAAATAAGGAATGTCTCAAAAACGACGAACTCCACAAAAAATGTAAATAACATAAATTGTGTGTTTTAATGTGCTCTACATTTTTTGTGTGGTAAGTTTTTGTCCATCTCTTACGGTTTAGCAGTTATTCAAAATTCATTAAAATTCATCCAGAATAAACTACTCTTCAGAGGCTATTCCCAGAAAATGCAATATATACATTTTATTTGTCAGGTAAATATCTTTAATATCCGAAATTTTAATCAAAATCGTTAGAGCTATTTTTGAGCAAATCAAAATTTTCGAAAAAAGTTCCATGTAAAGGGTAGTTGGGGGTGGGGGGACTTTTCTCAAAATCTACGTGACGCATCCCTGGAAGATACTAAACTTAAATATCAATTTTGCTATTTTACCTACTTTTCGTTTTTGAGTTATCGTGTTCACAGACACACGGACACACGGACACGCTGACACACACACACGAACCTTTTTCCGAAAATGCTTTTTTTAGATAAAGGGGACCCTAAAACATATATTTTCGGTGAAATCTCGGTATCGAATTTTTTGGTGGAGTGCAATACCCTCTCTATACACTATGTACATAGTGCGTATAGAGAAAGTAAAAATACATACAGAGAAAAGATTTGGGATGAAACGGTAACGCGTGGCTGATTTAAACAAATGCTGAGATTTTAAAAATGACGAATCCTGAGAAATGATTGGTTAAAATGATTAACAAGTGTCCAATCAATATTTATATCTTATAATTAAACATTTATAACTTTAATTCAAAATCTTCAGGGTGAAGACGAGGAAGATGCACTTCTTCGAAACGTTGGTGTCAAGCCAAGTTTTTACCTGGCTAGAAGCCCGAGAAGATTTTGAATTAACACGTCGCCAGGAAAGCTTTAGTTCTTAATTTATAACTTTGTCGTCTTCATCTAAGGCTCAGTCCCAGTGTTGTTTATAGCTTGTGAAGCTATTCATTCAGAATGACTTAGTATAACACACAAAGAGGAATACACCTGTAAAGTCATTATATAAAATAATTGAGAAAATGGAGATGAACATGAATGTAGATCTCATTAAGATATTTTAATTTAAGTTATTACATCCTCAACCCATCTCTTTTTTTATTCTTTTAAAAACTAGCCTTTATGAAATATTTTATATCACAACAATAAAAATCTTAAATATTTTAATTATAGTTCCTCTTTTAATAAAATTAATTATGCACCTTTTCATTGATGATCACCTTCAGACTAGATACAATCTCGCTATAAAAAAGTAGATCTCGTTAAAGCTCACAATTTATCCAACTAAACTTGTAGCATTAGCCATTTCCGATTTATTCCGATAAATCGCTAGTCGTTTTTACTTTCTCTACACGTACTATGTACATAGTGTATAGAGAAGGTATTGCACTCCACCAAAAAATTCGATACCGAGATTTCACCGGAAATATATGTTTTAGGGTCCCATGTATCCAAAAAAAAAAAAAAAAAAGCATTTCCAGAAAAAGGTCCGTGTGTGTGCGTCTGTGTGTCCGTGTGTCCTTGTGTCAGTGTGTCCGTGTGTCTGTGAACACGAAAACTCAAAAACGAAAAGTCAGTAAAATACCAAACTTGGTATTTAAGTTTAGTTTCTTCCAGGGATGCAACACGAAGATTATGAGAAAAAATCCCCACACCCCAAATATCCTTTACATGGGACATTTTTCGCACATTTTTATTTTCTCTAAAATGGCTCTAACGATTTTGATTATATTATAGTATATTAAATCTATTGAACTAAAAAATAAAATTTTGACTATCACTTTAACCTATGTTACTCCCTTATTTCGCTTCTACTTACAATTAAGCAAGTAATAAGTCTATTTCTGCTAATTTTTTTCTCGATTAGCATGAAGTAAATAGCAACATTAGCGTTTTAACAATAATTTGTTGCAGAGATGTAGAAGTCATGTGAATGGAACACATCAGGTTTTTTCTCATGGCCATGCAAAGAGCATGCAATTTAAAAGTCATTACATTACAATATACTTTTTAAATATTTGATTATCGTTTTCAGGCTACGCAAATATCTACAACGAAATCCGTAAGGGAAGTTTACCTCGATTAATAAGGAATACATAGAAGAATAAGCTGTTGTAATAGACATTTTTGTTAGAGAGAAGAAGTTGTGAATGCTTGCATTCATCTTTACTTTCTCTACATAGTACATACCCAAAAATTTGATACAAAATTTTCACCGAAAATGTACGTTTTAGGCATTTTTAGGAAAAGGTCTGTTTGTTGGTGTGTCCGTGTGTCAAGAACACAGTAACTCAAAAACGAAAAGTCTGTAAAATACTAAACTTGGTATGTATTTATAATGGTAATACTCCTCACGTTTGTATATATTGAAAGGTACACAATGTCAGAGTTAATGTTATTAGAGCCAGTTGAAAAACGCAATGCCACAGCCGAGATTTGAACACGGTTCTCCCGGTGCTCTAATCATTGAGCTACTGTGACAACTTGCCGGTATGACATTAAATTTTCCAAGTGATATGTGTGTTTTACCCGGTTCAACCAACCAGTATGTCTCTCTTCAGAGAACTACCTTAATGACGACTTACCATCGTAAGTACTTAGTATCCGGGTAATATTAACTGTGTTATCGCCAACATTTTTAGAAAAATGTCCATGTGTGTCTGTGTGTTTGCGTGTGCGTGTGTGTGTCTGTGGACAGCATAGCTCAAAACGAAAAGTACGTTAAAAACCAAACTTGGTATTTAGGTTTGGTATCATACAAGGATGTGCACGAAAATTAACAACACCCCCAATTACCCTTTACATGCAACGTTTTTTTCCGAAAATGTTGATTTTCTTAAAAATGGCTCTAACGATTTTGATTAAAATATCGTATATTAAAGATATTCACCTGATAAATAAAATTTATATCTTGAATTTTTTGGGAATAGCCTCTGAAGATTACTTTATTCTGAATGAATTTTATGGAATTTCGCATAACTGCTAAACCGTAAGAGATGGACAAAAACTTAACACACACAATGTGTAGAGCACGTTAAAACACACAATTTGTGTAATATAATTTTTTTCGTGGAGTTAATCGTTTTTGAGATATTCATTGTTATTCGTTTCAGACTTGAAAAACTTACACTTTTCTCATACAGGAATTTGTGAACTCCTGTCGATATAAACAAAGGCACTTCAGTCACATAGCAACCAGCAACCTATGGTACTCCCTTATTTCGCCTCTACTTACAAGGAAGCAAATAATAAGACTATTTCCGCTAATTTTTTCTCGATTAGTATGAAGTAAATAGAAGCATAAGCTTTTTAATAGTAATTTGAGGCAGAGATGTAGAGAAAGTCATGTGAATGGAACACATCAGATCTTTTTTTATTATAATGGTAATACTCCTCAAGAGATGTTAGTTAATATGGTGAGTCACCATTAAGGTAGTTTTCTGAAGTGAGACATACTGGTTGGTTGAACCTGGTAAAACACACATATCACTTGGAAAATTTAATGCCATACCAGCAAGTTGTCGCAGTATCTTAATGGTTAGAGCAACCGTACGCAGAGCGGGAGAACGTGCTCAAATCCCGGCTGTGGCATTGAATTTTTCAACTGGTTCTAATAATACTTGGTATTTAAGTTAAGTATCTTCCAAAAATTCGACATGAAGATTTTGAAGAAAATCCCCCCACTCAAACTACTCGTTACATGGATAAATTTTGACAATTTTGATTTTTTCAAAAATTGGCATAACGATTTTGATTAAAATGCCGTATATTAAAGATATTTAGATACAAAAATATATATAAATGTAATGAATTTTCTGGAAATAATTTCTGAAGAGCTGTTCATTCCAGATGATTTTTGATGATTTTTGCATAACTGGTAAATCGTAAGAGATAAACAAAAACTTACTAAACAAAAATGTACATCTTGTTAAAACACACAATTTATGTCACATGCATTTTTTTCGTGGAGTTGGTCATTTTTGAGATATTTCTTTTTATTGGTTTCAGTTTTAAACTATCTAACTTTTCTCCAACTAGACTATGCAAAACGAACCAAGCCTCAATTGCTTCACATAGTGGCTAGATTTTAAAGGGTATAGCTTAGTGTATTTAATTATTTCCCTTATACTTACAAATAAGCGTAATAAGATAATTTCTGCTAATGTTTATCACGTAGAAAAACATATAATTTTTACTTTCTCTGCACGTACTATGAACATAGAGTATAGTGGAGGTATTGTAATGCACCCAAAAATTTGATACCAAGATTTCACTGGAAATATATGTTTTGGGTCTCCCTGATAAAAAAAAAGCATTAGAAAACAATTCGTGTGTGTACGTGTGTGTCTGTGAACAGCACAGCTCAAAAACGAAAAGATCGTCAAATATGGTATTTAAGTTTTGTATCCTCCTAAGATGTCACACGAAGATTTTCAAAAAAAAATCACCCACCCCAAACTAACCCTTTACATGGAATATTTTTTTAAAAATGTTGATTTACCCAAAATTGTCTTTAAGGATTTTGATTAAAGATATTTTTGTGACAAACGAACTGTATATTTGGAATTTTTAGGGAATAGCCTCTAAAGACCTCTTCATTCTGGAATAATTTTTTTTTTTTTTTTTTTTTTTTTTTTGTAGAGTTAATTGTTTTCGAGAAGTTTCGTATTATTGTTTCAATTTTAGCCCTTTCAACTTTTCTCAAACGGGAAGACATGTTTCTTCTCGTTTCTCGTTTGTTTATTCCTGGCAACCAAAGAGATTGTAATTTCAATTGTTTCACAGAGCGACCGGCTTTTATACGACGAGACTGTCGCATTAGTCCTTTTTATAGTAATAAGACTAATGCTGCTTATGTTTATCTAGATTAGCATGATGTAGATAATAGATTAATGTTCTGAATAAAAGACTTGTTTACCGAACAGCTAGAGGACATCATGTGAGTGGAACACATCAGATTTTTTTCCCTTCTACTTACAAGGAATCAAGTAATAAGGACAATTTCTACTAATGTTTATCTCGATTATCATAAAATAGATAGCAGTATAAGGTTTTATCAATAATGTTTACAGAGATGTAGAGAAGGTCTTATGAATGAAACAAATCAGATTTTCTTAGGAAAATTTGTTTGTGAAACACTAGAGAAAGTCATGTGAATGGAACACATCAGATGTTTCTGCTTAAAATTTCAATTAGCTGTAAAGTTTAAGAACTGATGGAAATGCAGGCACAAAGTATATTAATGGTAGTTGAAAGTGGGCTGAAAATTAATCCAGCTTTGAGGTTGGTCAAAAGGATGTGTCTTTATAGGTTAATGTAACAGGGTAATCGACAGGAAATGCCGGCATGTTCACAAACACACACAGAGCTTGACGCCAAGGAACCCTTGTGATCAAAAGCTGCAAAACTAGTTGCGGTGATGAGGCGGTGCAAAGCGGATATGGGAGGGAAAACTCGATTATAAAGGAGGGAGATTTTGTTTCCCCTCACGTCACTACGCTATTGCATTACACAGGACGGGAAACACGCAAAAGACTGACTTCCAACTTTTGGGAAATAACGACAAAGGTAAAAAGAAGATAAAAAGCAGAGGTTAACAGTTTGTTAAGAATGAGGTTTCCCAGCTTGATCACAGCTTCTGTGGCGATGAAAGTTATGAAAGAGATTGCTTCAAAGAGCATGCTGTGTTGCATGACGGAATACTTCAATTTGCCATGTTAAACAGAGCAAAAATATCAGAGTTGAAGCCCGTGTACGCGCCATATGTTTTGTCAGCAACTCTTGAAGATTTTTCGCGTTAATGTTGTACAAAAATTGCTCTATATTAGCACGATATATATATGGCTTGGAACAGAAACCTGAAGAAGAAGCTTCTAGCATACTTTCTTTTGTAAATTATTTTCTATTAAGTAAAGTGAATAAACAATTAACTAAAACTAATAAAAGTAATAAAATAATGTTAAGAAATAAATAACGAACATATTTCATACCAGAGTAAATTTAGAATTTCAGTAAATTTAAACTTTCTGTTTATGAAATTCTGGATGCAACGAGAAAAGCTATTTATACAAATGTTATGTTTTAGTAATATCTACGTTTTACGTTCAGCTTTTGTTATTTGTCAGATACATAAAGTTTATTGAGAACTAAGAAAACTTCTCCGCTACTTTCAGAAGCGTATGTCTCTTTCTTCATGGCAATATTTCTTCAATTTTCTTCATGTTATATTTTAAAAAATGTTTCCCATTCTATGTGAAGGGTCGGAAATTTCATGAAAATCTTCTATTATCTCCTTAAAGGCTCCTGACTTAAATACGAAATTTAATATTCACTGAGTAGACTAATATTTATCTCTATCTCTATCTTACGCATTATACTTTGGTAAGATACATTCCATCAAAACATATTACTAATAATAACAAATATATTCCATTCGTTAAGTCATAAAAAATATTATAGCCTTTATAGTTTATAGTCCTACACTTTAATTAACATAAACAACTGTTTCACAACATTCTGATTGGGAACATATACATAACTAAGAGGTAATTTTACAGCCGTTTGATTAAAAGGTGTCATTGTGTAAAATTATATTTTATAAACGAAATAATTTTAAATATATCTTTCTAAACATATATTTATTGAAATAGTACCTTCCAGGCACACATTTTAGAAGCATTGTTCCCCCACTTCCCAACAGTTGCATGCGAATTAGTTAGCTCCTAAATTCCAAGAAAGGAAGTGAGTTAAAATCCTACTAGGACGATGGGTTTCTCGAGTGCAAAAATACTTTATATACACTGCGGCGGTCCGTCATTGTTGTAGTCTCGGGAACTCTAGTCCTGGACCCTCGGTGTAGTAATTATTTAAACTTTCTTTTTTTTTAAGTTTAAATAATTTGCCGCTGTATCTGTAATGTTGGTCACGCTTACAGTTGCTGAAACTGGAATTACTGTTTAGCGCCGAACTTAATTGTTGAGACAGTGTCAAGCTTATTCTCCGCGGTGAAGTTATTCATATTTCATTCCACAACTCGGCCACATTAAGTGATTGCTAGCTAAAGTCGGTGAGTAAAAGAATCTCAATCCCTTTGCTTGGTTAGTAGGGTCTTTTAGGAGAGAAGAAATTTAAAAATAAGTTGGTATTTAAAACTTTTATTTGTATAGATTGTTGTAACAACGCGGTGTACCAAGGCACACGACTTGAGCTGGTTTCTTTTACAGAAAACTGTGCCCAATATCTGCATTATGGTATGTACTTACATAAATTATTGATAATAGTTAATAGAATACATTATTTTATACACAATTACTATAATATTGATCTAGATTTCTGAGATGAACTCTTAGCGTCTGCAGCTACGTCTTCACTATTCAGAAACTGTGTACCGGAACTTTATAACATTTTCACTTCTAACATAAAGTTGAAGACAGGTTTCCTTGTTCCCACATTTCGTGAAATACATTTACAATATACATTTTTATATGCTCCTAGTAATTAAAATTAATACATTTTAATAATTTATATAATAATGTTTATACAAATAACTAACTTTTCTAAATTAGTTATTTGTTAAGCTTTGTTCTTATTCTTTGTTACATGCTTAAACAAATTACAGCATCCGGTATCTCGTTCTCTTTTGCTCTCCTTCTTCTCTCTTATTATACGTTTATTTAAGTTTTATATACTTAATATAATTTCCTAAACACCAATTCTTTGCTGTTTTATACATAATAATGAGTTATATTTGTTACATAACCTTGACTATGTTACTTTCATTAAACACGCCATTTTAAGCTGTTTTCGTGCGTATGGTGAAGCGATGACGTCACGTTGCAATATCTTCACATACATTTCTTTAGCTTCAAGTGCCAAACAATATTGTTTTAATACTTTTTAACACTGGGCAGTATAGTTTTATTTTCAATTGCATAGATTGCTACAATGTTAATTATGCGTCAACACATTTTACTTAAGGGAAACTGTTGGAAGCATGATTTTTATTCACGAAAAAGAAACTTTTGCCCAGGAAAAGTTATCTGTGAACAAAATTTGTACGCCATTTTCACTCTTGTAGGGGCGACTACAGTCCCTGTATAGAGTACTTACAGTGCGACCAAGCTGAGGTTCATTCTGATTAGTTGCCAGAAAGTTCATGTTTTTTTTAGTTATATATGGGCTTTAAAATACTTTAAACTACACTTTATTATACACATAAGAAAAATAAAATTTTGAAGTATTGAAACGCTTTTTATTCGAACACTGAACAGATCTCCTTATGACAGCAGATTCAGAACTTGGCAATGGAAAAAACATGGCGGACGGCCGTATTTCAATGCGGCAGTGTAATGGCAATGTAGGGACTACTTTTTCCTATCGCCATCTAGCGGGTGTTAGCTCAATATTCATCACTGTAGCCTAATTACAGATAGAAAGCCTAATACAAATTTAAATAATTACTTTAAAAAGTGGCTTGATCTAAAACCTGTTAAGTGACAAAACTAAAAAAGACAGAAATAAACAATTCATAGTTTACGCATATATTATGAATTCAAACTAATTACAGAGTAAAAGGAACTCAATATTTCTATAATATGAACAAATAGAATTGCTGAGATGTTTATAATGTGATAAATTTTTTTTCTGAGAAAGTAAAGCTGCTATTAAAACAGGGCGCATTAAACTTGTTACTTAACAAACTATACATAAATGCAAAATTGTTTTGTATTTTTGGAAATATTTTAGCCAGTCTCTGAATAGTACACGGCTTCCACTCGTGATTGAATGAATTTCTCTATGAAGTGAAGTCTCAATCGCTTGAAAATTATTTGAAGAAACACATGCACTATGCGTCTAAAACTCCATTTGACTGTAAATGCATGCTTTACTTGAAAGGAACAGCACATACCAGAAAATTATGACATCATTCCACTACCATTTTTACTTTCTCTATACGTATTATGTACATAGTGTATAGAGAAGGTATTGCACTCCACCAAAAAATTCGATACCGAGATTTCCCCAGAAATATATGTCTTAGGGTCCCCTGTATCTAAAACAAGTATTTTCAGAAAAAGGTCCATGTGTGTGTGTGTGTGTGTGTGTGTGTCAGTGGTCTGTGAACACGATAACTCAAAAACGAAAAGTAGCTAAAATACCAAACTTGGTATTTAAGTTTAGTATCTTCCAGGGCTGCGACACGAAGATTTTGAGAAAAATCCCCTCACCTCAAACTACCCTTTACATGGAACATTTTTCGAAAATTTTGATTTTCTAAAAAACGGCTCTAACGATTTTGATTAAAATATCATATATTAAAGATATTTACCTGATAAATAAAATGTACATTTTGAATTTTCTGGGAATAGCCTCTGAAGACTACTTTATTCTGGATGAATTTTGCATAACTACTAAACCGTAAGAGATGGACAAAAACTTAACACACAAAAATGTAGAGCACGTTAAAACACACAATTTATGTTATATACATTTTTTTTCCTGGAGTTGATCGTTTTTGAGATATTTCTTTTTCTTGTTTTCAGCTTTGAAAAACTTGTACTTTTCTCATACAGGAATTTGTCAACTCCTGTCCATACAAACAAAGGAACATCAGTCACATAGCAACCAGCTTTTGGCTTTCATTTTAACCTATGGTACTCCCTTATTTCGCTTCTACTTACAATAAAGCAAGAAATAAGACTATTTCTGCTAATTTTTGTCGATTAGCATGAAATAAATAAAAGATAAGCTTATTAACAATAAATTTTACAGAGATATAGAGAAATTCATGTGAATGGTACACATCAGATTTTTGTAATAACTGGTGCTCTCAATACTGCATCTAAACCTCCACGCCAAATAACATGTTTTGCATGCAAACACTCAACCTCTCAAATATGTTACTTAACATGACGCATACCTCAAATATTCTAAAGAGATCACAATCTGTCTCAGCAAATGAGATGATAGGAAAAATATTAATGATGGTTTATTGAACCATCAGCTCAGTAATATCTCCAAAGCGTTGGACAGAGCAGGAGCTCAAAGACTTTCAATTATCGTGCACAAGAATGTATTCATTTTTACAAAGAGAATCTGATGTATTATATTCACACATCCAAACTACTATTACAATTCTTCTATCTATTTTGTCAATTGAGATGACCTAATTACATAATCCTTGTATTACAATGGGAATAATTGTTAGAAAAATCTATTAAGAACGTTTCGCAGTGAATGGGTTGGATTTCTGCATAATTGTGAATAACGACTTTCAATTGGTAAAATATAAATATTTAAAAATATAAAGTAATAACAAAGAATATCTCGGAAATAGGTAACACCACAAATAAAATTTCTCCTTCTTTCAAGGATTAGGTAATATCAGCTGTTCCAGTCTCTATCGAGCAGACAAATTCTATCATGAATTCTATCCAAATATTTCTTGATCGGCCGGTAACTGATTATATTCTTTGGTAATCTGCCATAGAAATGTATCATTAATATTTTTATGTGTGTATTTACCATTGCACAATGGGACGGTTACCTATGCAGGTCTAGTTATATTCTGGAGTACCTTCTCCTGGTTAACCTACAAAGGCTACAGACTATTATCACCCCTGAGATAATCGGTTTAATGGCGCGGAGTCACACCTTTTCCTTCCGTAAAAGCAGCTCCAGCACATGCAGATAGCAGTTTAATGGGAAGAGGGTATAAATTGTAAACTATTGAGACATTTTATAGTTGCAGGAGCCCATCTCTACAAACACCTCAGCAATTCCCAATCCATTATTTGAAAACATTGCGTGATTTAAACAGCTCTAAATGTTTTGTATAGTAAGTGTTTGTCTATCTCTTAAGGTTTACAAAGTCATTCAGAATAAAGAGGAGCTGCGCATACTACTCTCAGAAAACTCAATATATAAATGTTCTTGTCATTTAAATATCTTTAACATGCGGTAATTTAATCAAAAACATTTTGAGATATTTTTGAAGTAGTTTGGGCTGGGGTATTCTCTTGTAAAGGTTTGTGACGCATGCTTAAAAGATGCTGAACTCAAAAATGGTATTTAATGTTCTATGCGTTTTTACTCGCGCTTTCTCTGTCCACAAAACGTAAATATATAGTAGAATTATAGTCATTAAAGTAATTTTAGTAAGTCCCTAACATACCAATGAGAACCATGGAAATTGTATAGAGAGCTGTTGTTAGGTTTATTTTAGTATATGGGGCAGAAATTTGGGGGTGGGAAAATACAGAAAAAAATCTGATGAGTTCCTTTCACATGACTTTTACTATATCTCTGTAACAAATTATTGTTAAAAAGCTTATGTTTCTATTTACTTTAAGCTAATCGAAAAAAAAATAGCAGAAATAGTCTTATTATTTGCCTCCATGCAAGTAGAAGCAAAATAAGGTAGTACCATAGGTTAAAGTGATAGTCAAAAGCTCGTTGCTATGTGACTGAAGTTCCTTTGTTTGTATGGACACGAGTTGACACACTCCTGTATGAGAAAAGAATAAATGTTTTAAAGCTGAAACCAATAACAAGAAATATCTCCAAAACGATCAACTCCACTATAAAAATGTTTATGTCATAAGTTGTGTGTATTATCGGATCTACTGTTTTGTGTTGTAATTTTTTGTCTATCTATTATGATTTACCAGTTATGCAAAATTCAATAAAAATCATTCAGTATAAAAAGGTCTTTAGAAGCTATTCCCAGAAAGTTCAAGATATATATTTTATTTGGCATGTAAATATCTCAAATATAAGAGATTTTAATCAAAATTGTTAGAGCTATTTTTGAGAACATAAAAATTTTCGAAATTTTTTCCATCTAATGGGGTAGGGGATTTTCTTGAAAATCTTGTTGTCACATCCTTGGAAGATACAAAACTTAAGTATCAAGTTTGGTCTTTTCGTTTTTGAGCTATGCTGTCCACAGACATACGGACCTTTTTCCAAAAATGCATTTTTTGGATTCAGCGGGACCCAAAACACGTATTTCCGGCGAAATTTCGGTATCGCATTTTTAAGTGGAATGCGATACTTCTCTATACACTATGTACATAATACGTGTAGAGAAAGTAATAAGGGCAGTGAAATATTGGTTACGCATGATACGAGGAGATCAGACACTTCTACGTGAGTCGGGTTCAGGAAACAAGCACGAGAGGTTTGGGCTACCTGTTGGATAACGAAATTACGAAAGGGTTTAGAAGGAATTGGGCTGAGCTAATCTTTGGCTACGGGGGAGGGACTTTCAGGGTAGCAGGTGGAAGATAATTCAAAGACTGCGTGATATTGACAAACAAAATTTGGAATCACACTGTGCGGCTAAAGTTTCACTCAACTTGCGGTATCAAATAGCGGGAGATGGGGAAGGAAGTTTATTTAGATCACTGTAAACGTAAATAAACAATCGGTTTAGCGTGATTAAGATTAGATCTCCAGAAAGACAAATTAACTGATGATGTCAGAGTGAGAATTTGTTCACTTTGCGGGGAAGGGGAAACTTGGAGTCATATTCTGGCAGAATGCAGTGAAACAGAAATATTAAGAAAACAATATTTACTACCGCAGTTTTTGGATTCCAATCGGGGAGTGAAGGCTTGTATGGATGTTGGACATCATTAAATGCGTTATTACTTTCTGGATGAATTTCATGGAATTTCTCAAAACTGCTAAACCGTAAGAGATAAACAAAAACTTACCACACCTAAAATGTAGAGCACATTAAAACACACAATTTATGTTATATACATTTTTTCGTGGATTTGATCGTTTATGAGATATTCCTTGTTTTTAGTTTCAACTTTGAAAAATGTTTCTCATACAGGAACTTGTCAACTCCTATCCATACAAACAAAGGAACTTCAGTCACATAGCAATCAGCTTTTTAGTATCACTTTAGCCTATGATACTCCCTTATTTCGCTTCTACTTACAAGGAAGCAAGCAATAAGACTATTTCTACTATTTTTTCTCGACTAGTAGGAAGTAAATAGGAGCACAAGATTTTTAACAATAATTTGTTACAGAGATGCAGAGAAAGTCATATGAACGGAACACATCAGAATTTTTTTTCTAAGATACGCCAAAATATGTAAATTGTTATAAAAACATGAAGAGGGGAACAATGACATAAGAGTGACGTTTTCGTTATTAAAGAAGAACATGTTACTGTATGTACTCATAAATTTGTAGTTAAACTTAACCTTAATTCTTTTTCATTTTATGTTTTTTACTTTCTCTATACGCACTATGTACATAGTGAATAGAGAAAGTATTGCACTCCACTAAAAAATTCGATACCGAGATTTTACCGGAAATATATGTTTTAGAGTCCCCTTTATCTAAAAAAAGCATTTTCACAAAAAGGTCCGTGTGTGTGTGTGTGTCTGTGTGTCAGTGTGTCCGTGTGTCTGTGAACACGATAACTCAAAAACGAAAAGTCGGTAAAATACCAAACTTGGTATTTAAGTTTAGTATCTTCCAGGGTTGCGACACGAAGATTTTGAGAAAAATCCCCCCACCCCAAACTACCCTTTACATGGAACTTTTTTCTAAAATTTTGATTTTCTAAAGAATGGCTCTAACGATTTTGATTAAAATATCATATATTAAAGATATTTACCTGACAAATAAAATGTATATTTTGAATTTTCTGGGAATAGCCTCTGAAGACTGCTTTATTCTGGATGAATTTTGTATAACTACTAAACCGTAAGAGATGGACAAAAACTTAACACACAAAAAAATGTAAGGCAAATTAAATCACACAATTTATGTTGTATACATTTTTTTCGTGGAGTTGATCGTTTTTGAGGTATTCCTTTTTCTTGGTTTCAGCTTTGAAAAACTTATACTTTTCTCATACAGGAATTTGTCAACTCCTGTCCACACAAACAAAGGAACATCAGTCACATAGCAACCAGCTTTTGGCTTTCACTTTAACCTATGTTACTCCCTTATTTCGCTTGTATTTACAATAAAGGAAGGAATAAGACTATTTCTGCTAATTTTCCTCGATTAACATGAAATAAATAAAAGATAAGCTTATTAACAATAATTTATTACAGAGAGATAGAGAAAGTCATGTGAATGGAACTCATGAGATTTTTATGTTCAGTTCTCTGTTATGTTATTACTAATAACTAAGTGTATAGTTTTACTGTTGTACAAATTCTTACCATGGAGAACGGAAGAGTGGACAGGCTACATGAGAGAGAGGGTGTGGTTATTTTAATCGTCAGATCATTGTATATAATATTAGTATTAGTATTAGCCCATAGAGTCCCTTGTGGGCACGGATCTCTCTCCTTGGAGAGGTGGTGGCTTGGTTTGTCAATCCTGATCAGGAACGATGCTCCTTATGATCTTAAATGCTCAGGTAATTTGCTCTAAATAACATGATATTCCTATTATAAAGTACATCACTGTTTTAAGAGGTAATTTAACACATTTTTGGTCCGTTGTATATACTTAAACATTTGGGCCCTTAGATTTTTTTTTTTTTTCTTCTTCACCTAAGTTCTTGTGTTCCGTATAGTCTTCTTGATCTGATGCTAATCGTCCTCCGTGGTGTAATGGTTACCATGCTAACTTCATATACCCAAGGTCGCGGGTTCAAACCCGGCGGAGGACGATGGATTTTTTCGGGCGTAAAAATCCTTACCATGGCTTCCTTCGGAAGGGAAGTAAAGCTGTGGGTCCCGTGTCGTAGATTTACGGCACGTAAAAGAACCTCAAGCCTGATAAGAGAAGCCTCTGAGCAAAATTAAACGATCTTTCACGCCCAATAAAGTCATGAGCAACACTGTTTTACAATCTTAATATTTATTTTTAAGCCAAACCAAATACATCATCATAATCTACAGACTTTCTTTCACTTTTCGACATAGTCGCCATTGTTTTGCACACATTTTTCCCATCGTTCTACAAGTTTGAAAATGCCCTTGTGATAGAACTCCGTTCCAGCTGCCTGCAGACCCTGACGCACTGCTTTCCGAATATCCTCCAGCGTCTCGTAGCGTTGGCCACGCATCTGCTCCTTCACAGAACCGAAAAGATGGTAGTCGGAGGGTGCCAAGTCGGGACTGTGGGGAGGATGTGGAAGAGTTTCCCACCCTAATGCCCTGATCTTCTCCATAGTGGCACGGGCAGTAAGCGGACGCGCATTATCCTGTTGAAGGATGATCCTCTTTCCAGGGCGTTTATCACGCAAAGCCCGACGGAGCTTCAGAAGTGTCTTGATGTAGCGGGCAGAATTTATGGTTTGTCCAGGTTCAAGAAAGTCAACGAGAATGCAACCTTGTGCATCCCAAAACTTCCCATAACTTTTCCTACAGACTGCACTGTCTTCGCTTTCTTCTTCGATGGTGAGTTCAAGTGTTGCCATTCCATACTCTGACATTTCGTTTCTGGCTCATAGTGATGGAACCAGCTCTCATCTCCAGTCACAATACACGTCAAAAATTCATCACCTTCATTATGAAATCTCTGAAGAAGGTTTTGTGCCATGGTTCTTCTCTGAAGTTTGTGGTCTTCAGTCAATAAACGGGGGACCCAACGGGCACAGACCTTTCGATAACCCAAGCTGTGGATCATTTCTTGCACTGCACTATGTCCTATTCCAATTTGCGCAGCAATTTCATTCACAGTGAAACGCCTATCTCCTGTAATGAGCTCATCAACTCTTTCCTTGTTGCGTTCTGTAGAGGCAGTTCGAGGACGCCCGTTACGAGGCGCATTTTGCAGACTCGTGTTTCCATCTTTGAAATGTTTTACCCATCTTCTAACACTGCTGGCACCCATGCAGACACCTCCATACGCACGTTGAAGTCTGAAATGAATTTCAGGAGCAAATTTTCCTTCTTTCACAAGGAATTCAATGACAGCACGCTGTCAAAACGAAACATCAATGTCAGCCATTTTTCAAACACCGTCTGTGGTCACGTGATAGAAGCTAATGACGTCACAATATGTCAACATGTGGCTTAAAGTCTGTAGATTACGATCCTGCAATTCGTTTCGTTACATTGTTGAAATTTAAATTTTTACAATGGGTTGCTCATGATTTTCAGTATGCCCCTCGTAGAATGGGACGCTGAGAACCAAAGCAGTTAAAGAGCGTCCATAAATAACAGGCCATTTCATTTTTTTGATCTGATGCTGCCATCTCCTTCTGTCTTTCGCAGTGGTGGTCTATCTGTTGCCGATTGTTTTATTGAAATCGTCTGACCATCTTGAAGTTCCGCTCTTCTTCGTTCTGTCCTCTGTTCCCATATCGTTGTATATAACACATGTAATGCTAAATTTATGGTTCAATTTCATTTTAATTCTCTCTCATTCTTTTGTATTGGTTACTTTTTCTACACGTACTATGTACATACTGTATAGAGATGGTATTGTAATGCACCCAAAAATTCGATATGGAGATTTCACCGAGAAATACATGTTTTGAGACTCCCTGAATCCATCAAAAGCATTTTTAGAAAAATGTCCGTGTGTCTTTCTGTCTGTGTGTATGTCTGTGGGCAGCATAGCTCAGAAACGAAAAGATCGTTAAATACCAAACTTGGTATTTAAGTTTGGTATCTTCCTACGATGCTACACGAAGATTTTGAATAAAATCCCCAGACACCCAATTACCCTTTACATGGAACTTTTTAAGAAAATTTGATTTTCTCAAAAATGGTCCTAACAATTTTGATTAAAATATCGTATATTAAAGATATTTACCTGACAATTAATATGTATATCTTGAAATTTCTGGTAATAGCCTCTGAAGACTACTTTATTCTAAATTATTTTACTTAATTTTGCATAACTGTTAAACTGTAAGAGTTGGACAAAAACTTACCACACAAAAATTGTAGAGCACATTAAAACACACAATTTATGTTATATAATTATGTTTTTCGTGGCGTTTGTCGTTTTTGAAATATTACTTATTTTTTGGTTTCAGTTATAAAAAACTTAAACTTTTCTTATACAGGTATTTATCAACTCGTGTCCACACAAACAAAGGAACTTCAGTCACATAGCAACCAGCTTTGACTATCACTTTAACCTATGGTACTCCCTTATTTCGCTTCTACTTACAAGGAAGCAGGTAATAAGACTATTTCTGTAATTTTTTCTCTATTAGCATGAAGTAAATAGAAGCATAAGCTTTTTAACAATAATTTGTTGCAGAGATGTAGAGAAGGTCATGTGAATGGAACACATCAGATTTTTTCTCACTTATCTATTGTTATTTTGCAATAACTAAATGTGTATCTTTAAAATTCAACGAAAACTTACTGATAATATTCAAGGACAGGCCATGAGGCACACGTGATTATGTATTTATGTCCTCAAAATGTTTGACAATAAAATCCCTTCTACTAAACTTATACTGCTTTCTTTACCATGTACCATGAGATTTCACCGGAAATAAGTGGTTTGAGGATCGTGAATCTAGAATAAAATCTTTTTAGAAAATTGTTAGTCTGTGTGTGTTTGTGAGTATTTGTGAACAGCTTAGCTCAAAAACGAAAAAGCAATTAAATACAAAACTTAATATTTAAGTTCAACATTTTCTAAACTTGCGACACAAAGTTTTTCAAGAAAATCCTCCAACCCAAACTACACTTTACGTGCAACACTTTTCGAAAAGTTTGATTTTCTCAAATTTTTACTAAAATATCATATGTTTTTATATTGTTATGCAAAGTAAAATCTATGTGTGTGTATCTTGAACTTTCTCGGAATAAACTCTGAAATCCTCGATGACTTATCCATATCTGGGGCAATATAAAATGTAGGCAAAATCTTAGTACACAAAAACACACAATTTAAAACACACAATGTATATGAAATACATTTTATTTTTGGTAGTTGATCGTTTCTGAAATATTTGTAGCTATTTGTTTCAATTATAAATACTTGAGTTTTTACATAGAAAATCATTATCCATTTTTCTTTCCCCTGGTCAGGCAAAGAGAACAGAATGTCAATGCATCAAATAGTGACTAGCTCTTGAACATTCGAATATCGAATATCCTCTTATATCCGGGCATCTACAACGAAGTATTTAATAAAAGTATTCATGTAAATGTTTATATCGATATACGTGAATTAGTAAGAAAAATAACCTTTTGTAAGAACAGTTTTTTGACAGAATAGGTAAAGAAAGCAAAATGGTCGTTTTACAAAAATATCATATATGGATTCAGAGATTTTCAAAGCGTTTATTTCTAGTTAAATCTCCATTTTTTTTTAGTTTCTCTATTTACATGAAAAATAAAACATGTATCTTGAGTGTTCTGGGAATAATAGCCTCTGAAAGTCTCTTCATTCTGAATGATTTGTTTGGTAAACCATAAGAGGTGGAAAATAATTAATAAACCAAATATCTCGATAAAGCACACAATTTATGTCATCCTAAATTTTTGTAGAGATAACTGTTTCCGAGAAATTCCTTATTATTTGTTTCAATTTTAAAATATTTTAATTTTACTCAAATGGGAGATGATCTTTCGTTTCATATATGTTTTTTTTTTTACTCCTAAAATGCAAATAAATCGAATTTGAATTGTTTCACACAGGTTTTAGAACACCAGATTTTATCGCCTTAGCCCAGTGCAATCCCTTATTTCCCTTCTATAAGACAATTTCGTTAATGTTTATCTCGATTAGCACGATGGAGACAAAGAATAATCTTTTGTTAGAATATTTTTTTCTGAAGAGATAAATAAAATGAGTGAGCACTCAGATTTTTAGAAAAAGCTACGTGTGCGTCTGTGTGTAGGGCGAAGGGAGACGCATAACTCAAAAATGAAAAGTGTGTTAAATATCAAACTTGATATTTAGTATCTCTCAGATTTTCAAGAAATTGCCCCACCACAAACTAAAATGTATGCCAGTAACATATTTGCAGAGCTAAGCATTTCGAGATATTCCCTGCTATTGGTTTCAATGTTAAAATACTTAAACTTTTCTCAAAAGTGAATTGACCATGCAAAGAGAACCGAATTTCTATCACATTACAACCAGTTTTAATAGATATTTTGACTATCGCTTTAGCCTAATGTAATTCCTTGTTTCCTTCCTACTTGTAAGGGACAAAATAATAAGGGAACGTCTCCGAGATTGAGTGATCAGCGAGCTGACTTCCCACTTAAAGGCCCCGGGTTCGATTTGCGGCTGGAGCGGGGAATTTTTCTTTAGCCAGATTTATTTCCTACTCCCCAAAGAGTCTGGAGGTGTGTATGTGAGAGTGAATGAGGAAAATAAAATGATTTAAACCAAACGTAAAAGAACCAACAGACAACGAGTTGTTTCAAGTGCAAAGACCCCAATATGACCTTAGACGTTAAAGGGGGCTATATAAATGAAACAATAAAAAAAGTAATAAGAATATTTCTCATTATTCTGATCTCTATTAACATGAAGTAGATAGAAGAATAAGTTTTTTAGAGTAGTTCGTCACAGTGTAGGTGGATATAGTCATGTAAATAGAACACTTCAGATTCGTTTAAATGGAATACAACACCTCTTCTACTTATTGGTAGTCAGTAATGAAAGTGAACCTAGCTGCAACACCTTACAATACTATTTATTGTTTGATAATGGCATAAAAAATTAAATACAGTAAGTAGGTACCCAAAGCCAAAATTCACACTTATGTTTTTTGGTTTTAACAGACATCTTGGAACATGGAATTGATGTTGCAGCGGCTATCCTGCGAGGGAGCATCTACAGAACATAAAACTTGAATCCACTAATCTTGATGCCTTCCCTCCGAAACAAATGCGAGTTTTGGCAGGGACTGTGATGGCAGAGTAATGGGTCAGGACTGTAGGGAGGCTGTGTTGCATTCTGCTGCGAGCAAGTTTATAGCGGTGCTGACGTGAGTAATGTAATGAAATTAAACGGCAGAGGTGGTATATTTAAAACAAGGGGGCAGAGTGAGAGAGTACACACAATTTCACACACAAACTGAGCCCTCCAGGAATGCTGTTTCATACCTTGCGAATATCTAAAATTGTTTCCCTTAGTATCAGCTCTATATATTTGATAACTATAAAGTGATACAATAGATGCATTCCTTTAGTGAAAAGAATCTTACGTATTCCATGCACTTCTTGATAGTGTTTAACGCCCACTTTTACTACCATAGCACCGCCGACGATATTCCATTCACATGATCTTCTCTACCTATTCTACAACACATTATTCTTACAAAATATTATTCTTCTCTTTTAACAGACTTAAGATTAGTTCATTTTAAGGAACTGCAAAAGCAATCAAATTCATACACTAAAAGTGTAACTAAATAATTTCTGTAAAATTTTGTGAGTATTAAAATAAAATCGATATAAGAATAACTTTTAAGAATAATTTTCGGGAAAAAAAGTATAAAAATAAAAAATACTGGTATAGAAAGTCATGTGAATGAAATAGACTGTTTTTTCTAGGACCAACTACAAAGGTAATAATAATGATACTACAACTAATAATTATAATAACAATAATAATAACATTGATTTAATTGTTTTTTCACACAAGCCGTGTGTAGCATAACACGCTGTCCTACACATGGCTTGTGTAAAAAAAACAATTAAATCAATACCAATATACCATAATAGTTATAGCTATGCTGTGAATCCTGGGACCTAAAATACTAACAACATTGTAAGTTGCCATTGGGGTTGTCATCTCAAAATAATTTGAGATTAACCTTGTGGTTTACCGTCAGTTGAAAAATCCAATGCTATGCCGGCATGTTGCCATGGTAGCCCAGTGGAAGAGCAACCGGCAAGAGACCGGGAGATCCGTGGTTCAAATCCCGCCTATGGCATGGAATTTTTCAGTCTGACTCCACCTATCCAATAATAATAATAATAATAATAATAATAATAATGGCGTAATATACACCAAGGTCGCGGGCTCAAACTCGGCGGAGGACGACGAATTGTTTCGGAAGTAAAAACCCTTCGGAAGTGAAGTAAAGCCGTCGGTCCAGAATCTTAGATTTACGGCACGTAAAAGAACCTCAAGCATGATAAAGAGCCTTCTGAGCAAAATTAATCAGCCTTTTACGCCCAATATAGAATGGGACTCTGAGAATCACAGTGGTTAAAGAGCGTCCATAAATAAAGTTCTATTTCATTTTACGATTAATATAATCCATATTTCTCAATTATCGTTATGTAAATCACTTATAAACTAATACACCAAATTACTTTCTCTGCCTATTCTGCTACAAATTGTTCTTATATAAGATAGTTCTTCTCTCTACTTTTTACTAATCGAGATCAACATTAAACAGAAATATATTAAATATGTATTTGGTTCCTTATAAGTAGAAGGGAAATAAAGGAGTGCACTTGGCTAAAGTGATAGTCAAATATTTAAAAGTCGGTCGCTAAGTCATGCAATTAAAGTTCCGCTCTCGTAGAATGACCAGGATCAAAAATGTGAACAACGGCTTCCCTTTTGAGAAAAGTTTAATGGAAATTCTAAAAGCAATAACAAGGAGCATCTCGAAATGGTTAGATGCACAAAAAATGTATGACATTACTTTTATATTTTAAAGAGGTTTCCTCTTTATGTGTAAGTTTTTGTCCATTCCCTACCGTTTACCAGTTATGCAAAAGTCAACCGAGTCAGGCGGTTCAGAAGTTTCATCTGGACTGGCATTCGGGAGGCCGTGGGATCTGTTTCCCGTGGCCGATCTCTCTGACCCATGGGTTTTTTCCCACTATGTAAATGCTGTGGAGGTTACTTCATTCCCCTGAATTTCTGGTTGCTTCATTTCATCTCCATTTCACCAACCGTCCTTTTTCAGGGTTGTAAGTATGAGAGAAGATTGCTGTTTCTGCGTCCTTTGCAGAGGAGAATGCGCTTTGAAAATTCAACTCTAGGAGGCCGGACGGCGTTGGTAGTCGTCTGTAAACTCAGGGGGAGTTAGGTCAGACCTGAGGCATGAGCTCCTAGTGCTCCCGGTATCGAAATGAAGACCTGCTTTGAAGGGTCCTCCAGGATGGCTCCCTCCCGCCGTCCGGATCTGATTGCCCGCTTTAATTACTTTTATTCTAGCCTTCTGAGATTTGATGTAAAAAAACCTATCACTGGCTCAAGTGTGAATTCCCTTCCAGTACACTCACACTACACGCTACACACTATACAAAAGGTATCCAGATTTAATAAAGCTTCAGAGGCTATTTCAAGAAGAATTTAAGATATGCGTTTCTTTTGTCATAAAACGATCTTATATATATTTAATAAATAGCATTTTAAGCAAAATACAGCAAATTTTAGAGAAAATCGAACATTTGGAAAACCTTCTCTGTGAAGGGTAGTTGGTTACCCCTGGAAGATAATAGCTTAAATACATAGTTTCACATTAAACTGAATTTTCGTTTTTATTTTCTCTACACGTAATATGTACATATCCCCCCAAAAATTCGATGTCTGGATTTCACCGGAAGCATAGGTTTTGAGATCCCCTGAATTCAGAGAAAAAGTATTTTTAGAAAAAAATTCCGTGTATGTTCGTGTGTATCCTTGGGTTGCGTGTGTGTGTGTCTGTGAACAGCTTACACGAAAACGAAACATCTATTAAATACCAAACTTGATATTGCAGTTCAGCATCTTCCAACAAGAAGATGCGACACGAAGGTTTTCAAGAAACTCTCCCACTCGAAACTACAGTTTATATGGGATATTTTTCAAAAATGTTGGATTTTCATTAATGGCCCTAACGATTTTGATTAAAATTATGACAAATGAAATGCATATATTTTGAATTTTCTGAGAATAGCCTCTGAAGTCCTCTTCTCTCTGGATGGATTTTGTATAACTGGTACACCGTAAGAGATAGACAAAATGTTACTACACAAAAAATTTGGGTCTGATTTAGCATACAATGTATATTAGAATTAACCAGTTCCGAGATATTCCATTTTATTTGTTTCGTTTTTAAAATGTTTAATTCTTCTCAAATTGGTTGTTCCTATTCATCTCAAATGTCTTTTGTTTCATTCTTGGACATGCAAAAAGAATATATTCTAAAGGAGCTGACTATCGCTTTAACCTAGTGTACTCCCGTATCTCCCTTCTATCTAAAAAGGAAGCAAATAATAAGATAAACTCTGCTAATGCTTATCTTGATTATCATTATTTAGATAAAATAATGTTTTGTAATATAGTTTGTTGCAGAACAGGTAGAGAAATTCATGTGAAAGGAGCATATCATATTTTCTAGTTATGTTGTCCTTAGACATACTAAGAGACGAGGCTCGCACAGGAGTCTTCTTCTAAAAATGCCTTTTTACTTTCTCTATACGTACTAAGTACATAGTGTATAGAGAAAGTATTGCATTGTACCCAAAAATTCGATACCGGGATTTCACCGGAAATACATGTTTTGAGACCACCTGAATCCAAAAAAAAACATTTTTAGAAAAATGTCCGCGTGTGTATGTGTGTGTGTGTCTGTGGGCAGCATAGCTCAAAAACGAAAAGACCGTTAAATACCAAACTTGGTATTTAATTTCAGTATTTTCCAAGGATGCGACCAGAAGATTTTTCAAGAAAATCCCCCACCCCCAACTACCCTTCAATGTTTCTAAAATTTTGATTTTCTAAAAAATTACTAACGATTTTGATTAAAATATCATATATTAAAGATATATACTTGACAAATAATATGTATATCTTGAATTCTCTGGGAATAACCTCTAAAGACTACTTTATTCTGGATGAATTTTACGGAATTTTGTGTAACTGGTAAACCGTAAGAGATAGACAAAAACTTACCACACAAAAATTGTAGAGCACATTAAAATACACAATTTATGTTATATACATTTTTTCGTGGAGTTGGTCGTTTTTTAGATATTCCATGTTTTTTTGTTTCAAAAACACTTACACTTTTCTCATGCAGGAATTTGTCAACTCCTGTCCATACAAACAAAGGAACTTCAGTCACATAGCAACCATCTTTTGCTATCCCTTTAACCTATATTACTCCCTTATTTCGCTTCTACTTACAGGGAAGCAAGTAATAAGACTATTTCTGCTAATTTTTTCTCACTTAGCATGAAGTAAATAGAAGCATAAACTTTTTAACAAAAATTTGTTGCAGAGATGTAGAGAAAGTCATGTGAATGGAACACATCAGATGTTTTTTGGATTCCGGTGTCCTCAACATGTGCTGGTGAAATTCAGTATCAAATTTTTGTATGGAATAGAATACGTTCCCTACATACTATGTACATACATAGTACTTGATAGATAAAGTAATAAATTATACAATATAAAACAAAATGCTAGTCACCTACTGAGAATGCCGGACAACCGCATCCATACCTAAAGAGCAGTCCATTTTCACCTCTGTTTATACAGATAAGCACCCGCGCGTGTTGTATGTCTGTGAACACATAGCTCAAAAATCTGATGTGTTCCATTCTCTACATCTTTGCAACAAATTATTGTTAAAAAGCTTATGCTTCTATTTACTTCGTGCTAATCGAGAAAAAAATTAGCAGAAATAGTCGATATTACTTGCTTCCTTGTAAGAAGAAGCGAAATAATGGAGTACCATAGATAAAGTGATAGTCAAAAGCTGGTTGCTATGTAAGTGAAGTTCCTTTGTTTGTATGAACAGGAGTTGACAAATTCCAGTATGAGAAAAGTATAAGTTTTTTTAAAGCTGTAACCAAAAACAAGGAATATCTAAAAACAAACAAAAAAAAAACGACAAACTCCTTGAAAAAATGTATATAACATAAATTGTGTTTTTAATGTGCTCTACATTTTTGTGTGGTACGTTTTTGTCCATCTCTTACGGTTTAGCAAGTATGCAAAATTCCGTAAAATTCATCCAGAATAAAGTAATCTTCAGAGGCTATTCCCAGAGAATTCAAGATATACATATTATTTGTCAGGTAAATATCTTTAATATACTATATTTCAATCGAAATCGTTACAGCCATTGTAGAGAAAATCAAAATTTTCGAAAGAAGTTCCATGTAAAGGGAAGTTTGGGGTGGGAGGATTTTTCTCAAAATTTTCGTGTCGCATCTCCGGAAGATACTAAACTTAAATACCAAGTTTGGTACTTAACCGATTTTTCGTTTGCGAGTTATCGTGTTCACAGTCACACACACGGACCTTTTTCTGAAAATTTTTTTTTTTGGATAAAGGGACCCTAAAACATATATTTCCGGTGAAATCTTGGTATCGAATTTTTGGGTGGAGTGCAATACCTTCTCTATACACTATGTACATAGTACGTGTAGAGAAAGTAAAAAAAGAGAAGTGAGCTACAAAGCTTCTCCTTCTTAAAGTGTCTCGGATCCCCTACCCCTTTCTGTTAGTCCTTCTGAATGTTTTTCCAGGTTTTTATTTGCTTTTTACTGCTTTTACAGTAAGTAAAATGTACATTGTAAGCAGAGAAGGTATTGCAGTCCACCCAGATATTCTACTCTAGATTTCACCCGAAATATATTTTTCGAGGTCCCATGAATAAAAGTAAGAGCAGAATTATTTTTATTGCACGTTATTTGTTTGTATAAGGAGAATATATAAATACAATAAGGCATGTGTTGGTTTTGAAGGAAAAAAAGTGTCCTTTAATGGATTTTCAATTGAGAAACCTATCAGTATTGGAAAATTGAAATCAATAACTATAAATATCTTGGAAATTATAGCTCCTCAACAAAAATATAGAGAACATAAAATGTGCTATGTCGATATCTAATTTTGTTGTGTTTTTAAAAGAGTTCACCCATTTTAGCGTAGTGCATTTCCTTTATTTCCCTTGTAATTATAAGGAAATAAGGAATAATATCGTTTTGCTAATATTTATCTCGATTAGCATGAGAATGGCAGTGGAATAAGTTTAGCATAAAAGTTAGTTGCAGAATGGGCACAGAAAGTCATGTGAATGGAACAGATCAGATTTTTCCATAGCCAAATAAATCAGAGCCCAAGCCCATTAAACAGTCATTCACTCGTGTTGACAGTATCATAGTAGTCTCTAGCATGGCCGTGATAACTTCTGAAATTCTGACAGGTAACTGTTCATCAATGTTGACGTTTTCAGATTCCGACTGATACATAAATGTTAGATGGTTCTGTGTAAAAACGAATGTTACAGCAAAATACTTACGTGCAGCAAGTCAGTTTACAATGCAGACTTACATAAATATAGTTTAGAACATACCTACTAACGCGATCAAAATGTAGATCGACTGCCTCACCCCGGTTCGATTCCCGGCTGGGGCGGGGAAAATAGCCAGACTTATTCCCTATCCCCCACAAAGTCTGGAAGTTTGTATGTGAATGTATGTGTGCTTGAGTAAAACAAAATGATTTAAACCAACGTAAAAAGAACCTACAGACAACGAGTTGTTTCAAGTAGAAAGCCCCCAATATGATTTTATATGTTAAAGGGGGCTATATAAATGAAACAATAAAACAAATGTAAATCGCCAAGTAGTGTGTGAGAATCTTAAAATAAAATCTTAAGAGAAGATGGTTTGTAAGATATTTAGTTGAAACCAAAATAGACCGTTAATAATAGAATTTAATACCTAAATTATTGCAATTAAGAAGATGTGTTGATCGAATAAAAACTGCTAACTTATTATTTAAATGGCTAAAATCCATCTACATCTTATTATTTATATAGTTTAAATAAAACATTACATTTTCTGTTACGTAGAATAAGTTCAATGTAGAAGGAGTAAAAGAAGTTTAGTGCCAATGGCACCATATACATTTTTTGGAACTTGTCACCACTGTCAAAAAGCATACGTGCTGTAATTCCTAAAACTAGCGAGAAGAAACCTTTTCGTCTTCAGGGGAACACTACTTGAGGAGTTCAACTACATCACAGTGTAGTCTTATGTGAAGGCTTTCGAAAAAGCCGAGCCAATTTGTTGTTTGGCACCGCCTACAAATAGGAGTTCAATACTTGCCCGAAGTTCAGTTTCCCTAAAGACGTAGACGATGAAGGTCTTCGAAACGTCGGAGTCCGTATCCTTCACAACCTGGCTGGAAGCCCGAGAGCAATTTCAGGTAAATATTCGTCAGGAAAGCTTCTGTAAATATTTTAACGGAAAAATGTTTTTCAAATACCTACACCATAATACAATAATGTTATTATGTAATGCTAACCTGACACTTCTTTGTGAGCGTGAAAATTTTCCGCAAATTCAGGAAATACAGGATGTTAGTATAGATACTGGTGTTTCTACAAATGGTACCTAAATGTGTATCCACTTAGGCGTGTTAGTTTTTCTCTTCGTTTAACAGTTTTCCCATCAACCAATCATTTTGCATGGTTCAAACTGCGCGGCGAAATGAACAACGCCTGTCAGTGTAGGCTATCCTTTTTACACCTAAATATGTGACTTGTCCTAGATAATATCTTTGCCTTGCAGAATGCATTCAAATACAGTTCTGATGCAACATTCGATGTAGCAAGCCCGCCCATTCAAGGTTACGTCTTCCTTTCCGCAGTTTCAGGGAAAATACACATATGTGTTGTGTGTACTAAGCCTATTTGGAGGTAATAACCAAATGAAAACATATTACTCTTAATAAATAAAATTGTAACTTCGCAAATAAAGCAAATATTGATGTCATCGTTCAGACATATACTCGGTTCTTATCATGACTTTCTACCCTCATTTGTAATATAAAACTTGTTCACTAACTTCGCCCCTTTTCCAAAAGTTTATTCCCCTCTTGGAAATAATCCATAGGGCTCCGCAGCTATATAGTCTTGCTCAATAAGGGCAGCAATTTTCGGTTTGTTGTCCATATTCACTTTTCCTTTCAAATTACACATGTAATAAAGGAAGCAATGTTTACCAGGAAATTTCATACAAGCATTCCACACAATTCTTATTTTACGTCTCTCTTTGCTTCCCTCCTGGCACAGAATCGACCTCTGTTCATTAGTTAGGGTTTGAGTGCAGGATCTAGCGAAAGTCTTCCAGCCACTAAGGCAAAATGCATCGGCACGTTTTTTGCTTTCGACTATATACCACGTGGGCTGAGGAAAAAGGTAGAAATGGCGCTGATTACGTTGGATAAAATTTTTACCGTATATAGACCACACTAAATAGTTGCCGATTTTAAAGCTGTAATAAGTGTCCTTTGGATAGGTAGAGTCAACTGAAAAATTCAAAATAATTTAAGATCCCCTTGTGGTTTACCGGGAAACATGCGAGTCAGTTGAGAAATTCAATGCTATGTCGGCATGTTGCCATGGTAGCTCATGGGCAGAGCAACCAGCTAGAGATCGGGAGATCCGTGGTTCAATTTTTCAGTCCGACTACCTATCCAACTCCTGTCCTACATACGGCTTGTGTGAAAAAAACAATTATACCAAAACCAATTGACCATAATAGTTGGCTATACTGTGAATCCTGGGTCTAAAGTACTTACAACATTGTAAGATCCCTTTTAGATCCCCTTGTGGTATACCGGGAAACATGCGAGTCAGTTGACAAATTCAATGCTCTGCCGACATGTTGCCATGGTAGCTTAGTGGCAGAGCAACCGGTTAGAGACCGGGAGATCCGTATTTCAAATCCCGGCTATGGCATTGGATTTTTCAGTCTGACTCTACCTATCCAATTCCTGTCCTACACACGGCTTATGTGAAAAAAAAAAACAATTATTCCAAGTGTCCTTTGTTTATTCTCCCTGAAATACTGAAAGTTTCATTAATATTGTCTCATCAACTAGAAAAACAAATACCTTTGTTATTTTCTCCGTTTGAGTTGTCTAAATTTGCTTTCTAGCTGGTGCTAATTAGCCACCAGGTATTTTTAACTGTTTTTCTCAAAGCAATGTGAGACATTTTAGAAAACCTATCTCGAAAATGCCAATATTAATGCCAGAAATGTCCTATTCAAATTGCTAATTTCAATACAAACTTATTAGCTTAGATTATGTGTTATCGTTTTCCACTGCAGACATCACAATGCGCCTTTATAACTTAGTAGTTCTTTATTGACAGGGAACGCTATATTATATTATCTTGCTTACACAAGATATTACAGTTCCTTTGTTGCCAAGGAAGCAATTGGAGAATCAAGACGTATATCAAGGAAAGGTTCTTTTTAAATATATTTTCTAGATCTTTTTAGTTCAATCCACAAGCTTACAAAAGAAGGTCATTCCCTCCAGATGTATCCTACAGAAAATGAAGAAGAGCAAAAGGGCTGGACACAAAAGCTAGTAGAAGTGGTAGATGCAGCCATACGATTCGCTCTATAGAAAACTCTCTGCAGAACCACCTTAATGTATTCACTTCCTTTCAAGATAAGAACTCTTTTGCGTCTTCTTTCATATTTGCTTCCTCAAGCCTTACAGAAATAAATAATACCACAAAAATACCAGGTAACATTCACAAGAGAAAAATGAAGTACAGTGCCATTCAAGGCTTTGGATTCAATCCTCTACTAGTAATATTACGGATCAGATAAGCTGCGCCACCCAAATGAAAATGTGCAGATGTACTTTCATATTTCATAAGTCTTGTGTATTCCTGCTTCTAAAGTTGAAAACCGTCTTAAATTGCGTACAAAAGTGAATTTTAGTAGCGTTCGTTACCACTACATTATTATTTTTTCCACCACTAAACTAAGGGTATTGCACCCAGCGAAACAATTTGATGGCATAATTACTTTTAAAACGCATATATCAGGCACTTGATTAAAAAGCATATATCCCATAAATTTCACTACTCACTATCGTTTAGACATTACTTTCTCTATAATGTACATAATTATAATCTATATTAGGAGAGAAGGTGTTGTATTCCGCCCAGAAATCGCTACTAAGTTTTCACCGATAGTACTTGTTTTGAGGTCCCTTGATTTAAAATGCCTTTTTAAAAAAAAACGCCTGTGTATATATTGTAAACAGTACAGTTGAAAAACGAAAAATCGTTCAAATACCAAATTTAATATTTAAGTTCAGCATTTATCAAGGATGAGACACAAAGATTTTCTCTGGCCCGAAACTAGCTTTAAATGGAACTTTTTCAAACATGTTTATTTTCTAAAAATGACTCTAACGATTTTAATTAAAGTATCATACTATGTTTGTGATATTTTTATGATAATGAAATATATATTTTCAATTTTCTGTGAATACTCTCTGAACAAGTTTTGCAAAACTAATAAACCATAAGAGATAGAAAAACTCTTGCCACACAAAAATTTGGATTTTGTTAAAATGCACAGTTTATGTTCCTTTTTTTTTTTTACTTAACTGTTTTCAATATTGTTTTTGTTTTGAATTTTAAATGTTTGTACATTTCTGAAATGAAAAGCCATTGTCATTTTTCTTTTTTCTGTTCAAGCAAAGAAAACGGAATGTGAATGCATCACATAGGGATCAAGTCTTGAAGAGTTGACCATCACTTATTCCCACGTATCTGTAAGGAAGTGTACAATAAATGCATCTCTGTAAATGTTTTACCGATATACATATGTAAAGTAAGTAAAAAACTTTTTGTAAGAATAGCTTATTGCAAAATATGTAGAGAAAGTTATGTGAATGTAATTACAGATAATTTTAATTTTTTATTTTTATATATCGTTTACAAATATTCTTGCAAAAACTTGTTTTTCTGTTTATTTTAACTGATACATTAGTTTGTGCATAATCTGACTACTCAGGGATGCGTACCAACCCGGCCGTATGTATAATGTACATAGTGAATACAGAATGTATTGTATTCCACCCAAAAATTCGATACTGAGATTTCACCGGAAATACATGTTTTAGGACCCCCTGAATCCAAAAAACAGCATTTTCAGAATAAGGTCCGTGTGTGTGTCAGTGGGCAGCATAGCTAAAAAGCGAATAGTCCGTTGATATTTTGAAGTTCAGTATCTCCCAAGGATACGATATGAATATTTTCGAGAAAATTCCCCCACCCCAAATACTGTTTACATGGAAAAATTTCCAAAATGTTGATTTTCTCAAAAATGGCTCTAACGGCTTTGATTAAAATCTCTTACATTTAAGATACTTACATGACAAATAAAAGTAATAGCTTTAATAATCTGGGAATAGCTTCTGGATGACTTTTTCTGAATTTTTCATAACTGGTAAACCGTAAGATATAGAAAAAAAAAAGATTGCATAAAAATGTAGATCTCATTAAAACACACAATTTATGTCATGTACATTTTTTGTTGAGTTGACCGTTTTGGTGATATTTTTTGTTATTGGTTTTAGTTTTAAAATACTTGAAAAAATTCTCATACTGGGACTTGCGGTTTAGCCTAGTGTATTCCCTTATTTCCCTTCTACTTATAAGAAACTAAGTAATAAGACCGTTTCTGTTAATGTTTACTCGATTAGCATGAAATAGGTAGAAGTATAAGCTTAACAATGATTTGTTACAGAGATGTAGAGAAAATTATGTGAAGATTAATGTTTACTCGATTAGCATGAAATAGGTAGAAGTATAAGCTTAACAATGATTTGTACAGAGATGTAGAGAAAATTATGTGAATGGAGCACATCTGATTTTTTCTTTTACCTTCTTTACTACGTACAAAAGGAATACCTATAAATTCAATACCTGGATTTCACAGAATATACATGTTTTAAGACCCCTAAATTTTCCCGAAAATTATATTTAGAAGATGTGAGTCAGTGAACATTATAACTCTAAAAACCAAAAGTCCACTATGTACCAACTTGATATTTAAGTTCAGCATCTTCCAAGGATGTAACGACAAACGTTTCAGGAAAATCTTTCCTCAGTAAACTATCCGTTACAAGGCACAACAACCGTACTATTCCGAAAACCTTTTCTCAAAATAGCTCCAACGTTTTTGATTAAAATACGAATGTTTAAGATATTTCCATGAAAAATTAAACGTATATCTAAAACTTTTTGAGAATAACTTCTGAAGTCCTGTTCATTCTGGATGATTTTTGCATAGCTGACAAACCGTAAGAGGTAAACAAAATTTTTCTATACAAAAAATGTAGACCAAATTAAAGCACACGATTTATGCCAGATTATTTTTTGAGTTAACCATGTATGCTATATGCCTTGTTATTGGTTTAAATTTTGAATACTTAGCTCAAATTTGTTAGCTCAGATTTTGTTTTTACTCTTGGTCATACTAAAGGAACAGAATTTTAATGTTATCACATAGCAAGCTTTTTGTTTAAATAATTGGCCATCGGTTTAGCTTAATGAATTTTCTTATTCCCATTGTACCTACAAGGAAATAAGTAGCAAGTCCTTTTCTGCTTACGTTTATCTCATTAGTGGTCATAAGAATGGAATAGCTATATGAATACACTTTTCTAGAATAGGCAGAGAAATTCATGTGAATGATAACATAATTTTTTTTAACACATATATAATGTTTAATAGTTTAACATCCTTTAACCTGGTAGGTAATATCGGACGGTAAATGAAGAGTGTGAAATATGGCTCAAAGGAGCCCGGAGTCCAAGCAACTCGTCTGCTCAGGATAAGGAAAAATCCTATTTTTTTGTAAAAAAAATAATGATTTTGATTAAAATGCCACACTGACAAACAGACACGGACATTTTCCTAAAAATTCATTTATTTTTTATTCAGGGGTTCCCAAAACTGTGAACGGTGAAATCTCGATATCGAATATTTGGGTGAAATATATAGTACGTGTAAAGAAAGTAATAAGCATAGGTGTAAATACACTTGTTATAGTCATACACTGAAAAGTATATTTACTGTTACAAATCTATATCGAAATGAAAACCATTTCCATGCAGATTTTCATTTCGATATAGATTTTCACGCTTGCGCTCTGCCCTACTAATAGTTGTTCAGTGCCTCTAATCTGCATAAAATTATATAAACATTTTACGCGTAGAATAACCTCCAAGAATATTTAATTATATATAAGAATTATACGAATATATAATTATAATATTACGTAAGCAAAGCATAGTAGGTCATGACATTGGCATCACAGAGACGAGGAAATCAATAACCCCGGCGCTATCTCTACTTCCAATCAATATATTTATTTTATGAGAATAGTTATATTTAATTGCCTTTATCGGTAGATATGTATTGTCAGATGCTTCATCAATGAAAGTTTTAATTTCATCTGTGGAAAATATTTTAGCTTTTGCCACTGTACCTTGCCGACTTACCGGTTTTAACAGGGAGTACAAATTCTTATATTGGGATATATGAATTCCATGTTTCACATTTAGAGTAGTTTTCAATACTGAATAAGTTGTCCACAAGGTTGCGGATTTCATTGTTTTTTTACATTTCTTCAAAGTAAACTATGAGCACATTTTCCGAAAATGAAGTTACATGTTTTGTTGGTCTCCATGCCATGAATTTATCATATAACTTTTCGGAGATCTTTATTGATTTCTGTGGAAGTAAATTGTTAACAACATTACTCACCTCCTCTGTTACATCAAGAGGTGTGGAACTACGAATGTTGCCATGCTAGAAATATCATTGTGCATTGCAGGAATCTTGTAAACAATGACATATCTGAAAGAACACAGCTTCTCGTGTAGTCGTTAATATAAGGTTCAATTTCTACATTTAGTGTAAATGTGTCCAGAGACGGAGAGGAAAACTCCCCTCTATGGGCCCATTCATTTTCATTATTGACCTGTGAATTTATGAGGGAAGAGCAGGAGACTTTGGTAGGTGTTGAGGCCACTTTGCTTCTCACCATTACACCCCCAGCCGCTTTCATTAATATTCATTCCGGCCCTAAATAGCAGTCAGAGAGGCCTGATGAACTCCTAATTTACCAGAGGAGCTTCACGCAAGATTATGGCACTCGGCAAGTTTCAAACAATTCTTGTGTAAGGAGCAAGGTGACCTTGATTAAATGGGCATATTATGCAGATGAAGGAAATGTTTGCGTTCTTGGGCGGGATGCAAATATTTGAATAACTCAATTACAGCCGCTCTTCTCTGGATAAACCTCTGTCTAATGGGCTCATGCCATGCCTAAGGTATGTATATCATGTGAAATTGGGCGTTCCTATTGGTCTAATAACACACTCAGAGAAAAAGTAAATCGATTTAAACGAGAGAGGTGAGTGCAGTTGAGATTCCTCTTGACTCTTTCTTCCGTTGCCAATCTAAAGAGCCCGATAAACTCATATCCACCATTAGAGATATGGATGTTAATTTGCGTAAATGTGAAAATGCAAAACATCTTACCGAACTGTAACAATAATGGGTAAGAGTCCGCCTGAGTAGTGTGGTGGTAGTGTTTCGGCCTCCCATTCAAAAGGTCGCGAGTTCGAATCCCACTTAGGGTGAGTCAACCGGATAAGATTTTTTTTTTAGGTGTTTTCCCTTATCTGAGAAGACGAATGTCGACTAACTTTAAGCTCCATGGACCCCAAGAATTTCATTCATCGTCCGATATGACCAATCAGGTTAAAGGACGTTAAAATACCCACAAAAAAAATAACTGATGTGTTACACTTACATGACTTTCTCTAGCTACTCCACAAACTTCTTGCGAAGAAAGTTCTTACTTCTGGAACTAAGGGAATGCACTAGGCTAAAATTGTAGTCAAATGTTTTAAAAGCTGTCGTTATGCGATTGTCATTGCAAATCGTTCTTTGCTTGGCCAGCAGTAGAACAAAATAAAAACGGACACTTCCGTCTGAGAAAAGTATAAGTTCTTCACAATTGAAACTAATAACAAAGAATACCTCGAAAACGGTAAGCTTCACGAAAAAAAAAATGTATATGACATATCTTGTGTTTGAAACAAGATCTACATTTTTTGTATAGTAAATTTTTGTCTATCTCTTACGGTTTACTAGTTATGTCAAATTTAGCAAATTTCATCCAGAACAAACAGGTCTTTAGAAGCTATTGCCAGAAACCTCAAGATATATGTTTTATTTGTGATAGAAATGACTTTAATATGTGGTATTTTAATCAAAATCGTTAGAGCCATTTTTAAGAAAAACAAAATTTTGGAAACATTTCCCATGTAAAGGGTAGTTTGGTATATAATGGTCTTTTCGTTTTTGAACTATGCTGCCCACAGACACACACAGACAGACAGACACACGCACTGACATTTTTCTAAAACTGGTTTTTTTTTTTTGGATTCAGGGAGACCCAAAACATGCATTTCCAGTGAAATCTCGGGATCGAATTTTTGGGTGCATTACAAACCTTACATTTTACAATGTACATAGGGGAGTAGAGAAAGTAAAAATGAGTAAAGAATTACATATAACATTTTTACTTTATCTACACATACTAAGTACATAGTGTATAGAGGAAGCCTTGTATTCCACCCAAAAAATTGATACCGAGATTTCACCGGAAATATGTTTTGAGGTCCCCTAAGTCTGAATTTTTTTTTTTAGAACAAGGTCCTTGTGTGTGTTTCTGGAGATAGCATAGCTCAAAAACGAAAGCACGGTTAACAACCAAGTTTGGTATTTAACTTAGTATCTTCTAAGACTATGACAAGTAGATTTTCAAATAAATCCCCCTCCACAAACCACCCTTTACATGGAAAGAATTTTGAATACTTTGTTTTTCTCAAAAATGTGAACTATCTTAGTTAAAATACCATACATTAAAGATATTTATATCACAAACATATATTTTGAATTTTCTGGAAATAGCATCTGAAGACCTCTTTATTCTGTATGAGTTTTGCAGAATTTGTATACCGGTTAAACCGTAAGAAATAGACAAATACTTACCACAAAAAAAAATTATAGATCTCGTTAAAACAAAAAATTCATGTCATGTAAGTTTTTATGTAGGACGAACCGTTTCTGATATATTCTTTGTTATTGGTTTCAATGTTAAACTACCGTTTAACTTTTCTCAGACGGGAAGTGGCGTTTCGTTTCATCTCTCTTGCTTTACTGCAGGCCATTCAAAGCGAGCAGAACTTCAGCTGTTTCACATAGTAGCAGCTTTAAAAAGATTTGACTGTCGATTTAGCCTAGTGTCCTCTTAAATCCTTCTACTTGCAAGGAAGCTTGTAATAAGGCAATTTCCGCTAATTTTTACCTTGATTAGCATGTGAATAATCTTTTGTAAGGAGAGCTGTTTGTGTAACAGCCAGAGAAAGTCATGTGAATGGAATCACATTAGATTTTTTTCTTTCACTTGTGATTACATTTTACTCTCTCTAGCACGTATGCAAATGTGCGCAAAAATTCGATGTCGAGATTTCACCGGAAATATATGTTTTGGGGATCTTTTGAGTCCGAAAAAGAATTTTTAGAAAAAGGTCCGTTTGTGTGTCTGTAGACAGCATAGTTCAAACATGAAACGATCGATACATATCAAACTTGGCATCTAAGTTTCAAAAAAAACTTCCCACCACAAACTATCTTTTGTATGGATTCTTTTTTTAATTTTTGTTTTTCTAAAAAAATGGCTTTAGCGATTTTGATTAAAATCTCTTATTATTTAAGATATTTACAGGACAAATAAAATGAATACCTTGAATTTTCTAGGAATAGCCTCTGAAGACCACCTTATTTTGGATGATTTTTATTGGACTTTGCATAACTGGTAAAGTGTAAAAGATAGACAAAAACTTACTTCATAAAAAATGTCGATCTCGATAAAACATACAATTTACGTCATGTATATTTTTATCGTGGAGTTAGCCGTTTTCGAGATAGTCCTTGTTATTAGTTTGTTTTAAAATATCTAACTTTTCTTATACGGGAACTTTTCTACACTTGACCCACAAAGAAACGGAGGACAATCCCATAGCAACCACATTTTAAAACATTTGGCTGTGGGTTTTGTCTAGTGTACTCCCTTATTTCCCTTCTACTTACAAGGAAGCAAGTAATAAGACAGTTTCTGCTAATGTTTATCTCGATTAGCATGAAGAGATATAAGAATAAGCTTATTAACAATAATTTGTTATAGAGATGTAAAGAAAGCCATGTGAATGGAACAATCAGATGCTTGTGTAGTAAGTTATCTCTCTCTTATGGTTTAGCAGTTATGCAAAATCATTCCGAGTGAAGAGGACTTCAGAGGATATCCCCAAAAAATTCAAGTTATACGTTTTCATTTCCCATTTTTTAAATTCTTTGATATACTGTACTTTATTCAAATTCGTCTGAGCTATGTTTTAGAAAATCAAAAATGTTGAAAAATGTTTCATCTAGAGGGTAGTTTGAGGTAGGGGATTTTCTTGAAAATCTTCGTGTCGTATCCTTGGAAGATTGTAAACTTATATTACAAAATTGGTATTTAACGAACGTTTTATTTTTAAGTTATGTGTCTGTCATATATACGCGCACACGTATTCAGCAGTTCTCAACATATGTATTTACGGCGAAATCTTGGTATCGAATACCGATACAATATCTTTTCTACATATTATGTACGTATCTACATAGCAATGGTAGAGAAAGTAATAATCCTGTTTTAGGATATCCAGCGTCCAAAATTACATCCAAACATTATTTCCCCTAATGCAATCCAAAAATGTGGAGGTAAATATTGATTTCTTAATAACTCTGTTTCACTGCACTCTGCCAGAAAATTACGTTTTCGCTTCTGCGTGGAATGGACGAATTCTCACGCCGGTGTCATCTGGTGATAAACTTATCGAGAAGGATATTAGGTCAGAGCTTACCAGGACTATAGACTATACTAAAGTTTATTTAAATCTGCATTATTATTATAGTTATTATTATTGTTATTATTTCTCTCATAACCGCGCATTGGACATAGAGCCACCTCGCATTGAACATAAGAGCCATTAACCAGACACAATATACGATAATGAACATGTGAACAAAACTTTTTTGTTTGCTAAATGGGCCGTTTTTGCTCGATTTCATCACTCAAACGCTGTAACAAGTTCGCATAATATTTACCATTGATTTCTTTTACTTTTATGAGATAATCAATGAAAATTGTCCTGCATGCGTCTCAGAAAACTGACACCATGACATTACCTGAAGATGGAAATGTCTTCGCCTTCTTTGGAGTCGATTTTCCCCTTCCAATGCACTGTTTTGATTGTTCCTTCGTCTCAGGTGTGAAGTGATGGACCCAGGTTTCATCTATTAGGTATTATGAATCGACGCAAAAACACAGCTTTCTTGCAGCGAAACATTGCCAAACACTCGACTGAAACATCCTCACGACGATTTTTGTTCTATTGTGAACAAACGGGCACCCACCTGGCACACAATTTTCTCATATCCAAATTTTCAGCCAGAATGCGATGTACAGAATTTTTTGAAATGTCTGCAATGTCTGCTAGCTCGTGCACTTTGGCGGTCATCCAATACCATTTTGTGGATTTTCTTGACAATTTCTAGACATTTGGTCGACCACTACGATGTTTGTCTTGGCAGCTCGTACGGCCGCGCTTAGACTTTGCTACCCAATATTTCACTGTTATAAAGAAGGAGCAGACTCCCTCAAAGTAGAGTCTAGCTCAGCTTTAATATTAGTTGGACAAAGACCTTTCAAATGAAAGTATTGTATCACATAACGATAATCAGTTTTATTTTATAGGTTGGACGCCCTAAAACCTTACTTCTCTGTTCAGTTTTATCAATGTTTACAAAATCTCCGAGAGCATTAATTAATGATGGCTGCCAAACAAATGCTAAACAATGTAAAATCGTCAAACTTAAGCTTTCTAAAGTTGTCACTTTTTACCATTGTTGTTTGAAACAACAGCCGCTATCTATACATCAGGTCGGGTATTTCTGGGACGGTCTAAGTAGCGGGGTTTACAGGAACTACATATAACGCAGTGGAGAGATTGCATCGGAGATAGATATCATCGATATCTCACATCCAACACCGACCCCAAGACAGGATATCACGTTACGACTCAGGAGTCGACAAATTGGTCATCGCGATTGCAGGAATGGTGACGTCAGGAAGCGAACCCGGTATGCAAGATCGCATCGAAGTCGAGTGTTTCATAATGTATGCTTAATACATTTATACAGACAGCGGGTTCCAGGAACTATGTACGCACACAGATAGACAAGGTATTTTATTCCTCTGAATTTCCCTGCAAATACGCGTTTTGAGGACCCCTGAATCTAATAAAAAGCCTGTTTAGAAGAAGGTTCATCCATGTCTATTTGTCTATATGCGTTTGTGCGTGTATGAGAGTAGTGTAACTCAAAAACGAAAAGTTCGTTAAATTGCAAACTTGGTATTTAAGTTTACTATTTTCCAAAGATAAGACATGAAGATTTTCAGGAAAATACCCCACTATCCTTTACATAGAAGATTTTTTTTCAAAATGTGTTATTTTCTCAAAAATTGTTCTATTTTGATCAAAATACTGTATAGTAAATATATTTATATCCCATAAAATTTATATCTTGAATTTGTTCCAAACAGTTTTTGAAGTCCTCTTCTTTCTAAATGACTTATGAGTTATGTATAACTGGTAAATCGTAAGAGATAGACAAAAACTACTACACCAAAAATATAGATCTCATCAAAACACAATTCATGTCCTATGTAGTGTAGAACTAATTCCAATATATTCCTTGTTATTGATTTTAAAATATCAATTCTTTTCTCAATTGGGAATCGTTATTCACTTTTTTCATCCTGACCATGCAAAGAGAATGGAATTTCAATTGCATCACATAGCAACTTGCTTTTAAAAGTTTTGTCACTTAAGTGTATTCCCTTATTTTTGTTCTACTTAGAAGGAACTAAGTAATACAACCACTTCTGCAAATGTTTATCTCAGTTAACTTGAAGTGGAGAGAAGAACAAGCTTTATAAGAATAATTTGTCGCAGGATAGGTAGAGAAAATCATGTGAATGGAGCACATCAGCCTTTTTTGACCCCAAATTCTTCACTTCATATGGAGCGCTGCAGTTTCAAATATATACTTCTAATGTTTACTCACAAGTATTGACAACAGAACAAATAAGTTTTCCTCTATCAATTGCAATTTGCCTTTAAATGTTTATAATATTCAGTTGTTTATAAATTGCAACCTCAATTTGTAATTCTATTTCACTGTTTTTATGTTATTTTCCACAGCAGATATGTTATCTGAACTTTCAACTTTATATTGCTCCAGTTGATTTGCACAGACGTCTTGAAAATCGAATGTGTGATATTACTTACCAGTGCTTATCATCATCATCATCATCATCATCATCATCATCATATCATCTTCATCATCATCATAAGGTGGTGCAATGGCTGAGTGATTAGCCCGTTCAATACCGAGCACCCACATGCAGGGTTTATGATGGGCGAAATGGCATTTGAGCACGTTTTCTCCAGATACTCCAGTTTCCCCCACCCCTCATTCCACTAATTGCTCTAGCGTTACCTTTCCTATCATCCATTTCGCTTTCATTTCATATCATTCACTTCCTCACGCCCATGCCTGACTAGAAGCTGACCACTCATTCCAGGTTCTTCATTCTGATTTGCACCACTGACTCCCCAACAGGCTTCTGACTCCTGGGCACCCTTGTAAGTCCTTGAGGGTGTCAGTCCTACATACAGGGAGGGTAAGCCGACTATGAAAAAAAAATTAGTATCATTATTATTCCAGCATTAAGCTTTACAATGATAGGTTTCCTCATATATGCTTAGGTCACAAAACATTTATAGATGCAGTAAAAAATTCTATTATAGAACAACAAGGATTTTTTTCCAACCAACATATATTCTTTTTAATTCATTAAAAGAGACACAATATTATGACCGATAAAGCTTGTTGAAAATTATGGTATCCAGCATTTCATATTAGTTTTTAGTTGTGGTAAATCAAACTTCTGAATAGTTTAATAAATGCCTTGGTTTCATGATTGGTTTTGAATTTCAGGAATAAATATAATTAGATGTTAGTAACTAAATATATCATAAAAATACTGATTTGCAATTGTCTGAATATTGGTTTGGATGAAAAGAAGTTTATGTTTATGTTTTGAGGCTGTATGTTTTTTAAATAAAAAAAAATTCCTTATAGCATTTCTCCAAATACTTGCTGTATTTGATGACACTTTTAAAGAAGAAAAACTAGTGTGTGAATGTAATCATAGTTAACACATTTCATTACATTTTTTAATAAAGTAAGCAATATATGACACCAACAGATGGCATGCAATTGACATATCTTCTTTCTCCTACTTTGCCTGGATCTTTCTTAAAGTGATAATATACAACAATTACAAGTAATCCCAAGACACAGACATAACTAATCTCTCATACAGCAGGAGCAAGATGCTCAATACTGGATTTGAAAATTGCTGTACCTGTAGCATAAAATGGTGTGTTCTTGTGGATAAGTTTTATTAAAAACGTTGTTTACTTAGTTCTAGTAGTTCTACAAGTTCTAGAAGTACATAATGGGAGTTTCTTAACAGCCAATATAATAGCTGTGCAATGTTTATAAGAAAAACAAGAGTAAATTGAACATTAAAATAGATATGTTGGCTGCTTCTGCCCTTATAAATGAAACACTATGAGAAATCCACATTATTAATATCCAGAAGTTATGATGATTCAATATACCATTGTTCTTTTGGGAAGAGAGTGATTGTTTTAGTAAGATCAAGTTCATTTCATTTCTTTTTATTGATATAAAATATAAATAGCTTTTCCAGAGGCACTTATTTTTGTCTGAAGTGGATAATATCACTCTGGAACTAAATGATTGTGTTTTTTCTCAGAGTAGCATTGCCTAATGCTTTTCTGTTATGCATATAGAGTGTTTTAGTCTTACAAAGCATATAAAGAGAGCATATGCATTTAGAAATTATGTGTTCAGATGCAGATCTGCTTCCATTGTACAAAAAAGATTGGATTATCTCAGTCTATCTTCAATTTTCTGCCTGTAAAAGAAATAGTATTTGTCAGTTATTTATAATATAAAGTGTTATTGCTTATTAGAGAATACATTTGCCAGATTTAATGATAAATATGTAATATTTAATTTTTGTATTATTAAGAAGTTTATTTAATTAGAATAAATTTTAATTTTGTGTTGTTATTATTATTATTTGAGTTGAGTTAGTGGAAGAAATATTCTTAGAAACATCTTAAGAATATATGCATAAGCTTTCACGGCCGGTGTCCATAGTTAAAATTTTATTTTAAAATCTTTAAGAATCTTAATATGAACTTAATTTGGAATACGAAAGGATATATTTTACATAACTTAAAACAATTCAAGAAGTATATAAAATTATTGTGGTGATAGTATTCCTGTATACATTTACATGAGCTTTAAGTTCTTCTCAGGCTATTAACTCTTTACTGATCCTAATGCTAAAGCACTTAAGTTTTAAATGCTCCCTACTGCTTTACAGTGTTATGAGAACAGAGCAGCACCTAGCTGAAGCCTGACAAATATAATTACACATCTGTGGATATAAATAGACACTAAATACTGACAAAAGTATGCATATTCAGTATCAAATATTAGAAGTTTTCTGACAATTCAGATCAGTTAGAAACAACCACAGCTCATACTAAAGGTCTTATAGATGTAGAATTGTTACAGACTTCAAACAAAAGACTGAGAGCATTTTCACACAGAGAAGGATATACTAGAGACCTAAAAGATACAGGAATGAGAGAGACACAGAAATGAGACACAGTATTTTCACACCAGAGAAGGATATACTAAAGGTCTAACAAATGTAGAAATGTTACAGATTTCATACATAAGACTGAGAGTATTTTCACACCAGAGAAAGATATACTAAAGGTCTAACAAATGTAGAAATGTTACAGATTTCATACAAAAGACAGAGCATTTTCAAACCAAAGAAGGATATATTAAATGTGAAATAGATACAGAAATGTTACAGATTTCATACAAAATACTGAGAGCATTTTCACACCATAGAAGGTGAAAATAATGTCAGTAGACAAAAGGTTTCAGACAACTTGGAAACAAGTGAAGATGGGAGCATCAATAAGATACTATGCTAAGATTTTGCATATATTACTTTTTATACTCAACATAGGACTTCACAAAGTGTCCCACAAGTGCAGTTAATGGTGCCACAAAAATGTTAGTGCATCAACTTATAGGATTACTTGTCTCATAAGCACACAGACAGTAGATGAATACCAGAACTTCAACCCCTAGACTTTTGAAGCTATCAGCTCACACTGTAGCGTTAGCATGAGGGGCTGTATAGAAAACTTATAAATATAGTTCCATTTCTATCACTTTTAGCTTGCATTTGAAGGAAAGGTTATAGTCATTTGTGCAGTGATTTTCAAATCCTTTTGTACACCCTAGGATTATGTCAGAATTATTTACAAACATGCACAAATCCCTACTCCAATTCTCCAGCCATATTACTGGGAATTATTACACACTATGTTTTGAGAGACCCCAAACATAAAAATCAAAAGGATTTAGATCAGGTGATCTTGCAGGCCAGGTACAAGTCTGCCTTAATCTATTCATTTTGTACCATTTTTGCACATTTAGACACTATATTGTAGTAGCAGAGAAATACACACTCAACAACAAAACTCCAAGCAAACGTTGAAGATGTTGCTACAGAAACCAAAGGCATCTCTTAATATATTGTTTCTTGGAAGAGTATATGGACCAATGACAAAAACACCTAGTGCTTGAGAAACTGTGCTTATTTGGTGCTCATATATAGCATGTTGAGATATCTTACATCAAAAATGTGATTTAATGAAATTAAAAATACTTCAAGAATGGACACTAGCTTTGTCTGTAAATACAATATCACTTTCAACTATAGAGTTGATTATAGTCCATTATTGCATCCACTGACAAAAGATCACTCTAAGGTCAAAGTCTGCATCACTGATATATTGAACTCTGAGGTAGCATGGATAGAGTGAATTGCAATGAGAAATTCTCCATATTCTACTGTAGCTTAGTACAAATAATTTGTAGCAGTTCTCCTCATCAAAGTTCAAGAGAATTATACTCTTTTCAGAACTATATCCACACTTCACTTCAAGCATAATGCATGCAGGCCTACATGTTCTCTACCATCTGCAAAGTACACCTATTCTTTGAGGCACTAATGTATTTCTGTATATTTGTGACTTTTAGAATGTTCTCAATCAGGATATGTATTCAAGAGATCTGAGTTTGAATCTCAAATAGGGTGAGTTTCTCAAATAAGGTTTTCTCTGGGATTTCCCTTATCCTGAAAAGATGAATGTTGAGTAACTTTAAGCTGCATGGACCTCGGTTCACTTGAATAACACTCTTCATCAATTTCATTCATTTTCTGATATGACCTACCAGGTTAAAGGATGTTAAACTAAATGAAAAACAGGATATGCTTCTTGGTCCAAGTGTACTGCCTCCCAAGTTTTGATGTTGTATCTACCATGCATAAAATGCATGATTGCATACTTTTTGTTGTTCCAATTTGTCTACAAAACAGCTCTACTGGAAACCTCAAGCAAGTGATATAGTACATTTAGGACTGTGTACTAATATTTATTCTGTAAGTTCTGCAGATTAAGTAAAATACCACTTCTCAGCAATGTTCAGTTGTGAAAACAAAGGGTACAACTCAGACTACATCATGCAAGAGGTAATGCATAGGATGTTCAAAACAATAAAGTCACTGGCACATTTGCTGGTCTCTTGCAAACCAAATATGGTTTATGGAACTATGTTCATTAGATCTTCTTTTATTTCTATTTGTGAATGTTACTATCCTTATCACTTTACAGTATTAATAAAATTATGAAGTGTCTTGTATGAAAACAAAGTATTATCTTTCTCCTTATTCATTAGAGAACCAACATGAATATAGTTTTAATTTATGGTGGTTTCAAATGCACTGGAATTAACTATCAAGTCATCCTTCTTCTTACATCTCAATTGTTCCCATAGATTCTCTAAGGTATTTAGGGTGGACTTATGGGTAGGTGTTTTTCATCCATCACAATGACCTAGAGGCAATTTGATGACATTTCTTCTGATATCCCTATTGCCTCTATTATTTGGTGTTTTATCTTCTCAGAAAACAGAAATCCTATTCCTCTGTGTCCTCCAGCTTTTCTAATGTAAGATAAGTTTTACTTTGTGTTAGTTTGATTAGCTCATTTCCCTATCTTCTGTCATTCAGGCCTACATAAAACTCAAGATCTTTTGTTGCCTCTTCAAGTTTTAGAAATCTTTCTTCCCCTAAAAGTTTTTCCTCATTTAGTGTTGTATGAGTCGCCCTCTGTGGTGTAATGGTTACCATGCTAACTTCATATACCCAAGGTTGCGGGTTCAAACCCGGCGGAGGACGATGGATTTTGTCGGGCATAAAAATCCTTAGCATGGCTTCCTTCGGAAGGGAAGTAAAGCTGTGGGTCCCGTGTCGTAGATTTACGGCACGTAAAAGAACCTCAAGCCTGATAAGAGAGGCCTCTGAGCAAAATTAAGCGATCTTTCACACCCAATATAGAATGGGACGCTGAGAACCAAAGCAGTTAAAGAGCGTCCATAAATAACAGGCCATTTCATTTCCATTAGTCTGAGGATATAATTTTCATTGCTTGGGATATTTCTTAGTTATTGCAAGTTATTTCATAATTTTGAAACTCCTTCTAACCAGAATTGCCATTTTCTGTTGATGCTGATTTTTGGGAATCCTATTTTAATTTTGTTCTCTTTATCATTTTCTTCTCTTGCATGTTTGTGTATAACTGTTTGCATTTCCTCCTCTTTCTCTTTTTATTGCATTATCTTATACATAGCACTCTTCTTCTCCTGTAAGTTTTCCCTCAACTATCAGGTCTAGTTCTAGTTCTGGTGATAACTTAAAATGAAGCTGTGGCTATAAATGAATACAGACATATGGCAGCAAACTACCATGCCATACAGTATGGCGTACCTAGGTATTCAAAAACTTGAATATAAACAAGTGGAAAAAGACTGACTTAAATTTACAATAAAGTTTAAGACATACCTGAGCTGCTTCGCTTTTTATTGCCTTATATTTTTTCACTTCATCATGGCGTTTCCGCTTGAAGAAACCAATCTGTAAAAATAAAAATATATCATTCATAGAAATAGACATGCTCTTTCTTTTCTTTGTTACTAATATGGTTAAATCAGAGTTATAATGTTTCACTCAATGTTATGTTGGTTGTTTTCTTAGCATTTTTTGCCAGGTTCAATGCCTTGATTTATTGCCAGAATTATTCTGCTACATATGCTACTCTTGCTCTAATTCCTAAACTGGTTTGTACATCTGTTCTGAAGACAACCTAACAGAAGCAGTTTAGATAGTTTGAACTATGAGCATTTAGGTGATAGGTAATGGACTGCCATCCATTCAAAGCCAAACATCATGAGTTTAAATCCCAGCAACTGCAGTCAAATGTGCCTGTGGTAAAGGACAGGAAGGGCCCAAGAAAAGAATCTGCAATGTGACACTTGGAAGCTGATACAGTTATGTTTAACTAAGTTGTGTTTATTTTGTTTCTTGTTTGTTAAAAAAAAGAGAAACGAACACTATACTACAATTTTACTACAAAAATATAATATTTTTACAATATAAAACAGTTATAAATACTTGTATATATAATTCAGGGCTGGTAAAATATAAAATTAAAAACAAAATACCAATTGTGCCAAATATGTTATACCAGGCTATGAAAGTTTAAATGAAATTTGGAAGAATTATACTGCAGTTGAATGTTATGATAAATAACAAAACTGGAATTAATTAAACTGAAATTACTAATATTAATTAAGCTTCAAAGTGTTAATTGTGACTCAAATGCTCTTTTAAAAGTTATATGAATGCTAATTTGCAATACCAGATGTTCATGAGATTTAGATTTGCAACACCGAAATATTAAAAAGTGTAAACATGATAATTAAAAAATGTTGCTCTAAACATGGCATAATTATGTCACAATTGTAAAAAAATCTGATGTGTACCATTCACATGACATTCTCTATATCCCTGCAACAAATTATTCTTAAAGAGCTTATACTTCTATTTACTTTATGCTAATCAGAAAAAATTAGCAGAAATAGTCTTATTACTTGCTTCCTTGAAAGTAGAAGCGAAATAAGGGACTACCATAGGTTAAAGTGATAGTCAAAAGCTGGTTGCTATGTCAATGAAGTTCCTTTGTTTATATGGATAAGAGTTGACAAGTTCCTGTATGAGAAAAGTATACGATTTCATAGCAGAAACCAAAAATAAGGAATGTCTCAAAAACGACAAACTCCACGAAAAAAATGTATATAACATAAATTGTGCATTTTAATGTGCTCTACAATTTCTGTGTAGAGCACATCCATCTCTTACGGTTTAGCAGTTATTCAAAATTCAGTAAAATTCATCCAGAATAAACTATTCTTCAGAGGCTATTTCCAGAAAATTCAAGATATACATTTTATTTGTCAGGTAAATATCTTTAATATACGAAATTTTAATCAAAATTGTTACAGCCATTTTTGAGAAAATCAAAATTTTCGAAAAAAGTTCCATGTAAAGTGTAGTTGGCGGTGGGGGGATTTCTCTCAAAATTTTTGTGTCGCATCCCTGGAAGATACTAAACTTAAATACCAAGTTTGGTATTTTACCGACTTTTCATTATTTACACACACACGCACACGCGCACACACACACACATTTTTGTGAAAATGCTTTTTTTTAATATAGGGCCTTAAAACATATATTTCCGGTGAAATCTCGGTATAGAATTTTTGGGTGGAGTGTAATACCTTCTCTACACACTATGTACATAGTGCATATAGAGAAAGTAATAACTAATATGTGCTTGGGTGCTTGGCTCCTGAGTCTTCACTCAGTAGTTTCGTACAATATTGGAAGAAGAGCAAGGCAAGCACATTACACATCCTAAAATATAGTGGCTTCAATGCTAGGGTTTCATTCTATCTGTAGATACCAGAGTTCACGTGTATGCATATCTGCTGTGTTTCATTTAATATTTCATCTAGTTCAACAAAATGGCTGAGGACTTCAAAGAAAGAAAGTCTCTTTGTTGACAGCTGAGGAAAGACAGGCAGGTGGACTCTCTCTTCTTTTCCCCAAACCTTGCTTTCCCATAACACCAGCTCCCAAGATAATATGTATAGTACTTGAAATGTTAACAATATGCTATGTAATTAATCTGATTAATATATCTATGTTTGAAAATGTTATTGCCATCATACAACTAAGAAAAGCACAATAGATAAAAACAATATCTTAATGAAATGCTAAGATGCTCATCTTAATGAGATGTTACAAAATGTGTTTAATAAGTCCTTTGAAAAAGATAGAAAAACAAATTATTTTTTATATATTTCCGTTTTATTTTTCAACATAACCTCCTTATATACTTTTCTCAGCATTTCTCTACCTATTTTCAGCCTTCCAAAAAGTAAGATTTTGGAAGGTCCTCAAAATAGGCATCTGATTGGGAGATGACCTCTTCGTTTGATGTGAATTGTTTTATGCTGAGCCACTTTTTCAAGTTTGGCAATAAAAAAAGTCAGTGGGATCAAATCTGGTGAATTTGGTGAAAGTTGTACTAATTTGAACCTTAATTCTACAATTTTTACCATCGAAACTGTGCAGGTGTGCACCCTTGCATTGTCTTGATGGAAGATAATCTTTTTCTTTGCCAGATGAGGGCAATTTTTCTTCATTTTTTCGTTCAACCGGTGCAATAAAGATGCATAATTCTTTCCATTTATTGTTCTTCCTTTCTGCAAGTAATCAATGTAGATGATTCTGCATGCATACTAAACAACTGAGGCCACCACCTTAACTACAGATTTCACCACCTTTGCCTTCTTCAGAGCCCTTAAAAACCCACTTTTCGACTGTATTTTTGTCTCAAGTGTAATAGTGCATCCATGTTTCATCCACAGATATGTATCAATGCAGAAACTCGTTAGGATTATGACACAAAAGTGCCAAACCAGCTTCCGAATCGATCACATAATTGTATTTATTCTCCATTGAGAGCAAACGGGAAAACCCATCTTGCCAAGACCTATGTCAAACCTAATTTTTGGTGCAAAGTTGAGAACGCTGTACCTTGATTTGCCTGTGGCTCCTACTATTTTGTAACCTTAGATTTGTTGATCACTCTAAACATGTCCTGGATTTTGTCAATCATTTCAGGGGAAGCCGCTTACATTGGACGTCTGGAACAATATTCATCATTTGTATGACCACATTTAAATTCATTTATTCAATTGTAAATTATTGCATACGCAGAAGCAGATGTGCCATGAACTTCATCAAATTCAACTTTTATCTCTTTCAGTGTTAAGCACACACATATACATAATTCATTTTTTTAAAATACTGTTTTGTTTCAGGGAATTCCAGTACTTGAATTTTGTTTAAACACAATGTTTATAAAATACTTTCGCTAAGCTACTATATACACCTAGGTAATAGGGAATGTAATTGTCTATCACACATTTGCTCAACATATTGTAATATATATAATGTATAATTTAAGATTAGAAGCAAATAAAATCTGATGTGTTTCATTGATATGACTTTCTCTACATCTCTGCAACAAATTATTGCTAAAAAAGCTTAGGCTTCTATTTACTTCATGCTAATTGAGAAAAACTAGCAGAAATAGTCTTATTACTTGCTTCATTGCAAGTAGAAGCGAAATAAGGAAGAACGATAGGTTAAAGTGATAGTCGAAAGTTGGTTGCTATGTGATTGAAGTTCCTTTGTTTGTATGGACAGGAGCAACAAATTCCTGTATGAGAAAAGTATAAGATTTTTAAAGCTGAAACCAATAACAAGGAATATCGCAAAAACGATCAACTCCAGGAAAAAATGTGTATGACATGAGTGTTTTTCTGTGACCTACATATTTTGTGCAGTAAGTTTTTGTCTATCTCTTATGGTTTACAGTTATGCAAATTCAATAAAAATCATCCAGAATAAAGAGTTCTTTAGAGGCTATTTCCAGAAAATTCAAGATATACAGTTTATTTGGCATGTAAATATCTTAAATATAAGGGATTTTAATCAAAATCGTTGGATCCATTTTTGAGAAATGCAAAATTTTCAACATTTTTTCCAGGTAAAGGGGAGTTTAGGGTGGGGGGATCTTCTTGAAAATCCTTGTGTCACATCCTTGCAAACACGCACGTCCACGCCCACGCCCACCCACACCCACACCCACCCCCACCCCCACACACACACCTTTTTCCAAAATGCTTTTTTTGGATTCAGGGGGACCCAAAACTTGTATTTCTAGTGAAATCTAGGTATCAAATTTTTGGGTGCAATACAATACCAATCTACATACTATGTACATAGTACGTGGCAGAGAAAGTAAAAACTATATACAAACTATTTTTCAAAAGTGTAAATATATGTATACACAGTTGTTAAGAATGCATTTTGTTATATAGGCTGATTTATTTGTATTTGACACTTTCGAAATATTCCACTAGGCTGTAAAAACAATGTTCTAACAAGAACTTTTTGACAACTAATTTAAATCTATGTGGTGCAGATATGCTTTTTAAGTGTCCTGGTAGGCCATGATAAAGGCAAAGTCCAGCATACATAAAACTTCTACCAAATAAGCTTGTATTGTAGGGGATTATACTTACAATTAGTTGCTCTTTTCCTCTAGTGTCATGGGCATGCATTTGTGAATTTGTTGTGTATAAATTAATGTTGGATTTAACAAAGGTAATTGATTCCTGGATATACAAGTAAGGTAGAGGCAATACATTTAATTCTTTGAAAAGTGCTCCGCAACTAGTCCTTTTGTTAACGTTTAATATTTAGCTAATAGCTCTTTTTTGTACCCTGAATATAATATTCACAGTTTCCTCATAGTAATATACCATATGATATGATACAGTGAAAGTATGCATAGTAGAGAGATAAAAGCACTTTTTTATTCATGACTTTTGATAGTACAAAAACAGGAAAACACAGCTTGCTGAGTGTGCTTATCCAGATATTCCATTTCAGGATTTATTCAGTCGTATACCAAGGAACTTTTTGTTTTCTGAGTAGCTGATGAGTGTTTTATTTATAATTATAGTAGGACTATCACTTTGGATTCCATGTATATTTTGCATTGAAATAGCCACTATCTCTTCTGTATTTAGCTTTAATATGTTTGACTTGAACCACTTGGTTAGTTGATTTATTATCTGTTTTATATTATCATCCAAGGAATATAGATTTGAACCAGCAAGAAATATGCTAGTATCTTCTGCAAAAATAGTGGGCTTACAGTTTTCGATAGAACACCCTATTTCATTAATGTATATAAAAAACAGGACTGGCCTGAGAATTGAGCCTTGGGGAACACCATATGCTACGTTTCTTTCATAAGAGCATAAGATATTAAATTTTCTTGTTTGTTCATCAAGTTTATTATTTCTTTTCAGTCCAAGAAAAAGATGAGAGTAAGAGGTAATACCATATTATTTTTACCCTTTGTATCATGGGTATGTATGTCAGAAAAAATAACTAATCGGTCTTTTGGAGATGAATAAAATTCAAGCATGCAAATACATGCCACAAAGATGCCACAGTTAAATACCAAATTCTTTAAAAATAGGTCCACAATGTTGGCGAGAACCACAATTTTAAGTAGGTCATAAAAATAGCATTAATGTAAAGCAATTACCTTACACAGCAGTGCCACAAGTAATGCTAAAAGGAGCAGACCCAAAGCTATGGCGCCTCCAAGCATGGCTACATTAATATGGTCATCCTGCAGGGGTTTGTGAAACTTTGTAATCATTTGCGCCTCTATTTCACTGCAAAATTAGCATAACAAAAGAATTTAATATACAGCATTTACTTTTGTTAACTATGCAGCAAAGTAATTCTGCCCTATATTGCATCACATAAAACCCATCAAATTGTACATTTTATAAACTTCATTTTATAAACTTCATTTATTATAATACACACCTGTTATTTACTTGTGGTTTAGTAACATAAGCTTTTGCTGATGTAATGAATTCAGCCCAATCACTTTCACCCAATAGATTTTCTGAAATAAGCATAGGTATATATTAATAAGTAATCAAAGCAGCAAGAAACAGTATTTGCTATTAATTTTATTTCGTTGCAAACTACAAAAAAATAATGTGATGTTGAAAATGAGTCGGAATAGTAACACTCACCTCACTTATATGTAATTATGTTATTATTGGACATAATTACATATAAGTGAGGTGAGTGTTACTATTCCGACTCATTTTCAACATCACATTGATTAAAACTTCACTTGTCTCAAACTTCTGAGTTATTTAATACAAAAAATAACTTACATAATTGTAATAAATTTCTGAACCTCACTGATAATAAGGATTTTTCTAAAATAAGATAAAATAAACCTAAAAGTATATTCACCTTCCAAGTTTGATCCCATAAATATATGCATAAACAAAGATGTCAAATATTGGTGCACAATAAATATTTTGTGACACAACTTCACTTATCTTCTTAAATAAATTCTAATGGAAAAGAGCATTTTTCACATCCCATCAGATAAGTTTCTGTTTCTCATGGCAGATGTTCAAAATACATTATGGATACTGCCACTAGGTGAAGAATTATTTATTACTATGTTGACATCTACTGAAGGTGAAAAACTTTGGCAACTTAATTGATGGTATATCATAATTCATGAAACAATTTATATTATTCAACAGGAATATTTTCTCCCATACCATTAAATCTATGGGTTCTTTTAAATGTTTTAATAATTTAACTTCTGGATATATTTCCTGGTTAAAAGAACACAAATGCTGTGCAACAGCTGACTTATCAAGCTGTTAAAATTGAATACACCTAAAGTGCTCTTTAACTCTGGTTTCTAAATGATGTTTGGTTTTGCCATTGTAAACACTTCACAATCCAAACAATTTAATTGATAAATGCCAGATATTTTATTTTTGAAAATGTTATCTTTTTAGAAAAACTTATCACATGTTTCAAATTGTATTTATATTAAGGCACAAAAAAACTTATGTTTAAACATGTTTGTAAACTTTTTATTTACCTAGGAATGATAAGTAAAGTTTTTAAAAATCTAATTATATTTATTTTATTCTTCTGAAAACCTTGTTAACCCTTAACTGGTATTATGTAGTCTTATGGACCGCCCGTGAAATGTTAAGTGTTATATTTTCGCACTTTATTAAGATATCTACACCCCACTACCTTCTTATCAGTGACTCTGCAGTCTGTGTAGGAAGTGGACATATTCTGCTTGTATGCATTGTTGAGTTATATCGTCTGGAACTCAAGAAGCAGTCTCTCACATGTCTAGTACCAGTTATGTTATTTATTTCCAACAAAGTAAATATTTTACTTATTCATATTTTTTAATTCTCGATTTAAATTATTGAGGAAAATAATGCGTAATATCCCTACTGTTAAATAAACATACTAGAATATTTAATTAACATTATATTTATAAATACAAATGTTTGCTGTAATTTAAATGCATATACACAAATATGTTTAAAAAAAAAAGAACAAGCATCTACAACATAACAAATATAGCTGGTACTAGTATATAGGGGATTTTCTCGATTCATTTACAGAAAATGTTGGAAAACCGGGCCCATCATCCATGAGAGCAGATGATCCCAGACTTAGTGAATTTATAACTCAGACGTTAGCAGAGTTAGAAGACTGTAACATTGTTGACAGTTATGATAAGTGATAACAGATGATTCCACATTCATAATGGAAAGTGACCAAAGTTGAGATTCAGAAATCGAGGAATGTGATGATGAGTTAGAAACTGAGACAGAAAGTGTACTAGGTAACATTGCAATTTTTGTAGGGAAAAAATTCTCCTTTGGAACAAAACAACCCTACCACGAAATGTTCAAACATCATTTTAATTCATCTTCCTGGATTACAACCTACAGCTAAATCTATTGGTAACAATCCCAAGATGTATGACATTTATTATTCACCAATGGGGCCATGCCGTCGCCAAGTGGTTAGACTACACCTAGATGGCCCGGGTTCGATCCCAAGCGACCACATGTAAGATTTGTGGTGGTCAAAGCGGCGCAGGGATGGGTTTTCTCCAGGTTTTCCAGTTTCCCCCAGAAACTCACATGAGAGGAAGACTTTTATACAATTTACTCCAAGAATTGAGACTCAATATAAGAAGGATTTTGAGGCTTCCTGACAAAATTCCAGAGAAAGATGCGGCTGGAGAAGAGGTTTCTGAAAATAGAAAAACATGTATTCTGTGCCCCCCGAAACTGAAAAGAAAGGCAGGATACCCTTGCTACAAGTGTCAGCATGCAATATGTTGAAAAGTTTGTCAAAAAAAGTGTGTCTAATTTTTGCAGAGAAAGACTGACTGTTTATATTACACACGTGTTCAGTTTTCAAATTAAATGAATAACTACTTTTTGCCCAATATTATAAAATTATTTAACTCAAAAAGTGTTTATTAGTGAGCTTTTTAATAGAGTGAAACAGTTTTTAAACAATTATGCTGTCAGGATTGTTGACTGTAATTGTTTTAAACTTATGCGGTCTCTCAGATCTCCTGTACCAATTATGTTATATTTTCATTCCAGTTGAGGGTTTGATATTTAAATTTCTTAATCTTTTTTATTTATAAAACCATATTAAAGCCATTAAATTACAGCAGTGTTGATCTCTATTAAACTCATCTTAATGATGGGTAAATTTGTCAACTATAAATTAAATTATTTAAAACAGACCTTATTTTTATGTAATTATTAGTAATAATAAATATATATTAAGGTTAGTGTTAACTTTTTTTTCACACAAGCTGTGTGTAGGACAGAAGTTGGATAGGTAGAAACAGACTGAAAAATTAAATGCCATAGCCAGAATCTGAACCATTGATCTCCAAGTCTCCAGCCGGGCATTGAATTTTTCAGTCTGATTCTACCCATCCAACTGCTATCCTATATGTGGCTTGTGTGGAAAAAACAATTAAGTAAGCCTAATTGGCTGAATGACTGGTTAAACTATGAAGCCCCAGAACAAGTACTTTCGGCATTTTAAGTCCCATTGGGATATGTTATCTCAAAATAATTTCAGATCACCTTGTGGTTTACCAGGAAATACGTGAGTCAGTTGAGGATTTTAATGCCATGATAGCTCAATGGTTAGAACAACTGGCTCTAGACCAAAAGATATGTGGTTCAAATAATGGCTATGGAATGGAATTTTTCAATCTGACTCTACCTATCAAACTTATGTATTAAGATGTCAAAGTTTCAAACTCTTTAACATATACACAATTACGTGATTAAAAGTATAATAGCCAGGCAACATAATGACTTAAAGTTTGGTCTGTGCTGAAGAACATACAGAAATAAAATGACCAACTTAAATAGCTTCTATATTATTAGTGATATTGACAAGCGTGTATGAGAGCTAAATCATCTAAAGACTCTCTCCTCTTTACCCTCTCCCCTCTCTCTCTGATATTTCAGGGAAGTATTTTCATTTACATGTATTGTTTAATGTGAGCTTTTGATATGCACAGCAGCACAAAGCTATTTGTGAAGCTTTCTTTACCACAATGAAGTGATCACAGTTATAGAAACAGTACAGTGAGTTGTGCTTCTTATCATTCAAAATATAACTGCTAATATTCATTTAGATTCTTCTAGATCTTAAATGTCCTTCAATCAGTGTAGCTCACTAATAGGGAAAATGTTAAAGGTAGAGGTTTTAGATGCTTTGTCCAGTGTAGGCAGGATTATTCACTTATCTTACTTAATAATTATATATATATATATATATATATATATATATATATCAATATTTGAAAAATAATACCAATTAAATCAAGATTGACAAGTAATTGGAAAAAAACAGAAGCATGAGATTGAATGGTAATGTCGCCACTGAAAGTGCAAAGCACAGATAGGCATTTAACTTTCTCTTCTGAACATGCAAGTGTCATCCTGAAACAGAGAGCACAACAAAATAAATTATTAAGAGCCTTTATAAATAATTATTGTGAAAACTTTATTCTCTCATATGCATCAGACAGGTAATCATCATTGGTCTGAACAAAGATATTCATGCTTAGTTATTTGCAATTAATATTTAATTATGGTTTCTGAATGTTAGTTTCTATTTACCCTTAAAGATACAGAAGCTAAATGAACCTCATCTAAGTATTGTTTAATGCAACAAAAGATATTTATTTTACCCTACAGTAATTTAGGATAAATACTCACATTTGAGAATTATTTGATGAGTTCATAGCCTTATTTGAATTTGTAATGATTTCAGAGTTATTGACACATTCCACAGGAAGAGTGTCTAGATATGCCTGCAAAAATAATATGCATATAAATAATATTCAGCTCCTCATTAATGAAGTCAAAACTAGTCCCACTCACATTATAATGAATAAGTAAATAAGTACAGTATTGATACTATTTAAAGCAAAAGGCAAATCATTTATGTAAATAATAAAAACACTGGAGCAATGTTGAACTGTTTACAAAAACATGGTTTCATAAGAGAGTATCTTTCACAACATTTGGTTTTGTTTGCTTCAGATGGTGCTTCAATTATGCTGGGTAAGAAGAAAGGCATTGCAACTATGTTATTTCCAGATGTCCTCCTCTGGCACTGTAGCAATCACCATTTGGAGCTTGCTGTTAGTGGCATACTGAAATTACCAAAGCTGATCATATGCAATCTTTATTTGATAATCTGTAGTTTGTTCAAAACTTGCAAATATGCATAGAAGCTTGTGACAGTGATGTGATTAAATAAAAAATAAAAGAATTTGAGTCGGTTTTTGTAACACAAACATCACTTATTTTTACTTCCTGGGATCGGTTTCGGGTAACACTTGTTCCCATTTTCAACCCTTAATTCCGACTAAATCTTTCGTCGTTGGCATCACCCCCATCAGTTAAAGTTATGAAAGCAAAGTAAGTGAAAATGTTTGGAAGTAGAAATGAAATGCTAGAAAGCGCATGTGCATAACAGAAGAAGAAGTGGAACTAATCACATTATCAGCATGTTTAGCTTGCATTCTCTTTCTCCACTGTCTTTGCAATTGCAAATATGGGTATGGAAAGGTTAATCAATGAGGTTGAAGCTCATCCTATACAATGGGATATCACTTGTAAAATGTTCAAGGATAAATGCAAGAAAATAACTTCTCTTTAATACAATGAAGGTAAGACCCACTAAAGCTACAAACTTCATCCGATTCCATCTTCAAGAACTGAAGGACAATAGAATGTAAGTGATTCTGCCACCTGGGTTTAGAACCCAAATGCATGCAAACATTATGTATGTAAAGTAGACGTAAACATTTAATCATGTGTTCCCAGTGTAACTGTCACAATCCTTGGGAAAGAAAACATAACACTTCTAAGTATGTTAACAATGGAGAGGAGGTTCTTAACTATCTAGAACAACACAATATCAAGGCATTGTTCACTGCTGTGCATAGCAATTAAATGTTCCATAATCAAGAAATGAATTATATTTATTTGCACTTGCATCCACAGGCAAACTCACCTGAATGCTTTTGATACTGATGAAAGTATTTTCTTCGACAGAAATTGGAATTTGGCACTCAAATTGTATCTCTGACACCTGACTGGGACCTAAGTTGATTAGCTGAAATCAAAAATAGTTAAAATGAAGAAACTTAAACCTCAAGCATGATTGAAACACTTTATTTGTAAGCTTCTCAACTCATTTTACAATGATGATGATTCAATAGCATGTTATTGCATGTTTTAGAAAGCCCACTGGAATTTGGCCCAGGCAACATTTCGGTGGGCAATTTAATAAAGTGTTCAGTTATATTGTATTGCATTGATCTTAATTCTAACAGTTCAATAATATTATTATTCCTTCCCTCTTTTGCCAGTGCAATTCCATTTTTTCTTTATTTTCTCCATATTCATCAGCTAATTTCAACTAACATTAGATTCATATTTATATATGTAAAAAGAAGCTAGTAACAGTGAAGAATAACACAAATATTAATATAAAAATAATAGTCCAGGCAAGGATTCCAAAAGATAAGTGAAGATTTGTTGCAACTATTATTTTTATATTCATATTTATATTCTTGTTCATTCTAGTGCATTACCTATCTTATCCCAAATCAGAGTACCTCGCATTCAAATGAGATGTGTTTTGTATCTTTGTTCCCACATAGTGGGCATTCATCTTGCAGATAGCCATTTTGTTGGCTTGTCTTGTGTTATTCATAGATATTTCTGTCACAGCTCTGTATGCATTTTAGCTTTGGACTTATATATTCTTAGGTTAAACTACTCTAACCCCTCTCTTTCTTTGTAGTTACATCTATCAACATAATCTTCTCTTATATATTCAACTCTAGATCCATCATGCTAGCATATATTATGCCACCTTTACAGTGGTTTCTTGATGAGAGAATTTCTTGCTGATGAGTCTGCAGTGGCCTAGCAGCCAGCAAGTCCTTTAACACTGGACCTGGTGGGTGCTGGACGTATCGGCAGGTAGTGGATAGTAGGATCTGAATGGCAGTTAGAATAGTTAAAAGTGCTCAAATTCCTTTCTCAGCATGATTACTAGCTACTATAGCAGCTTCCACAATAGGAGCATGAATAGATTTTGTAATTAATTTGCTCTCTTTTATCCCTTTGCTATCTTCCAACAAAAATATACTTTCCACAGAAGCCTCATTTAGCCACTGTTCAGACTTGTCCCTGAATAACCAATAGACTCCTTAAGATGTTAAGGAAACCCACGCCAAAGGGAAGCATGGCACATGGGAGATGTGTCATTAACGGAGCCTCTGGGATACCTGATGATCTTCCAGAATATTTAGACCTTACCAGATATGCAGGACTCTGTCTGGATGGACCATAGATACCTCTTGATAGTTGTGGGAACAACGTTGACATACTACCTAGTTCCCTTCTGGGGACTCTGAGAGGCATTTTAAAGCTATAATGGATGGGCCCTTGAAAGAGGGAACTCCATCCCTGCAGCTAAGCATGGGGACAGTGTCTGCAATTCCTGGAGGTGTATAAGAGTGAGCTAAGTCTCATTATGCTAAAGATAATATATATGTTTGGGGGAAATGACTAAGCCAATTGGTACCCTAAAACTAAAGAAAAAGAAGGCTATCAAAGAAGAAGAGAACAGGAGGAAGAGTAGGAGGAGGAGGAGGAGGATGGCTAGACTACTGGCCCAGCAGATGGTGGAACATGACCCTCCAGAAACCTCTGTGGGGTCTCTGCCTGGCCTATCTACCTATTTCAAAAGAAGCAGAGGGGAAGGGGGGAGTAGAACATAAGAATTTTGCACCCTAAATTTGGAAAGAGCCATCCATACTTCCCATAATGTCTTCTAATGCAGGGCCATGTTTCTGTTTCCAGAACAGGTTTTGCAAAAGAAAGCTTTTATGTGTGTGTGGAATGGCAGAACAAACTTCCAACAGAGTATTACTATCTCTAGGGTGTTATGTAGTAGCATAATAACTTAGGGTCTGGAGGTCACCATTAAACTTAAAGGGTTTCTCTATCTCTTATGCTTCAGCTGATTAGACACCTAGAGCATGTGTCTTGACAGTAACAATTAACAAATAACAATAACAATTACAATAACAACAATAATAATGATAATAATAATAATAATAGTCTCAATAATAAATAAGATAATGAACCCTAAAATGTCTTTAAATGTAAAATAAGGATGAAAAGGGACTTTTATCAATTCCTCTATTTAAACCAAAGGGTTCTTGGATACATAGCTACTGTGATAATTTTGATCTACCAAGTTCTAGCTTGCTACCCCATTTGATGATATTATCAGTAGACCTAGAACATATTTAGTGGCTAATAGCTCACAAGATCTAAAAACAGATTTGAAATAATTTATTTGTTTCAAGTTGAACCAGAAATTTGAGTTACGAAAATACATAAGGAAAAGTACTTTGTGATATTTACACAATATTCAGATATTCAGAATCCCAAAGGAGCTCTAATAGAACAACACTACCTTATCCAGAAAAAGCTATATTGCATTACTAGCATAGAATTTAATTATTGGAAGAAATACGAGGTATTCAGAAAGTAAGTTCTGTTTCAATTTATTTCCGCTGCAGCGCTGCGATCGCAGTTCCGCACATGCGCGCTAGACGCTCTGTATCAAGGAGAAGAAACGTGCGCCATTTTGAGATCGCTGTCAGCCACATACGCTTTGTTGTGCTTGTTTACAATGTTGTTGTTGATTGAAAATCCCACCGCTTGTGAAATCAGATCTGTGATTCGTTTTCTGAATGCTAGGAAAGTGAAACCAATTGAAATTTATCGGCAAATTTGAAAAGTTTACGGACAAAATGCAATGAGTGATTCAATGGTGAGAAGATGGGTCCGACAGTTCAATGAAGGATGTAGTGAAGTGCACGGTGAAGAACGAAGTGGGCGTCCATCTTTGGTTACAGAAGAACTGGTTCACGCAATTGATGACATGATCCAGGAAAACCGCAAGTTTACAATTAGTGCTCTCGCTATGGAATTACCCCAAAGCTCATGATCACTAATTCATGAAATTGTTACCGAAAAACTGAAATTTCTTAAACTTTGCTCACGTTGGGTACAGGCGGCAAACTTCTATGAAGAAGGTATACAAAAACTTGTGCCACGCTATGACAAATGCCTGCAAAATTTCGGCAGTTATGTGGAAAAGAAGTTTAAGAGTTGTAGAATTTTGTGCAATAAATAATTATTCTTTATCTGTACACAATTTAATTTTATTACCAAACGGAACTTACTTTCTGGACGTACCTCGTATACACTGCCAAAACATGTTTAAAGCACACTAAAAAATATGAAAGAAAAATAAAGTAAAGTGGGAATAAAGCTTCAGTTTCAACAGAGAAAATACAATCAGTGATGTTTTGAGACAGGGATTATGATATAAAGTGAAACCAATAATTGATGGCTATTATACCAGAAGCCTACTAGGTATGTGATAGTAATAAGCTGAGAAGTATTATGCATTGACCATAACAGAACAGCCAGAACAATATCTGTATATCAAAAACTAAAGAAACATATAGCACTAGTATGTATTTAACTATAATGCATGTTTAGAACATTGTATATTAATTTAGTGTAGTACATAAATAGTTTTTATTGTATGACTGCATTACATTCTTACCTCAAAACCAAGTACAAACTCTTCTTGTGAATTATTGTGACGTCTTATATCATCTTTGTTGGTCCACCTGAAAATTATAATTTTATCATAGAATTTCATAAATTTATCCAATAGCTACATTCCTAAATCCATTCATTTCCCTTCTCATCTGTTTTTATACAAAAATATATTTTATTGTGTATCTTACTCAGTTTTTGCACAATATAAAATCGAAAGTGATGCACATAAACGCATGGATTCTAGTATTACCAATCTGAGTGAACTAATAAGTCATTAGAGGACATAAGATCAGCATTGAGATACACATAATTTAGGTGCATTTAGTATGGTAGCAAGCCTTGGTCTATATTTTAAGTTCACTGTTCATCTGTTTAGTCAGAAGCATATCTGTACACACACAACATTGTTTATGTTTAATAATTCTGGCATGCTTTGTAAATCAAGCACTTTTAAATCAGGTAACTACCAAAACAAAAGTATAAAAAATTATAGTATATAGATACAGACAAATTATTAATTTTGACTTTGTTACAATTGTGTGCATACTACCCATCTTTAAAAAAAATCTGATGTGTTCCATTCACATGACTTTTTCTACATCTCTGCAACAAATTATTGTTAGAAAGCTTATGCTTTTATTTACTTCATGCTACTCGAGAAAAAAATTAGCAGAAACAGTCTTATTTCTTGCTTCCTTGTAAGTAGAAATGAAATAAGGGAGTACCATAAGTTAAAGTCATAGTCAAAATCTGGTTGCTATGAGACTGAAGTTCCTTTGTTTGTATGGACAGGAGTTGACAAATTCTCAAATGAGAAAAATGTGTTTTTCAAAACTGAAACCAAAAACAAGGAATATCTCAAAAACGACCAACTCAACAAAAAAATGTATATAACAGAAATTGTGTATTTTAACGTGCCTACATTTGTTGTGTGGTAAGTTTATGTCCATCTCTTACGGTTTAGCAGTTATTCAAAATTCCGTAAAATTCATCCAGAATAAAGTAGTTTTCAGAGGCTATTCCCAGAAAATTCAAGATATACTATTTATTTGTCAGGTAAATATCTTTAATACACAATATTTTAATGAAAATCATTAGAGTTATTTTTAAGAAAAACAAAATTTTCGAAAATTTTTCAATGTAAAGGGCAGTTACAGATGGGGGGTTTCTCTTAAAAATCTTTGTGTTGCATCCTTGGAACATACCAAACTTAAATACCAAGTTTGGTATTTAACAGTCTTTTCGTTTTTAAGCTATGCGTGTGCGCACACACACACACACACACACAAATGGACATTTTTCTAAAAATGCTTTTTTTGGATTTAGGGGTTCTCAAAACATGTATTTCTGTTGAAATCTCGGTATCAAATTTTTGGGTGCAATACAATACCTACTCTGTTCACTATATATATATAGTATGTATAGAGAAAGTAATGAGTAAAAGATGACTTATGATTTTCATACTATACAATCTCAATGGTGATTAACATGTTAATTTTCTCTTCACAATTTAGATAAATTATAATGTACCACAACTCAATCTATAGCCTCAAGAAAAGCACTAAGTTCTAAAAGTCCTACACTTTTGTGTCTATGTCTTGCAGCCCCAACGCCACACATGTGAGAACAGCTTGTTTCAAAAGTCGTAGCTGATTGTTGCTATCCATTGTTACACCTGCACAAGTGTGCCATTGGCAAGTTCTTTTGAAATCGGAGCTATGATTGTTGCACCACAAGTAGACAAAAACGTTTAGTGATTGGTTTAGATTCAATTAAATATATTGATTTGGGTTGAAGAGAATTTTTAATGTCCAAAATTTGTATTATATTTTAGTGAAGTTAAGAGGCTTTAATCAGTGATTTCAGACTAATAACTTAAAATCTTACTTAATTATTTTTTTATTATGTGAGTAGACACGTTTGCTGTCAGCAAGTTTTTTTATATAGAAGCCAAACATTGTTACTTAGTGAATTTGTAAACCTACAGTGTTTGCATGTGCGACTGCTTCTGGAAATGTCCAGCCATGTCACTGAAAGGCATAAAAAGAGGAACAAAGCCTGCATTGCATTGCAGCAGTTGAGTAAGTTTCAATCGGAAATTTGGTACAACAGTACTAGACACAACCACCAACATTGAAAGAGAACTATATGTAGAATTTTTTTGAAAGCATCAAAGGAAGACACTTATTTGTGAACAGATTTTTATTTGTAATCAAAGGAAGAAATCAAGAAATTTTTGTTGGTAAAATAAAATAAGAGTTTTTATCTCTTAACACTTGTGCATATATAAAATATTTTGTATATTTCAGCCAGTTTAGACACATAAGAAACATATTCTGTGCCCACATGTGGACTAGGCAGGCTAGCTGCAAAACCCAGTAAATTTGTGAAGAAAGAATCTCTCTTAAACTGATAAATAACAAACAATTGAAATTTATTGCTAATCTGTTGGCTGTTTACATTCTGACCTATTGTTATGGCATTAAATGGGCTCCTTGCAATAAAACTCCATTCTGTATACATTGTAGTTAATGAATAAAAACAACCTAACCCTCAAAACCAAAATATTTCCAATTATAGTTCCTCTCTTGTTTGGAACAAATACTAATAAATTATGAATGACATCAAACAGATATATTGTAAGTAAATATGACTTTTATTTCTTGCAATCTTGTGGCCTTAACACATGAGCATGAAAATTCTTGGCCCAAAGCTCTACCAAAACAAAGATGTGCTAAAACTGCTCAATTATGAACCTTCAATTTTTTCATGAATATCTACAGAAGTTTATCATCTGTGAGTGTGTGAAATAGCCTCTTAAGTTTTCAAGGGCAGATTTTATGATTATTTCTAATAAACAATAATGTAATGAATCCAAATTTAATGTGCAAGGGTTTATTTTAAATAATAATTAAAAGATGTGTAGTTTCTGGTATTCTTCATTCAGAACAAGGAGCATTCAAGTGATGGTTAGACCATTTTTATACATGTAACATCAATTGTTATAGTCTTCTATTAATATTAATTAAATTTCATTGAAAATATTTACTTTATAAAAGACAACTTTTATTAAATCCAGAATAAAAAAGAAAATATAATTGGCAAGTTTATAATAAAAAAAACAAAACAAAAAAACTGAAATTCTTGGTGGTATATGTCTCTCGTATAAATGAATTGTAAAGTAATGTGTTTCATTTCTGACATAAATTGAGAGAATATTTTAAAAACCATTAAATACAATTCTGATATTAATATTTATTAGATATCAATGTGACTTACTCAGAGAGATAAATGTCTGCCTTTGTATCAGTTGGGAGAACTACAGTTTGATTGTTGTTGGAGGGAGACTTCTCTGTACCACTGCTCCAAGCACCCAAATTAAAAATAATGCTTTCAGTGCCTGTAGGTATTCTCTTAACTTCAAATTCAATTGTAAGGGTAACCTGAAACAAGTGAATTATACAAATTTCAAACTAAATGAAGCTGGAACTTCTTTCAGAGAGGTCCCTCACATTTTCTATTATTAATTTTCATTGCAAAAGAACAGAAGCCTACATATTTCTCAATTTTCTTGTATATCCAAAATAATAAATGTAAATGCCTCCGATAGTATTAGCAAGGCATTTTTTTTTTTTTTTTTTAATTTTTAGATTATTTGTTTGGATAACACCAATCATAAAAGTTATACTTAAAGTATTTCCACTGCTTTGTAGTGCTCAACATTTGATAATTCAAATAAAAGAACAATCTGCTTGAATTTCCTATTTAAACTAGTGGGTTGGATATGTAGAGTCAGACCTATCCAACTCCTGTCCTACACATGACTTGTGTGGAAAAAAAAAATTAAACAAATAATTAAAATAGTGTTCAAAATTCATGCTTAATTCAACATTGGAGTCAAAATTCAGATAATTTTAATTCACAATTTATTTTATTCAAGAAAAACTTATTCTGAATTCTAGAAAAAAATCTAAATGTGGTTTTGTGTGTCTCCGTTGTTGAGGTGTTAAAAGTTCCAAGAATTAATCAATTTTCCCCATTTCAAGAGTGTGTGTGAGATTTAACTTACCAGTCTAATTTCTTGGAAAGAACACATTTTCCTCCTAGTCCATTAAAGGGCTAAAATCACACAGTTCTATGAGAACTAGCCTGTTTAATTAACATTTATATAGTACTGTACTATAGTATTAGTTTATACTGATGTTTTTTGTGGATTTATTCTGCTGAATTGCTTGAAACATTCTGTCATACTCTTACATTACATTTCTCTGATAAATTATAAAATTAACATGGTGAGTTGCACTGCAAACTATTTATTCTCATGAAATGAATTTATCTAAAGGTATATTATTTATACCAAGAGCATATTAATAATCTAATCTTTGTCCATAATCATAACCCAGTAGATCCTTCAAATTGTAAGTACTTGAATTTTAAATTGATCTGGGTAGCCCACTTGGTTAGCCATTGGCATTTGATGTCAAGGTTGTGGATTCAAACCTGACCCAGTCCCCTAGTTTTTTAAGTGTGCTTAAAAGTGAGCATCCATGTAAGTAGATTTACTGGTGTGTAAAAAAACTCCTGCAGGACAAAATCCTGGCACACACAGTGTTGATGTGATTCTGGCAGTTGACATCATCGCCAACAAACAAAAATAATGTTTTTAAAAAATATTGAAATTTTAATAGAGTCAGTGTTTTCAGCTTTCATAAGGTAAATTATTTTAAATTTTACTGAAGTGAAAATATTGTAGTTATACCAAAAATGAATAATAAATTCTAACAATTTTTTAAATGTGTAGTAACTTTCAGTCGGTAATGCTTGATATTTATGACACTATGTCATATCACAGTGAACTGATCTACTTCTGCCACAATATCATGATCTTGATATATTATGCAGCTGTATCCAAGTGCAGTTACTTAAGATTTTTATTTGATTTACCCTCAAATCCATTTAGAAAAATAAGTTAACTTGTGAGTATAGTCATATAGTTACCTCAGTATCAGTCCATAATGGGTTTCCCAACAGACATTGTATACTGTAGACTAAAGAAAGGCACTGTGTTGGTAGTCTTCCCAACTGAATAAACCCAGGATATAGTAATTCAATGTAGGCAAGAAATGCAGGTTCTTCTGTATTTTTCACTATTACCTCCATTGAAATAGTATCTCGAGACCCAAGCACCAGCGTCCTGCAAGTTAAAATTTATTTTCTATATATTTATTCTATTCATCTTGCCTCTAAATATTATTCCAGTGAGCAAGCAACATAATGCATGCTTTTCTGCTAAAATTAATTAATATTTTACTTTCTCTAGTATGTATGTATAATGTACATAGTAAGTAGAGGTGGTATTTTATTCCACCCAAAAATTTGATATCCAGATATCACCAGAGATATATGTTCCAAGCATGCGAAATACAGACTTTCAAGAAAATCCCACCATCCCAAATTACCATTTACATTAAACAATTTTGATTCTAACAATTTTGATTAAAATATATATTAAATATATTCATATGCTAAATAAAATGCATATCTTGGATTTCCTGGGACTAGTCTCTGAATGAATTTTTTATTACTCATAAACCGTAAGAGATAGGCAAAACCTTATAACACAAAAATCTAGATCTCTTCAAAATGCATTATTTATGCCCAAATTTTTTTGTGTGGAGTGGTTTCAAAGATATTCCTTGTTAGTTATTGTTTTCAATTTTAATATACTTAGATTTTTGTCAAACAGAAGTTATTTGTGTTTCTTTAGTTTGTTCCTGGCCATGCATAGAAGCAAATTTCAATGACAGTCACATAACAACAGCTTTTCAAATCATAAGGAATTAAGTAATAAGAACAATTTGTCAATGTTTACTTTGATTAGCATGGAATAGTCTTTTGTAAGAAGTTTGTAGAACAGGTAAAGAAAGCCATATGAATAGAACACATCTGATTTTTTCATATTGTATAACATACATAACATTTACTAGAGGAAGTGGTGCAAATGCAGTTTTTGTTTTATATATAAACCATATATTTATGACCTTGTATTACAGCCATGTAGTAATATACTTGAATGTATCTATGATTCTTAATAATAAAATATTGTGTGTAGGTGCTGATAAATATAACAAAACCAAAAGTAAATATCTTTCAGTTTTGATAAAAAAATGTAAGTAATGTAGAAATGTTAAAATATTATGCAAAAATATCTTATATAAATATATATAGCCAATCTTAGTGTTATAATTATAACTATAACAAACATATTTTAAGAACATTACTTGTGCATGCAAGTTAATTTACAAAACTCACATATATCATTTTATTTTCCCAGTCAACACTGTGAATTACTCCACATTTCATGAAGTTCTCCTTGAAAGAAAGTTGAAAAAAACATTTACACACAATGTGCAAATGCCATCTGTCTCATCAGAGGAGTTTCACCAACAAGAATTTCATATTTCATTCTATGAAAAAGCTGCTGATACACTTGAATCTTCATCAGATTCTTGATCAAGTAGCCCATCATGGGCATATTCTATGGACTAGCTAGGCTAGGTGCAAAGTCTGCTAAACTTGTGAAAAAAGAATTAAATTTATAAATAATGAAGAATTTATTCCTAATCTGGTTTGCTGTTTGTATTATACGCTATTGTTATGATATAAAATGGACTCCTAGCAATAAAACTCCATTTTGTTCACAATGTATTGTATCCTGTCTTCTCAGGCAGGAGTAGCATGACTGACTGATATATAATGGGCATTAACATGGGAAGAGATAAGAAGTTGCAACAATAAACAACTTCAAGTCTTCTCTCTTGACATGCGAAACATAGCTGATGAGTCTTGAGAACAGCTGAAGGAAACTGATATGTGTTGTGTAGCCAGTCTATCGGCTTTTATTACTGAAGTCAGGGATTCTTAATTTGCCTAATGGACACAAAATCAGAAGTTATCAATTTAAGAAATAGTTGGAGATGATTATTTTTCAGCTTTTTTAATTACTAATTAATGGATAATTGCAATTTTTATATTCTTCTCATCTTATGTGGTTATTGTTATTGTAATTCTTACTTTATTATTATTATTATTATTATTATTATTATTATTATTATTATTATTATTAGCTGTATGTATTAAATTTCATTGAACTTGTTTACATAGTTAAGGACAACTTAGATTAAGTCCTGAACAAAGATATACCTATACATAATTTGTCAAGTGAGAAAAAACAAGCTAGTCCAGTGGTTGGTAGCCCTCAACTAACAATACAGGAATCTCCTTGGTTGGAGTTGCCTTTTTTGATGAATAATCAAAATTCTCAGGAATAGCTAATTTGAGTCCAGCTGGAAGGATGACACCTGCCAATTGCTACAAGTGATGCTCCATTCATCACCAGTTTTTTCTGAGAAGAATCGTCATTGGAGGTACAAAAGTATCTCATGCAGCATATGACAGTCACCAGACATCTTCGCTCAGCTGAAGTAGTGTAATGCTTTGGATGTGGATAAAGTTATCAAAACTTGTGTGTTTCCACATTAACATAAAGTGATTATATTAGAATCCAGTATTTTAGATTAAAATGTGAATATTTATGTATGGTTTAATATTAAATTGAACTACTAAATGACCCCTTAAACAAACTTGCATACTGTTTAGTTTGACAGTAAGAAAGGTTTTAATTTAGGATCTAAAACTTACTTTTAGAAATGTTAAATGCTGGATAAATGTTGCATGATGGTCTATTTTCAAGACACAGTACAGTGGATATTACAGCTCTACGAGAAAGTAAGTACCAAGCTAACCAATTTCCTGTTTTTTACTTTCTCTACACATACTATGTAATGTGTGTATGTGTGTGTGTGTGCGTGCATGCGTGTGTGTATAGCATAGCTCAAAAACTAAAATTTTGTTAAATGCTAAAATTGGCATGTAAGTTTAGTATTTTACAATAATGCAACATGGAGATGTTCAATAAAATCCCTACACCACAAACTACCATTTACATGGAAATTTTTTGAAAATGTTACTTTTCTCAAAAATTACTAATGATTTTGACTAAAATACTGTATAGTAAAGATACTTATATTACAAATAAAATGTATGCCTTGAATTTTCTGGAGTAGTTTCTGAAGACTGTTCATTCTGGATGAATTTTCTAAATTTTGCATTACTGGTAAATCATAAGAAATAGACAAAAGCTTATTATACAAAAGTTACAAATCTTGTTAAAATACAATTTATGTCATGTGTATTTTTGTTGTAGTGTTGACTATTTCCGAGATTTTCCTGGTTATTGGTTCCAATTTTAAATTATGTATCTTCTCAAACGAGGTCACCTTTCATATCTTCTTTCTTTTATTTTACTGGCAATAAAAAGCAAACCGAACTTCAAATATTCTCATAGCAACCAACTTTTAAAAGATGTGACTATCGCTTTAGCCTAGCATATTCCTGTATTTCCCTTCTATTAATAAGAAAGCAAGTAATAAGACAATTCCTACTAATGCTTATCTCAATTAGCAATGTGTAAATAAAAGAATAATCTTTTGTAAGAATTGTTTGTTTGCAAAACATGTAGAGAAAGTCATGTGAATGGAACACATCAGATTTTTCTGTGAGTCTGCAGTACCTACCAAAAGCTGTAATCTTATGTTTCCATTTTACCTACAGGCACCACTTCTTCTATTAAAATATAGCTATATTATTCAACTGGCTAACTTACTTGACATCACTGAAGCTTGCAGATGTTATCTGTAAATCTGTCAAGCATATGTTGTCCATACCGCAGCCAGTGGTATAAGGTAGGAGTCTTAGCACAGAATTTTTTGCCTTAGGTGGAAGCATAGGTCTAAGACCTGGAAAGTAATCATAAACATTTCAGTTTGGCTATGACATTAAGCTTATTCTTAACTAAATTACATTCAGATTGTCACATTTTTTAAAACAGCAAAGAATGAACGATGCACCAACATTGTATTTTGCACTATTCCATTGTATTGCTTTAGCTTAATGTAATATTAATATTGTTGTTATTATTATTATTATTATTATTATTATTATTATTATTATTACATAAAATATTATATAATAAAGAATTAATAATTTTTATCCCATGAATTAAATTCATTTATTTAAATACAACAACAATTCATTCAAATTCTTTGAAAAAAAATGCTTCATAATATTACACTCAGTTTTACACTATTACTTATCACATGAGTAATGACATGTTTTTACATGAATGTATATGTACATGATATACTGTTAGCTTTTTAAAAAGTGTCAAAGAAGCAGACTGAAATCATACCATCTGTGTGCTCCAGATCATATTCCACTTTGATGCTTATAGGTTTTGAAAAATCTTGCAGTACATTCTAAAATAGAAATTATAAATCTATTAGGAATATAGCTATACATTTTTAATTTATAACTTATATAAATGTTACCATTAAATTCTAACTGGCAATAATCAAAATCTGCACAGTAGAGATTACACATAGAATTCATTTCATTGCATCCTTGTCTGGCAGTGATTACATATATTCCTTCTTGTATTTGGACACTGCTGTTCTAACTAAAGTATTTACATAACACCCTCTGCTGAAAAATATTGGCTGCTATATTTTAAACTTGGAAGCACTCAAATAGTTTCCATTCATAATTATAACTATTAGAACTGAAAAAGAAGACTGGGTATTAGAAAAGTCATTAGATAAACACAAATGTAGCAGGAAAAATAGTAATTGTAGAGCTGTATTTATGAAAAAATTATACAGGATTGCAATTTTTTAGACTTAAAAAAAAAAAAAAAAAAACATGAAGATGAGTTCATACTTGAGCTTGTTGAATATCTCACTATTTTATTTTTACTCAGTGCCATCACAAATGTTATTTTCAATTATTACAGTATATTAGAAAGAGCATCCGATGTGTTACATTCATAGCATTTTCTCTAGTGACTATCATTTATTTTGATATAGCTTCTACAAACTAAGCTTACAAATGGTTATTTTTCCTATCTATTGAGATTGAGTTAACCTTTGCGGAAATAGTTTCAGCAGTTCATTACACAATTTGTTCTAAATGATAAAGAAAATAAATCAATATTCAGATGTTAAAAATGTGTCATAACCTGGCCTTGAAGTTCCAGGCCCTTTTCATTAATTGAGAAACTACTGAATAGCAATAGCAATTTAAAAAAAAATCAAACATGATCAACTCAAACCAATGACAATAAGGTAAATGGAAATTGAATGGAAATGGCTAATGCCATAGACACAGAATTATTATCCATTGTAGGGGGGGGGGGGGGCAGGTTCATTCAATAAAGTCAGGTATTAATAAATATTTAATTAACCCACTAAAGTAAAAGGTATTTAATTATAATACAGTACAGATGTTTCATTTCCCTGAAAATTGAATAAATTATTCACCCCAATTTGTATGGTTATTAAGACATGAACTTGTAAACAAGAGGTCTTCCGTTCAAATTCAACAGTATTTCCCTCTCTGACTGAGGTTCTTTACAAATTTTCATCAGTCTTTATAACTGGTGCATCCATTGGAAGTACCATAACTTATCTCAAAGATTTCCTTCCAAAATTTCCTTCATCAGTGTCCACTATCTGTAGTGACTTATGCAGTAACAATGGGCCTTAAACTGCTGAAAAGAGTACATTCTGCTTATAAACATCTGCCACTAAATGAAGATCTAAGTTCATGACTTTTTCTCAATAACTATGGATGACAGCAGCATTCAAATATAAGATTTTTGAAACAAACAGAATTGTGTAATTGTTTTACCTTTATTTTACATTCAGACCACAGCTATTAAACAAAAGCAACAATGTTGTAACCTAGGTTTACAGAGCACACAAACACTGAATTGTTTTTGTATTAACAGATCTCTAGTTCCATACACTATTATAGAAAAATATTTTGCAGCATTAATATCAATGATCAGTTTCAACGTACAAAATACAATTAATTTTTTAATGTCATGAAAAATCAACTTTTAGGAATCATTTTGATTATTCTCACAGCTAAGGAGTAGCAAGCTTTAAATTTGTTTTTTGTATTTTGTATGGACATAGATTGAAATTCATTGCATGTATCATCCATAATTAGGCTAAAGCAATAATAAAATCTTTTAAAAGTTGGTTATTATGTGAACAATTGCAGTTCAATTTGCTTTACAAAGCCAGCAGTAAATCAACAGAGAGATGAAATGAAAGATGATTTACCATTTTAGAAAAGTTATTTAGTTTAAAACTGAAACTAATAATAAGGAATATCTTGGAAACTCTACAAAACAAATGTATATGGCATAAAGTGTATTTTAATGAGATCTACATTTTTTGGCAGCAGAAAGACTTTTGTTACTAACAGGGAGGAGGCCCTTTAATTCCTTTAATAATCAATAATTAATTGAAGGCTTAAAGGAACCGACCTGAACAAAAGCCTAATGTCTGATCCCTCACCTTCACTGTTAGTAATCACATATCAATTTTGTTACAATAGAAAGGAGACCCTTTAATTGCTTCTATAATTTGAAGACTTAAAGGAACCAATCTAAACAAAATCAAACTAAATGGAAGGGCTGCTCACCAATAAGCACTGGTCAGCTTAGTGAGTTATTGACCTGGACTGATATTTCTTCCTTTTCACTTATCAGATCACCTCTTTTACCTTTCCTATCCAGTCTTGCTTGACTCAACTCTTGTTTTCTTTGACCCCAATGGTATTAGAGTATTCGAGGCCTAGGGAATCATTTCATTTTCCTGTCCATACCTTTCTTTTCTTAGGTGATGTAACCACCATTTAAGGTACCGAATTTTAAATGGTTACAAAAAGTTGAATGAAAACATTCCAGATAAAGTGATGTCCCATTGGAAAAAGAAGCAGTCCGGAAGTAAAACAGTCCCCCATTCGAATTTTCAGGTGGGGACTTTTTTCCAAGGTAAACAACAAAATATGAATGAAAAATTAAAAATTTTACAATGGAATACAGGAGGTCTATCATAAGCAAAGAAACATGAACTAAGTAAAATTATATATGATCATAATATTGATATATTTACAATTCAAGAAGTAAATTTAACATTAGAACAACTAAAATATTATCAATTTCAAAATTTTAGTATGTACCTACTTCCTAAGGGATGACAAATAAACATTGGCATTCTAGTTGAAGTTTGAAAAAATCTTACTTGATCTTTTAAAATTATTAAAGAGATAAAATAGAAATAATTAAACTAGACATATGGAAAAATAAATCTCACTTAAAAATTTATTCTGTTTATAATACCCCAAATCTTGAAAATATCACAGTAAATCCAAATGCAATCATAATTAGAGATTTCAATGCCCATTCAAGATAATGGGGAAATGACAAACCAAACAATTCTGGAAAGATCATAGAAGACCTACTAAATTCAACAACTACAGAAGTTGTTTACCACAAAAAAGATCCACCAATCTTTATTCACTATCTGGTGCTGGTATCAACCCTGACTTACTTTTAGTATCCTCAGATTTATACTCATCAACTCCCAAACAAATCTTAGAAGATCCAGGCTCAGGACACAGACTTGTAATTGCCTCTATTCAACTTAAAAAGAAAAATTTAACTCATATAAACCTTAAACCTATATGGAACTTTAAAAAAGCAAACTGGAAAGATTTTACAAATGAATTAGAAACCAAATTTGAAAAACCAGTAAATGAATCAGCAAACTCAGATAAACTAAACAAAGATGTATGTGATACAATTTTGAAAACAGCAAAAAAATACATACCAAGAGGATTTACTAAAAACTACAAATTTTTTTGGAACTCACAACTAGAAAAAATTAAAAAAGAAAAGAGACCAGGCTAGAATCACAGCAGAAAAATCTAAAGATCTGAAAGAAGTACAAAATTGGAGAAAATTAAGTGCTCAGTTCAAACAAAAAATTACAGACACCAAAAGAGAACATTTTATTAATTTTCTACAGAACATGGACTATAGAAAAGATGCACAAAAAGCATACAGATTCATACATAACATTCAAAACAAGAAAGACAACAAAAAATACCTTTAATTTATGATAGTAAAATAATTAGAGAAAAAGCATACAGATTCATACATAACATTCAAAACAAGAAAGACAATAAAAAATACCTTTAATTTATGATAATAAAATAATTAGAGATGACAATGAAATAACTAATGAATTTAATAAATACTATGCTAATACCTATAAATTATCTGCAAATACCAAAAAAGAACAAAAAATTATAAAGAAAAACATTAAAGAATATATTAAATCGACAACTAAACTTAAAGATAATATATTTAATCAGGAATTCAATATTAAAGAACTGAACATTGTAATTAATAACTTAAAATTAAAAAAATCTCCAGGACCTGATAATATACATATAGAATTCATCAAACATCTGGGAAAAAAACCAAAATTAAGACTCCTAAATCTCTATAATTTGTCATGGAATACAAAAGTACCAGATGAATGGAAGAAATCTACAATAATACCTATTTTTAAATCAAACAAACCAGCAGAATATTTTTCAAGTTATCATCCAATAGTACTTTCTAACGTATTAGCAAAAATCATGGAAAAAATTATTTCCAATCGTTTAAATTGGTTTCAAAAAAAAAAATAACTTAATTTCAACTAAACAAGTAGGATTTAGAAAACACCATTCAACAAATGAACAGATTTTAAATCTTAGTCAAGACATTAAAAATGCATTAAACAAAAAAGAAGACACTCTAGCAATATTTATTGACTTTGAAGGAGCATATGATTGTATTTGGAGATACAAACTACTTGATAAACTTAAAATTCTAAGAAACAAGGCAAAATGTTACATTGGATCAGTGAATTCATTATTCAATACTTTATTGCTACCAAATGTAATGATAAATTATCAACAGACACACCGTGGTGTACCTCAAGGCAGTATCCTTAGTACAACACTCTTTAATATTTATATCAATGATCTTTCATTTCAATTACAAAAAAGAGATCAAAAGTCTTAATGTTTGCAGATGATGTAGCCATATGGAATTCTAAACCGAAAAATCAAAATCAACAATTAATAAATATAGCACAACAATCCTTGACGACATTACAGAATTGGACATCTAATAATTTAATGAAAATTAATATACAGAAAACAAATTATCAACTATTTACACTAAGGAAGAAACCAATAAATATTTCCCTTCAACTAAATGGAGAAACTCTCACAGAAACACATGAAGCCAAATATTTAGGTATTATTTTTGATACAAAATTAACATGGAAAAAACACATTGATAATATAATAAAATAAACAAGGGAAAAATTACCACTATTAAAAAGACTGGCAGGAAGAAATGGGGAAGCACTACACAAACTTTAAACACTTTTTACAAGTTGTATATTAAACCAACATTTAAATATTGTGAAGAGATACTAATAACTGCAAATATAGAAAAACTTGATATTCTACAAAATCAAATTCTTCGCCTAGTAACTGGAGATGTTAAAACTACCCCAGTACTTGCTCTACAAATTTTAACAAATAATCCAAGACTGGAACTTGACATTGAACAAGCAGCCATCTTACAATATAAAAAATTAATCAGACTACCTTTTAATGACTGAGAAAAAAGAAAACCACAGGTAAACCTAAAAACTCAACAAAGTTTCCTTAATAAAATCAAAGAAGTCATACATAGATTAAAACTTCCTTACTTAAAAGAAAACATACAAACAAATATTAACCCTTTAGAAATATTTGATATTGAACACTCTCTACACTTAGCTGAAGAATTTACAAAATCTGAAATCTCTTCATGTGTTCTGAAACAAATAACACTAGAAATAATAAATTTAAGATATCCTACCAATGAATGGCTACATGTTTATACTGACAGTTCTAGCTTACCAAATAACAGTGGTACTGGTGCAGGTGCAATATGCCCTCTCTTCTCTTTCTACAAAAGATTAAGTTTAAATACTACAAATTTTGATGGAGAGATTTTGGCAATACTTCAGAACTTACAAAACCTACTACATCATATAAATAAATTTGAAAAATTTGTACTATTATCTGACTCTAAAGCAACTATTATATCCATAACATCTGATGTAATGCCTAATAACTTAAGTATTACAGAATGCCGCAAAATCATAAAACAACTAATGAATTTAAATAAAAGATTAATACTTCAATGTATACCAGCACATTGCGGAATACAGGGTAATGAAACAGCTGACTTTCTAGCCAAGAAAGGTAAAAAAATTACACCAAATTCATCTGATCCAATAAGTTATCACTCTATCATAAGAATCATTATATCAACACATAATAACAAAATTAAAGAAGATAAGTGTATAACAAACAAAATATGTAATTATTGTTAATTATGTAGTACATGTTATTTATGTAATAACATGACCAGAATCACTACATTACCAAGAAAATCCTCTGTAGCAAATTTTAGACTCCTAACAGGCCATGACTGTCTCAATAAACATTTATTCAGGATTGGTATAGTGAGATCTGCTCTGTGTCCTTTCTGTACTCTTAAAGAAATATGGATGGAAACCATCTACTGCACTGCCCAACCTTGAGTCGACATGATAATATGACATCAAAATACTGGAATGCAAGAGAGTGAATGGCTTCACTGCCAACTGCTCAACATTAGATACCAACCAACCAACATTTTTTGTGCAATAGTTTTTGTCTATCTCTTATGGTTTACCGGTTATGAAAAATAAATGAAGACGTCTACATTGTATTTGTGAAGTAAATATCTTTAATATACAGTATATTAATTAAAACTGTTAAAATCATTTTTTGGAAAAATCAAAATTTTCAAAAATTTTGCCATGTAAAAGATAGTTTGGGTTGGGAGAAGTTTTGCTCAAAATCTTTGTCCTGCATCCCTGGAAGATACTGAACTTAAATACCAAGTTTGATGCTTAATGGTCTTTTCATTTTTGAGCTATGCTACACACACATGCACGCATACACGAGCATGCACGCACATACCTTTCTTTATAATTGCTTTTCTGGACTTAAGTGGCTCCAAACATATATCTCTGGTGAAATCTTAATATCAAATTTTTTGGTGGAATACAATACTTTCTCTATCTGCTATGGTGCATAGTATGAGTAGAAAAAGTAAACTGCTTTCTTTATTCAAAGGCCTCAAAGCAAGCATTTCTGGTGAAATATCGAAATGGAAACTTTTCGATGAAATAAAATAGGAACTTCCTCTACTTACTGTAAGTAGACAGTAAATAGAGTAATAACTGAATCAACAGTACCATGAGTAATGAATATACACAGTATTGAATATACCTAAATAACAAATAAACCAGATATAAGCATTGCCAGCCATGATTTTGATTTTCATATACCATATCACTTTACCATAATATCACTTTGCTCAATGGGTCAACATACAAATGAGTTTTGAGTCTACTTTCCATTATCTACAGAATACAGTGCCTACTGGTAATTTTCCAGCAATTTTATTGAGCTTAATGAATTTTTAAGTTATCATAATTATTTTAAATCAAAGTACTCATAGTGGGTCATGACAGCAAATCTGAGTTTAACCATAAAATAAAATTAGGCAAAAAAAAAAGACTATAATTCTTTTACATTGGTAAGATAATTAAAGGTGCAATAGGAGAAAATGCCACTATTTTCATTACATAGAACATAATTGAAATATGTTAATTTTTTAAAACTATGATTTTAGATACCTGTCATTCTAAGTAAGTTTCATTAAACCTGTCTTCAAATGTAATGTTAATAAAATTTCATATTTTTTGTTCAGTATTAGGCTACTGGAAGTCATTCCTGAGGTAGCAATAATTTCTGTTTGTAATCTTAAATTAGATCTTCATAAACACGCATACAGTGTATTGTATCTGAGACATTAGGCACAACATAAACAACCTGAGAACTTCAACTTAGAGGCTGGCCTTCTGATCTCAAAGTTGAAGATTCAAACCCTGCCAGATCGAATGCTTTTAAGGTAAACATATTAACATTTTTAAGAACCAAAAAACTGTTAACACAGAAAAAATTCAGGCAATTCACCTCTTGAATGTGAGACAGACATGCTACCCCCACACTACCAAGGTGGGTTACTTCTGTTTTTTCTGGTGCTAAAAAACAGAATGTTTTCAGGAGTGTTCACTCCTATCTTCAGGTGATTGGCGACTGATCACTGCTGAATCTCCTCCCTCTTCTAATGTTCTTCTTGCCCTCTAGTGGTAGTTCTATAGCAGTTCTACCTTGTTCAGCAGCAGGTATCTATAATTTAATAAATGACTTTTGTTTTTGCAAATTAAGGCAGTACTAATGAATACAAGATGTAAATAATTAGTAAGTAAGATAATGTAAATAAATATATGTAATATAGAAATGAGATTATATTATTAGAGGAAGTTAGCAAAAGCTTAGTTATAAAAGAGATGAGATAGCTGAATCTCTATGTGGGTCATAAAAGAGAAAACTTTCACAAGATTTTGTGGACAATAACCAAAGAGCTGCAGTGATATGTATTAAAGAATGTCTTGAGCTAAAAAAGACAACATAAACTTGAGGGGGTGGTAAGAATGTGAAAGTTACCGGAAAGTTATTAAGAGTTAGCAGCCTAAGTGAAATAGTAGGATAGTTTCTATTGGCTCATGAAAAGAGATGCTACAGAGATAGGGAAAAACAAGACAATTTTGGCACAGTTTTAATGCTTAGGCCGAACAGGGTGTTAGATATATATTCTTTGGAGACACAGTTCAGGAATATATCAAATTAAATGCACAAATTGTGAAAAGTTCTACATAGGACAAACCAAAAGAAGTTTAAAAATCAGATCCAAAGAGCACTTTAGAAACCTAAAATTGAAACAAGAAGATAAATCGGCAGTAGCATTTCACTTTTGGAAAGAAAACCACAATCTAGATCCAAATCCAAAATTGCTTAAAACCATGTCAAGCCACAATGAACTCACAACCTGGGAAAACATCCTCATATGGAAAAATAAAGATCAGCTAATAAACTTTGAAATCCCGCCAGTGGACAGCTTAGTTAAGAAGTTCATCATTTCGCCACCAGAGAAGAGTGTACAAGCAAATGCAGCCAGCAATGGCAGTTGGGACCCGTGAGGTTGAAAATGAAAGCATAGGCTTTCGAAACTAGTCCCTCATAATAACAATGTAAGTGACTTAGTGTTAAAAAACCAACTCAACAAATTAATAAAACACACAGTTCTCAGTTCAGCTCAAATTCATTTACTATACAAGTCAAATCATCTTTAGGTAAAAGTGCAGTCGGTTGTTCTCCACAGTATTTCGGTCCTATATGTTATTTATGTAAGAAAAGAGATATGCAACATCTAAGTTTCATTTGTAAGTAACACATATAGTACAGCTTCAGCTAAGGTCTCAGAGAATTATAAATTGTATATAAATTTGAGTATTATTGGTAACAGTTTAAATGAAACACTCAAACTAAAAGTTACAAATGTGTTATCTCTGAAATAGTGCCTTTTACCACACTTTTTCTGTTAAGAGATACTTGCTTGACCAAAGAACTCAATTAGCCAAAGCAAATATAATAATATATTAAAAACAATTAATTATAAAAATAATCAAAGATAAAATTTACTCCAAACTTTTTCCCATGTGTCTAATTCCAAAGAAAACTTGCTTTAAAAGTGTCATATCTTATTCAATGTCATGAATATCCAACCAAAAGCAGGAATATTACCACATTTTAGAAATAGCAAATCTCAGTTACTTTGAAACAACTTCAATAAAAAAAATTAATTAAATAAGATTTTAGAAAAAAAAACAAACAAACAAACAAACAAACATAAAAACAGTTGACCATGTTAAAGGCAACAGAAAATAAATATTGGAAATGTATTTATCATCCATGGGCTCCTTTCACCAAATTTGAAAAGATTTTCAAACAATTTAATATTAAATGGCCCCTCGAAACAAATAAAAAAAATAAACTTCTCAAAATACTATCCACTTCAAAATAAAATCACGAATTTGTCATATAAATTGTAATGATTGTGAAAAATGTTACATGGGAAATCATTGGAAATTTACTCACCAAATTGAAAGAACACCAAGAAATATAAAATACAAACAAACAGATGTTGACCATTACACACCATTTTTGAGGGAATAATCATGATATTTGACAAGATATCAAACCATTAACACAAGTTACATTTTCTTTGGAGTTGGATACATAGGAAAATATTGATATTTGCAAAAAATGACGGTCATTAATTACATTTTGAAATCCTGCTGCTGATCAGTATTTTGAAGTTATGTAGAACTACCACTAGAGAGCAAGGAGGTCTTAGCATATAAGAAGAGGAAGGAGATTCAGCAGCTCATTAGTCACCAATCACCCGAGGATAGGAGTGAATACTGCTAAAAAAAACATTTTGTTTTTTACCACTAGACAAATATGAAGTAAGTTTTAATATGTAACTTATGTTTTAATAAGTTTTTAAGTGTACTTAAAATAGATATCCCTAAGTCAGTGGATTTACTGACATGTAAAAACTCCTGCAGGATGAAATTCTAGCATACTGGTGGCACTGATGTGATCCTGGCAATTGACAGCATCATTAAGAAACAAATAATATGAGAAATTTAATATTTATTTAAGACCATAGCATTTTAATAACCAAATGTCTGAAATATGATTATTCTTTACCTCAATGCTTGCCGATCTATGTTGACAATAACTATACTCAGTATTGAGCATGGTTATTTTATATTCATCATAGTAGCTGCCAGTTTCTTTAAACCGGGCACGATCATAATCTTGATCTAAAAATAGTTTCACTTTTGCTTCTGAAATACAATACAAAAAAATCATGAGGTCATTTGATCTAGAAACAAAATGTAAGTAATAAATTTCATACGCTCCCTAACATCTGAATACAAATACTTACGGACAGAACTAAGTGAGGGTCTTGGCTGTGAGAATGATAAACAGACTGAGATGTTGAAATTGGTGGCATTTAGACTGATACTACTAGGACTCAGTTGCAAGGCAGCTGATAAAGATACCACTGGGCAAGCAGGTAGGAATATCACATGTCCAGAACGATGGGCACCTACAGCTGCATCTGAAATAATATGGATATAAAACAAAAGATGTAGTGAACAGATGTGTTATTTTTAATTTCCCAAATTATATAAAAACATTTATTCAAAAATACAATGCTTTTGTTTCACATACCAGATGCTGCTGCTCCCATCAGCAAGTACCTCATACTCTCAAAGTTGCAATTACAATTAGAGTGATAATAAGTACATAGCTTATGTTGGAAATATTGTTCTTCTCTATCCACACATTTTTTGGGATCTTCTTAGGAAATTTGCATTCATACTTCGGAGTTCAAGATCCAAAATTGAGAGAATATCTTAGCTAATGTTTATATTACTTATTACAATGTATGAGATTTCTTAATACACCTTATTTTTTAAAGTTATTTTATTTTTCATCAGAGTCAGATAAATTTCGATAATTGGATTTTGCAAAATAATAAGTGTAATTGACCTACACGTAATATTCTTCTCTGATGAAACATAGTTCCATTTTTCCATTTAAATGGCCTGGGTTCAATCCCAAGAGACTGCATGTGAGATTTGAGGTGGACAAAGCAGCACTGGGGGGGGGGGGGAGTTTCTCTGAGTTTTCCAGGTTTCCCCTGCCATCACATTCCACCAATGCTCCATCTTCATTCATGTATCATCAATGTCATTGCTTGCAATGTCAGAGCAGTAAAAGTGGGCATTAAACACTATCAAAAAAAAAAATGAGACCAGAATCAATAACATATACTTGTTTATTTTATTACAAGAAAAAAAAAAAAAGAACAGCAAACAAACGTAGCATTCTCTATTCTCAACATACTCCCACCTTTAAGTTATTGTCTGTAAACTTAAAATTTAATGTCTGCTCACACATTAAGATTAATTGGAGCTTTAATTCCTCTACCAAATTTTGAAAGCTTTGCTCCTTCTTATAAAGTTATTGCCTCTTCCAGCTTAACTTCAAGTTCTTAGGTTTTTGTATTATCAGCAGAAGTTGGAGGATAAACCATATCTAAGGGGTGGAAAGGCTGAACAGGACACAGTAATTAATTTGTCAGATGCTATATTTATTCTAACCTCTCCAACTCAGGCCCTTCTTACCTTCATCACTAATCCATACCAAATCTCCTACTTCGTGCTTATGACACTTAGGTACCATGATTATTAAGCAACATAAGCTGACCAAGATATTTTTTCTTCTTCTACTTCTTCCAATTCCTCTTCTTTTGCTTCTTTGACTTGGCCACTAGGCCTAATTCCAATCAAGAGAATCAAGCAATAGAGCTGGCTATTGGTCTTCTATTGGTTTATAGCTTAATAAAACAGATGCAGTTCATTCTGGCCAAGATACTGCTTCCTAAATCTTTCTCTTAGCAATTCTCTCAAATTCTGTCAATATTTGGTTTGCGCACACAACGCAAAATGGTCTAAAGTGTCAATATCAGAGTGTCTCATTTCTTATCTCTTGAGTGAAATGGATGTGGTCAGAAGAGTCAAGTCTTTAGGATTACTAGAACAATAGATCAGTGGTCTGACACGGCCACACCAAATAGTTAACATTTCTTCACATTTAATAAAGTTTGTTCAAACACTTTACAAAGATTCTCCTTCAGTATTTGAACGAGCCTCTCCCAAAACCACCCCACCAAGCAGCAATTGAAGGATTAAAATACAATTATATCATATCATCAATGCAAATGCTAGCAATTTCAGACCAATTTATTCCTTGTGGTACATTATGAGCCTAACAAAGTTAGTGCCTAATGGAGGATGACTTTCAATTGCGCAATGATAATTAATTTACTTGCACAATACTAAATCATCTTTGTCTAAAATAAAACTACAAGAAAAATTGCTGAGGATATCCTAAGAAACCAGCTCAATGTGTACAGCATGATATACTTGCATAGATAAAGAAACTTGCCTAGACTTTGCTGCCATCTCTGAGAATAAGACTCCTATTACTTCAAATCTGCAACTTCCTTAGCACAATGTTCTGGAAGGAGTATGGGTAGGTGTACTTGCAATCCTCTTTACCATGTGGATTTTAAAATTATACATTTTGACACCGCTGCCTTGATGGACCTATGACCTAAACTCCAATAATTTTCTGACAGTATGACCATTAAACTTTGGACACTAATGTGCATAGATACATTTTTTTTGCATATACATAATGAGAGACTAAACAATTAGATAAGCAGCTGGTTGACACAATGGAATATTTGAAATCCCTCTTATCCTTTCTTTCACTGATTTTAGCATAAAAGTGCAAGATGGTTTGCCCATCTTTAGTGCACATAGAGCTACTTAAATTCTTGTCCCTCTTGCAGAAAGTGTATATCGTTGAATAAGTTTTACAATTAAATTTTCAGCTGCAATAAATTCATCAGCACACAGTTCTGCTATCAGACTACTGTTCTGATAATTTGGGTGCACTTTCAATAACATTTAAAGTGGCAATATTGTGGTTTTTGTGAATGTGATAATAGTACTATCCTAATTGAGTATTTTCTTTTCAAACTAACTTCTTCATCATTTATGGTAACAGTAGTAGTTGGCCAGCTGCACCAAAGATCTTTTAAGCAATCAGGATCAATCCACCAAGCATAGTCTAACAGTTCCTTTGCTTGATTGATGTTTGGAGGAATTTAGTGACAGCGACGGTCAAATTATATGTTTTATTAATTTATTGAGTTGGTTTTTTTTGTCACTTACATTGTTATTATGTTATCTTTATTTATTTCAACATCCTCATATGGAAAAACAAAGATCAGCTAATAAACTTTGAAATCCTGCCAGTAGACAGCTTAGTTAAGAAGTTCATCATTTCGCCACCAGAGAAGAGTGTACAAGCAAATGCAGTCAGCAATGGCAGTTGGACCCGTGAGGTTGAAAATGAAAGCATAGGCTTTCAAAACTAGTCCCTCATAATAACAATGTGACGAAGTGTTAAAAAAACCAACTCAACAAATTAATAAAACATATACTTCCTTTGCTGCACAACCAGGAAAGACAGTCAGTTGGATTACACATGCCCGGTATGTAGTGCCATGCTTCTACAATTGCCAAGCTTCTTATTTCTTTCACCTTGTTTCCTACATTCACAGATCAATGTTCATCCTTCTAAATCTAAAACAAGATTGTAGTAGAATCTTTCCACAAATTAGATTGTATGTCTTCAATTTTATGTATGTTGAGCACTGACTTTTGTAGCCCTGCACCAAATAGAGCAGCTAATAATCCAATTGAGGAATTGTTGATTGCTTTATTGGTGCAACCCTAGATTTTGTTTGTAACAACTTTGTAGAACAATTGTTTTCAGATTCACATCTAAAATATGTACCAGATGCATATGCAACTTTACAGGCATCACAAAAAGTATGCAAACTGAATATAGCCCTGAATTCTCCTGCAGGACACCTAGTCAACATTATTTTTGACAAATAATATAGGTCTTTCACCCATTTAGCAAATGCTCCTTTGATTTTATTGTTCAATTCTAACCTCATCACATCTTATCTTTCCATGTAGATTGCAGAGGAATCTTAGAGGACAAATAAATCCTATTGGATCGTATAAATTATGAAAAACACTTAAAATCAAACTCCTTTTTACAGGAACTGTTTCTTCATATGCAAAGGTTATAGCTTTATTTGCAAAGTATCTTCTGATGGATTCCAATTCAGACTTAACACATTGGATATATTATTAAACTGATGTAAAGATGATGTAGTGGTATACTCCCTTCCTTGAGAAAGCTTCATTGCTTAAGAGGCTTCCTGTATGAAGGTGTTCATTTCAGCTACATTCTTGACATAGTCACAATTGTGTCTCCTTCAACTTTTTCAACTTAAGTCTAGATACACCAATTGTTTGTGTAGATTCATTGCTTAAATGGTGTTAATACTACTCCAAGCAAAAAGGAAGTACAAGTGACCCCCAAAAACAATTCTACTATGTTGAAACATTTTAATATTGCCTTCCGAATCATACTGTAAGAGGCAAAGAAAATGTATTTCTCCTTCTTTCAAACTTATTTGTAAAACTGCCTTCCCTTCTAACGTCTGCAGTTACATCTATAGAGGACCTACACAAAATCTGTGCTTATAATGGAAAATATATTCTCTACGTAACTGATTCCTTTCTCCAAACAACTATTCAATGAAGGTTTGCATCAAATACTGGCCTAATCTTGGTGGTATTTAAATGACTGAATGGTGTTTAATAACTGCCTTGTGCAGAAATTAATGTAGACCAGACCATTAGCTATTTCACTTTCTGGTACAATTTTTATTACCTTTTTTCTTTAAGTCACTCATCAAACACCTCATTGTAAGATTTAAACTGCCCTTCACTACTCAATTTCCAGTAAGTAGTATTAATTAACCTTCTTCAGAGCTAAGCCATAATTAGAAGGTAATGGCGAGTTCTTGATAGTTAAAAAAGCAAAAAACAAAACAAAACAAAAAAAACTGATAAACTGCCTTGGTTCAATTTGTTCATTATTATAGTACTATTATTATCCTAGCAATATTGTGTAAAAAAAAAAAATTATCTGAAATGGCATCTGCAATACAAAACTTAGTATGGTATTCAGAATACATATCAAATTTCCTGAAGCTGCTCATATTGACTGCTTTGTCTATGGAGACAGATTTCTTCCATGTGTTGCCCAAAGATTTCCCTTTTTAGGTCTGGTCAGAAAATGCTTTCCTTCATTTTACATTGCAATTTGTACTTTTTGACTGAAAGAATACTGTTTCAGTGCACTGAAGAAAGCTTTGTATAATGGCTGTAAAGCAAGAGTAGTATGACTGACTAAGCACAACAAAACCATACCATTTTGATCAGAAACTTCTATGTACAATTTAAACTATAGTTATACAATAATGGTCTATGTAATGAATAACAAGGAAATCGCAACATTGGCTCGTGAAATCATCTGTCAAACAAGTGGACATAATTCTTTTCGCTGATGATACCAATATGCTGATAAAGGATAACAATCAAGATAGTTTACAAAAAACAGTAAATCAGGTATTGGCAGAATTATACTCCTGGTTTCAAGTTAACAAACTAGTAATAAATGAATGCAAAACTACTGTGATATCCTTCCACACATACCAAAATAAAGCACATCTTGTACCCCAAATTTATTATAACAATCTCAACATTAAATATAGGAAAGATACACAATTTCTGGGTATCATTTTAAATGGGATCCTAAAGTGGAAGAACCATATTGAAAAGTTAGCATCTAAATTGAGCACAGCTTGCTACTCTATTAAAAATAAAGTAAACTTAAATATCCAAAGGAATGTTTACTATGCAAATTTTCACAGCCTAATGCGTTATGGCATAATTTTCTGGGGAACATATTATGAGAGTGAGCAAATATTTACACTACAGAAAAGGGCAATTAGAATAATAAGTGGCAAGGATAGTCGGTTCTTATGTAGAGCTCTTTTCAAAGAACAAAAATATTGCCTTTGACTTGCGTATTGATATTGGAGACATTAACTTACATTAAAAAAATGTACAATCAGCTTGAAATAAATCAAAACCTCCATCACTTGTCAAAAGGATGCACTACATGTTCAGTTCTATAGAACTAACATAACTAAAAACAATGTAAAGAATTTGGGCATTAGACTATTTAACATATTGCTTCAGAATATCAAAGTAATTACTAAAATCCACCATTTTAAAAAAACGTTTAAAATCGTTCCTACTACCAGTGGTGTAGCGTGAAATAAAAAAATGGGAACGCTAAAGTTTAAACACCCTACTACTAGAAATAAAAGGTGGAGATGAGTATTTCACATTTTATCGAATATTGCGCCTATAAATTAGATTTAAGATTGACAATGAAAACAACTAATAACAATGTTGATATAATGGTTAAATTGAAAACAATAACACTCACCTAAACTGACTTATACACCAAATCCATCCGTCAGTTCTTCTTTGTTGCGAACGTGTCAATTACCTTCTCACTAAATGCAGCATCAGAGGACAGTTCGCCCAACAGCTTTTTTTCTACAGCTAAAATGCTTACGTTGCACAGTGATTGGTCATTGAGTTTCTTAAGTATGTTTTAATTCTCGTGAGTGTACTCATCGATCTCTCACTACTTGTTGTAGTAGGATATGTTACAACTACACGCAATAGCTTAGTCACCTTCTCATACACCGAGTCTAAGCCATTTACAGCTAAATATTCCAGTAGATTTTGAGGTGATAGATGTTTTTGATCATCTGCATAAATATTGAAGAGCTCATTTTCAAGCTGGTGTGAATTAAAATAACCAGGTTACTGCTTTATTAGTTTGTAAATGTTCATCTGGGGAAATTCTTTCTTATGTTCCATGAACTTTTTTCATTCAGTAATTCTACAAACTCGAGCTGTGGAAAATCTTCAAATTTGGATTTCATTTGAAGAACTTGGCAGTCAATGATTTCATATGTTAGCACTTTCAATCTAGCCTTTTGAGAGTCACTGAAACTTACATTTGCATTCAACTGGATACTATTTTGCATACACTCTTCAATGAAAGTCTCGCATCTTAGGTTTTGTATATTTACAATGGCAAGTTGTATTTCATTATGGCAAGCAATTATATTAACCAGTGACTGCAGAACTTTAAACACAGGGTCAATGTGAACAAAGCATGCCTCATAAACTCTTAGCAGATACACAAAATTTGCATCATCCATGAACTTAATGAGTCCTCGGGCACGATTTATGGTGTCGTATTCCCAGTAAGAATGTTCATCGTCGATTATTGCATTAAAAACTTGGTATAAGTCACTGAAATATTTAATTATAGTTGTGATGGCTCTCGAGTGGAAGTTCCATCTTGTAGTGCAGGCCTGCGGCAACTTAAATCCTTTTTCAGTAAGCAGTGCAGTGCGTTTGGATGACTTGCTGAAAAAAGCTATGAAATGCTGTCAAGTCAAATATAAACAAACATTTTAATTAAATAACTCAGAAGTTTTAATCAATGTGATGTTGAAAATGAGTCGGAATAGTAACACTCAGAGGTGAGTGTTACTATTCCGACTCATTTTCAACATCACATAAACAAACATACTCGTTTGATTGTTTTTGAACCATACAAAAGTACTAGATTCAGCTGGTGTGCGTAGCACTGAATAAAGGTTATGTTAGAGAAAAACTCCTTTACTATATGCTGTACACCCCTTTGCTGGCCTGCCATTATGGAGCAACCATCGTAGGTTTGACTTATCACTTTGTTTTTATCTTTGTTTCACTCTTCCAAAACCTTAAGAACAATACCTGCCAAACCTGAGCCACTTGAGACATCATAGAAACCTAGGAACCATTCTTCAATCCTGTCTTGAACACAGTACCGGAAAATGATGCCAAGTTGGCTCTTGCAAGACACGTTTAAGTCTCGTCAGCATGAATTGAAATAAAAGAACTCTCTGGCATTTCTAACCAAATTTTGTCCTTAACAACTGAAGTTATGTCCTCAATAAGTTCATTTTGAATCTCCGGCGAAGTCCCTTTCAATGTTGATGTGGATTGTAAATGGTCTCGTATAACTGATTCATTTTGAGCAAGTAAATTTAGAAGCTCTAAATAATTGCCTCTGTTATTTGATTCGTCATCTTCTCAATGACCGCATAAAGGTAATTCTTGTTTGCACAGGTATAAGATAGTTTGAATTATATGTCCAAGAACCTGTCTGTTTAATGCTACCTGTTCATTATGTTTTATTGCCTGAAGACTGCAGCTTCGGAAAAAACATGGTCAATCCGATGTCTTCCTAAGAGCTGAAATTTCTCTTTATTTAACAAATACACCTTTGATTCTTGATGTTTGATTGCTTATTTAATAAAGTTACTTAAATCAGACATGTCTTTTGTGCACCACTCCAAGTCTTTTTCACCGAACATGATGCAAACATAACAATACATTTTGTTTGTTTCACAACTACCCATAAGCCAGGAGAATCTCTCATATCATGAAGAATGAAATTGGGTGTTTGCTTTTTGTTAACCTCCTTAATATTTAATTTTGGAGTAGGCCATTTCACTTTCAGCTCGCATCGTTCTTCATACATGTAATCTGATAGAGACTTTGACCATAAGATGTTTAACAAATCTAATGTCTCAGTATCTCACTCATTGTTACGACAATGTCACATACACTTTATTACACTTTAAATTAAATTAAAATACGCAATGGAAACACTAACATTATAGCTGGTGTGGTATGCCACTCATTCTTGCAGTGAAAATAACATGTACTTTGAGTTTACGTACTACAATTTTATTCACAAACACAACTGACATTACCTCAGCAGCACTGCGAATACAGAAACATGCCAATATCACGGCTGAATGCTAGCATATGCACGATAGGTATGTGAGGAGTTTGTGGAAGTGAGAGGGGTAGGCAGGTTGACGGTCAGGGGTTTGCAGGAAGGTCCTGCTAGCCATATCACATACACGAGTGAAATGCTGACTCGTCTCAGCGTAAGCTACTGCTTTCAAACAGAACGGATTGACTTGTAAATCTTGTGTTTGCTAGTTAGGCTTATTACAGCTGCTCAACAGTATGATCTGCAAAAAAAATTGCTACTAATTGATTCCATACTATAATTGTCCTCCTTTAAAGCTGTTAGAAAATAAAATACACATAAAACAATTAAACGCACAAAAATAAAGGGAACGCTCAGTATATTAGTGTCCCCTAAAGTGATGCCCCTGCCTACTACTGCACACATTTTATTCCATAGATGAGTATGTATCATATTGTACAAATACCATGAGTTAATAAATCTGTTATAGTATGTTTTCAAAATATAATGTGAATTACTAGCTCTTAATAACTTGATGATGTGTAATTGAAAATTGTTTATTGTTTTATCATTTAGTTACAGTACTACTGTACACATGTATAAAGTTAGTGGAATATTTATACATTGTCATGTCTGAATAACAATGTAAATTGTTCTAAAAGGATTAATAAACTAAACTAAATGTTATTAAATTTTGCATTTGAATGCCTGAAGGCATACACCTTTTCTACCAGGCTGCTGTGCATCATCTATACTCACTTACAGGGATGCATGTCACTGCATGGGCTGATCAATGTGGTTGGAAAAGTACACTATATACTAAATTAAATCTTTTGTCACACAACATGAAATTGCATCAAATTTATGTCTCTACTTTAGTCATTAAGAGTTTAAATTATGAGCAGAATAAGTTTTCACTACTTCCACAATACACTTAACCTAGCTGAGTGCGGGAGATGTAGCTTGACCAGCACGTAATGTGTATGCTTCTCTCTCCACCAGAGACCATACCAGTACATTCTGGGTAAGTCCAACCATGGCATGAGGCCTTACTCTTTATAAGGGCTTGTTTTTTTTTTAGTCATTTCTGAAGGCCTTTTCTGGTGTTGCTGAGGTGTAAATTGTGTTTTGCCTATTTACCAATTGTAATATAGTTGAAGCCAGTGAACACATTTTTGTGAACAAATAGATGGCAAGTTGTAAATTTACAAAAGCACTGCATTTCAAGGAGAATATACACAAGGATTTTTCCAAATTTTATGAATAACTTATGCATAATTACGTGGATACCAGGCCCATGTTTTATTTTGGTTACTCTCGCTATATTGTTGAATGGTTAAATTTATTATAGAGTTTATTATTGATTATACTTCAAATTTTTGCAAGGGGCAAAAGTGTATTTTGAAAACTAATCTAAAGTTATACTGTTAAAACTTACATAAATCTGCACAAAATAATTTTCCAGACTTCTTTACATAGTTTAAACTGTGAATTTTATATTACCATTATACAAATTTCCATCAATATCCTGACCAGAAACAATGCTTATTCCAAATCCTCGCAGTTGTGGATTTATTTGGCTTCCAACAACGCGCTGTGCAGCAGTCTTCAGAAGTCCTGATTTTCCACCCAAATAAACATAAATTACACCTACTAAGGCTTCTTCATAAGGAGCACCAACAGCTACATCTGTAATACAAACAGAAAGAAAAGTTTAGATGAGTCTTGCCCACAAATTGCTACCTATTGCTTTAAAAGCTACAAAGTGTACTACATTCTCAAAAATAAGACTAATACCATCAATCAAATGTTCAACCTCAGACAACATGCAAAACAAGGAAGTATTAAGGAACACCTCAATTCACATTTATTGTTGAAAGATCATCGCTTGGTAGCATTTTTATAATTAATAAAATTAAGATGATATTGTGCACTAATTGCTTCAGATATAAAAACCAAAATGCAAATGCATATAATTTATAAAGAGAATATACTGACACAGTAGATTCAATCTCACTGACCTAATAGTTAGTTGAAAACTATGATCCAAGATTTAATGTATTTATGACATTATAAGTCTCTAAAACTAATTTGAGTTCTTCTTGTATGGTTTACTGAGAAAAATGTGAGTCAGGTGAGGAATTTAATGATGTATGCATGTTGCCATTGTAGGTCATTAGTTAGAAAACTTGAAGGAAACTGGGAGATCTGAGGTTCAAATCCCAGCTATGGGTATTTTTGGTCTGACTCTACGTTTCTCCCATGTATAATCATTCTACCTTCATAACACACCTACTACCTGCAGATATAACTACTTATATAACAATATAGCAGTGCCTTTAGTATCTGTTGGTTAAGAAATGAAAATAATTTTCATCTGAGTGGGAAAATTTAAATTAGCTATTTATCGTTTGATCTTCTCAAAATACTAAAGGTTTCACCACTAAATATCATTACTCTAGATGTACTTAATCTAATATCTCACACCTAAGCTGAAAGGATACTCTTCTATTAAATCTTTAAAATATCTAGATGTAATTAAACAATTAAAATTTAGTTGAGTCGATTTTGTAACACTACATCACATCCTTTGGTCGACCAAAGGAATTGACAATGGACGCACATGGCTTCTGAAACATGTTTTCCAAAATAAAAAAGTAAGTGATGTAGTGTTACAAAATCGACTCAACTAAATTTTAATTGTTAAAACACATCACTGTCTCAAAGTCCACCATATATCAGGATATCTAGATGTACTTAATCTAATATCTCACACCTAAGCTGAAAGGATACTCTTCTATAAAATCTTTAAAATATCTCAATTTACCATTGTACCCATCACCATTTAGGTCTCCGAGAAAAGCAAGGGATGTTCCAAATCTGGATCCTGTGAGTGCTGAACCCCTTAGATCAGCATGTGGTGAGCTACCTGCACCTTTCTGCAACATTAGATTTTAACAGATATACATAATCCTATGTAAACTGTGAACAAATTATACATCTAAAATAGCACAGAAGTAAATAAACATTACAAAATTATTAACAGAATAATACATATTTCACTACTCCTGTAAATAAAAGGATGAATATTAATTAGCTAAAGCAATTTTTCAATGCAAATGGGAAAAAATTATATAATGAAGATGATAAGGATGATTATGATGATGATAATGATGATGATGGCAATCTATCTAAAATTAAACTTGAATCTTCTGTTCAAAAGAACATTCAATATGGTAAAAAATATATAAAACACTTTTGCAATTAGTTTTTGAATATTGTATTATATTCAGCAATTTATTTAAAATTTTATAAACTTATTGTTTTGCACTCATTCTTGAGAGCAAGCAGTGTCATATAATGATTTATGATTTCCAAACAAGAAAGCACTTAAGTTCACCTTTCAGACATTAAAGCATTAATAAACTTCATAATATGCTTTCATTTTAGGTAAAGTAGATGTAATGTGACATTGATATTACCACCTAAAATTTAGATTAAATACTTTAATGATATATTAAATGAAAAGGCAAACAATTAACTTAAGGATGTTTAAAAAAATGTTTATGCATTATTATCATGTTGATGGTCTGTTAATCAGAGACCATGAAATCAGTTACATTGAGATTAATTCAAGGTTTTTGTAATTAACCTAAGACATTTCAATTTTAAATTAATTTGTTAACACCTACCTATTATTCACTTACCTTCAAACTTTGTGAGAGGTAAACTAAAACACGTCCCTGATCCCATCGAGATCCACCATCTGCAAACAAAGGTGCACCTACCAGCAGGTCCTCTAATCCATCTCCATTCACATCACCTACTGCTACACTTGCCCCAAAGTACTCTCCTGGCTTCTTTCCCACAAGTTCTGCCACAATAACCAGTTTTTCATCTATAATGTCCAAAAGATAAACCTAAAAAATTACAAGTACCTAACTTTAGAAAAATTGTGATTTCCTTCCTGTTATAAACATTTTATGAAATTACTATGAAGCTTTTAAGGCTTTTTCATTGACTAGGTTTTAAACATTTTTAATCTCTTAGAATTAATGAGAAAGATTCTTGAAGCTCAATAACATGGAAGAAAAAACCTAATAAATACTTTTAATTAGTTCAAGTTGAATCATTGTGAAGACTTTCATTCCAGAGTCCACCATATTAAAACTATGAAATTCCAGGCTTTGTACCTCTGGGCCATTTATTATTACTAATTTTTTGGTGTGCACTGTGACAGTAATCGTCCGAGAGTATGTTTTCTTACTCACATTCTCTCCTCAACTATCAATCTCTACAGAGAAAGTTTGATTCTTGGGCTCTCAGTTGTGGGGTTGGGGAGGATGAAAGAGAGGAGAGAGTAGTACAAGCATAGTTGTATTTATGAAGAATTGGCAATATACTCAACTAATTTGATTCTTTCATCTCTGTTTACTTTCTAGTATGTAAGTACAATGTACACAGTAGGAAAAGAAGGTATTGTATTCCACCCAAAAATTATATATTGAGATTTCACAAGAAATACCTATATATCTTGAGGACCCCTTAGTCCAAAAAACATAAATTTTAGAAAAAAATCTGTGTGTGTGCGCCCTTATGTGTGTGTGTTTGCATGTACATGCCTCTGCGTGCATGAATGCATGTGTGGACAAATAACTCAAAAACAAAAATTCCATTAAATAGCAAGTGTATTTAATACATTAGGGTTAGGTATTTTTATATTAGAGAAAAAGTCCTGCAAAACCAAATAATTATTTAACATATCGGCACCACATTATTAATATGTTGTCTAAGCCATTGTTCAAGCCAAAAGTATCATATTTTCGTAATCAAAGTCTATCTGAAAGGATTCTTATACGACAAGGGAAAAGATTGAAGATGTCAAATATTTCATGTATTTTGTTTTATTTGTGCAGGACATTTGTTATCATTTTCTTTTTTAACCCAATTGGTACGCTGTTTTTTAACCATTGATAGCTACTAGAAAACCATGTAAAATTAACTATAGATTAGTGTTCTTTGAGTTTAGCAAATCTCAATGAAAGGTGCAGATGTACATGATTGGAACAGCTAGACAAATTGAAAACTGTATATTTGCTGCAGTTAAAATACCTACACTACATGGGTATATTCTGTGGGCTAGCTAGGCTAGCTGTGAAGCATGGTAAATTTACAAAGAAAGAATTTCTATTAAATTTATAAATATCAAAATGAAATGAAGTTTTATTTATGGACGCTCTTTAACTGCTGTGGTTCTCAGCATCCCATTCTATACTGGGCGTGAAAGACCTCTTAATTTTGCTCAGAGGCCTATCAGGCTTGAGGTTCTTTTACATGCCGTAAACCTACAACACGGGACCCACAGCTTTACTTCCCTTCCGAAGGATGCTAAGGATTTTTCTGCCCCAAAAAATCCATCGTCCTCCACTAGGTTTGAACTGGCAACCTTGGCTACATGAAGTTGGCATGGTACCTATTACACCACGGAGGATGAGTATAAATATCAAAGAATGTATTCCTAATCTGTTGGCTGTTTGCATTCTAATATATTGTTATGGCATAAAATGGGATCCTTGCAATAAAACTCAATTTGTAGTGCAATGCAACCTGCCTTCTCAGGTAATGTACTGTAATTTATTGCATCCAGTTTATCAACTTTACATTGACTTTGGTCAATCAGCCTTATTCCTAGAGTATACAAATTATTTACAATATTTTTACATTATTATACATTTATAGTTTATTTAAGTTATACAAAGCCTTATTTATTAAGTATTCTTGTAGTTTAGATTTAAATCGTGTTTTTGAGACATTAGCAATATTTTTTTTAATTGTGATGGTAAGTTATTAAACAACTTGATTCCTCTTATGCTCACATCTTTTTCTGTGGTACCCTTATTTACATTATGTCTGTGGAAATCAGAATTGTTCCTTGTGCTATACTCATGTAGGTCATTATTCCTTGTTAAGCTCTGCTTATCTATCACATACAATATAATCCTGAAAACATACAGAGAGTAAATGGTGAATATTTTTTTTATTAATGAAAGTATCCCTACATGAATCTCTTGGTTTTAATTTAAACATAGGTCTAATGCATCTTTTTTGAAGAATAAATAATCTGTCCATGTAGTTTTTGCACAGCAGCCCCAGATATCTACTCCATACACAAGTTGGGAATAAATTCAACCAAAATAAATAAGTTTAAAAAATATATAAATGCCCATATATCTGGAAATGTTTTAGAAGAAAAATTGATTTGCTGATCGTACTGCAAATGTGGTTAATGTGTTCTACCCATTTTAATTGATTATCTACTACTATGCCTAAGAATTTGAGCTTGCACTTCTTCGATAGCGTTACCCTGTAATTGTAGACTCAAATTGGAGATATTTTTGTTTAACGAGTTAAATTGCATCATTTTTGTTTTTTTCATATTAGATGTTTAGGTTGATAGCCTAGAAGTAGTTTGCAATCAGGGAGGCAGAGTTGTTCATATTTACATCTAATCCCTTAACGCCTTTACTCCAGCAGATGACTGTTGTATCATCTGCATAAGTGACAATTGATGTATTGAGTGGGTGCATGATATCATTAACATATATAATGAATAATAATGGTCCCAATACTGTCCCTTGGGGTACTCCATACTTAATGAATTTTACTTTTGAGTGTATTTTATTGATAAATTTACCTGTTTTACGGGATATTTCTGTTAACTGACTTCTTCCGATAAGATAACTGCTTATTATTTTCTTAGCTAAACCCCTTGTTCCATAGTTATCCAGTTTACTCAATAGGATGTTATGATCAATGTAGTCGAAAGCCTTAGACAGATCAAAATCTAAAGAGCTAACTTTGTCTCATTTTCAATTTTTTTTTTTTGTGACTTCAGGAATAAACTGGCTAATAGTAGAGGATGCAGATTTTCCTTTTCTGAAAATGTAGATTTTCCTTTGAAGAAGTTGGTATTTATCAAAGAAAAGAATTAGCCTTTCCAATAGGACTCTTTCAAAAATGTTGGCTACTTCAGAAGTTAATGAAATTGGTCTATAATTATTAACATCATCACCATCTCCTTTTTTAAATAATGGCTTAATTAGTCCTATTTTTACTTTCTCTATAGGCACTATGTACATAGTGTATAGAGAATGTATTGCACTCCACCAAAAAATTTGATACCGAGATTTCACCGGAAATATATATGTCCCCTTTATGTAAAAAAGCATTTTCGGAAAAAGGTCTGTGTGTGTGTGTGTGTGTGTGTGTGTGTGTGTGTGTGTGTGTGTGTGTGTGTGTCGTGTATCTGTGAACACGATAACTCAAAAACGAAAAGTAGGTAAAATACCAAACTTGTATTTAAGTTTAGTATCTTGCAGGGATGCAACACGAAGATTTTGAGAAAAATCCCCCCACCCCAAACTACTCTTTACATGGAACTTTTTTCAAAAATTTTGATTTTCTCAAAAATGGCTCTAACGATTTTGATTAAAATTTCGTATATTAAAGGTATTTACCTGACAAATAAAATGTAGGGGAGGCCGGGGCACTATGGGTCATGGGGCACCTTGAGTCATTGGCTGTTACAGTAAATCTAGTGTATTTACAGTGGCTGTACCGACAACACATGATTTTTACAATGTTGCCAATACATATTATCCAGCTGGCAGAGACCTGGTTTCTTTGTTTAGAGCACATGTGAGATTATCGTTTCTTTCTGTGCAAAAGTAAAATCTAAAGCTATTGGAAATGTTTAAATATTGGTTTCTGTAGTTCAAATGATTTTAATTTAGCTATTAATCAAAGTTCTTTGTATCTTTGCATATCTTATTACACTGAAGGTAATTATTTATCATTATTTTTTAAGTTTATGTTTGGAGATTTTTATAATTAACTCCTTCCGGGGCATCATGGGTCAGTCATAACTGGGGTGCTATGGGTCATATACTAAACATATGTGACAAACTGAGGATAGAAGATATTTAGTTTATATTATCTTTCCAGTTATGGTTCAAACATACAAGAGAAAATCTGACAAGGGATTGTATGAAGAAGAGGATCTGAGGACAGCAATTAATGTGGTTGCTGAAGGCAGGAGAATAAGAAGTGCAGCCAATGAATGTGGTATCAAGAAAGAGACCCTGAGACATAAGATAAAGACACTGAAGTACCATCCTGGCATAGAAGTTGAACTTAAGCCCAATTACATCCATCGTCAAGTTTTTACAGAAGATCAAGAACACTTAATAGCTCATTACCTAAAAACTTGCTGCAAAATGTTTTAATGGGTTAACTACAAAAGAATGCCATAAACTGGCTTACCAAACTACAGTTGCAAATAATGTTAAATGCCCACAATCATGGAAAGAAAGAAAAAGGCTGGGGAAGACTGATTGGTAGGATTTTTCAAGGTTTATCCCTTAGATCGCCAGAAAGGTGCAGCCTTGCCCGTGTCACCTCATTTAATCCCACAATGTAAAGGCAATTTTTGATAACTATGCAACTTTACTAAAGAGAGAGCCACTACTTGGAAATCCTGCAAGGATTTTTAATTTGGATGAGACGAAAACCCCAACGGTTCAAAACAGTGGTAAGGTAATTGCTGAGAAAGGTTGCAAAGCTGTTTGCAAAGTCAAAAGTGCAAAAAAGGGAACCCTTGTAACAACTTGTAGTATTATTCGTGCTGATGGTAACTATTTACCACCTGTTTTAATATTCCCTCGGGTTCATTTCCGTGACCACATGCTATTTGATGCACCATCTAACACATTGGGCCTGGCTAGTCCTTCAGGATGGATGTCTAGTGAACTCTTTGTGTCAACATTGCAGCATTTCATTAAATTCTCAAACAGCACAAAGGACAACCCATCACTATTAATATTTGATAACCGTAAGTATAGAGGTCTTCGAAATGGCAAAAGCAAATGGTGTCCACCTTTTGACAGTATCACCTCATTCATCACATCGAATGTAGCCTCTTGATGTAAATGTGTATGGGCCATTTCAGCAATATTACAATGTCGCTGTGGCTTCATGGTTACTAAGCCACCCAGGCAAACCATTAACTTTTTATGAAGTAGCTGGTTTTGTAGGCATAGCCTTCGTCACATGCTTTTACACCTTGTTTTATAATTAGTGGTTTTCAGAAGTCAGGAATATACCCTTTGGATGCACATGTATTCAGTGATGATGCTTTTCTTCCGAGTTCAGTAACTGATCGACCTCTTCCTCCAAATGTAACAGAGAAAACTGACAACATACCTGGTCCATCACAACCTTCAAAAGCAGCACCAACAGTGACAAATGAAAATCCAGTTTTACCAGCATATCAAGAAAATGTAACTAATAAAGTTCCATTCCAAATTGAAAGTTCTGCTGAAATTAGAGGTTACCCAAAGGCAGATCATCAAACAGGAACTAGGAAACGCAGGCAGCAAGGTAGCAGCAAAATACTTACAGACACTCCAGAGAAAGAACATTTATTGCAAAAGAAGAGGAAACAAGAAAAGAAGACAGTTGCCAAAAAGCCGCCAGTTAAAAGAAATATTTTCCCTATGACTTTATAGAAAGTGGGAGGGATAGTGAAGCTACCATATCATGTGTAGATTCGACATTGTTCAGTGATAGACAACCAGAGGAAAATAGTTTTGTTTTGGTTGAATTCAGAGATAAGAAAAGTAATATGCACTATGTTGGAAAGGTTTGGAGAATTATAAAGGACTAAGATGAAGAGAGAGAATATGAAATAAAATTTATGAGATGTTCAAAGGAATCATGTCAAAAGTTTATTTTTCCTCAAGAGGATGACATTTCTATAGTAAGACGTCTTGATATTTTATTTGTCTTGCCCAGTCCTGAAGAGTTGATAAGAGAACTGCTCGTCAAAGGTCACTCATCAAATTTCCAGTCATATTTAGCTCATTCAATATGCATTAGAAGGGTTAATTTACAGATATAAACAATAAACTTCATTTTTCAGATGCATTGTATTCTAAATAATATCATTTTCAGCTTTCATGTAACACTACAATTATATTTTTTCTTTTGATAAATATGTATTGAGCAAACAAGTTTACTTTGTTGCAATGTGCGTAATTCATATAATCGTATGTATGTAAAATAAAATTCAGTTCAGCTCACTTAACTGTTAATTTTTTAATAGAATTACTTGTTCTGTGAGTGACCCATAGTGCCCCTGAGACTTACCCATAGTACCCCATATAAGGGGCACCTTGGGTCATTTACCAAAAAATGTATTTTAATTTTTTCTGAAAAGACATTGATAATTTTAAAAACTCTGAACAATTAATATTAAAATATACACTCCCCTTTAAAAATGTGCAAAGTTTGGTTAAAATCATGTTGTATCTAAGTACACTTTTGAGAGTTTGAATTTTTTAGGCTCATGGTGCCCCAGCTTCCCCTATATCTTGAATTTTCTGGGAATAGCCTCTGAAGAGTAATTTATTCTGGATGAATTTTACTAAATTTTGAATAACTGCTAAACCGTAAGATGGACAAAAACTTACTACACAAAAAATGTAGAGCACATTAAAATACGCAATTTATGTTATATACATTTTTGTCGTGGAATTTGTCGTTTTTGTGACGTTCCTTATTTTTGGTTTTCGCTATGAAAAACTTATACATTTCTCATACAGGAATTTGTCAACTGCAAAGGACATACAAACAAAGGAACTTCAGTGGACAACAATCATCAAAGTGTAATTTAAAAACCATTTATTATTTATACTATTACATCTAAAGATAAAATCCCAGTTTTCAGTATTTAATTTATACATCAACCTAGATATATTTTCTTTATTTAGATCCTGAAATACCTTAACTTCTTAACAAGCTGTGTTTCATATTCAGCTATGTTGAATTGGACAAATTGAGCCTAATGATCTGAAATGTGAGTATTAATTATGGAATATGAGAGTTCTGGTATATTGGATGCTATATGATCAATAATTGAGGATGTATTTAAAGTTATTCATGTTGGTTCTTGGATTATATCCTTAATATTGTACATATTTATTACAGCTTTTAATTCCTTATATGAGTTGTCAGAGTTATCTAGGTTTATATTAAAATCACCTGCAAGAACAACTTTAACATCTTTGCTCAGGTGTGTATGTAGCAATGATTCTAATTGTGAAATAAAATCTTTTGGAGAAGCTGAAGGTGAGTATATTCCCTTGGTTTGTTCCTATCCTTATAGCGGTTGCTTCAAATATTTGCTTTACACAAAATTGTTCTAAATTTATTTCTGTAGTTTTTATGTTATTTTTTGTGAGTATCATAACCCCGCCACCCTTATGATTCAATCTAAAATATCTATTAGCAACTTTGTAGTTGTCCACTTTACAAATATCTTCCCTACCTAAGCCATGTTCACTTAAGATCTGCATTTAGTTCATTTAAAGTATGAGCCAATGCTGTAAGTCATATATTGTATGTTGAGGTGAAAGACATTAAGTGTTTGTTTATCATGACATGCATGCAAGTTAGTAACATGATTTACCTTTGTTTCACTAGTTGACAATAATAACTTGCTTTTTCATCCACCTTTGGCTTTCAGTTTCCTTTCTTGATGGAAGATACTACATTACACAATAGGTTACCGAATATGTAAGAACCTGCACGGTTTAAATGTACACCATCCCTAGCATAGTGTTTATTTTTAAGCCAGCAATTGCCATCCACCATCAAACATTGTTTCACACCGCACATCCAGTCTAAGTTGCTGTTTATTATGGATACACAGAGCAGGAAGAGGCAAGAAGGGGGAAATTGCTATAACAGACTCTCAGGCCTTCTCTCTAGCCATGCGAAGCCTAGCTGACAAGTATCAAGAACAGCTGAAGCAAACTGGTATGAGTTGTATAGCCAGCCTAGTGAGTTTAACTTTCTCTACACATACTATATACATAGTGTATAGAGAAGGTATTCCATTCCACTCAAAAATTTGATACCAAGATTTCACCCGAAATATATATTTTAGGGTCTACAGTATACAAACAAAGTATTTTTAGAGAAAGGTCACTGCATATATCTACAAGTCTGTGAATGTGATAACTCAAAAATAAAAAGTTGGTAAAATACCAAAATCTTATTGCATCTTCCAAAAATGCAATATGATTTTGAGAGAAATCCACCTACCTTTACTACCCTTTACATAGAAAAAGTTTAAAATATGTTGATTTTCACAAAAATGGCTTCAACAATTTCAATTAAAATACCATATATTACAGATATTTACATGGCAAATAAAATCAATATTTTGAATTTTCTGGGATTAGCCTCTGAAGACCTCTTCATTCTGGATGACTTTTGCATAACCAGCAAACCATAATAGATAGACAAAAACTTACTACACTAAAAATGTAGATCTTGTTAAAACATACAATTTATGTCATAAAACTTTTTTTGTGTAGTCGAGTATTTCCAAGATATTCCTTGTTATTGGCTTCTCATATGAGAATTTGTCAACTCCTGGTCATGCAAAAAACAAATTTCAATTACATAGCAACAGCTTTTAAAACATTTGACTTAGCATAAACTAAATTCCCTTATTTCCCTTCTACTTATAAAGAAGTAATTAATACCATAATTTCTCCTATCCCCTGTTTATCTGAATTAGCACAAAGTAGAAAGGTCAGCTTTTGTAAGACTAATCTGTTGCAGAATAGCTAGAGAAAGCCTTGTGAATGGAATACATCAGAGTTTTATTACTGAAGATAGGGATTTTTAATTTGTCTAATGGACACAAAATCAGATGCTATCCATTTCAAAAAGAAATAGAGGTGATTTTTTTCTTCCCAAAGGTACATTTAATGTCTAATTACAATTGTTATTCTTTCTTTAATAGTTTAGAAAAGGTTGTACTTGTGGTTCACCTAAAAAGTAACATTTTCTGTTGCATCAATTTATTGATTTAAACTATTTCTTTCAAAGAAAGAAATTTGTGTTTAACTCAGATACATGAACAAGCACTGCTCAATTCGAGGTCTAGAAAACTTTTCACTTTCAGAATAACGTCTTTAATCTAATATGGGAGGTAACAAATCCTGAATATCAAAATCTATCTTACAATTTCTGTTACAGAAGCAACTTGATACAAAAAGTTTGGATGTGTACATTTACTGCTAGATTTAGCTACAAATTTCTGAAGCTAAGTTGAAAATCACCTGAATAAAATGCCAAGCCAATGTACAAAATTATATACAAATAATGTATAAAAATGTGATGTGTAACATTCACATGACTTTCTCTATATCCCTGCATCAAATTATTCTTAAAAAGCTTATACTTCTATTTACTTTATGCTAATCAGAAAAAATGAGCAGAAATGGTCTTATTACTTGCTTCCTTGTAAGTAGAAGCAAAATTAGGGACTACCATAGGTTAAAGTGATAGTCAAAAGCTGGTTGCTATGTCAATGAAGTTCCTTTGTTTATATGGATAGGAGTTGACAAGTTCTTGTATGAAAAAAATACAAGTTTTTCATAGCAGAAACCAAAAATAAGGAATGTCTCAAAAACAACGAACTCACAAAAAAAATGTATATAACATAAATTGTGTGTTTTAACGTGCTCTACAGTTTTTGTGTAATAAGTTTTTGCCCATCTCTTACGGTTTGGCAGTTATTCAAAATTCAGTAAAATTCATCCTGAATAAACTACTCTTCAGAGGCTATTCCCAGAAAATTCAAGATATACATTTTATTTGTCAGGTAAATATGTTTAATATACAAAATTTTAATCAAAACCATTAGAGTCATTTTTGAGAAAATCAAAATTTTCGAAAAAAGTTCCATGTGAAGGGTAGTTTGGGGTAGGGGGATTTTTCTCAAAATCTTTGTGTCGCATCCCTGGAAGATATTAAACTTAAGTACCAAGTTTGGTATTTTACCGACTTTTCGCTTTTGAGTTATCGTGTTCACAGACACACTGACACACACACACACATACACAGACCTTTTTGTGAAAATGCTTTTTTTGGATATTGGGGACCCTAAAACATATTTCTGGTGATATCTCTGTATCAAATTTTTTGGTGGAGTGCAATACTTCTCTATACACTATGTACATAGTGCATATAGAGAAAGTAAAAATATTTTGGAAGTAAACAGATGATAAAATGTTATCCTTTCTGAGAAGTTCTATAAACAACAGTTGGAGCTTTTAATCAGGTTAATTTTAATAAACGTGCACCACCATATTTAATTGCAAATATTGTCTTTAGTTTACATTTATTTGTTTATTGATTATTTATTCTCTGAAAGTTTTGGCCCTCTTTTTGTTTATATTACACAGTATAAAATATTTTCCAAGAAACCACAACTGTTATGCTACTCTAGCAAGCTTTTGTAAAATAAAAATCTTTAGTGATCTTTTAATTCCGGGCAAATTTTAATTAATACAACAATATAAATTAACTGGTTTGGATACTCCTGGTTGCTTGCTGGAAGTTTACATTGGTACGAACAACATTATAGTAACAATTCAGAATGACCTAGCATCATTTCAAATAGGGATCCTATCTCCATCACTTCTGTATTGTCACTTTAAAATTCCAGCAAACCATATGATTAAAATTATCACTCAGTTTTTAGATATCTATAAATAGCTTATTTAAATGATTGTTCTTGCAGGAGTTTTGAGTTTCCTCTTTGTAGTAGACTTTCCTCACAAGCTTGTTAAAAAAACTGGGTACTGAATATAGAAAATTGTAATTGAAATTAAACAAGTTTCTATCTCCTTCACAGACCCTTACTCTAAATTATCTTTTGCATATTAATTACTTTATAAAATATTTATTAATAAAATTAATTTCAGGATGTTCAGTTTTCCCCAACATTCATCTGCTGCATAATCACTTTGATTTTCATTAATTTCACCATCATTTCATATTATCTTTTCCTCACTCTCATGCAAGGCAACAGGCTGAACACCTATCCTGGTTATGTTGTTCCAGAATCCATCTGCTCCTCAACAGGTATCCAATCCTAGTTGCTGGCTTAGGTCCTTCATACAAGAGGTTAAAGAGGGGGGGGGGGGGTAGCAAAAGAAGAAGAAGAAAATTAATGTAAAATTTAAATAATGGATAGTTATCTTACCTTTCCTCCACAACGGCGCCCTGCTCTTGGAGCTCCTGTCACATATAGAACTCCTTTTCCCAGCAGTGGAAAATGGCCAGAAGTCAGAGAATATCCTGCACACAAAGAAAACATTTCTACAAAGGAATAGGCTCCTTTTGTTTCCTTTATTTTTAGTGGGTTCAGAAAAGCATGTATATAACCACTACAGCTAATATTAACACACTGGAGATCTTGATGGAAATTTAGAGAATTACAAATGCAAAATAAGTATGCCTTATGCCAAAGATGATAACATAAAGAAGAGACTATTTAAATTTTGTGAACACTATGGCATTGTATAGTCTGAAAAATCCAGTATGCAATGTCAGCAGTAAAAAGTCTTTTATTCTTAGGAAGGACAGCAATTGGCCCAAAATGCTGTATATATATATATATATGAGGTGGGATCAAAAAGTTTCCAGAATGGCTTCACAACAATGTTGCCATTGAGCTGTATTTAATTCTTGCACAGACTACATGCAACATTCCTTCCTGATAAAAATGAGAGGTCAGGTGACTTCTGCAATCTTGCAGTGCAGACTTAGAAGTTCCAAGTAAATGTGTGTTTTGCAACTGCTGCAATTTTTCTATGTAGCGAAAATGCCTGCTTACGAAGAACAAACATCAAATTTAGCTTTAAACTTGGTTAAACTGCAACAAAAACCTACAAAATGTTAAGATCAGTTTATGAGGAGGAAGTAAAGGACAAAACTCAAGCATTTCAGTGGTTTTAAAAATTTAAAAGTGGTGTTACATCAGTTAAAAATGCAGATCATTAGGGGTGACCCTGTCCCAGCAAAACTGGCGAAAGCATCAATGAGGTAATGAGGTGAGGGAAATGGTATTAAATGATAGATGCATTACAATAAGAGAACTTTCTGACTCATTAGAACGCTCTTTTGGAAGTGCTCAAAGCATTTTAAAAGACAATTTGCACATGAGAACAATTGCCAAAGTTTGTGCCCCATCTCCTTTCAAATGATCAAAAGGAAAGCCATGTGATGGCCTGCACAACTCTCAAAGAACAGCTTCAAAATTAACCAGTTTATGGAGAAAGTTATTACTGGTGATGAAATATGGATTTATGGGTACAATCCAGAAATGAAAATAAAATCTTCACAATGCAAGAGTCCTTCATCTACACACCCCGAAAGACCAGACAAGCTCAATCTAAGGTGAAGACAAGATGATTTTTTTTTGTTTTTTTTACATTAAATTGTACATAAGGTCAAACAGTGTCAAGAGCACCACAAATAAGTATTGCAAAGATTCAGGGAGAGTGGGCAATGAAAACGGCCAGAGAAATGAAGAATGGTGACTGGTTTCTGCATCATGACAACATGTCCGCATACAAAACCCTTTCTGTCTGGCAATTTTTTGATAAAACTATGATGAATACTGTTCTCCGTCATGCCTATTCTCCAAATTTGGCTCCAGCAGACTTTTTTCTTTGCCCATTAAGATGTAGCTCTCAGGACACTGTTTTGGGGACATTGATGTTATCATCGTGAATAGCTGATGGCTTTGAACCTGTTTGAAGAAGATGACTTCTAGAGATGCTTCCAACAGTGGCAAAAGCGCTAGGACCAAGTGTTTCAGCTCACAAGGAGACTATTTTGAGGATGACATCATAAAATAGACAAATCAAAGTGTTGTGCTTTGTTGTGTTTGTGGCCTTATTTCAGAAACTTTTTGATCACCTCTTATACATTTGTGATTTGTTACATGTTTACTAGTTTCCAACAGAATACCCTGGTTCACAATTATTCTTGATCTCAACTAAGCTCCTACTTTTTCATTATGAGACATAAATTCATGTAAACAATCCTGAATTATTACAAAATCTTATCGAAATTAAGTAAAATATCTTGCAATGACCTTTTCCTTAAGGTGCTCCATAGGTTACTTATAGGTAATAATTAGGCTTTTTGGAAAGTATGAGCAAAGAAAGGATTGTACAAAAGCAGACCTGGAAGATGAGAAGAGTCTGACTGGAAAATACCTACATGATAAAAGATTGCCAAAAATATGCATAAGGGTGGGAGAAGGTCGCTTTGAAAAATGTGAGCAAAGAAAGAATAGTACTAAAGGAGACCTGGAAGATGAGAAAAGACGGCCAGAAAATACATATAAAAGCCTGCCAAAAGGCAGGGGTGAGTGAGAGAAAGGCAGAGGAAGATATAAGATCATAGACAATATTAATTTCTGAATCCAGAGGTCGAAGTTTTAATTCCTGGCCAAGACAGAGAAACTTTCCTTTGAGTAGAATCGAATATGAGAGAATGGGAAAGTTAGATTACTAGTTAATACTCTGGCTTTGAAAAGATAGTTTTGATAGATTGTTTGACGTACCAATTGATTGATTCATTATTTAGTGTTTTGACTGGTTGATTGTTTCATTTACTGATTGATTAGTTCAGTTGATTAATTGCATCATTGAAAAAATGTTAATAAAGATTTATTTCCATATTAGGTATCACCTACCCAGATAGCTGTCCTCCATAAGCTTGCTTGTTTGAAATGGATTAGGAACATCAGGATCAGAATTCACCAATAAATTTTTATAGCGAATAATAGTTCCTGGAATAAAAAAGTTAAAACAAATTATCTCAAAACCCAATTCAGTAGTGTATTAAATCTGACATTTCCCAAAAGCATGCGTCTTTAACATAAGTTTTTCAGAACAATCACAGGAAACTTAGTTCTAAATTTAAAAGTTACACTTTGGTGCATTCTTTCTATTTCTCTTATCTATACAGTCTTTGAATATGAATAGAGGAATGGCAATTTTAGTTACAAAGATTGTATTTGTCCAAATATTCACTTTAATATATACTCTATTCCCAAAAAGAAAGCCAAAATGACTTGTATGTAAGTTTAAAAACAAATGTGGACTTCATGATGAAACACATAAATAACATAAAGATATGCAGAATTTTAGTTACAAAGATTGTATTTGTCCAAATATTCACTTTAATATACACTCCTATTCCTGAAAAGAAAGCCAAAATTACTTGTATGTAATGAGTGTAAATAAACAACATCAAAAAAGAGACCAAAAGGATATGTTGATAATACAATGAAATCGTTGCGAAACTAGTCCAGGCAAGGATTCCAAAAGATAAGTGAAGATTGGTTGCAACTATTATTTTTATATTAATATTTGTGTTATTCTTCACTGTTACTAGCTTCTTTTTACATTTAAAACTTGTATGTAAGTTTAAAAACAAATGTGGACTTCATGATGAAACACATAAATAACATAAAGATATGCAGAATTACTAATAGCTGATATTTGCAATGCATCATTCTTAAATGAACATTATTGTTTTAAAAAGATGGAAAAGGGAAAGATTGAGAATTATATTCCAGTATCCATTTTATCAATTTTGTCAAAGATCATTGAGAAGGTGATTATGTCAGATTGGACACATTCTTGGAATCACACTCTCTTTTATCTACATCACTGAATGGTTTCCAGAAAAGTAAAATTAAAGCACTTTATTTGTCTTGGTCATATCTTCTATACAAAAGTTTATTCTTAGATCTGTCAAAGGCTTTTGAAATCATAAATAATAAGCTACTGTTGAAAACTTAATATGCATTACATCAAGAATAACAAATCAGTGGTTTAAATTTTATCTAAAAAGAAAAAATAGGAAACAGTTCATGGAAATAGATCTGAGAGATCAATTGATCATAGCATACCAGAAGGTTCACCTTTGGCATCAATGTTATTGATACTCTATATCAATGAATATAGACTATATGAGTAGAATTACCTATTATATAGAGTGGCGCAAAGGTCACTCCACAGTTGGTTAAAAGAAAACGAAAATACGAACAAGACGTAGTACAGTAGGAAATTTTAACCTGTTAAGTTGTTATTACCACTTCAAAAATGTATTAATGCAGACGGAAAATAGTTTGAACAATGTAGCAATATAGCAATCAGCAATATAGACTTAATACTCTTAAAAATAGTATTAAGAGGAAAACTAACATTTTAATAACATGGTTAAAGCAAAATAACTGGTTTCAAATATGAAAAAGCATATACATGAAGTTCAGTTGTCAAATAAACTAACAAATAAATGTAAATATTAAAATAAGAAATTCAAGATTCCGCAAACTCAAACCCCAAAATTCTAAGGGTATGGATTCATGTTGATCTAATGTGGAAGACTCATATAAGTTTTCTGATTACAAAGTTCAGAAAACTGTGTTATCAATTACAATGCATATGCTTAGCCAAAAAGAGTGTTGTTTACTTTGGAAGCACATTGAGTACTGTCTAATAATATACATTTCTAGGAACTTCAACTAAATCAATACATGCATTCATATTACAAAAGAAATAGGTAGTCAAAATCATGAAAGATATTCCATCATTTCACAAACTAAACTAGTATTTAGAGAAAAACATATAACATCATTATCATCTATTTATATTTTTAGACTTCTATTCATCCACGAATATACACTTTTAACACAAATTCTGATTAACCATTTCTATAGTACTAGGGAATCATTAGTTACATCATAATCATTGAATAAGTAAAATCTACCTTCAAAGTGTATCACATTAAGGAATATCTCATTAAAATAAACAACCTAATAACTGGAATTCTTCTTTAATCAGAAGAATTTCAAACATGAAGTTCAACGCTATTTTTAACCCAGACTTTCTACAGCATTTATCTAAACTTATGTATGAAGTTTTGATGGATTTTAAATTTATAAGTTGCATAATATGCAAGGTTCATGTATTCAAATTGTACATATCGGCCCTGGTAGTATTGCTATATAAGTTATTCCAAAAGAAATATTGTAATTTTTGAGAAAATATTGTAATTTGTTACTTGACAAAGCCTTTAAATTGGTAAAATCTTTTGGCAAATAAAAATCTATCCATGTATCTGTTAATCTGGCTATCTTTCCATCCTTCTATCCATATTCAAAAATGTACTGTTCAAAGAACTGCACTACAAAATACATTATTTAATAGCTGCAATAAAGAATGGAAATACAGCCACATTTCAGAGTTATTTATAACAGAATTATTCATTTACTTTTGACAAACATTATTGGCCAATTTGCAATATCAACAACCTCCTCTAATTGGGGTCATATCGGATAATGAATGAAAATGGTGAAATGATGTTCAAATGGATCAAATATTAAAGTTTTGTCTTCTCAGGATAAGAGAAAACCCCACTAAAAAATCTGATGTGTTCCATTCACATGACTTTCTCTACATCTCTGCAACAAATCATTGTTAAAAAACTTAAGCTTCTGTTTACTTCATGCTAATTGACAAAAATTAACAGAAATAGTCTTATTACTTGCTTCCTTGTAAGTAGAAGTAAAATAAGGGAGTACCATAGGTTAAAGTGATAGTCAAAACCTAGTTGCTATGTGACTGAAGTTCCTTTATTTGTATGGACATGAGTTGACAAATTCCTGTATGAGAAAAATTAAATTTTTCAAAGGTGAAACTAAAAACAAGGAATAGTTTAAAAATGAATCAACTCCTCAAAAAATGTTTATAACATAAATTGTGTGTTTTAATGTGCTCTACATTTTCTGTGTGGTAAGTTTTTGTCCATCTCTTATGATTTAGCAGTTATGCAAAATTCCATAAAATTCATCCAGAATAAAGTAGTCTTCAGAGGCTATTCCTAGAAAATTCAAGATATACATTTAATTTGTCGTGTAAATATCTTTAATATGTGACATTTTAGTCAAAATTGTTACAGCCATTTTTGAGAAAATCAAAATTTTCGAAAAAAGTTCCATGTAAAGGGTAGTTGGGTAGTTGGAAGATACCAAATTTAAATACCAAGTTTGGTTTTTAACGGAATTTTTTGTTTTTGAGCTATGCTGCCCACAGACACACACACACACACAGACGTGCACAGACACACACACACACACATGCAGACACACACACAGTTCATGTTTCTAAAAATGTTTTTTTTTTATATTCAGGAGGTCTCAAAACAGGTATTTCTGGCGAAATCTCTGTATTAAATTTTTGGGTGCATTACAATACCTTCTCTATGCACTATGTACATAGTATGTGTAGAGAAAGTAAAAATCCTTATGTGGCTAACTCGCCCTAACTGAGAGTCAATCTTGGAACCTGTTGAATGGAAGCAGACACTACAGAGGCAGGCTTAATGGGTAGAATTCTAAGAAATATTAAGTTTACAGAAACAATACAAAATTGACAATAGATTTTAGTGTTAATTTGTTTTATTAAAAACATGTGTGATATAAGTACAGATTCTCATTAATAATAGGATATGAGTAGCCACACTATTAATCTCAGTGTGGTGTGGGAAGCAGATTTCCAAGCAATGACTTATTTGTCTGCAACTACTCAGACATAATAACATATTTACTCAAAGCAATAGAATTATCTCAATTTATAGAATAATCTTACCCATTTTAATCAAAATCAAAATTTTTTAATCAAAAAATGAAGTGCTATAAATAGTTTTGGAAACTTTAAAAATAAAATAGGAATTAAACTTCCTTAAAAAAAATAAATAAAAATAAATTAATTTAATCTACCAAAAGTCAAAATTATGCTAGTACACAAATAAAACTTTGTAAAATCATTTATATAAACTAAAGGGATGAAAATAAACAGAATGATACATGAAATACTGAGTGATTGTTTAAGAAGAATTAATAGGATTATTCTCAGGAGCATATTAGTATGATTTTGTATATCTAACTTATATAACCCTTTGTTTCTTTCTTATTACTTTCTCAAGCATGTATATATATAATGTATATAGTGGATAGAAAGGTACTGTATTCCATCCAAAAGTTCAATACTGATATTTCACTGGAAATACATGCTTTGAGACCCCCTGAATCCAAGAAAAGAATTTTAGAAATGCCTATGTCTTTCAGTGTGTGCATGTGTGACATTCAAGTTTAGTATCTTCTAAGGATGTGACACAAGATTTTCAAGAAAATCCCGCCCCCCCTTTACATGCAAAATTTTTCAAAAATTTTAATTTTCTCTAAAAATCACCCAATTATTTTTTATTAAGATACCAATGTTAATATATTTGCATGACAAACAAAATGTATATCTTAAATTTTTTGGAAATAGTCTCTGAAAGTCTGTTCATTCTGGATGACTGTATAACTGGTAAACTGTAAACGATATACTATAAGGTACTACACAAAAAATGTAGATTCATTCAAGTACACAATATATGTCATGTACTTTTTTGTAAAGTTAACTGTTTTCAAGATATTCCAAGTTATTGATTTAATTTTTAAGTGACAAACTTTTCTCTTAAACTCTTTTTCTTTCTTTTCATCCCTCTCTCTCTTGCTTTTTTTTTTTTTTTTTTTTGTATTGTTTCATTTGTATAGCCCCCTTTAACTTCAATGATCATATTGGGGGCTTTGACCTGTGAAACAAGTTGTTTTACTGTAGGGTTAGAACATTAGATTAATCAATTTTATATCACTAAACACATGCACATTCACTCTCAAATTCATACTTCCAGACTCTGTGGGGGATAGGGAATAATTCTGGTTAAAGAAAAGAATCAAACCCAGAACCTCCGGGTGAGAAGTCAGCTTGCTGACCACTCGACCATGGAGGCAGTCTGTCTCTCTTTTGTTTACTCCAAGGAGCAAAAAGAACTTAATTCAATTGCTTCACATAGTTTTAAAAGATGTGACTATCACTTTAGTCTGTCCATTCCCTTATTTCCCTTCCACTTACAAAGAAGCAGTTAATCAGACAAATTCTGGTACTGTTTATCTTTTGCATGATGTAGATAAAAGAACAGTCTTTTGTAAAGAAAGTTTGTTTGTGGGTCTGCTAGAGAAAGTCGTTTGAATGGAACACATCAGATTTGTTTTATATATGTTCTACATTAATACAGTGAAACAGTTTTTAATTTCAAGCAATATAATATATATTTATACCTTATTCTTTTATGTATTACTGTTCAATAAGAATTGTCTTACCTGTCCAATGGAAAACACCAGGGGCTCCAATCACCAGCTCCTCATTTTCCTGTAAACAAAACAAAAAAGTAAAATGACATAATTGGCAAAAGTAATGGTAGTGATTGCCAATTGGGGTTTCTCATATTCTCACTTTTGATGAAAAAAATTAAACCAAATTAATATTCAATAAATCCTTCAGCACTAAATTCACTTCTGCAATAAAAATTAGTATATAGGAACTACATATTTATGAAATTAGATTATTCATAAGACTAAAGCTGAAAATTATTAGAATTTTAAAATATTTTTGAGATTTAAATAAAAAACTGAATTAGTTTGTGTAATATTTGATACTTTTTCCATTCTTATTCCATATTATTCTGCCAACTTAAAAAACAATATATTCCTCATGATAACTGATATGTGTTTGTTAATATTTTACTTGTTTCCTTATTAAATTCCAAACCTACCTTTGTAACATGTACTGAAGCACCAGCTTGTCCATTAGCAAACAAATAAGAGTATTTACGTGCTGGGAGAGTATCATTAGTTCCTTTTTCATAATACTGACCTATAAAACGAATAAAAAACATGAAAAATAAATATTCTATGCAAATAGGTTCTGAAATAAAATCAAAATTACTTTTTATCCTGAATTTCATCTGAGGAAATAGAGTTAAGTAACCTATAGGAAATACACAGGTAAACAAATTCTTCATTTTTCTCTGATTATTCCTCTGCTTGATGTACTTAGTACTTTCACTTCAAAGGGCTTGTGTAGAGAAGATATGGACTTAGATTTGTGTGATCTTATATAGATGTTGAGCTCAACAAAGGAGTGAGGTGATGGATAATGATGGAGGAAAATTTGTAGAGTTGCCAAGCAACTGAGGAATGCTTCAAAAATACATTTGATCAAGTTAGTCATCCCAGAAATCTCCAGAAAGTAAAACCATTTGAGCCATCTTTCTTGGTAATCAAATAAATTTACTACCATCAATATATACATATACAAATCAATTATGCTTAATACTCAATGACAAAATCTGATATTTAGGAAAGAACCTACAAAAATACACCAAAGTATATGCATGCTTACATGTCCAAATGAAAAGAATGAGTATGCAATACTTCAGACCAATAATTCCTTCTTCTTTGTCTTTTTCAGATTACCCTCCTTCAATATTGGACTTACACCCCCAATGACTTTTAAGCTATTGCCTTGGGTCAGTAGCCTGTCAGAGGAGCAAGTAAACTCTGAATTTTAGTATATCTAAGATGGATGATCAGCTCAATGCTTGGTGTAGTGGTGAAGAAGAACTAAGAAAGAAATTAAATGTATTGATGAAAGGAATGATAAAAAGGGTGTAATTAATATTCCAGCAACAAAACTACATAGGATGTTGTCACTGTCTGTTGTGCGCCAATATGTCACCGTTTCTTTTGTCTACCTTGCAGTCAGTCTGGATTAGCACCCGTGAAATACTCTATAAACAAACGTGTACATACCTCTAAAAAGTCCTTTGATGCACCAACTCTGCTCGTCCATGTAGAACACGAGTCTGATTCTCACTGAGAGGGAGAAAGAATGACTGGGGTATGAAACACGGGGTAGACTTAAAAATAGAAGTACTTCACTTGCGATTCCACTGAATTAATGCTTTTATTAATCTTTGTTGATTGTTGAGGCACTAATCCTGAGCGACTCCCGACATAAATTCTTGAAGACGTAGAAATATTAATAACTAGTGCTATTTTCTGTTGTTTACTAAGTTCTTGTTTCGATGGTCATTGGTAATTACGCTTACAGCGTACCACGTTCAGCATCATGTGTCTATCACAAAGAATAAGCAGCAACAACAGTAATGATAATAACCTAATTCCTTGTAAGCGCATTGCTTAAATACCTAAATTCTCCAATATCAAACTCATTCCTGATTGGCTGAAAAGAAGCACAAAAATAACGTTGTCATGTGATTAACTTTGTAAGTTCTTAGCATTCAACTCACATGATCGCTCTTTATAATGAAACAATTCCTAGCTACTAGCTTTTAGGGGACAAATCTTTCTCTAAAATTTGCTCTGTTACTTATGTCTCTAATGCGTTAAAAATGTTGCTGTACAAAGGCAATTGTGTTACTTGCATTAACAAAGAAAGTAACCTTGGCGTGCACAATAGCAACTTCTTCGCCTTAAGGTTTTGTGTTCTACAATCTGCTCAGTCTTGGCTACTGAAGCAGATATTTCCTATATAAAACCTATGCAAAAATATTAATTAAACTAATAAAATATGCAGCGGGCTAATATACAGTTGCAATGTCTACAGAAATATTCTCTGGTTATAAACAGACATAATGTCACTGTCAGTTATTGGATTTACATGAAATTGGTATCCTTAGTAAAAGAAACTTAAACAGTTAGTATCCCATCTCAAAGTCATTGAATGTGTGCTCCACGTGACCTATCAAAAACATAAAGATGATACTCCCACTTGGCGTCACACACACTTTAACATAATAATAGACATATGACAGCAGTGATATTAAGTAAGGGGTCTTGCATGTTTCAAGGTAGTGGTGGTATACAGACAAGTTCCTTTATGTAAGCCCTTAAAAAGAAGTCAAATACAATCAAATCAGGTTATCTTGGAGTCCATTTGCATAAGATCTCTAGGTTCTCATGCCCCAGCCATGCTTGGTATTCCAATATCTACCAACTACACTCCTGTAGGTTCATCATATCACTCTAATTGCTATAAAATTCACACCGAGTTGAAAATGTAATCTTCAGACCATTTAATATAATTTTCCTCTATTTAATAATGACTAACAAAATAGTGGAAACAATTTTTTAATACCTACTTCTTGTGCTGCCATATGCTCTTTCATTCATCAATTAACAATGGCACAACTCCTGAAACTGTTTGAATTTCTCTTTCTAATAACATCAATTTCATATAAACCCAACAACTGGCAGCATTGCTATACCTGTTCATAACTGGGAAATAATTCTGTGAACATCCTTATATTAAACTGCCTAATCCCTTGCCTTGTGTTATAGGCAGTACAATCTCAAATACATTCTTGAAAGAGTAGTATTTGTGTGTGTATAGGTGCTGTATAGGTCCTTGACCAAATAGGGTTAGCATCAACCTCAGTCTGAATCAGACTAAACTGCACCTGTTTGACATCTAGACATTAAATAGATTAAAGGAAGTGGATCAACCCATTATACCCAACTTCCCTTTTCAGTACCATTAATGCTGTCCATTAAGAGTATGAGCTGAACATTAAAATTTTTAAAGTATTCACTAATTTATGCAACTGAACTTGTTGAAAAATTTGTGGGTACATGTGAAACATGCTGTATAGTTAAATAATATGTATTTAGATTTTGCAAAAATTATGACTGGGCATTGGTACATCAATTATTACCCATGTTACTGTTTCCCAATGACTTACACCCTCAGTGACATTTAAGCCAATACTTTGGATCAGTAGCCTGTCACAAGAGCAAGTACGCTCTGGATCTTAGTATTTCCAAGATGGATGATCAGCCTAATGCTTGGTATGGGTGAAAAAAAACTAAGAAGGAAATTAAATGTATTGATGAAAGGAATGATAGAAAGTTTAAAATAGTCTAAGGCCTTCATATTTTGTTTAAAAAGATACTGTCATTGCCTTAAAAAACCATTAAGATAAAAAAGTTACCTTACATTATTACTCAAATATAGTTTACTTACGGCTGGCATCCACTAGAGGCAAAAGTTTGCTAGCTTCATTGGAATATACTAGATTTTTGACATAGCAAATCCCATTCATAAAGGCTCTCTTATGAGTTGTTTTATAATGGACATTCATCCATCTTGGTCCACAAACCTGTAATATGTGAAGTGTAAGTACAGGTTACATTAGTTATGCTAATATCAAGTATTCATTCTAATTTCCTTGTGTAGAAAATTTCCATGACAAGTAATGAAACCTGGGTTATTTATTGGTTTTTTTTTCTTTTTTTTTTTGCTTTGCTTTGTTTTTTGTTGGTTTTTTTCTCTTCTCGCTGACGGCATGGCAACAGAAATGACAAGTTGAAACATGTTATCAGAGCCGGAATGACTTTGGTGAAATGATGCTCAAATGATCTCGGGGTCTATGGAGCTTAAAATTATTCTACATTCACCTTCTCAGGATAAGGACCCCCCCCCCCAAAAAAATCTCATCTGAGTAACTTACCCTAAGCGAGATTCCTCGCGACCTATTGAATGTGAAGCAGACATGCTACCCCTCACTACCTGGGAGGGCTGAAGCTAATTGTTTGTTTTCTTTACACACTGTATACAATTTTTATAGAATAAAAATATGATAAAGATGCCCTCAAAATGAATATTAAGAGCAATTTTTAATTTTCTATGAGAGGAGTTTATAAGCAATATCAGTATTAAGTTTAACAAATGTTTTCATATAAAATGAGTACTTGTTACATGAAGAATTCTGGTATTTAAACAAAATCATCACATCATGTTGAGAGCAAGGCCACCCAGTATCAGATAGAGCTTTATTTAAATGCAGATTAACATATTATTTTAATATAGATAATTAAAAAATGGAATCATATATACTTAAAAAAAAATCAGTGATACATTTAGGATTCAAATTACACTCTGGCAAACTGTGATGATGTTCTGTTGCTGAGCTATCACGATTCATACCCTTGAAAACACAATGCATTTGTCTCACTCTAGCATTTGTTAAAGGCAAACTTATTAAACATCAAGATGTCACATTCTAAAGATAAAATGCAGATATATATATATATATATATATATATTTATTCAACCTTATTACTTAATTAATGCAAGCAAAAAAAATTATAAGTACTTGGGATATTGTAAGTCACCTTTAAGATTTAAAAATCTTTTATCTCTTTTAAGCTTTGCTGACGTATAAATCAGAAGATAGGAAAGTTCAGCATGCATTTAGAGACATTGACCATAGAGCTTTCAAACCATAAGCCAAATGTCCATATTTCAATTATAGCCTTGGTAATTAATTCTTTTAATCTGATTTATCTTTTCGGACATAAGAAAGATCAGTGAATAGAGTGTGAAGAAATATTAGGAGGAAATTTTACTGAAAATATTTTGGTTAAAATTACTCTTTTTCTTTGACTAGAAGTAATCTTCCATAACCAGTAAAAAGGAGGAAGTTATTTCAACTTAAATGCATATGCTAGGAGAGAAGAGGGAGAGAGTAAATGGACATTTAGTCATTAAACATAATGTAGCTGGAGCTGGGGGATATTCAATCATAATGCATAATGGTAAATGTTTAACATATAAGGGTGTTTAAAAAGAAACCAAACTTTTCTTTTAACACCTTTTTTCTCATGCACATTTCAAGCACCATCACCTTCAGAATAATGTCCTCTACTGGCTCTATACCATTTCCATCATTTCTTTCATATTTGGAACACTTCTTGGGATGGTCTCCCTTTGTCACATTGTCCTGAATCTCCTCTATCCTTTGGAAATAATGTCCTTTCAACATGTTTTTCAGTTTGGGAAACAGAAAAATGTCTGCTTGGGCACAATTTGAATGTGATGTTTTCTAGATAGCTGCAGATAAGGAGTGACACATGAGCTGGTGCAATGTCATGATGCGACAAAAATTGATTTTTAGGCAAAAGTCTTTTTTTTTTTTTTTAAGGGAAGGGTCTTTATTTTATTTTACTCAATCCACCCTTCACAAACAATTCTGATTACCCACAATTCAGGCCTCTTCTCACACACAGCACTTCATGTGTACTAGGTTTCTCTAATAGATTTCCCTATTTTCCATCTGACCACTTGATAAATTTCACGATGAACAATGTCTTTGTAATGAAAAAATATAACCACCTTGATCTTTGATTAACTAATGCATACTTTTTTGGATGAGGAGACCCTTTGCCAACCACTATGATGACTGCACAAACTCTATCCACATGGCCATCATCTATTATATATAAGATACAAAAGATCATCCAGGTGAGATTGTCACTGACCCTGTTAAAAGTGCTTAAATTACTCATAGCACTCTGTGCAACTCTTACAGTCCTACCTGCATGCTTAGCTAAGCATTACAATTCCCCTATGAAAATTTTGCTTAATAACTGCCAGAGCAAAATGTGGCAAATGGCAGTTTGTTGTCTAAACCTGCAGTTATGTGCACTCAGAACCCACACTGCACTCCCTTTGCTAATTGGCTCACTATTCAAAAGTTTGGTTTGTTCTTGAACACACCTTGTATATACTTTCTAAAGAAGTAAACATTGCTCTTACAAAAAGAAGGTCCTTCCAAGTTGTGAGTGCCAACCCTACTCCACTGTGGTCCCGTTGTTGTGTGTAGCCTTCTGCTTCATTAACATCATTCCCTGAAGCATCAAAACATTGAAATGTTCTTACCTTCATAACAGATCAAATGAATTATTTGACCTTAGCTTTTCCTGAAAGTATGTAAATTGTTAAGCAACAAATGCTCTACAGCTGTGTATTCAGATAAATAGAGAAATCATGTGATGAAAGGGAAATGTTACATAAGATGCAAAATAGTAATAATAACTTTAAATATTTGGGAATCATCTCAGTGTATGTTACAAATAAAGGAATAGAAAATAATATCAGGAAATACAATGACAAAGAAAAAAAGAAGAAGAATCATACAGAATAAAATAAGATGCTATGAATGTATTCTTCTTCTTTCTATCTTTCTTTTTCTTTTGTTTTTGTGTTCACTCTCATTCTATGTATGACTTTCAACCCCCCCCCCCCCAGGACTTACAAGGCTGTGCCTGGGGCCATACACCTATTGAGGAGCAAAGGTCTAAGATCAGAGAGAAGCCAGGATGTTTGGTATGAAAGTGAGGAGTTAAATGAAATGATGGTGAAATGGATCACAAGAAAGATCCAGGTGAAAAGTGGTAAAATGAATGTAGGGGAAACCAGAGAACCCAGAGAAAATCATCCAGATGTTGCTTGATCCATCACAAATTCCAATGTGGTCTCCAGGGATTGAACCCAGGCCACTTATATGAGAGGCAAGTGGTCAACTACTATGCCATGGTGCTGTCCCTTAGCTGTACCTTTGATTATAATCTTCAAAATACTTGGTTTCTGAATACTTCATTCTGTTTCTTATTAAATAAGACAGTTTTTTTCTTATTTTACTAGATTTCTGTTTCTGCTTTTGTTCTTTGATGAACTTCATCATTGATAATTTTACAGTCCAATTAATTTTCAGCTTTTTCTTGTAGCACAATATTTTAAATGCTTCTGATTTAAGGATTGATCAAGTTTCACATCCATTATACATTATGCTCTATACACATGTTTTCAACTAATAATTCCTAATTTCTAAATAATATTATTGGATGTAATAATTTATTTTTCTTATTGAAGCCAAGTTTTGCTTGACATGTTCTACTAATAATTTCGTTCTTATTTCTTCTGTCATATGTTATTTTGCTATCTAGACATAGAGTACCTGAATTTTAATCTGCTGGAAATATTGATGGAAATATTTTAAAGGAAGTAGAAACTATTAAATATCTTGGAGCACTGCTTGACAATAGCCTTAGATAGTAAGCTCTTATGGATGAATACTGCAGTAAGTTAAACAACACTATTTATTTGTTTAGATATATGGCAGCCTTTTGTAATATTGATGTTTTGTTAAATATTTATCATTGTCTGTTCATGTAAATTATTGTGTAACTATACACAATTCAATTGAAATTATGAGCAGAAGAAAGCAATTAGAACTAGATTAAAATTACATATCAGAGAAAGTGTTAAACACAGGTTCATAATGCTGAAGTAACTTACCTTTCCAAGCTTAATCATTTCTAGATTGATGTTACATATAAAGACAAATACTAATAAAATTAATTCTGAAAATCATAGCTATAACACTAGAAACAAGTATGACTGTAGTATAATAAACTGTATGCTAACAGCTTTTGAAAGTAGTCCAAAAAATAAAAGAATCTTATGGAACAAAAAACTTTCAAAAGATTTAAAAGTAAATAATAAATGTAAATATAGTTAAGCAAAAGTTATACAAATATCAAGTTGATAAGTTATTCTATTCTATAAATGAGTTAACTACCAACTGATATATTCTGCTGTAAATGTTTTCTATGCTGTTGTAAATATTTTTACATATATTTATACCTGATAATGTCTGATAAGTTTGTATTTTCCAGTTTAATAATAAACAGTTCAAAATCTCTTATATTTTCCATTAAAATTGCAATGTCATCCACAAATCAGAGCATGTTAATTTTAAATCCCTGTATTTTTATATCCATGTCTATTTATTCAGCAATGCTTCATTTCATTTGATGATCTTTGTATGTTTACAGCAAAAGCTCTTCAACTATTTTTACCACTTTCAGTAGAGCTCAAACGGGAGAAGAAAAGTTATCTTCACTTCTGCTATCATAAGCAAATCATATTATGTAGGTATCAATTTTTATGCAATTGTCCTTGAAAAGAAGGCAGATGATAAGTTAGTAAGATGTAGTTATAAATGTCTGATTAGTTTGAAATGCAATTAATTTTGTACTCTCTTACTTAAATTATTATAACCTTTCTATGAATTCTAGGTATATCTTTTGATTAGTTCATTTCCTTCTAAAACATAGAGTAGTTATATAACTTTGAAGTATGGATATATTTTACAGTCCTGTTTATTAAGTTATATTCATTAAGTTATATTCATTGCATGTTTAAAATGGCTTGAGTGGTTTGTTTAGTTCAAAACTTGTGGAAGTTTTATTTCTTCTAAATGATTGAATGGTTCAAACAATTTCAAAAGTTGAGTTTGATATTCCTTCCTAAAGTTTTGTAATTTGTAAACTTCTAATGGCTCTTAAAGCAGAAAACACAGTCATTTTGAAGCATTGCAAAGCAATAAGTTTGTGAATTTCAGCTAGTTACGAAAGTTCAAATCTTTCTAAAAGTTTGAATATTGCGAGTAGTTTGAATTGTTGAGAAAGTGTGATGCTTGTACAGGTACTGCAATACCAGTAGATTTTATAACACTGCTTCTAATATAAATGTATTTTATTAATAAATGTCAATATACATCAACTTTGAATCATCTAAACAATTCTTGTAATTCATCAACTTATAGAAGTTCAAATATTTCTAATGTTCAAAATACTGGAATGCAAGAAAGCAAATGGCTTCACTGCCAACTGTTCAACATTAGATACCACAAACAACCAACCAACCAACCAACCATATTTCCAATTGTAATATTAGATTGAAGTACTTGAAAAGTTTAGAATCATTCTGAAAACTCTAATGGTTGGAAAGCTTTGGTACAATTTGCAATACATACATTTTTATTGTTTTTCAACACCGACAACAAAGTACTTGCATATTGCACTGATAACATTGTTGTCAGATAGCTTACACACTAATGATAAGAATCTGGAAATGGGTAATGATGCCTATTAAATGGCAGCATGGCTGACTCACATACACATATATTCTTACTAAACAGTTCTACTACATAGGCAAATAGCCCCCCTTATATCTCAGACCCCAGTGGTCTTCTTGTTGTGGTTAGATGGTAACTATTCTGAATAGTTCTTAGAATTCGAGAAGTTTATCAAAACTTACATTTTCCAGTCCAACTTCTAGTACAATAATTGAAATTTTGTCATTTATCAGTAGGTTTCAAACATTTCATTGTTCAACATTTATATGAGGCAATTTCCACCATGAAATCTATACCTTTATTTAAATAGGTTCAGCAATAGATAACTAAGAAACTCACCTGCTGGATCCAGGAATATTGGTGAGCAGTCTGGAGTTTTATGGTTCACTTTGCATGTGTATACTGCACCTGGCTGTTCAATGTTTGGCACAAATACAGAATCTGCCAGCGGCGCACCCACCACAATATGCCTAAAAATGTTTACATTGATATTGAAAAGTTTCACTCTTGTCAAGATTAAGTATAGCATGACATAAGAGCATATAACATTACAAATGGTACATACAGAATATTAAGGTGCTCAATATATGTGTGCTATAGAAAACTGTAATAGAAGCTTTGAAAGACCAATTCAAAGAGAACATTAAATTTCAATAATTCTTAGGGATTGTTCTTACTTTTCAAGATTAATTACAGCATGACAAAGAGGGTATCTATAATATTGTGATTAGTGAAGACAAAATATTAAGGTGCGGAATGTACGAATACTATTCTAAAATATAAAATCAGCTTTACAGACTAATTCACAAAGAACATTGACTTTTAATCCCTCTACGACATTGCTCTTATTTATTTTAATTAACATTTTCTTCAATAATGAACTATGAATATTTCACTTGATGAAGCTTGCTAGAAAAAATTTCTTTTGAGTGCATAGAAATAGGAACTTGCTGAAATACAAGCTTACCAAGAAAGTAAGGCTGTAATAAGTTTCAGAAGTATTTTAACTACAAAAATAATTTTGCATATCTGTATTAGGAGTTTATCTCATTACCAGTATACATTGAATGCTTTCTTTTTCTTTATTTATTTATTTCTGGGCGCTCTCTACTGCTGTGGTTCTCAGCATCCCATTCTATACTGGGTGTGAAAGAACACTTAATTTTGCTCAGAGGCCTCTTTTTCAGGCTGTTCTTTTACATGCCGTAAATCTACGATACGGGACCAACGGCTTTACTTCCCTTTTGAAGTAAGCTATGCTAAGGATTTTTACACTCAAAAAAATTCATTGTCCTCCACCGGGTTTGAACCTGTGATCTTGGGTATATAAAGTTAGCATATATCCAAGTGTTTTCTTTGTCCTTTCAGTATATACTTCAATATTATGCTAGGGCAAAGTGAAAAACTGCATTCTCTGGGACAAAATGTACCTATTTTTTTATGTAATCCCTTTGTGTATCTATGCTCTTTTTTCAATGGGTAGACACCATTCTTGTTGTGTGATTCTGGAAGATGTGCAAAGTGCTAAATACCCAGCTACGGCTTCCAAAAGGCCCTCATTTGATGCAAAATGTTTTCCATTGGCAAAGTTCTTTAGTTGTGGGAATAGATAGAAATCAATGCCAAATCTGGTGAATAGAGTGGATGTGCCAACAATTTGTACAACAAGCTCCTCAGTTTTTCCATTCACAAAGCGCCTTTGTGAGAAGAATGTATTAATCCAATGAAAGATGATCCTTTTCTTTTGTAATTCAGACCTCTTTCCTATATTTTTTCATCCAGTAGTCCCAGGAGACATGCATATTATTCAGCAATTTCTCTGAAGGTAATCAATATGAAGAACCCCTTTTGAATTCCAGAAAACATTTGTCACAACCTTTCTGGCAGATGGAACCCATTTCACTTTTTGGTTGCAGAGCCGCCAGCTTCCACCAACTTCTTTGACTGTTGTTTCATTTCTATGATGTAGTGGTGAAACTGCATCTCATCCACAGTAATAAATCAACATACAAAATCAGTAACTTTTTTTTTTAACAGCCCAAACTTTACTGTGAAAGTTGTTTTTGTAATTGCCTTTAGTCAACATTCAGCAAATGAGGCACCAGCCTAACACAGGACTTTCTCTTATTTAATTCTTCAAAGAGAATGTACTGTAAGCCTTCTGATATACCGATGGTGTCAGTTATTCCATGAACCTTTAATCCTGAATTGTCCAATATCATAATGTGCACTTCCTTTATGTTTTTCTCAATGGCAGCAGTTTTGGAGCATCCTCCAGGTTATCTTTGAGAGAAATGCAACCACATTTAAATTCCACTTTCCATTTGTAAACTGTTAAACATGAAGGAGTGAATTCCTTTTAAATGTTCAAATTTGGATGAATATCTGAGAAATCATCCAGAATTCCAGTTTCTTAATTTTAAGGCACACAAATAACATTTCTACTATTAATTGCTATAGCAAAGCAAAATTTCATTTATATCAATGCTATCTCTGCACCAGGCCAATATTTCACATTTCTCTTTTAGTAAATATTGTATCATCAGCCCTTGTGAAGTTTATCTCTCTAATACACCCTTCATCATCACCATCCTATAGAACAGAAATAGCAACACAACTATGTTATCACCCTTGCTTGAACACCCAGGTTGGGTTGTGTCTTTCCTACAATTCTGTTATGGTCACTGACCAATCTTTGGGTAGAATACTCATCATCATCATCTTCATCATCAACAACAACAATCACCTTTGCAAATGGTGTTCTCGGGTACAACTTCTGGATATGAAAGATATTAGAGAAATAAAACAGTATGGATAGACCAAAAGTAACTGCACTTCCTACATCAATCTCATAACCTGATTGTAATAAAATAGTCCTGCTTCAGGTGATATGAGTTTCCCCATCTAACCTGTGGGCATACACTGGAGCACTTTTACCTTCAGGTTTAAGCACGTAGAAAAAAATCTGATGTGTACCATTCACATGACTTTCTCCATATCCCTGCAACAAATAATTCTTAAAAAGCTTATACTTCTATTTACTTTATGCTAATCAGACAAAAATAGCAGAAATAGTCTAATTACTCGCTTCCTTGTAAGTAGAAGCGAAATAAGGAACAACCGTAGGTTAAAGTGATAGTCAAAAGCTGGTTGCTATGTCAATGAAGTTCCTTTGTCTATATGGATAGGAGTTGACAAGTTCCTGTATGAGAAAAGTATACGTTTTTCATAGCAGAAACCAAAAATAAGGAATGTCACAAAAACGACGAACTCCACGAAAAAATGTATATAACATAAATTGTGTTTTAATGTGCTCTACATTTTTTGTGTAGTAAATTTTTGTCCATCTCTTACGGTTTAGCAGTTATTCAAAATTTAGTAAAATTCATACAGAATAAACTACTCTTCAGAGGCTATTCCCAGAAAATTCAAGATATACATTTCATTTGTCAGGTAAATATGTTTAATATATGAAATTTTAATCAAAATCGTTAAGAGCCATTTTTGAGAAAATCAAAATTTTCGAAAAAAATTCCATGTAAAGGGTAGTTGGGGTTGGGGGGATTTTTCTCAAAATCTTTGTGTCGCATCCCTGGAAGATACTAAACTTAAATACCAAGTTTGGTATTTTACAGACTTTTCCTTTTTGAGTTATCATGTTCACAGACACACAGACACACACGGACCTTTTTGTGAAAATGCTTTTTTTTGGATATTGGGGACCCTAAAACATATATTTCCGGTGAAATCTCGGTATCAAATTTTTTGGTGGAATGCAATACTTTCTCTATACACTATGTACATAGTGCGTATGGAGAAAGTAAAAATCACTCAAGTTAAACCTCAGTTTGCCCAGCAGCTCAGATCATAACCCTAAGTTCCCATACTTTAGTATGGCAGTCAGAAAGATAATTTAAAAAAAAATTTTCAGAATGGTTTGGTTTACAAAACAATAGTAAGTTTATAATATTATATTCAATAAGGTTATTGTTTTCCTTTTCTGCATTTATGTACAAAATCATTATATCTGGCAAATAGTCTTTGCATCCCTGAGAACTGTTATGCCTTCATCTCACCAAGTTTTAGGAATCTGTGGGAAAATTATCCTTTGTGCAGAAATAAAGTACAATTCTAGAAGTGATATAAAATTAAAACATTAAATAGGATATCACTGATGAATTGATATTTTACTATCTACAAGCAAAAATTCAAAGCCTCTTTCTGCAAGTTTGAGGATTATGCCAGGGCTTATATTTCATAAATAACACACAAATTTTGTGCTAATAACAAAAGCCATTCTGCCTTGGCATGACTGCCTCACAGATAGGAGGTTACGAGTTTGAATCTTGCTTATGGTGAGTTACCTAGATACAGTTTTTACGGAGTTTTCCCTTAACCTGAGAAGATGAATGTTGAGTAACTTTAAGCTTCTTGGGCTCCAAAAACATCTGAGCATAATTTCACCAATTTCATTCATCATCCAATATGATCAACCAGGTTAAAGTATGTTAACTACAGAAGAAATAAGAAAAACAAAAGCTATATGTATAAAAACATTTGAAATAATTGAAAGAAAAATAGAGAATAACTCCAAGATAAAAAAGATAAGATCCATCCATCGATTGATCCATGATCCATCTGACCATCCCATTCACCCATCTGTCCACCCTTGCAAACCCACAACCTTCTATCCGCCCACTCTCACCCTCCTATTCATCTATTCCTCTTGTCCCGAACTCATTCATCCATCCATTCAAGGAATGATGAATTAAAGTAAAACTTTGAACACTTCTTCGCATTAGTGAAGAGTTGTAGTATAATGTTTGACCTTAGATGAGATTTGGAAGAACTTCACTTTATAAAGACATTGCTATCTGTAGACAAATGAGGGATACATATTTTAAATTGACAGACCAGAAGGGTATCTTAGTGGTTTCGTTCACAGCTCTCCTGATGAGGGCCCATGGTTCCATTCCCGGATCTGGGATGGCATTTTATTTCAGCCCTGACAAAGTCTTCACGTCTAACTAGCTCATGTGAAGTATCTATCCCCAAGGCCCAACATAGTTTGAAGTCCAAACTAAAAGCTGTCTCGACTGCCTCTATCATCATAATCATTCATTCGAAGACAATGGACTGCGCCGCTGAGCATTTCCACTTCAAAAGTGGGTTCTCATCGTTTGGTGGAATGAGGTTACCCTTAATGGGAGCTTTGGAAACCAACCACCTCTTTTAATTGGCTATAGCCAAGAATATAATATAGGGGAAAGGTGCCTAAAATGACATACTTTTATTAGGACCCTCATTTTTTAGTACATTATGTAATTAAAAATTAGAGAAATCTGTTGAATCACTACAATAGTTTATGGGTGACACCATGCACATCCAAAATAGTCCCTAGCATTATACGAAAATTCAGAAATTTTGATTTTTGAAACTGTGGTTAGTATGTCATTTTAGGCTGCCTGGGAGGGCAAATTGGCATAGTATATTTTTTTACTTGGAATAAGTATATGTAATTAAAAAGTATACATGTATTGGGCAAAACCAAAATAATGTGAGACATTACTTAGCAAACGGATAGAAATTAAGAAATAATAACACATTTTAACCAAGGAAAACATAAATAATTACATTACAAAAATTGTCTTGTAATTTGAAACTCTCTTTTTAAATTTAAGGTTCTGCAAATCTCACATTAAAAGGCAATAAGTTAGTAATAGAAGAGCAAGGATGTTTGAACACAAAGTTCTTGATTCATTTTGATCAAAACTAGTAGGCTAATAGAAAAAAAAAATTATAAGCACAGTTCACACACAAAATTCTTGGTTCGTTGTCACACTCTTGCACAATCTTCATGGTTCCACTTCAACAATTCATACATTTCTATTTCTTTATTATCTCCATTTGTAATACGTAATTTACAAGGATCGTCAGATTGATTACAAAACTAAACATTTAGTATAAATAATAACATGAGTATATACAAAAAAAGAAAAAAAAATAATAATAATAATAATAATAATAATAATAATATAATACAGGGGGTACCATCATACAGCATAACTTATTTAATTTAACATTTTATACTCCTCTATAGAGTAAAATACATTTTCTGAGAGATACTTTTTAATTGCTTTAAGTTTACAGTTTTCTTCAGTTATCTGTTTTATTTGTTTAGGCAAATGATTGTACAAATCTTTGGTTTTACTTTCTATACTTTTGTTACTTAACATTCCTCTTAGTCTGTTAATGAAATAATTTTGTTTCGTTCTTGTGTCATGTTCGTGTATGTGCATGTTTCTATTTTGATTGCTATGATTTTTATTGACTATTTAATGCATTCATATATATACAGTGCCGGAAATGTTAATATATTTAGTTTTTTATAGGAATTTTTACAAGTATCCGTCTCCTTTAGTTTACATATTATTCGAATGGCATGCTTCTGTAGTCTTAATATTCTTTGCATTGTTTTTTTCTGTGCATTACCCCATAGTAAAACCCCATAGCTCAAATGAGAATGTATGAAGGCATAGTATATTTGTATTAAGCTATCTCTATCCATTTGTTGCGCCGCTTGTTTTAAGATGTATAGTCCTGTATTTATTTTTTTTTGCTATTTTTTCAATTTTTTTTTTCCAGTTTAATCTGTTATCTATTATTAATCCTAAGAAGTTTGTTTCTGTTACTTGTTGTATTTGTTTATTGTCTAGGACTAATTGAATATTGGGTGGGATTTTCTTTTTTAAGCTGATTTGCATCCATTCTGTTTTATTTGTATTTATTACCATCCCTAGGTTTCCTAGCTCTTCCCTAATTTTTTTAAGTAGTATATTTGATTTATCTTGTACTTCAAGTTCTGTATTTCCCCTTACTATAATTGTAGTATCATCAGCATATCCAATGGCTATTTCACCTGCTTCTTTTATTATTTTGAATAAGCAATTTATATATATATATATAAGGAATAGATATGGCCCTAGTTTCGATCCTTGTGGAACACCGTGAGTCACTTTGTTAAAAGACGATCTGATTTTATTTAGGTTACCATTTGAATTGTATATAATTTCCACACATTGTTCTCTATTTTGTAGATAAGATTTTAGCCATTTTAGTGGTAGGCCCCGGATGCCATAATTTTCTATTTTAGCTATTAATTTATGTTTATCTACACAGTCAAATGCTTTAGTAAGATCAAGAAAGATTGCGATTACATATTCTTTCCTGTCTATTGCATTTATGAGGATGTCATTTCCTTTACAGATAGCTTGTATTGTTGATTTCTTTTTTTTGAAAACCGAATTGGTACTCTGATATTATTTTATACTTACTGCAGAAGCTCTGTAGTTGAGTTAAAAACAATCCCTCTATTATTTTGGAAAATGTTGAACATAATGATATGGGTCTATAATTTTCCATTGCATGCTTTGAATTTTTTTTTCTTGTATATTGGTCTTACTATTACTTTTTTTAGTGCATTGTTATAAAAGATTGATTAATTATATGCGTCATTATCTCTGCCATTTCAGATTTACAATGCTTAACCATTTCATTTGTAAGTCCATCTAACCCAAAAGATTGTTTACACTTTAATGTGTTTATCTGTTTAATAATATCCTCAATTGTTATTTCTTGTACCACAATTGAGTTACATATACTGTTTTCAGTTGTTTGCTGGTTTTGACCTTGGCTGAGGCCTAAAGTTTTTACAATATTGATGTAATAATCATTAAATTTTTCTGTCATGTTTATTGGGTTTTCTATTAACCTATTGTTTACTTCAATACATATGTTTTCTACCCATTTTTGTTTATTTTCTTTATGTGATGCTTTTATTATATTCCATGCTACTTTAATTTTATTTTCTGCATTTTGTATCAGTATTTTGTTGTGCTGCTTCTTTGCTTCAATTATTACTTTATTGAGCATTTATTTGTAATTTTCTATATATGTGTATGATTTATCATCTAGTTTTGGATGTTTTAAGCTGTTTAGGAATTGCATGCGTTTTTTTGAGATGTTTATACCTTTGGTTGACCAGTTTTTACTTTTCTGCATTCCACAATTTACTTTGCAGATAGGTATTGCTGTGTTTAAGCATTTTTCTAAGATTTTAGCAAAACATTCAAATTTTTCATTTATTTCATATTTTTCATAGATTTCTTCCCATTGTGCTTCTTTGATGTAATATCGTAATGCTTCTAGTGTGTTTTTGTTTACTATTCTTTTGACCTCTATTAGTTTATTAGTTTTGGGTCTTACGTTACCTAATGTTTTACTTACTATTTGTTGACCATAGTGCTCACTTATTCCATTTTTTATTATTTTAATTTCATAACATTCCCTATTTAGGTTTGAGAACATGAGGTCCACGCATGTTGCTGAATACTTAGTTACTCTTGTTGGTTCTGTCTCTGCCAGTGCGACATTATTTCTTACTAGCATTTCTAATAATAGCCTTTTCTTTTTGTTTTCTACTAGAACATCTATATTGAAATCTCCTATTACTATGGTGTCTCTATTTTTACTTATACCACACTTCCCCAGACTTTGAATGGCTGAACAAATCGCTTCAGTAGATGCTTGAAGAAGCATCTTCATCATCATGTTCACTACGAATGCCATCAATTGGATCTGAATGGACTTCTTCACCGAGTTCTGAATACACGAGCAGTTGGCGCTTGACAGAACCTCTTTGATTTTCGTAGTTCCAGAGCTTTTTTTTGTATTTATTTTTGTTTTACCAATTGCATATTGGGCATTACTGTCAGTTCCTGACTTCCTTGGCTTGTCCCCTTTCAAGCTTAGAAGATGAGGGTTTGGGAGAAATTTCTTGCAGTATTGCAGTAGTTCAAGCATTGAAGAATAGGAGTGTACGGTGCTGAACCGTGGTTGAAAGTATGTGATGGGTGTTAGAAGGTGATCTGTTGTACTCTTGGCTTATGCAAATGATCTGCGATTTTGTCTGGGTTCAGTGGGAAAATTCCTGAAACATCAAAGCCTGATACTGCATTTTTTGAGTTTGCAGCTAACAGATAGGCTTCATGGAAAAGTTTTTAAATCTGGTAGAGAGACATTGTTCTACCTGGATTGTTCTTCAACCATTTCCTGTGTGTGAAATGCGGTGGAAGACATAACATTACAACTCCAGACTCTTTGGCAATCTCAAGTGTTTGAATACTACTTTTATGATTACTATGCCCATCCAGGATGAGAACTTTGTCAGCTACAGATATGAAATGTAACTATTTCGCGAAGAGTTCCAAAGTCATATAGCCACTCTCGTTGCAGAGTTGTAAGATTCCTGCCGGGACTTCATCATGGAGTGTTGGATTCAACTTCTTGCACGGAATTAGCATCGCTGGAGGTTAATACACGCCATAGGAACTAATACAGGCCACCACTGTAACATGAAGTCCAAGTTCAGCACTAGTTAGAGCACCTTCTTTCCTCTTGCAGTGAATATCTTCGGTGGTTTCTGGACAGTTGTTAGTGCAGATTCATTCACGATGAAAATCTGCATAGACAGAATATAATGTTATCTCAATAGCTGTTGATAGCAAAGAGAAAACTTTGTGCATCTGAAGTTTATTAAAGGCCTGTGTGTGTGTGCTACTGTTGTGGATTCTGGTTGACGAAGGCTATTAGATTTTCATTTTTATTTGTTCACCATGTTCTACAAAGAAAGGCAAAAAATCAGGCGTACATTTTTATATAAAATTATTCTTAATGGCTTAAAATACTTATTTCAAATACATTGTATTTGAAAAATTAATGGAAATTATATTTATTTTTAAACAGAAGAGTTTCTAGACGTGATTGTACCTTAAATTCAGTAATAGGGTAAAATGACGTATTATATGTCATTTTACCCATCATCACATTGCTTCATGTTAGTCATTAGGTATAACCTCAAATGTTACAACCATATCAATAAAATACTAGTGTAGAAGTCAGAACTACCTTTGTTATATTATCCTTTCCTGTGGATGTATTCCAGAAGTTATAAATATAGGCGTTATTACATAAAATTCAGGACTTATTTCTTGAATCGCCTGACTGCACAAACACGTTTTCCACTCTTAACGCGCCAAAACTAACTGAAGAGCTATCGAGCGACAATAGAAATAGTGTAACGGTGGCACTAACTATGGGAAGCAAAATTCAGCTTCCATCTTTTGTATCTATCGAAAATAGTGATGTGTCGTTTTACCCACCTAGGTCATTTTAGGCACCTTTCCCCTACTCACGATGAAATGTTATACCGAGAAAGGAAAACAATAACAATTTCTTTAACCAAAACCATGGAGGGATAATGATGCCTTCCACCATATGTAATATGCAATTCGTGCAAATATCTCTGTCCTTCAACCACACTTTGAAGTTTTTTTTCTCTGGTCAATAAAGTTTAGCGACCATAGAGAACAGGTTCTAGGCAGAGCTTCGGCACACCACGTAGTCACGTAGTATGTCATCAAGAATCAGAATCAGTTTGTCCTTGAACTTATAATGCAAATTATACTTTCGCGTTTTGTCTGCGCATACAAGTTGAAGGGGAAGTAATACTCTTCTCCGTTCAGACGTTTAAACTTTAATGTTGTGCTTGAATTCCGAAGTGATGCTGTAAATGAACGTTGACCACAATTTGCCAAAATATCGCTTCGAAATCTACAGCCTTTAAAATTCATACAAGATACCTGTTTCCTAACATACTACCTATTTTATAAATCAAGGTTTTTCTCGAAACAATATTTTCGCACCTTCAAAATGTTCTCCGCGTCTTAGTTTTGGTTAACTGCTGATAAAATTTCCCAGAATTTCTGGAACTATCCGCCATAACATTCTGTAGAACAAAATACATGTTATTATCAATAATAATGTAATTGTTTTTTCTTTGAGCATATGGCTAGTTTTAAGGTTTACAGTTTCTTACAAACTTATAAGCATTTTACAATTAACTTAAACATCTCTTTTAAAACATCTTTTCCTAGAATTCTTGTTTATGTTTCAAAGCTTCAATTGCAAAATTTGCAAACGATTTTGTTAAATTATGAGACAAGTAGAACTGTTTGACAATGCGGTATACACACATAATAACATTTCTAAACTAATTTGTAGCTCACAGAGTATTTATCCAATTTTAATGAAATTTGGACGTTAACTAAACAACAGTGCAACTACAGTAAAAATTCCAGAAACATCCTTTCAAAAATCTGACGGGTTACATTCACGTGACTTACTCTACATCTCTGTAACAAACTCTTGCTTCTATTTACTTTATGCTAATCGCGTAAAAATCTGATATGTACCATTCACATGACTTTCTCTATATTTCTGTAAATTATTATTGTTAATAAGCTTATCTTTTATTTATTTCATGCTAATCGACAAAAATTAGCAGAAATAGTCTTATTTCTTGCTTTATTGTAAGTAGAAGCGAAATAAGGGAGTACCATAGGTTAAAGTGAAAGCCAAAAGCTGATTGCTGTGTAACTGATGTTCCTTTGTTTGTATGGACTGGAGTTGACAAATTCCTGTATGAGAAAAGTATAACTTTTTCAAAGCTGAAACCAAAAACAAGGAATACCTAAAAAAACGATCAACTCCACGAAAAAAAATATATATAACATAAATTGTGTGTTTTAACGTGCTCTACATTTTTTGTGGGTTAAGTTTTTGTCCATCTCATTTTTGTAGTTATGAAAAATTCATCCAGAATAAAGTAGTCTTCAGAGGCTATTCCCAGAAAATTCAAAGTATACATTTTATTTGTCAGGTAAATGACTTTAATATACGATATTTTAATCAAAATCGTTAGAGCCATTTTTGAGAAAATCAAAATTTTCGAAAAAAGTTCCATGTAAAGGGTAGTTTTGGGTGGGGGGATTTTTCTCAAAATCTTCGTGTCGCATCCCTGGAAGATACTAAACTTAAATACCAAGTTTGGTATTTTACCGCCTTTTCGTTTTTGAGTTATCGTGTTCACAGACACACGGACACACATACACACGGACCTTTTTCTGAAAATACTTTTTTTGGATACAGGGGACCCTAAAACATATATTTCCGGTGAAATCTCGGTATCGAATTTTTTGGTGGAGTGCAATACATTCTCTATTCACTATGTACATAGTGAGTATAGAGAAAGTAAAAATTAGCAGAAATAGTCTTATTACTTGCTTCCTTGTAAGTAGAAGCGAAATAAGGGAGTACCATAGGTTAAGGTATACTTAAAAGCTGGTTGCTAGGTGACTGAAGTTCCTTTGTTTGTATGGACACGAGTTGACAAATTCCTGTATAAGAAAAGTACAAGATTTTCAAAGCTGAAACCAAAAACAAGGAATATCTCAAAAATTTCGTAAATTTAATCCAGAATAAAGTAATCTTCAGAGGCTATTCCCAGAAAATTCAAATTATACATTTTATTTGTCAGGTAAATATCTTTAATATACGATATTTTAATAAAAATCTTTAGAGCCATTTTTATGAAAATAAACATTTTCGAAAAAAGTTACATGTAAAAAATAATTTAGAGCGGGGGGATTTTTCTCAAAATCTTCGTGTCGCATCCCTGGAAGATACTAAACTTAAATACCAAGTTTGCTATTTTACCGACTTTTAGTTTTTGAGTTATCGTGTTCACAGTCACACACACACACACACACACATATATATATATATATATATATATATATATATATACACACCCGCGCGCGCGCGCGCGGACCTTTTTATGAAAATACTTTTTTTGGATACAGGGAACCCTAAAACATATATTTCCGGTGAAATCTCGGTATCGAATTTTTGGGTAGAGTGCAATTACCTTCTCTATACATTATGTACATAGTACGTGTAGAGAAAGTAAAAATGTCAAACTTTACCTATTCTCCAAACAAACTATTCTTACAAAAGGTTATTCTTTTATCTTCATCATGATAATCGAGATAAACATTAGCAGAATAGGTCTTATTACTTGCTTCCTTCTAAGTAGACTGAACTGACAGTCAAATCTTTTAAAAGTAGGTCGCTCTGTGATGCAATTGAAATTAGGTTGTCTTTGTATGAATAGTATTAAAACAAATAGCGATTTTACATTTTGAGAAAGATTTAAGCATTTTATAATTGAAAACAATAACAAGGAATGTCTCGGAAATTGTGAACGCTACAAAAAATGTATATCACATAAATTGTGTTTTTATTAACATCTGCATTTTTTGCAGTAATTTTTGTTTTATCTATTACGATTGAACCAGATATACAACAGTCGACAAGAATTAAGAAGTATCCAGGGGCAATTCATAGAAAATTCAAATTTTGCACTTCATTTGTCTTCAAAACAACTTAATAAAGCAATTTTTGATAAAATCAACATTTTCGAAAAATGTTCCTTGTAAAGGGTATTTGGGAATGCGGGATTTTCGGAAAATCTTGGTTTCGCATCCTTGGAAAATGATGGACTTAAATACCAAGTTAGTTAAATATTCTTCGTTTTTTATTTATGGTGTTCGCACACATACACACACAAAACACATAACACATAATAACCTTTTCTAAAAGTTTGATGTGTTGCATTCACATGACTTCCTCTACCTATTCCGCAAACAAACTATTCTTACAAAAGATTATTCTTCCATCTACATCATGCTATACAAGATAAATATTGACACAGTTGGTCTTATTACTTAGTTCCTTATAAACAGAAGGGAAATAATGGAATATGTCAGGCTAAAGTGCTAGTCAAATCTTTAAAAAAAAACGATCGATATAGGTATGAGCAATTGAAGTTCACCTTACATTTCCAGGAAAACAAAAAGGATGAAATGAAGGGGGTCCCGTTTGAGAAGATGCGTAGTTTAAAATTGAAACCAATAACAAGGAATATCTCGGAAACGGTCAACTCTGCAACAAAAATGTATAGAAATAAATTGTGTGTTTTGACGAGATCTACATTTCTTGTGTTGTAAGTATTTGTCTATCTTTTACGGCTTACCAGTTATGCAAAATTCATCCAGAGTGCGCAGATCTTGAAGTTTGGTATTTAACAGTATTTTAGTTTTAGAGCTGGGACACACACACAGACATTTCTCTAAAAATGTTTATTTTTTTAACTCGGGGGGCCGCAAAAAATATATTTCCGGTGAAATCTCAAGATTAAATTTTGGCGCAATACAATACCTACCTACCTGCCTTCTCTATACACTATGTACATAGTACGTGTAGAGAAAATAAAAATGTTCTTTCTGGATTCAAGGATCTTCAAAACATGCATTTCCGGTGAAATCTCGGTAACGGATTTTCTCTCCCAACTCTGTATATACAAACTTAGTAGAGAAAGTAAAAATTGAATAAACCATGCAAACTTACCAACCGTCAACACTAGAGTTGTAGAATGCAACCGAATATCCAAAATGGGTTGCATTGCTGGAAACTGGACCTTTAAATACAAGGGCCTCTTCCGGTGAGAAGTTGAATCCTTCAACATATTTGAGGACCATCACCATTAAGATCGAAATCACCATTACTGCAAAAGGGAAATAACCAACAGTTAAAGATATCGAGTAGAAGCGACCCGTGTCTAATCGATCCAAATGAATTAAAACACATCATCTGTTTAACTCTTATTACGTCATACATTACTGTAAAATCCATTAATGCCGCTACATAAACCTCTATCGACCGAATAGTAAAGTAAACAACATTGTCAAAAGCATAAAAGACTGCCTCCGTGGTCGAGTGGTCAGTGAGCTGACTTCTCACCCCGGGTCCCGGGTGCGATTCCCGGCTGGGACGGAGAATTTTTATTTAACTAGAATTATTCCCTATCCCCCACTGAGTCTGGAATTATGAATTTGAGGGTGAATGTATGTGTGTGTGTGTGTGTGTGTGTGTTTAACGATATAAAAATAACTAACCTAACATCCTAAACCTACAGTAGCATAAATTGTTCCACAAATAAAAACCCCCGATATAACCATTGAAGTTAAAGGTGGCTATACAAATGATACAATAACAAAAATCTGATGTGTTCCATTCACATGACTTTCTCTACATCTCTGCAACAAATTATTATTAAAAAGCTTATGCTTCTATTCACTTCATGCTAATTGACAAAACATTAGCAGAAATAGTCTTATTACTTACTTCCTTGTAAGTAGAAGAAAAATAAGGGAGTACCATAGGTTAAAGCAACGGTTCCCAACCGGTGTACCCCGGCACCCTAGGGTGCCGTGTGATTGGCTAAGGGGTGCCGCGAGATGTTGAGATAAACAAAAAAAAATATACCTTCTACTGAAGCCTTAAGTCTTGTAAGGTCTTGAAATAAAATAAGTCAAATCAATTACTCTCATGCACGGCAGATGGTGATAGTGGTCGATTCATTTCAATAATTCAGTTGTACTAGTATCCCACAGATGGCATTACAGCTATACCCTGCCGAACATTCCCGAGACTACTCGCTTCCTCACGAACATTCCCGAGACTTCGACATGAATATATAAAAGTGTACGCCGCTTGGCGCTTTCAAGGCTCACCTCAGATTCTGCGGCTAGGAGCGACCGGAAGAGGACGTGTCTCCAGTGAGCAGCAAACCCAGGTGCTTATTAGCGCCAAAGGTCGGAAGCCAGTGGATCGGTGCTTCTTAGCACCATTAAGCAGCAGAAGTCCACAACCATCATCATCAACTACGAAGACCCCGGTCTTCAGAGATCACCAACCAACAGTCGAACAAACATCTGAGTCCTGATTGGTCGGCCGCCACTTCAGGAAGCGACCCTATTGGGTAGCTTCAGGCCAACCGGCCAATCAGTAAGAACCTACGGACTTCCAGGCCAGAAGAAGTGCAGGCAGCGGGCAGCCGAACAAGGCCACAGCCACCTTTCCTACGGTTAGGTACGGCGCACTTCGGTGTCCGGTCCCCTGTTTCGGCACGCTAAAGAGCACCTGCTGCCTGTAGGTGAGTGGTGAACTAGGCTCGTGTGCAGCGTACGTGTACCTACCTTTTCCCTAACACCCAACCCAACATGAAGCCTGCTCCCAGTAGCGAGGCACCCAGCGGTCCTGCCAAGGAGCAGGAACCAACTCCGAGCACCAGCACTGGTGTCACCAGCGGCGCAGCCAAGGCCTCCGGGCCCGGCAGCAGCCGAAAACCAAGGAAGTCCCGACAACGCAAGAGCGGAAAAGGGACTTCACTCCGTTCGGTTTCGACCGACATCTCTGACAAGGGCGGATCTCGAGAGAGATCTCCTATCCGATCAGGAAAATCGTCCGACCAGGACTTTTCAGATTGTGACAGTGCTGCACCTCCCGAGGTCAGTGATGAATTCATTGTTGTGGGTAAAAAGGGGAAACCCGAAAAATCCCGCACACCAGACCAGCGCAGGACCCAGCAGCCCCGCCTGCGGAGGACAGAAAAAGCGCCATATTCCACCAATCATCGTGGACTCCTTCGAGGGTGTGGTAGGCTTCCTCAGGACAGTTATGCCAACGCTCTGCCAGGAGTGCACGGTGACAAGGAGGAAAAGCCGCTACGTCTTCCAGGCAAGGACGCCGGAGGACTATTCACGCCTACTGAGCGAGCTCAGTAAAAAGAAAATTCCCCATTTTACCTTTGGTCTCGATAAAACCAGAGACCTTAAGAGAGTCATAAGGGGCCTACCGGCGGACACGTCCGTCAAGGAGATCGAGGAGGACCTCATCCGCCAGGGGATAACCCCCAAATTGGTGAAGCAGCTCACCAAACCCGCTCCAGCTGGGCGCACGCCCACAAAAATCCCCCTCCCCCTCTTCCTAGTAATAGTAGAGCGGGTAAATGATCCGGAGACCAAGATAGATCGGGTTTCCTCGATCTGTTATCTCCGGGTCACCATGGAAGCATCCCGACGCCCTGGCGACCCAGCGCAATGCCACCGTTGCTTGGGTTTCAACCATTCAAGCCAATATTGTCACCGGATACTACGCTGCCTTAGGTGTGGTGACAAGCGCCCCAAAGAGCTCTGCCCGCGCTCCTTGACGGACGATCCTAATTGTGCCAACTGCGGGAAGAAACATATCGCCTGCTATGGAGGGTGCCCTGTAAGACTGAAGGTCATCGCGTCGTCGAGGCCCGCCCCCCTGGAGCCTAAACCGGCCACACCTCCGAGTAGGGAGAAGCGTCAGAAGACATCAACGGACCAGAACAACAAGGCCAGACCATCGGTGAGGCAGGAGCCTCCAGAACATCAGGAGGCACCAAGACAGGCACCCACACCGGCACCACGGGGCTCCTTATACTCAAATAGGGTCTCCGGAAAAGGGAAATCACCAAAAACTCCTGCCACACAACATAGCCAACCTAAACCTCCGAAACCCAGTCTGAAGAGGCAGAGAACTAACCGCGAAAGCGATACCGAGCGGGAGGTGCCTGCGGCAACCGGTCCAGCACCGGTACCGTCGCGTGTCTCCCGCCAGGAACGACCAGCGGTGGTGCCTCCGCCTCCTCAGCAATCCAACCAACCAGCGTTAACCACACCCACCACCATACCTGCTTTGGATGTCGCGGACCTCCTGGGGTGGTATCAGCAGCTGCTGCTGAACCATGCCGAGAGAATCCGGGACCTCCTCACCAGGTACTTCCAGACCACCGATCCAACCAGCAAGGCGATAATCCTCTTTGAGGGCCTCACCTTCATGCTCAGCCTCGCCCCATTGTCCCAAATTGGCGGACGGAACTAGGCTTCGTACCTCTTTCCGATTCGTCTTTTGGAACGCCAATGGAGTGAGGGATCATAGGGATGAGCTTCAGCGCTTTGCTGCCCATTATGCCCTGGACCTCATTCCAGTATCGGAAACACATTTGCGTCCTGACATCCCCTTCCGTCTACCTGGATACGTTTGTCATCGCAGTGACCGGGTGCCCCACCCTGGAGGCGGCACTGCGGTTCTTGTGAGGCAAAACGTGGTCCACAAACCCATCCCCATTCCGCCCCTGCAAGCCCTTGAGGCGACGGCAGTGTGTGTTGAGCTCGGAGGAACGGAGGTAGTAATAGTCTCTGTTTACCACCCTCCCGGTAGGCCGTTCTTACCTGCTGACTACCAATCCCTCTTCAACCTCCATCCTAGCGTGATCCTCGCCGGGGACTTTAATGCCAAACACCAGCGTTGGCATTCAGACCCCCGCGCGGATCCTAGAGGCAATGCAATGATTCGCATGATTGATAGGGATCCCCAGCTAAGAGTTCTGGGCCCCTGGCAACCCACACACCATCCGCAAGGTCGAGGACAACCATCAGTCATCGACTTTGCGATCAGCAAACATTACCCCTTCCATCTCATGCTCACATCACTCGCTGCACTTCATTTCGATCACAATCCCGTGTTGGCAGAAATCAACACCAGGGTTGCCAGCCACGACTTCTCAGGACACACCAGAGAAATGGACTGGAAATGCGTAAAGGATTGCCTCAGCGCATCTATTCCACCCAACCCAAAAATCACTGACATACCCAGCCTAGAGACAGCAGTCCAAACCTTCACTACCACAGTAGTAAGAACGGTTCACAACCTCACCATCCGCACCCCACCAACACCACATCCAGACGTCCTTCCCCTAGAACTTGAACTCCTTATCTGCCGTTCCTGGGCAGCCCGCAGACTATACCAGCGGAACCGGACGCCACACAATCCGGGTCTTTTGTGGCGCCTCCGTCGGGAGGTTCGTGTCCGACTACGCGAGCACCGTGTGCAAGCGTGGGAGGCCACAATGGCCGTGCAAGACCTGGAGGGTGGCGACGTCTGGCGTATCGCAAAAAGCCTCCGACGCCAACGTAATCAGCACCACTCCCCGCTTCAAGGCAATCTTGGCCTTGTTTACGAACCACAAGCCAAAGCAAATGTGCTTGCGAGCTACATAGAGGACACCTGCAGGTCGAGAGAGGACCCCCAGGACGTACTCTTCACTGCCCGTGTTCATGAGGATGTGGACCGCTACTTGCGGGAACAGCCTCATGAAGCGGAGAACCCCCTACCAATCATCCGCCCTAGTGAAGTCCAAGGCGCACTCCGGCGTCTCAACACCAAAAAGGCTTGCGGGCAGGACGGGCTGACACCCGCCATGCTCAGCAACCTTCCATTCAGAGTAGTGCTGTACCTCACCAAGGTATTCAACATGTGCCTCACCGTAGGTCACTTTCCGCGCGAGTGGAAGGTGGCACGGGTGGTGTGCATTTTGAAGCCTGGTAAGGACCCTGCACTTCCTTCCAGCTACCGCTCCATTAGCCTCCTACCCACCCTCTCGAAGGTCTTCGAGAGGTTAGTTCTAAACCGCTTGTCGCCGCAGGTAGTCGACATTCAAGCCATCCCTCTCCATCAGTTTGGATTCCGTCCTGGGCACTCGACAACCCAACAGCTGCTGCGGGTGGTGTAGGCTGCCGCCCTGGGGTTCCAGGACGCCTTCACGCCGGCGGTGTCTTTGGATGTCGAGAAGGCCTTCTCAACCACCTGGCATGAGGGTCTCCTGTTTAAACTCATCGAGATTGGCCTACACTCACAGTTAATCAACATCATACTCAGCTTCCTACACCAGCGCACCTTTGTAGTTGCAGTTGCGGGGCAAACATCTACACCTAAACCCCTATGAGACGGAGTCCCAGAAGGCTCTGTACTATCACCAACCTTGTTTAGCCTTTATATGGCAGATTTCCATACGGTGCAGGGCGTCAACATGGCCCAGTTTGCTGATGACGTCCTGCTCTACCGCACCGACAGGAACATACGCAGAGCCTTCAACCCCATACAGAGACACCTCCGTCTCGTCCAGGACTGGTGTAGACAGTGGCGGATGTCCGTTAATCCGGGCAAAAGTCATGCTGTTCTGTTCACCAGAAAACGCCCCGTAATAAACCAGATACCCAAATTTTCCTATCAGGACCAAAGGATAGAGTGGGGGAATTCAATCAAATACTTGGGCGTCATTCTTGATAAGGGCCTAGCTTTTCGTGAACACGTGCGGGGAACGTCGGACAGGGCGAAGGGGGCTTCGGCCCTCCCATATGTGGAAGATGTTATTAGGCGCCGGGCTCAAAAAGTCTACGCCAGATTGGGCGAACATGAGAACGCTCTTGTCAGATCACTGGGGGAGTACTTACCCTCTGAACGCCGAAAAAGGCGGTTCCGGGTTTCCCGCATGGCTTGTGGGCACCCCCGGTAACAACGGCTTTAAACCAGCCAACAGCGTAATAGCTGAACAAAGCACTCCCCCTCCCATAGGGACAGGTCTATCAAAATTCACCACCATATTTAAATAAATAAAAAAACACCAGCGGAGCAGAGGAAAGGATGCTGCTCCTGAAAATGCAACCGCTCGAGAAGCCTACCAGCGCTACCTCCTTAACACGAACACTCGAAACCTCAAACAAAACCTTAACCATCACCTCATTCCTGTGGTTAAACCCTTACCAGGGTAGGTACACAGCAACAACACCCAGGCTCACCACGAGCCTACCAGACACGCACGCACGCACGCGCTTTCAATTGTCTTCCTCTCGTTGATTCACAGTGTTTAGCTATGGATAAGTTCATTGTTAAACGTAAACGCCAGGACAGTGAAAGTGAACAGTCGGCTCCTACTGCTTGCTTTAAGAAGCCAAATCTTACAGTTTCTCCCGGACCGTCGAATTCACCACATAAAGAAGACTAACGAAAGAAAAGAACATACCAGGACAGTTACTTAGCGTATGGATTTAAGTGGAATAACAACGAGGAAAATCCTATGCCTGTGTGTTTAGTTTGTGGCGAAACACTTAGCATGGTACCTAGCAAACTGAAGCGGCATCTTACAACAAAGCATCCTAGTGTGTCACAGAAAAGTGTAATGTATTTTTCACATATATTAGAAGGGGAGAAGAAAACAGATGTGCGAATGGTAAAGAGAATGACCATAGGTGATACTGCTCTTGAAGCCTCATTTAAAGTAGTAGAACTGATAGCTAAAAAAAAAGAAACCTCATAATCATTGGCTCTGCATGTAAAGTTATAGTTTCAACAATACTTGGCGAAGGAGCAGCTAATCAAATTTCGAAAGTTCCTCTGTCTAACAACACAATCAGCCGCAGGATATCTGAAATGTCATGCAATATCAACGAACAAGTCACGGAGAAAATAAAAACTTATAGAACATTTGCTTTGCAAGTAGATGAGAGTCTCGATATTGGTGACAAACCGCAACTCCTTGGTTTTATCAGATATATTGATGAAAAAGATATTAGTGAACAGTTTCTGTTCTGTAGACAGCTGGAGACTAAACCACATGCCATGATATTTTCGTTTCTATTAATTCCTATCTCAATGACCATGATCTTTCATGGAAAGATTGTTGTGGTATATGTACAGATGGTGCACCATCTATGTCTGGGAAAATTAAAGGTTTTACTGCCAGAGCTCTCAATGAAAATCCATCCATTATTATAACTCACTGTCTTCTGCATAGAGAGGCATTAGTCGTGAAAGCGTGTAATGAAGATTTTGCTGAAGTGTTTAACCAAGTTGTGAAAATGGTGAACTATATGAAGTCTCGACCTTTAAAGTGCAGAATTTTTGAACAGTAATGTCGCGCAACGGATGCAGCTCATACCTCTTTGTTACTTCACACAGAAGTAAGGTGGTTGTCGCGGGGTCGTGTATTGAACCGGTTTCTCGAACTTAAAGAACAGCTAAAAACTTTTTTAAGGATGAAAATCAAGACACATTTCATGAGCTCTTACTAAGTGATTCTTGGTGTTTTGAACTGTCGTATCTGGCAGATATTTTTCATAAGCTGAATGAACTGAAAGTTTCGATGCAGGGTCGACACGAAACAATAATCTCCTCAACCAATAAAATGAAAGATTTCAAAAGAAAACTTAGTTCTTGGAAGTCTGCAGTTCAAAAAGGAGATTTGTCGAACTTTCCATCTCTTCTTAATGTGGCAGGAGATAAAGATCTGGGTAAACTGAAAGACCGCATTTGTGATCACTTATCAAGATTGCAAGATGCAATAGATGCGTACTTTTCAACTATTTCCACTACGAATCTCGACTGGGTTGTCTCACCATTTGATTTCGTAGATAGTGCAGAGGAAATAGATTTCACTGCTTGCGAACGAGATGAATTTATTGATCTTTGCGCTGATTCCACACTCAAAGGTAAATTCACCAAGAGTGAGGTGTCGGTGGCTAGTTTTTGGCTTCAACGGAGAGAGGAGTACCCTAACCTAATGAAGAAAGCAATTAACGCACTTTTGACCTTTTCAACATCCTATCTATGCGAGCAAGCCTTCTCTGCTATGGTGACAATAAAATGCAAAGCAAGAAATAGACTGAATAACCTTGAGGATGATTTGCGTGTTTCACTGTCAACTGTAAGACCCGACATCACATATCTGTACTCTAAGCATCAATCACAAGTTTCACGTTAATCATTAATCGAACAAAATTTATTGATGTATTTTTACTCAGTGATTGTAGTAAAGTTTACTGTATTATGTTATGGTGTACGTTATTGTTATATAATATTTCAATAAATTAACATATTAAGCTTAATTTTCTTTTAATTCAAGGAAGGGTGCCCCTGGTGTTTAATGTTATTCCCAAGGGTGCCGTGGTTGGGAAACACTGGGTTAAAGCGATAACCAAAACCTGGTAGTTACGTCGGTCCCCATGGCCGCGCTCGCCAAGGCGTCCCGCTTTGGTGCTGCGTAGCGCTGGGGATCGTGGGTTCGAGTCCCGCATTGGGAATGGGTGTTATATGTTTGTGTTTATGTGTGTGTTGTAAAAGTAAGAAAACAGCAATCCAGTAATAATACAGAAAAACAAGGTAAAAAAGAAGGTAAATAAAAGTAGGGTATACAGTGACGGAGTCCCGATCAGACTCCGGTACCGTATTTAAAAAAAAATGTGACTGTATTGCCTTTATTTGTATGGACAGGAGTTCACATATTCCTGCATGGGAAAACTTTTTCGAAGCTGAAACCAAAAACAAGGAATATCTCAAAAACGATCAACTCCACGAAAAAAATGTATACAACATCAATTTTGTGTTTTCATGTGCTCTACATTTTTTATGTGATAAGTTTTTGTCCATTTCTTACTGTTTAGTAGTTATGCAAAATTCCATAAAATTCACTCAGAATAAAGTAGTCATTCAGAGGCTATTCTTAGAAAATTCAAAATATACATTTTATTTGTCAGGTAAATATCTCTAATATACGATATTTTAATTAAAATGGTTAGAGCCATTTTTTAGAATATAAAAAATTTCGAAAAAAGTTCCATGTAAAGGATAGTTTGGGGTGGGGGAGTTTTTTCAAAATCTTCGTGTCGCCTCTCTGGAAGATACCTACTAACTTTAAATACAAAGTTTGGTATTTTATATATTTTTCGTTTTTGAGTTATCGTATTCACAGACACACGGACACCACACACACACACACAAGGACTTTTTTCTGAAAATACTTATTTTTTGGATACAGGAGACCCTAAAACGGCCACCCCAAACTACCCTTTACGTGGAAAAAATTTCGAAAATTTTGATTTTCTCAAAAATGACTCTAGAGATTTTGATTAAAATACCATATATTAAAGATATTATATAGAAATAAACTGAATATCTTGAATTTTTTGAGAATAGCCTCTAAAGACCTCTTTATTCTGAATGAATTTTGCATAACTGGTAAACCGTAAGAGATATGTAAAAACTTACTGCACAAAAAATTTAGATCACGTTAAAACATACAATTTATGTTATACACGTTTTTTTTTTTTCTTCGTTGTATTGACCATTTCATTACTTTTTATTTGTTTCAGATTCAAAATACTTAAAACTTTTTTCACACGGAAAGTTGTAAACTCCTGGCTCTACATAGAAACGGATTTTAACCACATGCCAACTAGCTTTTGAAAGATTTGACCATCGTTTTTATTTAGTGTATGCCCTTATTTTCCTTCTACTTACAAGGAGGCAAGTAATTAACACAATTAGTGCTAATGTTCATTTCAATCTAGAAATTAGAAGAAATGCTTTTTAACATAATTTGCTACAGCGATGTAGAGAAAGTCATGTGAATGGAACATATCAGACGTTTAGAAAAAGATCATTGTGAAAAACAAAAAATCGGCAAAACAACACACGTGGTATTTATGTTTAGTATCTTCCAAGGATGCGACACGAAGATTTTAAGGAAAATTGCCCCACTGCAAACTACCCTTTACATGGAAAATACTTCGAAAATTTTAATTTTCTCAAAAATGGCTTTGATGATTTTGATTAAAATCTCTTTCATTTAAGATATTACATGACAAATTAAATGTATATCTTGAATTTCTGGGAATAGCCTCCAAAGAACTCTATTCTGAATGATCTTTTTTGTAGTTTGCATAACTAGTATAATGTAGGAGATAGACAAAAACTTCCTGCACAAAAAATGTAGAGCATTTTAAAACACATTTTGTGTCAGATACACTTTTTTCCTGGAGTTGACCGTTTTCGAGATACTCCTTGTTATTGGTTTCAGTTTTAAAATACTTCTGACAGCTCCTGGTTTAGCCTAGTGTATTTCCTTATTTCCCTTATAGTTGAAGGAACTAAGTAATAAGCCCGTTTCTGCTAATGTTTGTCTCGATTAGCTTGAAATGGATAGAAGAATAAGTTTATTAACAACAATTCGTTTCAGAGATGTAGAGAGAGAAAGTCGTGTGAATGGAACATATGCGATTTTTTATTTTCTCTTGTTCACGTGGCTCCTCCATTTTGTGTACTTTATCTGCAAATGTTCTAACAGTCTACTGCGAGTTGTCTGTGCCGTTGCAAAGGATCACAATAAGTATATTCTGCAGATTACGCTATCGTGGTGCTTTCATATAGCGGTAAGTTAAAGAAATAAATTATACACAGAAAGATGGCTAACAAACTTCCTTAAGATACGACAGGTAATACATTCCAGAATTGTGTTTAATAATTGCTTTGAGTGTCAGAAACATTAGTAAGGCCTACTTTTTAGTTTTCTGTAGTAAAAGTAAGATGTAATTGAGTGTATTATGAATAGAGACAAGCAAATATGAAGAAACCTTCCCAAAATATAAAAAAACGAAGAAAATATCAAATATTATTATGAAATACATATTTTAAAGCCTTATACTTTAAGATTTTGAAGCACTTTCCCGGCATTAATTAAATAGGATTTTTAGAATGGTTTATTATTTAATAATAAAATATCAAGTGAAATAAACAAATTATATGGAGTTTATAGATTTTAATCATGCAACCCTAAAACTTAGAAAAAAAAAAGAGGGCAAGAGGTTGCTGGTTGCTTACTAACACAAATTATATCGGTTCGATAAAGTATTGAAACTTTGAAATAATAACAAGGTATATCTCGGAAATGGTTAACTTCACAAAAAATTATTTGACACAAATTGCGTGCTTTAATGATATCTACATTTTTTGTGTAGTAAAATTTTGTCTCCCTCTTGCTCATTCTAAATGAAGAAGGCTTCAGAGGACATTCCAGACATTTTTAATATATATAAATATAATTTTTTATGAAAATTTCATAAACATGTGGCAGTTTAATCAAAATGATTAGAGCAATTTTTAAGAAAAATGTTCTTGTAAATTGTTGTTTTGAGTGCAAGTATTTTCTTGAAAATCTCAGTGTTATATCCTTGCAAGAAACTGAACTTAAAATATCAGTTTTGTTGTTTATTGTACTTTTCGTTTTGGAGTATTGCTGTTCACAAGCACAAACAAACACACACGCGGATCTTTTTCTATTTTTTTTTTTTTTTTGATTCAGGTAGTCTCAAAATCTCGGTGCAATCTCGGTTTCGAATTTTTAGGCGAATGCAATACTTTCTCTTCTTACTATACGGTGTACAGAAAGTAAAACTATTATTTTTCAATAACTTCCAGATTATTGTTATTAGAGCAGCTCTCCAATCAGTCAGATACAGTCTCCTATACCTACAACCCTTTTTACCTTTAAGTACTTACAGTTTAGTCTTCACGCTTAGATAAAATTAGAACAATTTATGTAGTTGTCTATTTATATTCCAAACTAAAACAATATTTTTGTTCCATTAACATGCCTTTCTCTATCTATTCTTCAAACAAACTATAGTAAAAAGTATTATTTTATCTCATTATATCAATACACATAAGCATTAGCAAAAATGATATTGTTACTTACTACTTTGTAACTAGAAGGGAACTAAGGAGATGCAAAAGTCTAAAGCGACGGTCAAACACTTTAAAAGCTGGTTGAATTGTGATATAGTTCAATTTAGGTTCTATTTGCATTGCCAGGAATAACACAAAAGAGATACGAAACGAATGACAATTGAGTGTTTTAAAATTGAAACCAATAAAACGGCATATCTCGGAAATCGTTAATTCTACAAAAATGTATATAACAAAGCGTATGTTTGTTTTAACGAAACCTACATTTTTGTGTAGCAAGTTTTTTCTATATATTACGATTTGCGTGGTCATCCAAAAGTGAAGAGGTCTTCATAGGTTGTTCCTAGAAGATTCAAGATATATCTACATTTCACTGTCATGAAAATATCTTAAATATATGATATTTATCGTAATGGTATTTTTTGAGAAAATCAAAATTTCGAAAAATGTTCAATGTAAAGATTAATTGGAAGGGGGGAGCTTCTTGAAAATCTTTATGTGGCATCCTTAGAAGACGCTGAACTTAAATGCAAAGTTTATTATTTCCGCACTTTTTCTTTTACTTTCTCTATACTCACTATGTACATAGTGTATACAGAATGTATTGCACTCCACCAAAAAATTCGATACCGAGATTTCACCGGAAATATGTGTTTTAGGGTCCCCTGTATCCAAAAAAAGTATTTTCAGAAAAATATCCGTGTATGTGTGTGTCCGTGTGTCCGTGTGTCTGTGAACACGATAACTCAAAAACAAAAAGTCGGTAAAATACCAAACTTGGTATTTAAGTTTAGTATCTTCCAGGGATGCAACACGAAGATTTTGAAAAAAATCCCCCCACCCCAAACTACCCTTTACATGGAACTTTTTTTCGAAAATTTTGATTTTCTAAAAAATGGCTCTACCGATTTTTACTAAAATATCATATATTAAAGTTATTTACCTGACAAATAAAATGTATATTTTGAATTTTCTGGGAATAGCCTCTGAAGACTACTTTATTCTAGGTGAATTTTTCATAACTACTAAACCGTAAGAGATGGACAAAAACTTAACCCACAAAAAATCTAGAGCACGTTAAAACACACAATTTATGTTATATACATGTTTTTCGTGGAGTTGATCGGTTTTGAGATATTCCTTTTTCTTGGTTTCAGCTTTGAAAAACTTATACATTTCTCATACAGGTATTTGTCAACTCCTGTCCATGCAAAGGAATATCAGTCACATAGCAACCAGCTTTTGGCTTTTACTTTAACCTATGGTACTCCCTTATTTCGCTTCTGCTTACAATACAGCAAGAAATAAGACTATTTCTGCTAAATTTTCTCGATTAGCATGAAATAAATAAAAGATAAGCTTATTAACAATAATTTGTTGCAGAGATATAGAGAAAGTAATGTGAATGGAACACATAAGATTTTTTGAGTTATGTTTACATACACAAACACGGAAACACACACATTCACACTGGGACTTTTTCTAAAAATGCTATTTTTGGGATTCAGAGGGTTTCAAAACATTCATTTCGGTGAAATCCAAGTATCGATTCTTTTGTGGAATACAGCACCTTCTCTACCTACTATGTGCATTGTACATACGTGACCGATAAATTAAACATTTGTGGCAGACGAACAATTAAATAATGATATACACACACAACGTATGAAGTACACGGAATATGATATAATGTTGTTTACCTTGAATGAATAATTTGCTCAGCCGCCTGGTGCAAAGTTCAGGAAGAATCCGTGAGAATGATAGAAATTGATCCCTTCTTGTTGTCGGTGCTGATAAGATAACGCCAACAAGAAGATAAAAGGTGGAGCTTCCCATTTTTACTTTCTCTACACGTACTATGTACATGGTGTATACAGAAGGTATTGTATTGCACCCAAAAGTTCGATACCGAGATTTCACCGGAAATATGTTTTGAGACACCCTGAATCCTAAAAATATTTTTAGAAAAACGTCCGTGTGTGTCTGTGGACAGCATAGTTCAAACACTAAAAGAACTTAAATACCAAACTTAGTACCTAAGTTAATATCCTTCCATGGATGCGACACTAAGATTTTTAAAAAAATCCCCCCATTCCAAACCACTTTACATGGAAAATTTTTTAGAAAATATTGTTTTTCTCAAAAATGACTTTAACGATTTCGATTGAAATACCCTATGTTACAGTTATTCACAACAGAAATAAAATATATGCTTTAAATTTTCTGGGAATAGACTTTGAAGTGCACTTTATTCTAATCGATTTTTGCCGAATTTTACACAACGATTAAGCCGAAAGAGACAAAATCTTACCTATTACACAAGAAAATGTAGATTTTGTTGTGTCCGTTTTTCTTTTGTTCTACTCCTCGCCAAACAAAGAAGCGAATTTCAATGACAATCGCATAACGATAACTTTTAAAACATTTGACTTTCGCTTTAGCATAGCGCATTCCTTTAGTTCCCTTCTACTTATAAGGAACTAAGTAATAAGTGCATCTGCTAATGCTTATCTCGATTAGCATGGTGTAGAAAGAATAATCTTTTGTAACAAGTCTGTTTGTAGAACAGAGAAAGTCTTGTGAGAGTAAAACGTCAGATTTTTTTTATACATATCTACCTTACAGATGCGTCCAACATGATGAGTGTCGAAGAAATCCATTGAAAATTCTACATTCAGCATTCAACGAGTGGCAAGCAAATGGACTTAGATGCACTGTGGTCCATCCAAAATAGTTGAGACAATCCTTAAGCCAACCTAGGAATCAAAATTAAATAGTGAATTTTATTTCTCGATCTTCATTTTTACTTTCTCTACTCATATATGTAGAGAATAAGTAGAGAAGGTATTACATTCCCAAAATTTCGATACCAAAATTTCACCGTAAATACACATTTGGATTCCCTGAATAAAAAAAATTATTTTTACAATAATGCTCTTGTGTGTGTGTGTGTGTGTGCCCGCAATTACCCAGAAACGAAAAGTCGGTTAAATACCAATCTTGACATTCCGTCCGTCCATCCATCCATCCATCCATCCATCCATCCAGTGAACTGCTAAGAGAACTTCAAGAAAAACGTGTAGTGAAGGGGGGAAATGAATGGCAAACAAGTCCAAAAGGAGAAATAACCCAATCGTATTTTATAAAAACTTTTCTAAAAGGTAATCATTGTAGATTTATGTCTTATTTCTACCGTTTTAAAATAAGGGACACCCCGACATGCCTCTGCGGGGATGGAAGCCAAACAGTAGATAATTTGATTTCCGAGTGTAAAAAACTAGAAAAAGAAATAACTGTATTAAGAAATATATATACATAAATGAATCGTCGAAATGTATGTAAACTTATCACTTCCTAACGACTGCACCAAATTGAACAATTCTCTTTTTGTTGTGTCCGTTATTGTCACGACAAGGTTTGTGTAAAAGAAAATGTTTAAAAATCACTCGGGTAAGTTTTTAAAATCACATAATATGAATCAGCATATAGTGCCAAGGGAACGCTATCGGTTAATTGCCGCCAGATGGCAGAGATACCACGGTTATTTGTTGCTAAATGATAAATGGCGGTATTAGTTGCCTATTTCCCCTCCTCATTCAATATTAAGGTAACGCATCAGTTTATTGAGACAATGACGCAACGCAGCAGTAAAATTCAAATACATGTTTATGTATATTAACTATCCTTTCCTTACTCCTATCGTTTAAAATAAAGAAGCATAGAAGCTTTCCTGGCGACAAACACCTAAAGTACGTTCTTATTTATTTGCCGCTAAATGCCGTAGTCCAGCTCGATTTTTCTTCCCCATTCAATGCTGAGGGAATGCACCCGGTCATGGAGTCAATGCCGCAAAATAACAGTAAAAATCAAATATATTTCTTATATATTAACTATTGTTCCTTTGGTCACATCGTTTAATTAACGAAATAAGAAATATATGTGTGTGTTTGTATATATATATATATATATATATATATATATATATATATATATATAGTAGTTCTTTAAAAAGAACAAGTTATAAATCCTTCTTGGAATCTGAAAATGGTGGAGAAATGACGGATCCGGATAGTAAACCGTTGTATATATTGGTTATTGTAGACGTTGGTTATTTGAGGTTATGTGGTACATGAACTAAAGGTGATTACATCAGAAACATGAAGATACCCCTGTCACCATTACACTGCAGTTATGGTGCTCTTAATGCATTTGATCAAGTGATATTTTGGATTAAATGTTTACATTTAATACACAAAGCAATCATCAATGAAAAATTTATCAATTGCCCAGACATTTCTACTTTCTCTTTAGTTATGTCATTTTTAGTCTTAAGACGACTGCTTTGACACAGGAGAATATAAAGAAAGAGGTGGAAAACATTAGGAGTAAGGGAAAGAAAGATTTGGAAGAAGCACGAGTGCTACTTTATGACTTTCTCCTTAATGTAATTCATTACCTATTTCAGGTTTACCCGTCTCACTATGGACGCATTGCCTTTCGCAATACCAATTATATGATACATTGCGCAGATCACTGCGCTTTTCAGATGTAAAGGCATTATTAGACATTGGTAGTGGGAAAATTCCTGTTGACAACTCTACTGGCCTCATTTCGTAGATGATTTAAATATAAAATTTGAAGGTAAAATTGATGGACAAATGCATTCATTTAAATCGATCGATTCCATTACCAATCCAAATGAAGTCAATTACTCCACTGCATTCCTAAATTCATTGAATTTGCCAGTATTACCGCCACACAATTTACAGCTCAAGGTTGACACGGTGATAATTATGCTAAGCAATATCAAGCAGCCGAAAAACTCGCTGTTAAAAATTATGAAAAGTTTAATTTAAGCTACTATAATCATTGGAAAGTTCAAAGGCCGAGGATGTGCTTATTCCAAGAATACCACTAATGCCAACCGACTTTCCTTTTGAATTTAAATCCAAGCTCAATCGGTAGAAGTGTGTGGCATATAACTTGAATTATGAGACCGCTAGTCAGCCTCGCTACTATGATTATTGTTATTTCCAGCAATTATTTAATTAGCTAACATATTTAAGAGTGTTAATATTCAATGATTTAATATATTTAGAAGTGTAAAGGTAGCTTCTAGTAAGCATAGCTCAGAGTTGTTTACCCAAACTTAGGTATTGGAAAGGGGAGGCTCTTTGTGAGAAATTTCTCTTTTGTTAGTCACGTACATGGTGCATGTGCATGCAATAGAGAAATAAGTGATGGTGAAGACCCAAATTTTAGTGAAATGAGTCTTTTTTCTCTGTATGATGTTGGTCACGTGGGTGTTATGATGTACTCTGGGTAGAAAATGATGCATTATGGGCCACATCAACGCCAAGTTCGCGGTCTTTCTGACCAATTGCTATGTACGCGTAACCGTTAAGTTCAAGGCGTATACTTGTTATAAGATTGTTAATACGGTTTGAGAGTAATAAGTGAACAAGTAATAAGTTTAATAAGTGAAGTTAATTTACGTCGTTGAAGAAGGAAGGCTCCTAGAAATAATTGCAGTTAGATTGTAAGCAAAGTGCTTGTCGACATGTCAACTAGTCAGGAATAAACGAATAGGTAAAATAAAAGTGTATGTTAACTATTTCGTAAGATCACTCCCAAGCTACCCTCATTGCTTCCACCCGAGTGAGTCAAATCCACATGCAGACTGAGCTGAGCCAGAGGCAAACCACCGGTAGTGGATCTTCTGAACAAGGTACGTGGAGATCTACTCTTTTGATAGAGTGAGTCTAGAGGCACCCCTTAACGCAAGAGCAACACCAACTTCATGCTTGGCTCTTCAACGGGGTGTTAAATAACGCTGTATATTTTGCATATACGTGGTGTTTTCTGTCCGCTTCAGACTTGAGAACCATCACGTGGGACAATAAACCCGCCGCAATTACCGTGTTTTTAACATGGACAGTTGTACGTTGTGAGCTCGAGAGTCGCAAACCTTCGGCGCTATTTGTTTTCTCTCCGGAAGGAAAATTGTACATTACAAAGCATTACAATAAAGTATTGCCAAATTATTTAATTGTAATTTTATTTCATTGTATTGTAAATGGAAGATTTTGTCTGTTGTTCCATTAGGTACACCCCGGTGCGAAGCCGGGGTGGGCAGATAGTAATATTACAAAAAACAGGGGGGCAGTGCTCGAATTCTAAAAGAGAACTGCTATAGAAGTGCAAAAAACAATGTATCAAATTTGCACAAACAGTAAAGCCAGAATAATCATAAAATTATGGTAATAGAGTAAATGGAAGAAACAAATAAATAGTGACATTAAGCTTAGGGGAAATATTTCAAACGCAACAACACAAGAGAAGCCATCGTGAATTTCATATAGTTATATTATCTAATTTGTAATGTTCAAATTGTATATATAAGAACCAATGCATGTAGTATTACCACTTATTGTAATGGAGCATGTAGTTAAATATATTTTAAAAAATACATGCATGCAGGCGGACGGACGGACATGCATGCCTGCCTGTCTACCTACCTATACATATATAGTGTATAGCAGAGGAGACCCTTAACAATAATCAACATGCTAGAACGAAAAAAATGGACAACACACTTCAGTTGGGTGAAAGCACATGTGGATATTACTGATGAGTTAGCAGATCATCAAGCAAAAGAACCTGCTGAAGATAATCAACTACAGATTATATACAACAAATTCGAAAATCTATCATCAAAACCAAAGTAATAGAAGCAGGATATCATTGCAAGCCTTAAAATGTAGAATGAATAATACGCTGCAGGTATTATAATGTCTTCAGATTCGTTACTACGTTGTAATGATGTCACAGAGGCAATTGACCCAATAGCATAGCGGAACTTACCACTTGGTATCTGATTGGCAAATTGTGGCCGCTGAATTGATGTGTTGCCAACTTCATCCACAAGCTGCTAAAAGCGTGAAGAAAATTTGCATGAAAAACGAAAATCAACCTATTTTTTACCCTGACAGTATTTTAACAGTATATAATGTCCCTATTGAGATAAAAGTTTGATATATATATATCAACAACATTGTCACTTAAACTATCCATCCCCCAAAACAATTCTTCTTCTTCTTTCATTACATGTTGCACTTTATCAACTGTTGGTGGCTCATTTTTACTTTCTCTATAAGTGCTATGTACATGGTGTATAGAGAAGGTATTGCACTCCAAAAAAATTGGATACCGAGATTTCACCGGAAATATATGTTTTAGAGTCCCCTGTATCCAAAAAAATCTGATGTGTTCCATTCACATGACTTTCACTATATCTCTGTAAATTATTATTGTTAATAAGCTCATCTTTTATTTATTTCATGCTAATCGAGAAAAAATAGCAGAAATAGTCTTATTTCTTGCTTTATTGTAAGTAGAAGCGAAATAAGGGAGTACCATAGGTTAAAGTGAAAGCCAAAAGCTGGTTCCTATGTGACTAACGTTCCTTTGTTTGTATGGACAGGAGTTGACAAGTCCCTGTATGAGAAAAGTATGTTTTTCAAAGCTGAAACCAAGAAAAAGGAATAACTAAAAAACGATCAACTCCAGGACAAAAATGTATATAACATAAATTGTGTGTTTTAACGTGCTCTAGATTTTTTGTGGGTTAAGTTTTTGTCCATCTCTTACGGTTTAGTAGTTATGAAACATTCATTCTGAATAAAGTAGTCTTCAGAGGCTATTCCCAGAAAATTCAAAATATACATTTTATTTATCAGGTAAATAACTTTAACATACGATATTTTAATCAAAATCGTTAGAGCCATTTTTTAGAAAATCAACATTTTCGAAAAAAGTTCCATGTAAAGGGTAGTTTGGGGTGGGGGGATATTCTCAAAATCTTCGTTGCATCCCTGGAAGATACTAAACTTAAATACCAAGTTTGGTATTTTACCGACTTTTCGTTTTTGAGTTATCATGTTCACAGACACACGGACACACACACGGACCTTTTTCTGAAAATACTTTTTTTGGATACAGGGGACCCTAAAACATATTTTTCCGGTGAAATCTCGGTATCGAATTTTTTGGTGGAGTGCAACACATTCTCTATACACTATGTACATAATGAGTATAGAGAAAGTAAAAAGTATTTTCAGAAAAAGGTCCGTGTGTGTGTCTGTGAATACGATAACTCAAAAACAAAAAGGCGGTAAAATACCAAACTTGGTATTTAAGTTTGGTATCTTCCAGGGTAGCGACACGAAGATTTTGAGAAAAATCCCCCCACCCCCAACTACCCTTTATATAGATGTTTTTTCGATAATTTTGATTTTTAAAAAATAGCTCTAACGATTTTGATTAAAATATCGTATATTAAAGATATTTAGCTGATAAATAAAATGTATATTTTGAATTTTCTGGGAATAGTCTCTGAAGACTACTTTATTCTGGGTCAATTTTACGGAATTTTGCATAACTACTAAACCGTAAGAGATGGACAAAAACTTACCACACAATAAATGTACAGTACCTTAAAACACACAATTTATATTATATACATTACATTATATTCCTTGTTTTTGGTTTCAGCTATAAAAACTTATACTTTTCTCATACAGGACTTTGTGAACTCGTGTCCATACAAACAAAGGAACTTCAGTCGCAGAGCAACCAGCTTTTGACTATCATTTTAACCTATGGTACCCCCTTATTTCGCTTCTACTAACAAGGAAGCAAGTAATAAGATCATTTCTGTTAATTTTTGCTCTATTAGATGAAGTAAATAGAATAATTTGTTGCAGTGATATAAAGTTATGTGAATGGAACACATCAGATTTTTAAAATAGAAATTGTGCACTATTACGCAAACTGCATTTTTTATAAAATGGTCACATTCTAATAATTTATTCTCCTGTCCTATTTCATGGTTAGTAACATAAAAATCTTATGTGTTCTATTTACATGAATTGCTCCATCTCTGCAACAAATTATTGTTAAAAAGCTTATTCTTTCATTTCTTTCATGCTAATCGAGGGGAAAAAATGCAGAAATGATCATTCTACTTTCTTCCTTGTAAATAGAAGGGAAATAAGGTAATACACTAGGCTAAACTGATAATCAAATCTTTTAAAAGCTGGTTCCCATGCGATTGAAGTACCTTTGCTTGTATGGCCAGGAGTTGACAAAGTCCAGTAAGAAAAGTATAAGTATTTTAAAGCTGAAACCATTAACAAAGAATATCTAAAATAAAAAAATAAATAAATAAAAAAAATCCGAATTGTACCATCACATGACTTTCTCTATATCCCTGCAACAAATAATTCTTAAAAATCTTATACTTCTATTTGCTTTATGCTAATCAGAAGAAATTAGCAGAAATAGTCTTATTACTCGCTTCCTTGTAAGTAGGAGCGAAATAAGGGACAACCGTAGGTTAAAGTGATAGTCAAAAGCTGGTTGCTATGTCAATGAAGTTCCTTTGTTTATATGGATAGGAGTTGACAAGTTCCTGTATGAGAAAAGTATACGTTTTTCATAGCAGAAACCAAAAATAAGGAATGTCACAAAAACGACAAACTCCACGAAAAAAATGTATATAACATAAATTGTGTGTTTTAATATATGTAGTAAATTTTTGTCCATCTCTTATGGTTTAGCAGTTATTCAAAATTTCGTAAAATTTATCCAGAATAAACTACTCTTCAGAGGCTATTCCCAGAAAATTCAAGATATACATTTCATTTATCAGGTAAATACGTTTAATATCCGAAATTTTAATCAAAACCGTTAGAGCCATTTTTGAAAAAATCAAAATTTTCGAAAGAAGTTCCATGTAAAGGGTAGTTGGGGGTGGGGGTATTTTTCTCAAAATCTTCGTGTCGCATCCCCGGAAGATACTAAACTTAAATACCAAATTTGGTATTTTACCGACTTTTCGTTTTTGAGTTATCGTGTTCACAGACACACGGACACACACACACACACACACACACACACACACACACACACACACACACACGGACCTTTTTGTGAAAATACTTTTTTTGGATATTGGTGACCCTAAAACATATTTCCGGTGAAATCTCGGTATCGAATTTTTGGGTGGAGTGCAATACTTTCTCTATTAACTACGTACATAGTGCGTATGGAGAAATATACACTACGTACATAGTGCGTATGGAGAAAGTAAAAAACTGTCAACTCCACGAAAAAGAATGTTTATAACATAAATTGTGTGTTTTAGCGACCTCTACATACAAGTTTTGTATAGTAAGTTTTGGTCTATCCCTTACGGTTTACCAGTTATGCAAACTTCCGCAAAATTCATCTAGAATAAGGATGTCTTCAGAAGCTATTCCCAGAAAACTCAAAGTATACATTTTGTTTGTCATGTAAATATCTTTTATACACGATATTTTAATCAAAATTGTTACTCCCATAAACATTTTCGAACATTTTCTATGTAAGAGTAGTTGGGGATGGAGGATTTTCATGCAAATTTTCAGTCGCATCCTTGTAAGATACCAACTTAAATACAAAATTTGGTATTTAACGGTATTTTCGTTTTTGAGATATGCTGTCTACAGACACACACACGGACCTTTTTCTAAAAATGCTTTTGTTGGATTCTGGGGGACCCAAAGCATATATATTTTCTGCGAAGTCTCGGTATCGAATTTTTGGGTGCCATACAATACATTCTCTATACACTATGTACACAGTATGTGTAAAGAAAGTAAAAATGACTAACAACAGCTGGCTTTATTACCTGCTTCCGTCTTGTAAATCCTTGTAGATCTTTGATGTTCTTTTAAATGCATTCTAAGATTTCGTTTAGTTTTACCTAAGCACCAGACATTTACTGCACTCAATTTGGTAAATTTCAGATTTATTTAATGCATCTTATTCAAAGGTTTATTTACTATCCTTGTCAGATTAAGGTGCTAATGTTATATTATTATTTATGAAAATTTTGTTTAAACTTTGGATAAAGTATTTGATGATATGTAAATTTTTATACGTTATATTGTTTTAATAGATGAATCTAGTAATGTAGTAGCTCTTTTAATTCTTTTTCTATTTTTATGTTTTTAGTATATTGTAAACTATGGATAAAGTTTGTTTCTAATCTACAAAAAAAAAAAAAAATGTATATAAATGAATGGATAAATAATTTATTGTTCACTGCTATAACCAGTACATTAAAGTTTCCTAATAGGTACCTAGAATGTTTAGAATTAAATGTCCTTATTTTTACTTTCTCTAAGAGTACTTTATGCATAGTGTACCTATAGGTAGAGAAAGTTTTGCATTTCACCCAAAAATTCGATAGCTAGATTTCACCGGAAATATATATTTGAGGCCCACTGAATTAAAAAAGAAAGCATATTTAGAAAAAGGTATGTGCATTTGTCTGTGTACAGCATAGCTGAAAAACGAATGGACCGTCAAATACCGAACTTAATATTTAAGTTTTAGTATCTTCCAAGGATGCGACACAAAGATTTTCAAGAAAATCGCCCAACCCAAACTACCCTTTACATAGAAAAAGTTTTGAAAATGTTTTTCTCAAAAATGGCTCTAGCCATTTTTTGATAAAAAAAAAACTGTATATTAAAGCTATTTGCATCACAAATAAAATGCATATCTTGAATTTTCTGGAAATAACTTCTGAAGACGTGTTCATTCTGGATGAAGTTTGCATAACTGTTAAACTGTAAGAGATACACAAAAACTTACTACACAAAAAATGTAAATCTCGTTAAAACAGAATTTATGTTAACATGCATTTTTGTTGCAGAGTTAACCGTTTCCGAGATATTCCTTGTTATTGGTTTCACTTTTAAACTAAGTACCTTCTCAAACGGGTCGCTTTTCGTTTCATCTCTTTTGTTTTTCTGGTAATGCAAAGCGAATCGAACTTAAATTGTTCATAAATCCATTGACTTTAAATATTTGACTACTGCTTTAGACTGGTATATTCTCTTATTTCCCTCCTACTTACATGGAACCAAGTATCAAGACCGAATAGTGCTTATATTCTTCTCGTTTAGCATGACGTAGATAGAAGAATAGTGTTATGTAAGAATAATTTGTTTGCAGAACAGGTAGAGAGAGAGAGAGAGAGAGAGAGAGAGAGTCATATGAATGCAACACATCAGATTTTCATTTTAGATTTTATTAATACTAAATAGAGATGTTGCAGAGTTTGGACAGTGCGTGCATATCTACGGTAGCCAAATACTGCGATAATAATTACCTATGTTTCTAGCTAGAATGCCTTTTATTTACTGAAGTTGTCTGCCCCAACACAATTCTTAAAATGGCGTAAGTCTAAGCAAGATTCAACTCACGAACGTTTATACATATGACCTGATTAATCTAATCTACACTTGAAATATAAAAATTATTTTCTGCAATTTTAATTAATTGGAATAGATTTTAATTTTATCTTTGTGATCTCCATTAAAAGGAAAATGCATAAATTGGGATATTTATTCCCTTTTTAAAAGAAACCACGCGCATGTTACATAATAATTTTCGTTGAATTAAATATTGATGTCCGTAGTAACTATGCTGCAGAGTAAATGCCTCACCAATCCTGTATGGTATTTGGCGATAGGTTAGTGTCCATTTTTCAAGTTGGCAGTTCTGACTCGTGTATGCGTCTGCGTGTTGAACACGTGTACTTGCAATAAGTGCCAAAATCCTATTCCGCGGTCACCTGTTATTCGCAGCTAGTTGTCATATCAACGCAGAAGACTGGTATTTTTAGGTTATTAGGTAAGAATTTGGAATTGTTATATCTAAAGCAGCTATTAAAACGGATATTATCTTAATATGCCCTTTCCTCTAGTTATAATTACAGAATTTATATGAAAGATTACAAACTATCAGCTTGAATGGCAACAAGCACCTAGATGTGTGAAAGTCAAACGTTAATTTCCTTGCTGATGAATGACACTATAATTATTACTTTTTCTACACGTATTATGTACATAGTTATTGTACTGTATACAGTATTGTATTCCAACCAAAAATTCGATGTAGAAATTTCACCGGAAATGTATGTTTTTAGGTGCTCTGAGTAAAAGAAATAATTTTTGAGGAAAAGGTCCATGGGTGTCTTTGGACAGCATAGCTCAAAAACGAAAAGACCGTTAAATACCAAACTTGGTATTTAAATTTGGTATGTTACAAGGATGTGACACAAATATTTTCAAACTACTCTTTACTTGGAAAAGTTTTTGAAAATTTTGTTTTTTCTCAAACGATTTTAATTAAAATATAGCATATTAAAGCTATTCACATCACAAATAAAATATATATTTTGAATTTTCTTGGAATAGCTTTTGAAGACCTCTTTAATCTGATTAAGTTTTGCAGAATTTTGCATAATGTTTAAACCATAAGGGATGGAACAAAAGCAACTTACTGTACAAAAAATGTAGTTCTCGTTAAAACACACAATTTATGTCATATACATTTTTCTTGTAGAGTTGATTGTTTTCGAGATACTCCTTGTTATTGATTTCAGTTTTAAACTACGCCTCTTCTCAAATATGGATCACCTTCATTTCATCTTTTTTGTTTATCTGGAAATGCAAAGCAAAAGGAACTTCAATTATTCACATATTGATTGGCTTTTACTAGATTTGGCTATCACTTTAGCCTGGCACTTTATAAGGAACTAAGCAGTAAGACCAATCGTGTTAACGTTTACCTTATTTATCGTGATGTAGATGGAATAATAATCTTTTGTAATAATAGTTTGCAGAACAGGTAGAGAAAGTCATGTGAGTGCAACACATCAGATTTTTTTTCATATGTTGAATATTCTCAAAGGGTGAGGCTGTCAAACTGCCTATAACCTTTACCAACTGTCATGCATAGTGTCAGCAGTGACAGTACCTATATGAGGTAACTGTATTCTGTTATCAACATTTCTGTTGCAATACAACTTATTGATTGACCACTATATTTCAGGCACAAATTAAAGACATTGTTATAATTACAGGACTATGTAGACTAAGGGTAGATAGTGTAAAGAAAAAAATTGGAGGGTAAAGACAGACATTGATAAATGGGCTTATTCGGATAGTGAAGAGTTAGTGAAAAGAATATTAAGGAAAAACAGAGCAAATTTTATTAAAGCATGGAGAAAGCATTTAGGTAAATAAAGAGCAATTGGATGATAACAAGAAAGAAGCTAAAGAGAGCTTAATAGTTTGCAAGGCTGTAGATTTACATGCACCAAAACCCAAAATGATGTAGTCCACAGAAAATATACAAGCAGCTCTATGTGCAGTGATATATGAGTGTAGAAATAAAAAAAAAAGTAAAATAAAATAAATCTAACGTGTACCATTCACATGATTTTCTCTACATCTCTGCAATAAATTATCGTTAAAAAGCTTATGTTTCTATATACTTCATATTAATCAAGAAAAACTTAGCAGAAATAGTCTTATTACTTGCTTCCATGTAAGTGGAAGGGAAATAAGGAAGTAGCATAGGTTAAAGTGATAGACAAAAGCTGGTTGCTATGTGACTGAAGTTCCTTTGTATGGAAGGAGTTGACAAATTCCTGTATGAGAAATGTATAAGTATTTTAAAGCTGAAACCAATAACAAGGAATATCTCAAAAACGATCAATGAAAGAAAAATGTATATGACATAAATTGCGTGCTTTAACGAGCTCTACATTTTCTGTTAAGTTAGCTTTTGTCTATCTCTTATGGTTTACCAGTTATGCAAAATCTTCAAAAATTCATCCAGAATAAACGAGTCTTCAGAGGCTATTCCCACAAAATTCAAGGTATAGATTTTATTTGTCAGGTAAATATCTTTAATATACATTATTTTAATCAAAATCGTTGGAGCCATTTTAGAGAAAATCAAAATTGTTGGGTTGGGGGCGGAGGAATTTCTTGAAAATTTTTGTGTCGTATCCTTGGAAGATACCAATCTTAAATACCAAGTTTGGTATTTAACAGTCTTTTCGTTTTTGAGCTTTGCTGTCCACAGACATACACAGGGACCTTTTTCTAAAAATGCTTTCTTGGATTCAGGGAGACCCAAAACTGTATTTCCAGTGAAATCTCGGTATCAAATTTTTGGGTGCATTACAATACTTTCTGTATGCACTATGTACATAGTACGTGTAGAGAAAGTAATAAGGAAATTTATTGTAAACATAAAGGTATTAGAAAATTTTAGTGTATTGATTATAGCAGTCAACAATAAACTATTCATTCAAATATATTTTTGTTGTAGTTTAATATCAACCTTTTCAAAATAGGTAATGAACTGCAAACCAGCTGCATGCTGGCTTTATCTTATTTAAAACTTATTTTTATATTAGAGATAGATGGCGCCAAAATGGATATTTGTGTTGTAGGTATAGTAATTGAAAATCTTAAGCTTCTTATAAAAGTGCTGTAATAAATGATGTAACAACCAGTTACTGGTTATTAATGGTTTGAATTTTTAATAGTTTGCAATTCTTTGAAAGTGTTGTCACTATTCAGTTATTTCTTGTGAAGTCATGGAAAGAGAATGGAATTTCTAGTCCAGCGTACAGTCTTCTGCTTTCAAACTTCTGACTATTGATTTGGTTTCCTGTATTCACCTTTTACCTACAATATTGTATATAATGCAACCATTTCTATAAAGTTTTATCAATTAACCAGAAGTAGAGAGAACATAAGCTTTCTTAAGAAAGTTTGTAGAACCTATGTAAACATTTCTTATGTGCTTGTGTTCAGATGACTTTCTCTACCTTTTTCTCACTAACGCTTATTTTTCTATCTACCTCATCTTATTTATTAATCTACTTAATTTAATCAAAATAAAACTTTGAAGAAATAGCTATATTACACATTTCCTTATAGATACAAAGGGAATAGTGGTAATGAGATATTGAAGAACTGGAATGGTATAGTGCCCTTAAAATTCCATTATTCATTCCATACATTTTCAACAAACAATTGAAGATTAACAGGACTGTAAAAGACTCGCATGGTATTGAACCACTCAAACTGTTAGTAATGGGAATGCCTAATGCCACAAAAAAGCTATTGAAATAAATTGTGTTTTAAAGAGATCTACATTTTATGAGTATGTTTTTATCTTTGAAAGATACTGAACTTAAATATCAAGTTTAGTACTTATCTGAGCTTTCAATTTTTATTTATGCTGCTCACAGTTGTAATGACACACATATATACACACATAAACCTTTTTCTGAATTCAGAGGGCCTCAAAACATCTATTTCTGGTAAAATCTTTGTAGCAAATTTTTGGATGGAATACAATAACTTCTCTATCTACTAATACATGGTAGAGAAAGTTATGCCAATTTTTATTTTCTCTACATAAATTTCTCCCAAAAATTCAATACCGAGATTTCACTGGAAATACACGTTTTAGGGTTCCCTATATAAAAAAAAAAGAAAGCATATTTAGAAATAGGTCCATGTGCAAGTGTCCATGTGTCCATGAACGTGATAACTCAAAAACCAAAAGTCTGTAAAATACCAAACTTGGTATTTAAGTTTAGTACCTTCCAGAGATGCGACACAAGATTTTGAGGAAAATCTCTCCATCCCAAACTACCCTTTACATGAAAAAATTTCCAAATCAGTTTTGATCTTCTTAAAAAATAACTAATGATTTTGTTTAAAATACTGTACGTTAAAGATATTTACATAACAAATGATGTGTATATCTTGAATTTTCTGGGAATAGCATCTGAAGAACTCTTCATTCTGGATGAATTTTGCATAACTGGTAAACTCGATAAATAGACAAAAATTTACTACATAAAAAATGTAGATCTTGTTAAAGCACACAATTTATATAATTCACATTTTTTCATGGAATTGACCATTTATGAGATATTTCTTGTTATTGGTTTCAGTTTTAAAATACTTAAAAACTTTCCTCATATGGGAATTTGTCAACTCCTGGTCATGCAAAGAAATAAATTTCAATTGCATGGCAATTTTAAAAGATTTGCCTATCACTGTAGCTAGTATACTCACATTGGATTTTTTTCTTAAAATTTGTTGTTTGTTTTAGTTATGAAATGTATGTGTTGTGTATATACAGTATATTATTTTAATGTTTCAGGTAACAATGGGTGATCAAAATATCCTGAAAAGCATCTCGCCCCTTTGTACAGAAGATGTGCTTCTCTCCATCATAAGAAAGATAAAGCATGATGACAAAGCAGAAATGGTCCAGTACACCACTCCAAGTGGAGATGCTACAAGAACTGGTGATAGTTTTTTAAGCACCATGGTTCGACTAAAAGTTACAGGACGTGCTGCAGATGGTAATGAATTTTCAGTGTCTATGATCCTCAAGGGCCTTCCTGCCAATATTGCTCGCAGGAAAACCTTCAGATGCGCAGAGTTCTTCAGCAATGAGGCTGTTTTTTACACACAGGTGAGGTGATGTATATAGGCTCTTGTGCACTTAACCTGAATACAAATATTGAGTCTGTCTGCTTTGGATACTAAATACTACTGCCCCAGAAATTTTTGATGAATATTGCTTTATCATGTTTTGTTTTTTCCAAACAATCACTGCAGTTGATCTCTGTTTTACATTTGGTAATGTATTGAAAATGTGCTTAACCTTTTAACAAAAAAAGAAAGAAAGAAAAAAAAAGTAGAGAAAACATAAACAATTGTGGTGACATACAGCAGATCCCTGGTTTTATTATTTGTTAATGATGATGTAAATTGCCTGAATTATATCAGTGCCACTAGTATGCCAGAATTTCCTACAGCAAGTTTTTTTATGTATGTATAAATATGTCTGCATGGGCTGTTGTTCTTAGGCATACTTAAAAATCATTGGTCCACCATCTTAACCCACAGATCCCTGGCTGATTGGTAACTTTGAGGAGATTTTTTGGTGATGTTAATCAGCTGGCATTGTTCAATGATTTCTGTTAACATTTGAAATTTATGTTCCATTCTATTTTCTTGTCCAATGCTCATCATATTGTATAAAATTTTAATTACAATTTTATGAACTGTAGTTCTGTAAAGTACATAAATATTTTTAAAGTTTTGTGGAACTTTGAAAGGCTGTTCCTTTCTTAAAAAGTTGCAACAAATCAAGATAACATGTGCTGATTGAAATGTTTGAACCATGGCTAACAAAGAAATGAAATGCAATAATTTTTCATTGTTATGAACCTAAACATGCACTAACTAGTCTTAATCAGCAGTAAAATGCATCCCTGACATCAGTGTTTACAGCTCTAGACCTGCTTGCTTTAGATCCAATCCGCAAGCAAAGAAAAATACAAAAGAAGTGTGTGTTACTTTCACGTGACTTTTGCTACATTTTTCAATAAGTTATTCTTTAAAAAAGTTTTTTCTTCTATGTCAAGTTAATTGAGATAAACATTTGCAGAAATGCTTTAATTACATGTTTTGTACTACATAGAGTGTACTACTAGAGTTAGCGATTAACAAACCTTTTAACAGCTGATTGCTATGTAATGGTATTGAACTTCTATTCTCTTTGCTATACCAGGGAAATTCAACATTAACTGTGTACTATGCTTGCCTTATAGCCCTGATCTTTTACCCATGATTTTTATTTCATCACTAAAGGCAAAGCTTTGGGACCTTCAATTTGATAACTCTATAGCGGTTATCAAAAACCTGACAAAGAATGGCCTGCACCATGTGTTCAAGGAATGTCAAAGACATTATAAATAGTACATTGAAATTGGAGGGGGACTACTTTAAAATTAATCATGTAAACATTGAAATGGAATAATAAACATCTGTGAAAAAAATCAGGTGCATTCTTTTCACATGACTTCCTCTGCTTGTTCTGCAAACAAACTATTCCTTTATCTACATCATGAAAATCGAGATAAACATTCACAGAAATTGTCTTATTACTTACTTCCCTGTAAGAGATGGGAAATAAAGGAATACACTAGGCTGACTTATTAGTTAAATCTTTTAAAAGCTATTGCTATGTGAAACAATTGAAATTTGGGTATCTTTGCATGCCAGGAGTAAAACAAAAGCAATATGAAATGAAAGATGACTTCCCGAAAAAAGTTTAAGTAGCTTAAAACTGAAATCAATAACAAGGAATATCTTAGAAAGGTTACCTCTACAAAAGAAGAAAAAAAAAAAAAACATAATAAATTGTGAGTTTTAACAAGATCTATATTTTTTGTGTAGTAGGTTTTTGTCTATCTCTTAGTGTTTACCAGTTTATAAAAGTCATCCAGAATGAATTGCTTTTGAAAGTCTATTCCCAGAAAATTCAAGATATGCATTTTGTTTAGGACAAAAATCATCTTTAACATATAGTATTTTATCAAAATCATTAGAAGCAATTTTCAGAAATCAATTTTTTTTTTAAAAAATGTTCCATGTAGGTTTAGGTTTTAAGTTTACTGAAGCACTAAGAAATACATATATTGTACAATACATATCTTGTGTTGCCCACTAGAATTTGGCCCAGGCCACTTTTTCAGTGGGCAGTCCAGTTAAGTAATACAAAAAAGGAACATATTACTGTAACTGCTACTAAATGCTTGTGAATTATGGTTCTTCTCTGTTAGCAGTTCATTTCCATTTATGTTTGACTTTTTCTAAATATTGTTCCAATGTCTTACAGTTTTTATCTATCATTTTATTTATATCAGATTTCCTATTCATTTTTGACCATATATTTTTTTTCTCCATTTCTCAATTTCCTTACAATAAAAAATTATATGTTGAACATCTTCCTTTCTCACACATAATGGATATTCACCTATGTTCCATGTAAAGACTAGTTGGGAGGGTGGGATTTTCTTGAAAAGCTTCTTGTCGCATCCTTGTAAGATATTGAACTTAAATAACAAGTTTGATATTTAACATCTTTTCATTTTTGAGCTGTGCTGGCCATTTTCTAAAAATGCTTTTTTTATTCAGGGAGTCTCAAAACATGTATCTCTGGTAAAATCTCTGTATTGGATTTTTGGTTGGAATACAATACTTTTCTCTATCATGTACATTGTACATATGTGCTAGAGAAAGTAAAATCAGTGTGTTTGTTGATTAGGCCTCGTATTTTGTCTATATTAATTGTTTTAATCCATTTCTCCTTTAGTTTTCTAAAATGTTCTCCCATCATTTTATTTCTTTTTTCCCCATATCAATTTACATTTTAAGTATTATAATTTGTTTTTGTAATTTGTCCAATTTTATTTCCATATAACTTCCCTCCATCTCTTCACCCTATCACATTCTAATAATTAATAAATATATATTTCTTCAAGCTTCTTGCACATAACACATGCTTCTCCATTATTTCATCTCAATCTCTGTTTGCATCCATAGAAATCTTTCCCTCCAAAATGTATCACATTCACATATTTTTCCCTCCCCTAATACTAACTTATGATGATAGCTGATATGTTTGTTGTAGGTGGTACCTAAGCTGATGGAGTTCCAAGAAAAGAAAAAGCTGAAGAAACCATTTAATTCCCTACCCAGGTATGCATGCCCTTTTTGCTATTTGTTTGCTGGAAGGGTACATTGTAAAGGATAAGATAATATTAGCTACTTTTGAAATCAGAACTAATTTTGATTTAGCTCTGGATATTGTGTATTCTGATCTTCACAAGTTTTGAATTTTACTTAACATAATACTATATTTTCTTTACCTTATAATGACTGGGGAAAAAGGAAAACCACAAGTAAACCTAAAAACTCAACAAAGTTTCCTCACTAAAGTCAAAGAAGTCAAACATAGATTGAAACTTCCTTACTTAAAAGAAAACATACAAACAAATATTAACTCGTTAGAACTATTTGATATTGAACACAATCTACACTTAGATGAAGAATTTACAAAATCTGATATCTCTTCGTGTGTTCTGAAACAAATGACACTAGAAATAGTAAATTTAAGATACCTTACCAATGATTGGGTACATGTTTATAGTGATGGTTCCAGCTTACCAAATAACAGTGGTACTGGTGCAGGTGCAATATGCCCTCTCTTCTCTTTCTACAAATTTTGATGGAGAGATTTCGGCAATACTTCAGAGGTTACAAAACCTACTATATCATATAAATCAATTTGAAAAAGTTGTATTATTATCTGACTCTAAAAGCAGCTATCATATCCATAGCATCTGATGTGACACCTAATAACCTACATTTTATAGAATACTGCAAAATCATAAAACAACTAATGAATTTAAATAAAAGATTAATACTTCAATGGATACCAGCACATTGCGGAATACAGGGTAATGAAACAGCTGACTTTCTAGCCAAGAAAGGTAGTAAAATTACATCAAATTCATCTGATCCAATACGTTATCATTCTATCAAAAGAATCATTATATCAACATATAATAACAAAATTAAAGAAGATAATGTATTATAAATAAGGGGAAAACCATGGGAAAATTTATGTAATAGCATGACCAGAATCGCTACATTACCAAGAAAATCATCTGTAGACTCCTAACAGGCCATGACTGTCTCAATAAACATTTATTGAGGATTGGTATAGTGAGATCTCCTCTGTGTCCTTTCTATACACTTAAAAAAGAAACCATCTACTCCACTGCCCAACCTTTAGTCAACATGATAATATAACATGTGATAATGAGGAAGCCTTTGAATTCATGTAATTCTTTTGGTGAATAAATATCTTATCTAACATCAAAATACTGGAATGCAAGAGAGCGAATGGCTTCACTGCCAACTGCTCAACATTAGATACCAACCATATTCTCATTATTTCTGCAGCTTTATGTAAGACTATAAACTTTCTTTTGGAGTTGGTAATATGATGTAGAAACTCTTTCTCTAGAGTTTAACCCCACATAACTCATATTTTTTCTTGGCTAAAATGCTTGGTATCTAATTTCGTTGAAATTTAATGAAGTAAAATATTTAACTGATATGTTGCTTAAAATAAAAGCAGGTACTCCTCAACTTATCTTGGTGCATGTTTTATGTTTGTTATCTTTAACAATTTACCATATTTATCCGAATACAATTCAATGTTTTTTTCCATATTATTAATATTGAGAACTGGGGGTCATCTTACATTCACAATATACATTTTCCAAATAGCATGCGGGAAAAAGTAAACTTTGCTGGCATGGTAGTGGCAAAGTGTGGGAGAGATAGTAAGGATTACTGCTATTACTGCCATTTTGTGCATTTAATTTTGCACTGTAAAGTTAGATGTTAATGGACATGCATTTTCATTGAAAATATGAACTATAATCATTGCTGCTGTCGCCTTCTCCCACCACTTACATACTGGTACATTTCTGCCCTCTCTCTCCTGCCTTTTACATGAATTTCCGCACAAATTCAAATTATGTAAAACTTTTTACAGAGATGTGTTAGAATGGATATGTTATCTGAATATAAAATGTTATTGCTGCTGCCATTCCTGCATTCACTTTCTATCACTGTGCATATACTGGTATATATCTATTCTCTCCCACCTTTTATGTGAATTTCAAGTTAGGTGAAGTATATTACAACAATAATAGGTGTGAAATAGCTCAGAAGTTTGTGACAAGCAAAGTAAAGTATAATAACATGAGTTGGTATAGTGACACTCACATCATTTAAAATGAAATTTACAAAACATATGTTTCAAGGGCATTCACCCTCTTCTACAGTTGAAGTCTGACTGATGGCTGGGAGTTGTGCTCTGTGGTCTGTTATAGTGGAGGCATCTGGTGTTCTCAGCAGAAATTCATACTCGTGTGGTAGTATTTCAAAATTCATGAACCGGTCTTTCTGTTGTGTGCTGAAAATATTCTCCCAAATTGTGAGTGCCACCAGGTGGTTTACAGATTTAAGCAACTTTGTCATTTTCTATTTCATGGTGTGATGCCCAGAAATGGAGTACCACTGCCAATTTATCCATTTGTTTTTGTTTGATGTGACTGAAATGTTCTTTTAACTTTGGATTAATTGTTTTTTCACAGAAACCATGTGTAGGACAGGATTGGAAAGGTAGAGTCAGACTGAAAAATTCAGTGCCATAGCCGGGATTTGAGCCATGGATCTCCCGAACTCTAGCTGGTTGCTCTGCCACTGAGCTACCATGGCAACATGCTAGCAGAGCATTGAATCTTTCAACTTTTAACTTTTAGCTTTGTTTCCAGTCTTTTTGTTTGACCAATATAACATAATTTGCAGTCCTTACAATCAATTTTGTAAATGCCTGATCTCTGGCTCATAGGTATAGGTTCTTTGATATGTTTTCAGTACATTTTTATTTTCTCTAGCCCCATATGTACAATGTACATAGAGATAGAGAAGTATTGCATTCCACCCAAAAATTCAATACCGAGATTTTGCCGGAAATATATGTTTTAGGGTCCCCTGTATCCAAAAAAAGCATTTTCACAAAAAGGTCCGTGTGTCTGTGAACACGATAACTCAAAAACGAAAAGTCGGTAAAGCACCAAACTTGGTATTTGAGTTTAGTATCTTCCAGGGATGCGACATGAAAATTTTGAGAAAAATCCCCCTACCCCAAACTACCCTTTACATGGAACTTTTTTCGAAAATTTTTATTTTCTTAAAAATGGCTCTAACGATTTTGATTAAAATATTGTATATTAAAGATATTTAGCTGAGAAATAAGATATATATCTTGAATTTTCTGGGAATAGCTTCTAAAGACCGGTTTATTTTGGATGAATTTTGCTTAATTTGGCATAACTATTAAACCGTAAGAGGTAGACAAAAACTAACTATATAAAAAATGTAGGTCTTGTTAAAATACACAAGTTATGTCATATACATTTTTCTCGTGGAGGTTACAGTTTTCGAGGTATTCATTGTTATTAGTTTCAGTTGTGAAGTACTTATACTTTTCTCAGATGGGAGTGTGCGGTTTTCTTTGTGCTACTCCTGGCCAAGAAAAGAAGGGATTTGTAATGACAATTGCATAACAACAGCTTTTAAAACATTTGACTATGGCTTTAACCCAGTGTATTTCCTTATTTTTTTTCCTACTTAAAAGGAACTAAGTAATAAGAACATTGTGCTAATGAGTACCTTGATTAGCAAGATGCGGAAAGAAGGATAATCTTTTGTAAGAAGTTCTGTAGAACAGCTAGAGAAAGTCATGTGAATGTAACACATAAGATTTTTTATGTTGAATTGGTTATTTGAAGCTAAATTTCTTGTATTTCTTGAAAAATTCCTTAATTCTTGAAAAACATTTTATCTGCTGTTGGGTGATAAGTGAGTTTTTTATATGTAACTTTTGGTTTTTGTATGCACAGTGGTAATTTGTTGTAATGTTAATTACTTCTTATGTTTTTTTTTATGTCTATTATGTCTGGGTTGAAACAGTTGACTGAGGCTGTGTGTCTTAATTGGATGTATTTGGTAATGTACTTTTCTGGGCCCAGTGGAATGCTGAACAGTCTGTGTACTGAGCATGAAGATTACATGTTTGTGAGGTTATGGAATCTTCAACAGCTCAGTAGTACACAGATTCCTGTAATCCATAATAAGCATGATGCCTAATAGAAAATTTCTCCTCCAACCCTCTCCCCCCTGCTCTTTACTTGAATTTCCCTACTAATTCAAATTAAGTGTCCCCTAGTTTGTTCAAAATATATGTAGAACACTTTAAATTTCATTTAAAAATTAAGTTATCATGTCTTCCTTTTGTATAGATGATATTCTAAGTTCCAAAATTTAGTTCTGAAAAAAGGGGGTTGTTTTGCATTTTAGGTCATCTTGTATCCGGATAAATAAATATGATACAGCTGCAGGGAAAAAGAATAGAACAGGTGAAATTGATGCACAAGACCAAAGAGTTGAGAGAGTTACCTGGTTATGTCTTCTCAAGATAAGGGAAAATCCCAATAGAAGCTCATCCAACTGAGATTTAAATTTGGTTCCCTTGATTGGTTGGAAGTTAGGCACATTACCCTAGTGTGGCAAAGACCTCTCCCTTAAAATGAGAAGCTTTTATAACATTTTAAGTGGTTCTTGTTGCCAGCATTCTACAAAAAATGGAAAATGAAAGCAGCCACAAATTACTGCCCAAATATGTAATCTACTATGGTTTCCCTAAATTTCTCAGTCTTACTGCGGGTTCTTTTTGTTGCTGTAACACCTGGATTCAGTTTTCAGAGGACTAATGCTCTCTTTAGAGTAATACCTAATTTTGACAAAAATTAATATGAAAGTTATCCATGAACTAGTATTAAATGCAATACTTTTAATAGCAGAAAAAAATTTAGTAAGCTATTTAAAGACAACATTAACATAAATCTGACCTACATATGTTATTCATATCTAGCCAATACACGTACATGGTTCAGAATATGTGCATAATATCATTACTAAATGTTTCTCTGCACCACCATGATTACAAAAAATTGAATGTGTTTCATTCACATGACTTAAGTTGATCCTTCTCTCTACTTCGCGCTAATCAAGATAAACAGAAGATAACAAAAATGGTTGTATTAATTGCTTCTTTAAGAGTAGAAAGGAAGTAAGGGAATACATTAAGCTAAAGCGATAATCAATTTTTAATGGCTGTTGCTATGTGATGGAAGTTTGTTTTTCTGCATGACCAAAGTTGACAAATTCCCATATGAGAAAATTTAAAGCATTTTAAAACTAAAACAATAATAAGGAAAGTGTTGTAATTGCTCATCTCCACAAAAAAAAATGTATTTGACATAAATTGTGTGTTTTAATGAATCTACATATTTATGTAGTACTTTTTATCTATGTCGTAATGTTTACAAGTTTACCAGTTGTGCAAAAGTCATTCAGAATGAAGAGGTCTTCATAGGCTATTCCCAGAAATTTCAAGATATACATTTTATTTGGCATGTAAATATCTTTAATATACTGTATTTTAATCAAAATGGTTAGCCATTTTTGAGAAAATCAACTTTTCTAAGTTTTTTTTCATTTCGATTCTTTGGAAGATTCCAAACTTAAACATCTATTTTGGTATTTAACTGACTTTGAGCTATGGTTTTCATAGACGCACATACGTGCAGACACACACCTTTTTCTAAAAAAACTTTTCTTGAATACTGGGAACCCTAAAACGTCTATTTCTGGTGAAATCTCGGTATCACATTTTGGGTGAAATGCAGAACTTTCTCTAACTGCTGTGTACATTGTACATATGTGCTAAAGAAAGTAAAAACTAATGGCAGGTGTTATCAATCTTCATTACTAAGAGGTTCTTTCAAGTTTGGCAACCTATTCACTGATGTAATAACTTCAGTTTTGCAGGAAAACTAGAAACTAAAGTGGTGGATGAAATAGTAAACATAAATTCAGTGCAGTCAGTAAGTTATGAGATACCTCTCTCCTGTTCAAATGACATTAATCAGATTATGCTGCAAAATATACAATGCATGAAAAATAAATTGATAGATCTCGACCTAATGTTAAACCAGGAATATACAAATGTAGAAATAGTATGTATGACGGAACACTGGCTCAAAGATGATGAATGTGCATTGTATACAATTCCTAACTATTGCATGGTAAACGCATACTGTAGGTTAGATCGTAAAAATGGGGGTGCAGGTATTATTCTAAGATCTGATCTGCAATACAAAAATATTAATCATACATCATATTTAAATGAAGAAATTAATTTTGAACATGTTGTATGTGAAATCATATACCCTAATTTTAAATTCCTGGTCATCTGTATATATAGATCCCCTGATGGTAATATTGATACATTCTTAGATAAACTTGATATGATGTTGGGTATCTTACAAAATATAAAGCTTCCTATAATATTGTGTGGAGATTTTAATATAGATTTTTTACTTGATTACCCTCTAAGAATGAAAATACTCATGGTTACTGACTCCTATAACCTCAAGCTACTAATACAAAATGCAAAGCGTAACACTAGCTCTTCAAAAACATGCTTAGATCAGGTCTTTGCCAGCTGCAATTTTCCTTATTGTACAGTCAATAACATTAATACAGGAATCTCTGATCATAACTCAATATTTGTAAGCCCGGAACTACCGGAGAAGAGTAATAAAATTTCATCTAAGGAAAACAAAACCATTTACAAGCGGGTATTTAATGAGCAAAATATAGACTATTTTAAGCATCTTTTAAGTATAGAGTCTTGGGATACTTTAGATAATAATTGCGTTAACAAAAAAGCAGCAGATTTTTTTAACATAATCTCCCATTATCGGGACGTAGCATTTCCATTAAAGAAGGTGAGACCCTACTCTAATTTCTCGTCTAATTGTAAAAGTTGGCTAACAAAAGGAATTATTTTATCATGTAAAAGAAAGAGGATGCTTAGGGTAGTTAATAAAATGACAGAGGATCCCAAATTTAAAGAATATTTTAAAAAGTACTGTAACACTTTATATAAAGTTGTAATTGCAGCAAAGAAATTATATAATGACAATTATATTAATAGTCACCAGAATAAGGGCAAGGCTATTTGGAACATAGTAAAAAAAGAAACTAATAGTAAACAAAAAAATGATAAAATAACATTAACTGTGAATAACAACACAATGGTAAATAAAAAAAACAATCACTGACACATTTAATAATTACTTTGCAGTAGTGGCTAAGAATTTAACTAAAACCATGCCTCCACTATCTGATAATATAACCTCTCCACAGATTATAAATAATTATGCCTTACTTTATTTATTTCCAACTGCAGAAAAAGAAATAGAACAAACTATTAATAGTCTAAAAAATAAAAAAATGTAGTGGATATGACGATATACCTGATTCTCTCGTAAAGGAATGTGGAACTTATTTACTCAAACTATTATCAGATATCTGCAATATATCCCTTACTACCGGCTGCTTTCCGGATGTTTTCAAAATTGCTAAAATTGTGCCCATTTATAAGAAAGGTAATAAAACCTGTGTTGAAAATTATAGACCCATTTCTTTACTCTGTGTGTTTGCTAAAATACTCGAAAAAATAATGTACATTAGATTAGTACCCTTTTTATTAAAGTACAATATAATATCTGAATCACAGTTTGGGTTTCAAAAGGGTAAGTCAATAAATATGGCTATTTTCTCCTTTTTAGAAGAAATATTTAGTGCAAAAGACAAGAATGAACATGCCTTAGGGTTGTTTGTCGATCTATCTAAGGCATTCAACACAGTAAACCACAACATTTTATTAAATAAGCTTGAAAATTATGGCATCAGAGGAGTTGCTAATGATTGGTTTAGATCATACCTTACAAATAGAGCCCATTTAGTCAAAATTGATGGTATGCGGTCAAATTTACAAATAGCTGAGTGTGGCGTACCACAAGGCAGTTAGGGCAGTTCTCTTCCTTATTTATATAAATGACTTACCATTACACATGACTCCCGTTAATACTGTTCTTTTTGCAGATGATGCAAACTTTGTGTTCAAAAGTCATTGCCAAAATTCGCTACAAAGGACTATACATGACTCAATGTCAAAATTGTGTAACTGGTTAAATTATAATAAATTATTGTTAAATGTTAATAAATCAAGCTACTTAAATTTTGAAAAGTATCCAAACCTCACAAATCAATTCCAAATACTTGTAGAAAATAGCCCAATAAGTCACCAACATTCTACTAAATTCCTTGGTATTACAATTGACAACACATTAACATGGAAAGATCACATTCTCATTCTTAGTAATAAATTGAATCGTTTAACTTACGCAATAAGAGTGTTAAGCAAAGTTTGTAGTAAAGAGGTAATGAGAGTGGTATACTTTGGATATATACATTCAATAATTTCATTTGGAATACTCTTTTGGGGGAACTCTACCCAATCAAATATAGTATTTAAAATACAAAAGAAAATATTAAGAATAATGAATCAGGAACCACCCCATGCTCCAAGTAAACCTATCTTTGAAGAGCTTAACATACTCCCTCTACCATGTATATATATCCTAGAAACAGTCTCCTTCATTCATAATAATATGCAATGTTTAAAGAGAAACAAGGATTATCATGCCCATAATACCCGAACAGCTGAAGCAATACATCTACAGTGTCATCGACTTAATAAAACTCTCAATAGTGTATCCCACAAAGGAATAATTTTATATAATAAGATACCCAAATCTTTAAAAGCCGTGCCAGGAAAATTCTTTAAATCTAAAATGTATAAATGGTTATTAAAACACAAATTTTATAACATAAATGAATTTCTTAACTTAGATATTTAACTACTTAACTGTATTCTGTCACACCTGTATATTGTATATTTATATTTCGTGTAATAATTAGTTTGTAAGTCTTGACAAAGCCATATGTACAAATTGTATATCCTCGGTGAATAAAAAATTGAATTGAGTTGAATTGAATACTACCCTAAATACATTAAAAATGTGATAAAGTTTCACCAAATTTGTAGAGTTCCAGTTATCCTATCTTCGGTCATCCAACTTTCTTTATTAACAGACGCTATTCATGATAGACAGCATTTCTATTATACTGTAGATTTGGTGTGGCAGAAAATTGGCATATGCTTAGTAATTTTCCATGATGTCGAGCTTTACAGTCCCTTCTAGTGCTGGTTTGGCAGCCATGCTACTCTGCTGTTGTGACTCAGTAGAGAGGCGTTGTAGATTAAGGTCACATACACTTTTAGGGTCCTTATAAATTGTTTTGTGTTCCTTGTGACTAAAAAGGCCAGTAAAAGGAAGAAAGTATTTGTTTCCATGAAGATAAATGCATTAAAGAGAATAACCAAAGGGGAAAAAGCCTGCCTGGGTAGTGTAGTGGTAGTGTGTCTGCCTTACATTCAACAGGGCACGAGTTCAAATCTTGCTTAGAGTGTGTTGCTAGATAAGGTTTTATTTGGGGTTTTCCCTATTCTGAGAAAATGAATGTTGAGTAATGTAAATTCCATGGATCCTGTGATCGTTTGAGCATCATTTCACTAATTTCATTCATTGTCTGATATAACCAACTGGGTTAAAGGATGTTAAGCTACAAATACACATGCACAAAAAGAAAAGAAAGAAGAAAAAGGGGAAAAGCTTCTAAAAGTTTTTTTCTGATTAGAGTGGGAAATTGGAATAGACAGCAGGAAGAAATGAAAAAGTGGTGCACTGCTAGACAAGGCATTAAAAACAAATAAAAATAAAACAACTTCACACACAGTTCACACACAGCTGGGACAAAAGCATAACAATATCAGATCCTATTCTACCAGAGAGAGAGAGCAGTTTATTTTCAATGAAAGGGATACTAAATTTATATAAATATAATTTATTTTTATATAATTTATATAAATATGCATATTATCTTCTCATTGTTCATATAAATGTTTAGGCCTACTCTTTCTATACAGCAAATAAATTTACTTTAACCTGTGTTTTAATTTAGCGTACGGCTTCTTTCTAGTCTTATTCAGGTCAGATAGTCAAGATTGAAATAATCAGAAAAAACTTAACTTTGAATTGCAGCAACTTCAGCTTTGACTTGAATACTGGCATAATTCAAAGCATAAAAGATATAGTATGTAAAATATGGTATACTTTATACATATTTATTTGTTTCTTTTTTCCAGATGTTATCATGCATTTGCAGATGGTGAGAATGACTTCATCATACTGGAAGACCTGGGAGTAAAGGGATTTGTAACAGCCAACAGAGGAGAAGGATTAGATGCAGATCATATCTTTTGTGTCTTGGAAACTCTAGGAAAATTTCATGCTCTGTCCCTTGCAATGAAGGACCAGGAACCAGAAAACTTCAAAAAGATTACTGAATGTCTTAAGGTGGGTAAAATGGGCAAGTTTGAAAAGTATCAGTACAAACAAACTGTGTGACAATATAGTGGCATGTGATACACATTATTTTCCTTAATTTTGTATCTTAAGGTGGTGTTGTGAGAGACTATTCTTTCTCGTTGGGTGACTGAATGGTCTAGAACTACTGGAAACAAATTGGGGGTAATTAAAGCACTCCCTGAATCCTGGAAAACCTCTTGTTGCACCTCCCGCCGAGAAGAGGTCATATTATGTATCCTGCATATTGGACACTTATTTTACCCACTGGCATTTGCTGTGAGGAGAGCCAACTCCAGTTTGTTGGTGCGGCACAACCTTGACAGTGAGATACATTTTAACTGAGTGCCAAGTTTTAGATACAATGCGATTGTTGTTGAGTTTACCGCATGGCATGCGTGCCATTTTAGCAGATAGACTGATTGCTGTAGAACGTGTTTTATCTTTTATTGGATAATGCCCTACGATTGGATGTATATAGTTTTAATTGCGTTCTACAGCTTTGACACTATTTAGTTGTATTTTATTTCCTTTAACCACCTTAGGTTTTTAATATTTTATTTTCAGAGTTTTATCTCCTAAATTTTAATCCTCATTTTAGTGTCTGTGTGTGCGTGTTTTATAGCATGAACTTTTAGTCCTTAATTTTGTTTTATGCTTGTTTATGATTTCTTGTAACTCCTAGGGTGCTATTAATCTTATAGGTTGGGCACCCTAAACCCTTACTTCTCTCTCTCTTCCTCTCTCTCTCCTTAATTTTGTCAGTAAGTGTATTGGGATATATGCTTCTAGAAACTTCTTAAAAGTATAATTCAAAATTGTACCACTTTTTTAAAAGTTGTTAACAATTTATGGACTATGAAGCTTTGTGCAAAAAGAAAAGGTGATTCTGATATAAATGCAGAGATCAAGTTTTTCTTATCATCAGTGATTTCTAGAGGCTTCAAAGCTCTATACGCAGCTTTTGTACTGTTTGTAGATTGAAAGCTAGGAGAATTTAGGGAATACACAAGATTTAAAGCACACAGGTTCACTATGAATATTCCTGAATGAAAATTTCACATACTTTAGATGTATGTACTATGAAGCAACTTAGTACCTCCTGCAGTATAATTTCTGAGCTTCAGTTTGGATGACCATGCTGACAGCCCATCTCTAATCCAACATCTGTAAAAGATGCAGTCCAGTCATTAGCATATTAAAGTTGCATATTGAGATGCTTAAATCATTCTGAATAACTGCAATTTTGTATGGATTAGTAGCTTTTGTGGACTATTCCTACTGAACTCTGCTGCCTATTGCATCTGTGACATGTTTCTAGAAACTCTGGGATAAGTCCAAGGTCCTTGACAGATACTTTAGAGAGACTCTCCTTACTTGAGAGATACTCATACTCCACTCATACCTCAAGATTGAGTACTGATTCTTCATCACTTTGGCAACAGAGAAATTTACTCGAGTAAGTATGAAATTAATGAGAGGTGAGTGGCCACTCACTGCAGAACCATTAAATAACCATGGTAGTTGATCAATTTTTATTTTCCAGTATAAACATAGAGCCTGAATGCTAGAGAAGGCTGTAAATTTTGTGGTTATTGCATTATCTTGATAATTAGAGGTATACTGTTCTACGTGGGATGGTCTTAGTTTTCTTTGTGGAATAAAATTTTGGACAATTGTAACATTTTCTCCTCAGAAATGAACATGTACATTACACAATTTTAGAGAAGCACAACACTGTTATAGTAAATAAGAGGTATTTGCCTATGAAAAAAGGAATACACTTTGGAATTCTGGTAAAATGATTCAATTTAGGAATCATTAGGGTGAATTAAAGTAGTTAGATTAAATTCTTCTTCAATTGTTATATTTTTACTTTCTCCAGCCCCATATGTATAATGTACATAGGGATAGAGAAGGTATTGTAATGCACCCAAAAATTTCATACCGAGATTTCACTGGAAATATATGTTTTGGGGTCCCCAGAGTCCGAAAAAAGCATTTTTAAACAAAGGTCCATGTATGTGTGTGTGTGCGCGTGCGTGCGGACAGCATAGCCCCAAAACGAAAAGACCATTAAATACCAAACTTGGTATTTAGGTTTAGTATCTTCCAAGGATGCGACACAAAGATTTAAAAAATAATCCCCCCACCACAAATTACCCTTTACATGGAAAAAATTTCAAAAATTTTGATTTTCTTAAAAATGGCTCTAACAGTTTTGATTAAAATCCTGTATGTTAAAGCTATATATGTCTGAAATAAAATGTTTATCTCGAATGTTTTGGGAATAGCCTCTGAACACCTCTTTATTCTAGATGAATTTTGCTGAAGTTTGCTTAACTGCTAAACCGTAAGAGATAGAAAAAAACTCACTGCACAAAAAAATGTACATCACGACAAAACACACAATTTATGTCCTTTACGTTTTTGTTCTGGAGGTAACCGTTTCCGAGATATTCCTTGTTATTGGTTTCAATTGTGAAGTACATAACTTTTCTGACAGGAGGTGTCCGTTTTTCTTTTGTTCTACTCCTGGCCAAGCAGAGAAGTGATTTGCAATGACAATCGCATAACGATAGCTTTTAAAACATTTGACAATCATTTTAGCATAGCGCATTCCCTTATCCCCTTCTACTTATAAGGAACTAAGTAATAAGAACATTCTGCTAATTGAGTTAATATCTGAATTTTGTTATGAACTGTTGTCAAATAATTTATAAATGTTAAAATTAAAGTTATGCATTACATGCTTAGAAACCTAGTGATTGCTGGCATACCCTAGCCAAATCATAAGGTGTTCCAGCCCTTTAGCTCCATTGGTTAGACATAACCTCAAACTTTTAGGTTAGCTATGGAATTAGCCTAGAATGGCAAGAATACTCTCACTTTACTTACATGTTTGATTAATGTTACTAACATGTTTAATAAAATTTCAGATCTTTATTGTTTTGACCAATTCTTAAAAATTCTTTGAGTCTACACCAGACTTCATTAGAGAAATATTCAAATCTCACTCAATTTTAACTCATTTCCCATTCACTTATCAGTTGAGTTTTGTTTATGATGTTGGCCTTCAAGTAAGATTTGAGTATGAGCTGTCTCAGGTAAGGCAATGGATCTGGTCCTTAATAAGATAAATAATAAACAATTGATAAAATGTAAATTATAAACAATAGTAAAAAAGTAAATAGCAATACAGCTTTATGTTAAAAAATGTAAAGAACACCAATTAATACTCACCCTAAATTAATAACAAATTTAAAAAAATGGAAAATAGCCGGTTCTCCTTTGTCGCTTTTATAGCCACTCTGTTCAAGCATGTACTGGTCTAATTATGACCAGTAAGAAAGAGATGGAATATTTCATTCATGATTGAATTTTCCAGTGTGTTGGATATTTACCGTATTTATTTAAATGCAAGACAACCCCAAATACAAGATGACCCCCATTTTGCAGAACTTAATTTTGGAATTTAGGATATCAGCTATATAAACAGAAGACATAATTTTTAAATTAAATATAAAGTTTAGCTGTATATTTTGAAGGAACTAAGATACTTAAGCTGATTCTTCCTTTTATTTTCTTTTCTTTTTTTTTTTTTACTTAATTTGAATTTGTGCAGAAATTCACGTGGTGGGTAGGAGTGAGGGAGAGGGTAGAACGAAAATGGAAAATGATGCAGTGATATGTGTGAGATCAGAGGTAATACACTGTTGTAAAAAGTTTTACCTTAGTTAATTATTCAAATTCGTGTGGAAATACATGTTTTGAATGGAAGAGAGGTGGCTGGGAATACGGAAATGAACCAGCAAGTGGGAGAATGTGACAATGACAGCATTGGTGGCAGCGTAGCTGTGACGACAATGATGAATGCAATTTTCTAACTAGAGAACACACCAAATAAAATGCATCATTGAATGTTTGAATTTGCACATTGTCAGCGAGAAAAAAATTTGTGTGTCTGCGCAAGGTAATGATGGTGTGGCAGCTTAGGTGTAACAATGATGATGGATATAATTTTTTATTAAGACAATATAGTATATCATTACAAAAGTTTTGAGTATGTGTGTAGATTCATGTTATGGACTCAAAGTAGTGCACAAAATATAAAGAATATATGCAGCGGGAGAAGAGAAACGTGCAGCTAAACCTCTTCTCTTTCTGCTTGACTGTTGGCTCAAAATATATTATATGTAACCATGAGGCTAAAAGAAGTATTCTATTTTTATTTTAGTCTCGGAGAAAATATTTTTTCTAATGAGAAGCTTATAGCCCATTAACAACTAAATTTGCGGTGCAAAAGGAAAGGCATAGAATCTTCTGCATACATCAAAATTTGGCAAAAATCTTTACCATTTCCCCCACAGTTCGTCACTACCATACCTGCAAAGTTTGAAATTTATTTTTCTGCATGCTATTTGGAAAACACATATCGCAAATGCAAGATGACCCCCAGTTTTCAAACTTAATATTTTGGAAAAAAACATCATCTTGCTCTTGGATAAATACGGTATTTGCAAAATAAATTTTGAAAGGTACCAATATTCATTTTGCAACTTATACTTAAAACTGTAGGCTGTATGTTGGTGGTTGGTATCTAATGTTGAGCAGTTTGCAGTGAAGCCATTCACTCTCTTGCATTTCAGTATTTTTATGTCATATTATCATGTCAACTCAAGGTTGGACACCACAGTAGATGGTTTCCATCCATATCTTCTTTAAGTGTACAGAAAGGAAACAGGAGATCTCACTATACCAATCCTGAATAAATGTTTATTGAGACAGTCATGGCCTGTTAGGAGTCTAAAGGTTGCTATAGATGATTTTCTTGGTAATGTAGTGATTCTGGTCCTGTTATTACATAAATTTTCCCATGGTTTTCCTTTTGTTTGTAATACATTATCTTCTTTAATTTTGTTATTATATGTTGATATAATGATTCTTATGATAGTGATAACTTATTGGATCAGATGATTTTGATGTAATTTTACTACCTTTCTTGGCTAGAAAGTCAGCTGTTTCATTACCCTGTATTCTGCAATGTGCTGGTATCCATTGAAGTATTTATCTTTTATTTAAATTCATTTGTTGTTTTATGATTTTGTGGCATTCCGCAATATTTAAGCTATTAGGTGTTACATCAGATGTTATGGATATAATAGCTGCTTTAGAGTCAGATAGTAGTACAACTTTTTCAAATTTATTTATATGATGTAGTAGATTTTGTAAGCTCTGAAGTATTGCCAAAATATCTCCATCAAAATTTGTAGTATTTAAGCGGTTACAAAAAGTTGAATTAAAACATTCCAGATAAAGTAGGCTGTATGTAGTCATTTTTATTTGGCCCAGATTGGGGTTTGTGGTTTTCATGTTCTAAAGTACTGACTTATTTTGACAATTTCTTATTTACAGGAAACCTTTTATGCACCACAGTATAAAGATTGGTATATGGGGCAATTTAAGAAATACATTGCGATTGTGGCTGATGCTGTACAAAAGGAATACCCAAACAGCATCTACCAGAGAAAAATGCAGACAATTTTAGAGGATCCAGGCATTGTTTTTGATAGTGTGTCGGAGTTAGTCATACCACAGGAACCATATGCAGTTGTGGGTCATGGAGATTGCTGGACCCCAAATTTTTTGTTCCATTATAACGGAAAGGACAGTTCTCCAGAGGACGTGAGCATTATAGATTTCCAGCTGGTACGTTATGGATCTCCTCTGCTGGATGTTACATTTTTCATCTATTGTACTACTCTAGAGGAACTTCGTCTTGCTCATTTTAAGGATATGCTGAGTGTGTATTATACTGCTCTGTGTGATTTTCTGGTACAACTGGGATCTGATCCCCAAGTATTGTTTCCAAAAGAGGCATTTGATAATGAAGTTAAAAGGTGTGGTTTTTATGGTCTAATTTTCTCATTTGAAGGCGTGATATTTTCTGTAATGGAAGATGAAGATGTACCACAAATGGATAATATTGAAGGTGACAAAGCTGTTCCGCTGGAGAGCATTTGGCATGTTGCGCCCATCAAAAGCAAGAAGGGCAGACTTCGACTTGCAGACATTATAAAACATGCTACAGACAATGATTATCTTTAAAACAGTCACTAAAGTGTAATAAGTCAACCAACAGGTCATCATGATTTTGGAGAGAAAGGTGAATATCTAATGAAAAAATACAAGTGATGAACATCACTTCAGATGAGAAGGTACTGCTTTGATGAATGATGTGGTAATATGATGAATGAATATCAAAAGCTTCTTTCTGAAGGAGTAAGAAAATTGCATGCATTAATAACATTGGTCTGCAAAACTGAGGCATATAAAAGCTCTTCTCAAAGTGCATGTATAGTTAAGGTGTAAATTAAAAATGTGTTTCATTACATGACTTTCTCCACCTATTCTGCAACAAATTATTCTTAACAAAGCTTATTCTTCTAGTTACTTCATGTTAATAGAGAGAAACATTAATAGAACAGTACAAGAGTAATAAGGGATTGTGCCAGGCTAAAGCAATAGTCAAATCTTTAATAGCTGGTGACTATATGATGTCCTTGTAATTCTGTTCCATTTGCAGAAAAAGGGTGAAAAAAGAAACATAAATGACAGATTTCCCATTTGAGAAATTAAGCCAATAACAAGGAATATGTCAAAAATGATTAAAAACAGTATGTGACAAATTGTGTGTTTTAACAAGATCTACAGTTTTTGTGTGCTAAGAATTTTTCTATCTCTTATGGTTTACCAATTATAAAAAGTCATTCAGAATGAAAAGGGGTTCAGAGGCTATTCCCAGGAAGTTCAAGATATACCTACATTTTGTATGTCTTGAAACTATCTTAAAATATACTTACAGTATTTTAATCCAAAATGTTAGAGCCATTTTTGGGAAAATCAAAATTTTCCAAACATTTTCCATGTGGCTTTGGATGGGAAATTTTCTTGAAAATTGCGTTGCATTCTTGAAAGATGTTTGTAACTTAATTATCAAGTTTGGTTTGTAACGACTTTACATTTTTGAGTTATGCCAGGAGTCTCAAAATGTATATTTCTGGTAAACTCTCTATCAAATTATTGTGCACACAGTAGAGGAAGTGAAAATATTCTTTATTAAGGTATCCTGAGAGATATAAAAGAGTTTTTTCACTCATTATAGGCTATTATGGACAAATTATTTATTAGCACTAATTTGATTCTGTGAAAGTCAGCCGAAGTCATGAGGTTTACTTTAACAAAATCTTTTACGCATGCACTGCTTGCATTTTGCATGTGTTAATCTTTGAGAGGAATTGGTGAGCTGGTGCTTCATAAACTAAGTGAATGAAATTGCATGATAGACAGCACATTGAGGATCATGAGTCACAGCTGCTCTTGTGATGTTGATGTCTTCCAGCATTTATTTAGAACACAGATCAAGTCAATTCAAATCTATATTCAGATTTTTGTTGTACTGAAGGTATCATATCAGTTTTGAAATCATTGGAAGCAACAAAACTAGCACTATTTTTGTAATATACCTTAATAGAGAAAGTACAAACCATGCAAGATTAAAGAAAAAAAAAAACCCTATAATGAAGATTAATTGCAATACATGAAGGAGTATTATAAGTTTTAATTATGATTTTTAAGAAAAAATAGACAAAGTTTGTTTTGATTTTTAGTGGTTAACTCTTCTTGACATAACTACCTTCTAGATTTACACACTTTTCCGCTAAGTTTCTTCACCCTCTAAAGTAGAAGTCTGCAGATTGTGCTTAAGCCACTCTTTCACTTTATGAATGATGTTATCTAGGTTGTCAAATGACCCCATAATGTATTTTTCACAAGAAAGGTTGCTTGGTGCATGATCCAGAGAATAAAATGAAATGGAGTTTTATTTATGGGCGCTCTTTAACTGCTGTGATCCTTAGTGTCCCATTCTATACTGGGCATAAAAGACTGCCTAATTTTGCTCAGAGGCCTATGTTTTAGGGTTGAGGTTCTTTTATGTGCTGTAAATCTGCGACACGGGACTAACAGCAAGGGAAGCCATGCTAAGGTTTTTATGCCTGAAAAATCCATTATCCTCCGCCAGGTTTGAGCCCACGACCTTAGGTATGAAGTTAGCATGGCGATATCTAGAGAATAAGGCAGATGCTGAAAGACCTCAAAGTCACATGCTTTTGTTTTGTCAACCGCAACTTGAGAAGAGTGAGCTGTTGCATTGTCAGTCATTGTCTGGAGAGCAATGCTATGTTTCTGAATCAAAGAATTTTGCTTCTTGTCCAGAAGATTGCTATAGTATGAAACAGTGATAGTTTTACTATTTTCAATGTATTTGTGAGGATGATTCCATAACATCCCAAAAAGCTTAGAGTAACTTTTACACCTTTCCCTTTTTGTGGGGGGAGGAATTAGCATGCTGCCACTCCTTGTTTGTGGTTTGGTGTCTGGTTCATATTGACAGATTCAAGATACATTCATAGTTGTCTAATGATCAAAAAAGTCCTCTTCACCCTGTGTCATGGAAGGTCACACTGCGCTTTTGGAAACATGAAACCCACCATGCAGACATCTTAGAAATGCCATGAATCTTTTTTTACATACCACTCTAATTCAGACTAATGTCATGATCTTTTGGAGAGTTGTTAGCTGTCCTCAAGGTTTAAACATTCCCTTTTCTTCACTGTGGCTACATTGTCTGTTAATGATGGTCTCTGGGTCTTGGCTTGTCTGTGACCAGTTTGTAAATTTCTTTTCAACCTCAAAATAGAGCCATAAGATAGATAATCATTTCCATAAAACTGTCATCTTTTCATCACAAATTTTCCAGGCATTACTCCCTTCATATACAGGAACTTTCAGTCATTCTCTGTGGTGAAGTGGTTACCATGCTAGCCTCTTGTACCCAAGGTCGCGGGTTCAAACTGCTGAGGATGATTCAGTTTTTCGGGTGTATAAATCCTTAGCATGGCTTCCTTCAGAAGGGAAGTAAAACCATTGGCAGTGTCGTAGATTTACTGCACATAAAACAACCTCAAGCTGATAAAGAGGCCTCTGAGCAAAATTAAATGGTCTTTCATGCCTAACATAAAATGAGGTGCTAAGAACCACAGTAGTTAAGAAGCATCCATAAATAAAATGCCACTTAAGGAACTTTTATTACACTGTGACCTTCAGTCTTCATCTTACACTTTAATCACTTCTGGCACTAGCTATAAAAATAAAATAAAGGACATACAGAAGTGATTTTCTCAGCATTGTGCACTTAGGTACCAATAATATCAGTGAGAAAATTTCATCGACATATGCAATAACTTCCAGGAGTTAATTACAACTGAATGGTACCTCCTCATATAGCAATTAAAATATCCGATATTGGTTGAAAAAATATGAATCTAAAAATCACCACTTAGATTATTCAGATGTTTATACTGCTTTTTTTTTTTCTATATGTTGAAGCTGTAGTCAATTAGAGCTTTTCTTCTTTGGTGATGGTTCTTCAATCAGACGTTGTAGCATATAGTGGTTATCCTCCAGTGTACTAACTTTGTGGCAATCTTGGTATTTAAATTTCATAACTCATGTTGAAAATCTGAGTTTTGAGGTACAAAATTCAAAGTATTTTCAATAATTCAATAAACTTGAATAGTTCAACAAAAATAGACTATTTTCAGTGAGCATTTATGCATGGGGTTTTGTAGTTACCTTGAAACCACATTCTGAAAGCAGGCAAAGCTTTTTAACTTTCAATGATTGTATTGAAGAAATCTGCATTTAACATTAGTCATCCTAAGTCTGGCACTACAGAAATATTCTAATTATTTCCAATATAATCACATTCACTCATTGAGATTATGCTCACTGATGCTCATTAGCAATACTATTATAAAAGTTTTTCTTGATTTTACTCTCATATTATTGGCGAACTATTTTGGCTCAGAACAATGAAACTAGCAGTGATCAAAAGAAACACTCAGGTAAGTTTTCTTTAAATTATGGTAGGAGTAGTGCAATATACTGATTGTGCAATAATAATTAGTAAAATGGTAAGTGGATGACCACATTGTGTTCTGGATTTCCTTACTACTTGGACATATCACAGTAAAAGACATCTCTGTGTACATTTTGAAATTGATGTACCAAGTAGCAATATCATGCTTGGTAAGGTCATAGCAAATAGGGACTGGAAGGGTCATAAATCTTCAACCTTCAAAATAAAATTAAAGGTTTGTTTGCTTTCTCCATTAATGGTTCTTGTTATTGATACCAAATAAAATTAATTCAGAATTATTTTGTCAATAATATGAGTGAATATGTATAATAAAACAGAGCTAGTCTTAGAAAATGAAATCGTAAAATCACTAAAAGGACATATTGATATAATGCAAGAAAGTCACATAGTCAGGAAGTCAGTAATACAAATATGCAATCAAGAGAATTGGAACTTGGTGACAAGCCTCATGGGGGGCCTTAGATGCCCATAAATTCTTAGCTGAAATGTTTTCACCTACAATTTCAAATTATTGCTTTGGATTCACATTTTGAATTCTTAGCTCCTTTAAGCACACTTTGACAAAATTGTTGACTACACTGACAAGGAGCTATTGTCTTTTTATGCTGAAAATACACTCTTAAAAAATCTGTTTCGGCTTTCTCTCCCATGGGATCCTTAACTGGTGGAAAAAATAAACTTTTCAGATGTAACGGCTGACTTAAGGTCTGTTTTGCTCCCCCCCCCCCCCCCCAAGCAATCAACCACCTTATAATGTGTGTGATGCTCATAATTATAATGAACTTTGCTCACATTGAGGCTACGAGCATCTGTGGGCATGACTACATCCAAGATAACTTACAATCAAGATTTTATGTTGCGAAGTCAAAATTGGCCTCTGTTACATTTTTTTTCTTCCCAATGACAGCTTCTCCAAGGAAAAAAGCTGAGGAGACAAAAATTTCACTCTTATGTAAGTTATTTTGTTTAATAATTATTAAACACCCTATATGCAGGGAATTAGATTTTATTAGTAGGTCATTCTAATTTGCAAATCATTTATTCTTGTCAAACTTTAAATCACACCAGTGATTTAAAGCATGATTTTAATGATTAGAGTTTCCCTATTGTTTTTTGGTTGTTACTGTTGTTATTTTAGTTGTTAGTGCTTAGACTTGAGATTTGTCATGATTATAAATACCCCCAAAAACAATTCTGCACATATATCTTACTGGTGCCCATTCATCATTTTCAATTGACGTATGTGTAAGCAAAAATCTACTTCTCAACAAGTAAGTTTTAAAGAAAACATTTGAGCCAGAAAGATAGTCAATAGTGATGTCATGGAATACTGCATCAGACAGCATGTACCGTATGCGAGATTTGTGGTGGACAAAGCCGCGCTGGGACGGATTTTTTCCAGGTACTCCGGTTTGCCCCACCATCACATTCCACCGGTGCTCCATCATCATTCATATATCAACAGTGTCACCACCTGCGGTGCCATAAGTAGTTAAAGTGGGCATTAAACACTACCAAAGAAAGACAGTATGTTAGGATAGTATATATTAGTTATTTTATTATTATTTTTAGAGGCCCAACCTAGTCTCAATTTTTTTGAAGTGAGAATTAGCTGAAAAATAGCAAAGCTTTGATTGATTTGAATTTTTTAGTTTTCTAAATTTAAGAATAGAAGTACGTTAGATGTTACAAAAATGTTTCAGATGAAGCTATATCATTTATGATAAGACTTAGGTAGTATGGATTTCAGATCATAATTCACTTATTTTCCTGTAAGAGCTATTTTATTTATTGTTGCATAATCACTCAATCTGCATGCATAAACATCCTGCTATAGCATAAACTAGCTGAGCTTTTCTTTTGATCACTATTGATTTGATTGCTCTTGAGTAGTTTGTTGCTAATAATGAGGACAATAAAACTGTGGAGTACATTTCCAGTGACCATGTACAACTACTTAACAATTAATCTCTGCCATATTGATGCTGCAAAATTTATTTTGTAAAACTTTTTGTGATGTGCAATTTTTTATACTATTCACTGCTTTAGCATTAAATAAGATATAATGTTTTTGTAAACATGTTATAATTAATTTAAAATACTTATTATTTACAGGAAACATATTATTCTTCACGATTGAAAGATTGGTATATGGGGCAGTTAAAGAAGTTCCTTACAGTTGTGGCTGATGCTGTACATAAGGAATACCCAAACAGTCTCTATGAGACAAAACTGCAGACGATTGTAGAGGACCCAGGCAGTGCATATGATCAAGTGTCGGAGTTAGTGAAACCACAAGAACCCTATGCAGTTGTGGGTCATGGAGATTGCTGGACCCCAAATTTCTTATTCCGCTATGAAAGAAAAAACAGTTCCCCAGAGGACGTGAGCATTATAGATTTTCAGTTAGTACGCTATGGATCTCCTCTGCTGGATGTATTCTTTTTTATCTATTCTGCTACTACAGAGGAGCTAAGGCTTGCTCACTATAAAGATATGCTTAGGGTATATTACAATGGCATCTGTGATTATCTGGTAGAAGTGGGATCTGATCCGAAAGAGGTATTTCCAAAAGAAGCATTTGACAATGAAGTTAAAAGGTGTTCCTATTATGGCCTAATTTTCTCATTTGAATCTGTGCCTTTTTCTGTGATGGAAGATGATGAAGTACCAGATATAGACCTTGCGGAAGGGGATGAGGCTGTTCCATTAGAAAGCATCTGGCATGTAGCACCCATCAAAAGCAAGAAGGGTAGACTACGACTTGCAGGCAATGTAAAACATGCTGTAGACAATGGTTATCTTTGAAACAATTATTTAATTCCACAAACTTAGTTTTATTACGCTTTGGATTGGGAGCATACTAAAACAGTGAGAGGTTTATAGATATCTTAATATTCTCATATTTTAAATACAGTTATAAATGGAAAAAAAATAATTTTTCCATTTACATGCCTTTCTCTACATCTCTGAAACAAATTATTGTTAAAAACCTTATCCCTCTGTTTACTTCATGCTAATAGAGATAAACATTAGCGAAATAGTCTTATTATTTGCTTCTTTGTAAGAAGAAAAGAAATACGGGAATACTCTAAGCTAAAGTGACAGTCAAGTCTTTTAAAAGCTGGTTGCACTGCAATTGTACTTTGTTTCTTTACAGAAGATTCTAAAATGTGTATTTCCGATGAAATGTTGGTATCAAATTTTTGGGTAGAGTGCAATACCTTTTCTACCTATGTACCAGTACTATATAAAGAAAGTAAAAATTGCAATATTAGTTTCATCTTTAACCCTCTTAGTGGCATGAACTGATCTAATTAGCTTTTCAAAACTGGCTGGAGAATGTCAGAGACCGAGCCATACCTACTAGGCTTAAAGCACCACACCATTTTAAGCAGCTATTATGAAAAATTGTATAAAATAGTTGTGTTAATCAAATAGAATGGTGAAAAAATGTTTAAGCATAATAACTCAGTAATGATATCCAATTAATGTACTAAGATGCCTATATGTATTTTATGAGGTGTAATGTGTTCTGCTGAAACAATTTTTGTGGGAATTATTTTATTCAGAATATAAGTTAAAAAAATTATTGTTAAAACTGCACTCAATGCTATTTTGGCTATATCAAACAAAACAGTGATGCGTTTTAACTAAAGAAACAAGTATTAGAATAAAAAATTTTTGATTGTTTTAAAAGTTAGCCAGAAAACAATGCATCTGTGAAAAATAAACTAGTTAAGGTATCAACATTAGTTGATACATCACCAATAAATCACCTTGGTGATAGATTCAGGAACATATTGGGTTCAACTGCACACTTGGCATTGTAATTTAATTGTGTTTGTCTTTGAACTGCCACTTTTTTGTTGTTGCTTAATATTCTTTAACCTGGTTGGTCATATCGGATGATGAATGTAATTGGTGAAATACTGCTCAAATGATCTTGGAGACCATGATCTTAAAGTTATTTGACATTCATCTTCTCAGAATAAGGGAAAATCCTGAAGAAAACTTATCCATGTAACTCACTCTAAGCAAAATTCAAACTCGGGACCTCTTGAATGTGAGGCAAACATGCTATATGCACACTACTGAGGTGTGCAGTATCATTTTTCAAATAACACTAATATTATTAACAAATAACTGCAGGTGTGTTAAATAAAAATAGATGTAACCATACCAATAGCACACGTTTGGCTCAGAAAATTAGTGTATAATTATTTAGACATTCTTAATTTGCACATTTGTGAGTGGTTGCACACCGATAAGCAAACATTTATCTCAGAGCTTCTCTTCTTTGACACCAGCCATAAAAATATCCGGAGAACTGCTTGACATTTTACAAATGAAGTACATAACATACAATCTAAATAAAGGGGCTGTTTACTATTGTGAAACCCATATATATTGTTATAAACAAACCAAATGAAGGGAAATGGTAAAATCTTTCCACGGTTGTGAATTCCTTTACAACAACAATAATTTTAACATGAAGGTTTTCGAAGCCAACAAGTTCAGCTATACTGCTCAGTGGGGTGATTTTTCAAAGCCATCTGCTTGGCTGTGACAATAAAACTGTTAAGCTTGCATTTCAGCAAAACAAATTCTGTGTATTTTTTGGGCAGTCTTAATTCAAATTTTGAAGTTGGTAAGGCAAGTTGTATTGAAGTGTATGGCAGAAATACAATTGATCTACTCTGGGTTCCTCAGTCTTCATTTAGTATGTTTCGCAGAATCTTGGAAGTAGGGCCAAGCTACAACATTGCAATGTGAAGTAACTTATAGCTACATCTTGATATCCAGTGGTTTCAGTGCTAAGGTTTAATTCTGTTTGTAGATTTTAGAGTTCATGCACATGTATGTGCACTTTGTTTCATTTAATAATTCAGCTAGTTTGCAGTAATTTCACTATAAAGGCTGAAGGCCTCAAAAGAAAGAAATTTTATTTGGTTGACAGCACAGCAGAAAGACAGATTTTCCTTGAATGTTAAAGTAAGCATGTGAACATTTTGTTTTTGATATCTAATTGTTAAAATACACTATTCCTAATTCATTTCTACTTTTAAGTGCATTTACATGAGTAAAAGTCAAAAGAGTAAGTGAATATTATAAAATGTTGTTTATAAGAATAGTAATATGTGTTACATTTGTTAATTCTGATTTAGAATCAGTTATATTTTATTTTAACTTTTATTGCTTTCTTATATGTCTGAAGTGCATATATTAGTATATTAGTGGGAGAAACAATATTTTTAAGATGACATTTATGAGAGAAGTTTTAACATTTACATCACCGTTTTCATTTGCTGGATAGAGTCTAAAAACTGTTACACTGCCATTCAGTATATTACACAAAAGATGCATTTAGATTATTTTAAGAGTTTATTTACAATGTATGTACTAAAATTATATAATGAATATTATATCAGTTTAAGAAAATCATGTAGTACAAAAAAACATGTATTAGGCACTCCAGAAGGCCCTGTCCTTGCAATGTTATATTTGTCGTATTCAATGTAGCTTTTCTCTTAATTTATTAGGAATACAATGCTGAAATTTTTACAGTAGTAATATTATACTTCATTTTAACATGAGGGTTTGATCATTTTTTTTTAAATTAAACATAACTTTTTTTATTAATATGTATGTTCTACGTTTTTAATATGTTTTTTTGTGCAGTCGAGGAAGTAGATGTTTCTAAAACCCTTGTGTTAAAATATGACAATGTAATAAACATGTCCTGAAAGTGTCAGAAGCAATATCTCTGTTGGAAGTTGAGAAAAATATAATATACATTATTTATTAAAAAATTTTAACTTACAGAAGAAAGCCTCTGAAGCTTTCACTCCAATCCTGATCCATGTGCTGAATCATCCTCCAGTGTCCTCTAGCATCCTCTCCTGTGCTGCCTTGCACTCTGCACCACTGCTCTAAATTGCTTTACTAGAGGTTTTAATCCTTTCTCTGTCTAATTTGGACATTGCTGTCATTGTATTACAGCCAATTGAAATGCCCATATTTTTAGCATATGATATCTTATTATACAGGATGGTTCATAAATACTTCTACAATGTTTGGGGATAGATTCCTGACATCAACACAAGAAAATAAGTTCATATTAAGCTCTAAGACACTTTGTTTTTGCATTTTGAATTTATTAATAAAAGTCACCTTCAATGGCTTTCCCGGTCCAACCCCAATAAATTCATTTATTTATTCACTCATTCATAGAAGATTTTGACCCATTTTACCGTGCAGAGTTGGCCTTGTATTACCATGGCTGTTTGTTAACATTTGTCATTTATTAGATGTGTAATACATTCCCCCAGCATGCCTTACAAGTGCTGTCTACAGGGACTTCTTTCAGCACACTCTCACAGACTTATTGGAAAATTTGCCTATGCAAATAAGAAGAAACACATGGTTTATACATCATGCTCTAGCATAGTTTAGTCTCATAGTTCAAGATGCACTGGCTGGTATCTAGCATGCCAAATGGATAGGTAGAGGGGACTAGTTCCATGACCACGTTCTCCGGGCCTCAAACCCTTGGATTTTTATCTTTTGGGGCACCTTAAACCATTGGTTTATGCAGCAGACATCCTAGATGAAGAAAATCTTAATCTACGTGTCTTGTAAGCCTGTAAAATCATATGACACTGATTGGGAGTATTTAACATTCCGTGCTTTGTTGAGTGCATGTGTGTCTAGATGCAAAAGGAGGACATTTGGATCATTTACTATAAGTGGTGATTATGTGGAACTCCTTCTAACAAGCTGACAAAGTCAAAAATAGAAGAAAGTGTCACTTTGAAATGTTTTGATTAATAGCATTTTGAATCTTAATAAATCAAGAAATGAAGGGGCTGACCTGAGTTAATGTAGATTGGAGTTAGAACTCTCATTTTTTTTGAGGCACTATTTTAGGCTTCCCAACATTCTTCCTTTTCTTAAACACTTTTAAATTGCTCCTTCTACCCATTTTAACACTTATATAGTGAAACTCAAGATAAAAGTTCACTAATTGAAAATGCGATGAGTGAATCAATGGTGAGATGGGTCCGACAGTTCCATGAAGGACATAGTGAAGTGCACGATGAACAAAGTGGGCGTCCATCTTTGGTTACAGAAGAACTGGTTACTTCTAAAATTGGCAACTCCACTTATGCTGGCCTGTCCCTCAACATACCAACAAATTTCATACTGATGACAAAGTGCCTCCAATGATATAGGAATTGGAATTTGCTCAATTTCAAGTTCTCATTCCAGAAAAAATCGTCACCTTTATTTTTCAAAACTTCTAGTAAAACATCTTCATCTGAAATCTCACCACACACTTCCACATTTTCGTCCAAGCTAATAAGCACTCATTGATATCAGGATTTTCCAGTTGTCTTGGTCTTTCTTGACGCTTCATTTTCACTTGAGGCACTGTTTAAAATTTTCTCCTTATTCTATAGATAAGTTGACAAAGTATTCAATGGTATCCCATATTCTGCAATTTCAGATTCTTTCTTTAAACCCTTTTCAACTTCTTGAATGATAGCGATTTTTTTATGCAAAGTTAAAATCTTGTGCTGGACATGCGCTTTAAGACATAGTGGCATTGATTAGCAACACACTGAACAGTAGGAAGCTCAAGCAACAACTAAAGATGCATATGTTTTAAACAAGGGGAGCAGTTATAGAAGCTCAAGGCTGGCAGCTAGGAAAGCTATTCCATCCCCCAAACTGCATTCCAACAAAACCAACAATCCAGGAGCAATGACCTCTTTTGCAGAAATAAATGGACAAAGTTATCAATTAAATTTCTGCATTTAGATTCATTTTGCGACTAACATTTCTGAGCAAAAACTCTTGAATTTACGAAAATGAAATTTAAATGATATGTAACTTTTTTTACATTGCTTTAATGCAAGATTAAAGGGATCAAGAAAATTATAAAAAATTAACAATTATTTTGAATTATATAAACCTTTGAACTATCCAAGTTCCATTATAGTAATAATATTATTTTGAACTACTAAATGAAAAATATTACAGTAGGGAAATATTACAGTTGTGAATTAAGCAAAAAATTCTTGTAATTTGACTTATTTAAAAAAAAAAAAAAAAAAAGGTACTTGCTTGTGTAAAATGGAGCACCTATGTAAAGAGTAGAAGATGGTATTTATCTTCATTCTACATGTTTATTTGGAATGATAAAGTTGAGCTTTCTGTGCATTTTCTTTAGAGGATGATGATAGAGATGATGGCAGTGACATAACCTCTAATTGTGTAAGCTGTTGTACTGGAGTTGAGTCGAGGAGGTTAGTTCTGCTTGTAGAGAAAGTAAAAAAGGTGACTTCTTAACTTTAAAACAACCCATTTTTTAAGACCCAAATCATATAATAGGCCAATATAAAGGCCACATTATGGCAGAATAGCACAATCACCAGAGCCATAACATTGTTTCAACTGTTACTCTTACCACAACACGTGTATTTTAACAGACCTTTTTTAAGCCAGCAAATATAAGCTATGCAGTTCAGGTTAGTTAAATAGCATGCAGTATTTCTTTTTTATTTATTGTACATAAATCAAAGTTACCAAGGTTTATGTTCATTTCAGTAATATGTGCAGTTTTTTACTTTCTCTACATAGAACATGGTACATAGAGAAGGTATTGCACTCCACCAAAAATTTTGATACAGAGATTTTGTCAGAAATACACTTTTTAGTGTCATCTGTATCCAAAAAGCTATTTTTAGAAAACAATATGTGTGTGTGTGTGTCTGTGAACACAATAACTCAAAAACAACATTGTCTGTGAAATACCAAACTTGATATTTAAGTTTAGTATCTTCCAGGGACGTGAAACAAAGATTTTGAGCAAAATCTCCTCACCCCAAACTACCTTTTACATGGAAAAATGTTTGAAAATTTTAATTTACTAAAACATGGCATTAACAATTTTGATTAAAAACTGTACATTAAAGACATTCTCATTACAAATAAAATGTGTATCTTAACTTTTCTGGGGAAAGCCTCTGAAGAGCTCAATCTGGAAGAATTTTGCATAACTGGTAAACAATAGGAGATAGACAAGAACTTGCTACACAAAAATCAATAGATCTTGTTAAAACACACAATTTACGTTATTCACATTTTTTTTTTTTTTTGTGGAGCTTGACCACATATTTTATTATTAAAGTTATTCGGTTTTAAAATATTTTTCTCAAATGGGAATTTGTCAACTCCTGCCAGTGCAAAAAAGCAGATTTCAACCACTTGACAACCAGCTTTTAAAAAATTTGATTATTGCTTTAGCCTGGAATATTCCTTTATTCCCTTTCTACATACAAGGAAGCAAGTAATAAGACCATTTCTGCTAATGTTTATCTTGATTAGTATGAAGTAGATAGAAGAAAAGCATTTTAAAAATAATTTGTTTCAGAGATATAGAGAAAGTCTGAATGGAACACATCAGATTTTTTACAGATTACTAATCTGTTATGTTGCAGTATGTATTTTTTGTTAATATTTTACTTAATGAGGAGGGGGCATGTGCCTGCCCCCCTCTGGATCTACCCTTGATATAAATATGCAAACACTGTAATCATAAATGTTGGGAGGTACATACATAATATATTTTATCTTTTGTGAAAAGAATACTTCAAAAGTTTTCCTTCGGCAATGGTTTAATTTAATTATTAAACTGAATAACATAGCAAATTTAAAATAAATAGGTTTTACAATCATTTACTATAGCAACAATATTATTAAAAAAACAGCCTTTGTGGATATGGGTTGATTACATTAATCTTTCTAGCATTCCTTTACAGTTCAGAATATTGTCACACAAACAAACATGTTGTTATAAAATATTTACAGTAGGTATTATCCTTTGCTGATAATTTTTCAGAAACACTTATGTATACACAATAAAGTAGCATGTTTTAGCTGTCACGCTTTCACAGCACTGATGATTATAAATACACACTGAGTATTTTCATGAATCCTTGGCAGTAAAATCCAGGTCATAAACATCATTTATTTATGTCGTAATGAAAAGTCTTGTTGGCTTCTTGTGTTTGTACAATGGCGGAATGTTAATCTCCAGAATGCAATTCGAAAATCTGGACTGTAGAATGCATAGATGAAAGGATTTATTGCTGAGTTAATCCAACCTGAAATGCACAAACATAGAATGAAAATTTTCTTTTGATGGTTAACTTTAAACTGAGAACAAAATATTAAAAAAATGCTACATAATAAATTTAATGAGACAATAATAATTGATTAATAATGACTTTTGTTGTATTAGTACAACAAAAGCAATTAAAGCTATTAAATATGTCTTAAATATCTTGAAATTAAAAAATCTGTCTTTATCAAGCATTTATATATGTAAATGAAATATTCATGTATATAAAACAAAACATAAGTTCCTTGAAAAGTAAATCTTAAGTTCATTTACATTAGAGCTACATATAAATATTTTGTAAATTCACAAGGATTAGCTTTATGAAATTGTTTCACATGTTGGTTTGCATCTTTACAGTAACTACCCCAACAATTAAGGATATATTTTTTTTATTGTTTCATTTATATAGCCCCCTTTAACAACTAAGGTCATATTGGGGGCTTTGCACTTGAAACAACTCGTCTGTAGGTTAGTTTTTTTACGTTTGGTTTAATTCATTTTATTTTCTTTAAACACACACACATTCACCCTCACATACATACTTCCAGACTCTGTGGGGGATAGGGAATAATTCTGGCTAAAGAAAAATTTCCCATCCCAGCCGGGAATCGAACTTGGGACCCCTGCGTGAGAAGTCAGCTCACTGACCACTCGACCATGGAGGCAGTCAAATTAAGGATATTGAATCCCAGCTAAAATTTAAAAAGATTTGTCTAAACTTGAGGAGTTACAGGTTTTATAATTGATTCATTTTTGCACAAAAATATTTTAAGTGGTACATTAATTACTCATTTCAGTCTGTTGCGTACATGTGTTTCTAGAGATCTAGTTAAAATTAATTTGTAGTATTGCTTTGGCACCACAGGCGATGACACTGATGATACATGAAGATGGAGCTCCGGTGGAATGTGATGGCGGGGGAAACTGGAGAACCCGGAGAAAACCCGCCCCAGCGCCGCTTTGTCCACCACAAATCTCACATGCGGTCACTTGGGATTGAACCAGGGCCGTCTAGGTGAGAGGCAAGTGGTCTCACCACTCGGCCACAGCACGGCCAATATTTCACATTCATTATACTTTTCATCTTTTATCTTTCTAATCTTCATATTACATATTCTGTACTATGTTTCATGGATGAAATAAATGTAATTATTACAAAGAATTTGAAATTGACAGTATTAATCAATTGTAACTAAAATAGAGAACAAAATTCTTTTGTATATGTGTTATTGAATTTGCATTTTTTAAATGCAAGTGATGCAAGGTACAAATAATATGTTTAAAAAATTGCACAATTGAATAAGTTCTCACCAAAATAGGTACATGCTTTGGTCTATTGCTAAAACAAAAATACGTCACTTCTGAGTTCAGCTAACCTTAAAGAAATCTGTATGATGAGATAAGCTTATAATTTTATGACAATTTAATGATAACATGCCATTTTTCGCTGTGCGCGTTGCAGGTAGGTAGAGGAGTGAAGGGAAGTGAAAGACATGTGATTGGCAAGGTGTGAAGGGGAGTGAGGGTTGACAGTGGGCCCGTATAAGCTGGCCCAACATTCTTCTTCGCCAAAGTACAAGAAGCTAGCCAAATTAGGTTCACTTGGTACTCAGAAGGGTAAATTTGTGTTTTATTCCTATCTGTCCTAAAACCTGGGCCATTTGTTTTATTAGCATTTTCAATATTTTACAAGTTGTTTTGATAAAATGATGAGTTAACCCATTTTTGCAAGTGTTTATTCTGTTAAACTTCTTGGTATCTGAAGCTCTCTTAAACATATCAATGATCTAAATTAAAAACTGTCATATGCAGAAGGAAAGGGAAGGGGAAAAAAAAAAGTGTAACACAACAATTTGTCTAATAGGTAAATGTGTAAGATGGCTGTATTCCTATTTCATTCCCATGTATACTAAAATCTGCAGATTTTTACTTTCTCGACCACATATGTTCAGTGTATATTCATAGCAAAGGTATTGCATTCCACCCAAAATTTTAAGGTGACATTTCACTGAAAATATGTGTTTTGAGGTTTCCTGAATCCAAAAGAAGCAGTTTTAGAAAAAGGTCTCTGTATCTATATGGACAGTATAACTCAAAAACACCGCCTGCGGTGCCATTAGTAGTTAAAGCGGGCGTTAAACACTACCAAAAAAAAAATAACTCAAAAACAAAAATTGAATACCAAGTTTGGTATTCAATTTTAACGTTTTCCAAGATGCGACACAAAGATTTTTAGGAAAATCCCCCCACCCCAAACTATCCTTTATGTAGAAGATTGTTCGAAATTTTTGATTTTCTCAAAAGGGCTCTAATAATTTTGAGTGAATTATTGTATAGTATAAATATTCACATGACAAATAAAGAATATATATTTTATATTTCTTTGGAATAGCTTCTGAAGTCCCCTTTATTATGTTTGATTTTTGCATAACTTGTAAACTGTAAACCACTCGCTTCTCACTAAGGTGGCCTGGGTTCGATCCCAGGTAATTGCACGTGGGATTTGTGGTGGACAAAGTAGCACAGGGCCGGGTTTCCCACAGGTTCTCCGATTTCCTTCGCCATCACATTCTACGGTGCTCCACCTTCATTCCATGTAAAATCAGTGTCATTGCCTGCAGAGTCTATGCAGTGGGTGTAAGACACTATTAAAAAAAGGGATAACCATAAGAAATAGACAAAAAATTGCTAATAAAAATGTAGATCTTGTTAAAACACACAATTTATGTCATATGCATTCTTTTTGTTGAGCTAACCATTTCTGAGTTATTCCTCATTATTGGTTTCAATTTTAAAATACTTAAAACCTTTCTCAAATGGGAATTTGTCATTACTATTTCTTTCGTTTTACTCCTAGCCATACAAAGCAAAACCAAATTTCAATCATGTGTGACCAGCTTTTAAAAGATTTGAGTATCACTTTAGTCTAGTATATCCTCTTATTTCCCTTACTTATGAGAAACATAGTAATAAAACCATTTCTGCTAATGTTCATTAGCATGAAGTAGATAGAAGAATAAGTTTTTATTAGAATTGTTTGTTACAGAATAGGTAGAGAAAATAATGTGAATTAACATTTGCAAAGACTAACTTTTTTCTGTTTTGATAAAAAACTTTTTTTGGATTCAGGGAGTCTCAAAACATATATTTCTGGTGAAATCTCTGTATTGAGTTTTTGGGTGCAATGCAATACCTTCTCTATACACTATGTACATAGTTCGTATAGAGAAAGTAAAAAAAATTATTGTGCATTACTTTTCGATCCGTCCTTGTAAATATGGCACTGCAGGTGATGACCTTGATGATACATGGAATGAAGATGGAGTACAGGTGGAATGCGATGGCGGGGGAAACCAGAGAACTCGGAGAAAACCTGCCCCTTTGCCGCTTTGTCCACCACAAATCCCACAGGTGGTCGCCTGGGATCAAACCCTTGGTGAGAGGCAAGCGACCTAACCACCTGGCCACAGTGCAGCCTTTAAAAACTGGTATCTAAAATGCCTCAGGAGGAGTGGCATCATTGCTTTAAGAACTAGTATATCATCAAATGCAAAAAATATATTGATCTTGAAGACAAGTATTTTGAAAAACATTAAATCATTTAAATATTTTTAAATAATCATTGTTTGATTTTCTAAAAATGTTCTGTTGCACCCTCATAATACACAGGTTTAAGTCTATATTGAGTTAATTATTTTACTATATATGTTGTTCTTCCTCTAATTCCTAAATTGTTGTGTGTGTGTGTGTTATTGCACCTTAATGGAAGTGATTTGAATAGGCCTGATTATTATTGACTGGCCATCCATTCAAAGCTGATTGCCATGAGTTAGAAACCAGGTGACTAGGGTTTCCAGATCTCCGGGCTACACCTGGAGTGCCCAGGTTTGGAGTAAATTCTCCGGGTACATGGAAAATGACTTTAATCTACGGGTTTGAATGTAACCTTACCCATAAATCATTTTTAATTATTTAGTTCGAATCTTTATTTCTAGTTGTAACAAAACAATGTTTCTATTCTTATTCTAGCAGCTTTTCATTGTTTCATCTTTAGTATTTGGTTCACATTATTAAAGAAACACTGGCAAGTCAGAGTCACTTGTCAGCAATTTACTGCCAATAATTTATTGGAACCCTCGAATTGTGAGTGGATAAACTACCACTACCTTTCCTAATTCAGAATGATTATAGTTTGTTGTTCTGTTGTAGTGAGTAATAATGTGAAATGAAGAAGCGATATCTAAGTATGTTCCGTGAAGAATGACTGCAGGATGAAACTTATAGTGGTTAAAAAAAATTGAAATTGACGAGTGTATATGTAAGTGCAGAATATGCAGTATCTCATTTACTGTTAAATATAATGGCGTGAAGGTTATGAATGAACATATACAGTCAGAAAGACACAAAGCTAATATTATCACACAAAAGCAAATTGTTCTTAAATTCTTAATTTTCTGCAGATGACAAAATCACTGCAATGGAATTAACTTTGACTTATGGTGTGAAGTCAGTAGTATCAAATTTTGATAGGAGGTATAATAATTGTTGTAAAATGTGGAGTGAGTTTTTGAAAAAGCAGATGCACCAAATCTGTTCAAAATAATACAGCATGTCCTCGCAATTCCTGTCGGTAATGTACAAGTTGAACGATTGTTACGGTAACAAGTGCATTATGGTCAGATGCTAGAAACAGAATATAAACGGAACTTCTGAAAGCTGAGATTTGTGTTCTGATGAATTTGAAAATAAGATGTGAAGATTTTTACAGCGAGGTTCTTAAAACAATACACTTCTGAATGCAGTGAGATCCTCAAAAAAATATGAATAATAAGGTGGGCATTTATAACATTAATTTTTACCATCATTTTGTTTTAGTTTGTATAGGTTTGATTAGTGGTAATCAAAGACCTTGGAATTAATTACCTGGACACACTGCCGGTGCTAGTGTTGCCGCCACAAATTGAAACCTCTCCCGCATTCTCAACTGGAGGGCAGAGCATGCTTTTTGCCATATGTTCAGTACGCTGAAAAGGCTTTCAGTACCTCAAAAACCACATTTTAAAAACTTGGTGGTAAACTTTTATGTAAAACTCGGGTGTTATCATGCAGCTAAATCTTACAACATGCTGCACAAAAAAATAGTCAGACAGCATTGCTCTAAATCAATTTTGTTTATGAATGAATAGGTTAGTAGAGTTCAATTATTTTTCATAAAATTTAGTACATTAAGTAGTAATTAGTTCTAATTTTATATTTATATATCTTATTCATCTAACACAAATGTACCACAAATGCTTACTAACGTATTGAATACAATTTACTGAAGAGGAATACAGGTACCTAATGTCCCATTTATTTTAATTTTATACTATGCATATAATGTCTCAGTAAATCCAGTGTTGCATGTGTTCTTTTTTATGCTAAAGCGCTTTATTTATGTTTGTTTTTATTTACATACGCCTTAGGTAATATGGCCGTATCACCACTTTGACCTTCTATAACAACTGCTTAAATTGTTGAAGTATACATTAAAAATGCACTTCTCGATTAACTTAACACACATTAACTACTGCATTCATATTTATAGGCTCTTGGAATAATATTTAAATAAGAATTCTTTCATCAGCTTAGAATCGAGCGCAGCATATTTTGCATTTTTAATTCAGCATTTTGACCGCTTTACTACAGACACACTCTTAACAACTCATGTTTATAATTCTTGTTGAGACTTTGTGTGTTAAAGTAAAAATCTGATGTGTTCCATTCATATAAATTTCTCTACAAATTATTGTTAAAAAGCTTATTCTTCTATCTACTTCAAACAAATTGATTAGCAGACATGATCTTATTACTTGCTTCCTTGTAAGTAGAAGGGAAAAAAACGCTAAACGATATTCATATCTTTTAAAACTGGTTTCATATGTATCAAATGCATTTCCCATTCCCATAAGAGTAAATATTTTAAAACAAAAACCAATAACAAGGGATTTCAACTCCATGAAAATTGTATATGAAGTGAATTGTAGTTCTATTGAGATCTACATTTTTTGTGCAGTAAGGTGTGTGTGTGTTTTTTTTATATCTCTTACAGTTTACTAGTTATGCAAAATTCATCCAGAATAAAGAGGTCTCAAAGGCTATTTCCAGAAAATTCAACATATACATTGTATTTGGCATGTAAATACATTTAATATATGGTATTTTAATCAAAATCATTAAAACCATTTTTTAGAAAATCTAAATTTTTGAAATTTGTCCACATAAAGGATAGTTTGGTTTGGGGCTTTTGCCTCAAAATCTTCGTGTCGCATCATTGGAATATACTAAACTTAAATATCGAGTTAGAGTTTTTACCGACTTTTCGTTTTTGGGTTATCATGTCCATGGATACAAACACCAACACTGATCTTTTCCTAAAAGTTCTTTTTTATACAGGGGACCTTAAAACGTATACTTCTGGTAAAATCTTGGTATCTTTTTTTGGTGGAGTACAATACCTTCTCTATACGCTAAGTAGGTACATCATGTGTAGAGAAAATAAAAAAGCATACAGTGAGAAGAAACTGCGAAAAACAGAATTAAAGTTGAATTATACTTTCTGTGATGCTTACATCCCGTTTTGTAAAGCACTTTATATGCAAGTATGCGATATTCAACTTCAATTATAATATTTACTTTTGTTTTGTTCAGTTGTGGGATGAAATTCCCTCTAGTCAATGAAGTGATTTTAAGGTCTAATCCCCGTGCATAAATGCTGGTGATCATAAAGAATGTGTTGTCGCAATTATTTCCAACTTGGGTATCTTCATGACGTAATTACAGCTGTTTTAAATTTCACTGTTTCCCCATTGCAATAAATGTATTGCACGCGATCTCGCATGCCTTGTGCCCTCCAAGAAAATCTATTTCCGACATGCATAGCTCTCTGCCCAGCCAGAGGTGTGGGGGCTTGGTGGTAATGATAGCATAAGTAGTATTGGTAGTAAGTTAATGTTATTATGTTAGTAAAAATTGTGACTGTAATAATACAAAATATCTGTTTAACAATTTCTGTCCCCATTTACTCAAATATCCATTGCCCATTGGTTGGTCTCTGGGCCTGCCTCGAGTACATTCTGATAACCCTATCAGTGACTAGTCACATATGCTTACAATAAAGGTTAAGGAGGGCCTGCGTAAAATAACTGGTGTAATGACACATGAAAGATGGTGGAGTTGCACTTTACTTCTTGCACTGATATTCTTTTAGGTCTTAAAAAACAGAATTCATATGAATTAATACTTTTACTGCATAGAATAGCTACAGGTATTTGTAGCTTGTTGTTAAAGGTTAGGATAATATGAAAGTAACAGAAACAGATAATACAGATTCTAAAATCTTGACTAAACATCCTTATTTACTCAAGGAAACAATACAATGGAAGGTTAAGAAAATACTAATAAATATAGAGAAGATTAATCCTTGAATTCATAAGCAAACATTTCCCAAATTTCTAATTGTTGCAGCAAAGATTTTTAATGGTAAAATTTTGTTAGACAACCTTTACTGGTATTAAACATGGAAAATGTTGCACCAATGGATCTTGTGATCTTTATAGACATCCATTTATAGGTTTACAATTTAGAAAAGAATGTTGAGAGGGGAAGTTACTGTTGCTGCTTGATGGCTTGCCTCCCCCACTCTTTCTTCTCCCTCCCTCCCTTATTTCTCCATGCTGTCCAACAGCCACTTACTCATTAGCAATCATCATCATTGCAGGAGAAATGTGCTGTTTATGCATACACACCCAGAAGGTATATAGCGTGTGCAGTACAGCATTCTTTTCTCCATTGTTCACCTATAATAATGCTGCAGAAACACATTCTCTGTCGATTCAACAAGAGAATTAGTTAAACTAGTTCTGGCAATTTGAAAAGTTTAGTTTATTTTCATTTTATTTTCAAACTAATGAGAGACCAGATTGCTGAAGTTAGACAAATAATGTGCATATAATTTAAATGGAAAACTTAACTGGTTTATTAAAAAATCTGATGTGTCCCATTCACATGACTTTCTCTATATCTCTGTAACAAATTATTGTTAAAAATTCTTGTATCTACATTTTATTAATCAAGATAAACGTTAGCAGAAATTGTACTTATTACTTGGCTCCTTGTAAGTAGAAGGGAAAAATTTAATGTATTCCATTCACATGCTGTCCTCTAGCTGTATGGCAAACAAATCTCTTATTCAAAATATTAATCTGTTATCTTCATTATGCTAATCAAGATAAACATAAGCAGAATTAGTCTTATTACTAGCTCCTTGTAAGTAGAAGGAAAATAAGATAATACGCAGGCTAAAATGATAGTCTCATCCTTTAAAAAGCCTGTTGCTATGTGAAACAATTGAAATTCCAATCTCTTTGTTTTCCAGAAGTAAACAAATGACAAATGGGAAGAAAGATGTCTTCTTGTTCAAGAAAAGTTTAAGTGGCTAAAATTGAAACTAATAATCCAGAATACCTCAAAAATGGTTAACTCTACAAAAAATTTATATAACTTAAATTGTTTGTTTTAATGAGATCTACATTTTTTTTGTGCAGTAAGTTTTTGTATATCTCTTATGTTTACTAGTTATACAAAAATCATACAGAATGAATAGATAGGTCTTCAGAGGCTATTCCCAGAAAATCCAAGATGTACATTTTGTTTGTCATAAAAATATCTTAAACATACAGTATTTTAATAAAAATCATTAGTGCCATTTTTGAGAAAAACAAAATTTTCGAAAAATTTTCCATGTAAAGGGTAGTTGGGAATGGAGAGATTTTCTTGAAAATCTTTGTGTCACATCCTTGGAAGATACCAAACTTAAATACGAAGTTTGGTATTTAACAGCCTTCTTGTTTTTGAGATATGCTGCATACACAGACACACACACGCATGCACGCACACAGATACACATACAGACTAAAAAGTTTTTTTTAGATTCAGGGGTCTCAAAATATATATTTCTGATGAAATCTGTATCAAATTTTTGGGTGCAATACAATACCTTTTCTGTACACTATGTACATATGTGTAGAGAAAGTAAAAATGCTATAATTACAGTATATTAAATTTAAAAGTTTTACACTATTTTGTTTATTGCCTACTAACATTTTCAGATAGTATATTTGTTATGTATAAAAAACTACTTACCCAGCCATGTGAGAAATGACATGAGCATCGGAGGAATGTCAACGAATGGCGTAAGCAAATAAATAATGAAAAAGGGCAGCCAGCAAGCTATAAATCCACCCACAACAATGGATAATGTTTGAGCTGTCTTGCTCTCTCGTCGAAAAGATGAGACCCGACTGGTAGGCTCAAGGGGCAGAGTAGATAAATTATGCACAACAGATGTGCAGTCCAGGGCTAGAGACTCTGGACGTGAGGCAGTGGAAGATGATCCACGACTATAGAAACTGGATCTAGCTGAGGATGCTGCATGATGATGGCTCTCTGTGCCACAGTATGTATAGTGCGATGTACGAGGTAAAGTTCGATGATGATAATGGTAGTGATGTCCCTGTATTTGGAGCTGAGACTGTTGTAGACCATCTGCTGCAGCAACACTGAAACAGCACCACAGATATGAGTAGTACACAGAAATATGACTTCACAAAATGCAATCAACCAACGATTTTAATTGACAATAGATTTTGTGAGGAAGTTTGCTAGCATTTCTACATTTAGGCACATTTACTCATAAATGTTGTATAACATTTTTCAAACTATCGCTGAATCTTTGCATTTGATAGTTCTGGTGGTTCATGTAATGTTGTGGTTGCAACATTGCCAGAGTTATTAGTAAACAACAGTTGATTGTGAACCTTTCTACCCTGTCTAAAGTTGCACATAGTGTAGTTTAGTGTACATAGTCATGAAGTCTCATGGATAATAACTAATTTATAAAGTATTATTTGAGTTGTTTGTAACACAGAAAATCTACACACTCCAACAACTACAACCGCATATGCCATCAACATGCAGTAATTAACAAACTCGCCCACAGATTAGTTATCATGCCGATGGACATGGAAAAGTACACCAGTGAATTGAATAGCATAATTGAAATAGCAGAAGCAAACAGTTTTAACAAAGAACTAGTTCATAACAAAATAAACAAAGCCAAAACAAAGAAATGCTCAAAGACACCAGCATCCTCTCCACTAACATAGATTTCTCATTCAAGATATTTACATACCGCCCAGTGTTTTTCAACAAATTCAAAAAAATCTTCAAAGAACAGATTATTATCTTAGCACCTACATATAATTTTTTTTATTAAAACTCTCTTGCATTCAAAAGTCAAAGAATATGCCAGATAAATTGCTTGAACTGTGATAAAGTTAACATTGGGAGAACAAGGAGAAATTTGGCAACTAGGAACGAGGAACACTTCAGGAACATAAAATTAAAACAGGAAGATAAATTGGCAGTGGCATGGTATTTTTGGACAGAACACCACAACATAGAAAAAACACAAGAGTTTAGTAAAACACATAGAAACATTTGGGAATTGGAAACCTGGGAGAATATCCACATCTGGGCAAATAGGAACAACTTAATGAACTTCAAGATCCCTCCTGGAGACATCCTTGTCCAGAGATTCTTAAATCCACCACCAGAGGTGAACCCATCAACCTGCAAACCATGACACCAATAGTGGAGGAAAATTTCATAATTTCATAATAGAGCTTCCGAAAGATATCCTTAATTATTAAATGTAGATGATATAAAAGTGTTACAATTGACTCAAATAATACTTTATATATAGTATGCATCACTGTCACAAAATTCTCAATTTCAATAATAACTAATTTGTTATCATTATTGTTAATTTAAAATAACACATGCATAATATATTGCAATACATGTAAAATAAATGATATAGTTTCTACAATTAGAAAAATTAATGCAAACTTGCTTGTTACAATCAGAGAAATGAAATAGATACAAGCATTGTATAACAGTGCTTTTCATTCATCGGTTTAAAATCATAAAGGTTCATTCCATTATGTACTTTCTATAGGAGCTGTTTTTGCAATTATAGCCGGTTTTGTCCATTGATATCCACTATTCACAGGATTATCCCTTAATCCAAACTGATTAAAAGCTCAATTTTTAACAATATTTGTAGGAGTTAATTTAACATTTTTCCCTCAACACTTTCACCTAAATCTTGGTCGTTATTATCTCAGAAGCATAAGCATTGCCAACATGTTTTACTCCCTTATTAATAACAGTTCTTGTGCTTAGTCCAACAACCACTGCAGTTCGCTGTATGGTTTTATCAATAGGAATAAAGGGATGTCCATTAACTTTCATAAATTCCTCTCCTTTAAGGATTCCTGGGTCCTTTTAATAATTCCAATGTCTGGCTATTAAGTGGCACACTTTAAATAAAGTTTTATCAGCAGGAATAGAGGGATGTCCATTAACCTACATGGACTTCTCCCATTCAAAGAATTCCCAGGTGCTTTTAATATTTCCAACACCTTTATGCAAAGGATTTTCACTTTGCAAACTATCATTCAGAGATTGGCATAGTTTTTAGGTATTGTTGCACTTTAAATTTTGTATAAATGGTATGAATAATATATAGGTAAATGTACATAAATAAAACACCAACAACACTATCAATATAACAGCACTATCAACAATAACAGAAAATAATATGTAGTTTGCAAAGATTGTTGTTATGAATTAGTGATTTAACTTACTTCAGCAGCACACAAAGCCATCTAATCCATTAAAATGTACATCTTGGCAATGCATGGGAAAATTACATGTTTTCATTTTCTGACAACTCAAGCTCATGTTGGAGATGGCAACATAGGCACTTCCAGTTGTGGTTCCAGTTTTTAACTGATGGCTCAAAATGCTGCCATGTGATTGATCGGGAAGTCTAATAGCTTTTAATCTGTTTTTTATGAGTATATAGACATAACTGCAAGCTGTCAAGTGCAAATGTTCAGCAGTAGGGTATAATAACTTTTACAATACTGATGAAACCTGAATGAATATTGAAAATGTTTATCAACAATTTTCTTATCCCTTCCAGAGATTTGTACAAAAAATGCTTTGGGATCAGGAGAGGTTGGCATATATGCTGTTGGGCTTATATGCTATACATTTTATGCTTGAGGAATAAGAATTTTGCTGCCTTCTGATCTTTTAAAGTTTATCATAATGCTACATACATAAACGATATGAACTTTTTTCTAGGGCTATTTAGTTTCCAAGATAGTTTCCTTTCATGATGTGCTGACGAATTCTAAGTTTAATGAAATCAACTAAAGCTGAAATAGTTTTAGATACACAATATTTTGTGACACCACTTCACTTATTTTCTTAAATTTATCAAATGAAGGACATGTTTTGCATCCCATTGCATGCAACTTCAGCTTTCCATGGCTAGTGTTCAAATTCCAGTGTTGGTTGCTGTTGCTAGGTGACCTACCTGTATTGCCATCTACCATATGTGAACAAATTTGATGACAGAGTCAATTGGCAGAATTCAAAGTTCATGACGCAATATTTAAATAAATATTTTCTCCCAAACCACTACATATGTGGGTCAATTTAAATGTTTTAATAATTTAACTTCTTGATTTATTTAAAGGTTAAAATACCATCATCTATTGGCAGTAAATGCAGTACCAGAATTTGAACACTGGCACAGGCATATTCTGTGGGCTAGTTATGCTAGCTGCAAAGCTGAAAAAAGAATTTGATTAAATTTATAAATAACAAAGAATTTATTCCTAATCTGTTTGCTTTCTATCCTTTGTTACAGCATAAAATGGGCTCCTTGCAATAAAACTCAATTCTGTTCGCAATGTATTGCAGCCTGTCTTCTCTGGTGGGAGGAGCATGGCCAACTAACTGTAGAATGAGCACATAAGCAGGAAGAGACAAGAAGGGGGAAGTTGCTTCAACAAACCTCTGAGGTCTTCTCCCTTGCTATGTGTATCCTAACCAATGAGTCTTGAGGACAGCCAAAGCAAACCAATATCTTGATTGATGTTTGCAGGAATTTAGTAACAGTGACCTTCAAATTATATGTGGTATTAATTTGTTGAGTTGGTATTTGTAACACTATATAAAAATGTAAGTGACATAGTGTTAAAAATACAAACTCAACAAATTAATACCACATAAAACCAATATGTGTTGAATAGACAACCTAACGATTTTTATTATTGAAGACAGGGATTCTTAATTTGCCTAATGGACAAAATCAGAAGTCATCCATTTTAAAAATAAATGAAGATGATATTTCTTTTCTTTTAAATTTAAAGGTTTAGTTAATGGGTAATTAAAATTATTACAGTTTTCTTCCTATCATCATCATCATCATCATCATAATCATAATAATAATACTGCCTGCGGTGCCATAAGTAGTTAAAGCGGGTGTTAAACACTACCCAAAAAAACATCATAATCATCATTGGTATTGTTGTCGTCATCATTATTTACATTTTTAAGGATAACTTTCAATAAATCCTGAACAAAAATGCATGCATAATTTTTCAAATGAAAAGAAAAGCAGAACTAGCCCAGAGCCTGACTGCAGCATACTCCTCTGAACACCAGCCCATGAGAAGTTGAAGATGCATCCAATGGGATGTAAGCATGTCCTTCATTTGAATATATTTAGAAGATAAGTGAAGTGGTGCCACAAAATATACATGTCTATTCGGATTGCTTCATTGTATTCTACTCTCTCCTTGTTGTTAGCTGAAAGTAGATATAAACGGAAGCATGTGGCAGAAATGAACTTCAGGATTGGTGAGTTTTAATGTTTTGGTATTCTTCACAGCACAGTTCCATGCTTTATTAAATAGCTACCCTAGTTTCCTTAATTCTGTAAAACATTCAAGATGTTGTACAATATGTAATATTACTACAACATTGCACTGCTCATTTATTGTAACAATTGAGAAACATTATTTGATGTGATGCCTTCCTGCCACCTTGTAACGTGCTCCATGGCAGCAAGTTCGTTGGGGTGAAATTGTTAAACACATGCAAGACAATGGTTATTTCTTATATGTTGTATGTGTTGTTCAGCTTTCATATGCAATGGTTAGCTGTTTAACAACAAAAAGTGTGACTGCCTCCGTGGTCAAGTGGTCAGTGAGCTAGCTTCTCACCCGGGGGTCCCGGGTTCGATTCCCGGTTGGGGTGGAGAATTTTTCTCTAGCCAGAATTATTCCCTATCCCCCACAGATTCTGGAAGTTTGTATGTGAATGTATGCATATTTGAGTAAAACAAAATTATTTAAACCCAACGCAAAAGAACCTACAGACAAGAAGTTGTTTCAAGTGGAACGTAAAAAAAATGTAGGCTAAATTCCATTGAAGTTGTTATGTTATTGTTTTTCCTTAGTGTGCATGGAGTGTTTGCGTAAACACTCGGATCTCGGTATTGAATGCGAAGAAATATTTTATTTTCAGCTAACAGATAATAGCTTCAGTGTTTATAGTAAATACAGGAAATTTATTTTCATTTGTTAATTTACAGAAATGCAATAATCCAAATTTAATGGAATTAAAGAAACTAATCAGGGAGGTGTGTCTATCAAGATTGCTTAATCGTTATGCTAATTTTATTATTTGGCTAATTTTGGAGTTTTGAGTGTAGTGTAGATTGACACTTTAATGGATATGCTTGATTTTTTAGTTATTAAATTATTAAAGGAGTTCACTTTTGAATGAAGGTTGGCAACAACACCACATGGACATCCACTTGTGATCTGGTGTTTAGAATGAGCAGCTGCAGCTTCAGAATATATTCCATTAAGTTGGGCCAGTGCTGCTTAATACAGAATGATGGGCTGTGGACTAACTTGGACTTAATATTACAACCAGTAGCACAGCCAGAGAATTATTAAGGTAGGGGGCCTATGAACAGAGAATTTTTATTAAATGACTTGTATAAAATTAAATTATAAATAGGGATTAATCTGAACTTAAAATATTAAACAAACTTGGCTTTATATTTATAGATCAAGTACAGCAATTAGAATTACATAAAACTAGATTTTGTTATTACTTTTAATATTTTTAGCAATCCCAAAAACCAGATTGGGAGGCCTGAAGGTCACTACAAAACGACGCCTTTATCTTTATTGTTTGTGATACTCTGTTCTTCTCTATGACGTGTAAGAAATAACTTGCCCTTATATATGGAGTGATAAAATTGATATGGCATTTACCACAATTTAAATTGATGCCACTTTATAGAGTGAATCTCTACCATAGCTGAATAGTTCTCAGAACCTGCTAAGAGTGTGCAAAGTACTGGAGAGCAGGAGAGACCATCATGGATATACCAATGCCTTGTGTGTTCTGAATGTGAGTTACTTCTAAGATTTTAACAATGCCTCTCGCAGACTGTATGCGAGTTATTCTACAAATAGATGCTGATATGTGGCTATTGGGGCTGCTGTTTGTCCCATGTGATTGTTGTATCATTTCTTTCCTCTGTCTTTTTTATTTATTGTTATTTGTGTAATCACCTACCATCCATCTTATGAGAGTACAAATGAATGGATTTATGACATGATGGAAACGACTTTGTATCCATAGCACACTTAATGAAGCTTTACTTAATTTTAATATCCTTCCCTGGTACAAGATAAAAATAATAAAATCATGTGTCCTAAATTAAATTAATATTTAAACGTAGGCTCAAAATGCTAAGTCATCTGATATTCACCTTCTCAGTGTTAGATAAAATTTGGATTAAAATTAATCCAGCACCTATATAGGTGCCCTAAATTATGCAAATAAAAGTAGAAAATAAATCACAACAATTAAGACAAACAAAACAGAATAGCACTTCCCCTATGTAACAAGAAAGCATTGTTATGAAAACTGCTGAAATTCAGGAAAAACACAAAGAAGTCCATGTATGTAGTGGGCAGCATTATAACGAAGCATTTCTTAAATTATTCTACCAGATCAAAAATAGCTTTCAATCATGAAAATATGATGCTTGATAGTGCACTCCATTCCACTCAATTAAATTGACACTTTGCATGAAGTGGTCCTGCTAAATGTCAAATCTGCCAATCATGGTATGTTCTTTAAAGTTTGGTCTGCTAGAAATACTCTGGTAGGCAAGGTAATTTTGTCATGGCCACTAAGTCGAGACCTAGAAGGAGGGCCTGCTGATTAGGTAATGCTTACACATTATTTAAGTTCTGTTGTGGTAAAAGCCAAATCAATTTTATCACTTGGTATTTCTGCTGTTATGTGTACTAAATAAGTAACTATTGCAAATCCTTTAGAGTACAACAAATATTTTTCTTTTATAAGGCTGTCAGTATTGTCTAATATTTTATCTTAGTTAACCCACATGCTTCCTTTTCAAAGTAAAGCAAACTAAGGAAATAAAGATTAACCAATGAAAAATAACATAGGAATAAGAACAGATGATCATAGGCTACATAATGCTTCAACAAGTTTTGTAACTATTCTTCATTACCTTTTATCTTCATGTCATCCAATTTCAATGCCATTTCATTGAATATGAATATCATGGACTATTTTTGTAAATGTGGCTGATTTTTATTGTCAAGCTAAGAGTTATGAGGAGGCTTAAATTATTTTAAAATTCATATCATACAGAGTAGTTGCAGATCATGTTCATATTGTATTCATTTCTGATTTTTCCAAACTTTGTTGCAAAACAGTATTTTTTATATAATTTTGACAAAATTTGGATTATAGAATTTGGTAAAAATGATAAGCTATCCTAAATTCTTTCTTAAACTTTTGCTACCCTTACACACAATCCAACATTATTTGGCCAGTCTATGTGAAATTTATATAACAAAAATTAAAAAATTAAAAACTTTTTTACAACTCTCAAAAACAATCTCTATCCTGTTTTCAACTCCTAACTCACAGAATGTGCCTGTGCAATATTCTCTTCAATGCAAATCAATTTACAGTGGAACCCTATTAGTTTGTTTTGATGGTCCAACTCAAGTTGCAGTTGCAACTTATTGAAGTTTTAAGTCTCCATTGTGGTATGTCATCTCAAAATAATTTGAGATCCCTTGTTTTCTATCAATGTGAGCCAATTGGGGAATTTAGAGCCATGTCGTTTGCCTAGTAGTTCAGGATTAGAGTAATGGATGGAATCCAGGAAATCTGTGGTTCAAATCCTGGCTATGGCATTGAATTTTTCAGTCTGACTCTATCTTACATTACCAACTCCAGTCGTACACTTGGCTAACATGGCTAATATTGAAGAAACAATTAACTTATTGATGTTTGAAAGCCATAGTATTAAGAAAAATGTATATTTTTACCTGGTACACCTTCCTAAATTACCAGCCTCCTCACAATCAGAGGAGCCCCTGTCTGGATCCATCTCGGATTCTTCTAAATGATTCACCAGTGTGCTTGATCTCTATAACAATAAAAGTTTTAATCAGAATAGGTGAAAATTCCTTTATTTTTTTAGCTATGCTGTTTTAGTTAAGTTTTGTAATCATATCTATAGTTACAGTTATTGTAATTAATGTTGCTCATTTTTCATAAATTCTGAAATTAGGATGTCACACTGGTGAAGCTGCCAGTGCTGCACATTGCAATGCTTGCATCATAATTCTTATGCTCATGGCTTTCATTGCAATTGTGGTAAACATTTATTATGTCAACAATATTATTAGATAATAAATAATATATTGTGTTTCTGAAAGCCTATATGTGTTGTTCCTTTGCCTTCACTTGAATAAAATAATTCTCTCTCCAAAGTTGTTCATTATGGCACTGTGAAGTGTGTTAACCAGAGTATGGGAAAGTGGAAGGTATAGTTGTTAGATGAAGCCATGTTTAACAAAACGGGCTCTGAGTTAGAAGGGGTAGCTGGCAAGTTGGACCACTAATGTACACTTGATGAACAAGCACTAGGACTCATGACTATTAGACTGAGATGATGCTAAAAGCTTTGACCATTAGTTGTTTCAATTCAGATCAGGCTTTAGAAAGAAATTGTGTAATGTAGCTGTATCAACAGATATTTCTTCTCCATTTTGTATAGATGTACATTAAACACACAGAAGTGTATTTACATAATTGACAAAGGTTTTCATAAATACTATGTATAGTTTTATTACTTGTATTCATAGTTAGAGTTAAATATACAACTTCTAGTAATATTGTAAGTATCTTGGGCCATTTGCAAATTAATTCAAAGGAAAGTTTATTACTTTATTCAGTATTTGAATGACTCTGTGGCCCAGTTTCATTTAGCCATCTGTTAACTGTTTCTGCTTTTACAATAAAATGCAGTGCTTAAGGTGGAGCCCATAAAATTTATTAACGTATATTAAATTATTTCAATTATATGTTCAGATGTTGGGATTTGCTGTCATAATTATTGCTCTTTATATTAAAGAGAAGCTAAGTTGAACAAGCTCTCATTTATAGTAATTGCCTACATTCCTTTGAGATTCGGTTTTCCTGACCATTTTAATCATAAATTTAAATTGAGTTTGTAACCATTCTTCTACTTCCTCATGGCAAACACGAGGGGCATACTGAAAGTCATGAGCAACCCATTGTAAAAATTTAAATTTCAACAATGTAACGAAACGAATTGCAGGATCGTAATCTACAGACTTTAAACCACATGTTGACATATTGTGATGTCATTAGCTTCTATCACGTGACCACAGACGGTGTTTGAAAAATGGCTGACATTGATGTTTCGTTTCGACAGCGTGCTGTCATTGAATTCCTTGTGAAAGAAGGAAAATCTGCTCCTGAAATTCATCTCAGACTTCAACGTGCGTATGGAGGTGTCTGCATGGGTGCCAGCAGTGTTAGAAGATGGGTGAAACATTTCAAAGATGGAAACACGAGTCTGCAAAATGCATCTCGTAGCGGGCGTCCTCGAACTGCCTCTACAGAACGCATCAAGGAAAGAGTTGATGAGCTCATTACAGGAGATAGGCGTTTCACTGTGAATGAAATTGCTGCAAAACTTGGAATAGGACATAGTGCAGTGCAAGAAATGATCCACAGCTTGTGTTATCGAAAGGTCAGTGCCCATTGGGTGCCCCATTTATTGACTGAAGACCACAAACTTCAGAGAAGAACCATTGCACAAAACCTTCTTCAGAGATTTCATAATGAAGGTGGTGAATTTTTGACATGTGTTGTGACTGGAGATGAGAGCTGGTTCCATCACTATGAGCCAGAAACGAAACGTCAGAGTATGGAATGGCACCACTTGAACTCACCATCGAAGAAGCGAAGACAGTGCAGTCTGTAGGAAAAGTTATGGGAAGTGTCTTTTGGGATGCACAAGGTTGCATTCTGGTTGACTTTCTTGAACCTGGACAAACCGTAAATTCTGCCCGCTACATCAAGACACTTCTGAAGCTCCGTCGGCCTTTGCGTGATAAACGCCCTGGAAAGAGGATCATCCTTCAAAAGGATAATGCGCGTCCGCATACTGCCCGTGCCACTATGGAGAAGATCAGGGCATTAGGGTGGGAAACTTCCACATCCTCCCTACAGTCCTGACTTGGTACCCTCCGACTACCATCTTTTCGGTTCTGTGAAGGAGCAGATGCGTGGCCAAAGCTACGAGACGCTGGAGGATATTCGGAAATCAGTGCGTCAGGGTCTGCAGGCAGCTGGAACGGAGTTCTATCACAAGGGCATTTTCAAACTTGTAGAACGATGGGAAAAATGTGTGCAAAACAATGGAGACTGCGTCGAAAAGTTAAAGAAAGATGGTAGATTATGATGATGTATTTGGTTTGGCTTAAAAATAAATATTAAGATTGTAAAACAGTGTTGCTCATGACTTTCAGTATGCCCCTCGTAGCATAAGGGGTTATAGCATTAATAGTTTTTCAGAGAATATCAATTAAACAGTAAAGGTGCATTTGGGATACAAGCCACTACATGCTTAGCCACACAGACCAGATAAAGTGTTGTAATATGAAGAAGTGTGGTGGAGGGCAAGAGACTCCCTAGGTCAAGCACAATACATTGGTTATAATGGGAAAACAGTGAAATTTAAAACATTTATGATTGTTAGTTATTGTTATGCACAGGGATTAGACCTTGAATGTCCTGTTGGAAGTTGAATGAAATCACTTCATTGACTAGACGGAATTTCATCCCACAACTGAACAAAACAGAAGTTATCATTGAACTTGAATATCGCATACTTGCATTTAAAATGTTTTATGAAAGAGTATAATTCAGCTTTAGGTAATTCCATTTTCTCAGTGATTCCACATGTTTTCTTCTTTTACTTTAATGCACAAAGTCATCAACAAGAATTATAAAGAGGTTTGCTAAGGTATCTCTGAAGTAAAGTGGTCAAAATGCTGAATTAAAAATGAAAAATATAATGGGTTCAGTTATAGGCTGATGAAGTTATTCTTATTCCCCATCCTCAAGAGCCTGGAAATGTAAATGTGATACTGAATGTGTGTTAAGTTAATCGAGAAGTACAGCTTTAATGTACACATGAAATTTAAACAGTCATTATAGAAGTTCAAAGTGGTAATATGCCAATATTACTTAAGGCGGTATCTAAATAAATAAAATGATTTAGCAGAAAAAAAGACATGGATTTTCAGAGATGGTATGTACAGTATAAAAATCAAATAAACGTAAAATTAGGTATCTGTATTCCTCTTCAATAAACTATATTCAGGACGTTAAGTAAACATTTTCTTTTTAATTGGTAGTCGAATATACACACATGTGCTTCACAAAAACTTACTTTTACGCAGAACTAGTTTCGCATGCGTGTTGCATGCATTGTCTACTGCTTTCGACTATCGGATACAACACGAGGATCCTTGATGTATGACTGTCTTCCCTCTGGTGTTGGATTGATGAACTTCATTAGCGGGTTCTCTTCAAAGGGACGATCAAAATTCATGAGGTGCGCTTCATGTTTTTTCATGTATATTTTCTCCCATGCGTCGAGTTCTACTGTCCGTTGTACATTTTTTAAAAGATGGATGTCTTGTTTAATTTCATGTTGGTTGTTCCAAAAATGAGCCGATACTGCAGATTTTTCAGTTTCCCTATTTTTGATATTTCTAATATGTTCTTTTAGACGGGTACCTATGTTTCTTTTTGTTCTGCCAATGTATACTTGGTTACACTCATTGCAATTTATTCTATAGATGCCTGGTTTTTTGTCAATTGGGTCTTTTTTTGTTCTATGGGATGGAATCAAATTTTTTACACTGAACCTGTTGTAAGGTGCCAGTGTTATATTATGTTCTTTAAATATTTTTTGGAATTTCTTAGTTGCCCAAGGGTGGTAAGTGAATCTCCTGTAGTTATCATCATCTTTAATTCATTTGAGGGTGGATATTTCTGTGATCTTATTTTGTTGTTTAATTTTCTTGAGTTTTTTGAATACTAAATCCTTGTTGAAACCATTTATTTCAGCTGTTTTTACTATGTGGTTTAGTTCTTCTAAGTATTCAGATTTTTCCAGAGGTACTTTAGTTACTCTTTGTAGTAGGCTGTTTAGTACGGCATGTTGGTGTGCTTTTGGGTTGAAACTATTTGCTTTTATGTAGTTGTCAGTATGGGTTTCTTTTCTATGTATACCAAATTTTAGTTTCCCATCTTTGTTAGTAATTTTTAGGTCTAAAAATGCCAGTGTGCCCTGTTGTTCTAACTCCATTGTAAATTTTACTTTTGGTTCCTGTAAGTTTAGTAGTTTTAATGCATCATCTAAAAGTTTCTCATTTACTATAGCAAGAATATCGTCCACATATCTGTACCATACTTTGAAGATGTTAGGGAACGATTTTGTGATGTGGATTTCATACTGACTCATAAATAAGTTAGCTAGGAAAGGAGATAAAGGGTTTCCCATAGATAAGCCTTCTTCTTGTTTGTAGTATTTGTTCTGAAATATGAAGTATGATTGGTCAATGCAAGTTTTGGTGAGTGTTTTGTATTCCTTTATTTCTTCTGGTGGCAAATTGAAGGATTCTAACCAAATGGTGAGGTATTGCATGAGTTTGGCAATTGGTATGCTGGGGAAAAGGGAAATCACATCAAAAGAAACCATTCTTTCTTTAGGTGAAATGTTGTAGTCTGAAATGTGTTTTATTAGCTCCAGAGAATTATTTAGATTGAGGCTTTCAAATTTCGGAAAGGTATTAAATTTGTTTACAAGCCACTTTGCTAGAAAATATGTTGTAGAGTTGATGTTATTTATGATGGGCCTCATGATGTTACCAGGTTTGTGGATCTTGGGGAGTCCATATATTGATGCAATGTTTGGATTGTCTGGTTTGATTTTCTTGCAATCTGATTTCGAAATTAAATTGCTATTTTTCAACACTTCGTTAAGTTGTTTGGTGCATTTGTTTAGAGGGTCAGAAGGAATCTTCAAAAATTCTTGATTATCTAGCATTTTTTCCATGTTATTTATGTAATCAATTTTATTCATGACGACAATTTTGTTTCCCTTATCTGCTTTAGTGATGATGATATCCTTTTCATTCAATGATTTTATAATTTTGCTGAATGGGTTGTTCCGAAATGTTTGTTTTTCCATATCTTCCAATATAACCTCACATTTTTTCCTAACTATGTTTTGGTCAATCCTACTCAAACCTATTATAGACGTTTCTATGTCCACTATGTACTGTTCAATATCGTTTGAAAATTTAACGCATGTTTTAATTCCTTTGTTTAGAAACTCTATTTCTTGTTTTGAGAGGTTTTCGTTTGATTGGTTAATCACGTTTTGATTCGGACTGCTTTGAATTTTATTTTTCCAAGGTTGGTGGCCTAAGTTTCTCATTTTCTTTTTCTGTGTAATTACTTTTTTGTGGACTTTTGGCGTTATTCTATCGAAAGTGTTGCTTTCCAAATTTTTCCAAGACGTGTGGCCTAATTCTTTTGATAATTTTAGGTGAAGTCCGTAAGTTTCTAAGTCTAAATTTGCCAACTTGTTATATTGTTTGGAGATTTCCAATTCTATTACTTTTTTCTCCGCTGCTAATTGTTCTCGGCTATTCTTGTTATATTTTACGGTTTTTCTTACAAATTTTGGGCATCTTTTATTTTTCAAACATGCATTTAGAAATTTAATATCTGTCGCTACCAATCTTCTCTTTTCTTTGAGATTCTTTGAGATTAATGTATCTTTTTATGTCCTGTTTGTACCCGTTAAAATGATGATTGAAGAAACCATACCTCGTGTTCCCGCTGTAGTCCATTTCATTTACATTTCTCACCACGTGTTTTACGTCATCCATCTTGGTCTCCATATCGCGATAATCTCTTCCAATGATTTGTGGTCACAAATTATAATTTTGAATACTGGAAGTGGTACACTGTGAAGCTAGCAATTAGTTTTTAATTGGTAGTCGAATATACACACATGTGCTTCACAAAAACTTACTTTTACGCAGAACTAGTTTCGCATGCGTGTTGCATGCATTGTCTACTGCTTTCGACTATCGGATACAACACGAGGATCCTTGATGTATGACTGTCTTCCCTCTGGTGTTGGATTGATGAACTTCATTAGCGGGTTCTCTTCAAAGGGACGATCAAAATTCATGAGGTGCGCGTCATCTTTTTTCATGTATATTTTCTCCCATGCGTCGAGTTCTACTGTCCGTTGTACATTTTTTAAAAGATGGATGTTTTGTTTAATTTCATGTTGGTTGTTCCAAAAATGAGCCGATACTGCAGATTTTTCAGTTTCCCTATTTTTGATATTTCTAATATGTTCTTTTAGACGGGTACCTATGTTTCTTTTTGTTCTGCCAATGTATACTTGGTTACACTCATTGCAATTTATTCTATAGATGTCTGGTTTTTTGTCAATTGGGTCTTTTTTTGTTCTATGGGATGGAATCAAATTTTTTACACTGAACCTGTTGTAAGGTGCCAGTGTTATATTATGTTCTTTAAATATTTTTTGGAATTTCTTAGTTGCCCAAGGGTGGTAAGTGAATCTCCTGTAGTTATCATCATCTTTAATTCGTTTGAGGGTGGATATTTCTGTGATCTTATTTTGTTGTTTAATTTTCTTGAGTTTTTTGAATACTAAATCCTTGTTGAAACCATTTATTTCAGCTGTTTTTACTATGTGGTTTAGTTCTTCTAAGTATTCAGATTTTTCCAGAGGTACTTTAGTTACTCTTTGTAGTAGGCTGTTTAGTACGGCATGTTGGTGTGCTTTTGGGTTGAAACTATTTGCTTTTATGTAGTTGTCAGTATGGGTTTCTTTTCTATGTATACCAAATTTTAGTTTCCCATCTTTGTTAGTAATTTTTAGGTCTAAAAATGCCAGTGTGCCCTGTTGTTCTAACTCCATTGTAAATTTTACTTTTGGTTCCTGTAAGTTTAGTAGTTTTAATGCATCATCTAAAAGTTTCTCATTTACTATAGCAAGAATATCGTCCACATATCTGTACCATACTTTGAAGATGTTAGGGAACGATTTTGTGATGTGGATTTCATACTGACTCATATTCGACTACCAATTAAAAACTAATTGCTAGCTTCACAGTATACCACTTCCAGTATTCAAAATTATAAACATTTTCTATTAGTATTTGTGGCATATTTAAGTTAGATAGATAAGATAGGTATATTAATATGTGTACAACAGGAGAGTATGGTCTGTGCTTCCTGAAATAATTTATAAACAAATCTAAAATTAAAATCAATTATTATTTAATATTCTTTATGTTCTAACATGCTGTGGGGCTGTGTTTCAGTCTGAAATTACAGATTTGAAATTTTTTTTTTTATTTAGGAAAAATTATATTATTGCATCTAATACTTTAGCACTGCCTTCTAATTCTAATAAAACATATACAAAATAGTTATAAGCATGACATTAGTGTTGTCGTTAATCTTTGTCAGATAAGAAGAGAAACTAAATACTGAAGAAACTGTGTCAGGGTTTAGCATCATCTTGCCTTTATTCTCATGGAAACAATTTTTTCGCAAAATACACTGAGTATAGCCTGTAATATTTTGATGGCACAAATTTTGTTATGTCTTGGAGCAGCTGACGACTTAATAATTCTGGTTTATGTATTAGGAACCTAAAATAAATTATCATTCTTTTAGTGACCGAGGAAACTCACGAGACTATATCGGAATGAATTTGGAACTCAAATGTTACAATTTATTCTTACTGATGGAAAGTGATCTTGGCATCATTTTTCCGGTGGTTGGTACAGCTAAGCAGCATAGAAGTATACCATGTTAATTATTAAACCCTAATACGCTAAACCACCTCACTTTTAAAGCCTTTTAAGCGTACTGAACATATGACAAAAAGCATGTTTGTCCTTCACTTACCTATGCACAAGAGGTTTCAATTAACGACAGCACACCAGTGCTAGCGGTGAGTCTAGGTAATATAATTCCAAGGTCTTTGTTGGGATAGCACTTTCAGGAAAAATGAAAGTACTCCAGACTCTTGTTGTAAATAATAATGCAGTTTCTTATTGTAGATAGATAATACTCTATGGCTCATACAGCAAGGTAGTTACTGTATACATACAAATATAAATTTCATATTTTTTATACAAAGAAGCATACATATTTACATAATGCAATATAATACTTTCTTCAACTCTATAGGTCAAACCACAAACTTCAGAAAAACAGTTTTGGGTTCTTGTAAATTATGAATAACACTCCACTCTTGCCCATGACCAAATTAGTGCCCCAAAGAGGTCACAAGATATACGGCAGAAAGTGAGACAGTGGCTTAGGACCACCCCTCTGCTTGCATTTATTCAGTATGACATAATATTCTGTTACCAGGAGGTGGGTACTTTCGTTACTGCATTGGATCTTTGCCAATATACCAATTCTTGCATGGGTATACTCTAACAAATGCACATCACAGATTTTTAATTTGTCTGGAATCCCAGTTTTTTTATATCATTAGCACTCGAGATATAAACCATTCTGTGGATATTATCTAATGCACTGTATGGTAATTTTTTGTTAACATTATGGAAAATGAATATCTTCCTCTTTTGGTATTTGATAGCTGAGTATTCAAGGGAAATGTAATGGGCATAATTATTGCTCACAAAGCTCATTGCTTGAAAAAGATGTAAATTGCAAATGGATCAGAAAGAGCAGTAAATACTAGAAGTATTATTCTCTAAACTGAACTCCATACTTAGTACCTAGCTGCTTTCTAAATTTATTTGTGTATTATTTAGTCAGTCATGTTGACTAACCTGGTTACTAGTGTCCAGAGCTGTCAACTGGTTATGTCTTTGTGCTACCACACATGAAATACGAGCATAAACATAAACCATCACTGTCAAAGGAATGAAGAAGGATCCCATCGCTGAGAATACCACGTAACCTTTATTGTTGTTGTATCGACATGTCCTATCTTTATGATGATCTGGATCATACCTGAAAACAAATAGCTTAATTACTCCTTGCACAAAGATAGCAGGAAAACTTGACGTCTTCAGAAAGTTAAAATTAACTTTAGAAATGTGAGAGGAACACAGAATTTGAGCTGAGCTGAGTTGGAGCTCCTAAATCAAAATTCTATTGTATTCCATTCACATGAGTTTCTCTAGATCTCAGTAACAATTATTGTTAAAATGCTTATTCTTCTATCTACTTCATGCTAATCAAGATAAACATTAGCGGAAATGATCTTATTACTTGCTTCTTTGTAAGTAAAAGAGAAATATGGGAATACATTAAGCCAAAGCAATCTTTTAAAAGCTGGATGCCATGTGGTTGAAATCAATTTCTTTGCATTGACAAATTCCTATATGAGAAAAGTATTTTAAAACTGAAACCAATAACAAGGAATATCTCAAAAATAGTTAATTTCAGGGGAAAAAAAATGTATATGACATAGAATATGTGTTTTAAGAAGAATCTACTTATTTTATGTTGTAAGTTTTTGTCTATCTCTTATGCTTTACCAGTTATACAAAATGAAGAATGAAGAGCTCTTGAGAGGCTTTTTCCAGAAAATTCAAAATATACATTTTATTTGTCATGTAAATATCTGTAATATATGTTATTTTAATTAAAATCATTAGAGCCATTTTTGAGAAAATATATATATATATATATATATATATTTTTTTAACATTTTTCCATGTAAAGGGTTATTTGGTGTGGAATGATTTTCCTCAAAATATTTGTGTTGCATACTTTGAAGATACTAGCTTAAATACCCATTTCAGTATTTTATTGACTTTTCCTTTTTGAGTTATTGTGTTCACAAACACAGACACATGGACCTTTTTCTAAAAATATATTTTTTTTTTTTTGGATACAGGGTTCTCTAAAATGTGTAGTTCCGTTAAAATCTCACTATCAAATTTTTGAGTGGAGTGCAATACCTTCTCTGCCTGCATACCATGCACTATGCAGAGAAAATAAAAAGTAGCGTATACCTAATTTTAATATTTTGAAACCTATTACTAGTTACTATACAATTAGTTTTATAAGTTAGAGAATATACAGATAAGAAAACTTATTTGAAAGCCCAAAAAACAAATGATATTTTACACATGAGTATTTCAGAATAAATTGTATATAAATAATACCAATATTATAAAATATACAGAATAAAAGTAATTTTATCTGTGTAGATAGAGTCAGACTGAAAAATCCAATACCATAGCCGGGATTTGACCCACGGATCTCCCGATCTCTAGCCGGTTGCTCTGCCACTGAGCTACCATGGCAGCATGCCAGCATATCACTGAATTTCTCAACTGACTTGCATGTTTCCCGATAAACCATACAAGGTGATCTCAAATTATTTTGAAATGAAAATCTCAATAGCGACTTACAGTGTTGTAAGTGCTTTAAGCCCAGGATTCATAGTATAGCCAGCTATTATGGTCAATGAGTATTGGTTTAATTGTTTTTTTTTTTCACACAAGCCGTGTGTAGGACAGGAGTTGGATAGGCAGAGTCAAACTGAGATCCTCCTATCCTACACATGGCTTGTGTGAAAACAAAACACTTAAATAAATTTTATCTGTGTTTGTTGTAAAACTTAATTGCCACCTTATTACTTCTAATAACTAATGCATTATAAAATAATGTGTAAAAATGGCTTTACCACAAAGCAAAAATGCGACATTAACAAAATAAAACTAAAACCCCCTGGAAAGTTTATTTTTAAAATTAAATATATTATGACGAGTCTTGAGCCTGGCATTTTGTTTTCACTCTTCTGGCTTTGGATGCATGATACTTGAATAGTAATATCACTAGATTCAAGAAAATTCTCTCACCCCAAACTACCCTTTACATAGAACTTTGAAAATTTTGATTTTCTCAAGAATGGCTCTACAGATTTTGATTCATATACCATATACCTATCAAAGATATTTACATCACAAATAAAATGTATATTTTGAATTTTCTGGGAATAGCCTCTGAATAGCTCTTTATTATGGTTAAGTTTTGCAGAATTTTGCATAACTGTTAAATCTTAAAGAGATAAACAAAAACGTACTACACAAAAATGTGAATCTTGTCATATAGATTTACATTTTTCTTGTAGAGTTGCCTGTTTTCGAGATATTCATTGTTATTGGTTTCAATTTTAAACTACTAAACTTTTCTCAAATGGGACCATGCAAAGCGAACCAAGCCTCAATAGGTTCAGATAGCTTGCAGCTTTTAAAAGATTTGACTATCGCTTTAGCCTAATGTGTTGCCTTATTTTCCTTCTACTTACAAGGAAGCAACTAATAAAGATAAATTATGCTATTGTATGTCTAGATTAGCATGATATAGATAAAAAAAAATCTTTTGTTAGAAACATTTGTTTTCTTTTGTTCTTCCCATGAATTGCTCTAGCATTTTTATATCCCCCTCCTTCTTTAGATTTATTATCTTAATTTTTCAAACTTCTGTTTCCAATTTTTGTGTGATACTGTTCCCTCCACAACCTCATTTCTTCACTTTCTACTACATAACGTAAACCCCTCATATATAGTGCATTTATCTAAATCCATTCCTATCCGTCTCCTCTTAATCTGTGCATGCCTAATTTGGTCAATGCCCAGCCTTATCTCCTTAATATATTACATACTTCTCACTGTCCCAATCCGACTTCATTTGTTGATCTTTTCTCTAAGACTTAGAATAGTAATGTCACATCTGTACCATATTATGGCGAGTGAATCATCCTAGCACCTATCGTTAGTTCTTTAGTGCTCTGTTAGTGTATGTTTATCTATTTCGTGTGGCATGAGACATTGATTCATAACAATCAACAGGATGTACAGGACTAACTAATCGTTAAGGTGAAAATGTACCAAGTCCAAGTCAGAAAAATTGTTGTGCGCTACTTTTCGATCCGCCCTCGTATTTGGCGTAAGCTGGAAAAACAGGAGACATGGTAGTAAGCATTAGAGAAAATTCTGTTATAAATGATGGAGTGGCGCATGCTTTGTACATCAAGACCAGCAGACAGTAAATTTTCGTGTTCTGCCGACTGTCGGGCTCTCCCAAAACAAGCCGGTCCCCATGGCTGCGCTCGCCAAGGCGTCCCGCTTTGGTGCTTCGTAGCGCTGGGGATCGTGGGTTCGAGTCCCGCCTTGGGCATGGGTGTTATATGTTTGTGTATATGTGTGTGTGTTGTAAAAGTAAGAAAACAGTAATAATACGGCAAAACAAGGTAAAAAAAAAAAAAAAAGGTAAATAAAAGTAGGGTATACAGTGCCGGAGTCCCGGTCAGACTCCGGTACTGTAAAGAAAAAAAAAAAAAAAAAAAAAAAACCGTGTGCACGAAGTTTATTGTATGCGAAAAAGTTATTGCTGCACTAACAATTGTCTGCTTTGGAGAAACAGAGAGAAGCGAAATTCCTTTTTATTAAATAGAAATGCACATTTGTAGAGCGTAATAATTACTGCATTATATTGTGAAATAATATTCCAACTGCATTTAGAAAATGTTTTCCCGCCAAAGAGTTAGTTTCATGACAACATTATTAAGCCATGTATTTTGACTTTTCAGGATTGAGAAAGAGGCTCGAATTTTTCTACTCCGACGACCAGTTCTTATCTCGAAGTGTAACTGAAGTTATAAAACTGTTTGTGGAAAGTGATATTCAAAATGTGTTGCTGGAAGCTTACAGACTGTTTATCTTAGTTGCGCACAATTTGATGTCGAGAGAAGCTTCTCTTGCTTCAACAGAGTGAAGTCTTACTTAAGGAGCACAATGGGACAGAACAGCGTTACAGATTTAGCAACGGCGTCCAGAAGACATGGTGCGATAATGCCATTAAGCGATGCGCCAGCATTAATCGATCTACTTTACAAGTAAAGGTACCTAAGGAAAACGTTTCTGCTAGATCTGTCATTTGCAAGCCACCACCGTTAGTCCTAATCCTAATAGAACTCCATTGGCATTTAATTCCCTATACTAGGTTCCCACAGAGTATGGAAAGGAGAGTCCACTCTATTTTAGTACCTATCGTTAAGCCATAAAGTGAGTACCTAAATTTTCTACACTACATTCAGAACAGAGCAAGTAGAAAATTAAACTTTAAATTATTCTACATTTAATGACTAGTCCACACTTTGCAAGGAAATTCTTCGATTAAATTTGTAGTTCATGAAAACCGTGGTTAGAATTTTGTCTTAGAAATCCACCATGATGGCTTAATCAGTGCACGTAGTGTTGAAGATTGCGATAATCGCGACAAATGGCAAGTTGCTTTAGTGTAATAAATAATATCTTTCCAGACATTTCTTAGATAAAATTAACGTGAAGTCATACCAGCCGAAGATGGGCGGGCACGTGATGGCGAGTGCGGCGAGCCAGACGGCGAAGATCATGAGGAGAGCCAGTCTCTTGGAGCGCCGTCTTCTGGAGTAGTTGAGGGGCTGTGTCACTGCTAAGTAGCGGTCCACGCTGATAGCGCACAGACTCAGTATGGAGGCAGTGCAAAGCAACACATCCAATGAGATCCATATGTCGCACAACACCCAGCCCAGCTCCCACGAGCCTGCAACATAATGTACATCACTTGGACATAAAACATCTGATGTGTTACACTCACATGACTTTCTCTAACTTCTACAAACTTCTTTCTACAGCATAATTATTAGCAGAATGTTCTTATTACTTAGTCACTTATAAGTAGAAGCAACTAAGGTAATACACGAGGCTAAACAATAATCAAATATTTTAAAAGTTGTTGTTATGCGATTGTCATTACAAATCGCTTCTTAACTTGGTCAGGAGTAGAACAAAACAAAAACGGACACTTCCTCTCTGAGAAAAGCATAAGTACTTTACAATTGAAACCAATAACAAGGAATATCTCGGGAACGGTTACCTCCACAGCAAAAATCTAAAGGACATAAATAATTGTGGGTTTTGATGAAATCTACATTTTTCTGTCTCTTATGGTTTAACAGTTAAGCAAAATTCATCCAGAATAAAAAGGTCTTGAGAGGCTATTCCCAGAAAATTCAAGATAGGTATACATTTTATTTGTGATGTAAATGTCTTTAATTTACGGTATTTTAATAAAAATCGGTAGAGCCATTTTTAAGAAAATGTAAATTTTGGAAAAGTTTTCCATGTAAAGGGTAGTTTTTGGTGGGGGAATTTTCTAGAAAATCCTCGTGTCGCATCCTTGGAAGATACTAAATATAAATACCAAATTTGGTATTTAACGGTGTTTTCGTTTTTGGGCTATGCTGCCCAAGAGACACACACACATACACTCGGACCTTTTTCTATTAATGCTTTTTTCTGACTCAGGAGTTCCCAAAACACAAATTTCCGGTATAATCTCGCCATCCAATTTTTGGGTGGAATACATACCTTCTCTATCCACTATGCACATTGTAAATACGGGGCTAGAGAAAGTAAAAATATCAGTCAAGGTTGCTCATATACAAATAGACAATTTTTACTTTCTCTACACGTACTATCATGCATACTTTTCCGGCCGATGGTACTGTCTTTTCCATCTTTAGAACAGATTCCCCGGAAGCAACCCTGATTTCCGGAATATAAATTGAAGCTATTCTCTATCCATCCTTTCTTCACAGGTAATGTAAACAAATGCAACAGGTTGTAACGGCTCTAATTGGTTGATGGACATTTTGCTGCTTTTCTTCATCACAAAATATAGTTCCTCTTAAATTGCCGAGAGAATACAGAAGTATTGTATTGAACTGTGCAATATTGTTGCAATAATATACTATTAATGATTAAGGAATAACATTTACTGATCATTTAGTCACTACTTCTTTATGTAACAACCAGTGGGCGTTGTGCAGTTCGTCTGCAACTGCTGTTCCTAATCAGCAAGTAATGGCGAAAACATGTCATAGTAGTGTAGTGAGGCATAAGCAAGGAAACCTTTTAAAAGCAATCTGATGTGTTCCATTCACATGTTATTCTACATCTCTGCACCAAATTATTGTTAAAAAACTTATGCTTCTATTTACTTCATGCTAATTGAGAACAATTAAAAGAAATAGTCTTATTACTTGCTTTCTTGTAAGTAGGAGGGAAATAAGGGAGCACCATAGGTTAAAGTGATAGTCAAAAGCTGGTTGCTATGTGACTGAAGTTCCTTTGTTTGTATGGACAGGAGTTGATACATTCCTATATGAGAAACATATAAGTTTTTCATAGCTGAAACTGAAAAGAAGGAATATCTTAAAAACGATCAACTCCACGAAAAAATGTATATAAAATAAATTATGTGTTTTAACGTGCTCTACATTTTTTGTGTGGTAAGTTTTTGTTTATCTCTTACGGTTTAGCAGTGGTGCAAAATTCCGTAAAATTCATCCAAAATGAAGTAGTCTTTGGAGGCTATTCCCATAAAATTCAAGATATACATTTTATTTGTCAGGTGAATATCTTTAATATCCAATATTTTAATCAAAATCGTTAGAGCTATTTTTTTAGAAAATAAAAATTTTCGAAAAAAGTCTCTTGTAAAGCTTAGTTCGGGGTGGGGGGATTTTCTTGAAAATCTTCGTGTCGCATCCTTGGAAGATGCCAAACTTAAATTTTCGTTTTTGAGCTATGCTCCCACAGACACACACACCCACACCCACACATACACACAGTCAGACAAACACACAGACACTTTTCTAAAATTATTCTTTTGGAATCAGGGGGTCTCAAAACATATATTTCCGGTGAAATCTCGGTATCGAATTTTTGGGTGCAATACAATACCGTCTCTAAACACTATGTACATAGTACGCATAGAGAAAGTAAAAATAGTGAGAAAAGAATTATTCCTAAGTACATATTAAGTTCACTTTTGTAATATTCTCAGCTTAACGGTAGAATTTTCTGGTGTTTCGAAACAGCATAAAGTGTGCAAAACTTTTGAATTAGCCGAGGCGCGACATCTTGTGTAAATAGCTTTTCAACAAGCGATAGCTGAAAATGCAGTGAATGTGTTTCACATTGTATGAGAAGAGTAAACAAAGTGGGATTTGGAGTGCGGATTTTGGTGGGAATGGAGGGACATTGTCATTATCAATCCCGATGATGATTCAGACAGTTCGAGTGCAACTGTATCAATGACTCGTATCTTGAAATAGTAGTCTTATTACTTGCTTCCTTGTAAGTAGAAGCGAAATAAGGGAGTACCATAGCTTAAAGTGATAGTCAAAAGCTGGTTGCTATGTGACATAAGTTCCTTTGTTTGTATTGACAGGAGTTGACACATTCCTGTATGAGCAAAATATAACTTTTTCAAAGCTGAAACCAAAAACAAGGAATATCTAAAAAACGATTAACTCCAGGAAAAAAATGTATGTAACATAAATTGTGTGTTTTAACGTGCTCTACATTTTTTGTGTGGTAAGTTTTTGTCCATCTCTTTCGGTTTAGCAGTTATGCAAAATTCCGTAAAATTCATCCAGGATAAAGTACTCTTCAGAGGCTATTCCCAGAAAATTTAAGATACACATTTTATTTGTCAGGTAAAGATCTTTAATATACGATATTTTAATCAAAATTGTTAGAGCCATTTTTAAGAAAATCAAAATGTTCGAAAAAAGTTCCATGTAAAGGGAAGGGGGGATTTTCCTGAAAATCTTCGTGTCGCATCCTTGGAAGATATCAAACTTAAATACCAAGTTTGGTATTCAACGGTATTTTCGTTTTTGAGCTATGCTGTCCACAGATACACACAGACATACAGACACACACACACACACACACACACACGCACACACAGACCTTTTCTGAAAATGCTTTTTTTGGATTCAGGGAGAACGAAAATATGTATTTCCGGTGAAATCTTGGTATCGAATTTTTGGGTGGAATACAATACCTTCTCTATACACTATGTACATAGTACGTGTAGAGAAAGTAAAAAACTGTTGGTGTGATGTACGTATACAAAACTTCAGCCAAGTTCCAAAACAACATGTCTACATTTTTAATTTTACGAAGAATTTTACATATCGTACTGAATAATAACTCGCCTATCTGCTTTATTGTGTTTTATTTATTATATATTCCAGGAAATTAATCATTATCTGTGAACAGTGAAAGTAGATATCAACTATTTATTTTCCTGCTAAACCTCGCTTCATAGTTTTACATTTGTACAGCAGTGAAGTTCAAAGCCGCATCCGCTATTTGTCTACTGTGATCAATCGCAGCACACATCTTTTTATCTCCAACTTATCATGAAAAATATAAATTGTGTTCCCGTCGACATACCTATGGCCTATGTTACTTCGCGAACTTTCGTTAGACTATCAGCGAGAATCATATCGTGGACTTTATCAATGATTTCCTCGGTACCACACCTGCCAGGCGTTCTGGGCGCTCCTCATCAAAAACGATGTTCGACCACGTTTAAAGTTGTTTAGACAATTTTTGTCATAGATGGCGAAACACTATCCAATTTCGCTTTTATCTCCTCTCAAGCTTTCTCATCTAAAAGTAAAAACCGAATCATTGAATGGTATTCTACCTTTTTCCATTGAAAACGCATTGAACAACTAATTGAAATGCCTGCCAAATCTAAACTAACCTATGATTCAGTACCAAATTTGTTTGACGTCGTAACAAATGACAGTACACTGGTAACACCAACTTGCCTCAGCAACACCAGCTTTTTTTAAACACTTTTGAAACGTCCTCGATAAAAGAACACGCTTACGAAGAAGGCATTTTGCATTTTAGCTGAGTGTGCCATGGAGTAGAAAATACAGTTCTATTATTGTTACTTCATAGAATATAAATATGTCAGAGCATGAAAATGAATGTCGGTTATATTTTATTGCAATATATATATATATATATATATATATATATATATATATATATATATATATATATATATATATATATATATATATCCAAGAGAATAATGTACCACTTCAACAAACAAAAGAGTTAAAATAGCGACAATTGATTCTATGTTATACATTTTGTTTCTTCAATTACCATTTATTAAATACTGCAGATATACGTGCAATGAAGCAGAATCAAACCTCTGCGAAAGCGTTATTTTAACTTGTTTTGGATGACAAAATCTCATGTGAGTAATGTTTTATTTACTACTTCTTTGCTTCGTTGTAATCAAGTTCATGAAATGCTAAATACTTGAACAAAAAGAGAAAATTGCAAACATTAGGAAACAGTGAACCAATATTTTATAATTAACAACTGAAAAATGTGTGAAAAATTATATGTTTTTATGTTATTTTATATGTATTTATCTTATTACATAACTGTGGGACCAAAAAAGATGTTCAGAGATTTTAAATTAAACCTACCATAGTAATCTAAAACTCTTATGTTCCGTTCATATGATTTTCTCTACATATTCTGCAAACAAAGTATTTCTACAAAACTATTATTTTATTTACTTATGTTACTCGAGATAAAACTAGTAGAAATGGTGTTATTACTTAGGCCCTTATAAGTAGAAGGGAACTAAGGAAATGCAATAAGCTAAAGTGATTGTCAATTCTTTAAAATTGAAACCAGTAACAAGCTATATCTCGGAAAGCATTATATGAAAAATTGTGTGTTTTAGCGAGTTTTGGTGTATCTCTTACGATTTACTAGCTACGCAAAAATGTTTAAAATGAAGAGCACTTCAGGGACCATTCTTAAGAAAACCAGGATATGCATTTTATTTACAATGTAAATATGTTTAATATACAACATTTTAATCATAATCGTTAGTGCCAGGTTTTAGGAAATAAAATATTTCAAAAAAATGTTCATGTAAATGGTAGTTTGGGGTGAAGGAATTTTCCTGAAAGTTTTTCATGAAAGATACGAAATTAAAATACATAGTTTGGTATATAACGAACTTTTCGCTCTGAGTTATGCTGGTGACACACACACACACATACACACACATGGACCTTTTACAAAAAAGTTACAGGGATCGTCAAAACAATTTTTCCGGTAAAATCCTGGTATCGAATTTTTGAGAGCAGTACAATATCTGCTCTACCTACAATATATTATAAATACGTGCTAGAGAAAGTAAAAATATGATGTGTTCCATTCACAAGACTTTTTGTACAAAGTGGTACAAGAAATTATTCCTTTATCTACATCGTGGTAATTGAAACAAAAATTAGAAATGCTGTATTAGTTCCTTCTAAGTATCAGAAAAAGGTAATACACTAGGCTAAATCAATAGTCCAGTCTTAAAAAGCCGGACGCTATGTACACAATTGAAATTAGTTTTACATGGCTAGGAGTAAAACAAAAGAGAAATGGAACGATACATGACCTCCCATTTGAGAAAAGTACAAGTAGCTTAAAACTGAAGCCACAAGGAGTATCTTGGAAACGGGTAGCTCTACAAAAAATATATATGACCTAAATTTAAAGAGATTCATTTTTGTGTAGTAAGTTTTTGTCTATCTCTTACGGATTACCAGTTCTACAAAGTTCAACCAGAATAAAGAGGTCTTTAGAGGATATTCCCAATAAATTAAAGATAGGTATTATACGATATACATTTTATTTGTCATATAAATCCTTTTAATATGCGGTATTTTTTTTATCTAAGTCATTAGAGACATTTTTGAGACAACCACAATTTTCAAAAACTTTTTCAAGTACAGGGTATTTCGGGATGGGGAATTTTCTTGAAAATCTTCGTGTCGTATCCATGGAAGACTTAAATATCAAGTTTGTTATTTAACTTTTTTTTATTCTGAGCTTTGCTGTTCACACACATACATACACACATGAACCTTTTTCTAAAAATATAATTTGTTGCATTCATATGACTTTTTCTACCTGTTCTGCCAACAAACCATTCTTACAAAAGATTATTCTTTTATCTAATGCTCATCGAGATAAACATTAGCAGACATTATCTTGTTACTTGCTTCCTTCTTTTTTCTGATAGTGTTCAACGCCCACTTTTACTATTATAGCACCGCAGGCGATGCCACTGATGATACGTTGAATGAAGATGGAGCACCGGTGGAATGCAATGATGGAGAAACCGGAGAAAACCCGCTCCTGCTCCACTTTGTCCACCACAAATCCCATATTCGGTTGTTTAGAATTGAACCCGGCCACCTAGGCGAGTGGCGAATGGTCTAACCACTCGGCCACGGCGCGGCCTTTGCTTTCTTCAAAGCAGAAGGGAAGTAAAGGAATACATAGGCTAAAGCGATAGTCAAATCTTTTAAGAGCTGGTCGATATGTGAACAATTGAAGTTCGGTTCGCTTTGCATTGCCAATAAAACAAAAGAGATGAAACGAAAGGTGACCCCGTTTGAGATAAAATACGTAGTTAAAAATTGAAAGCAATAACAAAGAATATAACGAAAACGGTCAGCTCTGCAACAAAAATGTAGGTATATGACATAAATTGTACATTTTTGTTGTAAATGTGTTTAGCTCTTATGGTTTATCAGTGATGCAAAGTTCAGCAAAATTCATCCAGAATGGACAGATCTTCAGAAGCTTTTTCCATAAAATTTAAGATATAAATTTGATTTGTGATGTAAACATCTTTAAAATACAGGGTTTTAATTAAAATAGAGACATTTTTGAGAAAAACAACTCTTCCAAACAATTTGCATCTAAAGGGTAGTTTGAAGTGGGGGAGGGGAGGATTTTCTGGAAAATCTTCGTGTCGCATCCTTGGAAGATATTAAACTTAAATACCAAATTTAGTATTTAACGGTTTTTGTTTTGTTTTTGAGTTGTGTTATCCACAAACACACACGTGGACGGACCACTTTCTATTTTTTTTTTTTTTGAATTAGCACACGTGACGCGACAGTACATGTGTCAGGGATTAAAAGGTTTCTAAAAGGAAGACATACATTATATTCAATATATTATACATATTATATCAAGAAAGGACAAATATACTTTGGAAATGGCTAGGAAGAAAAGTCGAGAAACACGTCTAAGAGTGCAAATACAAAGTATACCACGAGCTGGAAAACGACCCAGGTAGGAGAGTACCATTAAGGGCAGGACAGTGAACCGAAATTCTACTGTCCGAGGGTGGACATAACAAAGCAAACAGAAATGGTTCTCTTGTTGGTCGAGCGACGCGAATTCACTTGCTATGGAAGATTCGTTGGGTTAATTCGTGATATTTGAGTCCGCGCTAGAAACGAACGGGCTACATATGGCCGCGATAGAAAGTGTTCATTTAATACACTTTAAGACGGTCAAAAGTAATAAGGAATGATAACCGCGGTTGCATAAAGAGTAGTTGGAAAGCGGAAAATTTAGGAGGAATGCGTGTGTGTTCGACGGCAGAAAATGTCGAAGAAAATGAATAAACCAGTTCAATAACAATCCTGAGCTCAAAGGAAATCACGTGTGTTTTACCATACCTGACACATGCCGACACATTCTGAGCTAGGGCACCCACATTTCCACACCATTCCATAAATATTCTAAACCTGCACGCGGGATTCGAACCCGGGATTACCACATTTTTGAGAACCGCCGCAACCTCAAAACATATTTCAGGTGTAATCTCGACATCGAATTTTAGGAGGGAGTACAATATCTTCTCTACCTACTATTTACACAGTAGTATAGAGAAAGTAAGAATTACTCGACCAATCGAAGAGTTTTACACTGACAAATGGTGCCTTGCGCTATGCAGCGTTTCCAACTTGCAATGCTATCGGGGAGGTTAGAGAAGTTAGAGGTTGCAGCAAAATTTGTCATCGTTTTTCGTGATCATCAGAAGTTTTTTATCTGTTATTTGGAATAGTTGGTACAGTACAAAATAACAATTATAGGAGGAAAGGAGAGGATTCAGTATAGAAACTTACTAGATTATCGTACAACATATTTATGAAGAAATGGTGTAGTAATGGTTATCATACTAACTTTATATACCCAAGATCCCGGGTTCAAACCCGGTGGAGGACGATGGATTTTTTCGGGCGTAAAATCCTTAGCATGGCTACCTTCGGAAGGGAAGTAAAGCCGCTGGTCCCGTGTCGTAGATTTACGACTAGTAAAAGAACCTCAAGCCTGATAGAGAGGCCTCTGAGCAAAATTAGGCGGTCTTTCACGCCCAGTATAGAATGGGACGCTGAGAACCACAGCAAATAAAGAGCGTCCATAAATAAAACTTTATTTCATTTCGAAGAAAATGGAAGTAAATTAAACTAAGTAAATTAAACATTGGAGTTTAAAAAATAACCGTGCAGCGTCGGGTAGGCGTCTAGAATTTCCATCTATTGTTGACCTCAGCATTGCTTCCTACGAATACTTAATATTGATAATTTGTATACAAAACATTTAAACCTTTTTCTTGCGCCTTGCATGAAGTGACCTCCTTTATGACGTAAAGGGATGAAAATACTCAGATCGTTAACTTGCTGCCTCATTAGTTCTATTTCCCTCGTCTATCTCAATGAATATGAATGCAATCGATGGGATGCAATAGAGGCAACCATTATGACCAATGAGCGAGATGGATGATTCAGTGCTGTATTCCGGAGCTAATTTGTCTGTGACGGTCACAGGTGCACTGTGGCAAGTAAGAAATTAATTTGCATCTATTTCCCCCATCTACACGAATGAAAACTATGCTAAAACCCTATGATGTGAAAGAGGTTTTAAACAGTTTTATGAATATCCCTTGCCAATCAATACTTTAATGGATGCTTTAAAATACGAGGGTTTTTTTTCAATAGGCTATAAATAAAAGACAAGTTCATAGAAAACAACTATTTTATTACTAAACGTTTTGTACACTTATGGCTACTTTTCAACATAATCACCGAAAAGATTGAGATATTTATCGTACCTTTGCAATACCTGCTTCAAAAATGTTGCCACCAATGATTTCAAATGAGCATTAACGTTGTTTTGAAGATCGTCGTACTTTACGACGTTTGCGGAGAGCCATTCAAAACAAACGAAGAGGAATGCTGACTTCAGGAATTGTGTTGATTCATGACAACGCTCCCACACACTGTTGACACAACCCATCGACTCCTTGAACAATTTCAATGAGACATTTTGGATCATCCACCGTGTAGTTCTGACCTGGCACCCAGCAACTTTCACTTTTTCCCTGAACTGAAGACGTGGCTAGGAGGGCAGCACTTTCAAAGCGACGACGATCTTCAAAACAACGTCAATGCTCATTTGAAATCATTGGCGGCAACATTTTTTGAAGCGGCTACGACAAATGTCTCAATCTTTTCGGTGATTATGTTGAAAAGTAACCATAAGTGTTCAAAGCTGTTAGTAATAAAATAATTGTTTTCTATGAACTTGTCTTTTATTTATAGCCTATCGGAGGTTGAAAAAAAAAGGCCCTTGTGTTTTCAGAGACCTTAGTTAATATAAATTAGAGTTAAGCAGGAAGATCTTACTGATGTCAACTGAATCAGTTTTGAAAATCTTGCAATTTCAAGGTAGTCATTTTCCTTTCTCTACACGTGCTATGTACATAGTTTGTAGAAGAGGTATTGTATTCCACTAAAATTTCTATGCCGAGATTTTACGAAAATACATCTTTTCAGACCCCCTGAACCCAAAATACATTTTTAGAAAAATATCAGTATGTGTATGTCAGCATAGCTCTAAAAGAAAAATCCCGTTATTTTAAAAAAAAATTCCTCCACCCCAAACTATTCCTTACACGGAAAAGATTTGCAAATTTTTGATTTTCTCAAAAAAGGCTCTACCGATTTTGATTAAAACAACGTAGGTATATTAAAATACTTATATGATTAATAAAACGATAATTTTTAATTTTCTGGGAATAGTCTCTGAATTCCTCTTCTTTCTGAATACTTTTGTATAGCTAATAAACCGTAAGAGTTCAAACTCACAAACGTGTAGACCAAGTTAAAACACACAATTTATATCATAAGTAGTTTTTGTGGTGGGAAATTTTTAAGAAATTTCTTGTTATTTGTTTCAATTTTAAAATAGTTAAACTTTTCTCATACGGGAATTGTCCACTCCAGGCAGTGCAAGGAGAATGAATTTTAATTACATATCAACCGGTTTTTAAAATATTTGACTAATGGATTAGCCTATTGTATTACCTTATTATAAAGATGTACTTTATACTGTGGTGTATGTTTTGTACAAAAAATGACACTTTTATCAAAGTGGCTAAAAATAACCTCTTAATAGATCGCGTTAAAGCATACACTTTAATTATAACTAGAAGAATTTTGACTCCGGTCGTGAATAACAATTTAATGTCATATATGTTTTTTATTTTTTTTCGTTGAATTGACCATTTCTGAGATATTCCTTGTTATTTGTTTCAGATTTAAAATAATTTAAACGTATTTCACACGGAAAGTTGTAAACTCCTGGCCCTGCATAGAAACAGATTCATCCACATGGCAACCGGCTATTAAAAGATTTGACTATCGTTTTAGCCTAGTGTATTGTTTTATTTTCCTTCTACTTACAAGGAGCAAGTAATTAAGACAATTTCTGTTAATGTTTATCTCGGCTATCATAAAATAGATAGAGGAATATACTTTTTAACAATAATTTGTTACAGCGATGTAGAGAAAATCATGTGAGTGGAACATATCAGCTTTTTTCAAACTGGTGCATACTTAGAACAAAATATCAAGGCCATAACATGGTAACTGATTATTGCTTTAGCTTAGTGTATTTTCTTATTTCCCTTGAATCTATAATAAAATGTGGAATAAAACCATTTCTGCTAATGTTAATTTAGATTAATATGAAGTAGATAGAAAAATAAGCCGGCTTCTTTCCAATATGTGTTATTTCATGACGGAAAGTGCTTTCTTAACATAACTTATAGTATGTAATTATTTATTTATTTATAGCGCATGTAGCCATTCTGAAGAATGTAGTGCTGCCAAATTATCCATTATAAATCATATGACGCAAGGCTGCCAATAGTCTTCTATCTTCGGTAAATTACCCTAGTTACACAGTTCGTCACTAGGTTACGATGACTCGCTATTGCAGTAGCTATATAACCATGTACACTGTTTGTCCCTAAATTACTAGCTATGTACCTAAACACTTAACTCACTTGTTAACTAAGTCTAGGCTAAACCTAATATCTACCCGCAGGGTACACCTGCCTAATGTCTTGCACAAGTACCTGAAAAGGGTGTGCTATTCGATTTTTGGTGTCTGTATGCCACAAATATTCACATATGTGAGCATCTAAATGTTCGTGTCGAATACCGCCTCTGGATAGACAATGCCGTAGAGCTCGTCAGCAAGATTCAATATTATTCGTGTGTACATTTGTCACTGGATCTACAAAATGCATAGAGTGATTTACTGCTAAGTGGACAGCAAATCCTCCAGTCATCAGTCCATAGTAGTTTCTCCAGGCATCCATATGTGTTTACTGGTGAACTCTACGTGCTCTGCAACTAAATTGTAGAGCGTGTTTGCATCCCTATTATTATGTGGACATACCGTCATCCGCACCTCATTTGTTTCCACATATATCATCCCAAGGATCCAGTTGCCCTCTGCGATGCGCCTCCGATGGAATTTCCGCCGTCCTAATTTACATTCGTCCAATTTTCCCTCTCGAAGTGTATTTGGTATTGTCAGAGACCATGCACACGTCGCGGCAGTAGCCGAACCAATAAGATACTGTCCACGAACTCGCACATTGGTCTCCAAACGAACACTCCGTTATTATCACCTCATATGCTTGCTTGTATGCAAAGAAGTAAATTTGCCTGGTCAAGCTTTGGCCGCTCGAACCGCGTTTCTTTGTATATAGACTGTGTGACTTTTTCCTGTCCAGTTCTAAAACAAGTAAAACAATAATAATAATAATAATAATAATAATAATAATAGTAATTATAATGTTACTACATATTATTAATAACAAAAGTCACAATAGTAGGGCTCTATTTTAACCTTCTACTACCTGCAGCAAAACTCGGGATAAGTACTGTCCAGACTCTTACTGGGGTGCAAGACCTCAACATTTTTGTTCTCAGCAGAGCCTCGTCAAATAATAATTGAAGAGAGAACTTCGAAACGTTGAGGTAACCGACCGATGTGCCTTATTAATTGGACGAGTCATTTCTAAAACTATTAGATTCTGTAACAATATCGCCAGTTACATACAACCTTTCCTTCTCGCACTACAATAAATTCTGCTCGGTCGCATCCCCGAGTTTGTGCAGAAATAAAACTCGAGAGAAAGCATGTTCAGGAATTTTCAAAAGACAGTTTGTTGTGCAGATGTCTGGGGATTATTTGCAGAGGTTGGCTGCGACTTTACAAATGATGTGCAGATTGCGAGATTGCAGATTCTGGTTCAGTTTTAGACTAAGGCTCTTTTCTGAGCCTTTCCTATTGGTTACGGAGCGAATATGGCTACATGACAGGTGAACGACAGGTCTCGAGATTTCGTCGTGGTTAGGTTACGATAGGTTAGGTATATGTAAATGAACTGGATCTAAATAAGGAGTAAAAATAGACTTTCTGAAATTCGGTTCTGCTTTCCAATGCGAAATGTACAGTCTTCCGTTCGTTCTGTCTGCTGATGCGTAGGCAGCCATGTTGGCCAATCGACCAATAGCAGAGTCAAATCTAAAACTGAACTAGAATCTGCAATGTCGCGTGCAGGTTGGCTGTTAAGCAAGACGAAATACGGCTTGTAGTCTTCAGTTGGCTCTGTCTGCTTACGCATGCGCATTGGCGAGCCTTCTCGCCACCTCGCCTCACATATTGTAAAGCCGAATAAGCGTTTTTAAGATTTTGTTGCAGAATAGATAGAGAAATGTATATGAATACAACACATAAATATATATTTTCAAATATATATTTCTAGGTATGAAATACTTACCCATTAGTTGTAGAGCAACGGCTGGAGGCATCACAAATATACCTACCAACCAATCTGCGATGGCTAATGACATGACAAAACAGTTGGTAACCGTGCGGAGACGCCTCGTCGTGATGACTGCTACAATGATCAGTGTGTTTCCGGCCTGTAACAACAGAGAGATATGGCGTGACACATATTAATGGAGTTCATACACTCGCATCAAGAACAAAACTCAGTTTCCATACCTAGTCTAATCATCTCACCTTTATGTGCACTTCCTGATAGGAATACTAAACCTTATTTAACTTAGATAACACTTGTAACGTTACACTTCGATATTTTCCCTTCAAATTGCAGAGGCAGCACTAAATATGTTACAATATTCCTATAGACATATAAGGGAAAGGAACGACACAACCTTTCGACTATTACACAATATAACAGCATGTATACTCTGAACAATACAAGAGAGCTTGGGTCACTAGGCTTAGAATCCCCCACGAAAACGTTACTGGCTTAGCAATATGTTATTAGTAGTATCTTAATGACTTAATGATGTAATTTCTTTATAGCATAACCAAATAAACTCTATTCATGTAGCAAAACCTGTCCAAAATTTACTGTTTATAATTTATTGTTTATAATTTAGGAGAATAGACAAACAGTAATATTACAATTTTCTTATGCAATGGTGATAGACTATAAATTAACATGTTACAAAGCTCGGTGGTAGGTAGATGGGTACCGTTTGATCATATTTTATTAATAAACTCACGTCCAGAAACCCTGTTTCCACACTCTCGGGTGTTTTAAATAGAGGAAGATTTAGGTAGTACGGGTAAAAACAAATAGGAAGGAAGTAAAAACTAAAACTGAAATCTGTAAATTAAAGGCATCACTTTAATCTACTACCGGCTGCCGCCAACTTCGATCAATTTTGTTCAAAGCATATGATTAACTATTGGAAAGAGTTCAAATTCTGGTGTATGGCGTGTCCACGGACGTCCACAGGGATGTTTATTTGAATCTAAGCTGCTGTTTCACTCGAACGTTTCTCCAAACTTGAGACATGGTATGGGCTGGGAGACATCTGTTAGGGTAACGTTGTTGATGAAGCCAGCAAGCCTCTTTTGCATTCTTTCGGACATCCACGTAGATGGGAAATATCTCCGTGTGTTCTGCCGTCATGTTTCATTCGCACTTAACGACGTACACACAATGATATTTGTGATGCACGAAGCTACTAAACACAATAAAAGGTTATTACTTAAGTTGGTGTAGTTATTATGCTGTGCATCATGTAACAGCTGATGCAATACTATTGGCAAACAACTCTTAACTTTGTGACGGAGTCTACTATCCCTCTTCCCGTTTCGGAGGTTCTAGCCAACAACAAGTTTCTAAATAGACATGGAGTTATGAATAAATATGATTCCATGAAACATATCCACCATAGATTCTTGTGAAACATCTCCTAAACCTCACTATAATCACAATCAATTATAGCTCCTAAAAATATAACATGTTCCATTCACATGGCTTTCGCTATTTGTTCTGCAAACAAATCAATCTTACATCATTATCTACAGCATGCTAATCAAGATATTAGACATTGTCTTATTACTTGCTTCCTTCTAAACATAAGGGAAATAGGGCATACACTAGGCCAAACCGATAGTAACATTTTTTAAAAGCTGATCGCTATATGAACAATTTAAGTTCGGTTCTCTTTGCATAACAAGAATAAAACAAAAGAGAGATGACACGAAATATGACTTGAGAAAAGTTTAAATAGCTAAAAAGAAAAAAAAAAAAAAGAAAGAAAAAAGTATATGACATGAAGTGTGTGCAGATCTACAGTTTCTGTGCAGCAAGTTTTTGTCTATCTTTTACAATTTTACACTGAAGTAAAATTCAATCGGAATGAAGAAATCTACAGGAAATATTCCCAGAAAATTCAAGATATTCATTTTATTTGTCATATCATTATTATACGGAATTTATACAAAATCATTATAGATATTTTTGAGAAAAACATTCTTCAAACATTTTTCCATATAAATGGTGGTTTGGGGTGGGGAGATTTTATTGAAAAGCTTCGTGTCGTATTATTAGAAGTGTGGCATTAGTCAGTCTTTTCGTTTATAAGCTAGTGTTCCCCGACACACACATGAATCTTTTTTTTTTTTTTTTTGACGCGGGGACCCTAAATTACATATTTCCGGTAAAATCTCGGTATGGAATTTTGGGCGGAATACAAGTCCTTCTCTACCTACTATATTCTTAGTATGTATACAGATGGTAATACATAAAAGAGGAGGAAAGTCGGCAACACAGTCAACAGGAAATAAGACGAATTTGAATGCACAAAATCGAATGCACAAAAAAAAAAAAAAAAAAAAAGAAAAACTGGCTCAGTGAGAAAACAGCTGTCTGGTTAGAAGAGGTAAACACCAAAGAGAAATAGAAAACAATGAGAATAGTTCACGCGCATTAGAGAAAGACGGAGCGAAATTCCATCAGACATATATTTTTCATGCTTTTAAACACTTTAGAAGCGCTATGAGCACAGTGAGAGGACATGCTTTTCAGTGATGCATATCAATTAAGATGAAAGCAAAATAGGGAAAAAGAAATACATTAACAAGTTGAAAAGAAAATTATAGGAACAAATATATGAAAATCTATGAAAAATAATGTGAATATTTTTAGTTTCTATAATCTATCCGATTGTTTTGGAAGCTCCGAGGCTGCTGATAATCCTTGTTGTGTTCCCACTATTCAGGGGAGAGAGAGAGAGAGAGAGAGAGAGAGAGAGAGAGAGAGAGAGAGAGAGAGAGAGAGAGAGAGAGAGAGAGAGAGAGAGAGAGAGAGAGAGAGAGAGAGAGAGGCAAAGTGGTAGCAAAGTGTGCCGGGACTCAAGCCAAATCGAATGTTATCATCAATTTTGTTTGGTAGTGTTTAACGCCCGCTTTTACTACTTACGGCACCGCAGGCGATGACTGGTGATGTATGAAATGAAGAAGGAACACCGGTGGAATGCGATGGTTGGAGAAACCGGAGAAAACCCGCTACAAATCTCACATGCAGTCGCTTGGGATCGAACCCGGCCTGTTATCCTCAATGAACTTGATGAAAGTGGTAGCACAGTATGCAGGGACTCGAGTCAAATCAAATGTGATCATCAATTTTTTTTTTAGCAGTGTTTAACGACCGCTTTTACCTTTTACGGTGTCGCAGACGATGACACTGGTGATATATAAAATGAAGATGGAGCACTAGTGGAATGCAATGGCGGGGGAAACTACAAATCTCACATGCAATCGCTTGGAATCGAACCCGGGCCATCTAGGTGAGTCTAACCACTCAGCCACGGAGCGGCCTGCTATCATCAACGAACTTGAGTCTTATTAGTTGCTGCAGATGTAACGTTATTACATAAATACGTCTATAACAATAATACAAGTATATTTTATCAAATATCTGCCTACATAATAGGTGCTTAATTTATTAAAATATTTATATTAATGAAATATATGTGAACAACACATGTTCTAGCAATTGTGTTATATTCAGTTTCAGAAATTCTTAAGCTAATATACGTCTGGGAAGTCAGTTTTATAGCCTCTCGTGGAAATGTTTCTATTTCACTGTAAAATGACAAAGTCTGGTATTAAATGGAAAAGACTGGCATACAGTGTTTCTGCTTTATACCAATTACACATCTGAACCACATATCTGCGAAAGCAGATTGCTGCATCGCCATTTAATGTAGTTGAAGTAACTACGCAAACTAAATGCAAATCCAGTAGGGCAGAAACAGAATAAATCAGTTATTAATAGCATAATGTGATTATGTGTATAAGTAATTTTATCTCTCTCCATAGCAGGCAGACAATTCAAGAGTTCAATTCTTTTGAGAAAACATTTTACTTTCTCTACACGTACTATGTACATAGTGTATAGAGGAAGTATTGTATTCCACCTAAAAATTCGATACCGAGATTTCACCGGAAATACATGTTTTAGGGCATTTTCAGAAAAAAGTCCGTGTGTGTACCTGTCTATCGGTCTGTCTATCTGTCTGTCTGTGTGTGTGTCTGTGTCTGTGGACAGCATAGCTCAAAAACGAAAATACCGTTAAATCCCAAAGTTGGTATTTGAGTTTGGCATCTTCCAAGGATGCGACACTAAGATTTTCAAGAAAATCCCCCCTTTACATGGAAAAAATTTCGAAAATTTTGTTTTTATCAAAAATGGCTCTAACGATTTTGATAAAATGCCACATATTAAAGCCATTTCCATCACAAATAAAATGTATATCTTGAATTTTCTGGGAAAAGCTTCTGAAGAACTCATTACTCTGGATGAATTTTGCATATCTTTAAGAATCTAAGAGATAGACAAAAACTTACTTCACAAAAACACACGATTTATGTTATATACATTTTTTTCATGGAGTTGATCATTTGTTGTTGGTTTCAGTTTTAAAATACATAAACCTTTCACATATGGGGATTTGTCAACTCCTGGCAATGCAAAGAAAGGGATTTCTCCACATGTCAACCAGATTTTAAAACATTTGACTATCGTTTTAGCTTAGTTTATTCCCTTATTTCCCTTATATTTAAATAGAGCATTTCTGCTAATGTTTATTTCGATTAGTATGAAGTACACTCAATAATAAGCTTTTTAACAATAATTTGTTACAGAGATGTAGAGAAAGTCATGTGAATGGAGCACATCAGAGTTTTGGTAGCACGTTCTAAGAGATAGAAACAGCCCGTCTGGGTGATGCATTGACTACTGCAGCGCCACGAACAAGAGAAGAGCACCTCTCGGGTTACCTAATAGAGCATCATCGAACAGCAAACGACTTGAGAGGCGGAAGGCAGCAAAGTTACGTGATTCATTGGCCGGCGGTAATGACGAGGTTTAGAAATAGTCGGCATATTCATAATTTCCTCAAACTTTCTTTTCTTAATAATCAACAAATGTTCAGTCAGGTTTTCATAACATTCGTTATGAGTAGAAATCATAAAAGCAAATTAGCACGAATATTTAATTAAAATACTGATGCAAATCTATACAGAAAGCAATAATGATAACAGGTTTTAACTTTCTTACATCTTGTTACTTATAAGAAAGAAACATTTAATATATTTAAATTATTATTGCTACGTATTTATAAAACTTTCAAATAATAGACATTTTGAAAACCAAATTCAATGTCAGAAGAACTAAAGTAAAATCTAAATATGCAATTGAATAAAAATGTATTACAGAATTTACTTGTGAATGAATTACGTTAAAGTGTAATACAATCATGTAACAGATATGTGCATTTCAGATTTAAACCAGAACATTCCTTCATTATAGAGCTTAAGTTATTAAATACCACGCGTCATGGGTAGAAAATATAATTGTCAGAGTTCAGCACTGGTAAAATGGATGTTACACTCACATGACTTTCTCTAGCTGCTCTACAAACTTCTTTCCACACAATGCTAATCGAGATAAGCATTAACAGTGTTCTTATTACTCAGTTCCTTATATGTAGAAGGGGACTAAAGGAATGCGCTATGCTAAAGTGATAGTCAATTTTTTGGTAGTGTTTAACGCACGCTTTAACTACTTATGGTACCGCAGGTGGTCACTGATGATACATAATTGAAGATGGTGGAATGCGATGTCGGGGGAAACCGGAGAACCCGGAAAAAACCCGCCCCAGCGGTCGCTTGGGATCGAACCCGGGCCGTCTAGGTGAGAGGCGAGTGGTCTAACCACGTGATAGTCAAGTGTTTTAAGCTATAGTCATATCCTTGGAGGATACTAAACCTAAATACCAAGTTTTGTGTTTAACGGCCTTTTCGTTTTTGAGCTATGCTGTCCACAGGCACACACACAGACTCACACGTACCTTTTTCTAAAATGCTTTTTTCGGACTCAGGGGACCCCAAAACATATATTTCCGGCGAAATATCGGTATTGAATTTTTGGGTAGAATACAATATCTTCTCTATCCACTATGTGCATTGTACATGCGGGCTAGAGAAAGTAAAAAAGAAAATTGAGTATAAACATTTAACGAAACCGGGATTCTGTTTCACACCTAACACATAAATTTGTGCACTATTTTTGGGTGATCGATGGTAATTAAGTTAAGATAATTAAGTTAATTGTACACTATCTACTTAATTGCTCATTAACAGTTGATTGTTATTAACAGAGCTGGCAAGTACCGAGTTTAAAAACAAAATATGAGTGCCCTTTGCTTGACCATATATTTTCATATAATAGTTAAGACCAATTTTCTTGACCGCGTCACTAAAGTGCCTAGTTTTGGTCCTTCGTGGCGCAGGGGATCGCGGGTTCGAGTCCCGCCTCGGGCATGGTAATTTATATGGTTATAAATGTTTGCATGTAAGTAACAACAGAAAACAAATAGGAAAACAACAGAAAGTAGGGGAACAATAAAAAAGCTGTGAAGAAATAAATTTAAAAAAATAAAAATAATAAAGTTAGTCCTCGACAGTGCACTGTAATCGATTACTTTCGACTGGTGTTAAAGAAACACTGATCAATTGCTGTCATGGCAGAAAAAATTGAAAATGAAAAGGAAGGCCAATGAGATGTTATGCTTCCTTAGTTCCTAGTAATCTAAATCTACATACGATGGAGTAGGTATATGCCATATTTAAAAAAAAAATATATATTTGTTACTTTTACATGTAATAAATCAAATATTCTGCTTTTTATTAGCGGACATACAAACTATTCCTTGGAGTGGATATTTGTATATTTGCTTAATTTTAATCAATATACACATTTTCAGGTGTAACTACATTAACATGTCATTATAGATTCAAAAGAATAACGATACTCCACTTTTTAGGAATCTGATTCCAAATATCAGCCTTAAAATTCCCTTGTGTTTCCATGCAATCGCGAAAAACAACTGAAAATTAAGAAAACTTATAAAAATGACAAAAATGTTGAATAATTTGAATCATTAATAACGGACATCTCGGAAATAACATAAAATAATTATTTAGTATAGATTGTGAGTTTTATAGAGGTATAAATTTGCGTAGTACGATTTCGTTTAACTCTCAAAGTAAGTATACCAGTTATAAAATGTTATACAAAATTCTTTCCGGTGAAGCAGAATTCACAACTATTACCAAAAAATCCAGATACACACTATTTGTCATGTAAAAATGATATTTTAACCAAAATCGTTAGAATCATCTTTTAGACAATAACAAAAATTTGGGTAGTTGGGAATGGGAGTTTTTTTTTTTTTTTATTGTTTCATTTTTATAGCCCCCTTTAACGTCTACGGTCATATCGGGGGCTTTCCACTTGAAACAACTCGTTGTCTGTAGGTTCTTTTATGTTGGTTTAAATCATTTTGTTTTACTCAAACACGCACACATTCACACTCACAAACTTCCAGACTCTGTGGGGAATAGGGAATAATTCTGGCTAGAGGAAAATTCCCCGCCCCAGCCAGGAACCCGGGACCCCCGAGTGAGAAGTCAGCTCGCTGATCATCATATGGGAGGTTTGTTTTAATCCTCATGTCGCATCTTTAAAAGATACTAAACATAAGTATCAAGTTGGATAGGTACTAATTAATATCAAGCTTTGTATTTATCCGACTTTTGCTGTTTGAGTCATGCTGTACACACACAAACACACACGAGTGCGCGGAACCTTGGATTCCGGTGTTCTCCAAAACAAGTATTTCGTAAAATCTCGTATCGAAATTTTGGTCGGAATGCAATACCTTCTCTACACACCGAGTACTTGGAAATAACGCAAAAATGGTTAAATGAGAACAATAAGATAGGATCATCCGGATAGTACTCGTATTTCGTAAAACCTCGTATCGAAATTTTGGACGGAATGAACAACAAGCCTAAATGAACCGAAAGGACAGGAAGTTAGGGTGAATGAAGAATCCTCTCCAACATGCGCCTAGTGACTTGGGAAATCCTCGAAAAACCCATGGGTCAGAAAGGCTGACCTCGGGGAACCGATTCTAGGACTCCTGAATGCAAGTTTCGAACGAAACGCCTGAGCCACCTGGCTCGATAACAATGATGGTAGATACCTATAGTTGATGCAATAAACATAAGACATGTCAAAAATAAATATTATACATTCATCACAATACTTCCTTCAGATAAGATTTTACCCCTTCCATAAAGTCTTAATTACTCTCTGGACAATAGGGTGGAATGGAAGCGGTTTCTTCTACAGCATGCATCCGAGAGAACAGGTGTTTAATCCCCATAGCCGTCACCTGACCCATGAGTTTATTTCGGGGTTTCCCTGGGTGGGTAGATTTCTTTCATCCCCCAAAGTTCCTTCCCCTTCATATTTTTTCCAATGCCATTTCATTCATCTTTCATCCCGTTTGGTTCTTTCAGGGTGGAAGTGTCGGCGAAGTGCACGTGGCGGGAAAAATTGATGCTTATTGGGACTCTCTCCGACCCCCAAGTTCGGTTGGTTGCCGGGATGAGAACAGTCATATCATCGCTCCTGGTTCCCACCGACCGGTGTATCCTTTCATCTCCCTCTCTTCCTCGTGGAACGTAGACGCAATAATCAGCTAGGTTCGGTGGCCACTCCTCTTTGACCGCGTATTTATCTCTCTCTGAACAATACTGGCGCGAGAACCACCTCAAATCTTCGTCCTAAAACGAAGCTGTGGGTGATTGTGAGCGCACTCTTTGTCGATAGAACATTCGCAAATGAATGGGCTGTAACTCTCAAGGTGATAAACTACAACGTGCCGAAAGGTTTACGAGACGTTTGGAAGGAGTGGAACTAGATCGACATTCAGATCTGTAGCCGGGGGAAAGAAATATATCTCCCCTGACAAAACCGTTGGTGCAAATACTTTACAGTGAGCCATGATATTTTGTGGCAGCACAGTGATCACTTAATGGGTCTGTAGGTGAATCAACAAAGCAGCAATATTTTCTATATGTCTTGTTTGCTCGGGTGTAGCGTCATTGATTGACATTTTATCTGTTTCCTCATGTGACCGGCGATATTGCTGTAAAGCAGGACCACCGAATTTATAGCAGTAAAGCTACTGCTTTATACGTGAAATGTGATGGTCTTGACACTCCAATTAGTGGTTGTTGTAATCTACTAGGTTGACAGGTTACCGCGGAGTGCTGTCAAATAATGATTAAGAAGTTCACAACATAAATCTATTATATGGGTTTACTGAATGCTTCGTTATCCAAAGCTCTAAAACTGTAATTCTTAAAAAGAGACAGTCGTTTTAGACGCCCACCTCTGTAATGTGGTGGTAGCGTGTCTGCTTCACATTCAAGAAGTACCGAGTTCGAATCTCGAATAGGTTGTGTTACCCGGATAAGTTTTTTCCGGGGGTTTCCCTTATCCTGAAGAGATAAATATCGAGTAGCTCTAAGCTCTATGCACCCTGCACTCATTTGAGTATAATTTCATTCTTGACCGATATGACCACGTTAAAGAATGTTAAACTTAAAAAAAAATTATGACGCTAGAGTCATTACTTTATCCAAAATAAAATCATAATTTGGTGTGCTATTTAGCAGATCTTGATTTCACAAAGATGAATTACCTGTATACAATTCGTTTCAAAGATTTCTCTTATCCTGAGATGAATATAATCTCCATGGACCAGAGATAAAAAAAAGGACGGGCGTATGACCCTATATGTCGTGCAACGACAAATTGGTGTGTATTATATAACTATAATTAAGAAACTTATTTGCAAAATGTATCTTGCCTATTTTCAAAACTTTGTAGAAAACTATAAAAAAGAATGCGCTTGTTTTGGACAACAGTATGCATATTAATGCATACACTAATTACAATTTATCTATACTGGTTACATCGCATTGTGGACTACAGAAATTACAGTCAAGTTTAGCTACAAAAAATAAAAAATGTAAAATCTTTTGTGTCCATTCACTCGACTTTCTCTAACGGTTCCACAAACAAACGTTTCTTACAAAAGACTATTCCTTTATCTACATTATAATAATTCAGGTAAACATTATCAAATCTGTTCTTATTACTTGCTTCTTTGTAAGTAGAAGAGAAATAAGGGAATACACTAGACTAAAGCTCTCGCTATATGAAATATTGAAATTCAGTTTTCTTTGCCTGCTAGGAGTAAACAAAAGAGAGACAAAGAGAAAAGTTTGAGATAACCAATAGCTCGATATATCTCGAAAACGTTTAACTCTACTAACAAGAAAGCAAAAAAAAAAGACATAAATTGTGTGTTTTAATGAGATCTGCTCCTTTGTGTAGTAAGTTTTTTGTCTATCTCTACTAGTTATGCGTAAGTTATAAAATAAGTAATCTAGAATGAAGAGATCTTCAGAGGCTATTCCCAGAAAATTTAAGATAAGTATTTCATTGTCATAGAAATATCTGAAACCTATGGCATTTGAATAAAAATCGTTATAGCCATTTTTGAGAAAATCAAAATGTTCAAAAAAGTTCTATGATATGGGTAGTTGGGGTGGGGTGTTTGTCTGAAAATTTTCGTATCTCATCCTTGGAAGATACTGCGCTTAAATACCAAGTTTATTATCTAACCGACTTTTCGTTTTTGAGCTTTGCTACCCATAGGTAAAGGCACACACAGACATGTTTTTACATTTTTTTTTGATTCGGGGGTTTCGAAACACATATTTCCGGTGAAATATCGGTATAGAATTTTGGATAGAATACAATACCTTCTCTATTCACTTTGCACATTGTACATAGTTGCTAGTGAAACTATAAAAGAAGTCGTCAAGTTATACAAAATGTCGAGTTATCGAGAGTCGAGTTTCTGGAATTCTACTGTAATATTGTAATTACCTTGTATAGTTAAAATTGAAAGGAAAGTTTTAAAATGTTATTCAATTTTGAATAGCTCCATGGCTCAGTATCATATGGCTAATTAATATGCTATTACAATATAATGGTGTGCTTAAAGTTTGTAAGATTCATTAATATATATAATATTATAACTAATATTAATAACTAATATTAATTTATGTATAATATATTTTATAAATACTATATTAATATATGTATATTAAATGGTTTCAATTTCACAATTAGCTTTTATATTTGAGGTTCGTGTTCTAATATTGCTCTTTGATTAAAAGAAGTTAAGTTGAACAATTTCTCATTTCTGGCAATTGCTTAGATTCCTTTGAGATCCAGTGTTCCTAACCGTTTTAATCATACATTTAAATTAAGCTTGTAAGTAATTTTCCGCTTCCTCGTTGCACTACCAAGTAGGTGGGAAAGGGTTGCAGGGCATACATTACTTGATAAGAGCGCAGCCACAGAAAAATTGATCGTAACTAAGTTTGTGTGTCTGTCATACACTATATAGCAGTTACTCACGCAACCTTTGTGCCTTGCGGTTTTCCATTTCCATTTTGTTTTGATATTTCTTAGGTGAACCAACGTGGTGTAATGTGAACCTCAGTAGATTTTTGCGGCATGATAGCAACCCCACTTCCATGGCATCCAGAGTTTCCGTTCTAATTCACGGAAACACTGACAATTGTGGTCTGTCCATTATCGGAAGATAAATGGCGCGTGAGGAATTGCACTGGCCCTGCGCGGTTGCTGTATATCACCATATTTGTCTGTCAGAGAGCTTAAAGAGCCCCTCAACCTGTTTTGCTACACTAAAGCCTACAGGACATTATCTTATCATATATTTCAGTCTTCGCTGTGGAAACAATAGTATGGACATTAGGCTTCATTTTGCAGGCCTGGACGAGTACATAAGAAAAGTTGGACACCGTTTCTCATTCTCGAGGTGTGAAGGCTTGTCAGTCTAGTTTAAATCTGTTGTGCTGTCTTGGGAATCGGTGTCTCGTTCCAGTAGTGTCCTAGGCTCCGGCGTTAATGAAGATTCCACTCCTAATCTCCTAATTAAACTTATCTCAGGGTTTTGTGGGTAAGGCTAATATTAAAAACACTGTATATTCCCTTACGACTTGAATTTATTGATCATGAATTTAAACGGTCAGCTAGCTTGTTTCCTTACAAAATGAGTTATAAATAAGTACCATCCCACCATTTACATTATTAATCAAGAGCCTAATCTAACCATCTGCACATCACTCTCCCACCATTCAAGCACGTGGACGTGCGCGTGAACACAAGCTCAAGCGAGATAGTTATATAGAAAGAGAGTAACCACATAAGAGATCTGCGCTGCCTTAAATACTGATCCTGGGTGACGCCAGATTTCGCGCCATAAAATGTAACAGTATCTCCTGTTGGTTCTTAGTTAGCATCCACCTCACAAGTTATGAGAATAAATTGTGCCAAGTTCTGACGTCATAGCGTGCACATGACACGTTTGGAAAAACCCGATGTTTCCTCTCATTTTAACTTTATGCTTGCTTTGTCTGTTTTTCCAATTTCCTGTGCTACTTGGAAGACAAGTTACTATTCCTGTCTCACTTCTTTACATGTCTGTTCTTTTCTATCTTATATTCTTTAGCCTAAACCTGGGCTCATTAGCAGGTGGTGGTTGATGAACTATTACCTGGAACTGAGCTAGCTCACCTTGCCTTAATTACCTAAGTTACAACAACTTGCATTTATGCATATTTCTACCCTTAAATATTCACAATTATTTTACCTTGCTTTCTATCAGCTAATAATATTATATACAATTTCTCTTTTTATACAGGATGTTTCAAAAAGACGGGGCATAATTTCAGGTATGTATTTCCCACATGAAGACAATCAAAATAGTTCATTATAACATGTGTCCGGAAATGCTTCATTTCCGAGTTATGGCCTTTACAGCATTGAAAGTCCCACCTGTAGACAATCAAAATAGTTCATGTCCGGAAATGCTTCATTTCCGAGTTATGGCCTTCACAACATTGGAATTCACTGGAACGTTTTTCTTCCCGCAGGTCTTTGCCGTCAAAGGAGACATTAGGAGGGCGCTCCGATAGTTCATTCTGAGGAAGGTTACATTCAGCGTTCTTTAGGCGTTAAGACTGTGCGACATGTATTCAAATCAAGAGCTGGCAGAGATACACTTCATGTACGGTAAGGCGGACGGCAATGCTGCGCTGGCTCGTCGTTTGTACCAGGAGAGGTACCCACAGCGACAATGTCCAGATCGGAAGACTTTTGTCTCCATTCCCGTCTGTGCGAGTATGGAACATTCACCTCTCCTGGTTTGGGAAGGGGACGACCAAGATCTACAGCTCCAGAAGTGCAAGAGGAGATTCTGGAGGTTGTGGACAGGACTCCTTCTATCAGCCCTCGACGGTTAGCGTTGCAAGTCAATGTTCCTCATACGACTGTCTGGAGACTGTTGAACGAGTATCAATTGTAGCCTTATCATTTGCAACGTGTACAGGCCCTGTCACCAGCAGATTACCCTGCACGAGTTAGGTTCTGTCAGTGGTTCTTGCAGCAGTGTGGTGTAAATCCGAACTTTTCTGCCGTCGTATTATTTACAGTTGAAGCACAGTTCACAAGAGATGGCATAACAAATGTCCACAAACAGCATGTATGGTCGCATGAAAACCCACGTGCAACTGTTGTATCTCATCACCAGGTGCAGTTCTCCCTCAACATGTGGGCCGGTATCATTGGTGATCGATTAGTTGGACCCCATGTACTTGTAAACAGACTTACGGGGCAGGCGTATACAAACTTCCTGGAAAACACCATACCTGACGTTTTCGAAGACACTCCACTGATCAATCATCAACACATTCACTTCTTGCATGATGGCGCTCCTGCACACTTTAGTCTTACGGCTCGCCGGTGCTTGGATCGAAGGTTTCCTGATCCATGGATAGGTAGAGGTGGCCCAATTGCTTGGCCTCCACGCTCACCTGATCTGGACCCTCTCGATTTCTACTTGTGGGGCCATTTAAAATCATTGGTTTATTCGTCTCCGGTGCCGGATTTGGAATCCCTTCGGAATCGAATTGTGGCAAGTTGTGAGGACATACGCAATACTCCTGGAGTTTGGGATCGTGTTCGCAGGTCAATGAGACATCGATGTGAGGTCTGTATTCAAGCAGGAGGTGGACATTTTGAACATCTTCTGTAATGACAACAATCTGCGGAAAGAGAAACGTTCCAGTGAATTTCAATGTTGTGAAGGCCATAACTCGGAAATGAAGCATTTCCGGACACATGTTATAATGAACTAATTTGATTGTCTACATGTGGGAAATACATACCTGTAATTATGCCCCGTATCTTTGAAACATCCTGTATATTTTGTGAGCATGTGGTATGTGCTCCTACACTGTCTAGATAAGTCTCTTCTTTTTCTTCTTCTTCTTCTTGAGGTAACGCGTTTGTAAAATTTTACTAAAAATTGTGAAAAATAAAGAACATTTTTCCCATAGTAAAATGAAATGAATTTTAAGAACATACATCGTTTTCTCGCTTGACACTTCAACTATCTGTTAACTAAAGCTATAAATCGGTGGGCGCATACTTATTAATAAGTACTAACACATTTTAAAGCTTGTTTTCTCGCAAAGTTTTTCCAAACACACACTCAAAATGTGCCACACGATGCAAGTTTTCACTAATTTGTTTCAAAAATGTTATAATGGCTTTCAAAAGTACACTAAGAAGGTGGTCATATACGTTTTTGAAATAATGTTCAAATTTTAATAAATAATTATCAATCTTTGAAAAATCAAGAATTTTGGAGAGCAAGAAGGTATTACTTTTCCTACACTAATTAGAGCTAATTTAAAAAAAATATAATATTACAGATCTATTTGTAAGCAACTCTTTTAAACCAAATATTTTTATGTGAATATTTTAAAAATGCATTATGTGATTATTTTTATTAGAACATTTAGACAGAAAAAAAAATTATTTAAATAACCATACAAGCTATAATTTTGATACATGGCCAATGTATCACTAATATTGTTTATAATAACTAGCGTACACTTCAACAAGATATCTTACCTATTCTAGATTTTCCAAATTTCACAGATGCATCACCTTAAGGCACTACAACTTCAAATTCGAATGTTTTTGCCTTTATCAATAATTTCATTCCACCCCTTTTATATTTTACAGTATTTTATTCTCACTCTCCATATGGCATACCAGTAGCGATACTCCTTCTCCTACAGCTTTTTGTATATCAAATTTACGAAACATGTATAAATAAAAGTTTATAAATTATTTATATAAACCAAAGAAAAAACTAAGTAATTCAAATTGGAGTTTAATAACATTAAATATTTGATGATTTTATTTAACTTTTTTTTTATAATTAATCTTCATATACCCAAACAAAACACCAACAATGACAGAAAAAGCTGACATTATCATTACCTTTTAGATATTCTTACCGGCCTTCTGAGACTGGTTCCCTTTAAGCAGTAAATGAATTAAAAATCAAAACGTAATCGTTCATTCATCTTTCTATCAAGGCCACGCCGTGGCCAAGCAGTTAGACCACTCGCTTCTCATTTAGGTGGCCCGGTTCGACACCAAGCGACCGCATGTGGGATTTGTAATGGACAAAGCGGCACCCGGGTTCGCCGCTTTCCTCCGCTAAAGAATTCCACCGGTGCTCCATCACTATCAAAAATCTTTCCATCACAATCTTTGCTCATCCAGCAGTATCTGTTCAAGCCTACCGTCTACTTTCTGTCATAAAATAAATTACGCTTTAATTTTAATTCATTCATTGCTACATTTTTACTTTCTCTACTTTATACATAGTACATAGGTAGAGAAAATTTGTATTCCAGCCAAAATTTTACTGGATATACTCGTTTTAGGTTCCCCTGTATTAAATAAATACATTTTTAGAAAAAATATCTTGATATCTAAGTTCGGCATCTTCCAAGGATATGACACAAAGATTTACAAGAAAATTCCCCATCCCAAACTACCCTTGACATGGAAAAAACTTAGAACATTTTGATTTTCTCAAAAATAATTAACGATTTTGATTAAAATACCGTAAACATGGTATGTAAGCTGACTTCTCACCCGGGGATCCCGGGTTCGGTTCCCGATTGGGGTGGGGCATTTTTATTTAACCGGAATTATCCCCTATCCCCCACAGAGAGTTGAGGTACGAATATGGGTGTGTGTGTGTGTATTTGTGAGATTAATGATATAAAATTCTTAACCTAATGTCAATATATGAGTTGTTTCACAAGTCAAAGCTCCAAATATGACCATAGAAGTTAAAGGGGGCTGTACAAGTGAAAAAGAATAAACAAAAAACATACATTGAAGATACATGACAAATAAAAATTGGTTAGTCTACATATTTTAAATAACTTCCGGATGTTTCTTTAGGTTTTTTAAACGATGCTATGCCGGCTACAGTTAATAATAAAAGCTGTGTGATAGTTTCCAACGGCGGGCTCCATTATTAAAGATTAAGGCCTACGGGAACGATCCATCTATCCAGGATGCCAGGCAGAAACTAAAGGGGTTATTAGCCCTTCGTGTAGGCTAGATATCAAGAGGCATTGAGGGTTTTAGGGCATTAGTTTGTTAGGGGTAAATGATTGGATAGGAGGTAACATGTGATTGGACTCCTAACAGTTGATTTACCACAGTGGTTCATAACGTAGAGTACGCGTGCCATAGGCGTTAGGATATAATTCACTGATTTCATTGGTGTTTTAAATTCTTGCACTGATATTCATGTTGCTTTCAGAAGAAGGATGACTTAATTTGAAACTTTTAAACGTTTTAAAGGAAGAATCTGCCTTAGCGATTTGATATTTTCACGTTTTAAGTTGCTACCTTTCGTTTATACGGTTCCTTCGTTTATGTCGAGGCCGCGGATCGCAACAAATGTGCGTATCGGCCGAAACAGCAGTGACTTCGGCGGTCGTATGACATTGTGTAGAAGCGGCTCAGGACGTGTAAAGGGTACGCTTATAAGCTGTGTGAGCTGCTTGGATATTACGTGTTTTGTGTGATTTCCTTAGAAATGTTATTTTTTATTAGTCCAGGAAAAGCCTGCCAACAAATTCATTTATGTGCGATACATACATAAAAATCTGATATGTAGTACCATAGTACCATAGGTTAAAGTGATAGTCAAAGGCTGGTTGCTATGTGACTGAAGTTCCTTTGTTTGTATGGATAGGAGTTGACAAATTCCTGTGTGAGAAAATATAAGTTTTTGAAAGATGAAATATAAAACAACGAATAACTCAAAAACGATCAACTTCACGAAAAAGATTTATGTACATAAATTGTGTGTTATAACGTGCTCTACATATTCTGTGTAGTTTGCTTTTGCCTATCTCTTACTGTTTAGGAGTTACGCAAAATTCGGCAAAATTCATCAGAATAAAGAGGTCTTCAGAGGCTATTCCCAGTAAATTCAAGAAATACATTTTATTTGGTGTGTAAATATCTGTAATGTACGGAATTTTAATCAAAATCGTTAAGCCGTTTTTAGAAAATCAAAATTTTCGAAAAAAGTTCCATGTAAAGGTAGTTTGGGGTGGGGAGATTTTCTTGAAAATCTTCGTGTCACATCCTTGGAAGATACCAAACTTAAATACCAAGTTTGATTTTTAACGGTCTTTTCGTTTTTGAGCTATGCTGCCCACAGACACAAACATACACAGACAGACAGACAGACAGACAGACAGACACAGGACATGTTTCTAAAAATGTTTTTTTTTGGATTCAGGGGGTCTCAAAACACACATTTCCGGTGAAATTTTCGTATGGAATTTTTGGGTGCAATACAATACCTTCTCTATACGCTATGTACATAGTACGTATAGAGATAGTAAAAAAAAAATAACTGACCCAGATTAAAGAAAGTTGAAAGAGAACTGAAGAAAGTTGAATTCAAGTCCCGTGCTCTAAAAGTAGACAAACGTGCAGAGGAAAGCCAACTACTGCAAAGAGGCAAATAAAACTTGTAATAGTAGAGGTACTGCGTTAACGGAACACGGTTGGGGGGCATTTTAAGAAGAGTGGGAGCAGTAAATGAGGTACGAGTGTAGAGGATCAAGAAATTATTTTGTGTTTTAGATTTCTGTAAAACATTTAAACTGGTGAACTAAGCTGAAATTGTAAAAATGTGTTAATACTTATGTTTTCTAAAGATTAATGAATAAGTAATAATGTAAACAGAGGGTCGGTCTAGGTGACTCAATTGGTTAGACTCTTGTCTTTTGATTCTAAGACAAGAGATTTAAACCTGGCCTAGACTGATGGTTTTTAAAAGTGCTTAAAAGCTACAACCCTGTCATGTCGCCCTCCGTGGTATAGTGGTTATCTGCTAGCCCCTAATATTCAAAATTGCAGGATCAAACCTGGTGGAAGGTGATGGATTTTTTCAGAAGGGAAGTAAAGCCGGTGGTTGCGTCTAATGCTTATTAGCACATAAAAGAACCCCATACCTTGAAAGGAGGTTCCTGAGCAAAATCCCACCATTTCGCTTCCGCAAGTTCTGATTTCGTCCTGCAGTACCATCTGTGGGCGACTAGCTGATTCTTCGTCACCATGGTGCATAACGGCGAAGTTACGAACTAGAAATTCAAATCCGATGACGAAAACATCGTAACGATGCCCTATGCTCCACTTAGGAGTTACAGGAAATAACTAATTAAAAGAACTTCTGGAAGATTAAAGTCCGGCACATTGGCTGCGCTGATATGATCCTGGCAATTGACAGTGAGAACAAGTAAATAATAATTAACTACCTAGGAAAAGACAATAAACCGATAAACCAATACTGTAAGACGATTTCTATAGGTCTTATAGATCTAGCATTTTTATAGAACATGTCTTGAGATTAACAGAGTACCATATTAAGATACCGATTAACCACACCAGTTATAAACAATATGGTCGGTATAAAATGCTTAAGTCGGCCGATTCTCCGTAGTTATTTTTAGAGTTCTGCAACATTTGCGACACTTGGTTCTAACTAAGACGTTTTAGTTTTGCTAATATACTTCTCTGGAATCTTATTTCATCAAATCTGATATAAAACTCTCTGTACCCTTTGATTTAGCAATTTGCTAACTATTGGCATAGTTTAGGAACCTTAAAATAACACTTTTGTCTCATATTCTTGCTTAGGTATAATTACCCCGATAAGTTTTTTTTTCCTCGAGATTTTCCCTTATCTGAGAAGACGAATGTCGAATAATTTTAAACCCCATGAATCCCAAAGTCATTTGAACGTCACTTTATCAATTTCTTCATCGTCCAATATTACCAACTAAGTTAAAAAACGTTAAACTAAAAAAAAGAAATTTGATGTGTAGCACTCACATGACTACCACAAGATCTTACAAAACACTATTCTTCTTTATACTGTATGTTAATTGAGATAAGCATTAGCAGAAGGGCTTATTACTTAGTTCCTTATAATTAGAAGGAAACTAAGGGAATACAATGCATTCTATCAAAAAGTACCGGGAATTGATCATTTAAAAATCCTGTTTAAAAGGGGATTCGAAATTATTGTTGTCGCTAAGTTGTTACAACATTCCTCTATACCCACGCGGAGTTTGTTCGTCATCTGTCAGCTAGTTTGTTTACTGTACGCCATTTTGTTAGTTCATCTCAAAGGTGATTTGCGATTTTACGATGGATACAAATATTGAACAAAGAATCTGTGTCAAATTTTGCATTGCAAATGGTATTTACTGTGCCGAATCGCTGAAAATGTTATAGAGGGCTTACGGTGAATCGACTTTATCAAGAACACGTGCATATGAGTGGTACAGTGCATTCAAAAGTGGTCGAGATGTGGTGTAAGATTTGCCTCGCTCTGGTCGGCCATCAACGGTTTCAACTGAACTGAACATCGCTAAAGTGAAGAAAATGGTTTTTAAAAATCATCATTTAGGTCTGAGAGAGATTGCCACTGACCTTTCTGTGTCTCACGAATCGATTCGTACCATTTTAAATGATTGTTTGGGCATGACACGCGTTGCAGCTCGGTTAGTTCCGAAAGACTTGAATTTTCTACAAAAACTCAATCGCGTAAGGATTGCTGAAGACATGCTAGAACGAGCCAATTCCGACCCCATATTCATGAAATACATTGTAACTGATGATGAGACGTGGGTTTACGAGTTTGACACTCAAACCAGTCAACATGCTTCCGAATGGCGCATTCCAACTGAAACGAAATCTAAAAGGGCACGTCAAACTCGATCAAAACTGAAGGTCGTGTTGACAGTTTTTTTCGGTGTCGTGTACTCAGAGTTCTTGCTAGAAGTTCAGATGGTAAATAAAGACTATTATCTGAGCGTTATGCGGCGAAAAAGGCCAGATTTGTAGAACGACAACACATGGATTCTGCATCACGATAACGCACCAGCTAAAAAGGCTATTATTGTGAACGAATTTCTGGCCAAAAACTCAACAAATTTCATCGAACAACCATCGTATTCACCTGATCTGGCTCCTGCTAATTTCTTTCTCTTTCCAAAACTCAAGTTATCTCTTCGAGGCACCCGTTTTCAGTCGATAGAAGACATAAAGGAAAATTCGCGGCGACAATTGACATCGATTCCTAAAAGTGCCTACAAAATGTTTTGATGATTTGATTATTCGTTGACATAAATGTATAATTTCAGGAGGGGCATACTTTGAAGGCGATAAAATAAAATTGGATGAATATTTAATTTTTTTTTGTTTTATTGACCAATTCCCGGAACTTTCTTGACACAGTAGTATACTAAAGCGAGAGTCAAATGTTTTAAAAGCTGTCGCTATGTGCTTGTCATTCTTTGTATTGCCAGGAGCAAAACAAAAGAAACACAGACGACTATTTGTTTGAGAAAAATATTAAGTATATTAAAATTGAAACCAATAACACGGAATATCTCAGAAACGGTTACCTCTACAACTCTTACCTCTACTGTAAAGGACATATATTATGTTTTGACGAGATGTACATTTTTATAGAGTACGTTTGTATATCAGTTATGCAAAAGCTATTCAGAATGAAGAAGACTTCAGACCCTGTTCCCAGATGATTCAAGATAAACATTTTATTTGCCATGTAAATATATTTAATATACGGTATTTTAATAAAAATGGTAAGGGCCATTTTTGCGAAAATCAAAATTTTGGAATGGTGGTCCATGTAAAGGGTAGTTTGGTGTGGGAAGATTTTCTTGAAAATCTTCGTATCGCATCCTTGGAATATACTAAAATTAAAAAGATAGTGTGATATTTAACCGACTTTTGGGTTTTGAGTTATCAACTTATCATAGACACACCCAAACAGACATACACACAGACAGGCACAGTGATGTTTTTCTAAAAATACTTGTTTTTATTCAGGGAATCTCAAGTCATATATTTACGGTAAAATCTTGGTATAAAACTTTTGGGTGGAATACAGTACTTTCTATATTTTTCACTGTGCAAACGTTCTAGTGAGATTAAAAAATAATCTGATGTGTTCCATTCACATCTTTCTCTACATCCCTGCAACAAAATTATTAAAACCCTTATGCTCCTATTTAATTTATGGTAGTCGAGAGAAAAAAAAAAACATGAGTTGTTCCATTCACATGACTTTCTCTACATTCCTGCAAAAAATATTATTAAAACTTTATGCTAATCGAGAGAAGAAGAAAAAAACAAATAGTCTTATTACTTGCTTCCTTGTAACTAGATGCGAAATAAGGGAGCACCATAGGTTAAAGTGATAGTCAAAAGCTGGTTGCTATGTGACTGAAGATCCTTTGATTGTATGGACAGGAGTTGACAAGCTCCTGTATAGGAAAAGTATACTTTTTTCAAAGCTGAAACCAATAACAAGGAATATCTAAAAATAGATCAACTCCAGGAAAAAATGTATATAACTTAAATTGTGTGATTTAACGTACTCCACATTCTTTTGTGTGGTGAGCTTTTGTCCATATCTTACGGTTTGGTAGTTATGCAAAATTCCGTAAAATTCATCCAGAATAAAGGAGTCTTCAGAGGCTATTCAAGATATACATTTTATTTGTCAGGTAAATATTCTTAATATACGACATTTTAATCAAAATCATTAGAGATATTTTTGAGAAAATCAACATTTTTGAAAAAAGTTCCATGTAAAGGGTAGTTGGAAGTGGGGGGGATTTTCTTGAAAATCTTCGTGTCAAATTCTTGGAAGATACCAAAGTTAAATACCAAATTTCCAAAAATTCTTTTTACTTTCTCTACACGTACTATGTACATAGTATATAGAAAAGGTATTGTATTGCACCCAAAAATTCGATACCGAGATTTCACCGGAAATATACGTTTGGGTCCCCCTGAATCCAAAAAAAGCATTTTTACAAAAAGATCCGTGTGTGTGTGTGTTTGTGTGTGTTTGTTTGTTTGTTTGTATATCTGTGTGCCTGTGGACAGCATAGCTCAAAAACGAAAAGACCGTTAAATAGCAAACTTCGTATTTAAGTTTGGCATCTTCCATCTGTCAAACTCTAAAGTTAGGTAATAAAAGCAGTTTCCATTGATAACTATCTATAACTACATTAGGAGTTAGTGCAATATTTTCTTGACCACAGTAATAGTTATACAGCATGAGGTTACAGGTTACAGAGCTGCTGATGTTTCTTACCAGTGATATTATGAAAGTAAAACTTTTATTGTTAAATTATTCTCTGGGAGTACCCATAAGGCATTAACAAAATAGTATTTACTTAATCTAATGGGCCATTGTGATGATTATATAAGAAGGGCTTACAGAGCTGCTGAGGTTATACGCCACAAAACTGTTTAACATAAACTTACAGTTTCCAAGTACCTTTAATTGTTAGTCAATATTTATTTAACCTACTAACTCACTGCGATACTTACACAAGATGGAGGGAAGTTATGTTACAGGGCTCTTGAACTCAATATTATTATGAAACAAAAGCGGTTTACAAACAGCATAGTATTTCTGGTTTACGTAGTTCACAGCAGAAATCTACTTTAAATCTATGTATCTATGTATTATTTATACAATTTTACTTACCATAATATGTTACTATAGATGTTTAATAATTTTTTAGTTCTATTTTTGGACAGAAAAATGTCTTTTCTTGCAACTATAAAATTATTTGGTAAAGGTTCCGCAGGACGTCCAGATTGAAAATGTTAAAAATACTAACCTGAGCAATAAAAATTCACATGCTCACTCACTCGCCCTAATTAAAATATTTTCTTATATACAAAACTCGTTGCAGAATGTAAACTCCATTTTTACGAACGCATAACTATACTGCCAACCTATTTTTTCATGAAATCCGCGAGTTTTCTGTTCTATTAAGCATATGTTGCTTGTATGATTTGGCGAAACGACAGAATATGCCTGAAAATTAACTACAAAAAATAATAATAAATTAATTTACACACTAACCTAAACCTAACGCAAAAGAGAGAATGCTACTTTCGTTCGCATACTTTAGTCAAAGCAGTGGAAGTTACTAAAAGCAAATTCAGGAAATTCATGTATATACACACACACACACACACACACAAAAACACACACTAACGTATAGCTACGCGAGCGCATGTTTGATAAATGCAGTGGAAATTACTAAACTCAAATTACATGAAAATTATATTACATACACACACTAATTTAGAGCTAGCCGAGAAATTAATAAAAACAAATTACCCGAAAATCATATTTACTTGCATACTTAGAGCTAAGGGAGCGCCGCTCGCTTCGCTCGCATGCTTTGATGAATACAGAGGAAATTACTAAAATAAAATTAATAAAAACAAATTACCCGAAAATCATATTTACTTGCATACTTAGAGCTAAGGGAGCGCCGCTCGCTTCGCTCGTATGCTTTGATGAATACTGAGGAAATTACTAAAATAAAATTACACGAAAATCAGTTTATTTGCACACACACTAACCTAGAGCTATCCGAGTGCATGCGAGCGAAGTGAGCATGCTTTTAAAATGCTAGCAATAAAACAAATTACAAACATCCATTTACACACACACACACACACACACACACACACACACAAACCTATACCTAACGAAACAGTGGAAATTGGCAAAACCTACACGAAAATGTATCTATTTACACATACACACTACTATAATCAGCTCATTTAAAAAATCCCTAAATTAAAACAAACACCAGAGAACTTCTACAAGCAATTTTTGAAGTAAAGCACTATTGCTTAAAGCGCACACCCTAACTCACAGAATTGCTATAGAATCACATTTATTCCTCTGTGATTAAAGCTTTGCAATTGTCTCATAACCCTTAGACGTCAGTATATACGAAGCTTGTCATGTGGCGGTATTATTTTTATTAATGTTGGCAGCCACCGCCATAATGAATAATGGAGACGAAATAACGAAAACCATATAAACAACTACATGAGCACTCCTAAAGGCCGAATAATATTCTACGAGATCTGGATCCCCAAAGGAATAAAGACCAAATACATTTATTGAAGAATATGTATTAAAATTCTAACACGTTCTAGACGATTGATATTGGGTAATAACGTTTGTTTTACTTCCCAATAACACCTATATTAGCAAATATTCTTTCACTTGTACCACTGCTTTCTTGAATTCCTTTCACGTGCAAAACTGTCACTTCCTAGCATCTTTAAAATGAATTCATTACAAATTAAACGCTGGGTAATTGATAATAACGCCTGTCACTTAATAAATGTAATCAATATAATCCGTGAACTATGCAGTATCTTTTGGTGTATCATTTGCCCTAGAGAGCCAGCATTATTTATACAAAAAGGGGTAATGGAGTTAAAATACTACATGTTACAGGGCGGCTAAGGATAATTCCCAATGCTATTATGAGACAAACAGTTTTACATGAAAATGTCTAAAAGTTAGATACAAAAAATAATAATATATTAATTTACACACTAACCTAAACCTAACGCAATAGAGAGAATATTGCTTTCGTTCGCATACTTTAGGAAAGGAGTGGAAATTATTAAAAGCAAATTCCGAAAATCAGTTTATTTACACACACACTAACGTATAGCTACGCGAGCGCATGCGAGCATGCTTGATAAATGCAATGGAAATTACTAAACTCAAATTACATGAAAATTAGTTTATACACATACACACTTATCTAGAGCTAACCGAGAAATTAATAAAAACAGATTACCGGAAAATCAAATTTACTTGCACACACAAACACTAACTTAGAGCTAACCGAGCTCGCTTCGCTCGCATGCTTTGATGAAAACATAATGGAAATCACTTCTATAAAACTACACGAAAATCAGTTTATTTACACACACACTAACTTAGAACTAATCGAGTGCACTCTGTAACTATCCATGAATTGCTACGGCAGTATTCGCTTAATCCAAATAGTTACGAGGAGTTTATCTAATTATGTTATGGAGCTTGCCAATGGGTTACAAAGCAGTTTTATGTGAAGTATATCTCGATAACTACATTTGAGCATTAAACAAGAGACACTATAGAAAGTTACACAAACATTTAGAAAATTATAGGTCTATGAAAGTTATATCTTGCGTTCGCTTGCATATTTGTCAAAGTAACAAACACAAACAGTTCACAGAAACGAAAGTTATTCGCACATAAGTATGAATCTTAATATTTTAGCTAATCAGAGAATTCCTGTTGGACTGAAGTTCGCTCTTCTAATGGCCCTGCTTCAATTTGTTATCTCAACTTCCTCTTTGGAAATATGAACACACATTTCTACCGATTGTAATTTCCGCACAATTATCAACATACCACTTTCATACCATACCTAGGTCATATTTTTTTTTGATAGTGTTTAATGCCCGCTTTAACTACTTATGGCACCGCAAGCGGTGTCATATTTACACCTGTCTATCACAAATGTATACAATTTCCTTCTTGAAAGATTAATCAAATAAAAACTAATTCATATTCTCCCGTACAAATGCAATGGAAATCTAACATCTGTATTTTCGGCTACCATATTGCCTACATAGTTAGTAATGGTGCAATTTCTCAGGCCATGACTTCCAGCTGATGTCGATATTCACACATTTCATAAATATAGATAACAACAAATGTTGCGATTTGTAACCAGCGAGGAAGAAGAAATGAGTAGATTACTCAGAGATATGCTTCGGTAGTAGGTATAGAGCATCACTGTCTTTCTCAGACCCTCGATTTTACACGTAAAATACAGCGAACAGTAAAAATGCAAAAAGGACTCTTTCAAACTGTGCAAAACACAATGTTTTCCATAACTATACTAAGAAAACAGAGATACAGTAACATTAAAATTTGCAAGAACTGAAAATTGTGAACTCTCGCGGTACCAATTGTTTTCTTCGGTTTGTATATAAGACTCGCTTGAGTCGCTAGCTAGTGGAGAGTTCCTAAGCTACACGCAGGGTAACACAAGAAGGCGTAAATAATGAGGGGATCCAGCGAGCGTACATATCCTTACTGACAACATTCTCTCTGACGTCATCCTCCCTGTCCACCACTCACATCTCGCGCATCACTAAAATCACGCATTGCTCGACGAGTGTCAGCGTCAAACCTCGCCGTACCCTAATGGTAACTAGGACTTCTCTTTTATGCAAAATATCAACATATGAAAAGTACTAAATACACAAATGATATATGTCGAGATTTCACCGGAAATTAGTGTTTTGAGATGACCTGAACCCTCGAAAAGCATTTTTAGAAAAAGAAAAGTGAGTCATAAACGAACGTTTTTACTTTCTCTATATACATATTATGTACACAGTATATAGAGAAGATGTTGTATTGCATCCAAAAATTTGATACAGAAATTTCACCAGAAATATATGTTTCGAGACCCCCTGAATAAAAAAAAAGCATTTTTAGAAAAATGTCCGTGTGTGTGTCTGTCTGATGTGGGCAGCATAGCGAAACAATGAAAAGACCGTTAAAAACAAAACTTGGTATTTAAGTTTGGTATCTTCCAAGGATGCAAGACGAATATTTTCAAGAAAATCTCCTGCCCCCAAACTACCCTTTACATGGAAAAATTTCGAAAATTTTAATTTTCTTAAAAATGGCTCTAACAATTTTGATTAAAATCTCGTAAATTTAAGATGTTTACTTGCCAAATAAAATGTATATTTTGAATTTTCTAGGAATAGCCTCCGAAGACTACTTTACTCTGGATGGATTTTACGGAATTTTGGATAACTGCTAAACCGAAAGAGATGTACAAAAACTTACCACGCAGAAAATGTAGAGCACATAAAAGTACACAATTTATGTTATATACTTTTTTCGTGGAATTGATCGCTTTTAAGATATTCCTTGTTTTTAGTTTCAGCTTTGAAAAACTTTGTTTCCTTCAGAAATTTAATAACTCCTGTCCAAACAAACAAAGGAAATTCAGTCACATAGCAACTAGCTTTTGACAAAACCCCTGGTACTCCCTTATTTCGCTTCGACTTACAAGGAAGCAAGTAATAAGACTATTTCTGTTGCTTTTTCAATTAGCATGAAGTAAACAAAAGCCCAAGCTTTTTAACAATAATTTGTTGCTGAGATGTACAGAAAGTCATGTGAATGGTACACATCAGATTTTTTTTTGGATTTAGGAGGACCCAAAAATATATATTTCCGGTGAAATCTCGGTATCGAATTTTTGGGTGGAATGCAATACCTTTTCTATACACTATGTACATAGTTCGTGTAGAGAAAGTAAAAATCTGATGTGTTCCATTCACATGACTTTCTCTACATCTCTGCAACAAATTATTGTTGGAAAGCTTATGCTTCTATTTACTTCCTGCTAAACGAGAAAAAATTAATAGGAACAGTCATTACTTTCTTTCTTGTAAGTAGAAGCAAAATAAGGGAGTAGCATAGATTAAAGTGTCAGTCAAAAGCTGGTTGCTATGTGATTGAAGTTCCTTGTTTATATGGACATGAATTTACAAAGTCCTGTATGAGAAAAGTTTTTTATAGCTGAAACCAAAAACAAGGAATATCTAAAAAACAATCAACTCCACTAAAAAAATGTATATAACATAAATTGTGTGTTTTAAAGTGCTCTAAATTTGTTGTGTGGTAAGGTTTCGTCCATCTCATGGTTTAGCAGTTATGCAAAATTCCGTAAAATTGACCCAGAATAAAATAGTCTTCAGAGGCTATTCCCAGAAATTTCAAAATATACATTGTATTTGTCAGCTAAATATATTTAATATACGTTATTTTAATCAAACTCGTTAGAGCCATTTTTTCGAAAATCAAAATTTTCGAAAAAAGTTCCATGGGGTGGGGGGATTTTTCTCAAAATGTTCGTGGCGCATACCTGGAAGATACTAAACTTAAATACTAAGTTTGGTATTTTACCGACTTTTCGTTTATGAGTTATCGTGTTCACAGACACACTGACACACGAACACACACACAGACACACGGACCTTTTTCTGAAAATACTTTTTTTAGATACAGGGGACCCTAAAGCATATATTTCCGGTGAAATCTCGGTATCGAATTTTTTGGTGGAGTGCAATACCTTCTCTATACACTATGTACATAGCACGTATAGAGAAAGTAAAAATCTGATGTGTTACACTCACATGACTTTCTCTGGCTGTTCTACAAACTTCTTACATAACATTATTCTTCTTTCTGCACCTTGCTAATCGAGGTACTCATTAGCACAATGTTCTTATTATTTAGTCCTTATAAGTAGGAAGAAAATAAGGGAATACACTAGGCTAAACTGATAATCAAATGTTTTAAAAGCTGTCGTTATGCGACTGTCATTACAAGTCGCTTCTTTTCTTGGCCAGGAGTAGAACAGAAGAAAAACGGACACTCCCGTCTGAGAAAAGTATAAGTACTTCGCAACTGAATCTAATAATAATGAATACCTCGAAAACGGTAAGCTCCACGAAAAAAATGTATATGACGTAAGTTGTGTATTTTAATAAAACAGACATTTTTTATATCGTAAGTTTTTGTTTATCTCTTACGGTTTACTAGTTATGCCAAATTAAGCAAAATTCATCCAGAATAAACAGGTCTTTAGAAGCTATTCCCAGAAAATTCAAGGTATACATTTTATTTGTCAGGTAGATATCTTTAATATACGATATTTTAATCAGAATCGTTAGAAAATCAAAATTTTCGAAAAAAGTTCCATGTAAAGGGTAGTTTGGGGTGGGAGGATTTTTCTCAAAATCTTCGTGTTGCATCCCTGGAAGATACTAAACTTAAATACCAAGTTTGGTATTTTAGCTACTTTTCGTTGTTGAGTTATCCTGTTCACAGACACACGGACACACACACACATACACACACACACACGGACCTTTTTCTCAAAATGCTTTTTTTTGGAAACAGGGGGTCCTAAAACATGTATTTCCGGTGAAATCTCGGTATCGAATTTTTGGGTGGAATACAATACTTCTCTATCCCTATGTACATTGTACATACGGGGCTAGAGAAAGTAAAAGTGATAGTATATGCATAGGTTATTCTGAAATATTCTATTTCCAAATTTCATGTAAAACAAACCATTCAAAACCACATTTCACAGACCACAATGGATAAAGGGAAGTTCAGAGTTGATAAAATAATGTTTATAGCTTCCATTTTATGACACAAAAAAGTGCTTGTTGTTTATTGAAAATTGCCATGCACTGCGTGTGAATGCTGGGTTTAATGGACTTGATAATTGTGTATTAGTTACTATGGACACTGAATTAACAGAATGCAGATGTTATCCCTGTGGGAAATTAATAGAGAACATGACAGTGAATTTGAATAATGAAAAAGGTAGAATATAAAGGTTCACTGGAAAAATGAAGCTGCAAAAATAGCGCGCGAGAGAGAATTTTATGCCCCTCCACCAACGCACCTGACAATTTCGTATTAGAACTATATCTATAGCAACGTGTTCTGTGAAAATTCACCAAAATCTGGACGTCCTAAGACAGAAAAGAATAAGATGAGAGACTCCCTGATATTAATGAATAGTCCAAAAATGCTCATTCATCGTGTATCTGAGGTGCCATGTATATTCATAAAGAGTTTGAAACGGTTAATGCGTGAATTACTAGGAATAATCAAAATTAATATAAACGAGAACTTTATTCCCAAACTTTTATTTAATGTAAACATTTACAAAATACACACTGTTTTTCTACATAATCTCCTGCTTCAAAATTACCTTAGTCCAACTTATTGGCAGCTTTAGAAAAAATCTGATGTTCCATTCACATGACTTTCTCTACATCTCAGCAACAAAGTATTATTAAAAAGCTTATGCTTCTATTTACTTCCTGCTAATCGAGAAAAAACTAGCAGAAATAGTCTTAATACTTGCTTCCTTGTAAGTAGAAGCGAAATAAGGGAGTACCATAGGTTAAAGTGATAGTCAAATCTTTTAAAAGCTGGTTGCTATGTGACTGAAGTTCCTTTGAATGGACAGGAGTTGACAAATTTCTATATGAGAAAAGTATAAGCTGTTTTAAAGTTGAAACCAAAAACAAGGAATATCTCAAAAACGATCAACTGCACAAAAATATGTATAGATACAATGTAAACTGTTTGTTTTAACGTGCTCTGCATTTTTTGTGTGCTAAGTTTTTGTCCATCTCTTACGATTTAGCAGTAATGCAAAATTCCGTAAAATTAATTCAGAATAAAGTAGACTTTAGAGGCTATTCCCAGAAAATTCAAGATATATATTTTATTTATCAGTTAAATATCTTTAATATACGACATTTTAATCAAAATTGTTAGAGTTAGAGTTAGAGAGAAAATCAAAATGTTTGGAAAAAGTTCCATGTAAAGGGTAGTTTGGGGTGGGGGATTTTTCTCAAAATCTTCGTGTCGCATACCTGGAAGATACTAAACTTAAATACCAAGTTTGGTATTTTACCGACTTTTCGTTTTTGAGTTATTGTGTTCATACACACAGAGTTTTTCTGAAAATGCTTTTTCTTTTTGGATACAGGGGGCCCTAAAACATGTATTTCCGGTGAAATCTCGGTATCGAATTTTGGTTGGAGTGCAATACCCTCTCTATACACTATGTACATAGTACGTGTAGATAAAGTAAAGAGAGCGAGGTAGTGTCATCAGCGCACGAAGGCTTTCACACCAGCGTCATCCTCAAATCTTTGGCCTCCCAGTGCCTCCTTGAGCGGCCCAAAGAGATGAAAGTTTCAAGGCGATAATTCTGGGCTGTAGGTAAGGTGTTCAAGTAGTGTCCATCTCAATTCTTCCACTTTATTGGCAGTGGGGTCGGGCGCTGTCTTGGAGAAGAATAACTCCTCTTATTGATTGGCCACGTCACTTGTTGCGACAAGCAAAGCTAACCTTACTCAAAAGGTGCAGTAATATGCTGCATTGATAGTGCGCTGCTAGTGTAGAAAATCAACAAAATGCCATAGCAGTAAATAAACACATTTGAAAAACAAACAAAAAAACAGTTCATAACACCTTTCCAACTGGCAGTCGAGACTTGCCTTTCACTGGAGTTGCCTAACTCTTCTTTCGCCAATCTTTACTGGCTTCTTTCGACACGAGATCTTGAAAATGTCTGCTCACCGAACTGTGTTGCCAGTCTCTACAAAATTTCAGCCGATTTCACGCCTTCACCAGCAAGGCATTTAATGATGTGTGTTGGGCGATTGCAGCATGTACCTGTTGCTCAGATATTGTGAGCAGAATTAACAATTGGATCTGCGGCGACTAACTCTGCTCATCCCCACTCTAACCATGTTGATATTCCAGAGCGCTCCGTTGAAAATTACGCATTCAGAACAAAGAGTCTCGTTAAATTTGATTTATTGTCGTAAAATTTAAGGTTTATCATCCAAGACTTCTATATGGTGTTTCGGAAGACAAACGCTAACTGCAGTTTTATGAGACTTCAAGTTAATTACCAGCACTCTTACGTAAAGCAATCATTTGGTCCTATGTGATATCCGATTCACGTTGCTTGGTCATGTGGACAGGAAGTATAGTGTATTCTGGGTAGATACACATCCTCAGTTGATTATTACTCACAGCTGAAATATCCGGAAATCACTGTGTAGGATGCAATGTCAGTAAAGTCCAACAACTTTGGCTGGTTACAAGTAACTAAACAAATTGCAAGCTATAGTTTGCCAAAACTCATGAACAGATATTATTTCCCTGAAATGTACTTTCAACAATATAGGACACTTTCTTATTTTGCTACTAGTAAGAAACTAAAATACATCAGAGGTAACAATATTAGAAGACGGCAACACTAAAAGGGAAAATATATCAAAGATAATATATAAAATAGCAAACGAAGTATCAGGAAGGTAAAATAATAAGTAGGAAGGATTTAAGAATTTGTGCGAACAGTAAAAGGCTGTAGACGAAAAACATAAAGCATATAATACTACATAAGACTAAAATAAAGGAGGCCTAGGAAGAATATAAAGTGAAAAGAAGAACTGCAAAAGCCATTACAAGGAAAGCCCATGAGGATCATGGAAAAAATTCCTAAGTATTAGCAGATGATTTGTATGAAAGATAACAAATTTGGTTAAACGCTAAACCAAACAGAAAAAATATAGTGATAGATTGAATATAACTCCAGAAGAAGAATGGGTAAGCCACAATGAGAAACATTGGAAAAAAGATGCGGAAGAAAGTGGAATATTGTAGAAAAAATGGAAGAGATTTATAATGTTGTAGACATAAAAGAATTATAAGAAACATTGAAATCTACGAAGAATATAAAAGTCTCAGGATGAGAAAACAATAATGTAGAACAATAAATTAATAATGTTTAAACTAAAGATAACAAAAAAACAAACAATCTAAGATTATGGCTCTTAAAGTAAAAAAATCAAGGCTATTAAAAGCTATTCTAGAGGGTCGAACTCTGGAAGTATCAAAATTTAAATATTTAGAATGTGACTCAGCTTTAATGTAGAAAAGGTTTTTATTAAAACAAAACACATTTCAATCACTTGCGAAACTTTACAGAGAACTGTTAAAAACAAAAATAATAAATAACGTTCTTCATAGTTATGGCAGTCCTCACAATTTGTACGGCTGTGACACTTGGTTTCCAACGAAAAAACAAGATAGAATTCACACGGTGGAGACGAAGTTCCTTAGGCAAGTAAAGGGTTGCAGCAAAGTCGATAAGAGTCAAGGTGAAGAATAAGAAAGAAACTAAAGGTAGAATCTTTGTATAGCAAAGTAACGAGCCAAAGGCAGAAATGGATTGAGCACACGAACAGAATGAACGAGGAGAGATACTGCCAAGCAAGATGAAACAAGTCATCCAGTGCCTAAATCTATCCAGTGGTCAGTGCAACACAGTAGCAATGGGTGCAAAATAAAAAAAATGTGATGTGTTTCATTCACATGGTTTTCTCTGCATCTCTGTAACAAATTACTGTTAAAAAGCTTATGCTTCTATTAACTTCATGCTGATCGGGAAAAAAATAGCAGAAATAGTCTTATTACTTGCTTCCTTGTATGTAGAAGCGAAATAAGCGAGTACCACAGGTTAAAGTGATAGTCAAAAGCTGGTTGCTATTTGACTGAAGTTTTTTTGTTTCTTTGGACACGAGTTGACCAATTCCTGTATGAGAAAAGTAAGTTTTCAAAGCTGAAGCCAAAAACAATGAATATCTAAAAAACAATCAACTCCACAAAAAAAAAAAATTATAACATAAAGTGTGTGTTTTAATGTGCTCTACATTTTTGTGTGGTAAGTTTTTGTCCATCTCTTACGGTTTAGCAGTTATGCAAAATTCCATAAAATGCATCCAGAATAAAGTAATCTTCAGTGGCTATTCCTAGAAAATTCAAGATATACATTTTATTTGTCAGGTAAATATCTTTAATATACGATATCTTAATCAAAATCGTTAGAGCCATTTTTAAGAAAATAAAAAAATTAAAAAAAGTTCCATGTAAAGGTTAGTTGGGGGTGTGGGGATTTTTTTGATAATCTTCGAGTCGGGTACTTGGAAGATACGGTCTTTTCGTTTTTGAGCTATGCTGTCCACAGACACACAAACAAACAGACATACATACATACAGACAGACAGACAGACAGACAGACAGACAGACAGACACACACACACACACGAACCTTTTTGTAACAATGCTTTTTTTTTTTTTTTTTGTATTAGGGGGTCCTAAAACAAGTATTTCCGGTGAAATCTCGGTATCGAAATTTTGGGTGGAATACAGTACTTCCTCTATACACTATATATATAGTACGTGTTGAGAAATTAAAAATGTAAATGGCGTGTTATTTATGGACGCTCTTTAACTACTGTAGTGTTCAGCGCCCCATTCTATATTGGGTGCGAAAGGCCGCTTAATTTTGCTCAGAGGCCTCTCTATCAGGCTTGAGGTTTTTTTACGTACCGTAAATCTACGACACGGGACCAACGGCTTCACTTCCCTTCCCTATCTGAAAAAATCCATCGTCCTCCGCCGGGTTTGAACCCTGGGCATATGAAGTTAGCATGGTAACCATTACACCACGGAGGGCGATGCAGGAAAGTAATGCTTAATAGTAATATAAATAATAATAATTTTGGCACCCACTTTTACAATGAACATGGAGTACCGGTGGAATGCGATGACGTAGGAAGCCGGAGAACTAAGAGAAAACCCGCCCCTGCGCCGCTTTGTCTAACACAAATCCCACAAATCACACATGCGGTCGCTTGGATTGAACCCGGGCCGTCTAGGTGAGAGGCAAGTGGTCTAACCATTCGACCACGGCGTGGCCAATAACGATGATGATGATAATAATAATCTAAATTTCAAATGAATTTAGCGTAATTATACAGAACCAAGGCCGCTCTAAAAATCGAATAAAGGTAAGTGTGATCGATTGACTTTGTTTTTCTGATGATGATTTCAAAGGTTTTATCTGTCGGAAAACTTGTTTTTATTATAAACAAATTTGGTGTATACTGGAACGGTTGGTATTTTGCGTGTATGAAGGATATTTACCAAATAATTATATATAAATGAGTATTATATAAATAATAAATGCTTTATAATGTTCTGAAACATATTTCTTCGCCAAGTACTACCACAATAGAAAATTAGAAACATAAATTTATATTTATGGTTTCGACCCTAACCTCACGCTACATTTGAAAGCCATTGGACCCAGTGGAAACCTACAGAAACAGATGAAGAAATTAAAAAAACTCACATACTCCTCCACCAACTACTAACCGAACCAAGAGCAATATAATGTTCTTGGACACCATTAGATACAGTGTCTTCCGCTAGCAACAAAACCAAGCTTTTACATTATAAATCCGGTATTTTAGCATATACCTACCCATTATAAAGCATTTATTATTCATATAATATTCGTTTATGTATAATTAATTGATAAATATCCGTTACATACGCAAAATATCAAACGTTCCAGCATGCACACGAATTCGTATATAATAATAAAAAAAAAAAAAGAAATCTGATGTGTTACACTCACTTGACTTTCTCTAGCTGCTCTACAAACGTCCTACAAAAAAGATTATTCTTCTTTCTACATAATTCAAATCTAAATAAACACTACAAGAATGCCCTTGTTACTTTCTTTATAAATAGAAGGGAACTAAGATAAATGCACTAGGCTAAAGTGACAGTTTTAAAAGCTTTCGTTATGAGATTGTTATTGCAAATCGCTTCTTTGCTTGGCCAGGAGTAGAACAAAAGAAAACCGGACACTTCCTGTCTGAGAAAAGTTTTAAGTACTTCACAATTGAAATCAATAACAATACAAGGAATATCTCGGAAACGGCTATCTCCACAACAAAAACGTAAAGGACATAAATTGTGTGTTTTGACGTGATGTACATTTTTTGTGTAGTGTGTTTTTGTCTATATCTTACGGTTTAGCACTTAAGAAAAATTCGGTAAAATTCATCCAGAATAAAGAGGTCTTCAGAGGCTATTCCCAGAAAATTCGAGATATACATTATACTTCGGATGTAAATAGCTTTAATGCACGCTTTTTTTAATTTAAATCGTTAGATTCATTTTAAAGAAAATAAAAACCTTTCCATGTAAAGGGTAGTTTGTGGTGGAGGGATTTTTTTTAAAATCTTCGTGTCGTATCCTTGGAAGATACCAAACTTAAATATCAAGTTTGGTATTTAACGGTCTTTTCGTTTTTGAGCTATGCTGACCACAGACACACACACACACACACATACACAGAGACAAACACCTGGACATTTTTCTAAAAATGCTTTTTTTTTTGATTCAGTGGGACCCAAAACATGTATTTCCGGTGAAATCTCGGTATCGAATTTTTGGGTGCATTAGAATACCTTCTCAATGCACTATATACATAGTACGTATAGAGAAAGTAAAAAAAATAGTCTTTTCTGATAAATAAAACCTTTGAAATCGTCACCAGAAATACAAAGTCAATCAAACACACTTAGTTTGATTCGAATTTTAGAGCGGCCAAAGTCCTGCATAATAACAGGATTTAGTTTTAAATGGTATTATGTTCTATAAAATACCTAAAAGTTAAACAAACTCTGATTTATGCAGTTACAAGTCCCAACATGCCATTCGTATGAGACATTGATATTCGGAATATTGCTGTTTAGTGTTATGGAGGACAGTCACTCTTGAATCTTCGTCGACTTACGAAAAGCTTAAAGCTAGTAAACCATGACTATGGTGAAAATACAATAATGAATGTAGTGTTGAATGCTTCTTATAATTTCTACTTTCTCTATATGCACTATGTACATAGTGTATAGAGAAGATATTGCACTCCACCCAAAAATTCGATACCGAGATTCCACCGGAAATATATGTTTTAGGGTCTCTTATACCCAAAAAAATCTGATGTGTTACATTCACATGACTTTCTCCATATCTCTGCAATAAATTATTCTTAAAAAGCTTATACTTCTATGTACTTTATGCTAATCAGTAAAAAATTAGCAGAAATAGCTTTATTACTTGCTTCCTCGTAAGTAGAAGCGAAATAAGGGAGTACCATAAGTTAAAGTGATAATCAATAGCTGGTTTCTATTTCACTGAAGTTCCTTCGTTTGTATGGACAGCAGTTGTGAAATTACAATATGGGAAATGTTTAAGTTTTTCATAGCAGAAACCAAAAATAAGGAATGTCTCCAAAAAGACGAACTCCACGATAAAAATGTATATAACATAAATTGTGTGTTTTAACGTGCTCTACATTTTTTGTGTAGTAAGTTTTTGTCCATCTCTTACGGTTTAGCAGTTATTCGAAATTCAGTAAAATTCATCCAGAATAAACTACTCTTCAGAGGCTATTCCCAGAAAATTCAAGATATGCATTTAATTTGTCAGGTAAATATCTTTAATATACGTAATTTTAATCAAAATCAGTAGAGCCATTTTTGAGAAAATCAAACTTTTCGAAAAAAGTTCCATGTAAAGGGTAGTTGGGGGTGGGGAGATTTTTCTCTTTATTTTACCTACTTTTCGTTTTTGAGTTATCGTGTTCACGGACACACGTACACACACACGGACCTTTTTCCGAAAATGCTCTTTTTAGATAAAGGGGACCCTAAAATATATATTTCCGGTGAAATCTCGGTATTGAATTTTTGGGTGGAGTGCAATACCTTCTCTATACACTATGTACATAATGTGTATAGAGAAAGTAAAAAGCATTTTCACAAAAAGTTCGCGCGCGCGCGCGCGCGCGTGTGTGTGTATCCGTGTGTCTGTGAACACGATAACTCATAAACGAAAGGTCTGTAAAATACCACACTTGATATTTAAGTTTAGTATCTTCCAGGGATGCGACACGAAGATTTTGAGAAAAATTCCCCTACCCCAAACTACCCTTTACATGAAACCTTTTTTCGAAAATGTTGATTTTCGTAAAAATGGCTCTAACGATTTTGATAAAAGTATCACATATTAAAGATGTTTACCTGACAAACAAAATGTATATCTTGAATTTTCTGGGAATAGCCCCTGAAGACTACTTTATTCTTGATGAATTTTACGGCATTGTGCATAACTGCTAAACCATAAGAGATGGGAAAAAACCTACTGCACAGAAAGTGAAGCTCACCATAAAATACGCAATTTATGTCATTTACATTTTTTTCGTGGAGTTGATCATTTTTGAGATATTCATTGTTTTTGGTTTCAGCTATGAAAAACTTAACTTTTCTCATATAGGAATTTGTCAACTCCTATCCATATAAACAAAGGAACTTCAGTAACAGAGCAACCAGCTTTCGACTATCACTTTAACCTATGGTACTCCCTTATTTCGCTTCTACTTACAAGGAAACAAGTAATAAGACTATTTTTGCTAATTTGTTCTTGAGTAGCAGGAAATAAATAGAAGCATAAGCCTTTTAAGAATGGTTTGTTGCAGAAATGTAGATGCAGAAAAAGTCATGTGAATGGTAAACATCAGACTTTTCTGAAAAATGTTCAACTCTTCCGTAAAAAAGGTGCTGAAATTAACTCCTGAGCTAACGGTGTTTCTTTACGTTAGTGCTCAAAAAGTAAAAGGTGAAACGGAAATACTGGATACTCCTGGGGCGGGGAGGGGGATTAGAAAGCGTGTGAAATACGCGATAAGAGAAGAATGGACGATTTATAGCGATTTTTGTGAAGAATATAATTCGCGAAGCAGTGCACATTTCTGTTTTAAAAATCTGATGTGTACCATTCACATAACTTTCTCTACATATCTGCAACAAATTATTCTTAAAAAGCTTATACTTCTATTTACTTCATGCTAATCAGAAAAAAATAGCAGAAATTGTCTTATTACTTGCTTCCTTGTAAGTAAAAGCGAAATAAGGGAGTACTTTAGGTTAAGGTGATAGTCAAAAGCTGGTTGCTACGTCACTGAAGTTTCTTTGTTTGTATGGACAGCAGTTGGCAAATTCCTGTATGAGAAATGTATAAGTTTTTCAAAGCAGAAACCAAAAACAAGGAATGTCTCTAAAACGATGAACTCCACGAAACAAATGTATATAACATAAATTGTTTGTTTTAACGTGCTCTACATTTTTGGTGCAGTAACTTTTTGTCCATCTCTTATGGTTTAGCAGTTATTCAAAATTCCGTAAAATTCATTCAGAATAAAGTATTCTCTTCAGAGGCTATTCCCAGAAAAATCAAGATATACATTTTACTTGTCAGGTAAATAGTTTTAGTATACGATATTTTATTCAAAATGTTAGAGCCATTTTTAGAAAATCACAATTTTCGAAAACAATTCCACGTAAAGGGTAGTTTGGGGTGGGGGGATTTTTCTCAAAATCTTCGTGTCGCATCCCTGGAAGGTACAAAACTTAAATTCCAACTTTGGTATTTTACCTACTTTTCGTTTTTGAGTTATCGTGTTCATAGACACACGGACACAGGGACAAACACAGAGATCTTTTTCCGAAAATGCTCTTTTTAGATAAAGGGGGCCATAGAACATATATTTCTGGCGAAATCTCGGTATCAAATTTTTGGCTGGTGTGCAATACCTTCTCCATACACTATGTACATAGTACGTATAGAGAAAGTAAAAATGAGTCACCAACAGCTGACTGCTGCAAAAGGTTAATGCTGATTCAGATTTGCCTAATTACAGAATTGTCAAAAGAGACCGAAAAAGTGCTTAATTAATAGGGAGGACACTGTTTTTGCTCTTTATTTTAACATTGTATATATGGATAAATTTATTTTGATATAACTCTCAATATTATCATTCTTAACACCCACCGAATGTGCTGGTCGCCATTTACCCGTTTAAAAACTATGTTGTTTTTGCGTTACATGCCGCGGGTAATCGTCACGTGTAGTGTTGAAAGTATGACAGTTACCACGTTTCCATGGGAAACTGAAATCGATTTGAGTATACTTACCATATTGAATACTGCATGGTAATGCGGACTCAAATCGTATTCAACCCTCTTAAAAAGTGGGATCGGAATGAGATTGGATCGAAATATGTTGCATCGAAATACCTACGTATTTAAATCATTTTGAGTACGGTAAAAAAATTCTTCTTCTGCTATACTCGTTGCACGCGGTAGTCATATGTTAATGCTCTTTGTTTATTTCTCTGTGTTAGATTATAACAGAAGTATTTTTATGGCTTCTATAGTTTGCAATGTATTCTCAACTTTAACTTTAAAATCTGCTTATTATTCACAAATAATAAATATATGTTTAGCAGGTTCGCCAACGCATTGCCAAATTGACCAATATAAGTGGATGATTAAACTAGTTTCGAAGCTTGCGTATTCAAAATGATATCAATTCGTATTGAATGTAACATGTGAAACACGGATCGTATTGAGATGGAATTGGACTCAAATCGATTTCAATTCTCCGTGGAACGTGGTAGGTACTTCTGGCGCGAAAGGCGGAAGACTACAATATAACGGTGAACTGGTTTTCCGGGTTTTTGTTTCGGTGAGTATCAACTTAAGGCTGAATAAATGTTTTGTGGAGTCAGAATGGGCAATTGCCTAATCCTTGCAGTGTTGATGGTGGTAAAATACTACCTTGATAAAACGTTCCCACAGCATCGGCTGGCCGCGAAGTTCACCCGATCTTTCACTATAAACTTTCTTTAGGGGTATATTGAAGAATAAGTAATTTGAGAAGGGACTTCATATAATAAACGATTAAGAGAGTTCACCACAAATGCTCTTCATGATTTTAAAGCTGACCGTAATTTATGAATCTATTACTGTGTGTCGGAGTGTTTTGCGATTTTCGTTTCGTTTCGTAATCGGCTTACCCTCCCCGTATTTGTAGGAATGACACCCCCTAGGACTTACAAGCCAATTTCTAGGGGTCAGAACGCACGAAACCAGAGAATGGAAAACCTGTTACGAGGGGTCGGCCCGCAGCCAGGCATGAACATGAAGTGGATGATATAAAATGTAGGTGAAATTAATGATTAGAAAATTGATGATGGAGCAATTGGTGGAATGAGTGGTGGGGGAAACCGGAGGATCCGGAGAAAACCCACCCAGAGGCCACTTCGTCCACCACGAATCCCACATGCGGGCGCTTGGGATCGAAACCGGGCCGCCTAGATGGGAGGCGAGCGGTCTAACCACTTCGATGTTTGTACGGTGCTGTAACGCAAATGGACCACGTTTTGAGCGATTACGAGAACAGCATGTACTTTAATATTTGTCACTCCTTCCATAAATATACATGCAGAAGCAAAAGAATAGAAACAGTTTTTAATTGCCACAATTGAACTGCTTAACCTAATTTTACAAATACTAACATCCATCGATAATAAGTTACCTTGCATACAACCTCAGTGTTACCTGCAAAATAAAACCTCTTACACTTAACATTCCATTATTTAATTATTTTATCAATGTTAATATCTTTGTTAATTGATTTACCTATTTCTTGTTCTAAATATTCCCCTATCATTTTATTTCTGTTTTCCCCAAACCAGTTAATATTTTGAGCGCAATAACTTTGTAATGCAATTTGTCCCATTTTTATTCACTCTATAGTTTCACTCCTTTACATCTTAGTAAACAACGAAATATTTCTTCTGGATGCGAATTTTAAATTCTGGCGAACAATCAACATTGTGAGGAAAGTGAGGGGGTGCGATAGGAAGCGATCTCGGCCAACGAAACTATTTTCCTGCCGAAGATCTGAGATAATTTCCCCTATCGGTTGGATGATCGCCCACATTTGCCTTGGGTTTGTGGGCATGAAGCTGGGAGTCGGGTTGGCAGACAACGCGGTCTGTGACGCCACGTGAACATATTTCTTTTAGCCTCAGACGAGCAATACACGCTCCCCTTTTATCTCTTCTCAAACTCTTTAACATAGTGTTCCTGTTCGCGTCCACGCAAATTCTTCCCTCACAAGTGTATCTCAACAATCTTTATATTTTCCCTCTCTCCTAATCAAACGAAATGAAACATTCAATATTAGTACCAATACACGCGAAAAAAGAAATAAAGTAATGAATTATATACCTACATTAAATTTGGATCACTGTGTATATAAATCTTGTTCATTTATTTCTTGTCAGTAGTAAAGTTCACTGTTGACTGTTCCTACCCTATTTTTTTTCACGAATTGTCTGCACATAGAAAGAGCATTCAAGTGCATTGATTACTGATGGTTCGGCGCTTCCTGGCTATACACCATATTTAATCGCCGTGTTTGCGATGCACATTGCTGTTAATAACTGTGTTAGAAAAACTTACCATGAAAATTTTAATTATACAAGGTTAAGGTACTTGATGCACCATATATTAACAAAATCTTCTACTTGGCAAGTGTAAGACAGTGTGTGATTGCGGAAACGAAAGCGTATTGTTTTAGGGACAAATTTCATCTGACGTTTTCTTCTCGCAAGTCTAGGAGTTTAGCCAGAAATTAAGATTGAAATGTTGTGTAAAACCTTGCTTTTCAGATTAACTTGTATACACTGCAAGCCAGCGTGCGTGCCTGTACACCGCGGTGTTAAGAAGGGAGTAGGACATAATAGTGACGTCACTGTAAACCAGTAAACGCAGGCAAGAGACAGTAGCAAAGCTGCAAAAGGTATTTTGTCAAATGACCTTGCGTAGGTAGAAGGCTTCAAACTTGCAGAGCTGTTTATATTAGAGGTGCCCGCGCGATTTTCTGTTTTCGCACCTCAACAGAATCACCGACTATTTGCTATCAGCATGTGTCACTGAAATTAATAAAGAGCCAAATGCGTACTAATTTAAACTCTTCCTTTTTTTTCTTCTTTTTTCGAAAACTAAGAATACAAGGCAAACATTCACAGAAACCATTTTAACCGTCTCTCGATATTTTTATTTATACTTTTAATTTGGCACAAGTACCATCGACTCTGTATATGTACATGTTATATATGAGTGTAGTTTTTAAGTATCATTATTTCAAGTAAAGAGATTTCTTTGAAGCTCTCACCAACAATGAAATGTTGGGTGTTCATTTCATCACCCAGACAGCACACATCTTTCTTTACTCAGTTGTTTTAAGCTTCTAGAAGCTGCCATGGATTTACGATGGATTACGTAGCTCTGAGGTCAGTTTAATGGAGCTAAATCTATCTTCCAGGCATCTCTCTTATCTAGAATAGCCAACACGCTGTTAAAATGTACGCAAAATGTGGACAATATATTCAAGCCTTGCGAGAGATGTCAGCAGCTTTTAGCCGTGGAAAATAACATTATATTCTAAAGTAAGTTAATATTCTGTGTATTTTCGGGCTGTACGTGCCTTTCAGATGTTGAATCCTAGACCTCATTACATGACCACATACCTGAAGGTATACATAAAATATATTTTAAACAGCGTGACCTAAAAGTTGAAGATTTAACGTAGTGCACGCGAATTAAAAGCTTTAGATTATCGTAATAGTGTGATAAAACTGTCATACCACTTCACTGTGACCAACTTTGGCTTCAGTCCAATCTCATGACGATTACGCTTTATATTTGTACAAGTTTAATAATTCGGTTGGGTTAGATTACATTATACTTTTCTTTATATGTGTTTACATGACTGATTCCTCGTGGAGCTCGCATTATCTATTCACAATACAAATCATTTATCGCAATTAGTAGTAGAGTTAACCTATAGGTATACTTTTAGAAGCTTTCTACTCTCTTTGATCTAAAACTTGATTATTTTATCTGGCATAAACTGCATAAAGATTAAACGGCGAAAAATATGAATTAAAAAGAAAATTAAACGGAAGAACCAAGTGAAGCCGCAGCATGAAAGCATTAGAAAATCCAGAAAGCAGTATGAAATAGCTTTAATTTCTTCATTGGAATAATACTAAACTAAAATTGGCTTTCTTTGAAGAGAAAAATAAACATCATTGTGAACCAAATATTCAGTGATTAAATTTTGTCTTAATGTCAGCAATAATGTATTGATAATTACCACACGCTTATATCATTCTTAATTTTGCTGGGTAATTTGTATTTTGCGAGCACGCCTATAAAATCAACAATACATCTTGCTGCACATGTGAGTTTTTCTCGTTCTTAACGTAATATATTTTAATTTTAGTGATGAATATGGTATTATTGATATTTTAGAAATTCAAGCACTAAATACAGTATATATAGCTCCATGGCACGACAGCTCACGGGGAACCTTGGCCCGGCCGCTGCGTCCCCCATCTCGGTCCACTACAGACGTCATGGATGGTGAGACGTGGTCAGCACCTGGAGCCCCCGGCCGGTTAATGCGGTCCTCATGACCTGGAGCCGCTACTTCTCCATCAAGTAGCTCCTCAATTGGCCCCCCAGGGACCTTAGAAGGCTGAGTGCACCCCGGGCCAGGAAAAATCCCCAGGCCGGTACTGGGGATCGAACCCAGGTCTCCCGCTTGGTAAGCAGCTGCGCTACCATCGCGCTGAGACGACTGCACGTGTTAAAAGTGACTTTATTTTATCGTAGAATTGCAAAACGAAGGCCGTTCGCAAACATTGCTATACGGATAATAAAAACCTACTTTCAACTCTTCATAAAGGACGATTCTGTATTACGCGTTGCATTCACATGACTTTCTCTACCGATTCTGCAACAAACTGTTCTTACAAAAGTTTATCTTCTCTCTACTTTATGCTAATCGAGATTCACTTGGCAGAAATGGTTGCTTTTAAATACATGTAAACGACATTGCGACATTTTAAGAGCCTAAACGCGTCCTTGGTTGGTTTGCTTTGTATTACTCTACTCTAATACATTGTGTCTTTTATTATTTTACCTCCCAACACAATGACTTATATGATCGAACATATAATACATTAATCGGCATTAGAATAAAGATTTAAAACAGAGATAAAAGGGGATGTAAGTTTTAGAATATTAATACTATAACTAAATTTAGAAAGTATGTAAAGTTGGGTTTTACATAAAAAATAATCTATGTTAGGTTGACTATTTTCTTATAAAAAAGCAAGCAGCATATGGACCAATGACTTTTAAGAATGAGTCTGACGTGTTTAAAATATATATTTTATGCGATCCATTTGCTTTTGCCATTGGGCATTATTTCATAAATCAAGCAGGTGGTATTAATGGTAGTAATAAGTAACTAATGTTTACTTTCTCTAGCACGTATGCATAATAGGTAGAGAAGATATTGGATTCCACCCAAAACTGAATACCGGGATTTCACTGGAAATATATGTTTTGAGGATTCCTGAACTCAAACAAAATCATTTTTAGGACAAGGTCCGTTTGTGCCTATGTGTATGTGTGTGTCTGTGTATACGTGTGTGTGCACAGCATAACTCAAAAACGAAAAGTTGGTTAAATGCCAAACTTGGTATTTACGTTTAGCGTCTTCTAACGATACGAAACGAAGATTTTATAGAAAATTTCCCTTCACCAAACTATCCTTTATGTGACATATGTTTTGAAGCTTTCGGTGTTCTCAAAAATTAATCTAACGAAGTTGATTAAAATACCGTATATTAATTATATTTAAATGATAAAAAGAGTATATCCTGAATTTCTTGAGCATTGCCTCTGAAGTTCTCTTCATTCTGAATGCCGTTTTCATAACTGGTAAACCGTAAGACATAGACAAAAACTTACTACACAATAAATGTAAATCTCGCTAAAACACACAATTTTTTATATACATTTTTCTACAGAAAATGATTTCCGAAATATACCTCTATATTGGTTTTAAAATTTCAAGGACTTAGAATTTGTCATGCAAAGAGTAGGGGATTTCAACACCATTACATAGCAACCGTCTAGGTACCTAGGTACCGGTTACTATTCAAAGTGCCCTCAAATTCGTAGGATCGATTTTGTAACCAATGGCGTTCCAAACCATCAAACCTGGTGTTTATCCGCTATGCCGCTCAACAATGCAGTCGTCCAGATTAAGCTTAGCATGGTACCTCTGGACACATATGGGGCCATCACTGTAGGAATCGTTGAAGCGGGACTCGTCCCAAAAGACTACATTTTGCCACTCACCAACACAGTGAAGGTGTTCATGTGTCCATTGCAGTCGGGGAAGCTTGTTGTTTCTGGACAATGGAAGCCGAGTAATGACCTGTGTGCAACCATCCAACCTGCAGTAGACGGAGACGAACCGTTGAAGCAGACAAGTTCTCACCTGTTGCAGTGCACCAGTGTCGAGTAAACACTGCTAATGAAGCTATACGGTCTGTTATGGCCATGTGGACAAGATGGCGATTATCCCGTGCTGTGGTCATCTTCTGTGGTCCAGAACCCGCTCTTCGCTGCATACGACCTTCATTTATCCACTGCTTCCACACACGCATCACTGTCGTAGCAGCATTCCCTATACGAGCCGAAATGTCACGGTATGACAAACCCGCTTCCCGGAGACCGATCATTGTGTCCTGTTTGAACTCACTCACATATCGATGAGGCTCTATTTGACGACAACGAGGTATACTCGCACTCACTTTATTGTTTCGTCCTTATTTGACAGCTATGCACTGACTACACTTGGTGCAACAATGACCTTGTCGGACCGACATGACAGGGCTGTGCTTGGCCTACGTGTACTTCATCTCTCTGCAAACCTAATCTTTTATTACTTGCACACTCTTCTACACTTCCACCAAGTTTGGAGTTATTCGGGAAATTTTTCCTTGGGTTGCAATTTTCACAGACGGCAAAATATTTTTTTAAAATGTTTTGAAGCGGTATTGCAAAGCTTGTGCACAGGTACGATAAATGTCTCAATCTTTTCGGTGATTATGTTGAAAAGTAACCATAAGTGTACAAAACTTTTAGCAATAAAATAACTGTTGTCTATGAACTTGAAAACTCGGAGGTTGAAAAAAAAGCGCCCCTCGTAGCTACATTATATTTGTTATACAAATACATTTAATATATGTATTTTAATTAAAGTTGTTAGAGGTATTTTTCAGAAAATTAAAAATTTCGAAAAATATTCCATGCAAAGGAGAGTTAGGAATGAAAGAATTTTCTTGAAAGTCTCCGTGTTGCACCTTTGGAAGATACAAACTTCAAATACCAACTTTTCAAATAGAAAAAAAAAATGCTCTTATAAAAATATTCATTTTATTCAGGGGTGCTCAAAACATGTGTTTCCGGTGAAATCACGTGTAGAGTTTGTGGGTGGATTACAATACTTTCCTTACTTATATGTAGCAGGAAAAGTAAAAAGCGAAGACTTGCTATTGACAAGAGTATTTTACAATATTTAGACCACTATCTGGATTATGTCGGAAATGGTTAACTTCACAAAAAAGAAACAAAAAACTATTTGAAAAGAAATTGTGTGTTTAAACGGGATTTACATTTTTACTTTCTCTATGCTCACTATGTACATAGTGTATAGAGAATGTATTGCACTCCACCAAAAAGTTCGATACCGAGATTTCACCGGAAATATATGTTTTAGGGTCCCCTGTATCCAAAAAAAGTATTTTCAGAAAAAGGTCTGTGTGTGTGTGTCCGTGTGTCCGTGTGTCAGTGTGTCCGCGTGTCCGCGTGTCCGTGTGCCTGTGAACACGATAACTCAACAATGAAAAGTAGCTAAAATACCAAACTTGGTATTTAAGTTTAGTATCTTCCAGGGACGCGACACGAAGATTTTGAGAAAAATCCCCTCAACCCAAACTACCCTTTACATGGCATTTGTTTTCGAAAATTTTGATTTTCTGAAAAATGGCTCTAACGATTTTGATTAAAGTATCGTATATTAAAGTTATTTACCTGACAAATAAAATGTATATTTTGAATTTTCTGGGAATAGCCTCTGAAGACTACTTTATTCTGGATGAATTTTTCATAACTACTAAACCGTAAGAGATGGACAAAAACTTAACACAAAAAAAAAAAAAAATGTAGGAGCACGTTAAAACACACAATTTATGTTACATACATTTTTTTCCTAGAATTGATCGTTTTTGAGATATTTCTTTTTCTTGGTTTCAGCTTTGAAAAACGTATACTTTTCTCATACAGGAATTTGTCAACTCCTGTCCATTTAAACAAAGGAACATCAGTCACATAGCAACCAGCTTTTGGCTTTCACTTTATCCTATGGTACTCCCTTATTTCGCTTCTACTTACAATAGAGCAAGAAATAAGGCTATTTCTGCTAATTTTTCTCGATTAGCATGAAATAAATAAAAGATAAGGTTATTAACCATACTAATTTACAGAGATAAAGAGAAAGTCATGTAAATGGAACACATCAGATTTTTTGTTGTAAGATTTTTGTCTGTAGTTACGGTTTATGAATTCTGCATAGGTAATCCAGAATGAAGAGGACTTAAGAGGTATTTCCAGACCTATTTTCATTCGTAAGAAAATATCGTCAGCCATTTTTGGGAAAAAGCAAGTTTTTAGAAAACTGTTCCAAGTAAAGGGTAAATTATGGTGGGTATTTTCTTGAAAACCCTTGTGTCACACTCTAGAAAGATGTACATTTTAACTACCAAGTTTGATATTTAACCGAATTTTTGTTTGAGGTTCAGAGACATACAGAGAGAGAGAGGGAGAGAGGGAGAGAGGGAGATAGGGAGAGAGGGAGAGAGGGAGAGAGGGAGGGAGGGAGAGAGGGAGAGAGGGAGAGGGAGTGAGGGAGAGGGGGAGGAAGAGGAAGAGGAAGAGGGAGAGGGAGAGAGAGAGAGAGAGAGAGTGTATGTGTGTGTATCTATTCGTGATAGTGAATACAGGATGTCAAAGTGATTGTAAAAATCATCAGAACTTATCTACAACGGGAAGCCACTATTCGTTTTTTGCTCATGTTCAAGTAACAGGAATGGAATTAAAAAGCCACAATCCTTGATCTGTGTTTTAAAATCTATCGATCTAATCTACTGTAATTTTCACACACAAGAACATGATTCACATACACGACGGAACGTGTAATAAAGGTATGTATTTCATTCAAGAGGTCGTGTAGTCGAATTTCACTAAGAGTGAGTTACCTGGATAAGGTTTTTCTTCGGTGTTTTCCCCTATCCTGCCAAATAATTTTAAGCCACATGAACTCCGAGTTCAAATCATTCACCCATTTCATTCATCAACAAAAACATTAAGCTACAAAAAAAGTTTATCTATGTTAAAAAAATGTATAAGCCCGCTTCTGTTTTGTGATGGTAGTCCTCTGCCTCACATTCAAGAGTCTTGAGTTCGAAGGTCGATTAAGATAGTTAATTAATATAGAATATTGGTTAATTCTAAGCTCTAACGACCCCGGGCTTATTTGAGCATCATTTCACCTATTTCATTGATCTATCTTTAATATGAGCTACCAAGATAAAATTCGTTTTAACCACCAAAAAAAAAAAAAAAAAAAAAAAGACATAGAAAAAGGAGCTTTTATATCAATAGTTTGTAGAAAAATAAGAATAGAGAGTCATGCGAATGCAAAACAACCGATTTTTACCTTCTTTCTTTGTTTCCCTTTGTTTCCTTCTTCTTCTTTCTCTCCTACTCCCTCGTTTTCTTCCTTATTTTGTTTCTTAAATTTATTCTTTTTGCTTAGTAATGAATTCAGATTAAGCATGACGTGCATAGTTAAGGGTTGTGAAACATTTATTCATAGTAACGAATTCTTGCGATGGAAAGAAAAGAAAGGTGGGAAAAGATGGAAAGTTCGTAAACTTTCAAGTATGTTCGTTAAATTACCTCATTATAGATTCTTGGAAGTAGTGGAGTTATTTTGAAAATGCTTCAAACTACGGAAAACTTATATGACACAAACATGTACCTTAATGGTCTCTACATTTTCCATACAGATTGGATTGATCGATAATGGCGGCGTTGTGTCATCGACTTTCTTACGTCACCTTAAATGACGTTGTGAAGTACCGTTTTCCTACAGGAATTTTGTGTTTGTCTTTAATGTTTTCACTGTAATTGATACAGTAATTATGGTCGAATTAAGTAAATAATTATTTTACTTAGAAAGAATGGTGAAATAGAGAAATAAATTCTGATGTTCCATTTATATGATGTCTATATCTTTGTAACACATTCTTCTTAAACATCTGATTTGTTACATTCATATAACTTTCTCTAGCGGCTCCAAATACAAAGTACTCTTACAAAATATTATTCTATCTCATCATGCTAATTGAGATACATATTAGCAGAATTGGTCTTCTTACTTGATTTATTGTAAATAGAAGGGAAATGAGTGAATACATCAGGCACAAGCAATAGTAACATCTTTTAAATGTTGGTCGCTATGTGAAACAATTGAGGTTCGGTGCGGAGGTGAAAAAAGTTAGGTAGTTTAAAAATGCAACCAATAACGAGGAATACCTTAAAAAAAGTATATGACATAAATCATGTTTTTTTTAACAAGATATACATCTCTGTGTGTTAAGTTTTTGTATTATCTCTTATGGTTTAACCGTTATGCAAAATGTACCTACACTAATCCAGAGTAAAAAAGTTTTTAGAAGCTTTCTGAAAATTCAAAATATACCGTTTATTTAAGATGTAAATATCTTTATTATACGGTATTTTTAACAAAACCGTGAGAGTATTTTTTTGAGAAAAACAAATACTCAATTTTTTTTCGATGTAAATGGCACTTTGTGGTGAAGGGATTTTTTTTAAATCTTCGTGCCGCAACCTTGGAAAATATTAAACGTAAATATCTAGTTTGGTATTTGACAGTCTTTTCATTTTTTGAGCCATGCTGTCCACAGACACACATGGACCTTTTTCTAATTTTTTTCAGACTCAAAACATATATTTGCGGTGACACACGCGGACGTTTTTCTAAAAAAAATTTTTCGGTCTCAAAACATATGTTTGCGGTGAAATCTCGACATCAAATTTTTGGGTGGAATACAATACCTTCCCTAGCTACTATAAACACTGTATGTACATACATGCTAGAAAGTAAGAAGCTTACTCTTCTTTCTACTCCATACAAATCAAGATAGATTTAACAGAAATGGCCTTATAATTTGCCTATTTGTAAGTAGAAAGAAAATAATAGAGTCACAATACTAGAGCGATAGTCCAATCTTTTAAAAACTGGTTGCTATGTGATTGAGATTCACTTCTTTGCATTGTCAGGGGTTGACAAATTCCCGTATGAGAAAAGATTATTTTAAAACTGATACCAATAACGAGGGATATCTCAGAAACGGTCAACTCTACGAAAAAAATGTATGTGACATAAATGGTGTGTTTTAACGAGATCTGATTTTTTGGGTAGTAACTTTTGGCTATCTCTAACGGTTTACCAGCTATGCGGAAGTCACCCAGAATGAAGAAAATTTCAGCGAATTTCCAGAAAATTCTAGATAAACATTTTAAATATGAATATCTTTAACATATTGCATTTTAAATCAAATTGCTTAGTCATTTTTGAGAAAATAAACATTTTCGAAACTGTTTCCATGTAAAGGGTAGTTTTTGGTGGACTAATTTTCCTCATAATCTTCTTATCGCATCCTTGGAAGATACTAAACGTAAATGCCAAGTTAGATATTTTACCAAATTTTCGTTTCTACTTTATCGTGTTAACAGACACATGGACACACACAGATATTTTTCTAAAATTGTTTTTTTGGTATAGGAGACTCTAAAACGTGAATGTCCGGTGAAATCTCGGATCGAATTTTTAGGTAGAATATAATATCTTCTCTATCTATGTACTCTGTAGGTGTGAGTAGAGAAAGTAATAACTGATTAATGAGTTCTATATATTAAAATTAACGAATAATGTAAAACATATAGGTTAGAACTCTGCTCCTATATTAAGGGCTAATTAGCGGGGCAATTTAAGCATTGAGAAGAAACAAATAAGTAGAAAGCCAGATTCACGAGGGTAGTTAGGTGCTCTATGAAACTCAGTAAGGGCCGTACCGTGGCCGAGCGTTTAGACCACTCGCCTCTCACCAACAGGGCTTAGGTTTGATCCCAAGAGACCGCATGTGTGATTTGGAGGGACAAAACGGTGTAGGGCGGGTTTTCTCCGGATTCTCCTGTTTCCCCTGCTACCATATTCCACCAGTGCTCCATCTTCATTCCGTGTATCTTCAGTGTCATCGCCTACTGTCTCATATATCTATAGTAAAAGAGGGCGTTAAGCACTATAAAAAGCAAACTCAGTAAATAATAAATTCATTATCCCAGGATAAATATCTAAGTATTAGTATGTGCAGAAATACGACGGATATAGAAACATACGTAGCACAGTTTCTGGGAATTGTAATAAAATAAATTAATCAATAAAAGTGTAAAAACACTGTCGGAAATACTAACATGAAGTATCAAAGGAACTTGCTTGGGAGTTAGGATGTAGGCGGGACTTAGGTTAATAAAATAATGTAAATAAATTGTTTATTAGTGAGGCTGTCACGTGCAAGGATGTTATCAACATCGCCGTGTGACGGAATTATATCCCGCTAGTAAATCTACCGAAATGGGGTTGTTTTTAAGCACATTTAAAAGCCACCGGTCTGAGTCAGAAGACCAGCAGTTAATCAACAAAGGCACCCAGACCGAGCGTGTATTTTAAAAATTTAGTTACCTCAACTAGTACTTCTATTGCTATTTCTACGGTGCGGCGTCTTCTGCCCCTTCGCTTTACAGAAGATACAAGTAACAACGGCTGCGGGCGTGTGTAGTGAATAACTATAGCGTGAGGCTAATCACCGCTTAACGGTGATATAGGGTTCTCGGTATAGCAGTTTAGCGAGTCACCGTAATTTAAACTTGTTACCTTACTACGGAAACAATTTTGTCTACAGCATAAAGCTCTCAATAGTCTAGAACGTATTAGATCAATCATTACCAATTAACTGTTTCTTCCACGCTAGTCTGCTTAAGAGAGGAGTTAGAAAGGAAGAGCTAGAGATTTCCTGATCTCTGTCTAGTTGCTCTAACCACTGAGCCGCATTTTCTCGTGGTTCAAATCCCGGCTGTGGCATTGAATTTTTCAGTATGACTTTACCTTTCCAACTATTGACAATTACTAGAAATGGTTTTACTACGATATCATTTTCTTGTAAAAGGAGAATAAGAAAAAAAAAACAATAAGCTAAAGAGATATTCAAATACTTTAAAAGTGATTCGCTCTGTTCTGGTGTTGAAATTGCATTTTATTTGCTACACTAGGATCAAAAATATGAATAATGACTTCCCATTTGATAAAAATAGAAATATTGGAAAATTAAAACCTATACCTTTCTTGAAAATGGTTGGTTCCAGAACAAAATTGTATATTTAATAATTCTATACTTTTACAAGATCTAAATTTTTGTGTAGTAAGTTTTTGTCTAGCTCTTAGAGTTTACCATTTATGTAAAAGTCATTCAGAAGGAACAGGAATTCAGAGGATAATTCAAAATATTCATTTTATAATTCATATAATTATCTTCAATATATGTTAGTTTGATCAATATCATTATAGACATTTTTGAAAAAATTAACATTTTGAAAATTTTTCCCATATAAAGAGTGGTTTGGGGTGGGAGATTTTCTTGAAAATCTTCATGTCACATCCTTGGAAAATGCTAATTTAAGTTTCAAGTTAGGTATTTAACCGGCTTTCGTTTTTGAGTTACACTGCTCATAGATACACGGACGGATACCTACGCGCGCGGACACACACAGGCGCGCGCGGACCTTTTTCTAAAACTGTTGAATTCAGGGGACCCTAAAACGCGAATATTTGGTATTTCCAGTAAATACTCCTAATGTTTGGGTTGAATGCAATAGGTGCGTTCTCTAAGTACTATACACGAGTAAAGAGGGTGATTATTTTCTTCTGTCATTGATAGAATGCTGTATCTAAGTATATTAACGCTGTCAGTATTATTGTTATTATTATTATTTATTACTGAAATGATTTAGTTATATGTATATTATACAGTTATACATTAAAATGTACATACTCGTTCAAAATGATACAACAAAATTAACCATGGAATTATTTTTTAATTTTGAAAAACACGCAGCGAATTTGTTTTGAACGAGTCGGTTTCTGCCCACTGGATCTAATCAGCTGGAACTATTGAACTGCACGATAGCTCTGCGGTAGCCTAGCTCATGCACCTATGGAAAATAACGACTGATATGGTCAATTGAGTTAATAAACCCTAAAATCCCGTTAGTAACTGTGACAGAAATCATTGTGTTGACACAATGCTGGAGATAAAAACTAAAAGATTCATGAATGAAAATAATTATATTTGACTCACAGTGTAAAAACAAAAACATCCAACCAGGGGTTCAGTATATGATTTAAAAACGAAGATAAATATCTTTCTACATCCGGATGTAGTATTACAGGGCTATGAGTTTAATTCATTAACATGTTACCGTTATCCATAATTTATCGAATATTGATTATTAGAACTTAAGCAATGGTCCATTCTGGTTATCGAAAAATGTGCTTTCAGCTCATCTCGATCTCGAATTCAATATCTCCGGGTACATTGGATTTTATTGAGTGCAAAAACTATCCGTAATGATATCAAAACAAGTTGTTTTGAACTGGAGCTCGTGAAATTATCGGCACAAATAATAGCACAAGATATTACGTACAGAATGCTGTTAAGCATATTAGCATTTAGTATGACTTGTTATTGTTTTTGTTCTTCTTATTTTTATTATTATAATCACCATTACTATTTATTACTCAAAATAATTTACTTCATAAATGTAATGCACAATACAAAATCTATTCACATAACTTTTCCTATCTCTCAATAGGGAACTTTTGTTAAAAAAATTATTCTTCCATCCATTTCAAGCTAGTTGAGATAAACATTAGCAGAAATGGACTTATTACTTGCTTCCTTGTAAATTGGAGGGCAATAGAGAAATACACTAAGCTAAAGTGATCGTCAAATATTTTAAAAGCTGGTTGCTATGTGATTGAAATTCGTTTCATTACATGTCCAGGAATTGACTAGTTCCCATATGACAAAAGTTTAAGTTTTTTAAACTAAGACCAATAACGGGGAATATCTCGGAAGTGGTCAGTTCCACGAAAAAAACTTATATAACATAAATTGTATGTTTTAATGAAATTTACATTAGTAGGCTTTTGTTTATCTCTTACGGTTTACCACTTATGCAATGGCCATCCAGAATGAAGAAATCTTCAGAGTATATTTCTGGAAAATTCAAGTTATAACTCTTGTTTTCATAGATTTATCATCAAAATCGTTATAGGTATTTTTAAGAAAATGAAAAATTTTGAAACGTTTTCCGTGTAAAAGGTAATTGATAGTGAGAGATTTTCTTGAACGTTTTCATGTTGCATCCTTGGAAGATAATGAAATTAACTACTAAGTTTGGTATTTCATGTACTTATCGTTTTTGAGCTATGCTTCCCACACACATACACACAAACGGAGATTTTTTTAAAAATGTTTTTTTTTGGGGGGGGGGATTCAGGGGGTTTCAAACCATGCGTTTTCGGTGAAATCTCAGTATCACATTTTTGGTCAGCGAGCTGACTTCTCACCCGGAGGTCACGGGTTCGATTCCCGGGTGGGGCGGGACATTTTTCTTTAGTCAGAATTATTTCCTATCCCCCACAGAGTCTGGAAGTATGTAAGTGAAAGTGACTGTGTGTGTTTGAGGAGAATAACATTATTTAAACAAAAAATATCTTATCTATACATTATGTACGTAGTACTTGTAGAGAAAGTAATCAAACATCCAATGTAGGTGATAAAATTAGTAGTAGTACAGTTCTGCTGAAATTCAAAAAGTACTGTGGAAACGGATTTGTTTTGAATGAGGGCTTTCGGGCCACTGAATATTATTTGTAGCGGCTATTGAACTAAATTATCCAGCTCATGCGTCTATGTGGGTAATGAATTTCCAGTTGATTCTGACGTTTTGCCATTATGTATAGCGGGAGTAACGTTATTTGTAACTGCTATTGATTGTGTGCAGTCATCTTGGTGTAGACAAGATAACATTGCAATTAAGGTATTAAGTTTGTTCTTAATGGAGTCAGCGTAAATACAGAATTGAATTTATACAGAAATTGCTTGGTTACGCCGTTGCTAAAAATTTAAAGATTCTTGGATGTTAGATGTTAGAAAGAAGCAAAGACGGGCAACCGTTTTAACCAAGGAAAAATTAGACTATATTTTTGTTGTCGTAGTGAACATTCTAAGAATATCGCTATTTCGCATTAAACTGTGTTTTTAATGACAGAGTCATTTATTGGCCTGCTTAGTTAATCAAGACGTGCACAATTATTGCAAATAAATGCTTCTGTAGCCAGGAAAGAGTGAGGGGGGCGTTTTCCAATATTTCGGCTCTAGAAATTCGCCAAGTGTTCAACAGATGGTAGCTTGTTTAGGCTCAGAGATGCATAATTTTGGACACTTTTTGAAACGAAATATAAGCGTAATATATACATATTGTTTCGCATCTTTAATATTATCTACCTGGTCTTCCTCAGGAGTAAAACTGAGCATTTTATATTCCACTATGAATGTCTAATGATAGTTGAGGCGAATTGACAATGTTGAGAATTCTTTTATGTAACTAAACGAAGACACACATGCGAACACACAAAGACTAAAGTGAAATAGCTCAGGGCAATAACATCTCTGGTTCACATTAGAGGGATCATGGGTTGAAAGCTGTGTATTGGTCAGTCTTATTGAGGTTTTACTATTGATTTCTTTTAACTACTGTAGCAGAGCGTGGTATGCCACACTTATGGTGGGGACTGTCGAGCGCATGAGAATGCGAGGTTTTGCTAATGGAAGGCTGCCGATAGAAGGCGAGAGGCAGCCGAATTGCCCAAAGCATGAAAGCTGTAGCGAAAGCCTGGTTCTCGCTCTCTATTCTCCCTTCACTCAGTCTCTGCTGGGTGTGTATCAACCTGGTGGAGATGTAAACCTGTGTCCACCAGCTTCTACGGCTTACCTCTTATACAATCCTTCCAAGAGTTGCTTGGACCTTCAAATTTAATAACAATCCCAAATAATATAAAGTTTGAAGCAAATTTGCACAATGACTGGCAACCATTGAGGAGCAATTTTGCTACCTCCTTTCGCTCCCCAAACTAATCTATCCCCAACATCCTGTAATCCCCACATTTCCTTCAAGACGAGTTAAACCCTAGCAAGATTGAGTACATGTCTCACACATCCTCGACCCAACAACTGCTCGACGTCGTCTTCTAAACTTGCACCACAACCAAATCGGTTGGTAAACACACTGGGCCAACACGACCGACCGCAGGTTGCTCAGAAGACGCAATCATAGCATTTATTATGAGAGATAAACGTATTCTTTCAGTTTTGAAGTAGCACTCAATCAAGCAAATTCTGTGATTGGTGGTCACTTCTAAAAAGAATGCACAAAATATCCTGGTGAAAAACAGTTGTGCGCCGACCAGTAATCAGCTTATTTACGAAGTCGGCAATGCATGCAATCCAAGGTTCACTTCCGTACCTACAATTTGAGACGAGGGCCCCGCTGAAGTAATAATTACGTCATGCATTGTAAAGTGTGCATCTGTGAAATTCAGAAAATGCACAATATGCAATATATCTTGCTGAACTTTATACCATTTATTACACAAAATAACAGTGATATTTAACTTGTATTGTTATTTAAATTATAAATTGTTTACTATCTAAATTCATTGTTTTTACAAAAATTAGTCACGCGATACATTTTAAAACTATTCACAAAAAGTCCAATTCTAGAATAAATGAATTTAAAAATATGTCTGTAATTTTAGAATAAAATATTTTCCGTACCTATTCTCCAAATCTCTTGGTTTTTCGAAACTTAATAATTTTGTGCCTAAAATTGAGAATTATTTTGGAAAAATATGTATTTGTGGTATTTTTTTTAATTTGTCACAACTTTTGGTCAAATTTCACAGATGAATCACCTTAACATCATCAATAAAAAAGAAAACGCAGTTAGCGAAATTTTGACTACATTCGGTCAAAAATAGAAAATATCTTTTTTATAGCAAATAGTTATTGGAAGGTTTGGGCAACTGTAGAGAATTACAATTAGCAGTCGCTTCTTGTTTTGGGCTGTATTTAAAGGCCCTATATTGCACCTGTTACATAAATACAATTTCATAAAATAGCGTTTTACTTTATCTAGTGCGTATGTGCAATGTGCATAGAGGATGGAGAAGGTATTGCATTCCATCCAAAATTCCGAAATGTCATCATAAATACACGTTTTGAGGTCTCGCAATCCAAAACATACCTTTTTAGAAACATGTCCATGTGTGTGTGTCTATGTGCGTGTGCGTGGGGTGGGGTTAGCACAGTTCAAAAACGAAAAGTTAGTTAAATACCAAATTTGGTATTTAAGTTCAGTATCTAGCATGGATTATACATGAATATTTTGAAGAAAATCGCCCACCACAACTACCATTTACATCGAACATTTTGCGAAAATTTTGATTTCCTCAAAAATGGCTCTGACGATTTTTATTAAAACAGCATATGTTTAATACATTTTCAAGACAGATAAAATGTATATCTTGAATTTTCTGAGAATAGCCTCTGAAGACTTCTTCCTTCTGGATGACTTTTATATAAGCTTTATATAATTGGTAAACCGTAAGAGATAGACAAAAATTTACTACACAGAAAATGTAGATCTCGTTAAAACACACAATTTATGTCATATACATTTTTTGTAGTTTTAACTGTTTCTGAGAAATTCTGTATTATTAGTTTCAGTTTTAAACTATCCGAAATTTTCTCTCTTTTGTCTACTCCTAGCAAGCAAAGAGAACCGAATTTTAATTGTTTCACGTAGAGATAGGTTTTTAGAAGATTTGACTATCAGTTTAACCTAGTGCATTCCCTTATAAAGAAGCAAATAATAAGTCCAATTCTGCTAATGTTTATTCGATTAATGATGTATATAAAATAAGAATCTTTAGAACATAAACTTGTTTGAGGAACAATTAGGAAAAAATTACATGAATCGAATGCATTAGGGGTTTTAACATTTGGCTGTCGCCGTTTCCTTCGTATCTATAATAAATATGTAATGTAGCTATTTCTGCAAAAATTTATCTCAGTTAAAATAAAGTAGTTAGAAACGTAAGCTTTCGTAAGAATAGTTTGTATAGAACTAAGAAACGATGGAAGGTACAGAAATCCCTGTAAATGTAAAACTCAGATTTTTTTACTTTCTCTAGCTCGTATGTACAGTGTACATACTACTTAGAACAGGTATTATATTTCACTCAGATATTCTGTACCTAGATTTCACCGATACTGTTTTCAGACCCCTGAATCAAAAAGAAGAAAGTTTTTTTTTTGTTTAGAAAAGATCTATGTGTGTATTTGTGTGTCCTTGCGTTTGTGTCAGTGAATAGCATAATTCAAAAACGAAAATTCTATTTTCCAAGAATACTTAAAGATATTTAGAAAAATCCTCCACCTCAACTACCCTTTATATGGAATGTTTCGAAAAATTAGTTTTTCTCAAAAATGGTTCAAACGAGTTTGATTAAAGTGTCATATATTTAATTAAAAAATAAAATATATACGTTGAGTTTTCTGGAAAAATCCTCTGAAGTCATCTTTATTCAGGATGTCTTTTACATAACTGGTAAGATGTAAGAGAAAGACGAAAACCACTAAACCACTACACTAAAAATGCAGATATCGTTAAAACAAACAATTTAGGTTACATGTATTTACATTTTTTTTGTGGATTTAACCATTTTCCAAGAATTTGTTTTGTTGATTTCATCAATCATTTTATACCTCTTGTTTCAATCCTAGCCATGCAAAGAGAACCTAACTTAAGTTATATCACACAATGATAGCTTTTAAAATATATTGCAGTCGCTTTAATCAATGCATTTGCTTACTTTCCTTCTGCTTAAAAGTAACTAAGTAATAGGACAATGAAAGAAGAATCTTTTGCAAAAATAGTTTGTAGAACAGGTAGAGAAAGTCATGTGAATACATCACATCACGCCTATTCTTACTACATACAGCGCTATAGATAGAGAACTTGATAATAAATGAAGCGAATACCTTTCCAGCATTTGCTAGTTAGAGGACTGATAAAAACTAAATGCTCCATCTGTGAGGACAGGATTTAATCCCCTCATTTACGAGGCGGTATCTTAGCGACTTCTGCTTCCCGATTAAGAAGCAGATGATATAGGAAGGCGATACTCTGTGTAAATCACACTGTTTCACTTGATGAAAGAGACTGTGCACATTTCGTTATTCTATGTTGTTGTAGAAGCGACGTTGAACAAAAAAAGGGACGGCCAAATGAACATCGGATTCAATTCTTTCATTTTCATAATTTTACAGCAACAGATGCCATAAAAATATGAAGCTGAAGCCAGTCTTAATGATAGACAGATAGAAAGAAAAATTAATGAGCTAAATAATAGGGTAGGATAAATAATAGATGCTGCCTGAGGAGGACTTTTAGGCATTTCTGTAGACATTTTAATTTGAAAAGAACTTTGCATTCTAGTTAACAATGTCAAAGTTTTCAAATATCAGCTTTAGAAGCTAATTTTTAATGTGGTTTTTTGGGGTAATTTAATGTCGTTTAACCTGGAAGCTCGGGCTTTTCCAGCTTTGGTGCGCGAGCAAACAGCAATGAGCAAACACCAACATGCACCCGGTGCAATATTGAGGGCAGGCTATCGTCACAGAAATGAAGTGGCAGGACACAAGTTTTGTGGTATGACCTTTGCCTAAAGACGTATTGGTTAACACGTTCTCCCTCCCACTTAGCTAGGAGTTTTGTGTTTTGAGTCCGCGGGTGTACTCTGGCTTAGAGGAGTCGAATTGGAACAGTCTGTGGTAAGTCATATCGGACAATGGATGGAAGAATGATTGAAATGATACTTACACGAGCCCGGGGTCCATAGATTTAAAGTTACCCGATATTCTGGATAAGGGAGAATCCCGAGAAACGTATCCTTATCAGATAGATAGATAGCTAGATAGATAGATAATATATTTGCCATAGGAACACAAGTATTCATGACATCATCAAAAAATGTACAATTATATCAACAAATCAAGTAAATTTTACACTTTAAAATTCATTCAAACTGTAAAGAAGATTTGCCCTCAATGTGGTACTGACCCTATTCTTAAAAACCTGAAATGTAAATTATCTTATGCGCAAAGGTATGCTGTTGTAAAGCTTAAGAGATATATAATGGTGACTACATGTACTTATGCTGTATTTACTCTTATGCATATATGTTAGAATTACTTCGAGTATCATGACTATGTACAGAAGCACAAGTTGTAAATTCAGTAATATGTTTCTTTACATACAAAACCGGGCCAGAACGCACCCTACCATGATTTGAACTCGGGATTTCTTAAATATGAGGCAGACACGCTAACAACACACTACAGAAGCCGGCGAATATGATTTGAAGAAAATTATTGCAACCATGACTTAAGTCAGTGTATGTACCTACATATTTATCTCACTCATTAACAAAAGCATAAATCTGTTACTAAAGTAAATTAATAACTGAAGTAACAAAGTATTCTGCTATTCTATGTCAGTAAGCAAAACATGCTTGGATAGCTTTTAGTATTCTTCGAGTTAAAAGCGGATGTGTTTGCGTGTTGATGCTTACCGGCGGTTCTGTTATTCCCCGAGTTCAGACGTTTCATGTTCGCCGATTCCTTTCCAAAGATAAGGTAAATAACATACTCCTGACTGGACGCATCGCAGAGGTCGTAAACAAAATGTTTCCAGGTATTTATTGATGCGTGCATTTTTATGTAGCGTTATCTTGAAGGCCATCAGATCATTATCTTAAATGAACTCTGCTGGAAGTCAGAACGATCGCTAACAACAAAATACATTCTAAGGTCATCTAGTTATAGGGTATGTACTTAAAAATCCATAGACATGTCGCCACAATAACGTATATGACTCGCATTCGGGAAGTGGTGGGTTCGGTTCCTGTGACCGGCCTTCCTGACCCATGACTTGACACATACATATATATATCACGCAGTGCGACGTGCGAAATATATACCGTAGCTATCAACTCCAGAGGAAAGAAAAATTGAAAGCACCACAGGAGCCTACAGACTTCAGGCGGACAGATCAAGAGACGTACGGAAGTCACTAACAAACAGTTCCTGATTCGAAGACCCGTCCCAATATTAGAGCTGCCCAGAGTGCGTATATACGATTCTTCCAATTAAGCTGCCTTCTAGTGTCCATGGGGATACTCCATTCTTTGGAGCAAGCATTTGCGCCATTTGTTCGGCACCGCTACATATTACGGAATTAAGAGGACGTCTGAAACACCGAAAGGAAAAGGAATGAAACTGAAATGAGGGAGAGGAAACCATGATAGATAAGAATCCACCCCCAAAGGCTGGTCGACTGCATTCGAGCTGGGACTCTCGATTGTGAGCCAATCGCTTTGTGTTTTTGTAGGTAATTCCAAGAGAAAGCAAAATATGTTAGTACTCTCATGATCGCAAACCAGCCGTTTGCGAGTTACGAATTTATAGCTCTGAGAATTATATTTCTAAATTCCTATTTACATAATATGTATGTACATACTCTTCTCTTTCCATTTTGACTACGGTATATTACATACTAATACGCAATCCGGTTTATGTTGATCGAGTGGGTCCACTACCGAAGTTTACTTCTCAGACGTTCGTTCGACTTTGTCCTCTGTTTACTGATTTCTGTCTGTCTCCCTTTTAAATGATATCTCTGTCTATTTTAGAAGTTCTGTAAGGCTGTCGAAGATATAGGTAATCAAGCTCGGTGCGGAAATTAAATACATCATTAGGTTACCCTTATATATGATGATGACTCCTTGGCACAGCTCCCTAAGAGCCTTGGCCTACCGCCCGGCCGCTGCGTCCTCCATTCGGTCCATTATAGATGTGCAGTATTGGGGGGTCAGCGTTTCGATCCCCCCCGTCAGTTAATGCGGCCTTCACGACCTGGAGCCGCTACTTCTCCGTCAAGTAGCTCCTCAATTGCCCCCCCCCAGGGACCTCACGAGGCTGAGTGCGTCCCGGTCCAGGTATCCCAATGGGGGAAAATCCCCACGCCGGTATTGCGAATCGAACCCAGGTCTCCCGCTTGGCAAGCAGCAACGCTACCACCGCGCTAAGGAGACCACCCTTCTATATGGATCATACAATTCATTACTGGAATTCAGTACTTAAATAAAACTACTTTAAACATCTGTTCTCTGGTACTGAAGTATTTAATAACTTTAAACGTATAACCCACCTGCTTTACGCCGGATTAAACTCAAATAGGCTGAGGTTAAGTTGAGAGTCTTAAATCTATTAAGGATTACTTATAGAGTTAAATTATAATTTAAAGGTCTTATATTCATTTAATATTTGAATGCAATATTAATATATTTTACATAAACACATGCACAAATGAATGAACCTACGTTTAGAAAAATAACCCTAGTTATGAACCCTGAACTACCGACCGTGCAAATTAGATCCATGGACATAAATACACATCTTATAAGAAATAAGAATCTGCATACTAAGAGTATTATATCCAAACGAAGATAACAAGAGTAAATATTTGACCCCCAAATGGCAAAGGTTTTCAAAATAATTGCTGATTATTAATATTGTTATTATTAATGTTATGCTCATTATCATAGAAATTATGAATTAATGTTGACTTATTAATCTAACTTACCTACTCTTACGACAATTAAAGGCATTTCAACATCTTCATTTGGTAATTTTCGCGCAATTTTAGAAGCGCAGCAGAGGTACATTGAAGCACGTCTTAATGTCTAATGGCTTCAATGCTAAAGTTGCATTATGTTTGTAGATGCCAGAGTTTGCGCTGTGTTTCGCTTAATAATCCTGCTAGTTCGCGGGAAATCAGTTAACCTTTTCACCATAAAGGCTGAGGGCCCCAAAGAAAATACTGCGGTAAGACAGGCGGGCGAGCTCTCTTATTTTCCCATGGCCCTGGCTTCTTGGTTGCTAGTAAGACAGGCGCGAATAATGCACGAATTTTATGCTCCTTCCATCATCATCATCATCATCAACATCATCATCATCATCATCCCTACCAGAGTTATTCATATTGCAGTATTTGCCTACTTCGTCATCAGCACCCATAGCGTATCCACGCAATGAATGTCTTTGTCTTCCTTCCAAGGCTCTTTTAGGCTGGTTGATGCTTGCCTAATGTGACTTGAATGATCCACAAATAGAGAAAAACTAATGGTGAGTTCACCTAATCCATTAACCTTTTATAGTTTCGAATCTGCGATGTTCACTATTTGTTATCGGTTTTAGTGGGCTTTGAATGAACTACTTGTAACGCCGGTAAAGGAAGCAAAGCTAAAGGAAATACAGTTTCAAGCATGCCTCTTTGATCGAATTTGCGCGTTTTGGGGAATATTAGACTACATGAACCACTCATACGTTATGATGGTTGCATAAGAAGCAAGGCTCACTTTGTCGCGTCTTGGTTTGCCGTCTCAGTACGGGCATTGGACGCCACTATTACGTACAAGTTATACTTTAGACGGCTCGTCTCCTTAGCGCGTGGTAGTGCGGCTGCTTGTAAAGTGGGAGACCTGGGTTTGACTCCCGGTACCGCTTGGGCAATCTTCTTTTGTAAGAGTAGTTTGTATATAGAGCACCTAGAGATAATAATGTGAATGGAATACTTCCGATTTTGAGTTATGCTGTTCACAGACACACGGACATAGGAACCTTTATCTAAATATGATTTTTTATTCAGAGTAACCTAAAACGTGTATTTCCAGTGAAACCTGTACATCATATTTTGGATTGGAATGTAGTATTTTCTATACCGATGTATTATTTACGAAGTATAAGGAGTAAAAAGGGTGAATATTTACCAATTACGATGCACTCAGAAGAATTATAACCACCATTCGCCCTGCTTTCATTTATACACCCGTGTTCACTTGGAAACTGATATTTCTGATCGCGTACTGCCTACCATTTCAATTTACGCTATCAGCTTTAACGTATACTACGTGCATAGAGTATATTCGTACAAGTAATGTTATACTAAATTTATTAAGTAATAATACATTTAACCTGGATGTTTCTACAAAACAACGTTAACCCCCGTCTGGGCAAATTCCTTCTATGTAGGTATGTTACTCCGAGCGTAGTCCTTCTGATACAGTACAAATACCTATTTATAGGCTTTTTGCAGTCTATTTATCATCATTTTTGCTTTCTCTACACGTACTATGCACATAGTGTACAGAGAAGGTATGTATTCCATAAAAATTCGATACCGAGATTTCACCGGAAATACATTTTTTAGGATCCTCTGTATCCAAAGAAAAGCATTTTTAGAAAAAGGTCCGTATGTGTGTCCGTGTGACTGTGAACACGATAACTCAAAAACAAAAAGTCGGTAAAATACTAAACTTGGTATTTAAGTTTAGTATATTCCAGGGATGCAACAGGAATATTTTGAGAAAAATCCCTACACGCAAAATCAGCATTATGCGGAACAAATTAAAAAAAATCATATTATCAAATGGCTGTAACGATTTTAGTTAAAATACCGCATATCAAATGTATTTGTATGGAAAATAAAATGTATATTTTGAATTTTCTGGGAATTTCCTCTTAAGACCTCTTTATTCTAAATGAATTTTACTGAATCTTGCGTAACAGTAAACCGTAAGAGACCAACAAAAACTTAGTACACAAAAAATGTATTTCACACGATTTATGTCATATAGTTACGCTTTTTTTTTTTTTTTTCGTGGAATTGACTATTTCTGAGATATTCCTTTTATTTGTTTCAGATTCAAAATACTTCAACATTTCTGACACGGAAAGTTGTAAAATCCTGGCCCTACACAGAAACGGGATTCAAACAAATGGCAACTAGCTTTTAAAAGATTTGACTATCGTTTTAGCCTAGTGTATTCTCTTATTTACCTTACTTACAAGGAAGCATGAAATTAAGCGAATTTTTGCTAATGTTTATCTCGATTATCATAAGTAGATAGTAGAATATGCTTTTTAACAATGATTTGTTACAGCGATGCAGACAAAGTCCTGTGAATGGAACATACCAGATTTTTATCTATTATATTTTGCAGCGTTTTAAATTCAGGTCATGTCGCGACAGAATTGTTCCGTAAGTTACCTCGGTGACGGTATTTGGAGTAGGTTTTCAGGACTATCCCCATTCATATCACTTTCGCTTTCTGGCAAGAAGATGATGGAATGTCAGAATCTAGCATCCTTGGCCAGATGATAGAATTCAGCCAGCCATTCAAGGCCAAATCCCCATAATGCACCGCGACAGGCAGTTGGAGTTAGGGTGCCATTCAGTCTAACTGCTTTAACTATGTATGCATATATAGCAGCTTTGTCATTATTAGTATTTTCAGTTTTACTATTTGTTTTTACTTTCTCTACACGCACTATGTGCATGTGTATTGTTTTTCTTTCTCTACACGCATTATGTGCATGTGTATAGAGAATGTATTGCGCTCCACCCAAAAATTCGATACCGAGATTTCACTGGAAATATATGCTTTAGGGTCCCTTATATTCAAACAAAGCATTTTCAGAAAAAGGTCCGTGTGTCGGTGTTTGTGAACATGATAACTCAAAAACGAAAAGTCTGTAAAATACTAAACTTATTTAAGTTTAATATCTTCCAGGGATACGACACGAAGATTTTGAGAAATATCCCCCTACCCCAAACTACCCTTTACTTGGAATTTTTTTCGAAAATTTCGATTTTCTCAAAAATGGCTCTAACGATTTCGATTAAAATATCGTATATTAAAGATATTTACTTGACAAATAAAATGTATATCTCGAATTTTCTGGAAATAGTCTCTGAAGAGTACTTTACTCTGGATGAATTTTACGGAATATTACATAACTGCTAAACGTAAGAGATGGACAAAAACTTACAACACAAAAATGTAGAGCACGTTTAAACACACACTTCATGTTATATATTTTTTTTCGTGAAGTTGATCGTTTTTAAGATATTCCTTGGGTATAGTTTCAGCTTTGAAAAACTTATACTTTTCTCATACAGGAATTTGTCAACTCCTGTCCATACAACAAAGGAACTTCAGTCACATAGCAACCGGCTTTTGACTGTCTCTTTAACTTATGGTCCTTCCTTATTTCGCTTCTACTTACAAGGAAGCAAGTGATGAGACTAGTTCTGCTCATTTTTTCTCGATTAGCATGACGTAAATAGAAGCATTAGCTTTTTAACAATACTTTATTGCAGAGATGTATGGAAAGTCATGTGAATGGAACACATCACATTTTTTACTGAGACAGAATGGCTCGTGGTATTAAACATCCAACTTGGTATTTACCTTGGCGACTGAGAGAAACTATTAAAAAAACCCAGCCAGGTTGGTTGGTCCGCGGGATTTGAACCTGGTCTCCTCGAATATGAACCGAATTCGTTCATCATTTTTCAAGGATTAAACTATATTAATCCTCTATCTTTGATATATTCCAGTACTCTCTTAATCTCTCTTATGTTTTACTATTTCATTTTCTCATATCGAGTTTTCTCGCTGTGCTTTGACATTTGGTCATAGTCAATTAATTTTATTATTTACTGTTTATCACTGAAGCTTTTCTCCCAGTTAGGGTTTAAACCCGGCTGAGGACCATGGACTTTTTCGGGTGTAAAAATCCTTAGCATGGCTTCCTTCGGAAGGGAAGTAAAGCCGTTGATCCCGTGTGGTATATTTACGGCACGTAAAGGAACCTCAAGCCTGATAGAGAGGCCTCTGAGCAAACTTAAGCGGTCTCTCACGCCCAGTATAGAATGGGATGCTGAGAACAACAGTAGTTAAAGAGCGTCCATAAATAACACGTCATTTACATTTCCATTTTCTCCCAACTACAGCAAACTATATTAATAGAAGTAATAATATAAGTTTATTATACCCCACCCACATTTTTCATAGAATTCAACAGGAGTTCATTAGCGACTGCTCCATTTTGAGTGTATTTGTTATCTCTTATCCCGATTTACTGGCAGGTGAAAGTAACTCGGATATCCGTGGTCAACTCCGCAGTTACCCTCTAATGAACCCAGTTGTTGATATCAGCACATAAATACCTCGCCGCGCAAGTGGAACTTTCCAATCAAATATTGACATTCCGCACCTCATTCAACTCCTGTTACAGGAGTTCTGTAACAAAGTTTACAGAGAAACTGCTTATCTCTGAAAAAGTCTGCGTAATCAGTCCATTGTTTCTACAGGTTCTTAAACACATTTCAATAGCTCAATCACCATTTAGAGCTAAGATAGTAAAACACCGTTTAATAATTGGCATTTTGCATCTCTAATTATACTTATAGTTATTACTTTCTCTACTTCTAACCTATAGTAAAAATCTGAAGTGTTACACTCATGACTTTCTCTAGCTGCTCTACAAACAAATTTTTACAAAAGATTCTTCTTCTTTCTACACATTACTAATCGAGATAAACATTAGCAAAATGTTCTACAATTTTCTGAAGTCTACCTTAAAAAAATATATATATAAATAATAATAAAAAATATACCAATGAATATAAAGTTTCCTAGGGCGTTATTGGAAATTTTAATTAGGGGATGAATTTTACGTAAGGGTTTAAGGGTTTAGTTCCTTATAAGAAGAAGCGAACTAAAGGAATGCGATATGCTAAAGGACATAAATTGTGTGTTTTGAGAAGATCTACATTTTTTGTGCAGTAAGTTTTTATCTATCTCCTATGGTTTACCAGTCATGCAAAATTCCGCAAAAATCATCTAGAATAACCTTGACTTGAGAGAATATTCCCAGAAAACTGAAGATATACATTTAATTTGTCACGCAAATATCTTAAATATATGAAATTTTAATCAAAATCGTTAGTCATTTTTGAAAAAATCAAAATTTTCGAAATTTTTTCCATGTAAAGGGTAGTTGGCGGTGAGGGGATTTTCTTTAAAATATTCGTGTCGCATCCTTGGAAGATACTGAACTTAAATACCAAGTTTGGCATCTAACGGTCTTTTCGTTTCTGAACTATGTTGCCCACAGACACACACAAACACACACACACAAACACAAACACAGACACTTTTCTAAAAATGCTTTTTTTGGATTCAGGGGGTCTCAAAACATATATCTCGGTATCCGAGATTTCACCCGAAATGTGTGTTTTAGGGTCCCCTGTGTACAAAAAACATTTACAGAAAAAGGTCCATGTGTGTGTGTGTGTCCGTGTGTCTGTGAACACGATAACTGAAAAACGAAAAGTCGGTAAAATACCAAACTTGGTATTTAAGTTCAGTATTTTCCAGGGATGTGACACAAAGATTTTGAGAATTTTTTTTCTAAAATGTTTATTTTCTCAAAAATGGCTCTAACGATTTTGATTAAATTATTTCATATCAAAGACATTTACCTGACAAATACATTGTATATCTTGAATTCTCCGGGAATAGCCTCTGAAGACTACTTTATTCTTAATGAATTTTATGGAATTTTGCATAACTGCTAATCCGTAAGAGATGGACAAAAACTTAAAGCACAAAAAAAGGTAGAATACGTTAAAACACTCAATTTATATTACATATATTTTTTTCGTGAAGTTGATCGTTTTTGAGATATTTCTTGTTTATAGTTTCAGCTTTGAAACACTTATACTTTTCTCATACAGGAATTTGTGTTCTGCTGACCATACAAACAAAGGAACTTCAGTCACATAGCAACCAGCTTTGGCTATCACTTTAACTATGGTACTCCCTTATTTCGCTTCTACTTTCAAGGAAGCAAGTAATAAGATTATTTATGCTAATTGTTCTCGATTAGAAGGAAGTAAATAGAAGCAGAAGCTTTTTAACAATAGATTGTTGCAGAGATGTAGAGAAAGTCATACGAATGGAACACATCAGATTTTTATTATTTGTCTATTTACATTAATGTTAATACTTTTGTTTTAGCATTTATACTTAATATTAACTGATGTTATGTAAAAGTACACATTGTTTACAACTATATTCCTAATATACAATTGTAAAATAGGACTAACATTTTAGAAATTCAATAAACAAATACCTGTGCAACTGGCTATTAGATCAGAACACAATAAGCCAATAGCGGAGAGAGTAACTGGGTTAGAACATCTCGTAACATTGACTGAGTAATGCAATATCAAGGGTACTGAATCAATGCATTTATATTACAACCCCAAGGAGATATCTAAGGGCTGTTCATGAGACAATAATACTGGAAAGCTAAGACTGAACAGGCGATTATAGATGAGGGGCCAAAAATTAATTTGTATTTTGAAAATTAATATTTTACTTTCTTTACTTAGTACACATAGATGTAACTGTGTTTCACCCAAAATTTCGATACCGAGATTCTAGTAGAAATATATGTTTAGAGATCCCTGGAAAAATCATTTTTAGAAAAAAAGTCTCTGTGTCTGAATAGGTAATTCAAGAACGAAGGTCCTTTAATGGAAAACTTGATGCTTAAGTTCAGTATCCTTTACATGCAGAATTTTTCAAAAAATCTGATGTGTTCCATTCACATGACTTTCTCTACATTCCTGCAAAAATATTATTAAAAGGCTTATGCGTCTATTTACTTTATGCTAACCGAGAAAGAATTAGCAGAAATAGTCTTATCACTGGCTTCCTTGTAAGTAGAAGAGAAATAAGGGAGTGCCGTAGGTTAAAGTGGTAGTCAAAAGCTGATTGCTATGTGACTGAAGTTCCTTTGCTTGTATGAACAGGAGTTGACAAATTTCTGTATGAGAAAGGTATACGTTTTTCAAAGCTGAAACCAATAACAAGGAATATCTCAAAAACAATCAACTCCACGACAAAAATGTATGCAACATAAATTGTGTATTTTAACGTGCTCTACATTTTTTGTGTGGTAAATTTTTATCCATCTCTTACGGTTTAGCAGTTATGCAAAATTCCGTAAAATTGACCCAGAATAAAGTAGTCTTCAGATGCTATTCCCAGAAAATTCAATATATACATTTCATTTGTCATGTAAATATCTTTAATATACGATATTTTAATCAAAATCGTTAGATTCATTTTTGAGAAAATCAAACTTTTCGAAAAAAGACCAATGTAAAGGGTAGTTGGGGTGGGAGAATTTTTCTGAAAATCTTCGTATCACATCCTTGAAAGATACCAAACTTAAATACCAAATTTGGTTTTTACGGAATTTTCATTTTTGAGCTATGCTGCCCGCAGACACACACACACACACATACACACAGACTGACAGACAGATAGACAGACAGACAGACAGACACACACACGGACATTTTTCCAAAAATTAATTTTTTTTGAATTCAGAAGTTCCCAAAGCATGTATTTCCGGTGAAATCTCGGTATCGAATTTTTGTCATGCGTTCCATATCCCTTATGTTTTACTCCTGGCTATGCAAAGAGAAGGGAATTTCATTTGCATCACATGGCGACCAGCTTTTAAAAAATTTGAGTAAGGTTTTAGCCTAGGGGGCTTCCTATTCTCCATTTACTTGCAAGGAACTAAGTAATAAACCAATTTCTGCTAATGTTTATCTCGAATATCAAGAAGTATATAGCAAAATAAGCTTTTATAGGAATATTTTGTTTCAGAATAGGCAGGGAGATATATTTACATCTTATGGTCATAAACAAAAGCACACGACTATTTTAAAACCACTGAGGCTTTCACGGCCGGCGTTCATACCGTAAACTGTAGATTCCGGGCTTGTAGGCCGTGGTCCAAACGATGAAAGTTTACCCGACGTTTCACCCATATCTTCGTTGGGCATCTTCAAAGGAAAGGCGAGCTTTTAGCGTTTGGAGCACGTGCTATAAGCCCGGAATCTACATTTTATGACAGTAATATTTTGTATTATTGCCCGATGTAGTGCAATGCTGTCGCTCTTTTTGGATGGAGGTCGCAGCACTGGCTTTATGGGGCACTTTTTGATCCCCCTAACATACAAAGCGCGAGGAAATTTTACAGAAAAGATCTGGTTCACTAAAACTAGCCCCCCAATGTTTAAACAGTCTAAACGGAGCTGCAAATTATACCTTTATTTCAAACGAAAGTTCAGCTACGGACTAAAGCATAAGGATGCAGTCTAGGTTTCAGTTAACATCGGGTCAGAATCAAATACTGAGTTATTGTTGTGCTGGCAGATACATCATACTCTAATGGGCACGGACAAATATATTGGAGTTTTAATATTTGCAATCAGTTTTTAAAGCACATAGTATGTGATTCAAAATGTATTCATTGTGTTAGTCGCTGAGAAGTAGCTGCTTAAACAAAACGCGTTAAATCCATTTTTGGAGGTAGTGGAATATTTCACACCTAAGAAATGCCATGCTTTTGAATTATCTTTACTCATTTTTCTGGTCACGGTTTGAAATCTTCTGCATTCTTCCAAGCACTTTTGTCGTAATTCATATTTTTTTTTAGTTTAACTTCCTTTAACCTGGTTGGTCATAACGGACGATGAATGAAATTGTTGAAATGATGCTCAAATGACCTCGGGGTCCATGTACTTAAAGCTACACCCTAAGCGAGATTCGAACTCTTTATCTTCTGATTGTAGGCAGACATGCTACCACCACCCAGGCGGCTAAGTAATTTATTGTCATCATGAAGGTATTGAGAACTTGGATCTTCATTCAGTGGATTATTATTATATTATTGGATAGGTAAAAATTGAAAAATTCAATGCCATAACCGGGATTTGAACCTCGGATCTCCCGATCTCTAGCTTGTTGCTCTGCCACTGAGCTACCATGGCAACTTGCCGGCATAGTATTGAATTCTTCAACTGACTCGTATGTTTCCGGTAAACCACAAGGTGATCTCAAATTATTTGGTATTGGATAAAAATTGTTTTTTCACACAAGCCGTGTGTAGGACAGGAGTTGGGTAGGTAGAGTCAGACTGAAAAATTCAATGGCATAGCCGGGATTTGAACCACGGATCTCCCGATCTCTAGCCGGTTGCTAGAAACATATGAGTCAGTAGTTCAGTGGCAGAGCAACCGGCTAGAGATCGGGAGATCCGTGGTTCAAGTCTCGGCTATGACATTGAATTTTTCAATCTGACTCTACCTATCCAACTCCTGTCCTACACGGCTTGTGTGAAAAAACGATTTTTATCCAATATTATTATTATTATTATTATTATTATAAGTGTTAAACCCTTAATTGCATGAATTATTTTGCTACATATGCCGCTTTATTACATAATCCTGTCTCTCTAATATGTACAGTAAGTCGGCGCATATGAAAGTATGTAAATAGTATGGCTTAGTTTCACTGACCATCGATGTGCATCTTGGCTTAGTCAGGAAGTATGTGAAATGCGTATTGACCAAGTCCACAAACACACAGATTACATGAAAAATTAAAAAATGAACTGAACGAAAAGGAACTTACCACAGTGACTGCAATCAGGAGACATAGCAGTGTTGCTAAGACTAGATCTTGCCAATTGAGAGGCTCGGGACTAGACTCCGCTGTGGTACCTGGTTCCTGCAGGCTCAGGTTCGTGAAGTTGCTGTTAGCGTTGCTTGGCCAAACAGCCATTCGGCATTTCCTGCAAAGCAAACAGAAAATATTTTAAGAGTTCTTATCAAAAGAGAAGATTGTGACCTCGATGGTGGATTAAGATTAGTTTTGGGTGTATGTGCTCATAATCTAGGTCTGTTAAAATCTTGTATAATCTTGTGTTATGCTGTTCACTGGCACTCACAGACCATCACTTGTACAGACAGAAACACATGAGGACCTTTCTCTAAGAATACTTATTCTGTATTTAATTTTAAGAATTGAGGAACCTGAAAATTGTTTCCAGTGTTATCTCTGTGACGAATTTTTCGGTGGAAAACAATACATTTTTTGCGAGATTTATGGTGGAAAAAACGGCGCAGGGTCTGTTTTCTACGGGTTCTCCAGTTTCCCCCGCCATCGCATTCCACCGGTGCTCCATCTTTACGTATCATCAGTGTCATTGCTCGAGGTGCCAAGCAAGAGTTAAACACTATCAAAAAGAAAGAAAAAAAAATCTGATGACTTTCTCAACATCTCTGCACCAAATTTTTGTTAAAAAACTTATGCTTCTATTTACCTCATGCTAATCGAGAAAAAAATTAGCAGAAATGGTCTTGTTACCTGTTTCCTTGTAAGTAGAAGCAAAATAAAAGCGTACCATAGGTAAAAGTGATAGTCAAAAGTTTGGCGTACGGGCATTTTTCTCAAAATCTTCGTGTCGAATCCTTGGAAGATACCAAACTTAAATAGCAAGTTTGGTTTTTAAAGGTCTTTTGTTTTTGAGCTATGCTGCCCACAGACAGACACACACATAGACATTTATCTAAAATGCCTATTTTTTATTCAGGGGACCTCAAAATATATATTTCCGATGAAATTTCGGTATCAAACTTTTGGGTGCAATCCAATACCTTCTCTATACACTATATACATAGTACGTTTAGAGAAAGTAAAAATAGTACTCGCTGGAGAGGATAAAACACATAAAAATGTACGTTTATAGTATAAAATAATTTCTTGCTGCAAGTCAGCCGTTCTTTTCGCTGTTTTCATGCCAACACTATACGGACAGGAGTATACAATTATAATACGTTGAAGTGCTACACGTACGGTTTTAAAGAACGAACAAATATATAAGCAATAAATAATCTCTTCAAAGTGGCTAGACATATAATCTGTATGCTCAAAATCTGCTGTTACTTTTTCTTCCTGCTTTTGGTTTGTAGAAATGTTGTTTAATACTGGTTAATATGATGTTGCAGTTCATTCCATATTCATTTATTAGTAAGAATTTTGAGACAGTGGAATGGGCAAAGGAAAACAGATTGTTCTAGCTCAAGCTGTTACACGGAGTGGAACTTTGTTAAAGCCATCGATCTTTTTAAGTGAATTGATTTCTAAATTACTAATTTTTAAAAAAACATAAGATGTGTTCCATTCACATGACTTTCTCTACATCTCTGAAACAAATTATTAGTATAAGGCTTAATCTTTTATTTACTTCATGCTAATCCAGAAAAAATAGCAGAAATGGCCTTATTACTTGCTCCCAAAGTACAAGGGAAAAAAGAGAATACGCTAGACTAAACCGACAGTAAAATGTTTTAAATTGTGGTTGCTATGGTATAGAAATCCGTTTCTTTGCGTGGACGTGTTGCCAAGTTCCCGTATGTGAAAAGAATATGTAAAAACTGAAATCAATTACAAGAAATATATCAAAAACAGTCAACTCCACGAAAAAAAATGTATATGACGTAAATTGCGTGTTTCATCGAGATGTACATTTTTTGTGTATTAAGGGTCTTGTCTATCCCTTACGGGTTACCAGTTATGCAGAATTGAGAGGTCTCCAGAGGCTATTCCCATAAAATTCAAGATATACATTTTAGTTGTCATAAAGATGTCTTTAAAGCCATTTCTTATAAAATTAAAATTTTCGAACTTTTTTCCACGTAAATAGTAGTTGGCGGTAGGGAGATTTTCCTAAAAATCTTCGTGTCGCAGCCTTGGAAGATACTGAGCTTAAATACCGAGTTTGGTGTTTAAAAAACTTTTCGTTTTAAGCTATGTTGCCCACAAATACACACAGATACAGACACACACTCACACGGACATTTTTCTAAAAATGTATTTTTTAGATTCAGGGGGTCTCAGAACATATTTCCGGTGAAATCTCGGTATGAATTTTTGGGTGCATTACATACCTTCTCTACACACTATGTGCAGAGACGTATAGAGAAAGTAAAAATAAGCATTTGATAAAATTGACTTTAAGGCACACTTATTCATAATGAGAGTGGCGACAAATACGATATTAATTATTCTATTTTTATGGCTTCTTTGTTTTTTGAACTACGACATGCAGTGGTCGCTGATGTTAAACATCACAAGGACGCATGCTCTTCATTTATTTTGAATTATAAACACCTTTAACTATTTATTTATAGATGAATTTTCATCTCAAAAAGTCGATGTAGTATATTCCATTCACATATTTTTTTCTAGCTGCCCCAAATACAAACCATTCTTAGAAACGATTATTCTTTTATCTGCATCATTCTAATCTAGATAAGCATTAGCCGAATTGGTCTTACACTTGCTTCTTTGTAAGTAGAAGGGGAATAAGGGAATACATTATGCTAATGCGATAGTCAAATCTTTTAAAAGCCGGTCGCTATGTGAAGCAATTGAGGTTTGGTTCACTTTGTATGGTCCAGTTTGAGAAAAGTTAGGTAGTTTAAAACTGAAACAAATACCAAGGAATAGCTAAAATGTTGTCTTTTAGCGTTTTAGCCGTTAATGAAAATGCTGCAAAACTCATCCAGAATAAAGAGGTCTTCAGAAGTTATTCCCAGAAAATACAAAATATACTTTTATTTGTGATGTAAATATCTTTAATATAAGGTGTTTTAATCAAAATCGTAGGAGCCATTTTTGAGAAAAACAAAATGTGGCAAAAACTTGTCTATGTAAAGAGTAGTTTTCGGTGAGGGATTTTTTTTTTAAAACTTTCGTGTCGCATTCTTGGAAGATAAATGCCACGTTTTATTTTTAAAGATCTTTTCTTTTTTGAGCTATGCTGTCCACAGACAGGCAGACTTCTTAAAATGTTTGTTTCTCGGACTTAGGGTCCTCAAAACTTGCATTTTTAGTGAAATCTCGACATCAGATTTTTGGGTGGAATGCAATATCTTCTCTTGCTACTATGTGCGTACATGCTAGAGAAATGAAGATACTGAAACATTTGTCGTTCACGTCTAAATATAGAACCGAATTTTAGACATAAACTACGAATGTTTCAATATCTCCATTGTAGTATACATATAGGAATATAGATTTTAAAGAGAATGCAGGCAACGTGTTGTGTGTGCCTGTGTGTGTCTGTGTGTGTCTGTGTCTGTGTGTGTCTGTGTCTGTGTGTGTCTGTGTCTGTGTGTGTCTGTGTGTGTATGTGTGTGTCTGTGTATGTGTGTGTCCGTGTCTGTGTGTGTTTATGTGTGTCTGTGTGTGTATGTGTCTATGTGTGTGATGTGTCTGTGTCTGTGTGTGTATGTGTGTGTCTGTGTATGTGTGTGTCCGTGTCTGTGTGTGTTTATGTGTGTCTGTGTGTGTATGTGTCTATGTGTGTGATGTGTCTGTGTCTGTGTGTGTATGTGTGTGTATGTCTGTGTGTGCATGTGTGTGTCTGTGTCTGTGTCTGTGTGTGTCTGTGTGTGTATGTGTCTATGTGTGTGATGTGTCTGTGTCTGTGTGTGTATGTGTGTGTATGTGTCTGTGTGTCTATGTGTGTGATGTGTCTGTGTCTGTGTGTGTATGTGTGTGTATGTGTCTGTGTGTGTATGTGTGTATGTGTGTGTGTCTGTGTCTGTGTGAGTCTGTGTGTGTCTGTGTGTATGTCTGTGTGTGCATGTGTGTGTCTGTGTCTGTGTCTGTGTGTGTCTGTGTCTGTATGTGTCTATGTGTGTGATGTGTCTGTGTCTGTGTGTGTATGTGTCTGTATGTGTCTGTGTGTGTATGTGTCTATGTGTGTGATGTGTCTGTGTCTGTGTGTGTATGTGTCTGTGTGTATGTGTGTATGTGTGTGTGTCTGTGTCTGTGTGAGTCTGTGTGTGTCTGTGTGTATGTCTGTGTGTGCATGTGTGTGTCTGTGTATGTGTGTATGTGTTTGTGTCCGTGTCTGTGTGTGTTTATGTGTGTCTGAGTGTCTGTGTGTGTATGTGTTTATGTGTGTCTGTGTCTGTGTGTGTCTGTGTGTGTTTATGTGTGTATGTGTGTGTCTGTCTGTGTCTGTGTGTGTGTGCCTGTATGTGTCTGTGTGTGTCTGTGTATGTGTCTGTGTGTGTCTGTATGTGTCTGTGTCTGTGTGTATGTGTGTGTGTGTCTGTGTATTCGTCTGTGTCTATGTGTGTCTGTGTATTCGTCTGTGTCTGTCTGTGTGTATGTGTGTATGTGTCTGTGTCTGTGTGTCTGTATGTCTGTGTGTGTCTGTGTCGGTGTGTGTATGTGTCTCTATGTGTGGGTGTGTGTGTGTCTGTATGTGTCTGTGTCTGTGTGTGTGTATGTGCCTGTTTGTGTCTGTGTGTGTATGTGTCTGTGTGTATGTGTGTGTCTGTGTATTCGTCTATGTCTATGTGTGTGTCTGTGTATTCGTCTGTGTCTGTGTGTATGTGTGTGTATGTGTCTGTGTGTGTCTGTGTGTGCCTGTGTGTGTCTGTGTGTGTATGTGTCTCTATGTGTGGGTGTGTGTGTGTGTGTGAAGAGGACGGAACAAGGCACATTCTCTTTATGTAGAGGCTTAGTAAGGCACAATATTTTGCTTTAAAATGAGTTGTTATGATGGGCAGATGATGAATGGTACGCAGAATCTGTGGATTTTCCGCTCACACACGTGTGTCCTCCCGTTCACAGCATCTGCAAGAGGAGCTTTTCTAAGTGATTTATCGTGAGACATCAGCTGTTTTTTTGTTTCGCAGAAATGGCTTATGAGAAACCGAAAATATAAGAACTCCTATCATAAGGCAAGTCAGGAAGTTTATACTTATCAGCATTACATTTTAAGAAGAGCCAAGATGATTATAGGTACAGGTGGATTTGCACGGTTAGCGAGTGGAAGATTGTAGAATGGATTTCATCAATAGACAATAAATAGTTAGGATTAATTGTTTTTTTACACAACCCGTGTGTAGGACAGGAGTTGGATAGGTAGCCGGTTGCTCTGCCACTGAGCTACCATGGCAACATGCCAGCATAACATTGAATTTCTCAACTGACTCGCATGTTTCCCGGTAAACCACAAGGTGATCTCAAATTATTCTGAGATGACAACCCCAATGGCAACTTACAATGTTGCAATACTTTAAGTCCCAGGATTCATAGTATAGCCAAGTATTGATATTGGATTAATTGTTTTTTCACACAAACCGTGTATAGGACAGGAGTTGAATAGTTAGAGTTAGATAGGTTAGTGTTTGATGTAACGTTTCATGTCTTTCATTTGAACCGACCTCGGTATCTATCACATACACACATATTCACAAACACTTTTTCCTAAAAAAAGAAAAAAAACTTTTTTGGGGTACAGTTGATCCTAAATATATATTTGCAGTGAAATCCCGGTATCTTATGTACTGTGTACTAAGAAGAAAAAGCAAAAATCATACCACAAAAATGTAGATCTCGTTAAAACACACCCTTTATGTCAGATACATTGTTTATGTAGTTAACTATTTTCAAAATATTCCTGGACATTGGTGCAATTTTCCAACACTTGAGTTTTCTCAAACGGAAGATGCATTTATTTCCTTACTCTTGGCCATGCAAAGAGAACAGTAGTTACAAAGTATTAAGTAGTAGTACTTACAAGGAACTTAAAAGGTGGAGTGACAGTCTTACAAGATAGTCTTAAAAGAACTAAGACATTTTTGCAAATGTTTATCTTGAATCTCTGAAGGAGATATAAGAATAAGGTTCCGCAAAAGAAGTTTAATGCTGAATAATCAGAGACAGTCATTTTAGTTCGACACACAACCATTTTTACTTTCTCCATACGCACTATGTACATAGTGTATAGAGAAAGTATTGCACTCCACCAAAAATTCGATACCGAGATTTCACCGGAAATATATGTTTTAGGGTCCCCAATATCCAAAAAACGCATTTTCACAAAAAGGTCCGTGTGTGTGTGTGTGTGTGTGTGTGTGTGTGTGTCTCCGTGTGTCCGTGTGTCTGTGAACACGATAACTCAAAAACGAAAAGTCGGTAAAATACCAAACTTGGTATTTAAGTTTAGTATCTTCCAGGGATGCGACACGAAGATTTTGAGAAAAATCCCCCACCCCCAACTACCCTTTACATGGAACTTTTTTCGAAAATTTTGATTTTCTCAAAAATGGCTCTAACGATTTTGATTAAAATTTCGGATATCAAACATATTTACCCGACAAATGAAATGTATATCTTTAATTTTCTGGGAATAGCCTCTGAAGAGTAGTTTATTCTGGATGAATTTTACTAAATTTTGAATGACTGCTAAACCGTAAGAGATGGACAAAAACTTACTACACAAAAATGTAGAGCACATTAAAACACACAATTTATGTTATATACATTTTTTTCGTGGAGTTCGTCGTTTTTGTGACATTCCTTATTTTTGGTTTCTGCTATGAAAAACGTATACTTTTCTCATACAGGAACTTGTCAACTCCTATCCATATAAACAAAGGAACTTCATTGACATAGCAACCAGCTTTTGACTATCACTTTAACCTACGGTTGTCCCTTATTTCGCTTTTACTTACAAGGAAGCGAGTAATAAGACTATTTCTGCTAATTTTTTCTGATTAGCTTAAAGTAAATAGAAGTATAAGCTTTTTAAGAATTATTTGTTGCAGGGATATGGAGAAAGTCATGTGAATGGTACACATCAGATTTTTAATTTATACCCTTCCTTTAAGGGACATTGGGGAGGAAAATTCAAATTTCCATCTTTCTGTTTAAATTTGTATGAACATTGTACTTTATTACGCTATCGCAATATTAATATGTAGACCTTATTTCATTCAAATTAGATAAATAACTTTTAAGATAAAATGATTTCATAAATTATAGATATTCATTCATTATGTAATTTTATTCTAGGTATATTAATTAATAATTTCATTAGATAAAAACCAAAATCCACTTTCTACAGATATTGAGCTAAATGCGCTATTTTTACTTTCTCTATACACAATATGTACATAGTGTACAGAGAAGGCACTGTATTGCACCCAAAATTTTGATACAAAGATTTCAACGGAAATACATGTTTTGAAACTCCCTGAATCCAAAAACAGCATTTTTAGAAAAATGACCGTGTGTGTCTGTGTATGTGAGTGTTTGTGTATGCCTGTGGGTAGCATAGCTCAAAAACGAAATGTCCGTTGAAAACCAAACTTGGTTTTTAGGTATGGTATCTTCCAAGGATACGACAGGAAGATTTTCAAGAAAATCCCTCCACCTCCAATTACCCTTTACATGTACATTTTTTCGAAAATTTTGATTTTCTAAAAAAATGGCTCTAACGATTTTGATTAAAATATCGTATATTAAAGATATTTACCTGACAAATAAAATGTATATTTTAAGTTTCTGGGAATAGCCTCTGAAGGCTTCTTTATTCTGGATGAATTTTACGGAATTGTGCATAACTGCTAAACCGTAAGAGATGGACGAAAGCTTGAAACACAATATATATATATATATATATATATATATATATATATATATATATATATATAGAACACGTTAAAACACACATGTTATGTTATATTCATTTTTTTCGTGGAGTTATTAGTTTTTGAGATATTCCTTGTTTTTGGTTTCAAGTTTAAAAAACGTATAATTTTCTCATACAGGAATTTGTCAACTCCTGCATACAGGAATTTGTCAAAGGAATTTCAGTCACATAGAACCAGCTTTTGCCTATCGCTTTAGCCTCTGCTACTCCCTAATTTCCCTTCTACTTCCATGCGAGCAATAATAAGAATATTTCTGCTAATTTTTCTCAATTAGCATGAAATAAAAAGGAGCATAAGCTTTTAACAACAATTTGTTGCAGAACTGTAGAGAAAGTCATGAGAATGGAACACAACAGAATTTGCTCTTTTTTACTTTCTGTACGCGTACATAGTGTATAGAGAGGGTATTGTAATTCACCCAAAAATTCAATACCGAGAATGCACCGGAAATACATGTTTTAGGACTCCCTGAATCCATAAAAAGCATTTTCAGGAAAAGGTCCGCGTGTGCGTGTGTCTTCTGTCCTGTGTCTATATGTCTGTGGACAACGTAGCTCAAAAACGAAAATCCCATTAAATACAAAAGTTGGTATTTAAGTTCAGTATCTTCCAAAGATGCGGCACAAAGATTTTCAAGAAAATTCTTCAACCCCTAACTACCATTTACATGGAAAAAATTTCGAAAACTTTGTTTTTCTCAAAAATGGCTCTAACGATTTTGATTAAAATACCGTATATTAAAGATACTTACCTGACATATTAAATATATATGTTGAATTTTCTGGGAATAGCCTCTGAAGACTGCCTTATTCTGGATGAATTTTACGGTATTTTGCATAACTGGCAAACCGTAACAGATAGATAAAAACTTACTTAACCGAAAATGTAGAGCTCGGTAAAACACACAGTATATGTTTTATCAGATTTTTAAAAAGTAAAGTTTAGAGCGCTTATACATTCATGTCTTTTCTTCTCAAGCATGCATTTGGTTATTTATGGTTGGCCACATTTGAAAACTTTGTAGCTCCTTTTTAGGTTCCATAGTTATTTAAATATATAATAGAACATAATTTGCACATAATGTAGAATATTTTTACATTTCGAATGAATTAAGATTGCTCAATCTTAGGCTGCCAATTTAAACTCCCAAAAAGACACAGATGGATCGACGTGTTAGAGAAAGAAGAAGAAAAAAGGAAACAGTTATAAGTCTGTGAACATCGAGAAGAGTAATATTGTAAATAAACCATCTGTTCACTGAATTACAATCTTAGTAGGTTTAACTCTTTATAAACATTATTAAGAAATTTACTTTAGTATCACAAATATAATCAAAAGTTATTTAAGCCACAGATTCATTCCTGCGGTCCAAATTGCAGCTTCTTCAAAACGTCCGTCATCAGAACTGCCCACCCAAAGGAACCTTCCAATTGGATCTCTGCTATCTACTGAAATAAACGTGAACTATTTCAACGTGCTTAACAACAGATGTTAGCACCAGTGTATTTATCCAGTTTTTTTGTATAATAATCAAATACGGTGAAATAATACAGAAAATGGTAAAGAGTTTAATTTTCCCACTTAAAATAATCAAGATACATGAATGAGAATGAATAAGTGTATTTATTGACATAGCAGTATCATACATAGAATTACAACAATCGCACGGGTCCACAGACCGTATGTGCTTTTGTAATACACATTACAAGCAATATGAAAAAAAAACAACACAACAACAACAAAGCATTAAAAGAACAAACACGAAAATAAAAAGACAAAAGAAATACACAGTCCAAAGCATTATTAAACAACAATAAAGAATTAAGAGTGAACCCGAAAATAAAGATACAAAGATATTCAAATATAGCAATTTAAATTTACAGCACAGAGTACACCTTCATAAATGCACTCTCTTATAGTAGATAATTACACTTAAAAGACATATATACACATAATACATACAACATATATAAAACCATAGCACAACAGTGACCTAAGTATGACATAATATATATGAATGTAGAACAATGTAGTCACTTTTGTTTAGTTGATCTTATTCCTCCCCCCCCCCCCGTTCTCTATTGGCAGCCTCCTCAGATCTCAGCTGTCTTGCCTTAAGTATAAATTTACCTAGCCCGTCCATGTTTTCTGTGCCTGCCAGTAGCGTCCAACATGCTTCTAGCCCTACATTTGCAGTGGTAAAAAATCGCGGCAAATATTTTTCCCGCCATTCCTCCGTACCCCTACATCTTGCCAAGATGTCAGTCCACGACTCTTCCTCCTCGCAAATGGGACAGATTCTCGTACCATTCTCGTCAGAAATTTTCGTGCTCCTCCATGCTCCTAGTCTAATCCACGCGAGCCCCTCTCTAATGAGTTTGGTACCTGTTTTGATGTATTGCTCCATACCCCACTCCGATTTCAGCCCAGACTGTACTTCTAATGACACCTTCTCTGTGCATTGAGCAATTATTTGTTGTCTGTCAATATCACAGAGGCGGTTCTTAATTTTTCTCCAAATACTTCGCCTGTTTTCCTGCCCCGCCATCCAAATATCTCCCATCCCAATGGTTTCCAACCCTTTCTTTAATTTTGATGCCCACGTCGAATTACTTTCCATTCGCAACTGTTAACAGTAGCAGACGGCCCTAATTAAAGATTGGTTTCCGTGAACGATTCTCAGCCAATATTTAACTGCTCTGATTTTGCACTCTATTGTTTCACTATGTGCCTCGAATTCCCTCATTATTCCGCAGTTTGCCGTACCCCTCCCTACACCCAGAATTCATTTTAAAAATCGGGTCCTCACTTGATCCAGATTCCCTGTTTGTTCCCACCCCCATATTTCTCCTCCATATGTCATCGTGGATCTAACTGTCGCTCCGTATACAGTTTCCATTAAGGTTATGGATATATTCGGTATTCTGTAGCGTATCCGGAGAGCTTCCGTCGCTTTCACCCTTGCCTTGTGTTTCGTAATGTCAATGTGTTTTGCCCATTTTCCGTTCATTTTGAATGTGAGTCCTAAGTACACAAAAGATTTAACATTGTCCAGTATCTGTTCTGCATATGTCCAAGTCTCCTCCCTGCTATAAACACAAGTCATTGCCTTAGTCTTATTCACATTAACTGTAAGTAGCTATTCATCGCAATAATTCTTAAGTTTGTCCAGTCCTCGTTGCAATCCGTTTACTGTCGTAGAGCACAATACTAAATCGTCTGCGTATAAAAGTGTTGGGATCTGCAAATCCGCTTCTACTGGTGCTTGGATATTCTCTGCTATCATTAGATATATATATAAAATGGCTCACCACGAGCCTACCAGACACGCAGATACGCATAGACGAAGAAGCTAACAAATATATTGTGATAAAATATGACATAAATGAAATATTTAATGAAACCATTGATGACGTAATAATTAAAGATATTAATCGGATACAATCAGGAAACAAAGGTTTAGTCGAGCAAATCGTTAATCTTCTATGTCTGACATGTTATACAGGGGTTGATAATCAAATGGTAGTGCTTTAGAAATGTCGATAAAAATTTCTTTAAAAGTTACGATTAATTTAAGATCAATACGGAATATTTTGGCCAGATTCTGTTCAGGCAATATTTGGAATCCTAGATTTTAAGATTCTGGAAATAAGAACACTTGCTTCACAAAACAAACTTTCTCAGAAATGTAACATTTCGTGTGTGTGTGTAACGTAGAAAAACGTGTTTTTATTAGTATTACGAAATTAACATGCTAGTCTCTGATTTCCAAGATCACAGGTTCAAACCCGGCGGAGGTGGGTGGATTATTTTCGGGCTCAAAAATCTAGTGCTAGTGTATCTAGTAAAAGAACGTCAAGCGGCCTCTGAGCAGCATCTTTCACACCAATATAAAGTGGGACGCTGAGAACCGCTGCAGTTAAAAAGTCCGTAAATAAAGCTCTTTGTCATAATTAGCGTGTTTCAACTGTCTGTTGTCACTATTAGGTATATCCCTGGTAGATATGTCACTTTTGATGGGCGGATGTTATTACAATCATCTGGATAATGCTGCGCAGTTAGACCACTCGCCTCTCACCAAGGCAACCACATGTAACATTTGTGGTGCACAAAGCGGCGCTGGGACGGATTTTCTCCAGTTTCCCCCAACACCGCATTCCACCTTCATTCCATGCATCATCAATGTCATGCTATTTTTAGTAAAAGCGGGCGTTAAACAATATAAATAAAACGACCTCTGTATTTTCATAAAAAAATATTTAATAAGCTTTTACATGATTTGAATATCGTTTTAACCTAGTGTATTCCCTTATTTCCCTTCTACATACTAATTAGCATGAAGTAATCAAAACTGTTTAATTTTGTTTGCAGAACAGGTAGAGAAAGTCATGTGAAAGCACATCCGAATTTGTTTTCCTTTTTTATAGTCCCCTTTAACTTATATGGTTATATGGTGGCTTTGACTTGAAAAACAACTGCTAGCGTTTTTCTCGCTAAACTGTAGGATCTCTGTTTTTTTATTTTCTCTATACGCACTATGTACATAGTGTATAGAGAAGGTATTGCACTCCACCAAAATTCGATACCGAGATTAAACCGGAAATATATGTTTTAGGGTTCCCTGTATCCAAAACAAGTATTTTCAGAAAAAGGTCCGTGTGTGTGGGTCCGTGGGTCCGTGTGTCCGTATGTCTGTGAACACGATAACTCAAAAACGAAAAGTCGGTAAAATACCAAACTTTGTATTTAAGTTTAGTATCTTCCAGGGATGTGATAGGAAGATTTTGAGAAAAATTCCCCCGCCCCAAACTACCCTTTACATGGAACTTTTTTCGAAAATTTTGATTTTCTAAAAAATTGCTCTAACGATTTTGATTAAAATATCGTATATTAAAGATATTTACCTGACAAATAAAATGTATATTTAGAATTTTCTGGGAATAGCCTCTGATGACTACTTTGTTCAGGGTCAATTTTACGGAGTTTTGCATAACTACTAAACCGTAAGAGGTGGACAAAATCCTACCCCTCAACAAATGTATATACATTTTCTTCGTGGAGTTGATTGTTTTTGAGACATTTCTTGTTTTTGGTTTCAGCTATAAAAACATATTTTTCTCATACAGGAGTTTGTGAACTCTTGTCCATACAAACAAAGGAACTTCAGTCACATAGCAACCAGATTTTGACCATCACTTTAACCTGTGGTACTCAATTTATTTCGCTTCTACTTACAAGGAAACAAGTAATAAGACTACTTCTGCTAATTTTTTCTCGATTAGCAAGAAGTTAATAGAAGCATAAGCTTTTTATCAATCATTTATTGCAGAGTTGTAGAGAAAAACATGTGAATGGAACACATCGAGATTTCACTCGAAATACATATTTTGAGACCTCCTGAATGCAACAAAAGGCATTTTTAGAAAAATGTCCGTGTGTGTGTCTGTGTTGTGTGTGTGTCAGTAGGAAGCATAGCTCAAAAACGAAAAGGGCGTTAAATATCAAACTTGGTATTTAAGTTTGGTATCTTTCAAGGATGCGACACAAAGATTTTCAAGAAAATCCACCCACCCCAAATCACCCTTTACATGGAAAAATATTCGAAAATGTTTATTTTCTTAAAAATAGCTATAACGATTTTGATTAAACTACCACATATTAAAGCAATTTATATCGCAAATAAAAAATATATCTCGAATTTTTTGGGAGTAGTCTCTGAAGACTACTTTATTCTGAATGAATTTTACGGAATTTTGCATACCTGCTAAATCGTAACAGATGGACAAAAATTTACAACACAAAAATTGTAGAGCACATTAAAACACACAATTTATGTTATATGTATATTTTGTTCGTGGAGTTAATCATTTTTCAGATATTCCTTGTTTTTAGCTTCAGCTTTGAAAAACTTATACTTGCCAACTCATGTCCAGAGAAGCAAAGGAAATTCAGTTACATAGCAATCATCTTTTGGCTATCACTTCAATCTATGGTATTCCCTTATTTCGCTTCTACTTACAAGGAAGCAAGTAATAAGACTATTTCTGCTAATGTTTCTCATGAAGTAAATAGAAGCATAAGTTTTTTTTTTAACAATAATTTGTTACAGAGATGTCGATAAAATCATGTGGATGGAACACATCAGATTTTTTGTTGCGTGATTACCGTTTGCTTTTTTCTGCTAATACACACACACATACACATTTTACAAACATACAATATATACACCCATGTATAAGGCGTGTCTCGAACTCATGATCCACTGCGCCACGAAGCACAAACCGAGGCACTTTAGCGAGCGCGGCCCTGGGGACCGGCATGTGGAACAAAACTCCTAAAAAATCTGATGTGTTCCATTCACATGACTTTCTCTATATCTCTGCAACAAATTATTGATAAAAAAGCTAATGTTTCTGCTTACTTCATGCGATGGAGAGCAAATTAACAGAAATAGTCTTATTGCTAGCTTGCTTGAAAGTAGAAGCGAAATAAGAGAGTACCATAGGTTATAGTGATAGTCCAAAGCTGGTTGCTATGTGACTGAAGTTCCTTTGTGTATGGACAGGAGTTGACAAATCCCTGTATGAGGAAATTATGTTTTTTAAAGTTGAAACAAAGAAAAAAGAAAAAAGGAATATCTAAAAACGATAAATTCCACGAAAAAAATATATATGAGATAAATTGTATATTTTATGGTGAGCTACATTTTTATCCAGTAAGTTTTTAATCTATCCCTTACGGTTTAACAGTTATCAAAATTGCGTGAATTTCATCCAAAATAAAATAAGCTTCAGGGGCTATTCCCAGAGAATTGAAGATATACATTTTATTTGTCAGGTAAATATCTTTAATATACGATATTGTAATCAAAATCGTTAGAGCCATTCCATGTAAAGGGTAGTTTGGGATGGGGGATTTTTTCTCAAAATCTTTGTGTCGCAGCCCTGGAAGATACTAAACTTGTATACCAAGTTTGGTATTTTACCGACTTTTCGTTTTTGAGTTATCGTGTTCACAGACACACAGAGACACACTACCTCACACATAATTACGGACGTTTTTCTGAAAATACTTTTTTTTTGGATACAGGGGACCCTAAAACATAAATTTCCGGCGAAATCTCAGTATTGAACTTTTGAGTGGAGTGCAATACCTTCTCTATACACTATGCACATAGTACGTATAGAGAAAGTAAATAGGACTTCTTTGTTCCCTTAAACGCAATGGTTCCTTTCGTACATGTTGTTTATTGGCCATGTTGTTATCTCGTGTACGATGGCGTTGGCTTTTATTGCTTTGTTTTTGTTTATACATTAAAAAACACACACATGAGCGCACGCAATCACATTTCTAGATTCTGCGGACGATAGGTAATACTTTTGTTTAAAGAAAAATTCCAACCCCACAACTGGATATCAAACCTGATGCCACTCGCACAACCGCCAGGTTTTCTATCGGAGCCACTGATGTAACCTCAAAAACCACCATATGGATGGATGAAAAAGTTTTTTTATTTATTATTACTTACTCTATACGAACTATGTGCATAGTGTATACAGCGGGAATTGCATTGCACCCAAAAATTCGATACCTAGATTTCACCTAGAAATGGTTTGAGACTCCCTGAATCCAAAAAAAAAAAAACATTTTTAGAAAAATGTCCGTGTGTGTGTCTGTCTATCTGTGTGATGTGTGTGTGTGTGTCTGTGAGCAGCATAGCTCAAAAACGAAAAGACCGTCAAAGCCCAAACTTGGTATTTAAGTTTGGTATCTTCCAAGGATGCGACACGAAGATTTTAAAGAAAATCCCCCCACCCTAAACTACCCTTTACATAGAAAAAATTTTGAAAATTTTGATTTTCTTAAAAATGGCTCTAACGGTTTTGATTAAAATATCGTATATTAAAATATTTACCTGACAAATAAAATGTATATCTTGAATTTTCTGGGAATGGCCCCTGAAGACTACTTTATTCTCGATGAATTTTACGGCATTGTGCATAACTGCTAAACCATAAGAGATGGGAAAAAACCTACTGCACAGAAAGTGAAGCTCACCATAAAATACGCAATTTATGTCATTTACATTTTTTTCGCGGAGTTGATCATTTTAAGATATTCCTGGTTTTTTGTTTTAGCTTTGAAAAACTATACTTTTCTCTTAAAGGTATTTCTTAACTCCTGTCCATACAAACAAAGGAACTTCAGTTACATAGCAACCAGCTTTTGGCTATCATTTTAACCTATGGAACTCCCTCATTTCGCTTCTACTTACAAGGAAGCAAGTAATAAGGCTATTTCTGCTAATTAGCATAAAGTAAATAGAAGCATGCTTTTTAACTACAATTTGTTGCAGAGATGTAGAGAAAGTCATGTGAATGGAACACATTATATTTTTTTTTATTTTCTCTAGCACGTGTGTATTATGCACATTGTAGATAGAGACGGTATTTTATACCACCCAAAAATTCGATTCCGAGGTTTCGCCGGAAATATATGTTTTAGGGTCCTATGAATAAAAAAAATCTGATGTTCTCCGTTCACATGACTTTCTCTACAGCTCTTTAGCAAATTATTGTTAATAAGCTTATTCTTCTTTCTACTTCATGCTAATCGAAATAAACATTATTAGAAACGGTTTTATTACTTGCTTCTTTATAAGTAGAAGAGAAATAAGGGAATGCACTATGCTAAAGCGACAGTAAAATGCTTTAAAGTGTGGTTGCTATGGTATAGATATCCGATTCTTTGCGTGACCAGGTGTTGACAAGTTCCTATATGAGAAAGGTATAAGTATTTTGAAACTGAAACTAATAATAAGGGATATATTAAAAATGATCAACTCCAGGAAAAAATGCATATAACACAAATTGTGTGTTTTAATGACATCTACATTTTTTGTGTATTAAATGTTTGTCTATCTCCTACGGTTTATAAGTAATGCAGAATTTCGAAAAATCCATTCAGAATAAAGATGTCTTGAGAGGCTATTCCCAGTAAATTGAAGATATTCATTTTATTTGTATGTAAATGTCTTCAATAGACAACAGTTCAATCAAAACCATTAGAGCTATTTTAGAGAAAATAAAAATTTTCAATAGCTTTTCCATGGAAAGGTTAGTTGAGGGTGGGGAAGATTTTCTTGAAAATCCTTGGAAGATACTGAACTTAAATATGAAGTATAGCATTTAACGGTCTTTTCGTTTTTGACACATACACACACACACACACACACAGACACACACACGCACGCACTCACACGGACCTTGTTATAGAAATGCTTTTTTGGATTCAGAGATCCCAAAACATGAATTCACAGTGAAATCTCGGTATCGAATTTTTGGTTGCAGTACAATACCTTCTCTCTACACTATGCACATAGTACGTGTAGAGAATGTAAAAATAAGATATATGTGGGTGGGTGTGTATTTACTCATAAATGAAAAGTCTGTTAAATGCCAAACTTGGTATACAAGTTCTCCAAGAAAGATGCACAAATATTTTCACGTAAATCTCCCTCATTCCCAAATACCCTTTAAAGGAAAATGTTTCACAAAAATGTCTAACGATTTTGATTAAAATACCATATATTTAGCACATTTTTATGACAAACGAAATGTATATTTTGAGTATTCTGGGAACTCTTCATTCTGGAAGACTTTTGTATAAATTGTAAACTGTAAGATATAGACAAAAGCTAACTGTACAAAAATGTAGATCTCGATAAAACACTTAATTTATGTCATATGCATTTTATTTGTAGAGTAAGCCATTTCTGAGATATTCCGTGTTATTGATTTCAATTGTAAGCTATTTGCATAATATGTTTCAAACTGGAGTAAATGATTCTTTTCGTGTCTTTTTTGTTTACTACTGTCAAGTAAAGGGAATTGAATATAATTTTTTTTTCGTGGCGCAGGGGATCATGTTTTCGAGTCTGCCTCAAGTATAGGTGATTGTAAATGTGTAGATGTAGGTGTATCTAAGATTTAAAAAAGGGAAACAAATAGAAAAAACAAGAGAAACGTAGAGCAAATTGGAAAGGAAAAAGAGAAGAAAATAAAAATTATTCTGCTTTTTAAGGATGTGACTATCGCTTTAGCCTAGTATATCCTCTTATTTCTCTCCTGCTTACTAAGAAGCAAGTAAAGACCCATTCTGTTAAAGTTTATCTTGATTAGCACTATGTAGATAAAAGAATAATCTTTTGTAAGGACATTTTGTTTGCGGAACACGTAGAGAAAGTCTTGTGAATGCAACACATAATTGTTTTGTTTTTTGTTTTTGTTTTTATTTCCCTTTCTATGAGTTACTCAAGTATTTTACAACACTTTGCATCGTATTGTATTTCTGCTTCTCGTAATTTTCACTGAGGATGTGCGTGGGCCACTTTTCAAGTTCTATTCGATTCGTTGAAAACAGTATTTACACTATTCACAAGAACAGCCTGGAGAAGCAATTGAATCCTCAGCAAGCTCATATAAAACGCGCAGAAAATGTTTCTGCATGTAGGCGTAGGAAATTTAATAGTAAACAAAAGAGCTTGACGTATATGCCATGGCAATTAAAATGGAATTGTGTAGGTAATCTGCAGAATTCGTGGGAGATGTGTAAGAGATTAACATTGTTTAAACATACAACTCCTGAATATTTTTAATTCAGAGAAAAAAGCGGAAGTTATCTGAATAAGCTCTGACAACCGAATAAAATGCAAACTTTTCAATTTCCGTTCAGGAATAATTGAGTATTTATAAAACGTTCACAAATATCGATAAACCGGAAGTTGTACAATGTTCCCGCAGCTCTGCATGTGAAGTTTACAGTTTATTTTATCTGTACCAGTTTCCGACAACGTCTTACTCCAGCCTTCTTTTCCTCCTCCTCCCTAAATGCTTATCTTGACTTCTGCCTTTGTCTCTTCGCTCAATTTCTCTCTCTCTCTCTTTCTCTTTTTATCGTCACTCTCTTTTCCAAACTCACCATCATTGCTACCTTTTCTTCTCGTTGTGCAACTTACATGTTGTGATGTTTTTAAAAACCGGTATTAAATTTGTTTTTCTGGAATGATAATAAATTAAAGGATGGAAGAGAATTCACATTTTCTCATCAAATACCTCTTTTGTTGATGGCGGGTCTTTTATCATTCATAATAAAAATATGTATTTAGTCTGTGTATCAGGGCAAAGAAAAACTAAGGATTTAGTGTATGTATGATGCAATTTTAAAGCAGAATTCCAAATTTGAGTCGTTTTCAGCTGAGTCGACGATTAGATTTACATTTATTATAAATACACAAACATATTAATCAGTCATCAGGAGGAAGGATGGATGGATGGATATCGGTACTCAGAGCCTTAATTGATGCATTAGGTGATGCAGTATACGAGGTTTAGAACTAAAACACGTGAGCTACAATTCTAACAGGTCTTAGACAAAGGATTTCTTCTTCTTTCTCAAATTACCCTCCCCTTCGTAGAACATACATCCCCAAGGGCTTGCAAGCCTATTGATGCCCTGGGTTAGCAGCCTGTCGTAGAGCAAGGAAGATTCACAACATTAGGATCATAGCATATCCAGGATGGGTGATCAGCCAACTGCCTGATATGGCATTGAAGGAGAAGTAAATTACATTTAGTGATAAAAGGGATGATAAAAATTCACAGATCAGCTTTTTCAAACCTGCATTTGCCTAGTGATTGGATGAAAATGCGAAAAGGTCTTCAGTCAGGCTAGTCAAAATTATAAATTAAGGTAATATATCCTTCATGGTTCTGAATATCACCACCTTATTCCCATGACATTTTTAGCAGACAGGAGCACTCAGGGCCAGATATAGCACATGTGGAAGCCCTAAGGGTCTAGATCAAGTATGTCCAAAGCTGATTCTTGCGAGGTATTGGCGAGATGATGCAGAAGACATGATTGCAAAGATTCCATAGATACATGCCTCAATGCTTTACACGAAGTGGAATGAGTTAGTGCGCTATGGCGTCTGGCGTGGATAACAAATAAAATATAAATATTTTTATTACTTTGATATACTATTTTATGTCATTCTTCACTTTCCATTACCCTACAGTACACATTATGTGGCACTTTGTGAGGACACCCCACAGACACTTTCCAGGGGGCCAAGAATTTATGCCTGTCTACTACTACTTCCTTATCTTATGCTTTGCCATAAATTAGGCAGTCATTTAAAACAAGCTTACATTAAAGTTTCAGTATTAATTTGATTTTACGGATTGCATTTGTATCGCGAAAAAACAATAATTTAAATAGCAAATTAAATAAAACCTTGCATTACCTTTATTGCCATTGACATTATTGTCATTTACCTCATTACTGGTTCGGTATCCGAGATGTCCATATTTATGTCTGGAAGTGTCTGTATCCTAAGGATGTAATTCTAAACATACTGTACGTAGTTTAAAGTTTAATTACTCTGCAACACTTTAGAGTTATATTAAATATTTTAAGAGCGTCTCCCATTCATAGTACGTCTTTAATTGGTAAAATTTGAATGCCTACCCCAACACCTAGGTTGCTATGCCGGGTTATATATCTAAACTTTATATTTAGTTCCCCAAAAACACATAAAAGATACAATATATATATGTATATGCTTTTTCAGATAAATTAACCTGACACAACTTATAAAGCAAAATAAATTAAAATAACGAAATGAAAATAACAAAACTGAACCAAACTAAAAAATTAAAAAATAATAAAACAATAGTATTACTTCCAAGATATGAAAAAAATAATTAGACGACAGGGAGTAGGTTAAGACAAAATATAATAAAAGTATAAATACAATTATATCGAATATTTACTGGAAGCTAACTTTTATCCCTGGAAACCAGCACTCAACTAAATTTCTACTAATTAAGTTTATTAATTCCACAAAAGCGCCTTTATTATTTATTTTTATCATTGTTCATAAATGTATTGTTATGTTCCCGGAAATACTGAATTGGGTTTGATTAATACTTCGTTTACTTAACAATAATCCATAATCAAGCATGACATCTTGTTCCTTCGTCTTAGTTTATTATTAGTTTATTGTATATAACTGCTATATGTTTAAGGTTAGACAAAACTATGAGGTGCTATAACATTTTTTACCTTTCACAAATTGGCATACCATTACATTATCAGTCTATCTATATATAACGCCTTCATATACCAAAAACAATTATTTTTTCATCCACATTACGTTATTGATGATACGTTTCTGTACGGACACACACACATACACACTATATATGTATATATACAGGTGTTAATAAACTACACCGAAATAATTTGCGAGATTGTGCACGTGACTGATATAAGTAATATGAGATCGGCTGGGGCGGGAAATTTTACTTTAGCCAGATTATTCCCTATCCCCCACAGAGTCTGGAAGTATGTGAATGAGAGTGAATGTGTGTGTGTATGTGTTGAGGGAAATACAATGATTTAAACCTACAGACAACGAATTGTTTCAGGTGCAAAGCCCCCAATATGACCTAGATGTTAAAGGGGACTGTATAAATGAAACAATAAAAAATAGGAAGGATAATATTGGTTGGAATATTCAATTATTATTATTATTATTATTAAAAGTAGTGATTCGTAATCTGTATATAGGGCGATTAACACAATATAAAATCATTAACAATCCTAATATCAACAATAACAATAATCACTGATATTATTACTATTATTATTTCCTGTTTAGACATAAAGATCGTAATTCGTAAAATGCATTCATTTTTCTTGAGAATCAGTGTTGCGGTACAGAAACGCGTAGCACCATATTTCTTTTTAGTCCACAGTGCATAAAAATCCAAACTGCTATTTATAAAAATGATCTAATATCATGAGTTTATTTATATTGGACGTGGCCTGAAACTACCATTTGTTTAAACGAATCTCTTTACTTCGTCAAGTTAATGACGATGTTTGGAATGTGAAAAAATAATTAGTAGATATAAAGAAGCCTTTGACATAGATAACTTTTTTATAGTAGCAAAGACTTGCCACCGTCCAAAAATTAAATATTAATATAAGCACCCCTCCGGATGTTAGGATATTGGGTCAAGTAACGTTAAGTCGGGACCTTTATCCTTATTCACCATATAAAATTTATTTCTAAGAGCATTAAATATAATGTGTTTTCGTGTGGTTTTCAGTGAAAAGAAAATTTTTTACTGGATTCCATAAAATTATATTAACTAGCAATGAATAAAATTGCACTTTCTACCGAAATTCAGATTACCTTTGTCTCGGCATTATTCATTTATACAAAGTGTTGCTATTTCCATTTTTATGTTGGTTTCAGGGAATCGCTAAACCTATATTTCCGATATTTATCTACTTACTATAGTCTGATTAACCGTCTTGAATCATTTTTACTTTCTCTACACGTACTATACATAGTGTGCAGAAAAGGTATTTTATTGCACCAAAAATTTTTATACTCAGATTTCACCAGAAATAGATGTTTTGAGACCCCCTGAGTCCAAAAAAGTTAGAAAAAGGTTCGTGTGTGTTAGTGTGTGCTCAATTAAAAAACGAAAAGTCGGTTAAATAAGAAACTAAGTATTTAAGTTCAGTATATTTCAAGGATGCGACACGAAGATTTTCAAAAAATCCCCCACTCCAAAGTTTCTCTTTGCATGGAGCATTTTTCGAAAATTTTGATATCCTCAAAAATGGCCCAAACGATTTTCATTAAAATAGATTATGTTAAAATATTTTCATGATAAACGGAATGTCGATATATATATTTATACAGTTAACCGATTCCGAGATATTCCGGAATATTGATTCTAATCATAAACCACTTAAACGTTTCTCAAACGGGAAGCCATCTTTCTTATTTCTTTTCCTTTGTTTACTCCTGGCAAGCAATGAGATTGGAATTTCTATTGTTTCACATAGTGGCCGGATTTTAAAGAACGAGATTTTCGCTTTAGCCCATTCATTTTCTTATTTCCCTTCTATTTACAAGGAAGCAAGTAATAAGGCAATTTCTGTCAATGTTTATTTTAATTAGCGTGCTGAGAGAAAATAACAATCTTTTAAATAAAAGGCTTGTTTGTCGTACAGCTAGAGGACATCATGTGAATCGAACACATCAGATGTTTTCCCTTCTACTTACAAGCAATAAGGACAATTTCTGATTATGTTTATATTAATTAGCATGATGCACAGAGAAGAATAAGCTTTTTAACAATAATTTATTAGAGATATGTGGAGATGGTCAAGTGAATGTAACACATAATTTTTAAGGTAACTTGAGATTTGTTTTCTTTTTTTCAGGAGGATATGCTGTATGTTGACTCTTGAAGGACGAATAGCTGTTTTTGGTGCTGTTTAATGGATGCATATGTCCAAGAGAAGTTTAGCTCTAAGTCCCAAAACTCGGTACCCAATAATGATAATAAATAATAGTCCGAGTTACTATTTCTATTATTATTAATTCAACTTTGTATTAATTAGTTTTTACATTCTACTATTACATGAGAGCGCTGCCACCGGGCTAAGCCCTAAGCAGTGAAATAAAATATCTAGCTATATCAATTTCATTTCCAGCAGTACATTATTTATAAAAAACCTGATGTGTTCCATTTACATGACTTTCTCCATCTGCCCCGCAAACAAGCTTTTCTTACAATATATTATTCATTTTATCTACATCATGATAAACATCAGCAGAATTGTTTTATTTCTTGCTTCTTTGTAAATAAAAGGGAAATAAGGGAATGTACAGGCTAAAGCAATAGTGACCTCTTTTAAAGACGGTCGCTATATGACACAACTAAAATTTAGTTCTTTTAGCTTGATAGGAGTAAACAAAAGAGAGAAGATAAGAAGGAATTTTTCAACTTGAAATAAAGTTGTAACTATCCCAAAATTGAAAGCAATAATTGCGTATCTCAAAAACGATTAACTGTATAAAATAAAATGTATATAACATAAATTCTATATTTTAATACGATCTACATTTTTTGTGTAATAAATGTTTGTCTATCTCTTAGGTGTACCAGTTATACAAAAGTTATACCGAAGTCATCCTGTATGAAGAGGTCTTCAGAGTATTTCCAGAAAATTGAAGATACCTATACATTTTGTTCGCAATAAAAGTATCTTAAACATATGACATTTTAATCAAAATAGTTAGAGCCATTTTTTAGAAAATCAATATTTTCCATGTAAAGGGTAGTTGGAGGTGGTGCGAATATCTTGAAGATACTAAACATAAATACCAAGTTTAGTATTATTATTTTTGTGTAGTAAGTTTTTGTCTATCTCTTACGGTTTAACCGTTATGCAAGACTCAACCAGAATGCTATTCCTAGAAAATTTAAAATATACATTTAATTTGTGATGTAAACACGTTTATTATACGGTACCTTAATAAAAAAAAAATTAAAGGCATAAATCATATAGAACCTGATAAATAATTATCCCATGATGTTTAAATTAAAATAATAATTTAATCTATATTAAGTATAACACATCCTATTGATTAAGTTTATAATAAATTTATTGATCATAAAGGAATAAGTTAAATTTACTTAATTTTACTATAAGAAAAATATAATAATTAAACAATATAATAATTCGAATTACAAATTGTTAAAGTCATTTTAAGAAAATAACCATTTTCGAAAAATGTTAAACGTAAAGAGTAGTTGGGGTTGGGGGTGATTTTCTTGAAAATATTCGTGCTTTTAGATTTTGGAAGATACAAAACTTCAATACCAAGTTTGGTATTTCACCGATTTTTGTTATTGAGCTACCTTTCCAGAGATACACTGACAGACATACAGACACATACACCCGGACCTTTTTCTAATACTCAAAATATATATTTCCAATGAAATTTCGGTATCGAATTTTTGGGTGGAATAAAATATCTTCTCTATCCACTATCTACATTGTACATACCTGCTGGAGAAATTAAATCCGACGAAGGATGATGTAAAAATCCTTAGCATGGCTTCCTTCAAAAGGGAAGTAAAGCCGTTGGTCCCGTGTCGTAGATTTACGGTACGTAAAAGAATCTCAAACCTGATTGAGAGGCCTCTGAGCAAAATTAAGCGATCTTTCACGCCTAATTTAGAATGAGACGCTGAGAACCACCGTAGTTAAAGAGCGTACATAAACAACACGCCATTTACACTTTTTTGAGAAATTAAAAATGTTCAGAGGCTTTATAATTACTTTATAATTTAGTAAATAGTACACATACAGTAATAGTATGGATGGTGGATACATGTAAACGTGCGGATATTAAAAATGCGGTTCACCTACCGTGATCATCATGGACAGCATGATCCAGTTGATCGATCATCAAAGAACTGTCCAGACACAAGAAACAAGGTGGGCGGTGCACTCCAAACTGATATAGAGCCTGATCTTATGCTGATCCTGTTACAATTTATAGCTGTTACTTAGCTGTAAGGCTCTTTACGATGTGTAGCCAATAACGGCAAGGCTACATGCTCTTCAAACCTGTTATGGGCAATAAAGCAACTTACAAGGTTACCGTCAACATTTAGTATGTAGCAGTACTGCTTGTTTTGACAAGATAACGCGTGCTTCAGTTATCATCGGCGTGGTAGGGGAAATTCGATTGGCAGAACGCCCAACATCGCTTGCAGATATATGTCCCAGGTGAGTCACCGCAATATTCTTCATTCCATGTTATGCTAATCCCTTATGTTCGTGTGGATTATATTGGTAACACTGTCAGACATTGTAAAGTTGCAATAACTAGATGCTTATTTACGGGCATCTCACTTATCTACTAGCAGAAACCCTAGTTTCAAACTTGACAACGTGTCTTCAGCTTCTCTACTGTTTGCCTATAGCAAATAGAAGTAGTGCAGCCACCCGAAAATTGGAGGCCGCATGAATAAATACTTTAAGGGACTGCCTCCGTGGTCGAGTGGTGAGCGAGCTGACTTCTTATCTAGAGGTACCGGGTTCGATTCCCGGCTGGGGCGGGAAATTTTCTTAAGCCAGAACTATTCCATATCCCCCACAGACTCTGAAAGTATGTATATGAGAGTGAAGTGTGTGTATGTGTTTGAGGAAAATAAAAAAAACAAAACAAAAAAAAAACAAAAACGATTTAAACCTACAGACAACATGTTGTTTCAAGTGCAGAAGCCCCCGATATTACCTTAGATGTTAAATGGAAAAAAAAAAAAAGAATTCCTTTTTGTGTTGTGAAAAGTATAGTTTAAATATATGATGTGTTCCATTCATATGACTACAGATTATTGTTAAAAAAACCTTTTCTTCTATCTACGTCATGTTAATCGAAATAACATTAGCAAAAATTATCTTATTACTTGCCTCCTTATTGAACAGAATTGAAATGAGGAAACACTCTAGGCTAAAGCGATATTCAAATATTTTAAAAGCTGGTTGCTATGTCATTAAAATTCATTTCTTCGCATGGCCAGAAGCTGACAAATTCCTATATATATGACAGAAATTGGGATTTTAACGAGATAAACATTTTTGTGTAGTAAGTTTTATGTACCTTACGGTTTACCAGCTATGGCCACTCAAAATGAAGAGGTCTTCAGAGGCTATTGTCAGAAAATTCAAGGTATACTTATGTCAGAGCCAGTTTTGATAAAATAAACATTTTCGAACCTTTTCCATATAAAGGGTAGTTTGGCTTCAAAATATTCGTGTTGTATGTAGCCTTGAAAGATACAAAACTTAAACACCAAGTTCGATATATTATCAGTTTTTTGCTTTTGAGTCATTTGTTCTTGGACACACGGAGTTTTTCTAAAAATGTTTTTTCTTTTCTTTTTACTTTCTCTTGCCCCGTATGTACAATGTACATAGGGATAGAGAAGTATTGCATTCCACCCAAAAATTCGATGTCGAGATTTCACCGGAAATACATGTTTTAGGACCCCCTGAATCCAAAAAAAAGCTTTTCCAGAAAAAGGTCCGTGTGAGTGTGTGTCCGTGTGTCTGTGAACACGATAACTCAAAAACGAAAAGTAGCTAAAATACCAAACTTGGTAAGGGATGCGAAACGAAGATTTTGAGAAAAATCCCCCTACCCCAAGCTACCCTTAACATGGAACATTTTTCGAAAATTTTGATTTTCTTAAAAATGGCTCTAACGATTTTAATTAAATTATCGTATATTAAAGATATTTACCTGACAAATAAAATGTATACCTTGAATTTTCTGGGAATAGCTTCTAAAGACCTGTTTATTCTGGATGAATTTTGCTTAATTTGGCAAAATTACTAAACCGTAAGAGATAGACAAAAACTTATTATACAAAAAATGTAGGCCTTGTTAAAATACAACATTTACGTCATGTACATTTTTTTTTCGTGGAGCTTACCGTTTTCGAGGTATTCATTGTTATTAGTTTCAGTTGTGAAGTACTTATACTTTTCTCAGACGGGAGTGTCCGTTTTTCTTTTGCTCTACTCCTGGCCAAGAAAAGAAGCGATTTGTAGCGACAATCGCATAACGACAGCTTTTAAAACATTTGACTATCGGTTTAGCCTAGGGTATTCCCTTATTTTCTTCCTACTTATAAGGAACTAAGTAATAAGAGCATTGTGCTGAATACCTCGATTAACATGGTGCAGAAAGAAGAATAATCTTATGTAAGAAGTTTGTAGAACGGCTAGAGAAAGTCATGTGAGTGTAACACATCAAATTTTTTTGGATTCAGGGGATCTTAAACGTGTATTTCCGGTGCAATCTCGATATCAAAATTTTAGGTGGAGTGTAGTAACCTCTCTACCCATGTAGTCTACTAAGTGGAGAATGTAAAAATGAAAAGTTGGCTAAACATACAACTTGCTATGTAAGTTCAGAATTTTCTAGCAGTACGAATGGCTCCATGATACCGTGAGTCACGTATTTGGGAGATCCCGAGTTCGATTTCCGTCATTTCGTCCATTCTGACTATTTTTGGTTGTTACTATAAACAATTATAACGAAAGCGTGAGCAGTAGCAATTAGATAATTCTTTTGCAGTTTACCCACGATGAAGTTGATCTCTATTGCACTCTAAATTTCCTTATTACCTTTCATGTGGTTCAGAGCTGTAGGACCAAGCGAATACGTTGTGTGTGTTGCGGCTGGGCGGTCAATTGTGCATTTTGTAAAGTTTCTTCCATGTATTTGGTTAGATTGCTTTCTGAGGCTAACCCTGAGCCTCGGAGGGACTCGGGGGAGAGGTGTGGATCTCGAAAAGCATGGCTAGCAGGCATCGGGAAACACTGTATCTGGAACTATTAGAGACTCCGTCCTTTCTTGCACACTGGTCTTCCGGATCTGTTCACCCTTTGGTCTCCCCATTATTTCTCTCTCCCAGGGTCACGTTAGAAGCAAAAAGTGACACTCTGGCCTACTTGTGGTGCTATACCTTGCTTTCTGTGGGCCGCTGCGTGCAATGTATTCATGTTACTCCTCAGTATCCTCCAAAATAAAATATATAATTTTCGAGAAAATTCTCTTTTCCCAAGCTATCTTTTACTACATTCAAACATTTTCATTATTTTTAATTTCTCTATACGTACTATGAACATAGTGTATAGAGAAGATATTTATTGCACCCAAAATTCGATACCGAGATTTCACCTGAAATACATGTTTTGAGACCACCTGAATCCAAAAAAAAACATTTTTAGAAAAAATGATGCGTGTCTGTGGGCAGCATAGCTCAAAAACGAAAAGACCGTTAAATATCAAACTGGTACTTAATTTGGTATCTTGCAAGTATGCTACATGAAGGTTTTCAAGAAAATCCCCCACCCCTAACTACCCTTTACATGGGACTTTTTTTTCGAAAATGTTGATTTTCTCAAAAATGACTCTAGCGATTTTGATTAAAATATCTTATATTAAAGATATTTACCTGACAAATAATATGTATATCTTGAATTTTCTGGGAATAGCCTCTGAAGACTGCTTTATTCTTAATGAATTTTACGGAATTTTGCATAACTGGTACACCATAAGAGAAAGACAAAAACTTACTGAATAGAAAATGTAGAGCTCGTTAAAACATACAATTTATGTTATATACATTTTTTTTCGTGGAGTTGATCATTTCTTAGATATTCCTTGCTATAGGTTTCAGCTTTGAAGAACTTATACTTTTCTCATACAGGAATCTGTCAACTCCTGTCCTTACAAACAAATGAACTTCAGTGACATAGCAACTAGCTTTTGACTATCACCTTAACCTGTGGTACTCCCTTATTTCGGTTCTACTTAAAAGGAAGCAAGTAGTAAGACCATTTCTGCTAATTATTTCTAGATTAGCATGAAGTAAACAGAAGCATAAGCTTTTTAATAATATTTTTTACATGGAGGTAGAGAAAGTCATGTGAATGGAACACATCAGATTTTCTAGCCAAGTCTCAGCTAATCCGATTATGAAGCTTTGAAATTGTTCACTCACCCATCTATGTGCGTATATTTCTTTTATGAAACTACTTAAATTTTCAAGGTTATTCTAAACCATTTTGTATTCATTTCTGTGATAATCAATTATCCTAATATCTCACCTTATTTTATTATTCCTCCTCATGGCTTACTTTTAGTCGGATGTTATTTAAACAAAAATAGCGAAAACAACCTTGTTTTAGATTCCTTATGTAATACTTGCAAAGTATATGCACTTATCACTTTACATAACTTTTGAGTCATTGTTTGAACCGTATCAACAAAAAACAGCGAGGGTGTAGATAGCAAAATGGCTCTATATACATTCAACTGCCAAGACCTTGCTTATCTCGAGTAAAACATAAACTGACGTGAGGAGAAGACTTGAAACAAACATTTTGAAAGTAATGCCTACAAATAAATTAGCCTACCTACGAATATGCTGAGCTAAGAATCATCAGAAAAAAACAAAAAAAAAAAAACTTATTTACTACATAAACTACAGAAAAATGAAAACATTTCATATATTACATTCACATGGCTTTCTCTACATCTCTATAACAACTTATTGTTAAAAGGTTTAGACTTCTATTTAATTCATGCTAATCGAGAAAACATTAGCGGAAATAGTCTTATTACTTGCTTCCTTGTAAGTAGAAGCGAAATAAGGGAGTACCATAGGTTAAAGTGATAGACAAAAGCTGGTTGCTATGTGACTGAAATTACTTTGATGGTATGGACCGGAATTGTCAAACTCCTGTATGAGAAAAATATGTTTTTTAAAGCTTAAACCAATAACAAGGAATATCTCAAAAATGATGAACTCCACGAAAAAAATGTATTGTACATAAATTGTGTGTTTTAACGTGCTCTACATTTTTTGTGGAGTAAGCTTTTGTCCATCTCTTACGGTTTAGGAGTTCTTCAAAATTCAGTAAAATTCATCCAGAATATACTACTCTTCAGAGTCTATTCCCAGAAAAATCAAGATATACATTTTATTTGTTAGATAAATATCTTTAATATACAATATTTTAATCAAAATCATTAGAGCCGTTTTTGAGAAAATCAGAAATTTCGAAAAATGGTCCATGGAAGGGGTAGTTGGGGGTGGGGGATTTTCTTGAAAATCTTCGTGTCGCATCCTCGGAAAATATAAAACTTAAATACCATGTTTGGTATTCAACGGGGTTTTCGTTTTTGAGCTATGCTGCCTACAGACACACGCACATGGACATTTTGCTAAAAATGCTTTTCTTTTATATTCAAGCTGTCTGAAAACATGTATTTCCGTTGAAATCTTGGTATTGAATTTTTGGGTGTAATACAATACCTTCTATATACACTATCTGCATAATGCGTATAGAGAAAGTAAACATATAAATTTAATCATTAAGAGAAAATAAAAGCATTAAAACACACACAAGCTTTTGATTTGCATTCAAAAGTAATTTGTAGAAGCGTTATGGTCTTATCTATGTCTAAGTGTTTTTTGAAAGTAAAAATCACTAGATTTATGACAATTTCACGAGTTAGACACAGGAATCTAACACGTTTGAAAATTATATTTTAATTATTTTGTAAAAATAACAAAGATTTATTTACAACATTTTGAAGAAATACTAACCCCTTGTTTTTGCTTTTAAAAATCTGCAGTCCAACCTCAGCAAGCAAGAGAGAGCTTAAAAAATGAAGCAGACCCTGTCTTCCGCTTTTTGCCTTGGAAATTGACAAATTGATAGCAGATAAATAATTGGCTAATAAGTAGCTGTGTTAAACACCACTTTTCTGTCGAACTTTAAAATATGTTTATTCTGTTACCTATCTTTTTACTTTCACGCACTATGTACATGCATATAGAGAAATTACTATTGTATTCTACCTAAAATTTTGATACCGTGGCAATACATGCGTTGAGACCCTCCTAATCCAAAAAAAAAAAAAAAAAAAAAAACTAACACATTTTTGAAACAGGCCAGTGTGTGTGCTTGTATTTGTATGTATGTTTGCGTATGTCTGTGGACAGCATAACTAAAAAATTTGGTATATAAGTCTAGTATTTCCATAGGATGTGACACAAAGATTTTCAAGAAACTCTCCCACCTCAAACTAGACTGTAGTACATGGCAAAATTTTTGAAAAATTGTATTTTCTCAAAAATGGTTCTAGCGATTTTTATTAAAATACCATATATTAAAGCTATTTACAATACAAATAAAATGTATACCTTGAATTTCCTGGGAATATTCTCTGAAGTCATCATTTTGAATGACTTTTGCATGAGAGGTAAACTGTAAGAGATAGACAAAAACTTAGTACACAAAATATAGAACTTGTCAAAACACACAGTTTATGTCCTAAACATTTTTGTTGTGAAACTAATCTTTTCTGAAATATTTCCAGGTATTGATTTCAATTTTGAAATACTTATAGTGTTTACTATTTCAACATTTTATTTTAATTTCTACTTAGTTGTGAACGAATTTAGTACTTGCAAAATATAACATAAAATACACGCTCCAAAACACCAATCACATTTTCGTGTTTAAGCTGAAAGTAAGTACTATTTTTACAGCTTTTGTCTCTCCGCACTAAAATATTTTTAACCTGAAATGTTTGTACTTCTTTTCATTTAAAATACGTATACAAATTTAAGCGTTGCTTTAGAAATACCTTGAAATTGCATTACATATGCGCTACAGAACACAAATGCCACCTACGCAACTCTGGAATAAAATGAACCTCGACGTTCTGTAGATGTATGGCTTGATCACCCACGCGTAGATGTCGAATAGAGCTAAATACTGACGTAACACAGCAACGAGCTGCTGGCGTTTAATTAAGCGAGTTGACGCCAGAAAAGAACCGAGAATGCAATAACTTATTAATGCAGGGTATTTATGGTACAATGTTTTGTATTTGTTCATTTTAATACATTTGATTGCTTTTAATTATTGTGACTGTTGTTCAAAGAAGTTTATATTCACTGAGGACATCAAGGATTTATACATTAAATACATTATACAATAAAAACATTATTTTATTTCATGGAACATATTTCAGTACCTACAAATCATTGTCTAAATGAATCCCGAAAACTCCCTCCGTTACCTCCAGATGTAAAACACGAATATGATAATTATGTTGTTGATTGTCATTTGTTCATTGATAATGGCGATTAAACAGCATATAAAGAAGAAGATAAGGTTAAAATACTCAGAACATATTATAGACAGCTTAGTATTATTACTAAACAATCAAGATGGGTTTAGGAGAGGGAGTTCAACGAATAATTATTTATTTAGTCTTTATTTAATTTAATTTTGAAACTTATTTTTAATTTTTCTACTGAAAGTGCCATAGAATTTTATCTGGTATGTAAATGGGGATGCAAATGCCTATTGGAGAGCAAGAAAAAGAATGGGATGACTATAAGGAATAAGATAAGAACGGCGATTATCGATAAAATAATAGAAACATCTGGGAACACGTGAAGAAGAGAAATAAAAAATCAGGAGTAGAAACTGAGATATCACCTAAAGAATGAGTGAAGTATTTCAAAACATTGAGGACGGGGGATTGAGTGAAGGAGAGAAATAGCCGTATTCAAAAATGGAAAAATAAATGGAAATATATTAATGGACGAAATACATAAAGATATAGAGTCTAAAGAAAGAAAATGAGGTGGGTATGCATGGTATACCGGGTGAATTTTGGAAAATGTATACCGAAGCAAAAAATGAGGGAGAGTAGCATTATACAAAAAAAAAAAAAAAAAAAAAAAAGGAAGATAAACATAATAGTGCCGATAAACAAGGTTAAAGGAGGAACGAACAAGCCGGAAGGTAACAGAGGAATCAGTTTACTATCAGTACTGGGAAATGTTTATTCGGAATAAGGGCAAACAGATAACAAGAATGGGCTAAGAATGAAAGACAGCAGACACGGTTGAGGAATGGTTGGAGATTAGCAGCCAATATATTGGTGAATCAGACCATAATAAGTAAATTCTTAAAAACAAAAGGAGTAGAATATATGCTTTTAAAAGATTTTTGTACAACAGAGAAGCATTAACGTGAACATTGCATGAGAAGGGAGTAAGTGAGGAATTTATTAGCGGACTAGAGAAAATACAAGAAGAAATAAGATGTGGGATAAGATTTTGAAAGGAGGGAACAGAAGACAGGATTGAGACTAGGCAGATGCGCTAAAGGTAGGAGCATTCACGGCAATAGGTGTTCCATGTGATAGCCAAAACCTGGTTGCTATGCGACTGAACTTCCTTTGTGTGAATGGACAGAAGTTGACAAATTTCTGTATGAGAAAAGAATAAGTTTTTCAAAGCTGAAACCAAAACCAAGGAATATCTCAAAAACAATAAACTCCACGTGTATAACATAAATTGTGTGTTTTAATGTGCAATTGTTTTACATTTTTTGTGTGGTAACATTTTGTCCGTCTCTTACGGTTTAGCAGTTATGCAAAATTCTGTAAAATTCATCCAGAATAAAGTAGCCTTCAGAGGCTATTCCCAGTAAATTCAAGATATTCATTTTATTTTTCGTGTAAATATGTTTAATATATAACATTTTAATCAAAAGAGTTACAGGCATTTTTAAGAAAAACAAAAGTTTAGAAAATTTTTGTATGAAAAGGGTCGTTGGGGGTTGGGGGATTTTCTTGAAAATCTTCGTGTCGCATCCTTGGAAGATACCAAATCTAAATACCAAGTTTGGTTTCTAACGGACTTTTCGTTTTTGAGCTATGCTGCCCACAGACACACAAATACACACAGCCAGACAGACACACACAGGGCGTTTAGGGGGTCTCAACACATATATTTTCGGTGGAATCTTGGTATGGATGTTTCGGGTTCATTACAACACCTTCTACATACACTATGTCCATAATTCGTGTAGAGAAAGCAATAAATATTAACAAATATAAGAGAGTGGTGTTCAAAATAGGAACTTGATTAAAGAAGGAATTAAAGTGATTTTGGAAGAAAAATAAATTAAACAGTGAGAAATTTTGACTATTTGCGGCTAAGATTAAGTTGTAATGGAGACTGAGAAGCTCATGATAGAAAGAAAGAATTTAAAGGTAAAGTGGCAATAACAAAAATTTGATTATGTAAATATAAATTACCAGAGATGCTCAGTAAGCGGTTAGAGCGGGTTTACGAGGAATCAGAGAACCAAACATTTTATACACAACGGAAATCTGCAAGGACAGACATAAGAACAAAGTAGACCACAGATACAGAATGATCTGTAAATAGATTTTAGGACTAAGCAGAGCAGCACCAAAAAGGATACCAATGGTAGATTTAGGAAGACCAGGAAAAAGTGGAGTAATCCTAGAGAGGATATTGGAATATTTGTATAGGTGTATACAGAGCGAAGATGACAATCTGCTGAAAATATGTATATATGATAATAAAACACGATAAGAGATGATGGTGCAATTAGAGGAAATCTTGACGAAAATGAGTATGACAGACATGTGGAGGAAGGAAGAGGAAAATGAAAAAGATTTCTGGAGTGAGAAATAGGATAAAAGACATAGATAAACAGGAAATTTGGGGTGAAATAGAAAATAAAAATCCGCTTTGTTCAGACAGAAAAATAAAGAAAGAATGATATGTAAGTTGTATGCAATAAACAAGAGAGGGAGTGATTAGCAAGGATGAGAATAGTAGCAATACGTTTGAAAGGATGAGGGGCAATGAACTAGAACGTTATATTTTATGCGGGGAGAAAGACAGTATTGTTCACCGTTTAACAAAATGTAAAGAGATAAAAATTGTAGGAAAGAAATGCGGAAACACAAATAATCTGCCAGGAGAGCTGATAGCAACAGAAATGCTGAATGTTAAGGCAAAGAGAAGAATTCAAGAAATAGAGTAATATTTGAGAAAGGTAACTGAAAGGTGGATAAGAAAAAACAAAGAGCGGGAGAGAATGATGAAATAGGTCGTACAAACCAAGGGCTACACTCGCTAACGGATCTGGTGCCTAAGCATTACTGAAACGTATGTACATTAGGATAAGTAAATCAGTTTAAGAACATGATATTATTTAGTAAATAATTGTATCTGTAATCTAAGTACGATACATGTCATAGATTGTTACAGTGATGGGGTAAAGCAAGAATTACATTCTACCCAAAAGCTCGATACCGAGATTTCACTGGAAATACACGTTTTAGGCTATCCATATACAAAAAAGAACTTTTAGAAAAAAAGTTCCCTGTAGGTTTGTAGATAGGTAGGTAGGGTAGGAGTAAAAAAAAAAAAATGGAAATGGCGTGTTATTTATGGACGTTCTTTAACTACTGTGGTTCTCAGCGTCCCATTCTAAATTGGGCTTGAAAAACAGCTTAATTTTGCTCAGAGGCCTCTCTATCGGGCTTGAGGTTCTTTTACGTGCCGTAAATCTACGACACGGGACCAACGACTTTACTTCCCTTCCGAAGGAAGCCATGCTAAGGATTTTTGCACCCGAAAAAATTCATCCTCCTCCGCAGGGTTTGAACCCGCGACCTTGGGTATATGAAGTGAGGATGGTAACCATTACACCAGGGAGGGGGACAGGTGAGGCAGGCAGGGTAGGTAGGCAGGCAGACAGGCAGGTTTTATATACAATTTGAACATTACAGTTTTAATAGCATATTATATGAAATTGACGATGGCTTCTCTTGTGATGTTTGATATATTTCCCATAAGCTTTAATGTCATTATTATTTGTTTCTTCAATTTAAATATTGACATAATTTTATGATTATTCTATATTTACGCTTTTTGCAAATTTAAGAAATTGTCTTTTGTACTTCTTTAGCAGTTCTATGTATGTATGTATGTATGTATGTATGTATGTATGTATGTATGTATGTATGTATGTATGTATGTATGTATGTATGTATGTATGTATGTATGTATGTATGTATGTATGTATGTATGTATGTGTGTATGTATGTATATATGTATGTATGTATGCACTGCATACATGCAGTGTGGACAACAAAAAAACATATTTTCCAATAATGTGACACAAAGATTTTCAAAAACTGCCCATCCCAATATAACTTTTACTAGGAAACATTTTCGAAAATGTTGATTTTCTTAAAAATGGATAAGAATTTTAATGGAAATAATCTACATTAAATATATTTGAATAACAAATCAAATTTATATCTTGCATTTTCTGGGAATAGCCTCTGAAAACCTCTTCATTCTAGATGACTTTTGCAAAACTGGTAAACCTAATAGACATAACTTATCGCAAAAAATGTACACCTCGTTAAAAGACACAATTTATGTCAAACATTTTTTGCCATTTCCGAGATAATCCTTATTATTGATTCCAATTTAAAAATACTTTTACTTTTCTTAAACATGAATTTTTCATTGCTTTTCCTTTTGTTTTACTCCTATCCATGCAAAGAAACTCACATTTTTATCATGTAGCAACCAACATTTAAAATATTTGACAATCGCTTAGGCTTAGTTATTTATCTTGTTTACCTTCTGCTTGTAAGGCACTAACACCATTTTTGCTAATGTTTACCATTATAGCTAAGAATAATTTGTTACAGAATAGATAGAGAAAATCATGTGAATGGGACACATAAGATATTTTGATTTTTTGTTTGCTGAGAAGGCATTTGATAGAATTAAAAAACAAAAACTATGTGATATATTAGTTGAGATAGAATACCAACCGTTATTAATATGAGCAATAAACAAATATATATATATATATATATATATATATATATAATTTAATACGAAGAGTTTATATTGATAAAGGGAATGGTTCAAAGGAACAATGGCAGAGTGTCCTCCTCCACCAACTTTTTAAAACATAAGTCTAAAAGACGCCATTGATAAACTGCTGAAGATATTACCTAGTCATTTATTGTTAACGGATCAGCTATTACTGTCTATTACTTGCGCATTACGGTGATGGTTAACTCAGAGAATAATCTACAAATAAATAGAAATAAACTATAACAAATAATACAAATAATAAAATAAAACATGAAAACATACAATCACACACACACACACCTGACGTTGAAGATATTGAACAATTAAACGAGCATTTTAAAAATCTGGGATGTAAAATACGAGTGATCTGTTTACATGACTTTTTTACGTTTCTGTAACAAATTGTTGTTAAAAACTTATTCTTCTATCTATTTCATGCTAATCGAGATAAGCATTAGCAAAAATTGTCCCTTATAAGTAGAAGGGAAATAAGAGAGTATACAAAGCTAAAGCGACAGTCACATTTTCTAAATGCTGGTTGCTATGTGATTCAAATTCGTTTCTCGCATGGTCCAGAGTTGACAAATTCCCGCATGAGAAAAGTTTAAAGGTGAAACAAATAACAAGGAATATACGGTTAACTCTATAAAAATGTATTACATAAGTTTTACGCTTTAAAGATATTTACATTTTTTGTGTAGTAAGTTTTTGTCTATTTCTTACGGTGCACCAGCTATGCAAAGTTCATCCAAAATGATGAGCTCTTCAGAGGATATTCTCAAAAAATTCAAGATATGCATTTGATTTGTCAGGCAACATTTATTAATATACGGTATTTTACTCAAAATCATTAGAGCCATTGTGAAAAAAATTCCAAAAAATTCTCATGTAAAGGGTAGTTTGGGGGATTTTGTTGTAAAATCTTTATGTCGCATTCTTGGAAGATACTAAAGTTAAATACCACCTTTTTTATTTAACAATATTTTTGTTTTTGAGCTATGCTGTCGATAGACACACAGACAGACAGAATAAATTAGTTTTCTTGGATTCAAGGGTCTCAAAACATGTATTTCCAGCAAAATGTTGGGATTGATTTTTTGGGTGGCATGCAATACCTTCCCTATACACTGTATACATTGTAATTGTAGAAAAAGTAATAAATTATACCTTACTAAAAGTTATTGAACAACCGAGCGAGGAGTTTAAATATATACAATGTAACATATACCAGAAAAAGATGGATGTGGGTGAGAAACTCAATTTATATCAAAATGTTTGTGAGACAATAAAAATAAATTTTGGGAATAAAACAGCAAAGGAAGCAAGATTGAAGATTTATAAATCAAGAGTCTTGGGTAGATATAGAAAGAAATAAAAGAAGAGCAGAATTTAGTCGTATAGAAAGAGATAAAAGAACAGAAGCGTCATAAATGAGGATCCGAAGATCAGTGGCTAGTGTGCCACTAATTGAACATAAAACGAGCAAAGAAATAAGAGAACTAGAAATAAAAGAAGTGTCAGATCGCATACAGAACTTCCGGAAGAATTGGTAAAGAACATTTAAAGAATGGATGAAAACCGATTACTTAAGAACATATTTAAATTATATACTAAGGGAAAACGAAATATAAGCAGTTTTGATGATAATGATTATGATAATTTTTGATAGAAAGGCCTCTGAGTAAAATTAAGCGGTCTTTCACGCCCACTATAGAATGGGATGCTGAGAGCCGTAGCAGTTAAAGAGCGTCCATAAATAAAGCGCCATTTCATTTCATTTCATTTCACGTGCATAGTTTTGTGTTTGTTACGGCTTTAATATTTTGATTTAACCTTACAGTGGATCTAGTCTGTAACGTTAAATAAGAACAGCGTATTACACAAATACAAAACTGGTTAATGGTGGATATTAATTGGGAAATAGACTTTATAATAACTTGTGAATCTAAAAGGTGTCTTTATTTTGTAAGCATAAAGACTCAGTAATTGAAATGGAAATCATGTTAACTTTCTCCGTGTGTTTACACTGTTATTGTATATCATCAGGACCTCTAGTACAAGCCAGGGAACCGCCTCTCAATTCCACGATAGTATGTAAGAAGAGAAGCGCGAGGGACCCCTTCTTGCAACGCCACTGACCGGCTTATGCTTGGATTTACCCCATGGGGTTCTGCAATTTTTATAATATATGAAGCATTATCTGCACACGCGAAATACGACACTGCTAGGCCACCTGGTGTAATTTCAAGAATTATAAACTGATAAAGAAAGGAAGTACAGGAAGACCCAAAAAAGATGACATAAACAACATATACAGATTGCTAGACTAAAGTGTGAAGGAAGAAGAATGTATCTAGGTACATACCATGTATGTGGAATACCATATTCTCAGGACCGAGGACCACATACACTCACTTTAATGCAGCAAACATAACGCAATAACACAAACACTCTGTTGACACTTGCCGCACATCTCCCCCAGTGTACCTTCGTCCTGTATTTCTTGATTACACCTCATCACTGGGCCAGCACTTCACACTCACGTACAAACTTGTGTAATGGCCAGTGGTCTCATTCTTGCTGTTGGTGTTGCCCTCATGATTGCGTCCATTTGACTCACTCCACGTTCATTAACGCTTATTAAATGAGATGTCCACGTCTGTCTGTCGGGAGTGGTCAGGAGCTACGGAACCAAGAGTTAACTTCTGTCCATTTGTGTCCTGGACTAGATGTAGTCAACCTCATAATTGTGCAAAATGCTGCAGAATGCATGGGCGTGTTTGATTGGATTCCGTCATTCCTCTATGGCAAATGGAGAACATTTTTTTAGGTACTAGACAGCGTTAGTTTCACTATAACTCGCTTCTCTTAGAGGAATTATTCCATCCAAAAGTCCAACAATTCCATCGGTTAGTGTATCGTCTGCGGAGCTATTTGTACTAAAAACTGGCGTTAAACGTTACAGAAGAAATCTGATGTGTTCCATTCACATGACTTTCTCTATATTAATGCAACACATTATTCTATTTACTTCATCTAATGGAGCAAACATTAGCAGAAATAGTCTTATTACTTGCTTCCTTGTAAGTAGAAGCGAAATAAAGGAGTACCATAGGTTAAAGTGATGGTCAAAAGTTGGTTGCTATGTGACTGAAGTTCCTTGTTTGTGTGGACACGAGTTCACAAAGTCCTGGATGGGAAAAGTATGCTTTTTATAGCTGAAACAAAAAACAAGCAATATCTTAAAAACAATCAACTCCACGAAAGAAATGTATATAACATAAATTGTGTGTTTTAAGGTGCTCTACATTTGTTGTGTGGTAAGTTTTTGTCCATCTCTTACGGTTTAGCTGTTATGCAAAATTCCTTAAAATTGACCGAGAATAAAGTAGTTTTCAGAGGCTATTCCCAGAAAATTCAAATTATTCATTTTATTTTTCAGATAAATATCTTTAATATACGATATTTTAATCAAAATTGTTAGAGCCGTTTTTTAGAAGATCAAACTTTTCGAAAAAAGTTCCATGTAAAGAGTAGTTTGAGGTGGGGGAATTTTTCTCAAAATCTTGGTGTCGTATCCCTGGAAGATACTAAACTTACATACCAAGTTTGGTATTTTACCGACTTTTCGTTTTTGAGTTATCGTGTTCACAGACACACGGATACATGGACACACGGACACACAGACATGAACCTTTTTCTGAAATTAGTTTTTTTGGATACAGGGGACCCTAAGCCATATATTTCCGGTGAAATCTCGGTATCGAATTTTTTGGTAGAGTGCAATACATTCTCTAAACACTATGTACATAGTGCGTATAGAGAAAGTAAAAATCTGATGTGTACCATTCACATGACTTTCTCCATATCCTTGCAACAAATAATTCTTAAAAAGCTTATAATTCTATTTACTTTATGCTAATTAGATAAAAAAAATAGCAGAAAAAGTATTATTTCTCGCATCCTTGTAAGTAGAAGCGAAATAAGGGACAACCGTAGGTTAAAGTGATAGTCAAAAGCTGGTTGCTATGTCAACGAAGTTCCTTTGTTTATATGGATAGGAGTTGACAAGTTCCAGTATGCGAAAAGTATACGTTTTTCATAGCAGAAACCAAAAATAAGGAATGTCACAAAAACGACGAACTCCACGAAAAAAATGTATATAACATAAATTGTGTGTTATAATGTGCTCTACATTTTTTGTGTAGTAAGTTTTTGTCCATCTCTTACGGTTTAGCAGTTATTCAAAATTTAGTAAAATTTATCCAGAATAAACCACTCTTCAGAGGCTATTCCCAGAAAATTCAAGATATACATTTCATTTGTCAGGTAAATATGTTTAATATCCGAAATTTTAATCAAAATCGTTAGAGGCATTTTTGAGAAAATCAAAATTTTCGAAAAAAGTTCCATGTAAAGGGTAGTTGGGGGTGGGGGGATTTTTCTTAAAATCTTTGTTTCGCATCCCTGGAAGATACTAAACTTAAATACCAAGTTTGGTATTTTACCGACTTTTCGTTTTTGAGTTATCGTGTTCACAGGCACACGGACACACGGACACACACACACACGGACCTTTTTGTGAAACTGCTTTTTTTGGATATTGGGGACCCTAAAACATATATTTCCGGTGAAATCTCTGTATCGAATTTTTGGTGGAGTGCAATACTTTCTCTATTCACTATGTACATATTGCGTATGGAGAAAGTACAAATCGGTTAGTGAACAAAAGCACTAAAGTCTGGAAGCACAAAGTATTTTCAAGGAGCAATAAATGTGACTATTTATTTTACTCGTGAAGTTCTCATAAGGTTCTTGCTGAGGTTTCCTGTACCACTTTTCTATCTTACCTCAGGTCTCACGAAATTTCTTCTTGCAATAACTTGGTAATTGAAAACTAACCTTTGAAAGCTGGTTTTATCCCTCTGTTGAATATATAGTCTCCATATATTTCTGTACTCATTGATTTGTTTTATAATATTCCTTTTAGAAGCTGATTTTTATTACTTTCTCTACCACTTAGCTATAGTGAGTAGAAGAATAAATTATTGTACTACACACTAAAATTAAACATCGAGATTTTACAGGAATTTTTTGGGAAATATCTATTGGGTATATGTGTGTGTGAACAACATAACTAAAATAAAAGTTTGAAATAAATAGCAAGCTTTTCTTTTAACTCATAATCTACAAAAAGGCGACATAAATACTTTAAAAAGTCATCTCTCCTCACATTACCCCTTTAATGGACCATCTTTTAACAAATAAGAACAACAGTTTCAATTAAAATCAATTTATTGGTCATTAGAGCACTGTATGTAATACAACATTTACACTTTTGGTACACAGATAATTAAACAGCTGCGTTTACTTCACTGTCTTAGCAAGCGTCACTCGTAGACTGGATTTCAACTCACTTCACTTCAGTTCACTTTACTTCGGCTCACTTTATATAGCCCGTACCAGCCTCTGACGGTTCCAGTTAAAAAACACGAGATCATTGCGTTTTATCCACTAGAAACAAATTACTCTGGAAGAAGGATGTTCTAGGTCTAGGAAGAAAGAAGGTTCGGGAGATCTTGCACACAATACCTTTATTTGCCCGGCTATTGTGTCCGTTTGCTCCATTGTTACAGTGGATCAGGCAGCAATCACTCGGTGTGTGCCCGTTACAATATTTTGTTATTATTGTCTTTCTAAAATAACTAACGATTATTATTATAATTTGTTACTTTTAAAATATTAAATAACAAATCTATTTGTTTCATTCATATCTTTTTTTTTACTGTTCTGCAACAAACTATTCTTACAAAAGCTTATTCCTGCTGCTACTTCATGCTAATCGTGATAAACATTAGCAGAAATAGTTGTATTGCTTAGTTCCTTGTAAGTAGAAGGGAAATAAGGAAATACAGTATGCTAAAGCGATACTAAAATCTTTTAAAAGCTGGTCGCTATGAGTTGCAATTGAAATTCCCTTTGCTTGAACCTGATAAAAGTCAATAACGACTATCTATTTGAGAAAACTCTAGTATTGGATATTTCAAAACGAATAACAAAGAATATTTAGGAAATATTTAGATCTAAAAAATGTATATGACATAAAATGGTTCTTTTAATACGCTCTACATTCTCATTTTGGTCCGCACGGTCTACTAGTTATGCAAAAGTAATTCAGGACTTCAGAGACTATTGCAAAAAAAAAAAAATCAGATATATTTTATTTGTTATATAAATGTCTTTAATAAAAATCGTTGTAGACTTTTTGAGAAAATAAGACATTTCGAAATTTTTTTCACATTTTTGGGTTGGAGGATTTTTTTGAAAATCATAGCGTGTCACATTCTTGGAAGATACTCAACTTAAATTCCAAGTTTGGTATTTAACGGACTTTTCGTTTTTGAGTTATACATCCTACACACACACACACACACGTAATAGAGGTCAAGGGCTCATGTTCCGACACAGGATTTGTATTTTCTTTCGGTTAAATAAATGCCTCAGAGTTTTGTGAAATGCATATCTGCTCGTTTTATACGATTTTCTTGTATAGTTAATTTCACACAATAATGTCCTATTATTAATTATTATTATTAGTTATTGTTATATTAATTATTAATAGATCTATTTATCCATCTATGTTAATATGTATATTAAAATAGATATTTAGTATATGTGATAATGATTTATGTTATGATGATAATAATTAATAATAATACTAATACTACTACTAATAATAAAAGCTTTTTACATTAAACCCACCAGCTTCCATTACCATTATATGCATGCCAGTGAGCGTGAGAAGTATAATATCAAGTATCTTTGTAAATCATGCAAACGTTTTCAGCGGTTGCTGTTATCCGAGATTCAATTGTCATTTTCAATTATCTGTATACAGTTACATAATGATTATGGTTTTAATGTTTGTATTTATTTTACTGCGATTTTCTCTGTTATCATTGCGTTTTATTTTTGCCACGTTCACTTCAGCGTTTTGTACTCGTTTACAATATGTATTTGACTTTAAAATTTTGCTTATTATGCTTTGTCGTATTGGTTAATCCCTTCTCAGAAAAGAAGAAAGAATTTATTGCTGTGTAAGTCCAGGATTAGAGGTGGAATCAGATGCGTTAGATTCGGTTAGGTGGGTGGCGGTAAACCACGAGAGCTCAGTAACAAATCGTACACATGGCAAGCCAATGATTTGTGATTCAAATCCGGACGCTAATCTCGAACGTTTTCCGTAATAAAAAGAGTTTATTATTATTATTATTATTATTATTATTATTATTATTATTATTATTATTATTATTATTATTATTATTATTATTATTATTATTATTATTATTATTATTATGGCTATGATTATAACTATGATTATGATTATTATTACTACTATTGTTATTGTTATTCCTATTATTGCTATTATTGTTATTATTATTGTCATTGTGAATTAAATACAAATTAAGATGTTTATATATATATATATATCTGGATATCACCTAAAAATCATTAGTGCCACAAAAGAAGTATATATATTTATAGAACACAAACATATTTTCCTTAAGACAGATCTCCAACCTTAAGAGTAATTTGATTGCAATAATAATAATAATAATAATAATAATAATAATAATAACAACAATTATAACAATAAGAATAATAATACAAAATATTTGGGGTGACTTCCATTTTTCTCAATCATGCATGTACAACATACATAGCAGATAAAGAAGATATTGTATTCCACCCAATAATTTAATACCAAGATTTCATCGGAAATGCATGTTTTAAGGAGCGCTGAATTCCCGAAAAAAGCATTTTAGAACATGTTTTTTTTTTTTTTTTTTTTTTTTTTTTTTTTTTTTTTTTTTTTTTTTTTTGATAGCATAACTCGAAAATGAAAAGTCGGTTAAAAGACAAATTTGATGTTTAATGTTAGTATCTTCCAAGGATACGACACGAAGATTTTCAAGAAAATGCCTACAACATTAACTACCATTTTCATGGAAATTTTTAGAAAATTTGGATTTTCTCAAAATTGCTCTAACGATTTTGATTGAAATACTATGTTTTGTATATTTTTATTACAAACGAAACGTAAATTTTGAATTTTTTTTGGAAATACCTTTTGAAGACCTTTTTATTTTGGATTACATTTGTATATCTGTAAACCGTAAGACATACACAATAGTGTTCCACGCAAAAAATGTAAATCTCGTTAAAGCACACGTTTATATCATAAATATTTTGTAGATTTAGCCGTTTCCAAGATATTCCTTGTTATTGATTTCAATTTCAAACTTCTTAAACTATTTTTCTCAAAAGAGAAGCTATCTTTCATTTCATATCTCTGTTGTTTTACTCCTTGCTTTGGAAACAGAACGAAATTTCAGCGTCAAACGTATGGGACAACCTTTTAAAGAGACTGTCTCTTTAGCCCAGACTTATTATTTATTATTGATTGGGAAATCAATAATAAAGAATAGCTCGAAGAAAGTTATTTTCACAAAAAGGTACGTGATATAAAGGTATATCATATAAAGTATATATTTTAGCGAACCCTGCATTTTTTAATGTAACAAGTTTGTCTATCTGTTACGGTTTGCCAGTTATGTAAAATAAACTAGAATGAATAAGTCTTCAGAGAATATCTCCATAAAATTCAAAATATACATTTTATTTGTCATATAAGTATGCTTTATATACGGTATGTAAACCAAAATTTTTAGAGCTATTTTTAAGAACAACAAAATTTTTGAAAATATTTCCAATGTTTGGCAGGAGGAAACATATATATTCATTCACTGGATGTACTTGTTTGTGAATGCTGGAATATTATTCTACCTTATCAAATCGAGTAAGAGATGTTTATTAATAGTTATTGCTCAATAAGGTTAGTTTGAGGTGGAGGATTTTCTTGAAAATCATCGTGTTGCATCCTTGAAAGTTGCTGAACGTAATCATCAAGTTTGGTTTTTAACTGAATTTTCGTTTTTCAGACACACAAATACGGAACTTTTTCATAAAATGTATTTTTTTGGATACAGGATTCGTGGTGCACAGGATCGTGGGTTCGAGTCCCGCCTTGGGCATGGGTGTTTCTGTGTTTGTAAATGTATCTATGTTTGTGTATATATATGAAAAAGGAAAACGTAAAGAATAATAAGGTCTACTCAGGAAATATAGGAAACTGGAACAAATGGAGAAAAAAGGAATACAGCGTCGAAAAAAAAATCTGTGGGCTAAACTGGAAGAACTTGTTTGCAAGCATCCTGCTGTGACACAGAAAAGTCGCAAATGCACTCACTGAAGAATGGGAGAAACTCCCACAAATTTCTATTAGGAAACTGGTGCAAAGCATGTCACGTAGGTGTCATGCAGTTATTGCAGCTCACTAGGTACTGAGTGCTGAAATAACAATGGAAACATTAATTAGTAAACAATGTAACCTTATATTTACACTTTTGTTTTGTGCATCAATAATTAATTTGATCGTATTTCCAATCCTGTGAAATAAAAACAATTATTATAATGCGTATAATAATTTTACACAGCTCTTCAATTTTTAATTACAGACTACCAAAAACTGAATTGTATCAATATTTGTTTTGGGACATTGGTTTAAACATGTATTCCTCTAATTTTTTTGAGAAGTGTAGTTTAAACGTACAAATATTTCGAATTCCAAAAATATTTTTAAAACTTATATGATGACTTTGAAGTTCAAACGCTCCTTGTAACGATTTCTTGACTGTTTGATGATACAAATGATTCAGCATAGGGTGCAAACATTTTATTTGCCTACCGTTTTTTGGTACACATACTAAAAATATCTTTAGTAGCTTACTCGCTTTATTATGACATATTTGTGTCTATTTATTTTGATTAGTGGGTATTCAATATTCAATGAAGTATTTACCTGACAACTAAGGAAAAGCGCGAAAGAATCCTTGACTGTTTTAAGTATCGTCAGCGAGTGCGACTTGAATATAAACAAGCACAAAGACTATGTGTTTGCTTTTTTGTTCCGTGGTGAACAAATTTAATTTAGTTTCTAAACGTCAGAATAATATATTTTAATTTCCCTAAAAGTAACTTTGTTGTGAATTTTTACGCCTTTCCTCAAGTCACTCTTCACTTCCCATTAAACATAGCGCTTCAATTAACAGAGTGCAAACAAGTGTCTTCTATTTTCCGAACCCTCAATGATGTACCCAATAAGGACTTATCTTCTAATCTCCGGAATACGTAGCGCGTGCCTGCACAATAGAAATCACTACAATTATGATAATAGTAAATATTAATGATCATGGAAGAATATAAATTGTTCCATTGAACTTTAAAAACCACTATTTTCGACGGCGATCACTTCCTTTTATTCCAACGCGAACACTAGAGAAGATTCAGTAAAGGACGGGGCAAGGAAAGCTTCTACCAGCGTCCCAATAAGAGATCAGGATAACTTTGAGAGGTTAGAACGCCTTTTCCCTCCTCTGTCTCTCTCCAACCAATCATACGTCGTCTGTCGCTCTCCGTGTTGTATTGGTACCCATGCTAACTTCATATACCCAAGGTCACAGGTTCAAACCCGGTGGAGGACGAAGGATTTTTTGGCTTTCTTCGTAAGGGTCCCGTGTCGCAGATTTACGGCACGTAAAAGAACCTCAAGCTGACAGAGAGGCCTCTGAGCAAAATTAAGCGGTCTTTCACGCCCAGTATAGAATGGGACGCTGAGAACCTCAACAGTTAAAGCGTCATAAATAAAACTCCATTTATATTTATTTTTTAATATGTCGGATGACACTGGAGAATACTCCACACTTCTCACGGCTCTTCTCCAGTTTTTGCTTTAATACGTAGTGCTGCATAATTATGTTGTGAATAACATGTTTGGATCTTTTGCAATGATTATGTAACATTTGTTATTGAGTTATTTTATAACTGTAGTAGATTATGCATATTTGCGACAACTATGGAGTAATTTTTTTCTAATTTTTAGCTATTTAGACTGCAGTGTGTGTTGATTTTTTAAAAGTATATGCATTGTAAAGTTGCTACGAAGATTTCTAAACATTAGGTATACATGTAGTACAGTGATGGCTCTTGATCTGCAAGCTTAGAAGGGCTTAAGCTAAAAATTTAAGCTTTACATTGTACTTTCTATTCTACAATTTCCAGAAAATACATGTAAATAAAAAGATCATATACACCAAAGTACTATTCCATAGAATTCTAATTTCTTCTGTTAACCACATGCATTCCTCAGCGTGTACATAATCCTATACATTAGAGAAACTTAGAAGTAAAGATTGCAATAGAACGCATTTGTCAAAGTGAAAGTTCAGCTACATTAATAACTATCACTTTCTCTAACATAGTAGGTAGAAAAGCCAATTTAGTGTACCCAATTTCCAATTTCACCGGAAATGTTATATTTTGAGTTAGTCTAAAAAAACGCATTTTAGATAAAGGGCCGCGTGTATATGTGTGTGACAGCATAGCTCAGAAACGAGAATACCCATAAATAAATTTAGTATTTAAGTGTAGTATCTTCCAAGATTGCGACACGAAGATTTTCTAGAAAATTCTTCCATTTCAAACTACCCCTACATGAAACAATTATCGAAAATGTTTTTCACAAAAATGGCTCTTCTCTGAAAAACTCTGATTCTGAATGCATTTTGCATAGCTGGTAAAACGTAAGAAATAGATGAAACGCTACTACAGAAAAAATGTAGTTTTCATTAAAGCATACAATTTATGACCTAAGCTTCTTTATTTTTTTATTTTATCTATCTATTTTTTTGCTAGGGTTAACCGTTTACGGGAAATTTCTTGTTATTGTTTTCAATTTTAAGCTATTTAAACTTTTCTTTAACAGGAGGTTATCTTTTGTTTCTTCTCTTTTACTTTCTCTATACTATGTACATAGTGTATAGAGAATATATTGCACTCCACCAAAATTCGACACCAAGATTTCACCGGAAATACATGTTTTAGGGTCCCCTGTATCCAAAAAAAAAGTATTTTCCAAAAAAGGTCCGTGTGTGTGTGTGTCCGTGTGTCCGTATGTCTGTGAACACGATAACTCAAAAACGAAAAGTCGGTAAAATACCAAACTTGGTATTTAAGTTTAGCATCTTCCAAGGATGCGACACGAAGATTTTGAGAAAAATCCCCCCACCCCAAACTACCCTTTACATGGAACTTTTTTCGAAAATTTTGATTTTTTAAAAAATGGCTAACGATTTTGATTAAAATATCGTACATTAAGGTTATTTACCTGACAAATAAAATGTATATTCTGAATTTTCTGGGAATAGCCTCTGAAGACTTTATTCCGGATGAATTTTTCAAAACTACTAAACCGTAAGAGATGGACAAAAACTTAACCCATAAAAAATGTAGAGCACGTTAAAACACACAATTTATTTCAAAATCTTCTCGGGCTTCTAGCCAGGTAATAACTTGGCTTGACACCAACGTTTCGAAGAAGTGCATCTTCCTCGTCTTCAGGGTGAACTGAAGACGAGGAAGATGCACTTCTTCGAAACGTTGGTGTCAAGCCAAGTTATTACCTGGCTAGAAGCCCGAGAAGATTTTGAATTAACACGTCGCCAGGAAAGCTATAGTTCTTATTTTACACAATTTATGTTATACACATTTTGTCGTGGAGTTGATCGTTTTTGAGATATTCCTTTTTATTGGTTTCAGTTTTGAAAAACTTACACTTTTCTAGTACAGGAATTTGTCAACTCCTGTCAATACAAACAAATGGACATCAGTCAGAATACAAGCAGCTTTTGGCTTTCACTTTAACCTATGGTACTCCTTTATTTCGCTTCTACTTACTATAAAGCAAGAAATAAGATTAGCATGAAATAAATAAAAGATAAGCTTACTAACAATAATAATTTACAGAGATATAGAGAAAGTCATGTGAGTGTAACACATCAGATTTTTTGGTTTACTCCTGGCCGCGCAAAGCGAAAACCGAATTTTAATTGCTTCACATAGCAACCGGGTTTTAAAAGATTTTATTAGCTTTAAACTATTGCATTACATTACTTTTCTTTTAGTTAGAAAGAACTAATACAACCACTCCCGCTAAAGTTTATCTCGATTAACACGATGCAGATAAAGGACTACGCTTTTGTAACAATAGTTTGTAGAGAAAGTCATTTGAAAAGAACTCATGAGATTTTTTTTTTACCTTAAGTCTTTCAACAGCAGCAGCCCTGAGCTATTTATATCAAACGCTGCACTCGTCCGTTGAAATTTCTGCGGAGAACACACAATTTTAAAACAAATTGGGTTTCTGTTTCTTGTTTTCACAAAATAAATGGTTTATAAATCTTAATCAACATATCTAATATTCAGAGAAGTCTATGTTTCAGAATATATTTCTTCTTTTAGTTCTATCATTTATAATATTTATTCAGAATTGCAGCTTACATGCACAACCACATACAGCACATAAGCCAGCCAATGTTACTTTGCCATGAAATAATTTTGTATTAGTCTTGCAGAAAAAGACGTGGCTAGAAAGTCGCTTTTTGAGGTGAAAATCTCACTTTATTATCCATGTTACTGTTACAGACTTTTTAGATCGGTATACCAAAGGGAGAAAAGTTCTTTGTTCCTTTATTTCGTTCAAGTCACAAGTACAGAGTAGTATGGGAAGTAAGATTTTAGACAAGCAGAGGAATCACAAGGAAAGCCATAAAAATCTCCCGCATCATGTAAAGTTGAACCAAAGATGCCCTCAGTAAAAGTGACGTAAAATATGTTTTCGTGTGGCCACAATTCACCCGATCATGTAAAGCAAGTGTCATGACGACAGAAATTGAGAATTTTGTATAAAAAGTAACACAGGAGCAAAAAATCTGTGTTCCAGCTACATCACTTTCTCTATCTGCTCTGAAAAAAAAAACTATGCTTACAAAAAAATCTGATGTGATACACTCACATGACTTTCTCTAGCTGTTCTACAAACTTCTTAAAAAGGTTTATACTTCTTTCTACACAATGCTAATCAAGATAAACATTAGCAGAATGTTCTTATTTGCTTAGTTCCTTGTAAGAAGGAAACTAAAGGAATGCACTTAATGATAGTCATATGTTTTAAAAACTCTCGTTATGCGATTGTCATTGCAAATCGCTTCTTTGTTTGACCAGGAATAGAACAAAAGAAAAACGGAATCTTTCTGTCGGATAAAAGTATAAGTAATTTACAATTGCAACTAAAAACAAGGAATATCTTGAAAACGGAAAACTCTACGAAAAATCTTTATAGCATAAATTGTGTGTTTTAAAGAGCTCTACAAGTTTTGTACGGCAAGATTTTGCCTATCTCTTTAACAATTATGCAAAATTCCGAAAAATTCATCTAGAATAAAGATGTCTTGTGAAGTTAATCCCAGAAAACTTAAGATATGCATTTTGTTTGTCAGGTAAATATCTTTAATATGCGATATTTTAATCAAAGTCGTTAGAGCCATTTTTGGGAAAATAAAACTTTTCAATCATTTTTCCACGAAAGGGTGGGGGAATTTTCTTGAAAATCTTTATGTCGCATCCACGAAAGATACTAAACTTAAATACCAAGTTTGGCATTTAACGGCCTTTTCGTTTTTAAGCTATGCTGTCCACAGACACACACATACACACATACGGACCTTTTTCTAAAAATGCTTTCTTTGGATCCAGGGGAATTAAAAATATGTATTTCCGATGAAATATTATATTAGCTTTTTGGAGGATTGCAATACCTCCACTACCTGCCAGTACTACATAGAGCAAGTAAGAGAGAAAGAAAATTAAACGTAAGCTCAATGCAACCCATTTTAATAACGGATTTCTCTAGAAGCATATTTAAACGTTTTATTGCATTCTCAAATAAAATTTCAATGTAGAGCTGGCCGTTCGTTCTAGTGAGGTAGTTATTTATATCTATGTTAGTTGGCAATTTTTGTTTTTGACAGTCACCCTTATTGTAATCATTTGATCACACTGAACTTGCAGTTTTTGGACGTCGCAGTCTTCTTTAAACCATTGCAGGCACAGGCACAGGCACATGAAGATTACCGGTTCTCCTACTGGGCGAAATTTTTGAAGAAAGAATTTACAAATATATAAAGATAAATAATAATATTTTCAAGAAAATTCCCCCACCTAAACTACACTTAACTTGGAAAAAAAGTTGATTTTTTTTCTCAAAAATGGTTAAAACAATTTCGATTAAAATACCGCACATTAAAAACTGTTTACATGACAAATAAAACATACATCTTTAATTTTTGGGAATAGCTTCTGAAGACTTGTTAATTCTGTATTGATTTTACTCCATTTTGTACAACTAATAAACCGTAAGAGATAGTAAACAATTTACTACACAAAAATGTAGATTTCGTTAAAGCACACAATTTATGCCATATACATTTTAGTTACAGGGTTGACCGTTTTCAGATATTCCTTGTTATTGGTTTCAAATTTAAACTACGTACCTTTTGATATGGGGTTACCTTTCGTTTCATCTGTCTTTTGTTTTCCTGGAAATACACACATATCGATCGGTTTTTAAATGATTTGATGTCGCTTTAACCCGTTATATTCCCTAATTTCACTTCTGCATATAAGGAAATAGGTAAGAATTATGTAATATTTATCTCGCTTAGCATGTTCTAGACAGAAGAACAACTTTTGTAGGAATAAAGGATAGTTAGAAAAAGTCATGTGCACGTAACACATCAGATTTTTTTTTGGAGCCACTATCACTGGGAAAAATATTAAATATACCTGTGGTTGATGTTGTTTTTATTAAATGAGCCCTAGGTTGTAAGATAATTTAAGTTGGTTTTGCAAGCAGATATTTATACATTTGGTGCGGACAAAGTTCATTGTCAACACCTGACACAGTACCAGTACTTCCCCGTCTCCGTGGCCGCGCTCGCTAAAGTGCCTCGCTTTAGCGTTTCGTGGCGCACGGGATCGTGGGTTCGAGTCCCGCCTTGGGTATGGGTGTTACTGTGTTTGTAAATGTGTCTGTATATGTAAAAGGAAAACGTTAAACATTAATAGCTCAACTAAGGAAATACAGGAAACTGGACAAAAAGAGGAAAAAGGAATACAGCGAAGTCCTGAAAAGTCTCCGGAACTATATTTATGTGTGTATTAAAGGTAGCGTTGACGGAAAACAGATATAAAGTCAACCGTTGCAGCTTCAAATTTATTTTTTCCCAAAGAATAGTGACTCTATGAGAAAGAAAGGCGAGACACGGTTACTTTTGTTTTCTATGTATTTTCACTATAAAACTGCAGCTCAATCTGCAACATCGACAAACTGTGACAGTGCCCCTTGTTATTTTGATTTGTTTAACATCATCAAACACATTACAGTGTATTTAAAACCAAGAAGATCCTAAAAATCTACCATCTACAAAGTAATTACCCACTGTTTGGCGTGTGCAGATATCCCTTCGTGCGTTAAAAGTGTTGCAGAATTCAACGGGGTTATTTCAAGTTACACAGTTTTTGTTACATACATTTTGGTTGCGGAGCTAACGATTTTAGAGATATTGCTTGTTAAGGTTTAACCTTTCACAAAAGGGAATTGGTTATTTATGCAGCAACTTCAAGATTATCAGTTATTGCTTCTTAGTTATACACTCAACTAAATAAAGAAGACAACGGATATTAACAGTAAATTCAAGATCCATGGCACTTTGTTCCTGGAGAAAATATGTCAAACGTATATTTTAATCGAGACAATATAGTGAAATTAATACATAACAACGTAAAATGTTCATAATAGCTAGAGCAGGTAGTGTATTCTTCCAAAAAATCCGATGCCGAGATTTCACAAGAAATATATATTTTGAATGCCAGGGGACCGTAAAACGCATTTTTAGAAAAAGATCCGTATGAATGTGTGTGCGGACAGCATAGCTCAAAAACGAAAAGACCGTTAAAAACCAAACTTGGTGCTTAAGTTTGGTATCCTCCAAGAATGCGACACGAAGATTTAAAAAAAAAAAGTACTCCACCATAAACTACTCTTTACATGGAACAGATTTCGAAAATGTTGTTTTTCTCAAAAATGACTCTAACGATCTATATTAAAATGCCACATTAAAGATATTTACATTACAAACAAAATGTATATTTTAAATTTTCTGGGAATAGCTTCTGAAGACCTCTTTATGTTGGATGAGTTTTGCAGAATTTTGCATAACGGTTAAACCGTAAGAGATGGACAAAAATTTGTTACACAAAAAAGTGCATATCTCGTTAGAACATACATTTTATATCATGGGTGTTTTTCTTGTGAAGCTGACTGTTTTTGAAATGCTAGTTGTTATGGTTACAGTTTTAAAATATCCAGATTTTCTCAAACGGGATCATGCAAAGCGAACCGAACCTCAAATGTTCAATATAACGACCAGCTTTTAAAATATTTGACTGTCGCTTTAGCGTAATGTATTCACTTATTTCCCTTCTAGTAATAAGTTTAGTTCTCTTTAGTAATAAGATCAATTTTGATAATGTTTATTTCGATAAAATAATAATCTTTTATAAGAATGGTTTGTATTTGGAACTACTAGAGAAAGCTATGTGAATGGAACACATCATATTTTTTCATGTAAAGAGTACTTTAGGATGGGGGTTTTCTACTTCACCCTTGGAAAATACTGAACTTAAACACAAAGTTTGATATTTTTCTGCATATTTGCAACGTGCATAATATATTCAGTAAAAATTCTATTCCGAAATTTCATAAGAAATACATGTTTTGAGATCCCCCTGGATAAAAAAGATCACCTTTAAAGTAAGCAGAAAAAAAAACTCAGATGTGTCCATTCACATGACTTTGTCTAACCAGCCTTCAAAGCGCAACTTATTCGATCTACCTTGGGGAATTACACTAGGCTAAAGCGATAGTCACATCTTTTAAAAAGCAACGTTGCTTTGAATTGTAGTTATCTTTGCTTGACGAAAGAATTACGACTTACGATTTATCAGACATGAAGAGGACTTCATAGGCTATTCCAAGAAAATTCAAGATATATTTATAATAATATCTTAAACATATGGTGTTATAATCGAAATCTTTGGAGCCATTTATGATAAAATAAAATGCTTGAAAGATTTTCCATATAAAGGATAATTTGAACGGCCTAACTTGAAATTTTTGCGTCGCGTCTTTTAAAGGTGCCGGACTTAAAAACAAAGTTTGGTACTTTACAGACTTTTCATTTAAGAGTTATCTATTCACAAATACATATACACACACGGACAAACACATGGCCAAAAATCTAAAGTTTTTTTTTTTTTTGATTCAGGTAATCTCAAAATATATCTTCTCGTCGAAGTTTTGGGTGGAATTTTTGTTCATAGTGCGTGGCAGAGAAAGAAAAATCCACACGAGGACCTCAAAATGTGTACTTAGAGTGAAATTTAGGTATACAATTTTGGGAGGAATGCAATACCTATCGTCATATTGAAAGTAATATAGTGAGCTCATACACATTTATATAACAGAAGAAAGTAGGCTTATGTGTAAGCGACAGTATTTCTGTTGAAATGAGGTAGATTTGTCCAGGTAAAGCGCTGCCGAAAGCAGAACAATTCCCTGAACGGCTCTTTTGTTCTTTTCCACATAGGTTGAGTCTCTATAACAGGTTTCCTGGTAAGGCGCAAGGAAAATTTGTCCAGTCGGCGAGAAATACCAGACTAATTTGGAAAAGGCCATTGTTAACGATTTATGTTATAGTTCTTCGTAGCGGTATGTGGAGCGAAACTGCAAGAATTTCCGCAACCAAATTCCATAAATTAATGATGACGTTTACTGAAGGGGAGAGGCTATTTGTATTCTGATGTTATTTAACTGTCGACTTGAATTGCTCACACATTAGCATAATAACAGCACAGACAAGTTATAGGGAAGAGACGATAAATAAACTGGAGCCGATTTACAAAACATTTTTATTCCGAAACATTTGGGATTTCGTGCATAAGAAATGCTAAGATTCTTTATAATTGACATGCAGCAAATAATTCCGTAGAATCTGCAAATGATTAAGGATCAAATGGTTAGTAGTTAATTTAAAATCTATCCTTCACTGAGATGCACTTTCGGATTCACCAGACTCCCAAATGTTGATTACATGATAGAATGTAGAAATAAAATAAATATTTCTGAGCCACAAATTAAATTAATAATAAGAAAATATCTGATGTATTCCATTCACATGTCTTTCCCTGCCTGTTATGCAAACAATCCATTCCTACAAAAGAATATATTTTTGTGTATGCTAATCGAGATAAACATTAGTAAAATGATCATACTACTTGCTTCCTTGTAAGCAGAAAGGAAATAAGGGAATACATTAGGCTAAAAAAATAGTGAACTCTTTTAAAAGTTATCGCTATCTTAACTAATATTGAAGTTAATTCATTTTGCATGAATGAAACGAAAGGTAAGTTCCCGTTTGATCAAAGTTACGTAGTTAAAATCAAAACCAGTAACAAGATATATCTCGGCAAAAATGTATATGACATAAATTGTGTGTTTTAATTATATCTACGTTTCTTGTGTAGTAAATATTTGTCTAACTCTTGCGGTTTACCGGTTATGCAAAATTCATTCAGAATGAAGTCTTCAGAGGCTGTTCCAAGAAAATTCCATATATACATTTCATTTACTATGTAAATAGAGGATTTTTTTTAAAACAAACTTTTCAAAACATTTTCCATGTAAAGGGTAGTTTGTGGTTGGAGGATTTTCTTTTAAATGTTCCTGTGGCATAATTGGAAGATACTTTATTTAAATACCAAGATTGATTTTGAGCTCTGCTCTCCACAGACACAGACACAAACACAAACACACACACATAGGGTCACACGCACACACATGGACTCTAATCTAAAACTGCTTTTTTGGTTTCAGGAAACCTCAAAATATATATTTCCGTGAAATTTAGACATCATACTTTTGGGTGGAATAGAATACATTCTGTATCTACTATGTGTATAATGTATATAGGGAAAGTAAAAACATTAGCGAATATACCTGTTGTTATTTTCCTCGTGGAATTGAGCCTTACACGTGTTTTCATATCCAGACACTTATCTTTCCATTTTATTACTGTCAACTAACTTTTCTTTTTGAAATTCTATCTTGGAAGCCTGATGGGTGGAATTCTTTGTATATGTTGAAGCCAGTTAAACTTTAAACTTTAAAATCTAACAAATTATAATGCTTTGCTCTGTTTTTGTTTCCTTATTGTATCTTTTGTCTAGTAATGTGTAGCATGCTATTGCTCCTAAGAACTTTATTTCAGCAGACTCTATTTTACTTTTCCTACATAGGCAGTGCCTGGGTCCGTAGGTAGAGAAGGTATTGCACCTCATCCAGCGATTCGATAGTGATATTTCACCGGAAATACACCTTTTAGGGTCTGCTTTATATATAAAAAAAAAAAAAAAAAAAAAAAAACAGATTCGTGTGTGTGTGTGTGTGTGTGTGTATATGTGTCCGTGTGTCCAAACTTACTATTAGAGTTTAGTATCTTTAAAGGATGTGAAACAAAATTTTTGAGAAAAAATTACTCCCACTTCAAACTACTCATTAATGGAAAATATTTCGGTAATTTTGGTTATCAAAAATAGCTCTAACGATTTTTATTAAAACACCGTATATTAAATATTTTTACAAGTCAAATAAAAATGTATATCTTGAATTTTCTGGGAATAGGCTCTAAAGACCCCTTGAATTTTCTGAATTGTGCACAACCAGTAAACAGTAGGAGATTGACAAACCCTACGTAAAAAGCGAAGATCTGGTTAAAACACTCAATTTATATCACATATTTTTTCCAGGATTTGACCACTTCTAGATGTTCTTTGTTATTGGTTTCAGTTTTAAAATACTTAAAAACCGTTCTTATACGGAAATTTAGCAACTCATGGCAATGCAAAGAAATTAATTTCAACCACACGGCTTTTAAAAGGTTCGACTATCGCCTTAGCCTATTATTCCCTTATTTACTTTCTATTTACAAGAAAACAAGACCATCTTTGGATTAGAATGAAGTAAGTTTCTTAACAATAATTTGTTACAGAGGAAGTTATGTGAATGTAACACATCAGATTTGTATTTTCTGTAGCACGTATCGACAATGTACATAGTAGGTAGAGAAGTTATTGTATTCCACCCAAAAATTCGATACCGAAATTTACCGGAAATACATGTGTTGACCCCTAATTCTAAAAAACTCTGACGTGTTCCATTCAAATGCCTTTCTCTGCATCGCTGTAACAAATTATTGTTAAAACGCATGCCGCTTCTGGGCCCCTATGTCCACCACAATTCCACATACGGTCGATTGGGATCGAACCCGGCCCGCTTTGATGAGAGCGAGTGGTTTAACCATTCGACCACGCAGCCTTTACCGGAAATATATATTTTGAGGTTCTCTGAGTTAAAAAAAAAAAAACATTTTTAGAAAAAGTTTTCTGTTTTTCTGTGAACAACATATGTTAACTTCTCTCTTTCTCTCTCTCTCTCTCTCTCTCTCTCTCTCTCCCTCTCTCCCTCGGTAGTAAAAACTAACAAATTTATATATTCTGAATTTATATTGTGAGATAGCTTTTTGTTGGGTGCTGGAAATATAGTTTCAAACGGCCAGTTTGACTCGCCATTTAGTTTTTGTTCGTGTATTTAAAAGAAATTATAGTTGTTCTTAAAATTCCGGGCATTGTTGCATTTTTAAAGTTAGAGGTTTAATAATTATAATGCATGATTAACATTTTAAATTTTTAAAATTATTTAAAGATTTGTATGTGTAAATAAACAGCTTCAGTGTTATACTCTAATATAAGATACTTGAATAAATTATAAACATTATCAGAAATAATAAAATTAAAAAAATAATTAAATAAGACTTTAAATTATTAACTTGAAACCATTGATAGCCATGTCTCATTATGCTTACTTCTGATTTTGAAAAATAATTTTAAAATAGTTACACATTGCTAGCTTAAAATTTTCAGGAAATGAAACGCCATATATATACTACATTTGGATGGCATGGCCAACCTAAATTCTCTTCAAGTACTTACACATGTAAACCTTTTAATCAGAATTCAATATGTTTACTTTTAAATTGAACAACTCATTTCTGCTTGCAGCCCCTACTTCATATTACAAAGGTTCACACATTTTTTTTTTCATATGTAATTAGGATTCCTGTGCTGAACTGCTTACATTTTCACAGATGCCACGTTTTAACAAATCTAAAGGACTTTTTCCACTACTGTGCTAGGTAATTTACGCTTTCATTAGAAATTACACCTCCAAAGTAGAGGCCTAGGTGGCAGACTACCCACGGCCATTTTGAAGGAATAATTAACACATGTAAATTAAATCTAAATAATAATACTCACGTTTATTATGCTAAACAGCAGGTTACGTCAACAATGCGCATTGCAGCTGTGTTATGTGGCATGCCTTAATGTCATTAGCTATTCCGTGTTCTGTATGTTTCTTTTAGTACTCAGTGCTCCTGTGATATAGGCTGTGCGTGCGCTTCGTGCGTGAAGCCATTGCTTTATTTTTATTTCTTTAATAAACACTACCCTGCCATAAACAACCTTTTTTGAACTCAGGGTACCTCAAAACATATATTTTCAGTGAAATTTCGACATCGAATTTTTAAGAGGAATATAATACCTGCTCTATACGCATAGAAAGTATAGAGAAAATAATTATAATGGTCATCTTAATTCAAACTTGGCATTCTACTCCGCCTATGAAAAACATCTGATTTCTTTCATTCACATGACTTTCTCTACATCTCTCCGAAAAAGTATTGTTAAAAAGTTTAGGCTTCTATTTACTTCATGCTAATTGAGAAAACATTAGCAGATATAGTCCTATTACTTACTTCCTTGTGAGTAGAAGCGAAATAAAGGAATACCATAGGTTAAAGTGATAGTCAAAAGCTGGTTGCTACGTCACTGAAGTTCCTTTGTTTTTATGGACAGGAGTTGACAAATTCCTGTGTGAGAAAAGTATAAGTTCTTCAAAGATAAAACTAAAAACAAAGAATACCTTAAAAACGATCAACTACACGAAAAAATGCATACAACATAAATTATGTGTTTTAACGTGCTCTACATGTTCTGTGTGGTAAATTGCTGTTCATCTCGTACGATTTAGCAGTTATGCAAAAATCCGTTAAATTCATCCAGAATAAAGTAGTCTTCAGAGGCTATTCCCTCAAAATACAGGATATACCTTTTATTTGTCAAGTAAATATCTTAAATATACATATTTTAATCATCATCGTTAGAGTCATTTTTAAGAAATTCAAAATGTTCGAAATTTTTTCCATGTAAAGATTAGTTTGGGGTGGGGGGATTTTTTTGAAAATCTTCGTGTCGCATCCTTAGAAGATACCAAACTTAAATACCAAGTTTGGTTTCTAACGGCCTTTTAATTTTTGAGCTATGCTGCTCACAGACACACACACGGACATTTTTCTAAAAATGCTTTTCTTTTGGATTCAGGGGCTAAAAACCTATATTTCCGGTGAAATCTCGGTATCGAATTTTTGGGTGCAATTCAATACCTTCTCTATACACTATATACATAGTACGTATAGAGAAAGTAAAAACTGATGCGTTCCGTTCACATGACTTTCTCTATATCTCTGTTACAAATTATTGCTAAAAAGCTTATTCTTCTACTTCATGATAATCAAGATAAACATTAGCAGAAATTGTCCGTTGCTTGCTAGGAGTAACAAACGAGAATCGAGAATAAAGATTTCTTACCATGTGAGAAAAGTTTAGGGGCCTTAAAATTGAAACCAATAATGCTTAATATCTCGAAAACGTTAACTGTACATAAATTGTGTGTGTTAGTGAGAATTACATTCTTTGTGTAGTAAGTTTTTGTATCTCTCTTACAGTTTGCAGGTTATATGAAAGTCATTCAGAATGAAGAAGCCTTCAGAAGCTATTCCCAGAAAATTCCAGATATACATTTTGTGCGTCATAAAAATATCTTAAATATTTTAATTAGAATCGTTAGAGGCATTTTTGATAAAATCAACATTTTCAAAAAATGTTCAATGTAAAGTGCAAGTAATGAATTAAACGGTCTTTTCGTTTTTGAGTTATGCTGTCTACAGACACACACACACAAGATATTCACAGGCCTTTTTTTCTAAAAATGCTTTTTGGATCCTCAAAACATATAGTTACGGTGAAATCTGGGCATCGAATTTATGGGTAGAATACGGTATTTTCTCTATACACTATGTATATGTACGTGTAGGGAAAGTAAAAAAATAAAACATTGTTTTGTTCTCATCTTTAATCCATTAGTTACTGCATGATAAGCATAACAACACCAAATATTGCACTTTTGATGAATAAATAGTTTTGTTTAGAAATTTAGGCACACAAAAATCTAGAGGTTGCGCTGTTAGACCACTCACTTCTCACCTAGGCGGCAAACGCAGGTTCTCTTCAGGTCCTGCCATCATCCTTTATCCCTATATACCTTTATAGTCATTGTTACTATAATTATCGTAGTACAATATTGAACCTGTGAGAACATACATTTTGCAGTTTATTACTGATTTTATACTCCACTCATATTTTGGAATGATGTGAGGAACTTGTCAATAAAATCGCCACGATTATATAAGAGGATGAGTAGGAGTGAGAGAGAGAAAGAGACAGAGAGAGAGAGAGAGAGAGAGTGTGTGTATGTGTATGTTTGTACCATTCCAATGGGGGTTCCACACTGCAGCCACATTGGGCTTATTTTGCGTCATTCAGGGGGATAGGATCATATAAAAGTATTATCGAAGGGCGGCTGAAACCGGTTCGCGGAGAAAGTATAGTCTGGCCGCACCCTCTTAAGATGACGTCCTGCAGACGACCCCAACCACATCCCGCCGTCGAGAGCTATAGTTCTGAAGCACATTCATTTACCATAGAAGGGCGCCGACACTTAATAATCCTGAAAGAGACCGGTTGGAAGAAATGGGGATGAAATGAAGGGGCAGGAGTTTCGAGGGAATGAAAGAACTCGTAAGCCCTCGGCCACTGACCCGAGAAAACCTCCGAAGAAACCCATGGGTCAGAGAGATCAGTCCTAGAAACTGAACTCACGACTTCCCAAATGACACTGAGTCACCTGGCTCGGTAGAGGAGGAGGTATAAAAGTATCATGGTGGAGCAAAGCAGTTCAGTATCAAAATAAACCCCTCCTTCCTGTACGGTCAATTTTTTCTCTTCCCAACGTTCCATATGGTGATTGTTTTTTTTTTTTTTATTTTTTTTTTTTTTATAGACTTTTAACCTAGAAGATAAATGAAATCGATGATGATCTCGTGATCCATGGGGTTTAAAGCTACTCGACGTTCGTCTTCTCAAGATAAGGGAAAAGTCCGAAAAATATACTTATCCGAATAGCTCACCGTAAGCGAGGTTCAAAAGTGAGGCATGTTACCTACACACTATCGAAGCGGGGTAAATAATGTTGAAATTATGATAATTTTAGAAAACTTTCATTTACTTTCATTTTCTTTCCCCCGGATTTTTAGGTGACATAGATCTTTATCTTTATTTAGGTTTCTTGTATTCTTCAGCTATGTTTTTTTAGATGTTGTTCGCAGACATTACAGAAATCACTAATTTTAGATTTTTTCTTAGTTTTGTATGATTTATGAACGGTTTTTCCACAAAAAGTTTAAATTGACATCTATAAAAATAAATAAATACGCGAGTTAATTTTATTGCAGGAGGTACCAAGTGGCCCAACAGTTCCTTATTTCGCGTGTGCAGATCACCTTTCGTGTGTCAAAAAATTGCAGAATTCCACGGGGATTGAGCATACCCGGTCAGTGGCGTTAGCGAGAGTATATCAGCATTAACGGTGAAGGAATCGCGCTCATTAATAGGCTTGTACTAAAGTCAATGATGATATACAAAAAAAGTACACACATGGAGAAGGTTAACACTTGAAGCCATTCGTTTTTAGAGACTAAAGTCACCTTTTAGATTCACAAGTAATTAAAAAGTCTACTTCACCTATCAATGACCGCCAATAACTAGTTTTGTAATTGTGTAATGCGCGTTCCTTATTTAACATTAGGGCCTAGACCCACTGTAGGGCTAAATCAAAACACAGAGGCGCTGTATTGCTTCACTGTGCTACTATTTGTTATTATTATTATTATTATTATTATTATTATTATTATTATTATTTATATTATATGGCTTTCTAATCTCATACATTATTTTACGGTGCTCTAAATGTAATTACTACTATTATTTGTAGTACTCCATAAATTAACTTTTGAATCTTGTTAGTCGTAATATCTTCTGAAGCAGTCTATGACAAAGAATATCATAACGCACATCTTTATTCTTGATGTAACTTTAGCGAATTATTTAGTTTCATAATCACATTTAATCACATTTTTATTTTTCTAGCATGTAAATTGAATGCACTAAAAGTATTGCATTGCACTAAAAATTCAATTCCGACATTTCTCTGAAAATACAATTTTTTGGGATCTGCTGAGTCCCCAAAAAAACTTTTTCTAAAGCTCCGTGAGACCATACCTTCCAAAGAAGTGACACAACGATTTTCAAGAAAGTCTTCCAACCTATATTATTCTTTACTTAGAAACATTTTCGATCATTTTGATTTTCTCAAAAATGACTAACGATTTTGGTGAAAATACTAGATGTTTCAAATGTTTTCAAATGAAATAAATAATATTCTTGAATTTTCAGGAAATAGACCATGAAGAACTGTTCATTTTGAATGGCTTTTGCGTTACTCGTGAACCATAAAAGATAGACAAAATCTTACTACACAAAAATGCAAATCTCGTTAAAGCACGCAATTTATGTCCTGCATATTTTTGAAGTAGTTTATCTCAGAGGTATTTCTTATTATTGGTCTAAGTTTTCAAATACTTAGTATTTTCTCAAATGGGAAGACGTCATTTGTTCTAATTTTGTTCCCAGCCAAGCAAATTTAATAGAATTTTAATATCATCACATACCATCCAAAGAGTTGACTATCGCTTTAGCATAATGCATTTTTTTATTTTTCACGTACCTGCAACAAAATATACAATCAGGCATTTGTATTAATGTTTATGTCAATTAGCATAAAGTAAAGAGAACTATTAGCGTTTAAGGAACAGTTTGTCGCAGAACAGGTAGCGAAAGGCGTCAGGAAGTGTTGTGTATTCGTCTGGCAGCACGATTGTCAGCTTTTTGTCGCATCGATTGCACAGGACTATCAGCATTTTTTATCTCAGTTACAAACAACGCACGTCTGTGAGTACCACAATGATAATGGTGTCAAGTCGCCTGCTGTGAGGATTAAGCAGAAACGGGACATTTTCAACAAGGTTTGGTCTCTGCTATATAGAGCAGACAACGGCAGAATTGTGATCGAGATAACAAGCAATAGTGATCTAGCGGGGCACCAGCGGACATCAGGCTTCCCATTCATCGGAAAACTCTTTGCAACTGCAGCGGATGCTGTCTGTTTATAGGGTTGCCAGATTCAGTCCCACTATTGGCGTCGAAAATATTAAAAATCTGATGTGTCCCATTCACATGAATTTCTCTACATCTCTGCAACAAATTATTGTTAAAAAGCTCATTGTTCAATTTACTTTATGCTAATCGAGAACAAATTAGCAGAAATAGTCTTATTATTTGCTTCCTTGTAAGTAGAAGCAAAATAAAGGAGTGCCATAGGTTAAAGTGATAGTCAAAAGCTAGTTGCTATGTGACTGAATTTCCTTTGTTTGTATGGGCAGAAGTTGTCAAATTCCTGTAGGAGAAAAGTATAACTTTTTCATAATTGAAACCGAAAACAAGGAATATCTCAAAAACAATCAACTCCACGAAAAAATGTACATAACATAAATTGTGTGTTTTAACGTGCTCTTCAATTTTTGTGTGGTAAGCTTTTGTCCATTTCTTACGGTTTAGCAGCTATGCAAAGTTCTGTAAAATTCATCCAGAATAAAGTAGTCTTCAGAGGCTATTCCCAGAAAATTCAAGATATACATTTTATTAGTCAGGTAAATATCTTCAATATACGATATTTTAATCAAACTCGTTAGAACCATTTTTTATAAAATCAAAATTTTCGAAAAAGGTTTAATGTAAAGGGTAGTTATGGTAGGGGAAATTTTCTTGAAAATCTTCGTGTCGCAACCTTGCAAGATACCAAACTTATATACCAAGTTTGGTATTTAACGGTCTTTACGTTTTTGAACTATGCTGTCCAAAGACACACACATGCGGACCTTTTTGTAAAATGCTTTTTACCTTATCTAGCCCAATATGTACAATGTACATAGGGATAGAGAAGGTATTGTAATGCACCCACAAATTCGATACCGAGATTTCACCGGAAATATATGTTTTGGGATACGCTGAGTCCGAAAAAAGCATTTTTGAAAAAAGGTCCGTGTGTGTCTGTCTGACTGTGTGTGTCTGTCTGACTGTGTGTGTGTGTCTGTGGACAACATAGTCTCAAAACAAAAAGACCGTTAAATATCAAACTTATTATTTAGGTTTAGTATCTTCCAAGTATGCGACACATAGATTTTCAAAAAACTTCCCCCACCACAAACTACCCCTTACATGGAAAACATTTCGAAAATGTTGATTTTCTTAAAAATGGCTCTAACGACTTTGATTAAAATCCCATTTATTAAATCTATTTATGTCCGAATAAAATGTATATTTTGAACTTTTGGGGAATAGCCTCTGAAGAGCTCTTTATTCTGCATGAATTTTGCTTAACTGATAAACCGTAAGAGATAGAAAAAAAAAACTCACTACACAAAAATGTACATCACGTCAAAACACACAATTTATTCCTTTACGTTTTTGTTGTGGAGGTAACCGTTTCCGAGACATTCCTTGTTACTGGTTTCAATTGTGAAGTACTTAAACTTTTCTCAGACAGGAAGTGTCCGTTTTTCTTTTGTTCTACTCCTGGCCAAGCAAAGGAATGATTTGCAATGAACAATCGCATGACGATAGCTTTTAAAACATTCGACAATCACATTCCGTTATTCTCTCCTACTTATAAAGGAACTAAGTAATTAGAACATTCTGCTAATATTTATCTCCAATAGCATTGTATATAAAGAAGAATAATCTTTTGTAGGAGGTTTTTAGAGCAGCTGAGAAGGTTATGTGAGTGTAACACCAAATTTTTTGGATTCAGGGGGTCCTAAAACATGTATTTCCCATAAAATCTCAGTATCGAATTTTTGGGTGGAATACAATACTTCCTCTATACACTATCTGCATAATACCTGTAGAGAAAGTAAAAATCGGACCCAGAAGCGCTATTCTATTGCAGAGTCCAACCTCTTCTTGTTAATGGTTTCCAAATAATATTCTCTAGCCCCACTCCTACAAAGGTGCGCCTCTGGTGCTTAAAGCTGGAGTAACATTAACAGCTCGTTCTCCTTATTTATATACTTTCCTTCTTCTTTCTTCTGTAATTTTTTGTTTGTTTTCCTATTAGCGGAGATTTAACTTAGTTCAATGAAATAAAGAAGCAGAGTATTTTTGGGGGAGTCAAACATTAGTTGGGTAAAGTTACGTGTTTTGGTTGTGACTGTAAAACTACGTGGAAAATACGAGGGCCATTTTTATTTCAACCTCCGATATGCTAAAAATAAAAGACAAGTTCATAGAAAGCATTTATTTTATTACTAAAAGTTTTGTACACATGGTTACTTTTCAACATAATCACCGAAAAGATTGAGACATTTATCGTACCTGTGCACAAGCTTTGCAATACCCGCTTCAAAAATGTTACTGCCAATGATTTCAAATGAGCATTGACGTTGTTCTGAAGATCTTCGTTGGTTTGAAGGTGCTGCTCTCCTCCTAGCCACGTCTTCAGTTCAGGGAAAAGGTGAAAGTCGCTGGGTGTCAGGTCAGGACTGTACGGCGGATGATCGAAAATGCCCTATTGAGATTGTTCAAGGAGCCAATGGGTTACGCCAGCAGTGCGTGGACGGGTGTTGTTATGGATCATCACAATTCCTGAAATCATCATTCCTCTTCGTTTGTTTTGAATGGCTCTTCCGCAAACGTCGTAGAGTACGAAGCTCTGTAAAACAATGTCAATGTTCATTTGAAATCATTAGCGGCAACATTTTTTGAAGCGGGTTTTGCAAAACTTGTACACAGATACGATAAATGTCTCATTCGAAAAGTAACCATAAGGGTACCAAACTTTTAGTAATAAAATAGTTGTTTTCCATGAAATTGTCTTTTATTTAAAGCCTATTGGAGGCTGAAAAAAGGCCCTCCTAGTCAAATGGAAATATGTAGTTGCGTTATATTAAAAGTAAATTTGAATTTTGCGAGTAGGAATGCACGAGGCTAAAAACGGAATGTAGCAATTCTACGAGCAAAATAAAATAACGTTTTAACATAGATTGACAAATCCTCCTTTTACTTTCTCTACGCGTACTATGTGCACAGTGTATAGAGAAGGTTTTGCATTCCACCCAAAAATTCAATACCGAGATTTCACCGGAAATACATGTTTTGTGGTTCCCTGTATAAAAATTAGAAAAAGGTCCATGTGTGTATCCGTGTATCTGTGAACAGATAACCCAAAAACATTGGTATTGGTATTATTTTTAGCTTTGAAGTTTAGGATCTTCCAGGGATATGACACGAAGATTTTGAGGAAAATCCCCCTACCTTTACACGGAAAACATTTCGAAAATTTTGGTTTTCTCAAAAATGGCTGTAACGATTTTGTTTAAAATGGCGGAAGTTAAAGATATTTATGTGGCAAATAAAATGTATATCTTGAATTTTATGGGAATAGACTCTGAAGACTTCTTTTTTCTGAATGGATTTTGCTGAATTTTGTGTAACTGGTAAACCGTGAGAGATAGACAAGGAATATTACACAAAACCTGTAGATCACATTAAATACACAATTTATGTCATATACGTTTTTTCGTGGGATTTTCCGGATTATTGGTATCAATTTTAAGACACTTAAACTTTTCTATACGGAAAGACATCTTTCTTCTCGCTTCTCCTTTGTTTACTCCTGACAATAAAAGCTAATGAAATTTCAGTTGTTGAAAAAAAGAAGCGTTTGGAAATTATGGAATAATTTGAGCTATATCAGCCATTGGTTTCTTAGGTTTTGAACTTTATTACTTAACTAAACCCTTAAAAGAAGATTTTTAAACCTAAGTATAAAAATAAAAAATTTAAATAGTTTATTACATTAAATAGAATTAATATAATGGAAAAAATGAGAATAATAAAAATCAATTTAAGGGTATTATTTGTGGGATAAAGAGGTATTAAATTATTAATAACTTTAATATGACATATTAATGTTATTTTTTAACAGACATAGCGACAGACTTTTAAAGAGCTTGACTACCACTTTCAGAGTGTTTATTCGCTTATTTCCCTTTCATTACAAGAAAATGAGTAGTAAGACCAGTTCTGCTAATGTTTATCTTGATTAGCATGATGTAGCTAACAGAGAGGCAGCTAGAGAAATTCATGTGAATAGAACGCATTTGATTTTTTTTTTGAGCTAACCGTTTCGAAGATATTGCTTGTTATTGGTTTTAATTTTAAACTACTTCAACTTTTCTCAAACTGGAAGCTATCTTTCGTTTTATCTCTTTATGTTTTCTTCTGACCACACAAAGAGAACTGAATTTAAATTGTTTCATGTAGCGACCAGTTTTAAAGTGTTTGACTAAACCTAGTATATTCTCTTCTTCTACTTACAAGAAAGCAAGCAATAAGATAATTTTACTAATGTTAGCTCGATTAGCATGACGTAGATAGAAGGATAAAATTTTGTAGGAATAATTAGTTTAGAGAACAGGTGGGAAGATCATGGAATGAAACAAATCGGATTTTAATAGGTAATTTTTATTTATTATTTTTGAAATTAAACATTTTCAATTGTCGCATGTGATATTGTGACATCGCTTCTCTTGGTTACACGGTTTTCTGATCCTCGGTTTTCTGTACCCTTTATTGCCTGTCGGTACCTATAAGTTGCGCTTGTTTTAAGTGTAACTATACAAATATGATTGCACTCTAGGATTAATTTCATGTTATACTAACCTTCAACCATAAACGACAAGTAATCAAGACTCTTTTATACTGTATAAATATATACATTTTTGCCCTAAAATTGTAGTGATTTTTTTAATAAATAAAAAAGTAAAACCCGCATATCTACAGTCAAATTTAACTCAATTAGCTTCCAAGCATCACACCGATTATTTTACTTGGGCTCTCCCCATCCTTTACCACAGTCGCTGGGATTTGAACTTGCAACACTTGGCTTTGAAATGAAGGCCAGTCCATTAACTATCACCTAACACACATGTCCATTTGACTCACTTTTTGGTAGTGCTTTTGGCAGGATTATGAAAACTGGTTAAGAAGAATTTAAACTTTTAATTGGGATAAAAATCATTAATAAAAATCTACATTTATTTTCATTTCTATTTTCTCTATTATTTTATATACTATTTTTATAGGTTTATTCCCATAAATTTTTACTAGAACTCCAGTTTTAAACTTGAATCAAAGGACAAACGGCATATGTAATATACTAATGCAGGTAACTAAGGGTTAAAAGATAGGTTTGCAATTTGAAATAATGATTTTAATTTTACAAAAACTGATTTTGACGAAAATGTCGGTAACCAGGAATAAATAAACGATTGAAATACAGCCTGTGAGTCCTAAGTGTGGCGTCCAAATAACTAGGCTTGTTTGTATACAAGTTAGTCATGTCGCTACTTGACGCAGACTGCATCGCTGGTTGCCTCTGTTTACGGGGTCAGAAACATTAATGCTTCAGCCAGCACTTCCTTATTCTTATTGCACGTTTTATTGCGGCACAGGACATTTTTATCGCGTGTGAAGTATCGCATCTCTCGACGTTAAACCAGGGGTTGCGAATTCACGCTTCGTTGAACGCTGGCTATAGCTCTAAGATTTTACGCAATGCTGGACTGTATAAGCTCTATCTTTTTCCCTGCAACTCTCGTGGCACCAGGCAATCTTTGTCGCTAATTCCTGCGAAAGAATTTTTATGGCACTGGCTTTAAAAAAAAACGGCAATGTTAATTGGAACTGCAGAAAAGTTCATAAAATAACGCTGTAACTCGCGAGATGCGACATGAATTATTAATATCATCCGTTTTTGTAGCCGCGCTCGCTACACTGCCTGGCTTTGGTGATTCGTGGCGTAGGGGATCGTGCGTTCGAGTCCTACCTTGAGCAGGGTGTTTGTGTGTTTGTAATTGTGAGTAAAAAGAAAACGGGAAACAAAGGAAATGTAGGTAAAAGGAAAAAAGGAGGAAAAAGGAATAGGATTACAGCGCCGGAATCCCGACAAGGCTCGGGAACTATATTAAAAAAAAGTACTATGCTACCGATCTGCCGTCTAATGTATTTGAATAGGCAAGCCAAATGACAGAATAGGGATTGTAAAATATCACCGCAGTTTCATTATATAGGATCTTTCAAAAGCTACTTCAAACTTTAAACCGATTATAAGCATAATAATATTTTAAATAGGGGGAAAAATAGAAGCAGTCACACTGGGTAAACAATGGTATTTTATAAATCATTGAGAAAATGTCCTCCGTTCCGTTGTTCAACGTACTCCATTCTTTCTGCGACTCCATGCGCAGCATTTTGCAGATAATATCTTGGAATATTAGCAATTTCTTGAGAGATAGCATATTTCAGTTACTATCATGTTAGGAAAACTCGTTCTTTAAGGTAACCCCACAGCCAAAGTTGTTCGGATTGACATCTGGAGATCACTGCAGTAATTTTGTTGGAAAGGTCTACTGATGACACGGTGTGCAAATTGTAAATTTAGTAATTAATTATTTTGCAGGGGATAGATATGAACCTCAACAACAGTGAATAATTGATATCCTTTCGCATTTCAGATTTCTTCTTATCAGTAAGAGAAAGTTTACTCAAAATTCTTAATAAAATACCAATAAATAGTAATAAATCATGGGTTGCTCTTAAATTGTTAAGAGTTATACATTTTCTTAAGCTTTAAGAAAATCTCCTCTTGCTTTCATAATAGTATTGAATCAGCGGTATTCTTCATTTGTTCATAGAGCCATTATTTGTAACTTATAAATTCTTATAACAGAATGAATAAAATTACTAATGTTTTATTCAACAAAGTTGTACCGATCTTAGTTGCCTTTCCAATATCTGACTTCTTTTAATTTATCCTATCTCAAACATTATAATATTTATAGCGGCTTAAAGTTTGAAGGTAATTTTGAAACACCCTGTATTACATAGGACTACTCACTTTTGTTTCAGTTATTTTATGCCATTGGTTCTAATTACCTCTAGCTATGAAGCATTTCCTGTACTAATATGCAATGTTAGTGAAACCGAACATAGCCTTTGTGTATGTTATAGTCGCTCTTGCATATATATTGTAATGCTTATAATATTAATACTAATATAATACTTCTTAATATTTACAGCGTAACAACAATAATAATACTTTTTATTAAAATACAGAGCTTTAATGTTTACACATCCTTCTGTGCTTAAAGGATATTTTTCTCCACTCACCTCTATCCATTCATTCCATATCTACCGGCCCTTCTGCCCTGATTTCAGTTCTTATTTTCATGAGTTTCAAGGTCTTTCTTTGCTCTTCTTCCAGATGGAACTCCATTCCAATGTCATTCTCGGTAAATTATCTTCAATACTCTTCTGATATGTTAGTAGCATCTTAGCTGTTTATATCTTATTTAATCTATTATGTATTAATTTCTCTTGTATCATGTAGGTACTTTTTACTATTTTTACTTTCTCTATATGCACTATGTACATAGTGTATAGAGAAGGTATTGCACTCCACCCAAAAATTCGATACCGAGATTTCACCGGAAATATATGTTTTAGGGTCCCCAATATCCAAAAAGAGCATTTTCACAAAAAGGTCCGTGTGTGTGTGTGTGTGTCCGTGTGTCTGTGAACACGATAACTCAAAAACGAAAAGTCGGTTAAATACCAAACTTGGTATTTAAGTTTAGTATCTTCCAGGGATGCGACACAAAGATTTTGAGAAAAGTCCCCCCACCCCCAACTACCCTTTACATGGAACTTTTTTCGAAAATTTTGATTTTCTCAAAAATGGCTCTAACGATTTTGATTAAAATTTCGTAAAGATTTTACCTGAAAATTAAAATGTATATCTTGAATTTTCAGGGAATAGCCTCTGAAGAGTAGTTTATACTGGATAAATTTTACTGAATTTTGAATAACTGCTAAACCATAAGAGATGGACAAAAACTTACTCCAAAAAAATGTAGAGCACCTTAAAACACACAATTTAATTAATATACATTTTTTTCGTGGAGTTCGTCGTTTTTGAGACATTCCTTATTTTTGGTTTATGCTATGAAAAACGAATGCATTTCTCATACAGGAACTTGTCAACTCCTATCCATATAAACAAAGGAACGTCATTGACATATCAACCAGCTTTTGACTATCACTTTAACCGATGGTAGTCCCTTATTTCGCTTCTACTTACAAGGAAGCAAGTAATAAGACTATTTCTGCTATTTTTTCTGATTAGCTTAAAGTAAATAGAAGTATAAGCTTTTTAAGAATAATTTGTTGCAGGGATATAGAGAAAGTCATGCGAATGTTACAAATCATATTTTTTCAAACTAACATCCATTTACATAGGTTTTAATTCGCTTCAGCTTCATATTTGAAGTGTATTTCATACTGTCATATATATTTGTAATTTATTGTTCTTATACAACCCTATCACCCTCCGGGGTGTAATGGTTACCATGCTAACTTCATATTCCCAATCTTGCGGGTTCAAACCCAGAGAAGGACGATGGATTTTTTCGGGCGTAAAACTCCTTAGCATGGCTTCCTTCAGAAGGGAAATAAACCCGTTGGCTCCGTGTCGTAGATTTACGGCACGTAAAAGCACCTCAAGCCTATAGAGAGGCCCCTGAGCAAAATTAAGCGGTCTTTCACACTCAATTTAGAATGGGACTCTGAGAACCACAGTAGTTAAAGAGTGTCCATAAATAACACGCCATTTACATATACATTTTATTGATGTTATGGTTCTATTCTTAATGTCATATTCCTATGTGTCTATTTTTATCTTCAAATACCCAAATTCTTCACATCTTGTAAAATCTTTCTCTTCTTCAAAAACTAAATTTTTGGTTACTGTTCCACATCCATAAGAAATGTTTTTTTAAATTATATTCAGAACCAATTTATCATATTCATCTAGTAACTCGGAACTAAACAAAAACTCCACTTCACATTCTTCAGCAATTACTACCTTCTGATCCGTTTTCAATTCGTACTGCCATTCCTGAACACTTTCTGTTCAAGCACGACAATCCTTTATGTATAATGAAAATTTAAGTGTTACACTGCTACCCTAAAAAAGGCGCTTTTACTTTTTCTACACGTATTATGTACATAGTTCACAGAGAAGGTATTACATTTCACCCAAAAATTCACCGGAAATACTCTTTTTAGGGTCCCCTTTATCCAAAAGAAACATTTTTGGAAAAAGGTCCGTGTGTCTATGAAAACAATAACTCAAAAACGAAAAGTCGGTAAAATATCAAACAATTTAAGTTTAATATCTTCCAGGTGTTCGACACGAGGTTATTGAGAAAACTCCCCCCATCCAATCTACCCTTTACATAGCAAAAATTTCAAAATATTGATTTTCTCGAAAATGGCTGTAACGGCTTTGGTTAGAATACCGAATATTAAAGTTATTTATATGGCAAATAAATGTGTATCTTGAATTTTCTGGGAACAGCCTCTAAAACCCTCTTTATTCTGAATGAATTTTGCTGAATTTTGGGTAACTGGTGAACTGTAAGAGATAGACAAAAACTTACTACAAAAATGTAGATCATGTTAAAACACTCAATTTATGTCTTTTTATACTTTTTTTTTCGTAAATTGACCATTTCTGAGATATACCTTCTTATTTGTTTTAGATTGAAAATACTTAAAGGTTTTCTCACACGGAAAGTTGTATAGAAACGGATTTCAACCACATGGCAACCAGCTTTTAAAAGATTTGACTACCGTTTTAGCCTGGTGCATTCCCTTGTTTTCTTTATACTTACAAGAAAACAAATAATTAAGACAATTTCTGCTGATGTTTGTTTCGATTACCATAAATTAGAAGAATAGAAAAGGTCAAGTCAGCATGAAAAATTCGATGCTATACTATGCCATTGAATTTTTCAGTCTGACTCTACCTATTCAACTCCTGACCTACACACGGCTTGTGTGAAAAAAACAACAATTAAATAAATAGAAGAATATGCTTTTTAGCAATACCTTTTCGCAGCGATGTAGGGAAAGTCATGTAAATGGGGTACAATCAGATGTTTTACTTTAATTTCTTTTGTTACAACTTTTCTAATTTTGATTTTAGATATAGCATTTTTACTTTCTCTATACGCACTATGTACATAGCGTATAGAGAATGTATTGCACTCCACCAAAAAATTCAATACCGAGATTTCACCGGAAATATATGTTTTAGGGTCCCCTTTATCTAAAAAGACCATTTTCGGAAAAAGGTCCGTGTGTGTGTCCGTGTGTCTGTGAACACGATAACTCAAAAACGAAAATTAGGTAAAATACCAAACTTGGTATTCAAGTTTAGTATCTTCCAGGAATGCGACACGAAGATTTTGAGAAAAATTCCCGCACCCCCAACTACCCTTTACATGGAACTTTTTTCGAAAATTTTGATTTTCTTAAAAATAGCTCTAACGATTTTGATTAAAATTTCGTATATTAAAGATATTTACCTGACAAATAAAATTTTTATCTTGAATTTTCTGGGAATAGCCTCTGAGGAGTAGTTTATTTGGATGAATTGAATTTTACTAAATTTTGAATAACTGCTAAACCGTAAGAGATGGACAAAAACTTACTACACAAAAAATGTAGAGCACATTAAAACACACAATTTATGTTATATATATTTTTTTCGTGAAGTTCGTCGTTTTTGTGACATTCCTTATTTTTGGTTCCTGCTGTGAAAAACTTATACATTTCTCATACAGGAATTTGTCAACTGCTGTCCATACAAACAAAGGAATTTCAGTAACATAGCAACCAGCTTTTGATTATCACTTTAATCTATGGTACTCCCTTATTTCACCTCTACTTACAAGAAAGCAAGTAATGTTTGCTAATGTTTTACTCATTAGCTTGAACTCAAAAGAAATGTAAGCTTTTTAAGAATAATTTGTTGCAGGGATATAGAGAAAGTCATGTGAATGGTACACATCAGATTTATGTATATCAATTGCATTAAATATTAATTTGTCAGTATAAATGCAATAACAATAATAATGATAATAATAAGGATACTAATAATAAGAATAATAACAATAATAATAATAATAATAATAATAATAATAATAATAATAACAACAACAACTTGTGTCATGAGTCTGGAATCTGAAGATTTGTTATTAACTGCTTTAACCTATCACATCTGTGATTTTTATACGAGTAATTAGGGCGGCTAGTTCTTACCGAAGCGGTTCCTCGTTCTCAGCGGGCTTCCGTCAATGCAGTTTTATACACATACACCTCTGTTAAAGAGCAACAACTGAGCCACCTATCGTTGCTGATTAAAGTTTGTACCACACTGAAATTCCTGTAACATACAACACCATCACCACAGCGCCGTCAATAGTTAGGATATAGCTTCAGCAATTGGAGGCAGATTTGAGAACGAGTATAAAACCTCAAACTTCTATCCATTTCATCATGTTGGTAATAAAATATTAATAGTTTCTGTTAAAATTATGTAGCACTAATAGGTTGATTAAAGATAGTGTTCCCTATCACAACATAACATTTTACGTCCTGTATATATATATATATATATATATATATGATCTTCGTTGGTTTGAAAGTGCTGCCCTCCTAGCTACATCTTCAGTTCAGGGAAAAGGTGAAAGTCGCTGGGTGCCAGGTCAGGACTGTAAGGTGGATGATCGGAAATGTCCCATTGAAATTGTTCAATGAGATGGGTTGTGCCAGCAGTGTGTGGACAAGCGTTGTCATGGATCGACACAATTCCTTAAGTCAGCATTCCTCTTTGCTTGTTTTGAATGGCTCTCCGCAAACGTCGTAAAGTACGGAACATCTTCAAAACAACGTCAATGCTCATTTGAAATCATTGGCGGCAACATTTTTTGAAGCGGGTATTGCAAAGCTCGTGCACAGGCACGATACATGTCACAATCTATTCGGTGATTATGTTGAAAAATAACCATTAGTATACAAAATATTTAGTAACAAAATAATTGTTTTCTATGAACTTGTATTTTATTTATAGCCTATCGGAGGTTAAAAAAAACGACCATCGTTTGTATACATATATGTACATACATATATATACATATATATAAGATGTAGAGGAGGTATTTTATTCGGATAAAACTTAACAAAGAGGATTTTCACAACAAAAGAATAAATAAATTCTTTCATGTCCTAAATAACAAATTATCTATTCTACAACAAATTATTCTTAAAAATAATATTCTCTCTAATTTATGTAAAGGTATAAAATAATGCTTATCGAGATAATCATTAGTAAAATGATTTTATTACTCAGTTACTTCCAAGTAGACGAAAAATAAGGGAATGGAGTGGACTAGTCGAATATTCCAAAAAAAAAAAAAAAAAAAAAAGTCTATAAGTGATGCTATTAAAATCCCATTCTCTGTTAAAGACCAGGGTGAAAAATGTGAATAGTGACTTCCCACTTGACAAAGGTCTTAAGTATTGGACATTTTAAAACCGATAGCAAGGAATATCTTGGTAATAGTTACTTCACAAGTAATGTATATGCCATAAATTATGTGTTTAAACGAGATGTACATTTCTGTAACCTTTTGAGAGTTCAAAGTCAGATAAATGTCACGCAGAATGAACAGAGCTTCAGATGCTATTCACAAAAAGTTTAAGATATATATTTTATTTGAGATAAAAATATATGAAACATAAAGTGTTTTAATAAAATCGTCAAAGCCTTTTTGAGGAAATCAACATTTTTGAAACGTTTTAAAGACTTTACTTGAAAATCTTCAAGTCGCATCCTTGAAGGATGCTTAATTAAATACAAAGATTGTATTTTGTTTTCTAAAAGTAACATTTCTGGAATATAAATATGACGTTTTGTTACAACATTTTGAAACTTAAACGCAAGGAGCTTTTTGTTAGAGTAGATAAGAAAAATATTTTTCCCTCAAAAACAACTTGATGCATTTGTCTCAACATTTTAGAATTAGTTCCAAAAAACTAAAGAGGTCTGCGATAAAAATGAATATATTTGTCTAAGAAACACCGAAGTTGAAATTTTCCCCTTAAAATATGTAATAAAAAGTAAAACCTAATGAAACCAAGTCGATTTTTAAACATGCAGCACAAGGCGTATTTACCATGTGATTGGATTTGAAATAAAAGTTGGTCACAATAGAGTGTATAAATATTTTATGATAATCTGAAGCTTTTATTTCCATTAAACTCTATTCTAGGCCATGCTGTCTAAAATTACTATTTGCAACGATAAACTGGAATTGGAAAGGTTGTAATTCCTAGCTTGGACAATGCATTGCTTGCTATACATTTTCCCACCCCCAAAGGAGTTAATTATCGGATTACTGGTTCTGGAGAGGTGCTTGGTGCTGGACAGGATATTAACTTGCGTTTCCTGTAGCCATGCATCGTATACGCTGATTTCAAAATCACGCCCGGCTGGAGGTTTAACGTGAAACTTTAATAAAGCTCTGTACTCGATAGTCCGCTGTGGTAGGTATACGTTCCTTTTAGCAACCCTATAATTATTTCAACACTACCTCCGAACAGACGCAGTACATTGTTTGGGGACCTGAATTATCTATCCTAAACACAGTTAGGGTTTCTAGATTTAATTCCAAAGGGTGATGTTGACAGACACCACAGAAATCTGGTACGAAGGAATGCTGTATCCGTCACTCGAGCCCAATGATATTAACGCAAGATATAAACGATTGTGCACACCGAGAATTACTACTAGAAACATAACACAAAAACTACTGCGGCGCTTTGACTCCATTTTTACTTTCTCTATACGCACTATGTCCATAGTGTATAGAGAAGGTATTGCACTCTACCCAAAAATTCGATACCGAGATTTCACCGGAAATATATGTTTTAGGGTCCCCTGTATCCCAAAAAGGTATTTTCAGAAAAAGGCCCGTGTGTGTCCGTGTGTCTGTGAACACGATAACTCGAAAACGAACACACGGTAAAATGCCAAACTTGGTATTTACGTTTTGTATCTTCCAGGGACGCGACACGAAGATTTTGAGAAAATTCCCCCCACCCCAAACTACCCTTTACATGTAACATTTTTTAAAAATTTTGATTTTCTAAAAAATGGCTCTAACGATATTGATTAAAATATCGTATATTAAAGATATTTACCCGAAAAATAAAATGTATATTATGAATTTTCTGGAATAGCCTCTGAAGAGTAGTTTATTCTGGGCGAATTTTACGGAATTTTGAATATATGCTAAACCGTAAGAGATGGACAAAAACTTACTGCACAAAAAATGTAGAGCACGTTAAAACACACACTTTATGATATATAATTTTTTTCGTGGAGTTCATTGTTTTTGAGACGTTCCTTGTTTTTGGTTTCTGCTATGAAAAACATACTTTTCTCATTCAGGAATTTGTCAACTGCTGTCCATACAAACAAAGGAACTTCAGTGATATGGTAGCCAGCTTTTGACTATCATTTTAACCTATGGTACTCCCTTATTTGGCTTCTACTTGCAAGGAAGGCAGGAATAAGACTATTTCTGTTATTTTTTCACGATTAGCAGGAAGTAAATAGAAGCATAAGCTTTCTAAAAATAATTTATTGCAGAGAAATAGAGAACGTTTTGTGAATGGAACACATCAGATTTTTACTTTCTCTACTTAGTACATAGGTAGAAAAGGTATTGCATTCCACCCAAGATTTGCATACCATCATTTCACTTCGCATAAAAAAATTAGAAAAAGATCCGCGTGTGTATGAATACGATAACTCAAAAAGGAAAAGTCGGTTAAATACCATACTCGATATTTAAATTTAGCATTCTCCAAGTATGCGGCATGAAGATTTTCAAGAAATACACTCAACCCCAAACTACTTTTTATATGGAAGTAATATTGAAAATTGTAAATTTCTCAAAAGATGGCTCCAGCGATTTTGATTAAAATGTCCTCCTATATTATTGATACTTATATGACAAATTGTATATACAGGGTGTTAATGAACTACATCGAAATATTTTCACAGAATATGTAGATTATTTAAATAAGTAATTTGAGATAGGAGACTTATTGCCTCTTTATTGGAATTTCGAAATAACGGCTATAAGTTTCTGAAGTGCCAGTACGCCACGTATCGCGGCACTTCGTCTGGAATGAAAAAAATAATAATAAAAAACATTTACTCTATGACAGGAATCGGACTCATGATCTTTGGGATAACAGCTTCCCGTGTTACGCATTAAGCCACCAGAGCAGTTGAAAAAACGCCTCCAGAGTAGGCTACATAACACAAGAACGTAGTTAATGAATGCTCAGTGTCGCACTGTCGAGTGATTAGTGCGAGATTTTACAGGTTTTTGCGACATTAAATCTTGAGAACGCTAGTAACGAGCTGCGAAACATCGATATTTCTATACTCGGACAGCAGTTTTAAAGACATTGTAAGCCATTTTTCAACCTGCTTTACTTTAATACCGACTTATTAGCACCTGATACCCACAAGTTTAACGCTATGTAATTGCGTTATGTTTATCTCAAATTACTTATATCAGTCAAGTGCACAATCTCGCAAATTATTTCGGTTTAGTTCATTAACACACTGTCTGTCTGTCTGTCTGTCTGTCTGTCTGTCTGTCTGTCTGTCTGTCTGTCTGTATGTATGTATGTATGTATGTATGTATGTATGTATGTATGTATGTATGTATGTATGTATGTATGTATGTATGTATGTATGTATGTATGTATGTATGTATGTATGTATGTATGTATGTATGTATGTATGTATGTATGTATGTATGTATGTATGTATGTATGTATGTATGTATGTATGTATGTATGTATGTATGTATGTATGTATGTATGTATGTATGTATGTATGTATGTATGTATGTATGTATGTATGTATGTATGTATGTATGTATGTATGTATGTATGTATGTATGTATGTATGTATGTATGTATGTATGTATGTATGTATGTATGTATGTATGTATGTATGTATGTATGTATGTATGTATGTATGTATGTATGTATGTATGTATGTATGTATGTATGTATGTATGTATGTATGTATGTATGTATGTATGTATGTATGTATGTATGTATGTATGTATGTATGTATGTATGTATGTATGTATGTATGTATGTATGTATTTTTTGGGAATAGCCCCTGAAGTCCTCTTTATTCTGAACGACCTTCTCATACCTGGTAAACCGTAAGAGATATATATATATATATATATATATATATATATACATATACATTTAAGTTCCTACATAAAAATGTAGAACTCGTTAAAATACACAACTTATGTTATACCAACACATTATTTTGTAGAGTTAACCATTTCCAAAATACTCCTTGTTATTGGTTACAATTTTCAAATACTTACTTAAAGCTATTTTAACAGGAACTAATTAACTTACATAGCAACCAGCTTTTAAAAGACCTCACTATCGCTTTAGCCTGGGAACTAAGTAATAAGATCAATTCTGCTAATGTTTATCCTGAGAGGCATGAAGTGAATTGAAGAAAAAGCTTTTTAAGAATAATTTATTACAGCGATGTAGAGAAAGTTATGTGAATGGAACACATCAGAATTTTATGAAAGATTTGTCTTGGTAAAGAAAAAAAATTATCAATAAAGAATTTTTTCAAAGCATCAGATCTGAAAGGCAAGAAATAAAGATACCAACACCAACCACCGCCACCCCCACCAACTCGATTCCCACCTCAACCGCAGCCGCCATCGCCCCCTCACCACCACCAAGACCACTGTTTGTACTTTAATTCCACCAACAAACTTAAATTATTTTGGGTACCTGGCCACAGATATTAAAGGTAATGAAGGGCTAATTCTCTGGCAAACAAGAACTTACGCTTCATTCACAAGACCAGAACTATTCTGTGGAATACTTCACAAATCAGCTTAAAGCACAGCGACAGGATGAGGAGAAAAATCTCTCAAGGTGGTTCGGATTTCCTAGGGACAAAACTTATAGGACCTTTATCAAAGAACCTAATAACATCTAAGTGATATCCGCTTTAAATTAAATAGGCAACTCTTAAGTTAATTCATTAGCTTTCTCACCGGCCACCTTGTTTTTTACTTTCTGTGTGTGTCCGTGTGTATGTGAACACTATAACTTAAAAACGTAAAGTTGGTAAAATACCAAACTTGGTATTTAAGTTCAGTATCTTCCAGGGATGCAACAGAAGCTGTTGAGAAAAATCCCCCTAAGCCAAACTACCCTTTACATGTAACTCTTTTTCGAACATTTTGATTTTCTCAAAAATGGCTTTAACGATTTTGATTAATATATGCTATATTAAAGATATTTACATGACAAATAAATCGTATATCTTGAATTTTCTGGGAATAGCATCTGAAGACTACTTTATTCCAGATGAATTTTATGGAATTTTGCATAACTGCTAAACCGGAAAAGATGGACAATAACTTACTACAAAAAAAACGTAGAGCACACTAAAACACACAATTTATGTTCTATACATTTTTTTCGTGGAGTTGATCGTTTTGAGATATTCCTAGTTTTTGGTTTCAGCTTTAAAAAACTTGTACTTTTCTCATACAGGAATTTGTCAACTCCTGTCCATACAAACAAAGGAACTTCAGTCACATAGTAACCAGCTTTGACTGTTACTTTAACCTATGGTACTCTTTTATTTTGCTTCTATTTACAAGTAAACAAGTAATACGACTATTTCTGCTAATTGTTTCTCGATTATCAGGAAGTAAATAAAAGTATAAGCATTTTAACAATAATTTGTTGCAGAGATGTAGAGAAAGCCATGTGAATGGAACACATCGGATTGTTTTAATTAATATATGATTGAGTATGCTTCGTTACGCAAGTAATACTACATGCGGGTTTTGCATTGCGTCTCTTAATATTAACAGTGCAATTTTCCTTAATTAATATTTGAGTATGTTCTACACATACAATATTCTATTTATATCTTTACTTTCTCCTCTAGTACTATCTACACAGTAAGTAGGTTGGGAAGTTATGCATTCCAACCAAAATTCGATGTCAAAATTTCACTGGTAATATATGTTTTGTTGTCCCCTGAATAAAACATTTGTAGAAAAACGTCCGTGTTTGTGTGTCCGTGTGTCTGTCTACACGATTACTTAAAAACGAAAAGTCACCTAAATACCAAACTTGATATTTAAGTTCAGCAATTTACAAAGATGCGACACGAAGATTTTCAAGAAAATATCCCGACCCCAAACTACCCTTCATATGGCAACATTTTCGAAACTTTTGAATTTCTAAAAATGGTTCCAACGATTTTAATTAAAATAATGCATTGTAAATAAAATGTATGTCTCGAAGTTTCTGGGAATAGCATTTAAAGTCCTCTTCATTCTGAATGACTTTTGCATAACTAATAAATGTAAGAGCTAGACAAGTATTTACTACATACACAAAAAAGTTAGATCTCCTAAACACACATAATTAACGTCATAGAGGAAGATTTTTTGTGCATTTAGCGAATTTCTAAGTATTCTTCGTTATTAGCTTCAATTTAGAAATACTTGACCGTTTTTCATTGAGGAAGTCCTCACCGATTTCATATCTTTTTTGTTTTACTCCTAGCCCATGCGAAGAGAACCAAAGTTCAATCACATTAAAAGATTCGACTAGCCCTTTAGACTACTGTATTCCCCAATTTCCCTTCTACTTCCAAGGAAGCAACTAACACGACCATTTATACTAAGGTTTATCTTGAGGTTTACCTTTTGTAAGAATGTTGATATATAAAGAACCGATAGAGAAATCATGTGATCACGCGAAGGAACACACCGATTTTTATAATTAGAGGTATCAAGGTATATCGTTATAACAAATTTATTAAATATTCTCGTATATTTATGTATTATCTCCTTTGTAGCTGGTCATTTGTTTTATGGGGTTCTTAAGCGTGATTCAAATGGTTTCTTTTCTGTTATAGTTTTGGGCATCTGTAGATGAAGTATTGTATCGTTTATTCTTCTATGTAAAAGACAGCAGAGAGTGAGTTATTCGTATCTTGTACACATGTGCTTTGAATTTCCCATGTCTACTAATAATAATTGCTGCTATTGATGGGCTGTTTTGTTTAATTGCTTTTTTGTTTGTTCTGGAATGAAAAGCTCCAGAAAGAAACGGACACCTTATTTTCGAAATGGCTAAGCATCTGGGCTAATTTGTAAGGTAAATAACGAAACTTGCTGAAGGGGCAGAACTAAGCCCATAAAAAGCTAAGGAAGTGCACAGAAAGCTTTAAGCTGAAGTGTATAGGGTTTAACTAGCTTCCAACTTCTCCTTCTCCTTCTTCTTCTTCTTCTTCTTCTTCTTCATTATCGTGACTACTTTGATATAAAATATGTTGATATTCCAGGTAGACAAGTCTGTAGCTGCCCACCTCTGTAGTGAATGCCTTACATTCAAGAGGATCTGAGTTCTAATCTCGCTTAGGTCAGTTACCTGGTTAGGGCTTTTTGCGGGATCTTTCCACATTGGGAGAAAACGAATGTTGGGTAAGGCTAATCTCTAAGGACCCCGGTTCGCCCGGTATGCCTTATCCGGTTGAAGGACATTAATTTACCGTAGAACCTAATTTAATTTCACAATTACTTATTTACTGCTTTATGCTACAATATCTCTGAACTCTGAATTCGGCGACTGATAGTGTTTAGTTTTTTTATTTGTCCTTAATTGTTTTCTTCAAACAGTTTTAAATTTTTCTTATTTTTTGGACAGACCAAATTTGGTTAGGTTCGTACATTCTTATCTACGCTTTATTGTAGTGATTTATACCAGATGGACAATATCAATTGCTCCGTATTTCACGTATATTTCTGCGTTAAATGAGTTGCAGAACTCATCGATACTACTTCAATTTAAAACCGCTTAGTGAGGATCTGTCGTTTTATCCTTCTTGCTTATCAACGGAGACGATCTGCGGATTGCGCTCAATGAGAGGGGTAAAATGAAAGTTGCTCACGCCAATGGTATCCGCTTCCAATAAGTTAATATCGGTTTATTTATAATTATGATTAAAGTTCAAATTAGATTTTATAGCATCTGCTAGAAGAATTATTACTTTATGGCATCCCGTACCACTACAACCCTTACGAGCCTGGGGTTTCCAAACCGACTGCCGGACTGACGCCCATTTGCGCCCAGTAGAGCTCATCAATCATCCACCCCTAAGGGTAGGTGCCATTGCCAAGCATCACGAATTCCACAACCGGAATGTTGGCTTTGGTTAAGGTATCTTCTCAGGACACTAAGCGGGGAGAGGTCATATATCCGGGATTTAAAATCTTTACCCCCAGGGCGAGATTGAGCATGGGGCACCACGTTCTTACCCACTGCACAGGACATATAAAACCATATTTATAAAATAGTAATGACTTTCTTTACAACCTGGAAGAGGTTATTATCTTTCTTAGTAGCGGTAGCAGTTTAGGACTTTCACTGCCAAACACTTGAAGTATAGACTGCCTCCGTGGTCGAGTGGTCAGCGAGCTGACCCGGTTCGATTCCCGGCTGGGGTGGGGAATTTTTCTTTAGCCAGATTTATTCCCTATCCCCCACAGAGTCTGGAAGTATGTATGTGAGAGTGAATGTGTGTGTGTGTGTGTGTGTGTGTGCGCGCTTGAAGAAAACAAAATGATTTAAACCTACTGACGTGTTGTTTCAAGTGCAAAGCCCCCGATATGACCTTAGATGTTAAAGGGGGCTATATAAATGAAACAATATAAACAAACTTTAAGTATACTATACAAGAATCGTGTCATGGCTGCCTTTCTTATCTTTGGATATTTACACCATTTAGTGATTGCATTATATAAAATAGACAAAATCACTTACAAAAATAGAAATAATTAAATTAGGTTCAACCATAAACATATCATTATATATACTATATACAGTGCTATCGTACCCTCATTCTTATGTGTGTCGCCCTCCGTGGTGTAATGGCTACCATATGCCCAAGGTCGCGGGTTCAAACACGGCGGAGGACGATGCATTTTTTCGGGTGTAAAAATCCTTAGCATGGCTTCCGTTGGTCCCGTGTTGTATATTTACGGCACGTAAAAAATCCTCAAGCCTGATAGAGAGGCCTCTGAGCAAAATTAAGCGGTCTTTCACGCCAAATTTAGAGTGGGACGCTGAGAACAATATTAGTTAAAGAGCGTCCATAAATAACACGCTATTTCCATTATTTTCATTCTTATGTACTGAGTACACCTCTTCCGTTCTCCATGGTGATTTTTGTAAAATATTAAAGCTGTACATTCAATTACTGCATGATAATGTAATAGAGAAAATACAGAAGAATGCAAAATCTAAGCATATGAACGAGAATAAATTAAAGTGAAGTTCAATTATAAATTCATCATTAATATAAGAAATTATAGAATGGAGATACCTGACCTCAGATATCAATAACTAATATTACGAAGTTTTTGAAAATATATTTAATCCATAGATATTAAACCAATAGATGGATAAATATATTTTATAATTAATATACACCAATTCAGAGCACAAAGTAATTATAAAAATAATCTATACACACAAATGTAGTAATACAAAATTATTTTAATGACATTTGGCTGTAATAAGTTTATTTTTAAAAACAATTTAAGTATATATTATTATATACTATTTATTGTAATAATTAACACTATAGATAATGTAAACAAATATAATAACTAGTGTGGTAATAACATATACTAATGCATTAAATGCATGTAATGTTACTGTAGTGGGTATGCAGTAATAAAAAAAGTCTGGTGTATTCCATTCACAAGATCTTCTCCACATCTCTGTAACAAGTCATTGTTAATAAGCTTATTCTTCTATCTACTTCATGCTAATTGACATAAAAATTAGCAGAAACGGTATTACAAATTATTATTACTCCCTGTAATAGGTATTATTATTTTTATTATTATTATTATTATTATTATTATTATCATCAGGTCCATGGCCTTGAGGGAGATAATGCATTACAGGTAATATAATACTTGTAAATAATACACTTGTTTCACTGGTAAGATGTTTCTTGTATATTCTTCAATATCACTGAATACAATTATTATTAACACTGTAGGATGGCATAGATAAATTAAGATTGCATTCTACAGTACGCGTTCCCACAGGACGCTACCCTTTTGCCGAGCAATGAAGATCATATGAAGACTGACCAATAACGAATGCTCACGGTTGGGGGTCCATTCAGCTCTTATATAGGCTTGAAACTTATTTTACATGTTTCTCCTTATTAAACATTTCCTTTTATTTATAAATAAATTGCTTTTGATACATATAATATTATTTCATAAGCTATTTGCACTTAGAGAATATTTAAATATGGTATACAGCGCTTGGGGATGCAGTATACTATAAAGAACAACTTCCTTTTTCATTCACGTAACATGCAATTATCATTGTTGAATTTTTTCGAATAATTATTTTTGATCATAAATCAAATTATACTTAATATACACATTAAATTCAACATTCTGATATTCACAGAACACTTACAGGCTAATTACTTTCAGTAATTAATTTTTTCTTTACCACATAATCAATAAATCAATATGGCATAAATTTCCTTCCATTTACATAAAATAAACAATTGATATGAAAATGCTTGGCTTCCATATATTAACATCTCAACGGTCTTATTGCTTACTTTCTTGTAAGTAGAAGGGAAATAAGGGAATACACTAGGCTAAACCGACAGTCAAATGTTTTAAAATGTGGTTGCTATGGGGTTGAAATCCGATTATTTGCGTGATCAGGTGTTGAGAGAAGTATAAGTATTTCAAAGTTTAAACCAATAGTAAGAAATATCTCAAAAACCACCAACTGCACGAAAAAAATACTCGTATACATAATAAACTGTGTGTTTTAACAAGAACAACACTTTTTGTGTAGTAAGTTTTGCCTATCTCTTACGCTTTACCAATTATGCAAAATCCCGAAAAAATTTATCCAGAACATCTTCAGAGGCTATTCTCAGAAAATGCAAGATATACATTTCATTTTTCATGTAAATACCTTTAAATACGGTATATAAGGTACTAGGTATATTACTTTACAATGACTTCATGAAATAGGAATAAAATATGTAGTAATCAGTGATTATTCACTCAACTGTTTTCACAGTTTTTTTCAGGCGATAAATCATTTATATAAGTTAATACGTGGAAATTACATCGATATAAATCTCAGAAGATCTCTTTGTTTACTAAAACAGTGACTATATTATCTTCAAAACCATTAAAATTATCCAATGATGCAACAGTAATAAACCCTCCAAAATGTTCGGAGATTAAAAATATAATCTGTGTAATTATGAAATAGTACTAGAATTTGTCTCTGGCCATGAAAGTCTAAACATGTATACTAGAAGCTGTATTAAACAAACCAATATTTTGAAGATTCTTAAAATAAAATTTCCAGCAACTTTGATTATTTCGGTAGTGTAAGGCCTTTATTCATTTTTACTTTTTCTACACGTATTATGTACATAGTGTATAGAGAAAGTATTGCAATACACCTAAAAATTTGATACCGAGATTTCACCGGAAATACATGTTTTGGGTCCCCCTGAATCAAAAAAAAATTGGAAAAAGTTCTGTGAGTGTGTGTGCGTGTATGTGCCTGTGTACAGCATAGCTCAAAAACCGTTAAATACCAAACTTGGTTCTTAAGTTTAGTATCTTCCAAGGATGCGACACGAAGATTTTCAAGAAAATCCTCCACCCTTATCTACCTTTTACATGGAACTTTTTTTCGAAAATGTTGATTTTCTTAAAAATGACTAACGATTTTGATTAAAATCTCTTATATTTAAGATATTTATATCTAAATACAATGTATATCTTGAATTTGCTGGGAATAACCTTAGAAGACCTCTTTATTATGAGTGAATTTTATTGAATTGAGATATTACTTGCTATTGCTTTCAGCTTTGAAAAACTTATACGTTTCTCATACAGGAATTTGTCAACTCCTGTCCATACAAACAAAGGAACTTCAGTTACATGGCAACCAGCTTTTGACTACCACTTTAACCTATGACACTCCCTTATTTCGCTTCTATTTACAAGGAAGCAAGTAATAAGACTATTATCCTGCTAATTTTTCTCGATTAGCATTAAGTAAATAAAAGCATAAGCTTTTTAACAATAATTTGTTGCAGAGATGTAGAGAAAGTCACGTGAATGGAACACATCAGAGTTTTACTTAACACACATCTCACAAACCGATACAATGTACCTTTAAATGTAATTTGAACAGCTTTAAATGTACAAAAGAACCGATAGCAGACTGTAATAATGAAAGTTAAGGGAGCCAATAACTGTTACTTAGGGCGAAAACGGTTTTAATTAGGTTATTACTGTCAGCAAGATAATGTTTTACTATAAAGTTGCAAAAACTATGCCACTCTCAGGGTGCTTATTATTGTCTACCAAACACATCAGATTATAAGCTGAAGAAGTCTTTTTGTGTTGAAATGTTTAATGCACAGATGTAACAAAGAAACGGGAAGGTAATTATTTAAATTCCACTTAAACTCGACTTGGAAGTCCTGCGAGGAATCTTTGGTTCCAAGAAAGTTATTGTATACAGCAGCATACAATGTTGTTAATTATATGCAAGGTTAAACTCACTTCCTTTGCGTCTTCTCTCGTTGAAATTTCTGTTTCCGAAAGAAAGGACTTTTAAATTGCAAAGAGATATAGTCCCTTAGCGCATTTGCGTTGCAGATGTTTTTAGGGAGCGAGAAAGGAAGTACAAAAAATAGAGAATTAACCCTTAAGCTAAAGCGCTCCTCTTAAGGCAACGCATACATCCCTGAGGTACGTAGTAGCTAATTCCATATATATTGTGTACAGTGCTGGCTAAAAGTGTGAGTACATATCCTGTAGGCTTCACAACCTAGAGAAGAGAATGTGTCATTTAATTCTCGTATATATAAAATATAATACCAAAAGGCATATTAAGAACATTTCGGGCCAAGCCGCGGCCGAATGGTTAGACCACTCGCCTCTCACCTAGACTTACTGTGTCTTTTTTTTTTTTTCTTTTTATAAAAATACAGTTCCGGAAGCTTGTCAGGACTCCGGTGCTGTATTCCTTTTTTCTCCATTTTTCCAGTTTCCTATATTTCCTTAGAAGCCCTTTTTATTCTTAACGTTTTCCTTTTACATATACATACACAAACATCGACACATTTACAAACACAGAAACACCCACGCCCAAGGCAGGACTCGAACCCAGATCCGGTGCACCACGAAGCGCCAAAGCGAGACGCTTTAGCGAGCGCGGCCACCGGGATCGGCTGGTTCGATCCCAAGCGATCGCATTCCACCGATGCTTCATCTTCATTTCATGGATCATTAGTGTCATTGCCTGCGGTGCCATTTGTAATAAAAACGGGCATTAAACACTATAAAAAAGACATTTCTAAAGCATTTCCAATCCTTACAAAACCACCTCTATGTACTGCGGAGAAAACTCACTCCGAAGAGAAAGTTCGAAAGACTATAACATCACAGGGCGGAAATAACTTGCGTTTTGCAGTTTTGTGAACCAGTCGCCTTCTTACGATTCTATACTCTATACGAAACATCTGTCAAATTAATTGGATAGATAGAATCAGACTGAAAAATTCAATGCCGTAGCCGGGATTTGTACCGCGAATCTCCCGGTCTCTAGCCGGCTGCTCCACCACTGAGCTACTATGGCAACATGCCGTTACGGCACTAAATTCAACAACTGACTCACGTGTTTCCCAGTAAACCACAAAGTAACCTCAAATTATCTTGAGATGACAAACTCTAATGGCGACTTACAATGTCCTAAGCACTTCAAGACCCATGATTCATAGTATAGGCAACTATTATGGACAATTGTGATAATTTGATTGTTTTCTCACGGAAACCATGTGTAGGGCAGGAGATTCGTGGTTCAAACCCCAGCTATAGCATTGCATTTTTCAGTTTTACTCTACCTATCCAACTCCTGTCCTACACACGGTTTCTGTGAGAAAACAGTTAAATTGTCAAATTAATTGTTTTTCCAAGATTTTGAAGTAAAGAACATGGAATAATGGAAGCGGAGAGATCTCTAGTTGAAAGAATATTTAATACAATTATATTTTTTGACCTTTCAGAAATTATTTCTACATTGGTATTATTGCAGTAAATATCTTGGTCTAAAACTACTGTTAATTTAACTAAAGGCTGCACCATGTATTACAGCTTGGTTTAAAGCTTTATTAGAATAGTAATTAATTCTTTTTTTTACTAAAGAAGCAATTACTTCCCTACCACTGTCTTTCCTGTCTCCTAACTCTCTGCTTTAGCAACTTTATTCTTTTACGTGCTTTATACAACTTAGCAGTATTATTGTTCAAGTTCAACATTAATTTCCTCTTTCTAGTGCTTTGCGGGACAACACTATTGTCAGTTTCAGTTTACTGTGTGGCCTTTTCAGTTACTGTTTCACAAATAATTGTGGCACTTCCATATTTGGGAGTCTATTTGGTGGTCTACGTCGAGATATAGCACATTTCTGCAATTAAGAGGGCTAAGCAGGAAACAAAGAAGGAATAGCGCCTTATCTTAGTTTCCTGGTTTGCTCTGTTGCGTCCAAATCATCGGATGTAAAGTGCTGTGAGCACACACCAGAAGCCGTAGTAGATTGTCAGTTTTGTTTGCAAATTGCCTTCACCCACATCTTCTCGAGTTAGAAATCTACAATTCACAAACAGTACAGAATCGTTCTGTTGATAATATGTAATATATTTCACTAAGTATACCGCCGAATATTGACTTAAATTAGTACACTAACCTGATATTGAAACATTTGCTTTTCCTTGTTTTTTTCTTCTGATATACGGGAAACCGCAACCAAACACCACACACGTGTTCACCATTATACTGGTTTAACACCATAAAATCTTATTTTTGGGTGCACATTTAATCCACAAAAGCCGTTCTTATCTCAGAAGATTAGAATAAAAATATGGTGCTTGACAAAAACGTGCATCACCAACCACTATGCAAAAGAATAGGGCATTTACTGTGTGAATGTATTTAATCTAATGAAAATAAATCTGATGTGTTCCATTCAGATGACTTTCTCTAACTGTTCCACAATCAAACGTTTGTTACAAAATAATATTCTTTTATGGTAATCAAGATAAATATTACCGCAATAATTGGTCTTATTACTTGCTTTTTTGAAAGAAGGGAAATAGGGAATGCAGTGGACTAAAGCTATAGACAGATCGTTTAAAAGCCGGTCACCAAGTGAAAAAATTGATATGCGGTTGTCTTTGCTAGCTAGGAGTAAACAAAAGAGAGACTAAAATAAAGATGTCACCCATTTGAGAAAAGTTTAAATATCTTTAAATGAAACTTATAGGTAACTCGAAATGTCTCGAAGACGATTAACTGTACAACAAAGTGTATAACATAGATTTTGTGTTTTAATGAGTTCTACTTTTTTGTATAACAATACTACAGTTTACTAGTTATACAAAGGTTCAACAAAAGTCATCAGAATGAAGAGTTCTTCAGTAGTTATTCCCAGAAAACTCAAATATACATTTCGTTTGTCATGGAAATATCTTAAATATGTAACATTTTAATAAAAATCAATAAGGAGAGTTTTGAGAAAATAAACATTTTAAAAACATTTTCTCTGTAAAGGGTATTTGGTGTGGGGGAATTTCTTGAAAATATTTTTGTCGCATCCTTGGAAGATGACTGAACTTGAAACCAAATTTGGTATTTAACCGACTTTTCGTTTTTGAGGTATGCTGCCAACAGATGTACATACACAAACACAGAGAGAGATGCAGAGATAGATACAGGAAGAGTGAGAGAAAGAGAGAGAGAGAGAGAGAGAGAGAGAGAGAGGGAGAGGACACACACACGGACATGTTTCAAAACTAAATTTTTTGGATTCAGAGTGATTCAAAACATGTATCTCCGGTGAAATCTCTATATCGAATTTTTGGGTGGAATACAATACCTTGTCTATCCACTATGTGCATTGTACATATGGACTCAATGACAACATTACTTAGTGCAGGTAAAAGAAATGACGGAAATAAAAATCTGATGTGTTCCATTCACATGACTTTCTCTACATCTCTGCAACAAATTATTGTTAAAAAGCTTATGGTTCTATTTACTTCGTGCTAATCGAGAAAGATTAGCAGAAGTAGTCTTATTACTTGCTTCCTTGTAACTAGAAGATAAATAAGGGAGAACCATAGGTTAAAGTGATAGTCAAAAGCTGGTTGCTATATGACTGAAGTTCCTTTATTTGTATGTACAGGAGTTGACAAATTCTTGTATGAGAAAAGTTGTTTTTCAAAGCTGAAACCAAAAACAAGGAATATATCAAACACGAAAGAAGTATACAACATAAATTGTGTGTTTTAACGTGCTCTACATTTTTTGCGTGGTAAGGTTTTGTCCATTTCTTACGGTTTAGCAGTTATGCAAAATTCCTTAAAATTCACCCAGAATAAAGTGGTCTTCAGAGGCTATTCCACAAAAAATCAAAATATACATTTTATTTGTCAGCTAAATATCTTTAATATACGATATTTTAATTAAAATAATTAGAGCCATTTTTTAGAAAATCAGAATTTTCTAAAATAGTTCCATATAAGTCGTAGTATATATATTACGTGTAGAGAAAGTAAAAAACGCAGAATTGTATTCAGCTACATTCGTATTTTAGCTAAAACACTGATATAAGTATAAGATATGTAAAAGTCATACATGTGTTTTATTCACAAGCTCTATCTACCCAGTTTGTAGGAAACTATTCTTTTATCTATTTCATACTAATGAAGATAAACAGCTAAAATTGTCACATTAGTTCCTCATAAGTATAAAGGAAATAAGGGAATACGCCAGCCTAAAGCGAGAGTCATATCTTTTAAAAGATAGTTCCTATGTGCTTGAAATTCGGTTCTCTTTGCATGGGCCAGGAGTAAAACCAAAGATATAGCATTAACAATTTTCCCAATGAGAAACATTTTATATATTTTAAAATTGAAACAAGGAATATCTCAGAAATCGTTAACTCCACAAGTAAATGTATATGAGTAAATTGTGTGTTTTAAAGATATCTACATATTTGTATGGGATTTATTTTGTAAATCTCAAACGGTTTACAGTTATGCAAAAGTCATAAAAATGTAGAACTATTCAATGGTTATTTTAAGAAAATTCTAGACATAACATGTATTTGTCATGTAAATAGATTAGATCAGATGATGGGGGGACTAAGTGGAGTTAATATCTTTAATAAACGCTACTTTAAAATAAACAATTAAAGTTATTTTTGAAAAAATCAAAATTTTGGAACATTTTTCCATGTAAGGAGTAGTTTGGGTAGGGTAATTTTCAAGAAAATCTTAGGCCGCACCGTGGCCGAGTGGCTAGACCACTCGCCTCTCACCCAGATCGATCCCAACTGACCGCATGTGAGATTTGTGGTGGACAAAGCGGCGTTGGGGCGGGTTTTCTCCGGGTTCTCCGGTTTCCCCCGCCATCGCATTCCACCGGTGCTCCATCTTCATTCATGTACCACCAGTATCACCGCCTGCGGTGCCATAAGTAGTTAAAGTGGGCGTTAAACGCTACCAAAAATATCTTCCTTGAAAGAAGCTGAATTTAATTATCAAGTTAATTGTTTAACCGACTTTTCGTTTTCTGAGTTGTGTTGTTCAGTCATACAGTCACACACAGATAGAAACACACTTTCCTTGTGAATCCTTTATATTTATTATTTGATACTGGAAACCATAAAATGTGTATTTTCAGTGAATCCCGGTATTACATTTTTGAGTGGAATGCATATGTCTTCTGAACTTTTGTACTATGTACCAATTAGATAAAGTAAACATTAATAAAACAATTTATATAAACTAAAGGGGTAACTAAGTATTTAAGTCATTAAATTACAAATTGAAAATCAAAAGACAGCATTTCATATAATTTAAGCATGCACTAATTTATGTTGAAAAAAAGTTGTGTGAACTAACACACATTTTATAATTTCTTTCTATATTGGTAAGAATATTTATCAAAAGGTTGATGTCAAAGCTTTAGCCTTTTTGAAATTTACATTTGTAAACAAGAAAGGTAATTAAATATGACTTATTTTGTAAATTCAGAAGGAAAACATCGGGTTTTACATTTTTCAAAACATTACACTGTTTTAGGACAGTTTAAGCGAAAAATATAATATTGGAATATAATTACTTCAACGTGACAAATTATATGAGATACATATGTTTATTTTTATATTTAGTTTTTTTAGGTTAGATTTTAATTAGTATATCCTATATAAAATTATATTTTATCATTGTAATAAATCAGGAAGAAAACATCTCAGCTTTACAGTTGCCAAGATAGTTTCCTGCACTTGACGTAGTCGCTTTAGAAGCAGAGGCACATACACTTGGGAAACTAAGCGGATCGTAATAAAATCTCTTTTAATTCGAAGATGTTTCCCAACTTTTTTCAACTTTTATTCCTTTTGGTGAATCTAAGGATGAGCAAGAATTCATCTTTGAAGAATGCAATCTAGGCGCTCTGTCCCTGACGTTTGAACGTCTTCAAGAGGAGGAAACCAATTCGCAATTAACATGTTAATTGGGATCGAAATTGCTGCCCTCTGAGAAGAGGATTAAAATTTTATCCCCACCCATCCATCTTCCTTACCTCCGAACCTGTAATTAAAGTCGACTTCGCTCGATCGAACAATTATCAACACTTCAGGAAGAGACAGCGAGCGGTTCTTGTCCACAGATTCTCTTCTCCAGAGAGTTGCCTGTGATGAAGGGTTTCCTTAATCTACCGACTTGGCTAGACAACGGAGCATCGTAACAATTTAACGATGTTTATACATCAGACTTGATGGAACAATAATTGTGGAGTAATTTTGCTTTGGCTCTCCACTTAAATCCTATTCGTTTTGCAATTTCAGCTTAATGTGCCTTTTGAGTCATCAAATAAATTATATAAAATGATTACAGCAAAATAAAGTATATATTTCTTTCTTTACTCAAAACATAAGTTATACCATACTTAAAAAATCATGGCAAGAGTTGGAACTGTCTAATCTTTATTGAGAGGAATGAGGAAATATGACATTAATAGTGCAGTAATAATTAACGGTAGATGAATATTATCTAATTTAATCTCTGCACTTTCCCCAGAATAGAGGTTTTGATCTCTGGATCCATGTTCTGCAAGAGCAGTGGCATTCTGGTACTGATGGAACTTTGGTGGCACAGAAGTTCACGAGAGTTACTGGGATTGGGTTTGACTCGACATGAGCAAGTCGCCCACCGTGGTGTAACTTCAAATAATCAAGGTAGTGGGTTCAAACCTGGCGGGGGACGATGGCTTTTTTGGGCGTAAAATCCTTAGCATAGCTTCCTTCGGAAGGGAAGTAAAGCCGTTAGTCCCGTGTTGTAGATTTACGACACGTAAAAGAACCTCAAGCACGATAAAGGGGCCCCTTAGCAAAATTAAGTGTTCTTTCAAACCCAGTATAGAATGCACTGCTGAGAACTACAGCAGCTGCAGAGCGTCCATAAATTTTCATTTTGGCACGAGCAGGGTCTTTGAAAATGTGACAATGGTGCAAATCACCGTTGAGGAGTGTAAGGTTTAAATACTTTTTTTTCTGGTAGTTTAACGTCCTTTAACCTGATTGGTCATATCGGACGATGAATGAAATTGGTGAAATGATGCTCAAATGATCTCGAGGTTAATGGAGCTTAAAGGGAAAACCCCGAAAAAAACCTTATCCGGGTAATTCACCCTAAACGAGATTCGAACTCACGACCTTTTGAATGTGAAGCAGACACGCTACCACCACACTACCCAGTCGGGCTTTTAAATTATTATTGACTAAAATAAAAATTGAAAGATATCTACGTAATGGCGAAATGAAATCCAGGAAATAGACTGGAGAACTAAATAAATAAATTAATAGTTGTTTTGTTAACGAGCTGTCAATTGTCAGGAACACATCAACGACGCCGTGTGCTGAGATTTTCGACCTGCAGGAGTTCTTTTAGATTACATGCCGGTCGCCTTTAAACACACTTAAATCCCATTTGTCTGGGCCCGATTTGTAAACACAAAGCTCAGCGCCTTGTTGCGACCCAAACCAATTGTTCAACAAGAACCAAATTGTTATATTTGTACAATGAAACACATTGTAGAGGCGTTTGATTCACTTTGCTTATGAGGGGAGTGAGAAGTCACTGGGTATACGAAGACACAAATAAAAAATCTGAGGTGTTCCATTCACTTGACTTTCTCTACTTCTGTGTAACAAATTATTATTAATAAGGTTATTCTTCTATTTATTTCTTCTATTTATTCGAGAAAAAATTAACAGAAATAGTCTTACTACTTGCTTCCTTGTAGGTAGAAGCGAAATATGGGAGTATCATAGGTTAAGATGAAGTCAAAAGCTGGTTACTAGGTGACTGAAGTTCCTTTGTTTGTATGGACACGAATTGACAAACTCCTGTATGAGAAGTTTTTCAAAGCTGAAGCCAAAAACAAGGAATATCTCAAAAAGATCAACTACTGGAAAAAAAGCATATATCATAAATTGTGTGTTTTAATGTTCTCTAAATGTTTTGTGTGGTAAGTTTTTGTCCATTTCTTGCGGTTTAGCAGTTATGCAAAATGCCTCCAGAGACTTTTCCCAGAAAATTCAAGATATATACATATATTATTTGTTAGGTAAATATCTTTAATATACGATATTTTAATCAAAATCTTTAGAGTCATTTTGAGAAAATCAAAGTTTTCGAAAAAATTTCCATGTAAAGGATAGTTGGGGGTGAGGGGATTTTCTTGCACATCTTCATGTGGCATCCTTGGAAGATACTAAACTTAAATGCCAAGTTTGGTATTTAACGGTCTTTTCGTTTTGAGCTATGCTGTCCACAGACACACAGACACACACACATTACACGACAGGTTATAAGCTGTTAAAATATGAGTTTATTATCATTATCTATGCGCCTCATGGTGATAGCCAGCAAGTTACTCTCTTACGTCTTTCTTTTCGTGGTTCTTTCCCCGCGGTGTAGTTTTGGCCGCCGCCGATAATACTCTCATGTGATCCTATACTCCTGGGGCGTAAAATAAGCACATGGTGGCTGCAGTGTTGAAGCCCTTCGGAACTAAACACATACAACCACACACATACACACACATATACAAGAGCCAATTCATTAAGAAAGCTTCACATATTATATATTGTTTGAAAAATGTATTGTTTATCCAGTCTGTTAGAGAATAACAAATACTCTCAACTTCTGGTAACAATGCTACACTAATTAAGGAATAGAGATGCAGGAAAGGAGGGGGAACGTTCTCATTGCGCCTTATTGTGACTAACCCGGCGCGGAAAGCATGAGACGAAGGGGCTATACAGGCCGATGTCTAGAAATCGAAGAGACCGATGATAGAGCCGCATCGAAATTCCATACACGAACAATTTGAATCCCTCACACACTAGCGAGAAACTACAGCGCCGAGAAAAGGTGACGAAGGGACCCTTACGGCCTCAACCTGAAGCTTCAAGCGCGGCCGGTGAAGACTTTTTAAAAAATCGCACGCATTCGCGCCATATGCCAGTAGGCCACGAACCATCAGCAACTAGGTCTGAAAAGAGAAGAAAAGACAAAGATGAAATGAGAGAAGGAAGGGAGAGGATCCGTGATTATTAAAACGCACCTAGGATTTACCTTGCCGTTTCGGGAAAAAAAGCATGGATAGGAGTAGGCGGTCACCGGGGATCAAACCCGGGACGAAATACGAAAGAGCCTGAGCCATTTAGCTCGGCAAGTAACTCCGGCATTTATTACAGTTCCATAACAAATGGTTTGCCATATAGCTAATGCTTTTTAAAAATTATTTTTAACTTATTATAACTTTGGTGCCATGCAGTTGTGGTGAATGCAGATTGGTGCCCTCCGTGGTGCAGTGGCTGGCTATCTTATTAACCTCTAATACCTAAGGTTGCAGTTCAAACCCGGTGGAGGTTGATGGTTTGCTTTGGAAGGGAAGTAAAGCCATTGGTCCCGTTTAATGTTTGTTTGTACGTAATGGAAACAGTCATTTGAAAGAAAAGGTCCCTGGGCGGCTAAACTTTCCGTGTTTCACCTCTACAAGTCGTGATTTTGCCAAATAGTACCAACTAGAGTGATGAGTTCATCCCTTGTTACCATGTACGCATAGGGCGAATTGGCCAACTTGAAACTCCCTGCTCAAGAGACCACTGGCATGATGAAACTTAAATAAATGAACGCATGACAAATATATGTTGATTGATTGCTATAATTATATGATCTGTCATGTTGTCTAGCTCTTGGGACAATACTGAAAAGAGTATTGGCTGCTAAAACATACCACGAGGAGTCACACATTCACATGCCAGATTCTGGGAAATGTTATCTAAAAGCGATCATCTCAAATTTGAGAAGAAAACTCAAGTGTCATCTTGATTGATCATTAAAGTGTTTGTTCATTCATGTACACTATAATCTGTTCATGTTGTAGACTGTTACTTTAAGGTACCTGGTTAGCTACTGGTTTTATTGGGAATGATTTATTCCTCTTCCCTTCAACCTCGTCAGCCGTAGCAAATAAACCCTCCACAGCGATCTTGTTTCATTTGGAGCTAAGTCTCGAAGCCTGGTTATATGCAAGCAATCTATTCGCTATTAGCCCTCCTGGCTAAGTCGAACTGTCGACAAACGGCGTTAAATAAACAGAGGACACTTTGTCCCAGAGTTAGCTGCAATTTGCACACGCGACCTACAGAGTAATCTGTGAGTGCTTGAGTTTGATTCTCGAGCATTCAGTTGCACATTTGCAGGTTAAACAGTTTGAAAGCTTCCTAAATAGATATATCATTCCCGTGAACATTCCTGATACTTCTTTATGTTGATATAGTCGGACCATATGAAGTTTTGTTTCTAAATAATGCTTTCTCAATGAATGCTAAGACTATGTTCACATTAAGAGGCGAGAATATCTGTTATTTAATGCTGTCTTTATTTTCTTAGTTTCGTTTATCCAAAACTCAGCATAGCACTTTCTATGCTGTGTAAATAAAGTAAGGCAAATTTTGATTTTTAATTTTAAATTAAATATGGTAGAAAGTTCACGAGAACAGCGTGTTTTTAGTTCATTGAACACCAAAAAAGCATTTAGAAAAGATTTGGATGTATTCCATAATACTGAAATGAGGCAGCTTTTATGGATTTATGGCCATTTTTGGCATCCTTAAACACCATAAAATATATTACATGAGAAATACAATTATGTCTTATTTCCTCAATATTCCCAAGAATCTGATTAAGGTATCATAGGTTTTGGATAATAGTGTGATGAATAAAACGTATATCCGGAAAAATTCTACAAATTTCCTCTGAAACCTTATACCACACTTATATTCCATATTGTTAAAACTGTAACAGATTCATTTCAAGTCAAATCCTTGGTATTCTTTTAGACATGAAGCTGAATATTAAAAACCATTTAGGTTGTTTAAAGACAAAGCTTAATGGGTCTTTTGAACCTGTAGAAATCTCTTTGGGAAGATATATAGGCTATCCCCCAAAGTGATGCACCACAATGCCTGGACCACTTTTCTCTTACGGACTATATTGGTGACCAAGAGTTAGATTAAGGAAGTGCAAAACTAAACTTAGCAAGTTATTTAAGGATTTTATATTGACATCACAGGAACATTTAGAACAAACTCCATTGCAGATATGAAACTGCTCCTGAAACTAGCCCATTGCTCATCAGGATCGAGGTTAAGGACTATGGGGCTTTTCATAGGTAAACGCATCAAACTGAAGTTGCCCTCACTATCACCCAAAAGTACCCTGGGACAATTTTTTTGGGATACTCAATATCGGGACCAACATTATGAAAACAAATATTTTGTTTGACTAAAGTTTTATTGATTCTTATCCTAAGCGCAGTGAATGTGAGAGATAGGTTATATCTGTCGAAAATAAAGACTCAACCTGGTATATTAATGGTTCTATAACCGGAACCGGGACCAGGGCTGGATTCTGGCAATATTATCAAACTATCATTTAGATTGAGCGAATATGCCACAGTCTTTCAAGCGGATACATTTGCTATTTCAGCTAGTACTGAGAATCTGTAAGGATTCTTATATTTGCAGATAATCAGGCAGAACTGAAAGGCCCTCGGTAACCATTTAGTCATAAACAAGTTGGTTTTAAAGTCCCTCATGGCACTTCAATTTGGTTCAGCTGAAGTGGGTACCGGGAAACATGGGGATTTTGTGGCAGTAAAAGGGCAGATGAAGATGCTAAAAGGGTAGTTGAGCAACCTTTTATTAGACCCGAATCTGTTCTGGGACTGTCTTTAGGAGCGATTAAGATATCAGAGACTGATTACTCAGAGCGGGGATGCCCATATAGGACCATAATCCGATATTCAGCGCATGTGCAGCCCCGAAAGATTCAGTCCAACGTCACCGACAAAAACTTACTGCAAAATAAATGCAGATCTCGTTAAAACGCACACTTATATGGATTTTTTCTTTGTGGAGTTGACAAATTTTTAGATATTCCTTCAGTTTTAAATTACTTACATACTTTCGGCAATGTAAAGAAAGGAATTTCAATCACATAGCAACTAGCTTTTAAAAGATTTGACTATGGCTTTAGTCTAGTGTATTCCCTTATGCTCTACTTACAAGTAAATAATAAGACCGTTTCTGCTAATTTTATCTAGATTATGATGAAGTACATATCATGGTAAGCTTTTTAACAATAGTTTGTTACAAAGATGTAGAGAAAGTCACGAGAATGGGACACTCAGGTGATTATTATGTCTTCATATGAAAATTTAGATGTACAACACTGTACTTGACAATTCTATGTTCCTGGAATTTCGAAGTGATCGCGGATGTGTGGATCAAAAATATCTTAAAAATGTCATAATTATTTAAATATTTGCCTCCCAATTTTCAGACTTAGAGCTGTATCTATGTAGTAATGTGTTACGCATATCCAAACGGTGAATTCTGTCCATATATCTTTGCTTACTCGCAACATAGTTTTCCAATATGCAATCATTTAACTGAAGATCTCCGTTGTCTTCAAGTTGTAATACCGTGATGTCTTATTTAAACATTTCGTCCACTTCTAACTGTTTTTAAAAGGTTTAAGAATAATAAAGATGAGGATGCAATAGATTGAATTAAAAATATTTTAATGAAGCTGAAAACATAATTTGAAGGTGGATTTAATTGTAATTTTATGAAGATTGATGAAATTGACAACTTTAGAATTGTCAAGTACATTTATGTTATATCTACTTTATCATAATCGAGACATAAATTAGCACAAATGGTCATATTATTTAGTTACCTTTAAGTAGGACATAAGGGAATACACTAGGCTAAAGCGGTAGTCAAGTCTATTGCCATGTGATTGGAATTCGTTTCTTTACATTGCCGAAAGTTCAAAAATTACCGTATGAAAAAAGCTTAACATTTTAAAACTGAAACCATAACAAGGAATATCTAAAAAATTGTCAAATCTACAAAGAATAGATGATTTAATTGTGCTTTTTAACGAGATCTACATTTATCGTGCAGTAAGTTTTTGTCTATCTGATAGGTTTACCAGTTATGCAAAATTCATTAGGAATGAGGAGCTCTTCAGAGAATATTCCCAAAAAATTCAAAATATACGTTTTACTTCTCATGTAAACATGTTTAATATACGGTATTTTATTCAAAACCGTTACAGACATTTTCAGGAAAATAAAAATGTTCTTAATATTTTCCTCATAAACGGAAGTTTCAGGTGGAGGTTTTCTTCCTCAAAATCAGTATCGCATCCTTAAAGATACTAACTAAAATACAAGTTTAGTATTTTACCGACTTTTCATTTTTGAGTTATCTTGCTCACAGACCCATAGACACACACATACATAGACCATTTTCTAAAACTGATTTTTATACAGGGGACCCTAAAACGTGTATTTCCGGTGAAATCTCAGTATCTAATTTTTGGGTGGAATGCAATACTTTCTCTACATATGCACCATGTACTATGTAGAGACAGTAAAAAGTGTAACATTATTTGTGGAGTTTGAACGCTGCTTTCGAATTATTGGAATTACATTAAATACTGTAGCTCCGCAAAATTATATTTTTCCTCAAAGCAGAACAAAAGCAATGAAAACTGTTGCTTTTTACTTTCTCTACACGTACTGTGTACATACTGTATTGAGAAGGTATCGTATTCCACCCAAAAATTCGATACCGAGATTTCACCGGAAATACATGTTTTGGGTCCCCCTGAATCCAAAAAAGGCATTTTCAGAAAAAGGTTCGTGTGTGTAAGTGTATGTGTGTGTATGTCTGTGTGGTTGCTGTGAACAGCATAGCTCAATAACGAAAAGACGAAAAAACCGTTGAATCCCAAGCTTAGTATTTAAGTTTGGTATCTTCCAAGGATGCGACACTTAGATTTTGAGGAAAATTCCCGCACCCCCAACTACCTTTTACATGGAACTTTTTTGGAAAATTATGATTTTTTTAAAAATGGCTCCAACGATTTTGATTAAAATCTCGTATATTAAAGATATTTACCTGACAAATAAAATGTATATCTTGAATTTTTTGGGAATAGTCTTTGTAGACCAGTTTATTCTGGATGAATTTTACAGAATTTTGCATAAGTACTAAACCGTAAGAGATGGACAAAAACTTACCACAAAAAATGTAGAGTATGTTAAAACACAAAATTGATACTATATAGATATTCCTTGTTTTTGGTTTCAGCTTTGAAAAAGTTATACTTTTCTCATACTGGAATGTGTCAACCCCTGTTCATACAAACAAAGGAACTTCAGTCACATAGCACCAGTTTTTAACTATCTTTTAACCTTGGGCACTCCCTTATTTCGCTTCTACTTACAAGGAAACAAGTAATACAACTATTTCTGTTAATTTTTTCTCGATTAGCATGAAGTAAACAGAAGCATAAGCTTTTTAACAATAATTTGCTACAGAGATGTAGAGAAAGCCATGAATGGAACACATCAGATTTTTTCAAGATCAATAGCTTAAATTTTACGTCACCCACCAGCATAAACTACCTTTATATGAAATACTTTTAATGATGTTTATTTTCTCAAAATGGCTTTAAAGATTTTAGTTAAAATACCAGTAATATGTTTAACATATTTTTATGACAAATTAAGTTGAATTTTATGTTAGTGTCTTTAGTCCTCTTTATTATGGATGCTTTTTGCATAACTGGTAAATCCTGAGATAAACAAAAACTTACTGCACATGTGAATACTTCTCAGCACTATGTATAATAAGGAGAAGTACCGTATTTTAACAAAAATTTGATTTGATTTCACCTGAAATACTGGTTTTGAGCCCACGGAAGCCAAAATATGAAGAGATACATAAGAATCTGCTCAATGTGTTTGTGTGTGTATTTCTATAAAAAACTTTATGAATAACGGAAGGTCCGTCAAATACCAAAAAAATAAATTCAGAAACTAAAAAGGATGCAAAACAAGAGATTTTCAGGTCTATTATCCCCCAAAACTACCTACCATGGAACACTTTTAGAAAGTTTAGATTTTCTAAATGTCTAAATGTTTTTCATATAAATGCCTTATTTTTTAATATATTTTGATGACAAATTAAATATATATGTTTTTAGGATTAAACCTTGAAGTGATTTATATTTTGAATGCTTATGTATAACCGGTAAATTGTAAGAGATAGACAAAACTTAATACACAAAAATATAAACATCAATAAAGCACACAATTTGTCAGATACATTTTTAATGGTGTTAGCCATTTCCCAGATGCTCCTTGTCTCTTATTAATTTGAATTTTGCAAGAGACACTTAAATATTTTCTTAAATGGGAAGTTATGATTTATTTTTCTCATTTTAATGTAAATAAGAATGTATTTCAATTCATCAGATAGCGACCAGCTCTTAAAGAATGTGGCTATCACTTTATTGCTGTGTATTCTCTTATTCCCCTTGTAGTTACCAGAAAATATGTAGGAAATAATTTCTGCCAATGTTTATCTTAATTAGCATGAAGAACTTAGAATAATAAGCTTAGTAAGAGTTGATGTTACAGAATAGGTAGATAGATCTTTTTTTTTTTTTTTTTTTTCCCCTTTTCCTTCCTTCACGTGTTATCATTGTTGAACTCCCTGGTTGCTCATATTGGACGGTGAATGAAATTGGTGAAATGACGCTCAAATGATCTTGGACTCTATGGAGCTTAAAGTTACTCGACATTCGTCTTCTCAGGATAAGGGAAAAACCCCGAAAAAAACCGTATCCGAAAAACTCACCCTAAGCGAGAATCGAACTCACGACCTTTTGAATATGAAGCAGACACGTTACCCACACACTACCCAGGCGATCTGTGGATGTCTTGTTCGTTATTTCATATGGGAAAACGACTATAGACTTTAACAAGCTGATGTAGCTAGATGAGTTAGTAAATATAAAAAAAAAATAAAAAACCTTAGAAAACAGGGAAGAAACAGATTATCTTTTATGATAAGTATTTAAAAAGATTACATTCTGAAACTCTTCTTTCGACTTGTATATGTGGGATATAATTTTGGAAAGTAAATACGCATGCAATTAAATGTTCTCTTGTGGCTTGTTTGCCATTCGACCTTTTTCACAGACTCCCTCTTCAGAGCAAAGAAAGAAAGAAAGAAGAAAAGAAAACAAATCATTAATGGGCTCCTCGTTCTATAGAAAACAAAGATCGATAAGTTTAATTTAAGGAGCGCTATGCAAGGAGAAAAATAGGCTACAGATATACCTACTGGAAAAAGCTGCAGCACGAGGAATAACTCCAGGAAGTTATTTTCCAGGTGTTCGAGTTTCACAGAGATGGATCATGAATACAAATTACTTTTATGCTCTTAAAAGCTATGAATACGTTTTCAACATCTTTTCTTTAGAAGCCTGAGTAGAAGCCGGAGAGTTTGAGCTTATAAAGAATTCACACGTTTGCCAGTTCCTGTAAGTTGCAAGAATATGTAGACTAATATGAATAGTAATTTAAGGGTACTGAAAATCTCATCTGCTACTTTTAATATGAAAGCCTTCATTTAAGAAGCTGATTTCATCATCTTTTGTAAATTCTGCAGCTGTATTTCTCCGTGGTTATCAGCACTCGGTATTGCCCTATTTGCAATCTACATTTATATATAGGTCTTTATATTCATACTTAATGAGTAAACTATCCTAATTTTACGAAGCCTATAATTGCTTAATTTCAGAGTGTGTGCCTTTTTGTAGATTGAGCTTCTATTGTGATTACTTTTTTCTATAAAATGTGTATTCTTCATGTATAAAAATGCTTTTACTTTAGAATCAAGGGGTCTCAAAGCATGAATTTCAGTAAAATCTCGGTATTTAATTTTTGGGTGGGATACAATATTTTATCTACTATGCACGTTGTACATATATGTTAGGGAAAGTAAAATGTATATCTTGAATTTTTTGGGAAAAGCCTCTGAAGATATCTTCATTCTGGATGAGTTTTATATAAATAAGAGGTAGACAAAACTTACTACATAATTATATGATCTCGTTAAAACACAGAATTTTATCATACACCATTTTTACAGTTCAACATTTCCGGTTTATTCGTTTTTATGGGTTTCAATTTTAAAATAATTTGCTCAAACGGCAACTTGACTTTCTTTTTCACTTCTCAATTTTTCCTGGCCATGTAGAGACAACCGAATTTCAGCTGTATTAAGTAGCGACTAGCTTCTATTTACATACAAGTAATAAGATCATTTCTATTAATGATTATCTCGATTAGCAGATGCAGATAAATGAATATTCTTTTGTAAGAATAGGTTTCTTGCGGAATAGGTAAAACAAGTCATGTGGATAACGTAAATCAGATTTCTAAACATAGAAACTGCTTCGGCAGTTTTCCAATCAATAGAAAGATTGCTGTACCAGTACTCTTTGAAATATAACAATGGCAGATCGCGCAGCGTCTTCCCAATATTTTATAAATTCAGGGCCACAAAATTTGAAATTTTTCAAAGTTTTCAGAGCCTGTTCAATCTCATCTAAAGTTATTAAATCAACTGTCTTATTATAGAAGCGTGTTAGGTGTTTTGAATTTATTACGCAATTTCACAGTGTTATAAATTCTGATAATTCAATAATAACATTAATTTTGACATTATTTATTTCTGAATGATTTAAATTATTTTATATACAAAGTGCAGCTTATCATGAATATCATGTTCAATGTTTGCAATTTATTTATACCAAGAGTCTTGATGTGCTTTTCTTATTTTTTGTTTTTCATGGTTCCGATTTTTATACTGCAGCTCGAAACTTTATTTAAGCTCTGTTTTAAATTTAAATATAGTAAATATATCATTAATCTTTTATGCCCATAAAAAGAGGAAAACAACCTAGTTTATTCTATTCACATGACTTTCCACAGCAAAATTTTCTTACAGAAGATTATTCTTTTATCATGGTAATCGAGATAAACATTAGCAGAATCGATTTTATTAGTTGCTTCTTAGTAAGCATAAGGGGAATAAGAGAACTCACTAGACTAAAGCTATACTCAAATCCTTTATGAGCCGGTCGCTATGTAAAACAATTAAAATTCCGATCTTGTCTTTGCTTGTCAGGAGTAAACAAAAGGGAGACGAAAAGAAAGATAATTTTTTCTCAAATGGAGATTTAATTTATTTAAAATTGAAACCAATAACACAGAAACTCTCTAAAACGTTTAATTCCACAAATATTGAGTATCTATTTTAACGATATCTACCTCTTTTGTGTGGTAAGTTTTTGTCTATGTATTCTGATTTACCAGTTATCGAAATCTATACAAGTCATACAGAATAAAATGCTCTTCAAGGGCTACTTCTAGAAAATTCAGGATATACATTTATTTTGTCATAACATTTTCTTACTTTGACAACTGTATTTTAATCAAAATCGTTATATCTATTTTCGATAAAAACAAACAATTCGAAAAATGTTCCATGTAAAGTATAGTTAGGGTGGCGGATTTTTCTGAAAATTATTGTGTTGCATCCTCGGAAGATACTGAACTTAAATACCAAGTTCGGTATTTAAGAGAATTTTCGAATTATACTGTCCACAGACAGACACGCAAAGGAAACTTTTTCTAAAAATATTTTTTTTTTGAATTAGAGGACTCTAAAACATGCCCGGTGAAATCTCGGCATCGAAGTTTTGATGGAATATAATAGCTTCTCTATCTACTATGTAAATTGTACATATGTGCTAGAGAAACTAATATAAAGAGAAATATATTTAAATTATTTGCATTTTTTGTAGCTTAACGTCCTTTAACCTGATTGGTATTATTGGATGATGAATGAAATCAGTGAAATGATGCTCAAATTAGCTCGGAGTTCATGGAGCTTAAAGTTGCTCCACATTCGTTTACTCAGGATAAGGGAAAAACCCGAAAAAGAAAGCCTATCCGGGTAACGCACCCTAAGCGAGATTCGAACTCGCGACCTGTTGAATGTGAGGCAGACATGCTACCACCACACTACCAGGCAGGGCATTATATTTATTGTAAATGAGAGATAAACCGTAAAAATACCAAGATGTCCACATGTGATGTCATAAAATAGCCATGCAATAAAATACTATGAATCACGAACACGTGCTTTTATGCATATTATTGCACAACTAACGCGTGTTACATTAATTAATTTATATATATATATATATATTCAAATTAAAATCATTGTTAATATGTACGCGATAGGAATATCTAAGTTTAGACGTAATGACAGCCATGAAAAATTAAACAAAACAATAGAATTATGCTTTTGTGCAGGGTGTTTACGAAAGTTAAAATTCACAATATGGGAAGGTATATAAAAATATATTAAAAAAAGGTCCATTTTATCCCACAAAACATTACACATGCTATCATCGCAAAATAATTTTAATCAACAATGCTGTTTTCTTTGAACTGTAGATACAATTAAGGGCAAATGCATGACTAGATTTGTTTGCTGATATAGCAACATGTAAAAATACAATAGGGAGAAACAATTCTTCAACTTTTGCATGTAGATGAAACGGTTTGAAAGTTCCAGATGCTGCATATCGTCGTCTGTTTGTGACCTGAGAGTTTCATTGGATATTAATGGGAACATTACACAAATTCAAAATTTAAGATGTAACTGGCTCCAGCAAATTGAAAGAATGCCACACAACTACCTTTCACAGAGTTTACAACACTAACCCAAGGGTAAAATAAATGTTGGTCGACCAATACCAAAATATAAAGGTACAACCTGTTGATTCAGAGCAGCTATAATATTTTATTTATGCTACGATACTATAATGGTAGTTATTGCGATACGAGTGAGAGGTAAGTTCTGACATGAGCGAGTGATTTTTTTAATGATCATTATATGAGAATATTTTCAACGACATGTAGATATACAATAAATATTTAAAAACTAAATATTTCGTATTCTACATACGAAAGATGAACTCTGCTGACCGCTATGCGTGGATACCAAATGAAATTTCATTCACGGTGATAGTTGATTTGCAAGATGGAGGCTGAGGTATTTTGGCCTAGTGATAATAAGGAAATTAGTTCCACGCTTCTTGATATAACAGAGGAGGCGAGTAATGTTAACAATTTACTTACATTGAAATCAAAAAAGATCTACAAAAGTTATATGATAAATTCGTGGCATGGAGAATAACAAAAAATGTAACTTTATTTTCGGAAAATACCTCATAGTTTACTTTGAAGAAATGTCGAAAACATTCAAATCCCCAATCTTGTGGAACAAATTATTTAGCATTGAAAACTGCTCTAAATGTGAAACATGGAATTTATATATCCCAAAATAAGAAGTTGTACTCCCAGTAGGGTACAATGGAGAAAAAAGCTAAAATACATTCCACAGATGAAATTAAAACCTTCAATTATGAATCACCCGACAATACGTATCTACTGATAAAGGTATGTAAATATAACTATTCTCGTAAAAATAAATGTTTTGGTTGGAAGCAAAGCTAGTGCACATGCCTTGAGTTACTGATTTTCTCGTCTTATGATGCCAGTGTCATGACCTACTTTGCTATGTTTACGTATTTTATAACTTTATATTCGCGAAATAATTATATATTCTTATATAATTAAATATTCTTGGAGGCTATTGTTTGCGTAAGATATTTCTGTAATTTTATTCAGATTGACAGGTAAAAAACAGCCATTAGCAGGGTAGCGCACAAGCATGAAAATCTATAACGAAATGAAAATCCGTATGGAAATGGTTTTCATTTTGATATACATTTTTGACAGTAAATGAACACATTTCAGCATATGAGTATAAAAACCATTATACCAAAATGTAATTTTTACACTCTCGACACGCACTATGTACACAGTGTATTGTAATGCACCCAAAATTCGATACCAAGATTTCACCGGAAGTATATGTTTTAGGTTCCCCTTAATCCAAAAAAAGCATTTTGAGAAAAAGGTCCGTGTGTGCGTGAGTGTGTATATGTGTGTGTCTGTGGACAGTATAGCTCAAAAATGAAAAGACCGTTGAATACCAAACTTGATATTTAAGTTTCGTATCTTCCAAGGGTGCGAGGAAAGGTTTTCACCCCTAGCTACCCTTTACATGGAAAAAAATTCGAAAATTTTGATTTTCTTAAAAATGGCTCTAACAATTTTGAATAAAATACCATATATTGAAGATATTTACCTTACAAATAAAATGTATATCTTGAATTTTCTGGGAATAGGTTTTGAAGATTACTTTATTCTGGATGCATTTTACGGAATTTTGCATAACTGCTAAACCGTAAGAGATGGACAAAAACTTACCACACAAAAACTGTAAGGCACGTTAAAACACAAAATTTATGTGATAGACATTTTTTCGTGGAGTTGATCGTTTTTTAGATATTCCTTATTTTTCTCCTACAGGAATTTTTCAACTTACAAAGAAACTTCTGTCACATAACAAGCAGCTATTTTTGTCAATTAGCATGAAGTAAATAGAAGCATAAGCTTTTTAACTACAATTTGTTGCAGAGATATAGAGAAAGTCATGTGAATGGAACACATCAGATTTTTTTATTTGGGATAGTGAAAATATGCATGCGACTATTAAGGAATAATGCTGGGAAGTTTTCTGAAAATTAAAACTTTAACGAGTGTATGTTACGTTACACGACTTGCAGAAACAGAAGTAGGAAGTTTTGAAATCCAATGTTCCAGCAAAGTCTAGCTTTTGCAATGGAGGATATTCCCGGCAGATAGTTTTGTCCTCCGCTCCACAGGAACCCTCCAAACTTTGAATATGTTCTCTTCCACATTGGTGAGTGGACCATGCCATGCCTGAAACTTTTGGAACTAGCTTCAGGATACAAGTTTGACTGATATGTGTATCCCATCAAAACTCAATCTCATTCCCTTCGGATCCGCAAAACTCTGTCACACGCCAGAAATCAAAGTATACTCAGGGGGAATTACAATGCTTCTTCCTTTCTTCTGGCTCAGAAATAATTGAAAACAAGATAATAATCATCCGCATATTCTGAATACCATGATTTTAGTTTATAGCTTAAAACAACATGTTTTTTTTTTAGATATATGTTAGGAACATTATGACAATCTATTGTTTTCAGTACCAGCCGTTGTTGCTTTCGAAATCTATGAGTAAATATGTGTTTTATCAATTTCTCTGCCACGTACAATGTACACAGTAGATAGTAAAGCTATTACATTACACTCAAAAATTCTATAATGAGATCTAATCTGGAATTCATGTTTTGAGAACCTATGGATAACAAATTCACATTTTTAGAAAAAGATGCGTACGTATATGTCAACGTGTTTTTTTTAAATAGTGCTTAACGCCCACTTTTACTACTTGTGGTACCGCAGGTGACGACAATGATATATGTAATGATGTTGGAGCACCGGTGGAATGAGATGGCAGGGGAAATCGGAGAACCCGGAGAAAACCCACCCCTACGCCGCTTTGTCCACCACAAATCTCACATGCCTCGTTTGGGATCGAACCCGAGAGGCGAGTAGTCTAACCATTCGACAACGGCGTGGCCAAGTGTGCATGTGTGTGTATGTGTTTGAACAGCATAATTAAAAAAATGAAACGTCGGTTAGTAGCAAAGCTGAAATTTAAGCTCAATATTTCCCAAGGATGTGACGTGAAGATATTAAGAAAAATTCATCTACTCTAATTTTGTTTTGTTTTAGATTTTCGAATTTCTCAAAAATAAAACTAACTCAATAACTGGTAAATCATAAGGGATACACAAAGATATAAATAATTTTTGTGGATTAACAATTTCTGAGTTATTCCTTGTGTTTGGTTTAAGCTACCCAACACTTATACTTTCCTCAAATGAAAAGTCGTCATTCGCATTTTTCTTTCTGTCTTCATCCTGGTTATGCAAAGAAAGTGGAATTTATATGCTATTATTTATCGACCAGCTTTTACATGATTTGACTGTCGTTTGGCCTAGAATGAGTAGGCAGAAGAATAGACTTTTGTAAGAATAATTTGTTGCAGAATAGATAGAGAAAGTCATTTGATTGTAACATATCATTCTCTTTAACAGTTTTGATGTATAGAATCTTATTCCCTGATACACATGACCGAGGTTTGCCAAAGAGGTGGTATTAGTTGCATAGTCGTCTTTCTTTACTCGTAGTCATCTGCTCGAGCAACTTGCTACTAGGCGGCTTAGTTGCCTACTTGTGATATATAGCTTCTTCCCGTCCAGGTAGTTCGAAGATGGACCTTCTAATCTTACTATTATTAATTATTATTACTATTATTACTATCATTATTATCATCATGATTAACATCATCATATCTTAGAATGAAGAGGTTATCCCAGTTGAATGTTCAAAGAAAATTGAAGATACAAATTTTATTTGGCATGTAAATATCTTTAATATGCGGGTATTTTAATCACAATCCTTATTTCATTTTTGGGAGAATCAAAATTTTCGAACTTTTTTTTCATGCAAAGGGTAGATTGAGATAGCGGGATTTTCTCCAAAACTTCGTGTAGCAAGTAGCCTTTAAAGATGTTCATCTTCAAGGACACACTCACATACACACATACATACATACACAGCAGACACATGGACCTTTTTCTCACAATGCTTTTTTTTGTGTATTTCCGCTGAAATGTCGGAATAACATTTTTGGAGTGCAATACATTCTCTACTATGTTCCATGCACTAATAAGAGAAACATTACTTCAGAATCTGTCACTAGCACTAGAATGTATTGATACATTTTTACTTTCTCTTCATAGTGCATGGTACGTAGGTGGAGAAGGTAATTGCACTCCACCCAAAAATTCGATACCGAGATTTCACCGCAATTATACGTTTTAGGATATCCCGTATCCAAAAAAAGTATTTTTAGAAAAAGGTGCGCGCACGTGCATGTGTGTGTATGTCCGTGTGTTTATGAACAAAATAACTCCAAAATGAAAAGTCTGTAATATGCAAAACTTGGTATTTAACTTTAGTGTCTTCCAAGGATGCGACACGAAGATTTTCATGAAAATTCCTCACCCCAAACTACCCTTTCCCTGGAAAAAAATTCTAAAATTTTGATTTTCTCAAAAATAGCTTTAATGATTTCAATTCAAATGTTGTATACTGAAGATATTTGCATTACAATAAAATGTATGTTATGAATTTTCTGAGAATAGCCTCTGAAGAGCTCTTCATTCAGTATGAATTTTGCATAACTGGTCAACTGTAAGAGATAGACACAAACTTAATACCCCAAAATTTTATCTCGTTAAAACACACAATTTATCTCATACACGTTTTTTGTGGGATTGACAATTTTTAGACATTCCTTATTATTGATTTCAGTTTTAAAATACTTTAACTGGTCACATAAGGGCAAAGCAAAGAAACGGATTTCAACCACAATGAACGTTCACAATATTTCACTATGGTTTTAACCTAGTCATTCTCTTATTTCCCTTGTACCTACATGGAAGCAAGTAATGAAACAGTTTATCAATTTTTTTTATCTTGATTAGCATGAAGTGGAGAGAACAATAAGCGTTTTATGATAATTTATTATTGAGATGTGGACAAAATCATGTGAATGGAAGACATCCGATTTTTACTTTTTCTACACGTACTATGTACATAGTGTATACAGAAGGTATAGTAATGCACCCAAAAATTCCATACCGAGATTTCATCGGAAATACATGTTTTGAAACATCCTGAATCCAAAAAAAAAAAAAAAGCATTTTTAGAAAAATGTCCGTGAGTGTGTGTGTGTCTGTGGGCAGCATAGCTCAAAAACGAAAAGACCGTCTAAAACCAAACTTGATATTTAAGTTTGGTATCTTCCAAGGATGCGACACAAAGATTTTCAAGATACTGCCCCACCCCAACTACCCTTTACATGGAAAAAAAATCTAAAATTTTGATTTTCTTAAAAATGGCTCTAACGATTTTGATTAAAATCACTTATACTTAAGATATTTACTTGCCAAATAAATTGTATATCTTGAATTTTCTGGGAATTGCCTATGAAGGCTACTTTATTCTGAATGATTTTTACTGAATTTTGCATAACTGGTAAACCGTAAGAGATAGATAAAAACATACTACTTAGAAATGTAGATCACGATAGAACACACAATTTATGTCATGTGCATTTTTTTCGTGGAGTTAATCGTTTTTGAGATATTCCTTGTTATTGGTTTCAGCTTTGAAAAACATACTTTTCTCATACAGGAATTTATCAACTCCGGTCTGTACAAACAAAGGAACTTCAGTCACATGAACCAGCTTTTGACTATCACTTTAACCTATGGTACTCCCTTATTTCGCTTCTACTTACAAGGAAGCAAGTAATAAGACTATTTGTGCTAATTTTTTCCACATTAGCATGAAGTGAATAGAAGCATAAGCTCTCTAGTAATAATTTGTTGCAGAGTTGTAGAGAAAGTCATGTGAATTGAACACATAAGATTTTTTTACATTAACACAGCTCGTTCTTCTGAAAGTTTCGGAAAACTAAAGTACTATGGCTTAGGGAGTATTTTTATGATTGTCACAGATTGTAATGGAGTAAATGCTGCATCTACTTGTTTTAACATTAAAATGCTTGAGGCACCAACAAGACAAGCTTTATACAGAGATACAATTGTTTTGTAATTATACATTTTACTTCTACGTTGTTGTATGGCACTACTGAATTTTGTGCTAATATCTCAACTCAGGCAAAAGAGGTTTGCCTTGTATTGCCTCAAGCGATTTAATTGGTTGCCGTAACTCTAAAACCCAGCATGGCTGTAGTTGTTATCGACATTAACACCGTAGTTATTGTCGTATTAAGTTAATAATTATTTTATAAAAAGTTAATGGTGAAAGAGAATTAATTAAGATAAATACTTCCATATTTTTAAAACCAAGGAATAATGTAAAAATGCATAGGTAGGTATGGTATTAAGAAACGAAAGTTAACAAACAATTAGCTTGAAGGCGTAGTAATGAAGATAATTAGGTTCTAGGAATCTCAGTAAGCTGGAACTTCATTATGTTCAAAGCTCAATTCCGGGAAGCCAGTTTTCATTTACGCGCATATTTCTAGTAATTATCAAAGTGGAATTATACTTGGGATTGAGTAATTAAAGAGAATGAAAAGTTTGTCTCAAATGCTAATAGTATGATTATTATTGTTGTTGTTGTTGTTGTTGCTAGATCAAACATGATAATCTGAATCATTACAAGCGTGTTATTTTTACTAAGCTAACAATTGGGCTTTCCCATGAATGAAATCAGGACTTCTTAGAATGAGCTATAGTTAAATATAAGATTTATTTGCATTCAAATTACAAATTATCGTCTTCTATAAATTACATCAATCTTCCAATTATCAATCACGGATATTAGACATTTTGTTCTATTCCTGCCTTGTTCTTAGTGTTCTTCTCATATTTCTTCTCCCTTTTGCCTTATAGGTAAACCATATTCTGGTATTCTTGCCACGAGCATTCTTAATATACGATCTTTCCATTTTTCTCTATTCTGTTTAATTGTTTCATTTAATTTTAATTATTTCCTAAATGTTTAAATTCTAGCGCAGTCTAGCAGTGTGAAACCCTCTATAGTTCTAATAAATTTCATTTTTGTTGATTTCTAGTTAGTGTCCAGCATTTACTTCCGTATAGCAAAGTGGTTAGAACTGTTGTTTTATTTGTCTTAATTATAGTTTCTTTCCTAATTCATTGTACGTACTCATGAACCATAGATATGTGTATATTTATCTTTTGTAATAGATCATTATTCTTTTACTTTGGCTTTTTATAATAAATAAATATAAACATATATAGAAATACAGTTTCGGAGTCTGGTCGGGACTCCGGCCCTGTATTCCCTTATCTTCTTTTACTCTTTCATAACATTTACTTTGTTTTTTCTGTTTTATTACCGTTTCCATACAAACACCCATGCCCAAGATGGGACTTGAACCCACGGGCTACTTAACCCTACATTTGATTTTCTGGGTGTAGGGGTCACCCTCTTGGAGACTCCCAGATTCCTTTCTTATATATTAGTCCCATAAGAAGGGATGCCTCGTCTGCTTATTGACCTTTTAGGTCTTTCTTCTTGTTACCCCGGAAAAAAGTCTTCATATTCTGCTGAAGAATAGGTATCTTTTCGTGCAAACGCCCATTGAAGACTTTGCCATAGCTGAGGCAACAGGCGCTTATAAAATACAGCTAGGTCAACTGGACCAAGATATTTTTAAAAGAGTTTTATTCAGAGCTACTCAAAACATTGGGTCCAATTTGGCGGGATGCTGATATAAATCGTAAAATTTGACAACGTAGAACATAGGAGCTATCGCGGGGAGTCTTACGTAGACGGAGCATTTTAAAAATTTGGTTACTCTTCTCTGACGCCTTGTGATTCAACTCAATAGCGATTGTGCTTCAAGTGACACATCTACGCTTTAGGACTCTTATTATAACGATCGTATCGTGGCGCTAGGCTCATTAACCGTTTAGCGGTGATTGCAAAAGTTAGCCGTTTAAGATACGTAGCATTCAAACTTTTAACTTTATTGCAGATATAACATTGTACCTATTTATAAAATTATTAATAGTCTATCAGTGAGCAGATTTAATACAACGCAATTACAATTTCTAGTGCTTAGGAACATGAACCCGGAATTAAAACAGTGATGTTAATAATTTTGTGCCTAATAGCCCACAAAACTATTGATGTGTTGTTTGTAACATTAAATTATGAAGCCATTTGTGCACAGATTGTGTATCCGGTCTCGATCCTTCTTTCAGAAAACTCAGGTTTTATATTCGATGTGTGACCTGATTGAAATCCTTAATATATGACCAAACATAATCCCTCAGATTTGTTTTCAATCACGTTACAAATGACTATCTATCGCTACAGTAATACCTTTCATAGCATATGGACAAGTACTTAAATAATAATACCTCACGTAGTGATTTTATCATCCCTGTATGGAGGAATTACACTTAGGTTACTAAAACCAGAAACCTGTCGAGGAACTAATGCTATTTAATCATAGAATGAAGGACCTGGAACGAAGGTTCGGCGGAACCACGTATGAGGGTGAGGAAGTATGATAGGAAGTGAAGGGACATTTTGATAGCAATCGTGGTGCTGGAAAATTACTGCCATGGTGACCGCAAAACACCTGCGTAGATGCCGCTTTCCGCCTTAAATTCCGCTAGTGGTCCCCAAGGGATTAAACCCAGGCCGCCTTGGTAAGAGACGAGAGGTCTAATCATCCGGCCACCAAATCTGTTGTTCCTTTAAATAGGAAGTAGTCGAAATTCTGCGCTGTAACAGGCGTTTCACACATTATGTATTACGTTAAGTAGGATCACCTGTTTCCTTTTCTGTTATTTTATTTACAAACTTTGTCGTATTGCTAACATTATCATTGGTAAGAAGCAAATGTATTTAGTATACTAACAAAACTTTGACTGTTACTTCGATTAACCGACATACTGTATTGATTAATAGTAATTTTAATAGTAAGGTATAATGTTTACACTCCTGAATAATTATTTAATATTCTACGTGTAATATTACTACTACTAATACTAATAATTCGTATCGTTTCGTAGTCGGGTTGCCCTCCCCGAACTTAGAACTGACATCCGCCTAATCGGGTGTCTACGAGTCAGAAGCCCCTCGGGTGCCAACGCACGAAACCACAGGATGGAAAACCTGGAACGAGTTGTCGGCCCATAGCCAGGCATGAGTGTGAGGATGTGAATGATAAGTAATGGAAGCGAAATGGATAATAGTAAAGATGATGATGGAGCAATTGGTGGAATAAATGGCGGGGGAAACTGGAGGACACGGAAAACACCCGCCCAGACGCCCCTTCGTCCACCACAAATTCCATATGCGGGCGCTTAGGATCGAACGCGGTCTAACAGCTCGCTAATAATAATAATGATGATGATGATGATGATGATGATAATAATAATAATAATAATAATAATAATTGGCGCTTAAAATAATAATATATTATGAATTAGAAACTATGATTATTATAAGTTAGAGAGATGCTTTAATTTTTAGGATATTTCAAAATTCACTTCAAACTTTAACCCGCTAAAAATATAAAACCAAGAAATCACATTCTAGAGGACTAATTGAATTAGGTTTTCTTTTGTTCTTTTTATCAGTTTTCCGTTATATCGGATGCAATTTGGTTAATAAAACATTAGTAATTTTACTCATACTACTATAAGAGCATGTAAAGTACAAATCAATAGCTCTATCAGTAAATAAGGTATTCATGATTTAAAAGTAACTATATGGTGTGGTTTCAATTCACAAAGCATCATCGGCCTCTGTTTCTTTGAAGAACACAACAATGGTATAAACGGTGAGCGCTAATATAGCACACTACAAAATTTCGTCATTCCTTGACTGAGGAATCACGATCTTTTTGCAAGATGGCACTCCGACCCATATATACATCCCCTCTTGGGCGAACGTGTCATCAGAAAACACTTTCCAAAAAGGAGGTACCCACAATCTCCAGATATCAATGCGACCGGCTTTGGTTACGTTAAAGAACAGTTTTGCTGGAATATCCAGCAGCAACCGAAGTAACTGAAAGATTGCTGCAAAATACTGTGCATAGAGACGCAGAAAGAATAATGCACGTTGATCATGAGAACGAAGGACATATTTCTAATATTTTCTGAAACACTATTGTTTGCCCAGTACCTCTTTTTTCTTCCTGAATGTAAATTAAGTTCTATTTATGGACGTTCTTTAACTGCTATGGTTCTCAGCGTACCATTCTATATTGTGCTTGAAAGATTTTGACCAGAGGCATTTTTATTAGGCTTGAGGTTCTTTTACTTGCCCTAAATCTACCACACGGGACCAATGGCTTCTCTTCCCTTCTGAAGAAAGCCATGGTATGGATTTTTATGCTCGAAAAAGTCCACCCGTTTGAACCCGGATATTCTTCCTCCCAAAACAAAAAAGAACTTTCGCCAAAAATTCAAGCTTTTATGTACAAATCAAAACATTGGTTCTATTAACAATACTTTTAGTATATTTTTGTACTCAGAGATTCCATTTTTTTGTTCTAAACCCCATTCTTTGCTAGTGTGTGGCTTCTTTTGTTTGTTTGTTTTTCCCTATCTCAAATATTATCATATTTATAAGTTTAAAACTTGAAGTGGTGTTTGAAAGAACTGTTGGTGGGTTTCTAATGAACAAATTCTGAGTTCGAATCCAGATTTTACGACTAAAATGCATACATCTGCATTAATTATGTCTTTATTTCTAGGGTGTCTGCAAAAGAATAATAGTCTTCCAGATTATTATCCTTAAGATCAAATTGAGTTGAGGTGATTGTGGGAATTACACATTTACACAATAAAAGCTTTACAGCTAAAAGTACGTGGATTTTTTCTTTAATTCACTACACTTTTGATGACATGTCCACTTGTCCCTCAACTGCTTAGTTCTTCTTCCCATCGGTCGCAGTGATGCCGATGTACTTCAAATGCCCACGTGAATGAACTTTGGGGAAAATATTCATTAAACCGCTGGAAAAATGTTATCCAGCTAATAGAATTTTATGCTGAAAAATAAAAAAGAATAACAATAATTTGACTTTCTATCTTTTTCTAAGCACTTATTGAACGCCCTAAGTGAATTAAAATAAAATGATTCACTTGAAATAAGAGCTGAAATGTAAATTTGTAACAGAAATTGTATGAATGTAAAACATCAGACATTCTTTTCCCCACACACAAAATATTAATTAGTTTCCCTTTAAAATGCATGGAGTACTAAATCAGAAAGGGACAAACAATGCCCCAGCGTCCTGAGTGAAAGTGTTTAGAGGTCGCTGCTCTCTCTGGTGCTGTTTGAACTGCCCAGTTCCAGTCAGCGCTGTCACTGCTTGTGTAAACGTTGTGGACCAAAGGATAATATGTGCCATCAGATGTTGCAACAGTGACACTTTCCATCACACGAGCTTTGTTCTCGTTTTAGACGTTGAAACAGTGAAATGTGACAGTGCAAGACAACGTGCATGGTTATAAATAAAGATGACACAATCTTATGTAAATGTTGGAGAGGTAACTGTGAAATAAATTAATAGCTAACAATACGTGTTTTAATTAGAAATATCATATAGACTAATACAACCAGGAACCACGTGAGAGGCTCAGGAGGTTTCGCCATTCGGGCGGTCGCAGGTTCAAGCCGGCATGGGATTTTACAAAGGTTTCTACGGATCTACAGGAGAATACTGGATGGGTTCATTACATCCTTCGAATGGTCCAGTTTACCATTTCCTGTATCAATCATTTCCTAACCATCTCTTTCAGAGTTAAATACAAGTTGATGGCATTAGGAGGTTGGTGGTAAATGGCGCATTGTAAAAGGTTTTTCTGGTGTTGTCGGCAACACTCAGTCGGGACCCGACTTTCGGTATCAGTGCTCTCTCTGGGGGCTCGCGAGAAGGGTCTAGGGTGGCGTCGGAGGCGTTCCAACTGTAACAGACAGGAGTTCCATCCATATTAGCACCCGTCGTCTTCCGAATCTGTTCGTCCTTAGGGATTCTCCTCTCATTCCTCTCTCCCTCTCATGTAGGGCAAATGTAAAATGCATGTTATATATGGAAGCTCTTTAATTACTGTGGTTCTCAGCGTTCCATTCTATATTGGGCGTGAAAGACCGCTTAATTTTGCTCAGAGGCCTCTCTATCAGGCTTGAGGTTCTTTTACGTGCCGTAAATCTACGACACAGGACCAACAGCTTTACTTCCCATGCTAAAGATTTTTTTCGCCCGGATCCAACGTCCTCTGCAAGATTTGAACCCACGTCCTTAGGTATATGAAGTTAGCATGGTAACCATTACACCACGGAGGGTGACTCATGTAGGTCGCAAGATGACCAGTAACCATCTAGGCTGTAAATAAATTGCGAAAGAATCAGGTCCAAGTGTTCAGACTCAGAGTCCTGGAGTCCCATCTGTGACTAACTCTAATCCTAATCCTATAACACTACATGAGAGGAATCATTAAATTCAGAAGACTTAAGTTGCAAAAGGTAGTTACAGTGGATGTCGAGAGAAGTTCACTAGAGCGTTGTAACAGAGCTCTCGTCGATCCTAAGCGACCGCATGTGAGATATGTGGTGAACAAAGCGGCGCAGAGGCGGGTTTTCTCCGGGTTCTCCGGTTCCCCCGCCACCATATTCCACAGGTGCTCCATCTTCATTCCAAGTATCACCAATATCACAGCCTACTGTGTCACAAGTAGTAAAAGCGGACGTTAAACACTCCAAAAAAAAATCTGATGTGTTCCATTCACATGACTTTCTCTACCTCTCTGCAACAAATTATTGTTATGCTTCTGTTTACTTCATGCTAATCGAGAAAAAATTAGCACATATATTACTTGCTTCCTTGTAAGCAGAAGGGAAATAAGGGAGTACTATAGGCTAAACTAATAATCAAAAGCTGGTTGCTATGTGACTGAAGTTCCTTTGACTGTATGGACAGGAGTTGACAAATTCCTGTATGAGAAAGGTATAAGTTTTACATAGGTGAAACCAAAACCAAGGAATATGTCAAAAACGATCAACTCCACGAAAAAAATGTATATAAGATAAAGTGTGTGTTTTAATGTGATCCACATTTTTTTTGTATGTTTAGTTTTTGCCCATCTCTTACGGTTTAGCAGTTATGCAAAATTCCGTGAAATTCATCTACAAAGTAGTCTTCAGAGGCCATTCCCAGAAAATTCAAGATGTACATTTTATTTGTCAGGTGAATGTCTTTAATATAGGATATTTCAATCAAAATCGTTAGAGCCATTTTTAAGGAAATCAAAATTTTCGAAACAAGTTCCATATATATGGTAGTTGGGGGAGGGGGGATTTTCTTGAAAATCTCCGTGTCGCATCCTTGGAAGATACCAAACTTAAATAACAAGTTTGGTTTTCAACGGTCTTTTCGCTTTTAAGCTATGCTGTCCACAGACACACAGACACCATACATGCACACACATGGACTTTATTCCAAAATGCTTTTTTTTTATTCAGGGGGACCCAAAACATATATTTCCGATGAAATCTCGGTATTGAATTTTAGGGCTCAATACCTTTTCTATACACTATGTACACAGTACGTGTAGAGAAAGTAAAAATGTGGGTCTTCTATTTAGCAAGATGAGAATGAGCACTTCATAATAATTTTGGTTTGCACTATATTTACGAATGAGGTAATAGCATTATTTTACAATAGCATTATACTTAGTTATCGAAATACAAAATGAGCAAACCAATATAAACACTTCAATTGGATCAATGCGAGCCTGGGTAGCAGCATAATGCCTTTTTTAAAAACTCCATCTGCGCGCAATATGCCCTTGTTGCACGCAAAATAATCTCAAGGTCACGAACTTAGCCACTGGCAGCGTGGCGCAGGAAAGATAACGTACGCGAGCGTTCTTTTTTTTAAACAGTACCGGAGTCTGGTCAGGACTCCGGCGCTGTATCCCCTATTTACATTCCTCCCTCCTGTATGATTACTGGTTTTTACTGTTCCTTTACACAAACATATAACACCCATGCCCAAGGCGGGACTCGAACACACGATCCCCTGCCCACGAAGCGCCAAAGCGAGACGCCTTAGCGACCGTGGCCATGCGGACCGGCAGTGTTAAGGTGCTCGATCACTCGCTTCCGCTATTCCCAGATAACACGTTTAAACTTGCCATTTCTGCAGCTATGCCACCACAGCGCAGCCGTTATTGACACAATAACACATGCAATAGACCACAATTTGCAAACAGACGATACCACTGTATTAAACTGTGGACAGTGCCCGATTCTGGTACGTTATTAGGATGGAAGCTGCATCTAGACTTTAGATCAACTACCCTTCAAGGTGCTATTATTGGCACTATATATAGAATTCATTCAAGAAGAGACCTGTACTCTGTTGCATGTAGTGGTTACCATACTGGCCTTTTATACCTAAGGTCGCGGGTAAACCTAGCGGAGGACAATGAGTTTTTTGGGGCGTAAAAATTCTTAGCATGGATTCCTTCGGAAGGGGTATAAAACAGTTGGTCCCGTGTCGTAGATTCACAGCACGAAAAGATCCTCAAGCCTCATAAAAAGGCCTCTGAGCTAAATTAAGTGACCTTTCACGCCCAATATAGAATGGACACTGAAAACCACAACAGTTAAAGAGCGTCCATAAATAAAATTTCATTTTTATTTCCTGACAGCTTGCTGAGTATAAAACAGCATTGCTAAACTAATAATTTTATCATAATGTTTTAAATGAAAACGTTGATCCACTTCTCATTCATGCTGTATGGCAAAAAACCATGCAGATAGTCACCCTCCGTCGCCCTCCATGCTAGCCTCTTGTATCCAAAGTCGCGGGTTCAAAACCAGCGAAGGGCGATGCATTTTTTTAGTGTAAACATCCCTAGTTAGGCTTCCTTAGGAAGGAAAGTAAAGCCGTTGTTCCCGTGTCATAGATTTACACACATAAAAGAACCTCAAGCCGGATAAAGATATCTCTGAGCAAAATTAAGGGATCTTTCAGACCCAACATAGAATGAGACGTTGAGAAACACACTAGTTACAGAGCTTTTACAAATAAAACTCCATTTCTATCTTTTCTTTCATGGTGATAAACTACCTATCTGCGTACTTTTATACTTTATTGCACTATGTGCATGAAATATACTTCTAAAGCTTGACATAAGCGTCATTAAAATCTTGAATATAATCATATGTAATAAATAAAATTTACCATTTAATTCTTACCTGTGTTTTACGATTCATTTCATGCAAAAGCTAAGAAGTATGAGCTGCAAGTTGTTGGTTTAAAGTCAACCACCAGACCTGGATATCGATCACTCCAAGGCTAATATAGCTGACCTTGATATTTAACCACCTATTCAACAGGTGTTAATATTCAATTTTGTGTTCCCATGACCGCTATTTTCATTAATCGGTATCGTCCAACATATCTATAACAATATCAATAAATATGGTTTAAGAGCTGTGGAGAATCTCAGCAGTAGAAATACTCATATTTTCACTATTTTCCTCGTCCTGAAATAATGCAATTATTGCGCTTGTATCTAGTTTATGTCTACTAGTAATAACAAAATCTGATGTGTTCCATTCACTTGACTTTCTCTACATATCTGCAATAAATTTTACTTAAAAAGCTTATTATTTTTACTTCTTGCTAATCGAGTAAAAAAAGAATAGCAGAAATGGTCTTTTTATTTGCTTCCATGCAAATAGAAGAGAAATAAGGAAGTAGCATAGGCTAGAATGTTTGTCAAAAATGGTTGCTATGTGACTGAAGTTCCTTTGTTTGTGTGGACAAGAGTTGACAAACTCCCGTATGAGAAAAGTTTAAGTTTTATAAATCTGAAACCAATAACAAGGAATATCTCAAATACGATACATTCCACGAAATAAAAAAAAATATATAACATAAATTGTATGTTTTAACGTGATCTACATTTTCTTTTAAGTAAGTTTTTGACTATCTCTTACGGTTTGCCAGTTGTGAAAATTTCCGAAAAATTCATCCAGAATAAAGCAGTCTTCAGAGGCTATTCCCAGAAAATTCAAGATATACATCTTGTTTGTCAGATATATATATATATATATATATATATATATATATATCATTAATATACGATATTTTAATCAAAATCGTTAGTCATTTATTAGAAAATTAAAGTTTTCGAACATTTTTCCATGTAGAGGGTAGTTGGGGTGGGGGAGGATTTTCTTGAAAATCTTCGTGTCGCATCCTTGGAAGATACTGAACTTAAATACCAAGTTTGGTATTTAACGGACTTTTCGTTATTGAGCTATGCTGCCCACAGACACACACACACATACACACACACAAACTCACACATACAGACAGATAGACAGACAGACAGGTAAACTCACACATGGACATTTTTCTAAAAATGTTTTTTGGATACAGGTGGACCCAAAACGTGTATTTCCGGTGAAATCTCGGTATGGAATTTTTGGGTGCAATACAATACTTTCTCTATACACTGTACATAGTACGCATAGAGAAAGTAACAAGAAACTAACCGTTGCAACTGTACTTGACTTTGCATGTTGTCAAATTAGAAGACTGGCTCAAACAAAGCAGAACTTATAGCATAATTACTGTATTTATGTCACATTTTTAATCATTTATAAAAACATGAATGAATGAATAAGTGTATTTATTGACATAACAATATCATACATAGAATTTCAACAATCGCACGGGTCCACAGACCGTACGTGCTTTTGTAAAACTCATTACAAGCAAAATTAAAACTACAACAACAAAGAATTAAAAGAGTAAACGCGAAAATAAAAAGACAAAGGACATACACAGTCCAAAGCATTATTAAACAACAATAAAGAATTAAGAATGAACCGGAAAATAAAAATACAAAGATATTCAAATATAGCAATTTAAATTTACAGCACAGAGTACACCTTCATAAATGCACCCTCTTATAATAGAAAATTACACTTAAAAGACATATATACACATAATATATACAACATATATAAAACCTTAGCACAACAGTGACCTAAGTATGACATAATATATATGTATGTAGAACAACGTAGTCACTTTTGTTTAGTTGATCTTATCCCCCCCCCCTTCTCTATTGGCAGCCTCCTCAGATCTCAGCTGCCTTGGCTTAAGTATAAATTTACCTAGCCCGTCCTTGTTTTCTGTGCGTGCCAGTAGCGTCCAACATGCTTCTATCCCTACATTCGCAGTGGTAAAAAATCGCGGCAAATATTTTTCCCGCCATTCCTCCGTACCCCTACATCTTGCCAAGATGTGAGTACACGACTCTTCCTCCTCGCAAATGGGACAGATTCTCGTACCATTCTCGTCAGAAATTTTCGTACTCCTCCATGCTCCTAGTCTAATCCACGCGATCCCCTCTCTAATGAGTTTGGTACCCGTTTTGATGTATTGCTCCATACCCCACTCCGATTTCAGCCCAGACTGTACTTCTAATGACATTCTGTGCATTGCGCAATAATTTGCTGTCTGTCAATATCACAGAGGCGGTTCTTAATTTTTCTCCAAATACTTCGCCTGTTTTCCTGCCCCGCCATCCAAATGTCTCCCATCCCAATGGTTTCCAAGCGGTTCTTTAATTTTGATGCCCACGTCGAATTACCTTCCATTCGCAACTGTTCACGGTAGCAGACTGCCCTAATTAGAGATTGGTTTCTGTGAACGATTCTCAGCCAATATTTAACTGCTCTGATTTTGCACTCTATCGTTTCACTATGTGCCCCAAATTCCCTCATTATTTCGCAGTTTACCGTGCCCCTCCCTACACCCAGAATTCCTTTAAAAAATTGGGCCCTCACTTGATCCAGATTCCCTGTTTGTTCCCACCCCCATATTTCTCCTCCGTATGTCATCGTGGATCTAACTGTCGCTCCGTAAACAGTTTCCATTAAGGTTATGGATATATCCGGTATTCTGTAGCGTATCCGGAGAGTTTCCGTCGCTTTCACCCTTCCCTTGTGTTTCGTAATGTCAATGTGTTTTGTCCATTTTCCGTTCATTGTGAATGTGAGTCCTAAGTACACAAAAGATTTAACATTGTCCAGTATCTGTCCTGCATATGTCCAAGTCTCCTCCCTGCTATAAACACAACCCTTTTTGAAAGTCATTGCCTTAGTCTTATTCACATTAACTGTAAGTGGCCATTCATCGCAATAATTCTTAAGTTTGTCCAGTCCTCGTTGCAATCCGTTTACTGTCGTAGAGCACAATAGTAAATTGTCTGCGTATAAAAGTGTTGGGATCTGCAAATCCGCTACTACTGGTGCTTGGATATTCTCTACTATCATTGTATCAGTAATATCATCCACAAAGAGATTAAATAGCAAGGGAGATAAACTACAACCCTGCCTCACTCCCCTATAGCTTCGGCAGCTCTCGGACACTCTGTTTCTGTCGTACTTCACACAGAATTCGACATTTTGATACATTGCCTGCAATGCTCTAACCAATTTACTTGATAACCCCTTTCTGCCTAGTTTGTACCATAATGCATTTTGACTGATAGAGTCAAATGCCTTATTAAAGTCCACAAAAGCACAATGAAACTTTCCCCGCTTAATTAACAGTTGCTTCGTCCTTAAAGTATCTAATATAAAAGCGGCATCTATGGTACTGTGTCCTTCTCTGAAACCCATTTGAAATTTTGAAAGTTTGCCTAATTTAGATTCCCAGTCCTTTATCCGGTTATATAACACTCTACAATAAATTTTCTCCATAACTGGCAAAAGAGTAACCCCCCTATAGTTATCCGGATTTCCAATAGTTCCCTTCCCTTTATAAATGGGATGAATAATGCCCTTTCCCCAACAGGTAGGGTAATTCCCCTCAATAAACAATCTGTTGCATATCTGGAGCATACTCCTACAAAACTCATTAACATTGGCTGCGGCTTTAAAAACTTCCGGGGGCAGCCCATCCAACCCTGGAGCTTTGCCTCCCTTCAGACTCATCAGCGCCTGTGCTATTTCTCGTGCTGATATTCCTCGTCCAGTATTGGGATCTCAAGATTTCCCAAAATTTGCACTTCCTTTATAAAAATTCCTTCCCTTTCACCTTTCCCGAATATTCCCATAAAATGCATTGCCCGTTTTCTGGGAGAAATTTCGTTGGGCGCCTGACGATTGCCTCTCAAATGTTTTACTACTTTTATAAAAACATATTCTATTACTTCAATTATTTTAGTTATTCTAATGTGCAATTAGGTTTGAATACCCTGTAGGCGCTTAGCTCCCTAGCTGTTAACAAGTATATCCCCCTCTTGATTTTGGTATTCAACCGTTCTTCTGTGTTTAATCTGCTGTTCTAACTCTCTTTTTTTTATTATCCACTTTTCTTTTTTCTTTTATTTTCCCCAAATATTGTCATATTGCATTAGGTATTTTTCCTTGATATTAAACATTTTAATATCTACCAACTTTTCTCATACTCTATCCCAATTGAGTGCCCAAATTTTCTTCCTCCTATATCTCACCTCTTTATATTTAGTTAAACGGTGAACAATACAGTCCTCTGGCCCACTTGTGTAGTGTGGTGGTAGCGTGTCTACCTCAAATTCTACAGGTCGCGAGTTCAAAACTCGCTTAGGGTGAGTTACCAGGATAGGTTTTTATCGGGGATTTCCCTTATCCTGAGAAGATCATTTGAAGATCATGTCACCAACTAGGTTAAAGGACGTTAAGCTAAAAACAAAAAAGAAGTCCTGTGCCCAGCACAAAATACAAATTGCCTCTCATCTCCTTCAAAAGTAATGCGCCCGTCCTGACCCATGCTATTCCATATCTCTAATATTTATTATTACTTATAATGCACCTTATAAAGCACTCTCTCCTGACCGTTCTTTTTTATAATTTTGATATAAACAAAGTGACTTTTTCTTTACTAGCTCACCCCATATTTCCTGTTTATCCTTGTGTCTTCTATCCTATTTTGTTACCGATTTCTGGAATCCTTTTTAATGTTCTTCTCTCTTCCTTCTTCTGTCTCCCATTCCTATTTTCGTTAAGCTTTCCTCCAGATGCACTCAAAAGCATTTCTCATCTTAATTATTTTGAGCATTTACATGCACATTTTTAGCATGTTTGGTCTTTGCTCTTTATACACCTATGTATACCAATATGTATACCAACATTTCAATATCCTAGCTTCACTCCACTTATTCCTGGTCTTCTTTACTCTACCTTAGCTATTCCTTTTGGTGCTACTCTGCTTAGTTTTAAAACCTCTTTAAAGAAAATTCTATATCTATGGTCTACTTTTTTTCTTATGATACCCCGCACACTCTGTAAATAAGACACGTATCAGTCCGTGTCTTCCTGCCCCCTTCTTCATGGTATTATTATTATAGTAATAAATGCTAATCGCACCAATCTCTATTTATGAAATTGAACTGATATAGGACATACTAAACACCAATGACATGGAAAAAATGGAAAATATGAAAGCATGATTTATAAAGAAGGCAATAGAGGCAAGCAAGTATGCACCAAACAGACTAGCAAGAGAAACATTTTCTAATCTTAGAGGATATAAGGATTTATTTTATTAGCATTTTCTTGAAAACCTTTAATACTATTATAGCTTTATAATACTATATTTAGGAGTTTATAATGCTATGCTTAGTTTTTTTGTATTTTTGCTTTTGAGCACAATATTGCTATGATAATAATACTAACATACTTAACACATTGAACAAAGAAATGTATCTGTTTTTAAGTATCAAGAACTCGAAAGCAACTGCCCAAATGCCGTCGAGAATAGTTCCTGGCGCTAATCTTCCACCGCGCCTTCCTCATGAAGTCCATGTACTCTATCGGATCCACACCACTGTGGAAGTGCCAAAGAACATAAAAGATCGTGTGCTCAATGATCCTTAGCAAAGTGTTCTGTCTCCTAAGCGGGTGGAGAAAATCCGGACGAAGTACAATTTGGAACACCTAACTTTCCCAAAAAAGCTATAGTGATGGTATACACAGTGGATCAAGTAGCAACACGATGTAATACAGTACTCAGTTGATGACAATGAGGGTATTTCGGGAAGTCACTCAGGTGAATAGCTGCTGTGTCGGTATGATATCATGAATTGCTTGGTACCGAAGGGAGTGAACTGCGTACGGAAGGACAGCGCCGCTGAAATTATTCCAGAGTTGTTGATAATTCAGATGCAGTGGCGCGACTCGTTCAAGACGCATTGACGGACCTCCGCATACTTGAAGTAGTTCCTGATAGATACGTCGTGCCAGATGCCCTCCGGATTGTGAACAACATGGAATTAGGTAACACCATTCCAAGAAATATGTTGTAGGTATCGTAATGTAGCTGGGATGGAGCGAAAATCCATAGGACTACGTAGGTCAACAGTAGCGGACCAAGACTGCAACCACGAGACAGTAAAACTGACATTTGTATCTTGTACAGACCTCCCACGACTAAGAAATTATACTAGGTACTTGAAGTCAACATTTATCAGCCCAATCCCACCTTTTTGCCAAGATAAATACAGCCCTGCCATATGAACCAAGAAATCGCACATATGATTTGTCTTGCGTAGAGCTTAGGCAGCGGCAAAACCTGAGCGACAAACCAACACTGGGAAAGTAAGTACATGTGTACCACCCATCCTCGGTGATATAGATACAAATCTCGAATGGTATAGGTCCTTGGCAGAGTTGTTTTATCCTGCTAACAATGGGCTTCCAATTAGATGCTGCATTTCTCCCAAAGAACCTGTGAAGATAATACATAAACAATCTGCAGTGACGTTAAACTGGAGGCGTAGCCCAACTTCCGAAGATAAGAGCCTTAGAATTCTGCTCATTGATCTCAAGACCAGAAACATAACTTTAGCTTTGTAAGATATTCAGAAGGAGCGAAGATCGAGCTCATCTGCAAGGACAGCGCTTACATCACAGCATATGCCAGCGAATTCAGTCTATGAGTATGTAAGGACATTTCAACAATCTTAGTGAGTAGGTGACAAAGGAATGGATTGAAGGCTAACACAAATAATAGCATACGCTGGATTCTTGCCGAATAGAGCGACCAATGGGAAAGTCACGAGAGAGAAAGTCATTAACCTGCACCCAGCTAGAGATTCCCGTATACAAACATTGGATGCACGAGATAAAGATATCACTGAAGCCATGCCATACTAAACATTTGAATAAAAAGTCATAACTGGCACTATCAAAAGCTCGTCGGAAATCCAATGACAATAATATGTTTTTGTAGCACAGAGTACTCTGGGCAATGTTGTCACGTAAGGCACACAAAACGTCGAAAATGTTGCGTTGCGGAATACCACAATGTTGGGAAGATCGAATGAGCTTCCCTAGAAGGCGAAGGATTCTGCTTGCCAGAACACGAGTCAAAATTTTTTAATCATAATTAAGCAGTGTAATGGTTCGAAAGTCATTAATAGAGGAAGAATGGGTTTTCTTCTTAACAAGAACTATTACACCTCTTTTTGAGACGCAGAGAGATGACAGCGCCGTAAGATGGAGTTGAATACTGCAGTTAAGTGGTATCCCAACAGACTCCAAAATTGACGGCAAAACTCCATGGGTAAGCCATCTTAGCCAGGCGTTTTGGATGTCTTTCCCTGAAGAAAGGCACTATACACTTAAGATTTGCATAAGGGCCTTGTTGAAGTTGGAGCGCGCACGAAGGCCACCGCCGTCCATGGGCATTTCCTGAAGATCCCGCAGATACCGGAAGAAAAACTACAAAGTGTGTTCTTCATCCTTCACATTTACATAAGAGTTATCTTTAAAGAAACGTCGCAAACAAGGCTTGACGTACAGGTCCCACCAATCGGCGATATCGCTGTAGTGAGACTTCATTCGGGACCAGCATATCCATAAGGCTGCTAATTCTTCCGTCAGAGCATTCAGCCTGAGAGAGGTGGTGTTAAGTTTCTAGTAGGAACGTCCAAGAGTTAGAGAGGAGAGACGTAAGTCAATGCTGAGGACAACTAAATGGTCTGAAAAGGATAGTGGCTCATGGGCAATGGAACTAACATTTCCAGATAGATCAGGTAGATAGAAACGATCCAGACGAGAGGTACAGTTAGCGCCTATCTACAATGCGATTACAGTGATGTTATCCAAGAAATGTTGGTGTTTATTATGTTAATACCATAATAATTATCATTATTTTTTGCAATTATTTATATTACAACTACTAATTACAAACCTGTGAAATAAGTATATTATATATTTACTTTCTCTACACGTATAATGTACATAATGTGTACAGAAGGTATTATATTGACCCAAAAATTCGGTACCGAGATTTCACCGGAAATACATGCTTTGAGACCCACTGAATCCAAACATGTTTTTAACTGGGTATATCAGTTCAGTATCAGGATTCGACATGAAGATTTCAAGAAAATCTCCCCACCTCCAACTGCCCTTTACATGGAAACATTTTCGAAAATGTTTGTTTTCTCAAAAATGCCTCTGGGATTTTAATTAAAATCTCTTATATTAATGATACTTACATGAAAGGTAAAATGTACATCTTGAAATTTCTGGGAATAGCCTCTGAAGATATTTTTATGCTGGATGAAATTTGCGGAATTTTGCATAATTGGTAAACCGTAAGAGATAGGCAAAATCTTGCTTAAAAAAAGTGTAGATCTCGCTAAAACGCACAATTAAACTTATTTTGAGATTTTCCTTGTTATTAGTTTTAGCTTTAAATTAGTTATACTTTTCTCATATGGGAATTTGTCAACTCCTGTCCATATTAACAAAGGTACTTCAATCACATAGCAACCAGCTTTTAAAATATTTGACTACCGATTTAGCCTACGGTACTCCCTAATTTCCTTTCTACTCTCAAGGAAGCAATTAATAACACTCATTGTGCAATTTTTTTCTCAACTAGCATTAAATAAATAGAAGAATAAGCTTTTTAACGATAAACTATTGTTGAGATGTAGAGAAAGTCATGTGAATGGAATACATCAAATGTTTTATAACCGAAATATAAATAAATGCATTAGACGTAATAAACATTAGTTCTACCAATCATGAACCTGAAATGTGTATTAATTTATAGAAGTTGGATTACGTATTTCAAACGGAAAATATTGTACAATGCCACAACATTGATGGAATTAGGTTTTTGCTTTTTACGTAGTTGGTCGCGCAGAGTACAGTTTGCGATTCGCAGAAGCATGGAGCAAATTTGCTCTCTCTGTTTTACTCAAAGTGCAACTTTGGTGAAGTGTAGCATAAAGGAGGTCAAGTGAATGTAACAAATCAAGTTGGTTTTTACTTTTACTAACACGTATTACAGTGCACGTAGTAGATAGAGGAGGTATTGTATTTGCCCAAAAATTCGATACCGAAACTTCAGCGGAATAAATGCTTTGAGAAACGCCGAATAAAATAAAAGCTTTTACAAAAAATGTGTGTGTATGTGTGTGTGTGTCTTTGGACAGCAAAATTCAAAAACAAAAAGTCGTTTAAATACCAAACTTCCAAGTATCTTCCAAGGATACAACGTGTAGATGTTCAGGAAAATCCTCTCCACCCTGAACTACCCTTTATATTATGAAACATTTTTTTAAAAATGACATGTTCTCAAAATGGCTCTAACTATTTTGATTAAAATCCCGTAAATTATGGCTATTTACACACCAAATAAAATGTATATCTGGAATTTCCTAGGAATAGCATCTGAGGACCTCTTTATTCTGGATGAATTTTGCCGAATTTTGATTAAGAGATAGACAAGAGCTTACTACACAAAACATGTAAATCTCGTCAAAACGCACAATTTATGTCCTTTACGTTTTTGTTGTGGAGGTAGCCGTTTCCGAGATATTCGTTGTTATTGGTTTCAATTGTGAAGCACTCCTCAGTCAGGAAGTGTCAGTTTTTCTTTTGTTCTACTCCTGGCCAAGCAAAGAAGCGAACTAAGAACATTCTGCTAATGTTTATCTCGATTAGCATTGTTTAAAAAGAAGAATAATCTTTTGTAAGAAGTTGTAAGAAAGTTATGCGAGTGTAACACATTGGATTTTGTTATAACTTGACCCGTTTGGATTGTTTTAAGTTGATGAACAACACTTTAAACCACTTTCACCATTGTTGTTTTGGAATCAAACATAAACGTACATTTGTCAACTTGGCAACCTTCAGACTACAGTAGTTGAATATCTTTATATCTTTTTATTAAAGAATAACATTTCTAGAGAAATGCGAGCTTCAATACTCCTGCGTTGGGGTTTTTATGTTTAAGACGATATTCACTTTGACAAGCCCGACCTTTGTTCCTTTTATCCACAACCTCACCCGAGTTAAAAGGCAAGTGGAAGATATATCGGTTGTGCTAAGTCAGGAGCAAGATGAAAGGCCCGGAAATGGAGGTTCTCTGCAGGAGAGAACCCCGCTCCTTCTTCCGTTTTTTTGTTTCTGAGCAATGGTAATGATTTTAAGCCTTTCACTCGAGTAATTCAATTGATAAATCACCTCTATTCCTATCTCAACAGATTTTGTTTTATTCCATCAAATATTTGCTCTTAGAGTATTTGTTTCTTCTGAATGATGGATTACTCGCTACCGAGGATAAATTGGCGGAGTGTAACGCAAACAAATTAGATTCGAATCACATACATCATCAATTGTGAAATTATAGATGCGTGTGGATATCGATAAACGCCTCACGCTCACTGAGGATTAAACCAACTGGGGTGATTATGCGCTGTTTAAACTTGACTACAGGCATAGCTTTCATTTTTACTTTATCTAACACGTATGTACAATGTAATTGAAGGTAGGGAAGGAATTGCATTCCTTCCAAAAGTTCAATGTCAACATTTCACCAGAAAAATATGTTTTGTGGTCCCCTGAGTCCAAAAAAGTGCATAGTACATAGGTAGAGAAGCTATGGCACTACACCAAAAAATTTGATACCGAGATTTCAACACAGTTATGCAGTAGGTTTTTTTGTTTTTCTGACAGTTTACTACTTATGTAAAAGTCATTCAGAATGGAAGTCTTCAGAGGCTGTTCCTAGGAAATTCAAATTATATACTTTATTAGTCATATAAATATCTTAAACATATGGTATTTTAATCAAAATTGTTAGTAATTTCTGAGAAAATAATTTTTTTAAAATAAAGGGCAGTTTGGGATGTGGAGGTTTTCCTTAAAAATCTGGGCGTAACATCCTTGAAAGATGCTAAAGTTATTTATCAAATTAGGTATTTAACCAACTTTTTGAGTTATGTTGTACGCAAACAAATGCACACAGTACATGTTTTAAGGTTGCCTGTGTAAAAAAAAGAGAAAAAAAAACTTTTTATAGCAAAAAGTTCGTGTTGTCTGTGTGGCCATGTGTGTCTGTGAACACGATAACTCAAAAACGAAAAGTCGGTAAAATACCAAACTTGGTATTTAAGTTTAATATATGCCAAGGATGCGACACAGAAATTTTGAGGAACATGTCCCCATCCAAAACTACCATTTCCGTGGAAAAATTTTCGAAAACTTTGATTTTTTCAAAAATGCCATTAACACTTTTTATTAAACTACCTATATTAATATTATTTACATTACATATTAATGTATATCTTGACTTTTCTGCTAACAGCCTCTGAAGTCAAATTCATTCGGGATGACTTTGGCATAACTGGTAAATCGTAAGAAACATATACAAACTTAATACCCAAAAAATGTAAATCTCGTTAACACACACAATTTATCTCTTAAACATTTTTTGGTGAGTTGACCATTTCCAAGACATTTGTTATTTGTTTCAGCATTCTTAAAACACTTAAAAGTTTCTCAAACAGCAATTTATCAATTCCTAGCCTTACAAAAAAAAAAAAAAAAAATCAGCTTTTAAAAAAGTTGACTATTACTTTAGCGTAGTGTACTCCCTTATTTCCCTTCTACTTACCAAGAAGTAAGAAATAAGGACATTTATGCTAGTATTTATCTCGATTAGTATGAACTATATAGATGAATAAGCTTTTTAACAATAATTTGTCACAGATATATAGGAAAGTCTTATGAATGGAACACATTAATTTTTTTAGAAAACAATGGTGTCCGAGTGTCTGTGAACACGATAACTCAAAAACGAAAAGTCAGTTGAATATCAGACTTGATATTTAGGTTAAGCATTTACCAATCATGTGAAATAAAGATGTTCAAGAAAATCCTCATACCTGATACTGTCCTTTACAATGCACAATTTTCGAAAATTTAATTTTTCTCCAAAAATGGCTCTAACGATTTGATTTAAAATACCACATATTAGAAATAGTCACATGAAATATATAATATATAACAATTAACTATAAAAAATTCGTGTTTGACATAAACTTTGGGTTTTAACAAGATTGATACCTTACGGATTACCAGTTATGCAAAGTCATCCAGAATGATAAGGTCAAGGCTCTATGTTATATTGTATTGAAATATAGGACTTAACAAGGAAGGTAATGTCGTTGGTTGCCATTAGTAACAGCCAATAAAGTACCTGGTTAAATTGAGGTGGGAAGAAATGCAGGAAAATAGTTATTATAGAAAGAGCTTTGAAATACTGATATAGGATGATTAATTTAATAAAAGATAATTCGTTAAAACAATACTTCAAATACAAAGACATTATTTACAAAGACGTTCCATGAATTGATTTATTTCATTCCCACGTGATTTTTTACATTGTTGTCCAAATATCTGAAACACGTTTACGGCGAACCCTACCTTTTAGCTATATTTGTAATTTGTTATATATTAATATATGTAATTGTTGTTGGTAATAATTGGTTTAGGTCTAATCAACTCACACACACACACATATATAAACGTGCGATTATATATAAGATAAAACTGAGTATTTTAATAAAAGCTACATTTTTTGTGCAGTAAGTTTTTCTCTATCTCTCAGAATTTACCAGTTATACAAAAGTTATCCGGTAAGAAGCGCTCTTGAGAGGCTATTTCCAGAGAATTCAAGATATATATTTCATGTTGAAAATATCTTCTTATGCATTAGCTATTTTAATCAAAATCATTAGAGCCATTTTGGGGGGAATTAAAAGTTTAGAAAACATTTCCATGTAAAGAGTAGTTTGGGGTGGGGTATTTTCTTGAAAATCAATCATCACATCCCTGAAAGATGCTGAACTTTAATACCAAATTGACTGTTTAACAGACTTTTCGTTTTTGAGTTCACACACACACACACACACACACACACACACACACACACACACACACACACGAGACCTCAAAACATATTTCTGATGAAATCTGGATTTTGGGTGGAATGCAATACTTTCTCAATATACATAGTGTATTATGTTTTTTAATTTTTTTTTTATTGTCAGCTTACCTTCCCCTTATGTAGAACTGACAGCCCCTATGACTTACAGGCGGATGTCTAGGGGTCAGAAGCCTGTCGGGGTGCTAGCGACACCTAACCATAGAACGGAGATCCTGGAACGAGTGATTGGCCTGTAGCCAGGTTGAGCATGAAGAAATAGATAATATGAAATGCAAGCGAGATAGATGATAGGAAAGTTGATTATGGAACAGTTGGTGGAATGAGTGGTGGGGGAACTCGGAGGACTCTAGAGGTCTGGGCGGAGAAAGCCCGCCCAGACGCCCTTTCGTCCACCTCAAATGCCACATGCGGACGCTGGGGACAGGCAGGCAGAACAAAGTACATTATGTAGCAACGTCAAACACAACTAAAGTCAATTGGCAGTATCATAAAATTCATTTAGACAATAAAATGGATTTAAAATCAAAGTGCGCTTCGCTGACTTCTTAAAAGATTCAGTGGAGAGAGCTTTAGTGTTGTTACTAAGTTTGTTAAATAGATTTAATGGTATTGTCTCAAAGGAATTTTGTATCTTACTATATTTACATCTATTTATGTAAATATTGGAACTAGTTCTGGTGTGATGAAGATAGATTTCGGAACAATCTGACTATTTTTCTTAGTAAATAAGAGGCAAAGGAACATGAACAATGAAGTCAAAGTTAAAACACCCGATTTAACAAATAAAGGTTTGCAATGAGTTCTGGGGGCTACACCACATAAAATTCGAATTGTCTTTTTCTGTAATAAAAGTATCTTTTGGCTAAAACATGAAGATACCATAACTCAAATCGCTATGGATTTGTCCATAATAAATTGGTAATAAAACATTAAAACACACATGACTTTTTAAAACACGTAACATAAATATACTTCTGCTTACTTTGTTGGCGACATAATTAACCGGATCAAAACCGGACCGCCTAGGTGGGAGGCGAATTGTCTAATCACTCAACGCAGCGCATTGCGGAGAATTTAAAAAAGAACACATGAGTATAGAGTGGTCATCGAGTGCGTTTAGGAAATAAAATAGACACAATAGACAAATGGGAGCAACAAAAGAGATTAGCTTTGGCAAAGGGGAAGGCAGCAAATTGGCAGTTAAAGGAGATCTATATAAAATGTGAGAGATGGAGGTGAAAGGGCTGGAAAGGGTATACAACTCAGTGGTAGAGACTCGTATGTTTATTTTATTGAAATAGAGGAAAATGAAAACGTATGGGAAGTTGATTATTACAAGAAAATCTTGGGTTTGCCATTAGAAAAAGTTAATGAAGCAGTTAAATTAAAATGGGAAGAGAGGCGACAAGGACTGATTATGGCAAGAGCTTGAAAATACTAGCATAGGATCATGAATTTAGAAGAATATAATTTGTTAAAAACAATGCTTAAGGAGACTGGGTACTCCCTACATTATGGGGTGGTAACGGGGTTACGGGTTCGTATCGCGGCTTTTGGGTATTAGGAATGATGTGGCTATGAGGGTGCCCTAGCTCAGGATTTTTACTAGCATGGAAACTCACAGGGTGTGGTACGACACAAGTACTTTATTCAATTAGTTCGACCTTTTTCTATGCAGCGGTGATTTCGATGCGTTGTTAGTGGTGCACGTTGTGAGCCATATGCGGGAGTATTTTAGTTTGTTGATTTTACGCCTCCCTCAGGGTTCCATGTGTGCAGCGTAACTAAGTGTCACTTCCAATCAACTCCACTACACTCGCGTACCTGGTACTGAAGCTCTTCTGGGATGGGTTGCCACGGCGTTGCTCAGTCTTGCAAGAACATTGACTGTCCCAGGCGTGGACTTGGCTAGTGGGAGGAGTTGTAGGAGTGATCATGTAATTGTTAAGAAAACACTTGTAACCTTTTACTGCTGTTTATTCTAAAGGAGTTTTGAAGACAAGCACATGGTTATACACTTTTATACCGCTGACTGATGTTCTTTAACACTTACTCACGAGTACTTTCAATTACACTGTTTTAGTTGAGTACATAGCACAATTCACTTTCACGTAATCACGAGCCCACTGTTAAATAGGTGAGCGACGTTACTTGACTTCACATACAGTTTCTTATTATAATAAACTTACTTCGCGAGCTTCTTAACAGACGACCTTGCCTCACACACGGGCGAATTCCTAACATGCAACGACGTTGCCTCTCTCACGGGTGAATTCTTAGCAGAACGACCTCGATGTGCCAAACCTTACTTCTTATATACAAAAAAAAAAAAAAAAAAAAAAACGGTGTCATGGAGGCTTCTTTCTGATTGGTTGGAAGGTCCGCCAAAATGACACCATCATTACCCAATACCCAAAAACCATTGCAAATCTCCCAGAATGCGTCATAATAATCACGTGATACCACAGAAGTCCCCTTGTGGGCTTTAAACGGTGGTTTCCCCTTAAACTAAACTCGAACGTGACTTTCACAAAAGAACAAAATTTTCACCCCTCTATCCAGTCTGGCTACATGATTCTGAGTAACTTTTAAGTAAAAAACTGGCTTCTTGGTTCCTATGCATAGAACTCATTAAATATTAACTTTCTTTACAGATATATTTAGATAATTAATAACATTGATTGTTATTATAACTACAAGGCTAATTAACGGTCTCAGGATCATGAATTTAGAAGAATATAATTTGTTAAAAACAATGCTTAAGGAGACTGGGTACTCCCTACATTATGGGGTGTTAACGGGGTTACAGGTTCGTATCGCGGCTTTTGGGTATTAGGAAGGATATGTGTATGAGGATTTTTACTAGCATGGAAACTCTTTCAGGATGTGGTACGACAAAAGTGCTTTATTCAATTAGTTCGGTCTTTTTCCGCCGTCAAACACACACTCATTCCTCTTAAATTTTCTACTATGAAACTATGCTTTAAGTGCCCGCGACTATCACTACTTGGTACTTTTGATGCAGTGATTTCGTCCGTACTCTGGTCTGTATGAAAATAACTATTTTCACTGACAGCTAAAGGTAGCCTGTACGACTCCACCACGGACCCTAAATATCACATCTTTGCTCTGCCGATGTTCTACGCCAAGTGCCTCAAAAAGTGTACCCTGGCCAGCATCTCTTTTCCCGTTATGTTCCCCTCGGACAGTGTCCTCTCCCCCCCCCCCCTTCGGGGCAATGCGCTACCTTCTAATGGTACACAGTGCTACCAGCTAGTTACAACTCGGCTACTTATACGTGTTTGAAATCTTTCTTCCCTTCCCATTTTCAATATGCATTTATATTTCCCTTCTTGGTATAATTTATTAGGCATGATTTATCTTTCCCTTCTGAATAACTCTTTGCCCCGTGACAAGACATGCACTGCCTCAGTTACTAGTGTTAAATTTGTGATTTTCTCGTGCGCTTATCTCCTGAACTACTCAAGATAGGGTCACACAAGTACTACTTATATTAGAAACTAGCTTTGTTTAGCTATTAAAGCAATTTCAAAGAAATTGGATGAAATGTTTTTGTTATGGATTTTTTCATACATATATTTTTTAGTTTTCATAACATATTTTTTATAAAATTAACTATGAACCATTGATGCACCGCCGAAGCTTTAAAACACATAAATGTGTTTAATTTAAATAGTTAAAATTTGAATATGATATCCTGAGTAGTTTCTGATGTGAATGCACCGAAAATTAAAAAAGAGTAAATCTATGAAAAATGAGTTTTAACTTTAGTAACAAAATAAACATACATTAAGTTTAATTAGAGGTTTAAAGCTTCAAGTCAGCGTCCCAGTTGTCTAAGAACAACAGAGTGACAGTGGTACCAGTAGAAAAGTCTAAATTCCCTCTTTTCCCTGGTGTGTGTTTATAAACTCTATTCTTGAAATTTCAGAATTTATGGTTCGAAAACTAAGCACTAAGTGAGAGGGGCATAACCATAATTTATGGAGCGTAGACATGTATATAACATTTATTTTTATATATTTGTAGTTCGATTTCAGCAATTAAGCTTCTGAACATTATTTTAATACTTCAAATAATCAAAAAACGAAACACAATAAATAAATAAAATAAAAAATAAAGAATTTTTCATTATCCAGTTCCCTTAATATAGCAAGAAATTCATGAAATGAGAAATAACTTAAAAATAATGAATTGAGGTATTTTTGAAGAAAAAGAGAAACAAACAACAAACTTTTTGGAAAGTATTTAGAAGATGGTTTTAAGATATCGATATCGATATCGAGATACCAAGAGTCTTTTATAAGACAACTGAGAAAAGGTAAATACTATTTTATTTTACAATGAAAAACAATGAGAAAATAATCTGATGTGTTCCATTAACACGACTTTCTCTACATGTCTGCAACAACTTATTCTTAAAATGGTTATGCCTTAGTTTACTTCATGCTAATCGAAAAAAATTAGCAGAAATAATTACTTGCTTCCTTGTAAGTAGAAGCGAAATAATGGAGTACCATAAGTTAAAGTGATAGTCAAAACTGGTTGCTATGTGACTGATGTTCCTTCGTTTGTATGGACAGGAGTTGACAAATTCCTGTATGAGAAAAGTATAAGTTTTTCAAAGGTGGAACAAAAAAGAAGGGTTATATATATAAAAAAAAAAACGATCAACTCAACGAAAAAAAGTTATATCACACAGATTGTGTGTTTTAACGTGCTCTACATTTTTGTGTGGTAAGTTTTTGTCAATTCCTTACAGTTTAGCAGTTATGCAAAATTCCGTAAAATTGATCCAGAATAAAGTAGTCTTCAGAGGCTATTCCCAGAAAATTTAAGATATACATTTTATTTTTCAGGTAAATATCTTTAATGTATGACATTTTAATCAAAATCGTTAGACCCATTTTGAGAAAATCAAAATGTTCGAAAAGAGTTATATGTAAAGGTGGGTGGGGGGAGTTTTCTCAAAATATTCGTGTCGCATCCCTGGAAGATATTAAACTTAAATACCAAGTTTGGTATTTTACCGACTTTTCGTTTTTGAGTTATCGTTTTCACAGACACACGCACACACGGAGACACGGGCACACGGACACACGGACCTTTTTGTGAAAATCCTTTTTTTTGGATACAGTAGACCCTAAAACATATATTTCCGTTGAAATCCTGGTATCGAATTTTTGGGTGGAGTGGAATACCTCCTCTATACACTATGTACATGGTACGTGTAGAGAAAGTAAAAAGATAGGTGTATAGGCAACAAGGAAAAACGGGTACTCAGGGCATGGAAAAGAGCAGGAGTATGGAGACTATACTGCAGCAAAATGACTGCCCGCAAGGCGAATGCCCACTATATGGGAAAAGGAAGTAATTTTATTCGAATGCAAGGAAACAAGAGATTTGAGAAAAAACAATTATCGACTAAAGTCAATAATACTTTTACTAAAATAAATTAAAGTTTAGACAACAATTGTAAAAATCTGATGTGTTCCATTCACATGACTTTCTCTATATCTCTGTAAATTATTATTGTTAATAAGCTTATCTTTTATTTATTTCATGCTAATCGAGAAAAATTAACAGAAATAGTCTTATTTCTTGCTTTATTGTAAGTAGAAGCGAAATAAGGGAGCTCCATAGGTTAAAGTGAAAGCCAAAATCTGGTTGCCTATTGACTGATGTTCCTTTGTTTGTATGGACAGGAGTTGACAAATTCCTGTATGAGAAAAGCATAAGTTTTTCAAAGCTGAAACCAAGAAAAAGGAATATCTCAAAAACGTTCAACTCCACGAAAAAAGTGTATATAACATAAATTGTGTGTTTTAACATGCTCTACGTTTTTTGTGGGTTAAGCTTTTGTCCATCTCTTACGGTTTAGTAGTTACGAAAAATTCATCCAGAATAAAGTAATCTTCAGAGGCTATTCCCAGAAAATTCAAAAATATACATTTTATTTGTCAGGTAAATAACTTTAATACACGATATTTTAATCAACATTGTTAGAGCCATTTTTTAGAAAATAAAAAATTTCGAAAAAAGTTTCATGTAAAGGGTAGATTGGGCTTGGGGGGATTTTTCTCAAAATCTTCGTGTCGCATCCCTGGAAGATACTAAACTTAAATACCAAGTTTGGTATTTTACCGACTTTTCGTTTTTGATTTATCGTGTTCACAGGAACACGGACACACGGACACACACATAGACCTTTTTCTGAAAATACTTTTTTTTTTGGATACAGGGGACCCTAAAACATATATTTCCGGTGAAATCTCGGTATCGAATTTTTTGTTGGAGTGCAATACATTCTCTATACACTATATACATAGTGATTATAGAGAAAGTAAAAATAAATAACGTGAACACGAAAATAAAGACAAACCTATTTAAATACAGTATCTTAAATTTGCAATACACAATAGACCGTATTACGATGCATTAGTGTATCCTATTGTAGTAAACAGAGATATTTTACAGATATATATATACGTAAATGTACAATACTAAAACCACCACGTCTTCCATACCTGCCAGTAGCGTCCAACATGCTCCTAACTCTCCATTCGCGGAGGTCAAGGATCGCGTTAAGTACTATTCCCTTCATACCTCAGTACCCTTACATCTTGACAAGATATGAACCAACGACTCTTCCTACTCGCAGATTCTCATACCTTTCAAGGGGTCCCCCACTGGGACAGAACAGCACAGGGGGTATAGCGGGCTCGCCGTCCCACTCACCCTGGAGTTCCTCCGCGTGGCTGGCGTTTTGAGTGACTCCCTCAGCACTCAAAGGAACCCACACGAGGGAGTCAGGGTTGGCTCGGGACCCAGGGTGCGCCAAACCTATACCTATCGTAGTAGGCCGCTGTTTCAGCTACTTACCTAGGTATAAATATAGGAATTAAAGCCATCCTTCTGATAAGTGGCCAGGGCCAAATTATGTTAATTAGTACTTAGCACTAATTGGTGCTTCAATATATTATTATTATTGTTATTATTATTCCCTTAGTTTCTAATAATTTGTCATATTATGTACTTTTGTATTTTCCTCCTGAACTTATACAAAATAGAACTGAAGAGAACTTCACACGATATAGGTAGATAAGATTCAAGATGGGCATTTATACTTTGTATCTATACCTGAAATGTATGATCTTTTAATTAAATTTAGTAGAATCAATTTTGCGGGAATGTAAAATAGGTATGCACTATTTCTATGTAAAGAATATATTCCGGAACCATTTTATTTAAAATCTTCAACTGGCGTTACTAAATTCTAAGTGATTTTAACATGGGCTCTCGCAAACTCACGCACCTTTTCTTATAAATGTTTTTGAGGGCTCAGATAGGACATTTTATATGAAATCCAGAAAGCGATTTTATTTGAAGAAATGCAAAAGGTACTTCTTCCTAGTATAGGAGAAAGAAGAAAAATAATATTTAACATAAAACGTGTTACAGAGGTGAGCCATTTTAAAAATAAAGGAGTAAATAAAGAGAAATGATATAAGAAATGAAGAAATACGCACAGAGATAGCATAGTTTACTCCAAAAATATAAGAAACCTGCAGCTATAATGAAGATGTACGAGCAGAAGTGAATAAACACAAGCACGAAGATATAAAAGGCTGGCGCGTTAAGAAAAATCAATAACTTGTATACGTACAATAGCGAACTGGAACATAATTATTAATTAATCTTTAGCTTTCATTTTCCATGTAGAAAGAAATAGCGTCCAATTTAAGTCTCTTTCAAAAATAATTAAGCTACTTAAATGAAGCAACATCATTACTGGCTGTCGCTTGATGGTGGTTCTTGTTTGCTGCCTGTTCTCGGTTTTCTGTCGTCAAGCATAATACTTAGTTTCTGTATTGGTAGATACAGCAGCTCTAGAGTTAGTCATTTGAGGAATTGTATGCCGTGTCAGAATATCACCATGGTAGCTCAGTGGTCAGAGCAACCGGCGAGACCCGGTAATTCAAACACCAGACTGACTCTAACACTCCTGTTGGTAATATTTTAATATCTACATTGGTACATATGAATGTACGTCGTGATGTCTAGTGGGAACCATTTCCCCATCGCTTAAACACGTAGAGTAAACATCTGACACCGAGAAGCCAAAATAAACAACTAGAAGCAGCACAAATATATTTTTTGCGTTATCTGGTACGAAAGACTAGAAGAGACAGAGTTAGAAATCAAGACATAAGAGCACAGTTGGGAGTCGAGAATATAGTAGACAAAATGTGTAACTACCAGAAGCAATGGAAAGAGCATGTTATGAGAATTACCCACACTTTTTAATATATGTTTTAACAATATGATAAAATCATATATAAATACCATAAATAAATGTGGATGGATAAACAAACAAAGAAGAAATAAAGAAACAGACATGCAGAAGTAGATGAACTGAGTATGCAAAAAATGACAGAAACACACAGGAAGTGTAAAAGTAACAAACCATGCAGAATACATAATATAAATACAGAATAATTAAATAAAAAGCCTCCAAGAAATTTCCAAGAAAGGTTATTAACATTGTATAACAAACGCTGGAAACAAACCACAATAACAGAAGAATGGAAAATTGATAAAATAATATCAGTACTTAAAAAAGGAGATAAAAGAAAGCAAAAAAAAAAAAAAACAAAAAAAAAAAAAAAAAGCAGGCGGATAAGCTTATTATGTGCACCATACAAAATATATGCCAAAATGATAAGTCAAAGATTAACAACCATAGTAGGGCTAATAATAACAGAAGAATAAACCGAATTTAGGAAAGGAAGAAGCTGCACGGATATTCACTTTAAAACAAGTAATTCAGAAGCGAAGAGAATTTAATTTAAACGCATATTCTGTTTATAGATTTGATAAAGTGTCTAAACCAAAATACCTTCTCTATACACATGCACATAGTACGTGTAGAGAAAGTAAAAATATACGGTAAACAAAAATAAGAATAAATCAAAGGAAACCAATAAAAATAAAAGGAGTTAAACAAGGTTGTATATATGATATATGATAAAATCATATATAAATAAAAAGCAAATAACAACGGGAGGAATTAGTTTAGAGAATTTAATAATTAAACATTAGCCTTCGCAGGTAGCCAGATTTTAATAGCAATATCATAGGAAAAATAAAAAAGCAATGTTTTCCAAGAGTTCTCATCCAGTTCAGTCAAAGATAATATTAAGAATATACCAAGAAAACAAGTAAGAACATTTAATTTTCTAGGCTGCGAAATATTATATCAAGCGGAAGCAGATATAAATAATAAGTTAAATAAGTACAATTATATAAAAGGAAAACTAAATAGAACTTTGAAAAATAAAGTCAGAAAATAATCTATCATGAAATGATATAAGACGATGGCAGTTTCTACAATAGCTTATGGATCGAAACATCGACTATGACAAAGGGCTAGAATACAAGCTGCAGAAATGAGATTCCTCGGATCAATAGCAGGATACCAAAGAACAGTCAAAAAAATATAATACAGAAATCGGGCAAAAACAGTAAAATAATTAAATACAACAATTGTGAAATAGAGAACAAACACGTAAACAACACCTAATAAGGATAATCAAAACCAGAATAACAAAAGCAGCATATAACTATTCACCACGAGGAAGACGAAACTTTGGAAGACCTAGAAAAAGATGGAATCAACAGCAATTTGGAGCCACAACAGATCAATAAGGTTTACACCGTGATGAAGAAGATTTATTTGTAAAGGATTGGATGAATTTTCTTATATGGTATTGTTACGGTTTTCCAATTTGAAACATGCGGTGGGCACGTAAGATTTCTGAATGTAAGCAATTTACAGATCAAGAAACCCGTACCAACTTATTGCATTACGCTCACGACTGCATTGTGAATGGTTTTCTTTGCGCCTGCGCTTATGCTGCATTGAATCGCATTGTGAATGTAGCTTAAGGGTATTTGCTGAACCCATCGATCCCAATCTTAGAGTTATTATAATAATAATAACAACAATAATAATAACAACGATAGTAAAAACAATAAAACAATAACAATAACAATGCCAATAATAACCATAATAATAATTAATAATAGTAATAATAATAATAATAATAATAATAATAATAATAATAATAATAATAATAATAATAATAATAAAATCTGTATAAAATCCTAAAGCCTAATTTCTAAAACCAGGGCTAATATTGTCGCATGTGTCACTGGCGAGAGTATAATTTAGATTGTTTTACTATAATTATTTTTAGCTTAATTTAAGTCTCGTTATCATTGCTCTACCTTCTGCCTTCCTTTTTCCACCCTCTAATAGCTATTCCCTCCGTCGCAGAATCATGTTCCCGACAATATGCCAGATTTTTAAAAAATTGTTTATTTCCATACAACATACATTTATTGTTAACTGGTTAATTATACATATAAATTAAAAAAAATTCTACATAAAATAACAATAATAAAGATAATAGATTATAATAAACTACATAATAACAAAAACTAATAAAATAAAAATATAAACATTTTTCAACTTTTAAATTATTTAACTTTCATAACCTAATCTAAATAAATAATCAATAAAATACAAAATTGAATTAAATACAAACATATAAAACTAAACAAACCACAGAATACGTAAAACACATCTCAAACATCAACATGTTAATACCAAAATTAATTTCAACTTCTCATAAACCTAATTCTTCTATTACATTACATCATCCCTACACTACCACCACCTAAAAATAACAAATATATAAATTTAATTTATTTTTCAAATTTTATTTAAAAAATGTAATACCTTTCATGTATTTATATTATAATTACTATCTGTAAATTATTATTATCATTATTTTTATTATTATTCATTATAATAATTATTTATAATTATTTGTATTAATTATTTATTATTACATTTATTAATATTATAATTTTATTATCATAATATAACAATTTTTTATATTTTATATTTTTAAAAACATTATATTTAATATTTATTTTATTATTATTATTTCATTTTTATTTTTAATATTTATTTTTATGTTTGTTTTAGAGGTATAGTATAAGGTATGAGCATGTTAATGGCGAGGGATACCTCGGCAACTGCGAGGAAGCACTGGTCTAAATCGGCCTACTAACCCTCCCCCGAGGGAAGAGCTTTGATGAGGGGAAATCACAGGCCAGCACACAGGAAACGACGGAGCTAAGCGCAGAGAAGCACTGAAGTCTCTAAACGTTTTACTAGATGGCATCTCTGGCGCGCCACAGAGGCTATACAGGCGCAGGGTGGTCGGAAGGTGGCCTCTACCTAGGCACTTAGTCCCAACCAGCGCAACTAGGGGGAAGAGCCTGCCATTTGCCTGCAAAACCTCAAAGCCTCAACTCCGCCGACCTGAAAGATGAAGAAGGGAAATGAAATGAAGGAATAAAAGGGAAAGGAACTGAGGTAAATATACACCACCCAGTATCTACCTACGTAAGCGGCCCCAGGAAAACCACGGGGAAAAAAAAACCAAGGCCAGAGTGTTTGGTCAACGGGGAGCGAACCCAGAGTTCCCGAATGCCAGTCCTAGACGAGACGCTTAGATCGGTTAGAGGTACTGCAGAAAACAATTTAAACGTTTGTTAACACACGAGTTTCTCAAAATTGAACTCTAATGCAACAAAAGAAGTGAAGATATATATATATATATATATATATATATATATATATATATATATATATATATATAATAACAATAAAATCTTTAGATCAATTGTTTGAGCCATTCAGGCTGGTTAGTGTACCAAATATTGGCTATTTCAATAATGCAATTACAGAATTTAACCAATTAAATGCATTTGGAACTAGTTGTATTAATTCTAATTTGTTTCTTTGTTACAAAGAACTTTGTAACATCTAAGCCACAGTGGTAACGCTAAAAATTAGATGTAGCAATAGTACTCTTAACATTGAAAACAAAAGGTGAGTGACGACCTAGGGCTGAGAAGTCATTTCCTTGTATCTGCACGACATTAGCGATTTCTGAAGCGGGGGCTGAGTTACACAGCTTCGTAATCAAATGTTTGCGATGCTTTTGCACAAACTATACAACCAGTTGAGGAATTGGTCACTCACGAACTTTTGCGCTGCCAAACTGAATTGTCATGCTAAGTTAGTAATATTTCCAGAGCAAATTTGGGTATGGATTTTGAATATATCATGCTAAATAAGTTAATATTTCCAGAGCAAATTAAGTGTTGATTCCAAAGGCTCTGGGTATACCGTGCAAGTATTTGCATGGCATTTCTATTATTTCATCTAGAATTGCTGGTTGCAATATTCTTATTCTTCTTCACTTTAAGAGTTAGGCATGCTGGCCGTCCTAACTTCACAGTGGTCAGGTCCACATTTTCCTTGGTCTTCCCACACCTATTTACTTTCTCTTCACGTACTTTACACATAGTGTATAGATATATTATAGTATTGCATACAAAAATTCGACACCGAGATCTCATGGGAAATTTATATTTTGAGACCCCCTGAATAAAACAAAGTTAGAAAAATTTCCGTCTGTGTATGTGTATGTATGTATGTATGTATGCATGTATGTATGTATGTGTGTGTGTGTGGGGGGGGGCAGTGTAGCTAAAAAACGAAAAGTCCGTTTAATACCGAACTTAGTATTTAAGTTCAGTATCTTCCAAGAATGCGATACAAAGATTTTCAAGAAAATCCCTCCACCCCGAACTATCCTACACATGAAAAATAATTTGAAAACTGATTTTCTAAAAAATGGCGCTAACGATTTCGATTAAAATATCGTATATTGACGACACTTACATGACAAATAAAATATATATGAATAGCCTCTGAAGACATCTTTATTCTGTATGCATTTTGCGGAATTTCACATATCTGGTAAACCATATGAGATAGTCAGAAACCTAATTTACAAAAAAAAAAAAAAAAAAAAAAAAAAAAAAAAAGTAGAGCTCGTTAAACCACATAATTTATCTTATATACATGTTTTTCGTGGAATTAGACGTTTCTGAAATATTCTTTGTTATTGGTTTTAGTTTTCAACTATTTATACTTTTCTCAAACGGGGCATTCTCAACTTCTGGCCATACAAACAAAGGAACTTCAATCACATAGCAACCAGCTTTTAAAAGATATGACCATTCGCTTTAGTCTATGCTACGCTATTATTTCCCTCCTACTTACAAGAAGCAAGTAAAAATACAGTTTCTGCTAATATTTTCTTTGTATTAAGCACGAAGTAAATAGCTTTTGAAGAATAATTTATTGCAGAGATGGAGAGAAAATCATGTGAATGGAACCACCAGATTTTTTCCTTTGGGGTTTTAGCTTATAATTTTAGCAGGTATTCTTTCTCTATCCACTCTTTTAGTGTGTCTCTTCTAGTTTTCTTTATAATGTTCTAGCTTATCATTTAAACTACAAATATGTAGATTTTTTTTAACGACTTCATTTCTTATTTGGTCATATATTACGTTTCTCATACATCTCATATCTGATACTTGTATTTTGCATTTATCTGTCTAATGATCCAGGATTCACTTGTGTAGACTATGACTCATACTGGTACAGTGTGTTCCCTGAGCGACCCGACCGTTTCGCGGCGGTGGACCCTCACCTGTTACGGTGCAACCGCGGGGCGGTTCGGTTGCTAAGGGAACGCACTGTATTACCTTATAGAGCTTTATTTCGGGCTTAATTTTTCAATGTTCTGTCGATTTAATTACATATTGCTTGAAATGTATCTAATTTATTTTCGATATGTAATAATTGTTACTTTTCAAATAGGTATACTATACTATGAATTTATTCTCTGATTATTTTGGTTTTCTTTGTGGAGATAATAAGATTACAGTCTTTGCTTATTTATTTTAATTTGTATATTGAATGTTAGTGTATCCTTATTTTGCTGTATTAATGCAATATCATTTGCATATGCCAATATATTTATATTACCTTATCATTTATTTGTTTTATTTTTATGCCATATTTGGCTTCCCTCTTATACTTTTTATATCATCTAACATATGGTAAACAGGTTGGTGAGAATCTGGACCTTGCCTTACTCCTTGGTACCCCGGATGTTTATTATTATTATTATTATTATTATTATTATTATTATTATTTTTGGTCTCCTTAGCGTGGGACACCTGGGTTCGATTCCCAGTACTAGCGTGGGGATTTTTCCCCCGCAGGGAGACCTGGTCTGGGGGTGCACTCAACCTCTGGTGGGGCCAATTGAAGAGCTACTTGATGGAAAAGTAACGGCTCCAGGTCATGAGGACCGCATTAACCGGCTGGGGGGGTTAGAGGCGCTGATCACGTCTCACCCTCCAATACTGTACCCCATCCATGACTTTTGCCATGGACCGAGATGGGGGACGCAGCGGCCGGGCGGTAGGCCAAGGTTCCTAGTGAGCTGTCGTGCCATGGAGCTATTATTATGTTATTGCTATTTTATGGTTATTGTTATGATGATTATGATTATTATTTTTCTACCTTTATACGAATCTTTTATTGCTTGTAAAAGACGAGGAGGGTATCCCTGATTCGTCAGTTTAGTCCAATTTCTTTTGAACCACACATTCAAATGCCTTTTCAAAGTCAACAAACGCAATATGTGTTTCTAAGTTGACTTTAGTCTTCTTGTTTTAATTCCCTTAATAGTATAACTATGATAATTACACGAGCGTCCTTTTCTGAATTCTGCTTGTTCTTCCTCTAATTTTACCACTGCCGGGAATCGAACCTGGGACCTCCGAGTGATAAGTCAGCTCGCTGACCAGTTGATCACGGAGGCAGTATTGTTTTATATTGTTACTTGTTATATTCGCTGATTTTATATACAAAGCCAGTATCTTTCTATAAAAACTGCACAACGTTTCAGAAAAGGACTTATTAATAAGCGTTTACTATGCAACAGTTCCAGGTTCCATTATAAATACCATTTATATAATGTCATAATAATGCATATATCTACTCTATTTTATAAATGGAAATGCTATCAACTAATCGTATATTGTGTACATTTATTCTTGAAAGAAAATTTAAAATTCTAATGCAAAAACATACACCGATCTATTTTTGATTTCAGAGACCCAGTTATAAACACTGCCATTTATCCTAAATTTATTTAAGCATATACTTTATAATCAGCATTTAGGAGACTTATTTCTCTATAGCTATCATAGTTAAGGCGATATTCTTTTTATAAAATGGACGTTACTTTAGCAATTTCCAGGAGTTTGAAGTTTTTACATTATTTTCCAACATTTGTTGTATAAATGTAGCACTCTAGAGATCACCAATTAATCATGCTAGTAACTCATTTACATCATCTTTTCCACATGCTTTTCGTTGGTATTAATAGGTCCAAAACAAAACATTTATATACTACTAACTGTCCGCCCCGGCTTCGCACGGGTGGTGTACCTAATGAAAAAAAAAAAACTCAGACAAACGCTTCCGTTTACAGTACGACCATGCAATGAAATAAAATTAATTTAAACAATTTGACAAAACTTTATTGTAATGCCTTGTAATGTAAAATTTTCCTTCCGGAGAGAAAAAATAGCGCAGATAGTTTGCCGACTCTCGAGCACGCAACGTACAACATTCGAATAACACAATCCAAGGTATAATATACACACTTCTAACGATTGATCTTGGAATTTATTGTCATTGCGAATGCAAGCCACCCTTAAGTTCAAAAGGAAAGTCGGTTGACAATAGTGGTATTCTTGGAATAAGTATATCCGCCTTTGAACTTCTTTATGTTATAGTAACTTAAATCAAAATGTTCATACTTCTTTTTAACAGTGAGTTTTGTTACGCTGCATAATTTTAGTTGATTGATATTGCGTAGTATAACTATCATCGAGTCAACCTTGAGCTGTAAATTGTGTGGCGGTAATCCTGGCAAAGCCAATGAAATTAGTTAGATAATTGACGACTTCATTTGGTTTGGTAATGCAATTGATCGACTTAAATGAATGCATTTGTCTATCAATTTTACCCTGAATTTTTACATTCAAATCATCTACATTTACAAGTTGCTGCTAAAATGGTTCGTTCGCTCAACCAAGCATAGCTTTTGTAATTTGCACCAATATTTGGAAACACTTTCGATATTAATTCTTCCTTTGACGTTGTGAAGTGACAAAAATTTGATGGAAACGAAATGAGGCCAGTATAAGTGTCAACAGGAATTTGCCCATAGCCAATGTCTAATAATGAGTTTGCATCTGAAAAGCGCAATGAAGCGCAATGATCTGCGCAATGTAGCATATATAGTTAGTATTGCGATAAGGACGAAGACAGAGCACTCTTAAGGTAGTGTGAAAAGGATGAGATGCAGTTAACAGCGTGGGTAACCAAGATGTCGTTGGCATAATAATAGTAATGTCATTGCATCCATAGTGTGGCGGGTATACGCTGGCATAGGTAATGAATTACATTAAGGAGAAAGTCACAAAATAACATTCATGCTTCTTCCGAATCTCTTTCTTTCCTTTACTCCTAATGTTTGCCACCTCTTTCTTTATTTTCTTCTATGCCAAAAAAGTCATTTTTAAGGCTAACAATGACGTAGCTAAAGAGCAAGTAGATCTGGTTTGGCAATAGATAAGTTTTTATTTGATGATAGCTTTGTGTATTAAATTTCACCATTTATCCCAATACATTACTTGATCAAATGTATTAAATGCACCGCAATTGTAGTGTGATGGTGAAGCGGGTATCTTCATATTCTTTAGCTAGGTCATGTGTCACATAATGTCAAATAACTAACATCTGCAATAGGAAGTTAAACCTAAAACGGATCCCGTTATTTCTCCGCCATTTTCAGATTCCAAGAAGGGTTAATGATTATGTCCATTGTTTATAACTTTTAAATAATTACAACAAAAATATACTTATTTCTTTATTCGAACGATGTGATCAACGTTAGTTTATACATAAATATACTTGATTTTTACAGTTATCTTGCGTCATTGTCTCCATAATCGGGTGCATTCCCTTAGAATTGAAGAAGAAAAATAGAGGAGTAGGTACTACGGCCATCTGGTGTCGAATAATAAGTACGTATTTTAGGTGTTTGTTGCCAGGAAAGCTTCTTTATTTTAAATGATAGGAGTATGGAAAGGACAGTTATTGCATAAAAATGTAATTGGATTTCACTGTTGCGTTGTGCCATCTTGATAAACTGTTGCGTTACCTTAATTTTGGATGGAGAGGGAAAATACTGCTATGACTATCTAGCGGTCAATAAATAAGTACTTGCTCTAGGTGCTAATCGTTAGGAAAGCTTCTGTGATTCTTTATTTTAAACGATAGGAGTAAGGAAAAGACAGTTATTACATAAAATGTATTTGAATTTCACTGCTGCGTTGTGTCATTGACTGGATAAACTGTTGCGCTATCTTAACATTGAATGAGGAGGAAAACTACTACTTTGGTCATCTAGTGGCAAATAAATAAGTACTTACTCTAGGTGTTAGTCACCAGGAAAGCTCCTTTTCTGATTTATTTTAAACAATAGGAGTAAGGAAAGGGAAGTTAATACATGGAAACGTATTTCATTTTCACTTCCGCATTGCGTCATTGTGTCAATAAACTAGTGTGTTACCTTAACATTGAATGGGAGGGCAAAAATAGCGGTACTGCGACCATTTAGCAACAAATAACCGTGATACCAATGTCATCTGCTGGCTATTAAGCGAAATGAGTTCGCTTGGCATGGTTTTTATTCATATTATGAGATTTGAAATACTTTCTCGTACTATTTTTAAACATTTTTTTTCCACAAACCTTGTCGAGACAATAACGAACACAACAAAAAAAGAATTGTTCAATTTGATGCGGTCGTTCGGAACTGATACGCGTACATACATTTCAGTGATTCATTTATTTATATATAGACAGATAGAGACAGACAGACAGACAGACAGACAGAAAGATAGATAAGATAGATAAGATAGATAAGATAAGATAGATAAGATAGATAAGATAGATAAGATAGATAAGATAGATAAGATAGATAAGATAGATAAGATAGATAAGATAGATAAGATAGATAAGATAGATAAGATAGATAAGATAGATAAGATAGATAAGATAGATAAGATAGATAGATAGATAGATAGATAGATAGATAGATAGATAGATAGATAGATAGATAGATTATAATAAACAGTGATACTTAAACTCGTGGTTACTAGGCAACACAACCTACACTTTATATTCTAACTAATATACAGGTTCAACAAATCGAAAACTTTACTTTAATGATGATCATCTATATCTTGATTTTCTTCATAATAATATGCATTGAAACAAAAACTGTCTGCTCTAATTGGTAGTTGTTATAGTATTACAGCCATTACATAATAATACGCCAACAAAGAATCTTCATTTACTTCAGTTTCTTTGACTTTAATGGTAGTATGTATAGGCGTTTGGGCAGCTTTTAACATTTTTTCTGGTGAATCTTGAAAACACCCTCTTCACTCATTTTTACTTAAAATTCACACATGAAATTAGCATCCAAATTTGCAGATTAAAACAAAAATTTTTGTTGATATAATGCTTGTTGATTTTTTACCAAAACCAATATTACTCTTTCTCTAAACTATCATCTCCGCCATAAATAAATGTCATTAAACATACTAAATAGAGAGAATATACTAAAATAAACGTACTAAATATACGGCATATACTAAAATACCCTGATTTTATGTAAAATATTAGCAGCGTGCTACAAAATTAGTTTCCACTAGCTACTCTTAGAACACTCCCTTTGGTCGTTTTGAATCTCTGACTACCAAACCTTTTCTTTTGTAACTATTTTTGTAAATAACCATTGACTAACAAGACTAAGAGAGTAGTGAAAGCGGGAATACTAGTGTAGAGCTTACCTGGAAAATATACGAAATACTATTTCTGAAGAAGGCGTCTCAAGGCGTGGGAGGCATCCCGGAATCCAAGGATTAAACTGCAGGAAATAAGTTGGTGTTAGTAGATTTCTTGTTATATATATATATATTATTGTTTCATTTATATATTCTCTTTTAATATATTGGGTCATCAGAAAAATTCTGATGTGTTACACACACATTACTTTCTCTAGCTGCTCTAAAAACAAACTTCTTATAAAACATTATTCTTCTTTCTACACAATGCTAATCGAGATAAGCATTAACAGAATGTTCATATTATTTAGTGATTTATAAGTAGAAGGGAATTAAAGGAATGCGCTATGCTAAAGTGATAGTCAAATGTTTTAAAAGTTATCGTTATACGATTGACAATGCAAATCGCTTCTTTGCTTGACCAGGAGTAGAACAAAACATAAACGGACACTTCCTGTCTGAGAAAAATATAAGTACTTTACAATTGAAACTAATAACAAGAATACCTTGAAAACGGTAAACTCCACGAGGCAAATTTATATGGCATAACTTGTTTATTTTAACAAGACCTACATTTTTGGTGTAGTAAGCTTTTGTCTACCTCCTGCGGTTTACTAGTTATACCATATTAAGCAAGATTCATCCATAATAAACAGATCTTCAGAAGCTATTCCAAGAAAATTCAAGATATACATTTTATTTGTGATACAAATGACTTTAATATATGGTATTTTAATCAAAATCGTTAAAGCCATTTTTAAGAAAAACAAAATTTTCGAAATTTTTTCCATGTAAAGGGTAGTTAGGTGTCTGGGCATTTTCTTGAAAATCTTCGTGTCGCATCCCTGGAAGATACTGAACTTAAATATCAAGTTTGGTATTTAACGGTATTTTCGTTTTTGAGCTATGCTGCCCACAGACACAGACAGACAGACAGACAGACAGACAGACACACACACACACACACAAGGACCTATTTCTGAAAATGTTTTCTTGGATTCAGGGTGTCCTAAAACATTTATTTCCGGTGAAATCTCGACATTTAATTTTGGGTGGAATACAATACTTCTCTATCCCTAAATACATTGTACATACGGGGGTAGAGAATGTAAAAGCTCGTCTTAGGTTCTTTGCGTTAAGTTTAAATCATTTTATTTTCCTCAAACACACACACACATATTCAGTATCACATTCGTAATTCCAGATTCTGTGGAAGATAGGGAATAATTCTGGTTAAAGAAAAATTCACTAGCCGGGAATCGAACCCGGAACCTCCGAGTGATAATTCAGCTCGCTAGCCAGTCGATCACGGAGGCAGTCTTGTTTTTATATACAATGCCAGTATCTTTCTATAAACACAGTGCAAAATTTTCAGAAAAAGACTTGTTAATAAGCTTTTACTATGCAACAGTTCCAGGTACCATTATAAATACCATTTATATAATATCATAACAATACATATATCTACTCTATTTTCTAAATGGAAATGTTATCACCGATTCGTTCATTAACGGTTACATTTATTCTTGAGAGAAACCTTAAAATTATAATGCAAAAACTTACACCAATCTAAATAAGCTCTCTCATCCCCCACAGTTTAATCTTAGAAGCCACTGAGCCTACTTTCATAAATCTTTCAACATTATAAAGTAATTATTTCCGGAAAATATAAGGTAGCTTCTGACTGGAGGTCTTAAATGATTAAAAAGGAAGTACAGTACTTTTCAAAACATTATGGCCGCGGTTCCCCACCCCACTCCAGTCGATAGAACTATAAATGTTTGCGGTTTAAAGTAACCTCACAGTTACCAAATGGTTCTAAGACTCTGGAGCGCAGTTCTCAGGTGGCAAATAAAAAGTATATTTACTCAAGAATAACTTTATTTTTTCTGTAAAATTAGCAGAACCGAGAGCTTCGCTTCTTGTATCAGTAGACAAGATGTAATTCTATCTTGCTCATCCCCTTCATATTCTTCTTAACCTATACTGTATATTACTGGCGATCGATTATTACCCTAGCGTAGTTGCAGCCCTTAAAAAATGTGATGTGCTCCATTCACATGACTTTCTGAATCTGTTCTGCATAAAAATATACAGTTCTTTTTTAATTTGTGTCATGATAATCGAGATAACCATAAGCAAAATAATATTATTACTTGATACTTGTAAGTAGGAGGGAAATAAAGCAATACACTGGGCTAAAGAAATAGTAAAAGCCTTTAAAAGCGGGTTGCTAAGTGATACAATTTAATTTTGAGATTCTTTGAATGACACGGAGTGAAAGAAATTAAATATGAAACGAATGCCGGCTTCGCGTTTAAGAAATTAATACTTTTAAAATAGAAACGAATAACCAGGAAGATCTCGGAAACTCTTAACTATAAAACTATATATGTAATATAAAGTGTGTGATTTAACGAGATCTAGAATGAGGAGGACCCTTTCCTAAAAATTCAAGATATATATTTAATTATACATACGGCATTGCAATCAACATCATCTAAAAGTGTTTCACGTAAAGGGTAGTTTCGGGTGAGAGATTTTTCTTGAAATTTTTTGTGACGTATCCTTGAAACACGCTGAACTTAAACACCAAGTTTGGTATTTAACGAATTTTTCGGTTTTTGAGTTATACTGTTTACACACACACACACACACACACACACACGCACATACTCATACACATACCCACACACACACTTACACATAGACCTTTTCCTAAAATTCTTTTTATTAATGGAACCTCAAGGCATGTACTTCCAGTGAAATCTAGGTATTGAATTTTTGGAAGCATACAACTCCTGCGCTACCTACTATGAACATACATTGGTAGAGAAGGTAAATATTAATAATTTCCAGGTAATGCTTAGCTGAATATGAACTAGATTGTATATGTAAATATTAATAAAATGATATTCAAACAAACTTAAATGATGCGTTTCCATCAATCAGATATTACATTCAATGTCTGCACCAATAAGTCGTCCTCCATGGTGTAGTGGTTACCATGTACAAAAGGTTGCAGGTTCAAACCTTCTGGAGGGTAATGCATTTTTCCGACCATAAAAATCCTTCACATAGGTTCCTTGGGAAGAGTCCAATGTCATAGATGTACGGCACTTAAGAGAACCTCAAGCCTGATAAAGACGTTTCTAAGCAAAATTAAACGGTCTATCACGCCCAAAACAGAATGGGATACTGGGCAACATAGTATTAAAGAGCGTCCACAAATAAAACTCCATTTTATTTTTGTGAATCAATAAATATAAAAACTTAGGGGATTTATAGTTGATAAAACATTCGAGTAAATAATGTAAGCAAGAAATTCAATAAAACCAATTGTTATATTAATAAATTAATACATTTTATGTTTATTAGAATTAATTAACAATTATTTATACCAATTTTATTATATATTATTAATATTACCTCTAATAGATTTTTAATTATTCTATTTATATAGACAAACCTTCAACGTCTATGGTCATATGGAATATTTCCTTTAGAAACATTTAATGATGTTTTGTCGCCAAATTATAGGGATTACTAACGTTAGTTTTTACTTTCTTTACACTTACTATATACATACTCTACAGAGAAGGCATTGTATTCCACCCAAAAATTCCATATCGAGATTTTCACCTAAAATACATTTTTGAGACCCTTGAATTAAAAAAAAAAAAAAAGGATTTATAGAAGAATGTCCGTGTGTGTGTGTGGTCAGCATAGCTAAGAAACGAAAAGTCTTTAGTATTTACTTACTTGGTATTTAAGTTCATTATCTTTCAAAGATGCGACACGAAGATTTTCAAGAAAATTCCCTCACTACCAACTACCCTTTACATGGACTTTTTTGAAAATTTTGATTTTTTAAGAAATGCCTCTAACATTTTTTATTAAAATGTCATATGTTGAAGATATTTTCATGACAAACGAAACGTATGTCTTGAATTTTCTGGGAACCTCTTCTTTTGTATAACTTTTGTATAACTGGTAAACCGCAAGATACATACAAAAAGTTACTACACTAAAAATGTAGATCTCATTACAACACACTAATTATCATTTACATTTTTTATAGAGTTAACCGTTTTCGATTTATTATGATTTATTGGTTTCGGTTTTAATCTATTTAAACTTTTCTCAATGGAAGCCTTATTTCTTTTCGTCTCTGTTTTTTTACTCCTAACAAGCAAAAACAAGCAACCTTTATTTGTTTCAGTTAGCCACCGCTATTTAAAATATATGTATCGCTTTAGCCTAGTGTGTTTCTTATTTCCCTTCTGCTTAAGTAGTAAGTAATAAGATCAATTCTGGCAATATTTATCTTGATTGGTATAGCAGATAAAAGAATCATCTTCTGTAAGTAAATTTAACTTGTGAAGCAGCTAGAGACTATCATGTGAATGTAATACGTCAGATGTTTGCAGTAGCATACTAATAAAACATACACACATGCATACTTCCAGAGTCTGTGGAGGATAGGGAATGATTCTAGTTCAAGAAAATGTTCCATTCACATGACTTGCTCTACAAAGTATTATTATAAATGATTATTCCTTTATCTACATCGTGGTAATCGAGATAAACAATAGCAGACGTTGTTGTATTAGTTCCTTCTAATTAAAAGGGAAATTACTAGGCTAAAGCGACAGTAAAACCAAACTGGGCAACTGAAAGAAAAGAAAGATGACCTCCCGTTTGAGAAAAGTTTATGTAGTTTAAAATTGCCGATTCCCATATCCGCGCTCCCTAAAGTGTCTCGCTTTGGTGCTTCGTGGCGCAGGCGATTGTGGGCTCGAGTCCCGCCTTGAGCATGTGTGTTTGAGTGTTTGTAAATGTGTATATGTGTGTCTGTGTGTGTATTAGAAGAAAAAAGCAAACGATAATCACATATAAAAACAAGGAAAATGTTAGGAAATGTAAAAAAGAAAAAAAAAAAAAAGAAAAAAAAAAGAGGACAAGACAGCACCGGAGTCCTGAAAAGACTCTGAATCTGTATTAAAAAATCTGATGTGTTCCATTCCCATGACTTTCTCTACATCTCTGCAACAAATTATTCTATTTTCTTCATCTAATCGAGAAAAATTAGCAGATATAGTTTTATTACTTGCTTCTTTGTTAGAGGAAGCGAAATAAGGGAGCACCATAGATTAAAGTGAAAGCCAAAATCTGGTTGCTATGTGATTGCAGTTCTTATGTTTGTATGGACAGGGGTTGACAAATTCCTATATGAGAAAAGTATGTTCTTCAAAGCTGAAACCAAAAACAAGGAATGTCTCAAAAACGATGAACTCTAAGAAAAAAAAATGTATAACATAAATTGTGTCTTTTAACATGTTCTACATTTTCTGTGTTTTAAGTTTTGTCCATCTCTCACGGTTTAGCAGTTATACAAAATTCCGTAAAATGTATTCAGAATTAAGAAGGCTCAGAAGCTATTCTCAGAAAATTCAAGATATGCATTTTATTTGGCAAGTAAGTAACTTAAATATAAGCGATTTTTAATCAAAATTGTTAGAGCAATTTTTAAGAAAATCAAAAATTTTGAAATTTTTTCCATGTAAAGTGTAGTTGGGGGTGGGGGGATTTTGTAGAAAATCTTCGTGTCGCATTTTTGGAAGATACCAGCTTAAATACTAAGTTTGGTTTTTAAAGGTCTTTTGGTTTTTGAGCTATGCTGCCCATAGATTCACACACACACACATATACACAGATAGATAGTCAGACAGACACACACACACGGACATTTTTGTAAAAATGTTTTTTTTGGATTCAGGGGGTCTCAAAACATATATTTCCGGTAAAAAATCGGTATCTAATGTTTGGGTGCAATACAATGCCTTCTCTATACACTATGTATATAGTACGTAAAGAGAAAGTAAAAAACTCGTATCTCGCAAATGGTTAATTCTACAAAGAAAATATATATGACATGATTTTTTTTTTATTGTTTCATTTATATAACCCCCTTTAACTTCTAAGGTCATATCGGGGGCTTTGTACTTGAAACAACTCGTTGTCATTTTGTTTTCTTAAAGCCCACACACATTCACTCTCACATACATACTTTCAGACTCTGTGGGGTATAAGGAATAATTCTGGCTAAAAAAAAATTCCCACCGTGGCCGGGAATCGAACTCGTAACCTCCGGGTGACAAGTCAGCTCGCTGACTACTTAACCACTTAAGCAGTTGGCAAGAATTTTGTTTCTTCACGTGATCTACATTTTTATGTGGTAACTTTTAGTTCACTTCTACGGTTTATCAAATATGCAAAGTTTATCCAGAATGAAGCTATTCCCAGAAAATTCAAGATATACATTTTATTTTCCATGTAAATATCTTTAATGTTAATATATATATATATATATATATATATATATATATATATATATATATTAATCGTTAGTGCAATTTCTGAGAAAACAAAATCTTTGAAAACTTTCTCCATATAAAGAGTAGTTTGGGGGTGTTTGTTGAGAATGTCAAAGATTACCAAAAGTAGGAATATTGTTTCCATTGTTGTTTTCCTGTCTGAGGAATAAAACATTGGCGGAACGCTTTTGGAGAAACGACTTTAGCAAAATGCTCATGTGTTGCCTCATTTAGTAAATGGTCGCTCCGTGAAGAGTCATGTGGCAGCTGTAGAAACAAAACGCGACACGCAGTTACTGCAGCCTTTATAAGCAGCTGAAACGTGGCAGCTCAGGAATAAACATGACAGTTATTGGTAAAATATAACATGTCTGGGCTTGTAGAACCGTGGTCAAATATTAAAATTATTAAAATTTGACGTTTTGTTCTCAGCTGTGGCTAGCGTTCCTACCCAGCTTCATTTCTGAGGATGTCCTTGGGGCGGTAACGTGGTTACTGGTCCGTTTCCCGGGTGCAGACTTTGGGTATTCGGAATAGTGTGGATATGAGGGTGCCCTAGCTCAGATTTTACTATCATGGAAACTCTTCCAGGGTGTGGTACGACACAAGTGCTATGTTCAATTAGTTCGGCCTCTTCCGCAACACAGGCATTCCTCCTAAATTTTCTCCTGTGAAACTACACTTTACCCGATCGCGACTATTATTACTGATTAATTTTGATGCAGTGATCTCGTCCGTACTCTGATCTGTATTAAAATTAACTATTTCCGTCACAATTAAGAGCTACACCACGCACCCAAATATCGCATCTTTGCTCTGCCGATGCTCTATGCCAAGTGCTCCAAACAGGGTCACCTTACCGGCGGTAGCATTGTTTTTTTTCCCTTCCCGTTATGTTCCCTTGGGCAGTGTAGCCTCACTCCTTCGGGTCAATGCTCTACCCTAACGGTATACCGTGCTACTAGCTCGTGACAACTCGGCTGCTTATACGTGTTTGAAATTTGAAATTTTTCTTCCCTGCCCATTTTAAATATACATTTATGTTATTAGCTATGATTTATTTTTCCCTTCTGAATAACTCTTTGCCCCGTGACAAGACATATACTGTCTTATCCTCCACATCTGAGAACTAAACGTAAAATTTTAATACTTTTAATATTCGACCATGGTCTACAAGCCACACATGTTGTATTTTACCAATAATAACACCGGTCAGAAAGCCCCAAAGCATATTTAAACATGACAGTTGTTTTAAATGTCATTTTAAGTCTCATAATTGGAGATCAGAAACCCGGAGAATCTACATCTTTCTGTCATATAACCAACGATACTCATAACATCCTATAAGGTACTAGATGGAATTTGTAATAATTTTGTTAACACTTTCAGTTCTTTCAGGTTTTTCTCACCCACCTTTCCTTCGTCAGCCTCGTGTTCATTGATTAGAATTCGCGATGTTGAAATACTGATCACTCCCGTGAACCTCACCTTGTCGCGGAGAGAGGGTCAGTACCTGATGATCTAGACGGCTGGACAGTGTAACTGGGAAACCAGAAAGGGGAGTGGTTCTCTACGGATAGATGTGGTTTGCTAGCTGGGGACAACCCTCTAGGAGAAGGAAATTCTAATGACAACCCCTTCCTCTAAGGGGTGGTAACCCATCCGCGGAATACAAATTACTCGTAAGCTCGAAAGGAATGTTAAAGTTTAATTTCCCCAGATGTGAAGTAACACATGTACCAGAAACAGATATTGATGACTTTCTCCTCATATTTGTAACACACTATTCTTAATAAGCTTGTTCTCCTATCCACTTCATGCTAAGCGAGATAAACACTAGCAGCCACAGTCTTATTACTTAGTTCCTTATAAGTAGAAAGGAAAATAAGGGAATGCACTAGATTAAACCGACAGTCAAATGTTTTAAAATGTGGTTGCTATGGGTTCGAAATCCGTGTATTTGCGTGGCCAGAAGATGACAAGTTCCTGTACGAACAAATTTAAAACTATTTTAAAACTGAAACCAATAACAAGGAATATCCTGGAGGCGGTTACCTCCACAATAAAAAGGCAAAGAACATACTTTTTTTGTTTTGATGAGATTTACTTTTTTGTGCAGAAAGTTTTTGCCTGTATCTTACGGTTGAGCAAACTTCGGAAAAATTATGCAGAAGTCATCCAGAATAAAGGACTATTCAAAGGCTATTCAAGATTTATATATAAATATATAAGTTTATTTATTTGATTTATTATGTAAATATGTTCAATATACGTTACTTTAATCAAAGCCTCCCTCGGTGGTGTAATGGCTACCATGCTAGTTTCATATATCCAAGGTCGCGGGTTCAATCCCGGCGGAAGGCGATGGATTTTTTCGGACGTAAAGGAAGGGAAATAAAGCTGTGGGCCCCGTGTCGTAAAAGAACCTCAAGCCTGATAGAGAGGCCTCTGAGATAAATTAAGCGGTCTTTCACGACCAATATAGAATGGGAACAAAGCAGTTAAGAGCGTCCATAAATAAAATACCATTTCATTTCGCTTTAATCAAAAACGTTAGAGTATTTGTGAGAGAAACAAAACGTTCAAAAATGTATCCATGTAAAAGGTAGTTTGTGATTGGGAGATTTTTTGAAAAGCTTCTTTTCGCATTCTTGGATGATACTAAACATAAATGCTAATTTTGGTATTTAACGGTCTTTTCATTTTTGAGCTAAGCTGTCCATATACACACATATACGGGGACCTCTTTCTGAAAAAGTTATTTTTCTGTCTTAGGAGACCTCAAAACATATACTTCCGATGAAATTTCTACATCGAATTTTTGAGTGGAATACAATATCCTCTTTAGCTACTATGTTCATTGTATGTATATGCGTGCTGGAGAAAGTGAAAATTTTTGGACACGGGGGACCTAAAAACATACCTATATTTCTGATGAAATCTAGACACCGAATTTTTGGATGGAATACAATACCTTCGCTAACTACTATGTACATTGTCTGTACATAAGTGCTAGAGAAAGTAAAAAAGTTATCCGTACGACTTCAGTATGGTTTGATTTCGATTTTGATCTACATTAATTCACCAAAAAAAAAAAAAATTACCCCAAAAATTACATTTTCATCGTATAATTAGTAATTTTGTTGATAGGAAATTGGTTAATTTTATAACAATAAAGGAAATTCTTAATACAATTATGTACGAACATTTCTGACGAGAATGGTACGAGAATCTGTCCCTTTTGCGAGGAGGAAGAGTCGTGGACTCACATCTTGGCAAGATGTAGGGGTACGGAGGAATGGCGGGAAAAATATTTACCGCGTTTCTTTACCACCGCGAATGTAGGGCTAGAAGCATGTTGGACGCCACTGGCAGGCACGGTAAACATGAACCGGCTAGGTAAATTTATACTTAAGGCAAGACAGCTGAGATCTGAGGAGGCTGCCAATAGAGAATGGGGGGGGGGATAAGATCAATTAAACCAAAGTGACTACAATGTTTTAGATATATTATCTATATTATGTCATACTTAGGTCACTGTTCTGTTATGGTTTTATGTATTGTACATGTATATTATGTGTATATATTTCTTTTAAGTGTAATTATCTATTATAAGAGAGTGCATTTATGAAGGTGTACTGTGTGCTGTATATTTAAATTGCTATATTTGAGTATCTTTGTATTTTTATTTTCGGGTTCACTCTTAATTCTTTATTGTTGTTTTAATATTGCTTTTGATTGTGTATTAACTTTGTCCTTTTATTTTCGTGTTTATTCTTTCAATTCTTTGTTTTTGTTGTTTTAACATTGTTTTTAGTGTGTATTACAAAAGCACGTACGGTCTGTGGAACCGTGCGATTGTTGAAATTCTATGTATGATATTGTTATGTAAATAAATATACTTAATCATTCATATAAAGGTTAAGATTGGTCGAAACTGATTACAATTATTTTGCTTCATACTTAATTTCAACTAAATAAGGATAATTATTTTTATAACTTTTGTTTTTTGGAAGCAAGAGAAAGTGTGGTTCTCTCAGGCTATATTTAAAACGCTTGTTGCAATATTTTGCCTCATCTGTTTGGGCACTACGTATTTACCGTTTAATCCACTAATAACACACCATGGGGCGCTTCTCTTCATGAAATTTGTTTTTCTATATTGCAGCAACAAATGAAACCAATTCATTTCTGTCAATTATCTTCAGCATTAACAACGGAACAATCATTTTAAATGTATGAGCCATGAAAACGCTGCAGGTCGCTTGAATTGAATGGGTTTTAGTGAAACAAACATTTTACATAGCCAGGATTAACCTTTTTTGTAGCTCTAAATAATTTGAAACAGATCAAAAGATATTAAAAGCTGGAAATGTTTAGGGCTTTATGATCAGAACTAAATAAAGCCAGGTATCGTCATACGATCATATAAACTGACGGAAAACATTAATAAACGACTCCTGTATGCAGCTTAGCATTTTATTTGATTTCTCTGCAACCAAACCATCTGCAAACAGAGGGGCGCATATTCCAGCATAACGGTTTTAATAACATACGTTTTAAATCAAAACTAATATGTGAAAAGCTTTTCCACATTATTATTTCGGAGTAGTGAAATGAACCACTAATATCGGCTGTAGGATTGATTTTACGATTCAGAATACCGAGTTGTTTGGTGATAGCTAAGCAAAGTGTATGACACCAAAGGATCTACAAATGTTAGTCATTGATGTATCAAATTATTTTAGTTTAAGTGAGATGGTTGTAATAGTTCAACCAATTGTTAGTAATGTTTTTAACTTAGCATCTGGTATACATATTTATGTATCAGCGGTATAAAATAAAACAAAAGCATAATCACCGGGTTAGATTTAAATTTATGATGGATAGGATATTCCTTAAATAAATTATATTAATTACAAACTGATCATAACATTTTCTAAATTCTCCAAAACAGGCCGCAATTTTTTTTCGTATAAACGCACTTTTAATTCATTGGAATAGATTTAGAATTTTGTGTAATTATTACTTACTTAAACTAATTTAACTAAGTAAAATCTACTCACAATATAAAAAGAACTTAATTAAATATATATATATATATATATATATATGTTATTAATATTAAGATTCTATCAAGATCTTAATATTAGTAAAATAAATTCAAGTGGACGCAGCTTAGTCGTTTTGTTCTTCGGTTTACCTAACGTCCAAAAGCTTCTTTTCTGTTGGATAAGTACCGCTGTAAAGCCTGGTCACCACCATCAGCCGAAGTGGAGTGAAAAAGATCAAAGGTTACAGAAAGAGAAGACAATCTAGAAAGTATGTTTCTATAGTGTGAAAAATAGAGATAATTTACGTCCTATTTAATCATATATTAAAGACCTTTGTCTATAGGAAACAAAATAGAATACTTGTTAATAAACAATATCAAAATATTATTATTATTAATAATAATAATAATAATTGTATCAACATCATATTATTTATCTGTGTTGAATAAAGCTTATTAAACCGCAGTTATAGGTAGAGAATATAAAATAAAATATGATCCATATCAATCCTAGATTAATCTACTCTTAATGGTGTAGTTTTAAAGAATGTTCTTAAATTAAACGAACTGATCGAATATACTCTCAGTTGCAACATTTTTATTCTCAAATTTAAACCTTGAGCACCAGGTCAGTTGTTAATTCCAAAATTATCAAATAATCCACTGTTACAAGCGAATACTAATTGACATTTTGATAAATTAAACCAATGAACATAGCAATTTTAAATTTTTCTCGTATTTCATCTAGATTTTAATATTATTTTTGAAAATTTTTTAGCTTAACTGCCTTGCATATTGATTTAAACACTGATTTATTGCATTTGGAAAATTAAATTCCGCAATAAAATTTAAACGTTTTACCCAAAACGCATTGGGTAGGAGAGTCCAATTAGTGTCGTGCAATATTCGAACATGAAACGGAAACCAAGATGGGGTAATATTAGCCTTGCCGCATATGCAACCATCAAAACGTATGAGTGGATCATGTTATCTAAAATGTCCAGTTCGTTCGAACGGGCATGTTCAAGCAAATTTACTGACGGAATGGATGGCCTTGCTTGATTTATTGATCTTCCAGCGGATGTCCTAGGTCATTCAAGAACGTGTAAACTCTTATTTATAAAATATAGCGTAGGTCGGAAATTTATTGGCATATAAGGTTCATAATTGGTTTAACCCAAACCAAATCAACTACATTTTTAATATTACATAACATTATGCTAATAAACAATTAATTTGTAATTCTTTTCCATTAGGAGGTAACGTCTCTGCTCTAAATACTTCCCTTTAGATACCATACTGAGTAAGGAGCATTTTTATTAAATTAATTTTTACCTCTTTATTTATGTTATGTGTTATAATCACTTGTTAGTTTGCACAATCTATGTTTCAGGGTTGATATCCGTCCGTTATTCTTCATAAATATAATGTTACTGATTTATAAAATGCATCTTTAGTAACGTCAGTGAAATGTATAGCTTTATGTGCATGAGGAAAACCTAATAATATGTAGTTATTTTCCGTGCATAAGAACAATAAAGTGCGTTAGGCACAAAAATGGTGGAAGTTCTTGAACTCGATCACCCATTTTCCCGAAAACCACACAGAACTTCTATCTTTGACTGAGTTATCCTGCAAAGCAGAAAGAGAGAGAGAGAGATAGAGAGAGAGAGAGAAAGAGAGAGAGAGAGAGAGAGAGAGAGAGAGAGAGAGAGAGAGAGAGAGAGAGAGAGAGAGAGAGAAGCCAAGCTCACTGTTGAGTCACACTCAACAAACATGAACACTTATGCAAGTAGAAGTGCACAAAGGATGTAAAAATATTGGAAGTGGTAATTAGTGGTAATGAAGCAAAGTAGTGTTTATAATTACAATGATAATATGCAGTAAAGCTATTTTTAAATAATAAATAAGTTTGGTTAAGAAATGTATACACACTGAAGTTTAGAAAATAAATTATTATAATACAATTATGAATCATAAATGAAATAAACAAACATTAATTGTCATCTATTAAAATCTTTGCTGTTAATACTTTTAATAAAGCTTTTATGTAGAAAGCTACTAAAGAGTTGCAAACTTGGTGTTTTTCTTTTTTTTAATCCATTTTTGTATAACCTTGAAATAAGTTTGCTATGTTTGGAAGATGTTATTGTTAAACATCTGTGTTCAAAAGAATATTAAGTCATATTGTTTAGATCTGTAATTATAGCATTATAAAGAAGATTTTACTCTTTACGATATAAACGATCTTGTGCAAGTGCTGTATATGTTTGAATTTCTCCAAATGTGAGCGAATATTTACTTCATAAAATTTCCCCCTAAAGGCAGAATTTACTTGTAAAACGAGTTTTAAAGCAAAATTAACTTATTGCTATAAAAATGGATGGAACATAACCGTATTATCTGCAGAGTCATACGGGTTAAATAAATCAAATTCATTATCAACACTCCATTGCTTTTTCCAGACGCATGTTCTTGCAGAATCACATGACTGAATATTTTGCTTCAGATATTGTGTGTTCTATATTCCACTCTTTCCATGCAGTCTTAGCTCTGTTCAATATTTATCTCTTTTGAACAATTGGAAAATAAAGACGTTTAGATATGTTATGAAAATCTTACCACAAGGGCATGGCAAAAGATGAACCTGTGATTGCAACATCTGCAGAAGTTCATATATTAGTCATATATTTTAAAAAGTTTATCATCTTCATAATTAAATAAAAATATATTATATTTCCTGAATTAAATTCCTTTATTAAAAACCAATGTTTTTTAAATCACAATATGGTAATTCATATCAACGATCCATGAATCAAATGAATGAAGTGATACAAAATGAGCCAGTATAAGGGGAAACCTTGTAAAATACCTTTCCAAGAACTCACCCTAATAGATATTTTAATTCGGTAATTCTTGAATGTGAAGCTGGCACAGAGGCAAGTCATTTGTATTTCTTGAAAAAATAAAAGTTTAGGTTTAATATGTCATATATATTGCAGTTTTAAGGTCCTTTATTCTGATTGGTCCTTTCGGACGATGCATAAAATCAAAGAAATGATGCCTATTACTCAGAGAAATGTTTTTCTACAAAACGAGACTATCGATTTAGATTTAACTACGAAATATTAAAAAAAATATTTAAAATTTTTTGGGTTTGACCTTTTCATGGTATGAGAAAGTTTTTATAAGCTTGTATAACTTGTAAACGTTAAGCATTAGGCAAAAATGTACTACGAAAACATTTAGATGCAATTTGTTTCAAATAACGTTTTCTGAGGCGTAAGACATTTTCGAGATTGCACTTATTAATGGTTACAATTGATTCATGCCCGCCTGGGTAGTGTGGTGGTAGCGTATCTGCCTCACATTCAACAGGTCGTGAGCTCGAATCTCGCTTAGAGTGAGTTACCCGGGAAACGTTTCTTTCGGGGTTTTCCCTTATCCTGAGAAGACGAATGTCGAGTAACTTTAAGCTTCATGGACCCCGTGATCATTTGAGCATCATTTCATCAATTTCATTCATTCATCGTCCGATATGACCAAAGGACCAAAGGACGTTAAGCTACCCTCCAAAAAAAAAAAAAAAAAAAATTGTTTCATACTTGGTTATTCTTTTTAGGTTCTTTCGATATTCAAATGTTTCTCGCGATTGAACAGAAACAGTTTGAAATTCTAAAGCTAGTATAAAACGTGCCCTTCTTACACATTTGACTACCACTATTCCCTTGCATCTGTAATGAAATGTAACCTTTCGTTCTGCAAAGACTCATCTCCATTACAATGAAATAAGAAAATAGAAAAACATCCTTTTGTCAGAATAAACATAACTCCATGGCACGACAGCTCACAAGGAACCTTGGCCTACCGCCCGGTCACTGCGTCCCCCATCTCGGTCCATGACAGACGCCATGGATGGGGCGCAGTATTGGAGGGTGAGACGTGGTCAGCGCCTCGAATCCCTGCCGGCCGGTTAATGCGGTCCTCATGGAGGCGCTACTTCTCCATCATGTAGCTCCTCAGTTGGCCCCCCAGGGACCTCACGAGGCTGAGTTCACCCCGGTCCAGGTCTCCCAGCGGGGAAAAAAATCTCCACGCCGGTACTCGGGATCGAACTCAGGTCTCCCGCTTGGTAAGTAGCTGCACTACCACCGCCCTAAGGAGACGACCTTTTGTAAGAATAGTTGGTATAATAGGAGGCGCCATGGCTGATTGTTAGACCACCCGTCTCTCTTCTACGTAGTCCGGGGCTCGATCCCACATACCGCAGCTGGGATTTATGATGGACGAAGCTGTGTCTGGGAGGATTTTGTGTAGGTTCTCAGATCTCTTCCGCCATTCATTCCACTAACTGCTCCAAAATAATTTTTCATCCCCTCCATTTCGCCGGCATTTCAAATCAACTACTTTCTCGCTTTTATACCATGCATAGGACTGATCACCCATCCTGGCTTGTCTCTGAACCAGAGCCTCTGCCCAACGGGCGTCTAACCCCAGGCGCTCGCTTGTATGTTCTGGGAATGTAAGTCTTACATACGGGGAGACTACAGAGAAAGAAAGAAAAAAAAAATAAAGAAATTGGTGCAATATAATTCTAAAACGATAAGTCGTATAATACCAAACTTGATACTATAGTTAAAAGTCTTCCAAGGACACGAAGATTTTCAGGAAAATTTCCCAACTCAACTACCGTTTACATGAATATTTTTGGATTTTATTAAAGATGGCTTTAGCGATATTCAATAAAACACCACCATTAAAGATATTTATATGACATATAAAATATATATTGTGGATTTTCTTGAAGTAACCTCTAGAAACCTGTTCATTTTGAATGACTTTTGCATAACTGATGAACCGTAAGAGATATTCAAAAACCTACTACACAAAAAATGTAGATCTCGTTAAAGCACATACTTAATACCATATGTTCTTAACGATTTCCTAGATATTCCTTTTCAATTTTAAAATATTTACTTTTCTCATACTGAAATTAGTCAAATTCTGGCCTTGCAAAGATCACATAGTAAACAGATTTAAAAAAAAAATTGACTATCGGTTTAGCCTATTTTATTCCCATTTTTCTCTTCTACTTATAAGTAAATAAGTAATCAGGCCAATTCTACCTATGTTTTATCTCGATTAGCATGAAATATATAAAAGAATACGATTTTTAAGAATAATTTGCTACAGGGGTGAAGAGAAAGTCATGTGAATGTAACAAATTATATGTTTTCCATCTGAAGAGGAGCCATTTTAACATAATATTGTTTCTCAATTGGCATGCACAGCTTTGACACTGTTTATATTTGCGGCGTATATTCACCGAAGAAAGAATCCATGAAATTAATAATCATGAATGGGCTCAAGGTGTATTTGGCAACCTCAGAGAATATACATTCTGACAAGAAATTACCGGGAATTGATAATTTACGAATCCTATTTAAAAGGAATTCGAAATTATTTTTGTCGCTAAGTTGATACAACTTTCCTCTATACCCACGCGGAGTTTGATCGTTATCTTTCATCTAGTTTTTTACAGTATGCCATTTTGTTCGCTCATTTCAAAGGTGATTTGCGCTTTTACGATGGATACAAATATTAAACAAAGAATCTGTCGCAAATTTTGCATTGCAAATGGTATTTCATATGCCGAATCGCTGAAAATGTTACAGAGGGCTTACGGTGAATCAACTTTATCAAAACACGTGCATATGACTGGTACAGTGCATTCAAAAGTGGTCGAAATGTGGTGGAAGATTTGCCTCGCTCTGGTCGGCCGTCAACGGTTTCAACTGAACTGAACATCGCTAAAGTGAAGAAAATGGTGTCTGAAAATCGTCATTTAGGTCTGAGAGAGATTGCTGCTGAACTTTCTGTGTCTCACAAATCTATTCCTACAATTTTAAACGATTGTTTGGACATGAAACGGGTTGCAGCTCAGTAAGTTCCGAAAGACTTGAATGTTCAACAAATACTCAATCGCGTAAGGATTGCTGAAGACATGCTAGAACGAGCCAGATCCGACCCCACATCATGAAACGCATTGTTACTGGTAATAGGACGTGGGTTTACGAGTTTGACACTCAAACCAGTCAACAAGCTTCCGAATAGCGCCTTCCAACTGAACCGAAACCTAAAAGGGCACGTCAAACTCGATCAAAACTGAAGGTCAAGTTGACAGTTTTTTTTCGATTATCGCGGTGTCGCGCACTTAGAATTCTTGCCAGAAGGTCAGATGGAAAACAAAGACTATTATCTGAGCTTTATGCGGCGTTTGATAGAACAAATGCGGCGAAAAAAGCCAAATTTGTGGAACGACAACTCATGGTTTCTGCACCACAATAACGCACCAACTCATAAGGATATTGTCACGTATGTGATTGACGAGTAGTTTTAAATTAGGTTATAGTTTGTTTTAAGTCACATTATTGTAAATGTTTTAGAATTCCATTTTCTTATAAATTTCTATATTTCATAACAACCGGATTCTTGGATTGAATAAGAGGAAGCTTTATGGTTTTCTTTGTTATTATAACCGGATGTGTTTTCCTCTGATTAATGGAACATTTTACAACATTTTGCAACTTATGAGCTTGCGTGGGCTTTCAACCACTTCCCGGAACCTATGTGACATTTCGTAGGTAGGACAGACTTTAATCCCAAGCACGTCATATAGGAAGCCCTGTCTTATCTTTTAAATACTGTATTTTGATTGGTGGATTTGTTAAGAACCTGGGCGTAGATTCTGAAGAATCCTCTAGAGACAATTGTCTAGTATAAAATTCTCTTGAATTCTGGGCGCTTTTGATTCTCAGTACTTGACAAAGACAGACTCGCTGCCCGAGGGACGTTCGAGGCCCCACCCCGGGTCACTGGCTACCATACAGACACAAATCTTTCTTCTCGTCGTTGTATATTAACTATTTTACTAATTCTTGCCTTTGGTATTTTGAATTAGTTCTCGCTCGACACGAAACGCCTGACACGCTTGTCTTGTTCATTGTAATTTATCTTACTATTTTATTGTAAAGTATATTGGCCTTTCGCTATTTGTCAATATATTTATATTATCAGGATTCCCTTTGCGTTGTTATCATTGCTCTACCATCTGCCTTCCTTTAACCACCCTCAAATAGCTATCCCCCACGTCGTAGAATTATGTACGCGACAATATTATTGTGAACGAATTTCTGGCCAAAAACTCAACAAATTACATCAAACAACCACCGTATTCATTTGATCTGGCTCCTGCTGATTTCTTTCTCTTTCCAAAACTCAAGTTACCACTTCGAGGCACCCGTTTTCAGTCGATAGAAGACATAAAGGAAAATTCGCGGCGACAATTGACATCGGTTCCTAAAAGTGCCTACAAAAAAGGTTTAGATCTTTGGATTATTCTTTGGCATAAATGTATAATTTCAGAAGGGTCCTATTTTGAAGGTGATAAAATAAAATTGGATGAATAATTCATTTTTTGTGTTTTATTGGCAAATTCCCGGAACTTTCTTGACACAGTAGTATACTGAAGTTATCGGTTGTGTTTTATTTTAACACTTAATAATTTACTCTCAGTTTAAAATGGACATAATTAACGTGCATTCAAACTGTGATATGGCACACAACTTTTGTTTCTCTGTCATTTGTTCTTGAATATGTGACATCTATTACTTTCTTGCACTTCCTTATCGTTATCCTCTTCAGTGTTTAGATATTTCGAACGCTTAAGCAAAACTCTGTAGGTAACGCGTTGGTCAATTTTGTCATGTATTGTGCCAGCTGAAGTTGTTGTTATCTTTTTCTGTGGATCTGTTTTCTCCCATGAACAACACGATTTCTTTCCACCTGGTCCTACTTACCGTAAAAATATTTTGGAGGCCACTTTCTAGCATTGTTTAGCAAAGTGGCATTTGATCCAAGGGTCTACTACTTTTGTGTTGTTATAAACTCAATTGTTTTGGTTTCTTGGTTTACAGTGTTGCCTGAATGCGTTGTTCTTGATTGGTGTAGGATACAATTTGATCTAGCACACCGTCATCAAACAGCACGTTCCAGGAATTCCTTTGTGTAGAAACAATCTTGGGAATTCTAGCTGGCGGCTGTTCTGGTTTTGTGGTATTCCTCTGCACACGCATAACTTATTTCTTCTATATAGAGGTGTTAGGGGTGTAAGTGCGTCGACTTCAACGTCAACTTCCTGACGTTAAACTGAAACATAAGTTGCTGCAACATTTTTGTCCACAGAGCATGGTTGCATAAATATAAAATAAAATTGGCAACATGTTTGATTGCAAATCTGCCACCACTTCTTTACTTCTGCAATTAGAATTGCGAGGTAGATCTGCAAAAGTTGAATTATTTGTGTTTTTGCTATTTGTTGCTGAAATCATTCGTAATATTCTTAACACAAAATTATGTTAAATAATTAGATTCCAGTATGTTTACCGGCATACATTTGGCAGCTACGGAAGCGGAAGGTCAGAAATGTTGCCAGTAATATTGTGCCTCGAGATCTTATACAACAACTGGTTCTGTCAGTGCTTAAGATTCGTTAAATGCATTTAAAAATCTATAGATCTTGATGTGCTTATGGAAAAACTCAATGCTGCATTATTATTTTTGGTGACATATGAGCCACCAGACAGTTTCCTACCATTGTTGATCTTCGCACGCGTGAATTGGAAGCAGCTATAAAGATTTGGTAGAACACTGCAACTCTAATGAGGGATGGGCAACATTAGCCAAGATGGTGCAATATCTGCATAGATTCTAAAGGAGTATATTTTTTGAGCATATTCGTAAATGAACATATATTGTTGATGTTGCAATAATTGACCATTAATAAATGCCCTTTTTAGAAAATGTTTCTTTGATTTAATTATTCCACAATGCATTTGAGTGAACCATATTCATAATTCACATTTGACTTTGCTTTATCTTTGATCATTCGACTAAAACTTCCTACTTTTAGTTCAGGCCTCGTAAATACTATCGGATACCTTGAAAGAGAACCATCCCACCGGTAGTTAGTGGCTGTAGTTAAAAATAAACACACAGGCAATGGTGAACCGGAATTCAAGTACAAACCAAAACAAAACAAAGGCCTGACCGCAAAGCAAAACAAAACATTCGGCTTTTAAAAGCGCCTCTCTGTTGCCAAAATGTGCAGATAATGTATTCAATCATATTCAATTAATTCCGTCACTTTTCAAGAGATGAGCTTGTTTTGGGGCTTTATTATTCGTCATATTTTGATCTCCCAGCATGCAAAACCAGCTCAATCACACCTCTAGCATCCTGTATATTATCGATGTCGGATAATTCATTCACAGAAGTAATACTTTCATGATTACAGAGAACCAGAATAATATCTTCAAATTCATTGTCATCTTCCTTATGTCTTCAACACTTTTAACCATTTATTCATAATATCCTCAAAGTTATTTTTACGCTAATGCTTGCTGTCGTTTCTGAAAATGAAAGTTAACAACAAAAACTCTTATGTACTCCACTCACATGACTTTCTCTACAACTGTGTAACAAATTATTGTTAATAAGGTTATTCTTCCAACTACTTCATGCTAACCGAATAAACATTAGCAGAAACTGTTTTATTACTTAGTTACTAATAAGCAGTAGGGAAATAAGGAAATACACTAGGCTAAACCGACAGTCAAATGCTTAGAATGTGGTTCCTATGCTATATGCGTGGCTAGGTGTTGACAAGTTCCCGTTTGAGAAAAGTGTATTTTAAAACTGAAATCAATAACAAGGAATATCTCAAAAACAGTCAACTGTGTGTGTTTTATCGAGTTCTACACTGTTTGTTAGATAAGTTTTATATATCTCTTACGGCTTACCATTTATGCAAAATTCAGACAAATTCAATCAGAATAAAGATGTCTTCAAGGCTATTCCCAGAAAATTTAAGATGTACATTTTATTTTTCATGTAAATGTCTTAAATATAAGAGATTTTAATCAAAATCGTTAAAGCAATTTTTGAGAAAATCAACATTTTCGATTTTTTTTCCATGTAAAGGATAGTTGAGGGTGGGAGGATTTTCTTGAAAATCTTCGTGTGGTCTCCTTGGAAGATAGTGAACTTAAATATCCAGTTTGATATTTGACGGACTTTTCGTTTTTGAGCTATGCTGCCCAAAGGCACACACACACATACGGATACTTTTTTGGATTCAGGGGGTCCCAAAATTTGTATTTCCGGTGAAATCTCGGTATCGAATTTTTGGGTGCATTACAATACCTCTCTATACACTATTTAAAACATAATACGTGTAGAGAAAGTAAAAATATACACGACAAAAAGAGCATATCAGAAACCTCACTCTTAACCAGCCTGAAAAGTCCTCTCTATCCGAACATGCTATTGAAACTGGCCATCATATTGATTTTGACAACATGAAATTAGTGGTATAATGCGAAGATAATATTTAAGTATAATTTAAATTATTATTTTAATATATTTAAATATTATGGATTCATTATTTTTCATTGTAAAAATAAAAAATAATTATTTTTATAAATATATTCAAAGATAATAATTATCGCAATACATTTTATTTATAAGAATAGTAATATGTGTAATTTTCCTTGGGTCTGATTTAAATTCTTTTATATTTTATTTAAAACTGATTTTTATTGCATTATACGCGAAAGCATTGGGATATTTAAAGAAGAACATAAAGTTAACAGAGACAATTGAAAAAACTTGAATGCTATCTGGAGACCTCTGCTAAGAAAAGCATTCTACCTTGGTGCCAGCGAGCCAATGGGAACACAGAAAGCAGCGATCCCATGCATTGGGCGAACGACAACCAATGGTAGCACAAGAGGGCAGTACTTGGCATGTCCCAACCACAGTATAAAAGAAGGAACGCCAACTGAACATGACCCAGTCAGCCCTGAAGAAGCTTCATCATAAGATGGGCGAAACGTTGGAAGATTTTAGCCTCAAGATGCAGTCTATACCGGAAACACTGGACCAACATAATTTTAATTTTAAAAATATAATTACTTTGTTGGATACAGGGGTAACTTGTTACCCAAACTCACGTGTTTCTTGGTTTTATTGAACGCAACTAATAAAACTGCTAGCAGGTCAGGCGGAACTAAGGATACATGAAGCGTCATGTCTGCCAATGTAAACAAAATAAAAAAAAACTAAACTTAAAGAGTTATATAGCGTATCGCGTTACTCCTGCATCCTTTCCAGCGTTAGACGCTTAATCTCCTCTATTGCACTGGCTGTCTGGGTAAGTTAAGGTCCCGTATGGTAGCGTTCAGTATATTACGCTTTAAAACAGTCTGGAGGGAAGAGCCATACCGTAATTCAGTTTAGAGGTTGCCTCTTTGGAAAACACGTAGCAAAACCTATCTTCCTCAGAGGCAGTGCCTCGCCCAAGAATAAGGAACACACTCTGCTCCTCAGTATTTATACTTGTACTGCCACTTTGTAAGTTTCTTCTTAGTAAATGAAATACCGAGTGTAATAATGTAATTCCGAGTTATCTCAAGTGTAAGTTCACTGTCAGTTTCTAGTTTATTTTAATCTCGTGCTCTCGTCTGCAGCAGTCTTCCTTTTCCAAACGTTTGACGCGTCTGTAATGAGCATATTTCTTATTCAAATTGTGTAATCCTCAGTGCTTTTGAAAGTAAATGAGATTATTTAACGCCATTGGGGTAATGTGACAGGATTATATACTTAGAGCAAGGAAACACAATAACAAAGGAAGAATATTTAAACGGAAGGGTAAAAATATCTTACAGTAATGTGGAAATGATGTTATAGATGCTTAGTACGTAATACTGAGAATCGGCTTTCATTGAACAAATGCAATTGTATTTGAAAGTACAGTATTTTGTACGCTAATCGTCCTCTGGTTGGGTAAAAATATCACTATTCTAGCCCGCCTGGGTAGTGTAGTGGTAGCTTGTCTACCTCATATTCAGCAGGTCGTGAGTTCGTGTCTCGCTTAGGGTGAGTTACCCGGATAAGGTTTTTTTCGGTGTTTTCCCTTATCCTGAGAAGACGAATGTCGAGTAACTTTGAGCTCCATGGACCCTGAGATCATTTGAGCATCATTTCACCAATTTATTCATCGTCCGATATGACCAACCGTGTTAAAGAACGTTTAGCTACAAAAAAAAATGTTATTAATTTCTCTAGCGCATATGTACAAGTTATTGTACTCCACCCAAAAAATTGATAGAGATATTTCACTAAAATACATATTTTTAGGACTTCTGAAAACAAAAAAAACCCCTGCATTTTTACAAAACGGTCGGCTCGCGCGTGTGTAGACAGCGTAACTCAAAATCGAAAAGTCGGTTAAATACCCCAATTGGTATTTGGATTTAGTATGTTCCAAGGATGCTATACAAAGATTTTAAGGAAAGTCACTCCACACTAAACTACGATGCGTATGAAATAATTTTCGTAATTTTTCTCCAAAATGCCTCAAAGGATTTTGATCAAATTGTCATATATTAAAATGTTTTGATGATGAATAAAATCTATATCCTGAATTTCTTGGGATTAATCCTTGAAGTAAAATTACTATACAAAAACGTGGAGGTCATTAAACATAATTTAGGTCATATATGTACAGTTGTTTTGTAGTGCTATACTTAGAAAGTGCCTAAAAGACAGTCCCTCGCAGTACGAGTTTTGGCAAATTCCCCATTTGGGCATAAATTAAACGAATATCTGCTAACTAGTATATGTAAAACCATTCATTGGGTAAAGGAAAGTTTACGAATGAATCAGTCCCTCGTTTTCTGTGAGTCTTCTGAATGCCACAACATTGCGCTGGAATTTATGGAACGTTTCAGAGAATAATAATAATAATAATAATAATAATAATAATAAGAAGAAGAAGAAGTTGAGCGTATTATTGTAAAGAATTGTGATTGCTTTATCATGTAACTTTGATATTCTTTGTTTTTTAAAATTAATAATACAAAAGAACTAGACCAGAATATTTATCCAAAAAAACTGTTTTTGCAGAGATTCGGGAACACTAATTAAAGCTCTCGGCGATAGCTAATGCCTTTACAGGTGAAGTTTCCAGGTTTATTATTTTCAAACCAGACTGATTCTCTTCCTTGGAAAATGTGATAGCATCTAACAAATCTACTATAATTTATCCAAATATTGGTAACTATAATGTATTCATTAGTACTAACGAAAATTTAATCTGTCATTCTATTAAAAAGGTAATTCAAAACTTTATACAGGATGTAACTATATATAAATATGTGCTCAAGACTAGTGATAGTTAGCTGGGTACGATAACATCAGATTTTGTCCGTAAATATATTTTATAAATATTAATAATCCTAACTATTGCATTTGATGTTGAAGAGAATATTGTGTAAATAAAATTATAGCTATGTTAATGGCTGATTATATAATTATACCCATGTCCATAATCCGTTTGTTTATATGCTAGGGTCTCTTTAATATGGAGGCGGACATACACAATACCAATAAAAATATAGGAAAAGGAGTAAAAATGAAAATTGTATTACTCATAGTATATAGAGTACATTTTATAATCTATTGTGGCTGCTGGAAATCTATATATTTTGTTTATCACCTGATTAGTGATGTCCAATTCTTGAAAACAGTTCACATAGTCTACAAGGATGTTTAGGTCATAAGTCACTCCGACTTTGTTGGGGCAACGTTGTTGATCAAGTCGCAAGCCTCTTTTGCATTCATTTGAGATTCTCCGTAGATAATTGTCTCGTGTACTCTGTAGGTCGTTGTTGACGATAGCCACACAAATGAATATTGTAAAGTATGAAACACAATAATACGTAAACAGTATTGTTTGCTGCAGGTACGCCAAAGGTCTGCTAGCTCTTCTAATAGCTGATGCAGCACCAATGGTAAACAGCTATTAACTAATGAGTGCGACGTCTACTGCTTCTGGCAGAGTATATTATGCTTTGCTTAACGAAACTCATTCTCCCAAACGCCGGAGGTCCCAATTTGGATTCCTGCGATCGTCCATTGGGTTTTCGTGGTCGGCAAGTGAATGCTGGATTGGTTAATATTCTACCACATCTTCTCTGCGGTGATAGCACAGCTGCTTACCAAGCGGGAGACCTGGGGTCGATCCCCAGTACCGGTGTGGGGATTTTTCCCCCGCTGGGAGACCTGACCCGGGGTGCACTCAGCCTTGTAAGGTCCCTAGGGGGCCAACCGAGGAACTACTTGATGGAGAAGTAGCGGCTCCAGGTCATGAGAACCGCATTAACCGGCCGGGGCGGCTCGAGGCGCTGACCACGTCTCACCCTCCAATTCTGCACCACATCCATGACGTCTGTAATGGACTGAGATGGGGGACGCATCGGCCGGGCGGTAGGCCAAGGTTCCCCGTGAGCTGTCGTGCCATGGAGTTATGTTATTACATCTTCTCTGCCCATCATTCCCTCTATCCATCACTTCCTTGCTATTTGTTTCACGAGGCGGCGGTGTTTGATGGGTTGCGGCTAGGCGGTGGATGTGGGCTTTCTAGAGCTTTTTCTTCTGACGTCCTTCCGGGATCCCTTGTGCTCTAAGGGGTTCCTTTGAAGGGACCATACGGATCTTATCACCATTCGGGTTTCTCAGCTTTTCTTTTCCTCCAAGGAATCTTGGTAGCATCGTAACAGGACGTTTGGCCTATTTGTAATGCTTTGTCCCGGACGTGGGGTGCTTTCCGTTCGTCAATGCCTTTACTCTGACGACTCAGATGTAACGTCATCCAAAGATGGTTTTATATGGTGGTGCGTCAGCTCATTTTGTCGGATATTGCGTTATATCTTCAATGATAAATTTCCACATAGATTGGTCAAGGGAGATTCATTGCATGAACTGCTTGTTCTTCTTATTTGAATCCAATGATTCTTTTCGGCTGGGAAGATTTAAAATACTAGTCTATACAGCTCCTGTAACATATATTTATACCCTGAGAGAGCATATCCACACTGGATGTGGCTAATTACGAAACACTTTAAACATTTGTAACTGGTACGCGTTTGCATGGACTTAGAGCATGCATCGAGCAGCAGGAAGCCATTTCAAGCAATTTCTATAATTTTCAACTGTAACCCTGCAACTGAGCAATAAGTAATGTTCATTCTCTACTCATATTAACTTTTTCTTGTTTTAAATTGGGTTTTTAAACTTCTAATATTATTCTTTATCAGGAACTTATATCGATATTCTTAATGAAATTAATAAATGACAATTTTGAAGGTCGAATGAATTGATTCTCCCCATTACACCTTAGAAACGTAAATAATATAGCTATGAGATATTCCTATTAATTCTAAAAAATATCCCGATATTCACACAAAAGGGTGCGAAATGTCGGAAGATGATGATTCGCTTAACCTCTCCTCGATAGTTTTCCAGGTTCTATCTGTAGGTATAAACGATGATGCAGTTATGAGTAGGGATAGCATCTTGGGGACCGATAACAGGAGACATGTGCATACAAGTTGCATACCTACTGAGTAGAGACCGACCTGCATTGGCGATTGCACGCGCCGCATGTAAACAACCTGTAGTAACGCGTTGGGGAACGTGGCGGCTCGACGCAGCAGTATACTATGCTGTATATTACAATACTGTTTTACAGGTAATTAATCTCTTTGATAATAGTGCGTGCTCTTCAACCAAGATTATAAAATCTCTTGCTTCAAATGGATTGCATGAAGGTTTGTAATTCGTACAGAAGAATTTTGCAGATATATCTATAACATATATTTGAAAACATCGAGCATTGAAATGCCTCGAGCCCTGAAAGCTGTCGTTGAACTTGTGCAAGCAATTAACGAGAGACCCATAAAACCTATTTTAGACCTAATGTAAAAGAAAGTGAAGACAGTGATTGGTAAAAAAGTCCCATTTTCAGTAATGCGAGAAATACGAAATGTGCTACGAGGTGTTGCTACAGAAATAATTACTAATGGAGTATCTCACCCAATTGTCGATGATATATCCTATTTCCGGTTTGTTCCAATTACATCCTGTGATGTAAAGCGAAGCTTTTCACAATGTAAAGCCTGTTTATGTGCCAATCGAAGACAATTCACATTTTGGACGTTACGAATGTATTATGTTGTGCATTGTAGTCTATGAATCTTGAGAGAAAATGAAACGGATAATGATGCTGATGACTTGTTGCACAACAGCAATTGAGTGTATGTAAATATTGAAATTGTTAGTTCCCATAAATCAGCGGTATTTATGTTTACCACCTAAGTCTCCTTCGACTGCTACTGAAAACATCACAGTGCCAAGCAAACACCACCCCATTTTCCTTCTATTGGTATCGCTACGTACACACTGCATTGTCAACACATCACAACCATATACCATGCTGTGCTAACTTCGATTCTGTCCTGCTAACGGTCCCCAAGATGCTATCCCTAGTTATGAGAATGGTCGAATAGGTTTTAAACAAACATATTATTATGTTTTATACTTTATATGCCAGGTGGCCCAACTGTCCTGTGTACAGTTATCCCTTCGAGAGTTAAAAGAGTTGCAAAATTCAACGGGGCTATATCAAATTAAAACCGGTAAGTAGGGAACTGGGTGGGTGACTTTCGTTTTCCCCCTATTGCTTCAGCGGAGATGGAGGTCAGGTCACGATCATTGAGAGAGGTAAAACAAAGTTCGCTCCCGCTAGTTCACCACTGAACGGTTCAGTACTGCAAATATTTTAACGCATGAATGAATATTTGCACACGTTAGATCATGGGCAGTTGGATCTGCTGGTTCTATTCATTTGATTCTGTAGTTATTTAACAACATAAACATTACACAGCTTTCACATAATATAGAAACCCGTGGTGGCGCCAATATACAACAAAATAGAGCCAAACTGCTGAATGTGAGAATTCTGCATACTAATTTTTTATAGTGTTTAATACCCGCAGGCGATGACACTGATGATACCTGGAATGAAGATGGAACACCGGTGGAATGCGATTGCGGGGGAAACTGAAGAACCTGGAGAAAACCCGCCCCTGTGCCGCTTTGTCCACCACAAATCCCATATACCGTCGCTTGGGATCGAACCCGGGTTGTCTAGGTGAGAGGCGAGTGGTCTGCAGACTCATGCCACCAAGTTAAGCATTAATGGAAATGACAGTCTAACTTATCGAGAATATTCTTAGTTGCTGATTAAAAATATCGGTTGAGCAATTTATGAAGTTACATAAGATCCAATTTTCTGTCTTCAAATAATTCTTTGGCATTCAATAGTGATGGAATTGATCACAGCATCCAGAGAAAATACTTTTCTTACATAAGTTTATAATGTTTGGGTAAAGGGTTGAGTATATTTGTAAACTTACGCCAACTTCATGCAATGTTATCAAAGTTATTATTCTCCTTTATCTTTACAATTCTTCCGCCTCCACTTCGATTGGTGAGATTTCCAAATTTTTAAAACTTTCCCAAAGTTTGAATACATTTCATAAGGGATGCAAAGTTTTTTGATAGTATTTAACATCCGCTTGTATTACAAATGGCACCGCAGGCGATGACATTTATTATACATGGAATGACATACGGCGAATTCCGTACGGTTACTTCTAGGGCCTATCGCTGCGCAATAAGACTTCCAAAACTTGTAAAATCTGAAGCACCTGAGTAACTAAATTGTAGTTATGCACTTTTATTGACAAAGCTACACCTATTTTTGGACCCCTCACTAATTACCTACATCCTATGTTGCCAAATATTATACTTTATATTAGTATATGAAAAATAATATTTATTCTACTTTACTAATTTCTGAATAACCTTCAGGAAATATAGAGGATTTCAGTATTGAAATAATTACCAAAATCGGTTCAGTGGCTTCCGAGATTTTACTTCCCTCACACACCAGAGCATATCTTTCTCTCTGTATAATTTTGATGTAGATTTGTTTTTATAATCTCTTAAGGTTGTGATATTTTTGTCAAAAGCGTAAAGAAAAAATAAGAAGATTGAATTAACTTCTTATTGACATAGACTTAAAAACCTTCTTTTAAAATGTTGTATTCAGTTTGAAATTTCATATTTGAGCTATGGTGTTCTGATATCGAATATTGACTAGTTTATTCTTAAGAGAGTCCTAATTTGAAACATTGCCTAATTTTGATTTATCGTTTATGCTCTTGTTCTCCGCTGTCACTCTCTCCTCAAAACGTGTATATCCTGTGAAATTTAACTCGATAAGTCCTGCAATGCCATTGATTTTGATCTAAACAGGATACGAATTTCAGCCTAACCAGAAATTTCACGATTGTTGGTACCAATGTTAAGTTCCGAAATCTAAAAGTTTTAATACACAATGGATGTTTATATAGTTAGCGTTTTAGCGGCAAAATCAACAATTTCCTTAAACTGGAAATTATTTACACTTTTTTTACACAAATGTAAGTAATGTAACTTGATGAAACTAATGGAAGTCCTTTTGATATTGGCCATTATTATTTTTTTTTTTTAAATTTTGAACCTGAAATTGAATTAATTATACAATAACCATTAGAATTTGTTCAATGTATAAGCTTTATTTTAATAATTGCTCAATATATTATAAACAGCATTATGACATATGGATTTCGGCTCACAACGTTCTTCTCTTGAGCGACTCCACTACTCGACGAAAGAAAGGCTGCTCAGAAAGATCTTAGGGGATACCATATGGTGCACAAACAGAATATATTGAAAACCAAATCGCAGATGGATTCTCTTTCCAATAAGAAAAATGGAAGTTCAGACATCTGCTGCAAAGCAGAAAAATTGACAAAACACAAAATGAAGAAAAACCACTAGTGGACGGAACAACCAAAAGGAAATTACCATAAAGAGAATAATAGAAAAAGAGCAACATAGAGTAACTGAAAATATAAATTCACTTAAAGATAGCTTGACAAGGAAGACCAAAAGGAAATTTAAGCAAACACAGCATGTTAACGAGATGAAGGAACTGATAAATGTAGGACTAAGTACAGAGCATTCTGAACTAAAAGAAGCAAAACGACACGGCTATGTAAATATATCGAAATTCTAACTGTCTAGCAAAAGTTGTCAATCGTATTAGTAGAATATTTTTAAATGGTTTCCCAAGCCTATTGAGATTAGATTCTTACCTTAGAAAATGTATGAGCGAGCCGCTTGTCACAACCAGGAGGACGGCCGTCGAGGAACACTATGACGTAACGTGACAACCATTCTGTCGGAATAACGGCATTACGATTCTTAGCCTCGAAAAAGTAGATATGTCTTTTTAATAATCAGGGAGTTGAATAAATTGAAAAAGAAAAATCAATTGGTTTGTCAAGTATTATTACAATAAAAAGGTTTAGGACTCCAAGTATTTCTAACTTGTTATCAAATTGCAGAAAAGGTTATAATATTGCTTATAAACCTGCACGAAGAAACAACATACAGTGCTCAGTATTTGCTTCAATTGAAGTTGAGTGATTAATTTAAATCAGGGGTGTCATCTCATACGTTTTGTATGATTTGCAAAAGTATACTTTAAATAATTCACTTATCAAGCAGTGGACCACGTTGTTATCAAACCGTTACTACTGGTTTGTGTGGTACGTTATCTAATTTTATTTATATAACATTTGTTTGTTTTAGATAAGAGCCTTTTTCCACATATGTAGTCTGTTAGGGGTACAATTGCATATATTTGAAATGACAATTTAGAACAGGATAATGAAAAACATTACATCTATATTTCCTTCGTTTGCAAATACTATTTATTAAGAATGATATATTTTTAAATTGGTTACTACCTCCAAATAGGTGTTGCTCACACAAGACATACATGTTTATTTTCGTTGAGACCGCGGGTCGGAAGGCGTAACCTTAAGTGGACAGGCCTCGCAAGACCAGTGATCCTGCACTGCTTAGGCCAGCATCACAAACGGATGGTCTATGCTCACAATGGTTCATTTCGGGGCCCGGCAGTGACCATGCAAATCACAACAGCTAGTAAATTATGTGATTGTTTTGTGGCATAACTTTTAGACGAAGAGAAAACCAACTACGATGCACATATAGTGGTAATATTTTTCAAAACATTTGAATCTATACACTGACACCCTATATATCACTTTATTATAACTATTCTAAGTGGTGCTTTATATAATTACAACTCTTTAACAGTTATTTCAATTAATTAATTTATATATTCACTTATAGTTGGTTAAGCTATGTTAAACTACCGGGAGTGAAGCGACTTACGACATTGTATGGGAGGTATGCGACCAAAATAATGTGTGGTCTCCTTTTAATTTACCGGGAACTGTGATAGTCAGTTGGGGAATTTAATGCCGTATTGCAATGATAACGCCATGGTTGGAGCAGCCAGAGGAAAACAGTGGCTCAAATCCCGGCTATACCATTGAATTTTTTGGTCTGTCTCTACCTATTTTGTATACAACTTCAGTTGTAAATATACAGGGTATTTCAAAACGACACCAAACGAAGATGTGGACCTTGTTGGTCATACCGTACATGATATAATTTTCATCTCTAAATTCGGCACATACAATAACTGCCATAAAATCACCATGGATTAGACAGTTGTACATAACCAAATGGCATGTGCCTGGCCCGCTCCTAGAGAGATGTCGGTTGGTAGCGAAGGTGCCAATCACGTGGTGTAGCCGTGGTTTGATAGACAAGCCGGCGCGACACAGGTCACCTTAGTAATGGGAAACGTAGCATGTGAGTGTGGCGTATGACAACCGTTGTTCCTTCACTGCGTAATCCCAAATGTGTGCAATTTTTAAACACACATAAAATTTTAAATAGAAGAGTTTGAAAGTTGCGACATCAAGTTTCGGACAAGTCAAAGTGTAAGCTAATCGGCTGCTAAACGGCCTGTATAGTACATTGCAGTATCTTTGAGTGCCACGAATGAATGAAACTCTTCTTCCCTATTTGTCCGAGCTACTAATATGGAACCTATCTCCTAAATGCGTTAAATAGGTTCAACCACTACTTTAGAAGATAATTTATGTGATGTACACAGCAGAAAAAAAACAGAAGTTGGTTGACATGCAATGCCAATAGTTGAAGAGAAGAACAAACAGGTGAAATAGGTAAAGCCAAAGCAATTTTCTATCATTTTGGGATATAGCCACATTACTGGTAGTTTTGAAAAAAAATCTTTACTTCACAGCAATGGTTTTAGTAATATAAATCTAATATATAAAAACACTTCTGTATTGTTGTTTAACGTGTGGAAGAATTAGTAACTAACATTGCTTCTGCTTAGATGTTAATAATTTTAGTATAAAATACAACACAGTGAAAACACTGTAACCTAAATAAATAAAAATATATAAATAAGTTATTTTCAGACTATGAGTTAGTTGTAGGAAATTATGAGACGAGGAATAAGAACATAAATTTGTAGTTGAACTATCAAGTTTTATGCTGACCAGCTTTTCAGTCCAACTTTTGGAACTTTGCAGTCTCTATGCTAAATCATTACCTACATGATACTTTTTCATGCATTATTTCTGAGCACTGCACACTAAAATCTAGTTTTTCCTACCTATGCTAAATATTTACCTACATTGTTCTTTTGCACGCATTATTTCTGAATATTGCACACTAAAACCTAGTTTTTGTTACCTATGCTAAATCTTGACCTACATAATACTTTTACACGCATTATTTCTGAACCCTGACAGTAAAATCTAGTTTTTTTACCTGTACTAAACCTTTCCTACATGATTCTTTTCTACGCATTATTTCTGGACACTGCACACTAAAATCTAGTTTTTCTTTCCTATGCTAAGACTACATGATTCTTTTCTACGTATTATTTCTGAATATTACACAATAAAAACTAGTTTTTCTTACCTATACTAAACCTATCCTATATGATTCTTTTCTGCGCATTATTTCTGGACACTGCACACTAAAATCTAGTTTTTCTTACCTATGCTAAATCTTTACCTTCATTATTCTTTTCCACGCATTATTTCAGAATATTGCACACTAAAACCTAGTTTTTCTTACTTATGCTAAATCTTTACCTTCATTATTGTTTTCCACGCATTATTTCTGAGTACTGTACACTAAAAGGTTTGCTATTACAAGGTTTTACAATTCCTTTCTTCTCGTTTCTGCTATTACTGGTGCTCAACAAGAGGTGATTTTCTGGTGCGACGGAAGGACAGCTTCTTGCTTCTTAATTATAATTAAACTCTGCGAGTACTAAACGCTTACAACTATGGAGAACTACTAAATTTGCAATACTACGTTAGGTAAAACAAATATATAATTTCTATGAAGATACAGACACGAACACGGGAAAGTTCAAGTGCTCACAGTCACAGCTGGTAATGTACTGAAAGTCTTGAAGAACAACTGAAACGATATTGTAACAATGTATGACTTTAGTGGCATATCATGACCAGCTGACCAACAATAGTGTAAGGTAGGAAGATCTTACTAATGGTTTACCGATGAGTTTGTGGCCAGGTTTCAAAGAATTCCATTTGCTTTGTTGCTGCCTGGATATCCAATGGGCGCAATTGCTATAAACACAAAGGAGAAAGTTGTTTTCAAATGAGATTATGTCTATTCTTAAGCGTCACTGGACTATCAACCAATGGTGGTCTCTCTGTACTGATATACAATTTATGCTAGGTTTAAATATGCTAATTTTGCAAAACTTTAACTACGAGAAAGTGTCGGTAATTTTCTTAACATAACCGTTACAACATTTTAGCTTACTTTTCATAATGATGAAGCAAACCCACACATTCATAATATTATGTAGGTACTGAAATGACCATCAGTTAAGTATTGTATGTTGTACGCATAAACTATGTTGTATATGTGTATATAGTGATCTATTTATTATATCCTGTAATGAGACTAATACCAGGATGACGCTGAAAGAATTATGTCATGATATGTTCATGATGCGAGGTACAGGCTTTACGTAATCATTTATCTCACCAGTGATGCCCACTTTACGGATTTTCCGTCAAAATTGACGAATTTTCAGATTTTATGACGAGCAAAATTTAGTTTTGACGGTTGACGGTTTTTTTTTTGACGGATATTATTAGAAGACATTGATGTTATATTGTTTTTTTTATAAAATCTCACGGGTACCTGCAAGGCAGTGATTGAGTAATATATATACCAGGGTTGGGGCAAAAGTCATGGCAACTATTTATTTTCCTGAAGATACCAGTCCGATTAGAAAATGTGACAAGGTGATAACTACATGTGTGGACAATGAATAGCACTGAATAACGTAACACACTAATTTCTTAGATAGTATATAGGGCAATATGGCCTTCACGGTGAAAAAGAATGACAACACAATACACATACAGTTGACATGACAAACCTAAGCCTAAAGGCCCTCAAAGTAGTCCCCTACCACTGTCACCACACGCTGTCATCGATGTGGGAGGTGCTGAATAACAACTGCCGCCGCATTTGCAGCACCATGTGTGAATCGGGTCATCTTTACGGTATGGTAGGGCATTATTCCCAAGGCTTCCACTAATTCACTGTGACATTCCATCGCATTTCTCCCTCGGAGAACGGTTATTTTAATGTAAGCGCGCTGCTCAATACAGGTTACTTCCATCTCTCACGACACTCACCAACTGACTGATTTCACTGCTCGTTGTGCTACTTCCAGCTATCACAGAGCCATCTGTTGTTCTGCATACACACTATGTCTGCAGAACTTCCACACGATCCGTTCACATATCTACAAGAAAAAAAGTAGTTGCCATGACCTTTGCCCCAACCTTCTTATAATATATATGTATTGCATATAATTATGTCATAAAACGAACATTCTTTACTTTATGAATCAGGGTGAATTCTGAATGCAGAATAGTGAACACAGTGCTAATTCGGTAATCCATTGTGATGTCTTGTTGCACCTTTAACAGTTATAGTGTTCTTTTTCATTTTAATTACTTTATTAAACAGAAGGCTAAGTTTTATGTACGACATTTTAGAAAAAAAATATAGTTAAATAATGCAATATTTTAATGTATTAAAATGTGGTTGTCAGAGCTGTCCGGGGAACCTATAGTGCGCAGTGCAATGCAACGGGAATGTGCTTGTCAGATTTACTTCTTCATGAAAAAAGAAAGTATGAAAAATTTAAAAACAGCTAAACTCTTTTCAACTTCACAGTCAGAATTGCCCATCAAGCACACGTATGAACGTATAAATGCAGAGGCTGCTCATACACTGTTTGCAGTTAATCACTGTGCAATTAGATCCCTTGATCATATTTCAGATCTAACCAAGAAATTGTTTCAAAGTGCTGACTTTAGTTCCAATTTAATTTCTATTTTTGAAAGAAAATATAGACATTTCTAATTTTGGCGGATTTTTTGGTGTTGGTCTGATGGAATAAAACACATGTGTTGGCAACTCTGTATCTCACTAATGAGTTGTTGCTTTAAATTGCTATAGAACAGGCGTTTTGTACAATGGTCTTAAGCAGGCAGATATTGCGAAACCAGGTTTTAAATATTATTTTTTAGCCATACACATTTTTTAAAAGATGTAACAACGAGGAAGGGGGAAAGTGCTCAGCAACTTACAGCTAAAACGTGTGCAGTGGAGGCAAGACAAATGTGTTTCTAGGTACTTACATTACAGTGGGTGGGAGATGTGAAAAGAGTGGGGGTAACGAGATGGCAACGCATGGTAACAACGGCTGTATCGCTCGAGAACAAAACTCTCCCCATTCGATCACGAAGTCACGTTTTATATCATTTCCTTTAAGGTTTGTGTGTCACAGAATGTGATAAAACCTTTGATCACATATTGTGATCACGTTAAAGCTTTGCAGTATACTACACTACGTCAAACCTTTTACCACATCTTTTATTATAAATTAAAAAGCATATCCAACAGTTAACACATGAGCTGTAATAATGTTATATTTTTTCTGTCTAGAATGTTAGTTTTGTCATTATATTGGATATTTATAAAGAAATTTACTTTAAGTTTCTATTATATTCATTTGCAAAATTTTATTATAACTTAACCTAAAATTTAAACCCAATAAGTCCATTTCTGTAATAATGGTTCTATTTTGTTCTGTTTAAAATGTTAGTTTTGTCATTATATTGCATATTTATAAATAAACTTAGTTTAAGTTTCTATTACATTTATTTAGATCATTTTCATATAACTTAACCTAAAATTTAACCTCAATAGGTCCATTTTTTAAAGAACGTTAATTAATACTACATTTATGAGGGCGATTAACAAAAAATGGCAAAAATGCCAATTAATAGCTGTCATAATAGCTTTAATTTTCCTTCTAAATATTAGCGTACTATGCATTAAGTTATTCCTCACATCATTATCCGCATATCCCCCATGCCTTGTGTCTTGCTTTTATATATTTCCAGTCTTTTGTTTCTAATTTTACAATAATTATGTTTTGAATTTTGAAGCATTTCATGTGGTTCATAATAGGAAATGAGTTTTCGGCACTGAACATGAGTAATGTCTACCATTTTACTTTTATAATCACAGATGTGATCAAAAATGTAATGGTGGTTATAACTTTTATCACAGCTAGATGTGGTCAAAGATGCCATATTACACTGTAAAACGTTTTATCATATCTATTTGTGACACAAAAACGTGACAGGGTAATATAGCCTAAGTTAACAATATTAGATGCTTCCCAAATCAAAGCTGCCATTTTACGAATTAAGGACATCTATTAGTCACATTCTGTACATCTAGAATGACTAAAAACAGTGCGTACGGCCATAGTGCTTCTGCGCGATGTAAAAGAGTTTATTATAGCTCCATATTTTAAATGTCATTCTGTGTTCTGATAATAAAAATTCCACCTGATATTAGTTTACATTTAAATAAATAGAAAATATGTTTTAACAACTTTTGATACGAGAGTTCTGTACCTGTCGGTCTTCACTCTTCTTCATAGTTTGTATTAGGCCGAAATTTATTCTGTTTTCAAACGAAAGTATTAATTCCGAAAAATATTCATTTTTTAATTTTCATACACATTTACCGAACGGGATCGTTCAGGCGGTTTCGTCTGCACCTCGCATTCGGAAGGTGGTGGGTTTCATCCCCGCGAACGGCTTGCATGGTCCATGGGCATTTCGAGGCTTTTTGTCGTAAGACAAAAACTGTGGGGAGGTTCTTTACATCCACCGAATTTCTCGGTCCACCATTTCTTGTTCCCATAATTTCCTCATTATTTCTTTCCAGGTTGAAGGACCAGTCTTCGGTGGTACCGGCTGGATGGTGAATTGCACATTGTGAAAGGTTTGCTGCCGTCGACGTTGGCAACACTCGTTTGGGATCCGTCTTCCAGTTTCAAGGCTCCCTCCTGGGGTCCGTCGGGAGCCTTCGGCCTCGTGAGTAGGGCCTAGGGCGGCAACGAAAACGTTCCAACTGTAATGGATAGGGACTTTTCCATTCTTGCTCCCGTCGTCTTCCGGATATGATTGCTCTTATCTCTCCCTGCCTAGGGTCACGTAATTAGCAAAGGGCTACCACAACGTCTGGTACTCTGCCCCAGAGTCCTGACTGACCCTATCCATGACATTTCTAATCCACTCATAATACATCTGGCATTTGAAAAAATAAGTTGACTATTCTAAAATTAATGTTTTTTCTACCACTTCACCTTAATCGGGATAAACAATTGTATAACCTTTTATTACATATTTACTTGGAGTTATTAGGGACATTGTACAGAACAATTCTATTCCTAAGCGAGAATCAAATTTTTTTAAATGCTGGTCGCTATGTCATTTTTTGATAATGAGTAGGGGAAAAAAAAAGAAAGAAAAAGAATAACGGCTTCATTTTAGGGCAACGCCATAGCCAAATAGTTAGACTGCTCGCTTTCCATCTAGGTGGCCCGGGTTCGATCCCAAGCGTCCGCATGTGGATTTGTGTAGGACGAAGCGTCATCTGGGCGGATTTTCTCCGGGTCATCCGGTTTCTCGCGCAAATAATTCCACTAATCGCTCCATTTCCTATCACCCATTTTGCCTGCATTTCATATCATCCACTTCCTTCACGCCAACCACTCGTTCCAGGTTCAGCATTCTATGGCTCCCCGACAGGCCTCTGACCGCTCAGAAACCGCTTATAAGTCCCACAAATACGGAGATGGCAAGCCGACTACGAAACGACGACTTCATTTTTGACAAAAGTATAAGCCACGAATAACGAGGAGAATTCAGAAATAATTATATGATATAAATTGCGTCTTTTAACTAAATATACATTTTTTGTGTAGCAAAATTTTGTCGATCTATCATGCTTTACTAGTTAATGCAAATTATCCAAAATAAATAAGACTTTACAGGATATTCATAAAAAATGCAAGATTTCGTCATGAAAATGTTTTAAATATGTATTTTAATCCAAATCGTGATAGCTAATTTTGAACGTAAAATTTTTTTAAAAAAAAGCATTTAATGTAAAATAGGCTGTTTCAGTTTGGGTGAGAACCAAAAGAGCAGACAGCTACTCAATACTCACAGGGTTTTGCCAACAATTGCAATGTAGCTGGAATTGAGGATGAGCTATCGTCACGCATGAACTGCTGTAACGAAAGGGTAGGAAGATCACGCACTGTGCTATGACCTTCGCCAAGTGGCTATCCAGGTTCTAGGTTTAAGGTTGAGTACGTTTGACCACTCTAGCCAAAACGAGTCGAGATGGAACATTCTGACATAGAGGACAGTTTGGGATGTGGGATGTTCTTGAAAATCTTCGTGCCACAACCTTGAAGGATGGCTGAACTTAAGTATCAACTTGGCATTTTACGGAATCTTCGTTTTTGAATTATTCTGTTCAATGTCACAGGCACGCGTTCACACATATACACATGGACTTATTTTTCTCTTTTTTTATTCAGGGATCTTAAAATATGTATTTTCGATGAAATATCGATATAAAAATAAATATAAACAATATGCTACACCTTAGGTATGGGCAAAACCCGAAAAAGTTGGCACGCAGCATGCTTGTCTAATTTGTTGTTTTATTTGCATTCTGGAGGCAATGCAAAAAGGGAAAATGGGCAACACACCTCTCAAAAATATCGAACTTCCGCAACGCATCTTGTGTCTTATGCGGGAAGGTGGAAAACCCATCACCTACAGGTTCCGAAACCAGTAAATTTTCACGCCTGTTTAACTGCTGTCAGAACTGGTACATTAGGTAAATAGAATGGAATAATATAATTTTAGTGTAATATAGGGCAATATTGTAATATTAAGAATTATGAAAATATTAAAATTCAATAAAAAGAGCGCTGTAAGAGTTGAAGTTTTATTTAGTTTTATATGTTAAATAACTACTTTTAATTATGAATGAACTTTTAGTTATTTTATTATTTTAAGTTAATTTTTGGTTAATAGTAGTAGTTTATTATCTGTAAAATAATAACTGTATAAACAATTGTACATAAAAGAATTGAAAATAAATAGTAAGGTCTGAGATATTAGCCGTTATATAAAAAATTAGATGCCAGGGTAAAGTATACAGGCTTTATTTAATTTGTCAGAACTAATATACATTTTAAAAATCGGATGTGTTCACATGACTTTCTCTATATCTCTGCAATAAATTATTTTTAAAAATCTTATGCTTCTATTTACTTCCTGCTAATCGAGTAAAAATTAGCAGAAATAGTCTTGTTTCTTGCTTCCTTGTAAGTAGAAGCGAAATAAGGGAGCACCATAGGTTAAAGTGATAGTCAAAAGCTAGTTGCTATGTGACTGAAGTTCCTTTGTTTGTATGGACACAAGTTCACAAAGTCCTGTATGAGAAAAGTATGTGTTTTATAACTGAAACCAAAAACAAGGAATATCTCAAAAACAATCAACTTCACGAAAAATATGTGTATAACATAAATTGTGTGTTTTAAAGTGCTCTACATTTGTTGTATGGTAATTTTTTGTCCATCTCTTACAGTTTAGCAGTTATGCAAAATTCCGTAAAATTGATCCAGAATAAAGTAGTCTTCAGAGGCTATTCCCAGAAAATTCAAAATATAAATTTTATTTGTCAGGTAAATATCTTTAATATATTATATTTTAATCAAAATCGTTAGAGCCATTTTTGAGAATATCAAAATGTTCGAAAAAAGTTCCATGTAAAGAGTAGTTTGGGGTGGCGGAATTTTTCTCAAAATCTCCGTGTCGCATCCCTGGAAGATACTAAACTTAAATACCAAGTTTGGTATTTTACCGACTTTTCGTTTTTGAGTTATCGTGTTCACAGACATACACACACACACACACACGGACCTTTTTCTGTAAATACTTTTTTTGGATACAGGGAACCCTAAAATATATATTTCCGGTGAAATCTCGGTATCGAATTTTTTGGTGGAGTGCAATACATTCTCTATACACTATGTACATAGTGCGTATAGAGAAAGTAAAAAAGCAAAAGTGGTTATTAAATAATATTAAACACAATGTGTACAAATGTATAAAGTGAGTTTACTAACATTTCCTCCTTTGAATAGTGTGAAACTGACAAAGTTTATTTTCAGAGTTCTTGAGTAGTAAGTGAATTGTATGCAGCTCGGTTGCAGAGTTTGCAGCTACAATTACTGTAGTGTTGTGGAATCCTTTCTTGTTACAGATGTGTTGGAGGAAACTGTTTTTCTCTCTGGTGTAGAGGTATCTAAGTTCGTAGTCGGCTGATTTCCATTCCTTCTCTGTCATGCTGGAGTCTGTAGAAGGCAGGGTTGAGTTTTGTTGCTTTCCGTGTTTTTTTTTTTTTTCATGAACTTTTTGCAGATATAGCTTTGTACCATGTTATGTGATGTAATCAGGTCTATCTTAAATATCGTTGTACCCGTCAGTTAACAAACTATTTTTAAGCTTAGACAGCATGTAAGCTGATTGGTTAAATATAGAAGGTGGAGTGCACAGTAGGCACAACTGAAATGGAAATATAGAAAAAAAAAGAAAAAAAAAGAAGAAAAGAAAACACGGGCGACTCGAAAATTAAGAGTTCTAGCAAATGTATCAAGAGTAGTTAACTTCAGTTACGAATGTTTGGTAATGGAGAAATCCCTTCCATATCAGAATCTGATTACACGAGTATTTTCGCCATCAGATGAACTATCGGTAGGGTTAATGACGACTCTCTCTGTCATTTTTTCTTTCCTCGCTGAACACGGGCGTAATTTCTTTTTCCCAATTGATGCCGTTAACCTGCGACAACGCACTACTAAATAGACCCTAACCTCTAGCAGTTTGAATGTGGTGTTATTTCTTGCCACGAAATATACACTCGTCATCGTCTGTGAATGTCAACGCCGTTAATGAACTGAGGCCTGGTCAGTGAAGATGCGGTAATGAAATCGCACTTCCTGCTGTTATAAACAATCTAGCATTAACAACAGAGGTAAGCTGTCTCATATCTCAGAATAATCTACAGTTCTGTCTTGCTTGATAGAAAAGCAATTTGACTGAAATACTTTGATTGTAGAAAATAAACTATTATTTTAATTAGAGAATTACTTTCTAGGACGCTACGTAGTTATAAGTCCAGCAGCCAATAAGTGGACTATAGGCATACTGTTGATATTTGAGGCAAGGCAAGGAAAAACACATTTTAGTCGGGTTGGAGCTTATTTGAATACGGCAAGAGACTTCTTTAAGTATTTTGCCTTGACTTTATCCAGGACTAACATTTTTATAGTTCACATCTGACCATATTATTTTTATGGCGTGAGATTTTATCGGGACAATCTTCAGTTTGAACACTGAAGTTGCTGATTCTATCGAGTCTTGTAATTTCCATTGTGGCTTTCTTTGCGGTGGTAGTAACGTTTTCAATGTGTCTCGTGAAGGACATCCTGTGACCAGTAGGGTTACCTCTTGATTATTTCCAATCCAGCAGATAGGAATATTATTAATGGAAGCTATAGCATTAAAAGAAAACTAAATAAGAAGGGCCATGGTCGGTAAAAAGGTCTGAATTTATGAAGAAAATAGGTCTGGTAAATTCATGATTAAATGCAGAGTATAACAATTCAGGCTTTTGGAAAGTAGTAAAATTAAGGGTAGAGAATATTGATAGACAAATCTTTAGCAGCATAAAAGAGAATACATACTTCAGGATATAGAGAGGACTAAAACAGTCTGAGAGAGGAAAAAGTACGTAGGAATATGCAATAAACTAGGGCGAGAAGGATTTGTGAGCGCCAGAATAAGATTTAAAAACCTCAAAGGCATAAAGCACGATGAAGATGCAAGACATTTTCCAATTTGCGCAGAAGTTGCCTCAGATTTTCATTCTATATTATATTGTAATCAAACAAGGACATGGAAAGATCAAATTTGACACAAAAATGGAAAAATTGGATGGGGTAATTCTCAGTAGGATTTTGTACGCAAAAGCAGAGAAACACTAAAGTTAAAGCTAATTCCTTGGGTAAGACCAGAGAGATATATGCAAGAATGATCAACAAGGAGATGAAAGAGGAAAGAGTTTAGAAAAGAAGAAAAAAAGGGGGGAAGTAGGAGTAAATATTATACATTTACTGGGTGAAAGGTAAGTCATTACGTTAATTTAAACCATTTGGAACACATTTTGCATCTTATGATTTCATCTCTGACCATTGACTACGGGATATTTTAATTTTGTAGAAAACAAGCTGGCAACTCTGCAGGTTGTGTGGATGTCACTTGCCCTAGGTCAGTACATAAACACGCCTCACTAGGATGTTAAAAGTATTCCTACCCAGTTTACTGTGCAAGTTAGGCCAATCAGAATGCCAGTTGCATTCGTTATCTGCCAAAACATAACGCCACCCTGCGTGTGTTTGCAAGCGATCGACGTGTTTACATCCAGAAGACGGTTCAGAAACCTGACCAATCTGAACACAAGGTCACCAGGTTACTTCTCGTTTGAAAAGCTGCGCGGAATTTTCCCTGTAATTCTTTTAAGTGATTGATTATTTGAACTCTGTGCGATCTCCCATAATTCTTACCGAAACTAATGTCAGAAATACGTTACTCTACATTCTTGTGGAATTGCGCACCCAATTTGAAACAAAAACCATTTATTTTTTCGAAATCGGCTGATAAAAGAACGAAATACCATTAGGCATTTTTGTTTGTAATGCTTCTATCAAGTACGTTTAGAAGGAATATAATAAGTTCCTTTCATCCCGGTATGACCGTGATGTTTAGTTGTTTGGTGGACCAAGGGACATATAAAAATAAGAACTCTAAATAAGGTATTAGTAAATTGTAAACATGCCTCAACAGTATTTTGGTTACTAAATATCTATTTCTGCTGTTTGCGGTTTCCACTGGTGAAAACATCCTCCGAAGAGATTCGTTCTCTTTGCTTTCAATAATGTCAGTTTTAATTTGTATTTCAATTTATTTCTGTTTAATAATTTCTGTGAATTGAAAGAGGCTTTCAAAATACTAATTATTGTTAATAATACTGATTTGTTTTATCTCTTTATGTTTAACCTCTAGTTCAAGGACATTCCTCGTGCATGGTGCCAAAAATCTATTGCAAGTTCGGCCGCAGAGAAATGGCTTAGATCATCTAGGGACCTATACATCTGCTACAGTCATTGATTTTCTCTTTGCGGGTTTCATATTGGTACAGGTGTTGTCCTATATACCAATATCAACTATATAAAATCACTGTAGGTTTTCTCTGCCAGATTTAGCTGAGGTATTTTGTATTTTTAGGGCTATAGATAGAAATAAATCTGATGTGCTCCATTCTCACCACCTTCTCTGCCTGTTCTGAAAACAATCTATTCTTACAAGATATTATTCATTTATCTGCAACATGCTAATCGAAATAAAATTAGCAGAAATTGTCTTATAACATGCTTCCTTCCTTGTAATCAGAAGAGGAATAATGGAATGCACTATGATATCCTAATAGTCAAATCATTTAACAGCTATCGCTATGTGGAATAATTGAAAACCTCTCGTTAAGTTGCTAAGAGTAAAACAAAAGGTATGAAACAAAAGATGGCTTTCTATTTGTAAAAAAAGTAAAAATTTAGGTAGTCTAAAATTGAAATCAATAATTAGAAATATCTTGGAAACAGCTAATGCTACAAAAATGTGTGTTTTAACAAAATCTATTTGTTTTGTGTAGAAAGCTTTCATCTACCTCTTACAGTTACACAGAAGTATTCAAGGCTATTCCTGCAAAATACAAGATATATACTTTCTGTGGTATGAAAATATCTTAGGCATATGGTACTTTAATAAAAAATTTTAGAACCATAGAAATTCAAATTGTTCAAAATATCTTTCATGTAGTTAGGGTTGGCGGTATTGCATAGAAATCTTCGCGTGACATCCTTGAAAGATATTGAACCTATATATCAAATTTGGTATTTAACGGAAATTTCGTTCTTGACTATGCTAACTCCCCCCCCGCCCACAAATACACACACACACACGGACATTTTTATAAAAATGCAAAGAGGTCTCAAAACATGATTTGCGGTAAAATATTGATATCTGATTTTTGGGTGGAATAAAATACCTTCTCTATCATCTATGTACATTGTTCATATGTGCTAGAGAAAGTTAAAGTGTTTAGAAAATTGGCTGAATATGAGAACAGCGTATCTTAACGAAGCAGCATTACATTATACTAAATAATAATAATAATAATAATAATAATAGTAATAATGATAATAGTAATAATAAAGCATTACTTGATGCAGACTGTTTACCAAATCCGAGCAAATGTATAATAGTCCCAAACAATAGTTTACGCGGAAAATTTCACATGGCTTTCATTTTCACAAAGCGAAAACATAAGACTTTTTAATTTTTCTATCATATACATAGCAGAAAGAGCAGGTATTGCATTCCACACATAAAGTTGATACGGGGGTTTCAACAGAAATACTATTGTCAGCTCCCCTGAATAAAAATATTTTTTTTTGAAAACAGTGTGTGTGTGTGAGTGTACGTGTGTGTCAGTCTCCCTATTTGTGTGTATATATTTGTTAACAACATAACTTAAAAGCGAAAAGGCGAATAAGTAAGCAATTGTTGTGAAAGTTGAGTATCTTTTAAAGAAGTAAACGATATTCAAGAAAACCCTTACCGCAAATATCCGTGCATATCATTTTATGCACATTATTTTTCAAAATTATTGATTTTCTCGAAAATGGCCACAGAAGTTTGATTAAATTATCACAATTCATTAAATATGTCACAGAGAAAATAGAATATAAATCTTAAATTTTCTGGTAAATTTTCTTAAGTTCCTGTCTATTCGGAAGTAATTTTCTTATAATGGTTAAGCGATAGACATAACAGTACACAAAATCCGTATCGTATATTTCTATAAAACTCACAATTTCACAAACTTTTTTTTATGGTAAAAAATAATTTCTGAGATATTAATTCTTAATTGTTCCTCATTGTTAATTTCTTTGTCGTTGTTTTGAAGTTTTCTCGTTTTTCTCAGGATTGCAATGGAATCTTAAGGATAGCAGACTGCCGCTGTTCCTCTTGTATCCCAAGTGAAATTTGTAATTCAGATATTTCTACAAAGGTTTATGTTGATTAAATTGAAATAGATATAAAAATACCTTTCCCAAAAGAGTTTGTAGCCACTTATAAATGATACAGTGTAGAGAAAATCATATGAATGTGAATCATTAGATTTTTAATAAAACATCAAATGTTTGAGATAGTGAAATTGAGAATTAAATAACCTTAATTTGTTGAAAAAATAATGGAAATTCTTTCTATATGATTAATATACTTTAAAATGCTGATAAAATAATGAAAATCCTGTAACGAGCTCCAGAATTGATAACATTTTGTATGTATTCAGTTTCTCTTTTAATGGAAAAACATATATACAGGGTTACTACAAAAGAAATAGACAACTTCAGCTGCCTGTAAACAAAAACTATTAGAGATAGCAACCTAATTATTTTGGAGGTATGTTGAGAAACTCTCAAAGTTTCGTTTGTTACTATTGGTACCGCTGTAGTGTTTTGTTTGTTGTTGCAGAAGCTGAAATGGCGGAAAATCCTGTGGAAAAGGCATACTTTATATTTTTCCCTTCCTTCGTTCTTTTCGTTGCTCCCATTTTCCCATAGAAATAATTAAGTATATTCATTTTACAACAACTGTTACTCTCTCTCTCTGTTTCTTATCTTCCTTGAAGGATAATCCATCTAGAGTTTCCTCTAATATTTTTCGCTGGCGCACCGCATATAGTATATAAGCTCATATATTTAGGCATTATTCTTTCTGAAACTTATTTATCTTTGAACTGTCCTTGGGGTCTTTTGTTAGGAAAGATCCAGCGTTTCTCTCGTGAAATAATATGCATGATGAACTTGGTAAAACGAGACCAAGGTTTGTCAGCAGCTAATGGAAAACATCTCATTGATTTTCAATAAGGTCTCGGTTACGTTCCAATCCTGCTTCTCTTCCACATTCAAAAATAAAAAAAAATCTAAGGAATAAAAGAGAAATGCTTTCACATTTCAAAGCGCATTGAGTGAAAGAAGAATGAGTTTTTTTTTCCAATATACCTACCAAAGGTAAGGGATATATTTGCTTACACCATAAAAAGGTCTGTACCACATGGTTTTGAGCTACATTGTTTCTCTTTCCCTACCAGGTAAATAGTACCAGAGAAGTCATTTTATTCCATCCAAAAATTCAATACAGAGATTTCACTGGAAATACACGTTATAAATTTCCCAGAATTCAAAATAAGTGTGTGTGAGTGAGTGCGTTTGTATATGATGTCAAAGCATGTATATACGAAGAGCATAACCTAAACGAAAAATCGGTTAAACATCAAACTTGATATTTATGTTTTCCATCTCCCAAAAATAGGAAACGAAAATTTTAAGCATAATCCCCTCCCCCACCTTCATAACTTAAACTAACCTTTAAATGGAACGTTTTAAAACATTTCATAGTGGAACAAAACCAGAAAACAATTGAAATACATCCGGAATTCAATAAAATTCCAATCACCACAGCCTCCGCAAGGTTTATATAGGAAGAACTACAGAAAACAATTGAAATACATCCGGAATTCGATCAAATTCCAATCACCACAGCCTCCGCAAGGTTTATATAGGAAGAACTACAGAAAACAATTGAAATACATCCGGAATTTCATCAAATTCAAATCACCACAGCCTCCGCAAGGTTTATATAGGAAGAACTACAGAAAACTATAGAAATACATATGCAATTCTATCAAACTCTAGTCTCCACTGCCTCCATAAGGTTTATAAAGGAACCATCCAAAAACAATTGAATTTTATAACATTTTAGTGGAAGGCACGAACTTCGAATTGCATCACATTTACGCAGGAATGCAGTACATCGTTTCGCTACTGCGTTTGTAACAGGTAGATAAGGCTCTTATGATGTATCCAGTGACTGTGAGTATGAAAATCTGTGGTCAGTATTTTTCATTGTATCACCTACTTGAGGGGACTGCCGCTTTTTCATTAGGCAAAGGACAACAATTTTGTACCGACTTAACCTATTTAATCATCTTGTTCTTTGTTTTGGTTTTTGGTAGTGTTTAACGCCCGCTTTAACTATTTATGGCACCGCAGGCGGTGACACTGATGATAACATGAATGATGATGGAGCACCGGTGGAATGCGATGGCGGCGGAAACCGAAGTACCCGGAGAAAACCCGCCCAGCGCCGCTTTGTCCACCACAAATCTCACATGCGGTCGCTTGGGATCGAACCCCGGTCGTCTAGGTGAGAGGAAAGTGGTCTAACCACTGGGTCACGGCACGGCCCTATCATCTTGAGTTTATCCAATAGTATATTAAAAAGTAGGTCAAAATTATATAATATTTGTTTTATTCAAAATTGTTAAACTTTGATAAACAATGCCACTAGTTTTATACACTTACCAAAACAATGATTACTCATATAAAATTACATTACAAATTATGAAACCAATTAGAATCAAACACTAATCACCACCAGTCTTTATCAGTGTTTAACGCTATAGTCATCTTAGATATGGCCTTGCCCTGGCAAATGTGGCAACGCTGCAGCAAGTCCTATAAGTTGAACAACGTAACATTAATTTCAGTGCAAGATAATGTCCTATTTGTATGTCTGTGCCACTATTACCATTGTAGTGTCTATAGCAATATAAATATTGCATGGAACTCACTCTGTTTCAAGGGCAGATTAATCACCATTTAGCAGATCTGTGGTATGTCTGAAACATTGTCAGGAAGATAGAGTTTTGTTGAGCAATATGCAGTGAGGATGAAAATGTCTGTTTTAAAAAAAGGCGATCATTTAATTGTTTCCGAATTTGCCTTCATATTTAAGCTGCGCTAGGGAAACTGAACGAATGCTCACATTACTTCCTCTAGCTCTTCTAAAAAACCTTTCCTTATAAAACATGATTCTATATGCATCAAGTTAATCAGGATAAACATTGCCATAATCGGTCTTATTACCTGCTTATTTGTAAGTGGAACAAGAATAAGAGAATACACTAGGCTAAACTATAGTCAGAACTTTCAAGTGTCGCTAAGTGAAACAATTAAAAGTTGGTTCTCTTTACTTCCTAGGAGAAAATAAACTAGAGACGAAAAGAAAGATTTCTCCCATTTAAGAAAAGCGTTGATTAACCAAAAAAACTAAAACAAATAACTGGAAATATCTCGAAAACGGTTAACTCTACAAAAATCTGTATGACATAAATTGTGTGTTTTAATGAGATGTACATATTTTGTATAGTAGGTTTTTTTGTTTATCTGTTACGGTTTACCGGTTACCTGCACAAAGGTAAACAAAAGTAATCCAGAATGAAAAGGTCTTCAGAGGCTATTACCAGAAAATTATAGATATACATTTCGTTTGTCATGAAAATCTCTTAAACATATAACACTTTAATAAAAAAATTGGGGCCATTGAGAGAATGAACATTTTCGAAACATTTTCCATGTAAAGTTTATCTGGGGATAATGCTGACCTATTTCAAATATCAGTACTAATGCTTTTGAAATATCCACAACCTTTTTGAACTCTCCGTAAATTTAAGACATCATTTAAAAGCTGTTGCATAATAGGAATATTGTGATGTTGTTTAAATATAAATATATTTGGTGTTTCATCTTTAAGCAAATAGACAATTGGTAGAGAAATATATATTACACATTTTATTTATTTATTATCTTTCAAATTTTATTGTGCGGAATCTGTCAATAAGCAACGAATCTACTATTAACAACCAAGCACACCCACTCGATCTGTACACACACTGTAGAAATCCAGCTCTGTATTCTCATATCGATGCTGCCAACCTTGCTTTAGTCTCCCAAAGCTCTCACATAAAGGCAAGGAATAGAGCCCTGGGGAGCTTTTAGAAAGGCATTGTTTGAGACTTTAAAGCGAAACTGCTGTTTACAGAATATAATACAGATGCAAGCCCGAAGTTATTCGGCCCTTTGGGCAACTGAAATGCAGCATTCATTCTGCTTATTAAAGAAGGCTACCAAAGCAAGGTATTAAACAATGTCCAGGCGACTATAGTTTACGGGAGTGGAAAAATTATTTATCGATTTGTGAAGGAAGAAAAATACACTTGCTGCCCGGCATTGTTTTGTTTCTTTAATTACTTTCTTTGGTATACTGAGAAAAGTTCTCTGGCTTCATCAAACGTTTATTATTTATGTATATATGAATACATATAAATATATATAAACTCCAGGCGCAACAGCCCGCCGCTGCGAGCGCATTTCGGCCGAGGAAGACGTCATGGATGGGGTGTAGTAGTGGAGGGTGGGACGTGATCAGCGCCTGGAGTTCCTTCCGGCCAGGTAATGCGGTCCTCTCAACCTGGAGCCGCTACTTCTCCATCAAGTACCCCCCCCCCCTCCCAGAGAACTCACGAGGTTGAGAGCACCCCGAACCAGGTCTGCCAATGTGGGAAAAATTCCCACGCTGGTATCGGGAATCGAACTCAAGTCTCTCGTTTGGCAAATATGTATGTATGTATGTATGTATGTATGTATGTATGTATGTATGTATGTATGTATGCATGTGTGTGTGTCTGTCTGTCTGTCTGTCCGTATGTATGTATGTGTGTATGTAAGTATGTATGTATGGGCCGCCCCGTGGCCAAGTGTTTAGACTACTCGCGTCTCATCTAGACGGCCTGGGTTCGATCCCAAGCGACCGCATTTCAGATTTGTGGCGGAGAAAGCGTCTCCGAGTTCTCCGGTTTCCCCCGCCATTTCATTCCACCGCTGCTCCATTTTCTTCCATGTATCACCAGTGTCATCATCAAGCGGAAGCTAAACACTAACAAAAAATGTATGCATGTATATATATATATATATATATATATATATATATATGTATGTATGTATACATACATATACGTATATATATACATTGGAGGTATATGTATAAATATGTGAAAATAAAAACACATGTAAGATGGCAAACAATGCACATGGTAAAGTAACTGCACCGAACGGGATAGCTAAGTCAGGAGACCTCAGCTTTGATCCCGTGGTCGGCCTACCTGACCCTTGGGTTTTTACAGGGTTTCCTCAGGACGCACTTGAATGCTCGGCAGGTTCTTTCATCCCCCGCATTTCATGTCGTTTCTATCGTAATTTCAAACTCCTTCATTCCATTGATTTCTTTCAGGATTGGAAATTTCAGCGATGGTTCTCGGTGTGGCGTGAGAGGGAAAATTTGTTCTCTCTCCGTTCCCCGACTTCGCCTGGTTGCCGGGATGAGAACTACCCTTGGCGGGAGCGTTGTACTCTGCGTGGGATGGACACTGTAGAGGCCTGTCATTGCTGATTCTTTTCGCCCGGTGTATCCTCTACCCTTAACCGTCCCTCCCGGAAACGCCCTTCGAGTGGCATAGATACAGTAAGCCTGCATTGCTCCGGTTGCTAATCCCTTCCGTTTGTCACGTCATGTCCTTTATTTCTCTGCCGTTCTTCTAGGATAGAGAAAGTATTGAATTCCATTCAATAATTTGATATCAGAGTTTGCAAATAGCATTCGTTTTGAAGATCCTCACTCCAACAAACAAACAAAAAAAAAAAAACAAAAAAAAATCTGATGTGTTACACTCACATAACTTTTTCTAGCTGCTCTACAAACCTCCTACAAAAGATTATTCTTCTTTGTACACAATGATAATCAAAATAAATATTAGCAGAATGTTATTACTTAGTTCCTAATAAGTAGAAGAGAATAAGGGAATGGGCTATGCTAAAATGATTGACAAATGTTTTAAAAACTATCATTATGCGATTATCGTTGCAAATCACTTCTTTGCTTGGCCAGGAGTAGAACAAAAGAAAAGCGGACACTTCCTGTCTGAGAAAAATTTAGTACTTCAAAATTGAAACCAATAACAAGGAATATCTCAGAAACGGTACCTCCATAACGAAAACGTAAAGGACAAAGTTGTGTGTTTTATCGTGATGTACATTTTTTGTGTAGTCAGTTTTCTTCTATCTCGTACGGTTTAGCAGTTAAGCAAAATTCATCCAGAATAAAGAGGTCTTAAGAGGTTGTTCCCCAAAAATTTGAGATATACCTTTTATTTCAGACATAAATAGCTTTAATATACGGGATTTTAATCAAAATCGTTAGAGCCATTTTTAAGAAAATCAAAATTGTCGACATTTTTTCCATGTAAAGGGTAGTTTTAGTAGGGGATTTTTTTGAAAATCTTCGTGTCGCATCCCTGGAAAATACTAAACCTAAATACCAAGTTTGGTGTTTAACGGTCTTTTCGTTTTGGAGCTATGCTGTCCACAGACACACACACACATGCGCCTTTTTTTAAAAATGCTTTTTTCGGACTCAGGGGACCACAAAACATATATTTCCGGTGAAATCTCGGTATATGGATTACAATACCTTCTCTATCCCTATGTACATTGTACATATAGGGCTAGAGAAAGTAATTAATAAAAGAACGTGTTGAAAATCTAGAATCAGATTCCAATGCCTCAGCAGGGATGTTAACCACAAATCTTTGGCTTACCGTGTATTGTAACAAATAATAGCATCCACTACTGCTAAACACGCTTTATTTGACACTAGAACACTCAACGGAATACAACACGGTACACTGGAATCACTAACATCACATACTCTATACAATACTCAATCAAATCACAGTTTAATCACTGTGCCATAGCGCAATACTGTACTTCATTCTGCATGTCAACTCATTCACCCCCTTATATACGTCCAATTCCCTCTTAAAATTACACTCGTCGCCCCCTTATATACATCCCGTAGCCAGACCAAAGCTTCCAAAGTGTCGAAGGTACGAGATAGTAATAGTTGTTTCCAGACTATACTAATCAAACTGAAGTAAGTGAAATAATAGGCTTATTTATAAGACGAAGATCATGGCTCAAATCTCAGCCAGACATTGACTTTTGTTTTTAGTTTAAGTCCTCTTTAACAATTTTAACCTACACGCAAAATATATAGAACAACTAATTAATTAGATTATATGTTTAGGAACAATAAAACTCAAAGAAAAAAAACCAGCTAAACTTCGGATGAATAAAAATCGTTATGTTTTACTCTGACGCCATTTACGGATGTCAAATGTATATTTAGATACAAGAAATATCACCTTAATCCAAAACAATTTAAATAGAAGATACATTTCCTTAATTCTTTTTTTTTTTTTCTCTCTCTCCAAACAATTCATATGGTTTGGTTAAAATATTATTGTTAGATCCCTGCAATGCAAGTAAAATATTTCTTGAGTTTTCTGTAGTGTGTTAGTTTCTCTTATACTATTACCGTAAAAGAACGGAGCTACAGACATCATTTTTTATACATTTTGTGATGAATAACATTTTTCGTAGCATCAGCCATTTCTAAAATTAGCTGTAGCCCAGATGATTCCATATTTACCTCCAATTTAATGTAACATTTATGAAAATATTGCGCCTCAGGTTTTGGACCAGCTTTTTAGAAAACAAATATTATTTGGGCTATATCTAAAAACTACCTAGTATTACATATAACCAGGGTTACTTTACTGATTTTAACCCATGTTCAGGGGAAATGCATTTTAATAAATACAGAGTGAACATAAGATTCGTTTATTCTTAAGGTGATATATCTGTAAAGTTTGAACAAAAACTGTGACAAATTTAAACTATTTTTTTCTTCATAAAATAATAAGTCTACATTTAAGGATCCCACTTGACGCGTGTTAACCAATAATTAAGTGAAGATTTAGATGCGTAGACGAATGAAACTTATTAAAAGGCAATCTGAACTTTAAGTCCTGTTTTCTCTCACACTCAAAATGCTCCATATGGTACTAATTTATTTCAAAAATGTCATACTGCCTCTCAGCACATTAAAAAAGATAGTCATATTATTACATTCTCTCCAAGTACTATGCATATTGTGATTGAAGAAGGTATTGATTGCATTCCACTAAAACTTCGACACTGAGATTTCACCGGGAATAAACGTTTTAGGGTCTCCTGCATCCCCAAAAACATTTTTAGAAAAAGGTCAGAGTGTGTGTCTGTGTATCTATGAACACGATAACTGAAACACGAAAAGTTGATAAAGTAGCAAACCCTTCCAAGGATGTGACACGAAGATTTTTAGGAAAATCCCTATCCTTTTCATGACAAAAACTTAGAAAATTGTGATTTTCTCAAAACTGGCTGTAACCATTTTGATTAAAATACTGTATATTAAAGGTATTTACATGTCAAATAAAATGTATATCTTGAACTTTCTGGGGAAAGCCTCTTTATTGTGGATGAATTTTGCTGGACTTTGCATATCTACACAACTTACTACACACAAATATTTAGATCTCGTTAGCATACTCTATTTATGTCATATGCATTGTTAGGAGAAGTTGACCTTTTCGAGATATTCCTTGTTATTGGTTTCCGTTTTAAAATACTTAAACTTTTCATACGGGAATTGTTCAACTCCTGGCAATGAAAATAAACGAATTCATTCACGTGGTAACTAGTTTTTGAAGGATTTGACTTTCGTTTGGGCCTGGTGTATTCCATTATTTTCCTTCCACTTACAATAGAGCATTCCATGTTTATCTCGATTGTTATGAAGTAGATAGAAGCAGAAGCTTTTTAACAAAACTTTGTTACACATATGCAGAGAAAGACAGTGAACGAAACACGTCCGATTTTTTGCAAAAAATACTGCAAATTTAAGAAATGAATTATTAAATTTTGAAAAATAAGGGACTTTGAAGGATACAAACCTTTTTTGTAGCACTTATAATTAATATAAAATATTATTTGACATATATTTTTTATGTTAATAGTTTTAAAATTTAATCACTTGGCTCATTTTTATGAGAGCAATAAATTTAAACAGTGAAAAAACAGTACATAGCCATGCAAGCTAGAGTTTTGAAACATAGCAAATATATGACTATCATTGTCTGCAAAAACCGCTATAAATGTCAATAAGATATCTAATATAATATAAGATTAATAGATATTTATGAGAAATAGATTAACAGTCTGTAAAAGTATTTTATTTTTTAGTCCATGGATTGGGCTGCTGCTTTTTTCGTCTTCATATTGTCTCCTTCCATCGCCTTAACCTTTCCACGTCCCTGTTTCCTTTTTGTTCTAGCCATCTTATTCTACACGCATTCATTCTTGAGTTAACAGCTTCTTCTTGTTATTATTTTCTTATTTATTCATTCATAGCTCTGCCTTTTCTTTACATTATTTCTTTTTACTTTCTCTATACGTATTACGCACATAGTGTATTGAGAAGTTATTGTAATGCACCCTAAAATTCGATACCGAGATTTCACGGGAAATATATGTTTTGAGATCCCCTGAATCGAAAAAAAGCAATTTTTAGAAAAATGATCATGTGTGTGTCTGTCTGTCTGTCTGACTGTGTGTATGTGTGTGTGTGTCTGTGCGCACACACATACATAGCTCAAAAACTAAAAGAGCGTTAAAAACCAAACTTGGTATTTAAGTTTGGTATCTTCCAAAAGGCGATACGAAGATTTTCAAGAAAATCCTCCCACCGCAAAATACCCTATATATGGAAACAATTTCGAAAATGTTGATTTCCTTAAAAATCGCTCTAACGATTTTGGTTAAATGCTCTTATATTTAAGATATTTACTTGCCAAAATAAGATGATAATCTTCAATTTTCTGGGAATAGCCTCTGAAGACTACTTTATTTCGGATGAGTTTTACGTAATTTGCATAGCTGCTAAACCGTAAGAGATGGACAAAAACTTACCACACATAAACGTAGAGCACATTTAAATACACAATTTATATTACATAACTTTTTTCGTGGAGTTGATCCTTTTTGAGGTATTCCTTGTTTTTGGTTTCAGCTTTGAAAAACTTATACTTCTCTGATACAGGAATTTGTCAACTCCCATCCATACAAACAAAGGGACTTCAGTAACATAGCAACCAGCTTTTGACTATTTCTTCAACCTATGCTACTCCCTTATTTCGCTTCTACTTACAAGGAATCAAGTAATAAGACAATTTCTGCTAATTGTTTCTCAATTAGCATGAAGTAAAAAGAAGCAAAAGCTTTTTAACAATAATTTGTTGCACAGATGTAGAGAAAGTCATATGAATGGAATACCTAAGATTTTTCCTCAGAAATTTCATCTTACGACTTTGTATTCTACTTATTGACCTTTACTCAGCTTTCACATCCGTAAAGTAACGTAGGAATTGTCTTAATCTCAAAAACTGTCACCCTAGTTTCGGAGCTTGTATTAGTCTTTAAGGTATTATGCATTCTTTTACTAATTGTTTGAAATCCAACTATTTTATACTGTCTTTATTCTTCTTAGTAATAACATCACATCATAAATAAATTAAGGAGACTTTTTTCAGTATTTTAACATCGACAACTATTTTTGTCCGTTTTGGTATTCTTCACTATTTTTTCAAGATTTTTGTTTTCTCTTTTGATATTTTTATATAATTTTTACACATTTTTATAAGGTAATAGATTGAATGTTGTAAATTATGTTGCGTTTCTTGCATTATTGCCACAGCGTATAACAGTACCTCATTATTTAAAAATAATAATTTATTCGCATAAGTTAATGTTCATCTTGAACTTCATTCTAGTTGTTTACTATTGTTAAGTTACTTTTATCTAAATAGCTAGCAATTCTGACCAAGCCATGAGAGGCAATCTAAGTATTTCGGGTCTTTAAAATTAATGAAACATATTTTGTCTCGAAGTGAGATGCGTAGATTGGGGCAGTAACGGGGTTACGGGTTCGTGTCCCGGGTGCAGGTTTTTGAGTATTAGGAATGGTGTGAATTTGTGGGTATCTTAGCTCAGGATTTTTACTAACATGGGTGTGGTACGACACAAGTGCTTTAGTCAAATAGTTCGGCCTTTTTCCGCCATCGAACACACACGTATTCCTCTTAATTTTCTTTTGTGTTATGCTTTACGCGACCGCTACTATTGTTACCTGTTAATTTTGATGCAGTGATATCGTCCGCACTCTGGTCTGTATTACAATAACTATTTCCCTCACAGCTAAAGGGAGCCTGTTCGACTCCACCAGGATCCTAAATATCACATCTTTGCTCTACCGATGTTCTACGCCAAGTACCCCCGTCACCTGACCAGCGAAGAGAATTGTTTTTTCTTCCGTTATGTTCCCCTCGGGCAGTGTCCTCTCACCCCTTTTGGTTCAATGTCCTACCCTCTTAACGGTATTTTCGGGGACGTTCGCCGGCTCGTGACAACTCGGCTACTTAGACGTGTTTGGAATTTTTCTTCCCTGCCCATTTACAATGTACATTTATATTTGTTCCCTCTTGGTATAATTTATATTATTAGCTATGATTTATCTCTCCCTTCTGAATAACTCTTTGCCCCGTGACAAAACATGTACTGTCTTAAAATATATGTATATTTGTATAGCTAGCAGATAAACAATGCCATTACTCAATGGCTAAACTCAGTAAAAAGTGGTTATTTGAGAATTGCTCCCTATTTATATTTTTGAAACAGGAGGCAGAAGAAGAGGTGAAGATAAAAGAGTTGGAAGGGAATGGATGTTCAACAGGATAGTGACCGGACGAGGAAAGGAATTTATAGCATAGAAATGCTGTGATTCCGCATTAACAGTTGCGTTAATTTGTGAAGTAATGTGTTGCCGAACAATTATCAGAAGTAGTAACAAAATCACTTTTCTAGGGGCTCAATCTCCAGACCACACCCTAAGGTTATCAAGAAAGCAAACTCTTCCATTAGATTGGGTCCAGAGATTTTAAAGGTTGGTGTACTGTTCGAGGAATTGTTGACTGGGTTATCTGTCTGTATTGCTTGTTCTGATGCTTTGATGTCTTATGTTGCTGCCTTGAAATACTTTTGCTTCCTCTAGAGACGTCTCCAAAACTGTATTCACAAATACAGCCCCTGAATGAGGGGAGGGCTATGACGTAACGTTAAGTCTAATCTCCTCTTCTCTAAGACATGCAGTTGTGGACTGTCTGTCTTAGTGAAATGGCTGCTCCAAATTATAATAAGAATCCACGGAACGTGTATGCACATTTAGGAGGAATTTGTAGGAACAATTTTTCTTTACTGCTCCTGGCGAAAATGTAAGGTCCCTTATTTGTTCCAAACTTGCTCGGGGATATATAAGACGTCATTAGCACGTGTACATTACAACCAAGTAATTTTAACAAAATTAATCAAGTAGTACACTGATTATCATACCCAATATTATTATTATTGTTATTATTATTAGTAGTAGTATTTATATTAGTCTATTCTTACTGTAATCACGATTATTATCATTTTATTAGCATCATTACTATTAAATTTTATGTAGGAATATCATTTAATAAACTCCTCGGTTTAGGCACACTTTATGAGGTAAAATGGAAGCTTCATAACGTATAAGACATGTATAAATATGATAATGTATAAAAGTGTAAAATTCAAACGCGTACTATACGAATAGAACGTGCAATATAGCTCCAGGAACTGAAAAATTTTTGAAAATTGAAAACAGTATAATCGCATTTACGATCACGAATACCAGATGCAAATCTATGTGCACAGTCAAAACTAGTCGCATGTGACAGTGAGTTAGGTTTGAATGCTCTTGTTCCTCTATCATGTGTGACCTGTGCAACATTGCGACTCTACCTCCAACTGCCCCTAAATCTTTGTGGTGCGGTACAGTATCTCTGATGACGTAGACTTTGAGGCACCTGCTTAAGCGAATATGTACAGCGAACATAGTAGATAAAGAAGGTATTGTATTCCAAAAAATTTCGATAGCAAGATTTCACCGGAAATATATGTGTTTTGACCCCCTGAATCCAAAAAAAAAAAACAGTTTTAGAAAAATGGCTAGTGAATGTGTGTGCCTGTGGACGTGTAACTCAAAAACAGAACAGTCCATTAAATACCAAACTTGGTATTTAAGTTCAATATCTCCCAAAGATACAACACGAGGACATTCAAGAAAATCCTCCACCCAAACTACCCTTTACTGAGAACATTTTTCGAAAAATTTAATTTCCTAAAAATGTCACTAGCGATTTTTATTAAAATGCCGTATATTAAAGATATTTACATGAAAAATAAAATGTCTAACGTGAATTTCCTGGTAATATTCTCTTAAGTCCTCTTCCTTCTGGATGAATTTTGCAAAACTGGTTCACCATAAGACATAAACAAAAGGTTACTACACAAAAAAACGTAGATCTCGTCAAAACACAATTTATGTAATTTCCAATTGCGTTGTGAAGGAAACCGTTTCCAAAATATCCCTTGTTGTGTGTTTCAGTTTTAACATTTTTATATTTTCTCAAACGGGAAGTCGTCCGTGTTTCGTTTGTTTTACTTTTTCTCAAGCAGAGAAGCGACTTTCAATGACTATCACAGCGACCATTTGAGTATCGCTTCAGCATAGCTACCTTCTACCTATAAGAGACTACGTACTAAGAACATTCTGCTAATGTTTATCTCGATTAGTATGGAGTAGAAGAAAAATAATCTTTTGTAGGAAGTTTGTAGAACAGCTAGAAAAGGTAATGTGAGGGTAACACATCAGATTTATAGTTTCCTGTGAAAGGTCTTTGCGACACCCTGGACGTCGAGTAGCTGAAACTTCTGGTTTACAATTAGAAGTGACTGCACTTTTATGGTGCATATTGATTGTAACTGTATAGCCCAGCGTTAGACTTTGGCTACTCGCCAAAGAGCAGCGAGTTCCTCACTTACTAGCAGCAGTGTGCCTGCAGTATGCAATGCGCCCATCATTCAGGGAAACCTATTTTGACGGCTGAATCAAGTGTTGGATTGTAAGCGCAAGCAGTGTGCAACGATCTTCGATGTAATGGTTATCACCTTTCCGTCTAGCCTCACAAGTACTCAGACTAGTAGAGTTGAAACGAATTGGAATAGCCTAAAATAGCAGTACTCGTCTGTTATCATTGAGACGTAATGCCTAGAGGCAGTTGCTCTGTTTGGCATGCTCCGTTTTTTATTAATTTTTGCAATGGGAGCTGTTAGCTGATCTGGTGATCTGGTGGCTCTGATATCACTCCAAGTCGAAGAATGGTGGTACATCTCCAGGATAATGACGACGCTGCGCCTGACCAGTAAAATATCGAAGCCGGCGAAGTACCGACGGCATTTTCAGAAGGTTGCACTCTCGGCAGTCAGGCAGGCGGCGCCAGTAACAGCGGCGCAGGAATGTACGACGTTCTACTTGACAGCCTCAATGTGAAACAATGGACCTAGCAAGGGTACGCCGCCCTGAAGGCCTCCTCGTGCCCACTGTCAGGCGTGCGAATAAACATTCTTCGTGGGATGATTGGATTCTGTTGGCCTTCACTTTCAAGGATCACTGAAGCTGTATTGCGACGAGGAGGAATTGAGGTTTCAGGTTTCATTATCTGCGAATTACATGTATGTGGTGCTGCATGATGTGGTTCAGATACTGCGACTGGTTGGTGTGTCTGCGATGTGACTAATTAAATCTTGGTGGAATGACATTTATTAACTTTCTTGCTTACCAACGGCGTTGCCAACTCTAATTACCTAAACTGATCCTAACCACGGAGATTCTCCCAGCTACATTCATACTACATTCGTCATCATATGCGGTAATATAGTGATGGATAAAATGATAATGATAGAACATTTGGAAAATATAGGTTCCAGAACTAAGTTCAGTTTAACATGATAAAGACTCGGGCAAATTCATCTGTGGCTGTTAACCGGGGATCGCTTTCGGCTTCCCTGACCTTTTTTATTTTTGGGGAGCGCCGTCGTCGGCATCGCTATTTCGGGAGCCACCTTTGAATTTTGAGCACCTTCTGGGGGACCACCACATGATGACTGATGAGCAGAGATCAGGTGCCGTCAAAAGGGTTCCATAGCGTTAAGCAACTCCTATACATTTGTCATCCGGATCTGTTGCCCTTCGAGTCTTTCTTCTAAGGTCACAAAAGATGCAAAGGTGCTCTTTACTAGAATTTGGGAACCCCGTCCTGCATATTTTTAATCCTAATCCTTACCAGCTATGAGGGCTGAGAAAAAACTGGAAGAAGCCTAATTCAGGGTTGATCTTGAACACCGTTCTTGGTTTCGTGTTTTAATAGTTTCGGTTACCAGTGTCTTTCCCCAGTTACCTATCATGAATGACCGTCGCCAGCCCTTCATTGTTTTAAAGCTTAATCTATTGGATTAATGGCAAGTTCTGCCAAACTTCGTTAATGTATTAACGAGGAATTAATTTTCTTAAGGATTTCACGATTATGATATTGCTTTACATTAAGCATCGATATGGTAAGGTGGTATATCCGTCGTTAATTTACGAGGTGTGATCAAACAATTTCCGGAATGGTTTCGTAACAATGCTGATGCTGAGATTTCTTTAAGTATAACCCAGACGGAACATGCAGCGTTACTTCCCGATAAAAATGAGAGGTCATGTGACTTCCTGTGACCATGTAGTGACAAAGTGAACACGTGTTTTGCATGTGCTGCGATTTTTCCGTGTAGCAGAAATGCCGGATTACGAAGAACACAAAACAAACATAAAATGTTGCCATAAAACTGAAACAGAAGCCTATGAAATGTTAAGAACAGCTTATGGGGAGGAAGTTATGGGCAAAACTCAAGCATTTGAGCGGATTTCGAAATTTGAAAGTGGTGTGACATCAATTAAAGATGCAGATCGTTCGGGACGACCGTGTTCCAGCAAAACTGATGAAAATATCAATCAGGTGAGAGAAATGGTCTTAAATGATAGGCGCATTAAAATAAGAGAACTTTCTGACTCAGTAAGGGAGAATGTGCGACGCAAACGGGAGGAGAAATGGAGGAGTGGTGACTGGTGCCTGCATCATGACAATGCGCCCGCGCACAAAGCTCATTCTGTTTGAAAATTTTTGGATAAAAATAGGATGAATACTGTTCCCCATCTCGTCTATTCCCCAGATTTGGCACCAGTGGACTTTTTCTTTTCCCGCGACTTAAAATGCGGCTCCGAGGACACCGTTTTGAGGACATTGAAGTCATCTATTGTGAATTGCAGAAGGCTCTAACATGTTGAAAGAAGACGGCTTCCAGAGGTGCTTTCAGCAGTGGCAGAAGCGCTGAGGCAAGAGCATCAACTCCCAAGGAGACTACTTCGAGGGTGACGATGCAGATTAGACAAAACAAACTGTTTTGTAGTATTTATGACGTCATTCTGGAAACTTTTTGATCACACCTCGCATATACTAAAAATCGCGTATTTTTAAGTTGAGCATGACAGAAGCATTCTATACTGAACGTATATTTTAGAATATCTCGAAGTCGTCGAACCAATGCTAGCTAATTGCAAACCTATAAACCACAATCTTGAAGATCTAGAAGAAAAAGTTTCATAAGACATGTCGTTTAACGAAACGGCTTTACTATTAGAGCAAGTTGGAAACAGCTTAGAATACACAAAGGAAAGGAATCATGCTGTTGAACTAATTCAACAATTGCTGTGGAATTTGGTTTTTACGCAACAAATACTTATCCTATATTTATTAGTGATTTATGTTAATTGTATATTATAAATGGCTATAGTCTCCACGTAGGTTAAAGAAGTTTCACATATACTTGCATCTTTAAAAACCACAACTTGTAATTTCCGATGAAATTCAAAGCATAATTAAAAAGTTATATGATATTTCACAATTCCCTGGATTCATCGAAACTATTCATAAAATGAACACATGTACAAATTTATATTCCCCGATGGTAACAGACAAAAATAATAATTCTATCAATAAATTTTGGTTCCACTTTGCACACGAAACTATCTGTTAATGTTGTGTAGGCTGGTATTTTTTTTTTGGTAGTCTTTAACGCCCGCTTTAACTACTTATGGCACCGCAGGCGGTGACACTGATGATATATGAATGAAGATGAAGCACCAGTGAAATGCAATGGCGGGAGAAACCGGAGAACCCGGAGAAAAGCCGCCCCAGTGCAGCTTTGTCCACTACAAATCTCACATGCGGTCGCTTGGGATCGAACCCGGGCCGTCTAGGTGAGAGGCGAGTGGTCTAGCAGAAATATTCTTATTACTTGCTTCCTTCTAAGTAGAAGCGAAATAAGGGAGTACCATAGGTTAAAGTGATAGTCAAAAGTGGTTGCTATGTGACTGAAGTTCCTTTCTTTTTATGGACAGAGGTTGACAAATGCTTGTACGAGAAAAGTATGTTTTCAAAACTGAAACCTAAAACAAAGAATATCTCAAAAGCGATCAACTCCACGAAAAAAATGTACATGACATAAATTGTGAGTTTTATCCTGATCTATACTTTTGTGTTGTAAGTTTTTATCTATCTCTTACGGTTTTCCAGTTATGTAGAAGTCAATAAAATCATCCAGAATAAAGTGGCCTTCAGAGGCTATTCCCAGAAAATTCAAGATATACATTTTATTTGTCAGATAATTATCCTTAATATACGATATTTTAATCAAGTTCGTTAGAGCCATTTTTGAGAAAATCAAAATTTTCGAAGATTTTTCCATGTAAAGGGTAGTTGACGTTGGGGGGTTTCTTGAAAATCTTTGTGTCGCAACCTTGAAAGATACTCAACTTAAATACGAAGTTTGATGTTTAACGGATTTTTCGTTTTTGAGCTATGCTACCCACAGACACACACAGACACACGCACACACACGGACCTGTTTCCAAAAATTCTTTTTTTGGAATCAGGTGGACCCAAAAGATGTATTTCCGATGAAATGTTGGTATCGAATTTTTGGGTGGAATGCAATACCTTCTCTATATACTATGTTCATAGTACGCGTAGAGAAAGTAGTAAATAAATTTAAAATATTTATTCAAAATGTAGCTTTTCACTTACTCTCAACAGCAGTCATATGATGTATGAATGTAGACTGTCGTAAGTATACCAAACAACACAACGTCTACAATGAACAAATGTGTACAACCAAAGGCTTGGAGTTATGGAAAACGCATGTAAATTTTAATGAAATGAAGGTGGACGCAAAAACAAACTTATAACGATAGCGTTAAAATTTAAATGTATTTATATTAACACATGTTTAGGGCAAGTATAACGAGGTACCTCTAATTGAATATATTTTATGAATTTCTCTAGCATTTCAGCAAAAACTTTTCTCACAGAAGATTATTCTTTTATTCACATCATGCTAATCAAGATAAACTTTAGCAAAAATGTTTTTTTTTTTACTTTCTCCCTTGTAAATGGAAGGGAAATAAGGAAATACACCACAGTAAAGCTACAAATAAATCAATTAAACAGTTAAATGTTCAAAAAATAGATTTGATGTGTATTTTGTTATTTAATTACATCTATATTTTTGTGCAGTAAGTTTTTCTCTATCTCTTATTGTTTGCGGTTATACAAAAGCCAACAAGAATGGAGAGATCTTTAGAGTCTATTTACTGAACATTTAAGATATATGTTTTATTTGTTATAAACTACCTGAAACACGTGTTGTTTAATAAAACTCGTTACATCCTTGAGAAAATCAAACTTTTCGAAAAATGTTCCATGAAAAAATTACTTGGCGTAGGGGGATTTTTCTGAAAATCTTCGTGTCGCACCCTCTGAAACTAAATACCAAATTTGGCCGACTTATCGTTTTTCAGTTATGTTCCCCACAGACATACACACGGACTCACACGGATCGTTTTTTGAACATTATATTTTTGGATTCAGGGGTCCCAAAACATCTATTTCCTGTGAAATCTCGAATATAATATTTTTGCTGTCTACTATGTATGTTGTACATGCGTGCTAAAGACAGTAAAAGGCAGTGCGTGCGTGTATATGTGTGTGTTGTGTGTGTACCCTCATAGCCGAAAACGAAAAGTCCACTATATATTAAACTTGGCATTAAAGTTTAGTATATTGTAAGGATGCAACACAAAGATTTTCGGGAAATTCCCGTGGCGCAAAGTACCCTTTTCATGGAAGACCTTCGAAATGTTTTCTCAAAATCTTCGTGTCGCATCCCTGGAATATATTAAACTCAAATACCAAGTTTGGTATTTTACCGACTTTTCGTTTTTGAGTTATCGTGTACACAGACACAGACACACGGACGCACTGACACACACGGACCTTTTTATGAAAATGATTTTTTTGGATACAAGGGACCCTAAAACATATATTTCCGGTGAAATCTCGGCATCGAATTTTTGGGTGGAGTATGAGTAGAGAAAGTAAAATGGAATGACTTCCCTAGGACAAATTGATGACTAGGAGTTAGAGGTCTGTCGAGGAGACAACTGCATGAAACCATATATTGAAAAACCTGGAACGACTAGCCGGCCCATAGCCAGGTATGAGCGTGAGGAAGTGGATGGTATGAAATGGATGATAGCACAGGTGATTATGTAGCAATTGGTGGAATAAGTGGCGGGAGTAACCGGAAAAAACCCGTCCAGACCCCGCTTCGTCCTCCAAATATCCCACATGTGGACGTTTGGGATGGATTCCGGGCCGCCTAGATGAGAGACGAGCGGTCTAACCACTCGACTACGAAAACTTCACAAAAAACGTACCATAAAAACGTAGATCAAAACATAACACTTAGTTTTTTATACATTTTTTCAGCTGACAACTTCCTTGTTATTGGTTTCCATTTTGAAATACACTTTTTTCAAATGAGATATCATTACTTGTTTTATATCATTTTATTTTGCTCCTGGCCATACAAAGAGAAGTAAATTTCAGCGTCACCGCACACCTTTCAAAGGATTCGATTATCACTTTAGCGAAGTGTATTCTATTATTTCCTTCTTCTTATAAGCAACTAAGAAAAAATCATTTCTGCTAGTGTTTATCTAGACTGGCGTGAAGTATGTAGAAGAATACTTTTTGGTAAGAATGGTTTGCTTGTAGAGCAGGTAGATGTTCATATGAATGGAACTCATTAGATTTTTGTTTTATTATAACTTTCTCTACATTTACTATGTACATAGTGTAAAGAGTGTATTCAACCCAAAAATTCGATACCAAGATTTCACCGGAAATATATGTTTTGGGTGCCCCTGAACCCTAAAATGGAATTTTTGAAAAAAGGTCCGTGTGTGTATTTGCGTGCGCGCGCGTGTTTCTGTGTGTGTGTGTCTGTGGACAGCATAGCTCATAAACAAAAGACCGTTAAATACCAAACTTGGTATTTAAATTTGGTATCCTTCAAGGATGCGACACGAAAATTTTCAAGAAAATCCGCGACGCCATCAACTACCCTTTACTTAGAAAATTTTTCGAAAGTATTAGTTTTTTCAATTTTGATTAAAATATCGTATATTAAAGATATTTACCTAACAAATAAAATGTATATCTTGAGTTTTCTGGGAGTTGCATTTGAAGACTACTTTATTCTGGATAAATTTTACGGAATTTTGTATAACTGGCAAACCGTTAGAGATAGACAGAAACTTACTTTACAGAAAATGTAGAGCTTGCTTAAACACACAATTTATGTTAAATACATTTTTTCATGGAGTGGATCGTTTTAGAGATATTCCTAGTTATTGGTTTCAGCTTTAAAAAACATACCTATACTTTTCTCATACGAAAGTTTGTCACCTGTTGTCCATACAAACAAAAGAATCAGCTTTTAAGTAATACTTTGGCCTATGCTACTCTCTATTTTTCTTTGCTTGTATCGAAACAAGTAATAAGACTATTTCTGCTAATTTTTTCTCGACTAGCTTAAAGTAAATAGAAGAATAATCTTTTTAACAATAATTTGTTGTAGAGTTGTAGACAAAGTCATGTAAATGGAACACATCAGACTTTTTCAACTGTGTGTAGGAAGTATATCATTTTCATCATTCTCTTGGGATGGAAGAGAAGGCTCAAAAAGTTTTAGCTCTTCAAAACGTAAATTATGCCCAAGAAACTGGAGTAAATAATTCTCGTAATAAACTTTGTTTCTTATATATATCTCTATAATCCATTTAAATGTCTAGAGGAAGTTCTTAGTGATTTACTGCATTAAGTATGATCGTTTTTTCTTCCACTTCAGTTTAAGTGCCATTTTTCGTGGAAATAAAAGCCTGACATGCACTTCCTCTAACTTGCGGAATATGAAACATTCCCCTTCTAGCAATTAGCGATTCCCTTAGTGCAAATTAATTTTTCATTATCGGGAATCTAATTTATGTGACTAACAACCTGAAGCGCCTCTAAACTTTTACAATATTTATGCAAAAAGGTTACCTCTCTCTTGCTCATTTCTCTTCTCTGTTGCCTTGTGTTTTTCCACCATGAAGTTAAAATTAATTGGAGTCTTCCATAAACCACACGCCAATTTAAAACCCCTTAATGACGGGGCATTGCACTTTGAGCTGTGTATTCCTTTATATTTTGATTTCACTAAAAGGTGGAAAACAAAGGATCAAAGGCTGAGTAAATAACTTTTGTTTGGCATCGAATATTTCTTTCACCGTTACAAACTTTCTTTCGTTATCCTTCGTTATCCTTGCGAAGGTTACGTGAAAATTGGACTGAATTCGTTAACAGCTAACGGCTAGTATCAGTTTACGCAAGTGGAAACATCCTTTACTGAACGATTCACATTTTGATTCTTCATACCTTTATTCAGTAGGGGAAGCATGTATTCAAACCAAAATTGTTATGTACATATTTCACTGAAATATATGTTTTGAGGTCGCCGCGTGCGAATCTAGGGTTGCCAGATTGGGCGAAAAATCGCAAATTGGGCTACTAAATTAATGACTTTGCGACCAAATTTTAATTGAGTCTATTTGCGGATTTTTAGGCAGTTTCCTTAATCATGAAAATACTTTAAATTTATTAGTGTTTATGTTATATTGTTTCACAAATTAAATAATATATACTTATGATATATTCGTTTCGACAGCGCTATGAAAATAATGCACATTGTTACTGTAAATACATTCTAAAACAGTAATTTGAGTAAATAATACTATTATTAATGGGTAAGTGGGGAAAACGTGACAAACACTTTAACAAGAGCTAACGTTCCTGCTTTGCGAAGACTCCCGGGTTTGATTCCCGGCTGGAGGTGAGAATGTTTCTCTAGTCAAAATGATTCCCTATCTTCACATGGAATGGCTATCACATTCCACTTTAGCCAGGTCTGTATTTGTGTACGCACGAGCACTCCAACTCAGATGAGCAGTGTTGGAACCGCCTGGCTTAAGTTATATTGCCTGACAGTTTTATTAAATGCTACAGTGCTAACGATGATGATGAAGGAATGAAAAATTGTAATATTCAGCCATATACCAGCAAACGAAACGGTAGAGCCCCTGAAAAGAACCAAAGCTTAAGGGGTTTAATGAACTTGGCTTGTGGCTTAGGGCAACTTTTATACCGCCTATGAGCTAGGACAAATTTTGATGAAGACAAATATAACAAGTCTTTCATTTATCTAAAACTATTGCAAACGACGAGGATTCCTAACTCAACATTTGCTTTCACAAAGGACACAACGCTTGTATTATATATTCCAACAGAATAAAATGTAACTCTGCACAACGACACAAAAGTAAGTGCTGATTCCAAAAGAAAACCTAACATCTTAGACTACGAGGCTACGAAAGGAGCTTTAGATACACTAGACAAGATGGAGGCGAATCATACGATGAAGAGGAGGATAAACATACGGCCATGTCGTGTTCTCAAATATCATTGATATATAACTCTTATGTGATATGGAAGGCAAATTACCCCCCATGAAAAGCAAACACTCTACAGCGAAGACAATTTTGGGAGCAGCTAAACGATGGGGAAATAAGGATACGAGGACATCTTCCAAGAGGCAATGTTGCAAGGCAAGCTGCACAGGCAAGAGCACCATTTGAATCTGCACCCTCCACATCAGAAGAAAGTGCCTGTAGTAAGAAGAGAGGTAGGTACCATCTATGTGCAAAAACTGATGCAATTCTGATGTGTTCCATTCACATGAATTTCTCTAGCAGTTCCGCAAACAAACTTGTCTTGCAAAACATTATTCTTTCATCTCCATCATCGAGATAAACATACGCAGAATTGGTTTAATTACTTGATTCTTTGTAAGCAGAAGAAAAATAAGGGAATACAGTAGGCTGGAGCGGTTGCCAATTCCTTTAAAAGCCGGTCGCTATATGAAACAATTGAAATTCCATTCAAGGAGGAAACAAAAGAAAGATGAAAGAACGATGTCCTACTGGTTGCTAAGTGATTGAAATTCCTTTTTGTGTATGGCTAAAAGTTGACATATTCCCGTGTGAGAAAATCATTTCAAATCCAACATTTCAGAAACGGTTAACTCTACAGCAAAAATGTATATGGCATAAATTGTGTGTTTTAACGAAATCTATACTTTTTGTACAGTAAGTTTTTGTCAATTTGTAACGGTTACCAGTTACGCTAATTCCAGCAAAACTTAGAAACTAAGTGAACAAATATATGTTTAGTATTATTGATTCAGCCAAAAAGTATAAAACTACTTTTAAAACTTCAAAGGAAAGACATTCTAGGTATTACCTTGAGGCAAATATCTTTTTAAATTTATCAATTAATTTTACAAAACCACAAAATTTATTTAATTTAAATATATATTATAAATATTCTATGACAGATAAATTAATGTATAAACCCCTCTGTAAAATTTATCCCTTAATCAGAATTTCTAACAACGTTTTAATTGATCTACTAACGCCATTAAATATTTCATGTTGATGAAATTTTGATTCTCTCTTAAGATTATGCCTAGGAATTCAAATCATAGCAGGCTTATTTTTGAGCGATACGTCATTATAATGAACAGATCTTCAGAAGTTATTCCCAGAAAATTCAACAAATACATTCTATTTGTGATATAAATAGCTTTAATATACGGAATGTTAACCAAAATTTTTATTCATTTTTGAGAAAAACAACATTTTAAAAACATTTTTCCGTGTAAACGGTAGTTTAGTGTGGGGGATTTTCTTGAAAATGTTCCTGTTTCTCATTACAAGCTACTTACTTAAATACCAAGTTTAATACTTTATGGTTTTTAGGTTTTGAACTATGCTCTCCACAGGTGCACACACACAGACCTATTTGTAAAAAATTTTTTTGGAGTTAGGGGGCTACAAAACATATATTGTAGGCGAAATCTCGACACCAAAATTTTGGGTAGAATACAATATCTTCTCTATCTGCTATGTACATTGTATATACGTGCAAGAGAAGGTAAAAAGTACGTTAAGTGCCTAAATATAAAAAATTCACTTGCAAGAAACATCTGATATAAATATGTCAAAATTGTTAGTAAAGTGAACCATTGAGCGGTAAATTCAGAACACAGCTCATTTTAATAATACATTATTATATTGTACTATTTTATTATGTACCTACTTTGAATGAATAATACATAAAATATCTAAATTGTAACTATGTAATTTTAATACACACATGTGTAAAAATATACCTACAACAAATAGAGAGAAAGAACCGGGTATTCATTGACCCAAACTTCTTGAGTTCATATGAAATTTAAACACCTAGTAGGGTTAATTACCAATACAACGATCTGCATGAGGCATTACCTTCTTCCAGAGATCAAAACTGTACTGTTGGCATTTGTTATAGTTACTGCAGAAGTAAGATTACCATACTACTTGCCAGAGTGACGTAATTGTGACTTTTGACGCAACCTAGTGGGAAGTGGGAGAACTATTGATCCTGCGCTGCCTTAGCAAGCCATCGAAGGACTGAACCCAACAGGTTCAGCTGGAAGTATTGTCGTGGGATGGTCTTATCTTCAATAATCACAGCGAAGCTTGCTGCGTAGCCGCATAGGCTAGGCAAAAGTGGGGTTTCTTTCGGCTTGGGTAAAATTGGGGATAATGTATTTCTGGTAAGTCTAAATTTTGGTGATTGTGAAAACCCACTTTTGCTCGAGATTGTAAGATACATAATATTACTAAATGTTGACCATTTTCTGTTTCATTGCCTGTAACTTATTTGTAATGTATGAACCGGATTCACAGATTGTAATTCAAAATGTAAAAACTGCAAAGATTTAAAAGAATGTTAAAATTATATATATATATATATATATATATATATATATATATATATATATATTTATGATGACTTTGATAAAAAAGGTTATTGAAAATAAATACGAGGTACGTCCAGAAAGTAAGTTCCGTTTGGTAACAAAATTAAATTTGTACAGATACAATAATTATTTATTGCACAAAATTGTACAACTCTTAAACTACTTTTCCACATAACTGCCGCAATTTTGCATGTATTTGTCATAGCGTGGCACAAGTTTTTGTATACCTTCTTCATAGAAGTTTGCTGCCTGTGTCTTCAAAAAGTTGGAAACATTTTCTTTCAGCTCTTCGTGATTGTTGAAGTGTTGACCGCCAAGGAAAGACTTGAGATGTAAGAACAGATGAAAGTTGCTAGGAGCGAGGTCAGGGCTGTACGGAGGATGGTCAAACACGTCCCAGCCAAATCCCTGTAGGAGGTTTATCGTCACATTTGCACACACTGCAAACAGCCTTGTCGTGCGTTGTCGTGAAGAAAAACAACACCACTTGACAGGAATCCTCGGCGCAATTTCCTAAGTGTCTCGCAATAAACATCTGCTTTGATTGTTTGACCACGCGGTAAGAAATCAATGAGTAAGATGCCTTTCCAGTCCCAGAACACTGTGCATATCTTTTTTCGAAGTGTCAAAATTTGTTTCGGCTTAACCTTTGCTGGGGATGAAGTGTGCCTCCATTCCATTGATTGCCGCTTACTTTCAGGGGTGTCTAAAGAAACCCAAGTCTCATCTCCTGTGACTGTGTCAGAAATTCTTCGCCGTCTTCATCATAACGAGTTAGAAACTGAAGTGCACTACCCATCCGTTTTGTTTTGTGTTGCTCAGTAAGAATCTTTGGTACCCAACGTGAGCAAAGCTTACGAAATTTCAGTTTTTCGATAACAATTTCATGAATTAGTGATCGTGAGTTTTGGGTAAATTCCATAGCGAGAGCACTAATTGTAAACTTGCAGTTTTCCTGGATCTTGTCATCAATCGCGTGAACCAGTTCTTCTGTAACCAAAGATGGACACCCACTTCGTTCTTCATCGTGCACTTCACTACGTCCTTCATTGAACTGTCAGACCCATCTTCTCACCATTGAATCACTCATCGCATTTTGTCCGTAAACTTCGCAAATTTGCCGATAAATTTCAATTGGTTTCACTTTCCTAGCATTCAGAAAACGAATCACAGACATGATTTCATAAGCGGCGGGATTTTTAATCAACACCGACATAGTAAACAAGCACAACAAAGCGTATGTGGCTGACAGCGATCTCAAAATGGCGCACGTTTCTTCTCCTTGATACAGAGCGTCTACCGCGCATGTGCGGAATTGCGATCGCAGCGCTGCAGCGGCGATAAATTGAAACGGAACTTACTTTCTGGACGTACCTCGTATGATGAAACTTTGGAAGTATTTTTTTTTCAGTTTCCGAAATTTTCCCTAGATCTTTAGGAAACTTATTTATGAAAACGTTCCCTCTGGGGATTTGTAGAAAGTATTGCCTAGGGTTCCTGCAGTACAGCACTTATACCTTTAACAGCCTTGTACACAAGGACACATACGGAGCTTCTTCTTCGACTCGTCAAGATGGCCAAGAAGAGACAGCGCAGACTCGCCGCTGCTAAGGCAGCACCCGACGCCTCTTCCTCGGCAGCCGCCGAGGAGGCAGCTCCTCCGTTGCTACCGGTCCCGGCAAGCCCTGCTTCGCCGCCGGCCGCCACCGCACCCTCGCCGCAACTGCTGCCGCAGTTGCCGCCATCTCCAACACCGCCGCCGCCCAGCTCCACGTCGCCGCCGCCCAGCTCCACGTCGCCGCCGCCCCGGTTTAGTGCAGTGGTACGGGGGGTCCCTAGGGACCTTTCCACCAGGCACCTTCTCGCCGCAGCGAAATCCAAGTGGCCTTGTTTGAGGGCCACAAGGATAATTTGCAACCGGGGACCTACACCACTTGTGAGGCTGGAGCTTCAGGATCGTTCGGACCTCGACGCTGCCTTGGCGTCAGGGTTGCCCTTGTTAGGGCAACTCCTGGTCGTCGAGGCTAGCAAGATGGAACGTAACCGGCCCTGCCGTCGCTGTTGTGCCTTCGGGCATAACGCCGACTCCTGCTCCGCGACGCCGCGGTGCCACTACTGTGGCTCCGCCAACACCACCGCTGACCTCCACGCGGAGATCCTGAACGTCGGCGCTCGAATAGCTGCTCTGGAAGAGACATGCAGCCTCCTCACACAGCAGCTGCAGGAACTGCAAGCTTCTAACGCCGCAGCAGCCACCAGTCAGCAGACTTCAGCCGCCGACCTGTCCACCAGGATTGACGCCCTCATGCAGCCTCTGAGGCAGGTTCTCCTGCAGCAAGCTGCATATTCTGCTGAGCTGTTTCAATCCAAACGTCAGCAACCCAACACTGCTCCTCCTCCTGTACAGGCTGAGGGGCACGCACGGCTCGGGAAAGCCCGACCACCAACACAGTGGAAGACTACTGGGAGCTTCGTGGAGCAATTCCGAAGCAGGTATAATCCATAACGTCTACGTCCTATTCTCTCCTCAAATTTCCACCCTTTATTTCCTTTCCAACATCAGCTCTACTCCCTAGGCTGCAGTCAGGTTCCATGGCTGTTAGCCTAGAAACAACCTTTCACCCGCTCCCGCACAACGTGCGGCAGCTTCCTATCTTTCGCCGACTAACGCGGGTGCATCAGCGGGACCGCGCAAAGCCACGAGATTCTCAACATACTACTGTTATAACGTGGAGGGGTTTTTAGTGGGTATGCCGCATGAGGAAGCGGAGAGTCCCACATATCCTCCCAGCCATTGCACTTCGGCTGGGGGTTGAATGCGTAATGCATTTTTCCCCTCCACGGTAAAAAAAAAAAAAAAAAAAAAAAAAAAAAAAAACACAAGTGTCGAGCATAGGGAAACTTAGCTAACTCCTTTATAGTCCCACGGATAGTTTTAAAGTTTCACGAGGTTTTTTCGAAACATGCAGTACACACCTGCTTGTAACCCGTCTTGGAACGTAGTTTTCTTTTCTCAACCAAGCACAATGTACTTAGTAGGGAGAGAAGGTATTGTACTCCACCCACAATTTGTATACCGAGAATTCACCGGAGAGGCTTGTGTGAAGATCCACTAAATAAAAAATATGATGTTCTCCATTCACATGACTTACTCTACATCTCTGTAACAAATTATTGTTAATAAGCTTATTCTTCAATGTATTTAATGCACAAAACATTAGCAGAAACGATCTTATTACTTAGTCCCTTCATAAGTAGAAGAGAAATAAGGGAATACATTAGGCTAAACCGACAGTATTTTTTTTTAAAATGTGGTTGATATGGGATTGAAATTCGTTTCTTTGCGTGACAGGAGTTGACAAGTTCCCATATGAGAAAGGTTTAAGTATTTTAAAACTGAAATCAAAACAAGGAAAATCTCGAAAACGTCTAAGTTGACGAAAAAAATGTATATGACATAAATTATGCACTTTTTCGTGATCTACATTTTTTGTGTAATAGTTTTTGTCTATCTCTTACGGTTTACCAGTTATGCAAAATTCAATCAAAATCATCCAACATAAAGAGGTCTTTAGAGGCTATTCTCAGAAAGTTAAGATATACATTTTATTGGTCTTGTAAATATCTTAAGTATCAAAGCTATTTTTCAAAATCGTCAGAGCCATTTTTGAGTAAATCAAAATTTTCGAAATTTTCCATATAAAGGCTAGTTGAGGGTGGGAGGGACTTCTTAAAAGTCTTCGTGTCTCATCCTTGAGAGGTGATGAGTCTAAATATCAAGTTTGGTATTTAACGGACTTTTCGTTTTTGAGCTATGCTGCCCACAGATACGCACGCATGCGCGCACACACACACACACACAGACACACACACACACATGCGGACATTTTTTTAAAACTGCTTTTTTCGGATTCACGCGGTCACAAATAATACAATACCTTCTCTGTACATTAAATACATACATAGTACGTTTAGAGAAGTAAAAATAAGTTAAAAACCAACCTTAAATATATTAAATACCAACTTGAATTCAACATTTTCCAATAATGTGACACAAAGATTTTCAAAAAAATCTTTGACATCAAACTACCTTTTACATGAAAGAGTTGTCGAACATTTTGATTTAATTAAGAATTTCCAAAGATTTTTTTTTTTAAATTGCAGGTGTTTAAAATATTTTCACACAAATGAAATGCCTACCTTGAGTTTTTTGTTAATAGCATGTGAATTACTCCTCTGGATGATTTAGCAAAACCGTAAGAGATAGAAAAAATTCTGCTGCACAGAAGAGTACATTTCTTTAAAACACCTTTTTTGTAGAATTACCATTACCTGTACTTTCTTCAATTGGAAAGTCGTCATGCGTTTTTATTTATTTTAATCCTAATAATACAAAGAGATCCTAATTTCAAGACAAACACTATTATAAGAATTGACTGTCCGTTTAGCCTAAAATATTATTTTATTTCTATTGTTTTTTATAGTGTTTAACGTCCGCTTTTACTACTATGGCACCGCAGGCGATGACAGTGGTGGTACATGGAATGAAGATGGAGCACCGGTGGAATGCGATTGCGGAAAAAACCGGAGAATCCGGTGAAAACTCGCGCTGTGCCCTGCGGTCGCTTGAGACTGAACCCGGGTCGTCTAGTTGAGAGGCGAATATTCTAACCATTCGGCCACGGCGCAGCCTATTCCCCTTGTGTCTATAAAGAAATATCTAATAAAAAGTTTTCTGTTAATACTTATTTCTGTTAACTTCAAATATATAGAAAAATAAGCTTATGTAAGAATATTTTATTGCAGAATAACTAGATAATGTCAGGTGAATTAAATATTTTTTTATTTACGTTATACATAACCACGTGCCGTTTAACATTTTAATGTACTAAAACCGAACTTTTATCAAACTGAATCTTCCGCTCCTACTCCGAATTACAATCTATTCTCAAAAATATTCAAGCAAATTTTTTTGGTTATGGAAGATATTAAAAACATGCTATTTTGTATGTGTTAAAAACTGCTGAATTTGTGTATCTAGTAAGTCTAGTTTTCGTTGTAATGAGGAACGTTTATCTAGTACAACATGGCCATAATAAGATTGGACCAACTTTCTTGAAAAGTGAAGATCAGCAACAGAAAGGGCCATATATAACTTCAATGTCTTACCAAGCAGTCCTATAATGTTGAAACTATTCCAATGCGCAACATTTTTCACCAAAATGGCCTTTCCTGAACAAGTATCTGAAGTTCAATTTGATTTTTATGGGGAGAGATTGGAAATAGGTGCAATTAATTTTGAACGCCTATACAAAAGCCAGTTATAAATCTCTCAGAACGATGTGCTAACGGTTAACAGAACAAAATCTCTCTTAGTTGCTAGGTAACGACCGCTGCAGCAGTAGAGAAATAATTGATGTTTTTTTTTTGTTGTTTTTTTTTTCTATTAAAGGGAGTGAGAGAATACTCTCCCGAAATATCATAATTTAATGCATCAAAGTATTAAGCATATGTAAATAACAGGGTCAGAACGTATCAATTAATATTTAAAACTGTAATTAGAAAACGTGATAACCTTACATTTGGATTTCCTCTTGAAAGGAGTGTAACCAGAGAGGAAAATTAGTTTGTCTTATAACATTTTTCTGAAGAAATATCTAAATTTTGGAATTTTTGGAACGTAACACTGAAAATTCCGTCCAGTTATAGATTACAAAGGTACCCAAAATAAGATGGCATGAAGAATGTCTAAAATCTGTAGAGTGGTATTATTGTTATTATTATCATCATCACTAGGGGAGTTTAGGTGCAAAACATTGTATTAAAACATTTTGTCACTTACTGTAAATTTTTACTATTTTCTCTACAATGTATATAATATACCTATAGATGGTGTTGTATTCCATCAAAAACTTTGATGTTGACATTTCATCGGAAATACATAAAATTGTTATATCAAATCATGGAGAAAACCATAATTAAAACAAATATAGATCCTTTATTAATTACTTTCCCTACACATACTATGTGCATAGTGTATACAGAAGGTATTGTAATGCACCCAAAAATTTGATACCTAGATTTCACTAGAAATACATGTTTTGGGTCCCCCTGAATCCAAAGAGCATTTCTGGGAAAAGGTCCGTGTGTGCGTGTGTGTCTGTGTGCGTGTGTGTGTGTCTGTGGACAGCATAGCTTAAAAACGAAAAGACCGTTAAGTACCATACTTTGTATTTAAGTTTGGTATCTTCCAAGAATGCGACACGAAGATTTTCAAGAAAATCCACCCACCTTCAACTACCCTTTACATGGAACATTTTTCGAAAATGTTGATTTTCCCGAAACTGGTAAATTCAATATATATAGATAATATATATTGAATTTTCTGGGAGTAGCCTCTAAAGATCTCTTAATCCGAAATGAATTTTGCTGAATTTTGCTTAACTGGTAAGCGTAACAGATAAACCAAGGCTCACTACACAAAAAATATATATCTCGTTAAAACACACAATTTATGCCATGTATATTTTTATTGTAGAGCTGAACTTTACTGGGATATTCCTGTTATGGCTTTAGCTTTAAAGTACTTTTCTCATATGAGAATTTGTCAACTCCCATTTATGCACACAAAGGAATTTTCATCACTTAGTAACCGGCTTTTAAACTATTTGACTATCGCTTTAGCCTAGTATACTACCTCATATCTCTTCTACTTAAAAAAGCATGCATTTGGAAAATTTATACTAATTTTACCTTGATTGGCATGTAGTAGATAGAAGAATAACATTTTAACAGTAATTTTTTACAGACATGAAGTTAAAGGCATATGAATAAAAGTTATAAGATTTTTTAACTTTTCTTTGCGTGTACTGTTCTCAAATGGAAAATCCTTATTCACTTTTTTCATCCTAGCAATACAAAGAGAACGGAGTTTCAGTTGCATCACATAATATACAGCTTTTAAAAGATTTGGCTATCGCTTTATCCTAGTGCAGTCCCTTATTTTCCACGAACTTACGTGAAGGAACCATGATATTTTAAACTATGTTTTTATTTAATATTTTAATTAATGTGTGATACAAATGTAGTAAACTGATATAATACCATAGTGTGTTATAAAATTTGAATGCTCTTTCATAAAATATATGAATTTATATATTTCATATATGAATTGTATACTAATAAAGTTTATTGATGGGTATTCCGAATAACAATTCCACAACTCTCCCCTAATGATGATGATGATGATGATAATAATAATAATAATAATAATAACAATAATACCACTCTACAGATTTTAGACATTCTTCATGCCATCTTTATTTTGGGTACCTTTGTAATTTATAACTGGACGGCATTTTCAGTGTTACGTTCCAAAAATTCCAAAATTTAGATATTTCTTCAGAAAAATGTTATAAGACAAACTAATTTTCCGCTCAAAAGGGTTCGTCATTTTCTGTACCAACTGATTACACTCCTTTCAAGAGGAAATTCAAATGTAAGGTTATCACATTTTCTAATTACAGTTTTAAATATTAATTGATATGCTTCTGACCATGTTATTTACATATGGTTAATACTCATACATATGCTAAATCGTCCCACTAAAATAATTTAGTTTGACATTGCTTCTTCTACATGAACCAATGAGCATGTTTAATTAAAATTATTCACAATAAAAATAAATGTTTTGTTCCTGAACACATTTGAGAATTTCAGTCCTCAATAATGTGTTTTTTTTTCGTTTTTTTTTTTTGGGTAATTGGTTTTCATTCTTAATAATCATCAGTAATGGCATCATAAATGCTTGTCTTCTTTTAAAAATAGTCTTACAAGTCTAGAGAAGTTAGAATATATTGCTATAGTTGATATCACAGAATTTCATAATAATGCTATTAATAGCTGACCAAGCATAAAAATAAAATTGCAATCGATATTGCTAAGGCAATTACAACTCGTAACCTATTGGAAATTGGACGTAATACTGTACACCTGTGAGGTTTTATTTTTGTGCCATCTATATCAACTGAGAAAATGAAAATGTATTTTTAGATTTTTCAAGAAACACACATTTTAAGGTATAGAGAAAGTTTGGGGTACGGCATTCAAGTGAAGAAAATACCTCAACCAAAAATATTTTAATGTGGGTTGTGATTATAATTGTTCTGTATTTGATATACTATTTATGTCACAAATTAAATGTAAAACGCTGTTCAAATAAGACGTACTTAGCTACGCTATGTTTTTCGCAGGCATAAATGCAAAAGAAGTTGCGGTATAACATTTTTACAGGAGCAGTGCACTAAAGGGTTACCGAAGCAGTGCTTGCTCTCTGCATGTATTTACTTCGTACTGATAAGCATCATTCGGTCGCCTGCTTCTGTTTTTTTTTTTTTGGTGGTGTTTAACGCCCGCTTAAACTACTTATGGTACCGCAGGCGGTGATATGATGATACATAAATGAGGATGGAGCACCGGTGGAATGCGATGGCGGGGGAAACCGAAGAACCCGGATAAAACCCGCCCCAGCGCCGCTTTGTCTACCACAAATCTCACATGCGGTCGCTTGGGATCGAACCCGGGCCGTCTAGGTGACAGGCGAGTGGTCTAACCGCGCGGCCCCCTGCTTCTGTACCAGGTCATTCAGGCAAGTTGGTAACATGTTAAATGTTCATGAACAACGAATACACGGATATATCTATGATCTATTCCTGTGAGGCACAAAAGATATATTCCGAAAACTTTCCGGCGTGACGTTTGCCTCGAATACAGTACTACAGGGTCATTAATTTGGTTCCTCGGCACATAGATTAGTTTCATTTCCAGTTCCTCCAGAATGGGCTGAATATTGAGAAATTGAGCTTTAGTGAGTTCTAAATAGATAGTTCGTTCACAATGGTAGAACATTCCAATATCCGCGTATACCCAAATTATACGTAACTAATTGTAAGTTTTAGTATGATATACTATTTTCTTTTATTAAATGTTTACCTTTGACAATTATACAAGGTTTTAAAAACTTCAATTAATATAAAGACTAACTCAGAGGCTGTTCACAGAAAGTTTAAGATACTCATCTATTCGTCACATTAGTATCTCAAACTATATGATAGTTAAAACAAAAACGTTTGAGACGGTGAAGAATAAAAACACATTTTCCAGGTACAAATATTTTTGGCAGGGCAGATCTTCATATTCTTTAGCTGATATCCTTAAAGAATAATTTGGAGTTTATCTTTACATGAGTTTTCAGTTACGCCTTTCAGAGACTGTCATAGACATAGTGACATTTCTTTAAAAATGTTTGTGTGTAATTTCAGAAATGGTTTTATTGCTTGTAGATACAACGGAAATAGCAAATACGTTAGGTTTAAACGATAGTCAAATCTTTTAAGAGTGCACACCATCTTGTGTAGGCTTTGAAAACCTATTTTCCTTCTTAACCAGGGTAAAAAAGGAACAGCGACTTCCCATTTGAGGAAATTAAAAGTATTTTAAAAGTTAATGTAGTAACAAACACTACCTTGAAAATGGTTAACTCACTAAGTCTTGTTATGACGAGATCCACATTTATTTGTAGGAATTTTTTATCCATCTCATGCGGTTTATCAGTTATGCAAAAATCATTCCAAATGAAGAGAGATTCAGAGGCTGCTCCCTGAAAATTGCTGACATACTACACATTTAATTTTCTATAAAAATGCAATAAATATTATGGTATTTTATTCAAAAGACAATTTGAGGAAATCAAAATTTGAAAATGGCCTATGTAAAGTATAGTTAAGGGATTTTCGTTAAAATCTGTTCACATCGTTAGAAATTTCGGAACTTAAATATCAAGTTTAGTATTTAACCGACTTTTCGTTTTAGAGTTATGCTGTTCACAGACAAACGCATAATCATGCGCACGGGCGTGTGCCGTCGATTTTTTTTATTGATTTTTACTTTCTCTACACGTATTATGCACAAAGTGTATAAACAAGGTATAGCACTCCACCCAAAAATTCTATAGTGACATTTTGCCAGAAATACACGTTTTAGGGTCCCCAGTACCAAAAAGAATATTTTTGGAAAAAGGTCCGTGCGACTGTGAACACGATAACTCAAAAACGAAAAGTCGGTAAAGTACCAAACTTGGTATTTAGGTTTAAGATCTTTCAGGGTTACAACACGAATATTTTGAGAAAAATCTCCCCACCCCAAACTACCCTTTACATGGAAAACGTTTCGAATATTTTGATTCTCTCAAAAATGACTCTAACGATTTTGATTAAAATACCACATACTAAAGATATATCAATGGTAAATAAAATGTATATCTTGAATTTTGGGGAATGCCTCTAAAGACCTCTTTATTCTGAGTGAATTTTGCTGAATTTTGCGTAACTGGTAAACCGAAAGAAGTAGATAAAACTTTCTACAATTATAATGTACCTCTGGATAAAATACACAATTTATGCTATATAGCTTTACTTTCTCTATACGTATTATGTCATAGTGTGTAATGTATAGAGAAGGTATTGTATTGCACCCAAAAATTCGATACCGAGATTTCACCGGAAATATATGTTTTGAGGCCCCATGAATCCAAAAAAGCACTTCTAGAAAAATGTCCGTGTGTGTCTGTGTGTATGTGTCTATGGGCAGCATAGTTTTAAAATGAAAACTTGGTATTTAAGTTTGGTATCTTCCAAGGATGCGATACGAAGATTTTTAAGAAAATGCTCCCACCCCAAGCTACCCTTTACATTGAAAAAATTTCGAAAATTTTGATTTTCTTAAAAATGACTAACGGTTTTGATTAAAATCTCGTATATTTAAGGTATGTACTTGATAAATAAAATGTTTATTTAAATTTTCTGGGAATAGCCTTTGAAGACTACTTTATTCTGGATGAATTTTACGGATTTTTGCATAACTGCTAAACCGTAAGAGATGGACAAAAAAAAGGTAGCTTGCGATAAAACACACACTTTATGTCATATGCATTTTTTTCGTGGAGTTGATCATTTTTAAGATATACCTGGTTTTTCGTTTCTGCTTTGAAAAACATATTTTTTTCATACAGGAATTTGTCAACTACTGTCCATAGAAACAAAGGAAATTCAGTCACATTACAACGAGCTTTTGACCAAAATTTTAACCTATGGTACTACCTTATTTCACTTTTACTTATAAGGACGCAAGTAATACGACTATTTTTGCTAATGTTTTCTCAATTAGCATGAAGCAAATAGAGGCATAAGCTTTTTAACAATAATTTGTTGCAGAGATGTAGAGAAAGTCATTGAATGGAACACATCAGATTTTTTTTCATGGAGTTGACAATTTTTGAGATATTCTTTTTTATTTATTTCAGGTTTAAAAAAGGTACATTTTTGTCACAAGGAAAAAATTTGTCTAAAGTGTATTCCCTTATTTTTTCTACTTACAAGGAAGCAAGTAATTAGTAAATTTTTGCTAATGTTTATGTTGATTATCACAAAGTAGATAGAAGAATATGCTTTTTAATAATAATTTTTACAGCGATATAGAGAAAGTTATGTGAATGGAACACATTAGATTTTTGTAGTTTTAGTAAGTCTTCAATTGTATATTTTCGGTGAAACCTTGAATAGAGAATTTTTGAATGGAGTGCAAATACTTCCGGTACTTATATACGTGGCAGAGAATGTAAAAGTCTGCTGAAACTGAATACGGGCTTTTAAAGGTATCCTTTTGTTAAAAACCGTAACACTGAAGCATATACTTGATTAAATGATCGGGTTAATCTAGCTCATTAGCATAGTGTTAACGCGTGGGATGAATATCAAGAGGCAGGGGACAGCGCGAGCCGTGAGGGCTTTACGGAAGTAGCCCATTTGGGATTTTGTGAGCAGTGAAGGGCTGCCAAATTGGGATTCCTTGAGGAGCGCAACATGCCTTTCCGTTCTGACAATGACATCATTTGGAGTAGCTGGCGAGCGAACGAAAAGCTCCCACATACATATATCCTCTAGCTAGTTTGGTTTAAGATCGTTAGAGGTTTTGTGTACCATTTCTCTCTTTTTGCCCTGAGCATGAAGCAGCTTTTTGAGGCTCCTTCTTTGTGTGCAGTTTTTAAGTGGTTTCTCAATTACCCCTCCACCACTACCCCTCCTATTTTCGTTCCGTAGATTTTCAAATACACAGTTATACGAGTACCTTATTATCCATGTATCTCTGGGGAAAAGCAGAAAATATGTCTGCTTTACTTTGCATTTTATTCCACCCAAATATTCGATGTCCACTTTCAGTGGAAATCTATGGATTGTTGTGTGTATAAGTGCAGAATATTTATATTCTTAATTAAGAACAGTTCGGCGCCATGGCAGATGGTTAGACCGCTCGTCTACCACATAGGTGATTCGGATTCGATCCCAGTGCCCGCATGTGGGATTTGTAGTGGACGAAGCGACGTCTAGGCTTGTGTTCTTCCGGTCCTTCGGTTTCACCCGCTACTCATTCCACCATTTGCTCCATCATCACCTTTCCTATTATCCATTTCTCTTGCATTTCATATCAATCAGTTCCTCAAGCTCATGCCTGACACGGGCGGACCACTCGTTTCAGGTTACCCATTTTGTGCTCACGTGCCGTTGGCTCTCCGACAGCCTCCGCTTGTAAGCCCTAGGTTTTTTTTTTATAGTTTTTAACGCCCGCTTTTACTATAAATGGCATCGCAGGCGATGGCTGATGATAAATGGAATGGCGATGGAGCACCGGTGGAATGCGATGGCGGGGGAAACCGGAGAACCCGGAGAAACCCGCCCCTGCACCTCTATATCCACCACAATCTCACAAGTGGTCGCAGAATTCCTATCAAGAATTGGGTCCTCACTTGATCCAGATTTCCTGTTTGTTCCCACCCCCATATTTCTCCTCCGTATGTCATCGTGGATCTAACTGTCGCTCCGTATACAGTTTCCATTAAGGTTACGGAGATATTCGGAATTCTGCAGCGTATCCGGAGAGCTTCCGCCGCTTTCACCCTTGCCTTGTGTTTCGCAATGTCAATGTGTTTTGTCCATTTTCCGTTCATTGTAAATGTGAGTCCTAAGTACACAAAAGATTTAACATTGTCCAGTATCTGTCCTGCATATGTCCAAGTCTCCTCCCTGCTATAAACACAACCCTTTTTGAAAGTCATTGCCTTAGTCTTATTCACATTAACTGTAAGTAGCCATTCATCGCAATGGTTCTTAAGTTTGTCCAGTCCTCGTTGCAATCCGTTTACTGTCGTAGAGCACAATACTAAATCGTCTGCGTATAAAAGTGTTGGGATCTGCAAATCCGCTACTACTGGCGCTTGAATATTCTCTGCTATCATTGTATCAGTAATATCATCCACAAAGAGATTAAATAGCAAGGGAGATAAAATACAACCCTGCCTCACTCCCCTATAGCTTCGGCAGCTCTCGGACACACTGTTTCTGTCGTACTTCACACATAATTCGACATTTTGATACATTGCCTGCAATGTTCTAACCATTTTACTTGATAACCCCTTTCTGCCTAGTTTGTACCATAATGCATTTAGAGAGATAGAGTCAAATGCCTTCTTAAAGTCCACAAAAGCACAATGAATCTTTCCCCGCTTAACTAACAGTTGCTTCGTCCTTAAATTGTCTAATATAAAAGCGGCATCTATGGTACTGTGTCCTTCTCTAAACCCATTTGAAATTTTGAAAGTTTGCCAAATTTAGATTCCCAGTCCTTTATTCGGTTATATAACAGTCTACAATAAATTTTCTCCATAATTGGCAAAAGAGTAACCCCCTATAGTTATCCGAATTTCCAATAGTTCCCTTCCCTTTATAAATGGGATGAATAATGCCCTTTCCCCAACAGGTAGGGTAATTCCCCTCAATAAACAATCTGTTACATATCTGGAGCATACTCCTACCAAACTCATTAACATTGGCTACGGCTTTAAAAACTTCCGGGGGCAGCCCATCCAACCCTGGAGCTTTGCCTTCCTTCAGACTCCTCAGCGCCTGTGCTATTTCTCGTGCTGATATTTCTTCGTCCAGTATTGGGATCTCAAGATTTCCCAAAATTTGCACTTCCTTTATAAAAATTCCTTCCCTTTCACCTTTCTCGAATATTCCCATAAAATGCATTGCCCATTTTCTGGGAGAAATTTCGTTGGGCGCCTGACGGTTGCCTCTTAAATGTTTTACTACTTGCCACGTCTCAGCGTTATCCCCCCGTGTTAATATATTACTAATTTTCTGAGTAATTTTGTCTTGCCACATAGTTCTCTTTCCCGTAAGAGCTGTTTATACTCCCTTCGCTTTTTTGTAAACAGTTTCCTAATGTCATCTCCCCCCTCCCTTCTGAATGTTGACAGAGCCTCCTCTGCTTGTTTCTTTACCGCTCTGCATTGCTGGTCACCATTGAATCGTTTTACCTTACCATGCATTTGGACTTTCATTGTCCCCGCAGCCGTTGCTATTATATGCGTTAGTTCCTCCGCTGTGCCTGCGTTCCTTTCCCCTAATCTTCTTTCTAATTTATCAACAAATACTTCTTTTTCTATTGGTTTCCAGGAATTCTGGGTGTATGGAGGGGTACGGCAAACTGCGGAATAATGAGGGAATTCGGGGCACATAGTGAAACGATAGAGTGCAAAATCAGAGCAGTTAAATATTGGATGAGAATCGTCCACGGAAACCAATCTCTAATTAGGGCAGTCTGCTACCGTGAACAGTTGCGAATGGAAGGTAATGTGACGTGGGCATCAAAATTAAGGAAAGAGTTGGAAACCATTGGGATGGGAGACATTTGGATGGCGGGGCAGGAAAACAGGCGAAGTATTTGGAGAAAAATTAAGAAACGTCTCTGTGATATTGACAGACAGCAAATGATTGCGCAATGCACAGAGAAGATGTCATTAGAAGTACAGTCTGGGCTGAAATCGGAGTGGGGTATGGAGCAGTACATCAAAACAGGTACCAAACTCATTAGAGAGGGGCTCGCGTGGATTAGACTAGGAGCATGGAGGAGCACGAAAATTTCTGACGAGAATCTGTCCCATTTGCGAGGAGGAAGAATCGTGGATTCACATCTTGGCAAGATGTAGGGTACGGAGGAATGGCGGGAAAAATATTTGCCGCGATTTTTTACCACTGCGAATGTAGGGATAGAAGCACGTTGGACGCTACTGGCAGGCACGGAAAACATGGACGGGCTAGGTAAATTTATACTTAAGGCAAGACAGCTGAGATCTGAGGAAGCTGCCAATAGAGAAGGGGGGGGATAAGATCAACTAAACAAAGGTGACTACAATGTTCTACATACATATATATTATGTCATACTTAGGTCACTGTTGTGCTAGGGTTGTATATATTATGTGTATACATGTCTTTTAAGTGTAATTATCTATTATAAGAGGGTGCATTTATGAAGGTGTACTCTGTGCTGTAAATTTAAATTGCTATATTTTAATATCTTTGTATCTTTATTTTCGGATTCACTCTTAATTTTATTGTTGTTTAATATTGCTTTTGACTGTGTATTTCCTTTGTCTTTTTATTTTCGTGTTTACTCTTCTAATTCTTTGTTGTGGTTGTTGTTTTAATATTGCTTGTAATGTGTATTACAACAGCACGTACGGTCTGTGGACCCGTGCGACTGTTGAAATTCTATTTATGATATTGCTATGTTAATAAATACGCTTATTCATTCATTCATTCATTCACAAGTGGTCACTTGGGATCGAACCCCGGCCGTCTAGGAGAGAAGCGAGTAGTCTACCCACTCGTGTACGGCGTTAGGGGGATGTCAGTTCTAATTACGTTTAGGGTAAGCCGACTACGAAATTAGAACAGTGAACTGAACAATATTATCTCAATACTTGCGTAATTTGCGGACTTATAATTTTACGTAATATGAGTAGTATGTTTTCAGATTAGTTAGTACCTCCAAGTACACACAATTCATTTGTGCTTTTTCGTTTAAAGACTTTTTTTATTCTTTGGAATAACTTTTAAAATGTAATTAATACAAAATCAATTAATACAAATGCAATTAATACATTTAAATGTAACATTTTTATTTCCCTTGAGACCGTGAATCGAAAGTGCAATCTTCAGTGGGCTGGGCTCGCTATAACGTTTCTACAAGGCCAATGACCCCACACTACCAAGTCAGCAGGTCACGTATTGAGATGTGAAAACGTGGAATCAAAACGGATAGTTTATACAGGCGGGCTCAGATAACAGCACGCAAAACATATGAAACCTGTTGTGGGAAACCTGTTACTCGAAGAAAATTAAAAATTAAATAGAGTTTTATTTATGGAGGCTCTTTAACTGCTATGATTCTCAGAGTTCCATTCTATAATGGGCGAGAAAGATCGCTTACTTTTGCTCAGAGGTTTCTGGTATCAGGCTTGAGGTTCTTTTACGTGCTGTAAATCTGCGACACGGGACCAACGTCTTTACTTCCTTTCCGAAGGAAGCCATGCCAATGATTTTTACACCCGAAAAAATACATCGTTCTCCTCCGGGTCTGAACACGTGAACTTGGGTATATAAAGTTAGCGTGGTAACCGTTAAACCATGGAGGGTGACGTTAGACGAAGAGAAATATCTACTAACACTCCGAAGTGGATACAAATATAACCTTAAAATCATGTATTTTTTGAAGCCCTCTGAATAGAGAAGTTTTTTTTTACATACACACATCGTAAGTATATGTGCATGCATTTCTATTCACAACATAATTAAAAACCAAACATTGTGTTAAGTATCAATTTTTGTATTTAAGTGTAGCATTTTCCATGGTTGCGAACAAAGATTTTGAAGAAAAGCTTCCCGCCCTAAATTACCCTTTTGATTTTCTCAAAAATTACTAACGATATTTACCAAAATTTCTTGTGTTTTCATAACAACCGAAATGTATTTTTGAGAACACTCTCAAGATTTCTCTTTATTCTGGACGTCTTTTGAATTTGGTAAATATAATAGATAATATCTTAATACATAAAACTATTTATTTTGTTATTATTTGTATATACAGGGGCATTTGTAATAAAAGAATTTATGAAAATGTTTATTTGGATTAACGTGAGGTAGTTTCCCTAGCACAAATGTACAATGTACATAATAGGTAGCAAAGGCATTGTATTGCATGCAACATTTCATTATCGACATTGCACCATAAATAAAAAAAACATATATATGTTTTGATGACCTTAAAACTAATAAAAGCATTTTAGAAAAAGGTCCTATGTGCCTAGGTTGTGTGTGTGTGTGTCTGTGTATGTGCGACTAGCCTAACTAAAAAGGAAAATTGGTTACATGCCAAACTTGGTTTTAAGTTCAAGGATGCTACACGAATATTTTCGCAAAAATCCCCCAAGTCAAACTACACTTTACATGGAACATTTTGGAAGTCTGTTATTTTCTAAATAATAACGATTTATTTTGATTAAAATAACGTATATTGATATTTACATGACAAATAAAATGGTTATTCTAAATAACTTCCAAGTAGCTCCTGAAGACTTCTTCATTCTGAATGGCTTTTGCATAACTAGTAAGTCATAAAAGACAGAAAAAATGTTACTACTCAAAAAGATGCAAATCTCGTTAAAACACTTACTTTATATAAGACACGGTATTTTTCGAAGTAACTACTTCCGAATGTTTCTCTTTTTTGGTTTCAATTTTAAAATACCAAATGGGAAGTACTCGTCCGTTTCATATCTCCTTTGTTTTCTCCGGGCCATGGAAAGAGAACAGAATTTTAATGATTTTAAGAGGTTTGACTGTCCCTTTAGTGTAATCCCTTAATTTTATTCTACTTATAAGGAAATAAGTAATATGACAAACTCTGGAAGAGCTTTTCTCTATTAGCATGAAAGATAAAAGAAAAATATCTTGTAAAAATGGTTTGTTTTCAGAAGTATGTAGGTATATTGTTTTTTTTTTATAAACACAGGTTTGTTAAACATTTAATTGAAACAACATACGGTCAGGCAGAATTAAAATACTCATATTCTACTTATGTAGCATTAACTACTAACAAGGGCAATGTTTACTCTTTTAAGTTTTTTATTCCCTTTATGATAAAGCATCTACTATGCAAGAATCAATACATATGTTGAAAAAGAGCTGTAATTAACTGGAGCACATAATGTAGCCTTATTACTCCATTACTGCTTTGAATGAGAGATATAAATGACATTCACTATTTTGTTGGGAATTATTTTCACTGAGTTGACATCAATTGATATATTCAGCGACCTGAATTTATCGTACTGTGTACTTTGTAGTGGGCCACCTTTAGTCGCAGAGCACATATCTTGTCAAAACGCCTACTAGCGTAGATTATTGAAACTTGCTCTGCACAAGTTAGAAAAATCTGATGTGTTCCATCCACATAATTTCTCTACATCTATGAAACAAATTATTGTTAAAAAGCTTATGCTTCTATTACTTCATGCTAATCCAGAAACAAATTAGCAGTCTTATTACTTGCTTCCTTGTAAATAGAAGTGAAATAAGGGAGAACCATATGCTAAAGTGATAGTCAAAAGGGGTTGCTATATGACCGAAATTCCTTTGTTTGTATGGACAGGAGTTGACAAATTCTTGTATGAGAAAAGGACAAGTTTTTCAAAGCTGAAACCAAAAACAAGGAATATCTAAAAAACGATCAACTCCTCGAGAACAATTGATATAACATAAATTGTTTTAATGTGCTCTTCATTTTATGTGTGGTACGTTTTTGTCCATTTCTTACGGTTTAGCAGTTATGTAAAATTTCGTAAAATTTATCCAGAATAAAGTAGTGTTCAGAGGCTATTCCCAGAAAATTCAGGATATACGTATTATTTGTCAGGTAAATATTTTTAATATACGATATTTTAATCAAAATAATTAGAGATATTTTTGAGAAAATCAAAATTTTCGAAAAAGTTCCATGTAAAGGGTAGTTGGGTGTGTGGGGATTTTTTTGAAAATCTTCGTGTCGCATCCTTAGAAGATACTAATCTTAAATACAAGTTTGGTATTTAAAGGTCTTTTCGTTTTTGAGCTATGCTGTACACAGGCACACACACACACACACACACACACACACACACACACGGATCCTTTTTCAAAAACGCTTTTTGTGGATTCAGGGGGACCCAAAACATGTATTTCCGGTGAAATCTCGGTATCGAATTTTTGGGTGCAATACAATACCTTCTCTATAGACTATGTACATAGTACATGTAGAGAAAGTAAAAATATGTGGAATGAAAACCATAATTGACAAGATTACACATAAAAATAAGACGTGTTCACATTCTACAACAAACTATACGTAAACGTTTATTTTTGTCTCTAGTTCATCCTAATTGAAATGGTTTATTACTTATTTCCTTTTTTTAATTTTTTTATTATATTTATATATTTTTCTCCAAATTATAAGGTGGAACGGTGTCAAATGTGAAGTAGAATTGCTTCTTGGAGTTTTTATTTAGTGTTGACTATTTTAGTTTTTTTTGGGGGGGGGGAAGTGAAAAGAAGAGAGGAAGATCCAGTAGAAAAGGCGGGAGCAGTTTTTGTTTATGTTTATTTCATGTCATTTTATTTTGTTTACTTTTCCATTGTGGTCAGTCCTATTTCACATCTTGGGGAAATCCTTAAAAACTAAAAACTATGGAAACTAAGGTAACACAGTAAGCTAAAGTGCTCGCCAAATCTTATAAAGATGGTGGCTATGCAGTGTAATTGAAATTACATTTTCTTGGAATAAGAAGGAGGAAAAAAGTGATTACAACTGCGCATTTTAGGGAATTCTAAGTATTAGATATTTGAAAACCAATACCAAGGAATATCTCGGAAAAAAATCACAGAAATTGTGTGTAATGCCTTCTAAATTTTGTTTTTCCAGCTTTTGTCCATCTCTTACGGTTTCCAAAATGAAGGAGAAATATGAAGATATACATTTCATTTTGACTATTTCGTTCATGACACCTGATCCAGTACATTCAACCAGTCGGAACTCATTATCTCTGCATTTTTTCCTCACTCTCGCGTGCAATTGTTTTTCTAAATTTATAGCACCCACGTGTGCAGTGATATTCCCGTACATAATGGTGGAAGTTCCAATAGACATATTCATTGCAATCAGGCTTTACTAAGCCAAAATAATAGAAAACAACACTACAAAGAGATCTGTGTTTATTTTATGCCGCAATAATATAATAATACAAAGATATCTGAAATTTATGATATACATCAATTTATCCATCACAATTGGAGTTCTTGTTATATTACTTATGATAAAAATATCTTAAACATATAGTATCCTAATCAAATTCGTAGTCACTTTGAGCAAAGCAAAATGTTCGAAAATATTTGATGCAAAGGACAATTTGAAGTGGGGAGATGTTTTAAGAAGTTTTCGTGTTGCATCCTTGAAAGATACTGCACATAACAAGTTTGATGTTTAACGGAATTTACATTTTTGAGATTTGTTGTTCACAGACACATGCTCGCATTCGCGCATCTACTAAGGCTTCAATTTTGGATTCAGGGGACCTCAAAATATATATTTCCCGTAGTACTTAGATATAGAAGTTTGAGTGTAATACAATACCATTTCTACCTACTATGTACATAATACGTGGTAGGGAAAGTACATTTCTTTTGGATTTAGGAACCCAAGAATACATCTTTGTGGTCTTTTTTGATATGAACATTTAAAATAAATTATGCTGTTACACCTAAGGTAATTTCAACTTTTACTCATTAAATCTCAACATTTAATCAGTCGCTGTTTCGTGTGTGGCGCCTGTATGCCACCGTCGTGTTGGTCTACCTTAGAGTCGGTCAAGAAATAGCGCCATGAACTACTCTATCAACAAATGTGTACATACCTTGTGTGTTGCGCCAGCTATACTCGTTCCTGTAGAACACAAGTTATCTCTTACTCAGGGGAGAAAAGTTTGACTGAGATATGTAGCATGTGATAGACTCTCAAAAAAGAAAAGAAACAAAAAAAAATATCTGATGTGTACCATTCACATGATTTTCTCTACATCTCTGAAACAAATTATTGTTAAAAAGCTTATGCCTTTATTTACTTCCTGCTACATGAGAACAAATTAGTAGAAATATTCTTATTACCTGTTTCCTTGTAAGTAGAAGCGAAATAAGGGAGTACCATAGGTTAAAGTAATAGTCAAAACCTGGTTGCAATGTGACTGAAGTTCCTTTGTTTATATGGACAGGAGTTGGCAAGTTCCTATATGAGAAAAGTAAGTTTTTCATAGCTGAAACCAAAATCAATGAATACCTCAAAAACGGTCAACTCCACTAAAAATGTATAAAACATAAATTGTGTGTTTTAACGTGCTCTACATTTCTTAATTAGTAAGTTTTATCTAAGTCTCACAATTTAGCAGTTATGCACAATTCCGTAAAATTCGTCCAGAATAAAGTAGTCCCCAGAAGCTATTCCCAGAAAATTCAAGATATATATTTTGTTTGTCAGGTTAATACCTTTAATGTACGATACTTTAATCAAAATCGTTAGAGCCATTTTTGCGAAAATCAATATTTTTGAAAAAAATTCCATGTAAAGAGTAGTTTGGGGTTGGGGGAATTTTCTCAAAACCTTCGTGTCGAATCCCTGGAAGATACTAAACTTAAATACCAAGTTTAGTACTTTACCGACTTTTTGTTTTTGAGTTATCGTGTTCACAGACACACGGACACACACACACACACACACACACACACATACACACACAGACCTTTTTGTGAAAATGCTTTTTTTGTATATAAGGGACCCTAAAACATATGTTTCCGGTGAAATCTCGGTATAGAATTTTTGCGTGGAGTGCAATACCTTCTCTATACACTATGCACATAGTGCGTGTAGAGGAAGTAAAAAAAATCTGATATGTTCCATTCACATGACTTTCTCTATATGTTTGTTAATTATTATTGTTAATAAGCGTATCTTTTATTTATTTCATGCTAATCGAGAAAAATTAGCAGAAATCTTATTTCTTGCTTTATTGTAAGTAGGAGCGAAATAAGGGAGTACCATAGGTTAAAGTGAAAGCCAAAAGCTGGTTGCTACGTGACTGATGTTCCTTTGTTTGTAGTGACAGGAGTTGACAAATTCCTGTATGAGAAAAGTTTTTCAAAGCTGAAATCAAGAAAAAGGAATATCTCAAAAACGATCAACTCCACGAAAATATTGTATATAAAATAAATTGTGTTTTTTAACGTGCTCTACATTTTTATGTGTTAGCTTTTTGTCCATCTCTTACGGTTTAGTAGTTATGAAAAATTCATCCAGAATAAAGTAGTCTTCAGAGGCTATTCCCAGAAAATTCAGAATATACATTTTATTTGTCAGGTATATAACTTTAATATACGATATTTTAATCAAAATCGTTAGAGACATTTTTGAAAAAATCAACATTTTCGAAAAAAATTCCATGTAAAGGGTAGTCTGGGGTGGGGGGATTTTTTTCAAAAGCTTCCTGTCGCATCCCTGGAAGATACTAAACTTAAATACCAAGTTTGGTATTTTACCGACTTTTCGTTTTTGAGTTATCGTGTTCACAGACACACGGACACACGGACACACACACACACGGACCTTTTTTTGAAAATACTTTTTTTGGATTCAGGGGACCCTAAAACATATATTTCCGGTGAAATCTCGGTATCGAACTTTTGGTGGAGTGCAATACATTCTCTATACACTATGTACATAGTGAGTATAGAGAAAGTAAAAAGAGATATTTCACGTAATTTCACAAAATGAATGCTTTTTTTTTTCTCTCTGTTGCTGATTGAGGCACTAAACCTACGAGCGACTCCCGACATAAAAATTTCCCAAAAATGATGAGAATCATCTTAAGTGCTAGTTTCCGTTCTTGCTGAGTTCTGATTATCTTATTGCAGTAACAATAATATTAATTTCCGCCGTTCGCGTAACATTTACAATAAGACTTGCCCGTCAGAGTAACATTCACCCTGCGAATTCACAATAACAAGCAACAATCAGAATATCAAAATCCAAGTTACCAAGAATCCAAGTAACAAAGTAACAAGAAGAAAAATAGCCCGATTTCTTGTCCATGCGTCGCTTAAATACCCAAAGCCCTCCTTTCTGATTGGCTAAAAAGAAGCGCGAAAATAGCGTTGTCACGAACTAACTGGGTAATTTCTTTGTATTCCACCCAGGTGATCATTCCTTACAATGAGAAAGTACCGGAATATTATGGGATAAACCTTTCTTTAACCTTCGGCATGTTACTTATGTCTGTGATGCTCTAAAAATCTTGCTCTACAATTGACATAGTGACCTTAGCCTTAACAAAGCAAGTAACCTTGGCGAGCATAATAGAAGCTTCTACACCCTAACGTTCTGCGTTCTACTGAAGCAGATATTTCTTATATTAAATCTATACAAAACTAATAATTAAACTAATAAGATACATAGCGCACTAATATACTGTCGCAAATTTTTGATTGGAATACAATAACTTTAATACCTTCAAAGTTGATAGACTCAGGCACCTTCACAAACCGCAGAAAATAAAAATAATATTGTTATATATAGTTATCCATGAACATCCTACGTGGTAAAGAATTTAAAAATGGGTGGGTTTCTAATAGAACAAATAACAAATTCTAAGAACACAGATGCTTTCCAGCCTCTCCCAAGTAAAATTAACATGAACAAATGCATTGAAATATTAATTTTAAAGGAAACCTATTATTTTAGTTGAAAACTCATTAAACAATCTAACAAATCTATAAAGTAATGATGCAAATATGCATTATGAAAATTGACGCAGGATTTAATGCTAAGCAATTCAAATCAAGAGAAAATAGAACAATACCGCCATAAAAGAATGTTATAAAATAATAAAACAAATAGTTTCGCAAAGTAAGATAAAGAATTGTATGTATAAAATGGCAGCGTGACGTCATTGCCTCACGATAGGCACGAATTTAGCCTGAAATGGAGTGCTTTTAGGAAATTAACATAGCCAAGCTTGTGTAACGCATACAACATATTATAATGCATAATATGTAGCTATTAAATGGTGCTTATAAAAGCATAATTATAATAAAATAGAACCATAAGCAGCAATATGCGAGAAGGAAAAGAATAATAAAAAGTAAACATATACCGGATGCTATAATTTGTTTATGCCGGTAACAAAGCATAAGAATAGAGGGAAGCAAAATATTTTTTATGAAATATTAGCCATATATAAGAACATTTTCATGCAAATTATATAAATGCATTAATTTTAAATCATTATGGATGTATAAAAATGTATTATAAATTAGTATTTTACGAAATGTAAATAAGAAAATCTGTTGTTCTCATGGAGACGACAGATCACAATGTATAAAACATTGACCTTCAACTATTGTGTATATGTGTAAAATTTTAATAAGCTTTCGGGACGCAGTCAATGAGAGAGACGCCAGGGATAAGGACATAAAGAGTTAATCCCACCAATCGAGACCTCTTTTGTGACGATTAAGTGAACATTAAAGCATTGTATTATATAACAAGAAGAGATTGATTGTAAGTAAACATTATATTGTATATATGTGACACAGTTATTTGAAAAGAGGATTCTGTTAAAATAGCGTGCCTTAACGCATCACATTGTTTCGAAAGTTAACGAATAAAAGTTCACATATATCAAGAAATCTTTAAATTCAATTCATTTATTATCACATCCTACCATCCAAGCTTGGAGGTTAAGAATTTCGTACTCACCGATTGTAGCTAGCTGGAAAATACAGGAAACATGGCAAAGCAGTACACAATAAGAAATCTGCTGCCGATAAATAAACTAAACGGCTCTAACAATTAAGTCTGGCACGACTAGCCAATTACAGTTTCGCCAACAGTAAGAGCTACCAATTCCTTTTAAACAGAGGCAAATTCAAACATTTAAAAACAGATTTAAAATAACACAGCACAGCAACCGTGCAACAACCCTGAGAACCACAGCTATACAGCACCATAGGAGGACCTTTTAACCGCCCCAAAATATAACTTATATAAATATGCAACTGAAAATAGGAGATAAATTCTTAACTTACTACTCAAGATTGGAGGGGATAGACATATTATGTACATCCCTTGTGAAGGGCAGGATGCTTTTAAAGGGAAATTCTTTACCAAAGGGAAGGTGGAAGGGAAAATAAGGAGCAACATTCTGACAGAAGATTTAAGGACAGAATATTTATCACCACAATTTCTGTGTTTTACAGAGGAATAAATGCTTGGCTGGATGAAATATTGTGTATTATCTGGTAAGATTTAGCAAATGAGGTCAATTTACTGAGGGAGAATAGGGACGGTGCAGAGAACAAAGCCGGAGTGTTTGTGCGTGCTTGTGTGTCTATATATTTTTTGTAGTTTAGCCTCCTTTAACCTGATAGGTCATATATGAGCGATGAATGAAATCGGTGAAATTATGCTTAAATAAGTCTGTAATGCATGGAGCTTAAAGATACTCGACATTAGTCTTCATAGGATAAGGGATAACTGGGAAAAATCTGAGATGATCCATTTACCTGACTTTCTCTACATCTCTGCAACAAATTATTGTTAAAAAACTTATGTTTCTATTTACTTCATTTTAATCGATAAAAATAGCAGAAATAATATTTTTACCTGCTTCCTTGTAAATAGAAGTAAAATGATAATCTTGAATTTTATAGGAATTATCTTAGTGCTTTCTACATTCTGTAGGACTTTTGCATACCAATAATCCGTAAGAGATGGATGAAATCTTACTAAACCAAAATGTAGATCTTGTTAAAACACACATTTTTTGTGAAGCTAACCATTTCAGGTCTTTATTGATTTAGAAGTTTCTAATACTTAACACTTTTCTCAAATGAAAATCGTTATTCATTCTAGTCGTGCAGAGGAAATTTGAATTGCATCACACATCGAAAAAATTTTAAAACATACAAATATCGCTATAGCCAATTCATTATATTCCTCATTTGCATAAATGCAAGGAATTAATAATAAAACCATTTCTGATAATGTATGCCTCGATTTATAAGAATGATTTGTTGCAGAATTGGTAGAGAAAGTCGCGAAATGGAATACAACAGAACTTTTATACTCAAGTTGACACTAACTTAAATTAAATAATATACTATTATTTGGCATATGCAAAACTGTTTATTACTATGATTTGAAAACAAAAGCATGTACGTATCCTATGAAATGTGGGATATATTAATATTCCTTGAATTTAAAATTCTACAGGTTAAAAAAACTACTTCACCATAGCTTTTATAAATTTTTAATTACATAGTAGGACTCTAACTTAAGTTATAAGACAGTTATCAATTTGTATAATGCCACTAATTACATTTTTCTGTACCAAAATCCCAACCGGAAGTGCACAATTTATGTTTTCTTTCTAGAAACAATATATGTCTAACACTTCGTACTTTTGAAGCATTACCTTCCGCTACACAATTTTATTTCTAGCCTCCGTGACTTTATATATTCTTCGAATTTTACGAACATAATCTACATCGTAGATAAGATATAGTCCATAAATTGTACAAAAGTAGTATTATCTCACCGTATTATCTTACAATGCTCCTTTTGATCATAAAATTAGCTTGACCAATTCAATAATAAAACTGGTTAGTGTAATGTACCATTAATAGGCGCTAGCGTTATTTTTCTTCCTTCGATTGCTCATGTCTACCGATAAAAAGTATCCATTAAAAACTGTTTATTATAAGAAGTATTCATATAAAGTTAGTTAAACCATGAGGCCCTTGCAGGTGCTGTATTTACAAGCTCACTTCGAACTTTGTTCCATTTATTTTTATAATAATCGCCCGTCTTAATGAACTCCAAGGTAGTAATTTTACTTTCTCTATTACCTACCAGGTGACCCAGATAAGCCGCTCTTTGTGGTTTTATGTTTTCTACATACGTAAGTGTAAAAGAAGTTGCCGTGACACTGATTTTCAAAGGGGCAGTGCAGCTATGAAGGGAAGGTTTCTGAGGTAGTGCTTGAGCTCTGTTTACTACGTGGTTTCTTACCGTCTTGTGGGTGCCTGCTTGCAGTTCAATCCAGATCATTCAGCTGGTTACCAACAACAAATAAATATCTGAAGAATGAATGCAGATGGCCACGAGTGGAAGCTTGCGTAAGGACAGACAAGTGGCATTACGTCATCACTCCTGGGTATGGCGTGTACAGTTCGGCAATACTGAAATGCAGCAATAGAGTCTCTTTACAGTGGACGGGTCTTGCGCTCACAATCTAGAAAATATTCATTAGTGATAAAGAAAATAGCAAGTTTAACCTGTAATGGACCGTTTAATTTATTCCTAATTATGTACACTGTGCTGATGTTTTGAAGGTCAGACTGTACTGCACTATATTCCAGCCTTATCTGAGCGCTCTAAACCGTGCCATACTATACCAGCAACCTCCCTTAACAACTGCACTCTTTCGTCAGACAAGAAGCATTTATGTTCTTTGGAAAGGTGAACCGATGTGCGGCTAAGGCTCGAATGCTGTATTCTGAACACTTTCCGAATGAATCTTCCTGGAAGATATCATTGGGTCAGTTTATTATGTTCCTAATCATTTTGGGTAGGTTTAATTGCTTCTCCCCAGAAGGGCTGAATGTTCAGAAAGGTTCTTCATGATATACTACTTTAATCAGCTCTAATTCACTGGTTTTCAGCACATTGGTTATTGTAGAGGAGCTAGAAAATCTCAAGAATTGGTACTTCTATCTTGGGTAAGTTATCGTGGTGATATTTTCGGTGGCAGTGTGATTGTCCCTTGGATTTTTATGATAATGTGTGATATCCAGGTTTAGCATCAGAAAAAAAAAAACCCAGAAACTTCAAAACAAAGATTGTCGTGTCCATGCATCACTTACAACTAAGATATGTCCGTGCTGATACGAGATGGGCTTACATCAATGCATCACCAAAGCGGACATATATTTGAACGTGTTTGCTATGAATGCTACTTCAATATAATATGAGATATCTTTTTTTTGCAACAGTTGAATGCTAAAATACTATAAAAATATCATACCAAAGTTCATATTAAGTCAACTTCTGTCAGGATACTATATATTTTGGTTTTTATTTTGAAAAATTAAGATACAAAGACAGAACGAATATAAATAAATCTGTGCTGAAAAGCAATCTTTGAATATCGTTTATTTGACTGTCCAGTTCCAGAGAAAAAGAAAAAACTTGTTTGTTCATTTAATTTGTTGTAATATTACATTTTACAAACCACTTTATAAAATATTTAGAAAAGAATGGTGTTTTAGGGGATTCCAAAAGTGTTTATGTTTCATTTATAAAACGTTATAGTATTCTTGTTATAATATATATTATCTTGTTTTTGTTCACTAGTATGACTTGCATATAGTTATGACTAATTTACTTAATAGTTTTGTAAATTCACTTGTATAATAACTATAACCCTGGTACACCTTCGGGTAAAATAGGAATTTATGTCCTTGTATTTTGAATAAATAAATATAATATCATGTAATAATTAATGCAGTATATCTTTAAATGAATATAAATATATAAAATGTTTTTTTATATTAACTTTATAGTACCAACTAGTGCCATATAGTTGAACTGATTGTAGATTAACAGTATTGGAATTAAATGACTTAACAATCAGAGTTTTGATCAACACCAGTCACTAATTCCAGTTTATGGGGATATTGGTTGACATTCAAGAGTTTTTATTAGCACCAGTCACTAATTCTTGTTTATGGGAGTATTGGTTAACAATCAGGGTTTTGATCAGCACCAGTCACTAATTCCTGTTTATGGGAGTATTGGTTACTAAATAACCGATAAAACATATAGATGCACATTCACATTCAAACCTTCAAATGTTCTTGCTTAAAAAAAACTTCCTGAGGTTTAAGCGGGAATCTAATCCGGGACCCCTCACACAACAAACTAGTACTCTACCGACTGAGCTACGGGGCGATTTATAGCGATTAGTTTTTATTTTCTAGCAGTGATCTTTTATTTAGCAAGATCTCCTCTCTGTCAGTGTGAAGACTCCTTTAAACTTCTGTTGAGGCAAACCTTTTGGCATTAATGCAATGCGGGATCAACGAAGAAGCCCTTGTGCAGACCACAATATACGAAGTAGAGATTTGATCTACTTTTTGAGACTCCCTGAATTAACAAAGAAGTATTTAAAGAAAAATGTCCGTGTGTGTATACATCTGTCTATCTGTGAATATTACCCTAAATCAAAAGGTTGATTAAATACCGAGATTGGTATTTCAACTCAGTATCCTTAATATGAACATGTTTTCCTGTTTTGATGTTAGGAACCTGTCCCAAATTTTGTATATCAAATCACTCTGTATATCAGGAACCACAACTTTACTCTCACTATCCATCCCCATCGTGTAGAGATAGAAAGCGTCTCTCTTAATGCAAAGGGCTTGAAGAATCTCTCTTGAGAGGGGTTTTCTGTACTTTTCCTGGAGTTTCCATTTTAACGAGAAGACACTTCTCGGCAAACATCATATCTATGTACACGCGACTCATCTGAGAATCAATTTCACCAAGTTCATTTTTCGTCACTGCAGAACTGTGTGGCAACATGGGACTCCTCCCTCTATCTCTTATCCCAATTCTTCAAAATCAGTAATAAGATTATTTTTTTCTGGTGTAACGGAATACAACAATTCGGAGTTAAATATTAACACACTATAATATAACGAAAAAGTAAATGAAGAAATGCTATAGTTGTAATGAAAGACGGATATCTCTCAGATCTATGAAGTACAGAACATAAAGTATCTTCATTCTTAAAACACACCAAAGTTTTAATTTTAATTATATCGGGAAAATCATTTAACTTATTATTAACAATAAACAGTGGAAAATAAACAACATCTCTATATCGTTTTGACAGCTTACAAAATTAGGATAATTAAACTAGCACTAGATTTATTCTTTATCTATTAGTTACCTACAGTAAGTGATAAAGTATTGCAATCCATGTGATACCGTGATTTTTGTGGAAATTCCTGAACAGAGGAAAAGTATTTTCAGAAAAGGCATATTGTATGTGTGCCCTACGTGCCTGTCTGTGAACAGCATAAGTCAAAGCCAAGGAGTCAGTTAAATACTAAGCTTGATAATTAAGCTCAACAGCTTACAAGGATGGGACAAGAAGCTTTTCAAGAAAATCCCACAAATTTACTCTTTATATGGAAATTATTTGAACATTTTTGATTTTCTTAAAAACAATTTTCATTAAAAGAGAATATATATAACGCGTTTTCATGAAAAATAAGATGTATATTTTTGCATAAAACCTCAAAATGAACCTTAATTCTAAATAACATTGGCAGAGATAGACAAAAGCGTAAATAGACAGTGGTAAATGTTCTCATTCCTGGTTATAAAAATCTGATGTGTTACATTCACATGACTTTCTCCACTTCTCTGCCACAAATTATTGTTAAAAAGCTTTTGCGTCTATTAACTTCATGCTAATCGAGAAAAAATTAGCAGAAATAGTCTTCATACTTGCTCCGTTGTAAGTAGAACCGAAATAGGAGACTAGCATAGGTTAAAGTTATAGTCAAAAGTTGGTTGCTATGTGACTGATGTTCCTTTGTTTCTATGGACAGGAGTTGACAAATTCCTGTATGAGAAAATATAAGTTTTTAAAGCTGAAACTAAAAAGCAAGGAATATCTAAAAAACAACCAACTTGTGTGTTTTAACGTGATCTACATTTTCTGTGTGGTAAGTTTTTATCTATTTCTTACAGTTTAGCAGTTATGCAAACTTCCGCAAAATTCACTCAGAACAAAAACAACTCACTCAAAGTAGTCTTCAGAGGCTATTCCCAGAAAATTAAAAATATACATTTTATTTGTGAGGTAAATATCTTTAATATACGATATTTTAATCAAAATCGTTAGAGCCGTTTTTTAGAAAATCAAAATTTTCGAAAAAAGTTCCATGTAAAAGGTAGTTTGGGGTGGGTGTATTTTCTCAAAATCTTCGTGTCGCATCCCTGGAAGATAGTAAACTTAAATACCAAGTTTGGTATTTTACCGACTTTTCGGTTTTGAGTTATCGTGTTCACAGACCCACGGACACACACACGCACGGAAATTTTTCTGAACATATATTTTTTGGATACAGAGGACCCTAAAACACATATTTCCGGAGAAATCTCGGTATCGAATTTTTTGGTGGAGGCAATACCTTCTCTATACACTATGCACATAGTGCTTGTAGAGAAAGTAAAATGGAAACGATGTTTGAAATATCAGCGACACCATCTTAAAATATTGGTCCATCGCTTTAGCCTTGAGTGACTACATATTACTCGAGCATCAAGCTCTTCCTTTTCCCGTTTGCTGAGTACAACACATTGTAGTGCAATGATAGAACCCGGAATCTACAGGCATTTTGTAATCATAATGATACTAAAACGCAATCAATACAAACAACTCTCAGCAAGTTGCAACTATTAAAAACATTACTTAAAAATCTAATGTGTTTCATTCTCATGAATTTTTCTACATCTCTGCAGCAAATTATTGTTAAAAGCTTATGCTTACATTTACTTCATACTAATCAAGAAAATATCGCACAAATAGTCTTATTACATGCTTCCTTGTAAGTCGAAGCGAAATAAGGGAGTACCATAGGCTAAAATGACAGTCAAAATCTGGTTGCTATGTGACTGATGTTCCTTTGCTTGTGTGGACATGATATGACAAAGTCCTTTGTGAGAAAAGTATAAGTTTCATAAACCTGAAACCAAAAACAACACATGTCTAAAAAACGATCAACTCTACAAAAATTGTATATAACATAAATGGTGTGTTTTAAGTGTTCTACATTTTTTGTGTGGTAAATGTTTCTCAATCTCTTACGGTTTAACAGTTATGCAAGATTCCGTAAACTTCATTCAGAATAAAGTAGTCTGCAGAGGCTATACACAAAAAATTCAAGATGTACATTTTATTTGTCAGGTAAATATTTCAATATATGATATTTTAATCAAAATCGTTAGAGCCATTTTCGAAAAAAGTTCTTATGTAAAGAGTAGTTTGGGGTGGGGTGATTTTTCTGAAAATCTTTATATCGCATCCCTGGAAGATACTAAACTTAAATACCAAGTTTGGTATTTTACCGACTTTCGTTATTGAGTTATCGCGTTCAAGGACCACACACACACACATACACACACGAACCTTTTTGTGAAAATGCTTTTTTTTTTGGATACAGGGGTCCTAAAGCATATATTTCCGGTGAAATTTCGGTATCGAATTTTCGGGTGGAGTAATACATAGTAGTACACGTACATAGTACGTCTAGAGAAAGTATAAATAATAATCTGCAAACATAAATGGTAATGATAGTTATCTAAAACAAATAAATAACTAAAAATAGTTTGCATATTATGCAAATAATTTTTTAATGTAGTTAATGAGGCTTTTATAACACTGAGGGTCGCTGCTTTAAGAAATTAATTATTTAATTTATGTTTTCTGCAAAATGATAAAAAATGATAGGATAACACCCCTCGCACCAATATCTGTTAAAACAAGATGACATTTATTTACTATAAAACTGATAATACCCAACATTTATTGTTAGTTTTTCATGCAAGTTTATAAGTATTATATTTATATATTAATTCTTTAATTTCATAAGAACTATCAGATATTTTCAGTCTCAAACTTTCATTGTATGAATAATAATGAATAATGAAATATTTACTTCTGCTTTGTCAATTAATGCACACCTTGTATTAAAACAAATAAACAATTTTAGCTGTTCAAAACTAAGAATCACATTACCCCACTACTCCGACAAGATATTATAGCCCGCTCTTCTACCCGAGTGACTGGCGGGAGGCCCATACCTGGCTCGGTATACCTTGTATTTACAAGTATGTAGATAATAAAACTATTTATGCTACGTTTATCACAATTAGCAAATGTAGAATAAGCCTTTATAAAAATAGTTTGTTTAAGAATAGATAGAGAAAGTAATATTAATGCAATACATCAGATGTTTATTTTCTGTACATGTACTATGTGCATAGTGTAGAAAGAAGGTATTGTATTTCACCCAAAAATTCGGTACCGAATTTTCACCGGTAATAGATGCTTTGGGACCTTCTGAATACAAAAAAAAAGTATTTTTTAAAAAAAAGTCCATGTATGTGTGTGTGTGTCTGTCTGTCTAAGTATGTGTGCATGTGTGTGTGTCTATGCATAGCTCAAAAACCCGTTAAATACCAAACATGATATTTAAGTTCAGTATCTTTTAAGGATACACCACGGAGATTTTCAAGAAAATTCCCCCACCCCAAACTGCCCTTTACATGAAAAAAATTCGAAAATTTTGATTTTCTCAAATATGGCTCTAACAATTTTGATTAAACTCTCTTATATTTACGATATTTACATGACAAATAAAACGTATATCTTGAATTTTCTGGGAATAGCCTCTGAGGACCTTATTATTCGGGATGATTTTTATTGAATTTTGCATAACTTCTAAACCGTAAGAAATAGACAAAAACTCAACATAAAAATGTAGATATCGATAAAACATACGATTTAAGCCATATTGAATTTGTTCGTGGAGTTGGCCGTTTTCGAGATATTTCTTGTTATTGATTTCAATTTTAAAATACTATCTCACAGGGAAACTTGTCAACGCTTGGCCACGTAAAGAAATGGATTTCAACGTCATAGCAACCACATTTTAAAACATATGACTGCCACTTGAGCCTAGTGTATTCCCTTATTTCTGTTCAACTTATAAGGAACTAAATAATAAGACCGTTTTTGTTAATGTTTTAGCATGAAATAGACAGAGCTTATTAACAATAATTTGTTACAGAAATGTAGAAAAAGTCACGTGAATGGAGCACATATTTTTTGAAATGTATTCTTTGGGATAGGCTACAATGGTTATCAGATTTATTATATTTTCTTGCTGTCTACAACATATAAGTTATCCCTTTAAGTCATGCGCACGCTGTTTTAAGAGGATCATTGATCTTTGTCGAGGAAGATATCCGTCACGGTTTATGGCAGACCTATCCAAGGCAATAAATTTCCTCGCTGTAACGACGTCCCACGTAGAAAGAAAGCTGATTAGAGACACTTTTCTGTGCGCGCAAACAACGCGAATCCTGTTGCTCTCTTGTTCTTAATTAAAAAATCGTGTCAATGGAAATTTTATGTGGTGTCATATAACAATTCTAAAAACGTCCCAAATCCAAAGTTAAAATTACGTGTTACAGAGATTTACTAAACTATAGTTTATAATAATATTGAGTAAATAAATATAAATCGTACATCATTTAAGATGTTTATATCTACACTTATGCTTAATTTACTAAAAAATCAGCATGAAAATTAAGCTAAGGGATTCCTTCGAGACTAGCGAGTAAGGGTAGTAGGAGAAATGCTAATGAATTGAAATGCTTATTTAAAAGTCGAATTAAAAGTTGAGGATAAACATAAAAAACGCAAAATTGCGATTGTATTAAAAGAAAGTGAAAGATACGTGCTTGAGAATTTAAGATGAGCTAAGAAGAACATCAATAGTATTTTTTGTTGTAGAAATACAGTTCCGGAGGCTTGTCAGTGCTCCGGCGCTGTATTCCTTTTTTCTCTTTTATTCCTCTTTTTCCACATTCATACGTTTCCTTTGTTAAAATACGCATCTTTTCTTTTTACTGACACATACCTACATATTGACAAACACACATGCCAAAGCTGGGACTTAAACTCACGATCCCCTGCGCCACGAAGCACCAGAACAAGACACTTTAGTGAGCGCGGCCATGGGGACCGGCAGTATTGACACAGAAAGATCTAGTGGTAAGTCCTCTTAATTCTGAACACTTTCTTTAACTGGTAAAAATAAGAGACAGACGAAACGATAGATCTTTAAAACACGCACTTTGGTCATATACAGTTTTTGTAACGGTTTTTTAAATTTATTCTTTGCTATTTTTTTCAATATTAAACTACATAAACTTTTCTCAAACGGGAAATAATCTTTCGTTTTAGCTCCCTTTTGTTTTACTCCTGACATTTGCAAAGTGAGCCGAATTCCATTGTTTCATATAGCAACAGCTTTTAAAGTATTTGACAATGGATTTTATCTGGTATATTCCCGTTTTTCACTCTCTTATAATCAACTGACTTATGAGGTTATTTCTGCTAATGTTTAGCTTGGTTAGCACGAAGTAGATAGAAGAATAAGCTTTTGTAATGATAATTTGATACAAAATAGGTAAATTCATGTGAATGTAATTTGTTACCTTTATTTTAGTTTTACCAAGTTAAGAGTTAATGAGATTACCTGCTTGCTAATACCATAGACTATAGAAGTTATGGAAAAATCTGATATCTTCAATTCACATGACTTTCTCTACATCTATGCAAAAAATATTATTAAAAAACTTATGCTTCTATTTACTTAATGCTAATCGAGAAAAAATTAGCAAAAATAGTCATTATTACTTGCTTCCTTGTAAGTAGAAGCGAAATATGGGAGTACTATAGGTTAAAATGATAGTACAAAACTGGTTGCTATGTGATTGAAGATCCTTTGTTTGAATGGATAGGAGTTGACAAATTCCTGTATGAGAAAAGTATAAGTTTTTCAAATTTGAAACCAAAAACAAGGAATATCTAAATAACGATCAACTCCACAAAAATGTATAAAACAGAAATTGTGTGTTTTAACGTGCTCTACATTTTTTGTGTGGTAAGTTTTTGTCCATCTCTTATGGTTTAGCAGTTATGCAAAATTCCGTAAAGCTCATCCAGAATAAAGTAGTGTTCAGAGGCTATTCCCAGAAAATCCAAGATATACATTTTATTTGTGAGGTAAATATTTTTAATATTCGACATTTTAATTAAAATCGTTAGAGCCATTTCTGAGAAAATAAAAAAAATTGAAAAATGTTCCATGTAATGGGTAGTTGGAGGTGGGGAGATTTTCTTGAAAATTTTCGTGTCATATCCTTGGGAGATACCAAACCTAAATACCAAGTTTGGTTTATAATGGCCTTTACGTTTTTGAGCTATGCTGCCACAGATACACACACACACACACACGCGGACATTTTTCTAAAAATGCTTTTTTTGGAGTCAGGTGATATCTCTGTATCGAATTTTGGGTGCATTACAATACCTTCTCTACACAATATGAACATAGTACGTGTAGAGAAAGTAAAAAAGGTGTTCAGGGCTGAAGAATGTATCGACGATAGATAAATGGTTCATCTGCAAGGCCAAGAGGAAGGACATGGTGACTAGTCTTTTTATGAATTTCTTGCTGTCCAGCAGAAACTTATTTGATTGATACATTGTTGATTGGTAGTAACAGTGCTAATATTCAGTAAACAAGAATGAGAACCAGAACGACAACTTTGAAATGCATGTCAAGTTTTAAATTTCTTGGTCTCGTTTCCGGCCACGGCGTATTAGATGTATATGCCACCGCAAATATTATTCTAGACGGTTTAACCACTCGGCCACAGCACAGCCCATCTTTGAGTGTGAGTGGGTAGAGCAATGTATTAGCTATACTTAAACTTTGTATATCAAAAATTACTTGGGAATGATGGCCGTGGTGGCACTGCTATAAAATGCGTATGAATTTACATTGTGTTCTTATGAACATTTTATTGGTCTGCTATTATCCTTGTAAAATAAACCCACATGAGTTACTTCGTGTTTTTATTATCGGGGATATTACTAGTATCTAGGTTTGTCGTTAAGTTTTTATTACGATCCACGCTGCTATTATAAGTTTGACATATTCGTTCAACGCACATATGGTTTCCTACTACGGAACAAATAAAAGCTTAACTAAAAAACGAACAGCATAGTGTAAAATAGTTCATAGACTTGCATCACTATTAGCGTCAGGTTTTATTTCTTTCTAAACCCATATTATCGGTTCCCCTGACGTTGGAGGCATTTAAGTGAAATCAACAGCTCTAGAATCGTAATTCATATTGGAATGGAAAGGAACGAAAATGCAATGATTTTGGCAAACTCTCGATTTAAGGCCAGAAATTAATGTCTTAAAAATGCAGATATTCTAGATTTATGATATAGGCTTATCAAATCTTGCAAGAAATTTGAAAGAATATTTTGCTTTTCAATTTTATTATAAGATTTAAATCTGTAGGGTCCATTTTGTTATTCCTTCTTTTCAAATTACAATGTGCGTATATTTAGCAATTATGGGACAATTATACAGCACATTTATTGATTTTCCATTTCTAAGCATGGATCAGCCCCTTCCGAGTTCACAGACAAAATATAGCACTCGATGGATTATTTCATTTGAACACGTATCAAGCGGCTTCCATTTTCCCGCCCTTATAACTTCCAGCGTTTAAAAAAAAATTGTATCCACGAGAGTTCCACTTAATAAAATATTGGATTACTCTGTTACAATGGCAGAGAAAAAATGTACCTTAACATAAAATAATACAATTCGAAATCTAATGCGAGAAACATCGTCCTAGTGGTTACCATGCTTTCCTCTAATTTCCAAAATTGCTAGTTCATACCCAACAGAGAGTGATGGATTTTTCGTATATGAAAATCTCTAGCATGATCTCATGTGGAGTGCAAGTATAGATGTTGACACCGTTTCATGTTTACTTGCACATAACCTCAAATATTGAAAGAGAAGGATAGGTAGAGTCAGACTGAAAAATTCAATGCCATAAATGGGATTCGAACCACGGATCTCCCGATCTCTAGGCGGTTGCTCTGTCAGTTGCGAGTCAGTTGAAAGATTCAATGCTATGCCGGCAAATTGCCTTGGTAGCTCAGTAGCAGAGCAACCGGCTAGAGATTGGGAGGTCCGTGATTCAAATTCCAGCTATCTCATTGAATTTTTTTGTCTGACTCTACCTATTTAACTCCTGTCCTACACACAGCTTGTGTGAAAAAACAATTAATCCAATACCAATTGTCCATAATAGTTGGCTATACTATGAATCCTGGGACTTAAGTACTGACAACATTGTAAGTCGCCATTGAGGTTGTCATCTCAAAATAGTTTGAGAACACCTCGTGGTTTACGATGTTGATCAAGAAAACTTCATTAAGTATCAATATGAGAAAAACAAGCATTAATTGGTGTGAATTAGTATTATTATGTAGCAACAATTCAATTGATGAAAGTACGCTGAAACACCCTTTGTAGTCATTTCCAAATCTGAATGTCCAATTAAAGTTATTGTCACAACTGATTTTTTTTTTTTTTTTTTTTTTTTAGTAAACTATCATTTCCCCTTCAGCAACTTCCCATGTGCAGATTATTACTGCAGCGAGGAATAACGCTAAAGGACATCCGTGGGCGTTGTTAATGACCTCGTTTGTGTTACTGAACTGAGGTGTTCATAATTTGCGAGGATTTCATTTGCCATGCACTGTACGTGATTAAAATACAAATAGTTGCAATAGTTGCTTTTACATTGTCGAATACAACTGAAATTGTCAGCCACAAATCCGTCCTGAAAATGTTTTTGCTGCACGGAACAGTTCCCAGAAGTGCATTTTGAAACTGTCCACAGTGTTGGATGTCCACAAATACAGTTATTTATTCAATGGGAGTTCTGATCGTGTGTCGCGCCCGATCATGGTACCTAATGACGCACATTTCCACAATAAACACAGTCCTTTTGCCATTCTAAACACGAGGGGGCGCTGTTACCACACCAACGGTTAGGATGGGCTGCGTTGTTTAAATGTGAGGCCTGAAGTGCTCCGCTTTTTAACTGGGTACTTTATCACTACTTTTTACGAATCCTGTCCCTATACAGGACAAAGGAGTGTTGATTTAATTGTTATTTACTTTCTCTATACGTGCTATGTACTAGTGTATAGAGAAGGTATTTTTATTTTCTTAAAAATGGCGCTAACGATTTTGATTAAAATATCGTATATTAAAGATACTTAGCTGACAAATAAAATGTATATCTTAATTTTCTGGGAATAGCCTATGAAGACTACTTTATTCTGGACGAGTTTTTTGAATATCGCATAACTACTAAACCGTAAGAGATCGACAAAAACTTACCACAAAAAATCTAGAGCACGTTAAAACACACAATTTATGTAACATACATTTCTAGTGGAGTTGATTGTTTTTTCGATATTCTTTGTTTTTGGTTTCAGCTTTGAAAAACATGCTTTTCTCATACAGGAATTTATCAACTCCTGTCCATACAAACAAACGAACTTCAGTCACTTAGCAGCCAGCTTTTGACTATCATTTTAACTTCTGCTACTCACTTATTTCGCTTCTATTTACAAAGAAGCAAGTAATAAGACTATTACTGCAAATGTTTTCTCAATTAGCATGAAGTAAATAGAAGCATGGGCTTTTTAACAATAATTTTTTGCAGAGATGTAGAGAAAGTCACGTGAATGGAACACATAAGATTTTTTATTAAAATAGCATATGTATATAAGATAGTTTTATGCCAAATGATATTATATCTTGAATTTTATGGCAGTGTCCCTTAAGTTTCCCTTCATTGGAAGACTTTTGCTTAACTGGTAAACCATAAGGTATAGATAAAAGTCTAACTGCATACAAATTTAAACTCATAAAAACACAGCATTTATGTCAGTACACTTTATGTGGAGTTCACAGTTTCGAGGTATTCCTAATTATTGGTTTCAATTTTGAGACAGTACATGTCTTGTCCCGGGGCAAAGAGCTATTCAGAAGAGAAAGATAAATCATAGCTAATAATATAAATTGAATCAAGAAGGGAAATGTAAATGTACATTGAAAATGGGAAGGGAAGAAAGATTTCAAACACGCATAAGTAGCCAAGTTGTCCCGAGCTAGTAGCACCGTATACCCAGGGTAGTGCATTGACCCGAAGGGGTGAGGTTACACTGATCGAGGGAACATAACGGGAAGGAAAAAAACAATGCTACAAGGGGACACTTTTTGAGACTTGGCCTAGAACATGGGCAGAACCAAGATGCGATATTTGGGGGCGTAGTGTAGCCCTTAGTTGTGACGGAAACAATTAATTTTAATATAGATCAGAGTACGGACGAGATCACTGCATCAAAATTAATAAGTAACAATAATCACGGTCGAGTAAAGTGTAGTTTCACAGTAAGAAATTTAGGAGGAAAGCGTGCGTGTTCGACGGCGGGAATAAGCCGAACTAACTGCATAAAGCACTTGTCTTACCACACCCTGAAAGAGTTTCCATGCTAGTAAAAATCCTGAGCCAGGGCACCTTTATATCCAATACCCAAAACCCGCATCCGGGATTCGAAACCGCAACCACGTTACCGCCCCAATTTCCCAATGCTTATACATGGGAAATCGTTCTCCTGGTCAACAAAAGCCAGGAGATTACATAGTTATCTGTTCTTTGATAATCGTTTAGTCTAGTGTATCCCTTATTCCTACATACCTACTAGAAAGGCTGTAATTCAAGTATTTCTGAAAAAGTTTATATTACAGTAGACAGAAAAATAAGCTTTGCAAGGATAGCTTGTTGCAGCTTAGGAAAAAAAAAAAAAAAAAAAAAAAAACTTGTGTATGTATCATCAGATGGTCCATTTTCTTCCATGTAATTAATTCCTTAATATTATTTTTCAGTTGATACCTCCGGCCTTAACAGCATCAGATCCGTCTTAACTAGTGGTTATTATTGCAACAAAACTGATTAACAAACTTCCATTACTCTTATGAAAACGATAAACGAAAGGAAATTGAAAGAAAGCCAGCAAATTTAGATGATTTCAAAGCATAGAGAGAAAGAGTGAGAGAGGGACAGAGAGTAACTGCAAAGCTTCCAACAGAGAATAGATGATAAAAGAAGTAGAACTAATAATTCAAATCTGAAATTCGGGATAAATGCTAGAAAATATGGGATCCAGAGTTTGCATAAAAATAGAGCAGAATATTTCATAAACCTTATGGTCATACAAAATTCAAATATTTCACTAAGTTTGCGTAATATTATCCGCCCATCCTCTTGAAAATCATAGCAGCTGTATTGATGGCGACTTCTATCGCAGCAGAGGCTGAAACCACAGGCCCATTTTGCCTAACCACGGAAGATCGCTTTCCTTTGAAGTCCTTAAACTACCTAAACACTGCTCTGCACGAGGTAGTGCATCTTCACGGAGCACTTTCAACATCTGCTCATGTTTCTGAGATTGTATGCTTTAAGTATAAACAGAACTTCATCACTCAGTTTTGTAACTTTGGGGTCACCGCCATTTTGTGGTACACGAAATAGAAGCAGAATCTACAACGCAGAGCAGAAGTATGGCAGTGCCTGTGAACATTAAAAATATAAAGTCAAGTTGCTTACAAACATCCATGATAAACACCAGAAATTGTACAGAAAGCTAATGGGGACATCAATCTGAGCTTCATGTATAGCTCTCGTATCTTTACAGTTACGGCTTTACAGATTAAACAACATTTTCGGATAACATGAACAGAACAAAATACATAATGAACACACATTTTAACAAAGCAGAGTAATGGGTGCAGTTTTTCTCCTGTACTGCAAAAGTACATGATATTAGTTTTAACCCAAAGCAAAGTCAGTATAAATTGAATATACCTACTAATAAAATAAGTATTATGACTTTTTTAAAGGGAAGAAATATTCTGTAAACTTCAAAATATTAAGAATGAAAACATTTTAGAGTAAGCTACATTCTTCCAAAATCTAAATATGATGCTTTTTAATATTTGATAAATGCATTAATATGAAAGTTAATATAATATCTCTTGTCATTTGCGGAGCAATTAAGACTTTAGAGAGAGAGAGAAAAGCAAAAGAAATCAAATGAAGCTATAAAAGGTGCTTTCTCTTAAGACATGTGTAAGATGATGTTGCAGAGATAATAAAACAAGAAATGAAATTGAAGAATTTGAATATACATTTTTATTTGACGAAAGAATGAATGAAATGGACGCAATAAGTTGATAGATTCTCAGATAATAAAGTAGTATGGTAGGAGAAATTTGGACTTATCAAGCAAGAGAATAAGTTGATATTGGAGACTGACTGGTGAATTCACCTAATCCTTGAAATAAGAATAATAAAACTAAGAAGCACAAACTCCAGAATTTTAGGTGCAAAACACCATACGTTAATCCAATTATGATAACGCAAAAGGAGAATCAGGGCTATAGGATTTATAGATCTTCCATAAACTGTTTTGCTTAATTAAATTAAATCGAGTTTTATTTATGGACGCTGCTTAACTGCTGTGGTTTTCGGCATCGCTTTTATTCTGGGCGTAAAAGACCGCTTAATTTTCTTCAGAAGCCTCTCTATCAGGCTAGAGGTTCTTTTGCGTGACACAAATCTACGACACGAGACCAACGGATTTGCTTTCCTTCTGAAGGAAGCTATGCTAAGAATTTTTACGTACGAAAACATCCATCGTCATCCTCCGGGTTTGAAATCGTAACCCTGGATACTGGAAGCTAGCATGGTAACCATTGTACCACGGAGAATGACTTGTTTTACTGACGACCCATTCAAACGTTTATGGCAATTAGCTCATGCGGATGTTTTGTTTATGTTAAACGCTATAGATTTGGATGTTACAATTTAATGCTGTTAAAATAATTCAATTAGTAAGCTCCTTTACATAGTATTTATGTGAGAAGTTCTTCCAACTGGAGTTCCTCCGGTTGAAGTTTCATCTCCTCCACTTTTATCACTTCAAAGTTATGACACTTCTATTGAAATAGACGCTATACGGAAACAACTCACAGAAAGAAATCTAGACACACTAGAAAAGATCAACTTATCTAAAAAGGGCATCGCAACCGTCAAAAACAAGATAGCAGTACTGGCGTATCTCCTAACGCAAGCTACATACCTAACTGAACAATGAAACTCTAATATAATCTAATAATATCTTCCAAGGATGCGACACGAATATTTTCAAGAAAATACCCTCAACCATTATTTACATGGAACATGTTTAGAAATTTGTTATTTTATCTAAAATGTCTCTAATGATTTTGATTAAAATACCATATATTAAATATATTCACATCACAAATAAAATGTATATTTTGAAGTTTTGGGGAATAGCCTCTGAAGAGCTCTTATTCTGGTCGAGTTTTGCAGAATTTTATATTACGGTTAAGCCGTAATAGATAAATAAATGCTTATGACATAAAAAAATGTAGATCTCAGCAATACACCTCATTTATGTCATATACGTTTTTATGTAGTGATGACCGTTTCTGAGATATTCCTTGTTATTGGTTTCAATGTTGAACTACTGTAACTTTTCTCTAACCGGAAGTAACGTTTCTTGTTTTACTGAGGCCATGCAAAGCAAGCTGAGCTTCAGTTGTTCCACATAGCACCAGCTTTTAAAAGATTTGAATATGAATTTAGCCTACTGTAATCCCTTATATTCCGTCTACTTAAGGAAGCAAGTATTAGACGATTTATGCTAATGTTCACCTTGATCAGCACTTCTATAATAGCAGAATAATTTTTTGTAAGGAAAGTTCTTTGTATAACAGCTAGAGAAAGTCATGTGAATTTTACACATCCGATTTTTTTTGGATACAGGAAAGCCTAAATCGTGAATTTCCGGTGAATTTTTGGGTGGAATGCAGCACCTCCTTTATACCCTATGTAAGTACATAACACGTGTAGAGAAAGTTAAAATGATCATCTGTTAATCGCTTCCATATTATTTATTGTTCAGGGGATCATTTGGAGAGGCTGGCTACAGTTGTGAAAAATCTGATGTGTACCATTCACATGACTTTCTCTACATCTCTGCAACAAATTATTCTTAAAAAGCTTATACTTCTATTTACTTCATGCTAATCAGAAAAAAAAAAATAGTAGAAATAGTCTTATTACTTGCTTCCTTGTAAGCAGAAGCGAATAAGAGAGTACCACAGGTTAAAGTGATAGTTCAACGTTGGTTGCTGTGTCACTGAAGTTCCTTTGTTTGTATGAACAGCAGCTGACAAATTCCTGTATGAGAAAAGTTTTTCAAGGCAGAAACCAAAAAGAAGGAATGTCTCAAAAACGATGAACTCCACGAAAAAATGTATATAACATAATTTGCGTGTTCTAACGTGCTCTACATTTTTCGTATAGTAACTTTCGTCCATCTCTTACGGTTTAGCAGTAATTCAAAATTCCGTAAAATTCATCCAGAATAATAGGCTATTCCCAGAAAACTCAAGATATACATTTTATTGGTCAGGTAAATATCTTTAATATACGAAATTTTAATCAGAATCATTACAGCCATTTTTGATAAAATCAAAATTTTCGAAAAAGGTTCCATGTAAAGGGTAGTTGGGGGTGGGGGATTTTTTTTCAAAATATTCGTATCGCATCCCTGGAAGATATTAAACTTAAATGCCAAGTTTGGTATTTTACCGACTTTTCGTTTTTGAGTTATTGTATTCATAGACACACGGACACACACGGACCATTTTCCGAAAAGGGTTTTTTTAGATAAAGGGGACCCTAAAACATATATATTGCCGGTGAAATCTCGGTATCAAATTTTTGGGTGGAGTGCAATACCTTCTCTATACACTATGTGCATAGTGGGTATAGAGAAAGTAAAAATGATGTACATGTATGGAGCTATGCGAGAGGCAATAGGACTCGTAGTCATCGGCTGTTTGTCTGCTTGCGCATGCGTGAACCTTCGGACTTGAATAACATCTCGCCTCCTCGTATCACATGTTCGAAAGTATTCCCCGTTGGTGAAAGAGAGAGATGCCGACCAAGCATCTAGCAAAGATATGACATGGTAAACACGTTGAAATGCGTCCTAATTCAGTACAACTAACATCCAATGAAGCGAAGACGTATAAATATGGTCGTGTCATTCAGTTCTCAAGGTTTGTTTCTTATTCAAGACACCCTCCACTCATACGTGTTGGTCATTACTTTTTTGTGCTTTCAACTGATAGTAGTAGGTCTTTTAGTGCCAAACATTTTCAATATGCAACAAGCGCATAGACCTCCTGGCCGTACATGCTTTTCCTGTCTTTGGATATTTACTGTAAGATTTTTGTTAAATATTAAATATATCCACTTATTTTCTCTAGCTGGCTAGAAACAAACTTCTTACAAGAGATTATTTTTCTTTCTACACAATGCTAATCGAGATAAACGTTAGCATAATGTTCTTATTACTCAGTTCCTTATAAGTAGAAGGGAACTAAAGGAAAGTGACAGTCAAATGTTTTAAAAGCTGTCGTTATGGCATTGTCATTGCAAATCGCTTGTTTGCTTGCTGAGAAGTAGAACAAAAGAAACATCGGGAAGTTCCTGTCTGAGAAAAGTATAAGTACTTTACAATTGAAACCAATAACAAGGAATATCTCGGAAACGGCTACCTCCATAACAAAAACGTAAAGGATATAAATCGCGTGATTTGACGAGGGCTACATTTCTATGTAGTAAGTTTTTGTCTATCTCTTGCGGTTTAGCAATTAAGCAAAATTCGGCAAAATTCATCCAGAATAAAGTGGTCTTCAGAGGCTATTTCCAGAAAATTCAAGATATACATTTTATTTGGGATGTAAATATGTCTAAAATATGTGCATAATACGTACTATAAGCTTTTAATTAGGTAATAAGCTTTTATAAGAATAGTTTTTGGCACAATAGGTAGAGAAAGACACGTGAGTATAACGCATCATAAGTTTTCTTAACAGCTACTTGTATCGAATCCGAGCGAAGTGGCGCCATATTTAACGTGTGCGATTCGCATTCGGATATCCCAGGCTCGATTTTCAGCTACGTACACTCAGGCTCATGGGTTTTTCGTGTTGTTCCCTGGACCGCCAAGAGAATTGCGTGTGTTTTCTCTTCTATCAACATTTCCTTCTCACTGCTTTCCCTTTATTTCGTTTACTTCTCACCTTTAAAATGTACTGCTTCCAAATGAAATGACGTGTTATTTACGGACGCTCTTTAACTGCTGTGGTTCTTAGCGTCCCATTCTATACTGGGCGTGAAAGACCACTTAATTTTGCTCAGATGCCTCTCTATCAGGCTTGAGGTTCTTTTACGTGCCGTTAGTCTACGACACGGGACCCACTGCTTTACTTCCCTTCCGAAGGAAGAAATACTAAGGATTTTTACGCCCGAAAAAACCCATCGTCCTCCGCCGGGTTTGAACCCGCGACCTTGGGTATATGAAGTTAGCATGGTAATCATTACACCACGGAGGGAGACGGTGCGGGAAAATTCTAACTCCTAACACCAAAATATAGTTTAAACAAAAGTTTATTTTTTAAAAATAAAAACATTTAAGTTTTTAAACTAGCCAAGTAATACAAAATTAAAAATTATATCAATGAATTAAAAAGTTTTGTAAATGAATGAAATGACGGAATTCCATTTCTGTTCAATGGAAGGAATGCTCCCCATAGATACTAGAGGATTACCGGATCGCCGGTTACTTGATCGCCCACTCTAGAGCCTTCAGCAGTGGATTAGATCATTGGGCTTTTCAGTAATAGGGACTTCTGCGCGTATCTGTGGCCTCTGGGCCTGCGGTCTGTGACCTCCCAAAGTTCCCTTGCTTTATCTCTTCTTCCTAGGAGTTTTAGACACAAGACCTCTGTTTGGGTCTCAGTACGCGAAAGTAACAGCTTCTTATATTCATTATAAAGACTGCTTAGGGAAGCATAATGGTAAGCGCCACTGTCGTTAAACAAGCAATATTTAACCTTCCCGCTTGTTTGGTGTCATATGATGGTATGTGATGGATGTTATTTTCTAACTTTCTCACTAGATGGCAGCAAACGACAGTATGGTAAAAACCACCTGCTACTGATAGCAAAAACACAATGGTAAGAAATTAATAAGATGGCTGTCATCCGGAATAAGTTTGTGAATCTCAAGTGAAAATGCTACATCTAATCAATGAAATGGAAATGAGTTTAGTGATTTTGAAGACATGATGATGACCAAGAGTATATTCCAAATGATTCTGAGGTATGTTAAATTGCTTATTTTTCTTAAATTTGACATTTCAGTAACAAAATGATAGGAACTTAACATACTATTATGTTTCTTAACTCAATATTATTTCTCAATTAGATGAAATAATTACACGTTTCGTCAAATATACCAATATATACTTATGTAAGTGTATTTAATTTACCTTTTAATATTATTTTTTTAAAACATATTTAATTGCTACCATCCCCAAGAAAACCCGAAAATGAAGGTTAGGCAACATACCACTATGCTCCCGAAGCACATGTCTTAGTTGATTAAATAGGAAGTAACTCAGCTTTTACAGAGTTTTAGTAACTACATATCATTATATTATATATTGTAAATATTCTTTGACGTATTATAGACGAATGTCTAGGATGTGTCTTTACAGTATTAAAAACTAATCACCAGCTGTTGTTTTCAGGAAAATAATGCTGTCTCAGAAACCAGAAACTTACCTCTGAAAGTAAAACCTGCTACAAGTACAGATACCAGTCAAACAATAAAACGGGCTTCTCGAAAAAGAAAAAGGAATTTTTCTCAGCACAAGGAGAAACAAAATAAAAGGAATACAAGAGAAGAGTATATTTCTCGTACAGGAAACACTGTTCATAAAAAACAGATAGAACCAGACTGCCAATGTGCTCTCAAATGTTTTGAAAAATTGGGTGAAGACTACGTGAAACATACTTTTACAGTGTTTTGGAAAATAGGTGGCTTCAACACTTAAAATACCGATTTATTTGTTGTTATGAAAGTACTGTTGCTCGAAAGACAGCTTGTGAAACTTCAAAAAGAAATGTTTATGCTGTTTATTGTACTACATCTAAAGGATCAGATGTAAGAGTGTGCAAGAAAGCCTTTCTTGTCATTCATGGTTTACAAAAAACTCGTGGTAGGGTACAACATATCCAGAAACAGATAACCTCTGGAGCAAACACTCCGCCCACAGACAAACGAGATAAGCACTTTGTCCGTCCCCATGCATATTCGGAGGATAAAATCAACGATTTAAAGGAGCACATAGATAAAATACCAAAATATGAGAGTCAATACTGACGCTCAAATAACAAAGATGAACTTTATCTAGGTTGTGATACAACAATAACATCCTGTTACGATTACCATAAGGATGTATTCTACAAGGAAGTGACTTATGATCCTGTTTCTAGTGACTAGTATCAGCGAATTCTTACTGAAAAATATAACACAGCAGTGAAATCACCCAAAACTGACACCTATAAAACATGCGGCATGTTTAAAGTGAAAATTGATAGAATTGAAGATCTGCACTTAAAATAAATGCTCAAAAATGAGCATGAAGTGCATCAGCGCAAAGCAGAAGCAGATATTAGCATCCAGACAAACGTGTAGAGGCAGACAGTGATTTCCATGTGATAAATTTTGATTTACAACAGACACCTCTCGTGCCAAAATTAACATGCTCATCTGCATTTTACAAAAGAAAGGTATGGGTGTACAACTTGATTGTGGAAAGAAAAACGGCCATTGGAATGAGACTTGCAGAAAGAGACTCGGAGGAAATTGCAAGCTCTCTTTTGTATTGCTTTAAGAAAGATCTTATGTGTTTCATTCACATGACTTTCTCTATATTTCTGGAAAAAAATATTGTTAAAATCTTATGCTTCTATTTACTTCTAATCCAGAAAAAAATAACAGAAACAGACAGTGTTATTATTTGTTTCCTTGTAAGCAGAAGCGAAATAAGGGAGTACTATAGGTAAAAGTGATAGTCAAAAGCTGGTTACTTTGTGACTGAACTTCCTTTGTTCGTATGGACAGGAGTTGACAAATTCCCGTAAGAGAAGTATAACTTTTAGAACTGAAACCAAAAACAAGGGATATCTCAAAAACGATCAACTCCACGAAAAAAATGTATATAACATAAATTGTATGTTTTAACTTCTCTACATTTTTGTGTTGTAAGTTTTATCAATCTCTTACGGTTTAGCAGTAATGAAAAATTCGGTAAAAATCATCTAGAATAAAGTGGTCTTTAAAGGCTATTCCTAGAAAAGTCAAGTTATACACTTTATTTGTCAGGTAAATAGCTTTAATATACGACATTTTAATCAAAATCGTTAGTGCCATTTTTCATAAAATCAAAATTTTCGAAAAAAGTTCCATGTAAAGGATAGTTTGATGTGTGTGAATTTTTCTCAAAATCTTCGTGTCGCATCCCTGGAAGATACTGAACTTAAATACCAAGTTAGGTATTTTACCGACTTTTCATTTTTGAGTTATCGTGTTCACAGGCACACGAACACAGGGACACACACAGACCTTTTTCTGAAAATGTTTTTTTTTGGATAAAGGTGACTCTAAAACAGATATTTCCTGTGAAATCTTGGTATCGAATTTTTGGGTGGAGTGCAATACCATCTCTATACACTATGTACATTGTACGTATAGAGAAAGTAAAATTATGTAAAGGGAAACACTCTCGTTACAATTTAGGATAATTGTTATGGTCAGAATAAAAAAAAAAATATCTGATGTGTTACACTCACATGACTTTCTCTAGCCGTTCTACATACTTCTTACATAAGATTATTCTTGTTTCTGCACCTTGTTAATCGAGGTATTCAGCACAATGTTCTTATTACTTAGTTCCTTATAAGTAGGAAGAAATTAAGGGAATACACTAGGCTAAATCGATAGACAAATGTTTTAAAAGCTGTCGTTAGGCGATTGTCATTACAAATGGCTTCTTTTCTTGGCCAGAAGTAGAACAAAAGAAAAACGTACTCTCCCGTCTGAGAAAAATATAAATACTTTACAAGTGAAGCCAATAACAATGAACACCTCGAAAACGGTAAGCTCCACGAAAAAAATGTATATGACGTAAATTGTGTATTTTAACAAGGCCTACATTTTTGTATAGTAAGTTTTTGTCTAAGTCTTACGGTTTATTAGTTATGCCAAATTAAGCAAAATGCATCCAGAATAAACAGGTCTTTAGAAGCTATTCCCAGAAAATTCAAGATATACATTTTATTTGTCAAGTAAATATCTTTAATATACGATATTTTAATCAATAATGTTAGAGCCATTTTTAATAAAATCAAAATTTTCGAAAAAAAGTTTCATGGAAAGGGTAGTTTGGGGTAGGGGGATTTTACTCAAAGTCTTCGTGTCGCATCCCTGGAAAATACTGAACTTAAATACCAAGTTTGGTATTTTAGCTACTTTTCGTTTTGAGTTATCGTGTTCACAGACACACGGACACACGGGACACACAGACTCACGGACACACACACGCGCGGACCTTTTTCTGGAAATCCTTTTTTTGGATTCAGGGGGTCCTAAAACATATATTTCTGGTGAAATCTCGACATCGAATTTTTGGGTGGAATGCAATACTTCTCTATCCTTATGTACATTGTACATACGGGGCAAGAGAAAGTAACTAGAACATGGTATTATTTTGCCAACGTTTAATATCAATGGGCAGGTTTAAAATAGTGGAGCACCATTACACAGTCAGTGGCTATACAATGTTGCTCTCCGATACTGATTTTGCCACTATTGAAAATTACACCCGTCAGGAGATATCAGACAAAAGTCTTCAGTCCCGGACAGTGGGTTGATGTAATAAAACGATCTGGCAAGAAACATCTATTTCACATATATGAAATGTCAAAACATAATTTTATAAAACCAGTAATCTAAAATAATCGTTTACGTTTCGGAACAGGGCGACTGAGAGACAAGCAGTCAATTTAAGAGACGTGTGTCGTTTGAAAATAAACATAGACAACTCTACTTCAGTGTTCAATAAACACTCTTTCTGCAATGAGGTACGGAAGGAGGTCAGCCTGAGGAGCGTGGGAGGCCAAATAATCTTCAGGAGCTTCAACCGAAATACCATGAATCTCGGCATAAAGTTAGTAATGTTTTATCCCTCCACCAATAAATCATACGTTTTTCATGTCCCTTAAGCCTGTAGGGTCCAACAATGAACAATCTTACAATGAGGACTGCTAAGTGAACTTGCAAGATTTAGAAATATAACAAAATGTTATATATCTAACGTAATATAATGGTAGCAGGTGCTCAACTCAAATATTACTTTTGAGTAGCATAATGATATACCCAGTTCAATATTATTATAAATATATATAATTCCAATAATGGTCTTTAGTTTTTACTTATTTTGTATTAATATCATTGCATTATGGTGGTCAAATACTTTCAGATGAAATTTGAGAAATAAAATGATTATTCTGATTTGTAGCTTCATGAGATATGTGTTTTGCTCTCCATTCAAAACATTTCTTTTGGCAATATCATTTTGTTACCCCGAGCAGCTCAAATATTCTTTATCCTAGTATTAATTATTTGCTTAGTGTAAAAAAACTCATTAAAATACACTTTATTAATTTTACACAGCGTAATTATAAAAAAAAATCTGATGTGTTCCATTCACATGACTTTCTCTATATCTCTGCAATAAATTATTTTTAAAAAGCTTATGAATCTACAGGGGGTAGACAAAATAATGGAAACACCTCTTGAAATGAACAAACACTTTATTAATATGGTGTTGCTCCACCATTTGCTTTCAAAACAGCTTCAATCCTTCGTGGAATTGATCCATACAGTGCATGAATTGTTACTAGAGGTATTTTATACCACTCATCATGAATAATAGTTTCAAGCTCCTTAAGGGATGAAGGAGGAGGACATCTCGCCCTCACTCTTCTTTCCAATTCATCCCACATGGGCTCAATAATGTTCAGATCTGGGGATTGAGCTGGCCATGGAAGATGTTTACTTCATCTTCATGCTCTTCAAACCACTCTGCTACACATCCAGCAGTGTGAACAGTTGCATTGTCATCTTGGAATATTGCATTGCTTGCAGGAAACAATGTTTACACCATAGAGTGCACATGGTCCCCAAGAATTCCCTTATATACATTAGCAGTCACTTTAGCAGTCAGTGCTATGATAGGACCTACAGAAAACCAAGATATTGCAGCCCAAACCATGACTGACCCACCACCATGCTTAACAGTAGGCATTAAACAGTCAGGATCATAAGCTTCTTTAGGTGTTCTCCAAACATATACTCTGCCAGTGGTAGGGAAAAGTGTGAATGATGATTCATCAGACCATATCACATGTTTCCAGTCATCAACTGTCCAGATCTTATGTTCATGGCACTATTGTTTTCGCTTTGTTGCATTAGTCTGTGTGATTAGTGGTTTGGCAATTGCTGATCTGCCATGTAATCCGAACTTGTGAAGCTCTCTCCTCACAGTTATGGTAGAAACAGGTTGACTGACACATGTATTCAGTTCTGCTGTCACTTTATCTGCAGTAGTTTTACGATTTCTTAATACAATCTTCTTTAAGGCTCTCCTGTCTCTGTCGTTTAACTTCTGTTTGCGGCCACTTACTTTTTGCAGATGATGTTTTACCTTTTGACAAGTATGCTGACATAACCTTAGAAACTGTACTTCTCGCAATATTTAATAGATTGGCAGTTTGAGTCACTGTAGCTCCTGCTAGCCGGGCACCAACAATTTGCCCTCTTTGAAAATCAGAAAGGTCTTTCATTGTCCAATGGTTTACACTTGCAGCACACCTGAAACAATAATAATGCTGGAAAACAGTTCTACTATATCCACTTTGTACTCACAAACAAAAGAATGCAGATCTAATTAGAACTTCAGGGTAGGCAACCTCTTCTAATAATATGTCTGAAACTGGAGTGTTTCCATTATTCCTGCTAATCGAGAAAATTAGAAGAAATAGTCTTATTTCTTGCTTCCTTGTAAGTATAAGCGAAATAAAGGAGTAGGATAGCTTAAAGTGATAGTCAAAAACTGGTTGCTATGTGACTGAAGTCCCTTTTTTGTATGGACACGAGTTCACAAAGTCCTGTATGAGAAAAATATAAATTTATATAGCTTAAACAAAAACAAGGAATATCTCAAAAACAATCAAATCCACGAAAAAAATGTATACAACATAAATTGTGTGTTTTAATGTGCTCTACATTTTTTGTGTGGTACGTTTTTGTCTCTCTCGTACGGTTTAGCACTTATGCAAAATTCCATAAAATTCACTCAGATTAAAATAGTCTTCAGAGGCTATTTCCAGAAAATTCAAAATATACATTTTATTTGTCAGGTAAATATCTTTAATATATATCTATATGTATATCTTCGTGTCGCATCCCCTTAATTACCAAGTTTGGTATTTTACCGACTTTTCGTTTTTGAGTTATCGTGGTCACAGACACACGGACACACTGACACAAGTACACACACACACGCGGACCTTTTTCTGAAAATACTTTTCTGGATACAGGGGACCCTAAGCATTTATTTCCGGTAAAATCTCGGTATCGAGTTTTTTGGCGGAATGCAATACATTCTCTATACACTGTGTACATAGTGTGTATAGGGAAAGTAATATAGATGACTGTTTATGAATATTGTATTCACACAAATTTCACAAAATTGTGACGCATTTGCAGAGAGAGTAAAACGTAATACCACATACACATGCCATCAAAAGCGGTATTTATACTGTAACCTGTTTCCTGAAACAGCAGCTGTTCCTTTATCCCATAGAGCAATTATATGCTAATCCCTTCAATTCTGATGCAAACCATATCGAGTTAATGGAATAACTCATCTAAACGGTAAATCCATGAATGGGAAATATGCGTAAAATTATTGTGCAAGAAACCTCTTCGATGTATTATGACGCATTAATTCCCTACAATAGCATCCTACTCTTGGCCACTTTTAATTACTTTTTATATCTGAAAGCACTGATTACTTACTAAAACTCTGACTATTCTAGGCATATGGCTTTCTCTATATATTCTGCAGCAAACTATTCTTACAAAAGCTTATTTTTTATATGTTCATGATAATCGAAATAAACATTAGAAGATATGGTCTTAGTACTTATTTCGTGCACTATGCTGAGGCAGTTGTCAAATATTTAAAGAACTATGTGATGACTGAAAAATTTGGTTCTATTTGCACGGACGAGGTAAACAAAATATAATAATAATAATAATAATAATAATAATAGCAATAAAAACAATACAAATTGTGTATTTTAAAATCTAAGTTCTTTTGTGTAGCAAGAATTTATCTCTTACTGTTTATCGCTTGATTTACAGGCTTCCGGATTCAAGATATATTTTTACTTTCTCTATACGTGCTATGTACTAGTGTATAGAGAAGGTATTGCATTGCACCCAAAAATTCGATACCAAGATTTCACTGGAAATACATGTTTTGAGACTCCCTGAATCCAAAAAAAGAACATTTTTAGAAAAATGTCCGTATGTGTGTCTGTCTGTGTATGTGTGTGTGTGTCTGTGGGCAGCATAGTTCAAAAACGAAAAGGACGTTAAAGCCCAAATTTGGTATTTAAGTTTGCTATTGTCCAAGGACCGTATACGAAGATTTTCAAGAAAATCCCCCACCCCAAACTACATTTTATATGGAAAGCATTTCGAAAATTTTTATTTTCATAAAAATGGCTCTAACGATATTGATTAAAATATTGTATATCAAAGGTACTTACCTGACAAACAAAATGTATATCTTGAATTTTCTGGGAATAGCCCCTGAAGACTACTTTATTCTGGATGAATTTTACGTATTGTGCATAACTGCTAAACTGTAAGAGATGGACAAAAACTTACTGCACAGAAAATGTAGCTCACGATAAAACACACAATTTATGTCATACACATTTTATTTTGTAGAGTTCATAATTTTAAAGATATTCCTGGTTTTTCGTTTTAGCTTTGAAAAACTCATACAGGAATTTGTTAACTCCTGTCCATACAAACAAAGGAACATCAGTTACATATCAACCAGCTTTTGGCTATCATTTTAACCTATGGAACTCCCTCATTTCGTTTCTACTTACAAGGAAGCAAGTATTAAGACTAATTAAGCTAATAAGCATGAAGTAAATAGGAGCATAAGCTCTTTAACTACAATTTGTTGCAGAGATATAGAGAAAGTCATGCGAATGGAACAGATCAGATTTTGTTTTTGATAGCATGTTAATAATATATTGCCTTTTAATCAAAATTCTTGCAGAAATTGTTCAGTAGATCTTAATACTCTATAATGCTCATAGAATAGGACGCTAAGATACACTTAGTAAAAATGGAAATGGAGTTTATTTTTGGACGCTGTTTAACTACTGCGGTTTTCAGCGTCCCATTCTATATTGGGCGTGAAAGACACCTTGATTTTGCTCTGAAGTCTCATATTAAACTTGGGGTTCTAAATCTACGATACGGGACCAACGGCTTTACTTTCCTTCCGAAGGAAGCCATGCTAAGGATTTTTGCTCTCGAAAAAATCTATCGTCCTCCGCCGGGTTTTAAACAGCGACCTTGGTCGTCGCCCTCTGTGGTGTACCCACTACACCACTTAGTAATTAAAGAGCGTCAATAAATAAAACTGATTTAATTTTTTTTTCACATGAACTATAGTCCTACACAAAATGAAACCATAATATTGTACAGTTTAATTTGATACCATTAAACAGGAGAAACTTGTTTCCAGATATAGTTTGTCTGGATTTAGAAATATATACAGAGATTTGGAATATTGCTATCACTGATCAGAGTATAACATTACTGTAAATGTTTGCGTAAAAGGAAAGAGAGAGTGAAGCTTTAACGGAAGGATACGTTTCCTGCGCACGAATATCAGTTGACAGCCATTCGAGTTCATTCATGTGGATTCTTGCAAATATGAATCATCCAACCGCATTCTCACTACTTCAGCTCGCTTGATTCGGGAGGCAGTGCTGCGATTTGTACCAATTAATTCTGCGCCAGTCCTTGATACGGCTCCTTGATTCAGTAGAACCAATTACTGGCGCTAAGACCTTCTAAGTCCTTTTAAACAGCTGTAAACTTGTATCACATGTCTTTTGGTAATTTCATGTTTGAAATGGCAGAGATTCTTAGAAAATTTTATTTACATAATGAGTGTACAAACAATGTATTTTCTTCTTAAACTTCTTCTAACTTATGAAGAGTTCCTACGCTGATTGGTGACCTTTAGAATCCCTAACTACTACTTCTGTGTTTCATTCATGCCATTTCATCTAGCCTGAAAATCTGACTAGCAAAAACACTTGTCTAACCGACCCATACTATTACGAAAAGAATAAGAGGAGAGAAAAAGCTAGCAAGAGAGAGAGCGAGAGAGAGAGAGAGAGAGAGAGAGAGAGAGAGAGAGAGAGAGAGAGAGAGAGAGAGATGGTTTACTCCTAAATTTGATTTAAATTTTCGCCATTGTAACGTATAGCTTTCTTCTAACAGCTGAGCATTATATGTTTCAGGTTTACTTGCTCTATACGTAACATGTACAGTGTATAAGAAGTTATTGTAATGCACCCAAAAACTTGATACCGAGAGTTCATCGGAAATACATGTTTCGGAACCCCGTGAGTCCAAATTTTTTTTTAGAAAAAGGTCAGTGTGTGTCTGAGTGTATGTGTGTGTCTGTGTCTGTGGACAGCATAGCTCAGAAACGAAAAGACCCTTTAATACCAAACTTGGTATTTAAGTTTGGTATCTTCCAAGCATGCGACATGAAGATTTTCAAGCAAATGCCCCCAACCCCAACTACTCTTTACATGGGCCTCTTTTTTGAACATTTTGATATTCTCAAAAATGGCTCTAACGATCTTGATTTAAATATGATATATTTAAGATATTGACCTGACAAATAAAATGATATCTTGCATTTTCTGGTAGTAACCTCTGAACACATGTTTATTCTGGGTGAATTTTGCGAAAATTTGCATACTGGTAAACCGTAAGAGACAGACCAAAACTTATTTCACAAAAAATGTAGATCACGATAAAACACACTATTTATGCCATATACATTTATTTCGTGGAGTTGACCGTTTTAGAGATATTCCTTGTTACTGATTTAAGCTATAAAATACTTAAACTTTTCTCATACGGGAGTCTGGCAACTCCTGGTCACACAAAGAAACGGATTTCAATCCCATAGCAACCGCATTTTAAAACATTTGTTTGTCCGTTTGTCTGGTGTATTCTCTTATTTCCCTTCTACTTATAAGGGAACTAAGTAATTAGACCGTCTCTGCTAAATTAAATAGATTGAAGAATAAACTTACTAGCAATAATTTGTTACAGAGATTTAGAGAAAGTCATGTGAATGAAACACATCAGATTCTTTTTTTCAGATGGCCTTAAAACATCTACGAGGGCCGTTTTTTTCAACCTTCGATAGGCTATAATTAAAAGACAAGCTCATAGAAAACAATTATTTTATTAGTAAATGTTTTGTACACTTATGGTTATTTTTCAACATAATCATCGAAAATATTGAGACAGTTATCGTACCTGTGCACAAGCTTTGCATTATCCGCTTCAAAAAATATTGCCGCCAATGATTTCAAATGAGCATTGACGTTGTTTTGAACATCTTCGTTGGTTTGAAAGTGCTGCCCTCCTAGCCACGTCAGGGAAAAGGCGAAAGTCGCTGCGTGCCAGGTCTGGACTGTACGGCGGATGATCGAAAATGTCTCATAGAAATTGTTCAAGGTGCCGATGGGTTGTGCCAGCAGTGTGTGGACGAGCGTTGTCATGGATTATCACACAATTCTTGAAGTCAGCATTTCTCTGCATTTGTTTTGAATGACTCTCCGCAAACGTCGTATAGTACAAAGATCTTCAAAACAACGTCAATGTTCATTTGAAATCATTGGCGGCAACATTTTTTGAAGCGGGTATTGCAAAGCTTGTGCACCGGTACGATAAATGTCTATCTTTTCGGTGATTATGTTGAAAAGCAACCATAAGTGTACAACAGTTTTAGCAATCAAATAATTGTTTTCTATGGACTTGTCTTTTATTTATAGTCTATCGGAGGTTGATAAAAAAAACGGTATAATACTTCCCCTACTTAAAATATGTAGTACAGAAACTAAAGTAAAAATAAATCTCAGATGTTCTCCAAATCCATGTAAGTGACAGAATATTGAATATTTGATACAAAGGCAACTTTTAAATCAGATTCTGGTTTGAAGGCTAAACAGCCAAAGTTCATCCTGTTTAACCTATCCCTAGAGAAGGTTCATTAAGGAATAAAAGAGGATTTTCTAAACAGAGTTCTGGGCCAGTTTTAAGATAAAAAGGCTTATATATTATGAGTAAATGCAGCACAAAAGATTATTTTCCAGGAAAGAAAGGGCTTTGTGTCTATAATGAGAGTGCGTGGATAAGAGAAATTAAATTTCTGTTTTCGAGTATTTTAGAAACATACGTGAAGACTTTTCCTCTAATAGCCTGCATACGACGGCAAGTCATACCTCAGAACTAAGATACAATTGACTTCCTCCCAAATTTATATTCTATTTTCTTTATTTAATATCATTAAAACAAGAAAAAATTTTTAGCGCATTACTTTTTGGAGACGTCCAAGGTTTCTTATCTAGATCAATGGTTTATATAAGGATGTATATAAGTTTAAAAAATTATAAAAATACAATTTATATATGAATAAGCAAAACCAAAGTTTTAGAATATTTAACATCTGTGAAATTTGGCTAAAATTGTGAATAAAAGTATTTATTTCATAAGAAAATGATAGGAATTCCAGAATTTAGGAAAATATATCGTTTTTCCCATTTGGCGCATTTTAATTCCAAATTAACTAAAGCTATAGATGGGTAGGCGCATGCTTATTAATAGACAGTCCCAGCTTGAAAACTTACTTTCTGGCAAAATTGTTACCAACACTTTTCCATACTCAAAATGTTTCACACGATGCAGTTTGTCGCTAATTTAAAGTTTTTATACTCTCTGAATTACAGAAGATGGTTATATCACTTTTTGAAGCAATGCTCCAAGTTTTATAAGCAAGTTATTACACTTTGAGAAATCAAGAGTTTTGGAAAAAAGATAAAGTAGTAATTCTTCTATTAATTAGGGCTAAGTTAAAACATCTAATATGACATTTAAAAACACATTTGCAAGTAACTGCGATTTATGTATATTTTTAAAAATGTATCTCCTGCCTCATTGTAATTACAACACATTTAGACAATAAAAAGTATTATTATAATAACCATGAAGCTAAAACCTCTATACATGGAAGAATATCACTATTATTATGTGTAATAACTTGTATAAATTTAAATAAGATATCTTACACGTGTGAATTTTCCAAATTATTTTAGATGCAATTCTAAGCATGAAGAGTTAAAGTGGATAATGAGCTCTATGCTGTGCTTAAGTACTCTTTGTAAGTACTGTAGAAACAACCAATTTTGCTGAAAACACAGGATTTTATTCATAAGTCCCACCTACATCAATGACTTCCCACCAATGTTTATAGGTTCTATGTTGTCAAATCTTACACTTTATTTCAAATGTTTTATAATGTTTTACTCTTTGAGAGACAAAATTCGGTGCTCTTATTCTCTATAATTTCCAGCAATTGGTCTATATGTCATTTAACACCTGGATTTCTAAATTTAGAATTGAATTGAGCCACAAGGCTGAATGCATTTTCTCTTTAATGAGTTTCTCAGAACCCAATGGCTTTGATTCTTATTTTCTAACTAATTGCTTCTCCTAAACACTTGCGTATGACGGAATTAAGTATAACACGTGCTTCTTACATTAATTCTTTTTTTAATATAGGGTCATTAAATAATAAGGTAATCCCTCTCGCGGCCTCTCTCCACTGCGGGAGAGATCCGAGAGTTGCCGGGAAAGTGGGGCCGACAAAGGCGCACTGGATTACTTACCTTAAATAAATGCTGAAAATATTGATCATATGCTTCAAAACATGCAGTATAATAAGTTAAACGCATTCTCGCTCATTCACCTAAACTCAGCAGCAGAACTCCCTGTGTAACCTACAGAAACTTAAATGACAATATAAGGCAAGAAATCACAGATTCCTGCTGCTAAGCTTATACGAGTGAGCGAGAATATTTTAACTAACTGTGCTGCCCGATATGAGCAGAAGTTCAACATTTCCATAACTTATCTTAAGATCGTACTTTAGTGCGGCCTTGACAGCACCACTTTCCCGACTATTCTCGGATCTCTCGCGCAATGGAGAGAGGCCGCGACAGGGGTTACCGTATAATTTAATGACCCTATTAGTATATGGAAATTATTTATTAAAATTATTTATGAATTCGCATTATTCCCTTATAAAATAATAATTAATTTAATATGACCATAATGGCGGTATCAACACAGCTGGAATGAAGAAAAAAACCAAGCTATTAGAAATGAGCTTGAATTGTTTAAGTTGGTGGATAAAATACATGAATTTGGAAATAACTAGAAATAAAATGTCCATAGAAAGATCGTGAAATGCGAAAAATTATATTTGCTTATTAATTGAAAGGCGAAAGGATATATGTAGACCGAAGAAGCGATAGCTTTAGCTTTTTGGTAACCCTTGAGAACAATCCTTAAAAGTATTGCTGAAGCCGTTATAGGTAATAATAACATAAAATCTGTTATTTTACACTCACATGACTTTCACTAGCGGCTCTAAAAACTCCTAAAAAGATTATTCTTTGTACACAACGCTAACCAAGATAAATGTTAGCAGAATGTTATTACTTAGTTCCTTATAAGTAGATGGGAATAAGGGAATGCACTATGCTAAAGTGATTGTCAAATGTTTTAAAAGCTATCGTTATGCGATTGTCATTGCAAATCACTTCTTTGCTTGGCCAGGAGTAGAACACAAACACAGACACTTCCTGTGTGAGAATAGTTTAAGTACTTCACAATTGAAACCAATAACAAGGAATATCTCGAAAACGGTTACCTTCACAACAAGATTGTGTTTCTGTCATGAGGTACATTTTTTGTGTAGCACGGTTTTTCTATCTCTTACAGTTAAGCAAAGTTCAGCAAAATATGTCCAGAATAAAGAGGTCTTCAGAGGCTATTTCCAAAAAATTCGAGATATACATTTTATTTCGGACATAAATAGCTTTAATATACGGGATTTTAATCAAAATCATTAGAGCCATTTTTAAGAAAATCATAATTTTCGAAATGTTTTACATGTAAAGGGTAGTTTGTAGTGAGAGGATTTTTTTGAAAATCTTCGTGTCGCATCCTTGGAGGATACTAAACCTAAAAACCAAGTTTGGTATTTAACGGTCTTTTTGTTTTGGGGCTGTGCTGTCCACAGACACATACACACATACAGACAGACAGATAGACAGACACACACACACACGGACCTTTTCTTAATTTTTTTTCGGACTCAGGGGACCCCAAAACATATATTTCCGGTGAAATCTCGGTATCAAATTTTTGGGTACATAACAATACCTTCTCCATCCTTTTGCACATTTTCATATGGAGCTAGAGAAAGTAAAAATATCAGTGGTGCTATGTAAATAAACAGAGAATGTAAAAGTACATCTCTTCATATCACGTTTCTTCCCAGGGCTTGAAACACCTGAGATGCCAGCATCCATATACTGAAGAAATGCAATGTTGATTTGGTATAACGAGATAAAATCTTTGCTTTGTTACATTAGTAGTGCACTCCACCCAACAATTTGATACCTAGATTTCACCGGTTAAAGACATTCTAGGATACCGTATACCCTATATGAAAATAATTATAAAATTGTTCGTGTGTGTATGAGTGTTTGTGTGAACACGATAACTCAAAAACAAAAATGGGTAAAATACAGAATTTGGTATTTAAGCTTCGCATCCTCCAGGATATGACACGAAGATTTTAAGGTCACTCCCCCCACACCAAACTGCTCTTTACATGGATACTTTTTTATATTCTCAAAAACGGCTCTAACAATTTTGATTGAAATATCGTATATTTAAAATATTTAGTAGACAAATAAAATGTATACTTTAAATTTACTGGGAATAGTCTCTTAAAAGCTGAATTTTGCATAGCTGGTACACCGTAATAGATAGACAAAATCCTAGTACACAAAAAATGTATATCCCGTTAAAAGACACAATTTATGTTATATACATCTTTTCTGGCATTGGCCGTTTCCGAGGTATTCCTTGTTATTGATTTTAGTTTGAAAATACTTAAGCGTTTCTCATAGGGGAATTTTGTCAGCTCCTGTCAAGCAAAGAAACAGATTTCAATCGTATAGCAACCGGATTTTAAAAGATTTGACTATCGCTTTAGCCTAATGCATTCCCGTATTTCCCTTCTACTTATATGGAAACAAGTGATAAGGTCATTTGTGCTAATTTTTATCTCAGTTAACTTATATTAAATATAGGAATAAGCTTTTAAACAATAATTTGTTATAGGAATGTAGAGAAAGCCACGTGAATGGAACACTTCGTATTTTTATTTTCTCTACACGTATTATGTACATGGTGTATGGAGAAGTTATTGAAGTGCACACAAAAATTTGATACCGAGATTTCACCGAAAATATATGTTTTGAGTGCCCCTGAATCCAAAAAATCACATTTCTGGAAGAAAATCTGTGTGCATCTCAGTCTGTCTATCCTCCTATCGTGAAAATCCTCCCATCCCCAACTACCCTTGACATGGAATTTTTTTCGAAAATTTTGATTTTATCAAAAATGGCTCTAACGATTTTGATTAAATATCTTATATTAAAGATATTTACCTGACAAATAAAATGTATATTTTGAATTTTCTGGAAATAGCCTCTGAAGACTACTTTATTTTGGATGGATTTTACAGAATTTTGCATAACTGCTAAATCGTAAGAGAAAGATAAGGACTTACCACACATAAATGTAGAGCACATTAAAACACACAATTTAGGCCATTTATATTTTTTTCGTGGAGTTGGTCGTTTTTGAGATATTCCTTGTTTTCGGTTTCAGCTTTGAAAAACTTATACTTTTCTCACACAGGAATTTGTCAACTCCTGTCCATAAAAACAAAGGAACTTCAGTCACATAGCAAACAGCTTTTGACTATCACTTTAACCTATGGTACCTCTTATTTCGCTTCTACTTACAAAGAAGCAAGTTATAAGACTATTTCTACTAATTTTTTCTCGATTAGCATGAAATAAATAGAAGCGTAAGCTTTTTAACATTAGTTTGTTACAGAGATGTAGAGAAAGTCATGTGAATGGAACAGGTCAGAATTTTTAAACTGTAAAGTCCATCCAAAATTTCATAGAATACATAGAGAAGAGATTAGCTTTTGGTAACCCTCATTTTAGTGTAAATATCTGCATAAGCACTATTTTGCGACTACAAATGGAACTGTGTTACAAAGGCAAATTGTTAATATTGACTGTCGCTGTCCATAGAGAGAAGTTCACAATGGTGATTATTCATTAAATGACAACAGGTAAAAGCACACAAAGGGAACGTTTAGTTCATTTTATGTTCCCATTGAACGTAGCTTTATAAGGAACTAAAAATGGCTACCATCATAGCATTTATGCTCAGGATGCATCTTAAATAAAATGTGGCATAAGATGTGCCAGAAATAACGATATCATTAGGTCTAGTATTGGAAAATGGTGCGTCCACTGATAAAATCGTTATTACCTAGTGACAGTGCCTCTGGTAAACAGTCCTTTGCTTTTCTGGTAATGGTTTCGTGTAAATCATCCTTCTGCTATAAAAAAATCTGATGAGTTCCATTCATATGACCTTTTCTACATCTCTGTAACAAATCATTGTTAAAAAGCTCATTCTCCTATCTATTTCATGCTAATAGAATTAAAATTATGAGAAATAGTCTTGTTACTTGCTTCCTTGTAAGTAGAAGGGAAATGAGGGATTACTATAGACTAAAGTGAGAGTCAAATCTCTTAAAAGTTGCTTGCTATGTGATTGAAATGCCCTTGTTTGTGTGGCCAGGAGTTGAACAATGCCTACATGAGAAATGTTTAAATATTTTAAAACTGAAACAAATAGCAAGGAATATTGAGAAACGAACAGTGTACAAAAACATATACGAGATAAATTAATTGTTTTAACGAGAGGTGCAGTTTTTGTGTATCTCTTACAGTTTACCAGTTCATCCAGAATAAAGAGCCTATTCCCAGAAAATTCAAGACATACATTTTACTTGTCAAGTAAATATTTTTAGTATGCGTTATTTTAATGAAAATCATTATATATATTTTTGAGAAAATCAAAATTTTCGAAAATGTCCATGTAAAGTATAGTTGGGGTGGGGGAATTTATTGAAAATGTTCATGTTGTATCCTTGAAAGATTCTAAACATAAACAGAAACTTTGGTATTTATCCGACTTTTCGTTTTTGAGCTATGCTGCTCACAGTCTCACACATGCACGGACATATTTTTAAATATGCTTCTTTGAAATTATGGATCCCAAAACACGTATTTCCGATGAAATCTTGCTATCGAATTTTGGGTGCAATACAATACTTTCTCTATGCACTATGTACATAATACTTGAAAATCGCACCAGATTTCCACCTCAAGAACTAAGTTTAAAACCGCAACTATTTCAGAAATAATTAATGCACGATAAAGGCTGACATAAATCTTATGTTTATACCAATTCCAACATTTTTCCTTGCACTAAGATATTTGTGTTAATATGATACTTCGCCACTATCTAAAATACAATAAGAATGCTTCAAGAGCAATTTCTAGATTTAATTTATTTCTTATCACATTAGCTCACATATTTATGATTAAAACAATCACTTTATACAATTTTAAGCAAATAAGTAATATGGCCTTTTTATAGTTTGAAATCTTATGGGTGAGGGACGAGATTTCTTCCTTTGCAGCAGGATACTAATAGTATTTTATGTTATGGGTTTATATCATTCAAAAATAGAACAAAGCGTGCACACGCTGATTTTATTGGTTGTATTATTAAGCTGCATTCACAATGAAGTAAATATTATGCGAAAGTTTTCCAAGCTCATTTCAAGTTTCGAATTGAATAACATGACCAACAATAAATGTCATATAAGAAAATATTTTATAAATAAATAGGTTATAAAATTAAATTTGCACAACTGATATTCGCAGTAATGAAGTTACAACAACGGTTTGAACTAATTATTTAAAATACTGCATGCATGGATACTCCACCAACTGATGGGAATGCTGTACACTTTATGTGATGTACATTATCTCTTTGCGCCTTACGATTTGTGAGAGCCAAGAAATCTAGGCAAAGATGTTAGATATCTCCATTAAATGAAAGTAGCGTTCAGTAAGGAAACTACCATAACTAATTAGGGAAATGAGCGATGGTGACCCGTAACACTTTTAATTGCGCGAGGTAGAACCCATCCAAGTTTGACAAGATTATGAACATAGCCGTTCCTCTTTTGGAGAAGGAAAGTAATTAAACATGGTGCGGAACGGCAAAATATATGTACAGTAGGTGTATTGTGATCATCTGCTATTGCACAAAGGCAATCAAGAAAAGAATACAAAATACTTACTCTATGTAGGCAACGCAAGCATTAAGTTTGCAACTTCTTATATTTGCGTAAGTCTTTGTGTATACTTCAATTTCATGGGTGCCACTTCCTGTGCTTACGTTGTGTCTGCGCTTACATGTCATTGTGAACGGAGTTGTGCTTTCTTTGTTACTTACTTGCGTACAGAAGGTAAGAGAAGGTGTGTGCATATTTTACTTAAGGATTCAAATACGAAATTACACGGAAAGTATATGTGTTGGTAACAAAAAGCTAACTTTACTTTAAATAACTTTACCCGTTATGGTTTCAGTTAATTTACTAATTTAAGTCCAAGAATTATCGCGTGCATTAGAATCAGAACAATATTTATTAGTTTTGTCATAGACTAAATGTATTAAGTGTTTTCGTTCATTGTGCAGAACTACAAACTTAACATACCACAATACCCGGCTTAACCTGCAAATAAACGACTTCTATGTTTTAACAGCATTTACATTCTTTTGTTTTCTACGAATACTCACAATTTTGTTTATAAGCGAAACAAAAACTACCACTCCGGCTGTAGAACAAATATTATTGCCAAGGAATTCTTTAGCAATCGATTCGAGACGCTTGTTTTTGTTTGTTTCCATTTAAAATGAATGGAAACGAAATTCTATGCGATTCGAATTCGATTCCGCCAAGTGGGAGCAGACCCTTAGGCACTTTATTTACATTGTGTTAACCATACCTGTATCACCTTTCGTTGTTGTTCAGATTTCACTTTCATATAGAGGTGTTTGTTCTTGTAACAGGTCCGTGTGTGTGTTGTGCAAAAACGAAAAGGCGGTTAAATACCAAACTTGGTATTTAGGTTTGGTGTCTTCCAAGGATGCGACACGAAGATTTTCAAGAAAATCCCCCATCTCTAACTACCCTTACATGGAGAAGTTTTCGAAAAGTTTGTTTTTCTTAAAAATAGCTCTAACGATTTTGATTAAAATACCACATATTAAAGCCATTTCTATTACAAATAAAATGCATATATTGTATTTTCTGGGAATAGCTTCTAAAGACCTGTTTATTCTGAATGAACTTTGCTTAACTTGGCATAACTAGTAAACCGTAACAGATAGACAATAACTTACCAAACAAAAAATGTATATATTTTTAAAATACACAATTTATGTCATATACATTTTTTTTCGTGGAACTTACCGTTTTCGAGGTATTCCTTATTATTAGTTTTCTCACCCCGAAGTGTGTGTGTGTCTCTTTTGTTCTACTCCTGGTCAAGCAAAGAGGCGATTGGCAATGAGAATCGCATATAGACATCTTTTAAAACATTTGACTATCACTTTGGCCTTGTGCATTCCCTTAGTTCCAGTCTGCTTATAAGGAACTACGTAATAAAATTCTGCTAATGTTTATCTCGATTAGCATGGTGTTGGAAGAAGAGTTATCTTTTGTAAGAAGTTCGTTTGTAGAGTAGCTAGAGAAGTCACATCAGATTTTTGAGTCATGTTGTCAAAACACATACGCATCATTCTCTAAAAATGCTTTATTTTTTGGGTTCATTGGGTTCAAAATATATGTATCCATTGAAATCTTGGTATCGAGAGTGTACATGTTTACGTATGATCATACATTATACATACTTGAGAGAGAAATGTAAATGGAAGAAATAACATTTTATGTGGATACCAGATTCCAAAGCTATGACATAAGAGAATTTATTTGATACTGAAATTGTTTACAAAGTGGAATTAAATAATAAATAGCTTTATAAGTTTACACTGCAAAGTTTGAGTGTCTTTGCTTGCTGCATAAAAGTTACTGTAGGTGCTAGTATTTGTTATATGTTAAACAGATAACTAAATCAAATGTACAATACATACCCGGGTACCGAATTTCTAAACCGCGTGCATTTCAAACAGTTTTTTCCAACTTCAAATTATACATATATATTTTACAGATATCAGAAACTAAAATCAAGACTATAGATTTAAATTTCAAGAGTTTTCTCAGGTTTAAAAATATTTATCATTCTTTATTACTACCAATATTTATTTGTATGAACTATTTTATTTTATAGAGCTTTATTTTATAATTGTCATTATTATTTAATAATAATTTTATATTTTATTTATTTTAACGTTATGCTTTAACTTGAACTATTTCTCTACCCCGCTCCACAAGCTATGTGCCAGTCAAGCATTTATGGGATAAACAAAACCTTCCCAACATTTTCATAGGGATATACACAGAGATTCAGCTGCAACTCATTCCTTCAGCTCTTCGTCGGGCCTACGTGGGAGACACTTCTTCAGTCTAGCTGGAAATTTTCCGGGGGATAGATCGTCCTTAAGAATACAGAAAAGTTTCATTGCGTAACCGCCGAGAGTAGGCGGTTTGGACAAAATTGTGGGGTTGTGTATGTTTTGAGTAAGTCTAAATTCTTATGACTTTGAAAAACCCAATTACTAGTGAGGACAATCAGTCCTTTTTCTAATCCGAAGATTTAGTTCTTAAATTTTGAGTCAAGGCCTCTTGTTTATAAATGTAACAAAAGCAAAACGTATCCTAAGTAAAATGCATTACGGTAAAATCAGTTATATCTTTAAAGGGTGCTCGTTAAAAAATCTCAAGTTTAATAAACTGTGAAGCTCTGCCAGTTTTTACTTTCTCTATACGCACTATGTACATAGTGTATAGAGAAGGTATTGTACTCCACCCAAAAATTCGATGCCGAGATTTCACCGGAAATATATGTTTTAGGGTCCCCAATATCCAAAAAAAGCATTTTCACAAGAAGGTCCGTGTATGTGTGTATCCGTGTGTCTGTGAACACGATAACTCAAAAAAGTCGGTAAAATACCTAACTTGGTATTTAAGTTTAGTATCTTCCAGGGATGCGACATGAAGATTTTGAGAAAAATCCTCCCACCCCCAACTAACCTTTACATGGGACTTTTTCGAAAACTTTGATTTTCTCAAAAATGGCTGTAACGATTTTCATTAACATTTTATATATTAAAGATATTTAACTGACAAATAAAATGTATATCTTGAATTTTATGGGAATAGCCTCTGAAGAGTAGTTTATTCTGGATGACTTTTACTGAATTTTGCATAACTGCTAAACCGTAAGAGATGGATAAAAACTTACTACACAACAAATGTAGAGCACCTTAAAACACACAATTTATGTTATACACATTGTTTCCGAGGAGTTGATTGTTTGTGAGATATTGCTTGTTTTTGGTTTCAGCTATAAAAACGTATACTTTTCTCATACATGACTTAGTGAACTCGTGTCCATACAAACAAAGGAACTTCAGTTACATAGCAACCAGCTTTTGACTATCACTTTAACCTATAGTAGTCGTTTATTTTGCTTTTACTTACAAGGAAGGAAGTAATAAAACTATTTCTGCTAATTTTTTCTGATTAGCATAAAGTAAATAGAAGTATAAGATTTTTAAGAATAATTTGTTGCAGGGATATAGAGAAAGTCATTTGAATGGTACACATCAGATTTACTTTGTAGTTTTCTAGAATATTTCAGTCTAGACCTTTAAGGAAACTTGTGGTTTTAATTGATTTGTTTACTATCCACTCTGGGATTTTATACCATAGTTATTTACCTAGGATAACGACAGTATGATCTGTAAAACAGGTGAACTTGAAACAAGAATATTCTTTTTCTGTAAGCAGCATTTGTGGTAACAGTGCAGGAATGTTTTCAATAAACATCTGCCGCATAGGCTCCGCATTTTCATCAGGTATTTATGGAAGTTTGAAGCCAACGGGGTTGTGCCATGGGACGTACCGGTCATCCGCAAAAAGTGAGGGAGACAGTTTATAGGATATGAGCCGCATTTCAAAGGAGTCCAGTAAACCCGACAACTCGGACTATCCAAGCGCATTCCACAAAACTCTGTCTGTGTGTGACCGGCAGGCAAGTCTGAACGCTTTATGCTCTAAAATGAAATGCGGATGATGTTAGGATTTGCCGAATGGTAGGATTAAATCTGATATCAGGTCGGACTATTTTTTTCTAAAGATATAAAGACAACCCATTATACAAGGTGTTAATGAACTGCACCGAAATGGTTTGCGAGATTGTGCACGTTACTGATGTAAATAATTTGAGATCGGCGCTGCATGGTCCCCGGATACACATAATGCAGCTGCATAGCGTTAAACGTGTGGGCATCAGGTGCTGATAAGTCGGTGTTAAAGCAAAGCAGGTTAAAAAAGTAGCTTAAAATGTCTTCAAAACTGCTGCCCGAGTACAGAAATATCGATTTTTAGCAGCTCGTTGCTAGCGTTATCAAGATTTAATGTCTCAAAAAGCTGTAATATCTCGAACTAATCATCTGGAGGCGTTTTTTCAACTGCTGTAGTGGCTTAATGCGTAACGCAGTAAGCTGCTATCCCAAAGGTCATGAGTTTGACTCTTCTCATAGAGTAAGTTTTATTATTATTATTTTTTTCATTCCAGACGAAGTGCTGTGATACGTGGCGTACTGGCACTTCAAAAACTTGTAACCGTTACTTCAACATTTCAATAAACAAGTCATATGTCTCCTATCTGAAATTATTTACTTAAGCTATCTACATATTTCGATATAGTTCATTAACATCCTGTATATGCTCCCATTTAATGTAAAATTACACCTCATGTAGAAGTTTTATTTCATTTAAAAATACCAAACGAGATGGTTCAGGCAGTTTCATCTGTGGCCCGCACCAGGAAGGTCGCGAAACCGCTTCCCATAGCAGGCTACCTCATCGTTAGGTTTATCGCGGGTTTCGCCGGGTTGCCAGGCGAATTTCCTATCTCTTCATGTCGTTTCCATTTCCTTTCATTCATCCTTCATCTCATTTGCTTCTTTCGGGGTTGGAAGTGTTGACGATAATACGCGGTGCTGTGTGTCAGGGTAAAAATGACTATCTGTGTCCCACGACTTCGGATGGTTGGGGTCGGACCCCGGTCTTCCTGTGCTACTGTCAGGATGCTTTACTGTCGCTCCTGTTTCCGGCCACCCAATATATCCTCTCACCTCATCTCTCCCCCCTGGGGGCGCCCCCTCGTGGTTCGCGGGTACAATAACCTCAATTTCGGTGCCGAGTCCCCTTCGAATATATCCTTACCTATTATACCCAATGTACGTATTTCATAGTTTCTGCACCTAATATGTCAAACTATAATAAATATAAGTCATAAAACAGTGATTCATTGTCAATAAAACTGAAAAGTCGCTTTCAGAACAAATTGGCATAATTAAACAAGTAGAAGCGAATGTAAAACCCGTTTGGGCCAGTTTGGTGGCAACTTAAAGAGACAGACGACTGCATTTTTGAACAAGATTTCTGCATTTTCTATTTTGAAACTACATGCAAAGTACTGAATATTGACGATGGAGTCTATCAACAGAGATAATCATGCAAATATAGCAAAAATTAAATAGCTTCCACCAGATTAGTGTTTGTTGAAAGGTATTTTTCAGCGTATAAACTGTATAAAAGATGTAGTTTAACATAGGCACATTTGGAAAAATTAATAGATACATTCTAATATCAATTATTATCAATAGGGCAAAAGATTGCAATTGTAATTAATTGCGCTAAAAGAAAACACATAGTAAATAGAACATGCATTACATTGACAGATTAAAGGGCTATGCACGAGGGGAGGGGGGTTCAATAAGCCCTTACAAAAAGATAGAAAACAAATTATTACTGGTTATTTTTCAACATAATCTCCTTTTAGTTCGATACTCTTTTCTCAGCGACTGTTTAAATAGTTCCAAAAAGTAAGATTTCGAAAGATGCTCAAAAAAGACATGTTTGGAAGATGACCTCGTTAAACGTGAATAGTTTTCCGCCGAGCCACTTTTTCATGTTTGGAAATAAAGAAAAGTCACTGGATACTAAATCTGGGGAATACGGTGACTGTTGTAGTAACTCGAGCTTTAATTCTACAATTTTCGGCATCCAAACTGCGCAGGTGTGCGCCTTTGCATTGTCTTGATGAAAGAGATTTTTTTTTTTTTTTTTTTTTTTTTTTTTTTTTTTTTTTTTTTTTTTTACAAATGAGGGGTTTTTAACTTGATTTCTTCGTTAAAACGGTGCGTGAACGATGCACAATATTCTCCAGTTATCCCTCTTCCCTTCTGCAAGTAATCGATGTAGATGATTCCGCATGCGTCCCAATAAACCGATTTCATCACCTTTTGTGCAGATTTCACCACCTTTTCCCTCGGTTCGCCTTTTCACTATTTCATCCAAAGTTATGTATCGATGCAGAAACTGCCAGGGTTGCGACGGAAAAGTGCCAAACCAGTGTCCGAATCCATCACATGATTGCGTTTATTCTCCATTGAGAGCAAACGTGGCATCCATCTTGCGGAGACCTTTTTCAGACCTAATCTTTTCTGCTTTGTATATGCTAGTGGTCTCTACTATTTTGCGAAATTTAATTCGTCGGTCACTCAAAACCATATTCTGGGTCTTTTTAACCATTTCGGAGGAAGTAACTTCTACTGGATGTCTCTGTTTTTGCAAACGCAGGAGTAGATATGTCGTGAACTTAATTCTACTCGATTTTTATCTCTTTTGTGTACGAAACTCGTTTTTTCCCCATCTTTCTAAAGAAGCACTAGGTTGCTGATTCAATCGCCTCTGGCAACGAAACCATGTGATGGTTATAACTGAAACTTTAACTTCCATTTAGTACGATGCTACAAGTTTAATTTCTTTGATTTTCTAAGGGCTTATTGAATTCCCCTAGTATAATTGCTAACTTAATTCCTTATTCAATTGTTACTTTATTTGGGATCTCACTTTTGGAGATGTCCATTTCATAATGCATGCTTATTTTAAGGTCAATAAGGGCATACTAGTTATACATATAAAGACCTTTATCCCTGTTGTTTGTATTTTATTTTATTTGGCATTTTTATGTATGCTGGAGCCATTTGTAAATTATTAATATTAATTTTAATAACTTTAGGGAATCTTAAAATGACATCTTTTATAGCTTTCAAAGCTTGTTTAGGAGTCAAAATGTTTTAGAAAGCTAAATATTCGAGATCTCCTTTATTCACATTTGTAGTTTATTTTGTGAAGTTTGTGAATAACAAAACTATGCAAATTAAGTGGAAATAATATAAAAGAACTGAATAATAAATAAAATAATCAGTGAATTGAGTTGTGTAGCTCACAGGAAATGTTGGAGAAATAAGCCTGTCTCACAGTTTAACCACACGAGTTTATCGGGATAAACACTACACAAACATACTATACCACAAGTTGGTGGGGATGTCCCTTCTTACATCTGCAGCCGGACACCCTAGAGAGTCCAGTAATTTGAGAGCTGCCGTCTGTCGCAACATCTGTGTGAAATCTGCAGAATTCCTGATATCTAAATCGTTATAGTATGAGAAGAAGAGTGACCTATGTAGCAAAATAATTCACGTACTCAGAGGGTTAAAGCCAGCGGATGACTGTGCCCTGAAAGATATACCCGCCACCCGCAAACAGTGAGGTAACGGCATAACTTAAAAAAGTGGTATTTATATTTAATATCTTCAAGGGATGCAAATTTATCTGGAATTGTTAAGGGAATTGATTATGTCTTTAAGTATTAATTTTTTTTTTTCACAGGCCTTGTTTAGGATAAGAGTTGGATAAGTAGATTCAGACTGAAAAATGCAATGCCATACTCGGGTTTGAACCACAGATATCCGAAATTTTCATTCTGACTCTACCTATCCAACTCCTGTCCTACACACGGCTTGGGTCAAGAAAAACATTAAATTAACATTAAATGGTCATAATTGTTGGCTAAATTATGAGCCCGAAACTTAAAGTACCTACGACATTGTTAGACACCATTGGGGTATGTCATATCAAAATAATTTGGATCACCTTGTGCTTTACCGAAAAACATGAGAATAAGTTGAAAAATTTAATGCTGAACCGGCATGTTCCCATGGTAGCTCAGTGGTAGAGCAGCCGGCTAGATTCCGGGAGATCGATGGCCAAATCTCGGCTAATGGAATTCCATTTTCAGTCTGATTTTACCTATCCATCTCTTTAGATGGTCTTTACAGGGGTTTTGTTGTTATTTTCATGCTGTACTGGCATTTAACAATAAAATAAAAACTATTGACAATAATATTGTATTGTATTTAGAATAAAAAGAAAAACTCATGCAATTACAGTCAAATGTAACCCCGTTACCATCCAGGCGTACCATCTCACCGGTTATTTTACGTGGGCCCTCCCCGTCGTTTACAAACATTAATTTGACTGCAGTTGCTGGGGTTTGCAAATATAAGGATTAATTATGACCTAAGGAAATTTTATAACGGTATTGTGCTCCTCCCCACTTTCATTTCATTTCATAGGAACCTATCAGGACGATGAATCGCTCATAGGTGGGAACATCTGTTTGATAGTTGCATAGTGTTTGTGGCTGTTTGTAATTCTCCACATTACCATAAAATATAGATGATTTGAAGTAACGAATCTCTGGTGTAGTGGAATATACAACGCAGGAACTGTTTCTGTCATGAAGTGGGATTCTGTTTAGTCAGTCCATTATCTAGAGTGCTCAATTCCGTAGTTTGTAATCTGATGCTAATTTATATACCTGTTCTATTATTTATTTCATTCTCCATTGCATTAACAGATTAAACTCTTATTTTGACCCATGACTTTTGAATGTTTCTGTATATAACGCATATACTGAATTGATAGAAAAACATATAAATCTATTAGAATACATTGAAAGTCTTCCTCAGTGTTTCGTGTCCTGCATGTGGTTACTGTTCTAGCCTTTGGGGTCTGAGGCTGATGGATTCTTTTGTACGTATGTATGTATTTTATTCTCTGCAATTGAGTACTGCCGACTGCAGAATTAAATATACAATATTCTCTTAAAATAATAATCTTAAGTTATATTAAGAATAGTTATACATCTAACATATTACATTTTTTTAAATGCCTAACTATCTATTAATCAGTATAGCAATACTTATGTCAATTACCACCTAGTTTATAAACAGTTATTATGAATCATCAACATTAATACTACACATTACTAATATATGCATTAATAATAATATACACTAATACAGTCTTTGAAATCCTAATTACTTCACAATATTTACTCAAATTAACTAACATTTATTCTCTTTAAATTATTCATTAACTCCTTTAAGGTCAGAGGGCAGCCCTGAAAGGTTGCTAAAGGCAATTTGTTCCATTCTTCAATGGTCCTATTAACAAAAGAACATTTTCCTACCTCGGTTCTGTACCTTCTACTCTTAATTTTATACAAATAATCATTTCGCTGTAATATGGGTTTTCTAACCTCTTTCTATCGTCCACCCATGCATTTATACCAGCTTTAGATAGTGCAACTAACCTATGTGGTTTACGCCTAACTTTTCGCGGCTCCCATTTATTCTCTTAGCCTTCCTAAGTCCAAAATCTTTACCTCTCTTTATGAATTTAACCGCCCGTCTCTGTATCTTTTCCAGCGAACCAGTTTGATGAACTATGTATGGGTCCCAGCATGCTACTCCATATTCCATAACCGGCCGCACTAAGGACTTGTAGGCTATTTCTCTGGACTTTGCGCTCCCCTTCTTCAGTGTTCCCATTACGAAGTGCAATGTCTTCCACGCTTTCCTAGAAATAGAATGTATCTGATCCTTCCATCCGGCATTACTTGACGAGCACACTCCCAAATATTTGTAGGTGTCCACCTGTGGAATTTGTTCTCTGCCTATGAAGAACTTTCCCCTTAGTACGGCTAAAAACAATTGACTTACTTTTCCTAGAATTAATTGTCATTTTGTTTGCGGCGGCCCACCTACTTATTTCATTTAAATCATCCTGAAGAGCGGTCTCATGCATGGTATTTCGAATCTTATTGTTAATAATACAATCGTCTGCGAACAATCTGATCTGACATTTTTCAAGAATCTTTTCAAGAGTCTTTCTTATAGTGATTATTTGAACATAAAATCACCTCATATCTTGAAAAAGAGAGCATGTGAGCAAAGTTTTCGGCCATTTCATGACCGCAGTATTCTTCTTATCTCTCATGGTGCAATTCGTTGGCGGTGGTCTAATTACGTGTTGCCAAGTATGCAATTGTCAGAACCAGTGACTAGAAATTCACCTGATTACAGAAAGTACCACAAATATAGGTATTCCATATGCGTGGCAAGAAGTCAATTCATTGCTGCTGGCCTGGTTACGTAAAAATTAGTTTAAGAGGTATTATAAAGTACTCGATTTTTAAACATTTGACAGTTGTCTTCATTCTTCTTCTACCTATAATAAAGTGTGCATTAACTTTTAATATCGACTAACAAGAGTAGTCAGAAAAGAGCTTTTGCAGATATTTTGTAGAACAGTGATTAGAGAAAGTAATTCTTCTTTTTTGTTTTGCACTCAAGAGCTTTCTTACATTATACAAGTATTAATACGCTCCTATATTGTGACCAATGACTTTCTTCTTATTTAAAAAAAACATTTATAAGGATTGCTAAGATGATGTGCAGATATTTAGCATGTGCAGATATACCTTCGGTGCGTTAAAGGAGTTGCAGAACTCTACTGGGCCAATTCTTCACACGAAATAGCCCCAATTTTAAGCTATAATAACTTCGTTGAGTTCTGTAAGTATTTTAACACAACTAGGGATATCTGCGCAGTCAAATATGGTGCAGTTGAACCACCTGCAAGTAACGTAACGTCGACAGTATAATAATGAATACTTTTTTGATATAGTTTGACCCCCACTTTTAGTATTTGTGGCATCGCAGGCAAAGAATAGCTGGAATGAAGATGGAGCACCGGTGAATGCGATGGTGGGGGAAACGGGAGAAAACCCGCCCCTGCGCCGTTTTGTCCACCAGCAATCTCACATGCGGTCGCTTGGAATCGAACCCGGGACGTCTTGGTGAGAGGTGAGCGGCCTAACCAATCGGCCACGACGCGGCCAAATTGTTAGATAATTGTAATATACACCATGTATATTTGAATCTGTCGTTGGTAGAGAAAACGTGACAATATATATCGCCGAACTTTTTATAAAACTTATAGAAACGGTAAAATATTTTGTGAATATAAAATGGCTCCGTGCTATTGGTGCTAGGTAACTTCAATGAACAAGTCATAGCCAAAGTGTCTCCAAAAATGAGAAATTGTAATTAACGGTACCGATTTGATCGAAAATTACGGTTCTCTGTGGTTGTAATTTTGCATTTTTTTCCTGTAGGTCGTGGTATAACTTTGAGATAAAAACAAAAGTAAAACCTCTGCAAGAATATGTTGCATTGAAGTACGAATCGCAAGGGGAACGACACTCAGATGAAATTCTCGGGGTAATAGAATTTCCCGTATTGTAATGTGGAACAAAGAGTCAGGAACATGAGAAAATACATTTAAGTCAGACATCAGAAATTAGGTTTTTGAGACCCGCATGGCGCTACATCTAAGAAGGCAGAATATGAAGTGATTTCATAAGGCAAGAATAATAGAACTAGAGTCGATGGCTGACAGAGCGTTGAAATACAGGGGGCTTCAAAATAAGGTTCGCCATATTTTAAGGAATGAGTCTGGAGATTAAAAAAAATATTTTTGTAATGCAATTTATATATTCGGCAAAGAGCTATTCCCTATAAGAATAACATTTAGCAGTGAATGATGATAATGCGCATTGATCAGATATTAAGTAATGTTTTTAACAAATGAATGAAAGATCGGAATAGCATTTTTATAGTGTTTAACGCCAGCTTTTACTACATATGTCACAGCAGGCGAGGAATTACACATGAATGGATTCTAGGATTAAATTACAGAATAGAATTTAAAAAAGTTCCAACTAAAAACTCGTGCAGCAAACGGTTAATGTTTATATTAAGAATGGTGATACCTACATGATGTTCAGTATTACCAGTAATAGTTATATAAATGTAAATACTTGTATTGTATGGGCAACTGGTGTATAAAGTGGCGAGGAGACGGGTTTTCTCAGGGTTCTTGTTTCCCCCTAAGCGTATTCCATCGGTGCTCCTCCATTTTCATTTCATGTATCATATACTGCGGCACCATATATTGTAAATGCGAGCTTTAAGAACTATCAAACAATCTGATATGTTCCATTCACTTGACTTTCTCTACATCTCGGCAACAAATTATTGTTGAAAAGCTTATGATTCTATTTACTTCATGCTAATCTAGAAAACATTAGCAGAAATAGTCTTATTACTTGTTTCCTTGTAAGTAGAAGCGAAATAATGGAGTACCATAGATTAAAGTGATAGTCAAAAGCTGGTTGCTATGCGACTGAAGTTCCTTTGTTGACAAGTTCCCGTAAGAGAAAAGTATACGTTTTTTAAAGCTGGAACCAATAACAACGAATATCTCAAAAACGATCAACTCCACACAAAAAAAAAAAAAGAAAAAAAAAGTATATCGCATAAATTGTGTTTTATTGTGATTTACGTGTTTTTGTTGTAAGCGTTTGTCTCTTATGAGTTATCAGCTATGCGAAATTCAATAAAAATCATCCAGAATAAAGATGTCTATTCTATTCTAATCTATATTCTATTCCCAAAAAATTCAAGGTATACATTTTATTTGGCATGTAAATATATTAAATACATCAATATAAAATATATATTTTTTCGTGTTTTTCGAATTTTTTCCGTGTAAAGGGTAGTTTGGAGTGGGGGAATTTTCTTGAAAATCTTCGTGTTGCATCCTTGGAATATGCCATACGTAAATACCAAGTTTGGTGTTTAACGGTCTTTTCATTTTTGGGCTATGCACACACGCAGACTGGTGAACTGACAGACACACACGGACCTTTTTCTGAAAATGCCTTTTTTTATTATCGGGTTCCCAAAACATATATTTTCGGAGAAATGTCGGTATTATGTTTTTGAGTGTAATACACTACTTTCTTTATACACTATATACATAGTACGTGTAGAGAAAGTAATGAGAAATGTATAATGAACGTGTTACATATTTGCTCCACTTATGTACGTAATATACTTATTAAGAGTAGCATGTTTTCAACACGCAAGACATACAATGGGGAAACTTATTTGGGCGCGAATTTTTACGGGTAGCGAGGACCGCGGCGTTCAAGAGAGAGCCCACCCAGCTGTATTTAACCAGTGTTATCAAACGAAGAAGGTTTTTTCTTTGAGACTTTAAGCCTTACTGGTGAATATGATATGTCATTTACCGCAAACTAGCTGAATTATTAAACGAAACACAATGCACTTCCTTCAAAATTGCGCGAAACCTACGTAATGAAGACCAGGAAGAACGCCCAAGAAAATGTGCGCGCATATGTATTTATCCTCCCTGAGACAGCAGGTCGTAAGGCATGCCTTGAGTGGGCGGGCGTTGCTATAACGATTGATTTTGTATTGAAATTGAGTTTGAATGCTTTCTGTAACCCATTAACCTGAACTACCTAAGACAGCATGTCACGTTTTGAGGTATGAAAACATGGAAGCAATACGGATAGTTTACCCTGTGAGGCAGTACATGTCGTGCATTGGATTAAAAGGTCTCTAAAAGGGAAATATAAAGTATATCCAATATAATATATAAATAATATATGAAGTTACAAACATACTTTAGAAATGGCCAGGGAAGAAATGTTGTGAAAATCGTCTAAAAGCGCAACACAAAGTAACCACGAACTGGCAAGTGACCCAGGTAGAAGTGTACTGTCAAGGGCTGAACAATGAACCGAAGGGTTTGGAAGTTCTACTGCCCGCGGGTGGACATAACAAATCAAATACAGATGTTTTTCTTGTTGGTCGAGCGATGCGACTTTACTTGCTATGGAAGACTCGTTGGGCTAAGACGTGATATTTAAATCCACGTTGGAAACGAATGGGCAATATATGGCCGTGAAAGAAACAGTGTTCATTTAATACACCAGAGTACGGTCACGAGTAATAAGAGATAATAGGCGCGGTCGCATTAAGCGTAGCTGGGAAGGGAAAATTTAGGAGAAATACGTGTGTGTTTGACGGCAGAAAATGTCGAAAAAATGAATAAACGAGTTTAATAGCAATCCTGAAGTCAAAAGACTCGTGTCTTACTACACCTGAGAAAGACCTATGCCGATACGTCCTTAGCTAGGGCACCCATATTCCACACCATTCCATAATCTCCTAAAACTTCACGCGGGACTAAAACCGGAATTCTTTCCCTCTTATTTGGGAACCGCCGCAATTAAGACCGTGCAAAAATATCAGATAGTAAATTATGTTGTTAATTTGTGCTATAACCGATAGACAAAGAGAAAAAACAAGTATAACACAGTAGTGGCTACACATTAAGTACCCTAATACCCTGTATAATTGTTTAACTCCGTAACAACAAAAGAATTGAAATATCCATACTACTATATGACCATATCAAATTAATTTAAGTAATTACTTTCTTTGCTGCTTGGTAGAAGTAATTCTGATTCCACCCACAAATTTAATGGAAATTTCGCCGCAAATACATGTTTTAAGGTTGCTTGAATAAAAAACATAATTTTAGACACATTTTAGCGATTTTATGCGAGTAGGTACGTATGCATGTAGGTAGGTGTGACTCAGAATAGCGTAAGGCCCAATTTAACAGTTAAAGATGGAGTTTTAGTAAGCTAAGAGCATTGCTTGAGCTAGACTTACGCATTGATTTGGCGTTGGAAGATTTACAGTAAGGAACTACGTTTGGCTTTAGTGAAGAGAACAACTTCACAGAAAAAAAACAACTTTTGTATGTTGTCTAACATATAATTAAAATGAGCAAAATACAGGTAAAAATCATTGCGGATTTTGCTTAAAAAGAAGACAGCAGCTTCTCCGAAACCAAAGCAGTGATTTGCTGTAAAATGTCAAAGTAATAATCGATATAAATATGTAATTATTGGGGGAGAGGTTTTTGTGCCTATTTTTACTCAATACTTCCCTCACAAACTAACTTGACACTGCTTGAAACAGACCAAACGCGAATGAAGGATAAATAAAATGATTAATGGAAAGATAAGCAGCGGCAGGAACGAAAGGGGATGAGATAATCTACTGATGCATCTGTGAAGTTTGGAAGCTGCATAATCTGAGGATGTCATATAGAAATGTATTATAGCTATTATACACATTAATAGTGATTTTCTGCCTTGTATCAAAATTCTAGCTTTCATGGTAAATAATAATTTTAATTTTCTGATTTCGCTGTTTTAATAAAAATTAGCCAAGTGATGCATTATTAAAATGATTAACATAAGATCTGTCATATAATATATTTTATATTAGACTAATTAGTGTGGGAAAATTATTACTTAATTTTCGTAATTACCCAACCTCTTGATTTTTCAACATTTAATTATTTATTTATCAAAATTGGAACATTAGTTTGAAAAATCTGAGGTATTCCATTCACGTGACCTTCTCTAATCTCTACAAAATTGTTAAAAAAGCTTGTTCTTCTATTTACTTAATGCTAAACGAGAAAAACTTAGTGGAAAGGATATTATTACTTGCTTCCTTGTAAAGAAGGAAAACAAGAAGCACCGTAGGCTAAATTGATAGTCACAGTTTTTAAAAGCTGATTGCTACGTGATTGAAGTGCCTTTGTTTGTATGAGAAACTAGCTGAAACTAATAACAAGGAATATCTCAAAATCAGTCATAAGAAATCTGATGTGTTCCATTCACATGACATTCTCTATATCACTGTAACAAATTATTCTATTTACTTCATCAAATGGAGCAAAAATTAGCAGAAATAGTCCTATTGCTTGCTTCCTTGTTAGTAGAAGCGAAATAAGGGGGTACCATTGGTCAAAGTGATAATCAAAAGCTGGTTGCTCTGCGACTGAAGTTCCATGTTTGTATGAACACGAGTTCAAAAAGTCCTGTATGAGAAATGTATAGGTTTTTATAGCTGAAACCAAAACAAGGAATATCTAAAAAACAACCAACTCCACGAAAAAAAATTATACAACATAAATTGTATGTTTTAAGGTGTTGTGCATTTGTTATGTGGTAAGTGCATCTCTTACGGTTTAGCAGTTATGCAAAATTCCGTAAAATTCACCCAGAATAAAGTAGTCTTCAGAGGCTATTCCCAGAAAATTCAAAATATACATTTTATTTTTCAGGTAAATATCTTTAATATACGATATTTTAATCAAAACCTTTAGAGCCCTTTTTTAGAAAATCAAAATTTTCAAAAAAAGTTCCATGTAAAGGGTAGTTGAGGTGGGGGGATTTTTCTCAAAATCTTCGTGTCGCATCCCTGGAAGATACTAAACTTAAATAACAAGTTTGGTATTTTACCCACTTTTCGTTTTTGAGTTATCGTATTCACAGACACAAGGACACACGGACACACGTACCTTTTTCTGAAAATACATTTTTGGATACAGGGACCCTAAAACATATATTTTCGGTGAAATCTCGGAATGGAATTTTTTGGTGGAGTGCAATACCTTCTCTATACACTATGTACATAGTACGTATAGAGAAAGTAAAAAATGTATACAATATAAATTGTGTGTTTTAACGAAATGTACATTTTTGTTAAGTAAGTTTCTGCCTATCTCTTATGGTTTACCAGTTATGCAAAATTCATCCGGAATAAACATATGTACAGAACCTATTCCCAGAAAATTGAAGGTATGAATTTCATTTGTTATGTAAATATCTTAAATATAAGAGATTTTAATCAAAACTGTTGGAGCTATTTTTGAGAAAATAACAATTTTCAAAATTTTCTCCATGTAAAGGGGAATTGGGGTGGGGGAATTTTCTTGAAAATCTTAAAGTGCCATCCAAGGAAGATACCGTACTTAAATACTAAGTTTGGTATTTAATGGTGTTTTGGTTTTTTACCTAGAATTTTCTTGAAAATCTTAAAGTGCCATCCAAGGAAGATACCGTACTTAAATACTAAGTTTGGTATTTAATGGTGTTTTGGTTTTTTACCTTTACATACACATCCTTTTTTTGGTGTCAGGGGGTCTTTAAATATATTTCCGGTGAAATCTTGGTATCGAATTTTTGGGTGCAATACAATACTTTTTACTTTCTCTACACGTGCTGTGTACACAGTGTATAGAGAAGATGATGCCCTCCACCAAAAATTCGATACCGAGATTTTACCGGAAATATATGTTTTAGAGTCCCCTGTATCCAAAAAAAAGTATTTTCAGAAAAAGGTCCGTGTGTGTCTGTGTCCGTGAGTCAATGTGTCCGTATGTCTGTGAACACTATAACTCAAAAACGAAAAGTCAGTGAAATACCAAGCTTGGTATTTAAGTTTAGTATCTTCCATGACATGAAGATTTTGAGAAAAATCCCTCCACCCCAAAATACCCTTTACCTGGAACTTTTTTCGAAAATTTTGATTATCTAAGAAATTGCTCTAACAATTTCGATTAAGATATGCTATTTTAAAGATGTTTACCTGACAAATAAAATATATATTTTCTTGGGAATAGTCTCTGAAGACTACTTTATTCTGGGTGAATTTTACGGAATTTTGCATAATTGCTAAACCGTAAGGAGTGAACAAAGATTTACGACACAAAAATGTAGAGCACATTAAAATACACAATTTATTATACAAACTTTTTTTCGTGGAGTTGATTGTTTTTGAGATATTCCTTTTTTGGTTTCATTTTGAAAAACTTAGCTATACTCATTCTGGAATTTGGCAACTCCTGTTCATACAAACAAAGGAACTACAGTCACATAACAACTACCTTTTGACTATCACTTTAACCTATGGTACTCCCTTATTTCGCTTCCACTTACACGGAAGCAATTAACATGAAATAAATAGAAGTATAAGCTTTTTAACAATAATCTGTTGTAGAGAAAGTCATGTGAATGGAACAAATCATATTTTTATGTACGTATAGAGAAAGTAATAAGTAGTACGACCATTTTCTTTAGTTTGCTATTGAAAGGCAGTATAAAAATATTTAAAAAAACTACTACAAAATTGCAACGTGTGGAACATTTTGAGCTGGAATAGTTTTGGGAAAATGTTTGCAAGGAAACAGGGTTTAAAGTTGGGAGTGTCGATTAATAAGCAAGCGCCTAACCGTCTGTAGCTTTAGTTGATTTGTAGTTAAGATTTCCTAAAGCCTTAGAATTTATATAATTGGATTATGAAAACAGACAATTTTTAAATGTTTCACAATTTTTGGACAAATTTCACACATATGAGACAGGCAGAACTACGTTATAACGTTTCCGAGCTTACAAAATTTGATGTGACCTGCAAACCCAAAGTTTTAGCTCTTTCATGTGAATTAGGAAGATATTTACTTTCTCAGGACATATTTCACTTGAATATGCCACAAGTACTGTAGGTTTAATTGTCAGAAAGGGAGCACCAGAGCTGTTACGTGAAACCAACGAACCAGGCAGAAAAAAACGGGGCACAATCTCTAGAGTGATAGAGGAAAACAGCATGTTAATTTCTCCAGGGAGTCAATTTTCAGTAGTGGTGTGAGCAATGAAATATGCTCTCCTAACCCCTTCAGATGCAAAAGAAAGCTTCTTACTGTAAAATGTGGTCTGAAAAGAATAAGAAAAACTTTGCATAAATCATAAATATATTACGATGATTATTGTTGTATTATGTTGTGAGCAATTTAAAGAAATGTCTGCTATTAATTTGAGGAGAACAGAGAAGCATTGAATATCTATAAATTAAACTTTTAAAAACTCTTCGCTGAACTGTTGTAAAACTTAATAAATAAAGCAGCAATTGAAAGCATTTAAAATCAAAGATACATAATAAACAAAACTGCAGAAATAATGTTCAGGGGAAGTTTGATGGCGACCTCCAAGATAATTCAGGAAGACCAAGACGAAAATGTGGAGGAAACTTTTACTGATCGATTCGGAACAGAATGGAATATGAGAAGATTCCATCCTCAATATGAAGATCAACGGCGGTCGTAGTGATGGTGGTGTTAAACGTAAGATGCTAATAATTTCATCCTTTATAAATGTGATTATAATCAACGGTGGTGGCAAATTAAGTATTCGGTAAACGTAAGATGGTAATAACTTCATCCTATATAAATATGGTTATAGTGAAAGGTGGAGGTAAATTAAGTATTCAGTAAATATTAGATGGCAATAATTTCACTCCCTACGAGTATGATTACAATCAAAGTATGAATAATAATATTCCATTTTAATTGAATAAATTGCCTCTGAGTGTGCGGACACAGTAATTGTAACGACTTCAATTACATCTGGTAGAGAAACGATCTCCAGTTAGCATAATGAGCGAATGAAATTTTTACTACAGTCGGTCAAAATATCGAAAATAGCTTTTTATAGCGAATGGTTGTTTGAACTATAGTGTCCAAATGCAATATATCGGTTTCCTAGTATGCTTGGCTATTTTATAAAAGATCGGTTTTCTCAAAACTACATTTTCACACTTTTAAAGCATTCCACACGTGTGAGTTTTTGTATAAGCATAATTAATTGTTTTTAGAACATGTAGAAGTATATATTGTAGGAGACACAATTACCCTAACGCCAATTATAATTAAAAGACTTAATAACATGATTAATTTTTGAAATTAAAATATATATTTTTAAAAATGTATGACAATTTATTAATCCACCATAAACTTTTTGTATGTGGAGCAGAGGTCCAATTAAAAAAGTGCCAGCTATTTTTGTCAACTTTTGAGATGCGCGAACATTACGAGTATGCAATATATTTACATAACAATGTATAGCTTGCAAAGTATTTATACCTACAGTAACATTTAAATTAAATTTTGTATTTGTATTAGTATCATGGTAATGCAATCAAAGTAGACATTATAAAATCCCGTGGTCGAGAGGTCAGCGAGCTGACTTCTCACCTGGAGGTCCAGGGTTCGATTCCCGGCTGGGCCGCGGATATTTCTTTAACCATAATCATTCCCTGAAAATATGTATGTGTGTTTGAAGAAAAGAAAATAATAAAGAACCCAACGTTAAAGAATCTACAGTCAACGAGTTTGTTCCTAAAGCAAAGCCCCCGATAGATGTTTTAAGGGGCTATATAAATCCAACAGTTAAAAATAAAATAAAAAATCTGATGTGTTCCATTCACATTCCTTTATCTATATCTGTGTAAATTATTATTGTTAATAAGCTTATCCTTTATTTATTTCATGCTAATTAGCAGAAATAGTCTTATTTATTGCTTTATTGTAAGTAGAAGCGAAATAAGGGAGTACCATAAGTTAAAGTGAAAGCCAAAAGCTCGTTGCTATGTGACTGATGTTCCTTTGTTTGTATGGACAGGAGTTGACAAATTCCTGTATGAGAAAAGTATAAGTTTTTCAAAGCTGAAACCAAGAAAAAGGAATATCTCAAAAACGACCAACTCCACGAAAAACATGTATATAACATAAATTGTGTGTCTTAACGTGCTTTATATTTTTGTGGGTTAAGTTTTTGTCCATCTCTTGCGGTTTAGTAGTTATGAAAAATTCATCCAGACTAAAGTAGTCTTCAGAGGCTATTCCCAGAGAAATCAAAATATACATTTTATTTGTCAGGTAAATAACTTTAATATACTATATTTTAATCAAAATCATTAGAGCCATTTTTTTAGAAAATCAAAATTTTCGAAAAAAGTTCCACGTAAAGGGTAGTTTGGGGTGGGGGGATTTTTCTCAAAATCTTCGTGTGCATCCCTGGAAGACACTAAACTTAAATACCAAGTTTGGTATTTTATCGACTTTTCGTTTTTGAATTATCGTGTTCAAAGACACACGGACACACGGACACACAGACCTTTTTCTGAAAATAATTTTTTTGGATACAGGAGACCCTAAAACATATATTTGCGGTGAAATCTCGGTATCGAATTTTTTGGTGGAGTGCAATACATACTCTATATACTATGTACATAGTGAGTATAGAGAAAGTAAAAAAGAAAAAAAAAATAGACATTTAAAATTTCTTTAACGTGTTCCTTAAAGCTATATTATGAAGTTAAAAAGATTCTGAATCACCTTACCATAGTAATGTAATTACTTTTTAAGAATTATTCGAATTAATCTCCCAACGCTGGCATTTTTGTGTTTCTTTACTGAGGCCACTAAAACCAAGAAGCTGCAGAACACCGTTTCTTGTGTATGAGACTATTTCTGACCAGTATTTGATTTCAGCTGCACATGTTGCCACATATTCTTGTTCTGTCAGTTGCTAAGATCTCCACATCAAATACACCCCGTTCCACTTTCTCCAATACACATATCCGTTGTGTTTGTTCCGCCAACTGCAGCCGCCACGTGGAATTGCGTTACGCGAGGCATGCCTGCGATGGACATGGCTGCTCGTTTTCGTAGTTTCCAGGTCAAAAGATACAAACTGCCCCATAAAACAGCGGCTGTGGTGGTGCGTAATAATATACTGCGCCACAAGTGTGGCAAATGCGTCATTGGAGAACGAGGAAGAATGAAAATACTAAACATACCTATGTAATCACCAGACGCCTCTACCAAATGGGTCAGAAACCAGGAATAGAACCCGGAACGGCACTACAATATGTTACTATTAGCTGCTGGAAATAATCTCCGCAGTAAATAAGCTTAAGCTCCTCTCGACATTTATTAAATACAAAATATTGCCTGAACTCAACTGGAGAAACTTCAAAACACATACATTTACATACAGACGAATGCTTTAATGAACAATCAATCCAAAGCAAGAATAAAAATCATATTTGTATATGTGAGCTGCATGTTGGAGGTTTGTGGAGAGAAATACTCGATATATGGGAAGGAAAATAATTAAAAAGTCTATTTCACCTATAAACATCCGCCAATAACTACTTTTGTAGTAGTTTAATACGCTGTTTCTTATATAATATTAGAAACTAGACCAATTGTAGAGTTAAATCAAAACATTAAGGCGCCGTAGCAAATACCAAGCATGAGAGCATGTAGTTTTTTACTGTATTCTTACTTCTTCTTCTTAATATTGTTATTTGCTCATATACACATAGATCTCACAGCGAATTTTTCTAGGAAGAAATTTTGTATTAATCACACGTAAACATTCATACACCTATTCATTATTCCTATCCTCCAGCCAGGTACCAAACCCAGGACATCTTCCACAAAGGGCAAGTCTTTATCGACTGAGCTATGTAGTCAGTCTTTATTATATATTTACCTTCTCTACCACATTTGTACATAGTAGATAGAGAAGATATTGTAATCGATATCGAGATGTCACCAGAAATATATTATGTTTTGGGACCTCCTGAGTTCAAAAAAAGAATTTTTAGAAACCCGTCGTATGTGTATGTGTCGTTTAAATACCAACGAAAAGTCGGTTAAATACCAAAACCTGATATTTAAGTTCAGTATCTAAGAACATTCCTCCATCTCACTATCATTTACATGGAACATTTTTCGAAAATTTTGATTTTAACAAAAATGGTTGTAGTGATTTTGATCAAAGTGCCACATGATTAAGATATTTTCATCTCAAACGAAATGTAAGTCTTTAACCTCTGAACAGCCTCTGAAAATCTCTTCATTCTGAATGACTTTTGTTGAACTCGGAACCGTGATGGTTAGAAAATAAGTACTACACGAAAATGTAGATCTCGTTAAAACACATAATTTATACCGTATAAATTTTCTTTGTAGAGTTAACCGTTTCCGAAATATTCCTTATTACTTGTTTCAAACTACTTAAACTTTTCTCGAATGGTAGTCATATTTAGTTTTGTATCTCTTTTGCTGTACCCCCAGGAATGTAAAGAGAACTGTCATTCTTTCCCATAGCGGTAGCTTTAAAAGATTTGCCCGTTACTATAACCTAGAGTATAGCGTTATTTTCCTTTCTTAAAAGGAAAGAAGTAATACGACAAAAATAGTTATCTCAATTAGCATAATGTAAGAATATTTTTTTTTTCAGAACAGATAAAGAAAGTCATGTAAATCTAAGTTTTTCTTTTTTGTCCAATTTATGTGCTGCTTTTAACATGTATTCGTACTACTGACTTATTTTTGGAACAACTGCTCATAGGAATGACTCATTTATTCTAGATGTTTAATTTTGTTGAATTGTTTTTTATGTTTACACCCATATATTCACAATTTCAAGATTGGAGAGTCTGGATACAGAAAAATTTCAACTTCCAGCCGGGAATCGAACCCGGAACCTCTTGCACAGCAGTCAGGTGATTTAATGACAGAGCTACGGAGCCAACCTATATTAAATATTACTTTTTATATTAAGAATATCTCTGTTCATAACTAGGGTGTAATAGGGCTGCTGAAAGTTCATAAAATATCAGAGCAGAGGAATTAAAACCTTTTTTCATAATTTCAACTTACCTTGAGCCACTAATGTGTCGTCTAATATATGCCATGTCATTTTCATAAATACATTTTAAGGAAAAACCCTCCGCCTAGAGAAAGGGTGATTTACTTAAAGTATTATAAGGAAATGCGTAAGTAAGGAAAGCCAAAGAATACTAAGGAAAGAAAAAGCCAAGGAGGTTGTAGAAGAGGACTCGAGTATAATGAAAGTGTATGGCTGACAGCTGAAAGTGTTAAGAGAGGTAAATATGAAGGTCAAAGACCATCGTGAACTACGAAGTCAGAAGGAAGCAGCTTATTAAAGAGGAAGAGAGAAGCCAAAAGCCTGCAATTTACGGAGAGGCGGAGAGACATATAAACCGTCTCTCCGCTCTGATACAGTCAGCTATATATTCCTCGTCTGCATAGCATAATACTTACTCACCCTGAACTTCCATTCTCTAGAAAGCTTGCGACCAGCGAATGGAAAGGTTGTGTTGGCACGCAGAGGTAGAGGAACAAGGGCAAAATATATACATAGGCTCATAATAAATAACAGTGAAATATTTTATCGTGTAATAGGTACTTTCTGAAATAAGTAGGAGAAGGAAAAGGGAAGGGAGAGAGATATAGAGTGAGGGAGAAAGAATTATCCACAGATTTATGTGTTCATTTTACTTTCTCTACTACTTAAGAAATATTTCACCAAAAATACACACTTTGAGGTCCTTTGAGAAACGCCACATATTTAGAAAACCGTCTGTATTTTGTATATGTGGACAGCATACCTCATTAAACTGGATACTTGTAGGTAACTTCAGCGTTTTTCTGCATGAGAAACAACTCGTATTTTGGTTCTTTATTTTGGGTTTAAATCGTTTTATTTTGCTCAAACACACACGTTCCTCTCACATACATTATTCCAGATTATGTGGGAGATAGGCAATAATTCTAGTTAAAGAAAAATTCACCGCCCCAGCCGGGAATTGAACCCGGAATGTCCTGGTGAGAAGTCAGTTTGCTGACCACTCGACCACGGAGGCAGTCGGGGAAAACTTTCGTTACGTCTTATTTCTCAAAAATCACTGAAACCATTTCGATTAAAATTCCATATGTTTAAAGAATATGTGAAATTATAGCAACAGCTGTAAAATATTTTAAGCTATTTTTTTCATAATAAAATAATATGAATTCAAGGAAAAGGGATGCAATAAATGAGATTATTGATTCTATTGTTAAAATAATATTTAATGGATAATAAGAACAAAATTATCCTTATTTAGTTGAAACCAAATAAATGTATATAAGTTCAAATTATATAAGAAGCAAATTTTATTAATTTGTCTCAAAATTATTATACTGCCTTTTAAAAAGAGATAAAGGAGAATGTTTATATAGTCTTCTGAAATAATACTCCCATTTATATAAATAAATAACTAAATTAAAAAGTAAACATTTTCTCCAATAATTATGGTTAACATAAACATATAATTAGTTGACCATTTCTAAATAATTTACTGTAAAACTTTAATTTTTTTATATGAATCGTTTTAAAAATTTTGATTCATGGCAAAAATGATGCTATCATTGTATGTAATAATTGGTATAACTGGTACAAATTTCAGTAAGATACTCTGTGGATTTTCAAAATTTTACAAATGCATCACCTTGACATTTTCATCACTTTCACTTAACTACTTTAGGTTAGTTGGGAATCCATAAGATATTAAATAACTCAATAAACACAATGGATGTTGTTAAGGCACAGTTAGTGGTAAATAAAACTTTTTCACGCGTTAATGTTTTAAGAAATATTGTTTCTTATTCTATTACCTGTCCTTTTTAAATTTTCGTATCCGTTAGGTAGAGACTTAACCCTCCATTCAAAATATATTTTCGAAGTTTCAACAAAAATATATATTTTGAGATCACGTTGTGTTGAACAAAGATTTTATTGTCTCTATTACTTCTTATAGTAATTACTGGAAATATTGTATTCTATTAAAAAAATTTGATGTCCAAATTAGAACGGAAATATACATTTTGGGGTCCCCTAAATGTGTATGTGTGTTTGGGTCATTATATCGCAAATAAAATACATATCATGATTTTTAAGGGAATATCGCATGAAATACTCGTTGCTAAACAAATTGCAGCTATGTTTGAAACACACAATTCAATTCAAATAGATTTCATTGTAGCGTCCCCGCTCGTTCTCGATAACTTGAAATATTTAGATAATAAAGCAAGGTATTTTTAGAGTAGTGTTCCCGAAACTACATAATAAAATGAACGATATTGGTGTCAGGAATGTAACATATGAGATTTTTTTTTCATGTGGCAAATCTCATTTGTTTTTTACTTTCTCTATACGTACTATGTACATAGTGTATAGAGAAGGTATTGCACTCCATCAAAAAATTCGATACCGAGATTTCACCGGAAATATACGTTTTAGGGTCCCCTGAATCCAAAATAAGTATTTCCAGAAAATGGTCCATGTGTGTGTCCATGTTCCGTGTGTCAGTGTGTCCGTGTGTCTGTGAACACGATAACTCAAAAACGGTAAAATAGCAAACTTGGTATTTAAGTTTAGTATCTTCCAGGGATGCGACACGAAGATTTTGAGAAAAATCCGCCCATCCCCAACTACCCTTTACATGGAGCTTTTTTCGAAAATTTTGATTTTATCAAAAATGTCTCTAACGATTTTGATTAAAATATGGTATATTAAAGATATTTACCAGGCAAATAAAATGTATATTTTGAATTTTCTGGGAATAGACTCTGAAGACTACTTTATTCTGGGTCAATTTTACTGAATTTTGCATAACTGCTGAACCGTAAGAGATGGGCAAAAACTTACCACACAAGAAAAGTAAAGCACCTTAAAACACACAATTTATGTTATATACATTTTTTTTCGTGGAGTTGATTGTTTTTGAGATATTCCTTGTTTTTGGTTTCAGCTATAAAAACTTATACTTTTCTCATACAGGACTTTGTGAACTCGTGTCCATAGAAACAAGGAACTTCAGTCGCAGAGCAACCAGCTTTTGACTATCACTTTAACTTATGGTACCCCCTTATTTCGCTTCTACTAACAAGGAAGCAAATAATAAGACTATTTCTGCTAATTTTTTCTCGATTAGATGAGGTAAACAGAATAATTTGTTGCAGAGATGTAGAGGAAGTCATGTGAATGGTACACATCAGATTTTTCTCTCTCGCAGTTATACAAAGAGCATGAATTATGAAACTATGATATAGGAACTTCCTTCTTATCCTAAAAAGAAATGTGCAAAGGTGTATGAAAAGTTCATCTTTAATAACAGTAAATACAATATGTTCAGTGTACGATAACGGAATAACTACACGTTAACTGGTAATGAAGGTAAAAATGACTACAGAACAACAAACTGCAATTGCAGGATGTTACAATACTAGCATATATTAATTTACAGAGTCAGATTTGAAACAAGGTATAATAAAAATCCTACATTTGCATTGCTGTTTGTTTAGAGAGTGAGTTTTGTGAACCACTGCTTATTTCCAACTAATCTTCTTGCCTTAGCCTCTTTATGAACTGCAGTTTCCCCAATTACGTTCCTAATGGGACCATATATCAGCTTTTGTTGCGGAAATGTTTCCATAGATTGCCTTGTGCTTTAATTGCCTCATTCATTGTTTATTATAGAAGATAATTAAGCTTAACAAAACAATGAAGAGATGTTATCTCCATCAGGAACGGTTTACAGCAATGTAGCAAACATTACAAACCATTATATATTCTCCATTACTTGTCATCATCAAGTTTTACTTTCTCTAACAACGTACAAAGTAGGTAGGAAAGATGTATTGCACCCAAAATTTCGATTTCGACCGCGCTCGTGTGATTGTTAATAGCATAATTCAAAAACGAAAGGTCCATTGTATAATAAAGTAGATAAATTTAAGTTCACCAACTTGTAAGGATGCGACATGAAAATTTTCAAGAACATTCCCCTACTACAAAATACGCTTTACATGGAATATTTTCGAAAATTTGGATGTAAAAAAATGACTCAAACGATTTTGAATAAAATAACACACGTGTAATATACTCTTATGCTGAATAAAATCTACATCTTGTATTTTCCGGGAGTAGCCTCTGAGATCCTGTTCATTTTGGATGAGTTTCGCATAACTGGTTTACCATAAGAGATGGACAAAGTCTTCGTATACAAAAAATACAGATCTTGTTAAAACACACAACTTATATCACTTACAATTTTATGGAGTTAATCGCTTCCGAGATATTCCTAGTTATTATTTAAATTATAAAATATATTCATAAATTACACAAATGATTTTTTTTTTACCTTTTCTATTCTCTAGTCAAAAAGAGAAACGGAATAGCACTGTTACGTAGCTCTTGAAAGAAATTGACTATTGCTTTAGCCTGGTGCATTTCTTTTTTCCAGCGAATCTACAAGGATCTACATAATAAAACCTTTATTTAAATGTTTATATCGATATGTACATAATGAAGTACGGGGAAAAAAAAACTTTATTAAGAATAGTTTGTTGCAGAAAACATGTGAATGTAATGCAATAGAATTGGACACACCCTTAAAATATACTGGTAAACCCCCATTGTAATATTGCTGTCAGTTAACTAATTTAAGCATTCAATAAGAATCTCTTTAATTTTAATGTTAGTCATAAGCACGAGCATCCCTGTTGCATTCCTAGAATATTAATTTTTGTGAATAAGTGCAAAATCAGAGAGTAATACTCCAGTGTCCATTCTCGCCACCACTTTTTAATTCAATAAACAACACCGAAATACTTTCAGAGATTGAAGTCCAGTCTGATATAAGCAATTTGACAGGCAATTCATGGTTTACGACTAAACATTTGGTAGATTTATAATTTAATCGTATTCGTATCAGATACAGACAAGTCGGTTTTAAAGCAAAGTCATGTAAACTAGTTTAGGATCCTTTAAAATAGTTGCACGAGTATATAGACATTGAATTTCAGCAGCTCATTGGCGTTCTCAAGACTTTCTGCCATACAATCCTTCAAATCTCAAACAAATCAGTTGACAGTGCGACACTGAACATCAATTAACTGCCTCCTTCTATAATGCAGCCTACTCTAGAGGCATTTCTTCGAGTGCTGTGTTGCTCAATGCCTAACTCTAAAAGCTGATGGTCATGGGTTAGTTTCCTGTTAAGCGGTACATTTTTACCTTCTGTAACACATATGTAAAATGAACATAGTACGAAGAGAAGGTATATTTCGTTATTGTGTAGATATGCCAAATCGTTTGTTGCTTTCTTGATAACCCTCATACTTTTTTGATTTTATGTTTTGCTCTTTATTTAATTAATTCTTTAAACTACTTTCTATTTTGAAAAAAAAAAAAACTATGCACGCATCTTTCCTTGAGACTTTGTCCGCCTGTCTTTCCCCAACCAAAGGAAACTTCTTAATTTACCGCAAACTAGCTCTATTAAACAAAATAAATATTAGTATTGAAGCCAGGAGATATCACAGTGTATAGCGTTCAGCGTTTTTTCAGAACATAATGACCCTCGGCGTGACTTAGAAGCTTGGGTTTTTGTGGTTTGCGGTTAGAAACCATTCCTCGCAGTTTGCAAGTCTTCCACTTACTGGTTCCTTAAATGGGGCGAGAATCTCGACTTGCAAGCAAAGTCTTCGAGTCTCCAGAAAACAGAAATTTTACTATGTTGCCTCTCACCCATAGTACAGGCTCGTCTTTTGTTTACTAATGGATATTTCACAGTGGCAGAGGGGAGCGGTCCCGTTTGAGGGCCACCATGTTTTGGAGAATGCTGTACAATGTTGTCGCTCTGTTCTGCTTCCGAAATTACGCGAAAACTACCGAATGAAGACAAGCGAGTCAAGCACCCAAGAAAAGCTGCATGCAAAGTACTGCATGTCAAAGACTAAACGTCATTTAACCTTTTGTTAGCAAGGATTGTAATTAGTTGCACTGAGAGGAATGTTGAAATTATAATGTATGAATTAAAAGCTTGAGCTAATGTTGCATTGTGGTGTACTCAAAAGAATAAATTGTTTGACGAGACTAAAAACTAAAGACTATTTATTATTGGAAAGCTAACATTAAAACCTTATACCAGAGAAATAGCACTAAACTCAAGTTCGTGTTTGTGCGTTGTGCTCTCAAATGGCATCATCATTAGCCAGTGATTCAGCTACACTTTAAAAATCTCATAGCTTTAACTTCGAAATTTGAACAAAGGTTCTCAAAATAAGTGTTTAAGACACCTCGGTATTATCTGAACATATTTCGGCGTAGTTCATTAACACCCTATATACCGATGAGTAGCGGATATTGATAATAAAAAGGTTTTGTCAATAACAACACGTACGTAATAAAAATATCGAATAATGATAAAGAATTCATAAAGTAATTTAAAATTTGTTACATTGCAGATAACATGAAGAAACACAATTTAATAATATCAAACATAAAGAGAAAAATTAAGGTGTTACAAGGGAAAGAACCTATACGAAGCAGTATTGTTTGAAACTCCTCTTTGTTGAAACGGTTCAGCTCCATTAAAATTTTGGTATATACATATATTATGTCTTGATAACTCTAATTATCTAGATATTAAAATAAGTAGGTAAGTTGAATTTGATGTAGCGGACAATAGTAAGAGTATTATCTATAAAAGAGAGAGTTGAAACACTGTTAAAATTCTATACAACAATGGTTGTACCTTCATCGCTTTATGCATCCTGAACTATGTCGGAGACACATACGATGAAGAAAAATAGAGGAAATGTTATTTCTACGAAGAATTGAAGGACATAGAACTAATCACATAAAAATGATTATATTAGAGAAGAGGTTAATATTCAAGATAAGATTGACGAAAATAGATCAAAATAGCATGACCAACTAGCAAGAACAGAAACAATAGATGCCATAAGATAAAATGCACTGAATAGCCAAATGACCAAAAAAAGAGAGGAGGACCAATTAAGCGATAGAAAGACACATATGCAGATTTATTGAGGACGGAACGACCCATAAAGATCAGTCCTCAAGTTGAAGGAGAAGACAAAAAAAGATTAAAAGAGAAGTATAAGTTTCCACTCGTTGTCTGAAGTGATATTGATAAGCCAAAGGCAAAGTTTAATTTAATGTAGTGGTAAAATGTTTAATTTCATTATGTCAATAATGTTCCGATTTGTGTATGTAGGAAGAATTGGCGCGAGAGTGGGGAAAATGGCGCTGCATCTTACAAAGGCACTCCTAGAAGTATAACAAAGTTTGATAGCAAGAAATTAGAAAAGAAATGCTTGTGATAACCTATAATGTAGATAGATAGTATGCTTTTGTGACCATTGTTGCGTAACGTGTAATAATAAAAAAGAAATGTAAAGCAATTTAAATGGAATAGATGCTCAGATTTTTTTAAAGGTAAGGAATGCTGGGTATTGTAAGGGAAGCCAGCGATATATGATGTTTCTTGTTGTGATTTGTATATGGTATATGTCGGAGTATCCGTGCTTATATATGTACAGGTTTCAGTGATTGATATATGTAAAATACGTCATGTATAATTATTTCGTTTCGTTTCGTTTCGTAATCGGTTTACCCTCCCTCGTATTTTTAGGACTGAAGCCCCCGTAGGACTTATAAGCCACTGCCTAGGGGTCAGAGGAGCCAACGGCACGATACCTGTTACGAGGAATCGGCCCGTAGCCATTTCTCCAATGGCTCCAATAAATGCAGAAAGAATAATTATAATTATATGAAATAATTATTGATTACTATGTAGGAGATTAATAGATACGAACATGAGGTGGATGATATGAAATGTAAGCGAAATTGATGATTGGAAAGGTGATAATGGAATGGGTGGCGGGGGAAACCGGAGGACCCGGAGAAAACCTACCCAGACGCCGCACCCATGTGTGTAATTATTTCGTTTCATTTTGTACTCAGCTTACCCTTCCCTATTTGTAGGACTGACACCTCCGTAGGAATTATAAGCCAATGCCTAGGGGTCAGAGGCCAGTCGGCGAGCCAACGGCACGAAACCATAGAATGGAAAACCTGTTACGAGAGGTCGGGCCGTAGCCAGGTATGAACATGAGGAAGTGGATGATATGAAATGTAAGCGAAATTGATGATAAGGAAGGTGATGATGGAGCATTGGTACAAAGAGTGACGTGGGAAACCGGAGGACCCAGAGAAAAAAACCCAGACGCCGCTTCGTCCACCACGAATCCCACAGGCGGGCGCTTGTGATCGAACCCGGGCCGCCTAAATGGGAGGCGAGCGGCTAAAACACCCATGGCGCCGCCGTGTATAATTTTATGGTCATAAAAGAAAATATAGTTTGTTGTGGAAAAGAAAAAAATCCAATGTTATCATTTGTATTACACAATCATTCCTTGGCATCATCTCCAAGACTAATCGTCTGAATTTAAAGATCTTGTGAAGGAAACCAAATTAAAGAATCTACCGTGTTTCTCCGACTGGCTAACCAGGGCATTGAAAGAAAAATATTTCAAAGTTGGCACAAAAACAGAAAAATACGTTTCAATTTCAGCAGTGTGAATGGGTTTTATAATCAGATGACTCTCTAGAAAGCTGAGAGAGAATCTAAAATAGTTCATTGATTCATTAATGCTTTCTCTCATTCATTCAACTAATGGAGTATTTTAACATAACGCTGTTTGAAAACACATTGAAGTACAATGATCTGAGAGCTCTTTATTATCTTTTGCATTCAAAATGTTTAAAAACTGCTTTCTAGTCGCTGGGTTTGAAGCTCCACTCGTAGCAATGACCCCGAGAAACAAACGCATGGCGATCTAGTACTTTAAAACTATATGTCCCATTCTCATGACTTTCTCTATCTACGAGATGTAACAAATCATTTTTACAAAAGTATTCATTTAATTGTTTTTTACTTTCTCTATACGCACTATGTACATAGTGTATAGAGAATGTATTGCACTCCCCCAGAAACAGGTCCGTGTGTGTGTGTGTGTGTGTGTGTGTGTGTGTGTGTGTGTCCGTTTGTCCGTGTGTCAATGTGTCTGTGAACACGATAACTCAAAAACGAAAAGTCGGTAAAGTACCAAACTTGGTATCTAAGTTTAGTATCTTCCAGGGATGCGACACGAAGATTTTGAGAAAAATCTCCCCACCCCAAACCACTCTTTATATGGAACTTTTTTCGAAAATTTTGATTTTCTAAAAAATGGCTCTGACGGTTTTGATTAAAACATCGTATATTAAAGTTATTTACCTGACAAATAAAATGTATATTTTGAATTTTCTGAGAATAGTCTCTGAAGACTACTTCATTCTTGATGATTTTTTCATAACTACTAAACCGTAAGAGATGGGCAAAAACTTAACACACAAAAAATGTAGAGCACGTTAAAACACACAATTTATGTTATATACATTTTTTTCGTGGAGTTGATCGTTTTTGAAATATTTCTTTTTCTTGGTTTCAGCTTTGAAGAACTTATACTTTTCTCATACAGGAATTTGTCAACTCCTGTCCATACAAACAAAGGAACATCAGTCACATAGCAACCAGCTTTTGGCTTTCACTTTAACCTATGGTACTCCCCTATTTCGCTTCTACTTACAATAAAGCAAGAAATAATACTATTTGTGCTAATCTTTCTCGATTAACATGAAATAAATAAAAGATAAGCTTATTAACAATAATAATTTACAGAGATATAGAGAAAGTCATGTGAGTGGAACACATCAGACTTTTTCACACAAGCCATGACCATAATAGTTGGCTATACTATGAATCCTAGGTCTAAAGTACTTATAGCATTGTAAGTTGCCATTGGGGTTGTCATCTCAAAATAATTTAAGATCACCTTGTGGTTTACCAGGAAATATGCGAGTCAGTTGCTGTGTCATGTTACCATGGTAGATCAGTGGTAGAGCAATCGGCTAGAGACCGGGAGATCCGTGGTCAAATCCCGGCTATGGTATTGAATTTCTCTGTCTGATTCTACCTAATTTTACAAAAGTTTATTCTTCTATCTACTTCATGCTAATCTAGACCAATATTAGAAATGACCTTATTTCTTAGTTCTTTATTAGTAGAACGGGTATAAGAAACGCAGTAGGCTAAAGCAATAGTAAAATCTTTTAAAAGTTGCTTGCTATCTGATTGAAATTCGATTCGCTTTGCATGGCCAGGCATATCTTGGAAATGACAAACTTCACAAAACGTTCTGTATAGCACAAATGGTGTGTCATGATGAGATCTACATGCTTTGTGTAGCAAGTTTTTTCAATATCTTAATTTTTACCAGTTATACAAGCAGTCTTCAGAGCCTATTAAAGATATACGCTCATTTATCATTTAAATATAGTTAATATGTCGTATTTTAATCGAATCGTTAGTAGCACTTTTATGTAAAGCAAAACTTGCATTTGAAGGAGTTTTCTTTAAAATCTTCCCGCCCGTGCTTGCAATTTAATGAGTTATTTTACCCCTCTCTCAGACACATGGGACATTTTTAGAGAGCCTGTAATTTTTTTTCAGAGAATATAATACTTATTTATGCAGTGTTTGCATAAATAATAATACATTTATGCAATTTATGTATTTGTTTAGTGGATGCGCCAATTTTTATTTCCTCTACAGGGACTATGTACATAGTATATAGAGAAGGTATTGCATTCCACAGAAAATTTCGATACCGAGATTTCACCGGAAATATATGTTTTAGGGTGCCCTGTATCCAAAAAAATTATTTTCAGAAAAAGGTCTGTGTGTCCGTGTGTCCGTGAACACGATAATTCAAAAACGTATAGTTGGTAAAATACCAAACTTGGTATTTAAATTAAGTATCATCCAGGGATGCGACATGAAGACTTTGAGAAAAATCCCCTACCCCAAACTACCCTTTACGTGGAACTTTTTTGGAAAACTTGGATTTTCTAAAAAATGGCTCTAACGGGTTTGATTAAAATATTGTATATTAAAGATGTTAACCTGACGAATAAAATGCATATGACTGCCTCCGTCGTCGAGTGGTCAGTGAGCTGACTTCTCACCCGGAGGTTCCTGGTTCGATTCCCGGCTGAGGCGGGTAATTTTTCTTTAACCAGAATTATTCTCTATCCCCCATAGAGTCTGGAAGAATGAATGTGAGCGTGAATGTGCGTGTGTTTAGTAACAAAGTTTATTCACCTAGTGTCCTGAACCTACAGTTTCACAAGTCAAAGCCCCCGATATGACCATTAATGTTAAAGAGGGCTATACAAATGAAACAAAAAAAAGTGTGTATATTCAATTTTCTGGGAATAAGCTCAGAAGACTACTTTATTCTAGATGAAATTTACGAGGATTTTGAATAACTGCTAAACTTATATAAAAACTTACTACACGAAAACTGTGTTTAAAATACAACATTTGTGTTATTACATTTTTTTCGTGGAGTTGATCGTTTTTTAGATATTCCTTCTTTGTGGTTTCAGCTATGAAAAACTTACTTTTTCTCATACGGAAATTTGTCAACTCCTGTCCATACAAAAAAAAAAAGGAACTTCAGTCACATAGCAACCAGCGTTTGACTATCACGTGAACCTATAGTACTCCCTTATTCATTAATAGACTTGTTAAATGAAAACTAATAATGTTTCAGATAACACAGATGTATGACGTAATATGGTTTCTAAGCAAATGCTGTTTTATTTATTCCAACACTTATAAAGGACAACGGAAGGTAATGATAAAACCATTGAAAATATGTATTGTGTTTCGCTTGACATTTTAAAAGAAGCCAGAAGTGCTTGACGTTTATCAATTCTAGAAAAATAAATTTATATTATTGTTAGTTTTGGTTTTAAAATAAATTTAAGGAGACGGTTCTTGTGTTTGAAGTTGCTGCACTTGTGAAAGAGACGATTTCAAATTTACAGGCCCATTGGAGAAAGATATGTCATTGCGTCTTATTGCCATGGTAATAACGTCATTCATTTTCTGGTACTGGTGCCAGAAATAGGGTAATTTCTTACAATTTATGTGGCCATAATGAGCTGTTTTAGTGCTAGGATTGCATATAAATATTTATTTCCAATTCAATATCCATTTCGAATTTTTGGGTGAAATAAAATATTTCCTATTAAGTTGTATAGAAAATTGAATAAATCAAATAAATTACCTGTGTATAAATCAAGACTCTTGAGTATGTGTATTGAGAACAGGTCATTATTGATGACTCTTACTGGTGTAGTAGCCTCTTTTATCATTTTTGTACAAAATGAAACATATATTGTGAGACATTTCTTGTCTTTAAAATATTTCTATTTGCTTTGTGAGACTTCATGATAATCAATGTAAAATGTAATCTTCTGCCTAGAAGGTATGAAACTACAAAGCTTAAGATTTTGTTAAGTGGAAATTCTTTTTAAAAGAAACCCTTATAGAGAAGTTTTAATCTCCATCACATTTTAATTAAAAACGCCGCAAATTAAAAAGAACTTGTGTGGAAAAATACAGATAAATTAATTAATTTTAAGTTCAAGAAATATTACGAAACGAAGAACAATTTCTATTCTAGGTTAAACGTAGTAATGACATTTCACGCTGAAATGTCACGCCCATACTTGTGCTGATTCCTTCCGGAATAAAACAATTGGCAGACATTTAAAGTTTCCTGCTCCCTCATATTCGTAATGAAATAAATTAAAGCAGAAGCGTAACAAATTGTGATTGGAGGGAAATTGAATTTTCAACTTAATGCTGATGTTCGTAAAAGGACGGCCGGCGTGGGGAGTGTGACAAAGCTGCAGGCGTGGAAAAAGGCTCATGCATTTTACATTCGCATACTGATTTAATAGTTTCATTAATTATGTTAGTGGAAAGATAACCTTTGTGGCATACAGGTCACTGCTCCTAGAAGCGTTAGGTCATACACACTGACCGTTACGTAATTTCCTCTCTGTTTAGTTTCTACACCGTGTACATAGTGCAAAGATTTAGAAGGTATTGCATTCCACCAAAAAATTCCATACCAAAATTTTAACTGGGAACACAATTTTAGGATACCTAAATAAAAAAAAATCTTATATATTCCATCACTGCAACAAATTATTGTTAAAACATTTATGCTTCTATTTACTTCATGCTAATTCAGAAAAAAAATAGCAGAAATAGTCACATTACTTGCTTCCTTGTAAGCAGAAGCGAAATAATGGCGTACCATAGGTACCACAGGCGATAGTCAAAAGCTGGTTGCTACTCGTATGTGACTGAAGTTCACTTGTTTGTATGGACAAGAGTTGACAAATTCCTGTATGAGAAAGTATACGTTTTCCAAAGCTGAAACCAAAAATAAGGAATATCTCAAAAAGGGTCAACTTCACGAAAAAATATATAGTATAAACATTGTGTTTTAATGCGCTCTACGCTTTTGGTATCGTAGGTTTTTGTCCATCTCTTACGGTTTAGCAGTTATATAAAGTTCCGTAAAATTCATCCAGAATAAAGTAGTCTTCAGAGGCTATTCCTAGAAAATTCAAAATATAAATTTTATTTGGCAAGTAAAGATCTTAAATATAAAAGAATTTAATCACAATTGTTAGAGCCATTTTAAGATAATCAAAGTTTTCGAAATTTTTTCCATATAAACGGTAGTTTGGGTTGGGGGATTTTCTTGAAAATGTTCGTGTCGCATTCTTGGAAGATATCAAACTTAAACACTAAGTTCGGTTTTTAACACTCTTCTCGTATTTGAATTATGCTGCCCACAGGCACGCAAAAACATATACATACAGACACACACAGGCAGAAAGTCCCACACGGACATTTTTCTAAAAATGCTTTTTTGGATTCAGGGGGTTTCAAAACATGTATTTCCGTTGAAATATCGGTATCGAATTTTTCGGTGCAGCAAAGTACCTCCTCTATACACTATGTACATAGTACGTATAGAGGAAGTAAAATGTATGTTCTGTTCCATTCGCAAAACTTTCTCTAGCTGTACCACATATAAACTATTCTTTCAAAAGATTATTCTTTTATCTACATCATGCTAATCGAGATAAACAAAAGCAACATTAGTCTTATAACACAATTCTTTGTTAGTAGGAGGAAACTAAGGGAATATACAAGGCTAAAGCGCTAGTCAAATATCTTAAAAGCTGGTCACATGTGAATATAAATGAGGTTCCATTCAATTTGCTGGTCCGATTTGTGAAAATTTAGGTGGATGAAAATTGAAATAAATACAAGGAATATCTGGATAGCCTCTACAAGGAAAACATGTGGGGTATAAATTAAGTGATTTAACGAGATATGCATATTTTATGCAGTAAGTGGGGAAAGTAATCATGTTTGATGTGTATGTTTGTGAACGCCATAACTCAGAAACAAGGAGTTATTTAAATTCAGCACCTTTAAAGCATACCACACGAAGACTTTCAATAAAATCACTCTACGATAAACTACTCTTTACATGAACACATTTTCAACATTTTTGATTTTCTGGAAAACAGCTCTTAACGATTTTGATTAAAACATGTAGTAATCAAGATATGTACTTGCCAAAGAATATATATACATATATTTTTGAATTTCCTTGGAATAGCTTCTAAACTCTTCTTTATTTTTAATTACTTTTGTACCGCAAAAGACAGACAAAAACTTACTGCAAAAAAATGTAGATTTCGTTAAAATAGGCAAGTTCCGACAAGTGCACCTTTGTTGAGGAGCTAACCATTTGTTAGATGTTGCTTTTTATATGTGACTTTAATGTTAGCAATACTTATGCTTTTCTCACATGGAAAGTCCTTATTGATGGTTTTTCATCCTGGCTAAGCAAAGAGAGCGGAATTTCAATTACGTCACATAGCGACTGATTTTTAAAACATTTGAGTATCACTTTAATGTATTGAATTTACTTGTTTTTTGGGATTTGTAATTATTACTTAATGTATATATTAAAATATTAAGTTGAATTTTAGAGTTTTAGAAAATATTATTTAAGGCATATTCACTTTTAAAGTGAATATTCTAAAGTTTCATTTATGAGAGTCAATACATATATGTAATCTTTCTTGGTTCTGATTGAAATATATTTATGTTTTATCATAAGTTAATTTGTTCTCTCTTTTATCGAAGTTGAGTGCCAGGAACTTAAAAATTCAGCTATCGTTTTTGATAACTGAAGTTCCAATTTATATTAAGAATCATTAGGTGACTGAAAAACAAATTATGGTCTCTTATGCCAGGTTATTGTTTTCTTGTATAAGGAAATAATATCGTAATTAAATCATTTCTGCTTATGTTTATCTTGATACGCATGAGATAGATGAATAAACTTTTGTGAGAATGGTTTCCTGAAACGTACATAGAGAAAGTTATGTGAATAGAGCACATCCGAATATTTTTTTTTCAAATGCCTTTGTTACTGTTAATTTGGATTAGTAATTTTGGCTGCTACATTGAACATCATGGACAATGTTTCACTAATTCAGCTGGTCTCATATAGAATATTTACTGCGGGTAGTAAAGAAGGATGTGGGCCCACGTATAATAAATGGCGATTGGCGTATGGGAATGTCCGGAATTCTATCTTAAAACCCTTGTTTTCTGTTTGTATTAAAGGGAGAGAAAGGATGTCGCGAACACTAACTTAAAAATATTTTTTCTGTTTATATTAAAGCTAATGTACTACATGCGTACGTGATTCTCTTTCAGTTATAAAATTCTTTCTTATATACACATCACGTTAGTCATGATTCGTATAGATTCAAATTAATTTAATTTAGGAATGTTCCCTAAAATACTTTCCATTTAGATTTTATGGAATTGAAAGACGGACACTGTTGTTTATATCGCAATTTTACAAGTATATTATGCAACAGTAAATAATAATTACAAATAAATGAAATGGTAGATGTAGCAGCGAAAGAAGCTACCAAACATCGACTTATTTCAACCCCATCTCAAGCTTCTATGGAATCATTAAATCTACAGGTCATTAAACTTCAAGAGATTGAAGCTTACCCTGAAACAGCCTCCCAAATGTTTGCTGTGTTGCATTTAAATTTATTCCTGCATCAGCTGAAGGTTACCATAGACAAAGTGTAGCATATAAATGTTTGAAACAATGAAGCCTAAATAGCAGCAATAAAATACATATCACAATAAAAACATAAAATGAGATAACACTAAAAGTGAAAGACTATAAAACAATGTAACAATATTAATAAAAGGACTGCCTCCATGGTCGAATGGTCAGCGAGCTGATTTCTCACCCGGAGGTCCCGGGTTCGATTCCCTATCCCCCATAGAGTCTGGAAGTATGAATGTGAGAGTGAATGGGCGTGTGTTTAGTAATATAAAGTTTAACCTAATGTTCTGAACCTACAGTTTCACAAGTGAAAGCCCACGATATGACCATTGATGTTAAAGGGAGCTATACAAATGAAGCAATAATTATATATATATAACTTAAACTTTGTTATTAACGGCATGTCCTTATAAAAGTCTATTGTTGGTTAAAGTCCTTTTCTCCTCGTGCGCTATTTCAGGTTCGTGTTCGTGTGACTGGAGCCTGATCGTGGGATCAAACATGGAAGCTTGAATCCGACGACCGTTGCCTTTGTGGAAAACGCCATGGACTTCTTCATAAACTGAACCCTTTTCTTTTAGTCCATTAACGGCGGTAGATCTCACAGTATGGTGGAGACGTTCGTCGTGTGGGAAAGCATCAAGAACATGACCTAGAACTTCGAACTCCCTGTGGCTACGCCGATAGTGGTTATTGTTCTGGAATCTGCCTGTTACACTAAGCACAGCTATGTACTGGTAGTCCAGAACAAGTGGCACTAATGAGACTACGCATTGCTATAGATCATTAACGCACTCATAGCTGCTGCGTAGAAGATCCACAGCTCTACTCAAAGGAATACTCGGTTTTTGAGAGAGGAAGTTCTACCCTCACAAAAATTCAAACTTTTACCGGTTGAAACTAATTACAATGAAATAAGAACTGAAGCTTTCCTGGCGACGTGTTAATTCAAAATCTTCTCGGAGCTATAAATACCAGTCTCCGCAAGCTCAAACCATCAGTTCACCCTGAAGACGAGGACGATGCACTTCTTCGAAACGTTGGTGCCAAGCCAAGTTTTTACCTGGCTAGAAGCCCGAGAAGATTTTGAATTAATTATAATGAGTTTGCTTCTTTCTTAATTGCATAATCAATATAATAACGATTCTTGGAATTCAAAACATCAATAGCACTGCTACCATGGGAAGAGGAAAACATTCATCGCTTCTCCTCTGATTGTCTAAAGCGTCAAACAGCCGAAAATACTCGAGATCTTTTAAGATGAAGTTTATGTAAAATTTTATCAACATTTGAGAAAAATTAAAATAAAACTTGTTTCATAATAACATAATATGAATTCTAAGATGTAAGAAAATGTATCGTTTTTCTCATTTGGGCACTTTAACTACTAATTAGCTGAAGCTGAAAATGAGTAGGTGTATGCTTATTACTTGACACTCCCAAATTTAAACCTTATTTTCTCGCAAACTTGTCATACTCAAAGTGTTCTACACGGTGTAGTTTCTCATTCATTTGTTTAAAAATGTTATACTGCTTCTACAAAGCACATTAAAGCGAATGTTCATATTACTTTTTGGAAGTAATGTTATGTTTTGATAATACAGTCATTAAAGCTTGAAAAATAAGAGTTTTGGAGAGTACGAAAAGTATGAATGAATGAATAAGTGTATTTATTGACATAACAACATCATACCTAGGATTTCAACAATAGCGCGAGTCCACAGACCCTACCTGCTTTTGTAATACACACTGCAAAGCAATATTAAAACAACAATAACGAGTTAGAAAAGTAAACACGAAAATAAAAATACAAAGATATTAGATAGATACTTTATTTCACTGCTTAGGGCATGGCCCGGTGGCAGCGCTGTCAATGTAATAATACAATGAATTAAATAAACAATAATGTGAATAATACACTGTTAAAATGCCAATGACATCATAGTATACTAATATATACATAATTGTAACAACAGCAATATTTTTATTTACTATTCTGACTATAAATCACTCTTCTTTAGTCTCTTTTTAAAACTATTTACACTTTGAGGCAAAGTCTCCAGTAAATCTGCAGATATTTTGTTCCATTCGTTTAATGTTCTATTTGTGAAGGAGAATTTACCTATGTCTGTTTTCTGTTCCCTATTTCTTATTTTTTCCGAGTGATCATTCCTCCCACAGTATAATGGCTTTAATAATCGTTTGGATATGTCTTTCCATGCAGGTTCCCCCTTATAGGCTCTAAAAATTGCACATAGCCTTGCTCGTCTCCTACGTTTTTCTAGTGTTTCCCAGGAAGTAGCAGTGCTGGTATGATTTTCGAATCGTTTACTTCTGTCTACAAATTTAGCTGCTCTATTTTGAACTCTCTCTAGTGCCAGTTTTTGCCCCACCCGATACGGATCCCAGCATGCAGCACTATATTCTAATATTGGTCGAACTAAAGAAGTGTATGCCAAATTTCGCGACTTTCAATTGCTGCGTTTTAAAATCCTCATTACAAAATGCAACGCTTTCCACGCCTTCCCAGTGATCGAGTTTACATGTTCCCCCCACTCCAAACTTTGATTTAGTATTACCCCTAAATATCTGCTGCTATTTACTCTCAGTATTTTCTTATTGTCTAATTTATATATTACGTTTCCTACTATTCTTGCCCTTGAAAATATAAATGTTTTACATTTGTTTGGATTTATCTCCATTTTATTATGTTTTGCCCAGAGTTGATTTTTGTTTAAATCTTCTTGTAGATCTATTGTGTCACATTTACCACCAATATTTCTATAGATTATACAATCGTCTGCAAATAGGCGAATCTGAGATGTTATCCCTTCCCGTAAATCATTTATATATGCTAAGAAAAGCAACGGCCCGATCACGCTTCCCTGGGGCACACCAGAAGTTACATTTGTAGGAGACGATAGTTTATTTCCCACCCGCACTCTTTGGGTTCGTTCGCTCAAGAATTTCCGTATCCAAGTTATCACTCTGTTGACTATTTGCAGATTACAAAGTTTTTCTATTAGTCGTCCATGAGGTACAAGGTCAAACGCTTTAGAAAAATCAATTATTATTGCATGCACTTTTCCACCCGCGTCAAGTGTATCGGCTACATCCTGACAAACAGCTACTAGTTGACTCTCACAAGAATGTCCGTTCCGGAAACCATGTTGGCCTTCGAAGAGCCAATGCGTTTTATCCCATTCGCGTCTTAAATATTGAGCTATAAGATGCTCAACTTGTTTGCTTACTACTGATGTCAAACTAACTGGTCTATAGTTTGCCGCATTTGTTCGATCCCCTGCTTTATAAATAGGCACAACTATAGCCTGCTTCCAATCTTGCGGTATACTTCCGTTATTTACTGTTATTTCGAATAGCCGCAGTATGTATGGAACGATGACCTCCCCCCCCAATCTTAAGAAAGTCGCCCGAAATGCCATCTGGCCCGACTGATTTATGTTTTCCTAATTTAGCTAACCGTCTTCTAATGTCACTTGGCTTCACTGTCATAGGGGGCCCTTCCGTTTTTTTAATACAGGCATTGCTCTTTACTCGAAAAATTGAAGCGAAATGCTGATTAAACACTTCGGCTTTTGACAATGAATCGGCCATTAGTATATTTCCATTCTTGATTTCTGGAATGATTTCTGCGTTTCCCCTGCGCCTTCTCACAAATTTAAAAAATTGCTGCCAACTATTCCTGTCAGATGAGAGAATACTTTTTAAGAAATGTTCTTCCGCGGTAATCTTTTCTAATAGAAGTTTGTTTGACAAAACTCGGAATTTATTTGCGTGATAACTACTATTTTTTCGTGAACTATATGCTCTCCTGACTTGTTTCTTTAGCCGTTTTACTGTTTTACTGTAGTATTCCGGGTCAGGGTTTTTAGTTAGCATTTTACGGGGTATAAATTTATATGTTGCTTCCATAACAATTTTTTTAAAATTTTGCCGTATTTCTTCTACCGAGGTTCCAGATTGGGACCACAGCGAATATTTTTCGTTTAAGAATTTTTGCAGCCTCGGAATGTCTCCTTTGTAATATTGGTAAAAGTGTCTCATTTCATCCGTGTGAAACTTGGCACGTATTCCTTCTACTTTAAGTAATACGCAGTTATGGTCACTTATACCTGGAAAAACCTCGCATTCTAGTACAGCCAGGAGCCAGGAGCAGGAACTAGTCGCCCGAGTGTACTCGGGCGGGGGCAAATCACGACGGTACCTATCCGCTTTTCTCGCGGATTTACCCGTGTGCTATAAAAGATGTAGTCTTGTGCAAGCGTTTATGTAATGTGGGCAGGGTGTTTCCCTCAGTGCTGCCGGCGCGGGCTGGCTTACCTACCTGAGTGGTCACCCACCCAGAGAGGGACCAGGCCCGATGCTGCTTACCTTGGCCAACCGCTTGCGGGCTGTCAAGGAAAGCAGTGCCGGCTAGCGTGGGAACTGAAGGGATGTAGGTACGGGGTGGGGGAAGCCAGTGTTGCAGATCTGGTCGGAGTACAACTGGACGGCCACCCGTCCGAGTCGGGACCGGGCCCGAAGCTGCTTAACTTGGCGGGTAGAACTGTAAAGAAGGGAGAGGCGGCCGGAAAACTACCATCCAATAGTGTTCACCTGGGGATTTGCGTGGGGAGCAAGTTTAGTGTATATTGTGCGAGCTCTTTCTCGCACAACGTCCACTATGTAAGGGATTCCGGAGTGGGAATGGAGAATGTGGGACGGGAATCTACGGTCTGTGCCATATATCATCCTCAATGCCCTGTTCTGCACGGTCTGCAGCCTGCGGATGGTGGAACGAGCCACCGAACCCCAGACCCCGCAGCCGTACAGCATCAGGGGCGGGATGACTGCGCGGTACAGTCGTAGTTTTATGTGTGAAGGCATGGTGGAGCGGAAGATGGGAAACAACTGCCGTAGGGCAGCGTGTCCCATACCGACCTTCTCCCTGACATGTGGAGTGAAAGTAAGGCCGCGGTCGAGGAGGACTCCAAGGTATTTGGCGGTGCGGACCCAGGGGATCCGCCGCCGCCGCAACCTCAGCGACCTCTCCGGTCGCCAGCCACGGACTTTAGCTAGCAGTAGAGCTGAGCTCTTCTGCGGGCTGATGGCCATCCGCCACTGTTCACTCCATCTGCCTATGGCCTGGAGCTGTCTCTGTAGCGGGGGGAAGCAATATCGGGCGTTCTTGTTACGCGCCATTATGAGGACATCGTCGGCATACTGGCACGTAACTGTACTGGGTTCTGTGGGGAAGTCGGACATCTGGCTTTACAAGAAATACGTCCAAAACCGCCCCTTCTCTGGTTGGGGTTTTTACAGTTTGAACAAGGCCAAGGTCATTAACAATAGCCTGCGATTCCCCACCTTTCACGTCACCCGCGGAAGATTTAGGTCTCTCCCTACAATTACCTGCTCACTGGCCATGTCACTCTTAAAAATTCGTTTTGTAAGTGATTTTAGTGATCCTAAGTGATCACCTGGTGGCCTATATATTCCTATTACCTGCCATTTATTTTTACTATAGTTTCCTAAAATTTCTACTTGTAAGTTTTCATATTCCTCATCCCTCCATAATTCGACAGCATTGTATATATTCTTGACACAAATAAATATCCCACCTCCTCTGCCATTCCTATATCTTGTTATTGTCGTGAGGTTATTCCCTAATACTTCAGGGTTTGTAATATCTGGATGAAGCCATGATTCGGTATAGTAATATAGTAATTTAAATTTACAGCACAGAGTATACGATCATAAATGTATCCTATTATAATAGATAAATACACTTTAAAGAAATATATACACATAATATATACAGAATATATAAAACCATAGCAGAACAGTGACCTAAGTATGACATTATATATATGTAAAACATTGTAGCCACTTTTGTTTAGTTGTTCTTATCCCTTTTCTATTGGCAGACTCCTCAGATCTCAGCTGTCTTGTCTTAAGTATAAATTTACCTAGCCCGTCCACGTCTTCCGTGTCTGCCAGTAGCGTCCAACATGCTTTTAGCTCTACATTAGCGGTGAAGTAATAAATGTGACAGATTTGTTTTGTAAACTAATTTTTGTCATCCTGATTTTTGAGTGTGACTATTTTTAAAAATGCATAACGTGGCTCATTTTTACTAGAACAATACATTTGGATAATGAAAATTATAAATTATAACCATAGAAGTCGGGATTTCTATAAATGAAAAAAAAAATCGTATTCTTGTGTATATCTAATATCTCGTATAAATTTTATTAAGATATCTTAGAGATTATAGATATTGCAAATTTCACAGAAACATCACTTAAACTATATGACTGTGCCAAAAGCTATAACTTAAGCTGTTAATTTTTACTGTAAGTAAAACAGTAATGTGAATTGCTTATTTGTAAATTGTTTTGAAAACAGGGAAGGAGGTTGGTCGGGAGAATATGGGGGATACGGCAACAACGCATTACATGCAGTTTGGCTGCTAGAACTCGGGATATAAGAGCTGATGTGTTGTGGCGAAACAACACTTTATTTTTCGACAAATGGGATCAATATTCTTTCAACTTCGTGTCGAATCAGGCCAATAGGTCAGTGTAGTATTTTCCAGCAATGAGTTTTTCTTTTTCCAGGAATTCAATTTGCATCCCGAAAAAGTGTCGCCATTACTTTTTCGACCTTTGCAGTGGCAGCGTTCACCATAAGTAACCTATTGTTTTGATTGTTGTTTTGCTTCCGGAGTATAATGATGAATCCAGAACCAGTTATTTCTAAAGCATTTAGCCTCAATATGATCAAAGAATAAACAGAGTTCTATAAATGAAACAATAAAAAAGAAGCTCACTTGATTAATCATTGCTTTCACTGTTCGAATTAATTTTGTCACTGAAACAGTTTATTTTTATCTAAACAATTTTTTTAAATTATATTATTTTAATTTAAATGTTTTATATTAAGGAGAGGAGTGGGTTTCAATATGTCGGCTTTGCTCGAACATTTTTTTTTCTTTAAATCAAGCCTGTGAATTTTGTTTTACGCATTTTCGAAGTTTCAGGTGATGTTTGTAACTTTAATAAACTTAAACTATAATTTTTAAATGTCATCTGAATGCAAGCTTTAACTTTTAATTTCATTCTTGATTTTTAGTATTTTACTGCAATCAAAAGCCATCTTTTATATACTTTTTATTCAAAGAACTGGGACTTTCCCTGAATGTTCATAAACAGTATTACCTATAATAAAGCTAGTATTGGATTTTGATATACTCTATAGTTCATATTAAATGAGAGCAGTAAGCATGTATATGACATAAATTGTGTGTTTTAATGTGCTCTACAATTGTTGTGTGGTAAGCTGTTGTCCATCTCTTACGGTGTACCAGTTATACACAATTCCATAAAATGCATTCAGAATAAAGTAGTCTTCAGAGGCTAGTCCCAGAAAATTCAAGATATACATATTATTTGTCAGGTATATATCTTAAATATACGGTATATTCGTTTTTGAGTTATCGTGTTCACAGACACACGGACACATGGACACACGGACACACACACGGACCTTTTTCTGAAAATACCGTTTTTAGATAAAGGGGACCCTAAAGCATATATTTCCGGTGAAATCTCGGTATCGATTTTTTTGGTGGAGTGCAATACCTTCTCTATACACTATGTACATAGTTCGTATAGAGAAAGTAAAAATGTATAAGATATAAATTTTATGTTTTACACAGTTCTTTTGAGCTGTATGTTTTTGTCTATCTAAGGTTTACTAGTTGTGCAAAATTAAAATCAAATCATACAGAATAAAGAGCCTTTAGAGGCTTTTTGCTGAAATTTCAAGATGTACACTTTATTTGCCATGTAAATATGTTTAATATATTTTAACCAAAATCGGCACAACCTTTTATAGAAGATAAACGATTTCGAAATTATTTCTATGTAAGGGGCAGTTGAAGTGGGTGATTTCTTTGAAAGCCTTCGAGTCGCACCCTTGGAAGGTACTGAACTTAGATACCAAGTTTGGTATGTAATGAACTTTTTGTTTTTGAGCTACACAGGCTACAAACACATGCGAACCTTTTTCTAAAAATGTTCTTTTTTATTCAGGGTATCTCAAAGCATGTGAAATCTCGGTATCGAATTTTTGGATGGAATACGATACATTCTCTATACACTATGCGGTACCTAGTATGTGTAGAGAAAGTAAAAATAGGCTATGCAATACATAAGCATAAACATTTCTTAGATTTAAAACTCCAAAAGGTAGTATCAAAACCTACTCTCCGCTTTAACTTGATGTGCTTGTTAGGTTGTGTTTTATAGTATTTCCTTCAAGATTTTGAGTCGTCCTCCGTGGTGTAATGGTTACCATGCTAACTTCATATTTCCAAGGTCGCAGGTTCAAACCCGGCGATGACGATGGATTTTTTCGGGTGTAAAAATCCTGAGCATGGCTTCTTTTGTAAGGGAAGTAAAGCTAATGGTCCCGTGTCGTAGATTTAAGGCACGTAAAGAACCTCAAGCCTGTTAGAGAGGCCTCTAAGCAAAATTATGCGGTCTTTCACGCCCAATTTAGATTGGGACGCTGAGAACCACAGAGAACATTTTTCAAGATTTTGATAAATGTTAGGGGGTGCAAATATTATACTGCTGTAACTTTCAACTGTAAATATGGAAGATATAATTGGGCAATCCTAAAAGTCTGTTGTATTACGTAGCAGAAGTAATAAATCACTACTCCCATGATGAAATGTTTGTGGTTGTCTGTAGTGTGAGGCAGACTTGTACCGTCTGCTAGGATAATCACCATTTCTGAGCTCTAGGAAGCGTTTTGATTACCATCTCACTTTCTCAGTGTAAACTTTGAACCTGGGCAGTTGCAGGTGCGAACAAATATTGTTCCTATTGGCTTGCAATATAACGCTTGCGAATCACGTTCACTACGGCAAACCGAGTTGCCTTCTACAGGCTGTATCACAATACTTCACTACTTATAACGTAAATAGTAGAAACAGTTGATGTTGCATTCCACCCAAAAATTGCTAACGGGATTTCATTGGAAATTGAATGTAATTCAAATGTGATTGTGCAAAACTAAAGCTCACTTATTGTTTACTAAAGTGGAATATAGAAATTAAAATGGCATGAAAAGGTGGAGAAATGAAATGTCGTTATGGACCATCTTTAACTGCTGTGGTTCTCAGCGTCCCATTCCAAATTGGGCTTGAAAGATCGCTTAATTTGGCTCAGAGGGCTCTCTATCAGGCTTGAGGTTCTTTTACGTGCCGTAAATCTACAACACGGGAACCAACGGCTTTACTTTCCTTCCGAAGGAAGCCATGCTAAGGATTTGTACACCCGAAAAATAACTTAAGATCGTTTGTCTAAGTTTATAGTCGTAGTTAACGTAAAAGCCGTTACAGGCGCTAGATTTTTGTTTGCATTGTCAACAGAGAAAATGGCTGCCTTGCAGATGTAACAAGCTTTTTGTGTAACAGAATTTGCACGAACAGGGGTATTTGTTTGTTTTATTAATAAAGTATGCTGCATTGTCGCGTAAAACTGCATGATAAACATAAATCACTTAGATAATTGGTTGTCAGTATACAAATTTACATTTTTTAACGTGACTATTTGATATTATAATTAGTTTTTTAGAGTTTGAAATTAACCAACGATTTGAAGTATGTAAAATAAAAATTGATTAATGCACTTTTATTGATGGTCATTAATTATGAGTTCTCATAATAAATTTTTGTCTTTCTTTGTTTAAATAGACACACGTAAATTAGGCGATTTATAGTTTCTTCTTCTATGTTGTATGCGCAGTCTGAATTATCTAGAATATTATATCTGATAAAGTAGATATTTGTTTTTCCGTATCCACTGATTATTGCTGTCAGATACAGGGGTATCGTAACATGCAGACACACTTTTGAACAAGGTTCAATAAATAATTCCACCGTTTATAAACATGTTCTAAGAATGTCCTGAACGTCCCCAAACATCTAGGATTAAATCGTGCCGCATTTGAACAAAGACCAATAAAATCAACATACCGGGCCAGTAGAGAGCTCAATGTGGCACAATCTACTGTGTGGCGCGTTTTGGGAAAGTGTTTGTGTTTTAAACCACACAAATTGCAGCACGTGAATGTCTTGAATTTGCTGCTTGCCAAGCTGGAAACATGGGTTTGATTCCCAGTACTGGCGTGGAGATTTTTCCCCACTGGGAGACCTGGACCGGAGTGCACTCAGCCTCGTGAGGTCCCTGAGGGGACAATTGAGAAGCTACTTGATGGAGAAGTAGCTGCTCCAGGTCGTGAAGACCGCATTAACTGGCTGGGGGGGTTTGAAGCGCTGACCACGTCTCATCCCCCAATACTGCACGTCTGTAATGGACCGAGATGGGGACGCAGCGGCCGGGCGATAGGACGGTAGGCCAAGGCTCTTACTGAGCTGTGCCATGGAGTTGATGAATGCATTGAAACCATCAGACATGCCGAAACGACTTACTTTCAGCTTGGATATGCAGAAAGTGTTTGAAGAAGATGGCTTTGCAGAGAGAGTCTGATCAGTCATGCAAACAGAACGGTGAATCATAATGTAACCATCTGGAATACACATCACCCTTATTAAGTAGTAGAGTAGGAAAGAGACTCAACAAAGGTAAACGTGTTGCGGTAATTAGCAGGCACAAAATGTATGGACCCTTCTTTGTTTTGCTGAGCGTACTGTCACTGGTTACACTTACCTTAACACATTAGCAGAATGTTTATCGCCTCAGTTAATGCAAGGCCTCATTAAGGCAATGATTCAACAAAATGGCGCCCCTCATTATCACCAAGATGTTCGCAAGTATCTAAATGACAACCGACAAGGATGTTAGATCAGTCGCACTGTGAATTTGGACCTGGCAATGCGATTTGGCCTCCGAAATCATCGAATCTAACACCCTAAGACTTCTATTTTGGAGGCTCTTGAAGAATGTGGTTATGTCCCCCCCCCCATCACCACAGAACCTGAATAATGTGAATCGACGCATTTCTGCTGCAGTGGACCTGATAATCAAGGAGATGTTGGCTCGTGCCTGGGAAGAAATAGAGTATGAATGGAGTATCTGTTCGAATATGTTGAATCACCCACAGGACTCATATCTTGTAATGTGCATGTTAATTTAAAATGCTCTTTAATCATTGCGTGTCCCCTTTGTTTCTGTAGGTCATTTCAATAAAGATTAAATGAGCTTTAGTTTTGTACCATCACTTTTGAATTACCCTGCACATAATTTGAAATCCCTTCAAACCAATATCAATTTTTTAGGAATAGGTCTGTCTGTGTTTGTATGTTGTGTGCTACAGTATGTAATAAAACCATCTCTGCCACTGTTAATTTCGATTGGTATGAAACACAAGAATAAATATGCTCGTTTATGAAGTTAATTGCAAAATAGATTTATTTTATCGTGGTGAAGCAAAGAAAAAATCATTACAATGTTAACATAGTGATCAGCTCTTAAAAGATTTGACTAAAGTATTCTTTTATCCCCCCCCCCCCCGCTGCATCTACAAGAACATGTGCAATAAAGCACCTCCACTAATGTTAAACTCAATTAATCTCAAATATATATATATATAAGAAAAAGTTTTCCTAAGAATATTTCGTTACAGAATAAGTAGCGAAATCATGGGAATATTTAAGATTTGTTTCTTATAAAGCAATAATAGAAATGCTTCGTTTTCAACTTATAGTGTACGGAGTAACAATTTGTTATACCCATTTTATTTTCATTCTTCATATTTTATTTACTTGAAGAGTAAAAGAATAATTATACATTGGTGGAAAACTTGTACATTACCACCTAAGTTGACGGGTAGATAAAACATTATTTGGTTGTGCCAACCTTAGGGAAATCTAATTAGTAGAAAAAGTGTGTGTCTATTCGGCATCAGAATTTTCATTATGCACCGTCATCAGGTATTGTATTCTAGCAAAAAATCAATAATGAATTTCACTAGAAATACATGCTTTGAGGCCCACTGAATCTTCCTCCCCTGTAGTCGCCCTCCGCGGTGTAATGCTAACGTCATATACTCAAAGTCGCGTGTTCAAACCCGGCCGAGGACGATGAATTTTTTCGGGTGTAAAAATCCTTAGCATGGCTTCCTTCGGAAGGGAAGTAAAGTCGTTGGCCCCGTGTTGTAGATTTACGGCACGTAAAAGAACCTCAAGCATAATAAAGAGGCCTCTGGGCAAAATTAAGCGGTCTTTCACGCTGGGACGCTAAGAACCTCAGCAGTTAAAGAGCGTCCATAAGTAACACGCCATTTTTACTCCCCTAAAAATTAGAACAATTTCAACGTATGTGAATGTAAGGATGTGTGTATACAGCATAGCTCGAAAACAAAAATCGGTTATATACTAAACTTGGTACAAAAATGATTTTTGAGGAGGGGGGGTTCCGTATAAGCTTGTACCTATTTTTAGTGCAATTTCGGTATCGAAGATTTGGTATAGTACAATACCTTCCTCTGCCTACTATGTACATTACAGTTACCTGCGAGAGAAAATAAAAACATCCAATTTTATTTACTTGAAGAGAAAAGAATAATTCTTTGCTTGTAGAAACTTGCACATTAGCACCAAAGTTGACGGGTAGATAGAAATATGTTTGGTTGTGCACGTAAGCCTTGTGAAAATCTAATAAGTTGAGAAAGCCGTGTGACTCTTCGTCATCAGAATTTTCATTATGTACCGTCATCTGTTGGGGCAACACCGCAGGGCAAATGCTACGTCGAGACAAGTGGCAAGTCAAGGGAGACGTTTATTCTAATGCGAATTCTACGCGTCTTGCGACATCACAGAGAATATGTACCACTTTGTGGACAGACTGAATTAGTACTTAGGGAACTAAGGCAGTCGTCAAAGACTAACCGGCGTTGAAACTTGCCAGAGCGAAATACCCTTTCCTGTTGCATTAATTACATGGAGTGTTTAACACCTGTGTGTCCAGTTTCAAAGCAACTCCCAGCATTTACGTCATTACATGACGTAAGCAAAATATTGACGTCTTCGATATTATAAAGAAAGGGTTAAACTATACTCTGTTTCTCAAAACTTTCCAGTGACGTAGCATCTTCGTATTATAAAAGTCGGATGTGTTACACTCATATGACTTTAACTGCTTTACAAAACTCCTACAAAAGATTATTCTTCTTTGTACACAATACTAATCAAGATAAATGTTAGCAGAATGTTATTACTTAGTTCCTTATCAGTAGAAGGGAATAAGGGAATGCACTATGCTAAAGAGATTGTCAAATGTTTTAAAAGCTATCTTGGCCAGGAGTAGAACAAAAGAAAAACAGACACTTCCTGTGTGAGAAACGTTTAACTACTTCACAATTGAAACCAATAACAAGAAATATATCGAAAACGGTTACTTCCACAACAAAAATGTAAAGGAAAAAAAATTGTGTGTTTTGTCATGAGATACATTTTTTGTAGAGTTAGTTTTTTACTTTCTGCATACGCACTATGTACATGGTGTATAGAGAAAGTATTGCACTCCACCAAAAATTCGATACCGTGATTTCATCGGAAATATATGTTTTAGGGTCCCCAATATCCAAAAAAAGCGTTTTCACAAAAAGGTCCGTGTGTGTGTGTGTGTGTGTGTGTGTGTGTGTCCGTGTGTCCGTGTGTCAGTGTGTCAGTGTGTCCGTGTGTCAGTGTGTCCGTGTGTCTGTGAACACGATAACTCAAAAACGAAAAGTCGGTAAAATACCAAACTTGGTATTTAAGTTTAGTATCTTCAATTTTTTTGAGAAAAATCCCTCCATCCCCAACTACCCTTTACATGGAACTTTTTTTGAAAATTTTGATTTTCTCAAAAATGGCTCTAACGATTTTGATTAAAATTTCGGATATTAAACATATTTACCTGGCAAATGAAACGTATATCTTGAATTTTCTGGGAATAGCCTCTGAAGAGTAGTTTATTCTGGATGAATTTTACTAAATTTTGCTTAACTGCTAAACCGTAAGAGATGGACAAAAACTTACTGCACAAAAAATGTAGAGCACTTTAAAACACACAATTTATGTTATATACATTTTTTTCGTGGAGTTCGTCGTTGTTGTGACATTCCTTATTTTTGGTTTCTGCTATGAAAAACGTATACTTTTCTCATATAGGAACTTGTTAACTCCTATCCATATAAACAAAGGAACTGCATTGACCTAGCAGCCAGCTTTTGACTATCACTTTAACCTACGGTTGTCCCTTATTTCGCTTCTACTTCAAGGAAGCGAGTAATAAGAGTATTTCTGCTAAATTTTTCTGATTAGCATAAAGTAAATAGAAGTATAAGCTTTTTAAGAATTATTTGTTTCAGGGATATGGAGAAAGTCATGTGAATGGTACACATCAGATTTTTTGTATCTCTTACGGTTTAGCAGTTAAGCAAAATTCAGCAAAATTCATTCAGAATAAAGAGGTCTTCAGAGGCTGTACCCAAAAAATTCGGGATATACATTTTGTTTCGGACATAAATAGCTTTAATATAGGGGATTTTAATCAAAATCGTTAGAGCCATTTTTAAGAAAATAAAGATTTTCGAATTTTGTTCCATTTAAAGGGTAATTTGTGGTGGGGTATATTTTTGAAAATCTTCGTGTCGCATCGTTGGAAAATACTAAACCTAAATACCAAGTTTGGTAATTAACGGTGTAAATGGTATTTTATTTATGGACCCTCTTTAACTGCTGTGGTTCTTAGCGTCCTATTCTATACTACACCGCTTAATTTTGCTCAGAGGCCTCTCTATTAGGCTTCAGGTTCTTTTACGTGCCGTAAATCTACGACACGGGACCGACGACTTTACTTCCCTTCCGAAGGAAGCCACGCTAAGGATTTCTATGCCCGAAAAAATCCATCGTCCTCCGCCGGGTTTGAACCCGCCACCTTGGGTATATGAAGTTAGCATGGTAACCATTACACCACGAAGGGCGACACGCACACATGGACCTCTTTTTAAATTTTTTTTTTTCGGACTCAAGGGACCACAAAACATATATTTCCGGTGAAATCTCGGTATTTAATTTTTGGGTGCATTACATTAACTTCTCTAGCCCTATGTACACTCTACATATTAGGCTAGAGAAAGTAAAGAAAAATCTGATGTGTTACACTCACATGCCTTTCTCTAGCTCTTCTACAAACTTCTCACAAAAGAATATTCTTATTTCTGCACGTTGCTAATGATATAATCATTAGCAGAATGTTAGTTACTTATAAGTAGAAAGAAAATAAGGGAAAACACTATGTTAAACCGATAGTCAAATGTTTTAAAAGCTGTCGTTATTCGATTGTCATTGCAAATCGCTTCTTTGCTTGTCTAGGGGTAGATTAATAGAACAACGTACACTTTCTGTCCCAGAAAAGTATAAGTACTCACAAGTGAAGCTAAAAGCAACGAATATCTCGGAAACGGTTACCTCCACAGCAAAAATGTAAAGGACATAAATCGTGTGTTTTGATCAGATCTACATTTTATGTGTAGTAAGTTTTTGTATATCTCTTACCGTTTAGCAATTAAGCAAAAATAAGCAAAATTCATCCTTGGAAGATACCAAACCTAAATAGCAAGTTTAGTATTTAACGGTCTTTACGTTTTTGAGCTATGCCGTCCACAGACACACACGCAGACAGACAGACAGACACACACGGACCTTTTTCTGAAAATGCTTTTTATGGATTCAGGGGGTCCTAAAACTTGTATTTCTGGTGAAATCTCGGTATCGAATTTTTGGGTAGAATACAATATTTCCTCTACATACTACGTACATATTATGTATAGAGAACGTAAAAAGGGTTGTACTATACACCATTTCTCAAAACTTTCCAGTGACGTAGCATCTTCGATATTATAAAGAAAGTTTTGAACTATACACCATTTCTCAAAACTTTCCAGTGCCGTAGCATCTTCGATATTATAAAGACAGGGTTGAACTTTATACCGTTTCTCAAACAGCTAAGTGCCTCGCTTTGGTGCTTCGTGGCGCACGGGATCGTGGGTTCGAGTCCCTCCTTGAGCATGGCTGTCTGTGTGTTTGTTAACGTGTGCATGTATGTGTATTTGGTATTAAAATGCAAAAGGTAAATCAAAATAGGTCAACAAAATAAATGAAGAGAAACTGCAAAAACGAGGAAAAAGAATACAGCGCCGGAGTCCCGACAAGCCTCCGGAAGTGTATTAAAAAAAGCTTTGCTTGCTCCCGTTTGAGAAAAGTCAATTAGTTTAAATTTGAAAACAATAACAATGAATATATCGAAATAGGTCAACTCTACAGGAAAAACATATATAATATGATTATATGTTTTACCAAGATCTACATTTTTGTGTAGCAAGTTTTTTTCCATCTATTTCTATTTCACCGTTATGCAGAATGCTGAAAAACTCAACCAGAATAAACAGCTTTTCAGAGGCTACATTTTATTTTTGATGTGAATATCTTTAGTATATATCTTAATCAAAATTGTTAGAGCCATTTTTTAGAAAGTCAAAATTTTTGAAAAATTTTCCACATAAGGAGTAGTTGGGAGTGGGGGAATTATCATGCTAATCTTTGTGTCGCATTCTTGGAAGATACTGAACTTTTTCTAAATAAATAAAGGTTGGCATACAATACCATCTCTATTACTATGTGCGTACATTGTATATACGGGCAAGGAAAAGTTAAAAAAAAAAACAACTCAGACACTATTAATATATTTTATGCATATTCTTTAACATTTCCGTATGTCATTTTCCTGAGTGAAAAACATTACTAATATAGAAGAAAAAGTTCTGATAAACTCTTACTTCTTATAATGACACTATATTTCTAAAATTCATGTACTCGTGTAAGCTATAATTTCAGCAAGATGATAATCACTGAACCCGTATTGCTGTTTGGTAGGGAAGTTTACATTTTTAATTTCTCGGTCACATATGTACAATGTTCATAGCAGGATGAGAAGTCATTGTATTGCAAACAGAAATTTAATACCGAGATTTCATCATAAATATATGATTTAGGACTCCCTAAGCCCAAAAGAAACAATTTTGTAAAATGTATGTGATGAGCATAACTCAAAAACGATAAGTCCTATAAATATCTCCTAAACGGTTGACTCCAAAAAATGTATTCAATAAATTGTGTGTTTTGATGAGTTCTAACTTTTGTTTGTCTATTTGTTTGTTTGTTTTTTTTTTTTTTTTTTTTTTTTTTTTTGTCCGGCATGCTTTGTGTATCTCTTAAGTTTAACCTCAACACAACATTCCTGTCCAATGAATAGGATTTCACTTGCTCTTCCTAGAACATTTTAGGTTGCATTTTATTTTCAATGTAAATGCATTAAAATAAATGTCAATTCAATCAATGTGGAAGCGCCGGGCCGAATGTTCAGACCGGTCGCCTCTCACTGAGGCTGCCCGGGTTCGATTCCAGGAAACAGCATGTAGGATTTGTGGCGGACAAGGCGGTATAGAAGCGGTTTTCTTCGAGTTCTCTGGTTTACCCCGCCATCGCATTCAATCGGTGCTGCATCTTCATTCCATATATCATCAGCTTATCACCTGCGGTGCCATATGTAGTAAAAGCGGGCTTTAAACACAATAAAAACGTTTCACTCAAACTCATTGGAGGCATTTTTGAGAAAGTAAAAGTGTATTCAATATTTCTGCATGTGAAGTGTAGTTTGGGAGGCGAATTTTTTTGAGAACAGTTCTCTATTATCTTTGGAAGAAATCTAAAATTAAATATTAAATTTGATATTTATTGCATTTTTCAGTTTTTAGTTTTTATACTCACAGCTACACTTTTATTCTTGGCAAATTTACGATTATACGCCACTGTATAGTTTTTATCATTTTTCCTCATCATGTTAGTTTCATGTTAGTCCATAACCTTTCTTAAAGACTCTAGTTGAATGTGTAATGACTAAATGAATATTACTAACACGTATTGACTTAGAAAGTAAACCTTTGAATAACAATTGGCATATTTTCTCATTTTTACAGATACCTACAAAATAAGCAGAAGTAATCGCTGAAAAGGCAGTCATCTACACAGTGTAACATCTCTACTGATTAGTACAAAATTAATGATTTTATGTAAGCACATTTGTATTAAGCTAATCAGGTGGTAATTGCGGTAATTAAATTACGTCGTTCACTGTTAACCGTTACCCTGCTGTTTTCATGAATCTTCTTAATAAAATTAATTAGTAATAAATGAATGTTAGTTTTCTTTATAGAATTCCATAATCTATTGATTGTAACATGTCTTAGGTTTTTTACAAGATCCACGAAATATCAAATGTGTTTTTTGGCCTTCGGCTATTTTATTTTCCACTGTCACAGCGAGAATATGTGGTGTAAACAAGAATTTCCAACAGTAAAACATGATTGAATATCCGACATGAAAGAACGCAATATAAATAAATAATTATATCAACTGCTCTTTTGTCTTCTAATCGCAATTTTATAGGCGATTATTGTAATACAACTTGAGTAATATGATGCTGAGGGACAAAGCCCCAACCAAATCTGAATAAAACTGCTTAAGCTAATGTTAAAACAAGAACAGAGATAACAGTAATGTTTATGGATGATAGAGAACTTCAAGAAATGAATGTTCTTTGCATACAAAAGTAAGAAGGCACTTCAGCGTGACGTATTTAATGAGGCTAAAGCCTCCGTTAGAAAGGTGCGGTCTGCTAGTGGGATTTCTCTATCGATTGGTCTAATGCTAACAGTAAATAATTTATTCCAAACTCCTTTAGAGACATACGTGCAATTTCTAGAACCAGGGTATTTACTATTTGCAGTTCCATGGAGAAAGCGGTACTAATTAAACAATTTTAGATTTCATAGAGCTGTTTCTGAATCCAGAATGTGTCGCTCTGTTTACAAATGTTTGCGTCTATAATTATTATTACTGATAGCTTTGAGTGTGGATTTGGTTCCACTTTAGTACTTTATTGACTCCCTTTGGCCTCTAAATATGACATTCTCTTGCAGGACTTTGCTGCGAAACTGCTTTTGAAATCTAGTGATTTGGTGGAAAGTTCTACATATAACGATCAATTGAATACGTAGTTGAAGGAATATAAGACAGTAACAATTATCAGTACATACATTTTTCTTTGTCTTCCAGGTCGCCCTCCGAGGTATAGTGGTTACCATGCTAACTTCATATACTCAGGTCGCGGGTTGAAACCCGCCGGAGGACGGTGGATTTTTTCGGGTGTTAAAACCCTTAGTATGGCTTCCTTCGGAAGGGAAGTAAAGCCGTTGGTCCCGTGTCGTATATTTGCGGCACGTAAAAGCTCTCATCAAGCCTGATAGAGAGGACTCTGAGCAAAATTAAGCGGTATTTTACACGCAATTTAGAATGGGACGCTAGAACCACAGTAGTTAAAGAGCGTCCATAAATAACACATCATGTACATTTTTTGTCTTCCAGCTACTTACTGCAGTTAGAGAAAGTTTTGTATTTCACCAAAGAATTCAATATTTTGTGAAAATAAAAGACTAAATGGAATCTGTATAGCAACCAATATTTTGAAATGGTTTTAGAAATACAATATTGGGGAATATTTGGTTATTTTGGGTCCAACACATCCCTCACATACCAGTCCAATATACCCCTCATATGCCGATCCAACACAACTCTGTTTTGAAGTACTCGAATAAAAAAGGTCAAGAAAAGGTCCATATGAACCGCATAAATGAACATAAATGATGTGGTATTTATGTTCAGTTTCTTTCTAGGATGTGATATGAAGATTCTCAAGAGCAATTCTCCACCCTAAACAATCACTTTCCATTCCTAGAAAACATAAATTATTTGATTAAGCTTGTTACTTTAAGTCTCTGGTAAAACGCAAAACCTTAATTTATTTTCATGCGAGTTAACGAGTTAGCTGTCTTAACTGTCTGCTCTCTTAATTCGGAATTGATTTTTTAATTTGGTACCCTTCTTGTTTCAACTAAACTGTTTGTCTACTCCTTTCCACAAGCTGTACGCTAGATATGGTTATCTCCATTAACGTCACGCATTTTGATATAGGCAAAACCTCTCCACCATTTTCATGGTGACATATACAACGAGATTCAGTTCCGTTCTGGTGGGAAATGTTCGAACTACCCTTTCTTCTGCTCTTCGGCGGGGCACCGTGGGAAAAGTTTCTTCACTCTAGCTGGAAATTCGACGAGAGAGACGGAACTTTTCACTCGTAGCTGCCAAAGGTAGGAAAAAGTGGGCCTTTTTAGGCTTGGATAAAATGTTGGGGTTCAATATGTTTTGGTTAGTCTAAATTATTATTTTTAAAAACCCACTATGCTAGTCGGAAAAATCTGGCGTTCCTTTAATCGCAAGATTTAGTTTTTAAATTCTTAATTCAAGGACTGTAACTTCAAATGTAACAAATTTGTAACTTACTCTAAGCAAAATGTGTTAGCTGCTTGTTAAAATATATAAAGTTAATAAATTGTGCAACTCTGCCAGTGTTTTTTTTTTGTTTGTTTATTTTTTAAGATTTATTTTGGGTTTTGTATCTTAGTTATTTTTCTAGAGTATCGACAATAAATAACAAGGACATTTTTGAGGAAACGATTTGTATAAACCTCAGTTAATATTAATTAGAGAGAAAATTTGCTTGTAGAAGATATAAAATAGAGTTTGGAATAATAATTTGTAGAGCGGCTAGAGAAAAATATCAGGCTCGTTTTCAGAATTTATGAATTACGCTACGCACGGATAATCAAAACTATAAAGTTTTCTTCTCTCTTTCTTTTTTTTTTTTTTTTTTTGGATACAGGGTGTCACAAAAATATACTCCCGGTGATATCTCGGTTTCAAAATTGCGGGTGGATTCCAAGATCTTTTACACATACTTTGTACATTGTACGTATGTGTAAGATAAAGCAAAACTGAGTTTGAGAATTTCTTGTCGTTTACCGGATGCCATTTTGGAAATGTATTGTCGTATAGTAGTTCCGTAGTCTTGGTAGTTCCTTTGGATATAACAATACCACGGGAAGCAGAAGATTGGTGGCTTAAGTCTGATTCTAACTTTCATAATGCTTATATGCCTAATTCGGGTGTTAAATAAGCTGAACAATATCTCATATTATGACAGTGAGATAGGCTTATGAACAGTAGGTACCTAATAAATAAAATATTTTTGGAAGTATTGTATTCTATTTCACCTACAAACTTGACGTCGATGTTTCACCGGAATAAAGTCCCCTGAGTCCAAAAAAAAAAAAAAAAAAAAAAAAGGTCTGTGCAAGTGAATGAGTGTGTGTCGCTGTGTTTCTTGGATAGCATAGCTTAAACATTGAAAGATCGTTAAACACCAAATTTGGTATTTAAGTTGTATCTTCCAAGGATGCGATACGAAGATTTTCAAAAAAAAATCTCCTTTCCCTCAACTACTCTTTGCATGTAAACCTTTTTAAAAATGTTATTATTCTAAAAATGGTTCTAACAATTTTGATTGAAGTAGCGTATATTAAAGCCATTTACATCACAAATAAAGTACATATCTTGAATATTCTGGGAATTGCTTTAAAACACCTGTTTATGCTGATGAATTTTTTTGAATTTTGTATAAATGTAAACCGTAAGAAAAAACTTAAAAAACAAAACATTTTAGATGTTGTTAAAACACTCATTTTTTGTTGCAGTTTCCCGTTTCCAAGATACTAGTTGTTATTGGTATTCATTTAAGCTACATCGTTTCATTTCTCTTTTGTTTTGCGCAGTGCAAAGTGAACTGAGCTTCAATTGACCACATATCCACAAGGTTTTAAAAGACTTTACTAACTAGCGTATGCTCTTATTTCACTTTTGCTTAGAAGGAAGCAAGCAATAAGAACATTTCTGTTAATGTTTGTCTCAATTAACATGGACTAGATGAAAGAACAATGTTTTATAAGAATAGTTTCTTTTCGGAACAGGTAGAGAAAATCAGTTAAATGGAACAAATCAGATATATTTACTATAGTATGCTGTCCCTACGTCGTGTTGCTAATGCTACGAAGTGAATGAGGAAGGAGGAAGTTGTAAGAAGTACAAAACGAAAGATGAAGATACTTACAGCCGCAAAATGTTCCTCGGCTCCCATTAAACCTCCAAATTGTACTCAAGGGGAAGGATACATGTGATACCAGTGCTTTTCTGTTAACGTTAATTACACCATTATAGCGCTCCTAAATGTTTATTTCACGGCTTCTTGTGCTGACAATGCCCGAGTTGGGATTCTTTAGATAAAACGTGAATGCATGATAAAAACTGTCTAAATGTAATAGACTAATTTGAATTCGCGTAAGGACATCTAGAGTAACTGAAAACTCGATAGTCTTCCGCTACGGTCTTTGTCGTGCATACCGTGATTACTGATAAATTATGTTGAGAAGAGAGTTAAGTGCTATAACGTAAATAAAGTTTTGTGTTGATATCTTTCGTTATTATTAAGTTATGCCAAATGGTTTGTTACTTTTTTTGGCCCTCGTATATACACTGATTTGCTAAGAAAGTGTCACTAAGTTATTTTGTTCTGTTCAGGAAATTGGATAATAATAAGAGGTCATTTGGAAGTTTAAACATCTGATGTATTCTATTCACATTACGTTTTGCACCTGTTCTTTTTCTTGTAGTGTTTAACGACCGCTTTAACTACTTATGGCACCGCAGGCGGTGACACTGATGATACGTGAATGAATATGGAGCACCGGTGGAATACGATGGCGGGGTAAACCGGAGAACCCGGAGAAAACCCGCCCCCGCGCCGCTTTGTCCACCACACATCTCACATGCGGTCGCTTGGGATCGAACTCGTGCCGGCTATTCACCTGTTCTGCAAACAAACTATTCTTATAGATTATTTTTCGATCTACTTCATACTAATCACTAATCACTAATCTTATCACTTAGTTCCCGTTAAGCAGAAGGTAAATAAGGGTGTACATTGGGATAAAGTGATAGTCAAATCAAAAACAAACAAAAATCGCCAATTTCCTGTTTGAAAAAGCAGTTTTTTTTTAAACCAGAAACAATAAATATTCCGGAAATCGCTATTTAACAAATAAATGTATGTGGTATAAATTATGTATTTAACGTGATTCACAATTTTCTGCATAGTAAGTTTTTCTAATCTCTCTCTCTCTCTCTCTCTCTCTCTCTCTCGCTCATAGTTTAATAGTAATGCAAAAGTTATTCAGAAGGAAGAGGACTTCAGAAGAATATTTTCAGGAAATTCAAGCATAAATTTTATTTGATCTGAAGGCATATTAAATTAAAATGTTCTAAAACCTTTCTAACTAAAGAGAAGTTTTGGGTTGTGAGATTTTTTTAAAGTGTTCATGTCACATCCTTGGACGATGCTAAACATAAATATCAAATTTGGTATTCAACCGACGATTTTGCTTTCTAACCTGTTCAAGACATACACACACAGATCTTGTTCTAAAGTCTTTTGGATACAGGGGATCCCAAAGCATGTATTTACACTAAAGTTTTCTAATGACATTTTAATGTAATAGCTTATTTAACAATGTACTCTGTACGAAGCAGAGAATTAAATATTTATAACATACAAGAATACCTCGTGACATTGCTGTTTCAAATCCTTGAAATACTTTCTCAGGTATTGGTGAATGGTGTCAGGTAGCGATGCCTTGATTATTATGTTTTTAAGTATTTGGAACATTATTGGCGTCACTAATATAATATAGTATAATTTGTTGATACTTGGCACTTATGCAGCCACCTTATTAAAACAATACAAGAACAAAAATAAAATCGGCATGAATGCTTAAAGAGTAAGAAGGGAGGAGAAGAAAACCTACGATATGACGCTTGGTCATATTTCACGTAAAAGCGAGTTATTTATTAACTATTAAGAAACAGTTTGCATTTCTATTTCGTTGTAAAACTAAATGAATACACTGTATAAAGCCAGTTTCAACTTGATACAAATCCAAAACAACAATACAATGCGGTATAGATTGAGACGCTAATCATTATTATTATTATTGATATTCTAATGTAAATAGTTAGATACAGATCTTTTGTACATATCTATAAGACACAAATCAAGGTAAGGTTTGCTGGGATACAAAGATGCGCATCTCGGTTGAAAACATAAAAGACCAAGCAAGCAAGCAAGGACTGAAGTTTATGGCTCAGCTATTCTATCGGGCTGTGTGTGACTCATATAGCTATGCAGAAACAAGCAGAGGAGGCTCTGTCAAAATTCAGAAGGGAGATGTCATTAGGAGAATTTTTACAAAAAAGCAAAGGGAGTATAAACAGCTCATACGGGGAAAAGACAAAATGACCCAGAAAATTAGTAATGTTTTAACACGGGGGTATAACACTGAGATGTGACAAGTAGTAAAGCATTTAAGAGGCAATCGTCAGGCGCCCAACGAAATCTCGTCCAGAAAATGGGCAATGCATTTTATGGAAATATTTGGGGAAGGTGAAGCGGAAGGGATTTTTATAATAAGGGAAGTGCAAATTTAGGGAAATCTTGAGATCCCAATACTGGACGAGGAAATATCAGCACGAGATATAGCACATGCGCTGAGGAGCCTGAAGGGAGGCAAAGTTCCACGGTTGGACGGGTTGACCACGGAGGTTTTAAAGCCGCAGCCAATGTTAATGAGTTTGGGAGGAGTATGCTCCAGATATGTAACAGGTTGTTTATTGAGGGGAATTACCCTACCTGTTGGGGAAAGAGTATTATTCATCCCATTTATAAAGGGAAGAGAACTATTGGGAATCCGGATAACTAAAGGGGGTTACTCTGTTGCCAGTTATGGAGAAAATTTATTGTAGAGTGTTATATAACCGGATAAAGGACTGGGAATCTGAATTTGGCAAATCTTCAAAATTTAAAAGGGGTTTCAGAGAAGGACACAGTACCATAGACGCCGCCTTTATATTAGACACGTTAAGAACGAACAAATGTTAATTAAGCGGGGAAAGCTTCATTGTGCATTTGTGGACTTTTTGAAGGCATTTGCCTCTATCAATCGAAATGCATTATGGTATAAACTGGGCAGAAAGGGGTTGTGAAATACAATTATTAGAGCATTGCAGGCAATCTATCAAAATGTCGAATTCTGTGTAAAGTACGACAGAAACAGAGTGTCGGAGAGCTGCCGAAGCTATAGGGGAGTAGGACAGGGTTATATTTTATCTCCCTTGCTATTTAATATCTTGTGGATGATATTACAGATGCAATGATAGAGAATATCCAAGCACCAGTAGTAGCGGATTTGCAGATCCCAGCACTTTTATACGTGGACGATTTAGTATTGAGCTCTACAACAGTTAACGGATTGCAACGAGGACTGGATAAACTTAAGAATTATTGCGATGAATGGCTACTTACAGTTAATGTGAATAAGACTAAGGCAATGCCTTTCAAAAATGGTTCTGTTTATAGCAGGGAGGAGACTTGGACTGCTACTGGATAATGATAAATTTTTTGTTCACATTTACAATGAACGGAAAAAGGACAAAACACAGTGACATCACGAAACAGAAGGTAAGAGTGAAAGCGGCGGAAGCTCTCCGGATATGCTGCAGAATGCCGAATATATCCATAACCTTAATGGAGACTGTATACGGACGACAGTTCGATCCACGATGACATGGAGGAGAAATATAGGGGTGGGAACAAATTGGGAATCTGGACAAAGTGAGGACCCAATTTTTGAAAGAATTCTGGGTGTAGGGAGGGATACGGCAAAATGTGGAATAATGAGGGAATTCGGGACACATAGTGAAACAATAGAGTGCAAACTCAGAGCAGCTAAACATTGGATGAGAATTGTTCACGTGAACCACTCTCTAATTAGGGCAGTCTGCTACTGTGAACAGTTGTGAATGGAAGGTAATTAGACGTGGGCATCAAAATTGAAGAAAGGGTTGGAAAGCAATGGGATGGGATACATTTGGATGACGGGGCAGGCAAACAGGCGGAGTATTTGGAGAAAAATTAAGAACCGCCTCTGTGATATTGCGCAACGTACAGAGAAGGTTTCATTAGAAGTACAGTCTGGGCTAAAATCGGAGTGGGGTATGGAACAATACATCAAAACAGTACCAACCTTATTAGAGAGGGGCTCGCGTGATTAGACTAGGAGCATGGGGGAGCACAAAAATTGCTGACGAGAATGGTACGTGAATCTGTCCCATTTGCGAGGTACGGAGGAATGGTGGGAAAACTATTTACCGCGATTCTTTACCACCGCGAATGTAGAACTAGAAGCATGTTGGATGCTACTGGCAGGCACGGAAAACGTGGACGGGCTAGGTAAATTTATACTTAAGGCAAGACAGCTGAGATCTGAGGAGGCAGCCAATAGAGAAGGGGGAAGGTATAAAAACAACTAAACAAAAGGGACTTCAATGTTTTTACACACACACACATATTATGTGATACTTAGGTCACTGTTGTGTTATGGTTTTATATATAATGTATATATTAAATGTATATCTTTTTTTAATTGTAATTATCTATTATAAGGGGGCGCATTTATGAAGGTGTACTCTGTGCTGTAAATTTAAATTGCTATATTTGAATATATGTGTATTTTTATTTTCGGGTTTACTCTTTTAATTCTTTGTTGTTGTTTTAATATTGTCTTTGATTGTGTATTACCTCTGTCTTTTATTTTCGTGTATACTCCTTTAATTCTTTGTTGTTTTTTTGATATTGCTTTTAGTGTGTATTACAAAAGCAGGTACGGTCTGTGGACCCGTGCGATTGTTGAAATTCTATGTATAATACTGTTATGTCAATAAATACAGTTATTCATTCATTCATAAAAGCGGTAAAAAAACGTCACACTCGCCAGTTCTCACTCGGTTGGTGTTAATCTAAAGTTGAGTTATGCAGCTCTTTAAAGGGATATCAATACACGTCAACTACAGGGCAGTTGGGTCACCTGGCATAACTCCAAAACAGTATAAATTTACAGAGAATAAGCTTCCTATCACTCTAACTACATACTTGGTATATTGTTCACGGGTTATTTTAGAGCAGGAGCTAACACTTTGTGAGAATTTAGGTGGTTTTCATCAACTAATATTTTGGAGAGCACAAGTTATTGTAAATAAAACTAAGACTTTTAACAATAAACAACTTATACAGATTTAAAGTATATTTTTCGCACCTTATTAATAAAATATCTGATGTATTCCATTTATATGACTTTCTCTACCGGTTCCACAAATAAATTCTTCTCATAAAAGATTATTCTTTTATCTGCAGCATGCTAATCAAGATAAATATTACAATAAATATTATTATTACTGAATGCTTTTTAAGTAGAAAGAAAATAGAGGAATACGGCACACTAGGCTAAAGCTACGATCAAATTTTTTAAGATATGTCGTTAAAAATCGGTTCTCTTTCTATGTGCAAGGTGAGAAACAAAAGATATATACACGACGAAATCCTCCCATTTGAGAAACATTTTAAGTAATTTTAAAATTGAAACCTATAACAGAAAATACTTCTGAAATGGTTAGCTCTACAAAAACTGCATATGCCATAAATCGTGTATTATAACGAGATGTACATTTTTTGTGCAGTAAGTTTTTGTCTATCTCTTACGGTTTACCAGTTACGCAAATCGCTATCCAGAATGAAACGAATATGCATTTTGTTTGTCACGTAAACATCTTTAATGTAACTAGCTTTAATATTAATGAAAAACGTTAGAGCCATTACTGAGAAGGTCAACATTTTTAAAAGTTTCTCCTTCTAAACGGAATTTTGGGGTGAGCAGTTTTTTTTGAAAATCGTTCTGTATCATCCTTGGAAGAGAGTAAACTTAAATATATAATTTGGTATATAATACGCTTCTAGTTTTTGAGTTATCGTGTTCATAGGCCTATGAGGCACACATAAAATGCTATTTTGGATTCAGGGGACCCTATAATTGTATTTTCGGTGAAATCTCTGTGTCAAATTTGTTGGGTGGAAGAGCGAATAGCGAATTCCGATAATTAAATCTGTGGTTACGTAGCTCACATCACTCCTTTCAGAGAATAATAGATATTACGATGTTATTTAACACACTGTAGAACATTTACTATTCGCTGGTAATCTGGATAAACGCCCACTGGAGAACTAAGCTCCTTTTATCTCCGAATATAATAGCCGATTATTATTTTGGTGTAGATCCTTTTGAAGTAGCGTATTTTGTGCGGTTCATGTTTAATAGAGGGTTCTCATTTCAGTCGAGAGGACATAACAGTTTCCACGGAATTTATGGAGTGACATTTAACCATAGGCTTTCATGTTCACTGAACTGACAAGTATAGAAACGACTTAAACACTTTATAGCTTAGCTTTGTAAGGAAACAAAGAACTAGAAAGAAATCAGATGTGTTACATTTGCACGAATTTTTACTTGCTCTATACGTACTATGTACATAATATATAGAGAAGGTATTGCACTCGATCCACAAATTCAATACCGAGATTTCACCGGAAATATATGTTTTAGGGTCCCCTGTATCCAAACAAATAAAGCATTTTCAGAAAACTGTCCGTGTGTCTGTGAACACGATAGCTCAAAAACGATAAGTCGGTAAAATACCAGACTTGGTATTTAAGTTTAGTATCCTCCAGGGATGCGACACGAAGATTTTGTGAAAAATTCTCCTAACCCCAACTACCCTTTACATGGAAATTTTTTCCAACATTTTAATTTTAAAAAAATGGTTCTAACGATTTTAAATAAAATATCCTAAATTAAATATATTTATCTGACAAATAAAATGTATATCTTGAACTTTCTGGGAATAGCCTCTGAAGACTACTTTACTCTGAATGAATTTACGGAATTTTGCATAAATGCTAAACCGTAAGAGATGCACACAACCTTACCAAACAAAAAATGTACAGCACGTTAAAACACACAATTTATGTTATACATTTTTTGTGGAGTTGATCCCTTTTTAAATATTCCTTGTTTTTGGTTTCAGCTTTAAAAAGTTTTCTCATCCAGGAATTTGTCAACTTCTGTACATACAAACAAACGAGCTTCAGTGGCATAGCAAACAGCTTTTGACTATCATTTTAACCTATGGTCCTCCATTATTTCGCTTACACTTACAAGGAAGCAAGTAATAAGACTATTTATGGTAATTTTTCTGAATTAGCACGAAGTAAATAGAAGCATAAGCTTTTTAACAATAATTTGTTGCAGAGATGTAGAGAAAGTCATGTGAATGTAACACATCAGATTTTTCTACTCATTTTGCAACAAACTATCCCTACGAAAGTTTACTCTACCATTTCATTCTAATTAAGATAAACATTGGCTGAATGGCTTTACTATATATTTTCTTGTAGATACTAGGGAAATAAATGACATATATTATGTTAAAAATAGTCAAATATTTTAAGTGCTGGTCACTCCGAGATGACCCTGAAATCTACTTGTCTTGAAAGACTGGGGTGAAGAAAAAAGTCCGATATGTTACATTCATATGACTTTCTCTAAATCTGTGTATCGCTAAAGCGATAGTCAAATTTAGCCATAGAACAGAAATTGTGCTTTTTAACGAGATTTCCATTTTTTGTGCAGTAAGTCTTTGTAAATCTCTTACGGTATATCAGTTATGCAAATGTCATCAAGAATGAACAGATCTTCAGAGGCTATTCCCAGAGAAATGAAGATATGCATTTTATAATGAAAATGTTTTTAATATATGAAATTTTAATTAATATCGTTAAAGTAATTTCTTAAAAAATCAACATCTCCGAAACTTTTACCATGTAAATTGTAGTTTTGGGTAGGGGGATTTTCCTCAAAATATTCGTGTCGCACCGTTGGAAGATACTAAGCATAAATAACAAATTTGGTATTTACCGATTTATCGGTTTTAGTTATCATAGTCACAGACACTCGGATACACACACAGTCACACACACTCGCCTGCGGTGCCGTGGTAGTAAGATCGGGCGTTAAACACTATAAAAAATCCACACACTCGCAGACGTGTTTCTAAAAGTGCTGTATTGGTGAATTTAACCCAAAAATGAAACATAAAAACAAAAAACGCGTATCTGAGAGGTGGTTACACAAAATATGATTCCACATAAAGGGTATTTTTTTAACGAAATCTACATTCTACTTATGTGTTGCTTATGGCTTACTAGTTATGCGAAAGTCAGACAGAATGAAGACAGCATCAAAGACTATTATCATAAAATTCAAGTTATACATTTTATTTGTGATTTAAATATCTTGGGATTTTAATCAAACTGTTAGTTCCATTATTGAGAAAATAAACTGTTCCAAAAGATTCAAGGATAATTTGGGGTACGGGGAAATTCTTCGTTTTGGTAGTGTTTAACGCCCACTTTAACTACTTATGTCACCGTAGGCAGTGACACTGATGATGGAGCACCGGTGAAATGCGATGACGGGGGAAACCGGAGTACCCGGAGAAAACCCGCCCCAGCGCCGCTTTGTCCACCACAAATCTCACATGCGGTTGCTTGGGATCAAACCTCAGCCGTCTAGATGAGAGTCGAGTGGTCCAACCACTCGGCCACGGTGCCCTTTGAAGTTCTTCGTGTGGCATGCTTCGAGGATACTAACTTAAATGCCGTTTTTGGTATTAAATAGACTTTTCGTTTTTGAGTTACACACACGCACATATACACACATAGATAACCAGACAAACAACCGACCATTTTCTAAAAATGCTCCTTTTTCCTGGATTCAGGGTTTCTCAAACACGTATTTGCGGCATAGTCAGACAGTGGATAAATTTGGGAATTTCTCCATCTAGTAAATATACGAGAGTATGATATATGACTCCCTATTTATAAAATATTACATATTCCTCATTTATGAACCAAATTTTATTTTCTTTACACCTACTATGTACATAGTGTATAGAGAAGGTATTGTATTGCACCCAAAATTCGATACTGAGATTTGACTGGAAATACATGTTTTGAGGCGCCTTTATAAAAAAGAACTCTTAAGAAAAATGTCCGTGTCTCTCTCTCTTTCTTTCTTTCTCTCTCTCTCTTACTCTCTCTCTATATCTGTGGGCAGCATAACTCAAAAACGAAAAGTCCGTTAAATATTGAACTTCATATTTAAGTTCCGTGTCTCCCAAGGATGCGACCGAAGATTTTTAAGAAAATCTCCCACCCCAAACTAGTCTTTATATGGAACAATTTTCGTAAATGTTGCTTTTCTCAAAAACGGCTCAAACAATTTTGATTAAAATATTTTATATATCTTGAACCTTCTGAGAATATCCTCTAAAGATCTCTGGATGATTTTTTTTTTTTTTTTTTTTTTGGAATTTTGCATAACTAGTAAGCCATAAAAGACAGAAAACAATTGCCACACAAAAAATTTAAGAGCTCATTAAAACACAATTAATTTATTTACATTTTTTTTGGTGGAGCTGACGGTTTTTGAGATATTCCGTGTTATTAGCTTCAGCTTTAAAATATTTTTATCATATGGGAATTTTTCAACTCCCATTCATAGAAACAAAGATACTTGAGTGAATAGCCACCAGCGTTTAAAATTTTTAACTATAAATTTAGCTTATGGTACTATCTTATTTCCCTTCTACTTATAAGGAATCAGCATCGACCTATTTTTTATCAATTAGCATCAAATAAATAAAATAATAAGCTTTCTAACAATAAATCATTCCAGAGATGTAGAGAAACTCTTGTGAATGGAACATATCAACTTTTTAAAGTTATATCTGTTACAAACAGCACTCCTTGAGGTTGTTTATTTTAGTTGAAAAATCTCGCCGGTCTAGAACTCAATGTTGGTATAACGTAAGTGGAGAAGGGGCTGTGGTATTCATTTAACACTTGATACCAGACAATTAAAACTCATCATAAATTGATGACAACTAATTCTGTTAAACACATTCACTGGACGTCGTTGAATATCTCGGACTACAAAAAACATTGCACTGATCAAAAGTCCATCAAAAACTGTGTCTGCCGCTGTCAGAGAAAGTGGTCAAATTCATTATGCAGTTCAAACACGTTTGAAGAAATTGTTCCAGAAATTGCTCCTGAAGACTGGTAAATGATTGGTTTTAGCTGCGGTCATATTGTCTTGGAAGCAAGAATGTCTGGAACTGTTTAACAATATCATTTGGAGTTATGAGGCTGTCTTTCATTTTGGGGAGTTGGTAGACAGATCTAATTGTCATTAGTGGGTGTTGAAACATTCATATAAATGTATTGAAAAGTATCAGGGGCGCGATAAACTGACAAAGTGCTGTGGTTTAACTTCCACGAGAATTGCTTCTTTATTCTAAGCAACACAATGAACGATGAGCAATATAATGCTGGGAAACCAAATGTGGTCGGTGATATCTCAATATGTCCAACTTGCATTTTATGCAAGATGGAACCCCTCCATTTTATACTAACAACCTCCTAAATTCTCTTCATGAGCATTTTGCTGGTAAATGGATAGAAGGGAGTAGTTCATATGATTGGCCAGCTCGCAGACCCGATGTCTCCCCTATAATTTCTTTTTGTGAGAATGGGTAAAGGAGAAAATTTATAAGAAAAAACGCCAAAATATTGATCCACTTAAACAAACAATTAATTGCACACGGATTGCTACTGTACCATCCTGCATGTTATAAACAACGGTGATGATGTACTAAAAGGTGACCGAGTATGTGAAAAATGCAGGAGCCTATGTTGAATTTTGAAACACAGTTTTAGAAACCTCATAGGCTTTCAATTGGTTGTTAGTGTTCTTCGAGCATTGCTTGAAGAGAATCGACATATATGTTATGAACTTATATGGCGAATTTTTACACAAACAAAGAGAAAGAGAAAATCTTTTTGTCGATGAATTCCACTTAAACTGACTCCGGATAAAAATTAAGGCATTGATTAGTGCAGAAAAGCCTGTAAATAATCCCTGACGCTCTCTCTGCCTGGGGAAACAGTAACACGAACCGCTCTCTAGGTATAAATTATTTTTACTTCCTCTAAACGTGGTATTTACATTGATATAGTGAAGGTATTGTATTCCAGCCACACGTTCTATCTAGAGATTTAACCGTAAATATACGTTTTGAGGTCCCCTCAGCCAGAAAAAGTATTACAGAAACAGTCCTATGTGAATATGTGAGGCTGCGTGTATATGGGTGTGTATGTGTGTGCCTACGGACAGACTGCTAAAAAGCTAAAAATAAAAAGAGTTAAAACTTGCGATTAATTTTATATCTTTCCACCACAAATTGTCCTTTCCATGGAAAAAATTCTTTAACAAAAGTGCATTTACAATGTTGATTACAAAACAGTTTATTAAAGATATTTACATAAAAATGTTTATCCCGACTTTTCTGAAAATAGCTTCTGAAGACCCGTTTATTCTAGATGAACTTTGCTAAATTTTGAATGACTAGTAAAGTAAGAAGTAGAATAAAAACTTTCTGCACCAAAATATATATCTTCTTAAAATAAATAATTTAAATTATATACATTTTTGTTGTAGAGTTAACCAACGATATATTCCTTGTAAGTGGCTTCAGTTGTTTAAACACTGAATTTTTTTCACACGGGAATTTTTCAACTCCTGGCTATGGAAAGAGACGAATTTGAATTCCATAGCTACCGGCTTGTAAAAGATTTGACTACCGTCTAGCGTACTCCCGTATTTCCCTTCTACCTACAAGAAAGCAAGTAATACGACAGTTTCTGCTAATGTTTATATAGATTAGCATGAAGTACATAGAAGAATAAGTCACGTGAATGGAACACATAAGATTGTTTATTGAAGAGCCTTCAAAATGTAATACAATAAATCCTCTACCTAGTATGTATGTGCATATAACTTGTTTGGAAATGGGAAAAATAAACAAACAAATACGAGTAATAAAAATGTGTAAGCTATTGGTATTAAATATGTTCGGTATAAAATCCGATTGTTTATCTATAGCCGAATGCTTACGAAGTTAAGCAACCGAATTCGCTTAAAAGATTTGTTAGTTAAGGTAGTTCACACTGTGGTCAAATGTATACGTAATGGCAAAAAAATCAGTTCTTTCATTTAATTAAATTCAAGAACTTAGGAATTGAGAGCGATAATAATCGTAACGGTAGTAATATTTACAAGAAAAATATATGTGATTTCTTTAGTGGGGTATATTCAACTTCTGCCAGTTCAGTTGTGGTTCAAAACCACATTATAAATTATAATTATTTGTTTTTTCTTCAAACGCTTTCTTGGCAACTCAATTTTTCACTTTCTGCCATACATGCCTACACTTCCTACATTAATGGAAGAACCAGTCATAAACTGCTTTTTATAGGACTTAAATGTAGATATAATATTAAACATATTTATTACATAAAATAACAAAGCTTAATAGATTTTTTACAATACATTTCAAGTCAATTAAATAACGCATTTTATTAGGATATGCAAATTCTAATGAACAAAATATAATATATATTAAGTAAAAATATTTCATTGTTACCTGGAAAATGGATGGTTAAATGTTTGAAATTTGGTTAATGATTATTTCTCCGGCGATTGCGGATAGAGATATAACACCAAAAACCTTGTGTGTTTCATTTACATGACTTTTTCTACATCTCTGTAACAAATTATTCACAAAAATGATATTCTTCTATCTACTTCATGCTAATCAAGACAAACATTAGTAGAAATGGTCTCATTACATGCTTCTCTAAGTAGACGGGAAATAAGTGAATGCACTAGGCCAAAGCGATAGTCAAATCTTTTAAAAACTGGTTGCTATTTGATTGAAATAGGCTTCTTTGCATGACCAAGAGTTAACAAAACCTGATACCAATAACAAGGAATGTCTTGGAAATGATTAGCTATACTACTAAAGTTATAAACTATCTATTTTAATTAGATCTATAATTTATTTATAACGTAAACACCTTTAATATGCTATTTTAATCAAAATCGTTATCCGGTTTTGATAAAATTAGAATTTTAGAAATGTTATCCATATAAAGTCTAGTTTGGAGTGGGGAATTGTCTTGGAAATCCTTGAAGGATATTAAACTTAGATACAAAGTTTGGTAGCTTTTTATTTTCTCTTTTAGAGTTATCGTGTTCACAGACACACACCTATATACACACATACACATTTGTATAAAAATGCTTTTTTGAATACAGGGGATCCTAAAAGTTTATTTCCGGCGAAAACTCGTATCCGATTTTTGGGTGGAGTGAAATATCTGCACTATTTAATATCTTTCCATCATCACGCTGGCGGATAACCTAAAGCGCACTGCCAATTCAATTACTGAAAAATGACATTTTTTGTGAGAGTTGTTTGTAATTGTTTATTTAATGCACTTTTCCCCCGACACCGACGGTTTTATTCTAACCTAAAAAAACATTTATTTTTGAAACACATTAATGATGCTGCAATTTGTAATATCCTGGGGGAAGTTCTCCTATACATTAATAGTTTTTTCTTTATTTTTGCGCCAATAAACTATTGTAAACATTCCCAGCCTGTATCTCAATTCCCGACGGTGTTACATTTCTATCACTTTTAAACTTCCCGTCTGTCGTTTCTCTATTATGACTGCTACTTTTAAAAGTGCTAAAGGTGTAGTCAATAGAGAAGCCGCACTTCAGTTGCATTACATATAATCAGAAAAATTACAGTCAATCACAGGCTGAAACGCAGAGCGGAATTCACATTCATATCTATGTATTTAATTTTATAAAAAATAACGTGATAGAACACCAGGAAACAGATATATTTTAACAAAAATCAGCAATCATTAGATAGTATCTCCCTTTAGCAACACGAGTTTAGAGGCCTTATGAATGAAAAACTATATGTATTCCATTCACATGACTTTCTCTACCTATCTGCAGCAAATTATTATTAAAAAGTTTATGCTCCTATTTACTTTATGCTAATCAAGAAAAACTTATCAGAAATAGTCTTATTTCTTGCTTCCTTGTAAGCAGAAGCGAAATAAGGGAATACCATACGTTAAAATGATAGTCAAAATCTGGCTGCTATGGTGACTGAAGTTCCTTTGTTTGTATGGACAGTAGTGAAAAATTCCTGTATCAGAAAAGTATGTTTTTTAAAGCTGAAACCAGAAACCAGGAATATCTCAAAAACGATCAAATACATGAAAAAACGAATATAACATAAATTGTGTCTTTTAACGTGCTTTATTTTGTTCTGTGGTAAGTTTTTGTCCATCGTTTACAGTTTAGCAGTAATGCCAGATTCCGTAAAATTCATTCAGTATAAACTAGTCCCAGTCCCAGAAAATTCAAGGTATACATTTTATTCGTCAGATAAATATGTTTAATATATACGATATACGATATTTTAATCAAAACCGTTTGAACCATTTTTGAGAAGATCAAAATTTTCGAAAAACGTTCAATGTAAATGGTAGTTTGGTGTGAGGGGATTTTTCTCATAATCTTCGTTTTGCATCCCTTGAAGATTACATTACTCCATGGCACGACAGCTCACGGGGAACCTTGGTCTACCACCCGGCCGCTGCGTCCCACATCTTGCTCCATTACAGACGTCATGGATGGGGTCCAGAATTGGAGGGTGTGACGTGGTCAGCGCCTCGAGCCCACCCCCGGCGGTTAATGTGGTCCTCATGACCTGGAGCTGCTACTTCTCCATCAAGTAGCTCCTCAATTGGCCCCCCAGGGTCCTTGCGAGGCTGAGTGCACCCCGGGCCAGGTCTCCCAGCCCGGTACTGGGGATCCAACCCAGGTCTCCCACTTGGTAAACAGCTGCGCTACCACCGCGCTAAGGAGACGACCATCCCTTGAAGACTTAAATCCCAAGTTTAGTATTTTACCGACTTTTCGTTTTTGACTTATCGGCACACGGACACACAGGCTCACGGACATTTTTCTAAAAAAGCGTTTTATTTTCTCTACACGTATTATGTACATAGTGAATACAGAAGGTATTGCACTCCACCCAAAAATTCGATACCGAGATTTCACCGTAAATATATGTTTTAGAGTCCTGTGTATCCAAAAACATTATTTTCAGAAAAATGTCCGTGAGGGTTTGTATCCGTGAGTCTATGAACACGATAACTCAACACGAAAAATCGGTAAAATACCAAACTTGGTATTTAAGTTTAATATCTACCAGGGATGTAACATGAAGATTTTGAGAAAACTACGCTTTACATGGCACCTTTTTCGAAAATTTTGATTTTCTTAAAAATGGCTCCAACAATTTTGATTAAAATATCGTATATTAAAGACATGGTCGTCTCCTTAGCGCGGTGGTAGCGCAGCTGCCTACCAAGCGGGAGACCTGGGTTCGATCCCCAGTACCGGCGTGGGGATTTTTCCCCCGCTGGGAGACCTGGACCGGGGTGCACTCAGCCTCGTGAGGTCCCTGGGGGGCCAATTGAGAAGCTACTTGATGGAGAAGTAGCGGCTCCAGGTCGTGAGGACCGCATTAACCGGCCGGGAGGGGTTCGAGGCGCTGACCACGTCTCACCTTCCAATACTGCACTCCATCCATGACGTCTGTAGTGGACCGAGATGGGGGACGCAGCGGCCGGGCGGTAGGCCAAGGTTCCCCGTGAGCTGTCGTGCCATGGAGTTATGTTATATTAAAGACATTTACCCGAACAATGAAGAGTATATTTTGATTTTTCTGGGAATAGCCTCTGAAGACTACTTTATTCTGAGTGAATTTTACGGAAATTTGCATTACTGCTAACCGTAAGAAAGGGACCAAGACTAATGTAGAGCACATTAAAACACACAATTTATGTTGTATACATTTTTTTTGTGGATTTAAACCTCTTTGAGATATTCCTTGTTTTTGTTTTCAGCTTCGAAAAACTTAACTTTCCTCATACAGGAATTTGTCAACTCCTGTCCATATAAACAAAGAAACTTCAGTCACATAGCAACCAGCTTTTGACTATCACTTTAACCTATGGTACTCCCTTATTTCTCTTCTACTTACAAGAAAGAAAGTAATAATGCTATTTCTGGTATTTGTTTTTCGATTAGCATGAAATAAATAGAAACATAAGTTTTTAACAATAATTTGTTGCATAGATGTAGAGAAAGTCATGTGAATGGAACACATCAGTCTTATTTGGGTACAGGGGATCCTAAAACACATATTTCCAGTGAAAATTTTGGGTGGACGGCAATACCTTCTCTATACACTATGCACATAGTACGTGTAGAGAAAGTAAAAATCTGACGTGTTCCATTCACATGACTTTCTCTACATCTCTGTAACAATTTATTGTTAAGATCTTATTTTTCTATGTACCTTATGCTAATTGAGATAACCATTAACACAATTTGTTGTACCACTTGCTCCCTTGTAAGAAGAACGGAAATTCAGGAGTACATTAGGCGATAGTCTAATCTTTTATAAGCCGGTTGCTATGTAATTGAAATTCGTCTCTTTCCATGACCATGTGTTGACAAAATCCCGTCTGAGAAACATTTTAAGTATTTTAGAACTGAAACCAATAACAAGGAATATATTGGAAACATTTAATTCTACAACAAAAAATGAGGTCTAAATTTTTGTGCAGTAAGTTTTTGCCTATTTCTTACTGCTTATTACTCAAAATTCATCAAAATTCATTTAGAGTAAACAGGTCTCCAGAAGATATTCCTAGTAAATCCTAGATATATATTTTATTTATGTTTAAGTATTTTTAATATACGCATTTAATCAAAATTGTTGGAGCACTTTTGTTAAAGATGTTTTTCCATGTAAAGGAGAATTTGCGCTGGGGGTATTTTGTTGAAAATCTTCATGGTACATTCTTGGAGGATACTAAATAAATACCATTTTAACGGTTTTATAATCATAATCATAGACATATAATTGGATTGGAAGCGTGAAGCTCATCCACAATTAAAATAAGTGTACATTGTTTACGAAAAGCAGGGTCTCCCACCATCAGCTATTATATGACAGGATAATATGCAAATGGGTCTGAAAGCTAAACTATGTGTGTACATTATTTGATTATTAATAGAGTCATTACGGCTCTTGGGCACACAAAGGTGAGAGCGCTGTCAACGTCTGTGTCCAATGCCTATAATCTCTGATATGCAAATGATGGGATCTATTGTTGTACCCTCCTTTCTTGTTTTATTAGTGTTGGCAACTAAGTAGCAATTTTCAGCAGGATGTGGATTATTTATTTACTGCATCCTATCAACACAAGGTGTAACATTACGATTTTATGAAACATCAGAACTAACACAGTGGGTTTAAAGCAGAACCAGTGTAATGGAAATGATAAAGCAACCGAAAACAAATGAAACATAATAAAAGGATTGAAGATAAAAAATCAAAACAGGCTAAGACAGAAATAAAAATTTTTATTCTTACATTTTAAATTATTATAATATAAAGTAAATGAATAACTTTGAAAATATCTATACTTAAAAAAATTAAACTTTGTTTTAATTTATCCAAATGAACGTAAAAAGAGCTGTTTTTGAGGCAATCAAAATTTACGGAAAATGTTTCAAGTAAGTGCGAGTGAGGGTGGGGAATATTTTTGACAATCTTTAAGTCTCATTGTTTGAAGATGTTTTAATTGAGACACCAAATTTCTCGTAATTGTCTTTTTTAAGTTATGCTGGCTATAGACACAGAACATACACACATCACACAAAAATACAAACACTCATACAAAGGTATTTATTTTATATATTTATTATTTATATATTCTGGTTTCGAATTTGGGTGGTTTACCTATTATATACTTACCTTCATGGTAGCGAAAATAAAAAGGATTCTCACCATTTAAAAGTAGTTCCAAACCTCTATACTAATGAAGATTATAAAATTTAATGCTACAGAGTAATTTAGCGAAGAATTTTGGTTCACTCACAAGGGATAATTTGAATTACATCCATTTACATGCAATAAAATCATAGGAAATACAATGCCATTTATTCGGAGAATAACTTACAGAGAGTAATTTCTATACTGCGCAGAATAGCACATGTAGAAACTATAAAATTTCTGATCAAAAAAATAAAGTTCTCTCTTTCCTAAACTCAAACCTCTTAAGCAGCAGATTATAACTAATTAGAGTGCAGACACTTGGGTTGCAGGACACTGATATAAAACCACCAATATTCCAATAACTTTTGCGTATGCATAAACTATGTTACTGAAAGCAGTGAGAAGCGAGAAATCTTACGATTTTCTAAGGCAATAACAAAGCAAAATGAATTTATGTTATGTAAGTATAAAAACTGATACCATAAACCGAGCAGTAAGGCTACCGAGAGTGCAGAATTGAGGCTCTCAAAATCACCAGCAGGATGTTCAATTTTATGTCTTCAATCATTTTGTGTCATGTGTTACCGTCAACAAATTATCATACTCGTATAACTAAATGGAAGGATCGTGCTACAAAAATGACCTCAAACAGAAAGTCCTCCAAAATATTTCACTATTGGTCCAAGAGATTTTGATGGACCATTAAGGAAAATGTTAAGCTTAAGAGGGACAGGTAACATTAAAGGGCTATGTAAATGCATCCCATTAATCTGGCCTAACTAATATATGTTATTAAAATGTAACGTGATGTAAATACATGAATTGTAAATGTATGAAAATAAATGGGCAGGAATTTTCTGGTTTGACGGCACTTAAAACTTGGACAGAGGGAAAACCTCTCAAGGTAAAGAAAACTTTCGGAAACTGAGAGTGAGGAGGACAACCTTAGGCACTGCAAAAAAAAAACTGATTTTTTTTAACATCTCATTTACCCATGACAGTTGTGAAGGGTAAACCCGCTGGGCCTGGAAGTTGATACCTGACAAGAGACAGCTCTTAGATATCGCTCTCTCAAAGAAAACCCGAGGCAGGAGATAGTGGTAATTCCTTACATCACTCGATCATACTGTAGGTGCATTCAACTGACAAACTTTGAGGGCGAAATATTTTAAATCAAATTTGTTTATATCTGTCAGCTACGTTCTAAACATTTTAGAGTTAATCTTCTTGTAGATTTGCTCAAATAATTTTTTAATTATCTTCAATTAAGGATGCTTGTTCACTTGAAAATAAATTTGACTAGAGAACACTTCCGGGCTATAATTTTTTACTTCATCTATACGTACTATGTACATAGTGTATAGATAATGTATTGCACTCCACGCAAAAATTCGATACCGAGATTTCACTGGAAATATATGTTTTAGGGTCCCTTGTATTCAAAATAAGCATTTTCAGAAAAAGGTCCGTGTGTGTCCATGTGACTGTGAACATGATAACTCAAAAAGGAAAAGTCGGTAAAATACCAAACTTGGTATTTAAGTTTAATATATACCAGGGATGCGACTCGATGATTTTGAGAAAAATCCCACCAACCTAAGTACCCTTTACATGGAACTTTTTAATATCGTAGAACTTTAAAATATCGTGTATTAAAGCTATTTACCTGAAAAGTAAAATGTACATCTTGAATTTTCTGGGAATAGCCTTTGAAGACTTTTTATTCTGGATAAATTTTACGGAATTTTGCAAAACTGCTAAACCGTAAGAGATGGACAAAAGCTTATTACATATAAAATGTTGAGCACGTTAAAGCACACAATTTATGTTATATACATTTTTCTCGTGGAGTTGATCGTTTTTAGTCATTCCTGGTTTTGATTTCACCTTTAAAAAACTTACTTTTCTCACACAGGAATTTGTCAACTCCTTTCTATACAGTCAGAGGAGCTTCAATCATAGAGCAACCAGCTTTTGAATATCAGTTTAACGTATGGTACTCCCTTAATTCACTTCTAGCTATAAGGAAGCAAGTAATAAGACTATTTTTGCTATTATTTGCTCCATTAGCATGAAGTAAATATAAGTATAAGCTTTTTAGCAATATTTTGTTGCAGAGATACAGAGAAAGTTATGTGAATGGAACACATCAGATTTTTACACATCAGATCGTAAGTTAATCTAAACAATGTAAATATTGGCTGACCAATGCAGTTGGTTAAGAAGTCCTATCTAAGAAAATAATTTATATTTGGCTAAGAGAAATAAAAACAAGTGATGGATTTTGCAAAGTATGCCAAAGAATTTCTGTTACTGATCAAAATATTCCCGTTGTTTGAGCAATGCTTGAAGAGGATCGACATATATGTTATGAACTTTTTTGGCGATTCTTATATAAACAAATAGAAATGAGAAGATCTTTTTGTCTATGGATTCCACTTAAACTGACTCCTGATCAAAATTAAGGCATTGATTTGTGCAGAAAACCCTGTAAATAATCCCTGCCTGGGAAAACAGTAATTTAGCAACAAACATTTCAAAAACTCTTAAGGCTGGAGAAGAAATTATTTGACATAACCTGTATGTATTAATGAAATTTTACAGTTTTCGTGTTGTCTGTCACTTGTAGCCTGCTGGTTATACAAAATGATTTAAAATACATTTAAAGTAAATAAGAATGAGGAGAATCTTAAATTTATAGAATATTTTAGTCAGAAATGTTGTTGCACATATAAGTATTATCAGTATAGAAAAAAAAAAAATATATATATATATATAATATTTTCACATTTATAAGTATCACATTCCAGTAATTAAACACTAACTTTCCATAAATCCAAGGAATAGTATAGATTGGAAAAGATCTTAACACCTTCAGAAGTTTGGCTGACTCCTCTCTCTCTAACTCTTTCTCTCTTTTACACACATTTTTACTTTCTCTATACGTGCTATGTACATAGTGTATAGAGAAGGTATTGCACTCCACCCAAAATTTCGATACCGAGATTTCACCGGAAATATATGCTTTAGAGACGCCTCTATCTAAAAAAAGCACTTTCGGAAAAAGGTCCGTATGTGTATGTGTGTCCGTGTATCCGTGTGTCTGTGAACACGATAACTCAAAAACGAGAAGTCGGTAAAATATCAAACTTTGTATTTAAGTTAAGTATCTTCCAGGGATGGACATGAAGATTTTGAGAAAAGTAAAAGTCGGTAAAATATCAAACTTTGTATTTAAGTTAAGTATCTTCCAGGGATGGACATGAAGATTTTGAGAAAAGTACCCCCACCCTAACTACCCTTCACATGGAGTTTTTTTTCGAAAATTTTGATTTTCTCAAAACTGGCTCTTACGATGTTGATTAAAATGTCGTATATTAAAGCTATTTACTTAACAAATAAAATGTATACCTTGAACTTTCTGGGAATAGCCTCTGAAGAGTACTTTATTCTGGATGAATTTTAAGGAATTTTGAATAACTACTAAACCGTAAGGGATAGACAAAAACTTACGGCACGAAAAATGTAGAGCACGTTAAAACACACAATTTATATTATATTTATTTTTTCTGTGGATTTAATTGTTTTTGAGACATTCTTTGTTTTTGGTTTCTGCTTTGAAAAACTTATACCTTTCTCATACAGGAATTTGTCAATTGCTGTTCATACAAACAAATGAACTTCAGTGACATAGCAACTAGCTTTTGACTATCACTTTAACTTATAGCAGTCCCTTATTTCGCTTCTATTTACAAGGAAACAAGTAATAATACTATTTCTAGTAATTTTTTCTGATTACCATGAAGTAAATAGAAGTATAGGCTTTTTAAGAATACTTTGTTGCAAGGATATAGAGAAGATTCCTCCTTATGTGTCTCTTTTGGTTCAAGGGACAGGTATCGGTATAGCTTCGATATAAAGAATTTTTGAGTGATGCAATTCTGCATCTATGTACCTCTGAACACATTAAGGAAGCGGTAGAGAACGTCAAATGGGATTTACCGCTCTTTTCTAAATTGCCCGTCTGGAAATATGTGGTCCACTTTTACTCTCTCTACCACGTACTAACTTACATCGTAATAGAGAAGGTATTGCATTCCACCCAACATTTAGATGTTAAGATTTCACAGGAAATATATATTTTCAGCCTCCCTGAATCAATAAAATAAAATACATGTCTTTAGAAAAAGGTCCCTTTGTATATCTGTCTGTGCCGTGCGAATATAAACAGCACCACTCAAATACAAAAACTCGTTAAATATCAAACTTGATATTTAAGTTCAGCATCTTAAAGAATGCAGTTTCAAGAAAATCCCCACACATCAAACTACCCTTTGCATTAAGTGTTTCGAAAATTTAGATTTTATCAAAAATTATTTTAATTAATATATTATATTTTTAAGATGTTTTCATGAGATATAAAATGTAGCTATATCTTAAATGCTTTGGAGTATTACCTTAAGCGTTCATTCTGAAATACCTTTTTATAACTGGTAAATTGTAAGAGACAAACAAAACTTAATACACAAACGACTTAGAACTCCTTAAAGCACCAATTTATGATATATAAACTTTTTTGGAGTTAACCCTTTCTGAGATATTCGTTGTTGTTGTTTTCAATGTTTAAATACTTAATACATTTCTCAAACGGAAAAACTTTATTCGTTTTTCTTTTTCCTGGTTAAGTAGAGAAAACGCTATTTGAAAAGAGTCATGTAGCAACCATATTCCCTCATTCATGCTACATTTACAAGGAGATATTCAATAAAGCACATCTGCAATTGTTTATCTCGATTACCATGAAGTAGATAGAAGAATAATCGTATTTAAGAATAGTTTATTAAATAATGGGAAGTGAAGACCATGTGAATGTAACACATCATATTTTTTCGAACAATGAATTTCAAAGTAAGTTTGTAAAGGTTCAGGCTTCCAATTTACTTCAAGTGATCCTTAACTCTTAAATAAAGGAATATTTACAGGATTCTAGAAGTTTGTTACCGTAAATTATCCCCTTTAAACATTCTTCTTGTTACTTTCTCTACACGTACTATGTACTTAGTGTATAGAGAAGATATTGTATTTCACCCAAAATTCGATACCAAGATTTTACCGGAACTAGATATTTTAGGATACCCTGCATCCAAATTAAGTATTTTTAGAAAAAGACCCGTGTTTATGCGTGCGTCCGTGTGTCCGCTCTCTCTGAATACAATAACTCAAAAAAAACGAAAATTCCGTAAAGTACCAAACTTGGTCTATAAGTTTAGTATCTTCCAATGATGCGACACGAAGGTTGAGGAAAATCCTCTAATGCCAAACTACTCTTTACATGGAAAAATTTAAAAAAATTACAAAAAATACTTTATCTATTTTTATTAAAATACCATATTTTAAAGATAATATTTACACGACAAATAAAACGCATATCTTGAATTTTCTGGGAATAGCCTTTAAAACCGCTTTATTCTGACTGAATTTTTCTGAATTTTGCATAGCTTGTAAGTCGTAAGAGATTGACAACAACTTACTGCACGAAATATGTAGATCTCATTGAAACACACAATTTATGTTATATACATTTTTATTGTGAAGTTGACGATTTTTGAGACAATCCTTGATATTTATTATTTTTAGATTTAAAATACCTAAAAATTTTCACATAGGGCATTTGTCAACTCCTGCGAAGAAATGGATTACATCCTCATGGAAACCAGCTTATAAAGATTTTAATATCGTTTTAGCCTAGTGTATGCCATTACTTCCCTTCTACTTACAAGAAACCATTTCTGTTAATGTTTATCTCGATTAGCATGAACTAGATAGAAAAATATGCGTTTTAACAAAAATTTGATACAGAGATGTAGAGAAAGTCATGTGAATGTAACACATCATATATTTATTTTCATTAGATCACACACTCATTCAGCTTTCATCCTTAATTCCAGACTCTCGACACCTTAGAAAATGTTCTTGGACACTAGCAGGGAATCCATCCCAGGATTCCTGCTTAGCTGACCAACTGAGCTACGGGGTCAGCCTTATTCTTTTTATGTCGTACAGCTCCAATAAATATCTAAACATTTCCTGGTATTTACAGAAATATGTACGGAGTTTGAATGTATTTTTTGTCAATATTACAATTTTCGGAACGGGGGATTAATTAGTAAATAATACCTTCCCTTGGACCGTATTTATTTAATACCATTCATCACAGTATTCGCTCAACATATAGGAATCTCTAACAGCAAATAGAAATAAATGGTGACAAAACCGATAAGCATGGATATTTTATATCGAAACTAAGTAGATACTTAGTAAATAGAAAAATGATATCACCTGTTAATTTCATTTGTTAGTTATTTACGTTAAAATTGATGTAACTTTCTTTCTGTATATATTTGGAATACGCCACTAATAAAAACACTTGATTAAAACACACACATATACACACACAAGAATTTATATAACATTTTCTACATATAGTTATTAAAAATTTTAGGGTTAAGTATCGAATACATATTTAGGATATTACACTGTCTCTTCGTTTATTGTGTCATCTGACTTCTGAGACTATTTAATTATATTGTTTGAAATGAAGTATCTGCGAGCATTGACCTGTGTATACATGCATATCCTGATGATTTACTACTCCATGGAATCCTTAATGAAAAGTCAAAGTTAATTTATACTATGATTTTTAATGATTTCAATAGGGTTTGCATCCTAATACTTAGGCCTATATATAATACTTTTAATCCTTTCAGCCTTTCAATAAGCTAAAAATAACATTTAAGCTTATGTCAGTTGTGAAACTGTTATCAAGTCGGTTGATTTATTCCAAGACTACCATTAACCCGGTTTTTCTCTTTTTATAACATTTATAAAGAGTTTATGTATACAAAAATATATGCCAATGCGCACCCACATTATTCTTTAGAACATGTGTGGGAGAACAGAGATCCATCTGACACATAACCCGCAAAGTCGGTTAGTTCTGAAACGAACCGGTAGGTATAAAACAAACAAGTAACGGTAGTGACGGTTAATGATGCTTAGTACTGATTCCTTACTATAGAATTTACTCAAGCAAAACAATTGCGCTAACAGATTTTCGTCAGTTTGACGAGATGTATTTTGACTTGGAATAATAATTTATTTGTGAAAACCATTGTTCAAACAAGTACCAGATGGCCCAACAAGGTCATATTTCCTGTGTATGTATATAACCCTTCGTGTTTTTAGAGAGTTGCAAATTTACCGGGCGAATTTTAAGAAAACACCAGTCAGTGGCGATATTAGCAAAAGTGTGAGCGACTTCCGTTCTACTTCTCCTATATATCAGTGGAAACAATGAGGGAATCATGCTCATTGAGGGGCAGTTCCCAGGCTTGTATAGAGTTATTAATGCTATACAAAACTGTGTGAATAGACCAATAAGATTGTTAACGTGTTATCCACTTCAGTTTCAGAGTTTTTATTTTTTGAGAGAATAAAAGTCATATTTTAGATTGACAAGTAATTAAGCATTTTATTACGACTGTAATAATAAGAATAATAATAATAAAATCATAATAATCTGTAAACTCCATAAGTTTCCAACTTTTAAAAAAACCAATGAGTAACAACAAACACAACATATGTGACAAAAGTAAATATAGATAAAAACAATTAGGCAAATTACTTTAGCTTTAAGAATAAAATAACAAAGACACAAAGTCATCAGAAAAAAAGGACTAATCAAATCAGGTAAGCTTATAAACACATGCCATATATAAAAGGAGTTGAAAAAGATGCGGTACAATGCAGTATTGGAATATGTAGAAATTTTGGAAATAAAAATTAATACTAATACTAATTATAATAACTTTCAGATGTTAAAAAGAACTAATTAGTAACAGAAAAAAGTAATAATATTACATTACTTATCTTATTCTATCCAAAACAACTAAAACTTAAATAGAAACAACACATGTGACAAAAGCGAATATACATAAAAGGAAACAATCACCCAAATGACTTAACCTTTGAGAGTAAAAGATCAAAGACACGAAGCCAACATCATCGTCATAAAAATATGTAATAATCATATCAACTAATCAACTAAGGTTCATACACATACTGTATATAAAAGGAATTGAAAAAAAAATGTAGTACGCAGGTAGTGGGGCATGTAGAAATTTGAATAATAATGGTGATACTGATAGTAAAAATAATAATAAGAAGAAGGCGAAGAAGAAGAACAAAAAGAAAGTGAAACACTGCTCTTTGTCGTTTTGCATGTTATACATTACAACACTTTCATGTTTTGATTTACTCTGCGAATTAAGGAATAGGCTAATTTTGTTCTTGAAGGGCTGACCGAGTCTTGCCCTTGCGATGGATGGTTCGGTTAAATTTATGTGGGGAGCTAGACTGCATAAGTGATTCTCTTCGTGAGCTTTTGGACTGGATCTTGTCCTTCTCTATCTCTTTTGCGCACTATACGCAGTTTCTCACTTCCTAACGAACTTACATTAGCTGTTTGTACTTGTCGCTTGCTGTTGTGTTCTACGGATTTCTCTCCAGTGCAGCGGTCCAGTAAGAGATTATACTTATTAAATTCCTTGTTCTCATTTGTATTCTTGAAGTATTACAAAGAAAAGTGACACAACTGCCTCTGTCACTGTCCCTTACACTGTTCAACAATTTAATTGCTTCGCGCATGTTTACGATGCTTATTTCTTCCTTGTTGGTTAATTTCATTACTCCATTTTATTGCTGCATTTTAACAACTATAAAACGTAATTGTTAACAATAAAAGGAAAATCTTTTATTATATAGTGAAAATGACTTTCCAATTGAAACTTTGTGACACTGCTTGATAATAGGCTACGATACACCTGTCACATGCCCTAACTTCCGCTTTGACATCTGTCGGATGCAGAATCTGAAGAAGCACTTGTAATTCACGAAACAGTAATGTCCCTGTCTGCTTTAAAAAAAACAAATAGAACTTTGGTGTTTCCGCTTTTATTTCCGTTAGATATGAACAAATCAGTTTGTGGTACCCTTGAACTATAGGCAACTTCTCTATCTCAGCTGCTTTGCGGGCTTACAGCAGTCTAGGGCTGGGTTCGTGTCATGACGTGACCGAAAATTGTTATTTTATTATTACGCGTTTTAATGGTCAACATTAGTATTCCCAACAGTTGGTACTTTAATCTTCAAATATAATTAAAAAATTCTACAGTGCTTTCCTCACATTTTTCCGCTAAGTACTGTTTTGCTGATTTATAACTGTCTAAATTAAACCTCTTAACTAATGCAGGTAGCCAACTTAAAGAAGTAAACCAGGGTAATCCTACTCTTTGAAGTTAGGAAATAATAAACCCCTTTAAAGATTAAAAATGTTAAACCGTTTATAGCTTGTTCTACCTTAAATTAAATTCAGTTACAATATTCACTTACCAGGTGTAATCCTGCATAATCGTTAATCACTCAAAGATAGTATGTATAAATGGTGCACAGCAAATATTAGCGTTATACACTAATACGAAGTTTCTCATACCTTTTACCCAAATGACAAAATCACCCAGTAGGTATATTTTAAACATTTAATTCCTTTGAAAATATTATGTACAAAGTGAAATATTTCAAAATCCTCTTTAGCTTCAGAGAACTTAAAAACAGGTATTTTATATAAATCTTTATACCTGTCCAATATTTGTTTGAAATACATTCTTTTAAACTGTTTACTTCATTTATTTTCATTCAATAATGATGTATGGTATTATATTATGGGGTAATTGCATTAACTGAAAAACAATCTGTAAGAGTCAGAAAAATGACACAAACTCAACCTAAGGAATCCTGTAGATATTTCTTCGAAGAACCGAAAATTTTACCTCTGTCATCCAATACCCACATGAATTAAATTTGCAACCCTTGTGTACAAATTAGCATTGTATGAAAAAATTCCGTTATATTCTGGAATAAGAGTATTCAACAAATTGCCCAGTAACATTTGATAAATAAAAGACTCAAAAGGTTTTAATAAAATAGTTAACAAGTTACTTATGGATAAAGCCTGCCACTCAGTATCCGAATACTTGAATGATGAGCTTGAGTAATAATTTTGTCACTTTGTATCTTACATGAATAATGGTAAACGTTATCGTTGTATATATTAAAATTGTGGATATTATATTGTATATTCAAATGTTGTTACCTTGTAAATATTTTGAAATTTATTGACGAGTTACCAGTTTACGGAGCTCTTGCACAATCATTGTGACAATAACGCATCTTATCTTAGTTCATCTAGATAAAGTAAAATTAAAGATTGTAGTGTCATTGTCAGAATGCTGCAGGTTGTTTATTTGACGACACTTACAGCAGATATTTGATTTCAATGCGTCGCTGTCCGTTGTGCACCAATATGTCGCCGTTCATTTCTCTACCTCGGAGCCGGTCGAGATTAGCAGTCGTGAAATACTTAATAAACAAACGTGTACATACCTCTGAAAAGTCCTTTGGTGCGCCGGCTATGCTCGTTCCTGTAGAACACGAGTTTGACACTCACTGAGGGGGAGGAAGAATGACTGGGGTATATAACACAGGATAGACTTAAAAATAGAAGTACATCACTTTGGCTTCCACTGAATTAATGCTTTTATTAACCTTTGTTGATTGCTGAGGCATGAGCGACTCCTGACATAGTAACTCTTAAAGAAGTAGAAATATTAATAACTAGTGCTATTATCTGCTGGCTGCTAAGTTCTTATTTTCGACGGTCATCGTACTTCTGTGTACTTTCGTATTACGCGACTAACCAACTCGTGCGACAACTACAATATCTCGCGTAATAACATCACATAATTAGGCACTCACATCGCCGCATTCACGTACGTACAGCATATAGCCTACAGCGTATTGCGTTCAGCTTCACGCGTGTCACACGAAGAATAAACAGCAAAAACGACAATAACAATAAACTAAATCCTTGTAAGCATCGCTTAAATATCTAAAATATCCAATATTGAACTTATTCCTAATTGGTTGAAAACAGGCGCGAAAATGACGTCACGTGATTAATTTTGTAAGTTGTTCCTATTCAACTCACGTAACCGCTCTTTATAATGGAGAAGTCCCGAGCTGCTAATCTTTAGTGGACAAACCTCTCTCTAAAATTTATTCAGTTACTTATGTCTCTAATGCGCTAAAATCTTGCTCTATAAAGGCAATTGTGTTACTAGCATTAACAAAGTAAGTCTTAGATGTTGAGTCAGATGTTTCCTATATGAACCCTATGCAAAAATAAAAAATTAAACTAACAAAATACGCAGCGGGCTAACATACTGTCGCAAATGTTGTTATATGTATAGGTAGATAATTTCAAGCGTATTGAAATTATCGTAAGAACAACAATATGTACTCAAAAATAATTCAAAATATTACAAAATACACTTCTGTGTTTTGTGAAAATCTATACTCTGAATAAACAAAACGAATTAAAGTGCAATAGAAAAGTGCACGTTTTTCTCTCACCTTTTCACAGTCAGCCTGTTAATCACATTCTTGTAACTTTATTGGAGTTTGATATATAAGATATTATAGATGATGAAGTAACTTCAATCTTATTACAGGATCAGCGTTTTCTACACTTTATGAAGTGAAGAAAAAATCTCTGCTAGTTATCATATAAATGCGTTAGGAGCGGGAAGCTAAAAGCAGCCTTAGAAACGTTATATAGTTTCTGGAGGCACAATTTTTGCTGAATTTTCCTCTAAACTTTAAGTTCGCTTCAATCACCTCATCTCATTCTTATGTCTTTAAGCGAGAGATAGCGGGCAACATAAAACTGTGGCGTGAAGCTGTAACCACAAAATATGATGTGTTGCATTCACATTACTTTCTCTACATCGTTCTAATAAATCATCCTTGAAAAGATTATTGTTCATCTACTTCATAAGCATTAACAGAACTAGTTTTATTACTTGCTAAAACAATACTGAAATGTTTTTTGTTTGTTATGTGTTTGAAATCCGTTTCTCAGTATTGCCAGCAGTTGACAAATTACCGTATGCGAAAACTTTTAAGTACTTTAAAACTGAAAACAATAAAAGGAAATATCTAAAAATGGTTATCTTCACGCAAAATGTGTATATTATATAAATTGTGTGTATGAAGTAAGTTTCTGTGTATCTCTTGCGGTTTACCAGTTATGCAAAATTCTATAAAATTCACCCAGAATAAAGAGCTCTACAGAGGTTGTTCCCGGAAAGGTATACATTTTCTTTGTCATGACAGTTTAATAAGGATATGTGAATCATAATCGTTTGAACCATTTTAAGAGAATCGAAATTTTCAAAAAAAAGCTCCATGTAAAGGATAGTTTGGGGTGAGGAGCTTTTCTCAAAATCTTCGTGTCGCATTCCTGGAAGATAGTACCAAGTTTGGTATTTTACGACTTTTCGTTTTTGAGCTATCGTGTTCACAGACACACGGACACACGAAAACAGGACACACAGACGAATACGGACCTTTTTGTGAAAATATTTTTACTTTCTCTATACGTACTATGTACATGTATAGAAATACATGTTCTGAGACCACCTGAATCAAAAAAAAAAAAAACATTTTTAGAAAAATGTCCATATGTGTGTCTCTCTGTCTGTTTGTACGTGTGTGTCTGTGTGTCAGTGGGCAGCATATCTCAAAAAACGAAAAGACCGTTAAATACCAAACTTGGCATTTAAGTTCCATATCTTCCAAGGATGCGACACGAAGATTTTTAGGAAAATCCCCCAAACACAAGTAACCTTCACATGGAAAAATGTTCGAAAATTGTAATTTTCTAAAAAAGTGGCTCTAACGATTTTAAATACGCTACCAGAATGTGTAAATAACATAAAAACAAGCTACCATAAAGCAATATACACAATATTTCCTTCAAAATAGTTCCCTTCCGCTATGACACATTTCTGCCCGCACGTTTTTAAGAAAATGAAAATCATTTAGAAACTGTGGTACAAAAATCCTTATCACATCTACAGAAAATTCTTCAGCGTTATAACATTTTGTCTGAAACGTTTATGCCATTTATACACCTGAGTTTTCTACATTTATAGTTCACAGGAAGTTTCTTCCATCATTATAAATATCTCTGAGGGACTTTTTTTTAATAAAATACAACATTTTATATACGAACTATTCCGTTGCCGACATTAGAAATGCGTTAAACGAACATGCTTACACAACAATCAAAGACAATGATCGTTATTAGCATAAAAATGAAAGAATTTGTCAACATGGACGTCACCAACACCTAAAAGTAAAATATCCTTTACTTTCGTATACATTAAAGAGAAATAAATAATTCCGGGGAATGTTTTAATTTAGGGCTATATTCAGAAGTGTGAGCTATAAGAATGACCACACCCTCACTCTTGTACCAGGCACCCGTTTTCGTTCTCCATAATACGATTTTTTTAATAGTAAATATATACATTTAGTTACTCAATAAAATAATATATAAAAATCTGATATGTTCCACTCACATGACTTTCTCCATATCTCTGCAACAAATTATTGTTAAAAAGTTTAATCTTCTATTTACTTTATGCTAATTGAGAAAAAATAAGCAGAAAGGCCTTGCGTCCCTGTAATTTGAAGCAAAATAAGGGAGTACCATAAATTAAAGTGCCTGTCAAAAGGTGGTTGCTAAGTGACTGAAGTTCCTTTATTTGTATGGACACGAGTTCACAAATTCCAGTATGAGAAACGTTTTTCATAGCTGAAACTAAAAACAAGGAATATCTTAAAAACGATTAACTCCACAGAAAAATGTATACAACATAAATTTGTGTTTTAATCAGCTCTGTATTTTCTGTACGGTAAGCTTTTATCTATCTCCTATAGTTTAGCAGTTAGGTAAATTTTCGTAAAATTCATCCAGAATAAAGTAGTTTTCATAGGCTAATCCCAGAAAATTCAAGATATACATTTTATTTGTCAGGTAAATATCTTTAATATATGACATTTTAAATAAAATTGTTAGAGCCATTTTTGAGAAAATAAAATTTTTGAAAATAGTTCAATGTAAAGCGTAGTTAGGGGTGGGGGTATTTTCTTGAAGACCTTTGTGTCGCATCCTTGGAAGATACCAAGCCTAAATACCAAGTTTGGTTTTTAACGGTCTTTTCGTTTTTGAGCTATGCTGCCCACAGAAACACACACATACACACAGACAGACAGATAGATTACACGGACATGTTTTTAAAATTTTTGTTTTTGGATCCAGGGGGTCTCAAAAGATGTATATTTAAAGTCTGACTCATAAATGAGTTTGCCTGGTGACACAGAATAAAATATATATATTTAGGAATTTCTACAAAAAATGAGTGAGTATAACAAAAAACTATTTTACCATACGTTATATTAGTTATATAAAAGTAAGCTATAAAACAAATTTTAACAAAAATTATAAAAGATGTGCAAAAATAATAAAAGTTATAACAATAAAACAGAAATAGGACTACAAAACAAAGTGATTTATAAACCATAGTTTTCTACTAAACTATGAAATCGATAGACTATAAGTGTACCGTTTCATAAATCTGACTGCCATTTAAAGACATGCAAGAATAAGGTACATTATAGTCATTAATTAGATGAAATAGATTAAACAAATTTAAAATAAGATGCACTGTTTTAAATTTAAAATTACAGTTGAGTAGCAAACGCTTGTTTTAATATCAGCAAATGGAGTGCCTCATTCTGTAACTTTGCATCCGTTGTTAATCCAAACTCTTTTGGTATACATGAGCGCGGTGTACAAAGCTTCAAAAGAGATTAAATAAATCTCTAAGCTAGACAAGGACAGAGCTATAACGGCGCTCTGTAGTTCTACAGAAAAATGGCCATCAAGGAATGTTGGTCTCTTTTTATTGCCTCTCATTTCACAGCGGTAATTTTTCGATGTAATTTCAGCTAAAACCACTTGGTCATTGTCCCAAGGGTTCTTTAAATCTGGCACACAATTTCTGGCTTTGGCTGTAATCGACGTAGGAAAACTAGACGTGCTGATGCATCATTGCGGAGAGACAATAATAAATTAAATCCGCGGAAACTTTGACATTGTAATCCTTTTTAACTTTTTCTATACGTACTATGTACATAATATATAGAGAAGGTATTGCACTCCACCAAAAATTCGACACCGAGATTTCACCGGAAACATATGCTTTAGGGTCCCCTGTATCCAAAAAAAAGTATTTCCAGGAAAAGGTCGGTGTGTCCATGTGTCCGTGTGTCTGCGAACACGATAGCTCAAAAACGAAAAATCGCTAAAATACCAAACTTGGTATTTAAGTTTAATATCTTCCAGGGATGCGAAAAATCCCACAACACCAAACTACCCTATACATGGAACTTTTTTCGAAATTTTCTTTTCTTAAAAATGGCTCTAACGATTTTGGTTAAAATACCGTATACCTGACAATTGGAATGCTTATCTTGAATGGCCTCTGAAGACCACTTTATTCTGGATGAATTTTACGGAATTTTGAATAACTGCTAAACTGTAAGAGATGGACAAAACCTTACTGCACAAATAATGTAGTGCATGTTAAAACACACAATGTTACATACATTTTTTCGTGGAGTTGTTAGTTTTTGAGATATTCCTTGTTATTGGTTTCAGCTTTAAAACACATACTTTTTTTCAAACAGGAATTTGTCAACTCCTGCCCATACAAACAAAGGAACTTCAGTCACATAATAACTAGCTTTTGATGGTCACTTTAACCTATGGTACCCTCTTATTTCGCTTCTAATTATAAGGAAGCAAGTAATAAGACTATTTCTGCTAGTTTTTTTACTCGATTAGCATGAAGTAAATAGAAGCATAAGCTTTTTAACATAATTTGTTGCTGAGATGTAGAGAAAATCATGCAAATGGAACACATCAGACTTTTTCATTTTGGTTTCCCCATTACAAGGGAGCTATTTATCAGATTGGTGGTTTTGTATAAATAGCGTATTCAGAACAATCCGAGACAGATAAGTAAAAGCTCTGTTTCACAAAGCTCCTTTCTTTTATTTATATCACCAGAGGTCACAGATTTAAATTACTGGAAACCCGGCAACTATGAAAACTGAATACCTTTACGACTCTAGGCTCAAGGGGAGACCAGAATTTCCCGTACTTTATGATTTTTATAAATTTAGCTTCTAAAATTTAGACCTTGAAGTATAAAAAATTAGTAGAAAAATAAATTATCTATGTTCGGTGTTAATAAAAACCATTTTGAACTGTTAAACAGAAGTATTACAAGACTATTAAAACATATCCTTAATCTGCAAAACGTATAGTTTAATATAATTAGTTACATTAAACTTATAATTAAAATAGTGAAATATACTAATGAATTGTGGATTAAGAATGTACAAGAAATGCTAGTGTTCTTACATACAGTAAAATATATGATATGTTTCATTCAGCCGAATTTCAATACCTGTTCTTTAAAAAAAAACTATTGTTAATATTATTTTTGTTCTATCTACTTCACACTTATCGAGATGAACATTAACAGTGGTTTTACTACTGCACAAAAACAAATGAATACGCTAGGCATACGCGATTGTCAAATACAATTTTAACAACTTGTTACGTTTTGATGCAATTATGATGCAATTGAAACACCCCCCTTTTTGCATGACGAGAATGAAGAATAGCGACCTCCCATTTGATAAAAGTCCAAGTAACGGAAATTTTAAAACCAATAAAAAGGAATATCTCGAAAATGGCTAACTCCACAGAAGTTGTATATGCCATAAATTGGGTGTTTTTACGATATTTATATTTTTGTATACTAAGTTACCGGTTATGCAAAAATCCTCCAAAATGAGAATGCTTTGAGGCCATTCCCAGAAAGTTTAAAATATATACTTTATCTGTCATGTAAATCTTTTTAATATATACCTAGCATTTTAATCATAATCAGCAATCATTTTTGAGAAAACACACAATTTCGAGAAATTTTCCATTTTAGTTTAGTTTCGAGACCTTTTTAAAAATTTTTATTCAGGTATCCTCAAAATATATATTTTCAGTGAGAATAAACAAGACATAACAAAACAAAATTACTTGACTTACCCAAAAGGAGCGCCAGTATAAAAGTAAAAGCTCTTCTTCCAAAAAAAAAATTAAATTTTTACTTAACTGATAAATTCCGTATTTATGGATATTTAACTCTAAATCTGTCTCACAAAACTATGATGGCTATGAGTAACCTCAATAATTACACCAAAACTAGTTGTGTTGGTCTTTGTACTGCTCGAAGACGTTTCATCGCTTAGTTCCATTCTTTTCTTAATCATGAAACAATCCGCTTTGTAAGAAAGACTTCACACTTCTTGTAAGCGTTTGTCGACTACTGTTTAGTTCTGACTCAGGTGCATAGGTCCATGATTTGACACGTGCTACCGTTTTATATATATGTTTTTGAAGCCCAACCACTGTATTTCTTGAGCATTTGTGTGCATCAATCGGCACAATCATCCTTTTGAGATAGTGGCAAATTATGTGGTATCCAAAGAAAGCAAACTTTTTCACAACTAAATGATCCCTCGATATCTTACATATACTGGCAGAAATGTGTCATGACAATCTTGCACTATCATTTTTTCACAGCGTCAATTTGTTTTTGGCACATCAGCTGATTTTGGGCGAACATTACGAGTTTCGTCTATGAGCGAACGGAGGCCACGATTAAACTCGTTATGTCACCGTTTCACAGTGGCAAAGGATGGAGCTTCATTGCCAAATGTAGTAGTAACTTGATCAATTCACTCTTGCCTTTATAATCTATGTCGAAAATCGTAATAAACCATCGCCCGAACATCTTTAAGAGTTAATTGGATGTTTCGCTGAGACATAATGTTAAAGTCACTGAAAATAATACAAATAACGTTCTATTGACAACATATCTGAAACAGGTTAACGTCTCCAACGTCAAACTTTCCAGTGAAAACACCAGATGGCACCTACAGCAATCAGTGATTTCAAGGTTTGAAATATAAGTAGTGGCCCTCAGAGAATCCTCTGTTTTCCAACATACTATTTCATTAAGCAGTTTTTTTTAAACTACATTTTCACACGTTCAAAATGTTTCTTGCCTCTCAATTTTTGTATAAATTCAACTAAATTTTCCCATAACGTGCAAAAGTATGTATTGTAGTACTAGAAAGGATAAACGTATCTTAACACCAATAGTAATTTTTAAAAGAATATACATTTTTTAAAAAATAATTACCTAATTTTAGAGATTAAAATTTCTATCCGTCTAAAAAGTTATAATAAATCAGCTATCAAAGCTATTGTAATATCCCCGCTTAAATTTCTGAGTTTGCTTTAAAGCTCCAGTTCACAAGATATCAACCAATTTACTCTAATTTTGAGACTTCTGGGACATTTTTAATATGCAAAATATTTGAATAAACACTTATTAAAAATTTATATCATGCAGAGTAAATAAGTAATTTGAACAAAATTTGATATTGAACAATGCAGACACAGTATAACTTGCATAAAAATTTCACTTCAGCCCCCTTCATTAACAATTTGAGACTGTTAATTAGCTTCCCTATAAAAAAAAAACTATTGTTAGTTATTAATTATTTAGCACTGTATAGTTAAAGATTAAACATGCTTATTAACGTATGTATTTAACAGAGTATATTCAGTTTGAACAGAAATAGATAGCTGACGGCAAGAGATTAGAAGGGTGTGAGAAACGCTTTGTTAGAAAGGTTTCTTTTGTCCAGTCACGTACAGCCGGGTCACGACGGAGGTAAACCTTAAAATTCGGAAGACAATAATTTTCCATTGTACAGAACGTGTCACGTAAGGGTTGTAATGCACCCTGGGATGAGAAAACGGACTTTTGGGTAATATTTACGTCAGTTGCGCGGCATTTCTGTCCAATCAGAAAGAAGCCGCCATGACGATATTTTTTGTATATAAAGAGCCCAAGAAGGCACATTGGCGCCTGGTTGATATCTGCAGTCTTCTGTCTGTCGCTGTCTGTTAAATGTACGTCGCTGTATGACGCTGTCATGCTGATCTTGTAATACTATCATACTGACGGGTGTCGGGCTAATCATCACTTCTTCACACAAAGTTAAGCACGGTAACTGGTAACGAAAACTTAGTAATTTCCAGCGCTCTAAGTGCATTTAAAGTCACTGACGTGTGTTAAATGATATTGTACAAACCAGAATCAAGGAAGAAGAAGTAAATATAATTACGTGTGATTAGCCAGGTATTAAAGTTCCTAACAAGTGTTTAAGTTAGCAGAATTGTAACGCAAGGTGCTTATCTCGTATCTCCTAGTAAGAAATAAACTCCAGAAAGTTATGCAAGTCTTCATTATTATAAGATCACTCCCTGAACTACCCCCATTAGCTGCACCACCCCGTGAGAGTCAACCATCGTGCAGGCTGAGCAACGCCGAGGCGAATTCAACGGCAGTAGATTGACATCACCAGGTACGTGGGTCTACTCATAGGTAGTAGAGTGAGTCTAGCCAACGTCATCAGTCTGGGTTCGAAGCCGAGAATCAGCATGTGGTGTTTAGAATGAGGAGATAAGCCACCGCACAGGGCACCCAGCGTCAGAGCTCACCGCATATGACGTCCAACATATGAGTCCACCGCAAATTTGAAATTACAAGCTGACTTATAACTTATGTCCTTCAGGAGGAACACAGATTTTAATTGAAAAAATTACCAAAATTGGTTGGTTGGTTTTACACATTACTGTGCTTAAACACACACACGAAAACATACTCGCGTTATTTTTACTTTCTCTTTACGTACTATGTACATAGTGTATAGAGAAGGTATTGCACTCCACCCAAAAATTCGATCCCGAGATTTCATCAGAAATACATGTTTTTTTGGTTTTCCTGTATCCAAAAAAAAAAAAAAGAAGTTTTCAATAAAAGGTCCGCGTTAGTGTGTGTGTGTCCGTGTTTCTGTGAACACGATAACTCAAAAACGAAAAGTCTGTAAAATACCAAACTTAGTATTTAAGTTTAGTATCTTCGAAAATTTTGATTTTCTCAAGAATAGCTCTAACGATTTTGATTATTTTGATACTTACCTGATTTTGATTTGCCATTTACTTGACAAATAAAATGTATATCTTGAATTTTCCGGGGATAGCCTCTGAATACTGCTTTATTCTGGATGAATTTTATGGAATTTTGCTTAACTGCTAAACCGTAAGAGATGGAGAAAAACTTACCGCACAGAAAATGTTGAGCACGTTAAAACACTCAATTCATGTTACATACATTTTTTCGTGCAGTTGATCATTTTTGAGGTATTCCTTGTGTTTAGTATCAGCTTTAAAAAACACAATTTTCTCATACAGGAATTTGTCAATTCCTGTCCATAAACACTCTAACTTCAGTCACATAGCAACCAGGTTTTAACAATTACCTTAACCTATGGTACTCCCTTATTTCGCTTCTACTTACAAGGAAGCAAGTAATAAGACTATTGCTGCTAATTTTTTCTCCATTAGGATGAAGTAAATTTTTAACAATAATTTGTTGCAGAGATGTAGAAAAAGTCATGTGAATGGAACACATCCGATCTTTTATATTTCTGGTGCAACTACAAATTAGGGGAACACGTATATTTATTATATATGTAGCATACGAAGTGCAAGATAATTGATTCTATTGAAAATTTCTATTTCAATGAACGTTGAGAGCGTGACAATGCATCCACACTAATGCTAACTTTTTTCTTTGTATTCGCCGCACAACGGACTATAATGCAATGCATCCGCTTGAAGAGCACAAAACAAAACACATGGACTCGCTTGCATTTTGTTCCCCGTAGCAAATATTGGGCGTGTTATTTAATAAGTCAAGTTCAATTATCCGCGCCTTATTAACCTTTTACACACCCTGGGGATGTGTACACATTTAAAATTCGATATCCGTAACATGGGATTCAAATCAAACGTGTACTTCTTTCCGCTCATACATGGATGGCATTAAGCAAGCAGAAACATTCATCAACAAACGGATTGCTTCTTTCACAGAAAGTCCAATGAAGAAAGAAATGTGCTGCGTTCCATTCACATGACCTTCAAGACAAGATCACCAAGTCCCTATAAATCCACCTAATTAGGACCTTTAGGGAGATAACTATATCCTAATACATTCCGTTCCAATAAAGTAAAAAAAAATGTTATCCCAAACTTACAAAAATGATTAAAATTTAGCTAACCCAATATTTTCTAATACTAAAAAGTTTATTCTACTATCTACTCCATGCTAATCCAGATAAAACTTAGCCCAAATAGTCATTAGTTACTTATACGTAGAAAGTATGAATGAATGAATAAGTGTATTTATTGACATAGCAATATCATACATTGAATTTCAACAGTCGCACGGGTCCACAGACCGTACGTTCTTCTGAAATACACATTACAAGCAATATTAAAACAACAACCACAACAAAGAATTAAAAGAGTAAACACGCAAATAAAAAGACAAAGGAAATACACAGTCAAAAGCAATATTAAACATCAATAAAGAATTAAGAGTGAACCCAAAAATAAAAATACAAACATATTCAAATATAGCAATTTAAATTTACAGCACAGAGTACACCTTCATAAATGCACCCTCTTATATTAGATAATTACACTTAAAAGACATATATACAAATAATATATACACCATATACAAAACCATAGCACAACAGTGACCTAAGTATCATAATATATATGTATGTAGAACATTGTAGTCACTTTTGTTTAGTTGATCTTATTCCTGCCCTCCCCCCCTTCTCTATTGGCAGCCTCCTCAGATCTCAGCTGTCTTGCCGTAAGTATAAATTTACCTAGCCCGTTCATGTTTTCCTGCCAGTAGCGTCCAACATGCTTCTAGCCCTACATTCGCAGTGGTAAAAAATCACGGCAAATATTTTTCCCGCCATTCCTCCGTACCCCTACATCTTGCCAAGATGTGAGTCCACGACTCTTCCTCCTCGCAAATGGGACAGATTCTCGTACCATTCTCGTCAGAAATTTTCGTGCTCCTCCATGCTCCTAGTCTAATCCACGCGAGCCCCTCTCTAATGAGTTTGGTACCTGTTTTCATGTATTGCTCCATACCCCACTCCGATTTTAGCCCAGACTGTACTTCTAATGACACCTTCTCTGTGCATTGCGCAATTATTTGCTGTGTCAATATCACAGAGGCGGTTCTTAATTTTTCTCCAAATACTTCTTCGCCTGTTTTCCTGCCCCGGCATCCAAATGTCACGTAGAAAGTAAATAAGGGAATACAATGGCTATACCGACAAATATTTTAAGGTTGCAATGAGATTAAAACTAGATTCTCTTTTCATGGCCAGGAATAACAAATGTAAAGCTTAAGTACGAGGGACTTTTTTTCAACCTCCGATAGGCTATAAATAAATGGCAAGTTCATAGAAAACAATTATTTGCAAGTTTTGTACACATATATGGTTACTTTTCAACATAATCGCCGACTTTTATCGTACCTGTGTACAAGCTTTGCAATACCCGCCTCAAAAAATGTTGCCGCCAATGATTTCAAATGAGTATTGACATTGTTTTGAAGATCTTCGTTGGTTTGAAAGTGCTGCCCTCCTAGCCACGTCTTTAGTTCAGGGAAAATGTGAAAGCCGCTGGGTGCCAGGTCAGGAATGTACGGCGGATGATCAAAAATGTCCCATTGAAGTTGTTCAAGGAACCGATGGGGTGTGCCAGCAGAGTGTGGACGAGCGTTGTCATGGATCAACACAATTCCTAAAGTTAACATTCCTCTTTAAATGGTTCTCCACAAACGTCGTAAAGTACGAAGATCTTCAAAATAACGTCAATGCTCATTTGAAATCATTGGCGGCAACATTTTTTTGAAGCGGGTATTGCAAAGCTTGTTACAGGTACAACAAATGTTTTTTTGGTGATTATGTTAAAAAGTAGCCATTAGTGTACAAAACGTTTAGTAATAACATTAATATTTTCTATGAACTTGTGTTTTATTTATAGACTATCAGAGATTAAATAAAAGTGGCCCTCGTATTTTAAAATTGAAACCAATAATAAAGAATATTTTGGAAATATTAATCTCCACAAAATATGTATATGGTATAGACTGTATGTTTTAATGATATATCAACATTTTTGTGTGGTAAGCATTTCTCTATCTCTTGCGCTCATCAGTTATGCAAATTCAGCCAGAATGAAGAGGAGTTCAGAGGCTACTCTCGAAAAACTCAAGATACTCATTTTATTTTCACGTAAAAACCTTTATTATACGATATTTTAATGAAAATCTTTTATTTTTTTAGAAAAGTTAGCTATCGAAACATTTTTTCAAGTAAAGCATAGTTTTGGGTGTGGCATTTTCTTGTGAGTTAGGTGTCCTGGAAGATGCTAAAATTAAATGCCAAGTTTGGTATTTTGCGAACTTTTCATGTTCCTAAAAGTTGTTTTTTGGATTCAGGGTCCTCAAGATAAGTATTTCCGGTGAAATCTCAATTTCGAATTTTTGAGTGGAATACAACATCTTCTCTACATACTATGTACGACATGATAATCGGCAGAGAAAGTAATATGTTGTAATAAATAATGAAATATTAAGTTTTAGTCTATTAATTGCAGTGTTATCTTTAATGTCAGGAAGATACAGAAATGCCGTCGCAGATATGAATAAAAGTAACATTTACCGTCTGCTACTCTGCCTGACGGTTTATTCGATTCGGCCCATTATGCAGTAAGAGCACTCTATACTATCTTGCTCTATTACGCATAAACCTATTAAATTAAACTCCAACGCAATAACCCATAAGGCCTACCGCCCGGCCGCTGTGTCCCCCAATACATATTTTGGAGTCCCCTGAGTCGGAAAAAAACATTTTTAGAAAAAGGTCCGTGTGTATATCTGTGAGTGTATGTGTGTTTGTGTGTGTGTGTGTGGTATTTAGGTTTAGTATCTTCTAAGGATGCGACACGAAGATTTTCAAGAAAATCCACCCACCATAAATTACTCTTTACATGGAAAAATGTTCGAAAATTTTGATTTTGTTAAAAATGGCTCTAACGATACTGATTAAAACACCCTATAATAAAATATATATTCATCCCAAATAGCATGTATTTCGTGGATTTTCTGAGAATAACCTCTGAAGGCCTCTTTATTCTTGGTGAATTTTGCCGAATTTTGCTTAGCTGCTAAACCGTAAGGGATAGACAAAACTTATTGCACAAAAAATGTAGATCTCGTCAAAACACAGAATTTATGTACTTTACATTTTTGTTGTGGAGGTAACCGTTTCTGTGATATTCCTTGTTATTGATTTCAATTGTAAAGCGCTTATATTCTTCTCAGACAGGGAGTGTCAGTTTTTCTTTTGTTCTACTCCTGGCCAAGTAAAGAATCGATTTGCAATGATAATCGCATTACGACAGCTTTTAAAACATTTGACTATCAGTTTAGCCTAATGCATTCCCTTACAGCCCTTCTACATATAAGAAACTAAGTAAAAAAAACTTTCTGCTAATGTTTATCTTGATTAGCATTGAGCAGAAAGAAGAATACTTTTTTGTAAGATGTTTCTTAGTAAAGCTGCTAGAGAAAGTCCTGTGAGTGTAATACACTTCCGATTTTTTCTTAGTAAACTAAACTAAATTTATTAGAGTTAGAAAAGCAATATAGTTCAGAAAACAATATAGCTGTGGTTTTCGATAACCGAAGGTTATACCAGATAAGCTCGTGTGCCCCTTTTCGCGGAAGGCTAATCCACAGCAAAAGTCCCACTGTCTGTTTTGTTTGCTTAGCGCTAGAGTAGAGGACACACACTTCAACGAAACATATGAACGATGTTGATACAGAACAGCGAATATGTCTTGGAGAGTCAAAGATATTGTTTAGATTCGGTGAGGTCAACTAAAGTGTCAAACTGAATCTATGGTAAATCAGTTCATCAACGTGCCTGAACCTTCAGCTTCGGTGCTTGTAAAATTACTTACGAACTTATTTGCCGGTCCGCATGGCCGCGCTCGCTAAAAACCTCGCTTTGGTACTTCGTGGCATAGGGGATAGCGCTTTTGAGTCCCGCTTTGGGCATGGGTGTTTATACGTTTGTAAAATATGTATATGTGTGTGTGTGTCTTGGGGGGGGGGGAAAGAAATGGTAATCAACAAAAAAAGTGAATGTTAGGAAAATGAAAAAATAGGAAGAGGGTATACAGCGCCGAAATCCCCACCAGACTCCAGATCTGTATTAAAAATGCTATATAAAAGTTTCTTCATGGATAAGTAGTCAGACTGAAGAATTCAAATGCCATAGCCGGGATTTGAACCGCGGATCGCTCGAAACATTCCGGCACGGCGTTATATTTCTCAATTGTCTCTCATGTTTCCCGGTAAATCATTAGGTGATCTAAAATTATTTTGAGATGACATACCTAACATCGACTTACAATGCCGTAAGTATTTTAAGTTCCAGGCTTCATAGTTTAGCCAATTATTAGGTCAATTAATGTTAATGTCATTATTAAATTAACTATGGCATTACGTTTTTCAATCTGACTCTACTTATCCAATTCCTGTCCTACACAGGTGTAATTTAGAAAAACAAAAACATTAATCTGGTTTATTTCGAAACTAAGGTAATATAACATTTCGCGCCAAAATATACAGTTTTTATATCAGATGCTACTGAATATTGAATAATCCTACACCCAAAAATAAATTTAAATGATATAACTCCGGCCACACATATTACTTAAATCTGAAAGAGGATTTTCATTTTAATGCTAACGAAACAGCATGTTTTTCGTATATTAAGTTTTTATTAAAGAGTTTTTTAAATATTCTGATTGTGGTTATTTTTGTCTTTTTTAATTTTGATACATATCCTGAATAATTACTGGATAAGTAGATAAAGTATTGCATTTTGCTCAAAATTTTGAGAACAGAAGATTTCACAGAAATACAGGAATCCATAAAAAGGTATATTTCTTTTCTCTCTCTCTCTCTCTCTCTCTCTCTCTCTCTGACTTTGTACATAAGCAAGAATGAAGTATGAACAATGTCTGTCTATCTATGAACAGTGTAACTGTAAAGCGAAACATGCATTAAGATAATGAATTGGTGAAATTCGGAAAATCAAAAATATTTTATTATACTTTATACCGTTTATTGTACACATTAATACTGATATTGTTTGTAGGTGTCAAAATTCTATCTTGCATGGTTGTTTAAATAATAATTTGTGTTATCTATGTTCATTGCTCTTATAAAATTGAGACGCCTGATGCATTTTTAAAAATATTCAGTACAAACAACCAGTTTCACAGAACATGAGTTTTCAGAAGTTCTATCTTTTATATTAATTATTGGAGAAAAGTTATTAGTAGTCCTTATAAACATTCGTAGTTCTGAAATCTTTGGATTTTTCAGCATGTGATATTTTGTTCTTCCAAATTGGAGCATTTTTTCGAAAAATTATTAATGGGCATTATTTTTAAGGCGCCTCTTTAGCCTAGTGGTTAAACACTCTCCTCCCACATAGGTGGCCCGGGTTCGATCCCAAGCGCCCGTGAGATTTGAGTGGAGGAAGCAGAGATGGGAGGGTTTTCTCAGGGTCCTCCGGTTTGCTCCACGACTCATTCCACCATCATCACCTTTCCTGTCATCTATTTCGCTTGCTTTTCATATCAACCACTTCCTCGCACTCATATCTGGCAACTCGTCTCAGATTCTCCATCCAGTGGTTTCATGCCGTTGGCTCCCCGACAGGCTTCTCACTCCTAGACATCCGCCTGTAAGTCAAGGAAGGTGTCAGTCATAAATACGGGAAGAGTAAGCCGACTACGAAACATCTTTAATCTGCTTTTGAGAGACAACATAAAATTTTCGAAACAAATTACTGAAAAATTGAATGTGTGGGGCATTTTGATAATGGAAAGTGTTGGAAAACATATTTGAAAAAATAAGCTTTAAAGTTGGGAGTGCATATTAATATGCATGTGCCTATCCATATAGTAGTTAATAAGTGTTTTAAGTACGTCAAGTGGGAAAACATATTTTCGTAATTTTAGAATTAATATTATTGCATTATGGAACAAATTAATTTTTAAAAATTTTTAGTCAAATTTAACTAATGCATCCCCTTAAATATCTACATCCTTCTATTTACCTAGCCACTCTACAGAAGAATAAAAGAAAAGGAAATAAGCAGGAAAACTGCAAGTACGTTCAGGAGAAATTAGTGTAACTATAGCTAAGGCAATAGTGCCATGAAGACTGCTCGAATCAAACAATATTGAACTCCCAATATGAGTGCCAGCATGCAGTCATAAATTGCGTATTATTACATTAAATAATCACAACAGTGTAGTATTGTTATGTTTTTACGGATTCAATATTCAGATGCCACTAGAATGCAATTTTAAACTTGCGTCAGTTTACATTAAGCTTGCCCAGTAAAAATAGCGTTGCAAACCAAAATGAAATTACATTCATTGTTATCAAACACTGAAAGGGAAAATATAACTATTTCAATATTTTGCAATTACAGCTGATTTTCTAGTATCCTCAGCTAAATTGGTTTTATTGCTTTACTGCGTTCATTCTATGCAAACATGCTGATATGCAAATAATGAATTCTCACGCCTTAATGGAATTATTAATTAATATTTGATTAATTTTCAGTGTTTGAAGAGTAACTACCAGAAATGGTTAAACTTAACCAGGATTATATATAACCATTATCATATTATATGGTTTTCCTTATTCATTTCTAATGTAGATGTATAAAATAAAGAATTTATATGCGAAATATGGAGAAAAACGAAGCTCTGCTTTTCTATTGTGTTTATCCTCATGGAAAAACAAACTGACTAACACCATCATCAAACATTTATATAAATGGCACACAAAGATACAGTATCACGTAAAACTTTAAATATTTCAGGGAAGATTAATGCTTAGAGCAAGAACTTGACTTGAATATTGTTTTTCTCGGAAAGCTATATGTTGATGCGTATGTTTTATAGCTTCCTAAATATAAAACGTGGAATAGTTGTAAATGTCCATAGTATAAACTTCAGTTTTTCAGTTTCTCTACACGTACATTATGCATAGTATATAGAGAAGATATTGCATTCCACCCAAAAATTCAATACCAAGATTGAACCGGAAATACATATATTAAGTCCACTGCATCAAAAACATTTGTTTAGAAAACGTTCCGTGCCTGTCTGTGAACTGGATAACACAAATACGAAAACTTTTAAAATACCAAACTTGGTATTTAATTTTAGTTTATCTTTCAAGAATGGGACACAAAGATTTGGTGGAAAATCCCCCTCTCCCAAACTTACTTTTGCATTGAAATATGTAGATACACAGCGTTAAAGAGAGAAAATAAAAGGAGAGAAAAATACAATTTATTATAGTCTCCGTTTAATTTACAAATAAAAACTTAAATAAGTTTAAAAACACATCTATAATATCAGATTTTATATAAACTCCTAATTATTGTAAAAATATATCAGAAGTTCTATTCTCTAGAGTTTTTTATTTTATTAAAAGTCTATAATTTATTTATCAAAATTGTAACATTACTTATAAAATATGGTAATTTACTTAAAATTATGAGGCAGATAAAATTTTTCGAAATAAATTAGTAAAATTGCATCCTGTTGCGCATTTTGAGTGTGGGAAAATGCTGACAAAATTGCGAAAATACATGATTTAAAACAGAGCGTGCCTAATAATAATAATAATAATAATAATAATAATAGTCATAATAATAATATTGTCTGTCTGTCTGTCTGTCTGTCTGTCTGTTCGTCCGTCCGTATGTATGTATGTATGTATGTATGTATGTATATTGTTTTATTGCTCTTAATTCTGTATGGTTGTTTAATATTGCTTTTGACTGTGTATTTCTTTTGTCTTTTTATTTTCGTGTTTACTGTTTTAATTCGTTGTTGTTGTTTTAGTATTGTTTGTAATGTGTATTACAAAAGCACGTACGATCTGTGGACCCGTGCGATTGTTGAAATTCTAGGTATGATATTGGTATGTCAATAAATATGCTTATTCATTCATTCATTCATTCATTCATTCATATTGTTTTATTAAAAAAAGGAAAGTTTCAGAACTTTTGGTCAAAGTTCACTTTTAAAAAAATTTAATACATAAAATTTAGACTCTACGTATCTTTATTTCAAAAGTATTATTTAGAAACACAATTTTTGAATAAATCATTATGAAATTAGTAGGAACTGAAAGCAATTTATTTACTGTTCAACATAGATGCCGAAACAGCAATTGTAAAGTTCATCTTCTTATAACATCGGATTGGTGTTCTTATTTCGTTGCACCGTAATATAATATCCTGCCAGAATCAGAACATGGATGATAAACATTCTTTAAAATATGAAAGTTAATTTTCTATTATTTGGAACTATGAGTAAACCGGTCAATTCCATCTGCTTATCAGAAGATGCCGCAGGTTGTCTACATTGTGAACCAGAAACGAGAAACAGGAGTGGTTACAGCAGAGAATGTTTACATTCTTGGTGCAGAAAAAATATGTGGTTTCAAGGAGAGTAACATCCGAAAACGAATGCTACTTCAATAAGTTTGACTCTACTTATCCAACTCCTGTCCTACACAAACAACTTAAAAAAAATATTAAATTAACAATAATTGACGCAATAGTTCGCTATACCATGAAGCTTGGGACTTAAAGTATATATTTAAGACATTGCAAATCGTCATTGGGGTAAGTCATATCAAAATAATTTGAGATCCATGGTTCAAATCCCAGCTATGGGCTTGAGTTCTTTACTTTTACTTTACTTATCCAATTCCTATCCTGTGTGAAAAAACAACTAAATTAAGAATAATTTACCAAAATAGTTTCTATACTATATGAAGCACGGGACTTAAAGTACTTCCAACATTGTGAGTTGCCACTAGGGTAAGTCATATCAAAATAATTTGAGACCACCTCTTAGTTTATTGGGAAACATGCGAGTCAGTTTAGGAATTTAATGCTATGCAGGCATGTTGCCATGGGAGCTCAGTGGTAAGAGCACCGCCTATAAATCGTGAGATCCGTGGCTCAAATCCCATCTATGGCACTGAATTTTTAAATCTAACTCCTGTCCTACACATAGATTGTGTGAAAAAAAAAAACAAGTAAATTAACAATAGTTGCAATGACTGAGTTGATTCATGTACGTGGGTAATAAATATGAAGCAAAGAGATGCACTTAGCATTACGAACATATGAGACACACCAATGATAGAGATTCTGAAATAGGGATAGGACTTCTTAGTGTCTACTACCTCAGAGCAGAGAATTCGTTCCTTAGGTACTAGTGGCAAATGCGTCTGATATGTAATTTTTGGTATTCCCATTTTTCACAACACTCTTATGGTTATCTTAAGGAATGTTTCTTTTCAGGTGTTTCCCTAAACTTTTGTGTCAATGTTTCGTTATATTTCCCCACACAACACACGCTCTTTGTTAATATTTTAATTTTCATCTTTATAGCGTACATTTTAGATTGAAATACTAGTTTTTAAATGTTTTAAAACCCAGACGCTTATAACACGTTAGACGTTCCTCAGAGAAGGATTGACGTAGCTTAACCTCATCCATACCACGGCAGGTAGGGCGGCACGTAATTCAATTGCGGCACCTTGCCAATTATTGATTATAAACTACTTGTTTTTGGAGAAATTCTTGGGGAGCGTCTAGAGAGTATGAAGAAATTTTTCACCTTTCAAGGGCTTTTATTGGTAGTTTAAGGTAATATAGTTATAGAAATACAATAGTAAAACCAAATCAGAGAGTAAGACGTGGCTGTATCGCCTGCTGATACAGTTAGAAAATATGAGAATAAAGAACGAAACTCAAAGTATACCACTAGAACAAATAACCATCCAAATGTGTTCAAATGACGAAAGAATAAGAAACAAAAAATGAAAATAAAGTATTCAGTATTTTAGTTGAGTCAAATTTGAAACCATAGAATGATAGACCTTGAAAATATCAACAAAAGACGCAAGTTTATGACCCATGAGGCAAATACTCTATGCGCTTGAAGGTAGCAATAGAAAAATATATATTGGAATGTGTATATCACTTTAAATAGCTTATATATAATGTACTATGTTATGAAAATAACTTGAGCACACTTAACGTGATATATGTTTAATACAACTCTTTTGAATATACACATTTCAAATATACTATAATAACTGTGCCTGAATTACGATAGGATTAAATCAATGCTTTCAAGTTGACAATTTAAAAGTTTATTTGATTATCTTTAACTATGTTGATTTCAATAATATTTACAATTTATTGAAATATCTTATATTAGAGTATAACATATTTGGAATCGAGTTTTAGATACTAAATGAAATACATAAGGATAAGGTCCAGGAAGCTAAAATTATATTTTTTGGGGAAGAAGGTGCACACAGGTGGTAGAAATTGAAAATATGCAATAAGAATTAAATTAATATAGCATAAAAGAGAAAATAGAAGAGCTAAATGATAACTAGTGTTCCAGCTGGGTTACATAGAAATGAAATGACTCCAAATTTAATGAACAACTACAAGGGGAGCATATATTGGGCAGTATTCTAGTACTATAAAGAAACACTCTACCGACTTGCAAACACAGTATGTGAAAACTAGCAGCTACTTCTTCATTACTTTAAGAAAACTATTAAATGAGACTTTCATACTGAACTTCAGAGATTATCCGATGAAAGTATATTTTTTTGTGATACACTTTGCTGATCCATAATCGCCACACGTACGTTAGCTGTTTCCTTTGTATAGCCGATTGTTGCACGTGTTCGGTCAACTTCCTTTAAGTAGCCGCACTCATTGTTAAAGGGCCGTAAATTTAACACGGAGACAGTACCTAAAAGCCTTGGAATGCGATATTTGGGCACAATGAACATTTGCGAAATGTTCACTTTCCTGAAAATCTCCATTGACGTCATCGATAGCTATAAAAGGAAAAACTACATGCCAGGCTGAAACAGTTTAGATTGGTAGGTCAGGCACATAGTTGCGTGAAAGGGAAATCAAGATTACTATTTTTTGAATTTGTACCCTAAAAGCAGTGGTACAGTCATGCACAGAACATTATAAGCCTTTCACTTCTGGAATTATACTCTAGAGATTAGAGGATACTATAATCAGTACCAATATGAGATGCTCCATAACAAGCTGTGTACACATATCGGTAGAGCTTCAATTATGGAAAAACAACAAATCGGTCATTCTGACAAGAATAACTAGTTTCTAGTAGATAAATCATGTTGATAATTCATTGTTCATGCTTCGGCCGTCATAGACGATAACTTCCAGATAATGTTTATCTCAATGAGACACAAAACTACATTAATTTAAGTCAGAGTACCATTAAACGATTGAATTTTGGTTTCTCTAACTAGCACCTAATCTCGCATAGTGTCCTTAAAAGTATTGCTCCATAATAAGAATAGTTTACGCATGATCAGACATGCTATGACGTTCAGGTCTGACGTTTTTAGGATGGAAAACTGTGTATTTATAGTGCCTGTCAGATATGACCATGTATTTATGTGTAAAACATGCATTTTAAAACAAAAAATAAACATAAGAAAATAACAAAGGTGGTGGGGAGTAACGTAAATATCAATTAAAAGAGAGATTCTTTGCTCTTTATGGTTACAAATATTAGCATACACTTTGATAAGAATCTAAGAGAATTTTTGCCATACTGAAAACATAAAACATTCGCAATAAATTATACTTATATCACACATCCAGTTCAATTTTCAGTGAAACTAGATATGCTGATATAATCCATACATGCTGCAATAAAGAGAGAAGCCAAGGGGAAGGAGAATAGAGAAAAGTGAACGAGAGAGGAGTGAAAGAGAAAGATGGGAAGAAGGGAATCGAAAGAGAGACAAAATTTAGAGAGGGAAAGGGAAAGAAAAATTATATATTTCATTCACGTGACTTTCTCCACCTTTCCTACATAAATACCTCTTACAAAACATTCTTCTTTCATGATAAACTTTGCCGAATTGTCTTATTACTTAGTAGAGAGCAATACCCAATCGCTTCTAAAGCTGTCGCTATGCGATTCTAATTGAAATTCGCTTCTTTGCATGACCAGGAGTAAAAAAAAACAAACACAGACAAATACCTGTTGAGAAAAGTATAAATATTTTAAAATTGAAATAAATAACCAGGAATATCTCGCAAACAGTTCTACAACGAAAATGTAAAGAATACAAATTGTGTATTTTGGGGTAAGTTTTGTTTCTTCTCATACGGTTTACCAGTAATTCAAAAAGCATTCAGAACGAAGACATATTCAGAGGCTATTCCTGGGAAATTCAAGATACACACTTCCTTTGTCATGTAAATATCTTTAATATACGGTATTTTCATCATAGTCATTAGAACTATTTTTGAGAAAATCAAAATTTTCCAAACTTTTTTCCAAAGAACTTAGAAATCTTAATGTCGCTTCCTTGGGAGATCCTAAACTGATATAAGAAGTTTGATAGCCAACGAAATGTTTGTTTTTGAGTTATGCTGTTCACAACAACACATACTTTTTTTAAAAAAAGCTTTTCTTTTCTCAGTGGATCTCAAAACATATTTTCGGTGAAATCTCGGTATTGAATTTTTGGGTGGAATATCATGTCTACCTACTATATATACTGTACATACGTGCTATAGAAAGTAGAAAGAGGGAAATAAAATCTGCGTAGTCTACTTAGTTACACAAGATGCGTTACATAAAAAGATAAAATACATATAATTTAGAAAGCTTTTGCTGAAACCCAAAATGGTTAGGAAATGTTGTTTTGCAGCCTACAAAATAACAGATTACCTCTTCTTATTCATGCAACCAAACACCCCGAAAACCAAGGTAATTCCAGCCAGAGAAGATTAACATGCGGGGAAAGAGCAGTCTTGCCTCTCCTGTTTCTCACGTTGCTTAGAAACACAGCTCCGTGTTGCAGGTTGTCTACAAGCCGTAGGGCAGGCGCATCAATCAGACTTCAAACGTGTTAACCGCTAAACTCGCTTCCAAGTTCACCTTTATATGAGATACGAGATAGTTTCTGACTGTCTGTCTGACTACCGCCAAAGAAATGCACTCTGCATACTTTCAGCTGAAATTCTTACTTCGCGTCTATTTCTCTTATGGTTCTTTTTATTTTCTCTATGTACAAGTTTGTGAGCTTGTGACGACGGACATTTCATTACTGAGCTCTAGGAGATAAAATGGCAAATAATAAGTTGTTTTACAAAGCAAGGGGAGAATATTTGGAAAATTCACATTGGTTTCTCCTTCTTTTCGTAAGGGTATTCGAAGTAAAAGAAATACTACATCTTATTTCGAAATTCTATATCGAGACTTTAGCAGAAATACAATTTTGATTTACGTTAAACCCTAACCATGAAAACATTGCTAGAAGAATATATCTCAATATCTAGATAAAGGGAAAAGGGAGCATGGACTCCAGAACATACAAAGATGTACTAAATTACATATTTCTTAAGGGGGAAATAAGACTGAAATTTGCAATTTCTGTGTTTTTCATTAATACAATTTTATATCTGTACCATACGCTGGTACTATAAAGATAAGGTTGTCAATAGTTGTTAAGTAGCTGTTTAAAATTGTTGTCGCATATTATTTTGATATGCAGTGCTATCTATTTTTTAATGTTTGCTACTTTCTCTACTTAATACATTTCCTAAGTTGAGAAAATACAATTATATTTTAGGACCCCTAAATAAAAACGTGATACGTTAGATAATGTGTGAGAGAGACAAAGAGCGAGAAAGTGTTCTTTGAGTTACGCAATACTGTGAATAAGTCAAAAATAAATTTGACGTTTAAGTTCAAGGATGAGCCACGAACGTTTTCAAGAAATGCTCCAACCAAAACTACTGTATAAATGGAAAATTAATGAAAAAATTGCCTTTTTTAAGAAACGACTGCTAAGATTATGAAATAATGTACCGTATATTTACTACATTTTCATGCTAAATTTAATGTATCTCTTGAATTTACTAGGAATCAGTTCTCATCTTCCCTTTGTCATGTTTTTGAATAACTTCAAATATGTAAGAGATAAACAAAATTTTATTGCGCGAATATGTAGATCAAATATTTAAAGTATAAACTAATATCAAATGAAATTATTACATCAATTCAAACCTGACCTCTAAACAATTTTATTTATTTTATTGAGCGAGGTTCAATGTTTCGGAATATTATGTAACCATTTTTGGAAATCACTTGTATGGTTTAATCAGATCGTATAATGTATTTTTATAAGTATTCTTCTTTACTGTTACAGATTTCATTGTTGTTGCTCATCTTTTATAATATTTATTACAATTTGTTTCCATAACTTAATTTTATATATATATAAAATATATACCATCAGTATTTTAAAATATTTTTTATGATACTTACTTATAACATTTTTGCTAAAACCTCTAAATGTGTTTTTATTCTGTGTAATTATCTAAACTTATGTATGAGTTAGTGTAATAAGTAAATAAAAATGAGAGTTAAATTTAGCACTCCTCGCTATTGTTGATGAATGTAAGCTTGCATATGTAAGCTTAGCAACAAAAACATGAAGGCATTTGCAATATAAATCAGAGTAAAGGTGCAGCACAAAAATTAAACGAAGCATATTGATTAGAACTAAGTGGTTGACACTAGACGATTTTTCAAATAACCTTTTTGCTTTCTCTGGATTCGGCGGATTCAAAACATGTATTTTCAGCGAAACTCATCGTTTTTAGGTGCAGTATAATACTTCCTCTACTTACTAAACGTAGTATGCAAAGTACAAAGCTAATAATGAGTATATATTAGTCTTAGATATACCTCACTGATATCACTTTGAACTAAGTTGAGATTATTCTTTTGCAATTAATCTATTTTTCTGTAATACAATTTTTAAATCAAATGTTATACTAAAATCTTTTATTATAAAGGCTGAAAACGGGCAAATACTGAAAAAACTGGCTATAATAAAATTAATATTAGATTAATTTACTTCAGTTTATATATTGTACATATCTAGGAATACTTCCATCCACAAAATTGTCAAAACTTAATGATTTGTGTTATTCACTAAGAAATTAATAAATTAAATACACATTATTTCCCCTTGCATGTTAAATTTACCAGCCTTGAGTACAATGCAATAATGATGGTAAAGATGCCATGATAATTAAAATTTGGTTTTCAGTGGTACTCTTAAACAAAACAAATTTTCTTTTATGTTTTTAATCGCACTATATTTATATACTTAAACATCTTAACGATACAAAACATAATACATTTTGATTTAAATATCTTCCACCATTTTATTAGAACTAACAAAATTTCTAACGGTTGCACAAGAACAGAAAAATAAAACAATAAAGAAGTACAAAAGCTTAGAATATAAAGCGTAATATAAAATGAAAAGTTTTCATCTTTTTATATCTTAAAATCAATATAAAGATGAAGGTTCCAAATATATTTTTCTTACAAATAAACGCTAATGCTGTACAGTTTATCTACAGTCTCACTGATGTTTAATTTATCGATCAGAATTGAACTTTGTCGATAATTTTAAAGCATGATATCGAAAACATAATAATTGATATTTTTATTCTCCTACATCCATATTTTATTTATGTAATATACCTTCGAGAAACTGGTCTCTAGGAAGTATACTGGCATGGATTTTACCCACTATTGTTGGCTTAAAATGACAAGAATTGACAGTAAATTAACTGCAAAATTTCCAAGATTTTATTCAATACACTTCTCATAAACAGATCCAAACACAACTGTACTGAACCTAACACAGCATAATATGAGACGCTAAAACTAAAAGAAGACAAATGGCATTGTACTCTCAATTTAATTATCTTACTGAATCCTTCTCTTGTTTGTAATTTGTCTTAGGTAATTTAATTGAACTTTCAAACTCGTGTTTTCTAATTATATAATTTCTTCTGCATTTTTGGTCCCGGAATAATTATTATTATGACGAGCATTGCTTAACCTCAATTAAATTACTAAAAAACAATCAGTAGTCGTGGTATTACTAGGGATAGTTCTTTGCTTTTTTATGGCCGCCTTCCTGCGGTGCTTTTACGTATGACTTTCCAGCCTTTTCTTCGAAATTTTTCTCTTTCTTTCTTTTTTTTTTTTTTTTTTTTTTTTAATTTTCTCGTCGCGTAGATCGCAGTTCCATATTGTTTTTAATCTGATCTTTCCCGTTGTGTACAAACTCTACGCAGCCTCGGGGGTTTATACAGTACCGCTATTTTAATAACTTGTTTCTTCTTCATCACTGTGATTATGATCTTACTTCCGCCGCAATAAACAAGTTTTTCCTGTGCTGTATAACCAAGTTTTTAATTTTGTGTTCTTAAAGTTACGTTTCTTTCCACACAATATAGTTCTTTCCAATTACTATATTTAATTCTAATCTATGATTTGTTTTGGTAAAACTAAGGATCCACAAAAGTGTACGAAACTTTTTTAAGGGGAAAATAAATTAGGTGTTTTATGTTCTATAGCACATTTATACAATGTGCATGGTGGATAGAGAAGGTATTGTGCTCCACCCAAAAATTTGATACCAAGATTTCACCGGAAATTCATGTTTTGAAACTTCCTAAAAAGTATGAGTTCAATATCTTCCAAAAATGTGACACAAATGTTTTCAAGAAAATCAGCCCACCCAACTACCCTTTACATGGAACATTTTTCGAAAATTCATGTTTTGAAACTCCTTAAATAAAAAAAAAATGTTAGCAAAACTTCCAAGTTGTGTGTGTATGGGATGAGAGGAACCTCACACCTAAAAACCTAAAAGTCGTTTATATAGCAAAATTAGTATCTAAGTTCAGTATCTTCCAAGAATGTGATACAAAGATTTTCAAGAAAATCACCTTACCCCCAACTACCCTTTACATGGAACATTTTTCGATAATTTTGATTTTTCAAAAAACTAATGGTTTTGCTTAAATGTTCATAGGTTGTTATGACAAACGAAATAAGAAATATACTTCGTTGGTTTGAAAGTGCTGCCCTCCTAGCCACGTCTTCAGTTCAGGGAAAAGATGATAGTCGTCAGGTCAGGACTGTATGGCGGATGATCGAAAATGCCTCATTGAAATTGTTCAAGGAACGCATAGGTTGTGCCAGCAGTGTGTGGACGAGTGTTGTCATGGATCAACACAATTCCTGAAGTCTTAGTTTGTTTTCAATGGCTCTCCGCAAAAATCTTAAAGTACGAAGATCTTCAAAACAAGGTCAATGCACACTTGAAATCATTGGTAGCAACATTTTTTGAAGCGGGTATTGCAAAGCTTGTGCACAGGTACGATAAATGTCTCAATCTCTTTGGTGATTATGCTGAAAATTAATCATAAGTGTACAAAAGTTTTAGTAATAAAATAATTGTTTTCTATGAACTTTTATTTACAGCCTACCGGACATTGAAAAAAAAAAACGGCCCTCTTACCAAGTTTGGCATTTAACACTATTGGTTTTGAGCTCTGCTGTCCAAAGGTACACAAACGGACCTTTTTGTAAATGTCTGATATGCTTCTTTCACATGAATTTCTCTGCACTCTGTGACAAATTATTGATAATGAGCTAACTCTTCTATTTGACGCAATCTAATCGAGATAAAATGAGCATAAATAGTGTTATAATTTGCTTCCTTCTAAGTATATGGGAAGTATGGGAAGTATGATGGGAAGTATGATACTACGATAGGCTAAATCTATAATAAAATCTTCTTAAAAGCCGGTTGCTATGTGATTGAAATTCCGTTGTTTGTATGACCAGGAGTTAACAGACTCCTATATGAAAAACGTGTAAATATTTTAAACCTGAAACGAATAACAAGGAATACATAAAAAAACGCTCCAATGCCCAAAAAATATAAATGCAATAAATTATGTGTTTAAACAAGATCGACATTTTTTGTGTTTTCCATCTCTTACGGTTTACCAATCATGGAAAATTCAGCAGTATTCATCCGAAATAAAAACATCTTGAGAGGCTGTTCTTAAAAGATACACATTTTATTTGCATGTAAATATATGTAATATACGATAGTTTAATCAAAATTGTTGGAGCCACTTTTGAGAAAAATGAAAATAAGCCTATACATTTATTATATGGAGAATACAGAAATGAAAATAATTTGTATTAATTGTTAATATATTAATTTGCAATTAAAAGTTTAAATTCTTCATGGAATTTATTAATAATTAAATTTTAGAAACATTTATTTCCATGATTTTCTTGAAAATCTTCATGTTCCATTCTTGGGAAACACTAAACATAAATACTAAGTTAGGTATTTTACGGACTCTTCGTTTTTGAGCTATGCTGTTCACAGACACACTTACAGAGACAGTCAGACAGACACACACATACACACATACAAACACTGACCTTATTCTAAACATGTTTTTTTTTTTTTAAGATTCGGGTTCTCAAAACAGTATTTCCAGTGAAATTTCGGTATTAAATTTTTGGGTATAGCACAATACTTTCTGTATATACTATACATATAGTATGTGAAGTAAAGTAAACATGATTTTTCTGGACTCAGAGGACCTCAAAATATATATTTCCGATGAAATCTCGACATCGAATTTTTGGGTGCAATATAATACCTTCTCCAGCTACTATATACTTTGCATATATATATACATGCTAGAGCAAGAAAAATCTTAGTAATTTTAGAAACCTGGTTGCGATGCATTTGTTTCCACTAAAATCGGCTCTTGTTTTGAAAATATGCTAGTTCATTTATCATTATCAGATTGCTCTTCTTCAACCGATCGCCAGGAAGCAAGTTGTAATGAGATTGCAATAATATCTGTTGGAAACATATGTTACATTGTAATTGATCCTAACTTAATTTGAATCATAACTCCTTTCATTCTTTCTGCATTACTTTCTGCCCTAATGTATCTCACAATACATTAATTTAATATCTAAATCATAATACAGCAGCACATATCTGTGGCCTGTGGTACTCTTAGGTAATAACCATAAACCCGTTTATTTTTAGTAATGATGGTGTAAGTGCATGTCATGCCATGCTTCTATTTTTAGACAGCTCTAACAGCTGCATAAAACAATTTGCTTACTAATATCCTTTCTTCTCACGTTTTCCCAAGAGAATCGTCTATCAGAATGACGTCAATGGGCGTTTCTATATAAGCAACCCCACCCAGTAGAGTTGGCTCGTCGGGGAAGTGTTGAACTTTCGCTTTCATACCAAGCAAATTGTCCACCTGATGTTATAATTCAAGCAAGTATTCGGGTTGCATCTTTATAAATATAAGCTATCGTATAGTACTCATATTCTCATTAAAATACCCAATGTTTGTAGATATTAACACGCAGAAATTAATGGAAGTTTCCCAGTTTCAAAAAACATACATTAATTTAAAATAATTATTTTTCTATGTTGTAAAAACCTGGTGTGTGCCATTCACATAACTTTTTTATATCTTTCTCCAAAAAATATTTTCACAAAAGATTATTCATCAAGCTAATCAAGATAACCATTAGTAGAATTAAAATTTATGAATTTTAGGGTTTCTAAAAGAAATATTGAATTTTACAAGAAATATGGCAATAGATAATTCAAGGGAACGTTATTGGATCTAAGTAATTGCCATTATTAATGACTTCCTTGTAAGAAAAAAATAATAACATAATCTGAGCTAAAGCGATAGTCAGATCTTTCAAAAGCTGATCACTGTATGAAACAATGCAAATTCAGTTCTCCTGGCGTGGAAAACTATAAAATGAAAGCAATATCAAACGAATGATGACTTCTCGTTTGAGAAACGTTTAAGGAATTTAAAGTTGAAACCAATAACTAGGAATATCTGGGAAATGTTTAACTGTACAAAAGCTGTATATGACATATATTGTCTGTTTAAACAAGCTCTATATATTTTGTGCAGCAAAGTTTTGTATGGCTCTTACGGTTTGCCTGTTATACAAAAGTCGCTCAGAATAAAGAGGTCTTCAGAGGCTATTCCTAGAAAATTCAACATATATATTTTGTTTGTCATGAAAATATTTTAAACATGTGGTATTTTAATTAAAATCACTAGAGACTTTTTGAGAATATAAAGCATTTCGAAACATTTTTCATGTAAAGGGTAGTTGGGGCTGGGGGATGTTTCTTTCAGCTGTAGGCGGCACCTTGGCTGTGTGGTTACACCGCTCGTCTCTCACTAACTGGGTTCAATGGGACCGCATGTGGGATTCAAGTATGAGTCGGCGCGTTTTTTTTTCGGTTTCTCCCGTCATTCAGTCCACCATCTGCTCAATAAACACATTTCATTTCACCTTTATTTTAATTACCTTCTTCTTCACTCTCAAAATAGGCATCGGGCGATCATTCATCATGGCTACATTCTCTGATCCAGAACCCAACAGGCATTTGACTCAAGGCGCTGATAACATGGCTACTTTTTCTGATCCAGAATCCAACAGGCATTTGACTCAAGGCGCTGGATAACATGGCTACTTACCCTGATCCAGAACCCAACAGGAATTTGACTTAAGGCGCTGGATAACATGGCTACTTTCTCTGATCCAGATTCCAACAGGCATATGACTCAAGGCGCTGGATAACATGCTGCATTCTCTGACCCAGAATCAAAAACAGGCATTTCACTCAAGTCGCTGGATATCATGGGTGCATTCTCTGATCCAGAATCCAACAGGCTTTTGACTCAGAGCGCTGGATAACATGACTACATTCTCTGATCAGAATCAAACAGGCATTTGACTCAAGGCGCTGGATAACATGGCTACTTTTTCTGATCCAGTATCCAACAGGCATTTGACTCAAGGTGCTAGATAACATGGCTACTTTTTCTGATCCAGAATTCAACAGGCATTTGATTCACGATGCCGGAAAACATGACTATTCTCTGATCCAGAAGTCAACAGGCATTTGACTCAAGGTGCTGGATAACATGGCTACTTTTTTGATCCAGAATCCAACAGCATTTGACTCAAGGTGCTGGATAACATGGCTACATTCTCTGATTCAGAATCCAACAGGCATTTGACTCAAGGCGCTGGATTGTTAGTCGTGGGAGGGTGGGGATATAAATCTTCCAATGAGGACAGTAGATATGAAAGAAGAAGTTTTAGGGTACAGCTACCTGATATACTGGTAACTAATTCCTTTTCTCGGACAACTTAGTTTATTCCTCCAAACTTCCATTAAAATTTAAACGATATTACTTTCTCTAGCCCTGTATGTATAATGTATATAGTGGATAGAGAAAGTATTGTATTTCAGACAAAAATCGATACAGAGATTTCACCGTGAAATACATGTTTTAGGAGCCCCAGAATCCAAAAATGCATTTTCAGAAAAAGGTCCGTGCGTGTTTCTGTAGACAGCATAGCTCAAAAACGAAAAGACGCTTAAATACCAAAATTCGTTTCCGTTTGGTATCTTCCAAGGATGCGACACGAAGATTTTCAAGAAAATCACCCCACCCCAAACTAGCCTTTATATCAGATAATTTTCGAAAATGTTTTTCTTAAAAATGGCTGTAACGATTTTGAATAAAATACCACATATTGAAGCAGTTTACATTACAAATAAAATGTATATCTTGAATTTTCTAGGAATAGCGTTAGAAGACCGGTTTGTTCTCAATGAATTTTGCACAACTAGCAAATTGTCAGAGATAGACAAAAACTTAATACACAAAAATGTAGATCTTGTTAAAGCACACAATTCATGTCTATCTTAAATTTTTTATGGATTTTACCGCTTTCGAGATATTCCTCGTTGTTGGTTTCAATTCTAAAGTACTTATACTTTTCTCAAAAAGGAGGTATCCGTTTTTCTTTTGTTCTGCTCCTGGCCAAGCAAAGAAGCGATTTGCAGTGACTATCGTATAACGATCGTTTTTAAAACATTTGACTACCACTTTAGCATAGCGCATTCCTTTAGTTTCCTTCTACTTATAAGGAACTAAGCAATAAGAACATTCTGCTAATGTTTATCTCGATTAGCATTGTGTAGAAAGAAGAATAATCTTTTGTAAGAAGGTTGTTTGAAGAAAGCTAGAGCAAGTAATTTTTTTATGTTTGTATAAATAAGTACCAGTTTTTTCCCAAAAAAAGTCCATGTAGTACTGCATATATGAACTCGCTCTTGTACCTGCATAATATCCTGTATGTTGTACATTTAGCCACTGAAGAGGGAGGTATACATTTCAGCGAGGTTGTCGATCTATTGTCGAGCTATTGCGAGTTGTAATAGTGCAGCGGTCAAAATAGCAGATTTGATCTGACGTAGAAGTACTATTGCTTCTTCCTTGACTATTGCTTATCATATATTAGGAAGCATTTCCACGTGATTCAGAGAATCATATTGATATATCTGTGAGGCATATGGTGCATATCATTTAACAAAGTTTCCAGTAGAGAGTCTGTGTTGTCCATGAAGAAGCAGAATAGCAGCTGCTTTAGAATTTTACCCATGTTTTGCGTTACTATAATAAGTATTATAATTACAGATCGCGCCACTTCTTGTCAAATGACAGTTTTAAATGAGAGCTAAGATGCGAGTCACTTACTCACTTTAACTGGTGCATTGATACACGGCAGTCAACAAATATCACACTTCCAGTGCTGTCAGTATTCAGTCTCAACCTCGGTTACTGCTTACACTACACTTTACACCTAATATTTTTTGTGTGTTTCTTATATTGGCGACATTTCTTCCTCATCCTCTTCATCTGAATTACTGTTATATTCATTAAGAACTAAGCATCTCTTGTTATAGCGAAATGGCATAAACCCTAAACGCATAAAACTTTGCAGTCAACTGTCGTAGTGTATTCTCGAAACTTAAGTATAAGGAAGCAGAGCTGTATGTTATTGCAGCATAAACTATGTATAGAAAGAACAAGCATATTAATTTTAATCAACTCAATTAATCGATTAATTATGCCTGATCGATTAATCTTACAACATAAATTGATCGATAATCAATTAGAATAATTGATTAAATTCCACAATTCAAAGAGTATGTTTTCATCAGAAGTAATTGATATGTTACTATAATATGGTTTAAGAGACCATTACGACCGCATGTGAGATTTGTGGTGGACAAAGCGGCGCTGGGACCGGTTTTCTCCGAATACTCCGGTTTCCCCCGCCATCGCATTCCACCGGTGCTCCATCATCATTCATGTATCATCAGTGTCACCGACTGCCGTGCCATAAGTAGTTAAAGTGGGCGTAAAACACTACCAAAAAAGAAAAAGAGACCATTACTTGCTTTTCAGTCCTCAGAGGTTTATTTTTCAGATAAATTAGAAGTTCAGTTTATGAAATCATTAGCAGAAGTAGATTCAATTACAATAGGTATAAATCTGTGGTTAGCACCACAGATTTCTGAACATTGTCCATAAAATACCCTAGGATGATTAAATCAAAATTAATATGAATTGTTTTTGTCGTTGCCAAAAATGTATGGTATTATATGTAATACTATATATTACAGCAGCATCTGTACCTAAAGCAATGTAGAAATTAATACATTTCATTTAAACTAGCAAAAATTACTAATTGTTAATATGAAGAATGTGTATCTCTAATGAATTACTATAAGATTTATATCGTATGCACATCTTTTACCAACATGTTCGACTTTCAAACGATATATCGGTTTACCATTTACTGAAAGTGTAGTGACGTCAGAAGAATAGAAGAGATGTAACACTGCGTCCGATCACAAATTCGATTTAGAGTTTGTGAATCAATGTGTTCCCAATGTCAGACAACAGAGAAGTGGTTTATTTACGCTTGCATGTCTACAACTTAACTCTGGAAGCTGCCAAATTTATGATTCATGAAAATGCGTTGAAATTGCTGGCCCAGATCCAAGAAAGTCTGGGAGAACAATGCAAGGAAGGCCCAAAATTGCTGTTCCATGTTTGAATGAAACGGTGGTCCCTCCATAAAATAAATTGAAGAATGAAGCCCATATTGCATCTCAATTGAATTAGAAAATTTATCTTACCTAGAGCTGCAAATGCTGTCGACAACGAAAATCCACTGCTATCTCCATTAGCTGCTTCAGACAAGCTTTCATTGTTGCAACCAACAAATCCTGTAACAGAATGATATTGTTTAATCTAGATGCAGAAGGAAGAAACACATGAATATATTTTATTTATCAAACAATACATTTAGAGAAATTATTTGTTATTATTTTATAATGTGATGTTCAATATTTAAGAGAAGAGGACAAAACTTATTTAAAAAATCAGATGCGTTCCATTCACATACCTCTTTCTAGCTGTTTTGCAAACAAACGTTTGTTTCAAAAGATTATTCTGCTTTCTACATCATGGTAACCAAAAAAAAAAAAGCATTAGAGGAAATTGTCTTTATTACTTGTTTTATTGTAAGTAGAATGGAAATAAGAAACTATACTACGCTAAAATGATACTCAAACCTTTTAAAACCTTTTAAAAGTGGTCGCTGTATGAAACAATTGAATTTCGGCTCTCTTTGCTTGTTAGGAATAAACAAAATATACATAAAAAGAAATAACTTTTCTAAATACTTAAGCTTTCATGACCGGCGTTGTCAACTTCACTATATATGATTGTGGGCCATGATCCAAAAGGACAATCATATGCAATGAAAATGATTCTCCGTTTGAGAAATGCTAAATTATTTTAAAACGGAAACCAATAACAAGGAATACCTCGTAGTTTGTTAACTCCAAGAAAAAATGTATATGAACATAAATTGTATGTTGTAACGAATCAACAAATTTTCTGTTATATCCATTATCTAATTATTATGGTTTATCAATTATGCAAAAGTCATCCAGAATGAAGAGGTCTTCAGAGACTATACCCAGGAAATTTAAGTTATTCATTTTATTTGCAATATAAATATATTTTATGTGATATTTAAATCAAAATATTTACAGCCATTTTTGAGAAACTCAAATTTTTTGAAAATTTTCCCATCCAAAGTGTAGTTGGGGGGTGGAAGGATGTTTTCAAAATCATCGTGTCGAATACTTGGAAGATACTAAACTTAAATACGAGTTTGGTGCACGAACCTTTTTCTAAACATTATTTTTAGGGGTCCCTAAAGCATGTATTTCCGGTGAAATGTCGGTATCAAATTCTTGAGTTTATACTTCTTTATAGTTAACTTGTATGGATATAATAAGTCCTATGAAAAGTTCTATTACAATTTAACTATGTATTACGTACTCTACACGTGCTATGTACATAATGTATAGAGAAGTATAGTAATGGACCCCTTGGATCAAAAACTTTTTTTTTGGAAAAAGGTCCGTTTGGTGTGTATGTCTGTATATGTGAAACCCAAAAACAAAAAGACTGTCAAATATCAAACTTGATATTTTAGTTCAGTATCTCCCAAGTATACTATACGAAGTTTTTCAAGAAAATCCCCTCACCTCCAACTACCCTTTACATGTACGAAGTTTCAAAACTTTTGATTTTTTTCAAAAATAGCTATAACAATTTTGATTAAAAGATCTTATATTTAAGATGTTTACTCGACAAATAAAATGTAAGTCTTAAATTTTTTGGAAATAACCTCTATAGTCCTTTTCATTCTGAATTATCTTTTTTTAAATTTTGCATAACTAGTAAACCGTAAGAGAGACAAAAACTTGCTATACCAAAAAATGTAGAGCTTCTTAAAACGCACAATTTATACCATATATTTTTTTATTTGTTGGAGTTCACAGTTTTCGAGATATTCCTTGTTATTGGTTTCACTTTTAAAATCCTTGAATATTTAAATTTCAATCGCATAGTAATTACATTTTAAAACATGTGACTGTTATAAGGAACTAAGTAATAAAACCGTTTCTGCTGGTGTTTAACTCGATTAGCATGAAGCAGATAGAAGAACAAGCTTACTAACAACAATTTGTTACAGGAATGTGGAGAAAGTCATGTGAATGGAACAAATAATGTTTATGTTGTTGTGTCTGTTACGATGCTCTTTTGTTATATTCTGTAAATGAAAGGAGCTAAGGGAGAGAGCAGATTAAAGGAACCTGAGCAGTTTTCTTCTAGACTGTAATTTAACAGCTAACTGCTACTCTGAGGATGTCTTCTTCAGATTCTCAAAAGCGTCAAAACCACTTTTATCGTCCTTCCTTTCCACCCCATTCAAGTGAATGCTTCCTTTTGCTGATAAAACTATGTTACCTAACTTGTTTGCTGGAGTTTCATTTCTTTCCTGTCATAGATGTCACATCCCACTTAAATGGAGGCAGATACTAACGGAAATGACTTTGATGATAAAACCTCTTTCTGGCTAAAGGAAATACCGTCTATACAGTAAACTGGAAAGAGCATCTGTGAGCACAGAATGGAATTATGCTATTCCTTAAAACGTTATACTAATTAATCTGTTTTAGTCTATGTTATGCATATGCACATTTGTTCTTGAAATTCATTTTGTTAAAGTTTGAAAAGACAAAAAGCCGATTTGCTCTATTCACATGACTTTCTCAACTTGTCCTGCAAGCAAATTATTTTCACGAAATATTATTCCTCTCTTACTTCATGACAATTGGGATAGGCATTAGAATAAATAACGTTATTACTTAGTGCCTTCTAATTAGAAGGGAAATAAGCTAATACACTAGGTTAAAGCGATATCACATACTTTTAAACCTGTACTTTTTCTCCTGACTTTGCGTAAAAAAAACAGCAAAACAAATGAAGACTTCCGTTTTAAAAGAAAACATAATAATTAACTCTACAAAGAAATGTATATGATATAAATTGTTTGTTTTAATGCGATCTACATTTTTAGATGGAAAGATTTTGTATATCTCCTACACTTTATTACCTGTGCAAAAAGCATTCAGAATGAATAGGACTTCGGGTGCTTCTCTAAGAAAACCCAATATATACATTTTACTTGTCGCGTAAATACATTTGCTATACGACAGTTTTTATCATTAGAGCAGTTTCTGAGAAAACCTAAATTTTAGAAATTGCTTTCAATGCTTCTCCAAGGTAGCTTTGGGTTGGGGGATTCTCTTGAAACTCTACACGAGCACACGGAAACAAACACACTGACGCACTCATGGAGCTTTTTTAAGCGCTACAAGTGCCTTAAAACGTGTATTTCCAGTGAAACCTCATAGTCGAAATTTTGGGGTGAAATGCAATATCTTTTCCAACTCAGCACTATGTACAAATTAGGGAAAGCAAAAATACACAAGACGAGAGATCAATCTGAATACACCTTATTTTTACGAAAAGTAATTTTAATATTGTACATTTTAATATTTTAAATAGAAAGTGCTTCATAACAGCAGAGACAACGACGGCGATATAACAGTATATTTAAAGTAACAAATAAACAATGAAAACATTCATGAACAGTTCTAATTTAAATATACATTTATAAGTGTATGTCTAATTTGGTGCCAAATATTTAGAGCATGCTCTTCAAATATGAAAACAGTTTAAAGAATTCTTATATATATGGATCTGAAAATACTGATTTATTATTAAAATATATATTTATTCAAAGAATGAACATTTTTCTTTTACGACACTGTTAATTGTCGGAATTATATTAACAGCGCCGATATACGTGAAGGCCCAGCAGATACATATACTATTACTATGGCACCGTATCCCATTTTTGAACCGTGGCCTCCTCTAATCTCTTCCTTCAATCTCTTTTTCCATGGCTAAGCTATCCACACTGAGTTCCCAATAATTCTCTCGCATCTACAGTTACCAACTCTATCCGTCTGTTTCTAGATATTTCTGTGTGTGTTCAATACATTCAATACAGTTATACTTTCTCCACACGTATTATGTACACAGTGTATACAGAAGGTATTGCACTCGACCAAAAATTCGATACCAAGATTTCACCGGAAATATATGTTTTAGGGTCCCCTGTATCCAAAAAAATTATTTTTAGAAAAAGGTCCGTGTGTGTGTCCGCGTGTCAGTGTGTCTGTGAACACGATAACTCAAAAACGAAAAGTCGGTAAAATACCAAACTTGGTATTTAAGTTAAGAATCTTCCAGGTATGCGACACGAAGATTTTGAGAAAAATCCCACTACCCGAAACTATTCTTTACATGGAACTTTTTCGAAAATTTGATTTTCTAAAAAATGGCTCTAACGATATTGATTAAAATATCGTATTAAACATATTTACCTGACAAATAAAATTTATATTTTTAATTTTCTGGGAATAGCCTCTGAAGACTACTTTATTCTGGGTCAATTTTACGGAATTTTGTATAACTGCTAAACCGCAAGAGATGCACAAAAACTTACAACACAACAAATGTAGAGCACTTTAAACACACAGAATTTATGTTATGTACATTTTTGTCGTGAAGTTGATTGTTTTTGAGATATTCCTCATTTTTGGTTTCAGCTATAAAAAATTATAGTTTTCTCATACAGGACTTTGTGAACTCGTGTCCATACAAACAAAGGAACTTCAGTCATATAGCAACCAGATTTTGACCATCACTTTAACCTATGGTACTCCATTATCGCTTCTACTTACCAAGAAGAAGGTAATAAGACCATTTCTGCTAATGTTTTCTCGATTAGCAGGAAGTAAATGGAAGCATATGTTTGTTAACAATAATTTGTTGCAGAGATGTAGAGAAAGTCATGTGAATGGAACTCATTAGATTTTTACTTTTATTTTTTCTATATATATATCAGCTAGAGAAAGTAAAAATATATATAATGCAAATAGTAGATACGGAAATAATTGTATTCATCCAAAAATTCGATATATAGATTTCATTAGTAGTAGTGATATTTTGAGACCTCCTGAGTCCATAAAATAAATAATTTATTTAAAACACGTCCGTGTGTGTATATATATCTGTGTGTGAGTGTGATGGTGTAAGAGTGTGTGTGTGTGTATGTGTGTGTGCATGTCTGTCTGTTTGGACCGTATAACTCAAAGCTTGGTATTTAAGTTCAATGATGTGACACGAAGATTTTCAAGAAAATCCCCCCAACCATAACTACCTTCTACATCGAACTTTGTAGAACTTCAAGGAACTTTCTCAAAAATAGCTCTAAAAATTTATTAAAGCATCACTTTTCAATATATTCTCATTGAAACGAAATGTATATTTAAACCGTAGGATATAGACGGAAACATATTATACAAAAATACAGATATCATTAAAACACACAGTTTATGTCATATGCGATTTTTCGTGGAGTTGACCATTTTTAAAATAACATTTCTCCTACGGGAATTTCATCAAATCCTGACCATGTAAAAAAACGGATTTCAATCACATAGCAGTAAGATTTTAAAAGATTTGACTATCGTGTTCGCCTTGTGTAGTCCTTATTTCTCTTCTATTTACAAGGAAGCAGGTAATAATATTTCTGCTAACGTTTATCTCGATTAGCATGCAGTAGATAGAAGAATAAGATTTTAACAATGATTTGTTACAGAAATGTAGAGAAGGTCGTGTGATGGAACGTAGCAGAAGTTTTCTCCCATAATCCTTTCTGAGTATCTGAGCTTTTCCCTCCATTGCATGCCTTGACCATCTCAAAAACGAAAAGTAAGTATAATTCCAAACTCGGTATTTCAATTTATAACTTCCAATGATACGACCCAAACATTTCAAGGAAGATCACCTTAATCAAACTACATGAAAAAAAAAAAAATTTTTTTATTTTCTCCAAAATAGCTCTAATGATTTTGATTAACACTGTATATTAATAATATGTATAAATGAAAATTAAAACATATATCTTGAATTTTCTGGACATAGTCTATGAAGATCTCCTCATACTTCACGACTCTTTTAGTAGCTGGTAAACCGTATGAAATAGACAAAAACTTACAAAATACTAACTTTATATCTCGTCACAACACACAAATTACCCCATATACATTTTTTTCGTACAATTGACCATTTCCGAGAAACTTCTCGTTATGGGTTACAGTAAAACGTTAGAGAAATACTTAAACTTTGCTCAAACGGAATTTGTGAGCTCCTGGCCATAGAAAGAAACGAATTCCAATCACATAGTGACCACATTTTAAAAGATATGCCTATCCCTTTTACCTAGCGTATTCCTTTATTTTATTTCTATTTGCAACAGAGCGGATGATAATTTCTGCTAATGTTTATCTCTATTAGCATGTCAGATAGAAGAATATGCTTTTTCAGATATGTAGAGAAAGGAATGTGAATGGAACACATCAGAATTTTTCTGCTAAAATTCTTTCTGGGTGTCTAAGATTTTCCAGCCATTGCACATGTCCTGACCATCTTAGTTTCTGTAGTTTATATAGGTGATAGCATAACATTCGTTGTAAAGGCCCTACAGTTCATAGAGCTCATAACTTAAATAAATATTTTATATACATTGCATGTTCTGCTTCTAAATGGTCTACAAATCCTTCTCAACGATCTAGGTTTTACAAGCATAACAGTGCACACTTTTTATTATATATTTATACAATTTTATTTGGTTTTCGTATATACAGGCTTATACATTAACATACCATTTAATCTGTTGGCCTCAGATATTTTACTTTGTACATCAATTAATTTCTCCTTACTCTCATTAAACTTTGTTCCAAGTTTAAGCTGGTTCATTATCCAAATTTGTACGGAAGTGATATAGATGGTTTTCTAGAATCCCTTTCTTGAGACATAGATTTAGTTTCGTCTCCATTTGCTTTTAATCTAGGTTTAGTGACTGCAGCTTCTAATGCTGAACATATTTCCGCTTTGTTTTGTATGATTCTTTCCATAATATTTAGGTCGTTTGCATCTCTAAGAATCTGTACACTTTTATATAGTATTGCTTCAATCCATTTCATTATCAATCCTATTTAAAGTTTATTAAATAGACATGAGCAAATAAATGTTCTTGTTTTAATTTCGTTTTATTTGAAATACAGAAGATACATAACTTGGAGAAATGCCACCCTCCGCTGCATCCCTTTCAAATATCAGGACAATATTTTCGAATTACAGAGCTTTCCACGCAGGTTCTACAGGTGGGTGAGCATTTTACGAGTAACTAAATAAGAACCCATACCAAGGAAGTCCTCGAGACCACGATTCGCTAAACTCGTAGTGCAAATGTAGACCGTTGAAGGGTCTAAGTCCAAATTAGAAAGCAGTGTGTATCGTTTGTTGATTACTCTATCTACCTTCAACAAATTATCTTTACAAAGTTGTGTTCTACTATCTACTACATGTTAATTTATAATAAAAGCCAATTTTCGAAAATTTACTAATGTAAATATTTTGGGTAGATGGATTTTCTTGAAACTCTTCATCGCAACCTTGGAAGCCTCAGAACACACATACCAAGTTTGATATATACCTACCCTGCTTCCTTCTTTCTTTTTCTGACACAGACGTTTGTCTGTTGTTTTCCGGATACCCATGTCCGAGGCGAGACTCCAACCCGCGATCTCCTGCGCCATGAAACACCAAAATTAGATACTTTAGCGAGCGCGGCTATGGGGACCGGCAATATTTAATCAGCTTGAGTTATGCTGTTCACAAACCTCTCCCTCCCCAGACTCTATGTGCTTCTACCATGACTCCTAGGAGGGATGAGGACGAATGGCCCGGATGATGGCGGCTCAACGAGCGGATCCATAACGTTTCCAGCTGAAATATATTTGATACCGTACAACCTCAACCAAAAGCCTCTAGCTCCTTGGTAGCGTTTTCTATCATGAGAGGGATTCTTACTGGGTTGTGTAGACCCACGCCAGAAAAAGAAAAAAACCTCCAGAAAGCGCATCATTACCATCGCCAACAGGCCGAACACCGTTGTCTGGTCCTGCAACCCTGATAGGTATAGGAAATGAGGTACAGCGGAGTCGGTATAGGAGGAATCACCACAACATTCACCTGCCGATGTGGAGAAAATAGAAAATCTCGTGGGTCTTATCTCGCCAATGTTAAATATCCTATCTTCATTACCATTTATCGCAGAAACTATTTAATATAGGTATCATAATGTCATATTATATGAGATAAACACGTATCCTATAGAGTTGCTGTACTGGAATCATACCCTAATGCTTTTATTAACGGAGTTACCATGTTCACTCTCTCTCTACCACTGCTTTTGCGTACTTAGTAGAGCCGGTATTTCTCCGGAAATACATGTTTCGGTGACTCTTTAACCCCCTAAAAATCTTTTTTTGAAAAAGAGCTCCGTGTGTTTGTCTTTTTGTCTGAGAAAGAGAGAGCGAGAGAGAAAGATTTTGTGTATGTGTGTGTGGTCTTGTATGTGTCTGTGTTTGTTCACAGTACATCTCAAAAAGTAAAAGTGGTTAGATACTAAATTTGGTATCTACGTTCAATATCTTTCAAGGATGTGACACGAAGATTTTCAGGTAAATCCAAACCACCCTTTACCAGCAAGATGTTTCGAAACTGTGTTTTTATTCAAAAATGGCTATATCAATTATGGTTAAAATATATTAAGATATAATATAAAAAATAAGAGATATTTTCTACATTAATAGGAAATAGCCTTTGCAGTTCTCTTTCTTTATCTTGAATGAACTTTGCATAGCTGGTAAATCGTAAAGGATATACAAAAGCTTACTTGGTAAAAGATTACCTTCTCAAAAACTGTAGATCTTGTTAAAACAAAAAGCTGACAATTTCAGAGACAGTTCTTGTTATGGATTTTAAAATCTCCAACAATGTTTTATACAGCTAACAATTTCCGAGATATTCATCTTTATTGGTTTTCACTTTCTGCACGTATTATGTACATAGTACATAGGTAGAGAAGGTATCGTGTGTCGAGATTTCATCGGAAGTATTTTTTTAGGTTTAAAATTTTCTAAGGATACGACATGAAGTTTTGCAGAAAAATCCCCACCCCAAAAATATAACCTTTACATGTAACATCTTTAGAAAAGCTGCTTATCTCAAAAATCTCTACGACTTTGATCAACATACCGTATCTTAAAATGTTTATATGAAATATGATGTACATTCTGAATTTCTTGAGAATAGCTTCTGTAGTTCCACATATTATTACCTATTTTTAGTAACTAGTAAATCATAATGGAAGGTGCACCTCTTTAAGTAAACCATTTATATGTTTACGTTTTTTGTAGAGCTGCCACTTTCGAGATATTCTTTGTTATTTGTTTAAAAGGTCCAATACTTAATTATTTTCTTATATGGAATGGCATTATTCACTTCTGGCTTGCAGAGAGAGGGAACATTAGTTACATCACTTAGCGATCAGTTCTGTCTATCGCTTTAGCCTAGTGTAATCGCATATGTATCTTCTACTTAGAAGTGTTAAACCATGTCCGCTAATGTTTATCTCTATTAGCGAGAAGTACAGAGAAGAATGCACGTTTATACGGGTATTGATATCCAGAACAGGTAGAGCAGTTCAGGTGAATAGGAATCACCAGATTGTTTGTGTTGATGATGCAATTTTTTTTTTGAAATATACAATAATTAACTATCTTAAGAATATGTACCAATACAATTTAATAAAATCACCAAAGTTTTGTTTGTATTATCCCCACTATTTTATCGGATTATTTATATTAGAAAATGTTTCATTAAAACATTTCTTTTAAATTTAATACTTTAAAATAAAAATTAGTAACAACTCTCATTCATTTAAAGAAATAAAGAGACTGCGTGGCTTAAAATATCACAACCAACTACATTGTTCATGGAAACCAATTTGTAGAGCAAAATTCCCTCTAAAATATGCACTAAACTGTGTATCTTCCTGCAGAGAGTACGGGAACTATTAATTCTTCTCTAAAATAGTGCACAGCTACAGAATATAAAATGGATATGTAGGTACATTTAAAAAAATGTATTGAAAATGCAAGAAAACGCTTACAATTAAAATTCATATATTTGATTAAAGAGAAATTCCAAATGCAGTAACATTAAAACTTATCTGATACATCCTATTCACATGGTTTTCCCTACTTTGCTGTAACATACATTAAAACGTTAAATATTCTTTTATATGTATACAGGGTGTTTCAAAAATACGGGGCATAATTTCAGGTATGTATTTCCCACATGAAGATAATCAAAATAGTTCATTATAACATGTGTCCGGAAATGCTTCATTTCCGAGTTATGGCCTTAACAACATTGAAAGTCCCACCTGTAGACACTCAAAATAGTTCATGTCCGGAAATGCTTCATTTCCGAGTTATGGCCTTCACAACATTGGAATTCACTGGAACGTTTTTCTTTCCGCAGGTCTTTGCCGTCAAAGGAGACATTAGGAGGGCGCTCTGATAGTTCATTCTGAGGAAGGTTACATTCAGTGTTCTTTAGGCGTTAAGACTGTGCGACATGTATTCAAATCAAGAGCTGGCTGAGATACACTTCATGTACGGTAAGGCGGACGGCAATGCTGCGCTGGCTCGTCCTTTGTACCAGGAGAGGTACCCACAGCGACAATGTCCAGATCGGAAGACGTTTGTACGTCTCCATTCCAGTCTGTGCGAGTATGGAACATTCACCTCTCCTGGTTAGGGAAGGGGACGACCAAGATCTACAACTCCAGAAGTGCAGGAGGAGATTCTGGAGGCTGTGGACAGGACTCCTTCTATCAGCACACGACGGTTAGCGTTGCAAGTCAATGTTCCTCATACGACTGTCTGGAGACTGTTGAACGAGTATCAATTGTATCCTTATTTGCAACGTGTCCAGGCCCTGTCACCAGCAGATTACCCTGCACGAGTTAGGTTCTGTCAGTGGTTCTTGCAGCAGTGTGGTGTAAATCCGAACTTTTCTACCGTCGTATTATTTACAGATGAAGCACAGTTCACAAGAGATGGCATAACAAATTTCCACAATCAGCATGTATGGTCGCATGAAAACCCACGTGCAACTGTTGTATCTCATCACCAGGTGTGGTTCTCTCTCAACATGTGGGCCGGTATCATTGGTGATCGATTAGTTGGACCCCATGTACTTGTAAACAGACTTACGGGGCAGGCGTACACAAACTTCCTGGAAAACACCATACCTGACGTTTTCGAAGACACTCCATTGATCAATCATCAACACATTCACTTCTTGCATGATGGCGCTCCTGCACACTTCAGTCTTACGGCTCGCCGGTACTTGGATCGAAGGTTTCCTGATCGATGGATAGGTAGAGGTGGCCCAATTGCTTGGCCTCCACGCTCACCTGATCTGAACCCTCTCGATTTCTATTTGTGGGGTCATTTAAAATCGTTGGTTTATTCGTCTCCGGTGCCGGATTTGGAATCCCTTCGGAATCGAATTGTGGCAAGTTGTGAGGACATACGCAATACTCCTGAAGTTTGGGATCGTGTTCGCAGGTCAATGAGACATCGATGTGAGGTCTGTATTCAAGCAGGAGGTGGACATTTTGAACATCTTCTGTAATGAACAACCTGCGGAAAGAAAAACGTTCCAGTGAATTTCAATGTTTCGAAGGCCATAACTCGGAAATGAAGCATTTCCGGACACATATTATAATGAAATAATTTGATTGTCTACATGTGGGAAGTACATACCTGAAATTATGCCCCGTATTTTTGAAACAGCCTGTATATATATATATATATATATATATATATATATATATATAAAAGAATATACTTTAGCCTTATTGAGATAAGCTTTAACCGAAATAGCATTAATATATCCTCCCTTGAAGGTTGGTGAGAAATAAGGGAATATACTAAGCTAAGCAATAGTGAAATATTTTAATGTTTGTACCTATGTGATTGAAATTCCTACGCAATTGAAATTCCCATTCCTAACATGACCAGGATGAAAAAATAATAGCGGCTTCCCATAATATATAAATATATATATATATATATATATATATATATACATACAGCGTGTTAATGAACTATGCCGAGATATCTTCACAGAGATAGGAGACTTATGGTTAGCTTTATTGAAATTTCGAAGTAACGGCTATAAGTCTCTGAAGTGCCAGCAGGCCACGTAACGCGGCACTTCGTCTGGAATGAAAAAAATAATAATAAAAAGCATTTACTACTCTATGACAGGAATCGGACTCATGACCTTTGGGATAGCAGCTTCTCGCGTTACGCATTAAGCCACCAGAGCATTGAAAAAACGCCTTCAGAGAAGGCTACATAACTGAAGAACGTAGTTAATGAATGCTCAGTGTCGCACTGTCAAGTGATTAGTTCGAGATTTTACAGATTTTTGCGACATTAAATCTTGAGAATGCTAGTAACGAGCTTGCTAAAAATCGATATTTCTATACTCGGGCAGCAGTTTTAAAGACATTCTAAGTCAACCTGATTTGCTGTAGCACCGACTTATCAGCACCTGATACTCACACGTTTAACGCTATGTTGCTGTGTTATATTTATCTGGGGACCATGCATTGCCGTACTCAAATTACTTATATCAGTCACGTGCAAAATCTCGCAAATTACTTATACATGATATATCCTGTGAATTATAACAAATAAAATTATTTTATATATATATTATTTGTAATGAAAATATCTCAAGTAAGCAGTATTTTAATCAAAATCGTTAGGGCCATTTTTGAGAAAATCAAATACTTTAGCAAAACTTCTGTGTAAAGAGTAGTTTTGGGCATGGATGTTATTGCAAACCTTTGTGTTGTATTTATTAAAGATGTTATTGTTAAATACAAGGTTAGTGTATAGCATAATGTAGTATTTTTATTTAATTTGTTCATGCGCACAAAACCATTCAAATACACACGCGGACACACTGGTTATTTTTACAAAAATGCTTTTATTTGATTCGGGGGACATCAAAAGCTATATTTACGGTGAATCGAATTTTCGGTTGCAATATAATAACTTCTCTATATAACATGTACTTGAAATGTGGTAAGGAAAATAAAAGGAACTTTTAGCGAGATTTTCACCTTTTTTCCCCTCAAAGAAACTTTGAATTATAAAATATCTGATGTGCTTTACTCATATGTCTTTCTCTACATCACTGTAACAAACTATTGTTAAAACGCTTATCCTCTCATATACATCATGCTAATGGAGATAAAAATTAGCAGAAATGGTCTTACTATTCGCTTCTTTGTCAGTGGAAGAAAATAAGGAAGTGCAGACGCTAAAGCGATAGTCAAATTTATTCGAAAGCTGGCTGCCATGTGTTTCAAATACATTTCATTGCATTCACAAATTCCCATATAGGAAAATTTATAGAGTTTTAAAACTGAAACAAGCAATAAGGAATATCTCAAAAATTTTCATTTACACGAAAAACATGTATAGGTATATGACAAGATCAACATTTTTGTGTAGTAAGTTTTAGTATATTTCTGATGCAAAATTCATCTAAATTCGTATAGAATTTAGAAGTATTTAGACATTCGCAGAAAATTCAAGATATACATTTTATTTAACATATGGCATCTTAATCAAAATCGTTACAGCAATTTTTGAGAAAATTAATATTTTTTAATTTCTTCCATGTAAACGGCATTTTGGGATGGGGAATTTTCCTCAAAATATTCTTGTCGCATCCTTGGAAGATTACCAACTTAAATACCAGGTTTGGTATTTTACGACTTTTCGCAAACACGCAAACACGGACACGCAAACACACACACAGATCTTTTTCTAAAAATATTTCTTATACAGCGAAACCTAACACGTGAATTTCCAGTGAAATCTTTGTATCAAATTTTTGGGTTGAGCGCAATGTTATCTCTACCTACCTCCATATAGTATGTAGAAAAATCTGCTGTGTTTTATTTACATACTTTCTCTACATCTCTGTAACAAATTGCTGTCAAAAAGCTTATTCGTCTATCTACATTAAGTTAATCGAGATAAAATTAATCTCATTGCTTACTTCCTTGTAAGTGAAAGGGAAGTAAGGAAATACTTGAGGCTAAAGCGATAGTCATATCTTTTAAAAGCTAGTTGCCGAAATTGTATGAGAAAAACCTTAAGTATTTTAAAACTAAAACCAAAACAAGGAATATCTAAGAAAAATATATGAAATGAATTGTGTGTTTTAACGAGCTCAATTTTTTTTTTTGTGTTGTAAGTTTTTGTCTATCTTTTATGGTTAACCAGCTGTGCAACGTTTCGCAAAATTTATCCAAAAGAAAGAGGTCTTCAGAGGCTCTTCTCAGAAAATTCAAGATATACATTTTATACCCAACATACGACATTGTAATCAAAATCGTTAGACCTATTTTTTTCCTGTCGCATCTTAGGAAGATACTTAATTTAAACACCAAGTTTGGTTTATAACGCACTCTTGGTTTTTGAGTTCATTCACACACACTAACACACACGGAGCTTTTTCTAAAAATGTTTTTATTTATGGGGACTCTAAGGCGTGTATTTCCAGTGAAATCTTTATACCGAATTTTTGGGTGGAGTGTAATTCCCTATCTACGTCCTATATACTATGTAGAAAAAGTAAAAATGTTAAACTTTGACAGTGCCTGGATGAGTTATAAATGGTAGAATGGCAGGGTTGCTTTTCTAGGACTATTTGACAGTGCCTGGATGAGTTATAAATGGTAGAATGGCAGGGTTGCTTTTCTTGGACTATTTGACAGTGCCTGGATGAGTTATAAATGATAGAATGGCAGGGTTGCTTTTCTTGGACTATTTGACTGTGAGTATCGAACAAGGGAACATTTTTCCTTTCGTAGCATCACACTGAGGTACACAAAGGGATAATCTGTCCTGACTCACAGAAAGGCTGTTGTATGACAGCTGGCGTTATTCCTCTTCAAAAGCAGACAGATTTGGCTTTGTTCCCATGTGAAGTCGCTTATTGGAATTGTCTGCCAGAAAGAGTACTGGCTTTGGGAAGGATCTAATGTTATGATTTATATTCGTCTGTTGAGTCAGCGCACAAAATACTTCTCCTGAATTATTGACGCGTGAAAGCTTTTAGTCAGGTGACATGTTTTGTGCTCTTCTCCACCAGATCGCGTGAGGAAATTATCACTTCTATAACATTACAAATCAATGGAGAGCCAATCACAGGAACAGATTTATTGCAGTTTCCGTGTACTAAAACTCTCGCGGCAACTGATTGCAAATATATATCCTGAATTTTCGTTAATTACCAGCTGGATTACCCGTTAATTACGAGTGGCTTTATAAACCTCAAATGGCGGTATAATTAATTTAATTTACCTCCCTCCTATTCCTTCTGGAAATTGGCAGAACATTTAGCCTGACTTCATTTATTTTTACTCTCTGTAATTTGTGAACAAGTAAAAAAGTTATTGCATTTCTCCCAAAAATTCGATATCAAGATTTCAGTGGAAATACACGTTTTAAAATCACCAGAATCCAAAAAGGTAGGTTGATCATATGGCTTTATTGGACTTTAATCCATTAGATAACCGACATCTTATTACAAATGAATTGAAATATACAAATATAATACAAATATAGCAATATAATAACTAATAATACAATCTTAAAATAAATTCACAAAGCAGTCAGTGAAGCATTAATTGTCTTCTTTTTCTTTAATCTATTTGCTCTGGCAGCCCGATAAAATGCTGGTAATTCTTCTGTTTCTGTAACTTGGAATCAAGACCCGAGCAACGCAGAAGGTGATCAGAATCTGTTTCTGACTCTTTGCAGATGACACGTTCTTCATTCTGGTATATTCCTGTTTTATATAGACTTGCTGCTAAGGAGTCATGTCCAGTTTTCAGTTACTGTTGCCACCGCCTCTTTCTTTGATTTGTTGTTGCTTGCATGCAGAAAAGTATTTTAAAAAAAGTTCCGTGTGTGCGCATGTGCGTGTCTGTGTGTCTGTGAGCACGACAACACCCCAAAAACGGTCGGTTAAATTACAAATTTGATATTTAACTTCAGCATCTTCCAAGGATGTGGCACAAAGATCTTCAAGAAAATGCCTCGATAGCATAAAATCCCTTAAGTGAAAGATTTTTTGAAAATGATGATTTTCTCAAAAAATGACTGTACCGATTTTGATTAAAATAAGATATGTTTAAGTTATTTTCATGACAAATAAAATGTGTAGGTATAGTCCCTTCTGGGTGGTTTTTGCACAACTGGTAGGCCACAATAGAAAGACAAAAACTAACTTCACAAAAAACGTAGATCTCGTTTAATTACCGTTTATATGGTATACATTTTTCTTAGAGTAATCCATTCCTTGTTAGTTGCTTTAATTTTAATATACTTATTTTCTCAAGTCGTCATTCGTTTCATATATTTTTTAGTCTTGTCCATTATTTTAGAAGACCATGTAGAGAAGTCAATGTAAATACAACAAATCAGATTTTTATTTTATCTAGCACACATGTACAGTATACATAGTAATCAGTTAAAATATCGTGTTCCACCCAAAAATTCGATTCCGAGATTTCACCGTATATACAAGTTTTGAGGACTCCTGTATCCAAAGAAAGTATTTTAAGAAAAAAACCTCATGTGTGTATGTGTATGTCTGTGTGTATTACTCAAAATCAAAAAATATATTTTCCAAGGTAAGATACGAAGACTTTCAGAAGAATCCTCCATCCTAACTCACGCTTTAAATAGAAACATTTTTCGAAAATGTTCATTTTCTCAAAAATAACTGTAATTATTTTCATTAAAGTACCATATATTAAGGATACAGACAAATAAAATGTTTATTTTGAATTTTAGGGGAGTAGCCTCTGAAGACCTCTTCATTCATAATGAATTTTTTGCATAACTGGTAAACCATATGATACACACACAAAATTATTATACAAAACTGTGCAACTGGTAAAACACACACTTTTTGTTATACACATTTTTGTTAGCAGTTTCAATTTTAAAGAAATTAGAATTTTCTTATACAAAAATTTCCTAACTCCTATTTATTTTGTTTTAATCATGGCGATGGAACAGAACGGAATTTCAATCACATTGCAACCAGCTATTACTACTTCTAATTAAAAGAAATAAATAATAAGATCATTTCTGCAAAGTTTATCTTGATTATTCTGATGCATATAGAGAAATGGAGAGTTCTCTACATATACTATGTACATAGTGTGTAGAAAAGGTATTGTATTGCACCCAAAAAATTAGATATCGAATTTCAGCAGAAATACACGTTTTGGACACCCTGAAGCCACAAAAAGTCATTTATAGAAAAACGTCCGTGTCTGTGGAGATCATAGCCAAAAACGAAAAGTGGATTAAATACCACACTTGACATTTAAGTTCAGATTTTCAAGAAAAACTTCCCATCCCAATTATCCTTTACATGGGAAAAATATCGAAAATTTTGCTTTTATCAAAAAATAGCGCTAATGATTTTGATTACAATCTCTGGGTTTAAGACATTTTCATGACAATACAATGTATACCTTAAATTTTTGGGGGGTGACTCTGAAGACCTGTTTATTCTGGATGATTTTTTTTTTTTAATTTTGCATGAACGGTAAACCGCAAGAGATACACAAAAATGTACTATACAAAAATGTAGAGCTTCTTATAACACACTATTTATGTCATATATTTTTGTTTCATGGAGTAGTATTTCGAGGTATTCTTTTTATTTATTTCAGTTTTAAAATATTTAAACTTCTCTCATACAGGAACTTGTCATCTTCTGGCCACTCAAGGAAACGGATTTCAATTCCACAGTAACCACATCTTAAAACACCTGACTGCCGGTTTAGCCTAGTGTATTCCCTTATTACCCGCCTTTTTATAAGGAACTAAATAATACGTTCGTTTCTGCTAATATTTATCTCAATTAGCATGAAGTATATAGAAGCACAAGCTTATTAACAATCATGTGTTTCATAGGATGGAATACATCATATTTTTAAAACGTTGTTTATCAGTAGGAATGTTATGAATTTTTCATGGGTTTGTTGTTTTCTTTGTGTATAGAGATATAAACATCTTACAATAAGTATGAAAATAAAAGATTTCAAAAGAGATGTATTCTCCAGGGAGGCGCACAATTTCACCTTTTGATTTACAACGAGAACTACATTTCCGGAAGCTATGTTCTCATCATGCATATTCCATGAAAATGCTCTCAGGTGCTATAACTTCAACTTGCCTGTGATTTAGATAAGCAGTAAAAAGGAGGAACAATGAAAAGTAACAGGAATAAAGTTACTGAAGTGCTATAAACGTTTGATGAAATGTATATCTTCGAAAGACAACCACCACAAACATAAAAGCAGGAGTTTCCACACCTGAATGCAGCACCTTTTTTTTTCTCGGTAAAATAAGCGAAAGAATAAACATTTGAAAACATAAATATTTGCACTTTTTCTACTCTTTTTCTACAGATATATGTTCAGTATTGTTAGTTCAACCGAAAAGTATAAAACTAAAGTTTCAGGATATTCGTTTTATAGGAAATTTATCAATCGAGAAAAATGAAAATAATAGAAATCAATTGAAAGGCAATTATTTGTGGAATAAAGAAGTATTAATTTACTGTTAAGGATTGTGTTCCACTCAAACATTCTATGTTCATAATTCACCCCAAATATGTATGTTGTTCCGTGGATTAAAAAACATATTAGAAAGAATATAAAACCGTGTGTGTTTGTACGTTTGTCTATGAGTCTGTGAACAGCATAAATTAAAAAGTCAGTTAAATAGCAAACTAAATGTCTAAGTTCAGCATTTTCAAAGGGAAGATTTTTAAGAATATGCCGCAACCCAAACTATACTTTAGTTGGAATGTTTTTTCACAGTTTGACTTAATCAAAACTTCCTCTTTTCGATTGTTATTACGATAAATTTTATGTCAAATGAAATATATATATATATATATATATATATATATATATTATTCTCTGGTAATAGTCTTCGAAGCCCTCTGTGGATGAATAGTGCAAAACTGCTAAATCTAAAAGAGATAGAAATTCTTACTACACAAAAAAGTTGGATATTGTTAAAGCATACAAATACAGTTTTAGGGGTTAACAAATTTCGAGATATTCCTTCTTGTTAAAAATGTTCCAATACATATACGTTTTTCAAATGGAATTTGTTATTTCTAGTATTTTTGTCCTAGTCCCTAAGGTTTTCGACGAATCCTACAATACCAACTGCCCTATATTTGACGTGGGCAATTATCCCTTCATGCTTTAAAAGGAATTGTAGAACTTAACGGAGCTACTTCAAGTTAAAACCCATCTAGGGAGAACTAGTGAGGGCAATTGTCGATTTACCCCTCGCAATGAGCGTGACCCGCTCCCGCTCAGCGTCTCCGCTGGTAAACACTTTTGGATAAAGCAAAAGTCGCCCTAGGTCTCCAATGGCGAGTTTTAACTTGAAATGTCCTGTTGAGTTCTGCAACTCTTTTAACGCTTGAAAGGATATCTGCACACGTAAAAAATACGGGTAGCTGGGCCACCTGGTATAACTACAAAAGGTCAAATGATACATTTTACCAGCTCTGTTGTGCGGTAAGCAAAGATGGAATTAAAAAAGATACATAGCCAAGGTATACATGTCTGCCAAAGCAAAATATTGGATATATAAATTGAAGAGAAAATTTAGAACCAAGAAATAATGAAAAATACGCCGTGACCACAGGAAGCAATTTAGAATGAAGATGGGCAGGACATGATAATAGAAAACGCCCAAATAGATGTATAGACTTGACTGTTTGGGACGCCATGAACGTTGACAGAAAACCTGATGGAAAAGAAACCGCTGAGTAGGACCTTCGGCAGTAAGTGGACCATAATAGCCAAAGAGAGAACAACTTGGAAACATGTTGTTTCATGTTCAGCTCTAGCGAGAGAAGTGTGAACTACGCAACTAAGCTAGCTCGCATGCTACTTTCGTCCACGAGTGAAGACCATAGAAGTGTGGTTAGGTATTTGTGGAACAAAGGGCATAAACTGAGATAAATTTACGAGGACATCGCAGCGTGTAAGGGGATGATTGTATGGACCGTATCAGTGTCTACAGATGGTGGCACTCTTCTAAGAGGGCCGTGTGATCCTTAGTGATTCGCTACGCTGCAACCCCGCAAATGACTGAGGCATTAAGGCGGCAATTTTGTACGACCGGGGTGTGCAATTGCGAACCTTATCGCAACTGTTCAACTTTTCCTATGGTGCAGTGTACAATATTGTTCATAACACGTTGAAATTTCGTCAAGTTGGTGCTCGCTGGTTGCCCAAGAACCTGACAAACAACCACAACGGCCAGCGAATGAGTAGCGTGGAAACATGTTGGTTCCCCAGTAAAGAAAAAATGCAAAAGTGACTCAATTTGCTAGGAAAATCCTTGTGACAGTGTTCTGGGATATGTATGGTGGACTTTGCTCAACACGGGACCACTATAAATGCTGCAGCTTACACTGAAACTTTAGTGAAATTGCGTCGAGCCCATCGTGACACACGCCACAACATTAATGCTGACGATGTCAAGCTTCTTCATGACATAGGCCGCCGCCATGTTGCTGCTGCCATTCGTCAGAAAATCACCAAATTTGGCTGGGACGTACTGCAGCATCCACTACACAGCCGGAACCTTGCACCGTCGGACTTTCATCTGTTTGGTCTCAGGAAGTGATGCCTGGCTGCCCAACGCTTTGCGACAGATGCGGAAGTGGAATCAGCAGACCTCAGATGGCTATACTCAAGGGAATCGGACTTAATACGAATAGGGCATATTAAAAAGGCATCTTCATAGGACAAATATGTTGAGAAACTTGGTGTCTATATCGAAAAGTAATTTTTAAATTTTCATTTTTTGTTATTCAATGTAATGTAAATGTACTAATGTTGTTTGATACTCTAAAAACTCATAAGACTGGTTAATAGCAAGACTGCGGCGTAATACGCGTAAACTCGCTTAATCAGTCCTGCAATTTGTATTATTGCATTTGTTTAAATGATTTAAGATTTTAATAGCCCAATAGATAAAGATGATATTTAAATAACCACACTAGGGAAAGGGTTAAAATTGAAATGTGGTATTAGAGAATCTGCAGATATATGTACGTCGTCTCCACTTTTATTAAAAATAAATGTGTATATATTTTTTACATCTAAGACGTTTATGTTGCAAGAAGTAATTCTGTTTTCGGTTGTAATCTCAACATGTTTATATATAGTAACACAGAGTATAGTTATGTCATTAATATCGCTGATTCAAATCGTTTATGTAAACATACTTGGGATATATGTAGTGTTAAACAATGAGTCCCCTTGTGTTGTTACTAGGGCCCTGATTGTTTTTTATAAATGCAGCTTTAGCCTTTTATTGACCTTTATTTTCCTAGCTTTCTAACGATGTTCCTATGTGTTTCTTTAGTGATTTAAACAACTTTCTTACTTATTTAAGGAAGTTGACGACAAACGCATTTTATAACATAATATAGATAAAAATATGAAAACTATTTTACTTCACGGAAGAATACTGTTAACATGTACTGTAATTTAAGGTAATTTATTACACAGTAAACTCGTGCTCGAACATTTTAACTAAAAATTTAACTTCACATTTCAACAGTTTTTCTGTACACAACTAGCCACATTTGCAACATTTCTGCTGTTTTTTAATATATTCCTAAAGATAGAAAAATATCTTTCAATATCGCAAGATGTTGCTGTCGTATATTTTATACACGCATAGTTTATACTAGGATAAAAATCGTGACAAATTTCTTCCCTGACTAACCCCACATGCCCACTCAAAGCAAAACTAAACGAATAGTTAAACAAAAATTTTGATGCATTTTCTAACGGGCATTGTGTAACCAGTTTATACTACGGATCATACGTGAACCTGCTCCGCCTGTAATTACGAGAGTTCTCGAGTCGCCTCGCTCGTGTGCACTAGTTCTCCATATCGAGATTCTCGTTGCCACGCACTCGAGAAGTGGCGTGGCTTACGAGTAACGAGTGAGAGTGGCACGGGTTTTGATCACCTCTATTAACTGCCTTTATATTTATGTTGTGAGGCATCGAACAGTTTTGCTGTTGTTTTGTTAATCTACGGCTTTCTAATGAGACAAAATGTTTCGGACACTTGTTCTATTTATAGCGTAAAAATAAAAACCGTGAAAGACCCGTAACACATTTAAAATTATATTCTACACAATATCGTTTTATCATACACAAATCATATAATATAGTTATATAGGCCTGTAAAAATTATTCAGTATGGTTTGTAATGTCAATCTTTTAAACTATTTTACATCTCATTCGTTCATACATTCAAGATCCATCACAGGTATATTGAGGCACTTTTACATGGTTTCTTGTTTAAGGAGACTAGGAGACTAGGGATCATCTTATCGCCCATGGATCAACTGAAGCATGGCGAATTTGGTATAGGGTTTGCTAAGGGTTTTTACATCCGAATAAAACATTCCATCACCCTCAGCCGTGATTGAAATCGTAATCTTGAGCTTTAAAAGCTGGTATGGTAACCCCTACACAAGGGGAGAATTATTTTAATTTCATTTTATTTTCTAAGAAGAAGAGACCCCCATTTCATGTTTCCTGCTCTTGAAGGTACTCTTCATGGAATCGTTTCACTAGTGCTGTAAATTGTGTTCATATAAGTAAAACCACAACCACCTTTTTAAACAAACAGGATAATTTTTATTTGTTTCCCAAAAACTGCAATTCTAAATAGATATTTTATGTTTTGAGTTTTTAAAATCAATATTTTAATAAGATTTTAGCTTGCAGTTTTGTAGTCCTAGTAGAGAGCAGTTGTTTAGGGTTTAGAGCGGTTACACACTCCTCATTGGGCATTCTGTAGGCATGGGGAAGGGAGATTTAGAGAGAGATGTCGGTAGGATGAGGTTTGCAACTAGCAATGATTCGCTGTGACGTAGGTGAGACATCTCTAACATTTTCAGGAGCTCCCCCATTGCTCGCTGGTTGACTGGAGACCCACCCAATCATCCTCCGACAAGGGGGCAGTGCGGCCCCTTGAGAAGTCGTGGAAGATCTTCAGAACTGTCATAGTCATCCGTTCGCAAATCACGTCCAGTTCTTAGATATGCGCACGAGAGAGCAGTGCCCAGGTTTGGATGAAACGACAGGTAGGGTAGGAAATCGCCATGATGGGTCGGCGAAAACCGATTAAAATCCTCTTGACAATGTTAGGCCCGCTGGGCATGTATCCCAGTAACTTCAACTTTGAGAATACAGTTACCTCCTGAGGAATCACGCTGTGACCTCTATACAAAATTAAGATATTCCCAGTTACTGAGAATCACATTTCCTAGTATCAAGGTATTTCAGTGAGTACTGTTCCACCTGTTATTTAATTTTACTTTTACTAATGCATTTTGTTTCTTAAACAAACAGTTAGTTCCAACACATATTTCTGGACATTTTTTTAAAAGAATGCGTAGATTATAATTAATACTGCTCGTCGGAGAATTGGATATGTATTTCACACCAAAGTACACACATGCTTTCTTCTGTTCCGTGAAAACGGTAGTGTTAGCGGCAGCAGCTGTGTTAGTAGTGGTATTATTATTAGTGGCAGTAGCAGTAGCAGTTGTTGTCACTCTGCTGACTATGCGGCTTATGTGTTAAACTGGGGAAGCTATTTTAATACAGGTTAAATGATAAAAACAGTAAAAAGGCAAACTTCAGAAACTCATCGTGGAAAAATATTTCTTTAAGAATTGAGCATTGTATGACCAAATATGCTTTAACTATCTCTACACTGTGGACACCGGTCGCCAAAAAACTGAGTTATGTCTGGAACGCCAAATTTGTCTAATCCTACACGGCACAGCGCCTTGTGTATACCATCCGCGAAACAGTTGAGTAGCGGCAGCAACAAGCTGTCACAAGTTCCAAATCTTTATAATACTAAACCTATATTATTAAAAATCATAACCAAATATCTAACTGAAGTTTCTTCAACAACAAACTATCAATATTAACTAAAATATTAAAGAAAAAAAAACACGATACAGTTTGTTTCTTAAAATTGCCACTTTCCATAAGTGTTCCCTGTAGAGCTGTGACAAAACGTAGGTTACTTCTGTGCTGAGGATCGCAGTTGGCATCTACAATAGGGTTTATTCAACCAAACATCAATGTGCTGCACACGATACCTACTAGTGCGCAGAAATACTAAAGGTATTGTTAAGAAAACCAATATTTTGAAACATTTTTAAGATCCAATTTTTACTTTCTCTAGCCCCATATGTACAATGTACATAGGGATAGAGAAGGTATTGTAATGCACCCAAAAATTCGATACCGAGATTTCACCGGAAATATATGTTTTGGGGTCTCCCTAGTCCGAAAAAAACATTTTTAAAAAAGGTCCGTGTGTGTGTGTGTGTGTGTGTGTGTGTGTGTCTGTGGACAGCATAGGCTCAAAACGAAAAGACTGTTAAATACCAAACTTGGTATTTAGGTTTAGTATCTTCCAAGGATGCGACAAAAATATTTAAAAAAAATCCCCCACCACAAATTACCCTTTACTTGAAAAAGATTTACAAAATTTTGATTTTATTAAAAATGGCTAACGATTTTGATTAAAATCCTGTATATTAAAGCTATATATGTCCGAAATGAAATGTATATCTCAAATTTTTTGGGAATAGCCTCTGAACACCTCTTTATTCTGGATGAAAGTTGCTGAAGTTTGCTTAACTGCTAAACCGTAAGAGATAGAAAAAAAACTCACTGCACAAAAAATGTACATCACGACAAAACACACAATTTATGTCCTTTAGTTTTTGTTGTGGAGGTAACCGTTTCCGAGATATTCCTTGTTATTGGTTTCAATTGTGAGGTACTTAAACTTTTATCAGACAGGAAGTGTCCGTTTTTCTTTTGTTCTGCTCCTGGCCAAGCAAAGTCAAGCACATAACGATAGCTTTTAAAACATTTGACAATCACTTTAGCATAGCGCATTCCTTTATTCCCTTCTACTTATAAGGAATCAAGTAATAAGAACATTCTGCTAATATTTATCTCGATTAGCGTTGTGTACAAAGAAGAATAATCTTTTGTAGGAGTTTTGTAGAGTAGCTAGAGAAAGTCATGTGACTGTAACACATCAGATTTTTTTACTTCTCACACTCTTCACAAAGCGATCAAACACACCCTTCATAAACCGTGCCTTCACAATTTCATAATGGTTGTGTATCTGTATCGTGATGAGGTTGAATATCAAGGGACGGTCTAGGTGCGCTATGACAGCTTCAAGATTCAATGAACAGTGTGTAATACACGGTAATACTCGATAATATTTTGTTTTCCTCTGTGAGAATGTCTTATCTACTGAGAAAGTGTGGGCTGAGGTAAAAAGGGAGTTGCGCTCCAATTACTTATAAACGGGCGAAGGACAAAATATGGCTTGTGCACATAAATTCAAGAAGCCTGGGCTGTTGTAGCTTTTTGTCCACATTACTGTAGGTATTTATTTTGTCTATGCCCTGAAGGTTGAGGGCAGTTATACGTGCTGAGGTTTCATACTCCCGATATTAATTATCTTTTAGTTTTAGAAGGGTCGTCTCCTTAGCGCGATGGTAGCGTTGCTGCTTGCCAAGCGGAAGACCTGGTTTGATTCCCAGTACCGGCGTGAGGATTTTTCCCCCGCTGGGAGACCTGGACCGGGGTGCACTCAGCCTCGTGAGGTCCCTGGGTGGTCAATTAAGGAGCTACTTGATAGAGAAGTAGCGGCTCCAGGTCATGAGGACGGCCTTAACCGGCCGGGAGGGATTCGAGGCGCTGACCACGTCTTACCCTCCATTTTCTTGGGGGACGCAGCGGTCGAGCAGTAGACCAAGGTTTTTGTTTTTTAATTTTAGAAGATAACAGTTTATTTACACATAGTTTTACTTTCTCTAATGTACTATGCATGTATTGAGAAGGTACTGCATTTCATCCAAAATTTCGATATCAAGATATCACCGGGTCTCCTGTATCTAAAAAGGAATTTTTAGAAAAAGATTCATGCGTGTGTGCGTGTGTCAGTGTGTACGTGTCTATGAACACGATAACTCAAACACGAAACATTGGTGAAATACCAAACTTGGGTTTTAAGTTATGAATCTTTCAAGGAAATTTTAGGGAAAATCTCTCCCACTCCAAACTACCCCTTACATAAAAAATTGATTTTCTGAAAAATGGCTCAAATGATCTTATTAAAACAGTAAATATTGAAGACATTTACATGTAAAATAAAATGTATATCTTGAATTTCATGGGAATAGTCTCTGAAAACCTTTTTATTCTGGATGAATTTTACTGGACTTGTATAACTAGTAAACCGTAAGTGATAGACAAAAGCTTACAATACAAACTAAAAATGTAAATCTAGTAAAAGCACACAATTAGGTCATGTATATATTCTTCGTGGAGTTGAGCATTTTTGAGATATTACTTAATATTCGTCTCAGTTTTAAAGTGCTTAAAACTTTTCCCATACAGGAATTTGTCAACTCCTGGCAATGCAAAGAAACAATTTTCTACCACATGGCTACCAGCTTTTAAGAGATTTTAATATCATTTTAGCCCAGTGTATTCCTTTATTTCACTTCTACTTGCAAGAAGCCGTTTCTAATAATGTTTATCTAAATTAGCATGAAGTAGACGCATAAGTTTAGTAATACTTTTTACAGAGATGTAGAGAAAGTCATATGAATGTAACACATACGATTATTTTTTAGTTATTTAATACAATTATGTTTTTGTGTGCATTGATAAGCTCATAACTTCAAATGTCAATGTTAAATTAATGCACTATTATGTTCTACATATCAGTCATAAAATTAACAAACATACAAAAATGACAAGCAGAGTGAGATTGAACTTAGGAAGTTTTGAGAAGAAGCGGGGCCTTTTTAATCTGACGCAGGGGATCCTGGGTTCGAGTCCCGCCTTGGGCATGGGTGCTTGTGTGTTAGTAAATATGTATATGTCTTCGTATGCATATTTAAAAAGGAAAAATGTTAAACTAATAGGTCAAATGAGGAAATGTAGGAAACTGGAAAAAAGAGGAAAAAAAGGAATACAGCGCCGGAGCACTGACAAACCTCCGAAACTGTATTTGTTTCTTAAAAAAATATCTCTCAGCCACAGTGACCTTGTTCCGTAATCTGCTTTCAGTACTCAGAATTAGCATGCGCTGTTAGTCACAGATCACTGTACAGTTATTTCGTGTGCATTGTGAACACAGCTTTTACGAAGACACACGAAGTTCTTCGATCGACACAACCTGGGGATGACTCATTTTTGTGGTGACGGGTGTACATAGCGTATGAAGAAGGTATTGTATTCCAGCAAATATTCGATATTGAGATTTCATCGGAAATATATTTTGAGGACCCTGTGTTCAGAAAAAGCAATTTCAGAAAAAGGTTCATGTTTTGTCTGTAGATGGCACAGCTCAAAGACCAAAGGACCGTTAAATACCTAATTTGGTATTTAAGTTACGTATCTTTTTTTCTCAAAAAATGGCTCTAATGGTTTTGGTTGAAGTGCCATATATTGCAGATATTTACATTGAAAATAAAATGTATATTTTAAATTTTTTGGAAATAGTTTCTGCATATTTGTTTATTCTGGATGAATTTTGCTGATTTTTAAATAACTGGTAAATCGTAAAAAATAGATAAAAACTTACTACAAAAAATATAGAGCATGGTAAATACACAATTAATGCTATATACATTTTTGTCGTAGAGTTGACAGTTTCCAAGATATTGCTTGTTATTGGTTTCAAGTTTAAACTGCATAACTTTACTGAAACAGGACTATATTTCCTCTCATCTCAATGTTGTATATTGCTGGCCTTGAGAAGCGAACATAATATCAATTATTCACATAGCGGCCAGTAGATAGAACTATTGGTTTAGCCATATTTCCCTTCTGCTGACGAGAAATTGTTTCTCTAATGTTTATCTGGATTAGCATGATCTACAGGGTTACTACAAAAGAAATAGATGACTTCAACTGCCTGTAAAACAAAAACTATTAGAGATAGCAACCTAATTATTTTGGAGGTATGTTGAGAAACTCTCAAAGTTTTGTTTGTTACTATTGGTAACGCTGTAGTGTTTTGTTTGTTGTTGCAGAAGCTGAAATGGCGGAAAATCCTGTGGAAAAGGCATATTGCCTGTTGGAATTTGCTAGAACGCAAAAAGCAACTGCTGTCCAACGTCATTTTAGAACACGTTACCACAAAACGCCACCGACTAGACAGTCAATCTACGACTGGTATAGAAAATTCGAGACAACGGGATGTTTGTGCAAAGAGAAGAGCTCGGGAAGACCAAGAGTTTCGGAAACGTTGAACGTGTTCGTTCTGCCTACATAAGAAGTCCACAGAAATTGACATCTAGGGCAAGCATGCAATTACAAATTCCACAGCAAACAGTATGGAAAATCTTGCGGAAGTGACTGTACATGATGCCTTACAGATTACAGAAGTTGCAGTTTCTGAGTGAAGAAGATAAGGTCATACGGCGTGACTTTTGCATCGACATGTTGCGACTTGATGAAGACGATGCTGGTTTTTGTGAGAGCATCATTTCATTTTTGTGGTAACGTGTTCTAAAATGTCGTTGGACAACAGTTGCTGATTGCGTTCTAGCAAATTCCAACACGCAATATGCCTTTTCCACAGGATTTTCCGCCATTTCAGCTTCTGCAACAACAAACAAAACACTCCAGCATTACCAATAGTAACAAACAAAACTTTGAGAGTTTCTCAACATAGCTCCAAAATAATTAGGTTGCTATCTCTAACAGTTTTTGTTTTACAGGCAGTTGAAGTTGTCTATTTCTTTTGTAGTAACCCTGTACTTTTTACTTTCTCTACACTTACTATGTACATAGTGTATAGAGAAGGTATTGTAACGCACCGTAGAATTCAATACAGAAATTTCAAAGGAAATACATGTTTTAGGACCTCCTGAATTCAAAAAAAGCATTTTTAGAAATATGGCCGTTTGTCTGTCTGTCTCTCTGTCTGTGTGTATGTGTGTGTCTGTAGGCAGCATATTTCAAATACGAAAAGGCCGTTAAATACCAAATTTGGTATTTAGGTTCAATATCTTCCAAGGATATGACACGCAGATTTTCAAGAAAATCCCCCCACCCGCAACTACCCTTTACATAGAACATTTTTAAAAAATATTGATTTTCTCAAAAATGGCTCTAACGGTTTTTATAAAAATATCGAACATTAAAGATGTTTACATTACAAATCAAATGTATATCTTCAATTTTCTAGGAATAGCCTCTAAAGACTTCTTTATTCTGGATGATATTTTGGTCGTTTTTGAGGTATTCCTAGTTATTAGTTTCAGCTTTAAAAAACTTCTACTTTTATCATACAGGAATTTATCAACTCCTGTCCATACAAACTAAGTAACTTCAGTAACATAGCCAACAGCTTTTGACTATCATGATACTGCCTTATTTCGCTTCTACATATAAGAAAGTAATAAGGCTATTTCTGCTATTTTTTTCTCGATTAGTAAGAAGTATGGGATTTTTAACAATGCTTTGTTGTAGAGATGTAGAGAAAGTCATATTAATGGAACACATCAGATTTTTAAGAACAGCTTGTTTGTAGAACAGGTAGAGAAAGTCGTTTGAATGGAACACATTAGACTTTTTTCTGTTCTTCAAGTTTGTAAATACTATCACATTTGTAAAACAGTGATGTTACTAACAAATTATGATTATTACCCTTAAAACTTGTTATCTTGAAAATTAAAATTACTATGTTTATGGTGTCATCCTCTTTATTGCTATGAGGAAAACTCACTGGCCTATATATTGACGATTATGACAACCACAACCACATGCTACTTAGGTTATAGGAAAAATTGCATTCTCCTTAATGTATATCTTTATTTATTTCTCCTTCCCATTGCATTGTGAACACATGAATATGTTAAGGTTACGAAACCTTTAGAATGTGAAGTTGGTTATATTAATCATTTCATTGCAGTAAAATATCTAATATCTAATATCGAAACTAATGTTGATATAAATATAAACATTTAAAAAGAATGATAATAAAAACGACTTGTGCATTTAAATAATGAAATAATGTTGTATATCTTTACATTATGAATAACCGAAAATGTATTTGTGAATATATATTTATTTATAACGAAATCTTAATGAAGGTTGTGTTTCGTGACCAGTACATAATTGGAGAGCACTCAACTTAAAATTAGTGAAATAAATAAAAAATTAACTCTTATTATCATTTGAAGAAAAGAAAACAATTGACTTAATATTTAAAAGTAAATCCTAATACAAATGTATTATTGCTCAAATAACAATTAAATGGGGAAAACAATTAAAGCAAATAAGGATACTATTAGAAAACGGTACTTTCATAGCTTTACCTGTATATGTAGGTTAATTTTTAATTTCAGAGAATCCCAAATAATTACCTAAGCTAAAAAAAAAAAAACTTTGTTAGAAGATACGTGTTCCGAAGTTAGGGGAATTTCATATTAACGATTTAGTAAAACTAATTTGTTGCTTTAATTGATAATAAATTCAAATTTTAGTAAATTAAGAAACATTTAATAAAATAAATTGAACATCGTTTGAAAGACAAACGAGTTTAAATAAGAATTAAGCAGTTTAATCGGCTAAGCGTTACCAGTTAAAATAATCCTATTAGTTGAAAAGTCATTAGATTTTATTTTTAATTACTCTTTATAGAATAATTGTGCAAAATAAAAGGCACATTGCTGCTTAAATATAAGATAGTAGAAGATATATGTACATAGAGGAACATTGTAAGTTCTATGATTCTATATTCAGGTAAGGAGGAAGGTCATACAAACTTCGGAATGCGGTCGTGGAATTATTTTATTCCACTCAGACACCATCAACTTTGTGTACAGTCTTTGCCTCGTCTGTTACTTTATGATATCACAGTTGGTCTTGTAGGTTTCTGGTCTATTTTCAGAGGCTATAAGAATTCAAAAGAATGAGCTCAGAAATATCTAATGCTACCGTTGGACTGGATCCCAATTCTCTCGTTGTTCCAGCCAAGTGACATAGAAACGCTTCAAGCGGAACAATAATTTAATGAAAAATGGGATGTGTTGGTGCTAATAAGCTTCGCAGCGGAATTTATTGACATTAAAATCAACTGAAGAGCAACAACGAAAAATCTAACAGTGACCCAGATTACTGCCGAACTAACATTTTCAACTTTTGAACTACAGTATCATTTACCTAAAATCATGGAGTGGGTTGCAGTTTGGATCTTCGCCATGACTCCATGACTCCGAAGGCTCCCCACGGTTATTTTTGTTTGTGATAAAATGCCTCTAGGTGAATGTTACTTTCCAAGTTCACTTGGATAGAAATACACTGGCAGATTTTATAACCATGAGTGCGTAATTTGGTACTGAAGCAAGGCATATTTTTGGACCTGCTGTGTCGTAGCTTGGTACAGCCCGGCCAAATGTAAATGTTATACCCATAGTAGTTACGGTTAAGGCCTGCGTTGTGCAAAAGAGAGGGCTGTGGTGGCGATTGCGGATGAGTAGAACACGGCTTTTTGTTGAATGTAGCATTGCTTTATTCAATAAAATGTGTGTTCATAACTTCGGTGGATAACTTGAAGTACCTATCTCTCAGACCGCTTTGAAACTCTAAAAAAGGACTTTTTGAAGCATAATAATTTCGACAAAAGGTTTACTATATTATCCTGAATTAAGAATTAAGATTAATAATGCAATGTACTTTTGGCTTCAAGCAATATGTAGGTGTTCACCACGGTCTGAGACGGTGGGAGAGTCGTAGTACCACAGACATTGGGGAGCTGATTTTACCGGCCTGGCTAATTAGTTTGGAGTGTGATTTTCAGATACCACATGGGCACAGGTTCAAGACCACTCGTTGAGGCGCAGACTACTCCATTTATAAGTCCGTTTTTCATTTGAGGAGCCACGATAGATAGCGGCCTACTTGTCGACTAGAAAATCCTTGTGCTGAACCTCCGTTTACAAGTACCAACTGAATAATCGTTCACTCGTGTGGCATGAGATTAAAAGTCGGATACAAGGACTGAACCAGCAAGGCTGGTATCCTACAGATTACTGGATCTTTCGAGGCCATTAGCAAGCTATTTAGCAAATTTACAATATACCAATTAGGCCTTTGAACCAAATATGGAAACAACACTCCCATCTTTATATGCAGTATGAGGAATCAGCAGGATAATAAACTTCAGAGTTGCATTGCAGAATGCTAGTTTGGTTACATATTAACCTAGGTTTGCTACAACGTGGATACTAAAAGCCATCCCACTAATTAGCTATAAGCCTCTAGGCATTCACTAAACCTTAATATTTATGTTTAAAACGCAATTTGAACATTTGTTATTGATAGGTTATCCTATTGCAGAAATTATTTAGTTTTATTTTTAAGTTCCAAGGACACTTTCAATGTTATGGTTAAAAGAGAAAATCGAATAGCTAGATAATAATCTAGGTCCTTTCATAGCCTCTAAGAAGACATATAAAGTTGAAAAAATACATAAAATAATAGAGCAATGACTTGTTACAAACTGAATTCCAGTGGCAGAAATTAAAGTGGTTACATTAAAGCATGTACGTAAAAGTCAACCATCGTTTACGTCTCAACAAATATGAGCTACTCTAGATAATGGTAAATCATATGAGCAGAGTAACATATTACTAAAAATAAACCTGTTATGATTTGAACTCCTAAACATAATCCTAAAAGAGAACCGAAGTTTCATCATGATGAACACTTTGAAGCTGACTGTCTAGAGATGGACAGCTAAGGCTCTTTTCGAATAAGTTGAAATTTGTTATTTAGCGTCACAAAACAATCACCATGGAAGTCCTGAAATAATTTTTCCTGCTAGTAGGAAGTGCCGGAGAACGGGAGCTGATGGGTAACAGAAGCTCGCGGTCTCCTCTGTGCCCCCCTACATCTAGCGCAGGCACTGACTATCGGCATCTTACTTCAAGTTTTCGTGACCGCTTGCAGTCAGCTGCCATTGCTCCGTCACGACCGCCAACTCATCAGACCACCTCTAGTCTGAACGCCTCATCGAGTCAGCACCGCGCTTCATCCGAACCTCCGCCGTCATCACAGCTAACCACAGTTCCACCTGCACGATGTGCACCTTCAGCAGGCACAGTTCAGTGACCTTCGGAGTGCCTCGTGACCTACTACCACTAAACGGTATATACTCACCACAGTTCAACTGCAGTGGTCTTCGGCAGCGAGGGATACTCGAATTATTACGTCTCATGACCACTAGCTAAAACGGAAACTACGACAGGTCCTTAAGGACGACTCTATCCTTGCTAAGACGGGTAGTAAGCATTGGACTAGAGTGTGGAACGCTATCAGCCATGTTGACCCTGCTATCGGTACGGCCAAGTGTCAATATTCGGCCCCTAACTCTCTGGTACAATTACTGCGATATCTGCAGCCTGACGGTTAACTTTACAGTGGAGAAGCTTCTCAATAATCGTTTCAGACTACGCGATCTGTAGTGGCTATGGCCATGAAAGTGGTCAATTGCAGAGCGCTAAGCATCCAAAGAGCTGCCAGCAACCCAAGCAGCATGAACTTGTTCAGGCTAGGTAATCACCAGAGTAATCCACAACACCAGCAACTCTTGTAGCAGCAACCCTCCATCCCTTGTGAGATGCCGTCTACATCCTGAACATGAACACACACATGCGTGTAAGAAACAAGAAATCATCACCACCACACCGCTGCAGCATCAACAATGTCATCAATACTAGCTCAAAACTGGCCACAACCGAGGAAGCAACCTTCAGTATCATCGCTGCCGTCATCACTGCTAACTCTGACAATCGCCATCAAATTATCGCACTGAACATTTTGAGGCAATTGCATTTCGCAGCTGGGTAGAATAGACATCACCAATAGATCAAGAACTGGCTAGAACAGCTATACTAATTATATTGCCCTTTCCCTATTCCTTTAAACTGGCGTAAAAATAAAGTGTCTAGCGTGAAATGAATCCGTCTTTTAATTCTTTTTACGCCAGACAGAATTTTTTTAATTTCGCGACCGTCGTTTTTGCTCACATAGTTTTCATAATAATGCAAATGAATAAATCCATGCATATATATATATACACACAGGGTTACTATAAAAGAAATAGACAACTTCAACTGCCTGTAAAACAAAAACCATTTTGGAAGTATGTTGAAAAACTCTCAAAGTTTCGTTTGTTACTATTGGTAACGCTGTAGTGTTTTGTTTGTTGTTGCAGGAGCTGAAATGGCGGAAAATCCTGTGGAAAAGGCATATTGCCTATTGGAATTTGCAAAAACGCAATCAGCAACTGTTGTATAACGACATTTTAGAACACGTTATCACAAAACGCCACCGACTCGACAGTCAATCTACGACTGGTATAGAAAATTCGAGACAACGGGATGTTTGTGCAAAGAGAAGAGCTCGGGAAGACCAAGAGTTACGGAAGAAAACGTTGAACGTGTTCGTGCTGCCTACATAAGAAGCCCACAGAAATCGACATCTAGGGCAAGCATGCAATTACAAATTCCACAGCAAACTGTATGGAAAATCTTGCGGAAGCGACTGCACATGATGCCTTACAGATTACAGATGTTGCAGTTTCTGAGTGAAGAAGATGAGGTCATACGGCGTGACTTTTGCATCGACATGTTGCGACATGATGAAGACGATGCTGGTTTTTGTGAGCGCATCATTTCATTTTTGTGGTAACGTGTTCTAAAATGTCGTTGGACAATAGTTGCTGATTGCGTTCTAGCAAATTCCAACACGCAATATGCCTTTTCCACAGGATTTTCCGCCATTTCAGCTTCTGCAACAAAACACTACAGCGTTACCAATAGTAACAAAGGAAACTTTGAGAGTTTCTCAACATACCTCCAAAATAATTAGGTTGCTATCTCTAATAGTTTTTGTTTTACAGGCAGTTGAAGTTGTCTATTTCTTTTGTAGTGACCCTGTATATATCCATGTATATGTAAGATTGTTACGAAAATAAGTGCAGATTGTTTGTGTGGTGGTAGGGGACATCCATAAAAGTATTTTAGCACACATCTTTGGTCGGAAATGCATTATTGCGGGTCCTCAGAGTAAACAAGCATGGCAAATTGTTGAACATACATTGTTGTTTATTTATGAATTCTAAGAAAATTGGAAGGTACTAAATGTCATTCTCCAGTAATTGTAATTGGCGACTATTGACCTGGGTGCACAGCGGGCTGTCTCACCTCGGACTGATTAACTCTAAAAGCTCTTGATGCTCCCTGATTTCCGCGGCCGCAATCCTTGTTACAAGCTCTGCCTCTGTGTTCACGGGAGGCACGTGGATAAGAGACTTTATGTTTCTCCACCAAAAGAAATGCAATGTTATGAGCTCTTAGGATTTTGGTGGACATGGAGCAGATTCACCTCGACCAAGTCATCGATCTGAAAATCTTATGACCAGGAAAACTCTAACGGCACGTGTGGCCACTCTGTGGCCGAGTGGTGGGACCATTCATCTCTCACCGAGGCGGCTCGGGTTCTATCCAAGCGACCGTATGTGCGGTTTGTGGTGGACAAAGCAGCGCAGGGGTAGGTTTTCTCCGGGTTCACCGGTTTCCCCGCCGTCGCATTCCACCGGTGACCATCATCATTCTATGTATATTCAGGTCATCGCCTGCGTGCCATGTGTAAGCGGGCGCAAAACATTATCAAAAAAATAACGGCCTATGTGAAGTAGGAAGGACACCATCGTGTTGAAACCACATCCTGCATAAGTTGAGAGGAAGGTCTTCGAATATCTCTGTGAGCATCTCATTCCGGGAAATGTTAAATAATGTTGCCCTCTCAGGTGAAGGGAAAGGAGATAAGGACCAAGCAGCATATTGTTTACAATTCCCGCCTACATATTAACTGCAAATCTGTGTTGAGATGCACAAATTCGTGATGCATAAGGGTCCTATTCTTGAAAATAGCCTCATGGGCAAACAGGACCTCATCTGTCTACAACACAATGACGGGAAAACCCAGAATGTCCACTCGCTACTGTAAGTACCACAGAGAAAACGCAGTTCGACGACAAAAGTGTTCGCCCCAAGTTCCTGAACTTTCTTACGTTTAAAAGGATGTTGAAGATCTTCGTGAAGACTTTTCAAAACAGTATGATTACTCACCTGAAGGCCTCATGCCACAGTTCGAGTGCTTGTTGAGGGGTTTGTTAAACTGCTCCAACATCCCCTCTTCATTGTCTGGTGTACAAGTATAATAAACACTTTGTCATACAACAATGCCATGCCTGTTTACTTAGATAATGCATTTCGGATCCAAGTTACATTGTTTTAAAATACTTTTATGGACTGGCACCTACCACCACACGAAATCTGCACTCATTTCGGCAACACCTCTATATAGCCGACCATTAAGATGTTGAGCCTTGATCTTGATCTCTTGATGTAGAAAAGGGCAATAATAATAATAATAATAATATATTCATAATAATCATATATTATTAGTTGTTCAGACCACTTGCTTATTACTTTGTAAGACTTTAAACACAAAACATATGGGAAAAATACCTAAATAATCTGAATATATTTCAAACCTTTCCGGTAGAATTCAAAGAATATTTTAAAATATCTAAGAAAGCAAACTAAAATTAAAAGTTTTAAAGTAACGGATATTGATATACAGAAGTAAAATCTGGGTATCAACTCAGAGATAATCCAGTAAAATAAGTATATTTAAATGAACTTCCCAAGACATGTAAAGGCTGCACTAGAATGGCTGGAATAACAAAAAAACTATGTGAAAAAGTTAAAAATAGAACCACTAAATAATAAAATAATTACTCAAATGCAAACAAGGATAAAACATTTGGAAAGAATGGAAATAGAAAGAACCAAAGGCACCATTTGAATATATTCTGAGCGAGAAAAAAAAACGAGGAATATCTAGAACATAATGGAGGAATCTATGAAGCTAGAACGGGAACTTCGATCATGGATTGGAGGAGAATAATAATAAGAAAAATAGATCTACATAAAATATTAAATGTTTCTTAAAATGCATAAATCTGATAATTCCCAAGCTTCCCTCCAAATTTTCTCCTCAAAATTTCGTTTCCACGTATGCAGCATTTTGTGACAAACAGACGATCGCAACTGTCACAAATGAACGCCTTTAATACAACGACATTTCATGATGAATTTAAATGCAAGTCTGTGTAGCATTGTGTTCGATTCTACACACGCATTTGCTTGAGAAGGGGAACATAGAAACAGTTTTTGAGGTTGAGAGGAAGCGACAGGAACATTTCCGACGTGAGAAATATCTCCGGAATACCCGGGTGACAGGCACGGAAACTTTCTGACCGTGGTGCCCGCCCAGCGAAGTTATTAAAGAAGTAATGAAACAGCGGTAGCTGATGACTGGTACGGCGCTGATCTTTTTTGCTGTTCTTTGCTTTATGCTGCTATGACAAGTGATTGACTTTTTCTCATAACCTTACAAGAGAAGTGTAGCTGGAGATATAATGGGAATCTTGTTCATACAACTAAAGGTAATATGAAAATTCAGAATAAATCGTGACTCCATGTCCCAGCAGCTCACGTATTGAGGTGTACAAACGTCTAAGCAAAACTGTTAGCCTATACTGACAGGATTTGTTCATTTCGTGGCGCAGTTATAATCTTGCAAAATACAATAAGGCGTCTGGGCTGATTCTCCGGTTCCTCCGGTTTGCCCGTGGGGCGGTAACGGGGTTACGAGTTCGTATTCCGGGTGCAGGTTTTGGGTATTAGGAATGGTGGGAATTTGTGGGTGCTCTAGCTCAGATTTTGCTAGCATGGAAACTCCTTCAGGGTGTGGTACGACACAAGTGCTTTATTCAGTTAGTTCGGCATTTTTCCTCCGTCGAACACACACGCCTATCTCTTACTTTTCTCCTGTGAAACTATACTTTACGCGACCGCGACCATTGTTACTTATTAGTTTTGCTGCTGTGATATCGTCCGTACTCTTTTCTGTATTACAATAACTATTTCCCTCTCAAGTTAAGGTAGCCTGTTCGGCTCCACCACAGACCCTAAATGTCACATCTTTGCTTTGCCGATGTTCTATGCCAAGTGCCTCAAAAAGTGTCCCTTGGCCAGAGGTAGCATCTCTTTTCCCGTTATGTTCCCCTCGGGCAGTGTCCTCTCATTCCCTTCGGTTCAATGTCCTACCCTCTAACGGTAAACGGTGCTACCAGCTCATGATAATTCCGCTACTTAGAGGTGTTTGAAATCTTTCTTCCCTTCCCATTTTCAATGTACATTTATATTTTCCTTCTTGGTATAATTTATATTACTAGCTAAGGTTTATCTTTCCCTTTTGAACGACTCTTTGCTCCGTGACAAGACATGTACTGTATTACCCCACCACTCATTCCACCAATTGCTCCATCATCACCGTTCCAATCATCACTTTCGCTTACGTTTCATATTATCCACCTCAAGTTCATGCCTGGCTACGGACGGATCCCTCGTAACGTTCTCCATTCTATGGTTTCGTACCGTTGGCTCCTCAACAGACCACTGACTCCTAGGCATTGTCTTCTAAGTCCTAGGGCGGTGTCAGTCCTACAAATAGGGAAGGGTAAGTCGATTACGAAACATTATGTATGTACTAGGTGAAATAGCGTGGTATTACTTTTAAATCATATTTAATGGTGTTAGACGTTTTATATTATCCATAGGGCGAAAGATAATATACATATAATTTATATAATTCTATCTATTCAACTCCTGTTCTAAACGAGGTTTGTGTGAGAAAACATTTAAACTATCATAATTTAAATAATAATTCCATTTATTACTTTCTTTATACGTACTAAATACATAGTGTATAGAGAAGGCATGTATGGACCCAAAAATTCGATATAAGGATTTCACCGAAAATATATGTTTTGAGACCCCCTGAATCAAAAAAAGGATTTTGAGAAATATGTCCGTGTGTGTGTCTGCCTGTCTGTCTGTGTGTGTCTATGTATGTGTGAGTGTGAGTGTGTGTGTGTGTGTGTGTGTGTGTGTGTTCGCGCAGCATAGCTCAAAAATAAAAAGACCGTTAAGATACAAACTTGTTTTTTAAGTTTGGTATCTTCCAAGGATGCGACATTAAGGATTTCAAGAAAATCCCCCCACAAACTACCCTTTACACGGAAATAATTTTGACAATTTTGATTTTCTTAAAAATGACGCTAATGGTTTTGATTAAAATATGGTATACATAAGATATTTACTTGACAAATGAAATTTATATCTTGAATTTTCTGGGAATAGTTTCTGAAGACTACTTTATACTGGATAAATTTTACGGATTTTTCATAACTGCTAAACAGTAAGAGGTGGATAAAAACATACCAAACAGGAAATGTAGAGCACATTAAAACACAAAGTTTATGTTATATACATTTTTTTCGAGGAGTTGATCATTTTTTAAGATATCCCTTGTTTTGAGTTTCAGGTTTGAAAAACTTATACTTTTGTCATACAGGAATTTGTCAACTCCTGTGCATACAAACAAAGGAACTTCAGTCACATAGCAACCAGCTTTTGACTATCACTTTAAATTATGGTACTTCCTTACTTCAGTTCTACTTACAAGGAAGCAAGTAATAAGATTATTTGTGCTAATGTTTTCTCAATTAGCGTGAAGTAAATAGAAGCCTACGCTTTTTAACAATACTTTTTTGCAGAGATATAGAGGAAGTCATGTGAATGGAACATATCAGATTTTTTAACTGATGGCTTTATATAGTGAGTTGGTGGGTACAGCTGTGTCTCTTGATTGACTATAGTGTATCGTTTATAAAATAGTTCTCTGTTTGATTGCTATTGATATTGGATCCATGTGATATACGATTTATAAATTAGAATTGAAAAGCACATTGTACAGTAAGGGTACATAGACTTGGCTAGGAAATGGTTGAATATTGGAACATGTTTTCAGATGACCTCGCTCCCAATTCTGTTGTGTTTCCTAAACCACTTTTGTGGAGCCATCTATCAAAGTACGGAAATGAGCTGCAACGGGCGATGAACGCGGACCTATTGCAAATTACTAATTAACAGGTTATACGAAGAGGTATACGATAGAAGAGCAAGTTTTCTGCATTTTAATTTTCTCTAGCATCTACCTATAGTGAAGTCGGGGGTTCACGTTATTTCGCCCAAACATTTAACCGAAATACATGTTTTGAAGTCTCCTGAACAAAACACCATTATAAGAATAGCTCCGTGAATATTTTTGAGCTTATCCTTGAAGAGTATAGTACAAAAACAAAAAGTTGAATAAATACCAAACACATATTTAAGTTCTGCATCTTCCGTGGATGCTATATATAGGTTCTGTAGAATATTCTCCCAACACAAATAACCGTTTTAAGAAACATCTTTTTGGTATTTTTTACTTTCTAAAAAGTAGCATTACTTACTTACACGTACTTACACGTATTTACTCTGTACTTAGTGTATGGAGAAGATATTGCAATGCACCCAAAAATTCGTTAGGAAGATTTCACGGAAATATATGTTTTAGGACACCCTGAAGCAAAAATAAAGAAAAAAATTGACTTTCTGTGCATCTCTGCAAAAAATATTATTAAAAAGCTAATGTTTCTTTTTACTTCATACTAATGGAGAAGAATTAGCAGAAATAGCGCTAGTACTTTCTTCCTTATAAGTAGAAGCGAAATAAGGGAGTACCCTAGGTTAAAATGATAGTCAAAAGCTGGTTGTTATGTGACTGAAGTTCCTTCGTTTGTATTGATAGGAGTTGACAAATTTCTGTATGAGAAAAGTATAAGTTTTTTAAAGCTCAAACCAATAACAAGGAATATCTAAAAACGATCAACTTCACGAAAAAAATGTATATAATATTAATTATGTGTTTCAACGTGCTCTGCATTTTTGTCCATCCCTTACAGTTTTGCAGTTATGCAAAATTCCGTAAAAATAAACCAGATTAAAGTAGTCTTCAATCTTCAGAGTCTATTCCCAGAAAATTCAAGATATATATTTTACTTGGCAGGTAAATATCCTTAATATACGATATTTTAATCAACATCGTTAGAGTCATTTTAAGAAAATCAAAATTTTCGAAAGTAGTTCCAAGTAAAGAATAGTTGGGGATGGGGCGATTTTCTTGAAAATCTTCGTGTTGCATCCTTGGAAGAAACCAAAGCTAAATACCAAGTTTGGTTTTTAACGGACTTTTCGTTGTTGAACTATGCGGTTCATAGTCATACACACACGGAATTATTTATGAAACCTTTTTTTTTTTTGTATTCTGCGGGTCTCAAAACATGTATTTCCGGTGAAATCTCGGTATCAAATTTTTGGGTGCATTAAAATACTTCCTCTATACACTATTCACATAGTATGTGTAGAAAAAGTAAAACATAGAGAAATGTCCATGTGTGTGTACGTGTATATGTGTGTGTGTGTGTCTGTGTGTTTCTGTGGGCAGCGTAGCTGATAAACAAAAAGTTCGGTAAACATGAAACTTGGTATACAATATAAGTATCTTCCAAGGATGCACCACGAGATTTTGAAGAAAATCTCCCTTCTTCTAAATATCCTTTACTTGTACAATTTTAGAATTTTTTTTTCAAAAACGGCTGCAAAGATTTTGAATAAAACGTCCTATATTAAGTATGTTTTCATGACAAACAAAATGTATACCTTGAATTTTCTCGGAGTAGTCTCTGTTTACATATTCATTATGGATGAATTTTGTAGACTTTTGCATAACTAGTAAAGCGTAAGAGATACACAATAATGTAGATCTCGTTAATACACACTATTTCTGTTTAACATTTTTTATTAAAGCTGATATCTTTAAGATGTTTATATAACTCTTAAATGTGTTATTTTGAATTTCCAAGGAATAAATAGTCAGTAATGCTTTTCATTTGGAATTAGCCCTGTATAAAGTTTGAATCTAGGATCCCCAAATTCGGTCCATAAAACGTTACCGCGTGAACCCTCTCATTCATGACTTACACTGTTGCTTTACTATAGAAACAAATGTAGTCTACAATTAAAGTCCTAATACTCCGGAAGTTAATACATTTATATTGCGCAGTTGCAATTCCTGCCAATTAGATTCATAAGCAATGTATTATTTATCTTAAAACACTCGAGGTTCCATTTAATATTCACAGTGTTGTCCATTCTCACTCCAGACGTGCAAAATCTGCTAGAAGCACATCATTCACCTGTAGCAAACAGCAACAGTAAGGGAAGACTACAAACTACAACTTAAAATTAGTAGTACAGTGGTAGGACATTTATTGCCAAAGCTTTTTGTATATGCTTGTAAATATGCAAGAGCCGCATGGGCCTTTTGGCCGTACATCCTATAAATGTCCTTGGATTTTTGTTAAGTATTACAGATATACATTTAGTTGTTCCAAAATAACAATATACAAGTGAGGAAAACATACTAAAGAATATCAAAGAATTAAAATGAAATTCAACAATTAACTTAGATTTGCCTATAATATTACTATAGTGATGTGAGGATTAAGAATGCCCATACCATAGGTCCCTTATACCCTCTCTCCTCTTTCGTTCTTCATGATAAGATTTTTGTAGAATAGTAATGATATACATTTAGTTACTGCGTAATAATATACCAGAGAAATGAATGAGGATAAAAAAAACATGAAATGAGAAACAATTAAGGTGAGGTTTAAGTATATATTTATGATTACCTATATATAATATGATATGGTATGGTATGGTATATGATATGACATACGACATACGCCATACGCCATACGACATACGCCATACGCCATGATATATGATATATGATATGACATATGATATGATATAATATATAATATATAATATAATATATAATATATAATATAATATATAATATAATATAATATAATATAATATAATATAATATAATATAATATATAATATAATATAATATAATATAATATAATATAATATAATATAATATAATATAATATAATATAATATAATATAATATAATATAATATAATATAATATAATATAATATAATATAATATAATATAATATAATATAATATAATATAATATAATATAATATAATATAATATAATATAATATAATATAATATAATATAATATAATATAATATAATATATAATATAATATAATATAATATAATATAATATAATATAATATAATATAATATAATATAATATAATATAATATAATATAATATAATATATAATATAATATAATAACATAAAGATTAGTGTTCCGACTTAAGAATAACCCCCTCTCCTGTTCTCCATAGAAATTAACCTGCGTCGCCGAATCTTGATAGAAAAAATCCCATTTTATGGCGCTATCGTCCACATTACATCCATACAAGCCTTCATTCACCGATTGTAATCCAGAATCTGCGGTGGTAATTATCACTTTCTTAATTTCTGTTTCGCTGCATTCAGACAGATATGACTCCATGATTCCCTTTCCCGCAGAGTGGACAAATTCTCACTCCGGTGTCATCAGCATAGCATGAACTTAAAAAAGAGTATATATTTATTAAAATATTCTTAAGATTACTTTTAAAGTCCATAAGCTTAGTATTCAAAGTAAAACTAACAAACCATATACTGAACATTTTCAGGAACATTATAGGATATCTATAAAATTCCACATAATGATTATCAGGAAGATTATAACTATGCTTCATACAGATTCATTTTATGAAAAGCAAGTTTTCTAAGAAAAATACCTCTGTTAATGAATATAAATTTTATATACACATAGTGAATTAATACTAATAAAATATTTTTTACAAATACTTAGAAACACAATCTTAATAGGATCTTTACGGATATACATATAATCTAATATTTTTCTTCTTCTCTGTTTTTAAAGCAAAACATAAAATATAAAAAAACAAAGAAAGGTGACAAAAATAATTAAAGATAGTAAAACAAAACAAAAAATACTCCCTGGGCCCAATTTTTTTTTCTGTTTTCTTTTCCTCTTAAGGTGTTCCTTCACGCAGTCCATCCCTCTTTTACTGGATTTTTCTGCCTCCTTTTCACCTTCCATTTGGAAAGAAAGAAAAAAAAACTTTTCGTATTTAGATAAAAAAACCACCATTCATTTGTTACCACACCACCAGAAACAAAATGCAATAATAGAATTGGAGATTACAATACAAAGCTGAATGCAATATTTCTGAAACAACCATTAACAATAAATAAAATATAAAAATCCCACATTTCTTCGTATAATATCTTTTGGGCAACAAATATCTCAAAATGTCTCCTGAATTGTGATGTCCCAATTAAAATCTTTTAGGGATATACTTTAAGATAGTTGTATGGATGTATCCGCCAAGATTCTAAAGCTCTTCAGATATCTTCATTGGAAATTATAAACACAGCATCAATCCATGATCCGACTTGTGGCTGCCTGAATTAACCTATATAATGCAGCAGCAGTTAAATGGAGTTGGAGAACTTCCGTAATTTGTGGTATAAACTAGGTGCATGTATATTGCAGAACTTAGTTCATGCGTTAGAGCTGGAGTAGGACAACTAACGGGACCGCAGAACACACTGTGTGGTATGTAAGGGCGTCCAAGCGATATATGGAACAAAACACGCCATTACTACACATAAATCTGGCGAGTTATACATGAAACCACCATCAACAAAGCATTTGCAAAGGTAGAATCAGACTGAAAAACTCAATGCTACAGCCGGGATTTGAACTCGTATCTGTCAGGCTGCTCCAAATGACTGAGCTACCAAGACGACATGCCGACAAGACATTAAATTCCCCAACTAACTGGTACATATCATAGTAAACCCCAAGATGATCTCAAATTATATTGAGATGTGCCCAAAGAAAAATTGCTATGTCCTGAGTACTTTAAGTTCAGTGCTTCAAAGAATAAATGATCTATTAAGTCAATGAATGGCAATTAAGTGTTCCTTCACATCGGCTGTATTTTAGGACAGCGTGGGAAAAGGAGAATCAGATACGTTCTGTTGTGATCAATCACAATATAAACTTTTTTTTAACGAAGGCTGAAAAGCCGGACTTATCTTGCAAGCGCTATGTACAAATAGTTATAAGGAATAAAGAGAGTTGGCGCCACCATGCTAATCACGGAACGGAGAGTAGAGCTCAACAGTTGCGAGTATAAAAAGACAACGCACCGGTTAAGAGTCCTACGAGGCCTGTTTAGCCTCCTTATGGTAGACTCCCCTACCGTGCAGGGCGTCAGTTTACTGAGGATGTCCTGTTTTACCGCACAGACAGGAACATATGCAGAGCCTTCAATCCAATACAGACCACCTCCGTCTCGTCCAGGACTGTTGCAAACAGTGGCCATTAACTCGGGCAAAAGTCATACTGTTCTGTTCATCAGAAAACACCCAGTCGCATCCCAGATACCCAACTTTTCCTACCAAGGCCAGAGGATAGAGTGGGGAAATTCCAACAAATACCTAGGCGTCACTCTTGAAAAGGACCTAACTTTTCGTGAACACGTGCGGGGAGCGTCGGACTTAGCGAAGCCGTCCTTTACCCTGTTCTGGCCTCCCAGAGCCGGTCCTCTTAAAGTTACATCTTTTCAAGGCGCTCATAGTTCCCCTGATGCTCTACACCTGCGAAGTGTGGGATATGGCAACAGATTCCTGGCTTTTCTGGTTACAGCGGATACAGAATGGATAACTCTGGTCATTCCATTCTGTATATCGACGTTTCCCAGTGAGGCTACTACATGAAGCTTCGGCCCTCCCATACGTGGAGGATGTAATTAGGCACCGGGCTCAGAAAGTCTACGCCAGATTGGGCGAACATGAGAACGCACTTGTCAGATCGCTGGGGAGGTACTTATGTACAGAACGCCGATACAGGCGGTATCGGGTTCCCCGCATGACTTAGCTGAACTGAGTACTCCCCATCCCAACTTTGGGAGTGGTCAATCAAATTTCTCAAACAAAAAATAATCAAATCAAACACCAGCAGAGCAGAGGAAAAAGATGCTGCTTATAAAAACGTAACCGTTCGAGGAGCCTATCTAGTGCTACCTCCGTAACATCATCACCCGAACCATCAAATTACCAAACATAAACCATCCTCCTCATTCCTGTGGTTAAGTCCTTATCAGGGTAGGTACACAGAAGCTACACCTAGGCTCACCAGGAGCCTACCAGAGCACGGACGAAAGGACTGAGAGGGCATCCCAAACGTTGAAAAAGCCATCCTAAAAAATCCATCCCGACAGTAAAAACCCTGCGGTAAAACCCTGTTGAAGGTGGGAACTTAGCAAAAACGCTCTGGCTGAACCTCAGCCAGCCGGTAACGTCGTGTCGTGTCGAGAGGGCAGTCAGTTTCCAGACACCAGAACGTTAATAACTCTGCTAGTGGCACGGTGGTGCGACTCAGTTTTATCTTGATACCAGTATTCTTTATTAAATACCTGTTACCCTGATCCTGCCTCAGGGTAACTCATGCCAAAGCTGGCTATCCCAATCTGCATTTGAGCTCTTTAGGGTAACACCTGATTGCGTGTCTCGATACGAGGCATGGGCACCTCCAGTTACAAACTTCTTCGCATAACTGACGATCCTGGTCGGTATCCCTCGGTTGCGTGTCTCGATATCGTTCTGCGAAGCCTACTATGTGAAAAGCACCCTGTCTACCCGCTACGAACTCTTCCAACGTGGTAGAGACAACCACGCATGAGAGTTGGGTCCAGCGATTCTTTTTCAGTAATCGATTCATACGATTCGTTCATGCAATATGAATCGATTCATACGATTCGTTCACGATTCATTAATCGTCGCCATTCCTTCTCCATGTTTGACTTATATTATACACGGGGATGATATATGGTAGCTTCTTTAGCGTGAAAACAATAATTATAAAAAGTAAAATGTCCTACTGTTTTCCATATATTACAAACATGTTTGGTAAAATTTCCTCCATTGTTGAAAAAAAAAAATACTTTTGTTTAAGACTAAAAGTGATCCCTAAACTTCGTCTGCATAACCTCCTAACCTCGAATATCTGGATAGAATGCAATGCATGGTGCAGGAAGTAAAAAATAAAGTTAAGAAACAATATTCTTCAGCGAAAAAATCACTAGCAGTTATTTCTAGAATAAATCCCAGAATGGCCATAGCAGGTGAAGGGATGAAAGAAACAAAAATCTTTCACGAGCTGGTTGTTATGTGATTATTTGACATTTCGTTACCTTTATATTACCTGCAGAAATATAAGTGAATAACGATTTTATATTTGAGAAATTAACAGGTGTTTCAAAAATACGGGGCATAATTTCAGGTATGTATTTCCCACATGTAGATAATCAAATTAGTTCATTATAACATGTGTCTGGAAATGCTTCATTTCCGAGTTATGGCCTTCACAACATTGAAATTCACTGGAACGTTTTTCTTTCCGCTGGTTGTCATTACAGAAGATGTTCAAAATGTCCACCTCCTGCTTGAATACAGACCTCACATCGATGTCTCATTGACCTGCGAACACGATCCCAAATTCCAGGAGTATTGCGTATGTCCTCACAACTTGCCACAATTCGATTCCGAAGGGATTCCAAATCCGGCACCGGAGACGAATAAACCAATGATTTTAAATGGCCCCACAAGTAGAAATCGAGAGGGTTCAGATCAGGTGAGCGTGGAGGCCAAGCAATTAGGCCACCTCTACCTATCCATCGATCAGGAAACCTTCGATCCGAGTACCGGCGAGCCGTAAGACTGAAGTGTGCAGGAGCGCCATCATGCAAGAAGAGCATGTGTTGATGATTGATCAGTGGAGTGTCTTCGAAAACGTCAGGTATGGTGTTTTCCAGGAAGTTTGTGTACGCCTGCCCCGTAAGTCTGTTTACAAGTACATGGGGTCCAACTAATCGATCACCAATGATACCGGCCCACATGTTGAGGGAGAACCGCACCTGGTGATGAGATACAACAGTTGCACGTGGGTTTTCATGCGACCATACATGCTGATTGTGGAAATTTGTTATGCCATCTCTTGTGAACTGTGCTTCATCTGTAAATAATACGACGGCAGAAAAGTTCGGATTTACACCACACTGCTGCAAGAACCACTGACAGAACCTAACTCGTGCAGGGTAATCTGCTGGTGACGGTCTGTACACGTTGCAAATGATAAGGATACAATTGATACTCGTTCAACAGTCTCCAGACAGTCGTATGAGGAACATTGACTTGCAACGCTAACCGTCGTGTGCTGATATAAGGAGTCCTGTCCACAGCCTCCAGAATCTCCTCCTGCACTTCTGGAGTTGTAGATCTTGGTCGTCCCCTTCCCAAACCAGGAGAGGTGAATGTTCCATATCGCACAGACGGGAATGGAGACGTACAAACGTCTTCCGATCTGGACATTGTCGCTGTGGATACCTCTCCTGGTACAAACGACGAGCCAGCGCAGCATTGCCGTCCGCCTTACCGTACGTGAAGTGTATCTCTGCCAGCTCTTGATTTGAATACATGTCGCACAGTCTTAACGCCTAAAGAACACTGAATGTAACCTTCCTCAGAATGAACTATCAGTGCGCCCTCCTAATGTCTCCTTTGACGGCAAAGACCTGCGGAAGGAAAAACGTTCCAGTGAATTCCAATGCTGTGAAGGCCATAACTCGGAAATGAAGCATTTTCGGACATGAACTATTTTGATTGTCTACAGGTGCGACTTTCAATGTTGTAAAGGCCATAACTCGGAAATGAAGCATTTCCGGACACATGTTATAATGAACTATATTGATTGTCTTCATGTGGGAAATACATACCTGAAATTATGCCCCGTATTTTTGAAACACCCTGTATAAGTGTTTTACAATTGAAACCAATAGCTAGGAATATTTGGAATCGCCCAGCTCCACAAAATTATTGACATAGGTTGTGAGTTTTAGCAAGACAACAATTTTCTCTGTAATAATATTTTCTATATTTCTTAAGGTTTACCAGTTTTGCAAATACATCCGGAAAGAACAGGACTTCAGGGGCTATTCCCAGGAAATTTCAGATATACATTTCAGTTAGCAAGCAGGTGACAGCATTGTAATCAAATCGTTGGAACCATTTTTGAAGAAATTAAACCTTTAGAAACATGTAAATTGAAGTTTTATTAAAAATCTTCGTACTAGAATCTTGGAAAATGATGAGCTTATATGTGTTGAGTATTTCACCGATTTTTGGTTTTCAAGCCAGGTTTGTCTTTTTAACTCAGGGGATTCATTGTTTGTATTTCCGGTGAAATCTCGGTATGGAATTCTTAGTGGAATACAGTTTTTGAATCACGAAGCATTTTTATTTTTATTTAAATTTCTGACAGTCAGAAACTTTTAACTGTAAGCACCATGTCACTTTCTCTGTTCATTAGGATATATTGCACTATTCGCATAATTTGCTATTGACAGTAACTCATTTTGCAAAAATAATATAAAATCGTTAAATACTGATTTGATTTTAAGAAAATAGAATTTACATACTTACTACACATATTAGCTACTCTGCTCATTATTAATTTAATTATTTGACTTCTTAGCTATCCTATACCTTCGTTTTCTTGTAACCTAGAAAACTACTACAATTATATAAAGCTACATTTTTAAGTGTTGTATCATTTATATTCAGAGATAAAATATATTCAAGAATACCTATTTAAAATGGCTAATTCTGCGAAAAACTATATTAAAAATGTGATTCATATGAATCGGTTGATTTTCGCTACCTATTCTGCAACAAAGTGGTTTTACAATAGCTCATCTTTCAATCTTCTACATGCAAAACAAGATACATATTAACAGAAATGGTTTGGATACATATTTTCTTATAGGTTAAAGGGGAATGAAAGAAAACAACTGGACAAATTTTTAGGAACTAGCCACTATCTTCGTAACTTTGAAATTCCATTCTATTTTCATGATCATGATGAAAAAAGAAGACAAATAGAAAGTAAGAAACAAACAAAATAAAAAAATACGAATGATGACTTCTCAGTTTAGAAAAGAATAAATATTGGGAAGTTTAAACTATAAAAAAGAAAAAAAAACCGGAAATTGTTAACTTAAGAAAAATGAGTTTACATATTTTGTGTATTTTAATTAAATAGAAAGTTTTTGTTTGGTAAGATTGTATTTATCCCATTCATGCAGATTGAAGAGAGCTTCGCTGACTACTTCCAAGGAATACAATACATATATTTATTTTTGATGGAACTATTATCTATCTAGTAAATGGAATTTTAATAAAATTATTAAAAAATTTCTTTTATAAAATCGGAAATTTCAAAAAATGATTTGGCTAAGAGTATTTTGGGTGGGATTTTCCTAAAATCTCCATCGTGGATAGGACACAGAATGTAAATAACAAGTTCGAAATTAACTGGGTTTTCATGTTTGAGTTCTAATGTCCACAGACAGGAAAACATGGAAGTAGAACCTTTTTATAAAAATGTTTTTTTTTTTTAAATTCAGAGATCTTCAAAATATGTATCAATGGTTAACCTCAGTATCGAATATTTGGGTGAAATGGAATATCTTTTCTGCTTAATATGCATATTGCGCATGGTGGAGAAAGTAAAAATTGTATACTTTAAACTTTTACACGATTAAATGAGAAGTTCTATTGTATGAGCTCATCTTTATTTACAATTGGTGTTAGATGTAAACATAAGAAGCGACGTTTATTATTACTGTCTCATTTGAATTATTTTTTTTTAGTAATTTTCATGTTCTAAGGAATAAAGAGAGATGGCGCCACCATGCTAATCACGGAACGACCTCAATAGTTACCGATAGAGAAAGTAAAAATTTTTTTTTATTCAGAGATCTCAAAACTGGGTAAAACCGATTGTCAAATGCTTTAAAATATGGTTGCTATAGAATTGAAATACGTTTCTTTGCGCGGGCAGAAGTTGAAAAATTCCTGCATGAGTGATGTGTAAGTACTTTAAAACTGAAACTAAAAGCAAGAAGTATCTGGAAAATGGTGAGCTCCACGAAAAAGAAATGTGACATAAATTGTGTATTTTAACGACAGATACATTTTTGTGTAGCAAGTTTTTGTCTATTTATTACAGTTTACTAGTTATGCAAAATTCAGCAAAATGCATTCAGAATAAACAGCTTTTCAGAAGCTATTCCCAATAAATTCAAGATATACCTTTTATTTGTGATGGAAATTACTTTAATATGGTGTATTTTAATCAAAATCATTAAAGCCATTTTTGAGAAAAACAAAAATTTCGGACGTTTTTCCATGTAAAGGGTAGTTTGGGATGAGGGGATTTTCTTGAAAATCTTAGTGTTGTATTCTTGGAAGATACTAAATTAAATACCAAGATTGGTATTACATGGTCTTTTAGTTTTTGAGCTATGCTGTTCTAACACACATACACACACGGAACTTTTTCTGAAAATTCTTTTTTTTTATTCAGGGGGTCCTAAAACAAAAAATAATTTATCAATTCATTCTACAAAAACATAAATTTATTCAATTTAAATATATAAATAAACTTAATAATTAAACAATTATATTAATTTCAGATTATATCGAGTTGCACGATTAACAGCTTCAGTGTAAATGAAAATCTTAACTTTAAGTTTAATCTGTAAACTATTCTAGGTACATCTTCCGATATTTGCGGTGAAATCTCGGTATCTAATTTTTAGGTGGGATACAATATCTTCTCTCATTCTGAAATTTCAACACAAGATGAGCATCAAATTGTAGTGGAGTGCATCACTGGGCACAAAGAACAATTTATATTGTGTAAATGTAGGCATAGCGTAATAAATTGTAGGGAGACCGTATAAATTTCTCTTTGTAACGCCATCCATCTCCTCGCTTCCCTTTAAGATTAAGTCGGAAACTCTGGGAGTAACTTGACTCTTGACTTAACAGAGAACAGTAAAAGAATTTTTCATACAAGTTCTTGACAAAGTATCAAGTATATTTGCCCTTTCAGGAAGCAGCAGTTACTGTTATAACATTCTCGACAGTAGACAGTGTGAAATACGCTGTAAACTGAGAAACTACAACATTGTAAGGGAATATTATGTCACACATAATTCTGGCCTCTCGTAACTAACTTCTTGTTAACTGAGTTGCGCCACGAAAGAGACGGAGAAGGAGCTGGAACAAACAATTCAACGGAGTTGAGATTCTCTAATTCGTTTTGCAAATAAACAGCCGAGACTTTTGTTGTCTAACTGCCCAAGTTGAGCCTGGTCATGATTGTTGTTCGTTCAGTACGCCTGTAAGTGAGCAACGCTCCAGACAGCTTCCAAAGCTTAGAACTGAATAAATACCAGGCGGCCTAACTACGCCGTTTTTGACATGTACAGATATTCCTTCGTGCGTTAAAACAGTTGCAGAAATCAAAGGGGATATTACAACTTAAAACTTGCTAATAAGCGAGTTTCCTTTCTTACTTTCCCCAGCAAGAGTGTATGATGTACATAATAGATAGTGCAGCTGCTATATTACTTTGCCCTGAATATTATCTTAAATAGTAAATGACAAAGTTGCGTCGGTGTTATCGTGTGGGTCAGTTGGCCCGATTAGGGGGGAACCTAGTGACCTTTTCCTACCTTTTGATGTCTTCAGCGCTGGTTTCGGCTCAATGTGTTCCTCTTCATCGGCGAACATGAATTACTCGGTACGGGGCGTGGTACAGAAGAGAATACAAAAAGATAAAGAAGAACAATAACACTAATCACTGGTTCACGTAAGTATTATTGAAGAAATTGACGTGATGTAATGTTACACGGTAAAAACCCTAACCATTGGCAACCAAGTGACTCCAGCAAACTTGTATTTATGAAATAAGAACTGAAGCTTTCCTGGCGACGTATTAATTCAAAATCTTCTCGGGCTTCTAACCAGGTAAATAGTTGGCTTGATACCAACGTTTCGAAGAAGTGCATCTTCCTCGTCTTCAGGGTGAACTGATGGATTGAGCTTGCGGAAACTGGTATTTATAAGAGCTGGAATGAAGCTAACATCTGATTGGTTCGTATGATATTATGGCCTGGTATTTAATATGGTATGTAAGGTGCCCATGTCACAGTCATCTTAACGTCATCTTTTACGTGGTTAGAAGCCCGAGAAGATTTTGAATTGTTATTTATGATTATAAATCTGGGGAGAACAATACTTTGTTTCAACCGTGGCAAGCAATTTGGTGCGATAGTGCTTCAGCGACTGACATAGTGTTGCCCAAGGAATCTGGCGTAGAACTATCCAAAACGATTGTAATTTTGAACTTAAACATCCTTCTGTATACAGAGCGTCCCTTGTTGCTATTGATTGCATGCACTTATGCCTCTATTCCATAAAGTCATTCAACGTTATACAACAGACAGGGCAATAACATTTTAGAATGTTTCCTTTTGAAAGCTCAACCCAAAATACATCAAGGTCTCTGGCTAACGGAAAACTGTGCATTTACAGAGAAACCCACTTTTCATATATTGTCGCCTTAACGTGTAAAATATTAACAAAATACAAATATTCACAATAAAATAATGGTTAAAGGAAAGCTTATTACTTCTTGCTACGATTAGTAATACATTACTATATACAAAGGCTATCTATTTAATTAAGTGTGATGAAGAGTATCACGTAATACAGATAATTGCGCAATAGATATTATTTTAACAATAATTATTAGTTACATAATTACGATGGTTTACGCGGATATTGAAGAGTTGCTGTCTCAATAGAGAAGGTATTGTCTTTCATACAAAAAATCGATAAAGAGATTCCACTGGAAATGCATATTTTTAGACTCCCTGTAAATCGTTTTTAGAAACATCCCTTTGTGTATATGTGGATAGTATAATTAAATAAAGTCGAGTAAATACGAAGCTTGATATTTAAGTTCAGTATCTTCCAAGGATGCGATAGGAAGATTATCAAGAAAATCTCCCCACTCCAAACCAGCCTGTGCATGGATCTTTTTTGAACAACTTTATTATGTCTTAAATGGCTCTGACGATTTTGATTAAAATGACATACGTTTAAGATTTTTCCTGATAAACAAACTGTAACTGTAACTGTTTATGATGATATCATGTATTTTCTGGGAGTATCCTCTGAAGATCCCTTCATACTTGATGACTTTTGTATAACTCATAGGCCACAAAAGATTTCTACACAGATATATATCTCATTAAAACACGGATTTTCTGCCATATTTGTTTTTGTAGAGCTGTTTCCGAGCTATTCGCTGTTATTGGATAACATTTAAACTTTTTAAACTTTTATCAAGGGGGAGATAAACTTTGTTTTATCTCTTTGATTTTTCCCTCTGGAATACAATAGAGAATCCAAGTTCAATTGTGTCACATAGTGATTGTTTTTAAAATATTCTACAATTGCTTTAGCATAGTGTATGCCGTTATTTCCCTTCTACTTACACAGAATCAAGTAATAACACCATTTCTGCTAATGTAGCATGACGTAGAAAAAAGAATAATATTTTGCAAGGGAAGTTTGTATGTAGAACATCTAGAGAAAGTCATATGAACACTAGGGTTTTGTTATTATAAACTATAGTATAAGCTTTAAAGATTTCACAGGGTAGATAAAACGTATATTTTAAATTTCCTGGCGAGAGGCTTTGATGATCTTCACTCTGGAGGTCCTTTGCATAGCTGCTAAACCGTTAGACATATAAAAAGCATGCAATAGAAAAAATGTAGATTACATTAAAACACCTACGCAAGTCATTTGGGGAATTTAATGTGGCTCACTAGTTATAGGAACTAGACAGAAGCCAGAAGAAAAGTGTTTCAAATCCCGGCTATGGTATTGCACTTTTTAGTCTGACTGTACCTTTTTAGAGCCTGCCATATACGTATTTGTATAGCATGAATAATTTCTGAGATATTTCTTGCTACTAGTTTGAAAAATTCAAATTCTTATATTTTTCACAATTGGGATGTCGTTATTCTCTGTTTATCCTGGCCATGCAAAGAGAAAGGAATTCAACTGCATCGCATAGCAACCAAATTGTGACTATCTTGCTAGCCTAGTGTATTCACTTATTCCCTTCTACTTACAGGGAACTAAGCAATAAGCTCATTTCTGCTAATGCTAATCTTGTTTAGCATGAAGTAGAGAGAAGAATAAGATTTTCGAAGAATATTTTGTCACAGAATAGATACAGAAAGACAGTGAATGTATCAGATGATGTATTTCGACTTCTGTTTGCGACATTTTTTTCATTTATATAGCCTCCTTTAACATCTAAGGTCATATCGGGGGCTTTGCACTTGAAACAACTGGTTGTCTGTAGGTTCTTTAATTTTGGCTTAAATCATTTTATTTTCCTCAAACACACACACACACATTCACTCTCACATTTATACTTCCAGATTCTGTGGGGGATAGGAAATAATTCTGGTTAAAGAAAAATTTCCCGCCCCAGCCGGGAATCGAACCCGGGACCTCCAGGTGAGAAGTCAGCTTGCTGGTATAATTTGTTAAATAGTGTTCTATATGCTGCGCGAGGGACGAAAAGAGGGCTACTGTGGTTCTTGACATGGCGGGAGAGATGAGACGAGAGACCGAAGAAAGACCAGATCCGAATGACGACGGTAGCAACCACGGCAACTTTGAATTTTGGGCGAAAATTATTTTTTTGGGAGGAAGGGTCTTTGTTTTATTTTACTCTATTCATCCCTCATTAACCAATTCGATTCACCCCTCATTAAGGATACCCACCTGTAAAAGCCTAAAATCTACAATTTTGCTTGTATTGATTTGAAACTTTAACACAGCAATTGTAGTATTAAGAATAGTTTACGTGCTAATTTTCATACTTTTGTTCAAAATAGTTCCTGTAATATTTTATTACTTTTACTAAATTACTTTTCATAATCTATGTTTATTACATTTAACAGAATTAAACTGTAATCATAAAATATCAAAAAGTTTTGTGCACCTTACACCAAAATGTAGAAACGTAAGCTAAATTTAAGCTTATACATTGTACATATATAATGTTTTTTTTTCATTTAATTAAATCATTCCACACAATGCAATTTCAGTTAGAGAAATATAATACTTTGCAATTAAACTGATAAATACAGTTTTAGTAAATAGATGAGATGAAATTTTTATCTATTAGTTTAGGAGAAAAAATACTTAATTATCATTTTACTAATGTTTTATTTTTGCTGTTGAAATGTGAAGTTTACTATTTAATTACTCCAGCACTGGTGATACTAGAAAAAAATCATCTCAACAACTTTCTTTTGTACTATTTTTATCCAAGCATAAATATGTTCAAGCTTCTGTTTCGAAAACTGCATTGTGTGGAAAAACTTAAAGTTTTGAAAACGCTGAATAACAAAAACACAAGAAAATAGGTTTTAAGGTTTAACATACAATTAACGCTGTTTCTTTGTAAGTTTTATAATGTCATAATCTCCTGTAGCAATTTTTAAACCAAAAATAAATCTCAACTCTCATGGACTGTTTACACTAGTTTCGAGGAATATACATATAAAGCAAAGAAAAACTGCAGGTGGAAGTCAAGCTGCACTCTTTACCAATTTATCACCATAGTGAAATATTTAAAGCACCAAACCCACTTAGTCATACTGTTAAATCGTAACCTGGTACGGTTTAAAGTGCCGCATGATAATAAAAACAACAGGAAATTGAACTACAAGCATCAGATTATTTAATTAGGCCAAAAAAACTTTTTACTTGCTCTATACGTACTATGTACATAGTGTATAGAGAAGATATTGTATTGCACCCAAAAATTTGATACCAAAATTTCACGGGAAATATATGTTTTGAGACCACCAGAACCCAAAAAAAGCATTTTTAGAAAAATGTCCGTGTGTGTGTCTGTCTGTCTGTTTGTATGTGTCTGTGTATGTGTGTCTGTGGACAGCATAGCTCAAAAATGAAAATGCCTTAAAGACCAAACTCGGTATTTAGGTTTGGTATCTTCCAAGGATGCGACACGAAGATTTTCAAGAAAAACCCCCACCCCAAACTACCGTTTACATGGAAAAAAAATCGAAAATTTTGATTTTCTAGAAAATAGCTCCAAGGATTTTGATCAAGATCTCGTAAATTTAAGGTATTTACTTGACAAATAAAATGTATATCTTGAATTTTCTGGGAATAGCCTCTGAAGACTACTTTATTCTGGATGAATTTTACGGATTTTTGTATAACTGCTAAACCGTAAAAGATGGATAAAAACTTACCACACAGAAAATGTAGAGCACATTAAAACACACAATTTATGTCAAATACATTTTTTCGTGGAGTGGATCGTTTTTAAGATAGCCCTTGTTTTTGTCTTTAGCTATGAAAAACTTATACTTTTCACATACAGGAATTTGTCAACTCCTGTCCATACAGACAAAGGAGCTTCAGTCACATAGCAACCAGCTTTTGACTATCAGTTTAACCAATGGTACTTTCTTATTTCGCCTCTGCTTACAAGGAAACAATTAATAAGACTATTTATGTCAATTTTTTCTCGATTAGCATGAAGTAAATAGAAGTAAGAGCTTTTTAACAATAATTTGTTGCAGATATGTAGAGGAAGTCATGTGAATGGAACACATGAGGTTTTTTTTTTTAATTTTCTTCACTTTTTGATCAATTTTCACAGATGGGTACCCTTAACCAATCAGGCCCCTAACGCTTCCAGTTCGAACGCATCCGACGTCGCTTTAACCCAAGCATAGTGCCTTGAGCCAGCGGGGTCTCCCGAAGGACTGTTCACTAAACGGTCCCGTAACGATATCATGAAAGTAACGCTGTAGCGCACATCAACCCCCAGCCGCAACATCATCGCCAGGTCCTAAAATGAATTATTTATTGTCTTATGGTTGTCCCATATTATCTTTATTACTTCTCTACACGTATTATGTACACAGAGTATAGAGAAGGAATTTTATTGCACCCATAAATTCGATAGGTTACGAGATTTCATCGAAATATATGTTTTGCAACCCCCTGTAAATAAATAAAGCACTTTTAGAAAAATATCCCTGTGTGTGTGTATGTGTGTGTGCAGCATAGCTCAAAAACTAAAAGTTAATTAAATTGGTGTTTAAGTTCAGTATTTTCCAAGGATGCGACCCGAAGATTTACAAGGAAATCCCCCCCCTCTCCCAACCACACCTTACACGGAAAAAATTAGGAAATTTCGATTTTCTCAAAAATGACTCTAACGATTTTGATTTAAAATATGGTATATTAAAGACATTTACAGGACAAATAAAACATACATCTTGAATTTTCTTGGAATAGTCTCTAAAGACATCTTTATTCTGGAAGCATTTTGCGGAATGTTGTATAATTTGTAAGAGGTACACTAAAATTTAACTATACAAAAAATGTAGATCTCATTAAACCACACAATTTATGTTTTATGCATTTCTTCGAGGATTTGATCGTTTTTTAGATATTTCTTGTTATTGGTTTCACTTTTAAAATATTTATGCTTTTCTAATATGGGAATTTTTCAAATTCTAGTCATACAAAGGAACTTCAACTACACAGCAACAAGTTTTTAAAAGATTTGTCTATCACTTTATTGTATTCCCTATTTTCCCTTCTGCTTACAAGGAAGCAAGTAATAAGATACTTTCTATTAATCTTTTCTCGATTAGCATGAAGTAGATAGAAAAGTAAGTTTTTTAACGATAATTTATTGTAGAGATGTAGAGAAATTCATGTAAATGCAGTACATCAGATGTTTTTATCTTTAAATTAGTGTACCTCATACCCAAATATACAATACACATTAACTTCAACACTATGATTCTTTATTTAATTTATGAAAATTCCAAGCCTAATTTAACATTAAAAATATTGGACAATCTAAAGAGAAAAGTAAATCATTTGAATTATTCTATAAATATGCAATTTTTAAAAATAATTGAAAAGAAGCAAATAAAGTATAAAATAAAATAAAATAAATACATTCAGTTTGTAAACGTTATGGCTAATATCCTCATCCAAAAATTAAAAACCTGATGTGTACCATTCACATGACTTTCTCTATATCTCTGCAACAAATTATTCTTAAAAAGCTTATACTTCTATTTACTTTATGCTAATCAGAAAAAAATAGCAGAAATAGTCTTATTACTTACTTCCTTGTAAGTAGAAGCGAAATAAGGGACTACCATATGTTAAAGCGATAGTCAAAAGTTGGTTGCTATGTCAATGAAGTTCCTTTGTTTATATGGATCGGAGTTGACAAGTTCCTGTATAAGAAAAATATGTTTTTCATAGCAGAAACAAAAAAATAAGGAATGTCTCAAAGACGACGAACTCCACGAAAAAAAATTATATAACATAAATTGTGAGTTTTAACGTGCTCTACATTTTTGTGTACTACGTTTTTGTCCATCTCTTACGGTTTAGCAGTTATTCAAAATTCCGTAACATTCATCCAGAATAAACTACTCTTCAGAGGCTATTCCTAGAAAATTCAAGATATACATTTTATTTGTCAGGTATATATGTTTAATATACGAAATTTTAATCAAAATCGTTAAAGCCATTTTTGAGAAAATCAAAATTTTTGAAAAAAGTTCCATGTAAAGGGTAGTTGTGGGTGGGGGGATTTTACTCAAAATCTTCGCTCTGAATTTTGAGGTAAAAGATGAACCATCTCAAAATTCGCCTGTGCACTGGTCAGAGATCGAACTGAGACTTCCCGAATGCATGTCGCACACGCTAACGTTTGACACTTCCTTTGTCATTAGTATCCTGCAGAAGCAAAATCCGAAATTTGTCGCTGTCGTGCCTTTATCTACTTTATCTTTCAGTACATAATCATGTATTCAATGCCATGCTGTATAAACAAGTAAACACATTTGTTTTATAAAAGCTAAATGGATCTATCGCCAACGAACGGTAGTAAAAAAAGAAAACAATATCTGATTTATGGCTGTTCTATTTGAAAGCGTGGAGCCCCATTGTTTATGCCTCGATAACTAATTTGTGATAGAGCCATCAATATAGAAACATGCTTTTTGTCGTGTTTTTTTTTTTTTTTTTTTTTTTTTTTTTTTTTTTTTTTTTTTTGGTGTACGAGTAGGTGCACTAACAAAGCTGTTCATAGAATAAAACTTGATCTACGGCACTGAAAGGTATACTAACTGCCAAGTGCGGCGCGAATCTTGTAATAAATTTCATTTCGAAGATTAACGGATTCTGATAAAATATACACCCGCACCCTTTTCACAATATGCTGCTGCCTACAATGTCAGGAACAAAACGTACACCCTGGGACATGCTCTTTTCTTTTGAAATTTTAAACAAGCACTTTGAGAAAAAAAAAGTCATAACTTTCTCTAGCTTCTATAAACTTCTTACAAAAGATTATACTTCTTTCTATACAATGCTAATCGAGATAAACATTAGCAGAAAATTCTTATTACTTAGTTCCTTATAAATAGAAGGGAACTAAAGGAATACACTATGCTAAAGGGATAGTCAAATGTTTTAAAAGCTATTGTTATGCGACTGTCATTGCAAATCGCTTCAAAGCTTGACCAGGAGCAGAACAAAAGAAAAACGGTTACCTCCACAGCAAAAACGTAAACGACATAAATTGTGTATTTTGACCAGATCTACATTTTTTTTGTGCAGTAAGCTTTTCTATCTCTTACGGTTTAGCTGTTAAGCAAAATTCGGCAAAATTCATTCAGAATAAAGAGGTCTTCAGAGGTTTTTCACAGAAAATTCAAGATATACATTTTATTTGTGATGTAAATACTTTAATATGCGCGATTTTAATCCAAATCGTGGAGTCAATTTGAGAAAGTCAAAATTGTAGAACATATTTGCTTGTAAAGGGCAGTTTTTGGTGGGGGAAGATTTTTTTTAATCTTCGTGTCTCACTCTTTGAAGCTACCAAACCTAAATACAAAGTTTGGTATTTAACGGTCTTTTAGTTTTTGAACTGTGCTGTACATACACAACACACACAGTGCACTTTCTAAAAATGCTTTTTTTGGACTCAGGGGATCCTAAAACATATATTTCCAGTAAAATATCGACATCAAATTTTTGGGTGGAATACAATACCTTCTCTATCCACTATGTAGATTGTAAATGCGGGATAGAGAAAGTAAAAATCCATGTGTTCCATTCGATAATTTTTCTATCTATTCTGCAACAAGCTTTTTCTTTTTCTTCTTCTTCTTCTTCAAGCTAATCGTGATACATTAGGAAACATGGCCGTATTACATATTTCCTTGTAGGTACAGTAGAAATAAGGGGATCCATTAGACTAAAGGAATAGTCATATGGTTGCTACGTGAAAACATTGAAATTCACATTTCTTAGCATATCCAGGAGTAAAAACGAATGACGATCTATCATTTGAGAAAAGTATAAGTATTCGAAAATCTATACGAATAACAAGAAATTACTCTGAACCAGTTATCCTCACAAAAATGTATTTGAATGTTTTGAGGATATTGACATTTTTGTGCGTTAAGCTTATATAGTTTATTTATGCAAAAATATGCCAGAAAGGAGAGAGTTTTAGTAGCTATTTCATGAAAATTCAAAAAATAAATTTCATTTGAGATAAGAATATCTTAAGCATATGGTATTTCCATTCTAATTGTTGAGGCATTTTTGAGAGTCAACTTTTTCGAAAAATATTTCATATAAAAATTTGGGGAGTGGGATTTGTTTTTGATATCTTCATGTCATATTCATGTAAGATGCTGAACATAAATACCAAGTTTGTTCGTATCGAATTTTTGGATAGAATGCAATGCTTTCTTACGAACAGAAAGTAAGAAGACTGCACTTCATTATTTGATCAAAGGAATAAGAAAGTTTGTTCAAGGCAAATCATTCTGCTTTGAATTTCTCTATCTTGTAGGTTATTAAAGAGACAATGAATAGAAGGACCGTCCACTAAGGCATCTTCTTGTAATATTTTAAGCTTTAAGATTATAGTTTCCAAAACACAAATTTTATTCACCGTATTTAAGTAATAGAGGTACGTAATACGGCTTTATTTCTGTAAAAATGAGAGAAATGATACTTAACCGTTTTCCTTAAAATCATTCATTGTACCATAGTTTGAAACCAATGTTTGCTAAATTTGATCTCCCTTAGTTGGTCAGAACGTGTGCATGTCAAAATCTAATGCACGACAAATTTAGGGCTAATTTTAAGATAATCTTCTCTAAAACAAACAATTATATATTTATCTAATTTCTGTTTTAGAATGTTTATTGGCACCTCAATCGAAGCTGTAAATATTATAATCTATCTTGTAATAATATAATTTAATGTTAAAGTGAAACTTTAAGCCCACATGTTTTTCACTGATATTGTCTGCAATAAACGCTCACTTTTAGCATTGTAGTCTGTGAATTGAAATTTTCCAAAGCGCTATAAAAGGCACATTTTTGGAGGCATAAGTATTGAATATAATGGTAATGAAAGATTATAAGATTGCAAAAGCTGTAAATTAGCGATACTAATCCAGATATTTTCATTGTAATCAGAAATAGAAATATGAAATTTAAAATCATATACGACAAAATTAGGATCTTAATTTGCAACATCGCCTTTAAAATTACTAAACTCTCTAATTTCTTCTTCGTCAGTAATAAATTCTTTCATTACTATTAATCTTCTAAGTGTATGTTTTTCATAACAAGGTCACCTATAAAATTATTACTGTACAACGTAAGTAACACACATACTCGATATTATCTGCCTAAAGAAAAGTATGTAATCGAAAAAAAATGTCTATTTGACGTGCTACACACATGTTTTTGTTAAGCTACCTTATTGCTTTTATTTAACCCTACAATGGTCTGCGATGTTAAATAAGTACAGCGTATTACACAATTACAAACTTTAATATTGGCGGATATTGATAGGTTAAATAGACTTTTTAATAACTAAAATGTTGTCTAAATAATAAAGGATGTGTAATTGAAGTGGAAAGCATGTTTAGCTTCTCCACAAATTTGCACTTTTCTTCTATACCTATCATCACGGGCTCTATTACATGCTGAAAACTGCCTTCCAATAAGCGCGATTCTTTCACCTTTCACGCTGGTATACAAGAAGGTGGTTCACTGACCTTCGTATGCTTGGATATAATCCGTGGATTTCTGCATGTTTATAACACACGAAGGGTTATATGCACACGCCAAACTTGGCGCTGTCTTGCCATCCGGTGTTAACGCAAAATGCGTTACTTATATTTATTAAATTCGGCCTTAAGGGTTTCATTACTATATCATCAGAATCCTTAAAGTGATTTGTATACTTTTTTAAATTCTTCCAGTATTCAAGCTCAATGTTTTCCATAAGCAGGCATTATCTGCCCAGCATATTGTGCGAGGGCGAATGAGCAGTATATTCTACATTTTGACTTATACCTATAAGCTACTATTTATTCTATCGTTAAATTAAAGTGAACAGAAAAAAATCTGATGTGCTCCATTCACATGACTTTCTGTACATTTCGGTAACACATTACTATTAAAAACTTTATTCTCCTATTTACTTCATGCCAACAGAGATAAACATTAGCAGAAATGTTTTCTTGTAAGTAGAAGGGAAATTATGGATTATACTAGACTAAACCTGTTTACCATATGGATGAAATTAGTTCCTTTGCATGCCGGAAATTTTCAAATTCCCATATGTGAAAATTTTTAAGTATTTTAAAACTCAAAACAATCACAAGGAATATTTAAAAAGATTATCAATTATACGAAAAAACGTTTTGGGACATAAATTGTGTGTTGCAACGACATCTACACATTTTTTTTTAACTAAGTATTTGTTTATCTCTTACGGTTTTCCAGTTTTGCAAAATCCAGCAAAATTAATCCAGAACAAAGAGGTCTTCAGAGAGTATTCCCAGAGAATTGAAGATATACATTATACTTGTTTAAATATCTTTAATACAGAGTATTTTAATCAAAATCTATAAATCTGTTTTTGAGGAAATAAAATGTTTCAAAAATTGTTCATGTAGAGGGTAGTTTGGGGTAGGATGTTTTTCCTCAAAATCTTCTTATCACATCCACTTATACACCAAGTTTGGTTTGTTACCGACATTTCGTTTTTGTGTTATCGTGTTCACAGGCACACTGACACACACGAAGCTTCTTCTAAAATGCTTTTTTAGGTACAGGAGACATTGAAACGCATATTTCCATTGAAATATCGGTATCAAAATTTTGGGTGAAATGTAATACCTTCTCTATATAATATGGACATAGTACATGTAGAGAAATTAATACTTTCATTTAATAATCAACATATCCCCGTTAAAAGAGAAAGCCTAATTTACTATTTCAGATATACTTTCCCATATTTACATTTTCAACGATCATTCTTCTATTTAATGCACTTAAATTTACCTCAAACACATTATAATTAATGGAAAGCCGAATATGCATGATAATAATGCAACCTCAGATACTTTGGAAATTCCAGTCGTGATTGAGGATTAGATGAAAATGTAGTGTGTAGCACCACGGGTTTTGGTATGCGTGACATATTGGCACTTTGTCGTTACAATATTGGCAGACTGAGCATGGTGCGGAATTCCTAATGACTTGAGGTTATTACTAAATCCTTGAATCGACTATGCACCGCCTCTATTGTTGTTTATGATGAAGTCAAAGACGTTAATTGTGAAGCAAGTTACTAAGTAGAGCCATATTGGAATTTCCGCATCATTTTAACGCTTTTTAGAACATTAACGTGCTAGAGCTTAGCAACAATTAACCTTTCTCACATAGTTGGAAGACATTTTGTAGAAGATAAGTTTGCTTAGAAGAAAACGCTTATTTAATTTTAAATTTTAATTCAAAATTATTAATTGTTAACACAAAATTGTTGTGAAGTATGCAAAAATGTTACTATTTCTAAACTAAAACAATATTATTTAATAAATACTTTATGCAGATTAATTGCATTTCTTATGGCAGAAGTCTGTTAGTCTCACCATTAATTTAAATCACAGCATGCAATAATCTAAAGCATTCACATCTAAATAGATTTTCCTGTATCTCTAAGTGCCATAAAGGGCATTGTTACGATGTTAGGATTTGAATTTATAGTTCCTGAGTTCCCCACTATGCGCCATAATGATGAGATATCGGCTTATCACCCATAGATGGCACTATAGGACAAAATCACGATTTGCGGACGCAAAATGGCGGAAGCTTTGGTCCAGGAAACTTTTTCTTTCAAGGCATGGGTATTTTACGTGCAAATAAACATTACATTGGTCACTGGTTTTCTTTCCCTTTGGAGGAAGCCCCGCTAAAGATTATTGCATCCGAAAAATCCCTCCGCCAGTGCTGGGTTTTAGAGGTTAACACTACAGCATTCAAATCTAAATAAGGGCAGACAATTTAGAATAATAATAAAATAATCTGGCCCCGTAGCTCAATAAGTAAAGTACCTGGCTTCTATAGATTGAGTCACGAGTTTGATTTCGGGTTGAGGAGGAAGAAATTTTCTCTAACTAAGAATATTTTCTATCATACCCAGAATGTGCTAGATGAATGAGAGCGTCAATTTGTGAGTATAAACTTAAACGACAATAATAAAAAAAAATGCAATACAAAAATGAGCATCATGCCATGAGCAATTGTTCTAAAGCAAAAAACCGCCGATGTGATTTAGATGTTAAAGGCGGCTCATGAACGAAAAAAAAAAGCAAAATAAATAATGAATACCTCTCCATGCTATAGGTATGTGAATACTAAATATGAAATGTCCAACAAATGTAGTATTTAACGTTTTAAGCATAAGCCCAACCGAATGTAGATAATAATTCACGTTCTTTGGTGATTTACATTATATTGTTGTGAAAAAAACAGTTTGTTTTTGTGGTTACAATACCACCTAAAAATCTGACGTGTTCTACACTGGCGTTTGTGAATATTGCAGTACCAGGAAGAAAACTTAAAAATGCACTGAATTTAATACCACAGATTATGTATATAACAAGTCGCAAATGATATACTTGTCAAATCTACATATGAATGGCCATTTGTTGAAAGGACAAATGTCCAATTGACTAAACTTTTCAGTATTAACAAAAAACTTGTTTCTATGAATATGTTACGAATTTGTGTTTTATTTTCCAATTCTAAATAAAGTATTCATCTTTCTGATATTGGCCAATGACTTTAAATCTCCTAAATTTCACAATTTTAAATGTTATTGCTATTTTAAAACTCCGGACATCTGCCCCTATAACAAATGTTTGAAAATATTGCAAATCAAAGAAACTTCTCATTTTATTTATTGTTGTATTATATACAACAACAAATTATATTAATTACTTAAAGATTGAACTTATGAGTTAAGACATCCATAACAAATGTACAATTTCCTTAGTTCCCATAATTTACAGCAAGTTCTGTAGCAGCTGCCTCTTTGTTGATGAGAACAAGGCTCTGAAGAATTGTCCATGTAAACTTCCTGGCGACTGTCATCGACATAGTGGATAATTTTGTGCAGGTCCTCCACTTTTCCTTTTTTTTAAGGATACCTTGCCAGGATAGCTTATATTTTTTGGTAGTTCAACGTTGGTTCTTAGGCTAAGATTGAATCTATGTTTCACTAGACTGTTGATGAATGGCATTGCCACAACATAACCAGCTGCACTTGAGCCATATACGAAGTGACACAGAGATGTAATACCAAAGTGAATTCTCTCATCTTTTGGTTTTGATGAGCTTTCTATGGAGACTGCTGATCTCTTATAGAACTGGGTCCACCAATCTTTGAAATTAAACATTTCAGTGGAGCTATCTACTTCTTTCACTATAAAGTTATTTATGGCACTACTTCCATTAATAGGTTCAGTTAATTGATGTACAGAATAAATTCTATCAGTTATCCTTTAACTTTCTCTTCATTATACTAAAATCATGATCACAAGGGAGGAAACTATGCACCCTTATGGGAATGAAGTGCTAGATCTTTTTAATTTTTTGTGTCAGTTAATGCTAGAAGGAGCCTGGAAAGAGGGTGATTTTTATTTTGTCCTGCATAGCTGTCGCTGAACAAACGGATTTCTTCAATATGAGCAGGTACATAATTTTGTGAATAATCCCTTAAAAAGCTCACTTTTTTGGAACCTTTCCTAGCTTGTCTTTCGCGAAATATATAACACACAGCTCTGTTTTTCTTTATACCATGAATGCAGAATACGTTAACAGTTAGCTGCCTCAGATAAAAAAGTTCTTGGACAGGAACTTTTGGTAGTGAAATGTTTATCATGTAATCGAATGACAAGGAAACTACATTCTTATTGAACCCTCTTCGTTCATCCAGGAATTCTTACAAACCACAGCAATGCAATTCCCTCCAAGCACACCGATTAGTTTAATATTTTTGGCATGTATTTCCAACTCAACCATACTAGAAACTTGTTAAAAAGGCAGATGTCCAGGGCATATGTCCTTTTAACAAATAATCGTTAAAATAGTTGCATTTTTAAGGTACTTGCAGGTATGATAATACTGACCTTTCTGCATAGAATGGTGTATCTACCCAAGTACTTTAATGATCAGTGAAAAAGTACAAAATTAAAAAGTGTAACATCTGCCCTTTTAACAAATGGCCATTCATATGACTTTCATATTCAGTATGTAGTATCGCCTCCATGCGCTGCAATTAGGGCTGCTATACGCCGTGACACTTAATCAAAAATGTTCTGAATAAGATCCTAAGGGATTTCCCTCCACACAGTTTATATTTGAGCCCACAAACCCGTGACACTGATTACTGGAGGAGTGTGACGCAGCAGGCGTCAACCAACTAAAATCCCAGACATGTCCGATGGGCGACATGTCAGGCGTACGTGCAGGCAAGGAAGTAATGGTACCCGCCGCTCTTCGAAGAAGTATCGTACATTCCTCGCAATATGTGGCCGGGCATTGTCCTTTTGCAATGTGAGCTGTGGGGGTGCCTGAAGCAGTGGGGGTACTTCGGTCTTTACAACCATCTGTAGGTACCGGTTGTTCTTCAAAGTACCCCTATTCGGAGGAGGCGAGATCGGTTGTTGTAACCAATGGCACTCCAAACCATCACACTGGTGTTTGTCCGCTATGCCGCTCTAAAATGCAGCCTCTAGATTGCGCTCACCATGGTACCGATGGACACGTATGCCACCATCGCAATAGGACACGTTGAAGCGGGACTCGTCCGAAAAGAATACATTTTGCCACTCAGCACCCCACTGACGGTGTTCACGTGCCCATTGCAGTCGGTGGAGTTTGTGGGTTTCTGGACAATAGAAGTCAATGTAATGGCATGTGTCCAACCTGCAGCAGACGCATCACTGTCGTAGCAGAGCCCTGTATGAGCCGAAATAAACCCGCTTCTCGGAGACCAATAATTCTGGTCCGTCCGAACTCACAAGCACACCAATATGACTTCCTTTGACTCGACGAGACATGGTGGCACTCACTTTATTGTTTCCACCTTGTTTGACAGCTCAACACTAACTACACTTGGTGCAATTCTGACCTTGTCGGGCCCACAAGGCAGGGCTCAGCTAGTCCTACGTGTACCCCATCACTCTGCAAACCTAATCACTTATTACTTGCACATTCCTCATCCACCAAGTTTGTAGTGATTTGGGAAATTCTTTCTTGGTGTTGCAATTTTCACAAAAGGCAGTGTATTGATAACAGTTTCTCTGGATATTCTGCTACAAAATATTCTTACAAAAGCTCATTCTTGGCCACGCCGTGGCCGAGTAATTAGACCACTCCGCTCTCACCGCGTTCGGTCCCAAGCGACCGTATGTGGCATTTGGCGAGTTTTCTCCGGAATCACCGATTTTGCATTCCACCGGTGCTCCCCTTCATTCCATGTATCATCAGTGTCATTGCCTGCGGTGCCAAAGTAGTAAAAGCGAGCGTATTAAACACTATCAAAAAAAATATTAGAAGAGAAACAAAGAAGTGCTCTAGACTAAACCGATGCTCAGACCTTTTAAGAATATGGTCACTATGCAATGGAAATGATGTACGTTTTTCTTTGTCTGATCAGCATGAAAACATTTGTGGTCCATTTATATGACCTATTCTCTATTTGTTTTCCAAACAAACTATTCTTACAGAAGATTACTATTTTATCTACATCATGATAATCGTTAAACCGAAGCAGATATTGGTCATATGACTTAGTTCCTTATAAGTAGAAGGGAAATAACGAAAAGCACTACCTACAGCGATAGCGAAATCTTTTAATCTTATGTATACAACTCATATTCGGTTTTCTTTGGATGTCTAGGAGTAAAACAAAAAAGATTGGAAAGAAATTATGCCTTTACGTCTGAAAAAATCTTAATTATTTTACAACTGAAACAAATAACAAGGTATATGTTAACGCTGCAAGATAAAAATACAAGTGACAAAAATTGTGTGTATTGACAATGATTGTGTAATAACTGTTTGTCTACCATTCAAAGTAATTAAGTTTTTGAGGCTATTCCGGGGAAATTCCATATATGCGTTTCCCTTGGCAATAAAATTTTTAAACATGTGGTTTTAATCAAAATCCATATAGGATTTTCTAATAAATTAACGTTTTCTGAAGAATGTTGCATGTAGAGTGTAGTTGGGGTGAGGGCATTTTGTTAAAAAGCTTCGTATCGCATCAATGAATGGTCTAAATTTTTATACCAACAGACTTTTCGTTTTTGAGTTATGCTATTCACACACACACACACACACACACACATATACACACATTCACGAACATTGACACGACACGCACTTTTTTCTCAGGTGTTCTGAAAAAAAAAAAAAAAAAAACATATTCCCGGTGCAATCTCGTATCTAATTTTTGGGGTCGAAGTATATCTTCTCTATATACATCGTATATACCTACATTATCGAGAACGGAAAACTTGAGTAACAACTTCCTATTTAAGAAAAATATTAGTATTGGTAATTTTGAAACTAATAACAAGGAATCTCTTGGAAATGGTTAATTACAGAAAACATATGTAGGACCTATACTGTGTGTTTAAAATATCCTAAATATATAGTATTTTAATCAAAATCAGTGGCTGTTTCCGAGAAAATTAGCATTTTCATAAAGATTTTCCTTTAAAGATTAGTTTGTAATGTGAGGATTCTCTTGAAAATTCTCGCGTTGTATGCCACATGCCAAAAATAAATACCAACTTTGGTATTAAATGGGTGATTCGTTTTAGTTTAGTTTTAGTTCAAGAACACACGGACATTCGCAAACTCGCGTGCGCGCGCACACACACACACACACACACACACACACACACACACGACCTCAAATCATATAATTCTCGAGATCGAATTTTTGGTGGAATAAAATAACTTCTCTTTCTACTACAGTAATGTACATTGAGACTGTTAGTTGACCCCGTCATTATTATTATTATTATTATTATTATTATTATTATTATTAATTATTGGTTATTAAAGCACAAATAAAATATTTCTCAATATGTGTAGAACGCTAACTTGAAGCAACCGCAGATTAGGGTGTTTACGAAACTAGGTCACTGCATAAAGGCAAGATTCTTTGTTGAGGTAGAAAGTTGGTATAAGTCACGTACTCCTTTATGCATGTGTGTCCAATAGAGTAACAAGTGAAAGTGAACTGGAGGAAATCTATAATGTACAAGAAATGAGCTTTTCTCCATTGCATAAATGCAGTCACAAGGTATTTATAGTGCATTATGGGCAATAGGAGCTGCATTATGGAATGCATAGACGCCAAGTTCGCGGTTTTTTTCACCAATAGAAATGAAGCAGCCATGGCCCCATATTTTTCTATATAAGTAGCAGCTTAAAGACAGTTTAGACACAAAATGTTAAGTTCAGTTGCTAGAGGCAGACCGTAATGCTCAGTTTCTAGCCACACAAAGTGATGTACAGTTGCTAGATATACAATGAAAAGTTCAGTTGTTAGAGATATAAAATTGCAGGAAGTGCTAGGAAACAAAGTAACCTTAGTGTTTGAGGCAAAAGTGCTTGTCATTATATTTGGAGGTTCTAGTCACAAATAAATTTAGATATACAAGTTAAAGTGTGTTGTGATATTAAACCTAAATGAGTCAATTTTATGTTCACCGGCCGACGTCATCGGAGATTTGAGCGGAGCTGAGGCAACTATATCAGTCGTAGCTACAAACAGGTACGTGAGGTGGTGACGTGCTATAAGTAATATATATACACACACACACACACACACACACACACACACACACACACAGTCATTACTCACGTGACCGACGCAACATAATACGTTATAGACAAAGAAAACGAATATAAACTGATTTCAAGTTACAATTCTGCGACTGGGTTTGATGAGTGTGGTAGGATAACCCACAATTTAGGATAGGGATTTGAAATTCGACACATATTGCAACTGAAGATTTTAAATTCAGCATAGTCCGTTTAACTTCCTCTTTAACGTGTAACATCAAAGGCAAGCTTGTCGAACGTGCATCGGGTACCTGGCTGAAGAAGAAATCCAAAGTTAAGCTGAACCTGATTGGTCTTTTTACGTTCTTCTTTTCCCCGGCAAACCCTCATTTGACAGGTAATGCAGCGGAAAAGTATATCGTACCTTTGAGTTATACTATTGCTCCATTACGTAATTCCTCTTCATTTATTGCATTCAGTATTTTGTGAAAATCATTAAAGAACTGTGCAACAAGGGGATGTGTACATTGATTAAACCCCGCTGTTATTTCTGCTCCGTCAAGCACAGCTGGTATATACCAAACTGAGCAGTAACGCACAGACTGCATTTTTTTTGACTGGTTGGATATAACTCAAACTTTTACTGATGGTTGATTTTAAATTTCCCCAAAACTATTAAAATAATGAAAAAAAAACATTATACTGAGTGCGACAATCTTGTTCAAGGAGCTGAGGAGTACAATCGCTCGCAACTAGATTAAAGTGACCAACGATGACATTCTCTTAAGTCACACAGACGACTAAATCTTATCTTAACGACTGTCAACCAGTGTAGTATTCTTTCCTACGGTTTTAATACGCATATTCATCAAAAGCAATTTCTGTAATAACCAACTCGGTTTTGTTTACACACCGTGGCTCCTCTAACTCAGAATTGCAATTTTTCTTAATGCATCTGTAAAGCATTCGTGCTGATCTAGCAACAAATGAAAGTCAAAGAAGTGACTACCTAATATTTCTTGGTGTGTCTATCAACAACTTGAACCAATTAATTGCATACATATTTTATAGGATCGATAACAATATTACATATTTGTTTACACTATAAATATTGTTCATTACACATATATACATGATAATTTTCTGTGAAATTTAATTTTGAGAGTGTTGTTATTATTATCATTACAATTTTCTAATTATTGTTTTTGTAGTTTATTTTGCATCTATATGGTCACCTGTACTGACAGGCAATACACAGCCGGACCATAACATATCTGCTAGTTTGGATAGTGTCAATTTTCACTTAAAACACATCGTTTTCTTCAAGTCTCACAAACATTCATCTGTTATGTAAAATTGAATCGTACACAATAAATGGAATGCGATGTTATGTTTATTTTATAGATAGCATTTGATTCCTGTTAAAAGCTATACTCGATGACATACCTGTCGTCGAACTGAAGTCATTTCATTATATGTATTGATACAAGGAGAATGAAAACGGGATATTGCTACTGAAAGCTCTGAACATATTGCAGTGCTGCCGCTAGAAGGCAAAATAATGAATCTCCGTACGATAAGCCACACACAGAATGAGAGGAAAAAGGACAACTTCAATATTCAGTGATATTTACATGCTGTTCCCTTCAGGGATTGGCAGCGAGCCCAATTCGAACCATCCCTGTCGTCTCAATGTTTTTGTGTGGATTATAGGGTGCACCATATCTGAATTCCTTCTAAGAATAAACATGCTGTTTGCAAGTAGAATTTCGTTACAGACAGTCCTAAAGGATACAAAATTAAAAATTCGTAAAACACTTAATTTAATACTAGTATACTTTTCTCTAATATACATGTGAATGAGGTAAAAGAACTGAAATAGTGAGACTTGTACATCAGGGAAACTTGGGCTGGCTGATTTCACATAGTCTTTGCACCATGGAAAATATGACAATGATTACTGCATTCAAGTGTTACTTTAGCCTATCTCCAAATTGTATTGTACTTCTCCAAATTTTACTTTCTGGTAAAGATAAAGCAGGTATTGTATCCAAACCAAATAATCGGTGTGACAGTTTACTCAAGTAGGTACACTTCTGAGCAGAGTGCAAATTAATAGGAGGAACATGCCCTGGCTCACAAATGCGTCATTGTTTCCTTGCAGGGGAACATGGTTCTGGAACAGTAGTTTGCAACTGCTATTGGCGACTTTATCCTAAATATTATCTTAAATAGTAAATGACAAAGTTGCGTCGGCGTTATTGTGTGGTTCAGTTGGTCCGATTAGGGTGGAACCTAGTGATATTCCCCTACCTTTTGATGTCTTCGTGCTCCGGTTTTAGCTCGGCGAACATGAATTACTCGGTACAGGGCGTGGAACAGAAGGAAATACAAAAAAAAGGTAGGGAAGAAAAATAACATTAATCACTGGTTCGTAAGTATTATTGAAGAAAACTATGCATAGTATAATATTACACTGTATAAACCCTAACCGCTGACAATCAAGTGACACCTGCAAACATGTGGGTGATGATTTCAAATCTGGGGAAAGCAAAACCATGAATTCTTTGTTTCAACCGCGGTGAGCAATGTGGCGCCATTTTGCTTCAGCGACCGACATAGTGTCGCCCATGGAATCTGGCTTAGAACTGCCCAAAACGGTTGTGATTTTAATCTTAGCTTCCTTTCTGTATAAATAGCGTCCCTTCTGCTATTGGTTGCATGTACTTATGCCTCTATTCCTTAAAGTCACGTTGTACACATGACAGGACAATAACATTTTAGAATGTTTCCTTTTGAAAGCTCAACTCACAATACATCAAGGTCTCTTGCTAACGGAAAACTGAGCATTTATAGTTAAAACCATGTTTCAAACCTTGTCGCCTCAGGGTGTAAAGCTATTAGCAAAAATACAAATATTCACAAGTAAAATAATGGTTAAAGCAAAGCTTATAACCCCCTTACTATGATTAATAAGACATTACTATATACAAACGTTATCTATTTACTTAAGTATAATGATCAATATCGGTAAAACCGATAGTTGCGCAATAGAGATTATTATTTTTAGTTACATAATTACGCGGATATTGACGAGTTACTGTCTCAATTTTTTATACAGCTTTTAGTGTGATAAGCCATTGTTGTCTACGGACTCGACAGGTCGATAACAAGAGGAAATTGTAGTACCGGTGAACCAGCGAGGCCGTTGTGCTATTATTGACAAGACCCGTCCCTTCATATCCACAGTGTGCACACATACACTTATTTACTTCTTTAACCTGGTTGATCATATCAGTGATGGGAACACTGCAATGGTTGTCAATGTAGCAGTCCACATAACTGTTTAATCGTTTGGATTTTAAAATTTAACTGAATTTCCTAAAGCAAAGTCCTACTGAAATTTAACTGCTCTTTTTGAATGGTGTTTTTCATACACCTATAACAATTAATAAAGACGTATTACTTTTACGTCCGTGTGTAACAATATGACGAAATATCCCCCCCCCTATCCATTCACAGAGAACATCTGGATTCATATTTTACTCTTACTCTCTCAGAAGAAGCTTGATTCGCACACCGCTTAAGAGGACACCTGCATTCCAGAGGGAAAGATTTTAAAACATGCTTGTGAGTGTGGTTTTTTTAGCACAAAACGAAAATGTGCTAGAGAAAGTTTTATCTCGAAACTTACCACAACCAAAATAAATATAATTTCCATGTGATTAACATGGAGATTATCTTTACATATCAATATGAACTATGACATACATTTTGTTTTTATTGAATTGTATTAGGCTGGGGGAGAGGGATTACAAACAAAAACTTACTACGCTCAGTGTTCTGATTGCCCCTTTCACTTCGTGAAGTTTCATCTTGTAGTTGTTAGGTGGCACGCCGGTAATATGCTGCAGACATTTTAGAGGTGATACAATGTATTTAAGCAGTTGCGTGTTGTGGGTTTGTAAATATATGTACATGAGTATTTCAGCTGCAGTGCGCGTTACGAATACCACCGCATGTACACAAAGCTGACCAGTTGGATATGTAGGTCAAAGCAGCAAATTAACAGGCATTCATTAAATGTCTGATTCATGGCGGAGGAATTATCATTACAGCTGACAGACCCGACCGTTATCCAGGGAAACGTCCTACATAGTTCCACTACTTATATTTGTTTGATATTATTCCACCATTTTATATAAACCTGAAATTGTGAGTTAGTAACTAGTATTACAAAATTATTCCAGTTTAGCTAATTATTCTGCGCTATGTTATAGCTTCATTAAAATGGAGCTTTATTTATATATACGCTCCTTAACTACTGTGGTTCTAAGCGTATCATTCTATACTGGGTGCTCAGAGGCCTCTTTTATCAGGTTTGAGGTTCTTTTACGTGCGTAAAACTACGACAGAGGACCAAGGACTTTACTTCCCTTCCGAAGGAACCCATGCCAAGGATTTTTACGCCAGGAAAAATCAATCGGTCTCCGCCAGGTTTGAACACACGACCTTGGGCATATGAAGTTAGCACGGTAATCGTTACACTACGGGGGACGATTTTTACCAGTCAAAATTTCGGCTTTGCCAATGAATTATGTGTGAAAATATAAACACATCACTCGTGTGAAAGTTTTGTTTATCTCTACTAGTAGTACTACTGCTAGTAGTAGTAGGAGTAGGAGTAGTAGTAGTAGTAGCAGGAGCAGTAGTAGTAGCAGGAGCAGGAGCAGTAGCAGTAGCAGTAGCAGGAGCAGTAGCAGCAGCAGCAGTAGTAGTAGTAGTAGTAGTAGTAGTAGTAGTAATAGTAGTAGTAATAGTAGCAGTAGTAGTAGCAGGAGTAGGAGTAGGAGTAGCAGTAGCAGTAGCAGTGGCAGGGGCAGTAGTAGTAGCAGGAGCAGGAGCAGTAGCAGGAGCAGTAGTAGTAGCAGGAGCAGGAGCAGTAGTAGGAGCAGGAGCAGTAGCAGGAGCAGGAGCAGTAGCAGTAGCAGGAGCAGTAGCATAGCAGTAGCAGTAGCAGGAGCAGTAGTAGTAGTAGTAGTAGTAGTAGTAGTAGTAGTAGTAGTAATAGTAGTAGTAATAGTAGCAGTAGTAGTAGCAGGAGTAGGAGTAGGAGTAGCAGTAGCAGTAGCAGTGGCAGGGGCAGTAGTAGTAGCAGGAGCAGGAGCAGTAGCAGGAGCAGTAGTAGTAGCAGGAGCAGGAGCAGTAGCAGGAGCAGGAGCAGTAGTAGGAGTAGGAGTAGCAGTAGCAGTAGCAGTAGCAGGGGCAGTAGTAGTAGCAGGAGCAGGAGCAGTAGTAGGAGCAGGAGCAGTAGCAGGAGCAGGAGCAGTAGCAGTAGCAGGAGCAGTAGTAGTAGCAGGAGCAGTAGTAGGAGCAGGAGCAGTAGCAGGAGCAGGAGCAGTAGTAGTAGCAGGAGCAGGAGCAGTAGCAGGAGCAGGAGCAGTAGTAGGAGTAGGAGTAGCAGTAGCAGTAGCAGTAGCAGGGGCAGTAGTAGTAGCAGGAGCAGGAGCAGTAGTAGGAGCAGGAGCAGTAGCAGGAGCAGGAGCAGTAGTAGTAGCAGGAGCAGGAGCAGTAGCAGGAGCAGGAGCAGTAGTAGGAGTAGGAGTAGCAGTAGCAGTAGCAGGGGCAGTAGTAGTAGCAGTAGCAGGAGCAGTAGTAGGAGCAGGAGCAGTAGCAGGAGCAGGAGCAGTAGTAGTAGCAGGAGCAGGAGCAGTAGCAGGAGCAGGAGCAGTAGTAGGAGTAGGAGTAGCAGTAGCAGTAGCAGTAGCAGGGGCAGTAGTAGTAGCAGGAGCAGGAGCAGTAGTAGGAGCAGGAGCAGTAGCAGGAGCAGGAGCAGTAGCAGTAGCAGGAGCAGTAGCATAGCAGTAGCAGTAGCAGGAGCAGGAGCAGTAGCAGTAGTAGTAGTAGTCGTAGTAGTAATAGTAGCAGTAGCAGTAGTGGTAGTAATAGTGGTAGTGGTAGTAATAGTCGTATATTAGTAGTAATAGTAGTAGCAGAGTGCATAGCAGAGTGCATAGTAGGGTAGTAATGACAGTAGTAATAATAACATTACTAGTCGACCACGATATGAATACGTTCGTTGGTAACAAGAACTGGAAAGTTAAGGAGCAAATGGGTAGATCATCAGAAGTACAGTTAGGCAAGAGGTATTGCTTCCTAAAAACTAATGTGTAGTCAGCAACAGGTTAGTTTTTATTATGCAACTATGGCCATTACCTCAATGCCCTTGGACTCCAGTTCTTGCTGATGTCAACGAAATACAGGTGCCTTCATCCAGGTACACTCATATTGCGATTGAGCAGCAGTAGTAGCAGTAGCAGTAGTAGTAGTAGTAGTAGTAGTAGTAGTAGTAGCAGTAGCAGTGGTAGTACTAGTGGTAGTGGTAGTGGTAGTGGTCGTGGTCGTGGTCGTGGTGGCGGTGGTGGCGGTGGTGGCGGTGGCGGTGGAGGCGGTGGTGGCGGTGGTGGTAGTAGTAGTAGTAGTAGTAGTAGTAGTAGTAGTAGTAGTAGTAGTAGTAGTAGTAGTAGTAGTAGTAGTAGTAGTAGTAGTAGTAGTAGTAGTAGTAGTAGTAACACTATCCGAATCAGTAATACGAGCTTCCCCATAGGAAACGATTGGCTATATAAGAAGCGCCAGAACCGACATTTCGAGCTTTTTGATGGTCTCTTGGTCCGACTGCGTTACTCCGTTGCTCTGATTCTCGAGCTCTGGCATTGGCTCTGTGCTGCACACCTAGAAACTTCGGCGTGAATTTCAACAGCAACCGTACCATCTAAAATGTAAGCTCCAATGGGGAGTTTTTAGATACTTAATAAAAATGGACCATTCTGAATCATGGAGTTGTCTTTAATAGCTATAAACTGACATGAAACCTCCCTGTCATCACACGCTTGTGAGGTGACAATATGTCCTAACGAGAAAACATCTGCATTTACCTAGGAGCATGTTTTCTGGCATTTATTTCCACGTATGTAGTATTATAATGACAAGAGAAAGACCTGTGCGCCACGGCTGACGTAGTTCGGAAGTAGAGTACTCCCACAGGGAGCGTGAAACTCTCAGGAACAGGGTGCGGGATGTAGTGCCAACAGAACTCCAGGTAACACTCCCATGCCTATGAGCGAATAAACGGTCACTTAACCCTTTGTTGCCTGTTGGTACCTATAAGTTCCGCTTATTTTAAGCGTAACTATACAAATAGGTTTGTACTCTAGGATTATTTCAAGTTATACTAACCTTCAACCATAAACGACAAGTAATCAAAATTGCAGTGATTTTCTTAATACATAGAAGAGTAAAACCCACATAACTACAGCCAAATGTAGCCCCATTAACTTCCAAGCATCACACCGATTATTTTACTTGGGCTCTTCCCGTCCTTTACCACAGTCACTGGGATTTGAACTTGCAACATTTGGCTTTGAATTGTTGGCCAGACCAATCAATACCTATCACCTAACACTTATGGCTACTTGAACCACTTTGGTAGTGCCTTTGGCAGGATTATGAAAACTGGTTTAGAAGAATTTAAACTTTTAATTTGGAAGAAAAGATTAATAATGGAGCTACATATATTTTCATTTCTATTATTTTTTCTATTATTTCCTATAATAATTTTATAGGTTTATTCCTATATATTTTTACTATAAATTACTTTTAAACTTTAATTAAAGGAAAAGCGGCATTTGTAGTATACTAATCAGGCAACTAAGGGTTAAAAAAAGGAACGTAATACCCCTCTATCGCAGTAGTAGTTTCATGCGATTCCTAGTTTTGAGTAGCCGGAAATACATATTTATAAAAATGCAAATAATTCATTAAACGACAAAACCACATTACTGTTTTATTTATTGATATTCACGACTTAAAACCATAAAACCCAAAATATGTTACTTCTTATCGAATTGAAGAATAAATATAATAATGAATATAAAATTGTAGGAAAAAACAACAATTTCAAGACATACAAATTTTATCTTCTGAACCGATTATTATGTAAATACACAATGGGTACAGCAGGTATTGTGTTCCGAAATTTCACGGAAATACTTTTTTTAAAGACGCCTAAGTTAAAAAAAAACTTATGCAGAAAAAAAGTTCCTGTCTGTGTCCGTAAACATAAAAACAGCATAACTCAAAAACTAAAGGCTGGTTAGCTACAAACTTCATAATTAAATTTAGTATCTTCTTTTAAGGATGTGACATGAGGATATTTAGAGAAATTCCTCCCCACCAACCTACTCTTTCCATGGAACATTGTTTTAATATTTTTGATTTTATCAAGATGTTAAATATGTTTATAAGACAGTAAAAGGTATATCTTGAATTTTACATAGATAAATTCTGAAGATATCTTGAATATAGATGCCTTTTGCATACTGGTAAATTGGAAGAGGTAGACAAAGTTCCATCACAAAAAATATAAATCTTGTTGAAAGGCATCGTTTGTCATATACCTTTTTGTGGGGTTAATCAATTCCAGAAAAAAGTATATGACAAACGATGTCATTTAGCGAGCTGATACTCTTTGTTTTTGGTTTAAATTTCCCAATACTTATACTTTTCTCCAATGAGAATGCCTCCTTTGTCCTTTTTTCATCCTGGCACGCAGACAATACGGAATTTCAAAGGCATCACACAGTGATCCGTTATTAAGAGATTTGACTATTTCTTTAGCCTAGTGTATTCTATTATTCGCCTTAAACCCATAAGCACATATGCAATAAAACTATTTCTGCTAATATTTAAGTTAATTAGCATGACGAGATCAGATTTTTAAGGATAGATTGTTGTACAACTTATAGAGGTAGAGTTTACGGGAAGTCAATCCTGAAATCAAAATGATTATGGTGAATAGATACTAATTTTGTCTAGTTTATTTTTCTATGCACGCACTGAAGCTCATTAAGGTTCGGAAATTCTCTAGGTTAAAACATATTTAAATGAATGTAATTTACACACACAACATTGCCGGAATAACCGTTGTCCTGACGTATAATATGTCTTATAAAATATGAAAACGAATGCGTTAAACAACAACATATTTAATTCGGAATATTTTCATGGAGTGAAAAACTTGCGACCCTTATACCTCATAAGATGGACCCCATCCTTGTCTCAAACTCACGTGCGTTAAAACTTCTTAGAATTTCCTATATTCAGCGGCAAAGATTTCTCTCTAAGCAATGTGAGGTATACTCTTTCATTTCTATTATGTATTTTCATAACTTCTGTTTACATGATATCAGAGATTCGAAATTTATCAAATGTAATTTAGAGGCTTCGTTTTACTTATTTTCAACTAAAAACAAAATAAAAAAATGAAAAAGCATATAATGATGTATATAGATCTACCATATATAAATTTTACAAGAGTAGTTAATATAAGAAAGAAAATACTTTGATATATAAATTCAAATTAAAGTATAAAGACTCTAGTAGTATACGTACAGATATATGTATTAGTAATTAAGAGCAATATAATGAGCATCATAACATGAGTATTTTCTTAATTAACAAAGTTATAGTTTTACTTTTTAAGAAAAGTAAACTTTTAGGTTAGTATCTCCAAGTTGGCATCACATCCACGAGTCATACGTGTTTGCTTCCCTCAAAACGCCGGTCGGAAGGCGTGACCTTGACTGGGCGAGTCTCGCTATAACGAATGTTGTATCGAAACTGCGTTTGAAGACTTTGTGCAGGGCACTGACCCCACACTGCCTAGGCCAGCAAGTCACATATTGAGGTGTGAAAACATGGAAGTAAATTGATAGACTATGTTGATAGCCATTTTTTTTTACTTTTAAGATCATATAAAACACATCGGATAGTAAAATATATCAGGAAGCTAGTGGTAGAGAAACTAGAAGAAGCCCTAGGCAGAAGCAATAAATGGACACAAATTATAATAGATTATATTATAATACTCATTTGGAACAAAATAAGGATATAATACCACCTCTCCCTCTCGGAGCCGATATCCCAAGCAAATGAAAAACTACTGGATGATCCACTAAGTCCTTTTCTTTTTATCCTGTCAGCAGAAGAAGTTATGATAATAGCTCAAAAGACAGTCATAATATCATACGCGTGCGCCGACGATATAGCGGTCGTTTCTAAACTACAAAACACAAATGATATGGAAGAATGGTGCTGCAAACACAAGTTCGAAATAAGCACTTCAAAGACGGAATTGATGGTATGGAGACAAGGAGGGTGTACGTCAGCTCGGCAGAAATCATTACCAAAGGATGAAAGAAACCAAAATACTTGGGAATTACAATACAAACAAATGCAAAATTTTTACAAAGAAACAGAACAACAGCACAAGCTATAAGGGCAATGTACACAATTAGCTACATCAGAACCCTCAACTTATAGGTAGCAATGATGCTATTCAGAACAAAAATCATGCCAATCCTAAGTATGGAATACAAGTCATATGGTCACACCTTAGCAAAAAAACCTATCCGTACCAGAAAGAGTAAAGGCTCATATACGAGGACACTCCAGAAAGTAACAGACGATTTGGTATCACTAAGTAATAAAGAAAGATATCAACACAAAACTTATTTACAAAGTTACAGTACTCAACTCCATTTCTCAGCTTAATCTCTATTCTCTCAAGGAATTTACTATCACGTGGTACGTGTTTTTGAATGCCTATGTTATACTTTTCTACCTCCAAAGAACTGATTTGTCTTTTATTGGATGCGCCTTATGTTCAGTCAATCGAATGTTATAGGCAGATAGCGCAAATGTATGCTGACAATGCAATGGACGAGTCTTCAGTTAGGAAATGACGCATAAATTAAAGCAATCAAAGATGAACCAGCATTCACGACAAAGACCGGAGTGCAAGTTCATCAATCGTTATGGAGGAGTTGAAAGTAAATGTTGATAAAAGAACTCAGAAAAACCGGTGTACTCTATATATGACTTTTTGACTGAAAAAATGTCTCAACCTCAAAGTGACAGTACATCTTGGTTCAGATCTTTGGCGGTAGAAGAGTATAACATCTACTTTGAAAAACCGATACCATCTGACATTTAATACCTTGATAGCAATTGCGATTACATTGAGAACTATAGTGAGGTTCTGTAACTTTGTAAATGTAATTTTGTCTTGATATCTTTCGTTATTATTTAGTTATGCAAATTCGTCTGTTACTTTCTGGATTGGCTTCGAAAAGAGCTATCGGAGTGTCAGAGACTACGAGATCCAGATTCGTCTACCTCCTCTCATGAGAAAAGTTCCTCATTAAAGATTTCAGGACGTTTTTGCCTCTACCAAACACAGGAGCCTCGGAGAAACTATTAAATTTGCTGAAAAGACAAATTGAAGAAATAACTCCAGAATTCTATGGAACATGGGCCATGGTAGACCGAATGTAGACAGCAGCCAACTTCAAGATGCTTCAAGAATGGAAGTACATGGCATCCCTATATGATTTGTAATAGCTCAGCATTTCATAAACGAACGTAAACGTGAGAATGTAAACTCTGTGGACAGATGTGTGAACCCTATTGTTTACAACTCTACAGGAAAAGAGTAAAATCAATTACGGATTATGCAAATCATGGTGTGAGTGCACAATCGCAGTAATGTAATGGAAATGTAGTTTACCTCACATGCAATAATAATTATTTATATTAAAAGTAATTTATATAGACTATTATTTGTGAGTGGGATGGTTACTACACGATTTCGTATGAACAAATAATAGTCTAATAAGCCACGTGTAGTATACAACTTTTATCCTATCCTAATGTTAACTTAAATATTGTTATATTTATTAAAATTAATATTATAACAGTCTTCATTATCAGAAATTGAATTTTAATCGTGATGTAGGTACTGCTTTGTTTGTTCGTTGCTGCGTAACCCCGCCGGAGTATACAGCTTCAATTCTGGTTGTTTAAACTACACGAACTAAAACAATAAATGAATGAAAATGGATATTTCCGAAGAATCTGTACTTAGTTTTTATCCGGAAAGTCGAAGGACATATATGACAAGAAATTTTCATTATTTAAAATAATTTACAATGAAATAAAGACTCATTTTTGTTGTTTCCTAGGATGTATGAAATGTATACATGAAGTGCATAGGATAGGGTAAAAGTATTAATTTTTAATGTACACTTTCAATTTGTATGATATATAATTTATAATACGGTGATAAAATAAACAATGTATTCAAGTTTGGATCTCACAAATTATTAAAAAGCCATTGCATAAAGTCTAAATTTTTTAGGTGAATGTCTTTACAATTGAGGGGCTCAGCGCCAGAGGGAGCTATCCCACAAATAGCTAAATTTGAGAAAAAAGGAGTTTTATTAGACTTGTTGATTTGGTGAAAAATGTAATATTAAGGTACTTTTTAAATCCAGTATTTGATCCAAATTTTGAAACGTCATATAAAATACAAAAAAAGTGATATTTAACAGTTTTTTTATTTATTTAGCACTGCAAACCGTATTATTTACTAAAAATGTACTTATCAGAGAGAGAAACTAAACATGATATTATTCATATTCCTCACCATTGTTTCTTTTTCGTTTGGCAACAACTTTTTTCCATATGTTTTGCTTGCATATTCGTTTCTTTCCTTCACTAACTATACTATTTACCTCCATTTTGAAAAACAGAATAATCTGCAGAATTTGGAAAATGACTCAGTTTGTGTAAGTTACTGTAGATGGCACTCTAAAACAGTTAATATTACCAAGATTTCTACAAACATGAGAGACGGCAGAAGCTGTCTAAAAACAAAAAAATATCATTTTTTCACAATTGTGGGATAGCTCCCTCTGGCACTGAGCCCCTCAGTTATGAATCTTACGCTGTTAAAGGCCTTATCAACTATTCTATCAGCACAAGCGTTGAAAGACATGTTTTTATTGAAACTGGCCCTAAATTTTTAACGATTTAGCGAAATTAAGATTGTTATTGTTAATTTTGTACATAGTATTAAAAGTATTATTAGATTTAGTGTACGGTTAAACTATTTCTTTGCATTAATAATAGGGGATTGTCTTCACTCGAATGTGCAATGTGCATTATAAATCAGCACCACCTTTAACTGTGTCTGCTGTCACCATGGTAACTGTATTCATGTGAGTGGGAGAGTTTGTCCCTCGTTGAATCACTCGCAATGTCCAAGTCTTCACTTCAGGTGGACATCTACACTTAAAAATAACAAACGAGGATAGAAATTATCAAACGCATACCAAATTTAGCATACAAATTGCTTGTGGAATGCCCTACGTTTTTTATGAAGAGAAATAAACGGTTGAACGCTTGTCTCTCAAAGAGCTCAGCTATTATCGGTTTTTTGATGAAGCAATGAAGTGATGTATTATAATACACTCCATATTTATATGGAATATTGAGAATATTAAACATCTTCTAATATAGGCAATAACCAAACACATAATCTGACCGGTCCGCGCCGTGGCCGAGTGGTTAGACCACTCTCCTCTCATCTAGATGGCCCAGGTTCAGCATGTGATTTGGGGTGGAGAAGCGGCGCAGGGTTTTTTCCGGGATCTACAGTTTCCCCCATCAGTTCATTTTATATTTCACCAGTGCCATAGCCTGCGCTGCCACAAGTAGTGAAAGCGCGCGTCAAACATTTAAACGTAAAATGACCACGTATTTTTTCACTAATTCGTAATAACTAGTTACGTTTTCAAATATTTACTTATAATAATAATTAATAAATAATAATAATACTAATATTCATTTTACTTTCTCTAGCTCCTGCGTACAATGCACATAGTAAGTAGAGAAGGCATTTTATTCACCTAAAATTGATAGCGAGATTTCTTTGGAAATATATGTTTTGAGGTCCCCAAACCAATAAAGAGAATTTTTGGAAAAAGGTGTGTGTGTGTCAGTCTGACTGTCAGTATCCTAGTCTGTAGGCAGCATAACTCAAAAATTTAAAGACCATAACATACCAAACTTGGTATTTCAGTTTAGTATCTCACAAAGATGCGTCACACAGAGTTTCAGGATAATTCCCTCGCCCTAAAATAAACTTTGTATGGGCAAATTTTCGAAAACTTTGGTTTTATAAAAATAAATGACGATTTTAATTAGAATACTGTGTACTAAATATATATATATATATATATATATATATATATATATATATATATATATATATGCGAGCCAAAATGCATATCTTGAATTTCCCTTCTGAAGCCTTCTTCATTCTGAGGAGTTTTACATAACCGTTGAACCATACACAAAACTTACTACACAAAAAATGTAGATCTCGTCAAAACTCTGTACTTATCTCCTATATGTATGTGTGTATGCTTTTTTGTGGAGCTAACTATTTCCGATATATTCTTTCTTATTGGCTTCAATTTTAAAACACGTATATTTTTCTCAAACAGAGACTCGCCCATGTTTCTTTTGTTTTACTCGTAGCTATGCAAGGAAAAGAATTGCAATGACATAGTACAGCGTCAGATTTTAAAACATTTCACTATCGGTTTAGCCTAGCGTATTCTCTTAGTTCCCTTCTACTTATAAGGAACAAAGTAATAAGTACATTTTGAAAATTATTATTTGGATTAGCTTAAGGTAGAAGGAAAGTAATATTTTTTAAGAAGCTTGTTTGCAGAGAAGACATAAAAAGTCATGTGAAATGTTTTTAATAAACGTTGTTCTGCTTCGCCTTTAAATATTGTTTTATTCCCATGAATTCACTGACATTAATCCAAAGAAGTCGACTGCAATTTTCCTATCTTTGGGTGTACATTTTTGACTGATTTATTATTGGATAGGTAGAGTCAGTCTGAAAAATTCAATGCCAAAGTCGAGATTTGAACCACGGGTCTTCCGGTCTCAAGCCGCTCTTCCACTGAGCTACCATGGCAACATGCCAGTAGATGATTGAATTTATCAACTGACTCGTATGTTTATAAATCGTCATTGGGATTGTCATCTCAAAATAATTTGAGATCACCTTGTGGTTTACCGGGAAACATGCGAGTCAGTTGAGAAATTTAATGCTATGCCAGCATGTTGCCATGGTAGCTCAGTGGAAGAACAACCGGCTAGACAGGGAGATCTGTGGGTCAAATTCCGGCTATGGCATTGAATTTTTCAGTTTGACTCTACCTATCTAACTCCTGTCTGAAAAACTCACGGCTTATGTGAAAAACTATTTTAACAATGATTTATTATTGTTTTTTATTTTCTCTTGCTTCTATGTTGATGTTTTACACAACTGTACAGCCCTCAAGAAATCTCATATAACAAGAGAGAACAATCGTGGATATATGCAGGGATCCAGGGATTTTTAGACTCACAGAGACACACACGGAGATTTCCTTCTGTATACAAAAAACAATATTGTGCGATTGCACTTCTTTCAAACGGTGATTGTTCACAGCAATGAAGTATAGTACATTTTCTACATAGTTATTTCCTTTAGCTCGTAAGTGCAGCGTGCAGTATCGTTAATATGTTTCCTTGATTGGATTTCAATTAATAGTTCCTGAGTTCGTTGCTATGTGCCATGGTGATGAGGGATCAGCTCCAAGTCCACAGATGGCATTGTAGGACTTAATCCTGACTTGCATAGTGAAATGACGGTCTTTTGCCCAGGAACCTTCTTTCAAGGTAAGGGGTCATTTTGCGTGCAAATAAATATTACAGTGGCATATTGCCTTTATTTCTTCTTTGAAGGAAGCTAAGGTAGTGATTTTTGTGTATGAAAAAAATCTATCACCCTCCGCTAGGTATAAACCTACATCTTGGGTTTTTGAAATTGAAATTGAGTTTTAATTATGGACGCTCTTTAACTTCTGTATTTCTCAACGTCCCATTTTATACTGGGCGTGAAACTCCGCTTAATTTTGCTCAGAGGTCTCTTTATCGGGCCGGAGGTTCTTTTACCTCCGTTCCGAAGAAATAGCACGGTGCATAGCATAATATAAAAATAATATTGCAAAATTGCATTTCTTTGAAGGATATTCTTCACAGCATTTAACAATACTATTTTCTACATAGCATGATATAAAAGAAATGTTGTAAAATTGCACTTATTTCAAGGAGCCCAACATTGAACATTCCCATTTTATACACAGTATGATTACCCAAAATATAGTGGTTGAGGGCCGTAAATAGGAGATCTCTGGTGACAGTCCAAAATCAACGATTCATCCTGTGCATACATTTCTTTTATTTTTGTTAGCAAAGTGAATTACTACAAAATGTTCAATCTTATGTGATTCTACGCGGAAAAAAGTTTCAAGGTTGTCCTATTTGTAGAAAGGGTTGTAATCTGTAATAGAACCTTCTGACCTACGTCTATGTGCATAGGACGAAATCATTAGATCTGCCCAGACCAATCTTTGTGTATAAAGGGACAATGAGGGTTACCGTATCTGGAAATTTAGAATCGAGATTACGTTGTGTTTGCTGCCACCAGATCTGATCGCCCACTTATCTCTTTTCAAACGTTTCTTTTCCTTGTCACTTTTGTTTTCATTCGATCCACTAGCTATATGATAAATAGCTAGAGAAATCATTTCAAATTCAGCACGGCAGGCCAGCACGAGCAAGTGTACTGTACATTGGTCCAAGTATCATCATGTGTTTTCAGTATCGTCCTTCTCTTTCAATGAATTGAACTGTACACAAGTTCTGCAAATAGAGCTTTCACGCTGACTGCTGACGAGAAAATACAGGGTGTACATAAATGAATATCGGGGTTTTAACTCTTTATACTATTTATTACATTCAACTTACAGTTATAAATGATATGCCAAATCAAAAACCAACTCGAACAGTTTTGTTTGTTGGCACAAATGCGCATGTGCGTGCAATGTTTCTGCCGCAATCCGCTAGACAGCGGTAGTAGCAAAGATGGCGACTAGTAAACAGAAAGCGTTTTGTGTTTTGCAGTTTGCAAAGACCGAATCTGTATTTACTGTGCAACGTGCGTTCCGTAGTAAGTTCGGTTGTAATCCTCCTAGTGATAAAAACATTCGTAGATGGTATAATCAGTTTGAAGATACCGGCTGCCTTTGTAAAGGGAAGAGCACGGGACGACCAGGAGTAAGTGAAGAGACTGTTGAGCGAGTGAGAGAGTCGTTCACTCGTAGCCCAAAGAAATCAGTCCGAAAGGCTAAACGTGAATTACAAGTTCCTGTGTCGACTGTTTGGAAAGTTCTAACAAAACGCCTACAGCTACGTCCTTACCGTTTACAGCTATTACAGGCTCTAAAGCTGACAGACCACGGATTACGTGCCAAATTCGCAAACGACATGTTGTTTCATGACGATTTTGTCGATCGTGTTGTCTTCAGTGATGAATCGACCTTTCACCGTAGTGGAAATTTTAACACTCATAATGTGCGCATCTAGGGCTCAGAAAATACTCACGAGAAGGTACAAATGCAACGAGATTTCCCTAAAGTTAATTTTTATTTGTGCCGTATCCCGGAGAAAAGTTTATGGACCTTTCGTTTTTGGTGAACCTACTGTAACTGGCACTTCTTAACTTGTTACACTAGAGCAATTGCTCTTCCCCCTAGTTGGAAGAAAATGAGCGAGAGAACTTCATTTTCCAGCAGGATGGTGTGCCACTTCACTGGCATAACAAAGTACGCGATTGGTTGAACGTCACCGTACCCGAGCGCTGGATAGGCCGCAAGGGCCCCAATGACAGGGCTTGCTATGCATGGCCTCCACGTTCTCCTGACCTAACGCCATGCGATTTTTACCTTTGGGGCTTCATCAAGGATCGTGTGTACGTGCCTCCGCTACCAGCTGACCTCCGTGAATTAAGAACCCGGATTGAAGCAGCTGTTGCTACAATTACTGAATACACACTTATCAACGTTTGGGAAGAACTCGGCTATAGACTTGATGTGCGCCGTGTGACAAAGGGTAGTCACATTGAACATTTATAAGCTTCTTGGTGAAAGTGTTTGAGTTGCTTTTTCATTTGACATATCATTCATAACTGTAAGTTGAATGTAATAAATATTATAAAGAGCTAAAACCACGATATTCATTTATATACACCCTGTAGAATTTGAGTAGAAACAAGAGGTTTTATACTTGTGTTGCAGGTGAAATCACGATAATATGTGATACTCGTATTTAATAATTTTTTAGAAGCGGAATATCTTGAAAACAAACAAGTTTCTCTCGCCTGTTTGCTATGCTCTTAAAAGCGTATTGGACAGGCCACGTGTCGAAGGCAAGGGATTGGACATGAAAGGTAACTTGAGACAAATGAAGTTCAGAGTTGTGAATTGGTGAACCCTAAACTTTTTGCTTGGACAATAATCCACCCCTCTCCATGATACAAAATTAGATTAATCTTTTCTCTGCGCTTCATACTGAAGCTCCAATGCAAGATAAATCACGCACGTGGTGGACAAAATTAAAACACCGCTTATACCGTAGTGTCGAGCGGGTTGAGGAATAAAGGGCTGGATTGCCCAGTCGGTTAACTTTTTCTTACTCGTGTGATATTGTGCTCCAGAATGGTACCAATGAAAATCGTCATAAGGCCCAAGTTCCTGCGAAATGTCACATGTTCTACAAAATTACAGCGCTAGGTGAATTTTTATTGTCTTTGAGTGTACAACGAGGTCATATGTATCAAACATTAAAACATTTATAATAGGCAATTTATTTCTCACGCCTTAAAATCCGATTGGTTTATATTCGTGATATAATGTATATCACGAATATAAACGTATAAAATAGAGTATTTACAGTTTGTGTTTCCCAGTACCACTTAAAAGAAAATTAACTTATGCTCAGGGAAATTCCATTGAAATGTAACATCTATATCGGCTATATTTTGTTAAAGAGTAGTCCAGAAGTATAGAACGTTTTGACATAAGTAAATATTAACGGAAAATATAAAAACAAAAGTTTATTTACGAAGTTACAGTACCTTATTCTATTTTGGTTCGTTATCACCATTGTTGTCCATGCATTTACTGCAACCTAGTAGCAGTTTTTAATGCTGTTGTTATACTCATCTCGTACCTCCAAAGTCGCCCTCCGTGATGTAATGATTACTATGTTAACTTCATATACCCATGGACGCGGGTTCAATCCCAGCGGAGGACGATGGATTTTTTCGGGCGTAAAAATCCTTAGTATGGCTTCCTTTGGTAGGGAAGTAAAGCCGGTGGTCCCATGTCATAGATTTAAAAGAACCTCAAGCTTGATAGAGAGGCTTCTGAGCAAAATTAAGCGGTATTTCACGCCCAATATAGAATGGCACGCTGAGAACCATAGCAGTTAAAGGGCATCCATAAATAAAACTCCATTTTGTACCTCAAAAACTATGTTGCTTTGAGGTTGGAGACCCTTTTGCATCCAAAGATAAGTTAAGATGTCCGAAATGAAATTCAGATTTCCAGAAAACTTTCTTTAAGATTTGCTTTAACTGTTCCATGATGAGTGCTGAATTCCAACTCCGGACTTTATCGTGCACAATGGCTCTTCTTTGATTAAACGTTATACACCATTCCCCTACTGAAGACACACTCATTGCATTATTACTATATACTTGCGTTATTTGCCTATAAAATAAAATAGCCGAACATTTTGTGCATTCGAAAAACTTAGCAGGTCTTTGGCTGTAGAAGAGTATTGGCATTGAAACCAGTACCATATGAAAATACATTTCTTGACAGCAATGGCGATTAGGGGATAAATAAGAGTAAGTTTTTTGTAGCTTTATAAATTAAGATTTGTGTTGAGAGATTTCGTTATTATTTAATTATGTAAAATCATACTTCACTTTCTGGACAATCCTCGTATATAGTAGTAGAGAATTAGAATTTTTTTTTTTACTTTCTGTTCCGCGTACAGAAAAGGTACAGGAGATTGCATTCCTCCCAAAAATCGATACCGTAATTTCATTGGAAGTGCACTTTTTGGCATCCCCTGAAACCAGAAAGAGTATATGTGCGCGTGTGTTTCTATGAACTGCAGAAATCATAAACAAAAAGTTCATTAAATAGCAAACTTAATATTCAAATTGAATATACTCCAGGGATTCTTTACAGCAAATTTCATCACCCAAACCAATTTACATGGAACACTCTTTAAAAAGCTTAGTTTTATCAAAGTGACATGAGTTATTTTGTTTAAAATAACATATATTTAAGATATCTTCATAATAACGGAAATAAACAAAAGGAATTTTCTGGGAATAGCCTCTGTAGTCTATTCATTCTGAATTACTCTTGCATGTCAAATACGTATTTGTGAGTCAACCATTTAGGCGATTTTTTTTATTGCTTTTAGTTATCTAACACATTTATTTTTCTCAGAAGGAAATTCATTATTCACTTTTTTCTTACTGGTCATGCAAAGTAAAGAGAATTTCAATTGCATCATATTTTCAATTGTTGTGATTATTCTGTGGTCTTGTGTATTCTCATATATATATATATATATATATATATATATATATATATATATATATATATATATATATATATATTAAGCTTAAGGCATGTGAATGGAACACATTAGTCTTTTTCATTACGTTGTATATAAATATTGCAAATCAGCGTATTCAAAAAATTATGAATTTAAACTACAATAATTTAAATTTACTTAATTTATATACCTATAGAAAATGAAATATAACAATAGGTAAGTAGTATTAATTTCAGATTACATCGAATTGTACGTATTTTGCTTAAACTAACTCAGCTTAAATAATAATATAAAACTAAAATGTATTCCATGAATTAAAATGTCCTTAAATGATACAATTCAAATAATAATTAAAATATTTAACAAAACAAGGATTAAATGTTAATATTGGTAAATTAATGAATTCAAATTCAGAAAATTCACAGTAAAAACAACTACCAAAAGATCCTGTAGTAAACTCTAAATGTTGAATGACAGCTATGGTAAAACAATTGATCTGCATTTAAAAACCCCTTAATATTTAAATTATTTACACATGACTACTTAGGTTACTTGTACACTACAGGTAAAAGGAGGGTGGTGTGAATGCTGCACACTGAATTTTCTTGCCACAATTTCGCTGGAGTATTCACGTACCTATTGAAAATAGGGTAGTAGCTTGTGGAGATAATTGCTGCTTGATGGAACTCAAGTTAGATGCACTCAGGTTTAGTTTGCGTTTCGCCCACTCTTTGTCCACGGAAGATAGAACTAATATCCCATTTCCGACCGTTGTAAAGTGACAGGCGCTGCGCTGCGTCCAAACACAAGAGTGGAGAACTAATTACCTCTCCCTATTTTCATACCGTAGTTAAAATTATGCAATTTGCGCCTCGACCACCAAAGTGTATATTTTTGATGGTCAATTATATGTTACACTGTTCATATTTGTATCCAATTAAAATTAACTATTTCCTTGATATAAGAATGTGTATTAATTCAAACATCACGATAAATTTTGACTATTTTTTTTCAAACTAACTCTACACGTTGAAAATGTAAGCATACATTGTAAATGGTAAGTGCTTTTAATGTCAGCACAGAAATTTTTCATGAAATTGCAAATAAAATGTCATATATATATATATATATATTTACAGTGAAATTATGTCTATCTCTTATGGTTTCCTAGGTGTATAAATGAAGCATTTACAACGAATACCTCATATGTTGCCTATATAAAATTCAGAGGTTCACGTTATATTCCTATATAATTCAAATATGTATATCTTTATATCAGATTATTTAGAAGCATTCTTGTAATTTAAAGAAACCATAAGAGATAGACAATCCCACGGAAAAAAAAAATATATATATATATATATATATATATATATATATATATATATATACCAGGTGGTTCATCTGTTCCTTATTATTTTTGTAGATAGGCAACACTTCATACTCTGAAAGCCATAAGGTCGAAATTACCTTAATTGTCGACCATTTGGTAACCACGCAAATCTAGCCTGCTTTTCATAGGAAATTAGACCTTAGCAGCAATAGTTACGTCCTTTCCAAAAACACGCGGTTAATAACTCCTGTTGCAGTACATATAATACCAACAGGGTCACTGTTATGTGTATCGCAACGTAAATTATAATGAACGAACGGCTTAAGCTACAAAAAGAAGTCCACAACAGTTATAAAGAGATCAGAAGCGGAGAGGGAGACATGTGTGACACTATACATACAAGTTTTAAGGGAAAAAGCGGACGCAATAATTGTAGCTCAACAGGTTAATTTCAATTTCCTCATCAGCGTGTCAGCAGTTCGGGTCCCACAGTCTGCGTGCACATTTTTTTTTTTATGTATTATCCATCAAGGTGCAAAGTTAGCTCAGTGTTTGTCGCACTAATACATTTAGGTGTAAACTATATATAATACGAAATAAGAACGAACGGCAGTTCATTTAACGTGTTCTTCAGTTTTCGATCCTTAATTTTCAGTATAATTGTTTTTAAAAGGAAACTTCACCAAGACTTTAAATAATACTGGATTGATAAAGTTATAATAAACATATATAAGGAGTACAACAATAAAAGAAATACATAAGCAAATTAACAAATGTTCTGATATCCCATCTAGCTTTGCGCAAAATCAGGAAGAAAAAAGCGGGGATAAATTGTTAACGTTTTAGTAAGATTCGAACTTGAATCAAGCATCTAGCAACTCAAGCTAACAAGGAGAGTAAACTAAATACGCTATTATTTAGCTACAACTTGCGGCGCCAAAGTCAATAACGTTAGTATCCAGAAGATGGGTCTCGGGAACGATGTTTTCAGGTTAGACTGTAATCTACGGGTTCAGAAAATAAAGGACAGGTGAACCACCTTGTGTGTGTGTGTGTGTGTGTGTGTGTATGAAATGCATTTAATTAAGCAATTTTACGCAGCATTTCTGTGTTGCCATTACAGTCATTTACCATTTACAATGTGTGCTTTTACATTTTTCAATATATGCTGCCTACATAAAATTCAGAGACTCACGTGAAATTACTATATAATTCAAATATATCTTTATACAAAATTATTTAGTACCGTTCTTGAAATTACAAGACCTAAAGCATGAGCATGTTAAGCCTCCGCACTTAACTTGGCGCTTGCGCGCGCACACACACACACACACACACACAAGGTCGCGCCGTGGAGGAGTGGTAAGACCATTGTCTCTCTTCATTTGGCTGGTATTAACAAAAGGCAAACAAAACAAATTAAACTCTAAACTGAAATCTGCGATATTGTCTTTTGTTCTAGATTTGTTTTTCTTTTTATTCCCTAAATAAATGCAATTAATAACTACAAACAAAAGCAAAATATTTGTACTATTACTCGGGGTACTAAGAACTTCTACTTTGCTAGGAAATTTGTGACAAACTTAGCAAGAGACTAACACTTCATATTAGATGAATAGAGCGCAACTTCCCAGCTGAGGAATAGCAGATATCTTACGTCTATTGATGAATTAAAAAATACGAGCTGGTGTTGCTTCGATCCTCACCTCCCGCTTGCCTATTTTCTGAAACGGAACATTTTTAATTCCTTTAAACGCGTTTAATTTCTCGAGATCATATACTCTCAGCAGGAATGGAGATACAGTATAGAGAATCAGTAAATGGGCACATGGCAACATACAAAGGTACTAATAGTGTAATGATTGCTTCCTTCAAGCAACCCACAACCGTATTGAGCTGTATTTAATACACCATTACTTAATCTATTCGCTGGGTTCCGCTAATTTTTGCAACACATTCTGTGATCATTAATACAATTTTACACCATTAAATTGGTATCTCCAGCATAATTATAACATATTAAAATCACTTTTCGATACTTTTACGTCTTATTCTAATAAGGCACTGCATTTGTGTCGCATTAATGTAATTAACCATAAAGGAATATAAATATGTTGAGATCACTCTACATTTCTAAAGAAATTATTTATCTTTTGACCTGTAACATTTTAATTTCGTTCTTAACTAGCGAGACCTTTCAACATGAAGGAGATATAAACGTTCCCTTTTTAATACTGTTTAACCCCGTCTTTATTACTATGGCACAGCAGGTGATAACTCTGATGATGCCTGCAATGAGGATAGAGCACCGGTGGAATGTGATGACGGGAAAACTGGAGAACCCGGAGAAGAACCGCCCTTATACAGCTTTGTCCACCGGAAATCGTACATGAGGATATATACAGGCCGTTGCAAAACGACATCAAACAAAGATAGGATAGCAGTCGATTAGCTTACACTTTGACTTGTCTGAAATTTGATGTCGCAACTTTCAAACTCCTCTATTTAAAGTTTTATGTGTATTTTAAAATCGCATATATTTGGGATTAGGCAGCGAAGGAACAAAGGTTGTCATAAGCCATGTAAACAACCTTAGAACGTGTTATACGAAACACATAACAAAACCCACATGTTACGTTTTTCGTTACTAAGGTAACCTGCACCGTGCCGGCGTATCTATCAGACCACGCCTACACCACGCGACTGGAACCTTCGCCACCAACCGGCATCTCTCTTGGTTATGCACGACTGCCTAATCCAAAATGATTTTATGGCAGTTTTTGTGTTTGCCGAATTTAGAGCTGAAAATTATGTTCACCTATCACGTACGGTATGACCATAAAGGTCCACATCTTCGTTTGTTGTCGTTTTGAAACATCCTTTATTATTTATACTTTATTATATATAATTAAGTTGAATTTTTAATAATTTTATTTAGTAAACACATATGCTTACATGGAGGTTTGAACGGTTAACAAGATACAAGCGTACCAAAGACAAAATATATACGGACTTTAATTATCATATTGATATCCTCTCGATATGTGTTCTATCGTAATAATATTTTACAATCTGGCTCTCTAGTTGAGTATGCACGTGAAATCTACTGAGTATCATTATTACTAGAATGAGCTTAATGCCAAAAGCTGCAGTTTCACGAATCCATGCATGCATTATTTACCCATTAAACACAAACCAAAGCCTCCACAGCTTGATGTACACCTATCATTTCACTGACCTGACTTCAATTATAAGAGGAGTTGTTTATTTGACCATCGGTGCTGAATCGTTGAAGCATGGGATTTTCCACTCAATAATTCCATGTTTGAAGCATCCGTTCTGAAGGGCAGATTTTGGGAATATTAATGAATTGCTGCCACTACACGAGCGACCGAGTATCCATTTTTTGCCTTCTCTAACCCGTATATACAATGCACAAGGTATTGTATTGCACCAAAAAATTCGACATCGAAATTTCACCGGAAATATAACTTTTGGACCTTCTGCAACTAAAAAAAGTGATTTTAGAAACATGTTCTGCCTGTCTGTGTCGATTGAACACCAATCTTCCAAAATGCGACACAAATATTTTAAACGAAATCCCTCAACCATCAGCTATCCTTTACCTGGAACATTTTTCAAAAATGTTGATTTGTTCAAAAATGGCTGTAACGATTTTGATTAAATTGTCATGTGTTTAAGATATTTTCATGAGACAAATGAGATGCATATTTTGAGTTTTCTGCCACTGAAGACCTTGTCCTTTGGAAGACTTTTGTATAACTGGTACACCGAGAGAAATTGATAAACACTAACTATTCAAAAAACGTAGATTTCATTAAAACATACAATTCATGTCGTATACATTTTTATGGAGTTTTCGATACCGAAATTTCACCGGAAATACACGTTTTACGGTCTCTTGTATTCAAATAAAGCATTTTTTATATAAAAGGAACACGGTTAAGCAGATATAATGGAGTGAGTAAGGAAGGCGTGGAATATTTGCGGACATGTTTGTAGAATTTTCCAGGTCTGAATTAGAGAAATCTTTGACCTTAATTTTGTAAAGGTACATTGGCGTGCATTAAAAGTGGCCCAGACTTTTTCCTAGATCACAATATTTTTACTTTCTCTATACGTAATATGTGCATAGTGTATAGAGAAGGTATTGCACATCCAAAAATTCGATACCAAAATTTCACCGGAAATATATGTTTTAGGGTCCCCTGTATCCAAAATAAAACACTCTCAGAAAAAGGTCTGTGTGTCCGTGTGCCTGTAAAAATGATAACTGAAAAATGAAAATTCAGTAAAATACTAAACTTGGTGTTTCAGTTTGTCTTCCAGGGATGCGGCAGGAAGATTGTGAGAAAAATCCCCCCACCCCAAACTACCTCCTACATGGAATTTTTTTCGAAAATTTTGATTTTCTCAAAAATGGCTGTAACAATTTTGATTAAAATATCATATATTAAAAATATTTGCCTGGCAAATAAAATGTATATCTTGAATTTTTTGGGATTAGTCTCTAAAGACTACTTCATTCTGGATGTATTTTACGGAATTTTGCATTACTGCTAAACTGTAAGATATGGACAAAAACTTGTCATACAAAAAACGTAGAGCACGCCCAAACATACAATTTATGTTATATACATTTCTTTCGTGGAGTTGATCGTTTTTTAGTTATTCCTTGTTTTTGATTTCACATACTTTTCTCTTACAGGAGTTTGTCAACTCCTGTCCATTCAAACAAAGGAATTTCATTCACATAGCAACCTGCTTTTGACTATCACTTTAACCTATGGTACTCCCTTATTTCGTTTCTACTTACAAGGAACCAAGTAATAAGACTATTTCTGCCAATTTTTTCTCGATTAGCATGAGGGAAATAGAAGCAAAAGCTTTTTAACAATAATTTGTAGCAGAGATGTACAGAAAGTCACATGAATGGAACACATATTTTTTTCTCAACCTTCAATTACTAACCTTGACTACATCTAGCTTCTATCATTTCACATATAAACCAATCAATCAACGATGTTTTATTCGACGTGGCCTCCAGGGGAGAGATTAACTTTAATTGGAAAACCAATGCCAAGTAACATAACTTCCTAGAAAAGAATTATTTGCATGTGCCGTTAAACATGACAGCTTCGATATTTGTGTAACGGATGTAAAGTTTAATTTTGAATGCTCTTTAACTACTATGGTTCATAGTGTCCAATTCTTTATTGAATATGAAAAACGGATAGCATTTTGCACAAAGGCCATCATCAGGCATGAGGCTTTATTGCGTTTCATATATACCCATACCACACGGCACCACCGACTTTACTTCCCTTCCAAGGAAAAACATACTACTGATTTTTACACCCGAAGAACACAATTTCTTTCTGTGAACTACATTCTAGCTGGAGGTAACCCTAGACCACAGTGGATGGTACAATATTTATCTGAGAGCTTTTCTTAGCGACACTGAGATGAAAGTTAAAGTTATTCTCACGATCAAACGGCATTAATAAAAGTGGCATTAAAAAAGGCTGTGCATTACGGAAATACAAGCTTTAATTGTATTAAAAGGAGAAATAAAAAATCTTATGTGTTCCATTCACATGACTCTCTACATTCTCTGCAATAAATTATTGTTAGAAAGCTTATGCTTCTATTTACTTCCTGCTAATCGAGAACAAATTAACAGAAATAGTCTTATTACTTGCTTCCTTGTAAGTAGAAGCGAAATAAGGGAGTGATGCTCAAAAGCTGGTTGCTATGTGACAGAAGTTCCTTTGTTTGTATGGACACGAGTTCACAATGTCCTGTATAAGAAAAGTACGTTTTTTATAGCTGAAACCAAAAACAAGGAATATCTCAAAAACAATCAACTCCACAAAAAAAATGTATATAACATAAATTGTGTTTTAATGTGCTCTACATTTGGTGTGTGGTAAGTTTTTGTCCATCTCTTACGGTTTAGCAGTTATGCAAAATTCCGTAAAATTGACCCAGTATAAAGTAATCTTCAAAGGCTATTCCCAGAAAATTCAAAATATAAAATTTATTTGTCAGGTAAATATCTTTAATATACGACATTTTAATCAAAATCGTTACAGCCATTTTTTAGAAAATCAAAATTTTCGAAAAAAGTTCCATGTAAAGGATAGTTTGGAGTGGCGAGATTTTTCTCAAAATCTTCGTGTCGCATCCCCAGAAGATACTAAACTTAAATACCAAGTTTGGTGTTTTACCGACTTTTCCTTTTTGAGTTATCGTGTTCACAGGCACACTGACACGGACACACGGAAAATACTTTTCTGAAAATACTTTTTTTGGATACAGGGGATAAAACATATATTTCCTGTGAAATCTCGGTATCGAATTTTTTGGTGGAGCGCAATACCTTCTCTATACACTATGTACATAGTGCGTATAGAGAAAGTAAAAATCTGATGTGTTCCATTCACATGAATCTCTACATTGTGGTTAGAAAGCTTATGTTTCCATTTATTTCATTCTAATCGAGGAAAACAGCAGAAATAGTCTTATTACTTGTTTCCTTGTAAGTAGAAACGAAATAAGGCAGTTCCATAGGTTAAAGTGTTAGTCAAAAGCAGGTTGTTATGTAAAAGGAGTTATTCTTGTTTGTATGGACAGGAGTTGACAAATTCCTTTGTGACAAAAGTATGTTTTTCAAAGCTAAAACAGACACAAACGGACCTTTTTCCAAGAATGCTTTTTCTGGATTGAGAGGGACCTAAAAATTGTATTTCCGGTAAATTCTCGGTATCGAAATTTTGGGTACATTACAATACCTTCTCTATACACTATGCATATAGTACGTGTAGAGAAAGTAAAAACGATAAGTCCATAAATTGTCGGTCTCCATGGCAGCATCTAGCTTTGTTGCCTCGTGTTGAGTAGCTATATCTAAATGGAGTTTTATTTATGGACGCTCTTTAACTGCTGTGGTACTCAGCGTCCCATTCTATAATGGGTTTAATTTTGCTCAGAGGCCTCTCTAATAGGCTTGAGGTTCTTTTACGTGCCGTAAATCTACTACTCGGGACCAACGGCTTTACTTCCCTTCCGAAGGAAACCATGCTATACCCCAAAAAGATCCATCGTCCTCCACCGAGTTTGAACCTGCGACCTTGGGTATATGGTATTCATTACACCTCGGAGGGTGACGTAACTATACATCTAAAAACACGCCGTTTTTGGCATGAGTGTAAGTTTGCGTATGTATGTCTAAATAGGGCGGGAAACAACCAGGAAAAACAGCAGGTACACAGAAGCAAGCATTCGGATATCGTTATAGTTTATTTTTGACTAAAATGTATTGGATTATTTGCCTAAGAATACTCAGCTAGTGAGAACAGGGGACACCGCATTGCAACCCTTTTCTAGTGCAACACATTTTGCGACTGGCAAAGTACCCCGCATATCCAGTGGGTAGAAATAGGAATGCCTAATCTGAAATATCTTGTGTGTTCCATTCACATGACTTTCTCTATATCACTGCAACAAAGTATTCTATTTACTTCATCTAATGGAGCAAAAATTAGCAGAAATAATCTTATTACTTGCTTCCTTGTTAGTAAAACCGAAATATGGGAGTACCATAGGTTAAAGTGATAGTCAAAAGCCGGTTGCTATGTGACTGAAGTTCCTTTGTTTGTATGTACACGAGTTCACAAAGTCCTGTATGAGAAATGTGTAAGTTTTTATAGCTGAATCCATAAACCAGGAATATCTAAAAAACAATCAACTCCACGAAAATTTTCATATAACATAAATTGTGTGTTTTAAAGTGCTCTATATTTGTTGTGTGGTAAGTTTTTGTCCATCTCTTACAGTTTAGAAGTTATGAAAGATTCCGAAAAATTGACCCAGAATAAAGTAGGTCTTCAGAGGCTGTTCCCAGAAAATTCAAAATATACATTTTATGTGTCAGGTAAATATCTTTAATATACGATGTTTTAATCAAAATCGTTAGAGCAATTTTTTAGAAAATCAAAATTTTCGAAAAAAGTTCCATGCAAAGGGTAATTGGGGTGAGGGGGATTGTTCTCAAAATCTTCGTGTCGCATCCCTGGAAGATACTAAACTTAAATACCAAGTTTGGTATTTTACTGACTTTTCGTTTTTAAGATATCGTGCTCACAGACGCACGGACACACACGGACCTTTTTCTGAAAATACTTTTTCTGGATACAGGGGACTCTAAAACATATATTTCCGGTGAATTTTTTGGTGGAGTGCAATACCTTCTCTATTCAAGCACGTATAGAGAAAGTAAAATTTACCCCAGATTGAATCATCTTGAATGCTATTTAAAATATTTTGTTAAGGCGTGTGACACACTCACATTGTAGCTAAAGCGAAGCACTTATCTCGAGGTGGGATGTACGGCTTATAGAGATTTATTTAATTATTGTGTTTTATTTATTTATATTAAAAAGAAAACACTGTTTGTTACAGTTACAATCGAAAGCAGTTGTGCTAATAACCCTACCCGCTTATTATTAATAACAGAATAGCACAGATGAGCATTACTTCTCTTTGCGGTTTACTATTTATGACTTTGTTGTTTTAGTGTATTCTTTAAAGTAGTATCAATTGCACTGAATCTATAGAAGGCTCATAGACACTCCTTCGAATGCACAGCCTGTGATGGAATATCTGCACTCCCAATCTATTCAGTGGACTTCTTATTTCATTGTTTGCTCCAGTCCAGCCCCTGTTGGTCATGGCTTCTGTTGAGTAGAATTCAAGTAGAATCTTATCTGTAGAAATTCTGGCTCATATTTGGTAGAGGGCACCTGTAGTTTGAATTGTTGTATGATGAAAGGCTTCCGTGCCAAGACGTGGGACATTCTGTTTGACGACAGTTCTGATATGCCTAATGTTCTATTGAGAAATATGGCTTTCACGTTATCTATGCAATTTAGAATCACGAAGAGTTATTTTTTTTTTCATATACACATTGCACAAACATATAACACGCATGCTCAAGGCGGGACTCGAACCCACGATCCCCTGCCCACAAAGCACCAAAGCGAGACGCATTAACGAGCGTGGCCATGGGGACCGGCAAGAGTTGAGTAGTTGAGTACCGGAGTTAACTAGTGCCGGTCCCCATGGCCGCGCTCGCCAAAGCGTCTCGCTTTGGTGTTTTGCAGCGCAGGGGATCGTGGATTCGAGTTCCGCCTTGGGCATGGGTGTTATATGTTTGTGTATGTGTGTGTAAAAAGAAAGACAGAAAGTCAGTAATCATGCAGTAATCAAAGTAAAGAAATTAGGTAAATAAAAAGTAGGGTATACAGCGCGGGAGTCCCGACCAGACTCCGGAACTGTATTTAAAAAAAAAAAAAAAAAAAAAAACTACCATGCTAACTTCGTATTCCAAAGGTCGCGGGTTCAAACCCAGCGTAGGATGATGGATTTTTTTCGTATAAAAATCCATAGCATGGCTTCCTTCGAAAGGGAAGTAAAACCGTTAGTACCGTATCGTAGATTTACGTCACGTAAAAAACCTCAAGCCTGATAGAGAGGTCTCTGAGCAAAAGTAAGCGGTCTTTCATGCCCAATATAGAATGGGACGCTGAGAACCGTAGCAGTTAAAGAGCGTCCATAAAAACACGCTATTTACAATTTACATGTCTCCGTGAGACTCCAGCAAACTCCGAGCAATAGTCAGCTCCCGCGGGAATACAAAAACCACAAAGCCCGCAAACACCTACAACAAATGTACCAGAATGGTACAACAGAAATATTAAGATATATATATATAGTTACATTAATGATTTTGTACAATACGAATTTAATCTTTTATAGCTTGCATAAAGATAGGTATTAAATACAACGTTTGTTTCAGCACACGGTTTAGTAATGTGATCACAACTGATATAATATTAAGGGTATGTATAACTGAAATTTCATGAAAAATCACAAAAAATAGTCTTCTTTATTTTCATTCCATAAAATAATTAAACATTCCTGAATACAAAAAGGTATAATTGGTCACCTGGCACCATCTTTCAATGCTTTAAGTCACTGGAGCTACAGCACTGCATTAGAGGTGAAGCTCTGCTGGACCTGGTAATAAACACTTCCCTTCGACAAAATCTCATTCGCATCATGCAATAATAAAATATGAAGCTGTGAAGATAAAAGGACAAAAAAGGCAGCAGCAGAGAAGAGGAGAAGAAAAGTCGAGAGTTAAACCTACCAACTCGGGGGATTTTTATGTGAACAATGTATTCAAATCTTTCTTGTTTTCTCGTTATTTATATTTTCAGCATTTTTCTTCTTGTAAAATGCTCCTTACGGATGCATTTTTAGTATTACACAAATAAAATTTGTTGTATATATTCACAGAAGTACAATGAGTAAGAATTGCACTAGGTTTTACCGTCAGATGTAGTGATGCATATGTTTTGGAAAAAAAAATGGTAAGAAAAAAGCACATTCAGTAGTTTAAACATTTTTGGAGCCTAAATTAAAGGATACACAGAAAACTCTAGGGCAATTTCAAAAATTAGTTGAATAGTGAACCTGGTGTTTTAGCATTATATCAAAATGTATATTTTTTGTCGCAAGGGACATGTTAGTGACATGACAACTTAAGCAAATTTGATCACAACTTCCAAACAACTGTAGAAAAATGGTTGAAATTTGCACTGTAACTTATTTGTTTTATATTACATCTGAGCTACAAATTTCAAAAACCTGTCATTATTTGTTTGCAGCTGTAGTCATGCATTTCCTTAAGATATATGACAAACGATATATAAGTAGTTACATAAAATATGCATGGAGTCATTTAAAACAGACATACAGGTTGATTTGAGGATTGAATTTGGTAATGAATAATTAAGGAAAAAATAATCTATGAAACTTGGAACAGTTGTACTTGTGCTATTAGTAGTCTGTGGCTCTCCAATTTCTAATCAGATATCTATTACAATTAGAGAGATCGGAAGTATTTGGTTCCTTGCGTTCTTTGATAACTCCCATTCTATCTCTCAAGATACAGTCTTTTATTTCCTCATCACAAGACACTTATAGGGTTTGTTAAAAGTTATTTTTAATCTGTAATTATTACATTATGCTAGAATGTTCTACTCCTAGGTGTAAGTCACCCTACTCCTGCAGTAAAACTGTATGGTCATCTGAAAATAATAACATATACAATGCAGCATTTTCAATAGATATCCCATACTTTTATAAGCTTTGAAAAATTGGAAGAAGAAATATAAAAGTTGGGAATACCTATATTATGTACATTATTATTTGCATGTATATTAAAGAAATATATACACATACTTTTACTTTCTCTGGCCCAAAATGTACAATGTACATAAGGATAGAGAAAGTATTGTAATGCACCCAAAAATTCGATACCGAGATTTCACCAGAAATATATGTTTTGGAATCCCCTGAGTCCGAAAAAAGCATTTTTAAAAAATGTCTGTGTGTGTTTGTGTGTGTGTCTGTCTACCAAACTTGGTATTTAGGTTTATTATCTTACAAGGATGTGACATGAAGATTTTCAAAAAAATCCCCCTACTAAAAATTACCCTTTACATGGAACAAATTTCTAAAGTTTGTATTTTCTTAAAAATGGCTCTAACGGTTTTGATTAAAATCCCGTATATTAACGCTACTCATGTCCGAAATAAAATGTATATCTCGAATTTTTGGGGAATAACCTCTTAAGATCTCTTTATTCTGGATGAATTTTGCTTAACTGCTAAACCGTAGGAGATAGATAAAAACTTAATACACAAAAATGTACATCACGACAATACACACAGCTTATGTCCTTTACTTTTTTGTTGTGGATAAAACCGTTTCTGAGATATTCTTTGCTATTGGTATCAATTGTGAAGTACTTAAGCTTTTCTCAGACAGGAAGTGTCTGTTTTTCTTTTATTCTACTCTTGGCCAAGCAAAGAAGTGATTTGCAATGACAATTGCATAACGATAGTTTTTAAAACATTTGACAATCATTTTAGCATAGCGCATTCGCTTATTATCTTCTACTTATTAGGAACTAAGGAATATCATGCTGCTAATATTTATCTCAATTAACATTGTGTACAAAGAAGAATAATCATTTGTAGGAGATTTGTAGACAGCTAGAGAAAGTCATGTGAGTGCAACACATCAGATCTTTTATGTTAAGTTGGAGATGATCTACACTCTTGACGTAAACCTTATGTAACTAAAAGTTCTTCAGAGGTGTTTCTTCTGATCTTCATCCTAGAAGCAGCATTTTCTTATAATTAGACATTATTATTTAAAATTTCCCATAATTTGTGAAGTGGGACGGAATTATTGGTTTTTTGAAAGCAACAGCAAAAAATACATTGATTGTCCTATGGTACATTTCTTGTCCAATAAAATTGATCAGATATTGATCTCCTAGCTCGAAAACCCGCCTATTGTTCGTTTTCTTTTCCTTTATATTGTATTCTAGTGTATATTTCATATTTTCATTCAATCTACACGCTGAATTAAATACTGCAATACTTCTATATTATCACAGTTATGCTCTTTTCCATATACTGCTTTTGTATTTCAGAAAGTTTCCATATTTTGTACTGATTGTATAAAATACTGCAAAATGTGTATAATTACACTATACTTGTTCTTCTTTCCGTTTTTATGAATAACTGATATAATGCATTAGGACTTTTTTTCTCCTGTAAGATAACTCTCAAGAGTAATTTCAATATTTCAAATAGCTTGTCTGTTCCAGGTTTAATAAATTCAGAATGAACGCCGTCCATTCCACAAAACTTACCATTCTTAAGCTGTTCAATAACAATTTTCGCCAGTTCTGTGTTTACACAAAGTTAGTAAGTTTTGTTTCCGTAACTTAATGCCCAACCAACAGCATATTTCCATTTTCTTGCAAAATATTCTCAGAATGTTTATTCCAAAAATGTAAAGAAATGTTTTACAATTTATTTCCACTTTTATAAAACATCTTAATATCTTTAAAATAATCCAAGATTCACTAGGTATTTATTTTTCCTGCAATATAATTTTAAATTTTAAACTCATTATTTTCTTCTGCAATTTGTTTTTAGCTTTGGCTTCTATGTTCTAACTATATATTACCTGCGTATTCTTCTATTTGAAGTATTTAGTTTTGTTTATTTCAAATTCATTTGTAATATTTTCACTCCAATAATAAAAAGTATTCTATCTTTTCTATCCTTTTTTCTTCTAGGACTACTTTAACTGTAGTTACATACAATGCTTATATAAGTTCTCGGGTTTTGGAAAGTTAATTTCTATTGGTGTTTCATTCAATATTTTCTAATGGAAGTAGATAATAACTTCATCTTTTGGATATCTTAAATTTTATACTGGTATATTTAAGCAATCCAAATTTCCTGTTCGCACCACTTCACCCAGTCGAGCGCAGTCTCTATTTAAATATAGCGGAACTCTTCATAGAGTGCTCTGATTGCTGGACCCTAGTGATAACCGTTGCGCGAAACTGGATGCGCAAGAGGAGATGAAGTTGGAGGACTTGAGGATAACCAGAGTTGGCCACCGTTTTGGACAGGAGAGATCGCTTGAAAGGTTTTCATTCCATAGGGAAGGATCTCCGTTTGCTGAGCACCTTTTGGGCTATTCTAAATTTATACTTTTTGGTAAGATAATTTTATAAATTCCGTTTCTTTTGAGATCCTGGGATTTAATGTATTATATTCGGTTTGGCAAAGATGAAGGCACTTGCAGTTTTTGCAATGAACAAAATGGACAGAATCATTTTCTTGAAATTCTATTTATGTTAAATTTTATGTAAGAACCTGCTTGTATATAAAATGATAAATGCCTTTTTCAAAAGGAAAAAAAGAAAACGCAAATTTTCAAATGGAAAAATTTCGTTATTAAAACTCATATTTGAAAGGAAAAATACAATATTTTGGAAGGTATACTTTATAGTTATTTATTTGATATAAGTTAGATAAAACGGCATAATCCACTATTGTTTCCTACGGAAATCTTCACGGTAGTAACACTGCATGGCACGACAGCTCACAAGGAACCTTGGCCTACCGCCCGGCCGCTGCTTCCCCATCTCGATCCAGGACAGACGTCACGGATAGAGTGCAGTATTGGAGGGTGAGACATGGTCAGCGACTCGAACCCCCCTTCCGGTTAATGCAGTCCTCCTGACCTGGAGCCGCTATGTCTCCATCAAGTAGGGACCTCACGAGGATGAGTGCACCTCGGACCATGTTTCCCAGCGGGGGAAAAATCCCCACACCGGTACCGGTAATCGAACCCAGGTCTCTCGATAGGCAAGCAACTGCGCTACTAAAAGACGACCTTTTCACGGTAGTAAGGGCTGAGGAAAAAGAGACTGAGGCACGATAATTAGAGGAGAGGGGCGGAGGGGGGAAAATGTCGATCTTACCCAAGGTTAATGCTCATCGCAACAAATTTGTAACATTATTGACTGTAGTAAATTAGAATACAAATCTTAGCATTAATTAAGAAATAATTACTACCACAAGTAGGACCTCTAAAAGCTTGAAAATCATGTAGTTACAATTCTGTTACTTGTTAATGCATTTTAAAAATTTGAGCTTTTTGTATTTTATAAAACAAAGTTTGCAGTTTTAAGCTCTTTCAATTAAAGTAATGCTAGTCAATAATTTAGGCAACGATGAAGTATAGTAACTTTAGAAGGAGCATTGCAGACAAGTCAGTGTTGCGGAAAAACGAGAACATTCTTTGCGAGTCTCTGAAGCACTAGATTAAATCAAAATTAGAGGAACACACACCAGAATGTTTGCTGGTTATAATATATTTATACACAAACTTCCATTTCCTCTGCTCCAAAAAAAACATGGGGCTACAGCACTTTAAGTACTCTTTTAAACTGTATCGTAAATAAAAAGAGATATAAAAACATTTAGGATCGCGCCGCGAAGCTATAACGCTAGAGAGCGGAAAACATACCAAGTTATTATCGTACACGGAAACTACTAATATCTAGATGGCGCTCAAGGAGGTACTGAAAACTGAAGTTATTTATCCCCAAGGACTTTAGGAGGAGTGTTGGAATCCCTGGGGATATTATCAGTTACCACGGAATAGTTATCTAAACAATATTCTAAAACTTATGAGCAAAATTTCAAGGCTCAAAACGTGTACGTATACGACCTAGTTCGTATCATCCAAGTACATTTTAAAAACGAATTACTGAGGAGAGGGTGGAAATGGAATTCTCTTATCACGTGTGTAGCAGCACTCCAAACTAACATACATATTGCAAAGTAAAGGCTACGGTAGATGACAAGTGTTGGAGAAAAATTCTGATGTGTTCCATTCACATGACTTTCTCTACTTCTCTGCAACAATTTATTGTTAAAAAGCTTATGCTTTTATTTACTTCTTCCTAATCAAGAAAAACTTAGCAGAAATAGTTATTACTTGCTTTCTTGTAAGTAGAAGCGAAATAAGGGAGTACCATAGGTTAAAGTGATTGCTGGTTGCTTTGTGACTGAAGTTTTTTTGTTAGTACGGACAAGAGTTGACAAATCCCTGTATGAGAAAAGTAAGCCTTTAAAACTGAAACCAAAAGCAGGGAATATCTAAAAAAATATCAACTCCACGAAGAAAATGCATATAACATAAATTGTGTATTTTAAACTGCTCTACAGTTTTTGTATGGTAAGTTTTTGTCCATCTATTACAGTTTAGCAGTTATGCAAAATTCCGTAAAATTAATCCAGAATAAAAAAGTATTTCAAGATATCCATTTTATTTGTCAGGTAAATATCTTTAACATACGATATTTTAATCAAAATCGTTACAGCCATTTTTGAGAAAATCAAAATTTTCGAAAAAAAATTCCATGTAAAGGGTAGTTGGAGGTGGGGTGATTTTTCTCAAAATCTTCGTGTCACATACCTGGAAGATATTAAACTTAAATAACAAATTTGGTATTTTACCGACTTTTCGTTTTTGAGTTATCGTGTTCACAGACACACTGAAACAGGACGCACACACACACACACGGACCTTTTTCTGAAAATGCATTTTTAGGATACAGGGGACCTTAAAATATATATATTTCCTGTGAAATCTCGGTAACGAATTTTTGGGTGGTACGTGTAGAGAAAGTAAAAAATATGTGCTACTTGTCTGACGAAATGGCCCGGTTTAGAGCGGACAGAGAAGACTGGAATGCAGTGCAGCACAGTTTGATCATCAAAACATCACCACAGAGTACGTAAATAGTAATAAACTAAACGACCACAAGTTAAACTTTCTGTTTTTTTTATCACTAATGAATATTAATTTTCCACTCTGTGAGCGTATGATTAAGCGTGGCGGTGTAAGCATTTTGACTTGATTCGAACCCGTCAACTCTAAGAGACTAAACTGCTGCATTCCGGTCCTGCTGAACTATATCTACGGAGCAAGCACCGGGAGTGATGACGTAATACCACTTATCTCTTTGAGAGCAGTTAAATATTGGATGAGAATCGTTCACGGAAACCAATCTCTAATTAGGGCAGTCTGCTACCGTGAACAGTTGCGAATGGAAGGTAATTTGATGTGGGCATCAAAATTAAAGAAAGGGTTGGAAACCATTGGGATGGGAGACATTTGGATGGCGGGGCAGGAAAACAGGCGAAGTATTTGGAGAAAAATTAAGAAACGTCTTTGTGATATTGACAGACAGCAAATAATTGCGCAATGCACAGAGAAGGTGTCATTAGAAGTACAGTCTGGGCTGAAATCGGAGTGGGGTATGGAGCAATACATCAAAACAGGTACCAAACTCATTAGAGAGGGGCTCGCGTGGATTAGACTAGGAGCATGGAGGAGCACGAAAATTTCTGACGAGAATGGTATAAGAATCTGTCCCATTTGCGAGGAGGAAGAGTCGTGGACTCACATCTTGGCAAGATGTAGGGGTACGGAGGAATGGCGGGAAAAATATTTGCCGCGATTTTTTACCACTGCGAATGTAGGGATAGAAGCATGTTGGACGCTACTGGCAGACACGGAAAACATGGACGGGCTAGGTAAATTTATACTTAAGGCAAGACAGCTGAGATCTGAGGAGGCTGCCAATAGAGAAGGGGGGGGGGGATAAGATCAACTAAACAAAAGTGACTACAATGTTCTACATACATATATATTATGTCATACTTAGGTCATTGTTGTGCTAGGGTTGTATATATTATGTGTATATATGTCTTTTAAGTGTAATTATCTATAATAAGAGGGTGCATTTATGAAGGTGTACTCTGTGCTGTAAATTTAAATTGATATATTTGAATATCTTTGTATCTTTATTTTCGGATTCACTCTTAATTTTTATTGTTGTTTAATATTGCTTTTGACTGTGTATTTCCTTTGTCTTTTTTATTTTCGTGTTTACTCTTTTAATTCTTTGTTGTGGTTGTTGTTTTAATATTGCTTGTAATGTGTATTACAAAAGCACGTACGGTCTGTGGACCCGTGCGACTGTTGAAATTCCATGTATGATATTGCTATATTAATAAATACACTTATTCATTCATTCATACGCAAGCTTCCACTCGAGACCGTCTGGATTCATTCTTCATACAGATAATATATAAGTGCACGAGTATGCTTTTAAATATTGACCGTTATTGCATTACATCTATTTTGTTAGAATGAACGATTTATTGATCGCTAGTTAGAAGAATATAACACAAAATACACGCCTATGAGCAAAATCTAAACTGTTACATTCACATAATTTTCTCTACTTATGCTACAGCAAACCATTCTTACAAGAGTTCATTCTTCTATCTGTTGCACACTTATCAATATCAACATTAGTAAAATGGCTTTATTGCATAATATTTACTTGCACTTTAGGTATATGGAGATAAAATAACCTAAAGCACTAGTGAAAACCTTCTAAAACCCGGTCGTCATGTGATTATATTGAAATTCCGCTCTCTGTTACTTGAACAGGATGAAAAATATGTGAATAACGATTTTCCATTTCAGACAAGTATAAGTATTGGAAAATTAAAAAGAATAACAGAAATATCTCAGAAATAGTTTAGCACGATAAAAAAGTGGGCAAAACATAAACTGTGTGTTTTGATGACATTTCTATTTTTTGTGCAGTAACCTTTTATCTATCTCATTTACAATGGAGAGGACCTCAGAAGAAAAATTCAAGATATACCTACCTACAGAACAGAGGGGACACAGCACTGAACTGGGGAGGATATTGTACTGATGCCCAGCGAGGGCATCCTTCGGGAGGGAGAGAGGTAGGGATAATGTAAGATGAGACACCGGACGGCAGGAACCAGGGTCCCGGCAATAAGAATTTCCGACTGTCGGACGGGCAGACCAAGGATCCCGCCTTGAAAAGGTTTCAACGCTCCAAAGGGAAGTCCTTATATCCCGGCAACATCCATTGTCGGGAAGACGAGTGGGTTTCAGAGCATTTTTTCCAAACCTGAAAGTGATCAACGCGACGATATATGAATGAAATTATAATGGAACGACATGGAACCCTTCGTGAATACCATGCAACCAGGGTGATCCCGAAAAAATCTACATTTCAGAGTGATGATCCCCGGGAATCGAACCCACGACCTTTATAACCCGTCAAACACATCACCGCGAAGCCAGCTTAGTCGGTTAATACGTATACATATAGATAAAGTAAAATGAAATGTGATAGAAATCGTTGGTAGAATATTAGAAATAGCGTGTTTTTTTAAAGATATCTCCCAAAAACTGAGCCGTATATTCAATGGAAAGATGTGTACTCATTTTTCAGAAATGACTATCTGTTCACGAATTTTGAAGACTCAGAGCCTTGCAGCTTCTGAATAGTCTAGAACTTCAGGTGGATTGATTGGGATACCTGCTACGATATAGTCATTATAAAGAACAAAGTCGGTGATTAATATGTAATATGTGCTACACAGTAAGTAGAGAAAGTATTGTATTACATTAAAATATTTGATGCCGATTTCTCGGAAATAAAAGTTTTGAGGGCTCCTAAAATAAAAAAGACAAGTATTTTTATGAAAAATTTCGTGCTGGTGTCTGTGTGTGGAAAGCATACATCAAAAACGAAAAGTTGGTTGAATAATACATTTGGTATTTAGGTTTGTGTTATCCTAGAATTCGACACGAAGATTTTTACTAAAACCATTTCACCCTAAGAAAGATTTTTTGAAATTCTCGGTTGTCTGAAAATGACCCTAAAATTTTAATGAAAATACCGTGTTTTAAATATATTTATATGCCAAAAGAATATGTATCCTGAATTTTGGGAATAGCCTCAGAAGCTTTGTTCATTCTGGATAGTTTTAGTATAACAAGTAAACAGTAAGTGACAGCTAAAACCTTATGTCGTATACATCTTGTCTTTGTTATTGGTTTACAATTTCGAGTATTTAGATTTATCAAAAGGGAAGTCATTATTCTCTTTTTCTTTCTAGTCATCCAAAGAAAATGGAATTTCTATTGCATCAGAAAGCGACCGACTTTTAAAATATTTGACTATTGTTATAATTAGTCTATTCATTTTCTTATTTCCCTTCTACTTAGAAGGAACTAAATAACAAAACCATTTCTACTAGAGTTTATCTCGATTAGCACGAAGTAGTTTATAAGAATAACATGTTGAAGTAAAATAGAGAAAGTCATGTGAATGGAACACATAAGATTTTCTTTCATTCGTTTCCGAAATAGTTGTCTTTATATATGGCATTCACATATGAGATATAATCTTAGCGCGGCTGCTTGCCAAGCAGGAGACCTGGGTTCGATTTCCGGTACCGGCGTGGGGAATTTCCCCCCGCTAGGAGACCTGGACCAGGATGCACTCAGCCTCGTGAGATCCCTGGGATGCCAATTGAGGAGCTACTTGATTGAGAGGTAGCGACTCCAGCTAGAGAAGACCGCATCAACCGGCCTGATCACATCTCACCTTCCAGCTCTATACCACATTCATGACGATTTAGGGGCCCAGATGGGGGATACAGCAGCAGCCCGGGACCTTGTGAACTAACGTGTTATGGAATATTTTTTGTTTTGGTTTTGGTTTTTTTGTTTCATTATATAGCCACCTTTAACATCTAAGGTCATATCGGGGGCATTAAACCTGAAACAACACCTTGTCTATAGGTTCTTTTGCGTTTGGTTTAAATCATTCACACACACATTCACCCCCTCATACACTGTGGGGGATAGAAAGAAAAATTACCCGCCCCAGCTGGGAATCGAACCCGTGATGAACTCCGGGTAAAAATTAGCTCGCTGACCACTAGACTTCGGAGGCAGTCAACTATAGAGTAACGTTATTCTATACTGCAACATTACGGATGTGCTACCTGAATTGTTGTTTGTCAGCTCTTATATTTAAATGTGCCATTGGCTTTTGAGATGCTTAGCTTGTGAAGTAATTCCATCGATACACGAAATTTTATTTGTAGTTCAAAAGTGAAGTTCTCTGTGAATTTCTGAAAATAAGGGCACCATTAATTAAAGGCAAATTAATTAAGTTCAGAAATGCTTCTACAATACGCTAATTGAGTAACTTTAATTATATTAGAGCAGTAAGCGCAGGTCCATACTTTAAGAGTTTCGCCGAATTGTTTCACAAATAGTTTGCGGGAAGTTTAACTGTGAATGCTGGATCAGCTGATCTCTGAAAACTGGACACAGTGTGAGCAAATATATACGCAGGTGGAGAAAACCACAGACGTGGAATGTTTATATGTTGACATGTACCAAGTAAAATTATTACCTAAACATTCATTTATGCTGCATTTATTTTAACATTATGCGTTAGAATAGTATACATAACTATAAAAAATAATTATTTCGATCAAACTATTTTAACAAAGATTTAGCCAGCAGACTTAATCTGAAAATAATTCTGATGTGTGCCATTCACATTTTTTCTCTACATCTCTGTAACAAATTGTTGTTAAAAATCTTATTTTTTTTTCTACTTCATGCCAATCGAGATAAACAGTAACATAAATTATATTATTACTTGCTTCCATATAAATAGAAGGGAAATAAGGGCTTCCAAAACGCGACAGTCGACTTTTTAAAAGCTGGCTGTCATATGTTTGAAATCAATTTATTTCTATGGTTAGGGGTTTTCTACACTACATTAATTTGTACCTTTATAAGGATTTCTTTTGTAATTTAACATACTTTAATCTAGTTGGTCATATCGGGCGATGAAATTATATTGGTGAAATGATGCTCAAATGACCTCGGGGTTCATGGAGCTTAAAGTTATTCGACATTCGTCTTCTCAGAATCAGGCAGACACGCTACCACCACACTACCCAGGCGGGCAAGGATTCTTGTTGAAGTATAATTTGATGGTGGATTTAATTGCAATATTACAACAAACAAACAAACAAACAAACAAAAAACTTAAAATATGTTTGTCTCTTTCTTTGCAAATATCTTATTTACATTTTTACCTTCAACTGCTTTTACCGAGTGACATTTTTAAATGACAAGTTTTCTCAAAAATATTTCAAATATTTGCAGAAAATCTTAGAACAATAACATCAATCTCTAAAGATCTATTTTCCTGATAAATTTTAATCAAACACAGAATAACTGTTACAATTCTGTTGTAGTATATTCATGTTAAATACTTTCTTCAGCAAACTTAATGGGACAAAAAGCGTATTATTATATCTATTTTGCGTTAATTGAGATAAAATCTCACAGAAATACCTGTATTACATATTTCGTGTAAATAAAACAGGATTAGAATAATTCATAACGATTAAGCATAGTTAAATCTATAAAGAGCTTGTCACTTTGTGAAGTTTTTCAAAATTCTTCCTATTTATTTGACCAACCAAAAAAATCGATTAACCATTTGATAAAGGTATAAATATATAAAATCGAAACTAATGGAATATGCTGCAAATGTTTTACTGTACAAAAATTTATTTCACATAGATTGCGTGTTTTAACGTGATTTTACGCTTTTTGTGTAGTAGGTATTGTGTCAAAGGCCATTCAAAATAAAGAAGACTTCAGAGGCAATTCCCATAAAATTCAAAATGTGCATTTTATTGTTCATAAAAATATTTAAGTATATTATATTTTAATCAAAATCGTCACAGCGGATTTTGAGAAAATAGAAACGTTCGAAATATTTTGCAGTAAAGGATAGTTGAGGATGGTAGGATTTTCTTTAAGCTCTCTCTCGTCCTTGGGAGAGTCAGAACTTAAATATCCACTTTGAGATTTAAGGAACTTTTGTTTGATTATTTATGCTGTTCGCAGACACATATACATATAGGTATATTTTTTGGAATATGCTTTTTGTATTCAGAGAACCTCAAGACACATATTTCTGATGAAATTTTCCACATCAAATGCAATACTTTCCCTAATGTATACATACTATAAAACGTTTAAGTGAGCTCATTTCCTTGATATATAAGCTTATGTAATAAAAGTGGCTCACTGATTTTAGAAGGTATGTTTCTACATTCTGTAAAAATCTGAGTTTTATATCTTAAAAGGTTCGGAAATAATACGTAGCAAATTTAACATCGGTGGGATAGTGCTTTTTAGATAGTTTCTGTACACGTACTGTGTATATAGTGTATAGTGAAGGTATTGTATTTCACTAAAAAATTCAGTACCTAGATTTCACCGAATATACACATTTCTATACTCCCTGATTCCAAAAAAATGTCTGAGTCTGTGGACAGAATAGCTCAAAAACTATCAGTCAGTTCTATACTAAACTCTGAATTTAAGTGTAGTACCTCCCTAGGATGCAATACGAATATTTTCAAGAAGTTCCCTTCTCCCTAAACAATCTATTACATGGAACATTTTTCGAAAATTTTGATTTTCTCAAAAATTATTCTAAAACCTTTTGTTAAAATAATATATATAAAATATATTTATATGAATAATGAATATCTTAACTTTTGAGAATAACTTCTTTATTCTGGATGACTTTTGCCTAACTGGTAAAACCTAAGAGATAGACAAGAACTTACTACACATAAAAAATGTAGATCTCGTTAAAATTCATAACTTATGTCATGTACGTTATTTCCTATAGCTGCTATTTGTGAGATACTTCTTGTTATTGGTTTCAAATTTGAAATAGTTATACTTTTTTGATACGAGAATTTGTCAACTCTAGTAATATAAATAAATTCTTTTCTATCACATGGTAACTAGCTTTTAAAGGATTTGACTATCGCTTTAGCCAATGGCTCTCTCTTATTGCCCTTTCCTACAAGAAAGCAAGTAGTAAAACTGTTTCTGCTAATAATTATCCTGATTAGTATGAAGTAGATACAGAAAAAGCTTTTTAACACATTGAAGCCCAAGCCGGAGTATAGCTCGGGCTGTGCGAAATGTTAATGCGGCTCACGCCCGAATATACTCGGGCAGGTATTTCTAACGCTTTTAATGCAATTCCAGGACCATAACTCAGTCTTGGGCTATGTGGAAAAGAACATACATCTGTTATCGCTTAGTTGTCTGATTTGTGCTACCATCGGCCCTCGTTTTAGTCAACTATTAGAAAATTTAGGAGAGTTAGTTACATTGGCTGCTCTCAAGTATTCGCGCCATTTTCCTTGAAGGTGGTGAACTGTCTGTTACGTTTCGTGTACTGTTAAAATACTACATTTTCCTCGATTTCTGTGATCTCAAGCTGAAATTCAAGATACAAATGAAGCTCTGGAATATTCCAGAGTGTTTATCTAACTTTCAATACATGGAGTGTAAGTTGCTTTACTCAGATTTTTTTCAAACTTATATTTGATACTTGTTGTAAATTTAAAATAAAATATTAATACGAAAGTTATGACTATTTTCTTACTTGTTGAGAAATCCTTGAATACCATACGTTTAGATTGTACCAATACTTTTTGGCAGATTTGAATGATGTACTGTAAATAACAACCCAAAGTAGGCGTAAAAACCCTGGGTTTCTTGGCCATTCAACTGGGCTTAAATGTGTTAATAAGAAATTTGTTAGATGTGGAGAAAGACATGTGAATGGAATGCATCAGATTTATTTTCTTAAATTTTATTTCTCCATTCATTGTAGGATACTGGGTATGTTTCAGGTAGTGCTATAATATTTGTAGCCAACCACAATACTGAAGTCGATTAAAACGAACAAAACACCAAATATTTCTGGGCTCCCTTAGCGATGAATGAACGACTACGTGGATGCAGCAACTACTACGGACAAAACAAAACAGAAGGAAGAGAAAAAAGCAATTCTCGCTGCGTTATTCAGATCTAAACAATCGCTAGAAAGAGATATCCCATTTTTCCCTGGAGCTATTCAGGCACACCATCACGCAATAGCGATTTACACTACATACGTGCAACGAGCATAAATTTTAGAAGCGTTTCGGCAAGCTTTTAATCTGCTAATGGGCCGCATTCACACACCTTGCAGAGTTTTCCGGGAACGCGATTGATTGCTCCTGCATTAGCGCAAAGCGAACAGCGCTAACCAAAAAGAAAATGGTCTTTTGCAGTTTCGAGGTGTAGAAGGTGACGTACTTTCTTGGCGGCGGAGTTTGGCTACCTTCTGAAAGAACACAAACATTTATTTGCAGGCAAAAATGGAAATTTTGTTCCTTTCAAAAGAAAAACTTGTACAGAATTACTAGAGACGTGCTATGAATGTTAGAGAGGAAGGCGAAAAGTAGGGCGCTGTAGATAAATGTGCAAGGGGCGTGATCTGAAAAGCGAAAATCTGAACAGCGTTTGTCTAGGCTTTCAAAGAATACGTCAAATTTATCTGTTGTGCTCCATATGCGATAGGCATTTGCAGTGGGCTTATTGTGAAAATGCATTGTATTATGAAGCTCATTGAAAAACTTAGATATTCAGTGTTCGGTTTAGTAATTACCATTTCTTTATCCAATGTGTACTTGTATCAATATATCTAATATATTCCACTCACAAATCTTTCTTCACCTGTCCTACAAACAAAATATTCTTAAAAAAATTACCCATTTAGCTGCATAATACTAATGGAGATAAACATTACAATGTATTACCTACACTTAGTTAATGCGATTGTCAAATCTTTTAAAAGCATGTTCTGTGAAACAATGGAAAGTCTGTTCTCTTAGAATGGGAAGGAAAAAAACAAGGAGTTGTGAAACAAAATATACCTTCCCATTTGATAAACGTTTAAGTAATTTATAATTCAAATGCCATGGCTAAAGTCCCTAAGCTTTGGTGCTTTGTGGCGCACGGGATCGTGGGTTTGAATCCCGCCTTGGCATGGGCGTTTATATGTTTGTTAATGTGTGTATGTATATAAAATTGGATGCAAAAACCAAACGGTAAATCAAATAAGACGACAAAGGTAATATAGGGAAACAGGAAAACTTAAGAATCATGAATACAGTGCCGGAGTCTCTGGAACTTTATTTAAAAAAAGAAGAGAAACAGTAACAAGCAGTATTTCGGAAAATGCTGAAAAATAAGTATATGGTTTAAATTGTGCATTTTAACGAGATCTACATTTTTTGCATACTAAGTTCTTGTTTATCTCTTATGGTATATAGAATGAAGAGGTCTTCAGAAAATTCAAGTTATACGTTTCGTATGTAAACAAAATATATTAAGCATATAGTATAATATTAACCACCTTTACAGGCATTTCTGAGAAAAAAAAATATTTCCATGCAATGGTTATTTGTGGTAGAGATCTGTTCCTAAAAATCTTCGTCGCACCTTGGAAATATATTGAAGTTAAATGCCAAGTTTGGTATATAACAGCTTTTTGCTACTCTGCTCACAGGCGCCCATAGACATGCACACACAAACACATGCATACACCCGCGCACACGTGCAAACATATGACAAGACATACACGCATATTTTTCTGGAAATGTATTTCAAATCATGTATTTCCGGCGAAATCCGTTTATCAAATTTTGCATGCAATATAATAGCTTCATCATGAAGAGATATTTGAAAATGGGCTAAAAGATTTAAAATTAATTCATTTTCTAAATTGTCATCAATGCACATTGTACATACGTGCTACAATAAGTAAAAAGTGAACCATAAAAACTGTATAAGAATTGTTGCTATTGTGTAACATCTAGCTTTTTGTTTGTTGTTATTCGTGATAGAATTCAGAATTTTTTGTATGTTCAGGATTATTATTCTATATATCTAACTGTTCACAGTCAATTTCTCGCTCACAATTTCAGCCGGATATAAACTTCTGCAAACAACATACATTGGGATAAAAATGCTCACTACAAATAGTCAAAAAGTCGAAAATCGCATTTTTACTTTCTCTATAGACACTATATACATAGTGTATAGAGAATGTATTGCACTCCACCAAAAAATTCGATAGCGGGATTTCACCGGAAATATATGTTTTAGGGTCCCCTACATCTAAAAAAAGCATTTTCGGAAAAAGGTCCGTGTGTGTGTGAGTCCGTGTGTCTGTGTGTCCCTGTGTCCGTGTGTCTGTGAACACGATAACTCAAAAACGAAGTTTTGGTATTTAAGTTTAGTATCTTCCAGGGATGCGACATGAAGATTTTGAGAAAAATCCCCCCACCCCTACTACCCTTTACATGGAACTTTTTTTAGAAAATTTTGATTTTCTCAAAAATGCCTCTAACGATTTTTTTATTAAAATTTCGTATATAAAGATATTTACCTGACAAATAGAAGTGTATATTTTGAATTTTCTGGGAATAGCCTCTGAAGACTACTTAATTCTGGATGAATTTTTCATAACTACTAAACCGTAAGAGATGGACAAAAACTTAACCCACAAAAATGTAGAGCACATTAAAACACACAATTTGTGGTATCTACATTTTTTACGTGGAGTTGATCGTTTTTGAGATATTCCTTTTTCTTGGTTTCAGCTTTGAAAAACATAATTTTCTCATAAAGGAATTTGTCAACTCCTGTCCATACAAACAAAAGCAACATCAGTCACATAGCAACCAGCTTTTGGCTTTCACTTTAACCTATGGTACTCCCTTATTTCGCTTCTACTTACAATAAAGCAAGATATAAGGCTATTTCAGCTAATTTTTCTCGATTAACATGCAATAAATAAAGGATAAGCTTATTAACACTACGAATTTACAGAGATATAGAGAAAGTAATGTGAATGGAACACATCAGATTTTTAAAAAAAAAGGTCCGTGTGTGTGTTTGTGTCCGAGTATCCTTGTGGCTGTGAACACGATAACTCAAAAGCGAAAAGTCGGTAAAATACCAAATTTGGTATTTGACTTTATTATCTTCCTGGGATGCGACACGAAGATTTTGAGAAAAATCCCCCCACTCCAAACTACCCTTTACATGGAACTTTTTTAAAAAATTTTGATTTTCTTAAAAATGGCTCTAACGATCTTGATTAAAGTATCGTATATTAAAGATATTTACCTAACAAATAAAATGTATATCTTCAATTTTCTGGGAATAGCCTCAAAAGTTTACTTTATTCTGGATGAAATTTACGGAATTTTGCATAGCTCCAAAACCGTAAGAGATTGATCAAAACCTATTAAACAAAAAATCTAGAGCATGTTAAAACACACAATTTATGTCATATACATTTTTTCATGGAGTTAATCGCTTTTTAGATATTCCTTGTTTTAGGTTTCCGCTTTAGAAAACAAACTTTTCTCATACAGAAATTTGTCAATTCCTGTCCAGACAAACAAGGGAACTTCAGTCACATAGCAATCAGATTTGGTCTATCACTTTAAACTATGGTGCTCCCATATTTCGCTCCTACTTTTAAGGAAGGAACTTATAAGACTATTTTTTGTAATTCTTTCTCGATTAGCATGAAGTAAATAGAAGCTTAAGCTTTTTAACAATAATTTATTGCAAATATATAGAGAAAGTCATGTGAATGGAACATCAGATTTTTGTTAATGTGGATCTCTATTAGCATGAAGTAGATAAAATAAGATTTAATAAGAATAATTCGGTTAGGAGTTTGTTTTCTGTTCCCAAGGTTCAAACCCGACCCAGATGGTTTTTAAGTGTGATTAAAAGCGACAACCCCATGTCAGTTGATTTACTAGTATTAAAATCTCCGATAGGAAATTTCGGCATACCGGCGGTGCTGATATTACCCTGGATATTGACAACATTATTAACACACTAATAATTATTTGGAGAGGTAGCGTCAGACTGCAAAATTCAATGAATAACCTGGATTTGAGCCAGGGACCTTTTGGTTTTCGTACAGTTGCTCTGACCACTGAGCTACCATGGCACGGCACTAAACTCTGTAATTGACTCGCGATTTTCGTGTTATCAAGAAGATTTAAAATTGTTATAAGATATCATACCTCGATAGCTATATCATACCTCCGTAAGCCATTAACTCCCGGGCTTTATTAACCAACTATTAGATCATTTAATGTGAATGAATCAGGAGAACTGTGGTTCAAATGACTATGGTATTGACTTTTTCAGTTTCAGTCTACCTTTCCAGCTTCTGGCCTACATTCGACTGGTGTAAAAGAAACAATTCGCAGTGGTGGTGGTGGTCTGTCATTAACCATTTCATTTTATATCAAGATACACAGAGTATATTACACAAAAACATACACACGTAACGTCTCAAATGTGAATCGTCTCCGATTGGCACGTAAACAGGATTTATATTGTGAAAAACTTCGCTCCACATCACTGGATGTGTCTTGCTATCGGTCGCTAAGATGCTATCCCTAATCCGGTGTGTATGTGTATTTTGGATATATACTTTCTCCATACGCACTATGTACATAGTGTATAGAGAAAGTATTGCACTCCACCAAAAAATTCGATGGCCAGATTTCACCGGAAATATATGTTTTAGGGTCCCCAATATCCCAAAAAAAAATTTGATGTGTACCATTCACATGACTTTTTCCATATCCCTGCAACAAATTATTCTTAAAAAGCTTATATTTTTATTTACTTTATTCTAATCAGAAAAAAATAGCAGAAATAGTCTAATTACTTGCTTCCTTGTAAGTAGAAGCGAAATAAGGGACAACTGTAGGTTAAAGTGATAGTCAAAAGTTGGTTGCTATGTCAATGAAGTTCCTTTGTCTATATGGATAGGAGTTGACAAGTTCCTGTATGAGAAAAGTATACGTTTTTCATAGCAGAAACCAAAAATAAGGAATGTCACAAAAACGACGAACTCCACGAAAAAAATGTATATAACATAAATTGTGTGCTTTAATGTGCTCTACATTTTCTGTATAGTAAGTTTTTGTCCATCTCTTACGGTTTAGCAGTTATTCAAAATTTAGTAAAATTCATCCAGAATAAACTACTCTTCAGAGGCTATTCCCAGAAAATTCAAGATATGCATTTTATTTGCCAGGTAAATATCTTTAATATACGAAATGTTAATCAAAATCGTTAGAGCCATTTTTGAGAAAATCAAAATTTTCGAAAAAAGTTCCATGTAAAGGGTAGTTGGGGGTGGGGGGATTTTTCTCAAAGTCTTCGTGTCGCATCCCTGAAAGATACTAAACTTAATTACCAAGTTTGGTGTTTTACCGACTTTTCGTTTTTGAGTTATCGTGTTCACAGACACACGGACACACGGACACACACACGGACCTTTTTGTGAAAATGCTTTTTTTTGGATATTGGGGACCCTAAAACATATATTTCCGGTGAAATCTCGGTATCTAATTTTTGGTGGAGTGCAATACTTTCTCTATACACTATGTACATAGTGCGTATGGAGAAAGTAAAAAGCATTTTCACAAAAAGGTCCGTGTGTGTGTGTGTCCGTCAAAAGTGGCTCTACCGTTTTGATTAAAATTTCGTATATTAAAGACATTTACCAGACAAATGAAATGTATATCTTGAATTTTCAGGGAATAGCCTCTGAAGACAACTTTATTCTGGATGAATTTTACAGAATTTTGCATAACTGCTAAACCGTAAGAGATGGACTAAAACTTACTTTACCAAAAATGTAGAGCACATTAAAACACACAATTTATCTTATATAACTATTTTTTCGTGGATTTGGTGATTTTTGAGATACTCCTTGTTTTTTATTTCAGTTTTAAAAACTTATACCTTACACATACAGGAGTTTAACAATTCCTGTCCATACAAACAAAGAAATTTCAGTCACATAGCAACCAACTTTTGACTATCACTTTAACCAATAGCACTCACTTATTTTACTTCTACTTACAAGGAAACGAGTAATAGAATTATTTCTGCTGATTTTTTCTCGACTAGTATGAAGCAAATAGAAGCATAATCTTTTTAACAATAATTTGTTGCAGACATATATAGAGAAAGTCATGTGAATGGAACACATCAGCTTTTTCTGAAGAGACATTCACATATTAGAAATGAAACTAATCAAAAAAGTCGTTTATCGTCCCTGTGTTTTAATGTTCATATATTATTTAGATACTCTATCTTGTAGTAATGTACAATTTATAAAAACCCTGAAGTGTAGTTTTTAGTTTCTCTATACGTATTATGTACATAGTGTATAGAGAAGTATTGCACTTCACCCAAAAATTCCATACTGAGATTTCACCGGAAATATATGTTTTAGGGTCCTCTATATAAAAAAAACATTAACAGAAAATGGTCATGTGTGTGTGTGTGTGTGTGTATGTGTGTCAGCGTGTCCGTGTGTCCGCGTGTCTGTGAACACGATAACTTAAAACCGAAAAACCGTAAAATACCAATATTTAAGTTTAGTATCTTCCAGGGATGTGACACGAAGATTTTTGGAAAATCCCTCAACGCCAAATTACCCTTTACATGGAACTTTTTTCGAAAATTTTGATATTCTTTAAAATTGCGATAACGATTTTGATTAAAATATCGTATATTAAAAATATTTACGTAACAAATAAAATGTACATCTTGAATTTTCTGGGAATAGCCTCTGAAGACTACTTTATTCTGGATGAATTTTACGGAATTTTTCATAAGTGTCAAACCATAAAGAATAGATAAAATCTTACCACACAAAAAACATAGATCAGGATAAATCACATACCTTATGTTACATACTTTTTTTTCGTGGGGTTGCTCATTTTTGAGATATTCTTTGTTATTGGTTTCAGCTTTAAAAACATAATTTTCTTGTACAGGAATTTGTCAAGTCCTGTCCTTACAAACACAGGAACTTCAGTCACATAGCAACCAGCTTTTTACTATGACTTTAACCTATGATTCTGCTTTATTTCACTTCTACTTACAAGGAAACAAGTAATAAGACCAGTTCTGCTAATTTGTTCTCGATTAGCAGTAAGTAAATAGAAGCATAAGTGTATAGAGAAGGTATTTCACTCCACCAAAAATTCGATACTCAGACTTCACCGAAAATATATGTTTTAAGGTCCCATGTATCCAAAAAAAGGCATTTTCAGAAAAAGGTCCGTGTGTGTCCTTGTGTCCGTATGTCAATGTGTCCGTGTGTCAGTGTGTGCGTATGTCTGTGAACACGATAACCCAAAAACGAAAAATCAGTAAAGTTAGTATTTAAGTTTAGTATCTTCCAGGGATGCGACACGAAGATTTTGAGAAAAATCCCTCCACCCCAAACTACCTTTTACGTGGAACTTTTTTCAGAAATATTATTTTTTTCAAAATGGCTCTTAATTATTTTGATTAAAATATCGTATATTAAAGATATTACCTGACAATTAAAATGTATATCTTCAATTTTCTGGAAAAGCCTCTGAAGACTACTTTATTCTGGATGAATTTTACGGAATTTTACATAACTGCTAAACCGTAATAGATGGACAAAAACTTACCAATGAAAACTGTGCAGCACATTAAAACACACAATTTATTTTGTATACATCTTTTTTCGTGAATTTGATCCTTTTTGAGATATTCCTAGTTTATGGTTTCAGCTTTGAAAAACTTAACTTTTCCCTAAAAGGAATTTGTCAACTGCTGTCTATACAAACAAAAGAACTTCAGTCACATATTGACCAGCTTTGACTATCTGCCTTATTTCGCTTCTACTTACAAGGTAGTAAGTAACACGACTATTTCTGCTAATTTTTGTCAATTAGCATGAAGTAAATAGAAGAATAAGCTTTTTAACAATAATTTGTTGTAGATATGTAGAGAAAGTCATTTGAACGGAACATATAAGATTGTTTCTAAGTAAATTTTCATTAACACCAAAGCCAAAAGGTTTCTCTCATCTTGCAATACAACCTCCCCGCCAGAAAATGCACTTCCTTTTTGCTGAAATACTGGTTAACGTGCGTGCTCTGACGGAGAAGCAATGGAAACCTTCTAACCTAAAAGGAAACTGAAATAAAACAGAAGGGCGTTGTCTTGCAAGAGACGTTGGAAATAAAAACCACAAAATATTTGACAACCGTTACAAAGAACTGAACTGGTTTTCTGCTATTTGCTGCTGATAAAGAGAGTTATGGTTCCGAGAGAGCTGCCCAGTCCCTACACTACATTATGCATTTTATGGTAATTGTGGTGTGGCAGCACATAGTGCACGATGGTGCTTTTGGAGTGAACGTGCTAGTTCAGCAGTATCTGGCTATGATATCTACAAGATCAGTGTTCATATTCTTTTTCAAATAATCCCCCTTTCCACAAAAACTATCTATAACGCCAGGGCAGAAAAAACTGGGTGTAGAATTTGAGATAAAAGAAAAAAATCTGATTTGTTCCATTGACATAACTTCCTGTTACTGTTAAATCATATTATTCTTTTATCTAAATCATGCTAATCAAAATAAACTTTAGCAGAGATAATGTTATTGGGTTAAGTGCTAGTCAAATCTGATCAGTATGTGAACTACTGAAGTTCGGTTCCATTTACATGGCCTGCAATAAAACTAAAGAGAAGTGAAAGGAATGGTGACTTCCCACCTGAGAGAGGTTCAGTTAAAAATTGAAATCAATAACAAGGAATAACTGCCATCCCTACAAAAAGTGTCTATGGTATTGACATTGTGCGTTTTAACGAGATCAGTTTTGTGTAGTAAATTTTTGTATATCTCTTAAGCTCTACCAGTTATAAAAGATTCATCGGAAATGAAGAGATCTTCAGAGGCAATTCCTAGAAAATTCAAAATACACATTTTATTTGTCATGTAAATATCTTTAATATATGGTATTTTAATCAAGATCGTTAGAGGCATTGTTGAGAAAGACTTTTTTAAAAAATTGTTTCATGTAAAATGCAGTTTGGAGTGCGGTGATTTTGTTTAAAATCTTCGTGTTCCATTCTTTAATATACTATACCTAAATGCCAAGATTGGTATTCAACAGTATTTTCCTTTTCGAGTTATGCTGTCCACAGACATATACACACACGCACACACACCTTTACTAAAGATGCTTTTATTGGATTAAGTGCACCTGAAAACATGTATTTTAAGTGACATTTCGACATCCAATTTTTGCACGGTACGAGAAGAGAAAACATAAATTCCTCACAATATTTGCTGACTCCAAACATTGAAAATTACTGATCTAGAGTTAGAAATACTCTCCAGTCTTGAGCCATCACGGAAGTGGTTAGTGATGTTAATGATTCATACCAAGGTGATTGCTCATTGATAATGATTCATAGGATTTGATCATCTCAATTAATGATCCTGGTCAGACCAAAGTCAGTTCAAACAGAAATTGCTGAAAAAGCAGTTGTGTGTCCGCTTAAAAGAATAACCTGAATAGAATACTCCGTACAAATCTAAAGACTTACTAATCACTGGCTTACACGACAAAAGTAGTGGTACCCAATTTTGAACAAATAAAATAAAAAAAAACAAACAAACATATGTCTACAATAGTTATGTTCCATATTATCACTTTTGCTACTTATTTATCTCTTGTTGATTATTATGTTTATATAATTGATGTTGACAATTTTTGCTATAAAATACCAATACACGGATATCACGGTATCCAACACTTAACTGGTAATTGATGACAATAAAACACACTACATTCAAATCTAAACTAAAATAATGAATCGTTATCCGTCGGCAGCTACATTTTACAACAATTTACGTTTATTTTTAATTTTTATATGTTTATATTCAATAGCAAATGTACCTTAATATCATAGTCAATTCTTTCATCTTAATAAGTTAACGATAAGCTAAAATTAATATTATTAGCCTCCAATATTATTAATTTTAATAATAAGCATCACATTCTTATAGCCTAATTCCTTATCTATTATCTTAGGTTTACCTCTATACCTTTAGGTGTTTCGGTAATCTTCATGTTAAACTAATATGAGACGGATTCATTGAGGGTCCTCATTGCGAAGTTTACCGTCCAGCCACTCACATGAAATGTTTCATTACTCGTTCCCTTTCACCACTAAAGTAGGCCTGATCTTTGTGCATAGGTGTATAACAGACTTGAATTAAAACCAATAAGAGAAGTTCAATATAGGCAACCAAAAGCATTGGTATGTTTCCGTGTCTCGACCATGTGTTGTGTTGTGGAGGTGGTTGATTTAAGTAACACAGTAAGGATTGTAGTGGCCATGTGCTACTTGTTGCACTCTCTATAACTTGTCACCGTATTCAGTACAAACTGTTTGTGTGTGGTCACAAAGTCAGGTCGTTTTGTAACTTAATGGATAAAATACTTTCTTCCAACAAGTAGCAGCTTCTCTTCCGTCTGCCAGTTCCAGCTGAATAGCTCTTTCCCAACTTTGAAGCCACAGACTTGTCAATAGAAGCAACAGAAAAGGAAAGAAGTGTCCACGTCGTTGCGAAATTGGGAAATAGACTCTTTTCTTCCTCTGGTCACGTAATGGACATTACAGCACTCCGAAGCCTTTAACAATAAAGAAGCCAGCACTTTCAATAATGGAGGCGTGACTGTAAAAGGGAAGTAACATCTGTATGGCAAGCGAAGTAGCTCAGATTTGCCAAAATTGCACTTTTCACAAGAAGGAAATAAAGAGATATTGCTAAAAACCAGCAAAATATGATGTTTCATGTTATAACCTACACTTCCTGGCTGTGTAGGCTAAAGATTTTCAGTAACCAACACGTGTGGTGAGAACTTAATGTGGAAGTATTAATACCAGAAAACCTAGTATAATCTATACAGGGTGTTAGGAGGAATAGGTACAGATATTTTGATAAATGGTACCTTAATATTATGTATCTAATATGATGTGTTGGTTATTAATTTCTCTAGCACTTATATACATACGATGTACTTAGTCCCTAGAGAAGTTACTGTATTCCACCCAAAATTTCAATGTCGAGATTTCATCGAAAGTATATGTTTTGGGTTCCCCTGAGTCCAAATATGGTATTTTAAGAAAAAGGTTAGTGTGTTTGCCTGTGGACAGCATAGTTCAAAAAGACCATTTGAATACCAAACTTCGTATTTATATTAAGTATTTATATTAGGTGTCTTCCAAGGGCAAAGATTTCCAATAAAATCTCTCTCCTCAAACTACACTTTACATGGAAAAAATTTAAAAATATTTGTTTTTCTCAAAAATGAATAACGATTTTGATTAAAATATTTGAATCACAAATAAAATGTGTATCTTGGATTTTCTGGAAATAGGCTCTGAAGACCTATTTATTCTACATAGATGTTACTAAATATTGTATAACTGATAAACTATAAGGGATAGACAAATATTTACCCCCCTCCCAAAATGTAGATCTCGTTAAAAAACATAATTTATATCATGTACGCCTTTCTTGTAGAATTGATCGTTTAATGAGAGGTTCCTTGTGATTGGTTTCAATTTTAAACTAAGTTAATTCTTCTCAAATAGAAGACCTTTCGTTTAGTCTCTAATACTTCTAAAAGAAGAATATCTTTACTGGTGTCTCGAATATTTCAGGGATACGCTCACAATATCAAAACAGTAAACAAAATCATACGAACATGGATCTGATAATTATTTTTTATGTGTTGCAAGACAAAGTTGAAGCTTACAGAATATGTTCGAAGAAAATAGCATGTGTTGCAAATTTCCGGAGTGTTTCGCATTTACCAAATACCCTTCTTAATAATCCAGTGATTCCATTACTCTCTGGATTATCCCTTAACCGAAATTAAGTAAAAGTCAAATGTACTATCTGGTACAGAAGGAGTTTAAATCAGCGACTTTAAATGTTCCGAGACGAATATTTCCATTTGATTCGAATCAGGAGATCGAATCGGTCTTGCAAAGATTTCCCCGTCACCTATGGCAAGATTTACATTGAAGAATTTTACACTATCCAACTGAAATGAACTGAGGTACGAGATGCACAACAATAACTAAATGATAAACTCTCCCCTGGGAAACTGAAGATACGTCTCTGCATTTAGTTGCGGTGGAAAGAAATAGGAGCAAATAAGATAATCGTGGACCAGTACACCCCAAAAGTTTAGGTAGAATTTCTATTAATGTTCGTCCTGTTGTACTTCATGTGGATTTTCACAGACCCAAATTAGTATTACTAATATTCAAGATGCAGCGTGAGTATATCCAGGTTCGTCACTGAACAAGGTGCGTGCTAAGAAATTATTGAACATAGTAAAATTCTGTAACATGCGAAGGCAAGAAGTCTTCCTCAATCAAAGTCCACCACAATTTAATCCTTGTACCCACTAAAGATGATAAAGGTACAGAAAGCGGTGCCAAGAAAAGCATCATATCCGTCGAAGATGGCAAAAAGAACGGCAACCTTGGCAGAAAAGGAGACTGAATAATTAAACACGTATGATTAAACATGAGCTAGATCAATTTCGTCTTCAAACATACCAAAATTACTTATCACCTCTCTCCAACTGCCATAATACGACCAAACGAATACTTCGAGAACCAATCTAATTCCTTCATTACGTGAAAATAGCCATATTGCAATTGACACACAATCAAAATGCAACCTGCTAGATTCGTTTTATGAAAATATGTTTAAGCCAAATAATAGTGACAATGAACAGATTACCAAGGCGATTACAGGTGAACTTCAACAGCATATAAACAAGCCAACGGTACCTGACAGAATTATCCCTGCCTCTACAAAAGAATTGAAACGCTTTATGCATCAATTTCCACTCAAAAAGTCACCTGCACAAGACTTAATACCAAATATAGTATTAAAAAGCTAACTAATAAAGCATTAGTATATCTAGTTACCATTTACAACGCATCATTTAGGTTTGGCTATTTTCCACAAACATGGAAACTTGCAGAGATCACCGTTTTTCATAAACCGAAGTATCAACCATCCAGCTACCGACCAATTAGTCTGCTAACCAGTTCTGTCTAAACTGTTTGAAAACATTATTCAAAACGTCTTTCAACATTTTTAACCTCTAATCACATAATTCCAGATTTCCAGTTTGGTTTTCACCCTACGCATCACTTATTAAGGGTCACAAATGCTATTTCAACAGGATTTGAAAAGAAACAGTTTACTGCTTTAATCTTCCTTGACGTTGCTCAGCCCTTCGATAGAAGGCCTGCAAGTAAAATTATATAGAGTAGGAATTCCAAATTACCTTATACAGATAATAAGGAGCTATTTAATACGACGGCAAATCAACTATACGAACAATCGCCGCAGGAGTACCACAAGGATCAGTTCTCGCACCGCTACTGTTTAATATATTCACTCACGATATACCTTATTTACGACCAGCTTCCATCGTCATGTACGCAGACGATACTGTCCTTTATTATTCACACTCCAAACCAAATACATCAACTAGACACCTGCAAGCATCACTTTCACTATTAGCTGAATGGCGTACAGTATGGCGCATCTCACTTAACATCAACAAGACAGAGGCAAAACTATTTTCTCCAAGACCTTGTCAAAACCTTGATTATTTACATTTACAGACTAAACAGCTAACCTGGTTGCCCTCTCAAATCTCAGTCAAATATCTTGGCGTTCTACTGGACACAAAAATGACATGGAATGATCACATTATATACATCACATCATTTGCCAAATCAAAGTTCATCATACTTCATCCATTAATTAATAAACGATCCAAGATTGGCCTGGACTACTCCATTCTGCTTTACAGATCTTAAATTCGACCTCTTCTCACTTATGCAGCTCATATATGGTCCACAACAAATAAAACTAATATTCCTAAATTGCAAGTTGTACAAAATAAATTTATCCGCAGAACTATAAATGCACAATGTTTGTAAGAAATACGCAGCTTCAACATGAACTTAACATCCTTCCAATAGAACAGTATATAAAACAGCTCTCCAAGACATTCCTCAACAAATTAAGCAACGTTTCTTAACTAGTGACAGATAAGACTCCTCTTAATAATTATTCATAATTGCATAATCATTTCGTTTCATTTTTTTAATTTACTATTGTTATTACTTTTACTTTCATTCAATTGCAAGATTTATTTTTAAAGTTATATTATAATTTCTCTCCTAATAATCTATTTTTGTTTATGTTAGAGGAACTAATATGGTCAAACTCAGATGTTAATGTATTTAATGCTTTTTTATCTTGTTGTTATCTATGGCCTGTATAGCATAAATGCTGATCTGCCAACAATAACATTAAAAAAAACGGTGCAAAGTTCTCCAGATACTCATGGGATTAACGCCTTCTCTTATAGCAATACGTTTTGTGCTACTTGATAGGTTTGCGTTCAAATAACAAATAAATCGTTCTTCACGGTATTCCAACATCCTTTTAAATGAGTTGCTCTCTCGCAGGCATTGATAAAATCCTGAAAATGTTCGTGAAGGTAACCGTTAGGTTGTCCTTCTGTACAAAGCTTACGTGTTCGTGAGGCACTCTCATCTGCAAGAGAATGTATATTGGTATATTTACTCCCAGAATACATTTACTTCTGTACACGTTGATCAACAACAAACAACCAAAGAAAAAGCAATGGAGCAATGACTGGACAACTTTTTAATTCAAATAAGTAGTATTGTTTTTAGCAAAGGGAAGAAATCCTTTAATAACTCTTTAAGAATCATGTTCATATGAATTTTTTATGTGTCTGATATTACAGGAGTACCCCGAAATATTCGATATTTATACGGAAACACCCATATTATATTGTATTTTATTTTATTTTACGCCTTTACTCATCAAATTATTACAGTAGTTCGTTAGTGAGTACATGTGGCACCTTTTTAGTTCGATAAACTTTGGGGAGTGAATGTGCCTTGTCAATTGTGGCCGAAGGAAAACGTAGCTCACCCTAGCAGAAGATGGAATTGTATTTTTCATTACCAACAAAATCAGCTTCTCAAGTAGTTTAAAACACATCCCTATCTCGAGAAGCCTCTTGGCAACTATTTAATCGGCCGTTGGACCATTTTTTTAGGAGCTTAGGTTTCTACGCAAGTGTCTTCTACCGGGTGTAACAATAAGGTATGTCAGAACTTTGAGAAAACATTTTTTGAGTATAGAGGATAAGAAAAAGGTATATGATCATTGGTCTTTTTCTACAACTCTACATACACAGTGAAATGTGTAATATGTTGCTGTTCCGTGGCCATACACCCATAACTAAAGTAGTAAACTTTTTCTTTTACATCTGCTTCAATTGGGTGGATGTGGTGCATATCACCGTTTTTGTCAATGTGTTACAGTAAGAATTCCGCTTGGGAGACACAGGGACTCAGTTCATTGCTTGTCGTAGCGCCGAGCACAGCAGTGTCTGTTCAGTGAGTTTTAGGGCATTCAGATTTGACAGATTCTCATTTAGAACTAGGAGAAGGTAATACAGTAGTGTACTAAGTGTAGACTCAGCCATTACTGTGTTTCAGATACAGGAACAAGTACTCAAATGCGGAATTGGTGGACGCTTATTTAATGGATGGATTAGCTTAAGGTAATAGAAGTAACGCTCAGCGTTTGTACCAACGTTGTCCAGATAAGGGTACGTTTCAATCCATTCATCGTTGTCTGAGGGAAAACGGAACCTTCAAGCCTGCTACCCGTGACTGGTGAAGACGAGAAGAATACCACAGCAGGAGGAGGCGATTCTTCATGCTGTCGAGGAAGACCCCAGTGTCAGCTGTAACACGTAATGTTGTCCATATGGCTATCTAGAGGGTGTTGCGTGAGAACCAACTGTATCCGTACAAGCACAACGCGTTATCACCACGTGATTATCCAGCACGATTAGCTTTTTGCGATTGGTTCCTCAATCAATGAGTTAATCTAGACTTTGCTGCAGGTGTGTTGTTTACAAGTGAAGTTTCATTTCACTAGGATTGTGAATTTTCATAATCAGGATGTATGGACTGACGCAAATCCTCATGCAATTCTTACTGAAAACCATCAAACTCGATTCCCTCTTAATGTTTGGGCCGAGATTGTTGGTGACTGGTGGGACCACATTCTTAATGGAGGAAGGTACAGAAGGTCTTACCTGTCTATTACAGATACTTCATTAGTAGTACAACGACACATGTACTTCATGTACGATAGAGTTCCTCCTCATTTTAGTCTTTCTTTCCGTCGAATATTCAGTAGCAGGTATCCTGGAAGATGGGCAGGAAGAGGTGAACCAATTCTGTGGCCTCCATCATCGCCTGGCTTAAACTCACTAGATGGATACATTTGCAATCTCTTGTTGATGCAACTCCAGTTCCAGATGTAGAGAAAGTATTTTGGAAGGCTGTCAGACATAAAATTTTCCAGATCTAACTCAGAGCATTAGGGAGTCCATGTGACGGCGGGTTGACGGATGCCATTTTGAACATGTGCTGTGATTTTCTGTTTCCCCAGGGTTCTGCCATTGAGGTTCAGCTGTAGAAAAAGTGATCTAAAAAGGAAATAACAATTCTGGACTTAAGTACATAAGAGACATACATTTTGTTACATCTTGTATATGCAGAGGTAGAATGAACAATTTGAATGAAGTTTCATAATAATGCCATAATATATATATATATATATATATATATATATATATATATATATATATTATCCTTTCAAACTTCATCGTGCTCCGTGGTTTAGCGTTAACATGCTAGCTTCTGGTTTCCAAGGCCGCGAGTTCAATCCCGGCGGAGGACGATGATTTTTATCGGACATAACATTCCTTAGCACGGCATCTTTCGGAAGGGAACTAAATCAGTGGTCCCGTGTCGTAGATTTCCCTCAAGCTGATAAAGAGATCTCTGAGTAAAATTAAACTGTCTTTTACACCCAAAATAGAATGGGAAAGCAGTGAAAAGCGTTAATAAATGAAACCCAGTTTAATTTTTCACATTTAAATTACCATTAACAATTACGCATTAAATATAATGTTAGAAGAAAGTTGTGAAAGTAGAATTTGGACCAGTTTTTCAGCATTTCGTCTCTTTGTGCTTGTACATTTTAACTTATGAAATTATAAATGTGATAAATGTGTACCGCTTAGCGAAGAATGAGTAAAGAATTCGTATTCGGAAATAGCATATTGTCATTTTCATTAATTCATATTGCTGCATAAAGGTTTTGTTCGTAATATATTCTGGGTATCTCAAACATTCAAGTGAAAAGTTTCAAGAGCGCTATTTTTTGTTAGATGCACTATGGAATCTGCAGATTTTTCTTAAGTATTTCTAGCTCATCATTCAATCCATAGATAGAGGATTCTTGGCTAGAGAGTACAGTGAACTCCAATATTGAGATTAGCCAGACTTACTGGCCTCTGTCCAGAAAAACGATGACTCAAAGCATCATAAAACATTCCAATTAAGGCACAAAGTCCCAACCATGTTAACTTTTCATTGAACTGTAATGGATTTTCTGATGTTACGGAATAGATATAGGTAAGAGATAAAACGGCGGTAATATAATCTGCAAAAATATCATTCTCCCTAGCATTTTTTACAACTTAAGAGTAGTAGCTTTATACCAGAAAAACACACTATTACCTGCCATAATAACTATAATAACTCCAAGGCACGACAGCTCACGGGGAACCTTGGCCTACCGCCCGGCCGCTGCGTCCCCCATCTCGGTCCACTACAGACGTCATAGATGGGGTGCAGTATTGGAGGGTGAGACGCGGTCAGCGCCTCGAGCCCCTCCCGGCCGGTTAATGCGGTCCTCACGATCTGGAGCCGCTACTTCTCCATCAAGTAGCTCCTCAATTGGCTTCCCAGGGACCTCACGAGGCTGAGTGCACCCCGGTCCAGGTCTCCCAGCGGGGGAAAAATCCCCACGCCGGTACTGGGGATCGAACCCAGGTCTCCCGCTTGGTAGGCAGCTGCGCTACCACCGCGCTAAGGAGACGACATTTACAATAAAGCATTCAATGTTCAATATTCCTTCATAAGTAAAGAAGGGCTGAATTGTAAAACCATATGGAACGCCTGTCCATAATAAAAAGAAAATAAAAATAAAATATTCAAATTTGTAACCTATTATTGAACAACCTGTGTTCATTGATAATGTAAACAAAAGCAACAGGTTACAAGGTTCTGATTGATTTCTTAACGTTTTACTGCTTTTCTTTATCCTCTTATTTCTCTTAATTTGCTGAAAGGAGTTCACGATATTATATTAAAATATGCAGTGCTGTAGAAATAAATTGGTGAGAATTGTTAATGAAAGAAAATGTAATGTATTTTAATGACTATTGCTTTACACAGCAATGTGTATATCCTTTTACATTAGCCTAGATGCAACATCTGGTATAAGCAGCTTTTCAGCGGCTGACAGTCGAAAGATCGAATAGGTGTATTCCACACATTGTGCAGGAAGGGCAAACAACGTGGGACGTGGAGGGGATGTTGGCCATTGTCGTTGACCTATTAATTATCAATCCTGGTGATTGATAATATAATACTCTGCACCTTACTTTTGTTAATATACGAGGTCAACATAATCACCGAAAAGATTGAGACGCGGGGTCCTATCTGGTAACCAAGTGGCATGTTTCTCTTCAGAGATAATATCAAATGGTAACTTACTATTTCAGGTACTTAGTTTATACAAACTATCGAGTAATTTTTTTATATTGATGTCAATAAAGGTTGCTTTTGTTATGTACTTGGATCAGAATGTAACACGTGTTAATGACATTATACAAACATGTACATAATAGCTAAAAGTGTGAATGTTCGTATCATTCTGCGTAATTTCCTACTTTGAATTCGGAGGTTATGTGTAACCGCCGAATCTAAAGGTCCTCTAAATCCCTAATACATACGAGATGTGATCAAAATATATTTGGAGTTTTTAATTTCGAGAGCTTTATACAAACGATTTTTAATTTTTTTATCTTGTGGGTACACATGGGCCTGGTGTATGTTTGCATTTTCAGCTGGTCTAAATACTTAGTTTATTGCTGACAATTAAAAAGGTTATATGTGTTTTCAAAGGCTCAGCAACTTTTCATTACATTTTGCTTGAAAATGGAGTAAAGTGTTCGAAAAGTTAGCGGAGGCTTTTGTATACTGAGTAAGACACGGGTTTTGAGTGGTATCGACGTTTTTGGAGCGTCGAGAAGATTCTGAAGACGAGGATCCCCTACCACATCAATTACTGACAAATATGTGGAAGATACAAAGAAATTGTTCTGTCATATGGCTATACAGTCAATAAGGAATAATGCCTATAAGTTATGTGCCATTCGCATGAAGTACTCCGAAGAAAACAACCAGAATTTTCACAGAGCCATTCATTGTGCTCCTGCAGACACCTCAACGCTTGTTCGTAATTTTTTGGCCAAAGCCAGAAACGTCATGTTGCCTCACCCAATTTGTTTGCCGGAAATGACCCCCTGCGACCTCTTTCTATTCCCGAGACTGAAGAGAATATGAAAGGATGTCGTTTAGTCACTACTGGTGAGCTAAAAACAGAATCGCTGAAGTAGCTGAACACCACAAGGAAAAGTGAGTTCTAGAGTTGCTCCTAAGATTGGAAAAAGTGTTGGCGCAAGTGTATTACATCTAAGGGAGTTTACTTTTAAGGGCACAAAGTTGTGTAGATACATAAATATAGTTTAAGAAAAACAAAAAATCGGGTTATTTTATGATTACACCTCGTAGATGCTACTAACACAGATAAACTATGTGGTCTTCTTTCAGACGAAATGCAGAGATGAAATTCCTCTTACTACCATTTATCTGGATACGACGTACACCCTCCTGATTGATATTCGAAACAGCATTTTTATGATGGAAAACATGGAACTATCAGTAAATAACAAACATATCAGTATTGGTGTAGGAGCTCAACATTTGTAGTTTACAGCACATTGTTATGTAAGTTATGTAGAAAAACAGCAACAATAAAACAACGGCGAACGCAATAAACTACATCTTAGTGTTTACTCTGTGCAGTTAGAAGTAAATAACACCTTCATTTAAGTTAAATTTCAAAGTACGAATTGAAGTGATTTGCCAATATTTCCAAAGCAGATTTATTACTTTTTATAGAAAGTACAAACAATGTACATAGTTGACAGAGAAGGAATTGTATTCCACCCAAAACTTCGAATCCGAGATTTCACCGGAAATACATGTTTTGAGACCCCAAGACCAATACTTAGGACTTATTTAAGTTTAATATCTTCCAAGGTTGCGACACGAAATTTTCAAGAAATCCCTCAACCCCAAACTACTCTTTATATTTAAAAAAATGGGAAAAGTTGTTTTTCTCAAAAATTACTAACGATTTTGAATGAAACACCATATATTAAATATATTTACATGTCAAATGAAATGTATATCTTGAATTTTATGGAAATAGACTTCTTCCTTCTGAATGAATTTTGGATAGCTGGTATACTCTAAAAAAAATTAAATTTAAAGTAAGAGAAACACAAAAGCTTACTACTCAAAACTTTTCGTTACATCACACACTTTATGTTATATAGGTTCTTGTCGAGTTAACCGTTTTCGAGATATTCATTGTTATTAGTATCAACTTTTCTCAATATGAAATTCATCTTTCGTTTTGTCTCGCTTGTGTTTTACTCCTGGTCTTGCAAAGTTAATCGAACTTCAATTGTTCACATAGGGACCAGTTTTTAAAAAAAAATGGACTATGGGTTTGTTGGTGTATTCCAATATATACCTTCTGTTTAGAAGTAAAAGAATATTAAACAATTGCTGCCTACGTTTGTCTCAATTGGCATGCTCATCTTTTGCGGAACATATAGAAAAAATCATGTTAATGGAACACATATGATTTTGTTTCTTAGGGTATACATTCCTATCTCTTATTTCCCAAAATGCTGCTGTGCTTCTCTACAATTCTGTAGAGCATAGTTCATTTCTAAGGAGAATATGTCACGCTTATCCAAAACGTTAAACACAAATGAAAACAATGGAACAACACAATCCTCATGGAAGTCTATGGATCTCTATCTAGCTACCTACCACTTGTATGCAGTGAATACAAATTCATGGCCCGCTCTAGCGTTCAGAGACAATACTTATTCCGGTAAAGAAAAAAAAGTTAATGCCCTATCAAAGTATACCCAAGTTTATGTAATGTTATTTTGTGGTATTGCGGTGAGTGGCCATTCATCTGACACTAATATTATACTCAATCAAGTCAAGAGGATGAATGAGCGCCCTTCAGTAAGTGACGAACAAGCTACGTATAAGTGATCCTCAAGTAAGGCCTATGGATTTGTCCCATAAAGTCCCTTCAAAGTACACGTTATAAATATTTTAGTATTTGAGATTGGAGAAAAACAAAAAAGTCACATACTGTCCTTCTTTCTATGACTCCATGCTCAGTATTCTGCAGATGATGTCTTGGAGTATTTGCAATTTCTAGCCAGGTAGAATTTTTCAGCTGCTGTCGGGTTGTTGGATGCGTCCTAAAACTCATTCTTTAAGGTAACCCCACAACCAAAAGTCGGTCGGATTCAGAACTGGAAATCTCGATGGAAAGTGTCTACTTATGACACGATTTGGGTAATTAATTGTTTTGCAGAGAAGCAGATATAAAGCACCATTGCAACAGTGATATCATGGATTGCCTTTAACCTTCCATATTTCTTGTTATTAGCAACGGATCCAGTTTCCTTAAACTTCTGATTAAATATCCATAATTCCGAATGGAACATGCGACTGCCTAAGTTGATGAGGGGTCGATTGAGTAAAATTAAACAAACACCTACCACGTCTAAAATTAAGAATATTCCCAAAATTCAAACTTTAAAAAAAAAACATCGGTTCCACTAATAATGGTTTTAGTTTTTTTATGCTCATATATTCCACTTTTTTCTCTACAATTGCTAAAAGATATAAAATTTGTCAGAGCATGAAAAGAACTCCTCTTGCTTTCATAATAGCAATGAATCAGCTTTAATCTATCTTTTAGTGACAAAACCATGATTTGTAACTTACAAATTGTCTGAGCAGTACGAATAAAGTTACTACAGTTTAATTCATCTGAAGTATATTCATTTTAACGGTGAACTGAAATAAAAACTAAATAAAACCAAACCCCATTGTTTGCCCAATATGTGTTTGTTTTTATCCTCTCTCAAATGTTAAAATACTTATAGCTATTTATATTTTGAAGTGGCTTTTAAACGGCAAACACAACATAAACACAAACTGTAGAAATTCAAATAATGAAGTTAGTCGTATTACTTATAACCCTGGAGCAGCACGTGATACATGAGGCTATGGTCGCGCTGTGGCAGGGTGGTTAGACCACTCGCCTCTCACCTAGACGGGCCGTTCGACTCCCAGCGACGTATGTGAGCTTTGTGGTGGACAAAGCAGCGCAGGGGGGCGGTTCTCCGGGTCTTCCGGTTTCCCCAGCCATCGTATTCACTGATCCATCTTAATTTCATATATCACCAGTGTCATCGCCTGCAGTGCCACAAGTAGTAAAACAGGCATTAAACACTAACAAAAAATCTGATGTGTTCCATTCACATGACTTTTTCTACATCTCTGCACAACAAATTATTGTTAAACAGCTTATGCTTCTATTAACTTTATGCTAACTGAGAGAAAAATAGCAGAAATACGAAGTTTGGTATTTAACGGTCATTTCGTTTTTGAACTATTCTGTCCACAGACACACACACACACACACACACACACACTCAGATACACACAAGCACACACGGACTTTTCAGGGGAACCCAAAATATGTATTTTCGGTGAAATCTCGGTATCGAATTTTTGGGTGGAATGCATTACCTTCTCTATACATTATATAAGAACATGTAGAGAAAGTAAACAAAATCTTATGTGTTACACTCACATGACTTTCTCTAGCTGCTCTACAAACCTCCTACAAAAGATTATTCTTCTTTGTACACAATGCTAATCAAGATAAATGTTAGTAGAATGTTATTACTTACTTCCTTATAAGTAGGAGGGAATAAGGGAATGCTCTATGCTAAAGTGATTTTCAAATGTTTTAAAAGCTGTCGTTATGCGATTGACATTGCAAATCACTTTTTTGCTTGGCCAGGAGTAGAACAAAAGAAAAACAGACACTTCCTGTGTGAGAAAACTTTAAATACTTCACAATTGAAACCAATAACAAGGAATATCTCGAAAACGGCTACCTCCACAACAAAAACGTAAAGGACAAAGATTGCGTGTCTTTTCATGAGATATAATAATTGGAAATTGTTGAGGATAGTGGAAATTCCGTTTTTCAAATAATGGCATCCAAATGGTACAGAAGGATCAGAATGTTGCAAAATCGAAAGTCGAGGGGGCCTGATAATATACCGACCGAAATACTAAAAATTGGAGGGGAATCCATGATTCCGTACCTAATACCTTTATTTAATATGTCAATAAATGGCTGTGCCTTACCGGAAGACTGGAAAACCGCGATTGTAGTTCCAATTCATAAAGGGGGAAATAAAACAGAACTAAATAATTATCGACCAGTCAGCCTAACTTCAGTAGTGTGCAAATTGATGGAACATTTAATTGTGGAATATATACGGGAGGAATTAGAAAACAAAAAGTGGTTCAATAAAGCGCAACATGGGTTTAGACCTGGATATTCGTGTGAAAGCCAGATAACGTCATTATTTCAAGATTTAGCAGAGGAGATAGATGCAGGAGGAAGAACAGATGCAGTGGTGATAGATTTTTCCAAAGCTTTTGATGTTGTATCATATAATTTACTTATCCAGAAGCTAACTGCTACAGGAATTGATAAACGCGTAGTTCTATGGGTTAAAAAAATTTTGGAAGGAAGATCGCAAAGGGTAAAAGTAGGCAAGGAGCTATCTGAAAGCGGTATGGTAGGCTCGGGAGTACCCCAAGGCTCAGTACTGGGGCCGTCACTTTTTCTTATTTTTGTAAACGACATAACTGTCAATATAAAATGCCAGATAAGGTTGTTTGCAGACTATTGTATTATTTACAATAAAATTAGAAATGTTGAAGATGAGACTGCTCTTCGGGGTGATTTAAATGAAATTAGTGATTGGGCTGCTGCAAATAAAATGACAATTAACGCTGGAAAAAGTAAGTCAATTGTATTTAATAGGGAAAAAATTCTGCAGAATTATCACATGGGTGGGGAAAAAATTCCACAGGTGGACAGCTGCAAATACTTAGGAGTTTAATTGGCGAGTAACGCTGGATGGGACGAGCAGGTAAATTTTGTATCTAAGAAAGCGTGGAAAACACTGCACTTCTTAATGAGGATTTTAAAAAAGGGGAGTGCAGAGTCCAGGGAAATCGCGTATAAGTCCTTAGTGCGGCCGGTCATGGAATTTGGAGTAACTTGTTGGGACCCGTATAGAGTAAATCAAATTGATTCGTTAGAAAAGATCCAGAAAAGGGCTATAAAATTCATAAAAAGGGGTAAATATTTTTGGCCTACAAACGCTGAGGAGATAAAATGGGAGCCGTTGAAAGTTAGGCGTGAGAAACAGAGGTTGTGCGCTTTATTTAAAGCTTACGCTGGCTTAAACGCATGGGAGGACGTTACTGACAAACTGGAAAACCCAGCTTGCTATGCACGAAACGATCATCCGTTCAAAATTAAGGGTAGAAGATACAGAACTGACTTGGGAAAGTTCTCCTTTGTAAATAGAACCATAAAAGACTGGAATGAATTGCCTGGAGCAGCCTTTCGGGGTTGTCCCCTGTCTCTGAAGAAATTTAGGAAAAATCTTGATTTTAATGTTGGATAATTTTTGTAAATATTCCTTAAATGAAATGCTTGTGATTTTATATTGTTGTAAATACAAATGTTAAATTGGTTGGTGATTCTAATTATGAAATTAATTAATCTGAATTGAGAGAAAAATTAATGTTTTCATATTTGTGTAAACAACTATCATATCTAGCTTACAAAGCCATAAACTGGCAGCTGTGATTTATTGTTTATATATCTTGCATACATATATAACTCTGCCACCGGGTGATACCCACTTGCAGAGAAATGAATGCATACATACCTACATATTTTTGTGTAGTACGTTTTTCCTATCTCTTGCGGTTTAGCAGCTAAGAAAAATTTAGCAAAATTCATCCAGAGTAATGAGGTCTTCAGAGGCTACTCCCAAAAAATTCGAGATATAAATTTTATTTCGGACATAAACAGCTTTAATATATGGGATTTTAATCAAAATCGTTAGAGCCATTTTAAAAAAACAAAAATTTTCGAAATTTTTTCCACGTAAAGGGTAGTTTGTGGTGGGAGATTTTTTTTTTTTGAAAACCTTTGTGTGGTATCCTTGGAAGATATTAAACCTAAATACCAAGTTTGGTGTTTAACTTTCGTTTTGTTTTGGAGCTATGCTGTCCACAGACACACAAACAGACACACACACACACGGACTTTTTTTAAAAATGCTTTTTTCGGACTCAGGGGACCCCCAAAACATATATTTCCGATGATATCTCGGCATCAAATTTTTGGGTGCATTACAATACCTTCTCTATCCCTATGTACATTGTACATATGGGGTTAGAGAAGGAAAAAACGATACATGAAGCATATTAGCGAAGTATATTTCTTCTTTTGAAAGCAACCCGCAGACTGAGCATCTCACAGAAAGCATGGTTCAAATTTCTTCGTTGAGACTGAACTTTGCCAATTTCCTTAGTTTGTCAATGTTACTCTCCAAATGGCTGTGTATGAGAGTAACCATCATCATACTGTTTTCCCGACTCCCTCAAGTAATGAAACAGTTGACCGTTGCGGCTATTTCATTGGCAACATTACAGTTGGGAAATTGGATGTAATCGAACCAAGAAACCGCAATATGGTCCTGGCAAAGGGCCGCAGAAAACCAGTGAGTGTAACTCCCCTGTCGTTTGCGGTGATGTGGTTTGTGCAGAGTTGTTATTACAAAGTTTTACTTTCAAGTAAATGCACTGAAACATCAAAATGTAAGCAGTTGTGGTCTGGTTTTGCCTCTGAAGATACCAAGTAAATCAGAATTGCTAAGTGAGGCTTCTAAATGCAGAATTATTGCTCTCTAGCTTTCATAAAGTGTTCTAATAACTTATTACTTTCTCTGCCAATTACTATTTGATTACATAGTAATTGGCATACATAGTAGGTAGAGAAGGTATTGTATTCCACCCAAAATTTGGATACTGAGACTTCTCCAGAAATACAACATGTTGTAAGGACTATGAAACCAAAAAACATATTATAAAATTTCTCTCTCTGTGTTTGCGGACAACATAACTTAAAAATGAGTGCGGTAAGTACTAAAGTTGTTATTTCAGTTTAGTATGCTCTAATGCCTTGACACAAAGATTTTCAGAAAATACTCCCACCTTTAACTATCCTTAAATGGAAGATTTTTCGAAATGTACGACTTTGTAACGATTTTGATTAAAATTCCGTATGTTAAAGGAATTTAAATGTACAATAAAATGTATATTATTATGTTTTTATTTTATTTTAAATTATTTTTAAATATATTTATAAGTGTGTTGTCTAGGTTATTTGTAAAATGAGGTGCAATTTATTTAAAACTACTCACTGATTTGTTGTAGTAGGTTTTCAAAACCTCATTTTACCAGTAAAATGTTTATTATCTTTAATTTGTTGGGACTAGCTTCTGAAGTCTGTCTTATTCTGAATTACTTGTGCGTAACTGGTAGCTTGTAAGAGAGAGACAAAAAATGTAGATCCCCTTAAAACCAAAAATCTATATCATATACTTTTTTGTAGAGCAAACTGCTTAAGAGTATTTAATGTTTATAGGTTTATATTTTAATATACTATCCTTTTCTCAAAAAGGATGCCGTCATTTGTTTCATATCGCTTCGTATCCTGACCTTACAAAGAGAAGCAAATTTCGACATCATCGCAGAGAAACATATTTTAAATGATGTGACTGTTGCTTTAGTATAATGTTTTCCATACTTTACCTTCTACTTACAAGGAAACAAGTAATGAGACTATTTCTGCTAATTTTCATCTCTCTTAACATGAAGAAGATAGGGAAAATCTGCTGTGTTCTTTTCGCATAACTTTCTCTAGCTGTTCCAGATGCAAACTATTCTTACAAAACATTATTATTTTATTTGCATCATGCTAATCTAGATTAAAATTAGTAGAAGTAGTCAAATTACTTGCTTCCTTGTAAGTAGAGAGGAAATAGGGTAATACATTTGGCTAAAGTGATAGTCAAATCTCTTAAAGCTGGTCACTATGTGCAACAATGCTTTGCGGAATCCCGTTTGAGAAAAATTTAAGTAGTTTAAAATTAAACCAGTAACAGTTATCTCAAAACGGTCAATTCTGCAATAAAAAACTATATGACATATATTATGTGTTTTAGCGTGATATATACTTTGTGTACAGTGACTTTTTGTCTACCTCTTAGATTTTAAATGTTATGCAAAATTCTGCAAATCTCTACCAGAAAAAGAGGTCTTCAGAAACTTTTCTCAGAAAACTATGATGGAAATATCTTTAATACACGGTATTTTAATCAAAATCATTAGTTTTCCATGTAAGGTAGTTTATGGCGGGAATATTTTTTGAAAATCTTCGCATCACATCCTTGAAGAATATAAACATAAATACAAAGTTTGGTATTTAATGGTCTTTCTGTTTCTAAGCTATGCTGTCTGCACTCACACATATGGATCTTTTTTTTAAAATACTTTTTCGGACACAGGGGTCCTCAAAAGGTATATTATCAACATTGAAGTTTTGGGTGGAATAAAATACTTTTTCTATATGTACATACATGCTAGAGAAAGTGATATTCTTTTGCATATATAGTTTTTTTTTTTTTGCAAATCAGGTAGGAAAAGTTATCCGAATAAAAGAAATTGAGTTTTTAAGCATAATTAACATACATAGTCAAATCAAGCTTATAAATTCTAAAAATGAGGTTTAAATTAATTAATGATGCTCTCAGAAATAGGGTTAATTTTGCTCTACTTGGAGATGCTAGTAACGACACAGTTCTACGCCCTAGCGGATTGTGGTGTGCAAGTTCCCAGGCACGCAATGTACGCGTGTTCGAGCCCACCTTGCGGATTTTTCGATCCATTCAACATCGTGATGCGTTTGAGCATGTACAATAAGTAGCAACCTTTACCACAAATAGACTGAGACTGACTATATCTTTTAATAGTCTTTGACAATTGTAATCGATAAAAAGTAAGCTTGTTAATTCAGAACAGAAAAACGCAAATCAGTTTATGTGAAACCAACATAGCCTAGTGCAACTCATAAAACAGGTAGTCAGAACATCCTACCTAAGAGGTACAGAGATGCTGGAATTGGAGTTGACAGCAATACTATTCAACTTGAGTAACATTTTTAAGGTCTACAAGTGCTAATGCTACTTTATATACCCAAGATCGCGGGTTCAATCCTGGTGGAGGACGATGTATTTTTTCGGATGTAAAAATTATTAGCATGACTTCCTTCGGAAGGGAAGTAAAGCCGTTGGACACGTGTCGTAGATTTACGGCACGTAAAAGAACCTCAAGGCTGATAGAGAGGCCTCTCAGAAAAATTAAACGGTCTTTCACACCCAATTTAGAATGGGACGCTGAGAACCACAGTAGTCAAAGAGTGTACATAAGTAACACGCCATTTACATTTCTTTTTTTTTTTTCTTTTTTTTTTCATATCTTAGCAGGAATGCACATAATAATACGCGGTGATACATTTTACGAATTCAGCTTACCCTCCCTCTACTTAGGACTGACACCTCCCCAGGACTTACACACAGATGCCTAGAAGTCAAAAGTCTGTTGGGGAGCCAACGGCAAGGAACCTCAGTATGGAGAACGTGGAAGGAGCGGTTGGCCTATTGTCAGGCATGAGCGTGACGAAGTGGATGGTATGAAATGCAAGTTAAATGGATGCTAGGAATGCTGATGATGGGGACATTGTTGGAATGAGTGGCGGGGGAAACCGGATGACCCGGAGAAAAGCCGCTCAGACACCGCTTTGTCCACCGAAATCCCACATGTGGGTGCTTAAGCTCGAATCCGGGCCACCTAGATGGGGGGCGAGTGCTCTTACCACTTGGCCATGGCGCCACCAGTGATACAATTTTAAAAGTAATAAATCAAACGGTTTCAGAGGAAAAATATTATGATCTTATGTTTGCCATCTCAAATACACTTCAGTAAAGTATTCACTACGGTGTTTATACCTAAAATAAAACCATAAAAGAAGATCTGATTATGTTGATTAATATTAATGACAAGCATTCCTCAAAGAATTTCTAAGCATTGGTCGTCTAGTATATATCGATCTTTGAAATTATTTCTTCTTAATGATAGAATTATATAACCTACTGAACTTACAATTGTGGTAATAATAAATATTGAGTGATCATGAAAGTTGTTCTATTAAAGATGAAGCACTAACTATTCTGGTGTTGTAAACTTGAAATTGAATCTGTTACAATAGGACAAGTTTTAAGTCAGTGTGTAAGGTTCATGCAAGAAGTGGTATTCCAAATGAATAACAGCATTGATATACATTGTGAAGGATATTCTGTAAATATGTCTTGATATTCAATGCGAAGATACTGATATTCAAAAAGTGGAAACAAAGAGCACTCATAGCCTAGATGCAGAATTCATTTAAATTTTCAACGTGTTCTGTTCAGTCACATCATTTGTGTATTTATTAAATTATTGAAGGACGTTATTACTCATATGTGGTGTCTTGTTGTCCTTTGTGGCAACATTTGCATGTGTTTGCGCGCCTTTTCTCTTTTTCACATATGTACAAAAGGACACATTATAATGCATTAAATGTCTTCTTCAGATTTGGGCTTTAATATAATTTCAGCTTTTAGCTCTATCTACCTCGGAATATTCATAAGGTGGCTCAAGTTTTTCGTCTAGGACTGGCATTCGGGAGTTCATGAGATCAATTCCCGACCTTTCTGTCCAATGGGTGTTTCTGGGGCTTTCCCGGGTCACAAGAAACTTCTGGGGGAGGTATTTTCATTCTCCCGAAATTCCGGTCCCTTCATCTCTTTTCCATTTCATCCAAACGATCTCATTCAAGGTTTTATTGTTGGCGGGCACTGTGGTGGTGGCGCCCTTCCGTGCGGGGAACTCGGTTCTGGAAATATGTTATCAACTGCGGGAAGACGTTGGAAGTCGTATGTTGATCCAGAGAGTTCGATCAGACCTGGGGCGTGGGCTTCCAGTGCTCTCCGCTTCGAGATGAACTATTTGGAATATGTTATGGACCCCTCAGGGTGGCTCTTATCTCACTGCCCGGTGTCAGCCACCTGTTGATATTACTTTCATCTCATCATATTCTCTGACTTACAATAAGCCAATGGCTGCAATGTATCATCCAATGTGTCATCACACACACACACACACACACACACACACACACACACACACATACCTCGGGATCGTGGACAGGCCGTGGCCAAAAGTTAAATTACTCGTCTCCCATCAAGGTGGCCCGGGTTCGACCGTATGTGAGATTTGTGGTGCTAAAACTACACAGGGGCGGGCTTTCTCCGGGTTCTCCGGTTTTCTCAGCCATTGCATTCCACTCGTGCTCCATCTTAATTCTATGTGTCATCGGTGTAAAACTAGTAAAATTGGGCGCAAAACGCTATTATAATAAAAAACAAAACACCTAGGCATTATTTTATTCATTCATCGTCCGATGCCCTTACGGTTAAAAAAGTTAAGTAATTACGAAAAATGGCATCGATGAATAAGTAGCCAACAAGAATAAATAAACAAATAAACAAAATTTAACAGTGTAGCGTGATATTACAGTTATCATTATGAACAAAATACAACGGAATTTAGTTGTTTTATTCCGAGAGGTGTGTGAAAGCAGCAGTAAATGAGAACAAAAAATAGTGAACAAAGAACCGTACCCTTCGTTTATCACAGCTAACCAAATTCAAAAACTACCACGAATTCTACAAAATCTCTTACAGTGCATCACAACAGACGCCGAACACCGGAGATAGACAGGAAATGCACAGATAACCAGAGATCAAAGTCCCAAATGCCGATAGCTTTGATCGAACCGCTATACAATTCAATATCCTCATATCATCCCTTCTACAATACACAGGTGCAATCTCACAACGTTAAAAAGCCTACTGAGTTATTGCTCGTACAAAAATCGAACAGGAATTAAAATGGAGCTACACAGATAAAACAGTAGAAAAACTGTTATTCTGTGAGATATAATCTACTAATGCGATAGTTATGTTTTTAGAGAGCAGGACGTTATTAGCGGCGTGCAATAATATTACTTCAGACGGGAAACGCAGACGGGGCAACACGAGCCTTACTGTATATGCAAACAGCAAAACGTATGATTATAACATGTAGTCTAGATTATCCAAGTAGGGTAATGTTAGAAGTTTACTTGCTAAATGGGATGGATGACCTTGCTTGATTTACTGATATTTCAAGTGGTGGACTTTATTCAGGACTGAGTAAAGCCTTATTTGCGAAACATAGCGTCGCATTTGCTGGTGTAAAAATATGATGTCTTGATTGAAACTAAACCAAGCCAATGACTTTCTTTATTAATTTGCAACAGTTAGAAAAATTAATGAATGTTAATGAATATGATGAATATGATTTACTATTTAGAGGTCTCTAATCTCTTACTTTCTTTTGGCTTTGATACTGAACAAGAACATTTTTTATTTTTGATTACATTTAGATGAAACTTATTAATTTGTACGTCTTTATATCAGGTTCACATATGCTGTTATTTTTCATTAATTTAGTATAATTATTTATTTATTGAATTTTCCACATTTTGAAATTCTATTTTGCAGTTGCATATTAGGAATATAATTACATATAGTCTGAATAATTACACAATAACGGTTAATATTAAGTTTAAATATCCCAACAAAAGAATTTACATAAATATAAATAGCAAATATTGAAAATAGGAATATAGCTCCGGATATGACCTTAGATGTTAAAGGGGGCTATAGAAATGACATAATAAAAAATCAAAAAAACTGGTAGTTAACGTGATACTTTGACATCCTTTTTTATGTTTGTCAGCATTTATTTGGAATTTCCAGTGGTTCTGTGCCTGCCAGAACTAAAGTCAAACTGGTGGAGACAGAGCGATATACCCTACATTATTCATTAATGCATGCATTTATATAAAATGCATATTGACATCACTAGTAGTGATATTCAGATTATAAATATACAACGATAATCCAATAATGTGAATTTATAAGCTTATGTAGTAACAATAAAGTGGGCTAGGCACAAAGTATGTGTAATAGTCCATGAGTTTGATCACTCATTTCTGCAACAGGCTTACACAACTCCTACTGCGTTTGAGGTATCTGTAAAGGAGGGAGAGAAACAATAAATACGGGTGAAGGTCGAAGAACCGTAGCTTGCTTTGCCTCTCAGAATAAAACCTTGACAGTGGTCACACAGGACAAGCATTAACCGAATTGTTTTGCACTATATTAGTCATTATATGACGGCATGCATTTTTCACGAATACGAGAGGAAGTAATCAACACACCACCTTAACATCGTACAATTATTTGAAAATCCAATCCAATAACAAAAAATACCTTGGAAATGCTTAATACCAAAATAATTTTATTTCGTACACTTAGTGTATTTGGTTTAATTTGTCATACTTCCCTTCTCTACCATCTACCTTTTACTGGTAAAACGAAGTATGTATGCCATCCAAAATATGATTTCAAAATTTCGCTAAAAGTAGATGTCTTGTGACATGTGAAGAAAGCTAGACAAATTTTCACCTGTGTGTCTGTAACTTAAAAACAAATGTTCAATAAACACTTTCACTATAAAGAAACTTTCAAAAATGTTCCCCAGGCCAAAGTCCATTCACATGAAAAAATTTGCTTATACTCAAGAATTGCGATATCTGCATTTGTATATTTTGGAAGCAGACTGTAAAATTCTTTTGGCATAATTTTTATAATGGGTAAAGCATTAGGAATACAGAAAGTTAAAACCCAAATTGGAGAATCTCTTTTTAAATATGCTTTACTTCAGTCAAACAATGCGTTTATGGCCTCAGCTACTTGTACGCATGATTCAACATTTTGTGATTTTATAAACTTTTATTCACGTTTCTTGCGATGGCTTAGAAGTGGAAATTTCTAAGCCAGTATGTAGCAAGCCGCTTTTATTCATATGATTAACCGATTTGGTTTCCTCCATTCCTCTTGGAGTAGAACGAAATTTGTAATGACACTATTTCGTAAGTGCTGATATCGGTTAACATAATATAAAATAAGTTTTCATAAGAATAATTTGCAGAATGTATGTAACATAAAATAATAATTGAGGAAATATTCATATGAATGTAACATATATTGTATGTTTAGTAAGATTAGTTACCACTTACGGTTTACCACTCATTATACCATAATCATTCAGAATGAGATGTTAGCAGGCTATCCATAGAATATTCAAGATTTACAGTCGTTTTTCAAGAATTCTTGAATATTTGGTATTTTAATCAAAGCGTTACATAGTTTTAATTAAAGAAAATAACGAAAGTAATTTAATACAAAACTTCGGAGTTTTCTTGAAATTTTCTTTTCGTATTCTTTGAAGATGATTAGCTTAAAATTCAACCTTTTGGTTTTGAGTTCTGTTATACTCACTCATACTCATTCTGGTTTCTCTCACTATTTTTCTCTTTGTCTATCTGCCTCTCTCTTGTATATACACGCAAATTCACACATATAAATGGACCTTTTTCTAAAATCATTTTACTTTCTCTACACGTAATATGTACATAGTGTATAGAGAAGATATTGCACTCCACCAAAAATTTTGGTACCGAGATTTCACCGGAAATATATGTTTTAGGGTCCCCTGAATAAAAAAAAGGATTTTCAGAAAAAGGTCCGTGTGTGTGTCCATGTGTCCGTGAACAAGATAACTCAAAAACGAAAAGTCAAATATGGTATTTAAGCTTAGTATCTTCCAGGGATGCGTCATGAAGGTTTTGAGAAAAATCCCTCCACCCCAAACTACCCTTCCATGGACTTTTTTCCAAAATTTTGATTTTCTAAAAAATTACTCTAACGATTTTCAAAGATATTTACCTGAAAAATAAAATGTGTATCTTAAATTTTCTGGGAATAGCCTCTGAAGGCTACTTTATTCTGAGTGAATTGTACAGAATTTTGCATAGCTGCTAAACCGTAAGAAATGGAAAAACTCTTACAACACAAAAATGTAGAGCACATTAAAACACACAATTTATGTTGTATACATTTTTTGTCATGGCGTTAATCGTTTTTGAGACATTCCTTGTTTTTGGTTTCAGCTTTGAAAAACTTAACTTTTCTCATTCATGAATTTGTCAACTCCTGTCCAACTAAATAAATGAGCTTGAGTCACATAGCAACCAGCTTTTGACTATCACTTTAACCTAATCTCTTATTTCGCTTCTACTTACCAGGAAGCAAGTAAATTTTTCTCGATTAGTATGCAGTAAGCTTTATGTAGAGAAAGTCATGTGAATGGGACACATAAGGTTTTTTTAGGTTTGGATTCAGGAAGACATAAATATATGTTTTCGGTAAAATCTTAATATCCAACTTTTCGGTGAAATGTAATTTTCCTACGTAGTAGAGAAAGTAAACGAAGACAGTAAAAATAGCAATTATTTTAAGTTTCAATCTCTTAGTAATTTATTAATAAGATGCTTATGAGGTACATTCTGTCACTCAACCTAGAATGTGAAATGAAAGGAAATGTCGTTTTATTTATGGACGGTTTTTAACTGCTGTGGTTTTTTCAGCGTCCCATTCTATATTGGGCGATAAAGACTGCTTAATTTCGTTCAGTGGCCTCTCTCTCAGGCTTGAGATTCTTTAAGTGCCGTAAATCTACGACACGGGACCAACGGCTTTACTTCCCTTTCGAAGGAAGCTATGCTAAGGATTTTTACGCCCGAAAAAATCCATCGTCCTCCGCTGGGTTTGAACCCGCGACCTTAGCATGGTAGCATGGTGAAGTTAGCATGGTAACCATTACACCAAGGAGGGCTACATTTTGAATATGGTATAATTCCTCACGATCATGGGAAAGGAACTGAGCACAGCAGCACCAATCTAAGACACTGCACGAATATCGGACAAGATTCTCCATGTGACAGGCGACGGTCAATACCTACACCCCCGCCGCTGAATCCTTAACCTTGACAGTTGGGAGTTAAGTTGGTACATCAGCTAAAACAGATGAAAAGCTTTACCCCTTTGACTTTCTGAACCAATCACAAAGCAGCATTCCGGTCGGTCGGTCAGACAACGGAAACGAATCTAAATGCTGCACCGTTGCCATATCTGGCTATTTGCAACCAGGTGCCCAGTTGGTGAACTCCTAACACGTGTGTTGAGCGGTTCTGTGCAAGCTACGTATTATTCGTTGTTATTTATATTTGCTATTATTTTTGGTGTTTTTTTGTTCGTGAGGGAACATAACAAGACTTTCACAATTGTAGAGGTGGATAAACTTTTGCGGAAGGTTTGGCGAGGGTGGACGCGGCTTCATGGAAGAAGAAAGTGAATCATGTGCACAAAATAATACAAAAAGCACAGAAATTAGATAAATCATCAGTGAATGTGAACCACTATGATATGTCTTGGTGATGATGGACATGTTGGTTGTAAAAATGCCGATGATGCTTCCGAGAAAGATGACGACAGAGACTTGGATGGGATTGAGCCATTGAAATTGTAATCCGGTGAAAATCACTTTCCTATACCTTTCTCTCATTGTAACAAGCCATTTTGCATTAATTGTTGTATATTTTCGTAAATACGTAATGTATGCTACGTACGTTACATATCACGATTTTAAATTAACATCAATAATAACGAATTAGTTCCGTCATTCATCGGCATTCATTTACTATGTACATTGTTTATATTCGTCTTTACACACGATAGATATTTATAATCAGCTGTTGTTGTTTACTAGTTACTCTGGTAACACCGCAAAAGCAACAAAACAAATCTTACGCGAAAATACCCGAACTGTCAAGTGCGGGGTTATAACCCAACGGCTTCTCCAGTTTCTCGAAAATCCTTAATGAGCTTCCCAAATAGAATTTTCTGATGAACACCCCAGGCGACATTTTTCCATGCTCTCCTAGATCACATTTTACTACGTCACTGCACCCAGAGCTATAAACAAGGTGTAGAGTAATACACTGTACAACGGAAGGAGACATCTCAAGCAATGCAATTTACATACTTCTACGTATTGCACGTCTCAGGGGCAAAGGATGGTGTGAAAGAACCGCAAGAGACTGAAAGCAGAGGCAGAGCAGCCTCAGACATGCCCGGATGACTCTTCATACTTCCTGGCTTGAATACCTGCCGCAATAGGCCAGAGAACGTAATGAACGACCCGTTGAATCAAGCAGCCCTCTAGGTCCTCGAGGAATTCTCCTTCTTTAGAGAAAGCTCCCAAAATATCTGTCCAACATGACCACACATAGAAACATACCTGAAACATGCCAGTTATCGTGGAGGCGACCGTTTTGTAAAAATTCGCATATGTTACATTTACATGAATTTCTATATCCACTCTATAAAAAATTGCAAATAGAAGCTAATTTTATATCTGCTTCTTGAAAATTTAGATAAATATTAGCGAAAAGAGTTTTATTAATTATTCTATGCAACTAGAACGAAACTAACTAAAGCAATAATGAAATCTTATATCAGCTGATCACTGTGTGTAGCTGATATTACTTCCGCTTTGGTTGACCATGATAAAAAAAAAAACAATAACGACCTCCTATTAGGGAAAATCATAACTTTTGAAAAATTTAAATCATTACATTAAATATTATTTTACCGCAATATCTACACACCATAATTATATTTTTGATATTTCTGTGGTAATTTGCTTCAAATATATTTTGTTTTGTTCAAATGGATGCTCTGTAACCATTTTCTTGATAAAAGTGTCTTTGTAGTGTCAAAACAAATTTTTGATTCTCCTGTAAAATTTATTTTTCATGACTTACTACCTTTCCCATGCTAATGCCTCAATTTTTGGTCAAATTTTACAAAAGCATTTCCGGGGTGAACCGAGGGTGGGGAAATAAAACCAATGTTAAGTCGTCGGTGGTTTTTCTATTTAGTTATATCCAGGATGCAACTACATCCTGACGTATCGAAGAATAGTAGTACTCCCAGCAACTGCCACGGAACCTCCCGATGACATCCCCAATTGTCATAACTAGAGCTCGGTTTTGGGCTCCGAAAATCACACAGTTACGAACACACAGAGCAGTCAACAGTATGAAGAGAGGGAAAGGTGTGGTGGTGGTGGTGGCGGCGGCGGCGGCGGCGGCGGTGGTGGTGGTGGTGGTGGTGACTACATGCTGTCTAAAAATACTTTAACTTAACATATTACCGATATATCTATTTTATATATCTTTACAACATTGGAAATACACACTCAGATACATACACACGCTCGCGCACATCGGCAACATAATCATAGAACAATACAAGAAAGAACACTCCGATATTATACACACACACACAGCCACTTGCATTCATAATTATACCCACGTATTCACACATATAGATTACTCAAATAACAAATAAATCTATACAATATTTAAATAAATATTTATCTCTTAGTGCACGTACTTCCATTAAGTATGTGCCAGGCTTAGCCAGTTTGGACTGTTTAGAATCAAATCCCAAAATGCTATCCTTCGTCGGTTTGAATCTGAAAATAATTCCGGCAATAATATTTTCCTAACATCCTCCATCTGCATGCAATCTGCCAAAATATGTTTACGTCTTCCTGATACCCGCATAATGGGCAATTTCTCTACCAGCTTCATCAACTACCTTATGAGTTTCCCACCCTCCAAACCTAAGCCACGCTACTCCGGTCCTTTGTTTCATACCCAATTCTAAAATATATGTTTCTTTACTTTATCCACTTTTTATTTTATTTTGTAACTCCAAATATGATGTTTTTCTCCATTCAAATTCTATTTGCTTGCTGTTTATATTGTATAGTCATATTTTTACTTTATTCACGATGTTATATCTATCTTCGTTACCTTTTTTGCCGAATTTCGTTTAAGCTAATCTTTAACAATTCCCGTTGTAGCCCCACCGCCTACCATTTTGGATGTTCTATATTATTCATCTGATGCCGATAACATATTGCTCTTAGAGTTGTTTGGTCACCATTAATTATTCGCAAGCAGTATCTAACTACACTTAATTTAGCAATGTATTGACACAATATGCATTGTTCCAATCCATAATGTAAATAATAAAGTAATTATTTCATAATATTAATAGTAAATAAAAGCTCCTTGTACTTTTACAAATAAATACCCACAGAGCCGACTTCTCAACCGGAGGTCCCGGGTTCGATTCCCGGCTGGGGCGGGGAATTTTTCTTTAACCGGAATTATTCCCTATCCCCCATAGAGTCTGGAAGTATGAATGTGAGAGTGAATGTGTGTGTGTTTAGTAATATAAAGTTTAACCTAATGTTTTGAACCTACAGTTTCACAAGTGAAAGCTCCCGATATGACCATTGATGTTAAAGGGGGCTATATAAGGGAAGCAATAAAAAAAATTACACACAGAACAGGCAGCAGCATAAAGAGAGGATAAGAGGGATGGATTTGTAGCGTAAACATACACACGATGAGGAATAATCTGTTCCAAAAGTAGCTCATTATATATATTTATTGACATGATATACATCGTTCTAATTCATAAAGTAACACAATAAAACAATTATTTCATAATACGATTAGTAAATAATAACGGCTTGAACTTTTACAAATGAAAGTTTAAAGCTTGACACTAAAAATGCATGATAATAATGTGCAGACTCTTGAAAATACAATGAACATAAATCAACCAAACTCACTCAGAATTTATTGCAGTGAATTTCCAGATACTTCTTTAGTGTATCGAAAAGAAATTCTCTCCTCCTGTTACTCAAAATATGTTTGAATCATCCACAAATTTGTTTAGTGTCAAAGGCCTATCCTTTCGTATTTTCGACATCTTTCAATCTGCTCTCTCTTTTAGTGTTCATTTGTTTATGTACAAAATGCAGGCCACCGTGGCCGCAATTTTGGTGCTTCGTGGCGCAGGGATCGTAGGTTCAAGTCCCGCCTCGGGCATGGGAGTTTGTAAATGTGTATATGTCTATGTAGCTTTTCTTTTGATAGTGTTTAACGTCCGCTTTTACTACACGTGGCACCGCAGGAAATGACACTGGTGATACATGGGATGAAGATGGGAACACTGGCAGAATGCGATGACGGGGGAAACCGTAGAACCCGGAGAAAACCCGCCCTGGGACGCTTTATCCACCAAAAATCTCACCTGCGGTCGCTTGGGATCGAACCCGAGTCGTCTAGGTGAGAGGTAAGTGGACTAAGCACTCGGCCACGACGCTGCCCCTCTATGTAACTATGTAACTATGTAACAAATCTGATGTGTTCCACTCACATGACTTTCTCTACATCTCTGCAACAAATTAAAAAGCTTATGCTTCAATTTAGATCACGCTAATCGAGAAAAAATTAGCAGAAACATCTTATTACTTGCTTCCTAATAAGTAGAAGCGAATTAGGGAAACACCATAGGTTAAAGTAAAGTCAAAAACGGGTTGCAATGCGACTGAAGTTCCTTTGTTTGTATGGACAAAAGTTAATAAATTCCTGTATGAGAAAACTGTTAGTTTTTCAAGGCTGAAACCAAAAACAAGAAATATTTCACAAATAAATTAACTCCACGAAAAAATGCATTTAACAAAGAATGTGTGTTTTAATGCTCTCTACGTTTTTTGTTTGGTAAGTTTTGTCTATCTCTTACGGTTTAGAAGTTATGCACAATTCCGCAAAGTTTGTCCAAAATGAAGTCGTTTTTAGAGGTTTATTCCTAGAAAATTAAAGATGTGCATTTTATTTGTCAGATAAATATTGTATTCAAAATCGTTACAGCCATTTTGAGAAAATAAAAATTTTCGGAAAAAGTTCCATGTAAAGGGTAGTTGGAGATGGGGTGATTTTTTTTTAAATCTTCATGTTGTATTCTTGGAAGATACCAAACTTAAATACCAAGTTTTGTATATAATGGTGTCTTTTTGACACACACCCACACTCACGAACCATTTAGTAAAAATGTTTTGTTTTTTTTGGGTTCAGGTGGACCCAAAACATGTATTTCCGGTGAAAACTTGGTATCGAATTTTTGGGTGGAATGCAATACCTTCTCTATACACCATAATACGTGTAGAGAAAGTAAAAAGGAAACAAATATAAAAACAACAGAAATGTAGGGATAAATGTAAAAAATCTCATTTCTACCATTCACATGACTTTCTCTACATCTCTGCAACAAATAATTCTTAAAAAGCTTATACTTATATTTACTTCATGCTAAGTAGTAAAAAATTAGCAGAAATAGTCATATTAGTTGCTTCCTTGTAAGTAGAAGCGATAATCATAAGCTGGTTGCTATGTCACTGAAGTTCCTTTGTTTGTATGGACAGCAGTTGACAAATTCCTGTATGAGAAAAGTGAGCTTTTCATAGCATAAACCAAAAATAATGAATGTCTCAAAAACGACGAACTCCACGAAAAAAATGTGTATAACATAAATTGTGTGTTTTAACGTGCTCTACATTTTTTGTGGAATAAGTTTTGACCCATCTCTTACGGTTTAGCAGTTATTAAAAATTCCGTAAAATTCATCCAGAATAAACTACTCTTCAGTGGCTATTCCCAGAAAATTCAAGATATACATTTTCAGGTAAATATCTTTAATATACGAAATTTCAATCAAAACCATTAGAGCCATTTTTGAGAAAACCAAAATTTTCGAAAAAAGTTCCATGTAAAGGGTAGTTGAGGGTGTTTTTCTTAAAATCTTCGTGTCGTATCCCTGGAAGATATCAAACTTAAGTACCAAGTTTGGTATTTTACCTACTTTTCGTTTTTGAGTTATCGTGTTCACAGACACGCGGACACACGAACACATACACACACACACGGACCTTTTTCCAAAAATGCTTTTTTTAGATAAAGGGGACCCTAAAATATATATTTCCGGTGAAATATCAGTATCGAATTTTTGGGTGGACTGCAATACCTTCTCTATACACTATGCACTTAGTGCGTATAGAGAAAGTAAAAAGAAGGAAAGATCTAGCAAGAACTGAACGAGGCCAAGCATATTTCAACACGTTTCAAAACGGTCTGTAGAGAACACGCTTACTCCATTACGTCTTAGTTATAATCTGTGTGCATAGAGCCTCAATACGATAATTTCGTGACCGTGGACCGAGCTATAGTCGTAATCCACATTCCTGCTTTCAGTACCATTAACCACTTAGCCACCGTTATCTCATTAAATCATGAGGTCATGCGCTACTCAACGGAGCCGAGCAATCTCATGGTTTAAACTGGTTTCGTTCAGAACCAATTCCTCTTCAACAAAATTAAATATGTATTGGCTGAAAACCCGCTGTAAACTAGAGCACTTCAGTTGCAAAATGTACCATCTGCAGTATCAGACCACAAAGCTCTGATCTTATTCCAAGCTTACACTGCGCAGGCTGTACGTTAGGATGAGACATTTCTTCAGAGAAATTCCAGATTTGGTAAGATGGAAAGTGTTTTAATTTCTCTAGAGAGGTATTTTTCTACAGCAGTAGCGAGAGGAATGAAATATGTACCGCTCTGGACACCTGGTAGTGGAAAGAAACATACGCCATAAAAGCCGTTATAAGAAACCCCAGAAAATGCCTCACAGAAAGACAGTATCACAGGAGAATCTTTTATTTTGCACATATTAATCGTAACAATTGTACTGATTCATAATTAACATATTGTTAAAATGAATAAATAGCATTTATGGTGGGACTATTATCTTTACAGATTCTTTAATATTTCGTAATAGGATATTTTATGCACTAAATATTAGATAGTACATAGTATATAGAGAAAGTATTGTATTTCAACAAAAAAGTCGATGTCAAGATTTCAACGGACATATTGTTTTAAGACCTCTTACTCCAAAAAAAGGTCTGTCCGTAGATATGTGTATGCTTGTCTATGAATAGCACAACTCAAAAACGAAAAGTGTTATATAAAGTGTGATCAAAAAATATCGGGAAGTTTTGTTTTTTCTCAAACAATCTTTATTTATGCATCTACATTAAATTTGTACCCTTCAAAATAAACTTCCTCAGATATAATACACTTGTGCGTATTATTTGTGTCATTCCTTTTGTTTTAGTCGTGCAAAGATATAGGAATCTCAATCGCATAGTAACCATCTTTTAAAATATTTGACAATCACTGTATTCCCTTATGTCCCTTGTCTATTTACAAATAATGAAGCAGTAATAGGATCAGTACTGTTAATATCTTCTTTGGAGAATAAAGCAGAGGGAAGCAGAAGCATATGTAAGAATAGTTTGTTATTGAATAGGTAGAATGAGTCATGTGAATGCGAGCTGAAAGATCCAGACAAGAAAAATGACAGCAGTATTGTAATTAATACTTAATATTTGCGGGAAAATATCATGACGCGTTTTGCAGATGAAGATTGGTTTACTCCCTCAGGATATTAAATCCATCAAAAAAAAAAAAAAAAAAAAAAAAAAAAAATTGTATAATACCTCTGCGTACAATTTGACTTCTTTGAAGAAACTCTCAATACTGGGTTCACATCATCGATACGATTTCGTGGAATAGTTGACAATTTGAACTTAAGCAATGATATTTTAAACATGATGGCACTACATGCAGGACCTCAAAGGAATCTATGATCTTCTTCAAAGTTCGTCATAGCTTTTAGGTTTTGTGGCCTTCGAGATCGGCAGACCTGACCGGCGGATTACTTTATCAGAGGACGTCTAAAGGAAATAGTTCATAAAAACTGTCCACGTATTATCTACCGAAATAAGCAATACTGATCCCAACATGTTATGGTGTTGTTTCGACAACACGTGCAAGAACATATTCGGGAACAGAAAGTTAAAATTATTGAATTGACTAAACAGAAACACTACCGAATGGTAATGTAAGGTAAAATGCCAGGTGGAATCACAGGTATGAGCAATAACTGCGCACCATTTGATCAATATTCCTTGAAGAGACTCTCAACACTAGGTTTACAAGACCATTGTTATGGACTTCGTAAACGAGATAGACAATATTGAACTTAAACAAATATATGCTCAATTATTCCTTCTCAACTCAGACCATTCGTAGTATAAGCATTCCAGGGATTAAGAGAAAGTGCAGGATTGGTAAGTATATTCGCAAGATATCCTTCCATTTTCATTTGGTTTTGTTAACATATAGTTATTCAGTATACGTAATATTACAGAGATTTAAATTGTGGGAATCATCCTGTAGTTCCTTGAAACATATTTATGAATAATTATACACCCAGAAATACATATATATGTCTATCTTCTTACGTTTAGCAGGTGGTACCATTTTCAATGAATATTTTCCTTCAAGTGTTTTGAAATGTCATCAAGTGAAGGGCAAAAGACTGTTAAATAAAGGAAAGGAAATAAAGAAAAGACGGGGAGTGAGAAAAACGAAAAAAGATGCATGGCGAGAAGTGGTCTTATCCGCCAATGTTCACTTTATATTCAAAGGCACCATTAGGAAGCACTGTGTACCTGAAGAAGTGGTCCCTTTAAAGAAGAATACAAACAATTTCAGCTGAAGAGGCATCCACTTTTGCCGGCTCTGAGAGAGGCGTGAAGCTGTCAACCTCTTAACACGAGTTTTCTTTTGTACGGAAAGAAGACGTGCGGAAAACTGGAAAGCCGCTTTCCCACAGCCTACCCGCGACACTGAGGATTAATGATCATGCGAGGTCTTTTCATTACTTTTTCTCTTTATTCAACACTTTCTCTCCATGACTTCGCTTTCATTAACACGCTTCTGGGACTCTGCGCATTTAAATTAGTCCCAGCTAATCCTCAAACAGAAGCCAAGGTATTAAATACTTATACATACTTTTTCTCACATTTAAACCACGTGAGCTGGACTGCTATTGGGCTCCTTAATATAACTTAGATATTTTAAACACTATTATTCATACTTTGGCCCACGATGCATTCGTTATTTTGAGTGGCCACAGAGCGAGCGTATGCGTCCACCGCGCACTGTCAATTACACTGGAGGCTTTCTGCTCAAAATTATCTGCTTTGCTTACTAACGAATGATGTAACATTCACAATAATGAGTATTGACCTTGTTCTAAGTTCTTTTGAAAGTATTGCCGATTTGCAGTGCAACATTCCTGACATCTTCGGGATGAAATTTCCATTTACACGCGTAACTTCATCTTGTAATGTTCATCATTTCTGTTTTTACACCATCCTTGAGACATTGGAAGTGAAATTTTTCACATTAGAAGATGTCTTTTACAGAAAGTCGTCATTGAAATTTTTGAGCGTCTAAAGAAAATCAACATTTAGCTCTGCTTCCCTTGTAACGGGATCTACAATAATTAAAACTCATACAATACATCGTTTCCTAAAAATGTTTTCACAAAACAGCGTTTTTCTGAAAGCCACATATTCACAGTTTCAAGATGCCGATGCGTCTCAGTTTTTATAAAATACAACTAAAATTTCCCACAATGTGCAGAATTATTTTAACATTTCAAATGACAAAGTTATCCTAACGACAATAGTACATTTTCAAAGCAAAACAATTTTATGAAAAATAGCTAATGTTAGAGATTAAAATTTCTAATTATTTAAAAAAATATATGGATTAAACAATCAAAGTTATTGAAATATTATTATTTAAGTTTTGCTTCAAAGCTGCAAATCAGAATATTCTAAACAAGTTTATCAAATTTTGAGGCGCAATATTTGACTATGCAAATATTTTCATAATAAAACGCATGAAATAATTTGTATCTTTTAAAGTATACATCCAATTTGAAATAAATTTGGAATTCATATTAGCATTACACCAATGCAATTAAGAAGAACTTTTAGTAAAATGTACACAGAAATATAAAAATTTGATATTTTACTCCCATAAGTTTGTCTATAGTGCGAGGATTGTTTATTCAAACTTATTGATCAGCAGTACCGTGATATTTTGTATACCCAGTAACAGAAATTGACTCGCTTCTGGTCATCAGTAGCTTGCAATGCATTAACTATGGACATTGTATAGCGCTCAGTTTTGAAAGCTTAGCAGATGTACGTGTTTTTGAAACAGCTACCTGTTCTGCATCACGTGAAAGACTTCCTTGGAGACCGATCGAATTATGCAACAATTTCATTAATTTCAACAGTTGGACCATTCTGGTTTTGGTTATCAACTTTGACATTTAGTTAAACTTATTAGCCAGTCTTTCACGCAGGTTTTCACTACCTGAACAAAATTGTCCGCTAGATACCTACATAATTGGGATGCATACACGATTCTTCATTGTTCAAGCGTGAATTTGTAGATAGACATTTTAGTGGACTAATAACAAGACAAGAACCACAACAATAACATTACAACTCTTAAATAAATCACACACAACACGGATATCTTAAATACACTCTCATCTTTGAAATGCAAAATGCGCAAACTCTAATCTTTACATCACAAATGGTAGTAATGAAAGCACCTATAGCAATACACAGAAAATAAACGTATCCGAGATTGCAGCAGAAAAATCTTATGTCATTGCAGTGAAAGCTACGCATAATACAAGATCTATGGCCCTGCAGTAAAGTGAGTACATGGCATTCCCAACATAAATATAATTTAATACAGATTTCAAATCAATAAACGTGTTTTTTTAATTCACTGTTGTATTTGTAGTGCCTCTGATTTCATTAACTAATATGTACGTTAAAGGACCTTGAGGATGAAATATTTACCACAATCGGTTAAAGTAGTTTTTAAAGAGAATTATTATTTATTGAAACCTTTGGCCGTAGCTATTTCTCCCTTGCTATTTAAAAATTATACAATTTATCTTTTTCCTAGCATACTATTTTATAAAACAGCGTTTTCTCTTAAAAAACATTCTCAAACCTTCAAAATGTCTGAAAACAATAATAGTAGTTTTCCAAAAACAAATGTTTTTTGAAAAATGATTAATTTTAAAGATTAAAACTTCTACACTTTAATAAGTGTCTTAATTCATTATTCAAATACATTAAAATATTAAAGAGTAAAGTTTTTACATATGGCTAAAACTTCTATTTAAAATATATTAACAAATGTTCTCAAATTTTGAAAGGTGTGTATTTACATTTTTATTATATTTACGCGACAAAATTTATGAAATAAGTTATATGTTGCAAAGTATTTTGCGAATATGAATGGAGTTTGGTATCATATTAACAAAGTAGTAATGCAAAAATAGAAAAATTTTAAAAAAAGACAATGTATACAAAAATAAAAAAGATTAAAATGTTATTCCCTCTTTTCCTTATGTTGTATGAGAATTTGTAAATAAATATAATATTTAAGACAGTTACTTAATGATTTTACTATATTACTTAATTTATTAAGTTACAATTATAATCATCGTGATCAATGTTTTAAAAAGCTTTATAACTAAATGATGATAAAATAACATATATTAATTTTGTCAAATGATGTGTTCTCAGAACAATGTGAACAGATGAACATTAAAGCACGACTGAGGTAGAAGGCCCTGCCCCATTAGAAGAAACTTGTGTCAGTTTTTGTGATCGCTTTTAAAACGACCCAATAAAAAGAATATCCTTTTAATTCCATATTAAATATCTGCTTTGAAATTAATACTTTTCGCAAATATATAATCAAGAGTGTGTGACGAATGTAGAAGACTGGAATTTAGTCACAAAATAATTGTCAATAAAACTAAATACCTAATACAAATCTCGTACATGTTTAATAACAGTTCACAGGAGATTCTGTATCTATCAATGAAACATATATCGGTCATAGATTTCTGTGAATAATCACAGCCAAAAAAAAAAAAGATCGCGAAAAATGTTTGGTTGAAGTAATTCCAAACTGATGCATCAATTTTGTTTGCCTTACCCCTTCTTATAGTAACTTTATATACAGTGAAAGGTTAATTTAAAAACGGTTGTATTGCACAAATAATACATTTTTCACGAGAGAAAAAATGGTTTTGCTGAGATTCATTTTACTAAGAACAGAGTTATTAAATAAAATACACAGCATTTTTATCAAATATTTAGTTTATTTCTTTAATATTAATTAAACGTCACAAAACATTCCTTTACTTAATTAAATTAAATTGACTTTTAGTATAATGACAATTAAACATCAAGATATAGTGTCCGCCTGATAGAATGCTTTTTAGGAGAGTAAAAAGCTAATGAATTGGTATTGTTAATTAAAATCAAATGTATTACATTGGCAAAATTGTCTGTACCTACTCTGAAACAAACCATCCCTACGAATCCTCGTTGTTCTATCTACTTTATACTATTCGATACACACATTAGGAGCGATGGTCTTATTACGCATTTTCTATTAGATAAAAAAGAAGAAAGGTATACATTAGGCTACAAACCAGTAAAAGTTTAGAATAGCTGGTCTCTAGGTGATGAATTTTATTTCCTTTGCATATCCAGCTGTAAAGTAATGGAAAAACTAATGACGACTTCACATTAGGGGAAGGTATAGGTCTTGAAAAATTGAAACCATTAACAACACAAGAAAATGTATTCGACAAGATCTTTGTATTGCAGGATTTTTTCTCTCTCTTACCGTTTATCAGTTAAACAAATGTCCTTCAGAATGAAGAGGACTTGACTATTCCTAGAAGATTCAAGATATCATTTGACATTAACATATCTTAAACAAATGGAATTTTAATCAAAATTATTAGAGTCATTTTTTCAGAAAACTTTTATTGGGGGGGAAATATTCGATGTAGACATTGATCTGAAGTGGAGGATTTTCTTCAAAATCGTCACATCGCGGAAGATGCAGATCTTTAAATATATAATTCAGTATTTAACAGACCTTTTGTTTTTATAAAAGTGCCTTTTTTAGATTCGGGAATCCTCAAAACATTTCTGGTGAAATTTCGGAATCGAAATTTTGAGTAGAATTTATTACGTTCTCTCCATGCTTTGTACGGGTAGAATAAGTAGTACATAAACATTAATTATATATTATATAAAACATTATTTTACCAGACTGTTCCTTCTATGTTGTCTAGGAATAATATGCTAGCCTGTAGTTTCCAAGGTCACGCGTTCAAAACCAGTGAAGGGGTAAGGATTTTTTCGGACGTAAAAATCCTTAGAATGGCTCACTTCAGAAGGGAGATCCTACGAGCAAAATTAAGCGGTCTTTGGCGCCCAAAACAGAATGCGATGTATCCATAAATATAACTAGATTTAATTTTTATTGCATGATAAATTACGCAATTACTGTATGAATTTACCTAAGTGATTATGAGCTTTCATTTTACAGGAACAATGCCAAACTAAAATTCAGAGTACTGGTTCATTACCCTAACAAATAGCTAAAATGAATGTGAATTTTCTTTTGAAAAATAATTCAGCAAATATTAAAAGAATTATATAGTATTTTATTATTAAGTATATCATTCAATCTTTACGCACTTTATTAAATAGCACAGTCATCTTCAGGTAGAGCACTGATACTGTATCAATATAAGGTATTAAGGACACTGTGCGGAAATTTCAAATTTGTATATTTATGTATAGGCTTTTATGCAACTTTAATGTAATTTAATAGTTATTGTGATAATAGAAATACCAACTTTAATTTAAATTGAATGCATTTTTTAAGATATAAATTATTTCATAAACTTATTACGTAAATAAAATCAAAATGTCCCACGCATCTTACAATTTGAGATAATTGTTTACATTTTCTGATTTGAAGCTTTGAACCACACAAAGCAGCTTTAAAGAGAAATAATTTTTTAAAGAAGTTAGACATGTAATCTCCAAAATTAGTAATTTTCTCATACAAATACATTTTTAAAACATTACTCTTTTTTTTTCAAAGCTATTGTAACACAACACTTACTTGAAACTTTGTTGTTTATAATAAATGTGTTTAATGTAATGCTCGGATCTCCCTCTTTAAGCGAAAATGCGCCTGGGATTCCCCCCTTCCCCACGCTCTCTCTGTTACTCTCCCGCTCAAAACTAAAGCTGTGCGTTTCTTTATAAGTTCGTCATCTAGTAGCTCATGGTGAGCCCAAGTGCTGCTCTCTTGTGAATTATTTTCACACCAGTTGTTTATAGGACAGAAGTTGGAGAGTTAGTCAGACCAAAATTCAATGCCATAGCCGAGGATTGATGCATGGATCTCCTGATTTCCATCCGGTTGCAGGGGAGGATGGATTTTTTCGGGCATAAAAATCCTTAGTGTGGCTTCCTTCGGAAGGGAAGTAAAGCCGTTGGTCCCGTATCACAGATTTTACGGAACGTAAAAGAACCTCAAACCTGATAGAGAGGCCTCTGAGCAAAATTAAGCGGCATTTCACGCCCAATTTAGAATGGGACGCTGAGAACCACATCAGTTAAGAGCGAGATTCAAAATCATGATCTGTTGAATGTGAGGCAGACACTATACCCACACACAATTTAGCCAGCTAGCTAAACCAAACTTTTTAACAGCATTTTCTTCCAAAATATATTTTATTTTATTACTGTTTCATTTGTATAGCCCCCTTTAACTTCAATGGTCATATCAGTGGCTCTGACTTGTGAAACATCTCATATTACTGGAGGTTAGAACATTAGGTTAATCATTATTATATTAATAATACACACGCACATTCACTCTCAAATTCATACTTCCAGACTCTGTGGGGGATAGGGAATAAATCTGGTTAAAGAAAAATTGCCACCCCAGTAGGGAATCGAACCCGGGACCTCCGGGGGAGAAGTCAGCTCGCTGACCACTCGACCACAGAGGCAATCTCCAAAACATATTTTAATATTAAGTTTAATTCTATTTCCATTATATTGTTGATGTTTAATCATTCACAGTGAAATTCAAAAACCGGCAAGAAAAAGGAATAGAATGTTTTGGCAGTCGCCATACTTCATCCTTTAAAACAGGAAGAAGAAAAGAGAATTATGTTATAAATACTCACTGTTATCTCTTTTCCTGACTTATATTACGCTTAAAAGTAATATAAAACAGGCTATCAAACAGAAGATAGCACCTCGTTTTGTTCGTCGGTACTCATGAAATAATTTACCATCCACTATAAACAAAGAGGACAGAATTTCAATGCCGTCACATAGCGACTGTTTTTAAAAGGTTACATTATCGCTTTACGATTATTGATTTATTGATTTTCTTTATTGCTTGCCCCCCAGAAAGAATATCCTAATAAAACCATTTCTACCAATGCTTATCTTGATAAGGTGAAGTAGATATAAGAATTAGCTTCGGTAAGAATAGTTTGCTGCAGCATAAGCAGAGAAAGCTATATGAATTTATCAGTGAAGTTATGAGTAATAACTCTGCATATGTTCTGGTCTTTTTTTTTACTTTCTCTAGGTGTACTGTGTATTTAGTGTATAGAGAAGGTATTGCATTGCATCAAAAAATTCGATACCGAGATTTCACCGGAAATACATGTTTTGAGATCACCTAAATCCAAAAAAATCATTTTTAGAAAAATGTCTGTGTGTCTGTCTGTCTGTGCGTGTCTGTGGGCAGCACAGCTCATAAACAAAAAGTCCATTAAATACCAAACTTGGTATTTAAGTTCAGTATCTTCCAAGGATGCGACACGAAGATTTTCAAGTAAATTCCCCCACCCCCAACTACCCTTCACATAGAGAAATTTACGAAAATTTTCATTTTCTAAAACATGGCTCTAGTGATTTTGATTAAAATGTCGTATATTAAAGATATAGAGTTGACAAATAATATGTATGTCTGGAATTTTCTAGGAGTAGCTTCTCAAGATTATTCTGGATGAATTTTACGGAATTTTGTGTACCTGGTAAACCGTAAGAAATAGACAAAAACTTACCACGCTAAAAATGTAGAGCTCATTAAAACACACAATTTATGCTATATAATTTTTTTCGTGGAGCTGATCGTTTTTTATATATTCCTTGTTTATGGTTTCAGCTTTGAAATACTTTTCTCATACAGGAATTTGTCAGCTCCTGTCCATATCAACAACGGAGCTTCAGTCACATAGCAAGCAGCTTTTGAGTATCACTTTAACTTATGGTACTCCCTTTTTTGGCTTCTACTTTCAGGGAGCAAGTAATAAGTCTATTTCTGCTAAATGTTTCTCACTTAGCATGCAGTAAATAGAAGCATAAGCTTTTAAACAAAAATTTGTTGCAGAGATGTAGAGAAAGTCATATGAATGGAACACATCAGATTTCTTTTTTAATAACAATACAGTTCCGGAGGCTTTTCAGGACTCTGGCGTTATGTTCCTTTTTTCCAGTTTCCTTTATCTCCTTATTTGAAATATATTTGTTATCGTTTTCTTTTTATGTATACATACACAAACATATACTCACTTACAAACACTTACACATCCATGCACAAGGCGAGAGGAACCCACGATCCCCTGCGCCACGAAGCAGCAAAGCGAGGCGCTTTAGCAAGCGCAGTCATGGGGATCGGCGTGTCTTGTGAGCAGTGGTTCTCGTGGTTTGGAATGCTATGCTTGTTTAGCCTCCTTGCGTGTAGCTCAGTTTGTCCGTTTGGAACTTACTAATGGTGTTCTTTTAATACCAGCATTTTATTCGAGGCCACGCACAAACCCAGTGATTTAATGAGCATATTCTCTATACCGGACTTTTATCGCGATTTAAAGATATCAAAACGGCTCAGAAGCAGTTTGCAATACTAAATATCGTTGCAGAGAAAATCGTGAAACATTAGTTTCCCTTCTGTCCCAGAACATGGAGCTGAGAAGCTTTTCCTTACTTGTAAACGTAGAACATGAGTATTAGATATTTCTATTCAATCATATGCGCTATATTATTACTCATATCTACCAATCAATACATAATAAAAGAGCGTTGATGGTACAAAAGTCATAAAAACAAAGAAAAAATCTGAAGTGTCCCATTCTGTTCATCTCTGCAACAAAATATTGTTAAAACGCCTATGCTTATATTTTCTTCATGCTAAACGAGAAAAAATTAGCAGAAATAGTCTTATTACTTGCTTCCTTGTAAATAGAAGCGAAATAAGGGAGTACCTAGGTTAAGGTGAAAGTCAAAAGCTGGTTGCTGTGTGACTGAAGTTCCTTTGTTTGTGTGGACAAGATTTGACAAATTCCTGTATGAGAAAAGTTTTCAAAGCTGAAACGAAAAGCAGGAATATCTTAAAACGATCAATTCCACGAAAAAACTGTATATGACATAAATTCTGTGCTTTAACGTGCTCTACATTTTCTGTGAAGTAAGTTTTTGTCCATCTGTTACGGTTTAGCAGTTATGCACAATTACGTAAAATTCATTCAGAACAGTCTTCAGAGTCTGTTCCCAGAAAATTCAAGATATACATTTTATTTTGCAGGGAAATACCTTTAATATACGATATTTTAATCAAAATCGAACCATTTTTGAGAAAATCAAAAGGGTAGTTGTGGTGGGGGGATTTTTCTTAAAATCTTCATGTCGCATCCCTGGAAGATACTAAACTGAAATACCAAGTTATTTTACCGACTTTTCGTTTTTGAGCTATCGTGTTCACAAACACACGGACACATGGTCACACATATAAACACACACGGTTAGTTTTCTTAAAATGCTTTTTTTGGGGTATAGGAGGTTCTAGAACATACATTTCCGGTGAAATCTCTGTATCGAATTTTTGGATGGGGTGCAATACCTTCTCTATACATTATGTGCAAAGTACGTGTAGAGAAAGTAAAAATACAACATAGGTGGTAATGCCGCATATTTATATTCTATATTTTGTACATAGTAGATAGGTTTTCTACGCTGGGCCCAGGCGTGAGCAAATAATACTGTAAAAGGTACAAATAGGGAATTAAAATGTTTTTACAAATACTTCAATCTTTTGTAAACTAAATGCGCAATCCAAATTCAACACTATTTTACTTTCTCTACACGTACTATGTAGATAGTGTATAGAGAAGAGTACATGGTACATAGTACTTGGTAGCAAAAGTGAAAATGTAAGGCAAGAAGAATATGTAACTACAAGAAATAAGTGGAATACGATTTTTAAGGAATCAAAATATCACCTCACTCACACTCGCGTAGCAGGAAAAGGGCAGAAGCAGAAAAAAGTGACTCAGTGGCTTACTCGAATAGCTGCTGCACAAATACTGCTCTCGGAGCTGAGAAATGTTGTATCAGGAGTACTAAGCCACAGACCGGGACATTTTGAAGAAAAGCGTTGGGCGAGAACGGTGGCAAGAGCAGCCACGAAATCCATTTCCTCTGCGGGACTTCACGGTTCCAGGAATATACCAGCGGATTGTAACAAGCGACTGTTTCTTATCCATGACCTCTGAATGAGGGCAAGGAAGGAGAAATGTAGACAAACGAGTGTTAGTATTTGCAGTTAAGGAAAAACCTAAAATCGTTACAGTTCAGTTCCACCAAGATCAAATATGGGACATTTAATATAACCCAAAATGTCAATGCCTTTATTCATAAATACTTGAATTATGCCACCCTGAAAGAAATTTTAAAAAATTCTGATGTGTTCCATTCATATGACTTTCTCTACATCTCTATAACAAATTATTGTTAAAAAGCTTATGCTTCTATTTACTTCATGCTATCAGGAAAAAAATTAGCAGAAATAGTCTTATTACTTGCTTGCTTGAAAGTAGAACCGAAATAAGGGAGTACCATAGATTAAAGTGACCGTCAAAGGCTGGTTGATATGTGATTGAAGTTCCTTTGTTTAAATGGATAAGAATTAACAAAGTTCTGTGTGAGAAAAGTATAAGTTTTTTTAAAGCTAAACCAAAAAACAAGGAATACCTAAAAAATTATCAACTGCACGAAAAAATGCATATATCATGAACTGTGTGTTTTAAAGTGCTCTATATTTTTGTGTGGTAAGTTTTCCTCCTTCTCTTAGGGTTTAACAGTTATGCAAAATTCCCTACAATTCATCCAGAATAAAACAGTTTTCATAGTCTATTCCCAGAACATTTAAGATATACATTTTATTTCTCAGTAAATATCTTTAATATACGATATTTAAATCTAATTCGTTAGAGCCATTTTGAGAAAATCAAAATTTTTGAAAAAGTTTCATGTAAAGGGTAGTTTGGGTTGGGGGATTTTTCTCAAAATCTCTGAGTCGTATTCCTGGAAGATACTAAACTTAAATACCGAGTTTGGTATTTTACCGACTTTTCGCTTTTGAGTTATCGTGTTCACAGGCACACGGACATACTGACACACGGATGACACACGGACACACACATACACACATACCTTTTTGTAAAAATGTTTTTTTTGCATACAGGGAACCCTAAAATATATATTTCCGGTGAAATCCCGGTATCGAATTTTTGGGTGGATTGCAATACCTTCTCTATACTCTATATACATAGGAAAAGGCTAAATACACTGAAGCCATTTGGGCACCTTTTACTTTCTCTAGCCCATATGTACAATGTACATAGTAGATAGAGAAGGTATTATATTCCACCCAAATATTCGATGTCAACATTTCACCAGAAATATATGTTTTGTGGTCCCCTGAGCCCGAAGAAAGCATTTTTAAGTTAAGCTCTGTGTGTCTGTGTGTGCCTGATTATGGAAAGCATAGCTCAAAACTGAAAACACCGAGGATGTGACACGAAGATTTTCAAGAAAATCCCCCTACCCAACTTAACATGGAACACTTTCCAGCAATTTTTATTTTTTCAAAAATGATTAACGATTTTGATTAAAGTACGTTATACTTAAGATATTTTTATAGCAAACGAAATGTATGTCTTGAATTTTGTGGGAATATCCTTTGAAGGCATCTTCATTCTGGATGACTTGTATAGCTGGCAAACCATAAGAGATAGACAAAAACTTAGATGTAGATCTTATTAAAACATACAATCAATGTTGTATACATTTTTGTAGCCTTAGTCGTTTTCGAAATATGCCGGAAAACAGGTTTCAAATTTAGGTCACAAACTTTTCTCAAGCCGGAAGACAGATTTCTTCTCGTTTGTTTACGTCTGGCAAGCAAAGGGAATAGAATTACAATTGTTTTACATAGCGACCGGTTTTAAGACACTTTACTATCGCTTTAGTCTGTTCATGCCCCTAATTCCCTTCTACTTACAAAGAAGCAAGTAATAAGACAATAATTCTGCTTATGTTTATCTTGATTGGCAAGCTGGTAAAATATATATATATATATATATATATATTAATATTTTTAATAAAGGTTTCTTTGCGGAACAGCTCGAGAATGTCATGTGAATGGTACACATAAATGTTTTATTAAATGGAGTTTTTGCTATCACTATGTAATTGCCTAATAATGTTAACTGATTTTAAGAGACATTAATAATAGTGTCGTGTGGGTGTGCCGGAGGAGATTTTACACTTCAGCCATTTATAGGCTTCCTGTACGTCAGGCCCCAGACGGATAGGTTAAGATGAGAGTAATTACAGAGGGCAGCCGGAACCGAGTGGTCAGGGAGCCATCACAGAAGGTCAGTAACAGTTTCTAAGCAGCTCTTCAACTTGACGTGGGCAGCACTGGGAGTTCGCGCCTCAGGTCTGACCAAACGGCACCAAATCTAAGGACGACTTCCAACGCCACTCTGTCACCGAGAGCTGCTACTCCAAAGCCACAAAAGGGTGCCGCCACATAGTCCTCGCCGATACTTTTAACCCTGAAAGAGACCTGTTGGATGTAATGGAGATGAAATGAAGGGGAATGAAGAAACCTTAGTATGCCAAGAGATCCGGGAAAAAAATTTGAAATAAACCAAAGAGTCAAAGTCAGTTGCGAAACCATGAACTCAGGAATGCCAGTCCCAGTCAAAGTGCTTAAGCTACCGGTTAGATTAGGGTAAAAGTGTGGAAAATACAATTGAAGACAATTGTTCATTACCAATATTAATAAATAATACATATTTGTTAAAGATGTTTAGTTAGAAAGACCGTAGACTGATCACACTTAATGAATAAAAGGTATTTGAAAATCAAAATCAGAAAATATATATTTCATAAATTAAATAAAGCACGAGTATTCCTTTGAAGAACGGTAGCTTTAAGCGATAGTATTTGTCTATATTTTTTATATAAATTAGACTTATAAAACATAGAAAGTGAGATTATTTTGTGCAAACTATATACATTTATACTTAATCTACCACTTACATAGTAGGTAGAGAAGGTATTGAATTCCCTCCTATTATTCGATAAGATATTCTACTGAAAATGCAACTTTTAAGGCTCCTTGAATAAAAAAGAAAACGGGTCATGTTTGTGTGTGTGTGTGTGTGTGTGTGTGTGTGTGTGTGTGAACAGCATGAATCAAAAGCGAAAATTTAGTTATATACCACACTTGATATTTAAGTTCACCAGTTATTAGGGTTGCGACACAAAGATTTTCGAGAAAACCCCTCCAAACTACCCTTTACATGGAAAGATTACGAAAAATATTGATTTTTCTAAAAAATTGCTATAACGATTTGTATTAAAATACTACTGTTTAATATATGTTAATGCAAACAAACTCTATACCTTAGATTTTCTAGAATAGCTTCTAAAGTCCTCTCCATTCTGAATGGGTTTTCATAGGAGTTACTGTTAAACCGTATGGCTTAGTACACAAAACATACTGATGTCATTAAAACAAATAATTCATGCTAAATATATTTTGCCCCTATATATTATTTTCCAGAGATTCTTTGTTATTCATTTAATTTCTTTTCAGACTTATACTTTTCTCAAATAGGAAGTTGTTATTCGTTTTTCTTTTCTGCAGGCTAATTAGAGAGAACTTAATTTAAAGTCCGACCATAATGACCACCTTCTTAAAGATTTGACATCGTTTAAGCTTACTGTATTCTATAAATTGCATTGTATCTACAAGGAAATATGTAAAAGTATTTCTGTAGATGTTTACATAGATTAATGTGAATTAGATAGAGGAATAAGCTTCTTTAGGAATATTTTGTTGAAGAATGGATAGAGAAGGTCATGTCAATGCAACACATCTAATATTTAAACAGGTTATATTATAGCTTTCTGAAAAAAGCCTCCAAATTCTTTCGAATTATAGCGTCAGGCATACCAGTGTAAAATGTTAATATCGAAATGTATTTTTCCCCACACATAGTGTTTTGCACCATTTTTATTAGGCACACTTATACATCTTACACAGATTTCTTAAAAAATAATTTATTTCGATAAATGTAAAGCAGTGCTCGGAAGGTTAGCTACCAACGCCTCTTATCTTGTGGGCAACGTCTTCCATTTCACTCGAGAGAATTTTTCTGCTCTGAATTTGTGGAAAAAAACGAAGTGGAAGGAAATTTACGTACTTCGGTTTCCAATAGCCAAAGATCAAAGGCACTATTTGAAAAGGAGGTCCCCATTCCATGTCGTCGATTTCAGTGAAAGAAAAGTGAACAGAAATGCAGTACTCAGCGGCGAGTTTATAACGAGATAAAAAAAGAATGACAAAGTTACAAAGAGAAACAGAATAAGGATGGCTAACGTAAAACCAAGCTAATCAAATGGTGAATGAACTAGCAAAACAAAGACAAATGGAGCTTGAAGGCTTCTTGTTGGCGTGATGTAAGTAGATTTCTGAGGTTTCACCAAAAAAGGAATGCAAAAAACAAAAAATAAATAGAATACCTCAAGGGGTTCGAGTTCAATAAAACGTGAAATATAAGGCTCTCTCTACTCCATAAACACGCATTTAAAATTTACCTATTTTAACTCAAAGCTTCTAAGCAAACTGCAAAATTGTAAAGCGTTCATTAGGAATATTTACAGAACTAAGAACAGTATACAAAGTGAATGGTATATCTAAATAAAAAGTATAAACTTATATCGGTGAAAGCGTTAAATTTGTTTATGTCGGTGGTTTGTTTGTATTTGTAGTTTTCTCCACAAAAGCACATAAGTTATACAGTATTTGATAACACCTCTCATCACTAATATCACTGGCACGTGTTGCCTGTATCCGACAGGTTGTCAGTAATTCCGATGAGGTGGGAAAAACGGAGGTTCAGGGATTTTCTAATGTAAATAAAGCTCTGCAAGTGCCAACACCTACTACCTACGCGAGGTCATTACACAGGCTACTGTCGCTTACCTACATTCACCGGTTTGAAGGTGCGGGTTACTTGCACTGAATACCCATTGGCGGAGTGTCATTTCACGGAATATGTCCCTTTTTACTTTCTCTATATGTACTATGTATACAGTACATAGAGAAGATGCTAAAACTTTGATACCGAAATTTCACCGGAATATCTTGTTTTGGGTCCAAAAAAAGCACTTATAGAAAAAGGTCCGGGTGAGTGAATCTGTGGACAGCAGAGCTCAGAAACGAAAAGGTACTAAATGCAAACTTGGTATTTAAGTTTGGTATCTTCCAAGGATGCGAGACGAAGGTTTTTAAGAAAATTTCCCTACACCAAACTACCCTTTACATGGAACATTTTTTGAAAATTTTGATTTTCTGAAAAATGGCTCAAATGCTTTTGATTAAAATATCTTATACTAAAGATATGTTTGTAACAAACGAAATGCATATCTTAAACTTTCTGGAAATAGGCTCTGAAGGCCTCTTCACAGTGGATGACTTTTGTATATCTGGCAAACCGTAAGAGATATAAAACAACTTACTACACAAAAAATGTAGATCTCATTAAAACACAATTTATGCTATATACATTTTTTGTAGTTAAACCGTTTTGGAGATATTCCGGATTATTGGTTACAATTTTAGCCACTTGAACTTTTCTCAAACGGGAAGACATCCTTCTTTTTGTCAGTTTATTCCCGGCAAACAGAGAGATTGAAATTTCAATTATTTCACATAGAGATCGTCTTTTAACGCACGAGACTATCGCTTTAGCCTGTGCATTTTCTTGTTTTCCTTCTACTTTACAAGGAAGCTAGTGATAAAACTAATTTTCCTTGTGTTTATCTTGATTAGCATGATGCAAATAACAGATTAATGTTTTGAATAAAAGGTTTGTTTATCGAACAGGTAGAGGACATTATGTTAATGAAACACATTAGATTTTTTTCTCTTCTACTTACAAGGATCCAAGTAATAAGGACACTTTGTGCTAATGTTTATGTCGAATATCATGATGTATAGAAAAGAATAAGCTTTTTAACAATAATTTGTTACACAGATGTACATCAAGTTATGTGAATTAAACGCATTAGATGTTTTAATAAATTTAGGTATCCTCACTCCAAAGAATCTATTTTCCCCTCTCTACGACTGACGGAAAATGTGGTAGAAGTAAAGAATGATAATGTGCCGTCTATGAAGTATTTTTTAGATCATTCAAATCAAGTCGAAAAGAGCAATACTTATAACAGAATAAAAAGTAAAAAAAAAAAAAGTATTTGTTGTATATAAATTCCGTGATATATTTGGATCGTTCAGCTATAAAATTACAACTGAAGGAAGTATTCGTATTTGTTTTTAAGCTTATAACCTAGAAGGGACTGAAACAATTGTTATGAAACACCGTATTTACCATGGATTTAGTTTTTGTAAATTTCATACTTTAACAGGATATGCCAATTTTTATGAGGGAGGACTAAAAATGTGGTAAGTATATGAAACGTTTTCAAACGTTTCGTGACTGAATCGTAATTTTATTTATTTTATCTCCGAGTAGTACAAAGAGAGCGTATTAAATGCCATCCAAAATTTTCCATATCAATATTTCTCTGGAAAATATGCTTTGGGACTCATTGAATTACACAAAATAAATAGAATTTTTAGAAAAGTGTAAGTATATTTGTCTGTTTGCCTGACTGTGCGTATGTGTGACTGTGGACAGCATAACTCAAAACCGAAAAGTCCATTAAATTCTAAGCTTAATATTTAAGTCAGATATTCCCAAGAAAATCTCCCACCCCAAACAACCGTTTACATGAAAAAAATTTCGAATTTTTTATATTCTCAACAGTGATTCTAACGATTTTGACTAAAATACTGTATGTTAAAGCTAAGTACATCAGCAAATATATTTGAATTTCTATGGAATAATATCTTCAATCTGAATTACTTTTGTATAGCTGGTAAACCTTAAAAGGTACACAAAAGCTTAGCACAGAAAAAAATTGATATCGTCAAAATACGAGGACCGTTTTTTTTTTAACCTCCGATAGGCTAAAAGTTTATTACTAAAACTTTTGTACACTTATTGTTACTTTTCAACATAACCACCGAAAAGATTGAGACATTTATCGTACCTCTGCACAAGCTTTGCAATACCCGCTTCAAAAAATGTTACCGCCAATGCTTTCAAAGATCATTGACGTTGTTTTGAAGATCTTCGTTGGTTTGAAAGTGCTGCCCTTTTAGACACGTATTCAGTTCAGGTAAAAGGCGCAAGTCGCTGGGTGCCAAGTCAGGACTGTACGGCGGATGATCGAAAATGTCCTATTGAAATTGTTCAAGTAGCCGATGGGTTGTGCCACCAGTGTGTGGACGAGCGTTTTCATGTATCAACAGAATTCCTGAAGTCAACATTCCTTTTCGTTTGTTTTGAATGGCGCTCCGCAAACGTCGTAAAGTACGAAGATCTTCAAAACAACGTCAATGCTCATTTGAAATCATTGGCGGCAACATTTTTTAAAGCGGGTACTCCAAAGCTTGTGCACAGGTATGATAAATGACTCAATCTTTTCGATGATTATGTTGAAAAGTAACTATAAGTGTACAAAACTTGTAGTAATAAAATAATTGTTTTCTCTGAACTTGTCTTTTATTTATAGCCTATCGGAGGTTAAAAAAACCATCTCATACACAACATATCTCCCTTGCATTTTTTGTTTAGCTAACCGTTTACGAGATATTGCCTGTTATTGATTTCTGTTTTTAATTATTTATAGCTAATTTTCAGACAGAATACCTTCCGTATATCTTTTGTTTTACTCTGGGCCATACAAGAAGCAAATTTCAATAACAATCGCATAGCAACAGCTGTTAAAACATTTGACTGTCGCTTTAGCATAGTGTATTCCCTTAGTTACCTTTTAAGTATAAGAAACTAAATGGAACGGCTAGAGAAAAAGTAATGTAAATGAAACACATCAGTTTCTTTTCCTTGCCACATTTAATATTTACCTTTTGTAACATTATACACATATCTTAGCTCTGTATGTTTTATACAGGATGTTAGGTTATAGCTACAGATATATTGATGATACCTTAATACGTATGTATTCACGTTGGTGTTTAGTTGTTTTTTCTCTTCGTATACAGTTTTTCCATAAAGCAATCATATAATTAGTTTACGAGTTTGGCTGCGGCGCTAATCGGCATTACATAGTAATGGTATTCTTAAAAATGGTTAAGATTGAATATAACTACATATACATTTTCTTGCAAAGTAAAATAAGTTTATTTCTCTACGTAGAATAAAAACGTATTATTAGTACGACTGTAATTTTCCTTCATCAAGCAAGGTTGGACTGGTAGGAGCACGTGATTTCAGTCGCATCATTACCTGTCTAACTCTGCTACATTAATATACTACCTGATGTTTTTTGTACAGTTGTAGCTGCGCCACGAAATGAACAATGCCTGTGACTACTATACGTTTTCCTTCCTTGGCTCATACTTCAATATGTGATCTCCTGAAATAGATAGTGTTGGGTCATTTGGCCTTGCAGAAGGCACTCGAACTTGGTTCGCATACAACATTCATTACCACCAGACCTGCCCATTCTATGTTACGCCTTCTGAACCGCCACGCCAACTTGGAACTAACCAACCTGAAAACATAATATTTTAGTATGGATACTTTTATTAGTCCGCAAAAAAAAAACAAATATTGATGCAAAAGCGTTCATTACACTGACCATAATCTCCAATACAAATATCTACACACAAATTCCTGTTTAACTAAGCATTTACTGTTTATTTTTAATCATTTGTAGGAAAAACAATTATCTGAATTTCAATGACAGAGAAACTTGTTATAAAAATAGAATTATATATTATTTATTTTGTGAATTTTAATATCATCTTTTAAGTATATCACTTTTATTTTATGTATATTTTATTTTTCTGATAAATATATGATGTTCTACTGGAAAAAGAAATAAAATTTCTATAATGCGCGTAATCGACTATAAATGTAAACATGTTCTTAACATAAGGGTGTATAAGTACAATCCCTTCAAATACATGTTTTTCAGTGGTCTCAAGAAAAGGCTCCCAGGTTATAAACACTTAAACCTTAAATGAGCAAATAAAATTGCTAAATATGCCATTCTTCCTTTATTCCGTAAACTGGTTCACGTCCTTTTCAGTTTTACCTGATGCGGAAGTGGTTCGAATAGTCGAGGTCGTTAGTGCGATGCTTACTGCACTGGCCGTCCGTGTGTTCGATTCCTGGGAACTGCAGTCAAATGTGCTTGAAGTAAAGGATGGGTGGGGCCCATGTAAAATAAATAATCGGTATATGGCACTCGTGGATAATGACGGGGCACACTTCATTGTAGTTGCAAATATTATATTTATTTAAAAAAACTAATAAAAACGCTACAATATTAGTGAAGAAAAGGAAATTAATATACTTTTAATTCAAAATGGTTGAAAATGTTGAATTTGATATTTAAAGACCAGTGTAATTAAAACTGTCAATAAAAGTATTACAATATTATATAACATATATGCAAAATAGCGCATTTAAGGGTTAAATAACTGAAAATGGATTAGCGAGTTAATGGTATCGGTATAGTTTCCTTACGACACTCTAGAACCAGATAAATTCAGCTTGCATAAACCTAAATGGAAGCTTCGATTTCACATTCAATTGTCCACGTAGGAACCATGCCGTTTTTGTCCCATTCTTTTACGAGGACGACAAAAGCATAGCACATATTACCCGTCCTTTTTTTTTTTTCCTTTTTTTTCCAGCCAATCCCAAAGAACCACATGGGCTTCTTCTCTCTCCACTGACGTCATCCTACAGAAGTAAATCTCGCAACTGAAAACCTTTTTCTCTTTTTTATTTCTTACGCTAGAGACAACAACAATTGGACAATGAGTTCTCCCTTTTATTCGTCCACACATAGCCGTCTTAGGCGCTTCGTTGATATTCATGTTCAGTTTGCCGCCTAACAGAATTCTCTCTTCTGTTCAAACATTCTCTTTGCTCAAGAGTACACTGTGCGTAATCTGCGACACTTTTCAACAACAGGTGTGGCGTGTTGCACAAAACAATGGCGCCCACAAAATTGTGGCACTGTCAAGATCTAGCTGATTATCATTATTGTTATTTTCTCGAAAATTTCCAAGTGAAAGAAACGTTGCATTCCAAATAAAATGCATACTGAGCTGTCATTAGAGGTAATATTTCGCGAATGAAAACAAAATACGTTTTTAGAAAATGTCTGTGTATGCATCTATATCTGACTTGTCGGTGCAGAGCAGAACTCATAAAAGATATTTCAGATAAATGTGCAACAGATTATCAAATTTAGTCCAACAGATCTTATGCTGACATATCAGTAAAATTTGACCATAATTGTAAAAAATGTGATACCTAGATTTTTGTGTCGTATATTTACATCAATGTTTAATGTTTACCAGTTACACAGAATTAAAAAACATTCCTTCCTAAATAAGATTTAGAATAAGTTCGCAGAAAATTCAAGTAATACATTGATTTGTTATTAAATATCTTTACTATATATTATTTTAATCCAAATATTTCAGGACTTCCTAAGAAATTAACACATTTGGAGCAATGTTGCATGGGTGGGGTAGCTGTATGGGGAATTTGTAGAAAATCTTTGTTTAGCATATTTTGAAGATACTAACATAAATACCAAATATTGTACTTATCAGACATTTCGTTTTTTAATTATGCTGTTCAAAGATACAAATACACACACGGAAGTATTTCTAAAGTATTTTGTATTCAGGAAGAATCAAAATATGTATTTCCGGTGAATATCAATATCGATTACTGGGTGGAATACCTATCTTTCCTTAGAGGAAATAAAAATATAATACCTCATTTTAGAGACAGTTTTGCAATTTCACATATCATTTAGCTTTTCCTGGTTATATTGGAATACAAATATCAAGAAAGTATTGGTGCATGAGTCATTCAGTGAAATTAGGCCATTCAATAAGCCAATCAAATATTTAACATAGGAGTTTATTAATGTTATTAAAACTTTCAATATAATATTAATTAAACTCGAGGTTTACTGTTCAAACTTATTAACGTTTATAAATAAGGTTTCAGTTAAAATCTTTGCATCACAAATAACCATTTAAAGCTAATATAATTTAAACAAGAAACAGGCCAACGTTTAAATTAATTTAATTTACATTTCAGATTTTATCCCCCCTCCCGCTCCACGCTGTCGTACTTTGAAGTGGCTACCATATATTGTGATAACAAAGTTTGAAATGAATCCTATTAGCATTGTTTGTTCATCCCTCCTCCTCCGCACCTGTTTATTTCTGCCAACAAAATAACTCATTGTCACACAATATAGTTGCAAACATTTATTTTTTCGACGCATTTCAGACACTTTAATGCGGGCACTTTAAATTAAAAAGCCTATGTGAATATTTGTCCTCTTTTTACTTCTTCGTTTTATATAATTATTTTTACAAATAGATTCCTATAATGTTTTTCAGCTACGAATGGCCTGTTTTAATAAACTATAATGTGAATACCTGTTGTTCGAAAAATTAAAGAATGCCTTATATTCTACTGCTTTGGTAGTAGAGAGAAAGAGAGAGAGAGAGTTGGGTTGTATGAGCAATAAAGTATACTTAAAGTCCATTCACCAGTGGTTTAACTTGCGGGAGGGTTTAATATCTACACCAAAAAGAGTAACGTGAAACCGCCTATTCAGCAATGCTGCTTTGTTTACAGGGAATCGTTTTTAATTTCTCTAACACATATGTGCGATGTAAGTAGTAGGTATAGAAGATATTATATCCTACCTAAAAATTCTATACCAAGATTTCGCAGGAAATATATGTTTGTAGAACCCCTGAATCCAAAAACAGAGTTTTTTCAGGAAAATCTCCACACCAAACTATCATTTACATAGTACCATTTTTCGAAATGTTCGATTTATTAAACATGACTACCATTTTACTTAAAATATCGTATTATAAAATATTTGCATTGCAAATAAAATGCAGGTGCATCCTAAATTATTGGGAATAGCCCCTGAAGTTCTCTTTTCTCTGCATGACTTTTGGATGACTGATAAACCGAAAGAAACTAGACAAAAACTACTACACAAAGCATGTACATCTCATTAAAAATACAATTATACCATGCAGTTTTTGTAGAGCTAAACATTTCTGATATACCCTGTTTTTCATTTGAATTATAAAATATTTAAAACATTTCTCAAATGAGAAGTACATTGTTTTATTTTATTCCTGGCCATAGAAGCACAACCAAGTTTCGATGATAGGTGCATAACGACAGCTTTTAAAACATTTGACTGTCTCTATGCGTATTCCCTTATTTAGGTCCTACTTATAAGGAACTAAGTGTATTTACCCTTTCTGTTAATGTTTACTTGTTTAGCACACTGTAGATAAAAGAATAAACATTTTCTTAAGTACAGCTTGTTTGCGGAACAAGCTGTTAGAGAAGTTAGAGAAAGCCATGTTAATAGTATATATCATATTACTCTTTCTATACGTACTATATACATAGTGTATAGAGAAGGTATTGCATTCCACCCAAAAATTTGGTACTGAGATTTCACCAGCAATACATGTTTTGGGTCCCGCTAAATCCAAAAAAAGCATTTTCAGAAAAAGGTCCATGTGTGCGCGTGTGTTTGTCTGTGTGTCTGTGGACAGCATAGCTCAAAAAAGAAAAGACCGTTGAATACCGAACTTTGTATTTAAGTTCGGTATCTTCAAAGATGCGACACGAAGATTTTCGAGAAAATCCGCCCACTCCCAACTACCCTTTACTTGGAAATTTTTCCGAAAATTTTGACTTTCTTAAAAATGGATGTAAAATTTTGATTATAATATCGTATATTAAAGATATTTACCTGACAAATAAAATGTATATCTTGAATTTTCTGTAGACCTCTTTATTCTGAATTAATTTTACGGGATTTTGCATATCTGCTAAACCGTAAGAGATGGACAAAAACTTACAACACAAAAAATGTAGGGCACATTAAGACACACAATTTATGTAATATACATTTTTTTCGTGGAGTTGACTTTGGTTTCAGCTTTGAAAAACGTATGCCTTTCTCAAACAGGAAAGTGTCAACCTCTGTCCATGCAAACAAAGGAACTTCAGTCACTTAGCAACCAGCTGTTGACTATCAGTTTAGCCTATGGTACTCCCTTGTTTCGCTTCTAGCAAGTAATAAGACTATTTCTGCTAATTTTTTCTCGATTAACATGAAGTAAATAGAAACATAAGCTTTTTAACAATAATTTGTTGCAGAGATGTAGAGAAAGTCTTGTGAATGGAAAGCATAGATTTTTTTGTTACTACAGATAGCATACTTTGCCAACCCTCAGACATCCACATACCCCTCTTCTGACTTAAACGCTAGTGAATACTCAATATAATCTCCAACTTGTCTTCAAATTGGGAATGTAAAGAAAACGACCTCCTAAATTACTTGCAATATTGGTTAGGTCTGAATCTTTCTTTCTTGATATAGCAGTTCTCAAGTGGAAAAGAGATTAGGCAGCCCTGGTACCGTGTACCTCATTTGCATATCCTGTGAGACATCAGGATTACAGGTAGAGAGAAGGATGCATTCACAAGCAGTTGCCAGAGAGAAAGCACTATGTATTGCGGTAAATGATTCGCCTTGGAGGAATGGAGACCGCAGTGGCATTCCACTTGGGAAAGCAAAATTACATTGCATATGCTATTTATTAAACAGCAAAGCCACACGAAGGAGAATACGTGAGATTCACGCGTCTGATAATAACACAAGTTTCAGTCTCACACACACACACACACACACACACACACACACATACAGGTAACGAAAAGACGATCCTATTTCTCCTCATGTTTGTATGGATTTGGGTTTGAAATTTGTATGACGACTTAGAAAACTGTAATCCATCTTTATGAATCCCATAATTATCTTGCTTTACAACTTGGATCATATTATAGTAGTAGTAGTTTATTAAGATTACAATAATACAGTATTTGCGTCACACAGTCGCATGGGTCGAGTGACCTTGCATGCTGTCCAACAATACCTGAGTTTAAAATATTACCTACGTATACATTTTTTATCTCTTAAAAACAATACAGACACATACACACGCTCACACAGACACATACACACGCTCGATAACAGAACCACAGAACAATAAAAGAAGAACAATCAGATATCACACACACACCCACACACTTGCAATCAAAACTACACCATACATATAGACTAGTCAAACACCAAATGAGTCTATACAATAGTTACACAAGTAGTTTATCTCTTAGTGCACGAACGAATCATTTTTTCCTAGCATCCTCCATCTACAAGCAATCTGCCAAAATATGCGTCCAGTCCTCCTGATCCCCGCATAATGGGCAAATCTGCCTACCAGCTTCATCAACTACCTTAGGGGTTTTAAACCCTCCCAACCTGAGCCACGCTATTCCCGATCTTTGTTTCATACCCAATTTTAAAAGTATATTTCGTTTTGTAACTACAATGACGATTTGTTTCTACATTCAGATTCTATGTCCTGCCTGTTTATATCGCATAGTCGTCTTTTTACTTTATTCACAACGTTATATCTATTTTCGCTGCCCCTTTGCCAAATATCGTTTAAGCCAATTTGTTATTATCCTCGTTGTAGCCCCGCTACCTACCATTTGGGAAGTTCCATGTTATTCTTCTGATGCCGATAACATATTGGTCTAAGAGTAGTTTAATCACCTATAATTGTTCGCAGCCAATTTCTAAAACTGTAAGAGGATAACAACTTCAGAATAAGCTCCTATGATGATAACGAAGTCGGTCATTGGTGCCTCCAGAATCCTCCAAATGTAATTATGATGTGTACATATTATTTTTCAAAGATAATTAATAATTTAGAATATACTTTGCTATATTAAAATTTTTACTAAGCAGCTGCTCAACGTAGCTGTTCCTAGATTACCAACGGTAACACTAATGGCGAACCCGCGATTGATTTTATGGTTCTTACCTGAATCTCCTAATAAAAATATTTTAGTAATGCAATGCTCTATTTTGTATATTAAAATTGCTTTTGTATATGAACTATACATGCGTCTTTTCGTGTAACGACAAGAAAACGCAGTATCGTGTAGAAAAGTAAATATTAATGAGAAATAGTTTACGCATGTACGTAAGTTACTTAGTTATTCCATTCAAACACCTTATTTTATATTTTTATAGCTCAAATGTAGACTTTAGGTAATTAATTATTTATATAGTTATCAGTTATCAACTAAATGACATGAATTAGATAGGTAGCTTGCCAGAGACAAAAGTGACTAAATTATGAAGTAATAAGAAGAAGAACAGCAGCAACAAGCACAAAAAGAACAAAAAGTGGTCCAATTCGAGTTGTCTGCGAAGAAATCGTAAAAGATATATTCCTTATAACAGCACCTTGCGAAATACAGTTAGCAGTCTTTGCTTCCAGTAAAAGTTTCCACATATCAACAAGGGGAAAATTGTTGTTGTTTTTTTAATATCACCATTCGAATTTTTAAGGGGAAATGAGATTGAAATTATGACCACAATAGGCCAAAATTTCGAAAATAGCTTTTTAATACTTAATTTTTGGAACCTATGGGAATTTATAGAGAATTAACATTTAGTTTTTTCCCATGTTTCTGTCTCTACAAGCATTTCAATATAGTGAAATACATAATTTTAATACTATTTTATAAAACTGCATTTTCCTCAAAACATCTTCAAACTTTCAAAATGTTCCACATGTCTCAGTGTTTGCTTAAAACCAACAACATTTCCTAGAATACTCAAAAGTATATATGGAGTATTAAAAATGACAAAATTAATAGCAGCTTTCTAAAACTATTTCACGAAAAATAAAATAGCTCACTATTTCCAAACTTTTAAAAATGTTATAGTAGTTCCTTAATCAAAGTTATTTCAACATTAACGTATACAATTTCTGTGAGTGGCTTAGAGCTCCAATTTAGAAAATGCCAACAAAATTCTTGAAATTGTGGAACTGTGGAACATTTTGATTATGTAATATATTTATATAATAAAATGTAGATATTAAATAATTTATATCTTGCAAAGTATTTATCCAACTTGAATATAATTTGGTATTCATTTTTAACAAAAGTTTTATTTACCCCAAATTGGTTACGTCAATTGGTCTTTGATTCACTGCTGCAAAAAGTTTACTTGACGCTTCGACGCTTAGACAGTTGACTGCTCTCTCACACCACTACTCTCAGGCTACTGCGCGCTAACACTTCAGTGGAAGATTGAATCTCTTTGAAATCTTCCTAACACATCAATAGAAGTTACTGGAAACCGAAACTTCTGGCGCATTGCACCAATATATCGCATTCCCACGCAATTACTGCGTTGCTCTTCCTATTTTTATCCCATTCCAAGGCATCTGCGAACATGAGGAAAGCCGCAAACAAGTGCGGCGTTTACAGGCCGGCAAAGCAGCCATAATAATAAGAAAATTGCAGTGCAATCATAGTAATATTTTAAGCAAAATCATACAGAGGTATATACATTTAAAATAAACCACCCAGTGTCCCTTAATATCTACGAAAAGACAAAAGAAAACTTTCTCAAATTTTCTCAATGTCCCTTTTTACTTCATAAGCTAACTATACCCAAACACTGTAATAATTACAGAGGCAGCTGTCTAAGAGGTATAAATTAGAAGGTGTCCGCACGTTAAAAAAGGTGCGCTATATCAGTCTAAAACAGTAAAGCATAAAAATTATGGATAGGAATTTCTAATTTTCACGTCATGAAATGTTAAAAGATAAATTTTGTAACAGTGCTGCCTTCTGCAGTGGTACTAACGTTCGCCTTGGTATGTGAGTCATCGCAGTTGACCTTGCAATGCGTAGCAACACAAGAAGCGAGGTGGCCCAGTAACCAGATACTTTGGAACTCGAAACATCTCGATTCTTCTAGAACTTTCAGTTTCTTTAAACTTCCAGAAAGCGCCGTTGCGTCATTTTCTAGCTATAAAAGGAAGAATACTTGCAAGCCGGTGTGTTTGAGTGTAAAGACCTGTGCTGAGTCGTGAGTGACTATAGCTTAGCTAACAGTGGCGCGCGAGTCGTGGATGCGTCGCGAGAATTACTTGTAGCAGTGAATTAAATATGTTATTTGTAAACGACTTTTAAGTCAATAAAGCCATTTGTTCACGTGTATCGCAATGTTTTCTGGGTGGTTTCCTACGAAGAATGAGATAACTAGCCGGTTAGCAATCTTTGTTAACCAGAAGTTCAGCAGAGACAGAACGTCTTTGCTTTTTAAAGTCATTACGAAAATGAAACATAAAAACAATCTAGCACATTCTGAAAAAGTAATTATTTACTAGCAAATGTTTGGGAAACTTAAAAGGAGGAATGTATTTAAGTTTCATTTATATAACAATGCATTAATCTCATTTTAATACATGACTACTCATTATAAAAAGTATGACGATTATAAATCGTGCAAATCGTAGAAACGGCACACGGATGGACAGTATAAAAATGTAGATCTCGTTAAACACAATTTATATCCTATGCAATTTTTTATTTCACACACATTCTTTACAAATTGTTTTAATCTTGCAATATTCAAATCGTTTTTCCTTGTCAAATAAAAAGAACGGGATTTCAAAACTATGACATAGCGACCGCATTTCAAAATATTTGATTTTCGCATAATCTTATTTCATTTCTTTATTTCTCCTGTATGAAGGAATATGTAATAAGATATTTCTGCTGTTTTGTCTTGATAAGCATGAAGTAGAAGAAGGTTATATGAATAGTTTGTTGCAGGACTGGCGCAGAAAGTAATGAAAATATAGTACATCAGATTTTAGTATCACAGGTTTTCGTACACTCAATAATTTCGTAGTAGTTTTCTCTCGCCTTATGTCAAAATCCAGCCTTTGTTCGTTAAGTCAGTGAATCGGAGTAGTTAATATGAGGAATTGCAATAACTTGCATTTAGGTTAAGCTGATGAAACCAGAATAAACATTTTTAGAAAAAGGTGCGCGTATGTCCGTGCATAGTTTAATCCTAAAAACGAAAAGTCAATTGTATTTAAGTTCAGTATCTTCCAACGATGCGCAAAAACGTTTTCATAAAATCCACGACCCAATCCCCAACTAGATGGAACATTTTCTAAAAATGTTGATTATTTTCGAAAATAGCTCTAGATGCTTATTAAAATACCATATTTTTTAAAAAGTTTCATGAGAAGGTAATACATATCTTGAATTTTCTAGAAATAGCCTTTGAAGACCTCTTTATTCTGGATGACTTTTGTATAACTGGTTAATCCTGTACAAAATTACAGATATATTAAAACACACAATTTATGCACATATATTTTTTTGTGAGTTAACATTTTCTGAGATATTTCTTGTTTCTAGTTTAAAGTTTAAGCAACTTACACGTTTTTCAAACGGGAATTCTAATTTCGTGTCATATCGTTTACATAGTGAACAGCTTTTAAATATTTGCTACTGTTTTGCCTAGTGCCTTCCATTTTACTTACAAGGAATCTAGTTATACGAATTAATTCTGCTAAAGTTTATCTTGATGCACATAAAATAGATAAAAGAATAACTTTTGTAAGAATAGTTTGTTTGCAGAACATGTGGAGAAAATCATCTGTATTGTTTACATTAGATTTTGCTATCTTTTATAATATATATTTTAAGGCACGTCCAGTCTGCGGACCCGTATGTTAGACATCAATGTATGTATATTGTTAGATAAATAAATACACTGATTCCTTTGTTCACTTATTCAGGGGGTATGCCCAAAGTTTGCAATACATCTCAGCATTGAGGGTCACCTATCGTCACCTGAATCAAGTGTTAGACTACGAGCGAAAGTTTAGTTTTGTGTCTATTTCCAATAATATGTGCTGTTGCTATTAGCGCAAATTTGTTTCAGTGGAACTCATATTCAGGTTCCCTACAAATTATTTCAGAACTCAAAAATTCAATTCCAAAATCGCAGTCATGATATTTCGCAGTAGGGACAAACTACCTCGTTTAGGATCTGCGAGTCAACTACCATTTTTTGCTGCAAAATAACAAACTACTTTTACTTTTGATTCCGTTGAACATTTGACTGTGGTAGATTTAAACGTAAATACAATAAATAAAACTAAAATTTATAGGAAAATAGTTGCAAAGAAATGAAGGTATATTCATTATTTTCTGCAATTCTCTAATCCTACCCTATGCTCAAGCAATTATTATTATTATTATTATTATTGGGACTTTGAAACCAATTAAAAACTAATACATATTAAAATGCCGTAATGGAATTTATTTATATTAGGGATAGTTAGATAAAGTTTTATGATGTTTAATTGCATTTCTTTTGTGCATTTTTATTTATCCTATTTATTTTATGTATTTTATGCGATTTGTATTTGTGAATAAGTAATGAAAGCGTTGCACGTATAAAGACTGGCTAAATTTAGAACACAATTTAACATTTATGAGTAGATGTTGAAAGTGTTACATCAATTAAGAACCAACTTAGTGAAAAACATAATATTAAACACAGAAATAAAACGAAAATTTTTAATATTTTGATTATTGCTCAAATAGCTTTATATCTAATGCAAATAAATCGGCTATAAATGAAAAAAGGAAGCCTAAAAGCTTAATGTGAAGCATACTACAAAAACGTAAATTTCTTAATCGGCTGTTTTAGTTTTAGGACAAATAGTTTTGAGATTGCCATAGATAGGTCTGTGACAAAGCTGTGAATAAACTCCTGGTTTCTTATTCTCCCGCGAAAAGGTGTTTACAAAGGTGCTATGTTATAAACTTAGTCAAATTTTAAAGAATATGCGATGGATTTAGTACGTGCTCAGAATTTGCATTTAGATTTACTGTGCATGAAACAGTTACTTTGAGTCCAATTATGTCAAGTAAGTAATGCATATGCGATGAATAGTATAGTGAATAAGAAAAAATGAAAAGTAAACATTACTTTTCCTGAAAGTTACATGTTCGTGTTTATTTTAATCTGAAGTTAATATAGAGGTTTTAAACGAAAATGATGAAACTTTATCAGGTGTTTAGAGAGCTACAGCTATCACCTTCCTCTCTGACCAGATTCGGTCGAAAACATATAAGTACTCCGACTCAGACGAGGAGAGTTTGAACATTTTTTTATTTAACGTTATGTTCTACTACAGGAGAGAAAATGACAAATGCATCTCAAAGTATGAAGCAACAGGTGGAGGGAATTTGTGGAAAGGAATGTCTAGATTTTTTCATTACTTTTTTTAAGAGACGATCACAAATTATGAGAAAGTTTACATACATGTACAATCTCAAGAAAATACTGTCAGAAATAATAATTTTGAGGTAAAACTTAATAATTCACTACAAAATTTTAACCCTTCTACCACTGAAAATATTTTACATGGCATTTCGTGGTAATAAATTAATGTAATGTAAACTTCAACAATCGTACAGCAAAACATTGTTCTTCTTGGCATAATGGCAGAGAGTATGTCTATGTTCCCTTTAGTTTTTCAGTTATATATCACAGTAACTATATGTGTGCGCGTGTGTGTGCGTGTGCGGGTGTGCGGTTTACTGGCGTATGGTGTCAAATATTGTATTTTAAATAATTTATTGTCAGTACTATGTTTGGAGATAGACAAAAGGTGTTTGATGTCTTGATACATTAATTCAGTCAGATATTATTCTAGCTCGTAATATGCGGTACTTTATAATGAAGGTACTTATGTTGATATCATTAGATAATATTCCACAAATTTTTACCAGCGGAAAATACGATACCATACATGCATCGTAGTAAAACATGAAAAGTACAATGCCATTGTCTTAGACACAGTAATAGAAAAATAAATCGTACTACGTACATAGTGTATAGAGAAGGTATTGCATTGTACCCAAAAATTCGATACCGAGATTTCACCGGAAATACATGTTTTGAGACCACCGGAATTCAAAATAGCATTTTTAGAAAAATGTCCGTGTGTCTGTCTCTCTGTCTGTGTGTATGTGTGCATTGTGTTTGTGTGTGTGTCTGTGGGCAGCATAGCTCAAAAACGAAAAGACCGTTAAATACCAAACTTGGTATTTAAGTTCAGTATGTTCCAAGAATGCGATATGAAGATTTTCAAGAAAATCTCCCACCCCCAACTAACCTTCACATTGAAAAATTTTTGAAAATTTTGACTTTCTAAAAAATGGCTGCAACGATTTTTATTAAAATATCACATGTTAAAGATATGTACTTGACAAATAATGTGTATATCTTGAATTTACTGGGAATAGGCTCTGAACACTACTTTATTCTGGATGAATTTTACGGAAGTTTGCATAACTGTTAAACCGTAAGAGATGGAATAAAACTTAACACACACAAAATGTAGACTATATTAAAACACACAATTTATGTTATATTTTTTTCGTGGAGTTGATTGTTTTTGACATATTCCTTTTTTTGTTCAGCAATGAAAAGCTTATACTTTGCTTCTACAGGAATTTGTCAACTCCTGCCCATACAAACAAAGAAACTTCAGTCACATAGAAACCATCTTTTGCTATCATTTTAACCTATGTTACTCCTATATTTCGCTTCTACTTACAGGGAAGCAAGTAATAATACTATTTCTGCTAATTTTTTTTCACTTAGCATGAAGTAAATAAAAGCATATACTTTTTAACAAAAATTTGTTGCAGAGATATAGAAAAAGTCATGTGAATGCATTACATCAGATTTTTATATACAACACGCTAATTGAGATAAACAGTGGCGGTATTGCTCTTTTTACTTGGCTGTTTGTAAGTAGAAGGCACATAAGGGAATATACTAGGCTAAAGCGATAGACAAATATTCTAATACCTGGTCGCTATGTGATAAAATTGAAGTTCGGTTCGCTTTGCATAGTGAAAAGTATGACAAGAAATATAACAAGTAATATCTCTAAAACGGTTCACTGTACAAGAAAATCTATATGACATAAATATGTGTTTTAACGAGATCTATATCTTTTTCTGAGCATACTTTTGTCTATCTCTTATCGTTTACCAGATATTCAAAATTCATCTTCAGAAAGTGTTACCAGAAAATTCAAAATATAAATTTTAGCTGTGGTACAAATATCGTTAATACACGGAATTTTAATCGACGTTAAACTGAGTTTTGAGAAACACAAATTATCATTTTTTTTTATGTAAAGTGTAGTTTGAGTAGGAGATTTCTTGAAATTCTCCCTGAAGCATCCTTGAAAGATACTTAACATAAGCACCAAGTTTGGTATTTAACAACCTTTTCGCTTTTGAGATATGCTGTCCACAAGCACACATACACATCGACGACACACACGTCTTTTTGTTTTTTTGAATCAGAGAACTTTAAAACATATAATTCCTGCCAAATCTCCACATCGAATTTTTGGGTGGAATACAATATCTTCTCTGAGTACTATGTATATTTTATATGCAGGGTGTTAATGAACTATACCAAAATATTTTCACAGAATATGTAGATTACTTAAATAACTAATTTGAGATAGGAGACTTATCGCCTGTTTATTGAAATTTCGAAGTAACGGCTATAAGTTTTTGAAGTGCCAGTACGCCACGTATCGTGGCACTTCGTCTGGAATGAAAAAAATAATAATAAAGACATTTACTCCATGACAGGAGTTGAACTTATGACCTTGGGGTTAGCAGCTTTCAGCGTTACGCATTAAGCCACCAGAGTAATTTAAAAAACAACTCCAGAATAGGCTACATAACTCAAGAACGTAGCTAATGAATGCTCAGGGTGATTAGTTCGAGATTTTACAGATTTTTGCGACATTAAATCTTGAGGACGCTAGTAACGAGCTGCTAAAAACGATATTTCTATACTCGGACAGCAGTTTTTAAAGCCATTTTTTTAACTTGCTTTGCTTTAACACTGACTTACCAGCACCTGATGTCACACGTTTAACGCTGTTTATCCGGGGACCTTGCATCGCCCATCTCAAATTACTTATATCAGACACGCGCACAATTTCACAAATTATTTCGGTGTAGTTCATTAACACCCTGTATATATACGTGGTTGAGAAAGTAAAAACATTTTGCAAATACAAAAATGAATACGTTTAGAAAGACTTTATTTAAACAGTAACCATATCAAGGCACTCGTATTACACAGCCCACAATCCTCCATAATGAAGCCTACGCTGCCGAATATGTGAGGGTCGGCTTAAAGTGGGTGGGGGTGAAGTCTTTGATATCCTGTTTAATACCCATTCAGTATATGCGTCTTTGATCTTATTATGCACTGGAGAGGCATTGTGTGGGATGTGTTTGTGAACAATGCTACATCCTAAATACCAGTCAGTGGTTTTCCACTGTTGGAAAAGTGTGAAGGCGATATGGTTGCTACTAGTATTGCTTTTCGTATAGCCTCTTTGGTTTAACCCAGCTTGATTCTGTCATTGAGAAACACATTCCATTTTAACAATGCATCCGCTTCATCACTGGGTCAATCCAACTTTTTATTACTTTCTCTACACGTGTATATAGAAGGTATTGTACTGCACCAAAACATTCGATACCGAGATTTCACCGGGAATACATGTTTTGCGACCTCTTGAATCCAAAAAATAGGTCCGTGTGTGTGTCTGTGGACAGCATAGAAAAAATGAAAAGTCCGTCAAATACCAAACTTGGTGTTTAAGATCAGTATCTTCCAAAGATGTAACACAAAGATTTTCAAGAAAATCCCCCATCCCCAACTACTTTTACATGTTGATTTTCTCAAAAATGGATCTAACGATTTTGATTAAAATATCGTATATTAAAGATATTTAAATGGCAAATAAAATGTATATCTTGAAATTTCTAGGAATGGCCTCTGAACATATCTTTGTTCTGAATGAATTTTGCGGAATTTTGTATAATATGTAAACAGTAAGAAATAGACAAAAACTTACTACATAAAATGCAGATCTCGTTAAAAAACACAATTTATGTTATATGCATTTTTTTCCTATAGTTGACTGTTTTAAGTTATTCGTTGTTATTGATTTCAATTTTAAAAGACTTATACTTTTCTCATACGAGAACTGGTCAACATCTGACCACGCAAAGGATCAGATTTCTCCACATTTCTCTACATTTTACAACATTTGACTGTCGGTTAAGCCTACTGTATCCCCTTATTTCCCTTCTACCTATAAAGAACTAAGTAATAAAACCGCTTCTGTTAATATTTATCCCGATTAGCACGAAGTAGACAAGAATAAGCCTATTAACAATAATTTGTTTCAGAGAGAGAAGAAAGAAAGTCATGTGAATGGAACACATGGGTAGAAAAGATATTGCATTCCACCGAATTTCACTGAAATACATGTTTTAGGCTCATGTAGCCAAAGAAATCATTTTTATAAAAAGGTTAGTGTGTGTCCGTGTATCTATGAACATCAACACCAAACTTGGTATTTATGTTTAGTATCTTCCAGAGATTCGAAGATTTTGAGCAAAAATTATCTTATTCCAAACTACAATATACATTCATTTTAATTTTTTTCAAAAAAGACTATAAACTTTTATTAAATACCATACATTAAAGATATTTTACATGACAAACAAAATGTAAAACCTGAATTTTTTGGGAACAGCCTCTGCAGATATCTTCATTCTAGATGACTTTAGCGTAACTGCTAAACCATAACAGATACACAAATATGTATATTTTCGTTAAAATATACAATCTGTCATATATATCTTTTGTGGAGTTCACCATTTCCAAAATATTCCTTGTTATTGGTTTCAGTTTTAAAATACTTAAACTTTTCTCACAGGGAATCTGCCAATTCCTGCCCATGTAAAGAGATGAATTATGTGGTCAAAAGCTTATTAATAATTCAACTATCGCTTTAGCCTAGTATACTCCCTTATTTTCCTTCCATTACAAGAAAGCAAATAGCAAGATCATTTTTTTAATGTTTATCTCGATTAAGCACAGAGAAGATTAAAATTTCTAACAATTTTTTCTTTGAGAGATGTTGAGAAAGTCATGTGAATGGAATACATCAGATATTTTACATTCTGTATCTATGATAAGCAGTGGATATAATCAAAATGTTATTGCCAGATTTCAGTGAAAACGTTTAGGGTTCATTTATTAAAGGGCCAGCTCGTGAGTGTTAAACAGAATAACTTAATACTCCTAACTACACTCTACATGGAAAACTACTTACTTTTTACTTTCTCAATGCTGTTCTTCTGATTTTAATCAATTACTATAGTTTAATTTTTTTATAAGTTTTAACTTAAAATTACAGTAAAGCAATTACGCCACCTTTCGTGCTGTGGTGATTATAGTGTTACATGATTCTCAGGGTTGCGGATTCAAACCTTGAGGAGGCTGTGGTAAGCTTTCACGGCCGGAGTCCAAATTATAACTAGAAGAATTTTGTGGGCTGAGAAACGTGGTCCAATAGCTTTAATAGGAAAGAAGAGACTCAAAAACTAAGCAAAAACTGGTAAGGAAGCAAGTAATAGACACATTTCTGCTGATTTTTTCTCGATTAGTATGAAGTTAGAAGCTTTTTAACAATAATTTGTTGCAGAGATATAGAGAAAGTCATGTGAATGGAACACATCAGATTTTATTTGTGTATTTGTTACTTAAATAACATACGTATAACATATGAATTCATATTACTATGATTATTATTATTATTATGATTATCATTGTTGTTATTACTATCATCACCACTATTATCATTATTATTATTATTATTATTATTACTATTACTATTACTATTACTATTACTATTACTATTACTATTATTATTATTATTATTATTATTATTATTATTATTATAGATTTTGGGAGACAAAATATTTCTCATTTTCCTGCAGACTGTAATGGACTGTGCTAGAAGAGCAAGTGGTCAGCGAATGAAAATTGCTAGTCTGCTAAAGGGGGAGAGAATTAGTGCCAAATTAAGTTACATCTTCGCCTTACTGCCCTACTTTATCTTTAAAAATGTGTTTCAAACACGCATGCAAGTAATTTATAACACAGAGAACTCTAACACAGCCAATGCCGTCGTTAGTCTAATGAATTACTGAAAGTTGCAAGGTTACATTATGAATAATTCAAGGAAGCTTTGAAACGTTTGGCACTGCTCTATCTTTCTGGTCGATGGTACTTGAAATTAGAAAAACAATTATTTTCATACGCTTCATAAAGTTCATGACCCGTTTTAGCTTACAACAAAGTGAAAGCCGTTAAGCAGTAGACTTTGACTAGCGAGTCACAAATATGTTAAAAATGGCTTATTTGGTTAGCTATCAATGTATAACAGCATATTGCTGGAGTGACAAATTATGTAATCCTGTACTTATGGTCCATACAGGCTGATAGAGTTATATGTGAATATATCTGTATTGGTAATTAAGAACACTGTAATGAGCAACATTACATCAAAATTTTCTTCATTTGCATACTTATATTTTACTTAATATTTTACTAACTTGAAAACATACTACTCTTATTAACTAAAAGAGCAGTATGCTTTGAAATTAGTACTTCAAAATAGGCGCGGCACACAACCAGCCATACTATTTACTTTGACTACGGCTGGTCAACCTAATTTGAATCAGCAGGCTTCTCTATAACGAATGTTGTATAGAAACAACCTGAATATTTTCTGCATGCCAATGATCCCATACTACCTAGGCCAGCAGGTCACGCATTGAGATTGAAATTTTGGAATCAAAACGGATAGCCTATACTGACAGGCATTATTTATTTTTCCGCTCAGTTAAGACCATGCAAAACCGGTTAGGTAGTAATGTGGGTACGTGAGTAAACTGTTAGAAGAGAAAAAAATAACATTTAATGCACCGAAGTGGATGCACATTATGGTACAATTCATAAAATATCTTTATCTATATCATTAATACCCTAAATGCGTTAAACCTAGTCATACGTGGCGAGACAATGTGATGCGCACTGTGCATGTGAATCACACTCGCGACCACTTTCTCTCTCTTCTGGGAGGTTAGTCCGCCAGTAATTCGGCCGATACAGAAATAAATAACGGTCGCCAAGTAATTCGGCCGATACATAAATAAATATAGGTCGCCAAGTAATTCGGCCGATACATAAATAAATATAGGTCGCCAAGTAACTCGGCCGATACAGAAATAAATATAGGTCGCCAAGTAATTCGGCCGATACATAAATAAATATAGGTCGCCAAGTAATTCGGCCGATACATAAATAAATATAGGTCGCCAAGTAATTCGGCCGATACATAAATAAATATAGGTCGCCAAGTAATTCGGCCGATACATAAATAAATATAGGTCGCCAAGTAATTCGGTCAATACATAAATAAATATAGGTCGCCAACCCACTAGCGTCGAATGCGCAAAACTAAGCACGAAGCCCCAACTCAGAAGAGTAAAATGTCTCAATAGATTTAAACCCACTTTAAGTTACAAATTCCTATATAAAGGCTCGTGCCATGGTCGACGATTAGACCCCTCGCCTGTCACAAAGACCCCTTGCGGTGGACAAAGCGACACAGGGGCGGGCTTTCTCCGGAATCTCCGTTCCCCCCCCCCCACATCGCATTGCACCGGTCCTCCATTTTCGTTCCATATATCGTCAGTGTTATTGCCTGCGGTACCAGAGTAGTAAAAGTGGGTTTTAAATAAAAAAAAAATCTATATAAACCGTGGCCCACCACCATACGCAAATTTTGTTGCTTAGTATCCATCAATTATATTAGAAACCTTCGTCAACATTTCTGGTAGTATCCTTGATTTCTTTAAATTAACCTATTTAACATCATGAGCTTTACAAACAAATTTAAAACGTATTAAAATATAAATCCAACTCGTCAAAATTTATATTATGTTTTGATAAAGATAGGAGGATTAAATCAATGGTTTCAAGTTAATAATTTAGTCTTATTTAATTCTTCTTTTGATTATATTAATTTTAATATTGTTTATAATTTATTCACTATCACTATCACCTCAATTAATCAGGAGAACACATAATTTGATGTGCTACATTCATATGCACTTCTGTAACTACTATGGTTGTTTAAATAAAACTTGCTGCAAAAGATTATTGTTTGTCTGTTTCAATTTAATCAATTATTGTATGCAGAAATGACTCCATTATACGTTTTGCTGTAGACACAAGCCTATACAGGAGGCTGAAGCAATAGTCAAAGCTTTAAATAGCCATATAACATTACGCTTTGAAGTTCTGTACACTTCCCAAGAGAGCCCGAGAAATAGTTAAATGACTTCAGCACTAAACAAGGAAAAACATGTTTTTAAATTTCTCTACCAAGGCTATGTTCATGCATGGTAGGTATAGAAAGTGTTTTATTCCACATACAAAAATTCAATATCGAAATTCATCAGAAATACATGCTCAAAAAAGAAATCTTTAAATATGTTCTATTTGGGGGGGCGCATTAAATACCAAATTTGATATTTAAGTTTAGCAACACGAAAATTTTCAGGAGAACCATCTTCAAACTCCTTTTATATGGACAAACGTCGAAAATTTTTATTTTTTCAAAACTGGCTTTAACGAATTTGATTAAAATATAGTATATTAAAGATGAATTTTCATCTTGAATTTTCTGGGAATAGCCTCTGCAGTCATCTTCCTTTGGATGTCTCTTCATACTTGGTAAACTGCACGAAACCCACTACATAAAAATGGAAATGTTTCTTTTTACCACAATTCTTAATTTCAGAAAATAATACTACAATCCAGTTCTGACACAGTTTATATCATATCATTTTTTGTGGAGTTAATCATTACTAAGATATTCCTTGTTGTTGGTTTCAATTTTAGTATACTTAAAATTGCAGAAATGGGATGGTTTTTCATTCCTGTTTCTTTTGTTTTACTCCTGGTCATGCTAAAAGAACCTTTTTTTGGTACATAACACGCATCTTTTAAAAGATCTATCGTTTTAGCCTAGTGTATTCCTTTATTTTCCTTCTACTTACAAGGTACTAAGTAATAAGACAATTTCTGCTAATATTTATCTTGATTAGCATAAAGTACCTATTCCCAAAAATTTCAATATTTACAAAAATGTTATAAATATGTTTTTTTATAATTGCTGCATTTGTTTAAACCAATTAAACAGCTGACGTCATATTAGGAGTTTTGACTTCAAAAATAACCAAGGATGATTTTAATCACTGAATTGTAGGTTTTCTGAAAGGGCAGAATCAGCTTAAAACCTTCAAAATTTTCAAATTTCAAAATATTCTTAATTGATATTAGCAAGTACTCCGTAATGCTTTCTTGAAAGAATTGTTTAAAATTCTGGTAGAGTTTTCCAATTATGATTTAAAAGTGAAAATGCTGCATCATGCCATCAGTAGGTGGAAGGAGTGTCATGCATATTTCAACAACAAACAATTCTGGGTTTATTTCCCGAAAGTTATATTTCTAAGATCTGTTTTTCTGACAAGTTAGAAGTTCTAAAACAATTCTCTGAATCTTTTTGTGTCCATTTGTATTCTTTATATCTCCAATATGATACAAAATTGCTTTTGTTTGTACAGCACTTGTGAGATATAAAAATACTTAATTTTTCCAAATATCTTTATGTTGTATTCATCTGTGAATTCAAAACACAATTTGTTGCTAAATATTCCCGAGTGTGGATATTTATGGCAATAAAATGAACAAAATATAATGTAAAACGTTTGAAATTTAGGTGAGATTTTAGGGATACGTTGGAACCTTGAGACTTACAATCGCCAATTTAAATATCAAAATAATGTGTTAAACATTTATATTTTATTCATAAATATCATGGTAATATAAGATAAGCTATGCGTTCATCATGTTCAAAATTTTATTTTTGTTTTAATATTATAGTTTGAGATAAAAAGTTTGCAACATCAAAATTGCATTTCATTTCCATATGCTGTAAGTACCCCTTTAACCTTAGCTCCTGTTTTTTTTGTACTATTTTAAAGCTAAACACACTCACATTCACCACCATATGCATGTTTCCAGCTCGGAGAATGGGGAACAATTCTGTTTAAATAAAAGCTCCCGCTCCAGCCGAGAATTGAACACGGAAGCTTTGTGTTGAGAAGTCAGAATGCTAAGCACTCAACTACAAGTATTGTGTCTGGCGGATGTCACCTACTAGTAGCTCTTTAGAAAGCAGAGAACAAGCTGTCCGCTGAATCACCTACTGTGCACTACGTGTCCTTGAACTGAACTGCATTTTGTTCTGTGCAGTGGCGGTATGCAATATTTTGCGTTTTAAAAATGTAATCTTATGCTCACATGTTTTTATATTTGTCATAGGTTGATGATTGGTAATTTTAAATTACTGTTTGGTAGTCGTGACGTAAACATTTAAAAAAAATGATATTTATTAAAGGTACTATTAACATAAAATAATAAGTCATCAATTCCACCAATACGGATTATAATGGTAGCATAATGAGAATAAAATTGTAACAAATTGTTTCGCATTTATAGCAATGGAATATGAATATGCTTCTTGATAATTAATTGCTAACACAATCTAAAAAATCTGATGTGTACCATTCACATGACTTTCTCTATATCCCTGCAACAAATTATTCTTTAAAAGCTTATACTTCTATTTACTTTATGCTAATCAGAAAAAATGAGCAGCAATAGTCTTATTACTTGCTTCCGTGTAAGTAGAAGCGAAATAAGGGACTACCATAGGTTAAAATGATAGTCAAAAGCTGGTTGCTATGCTAATGAAGTTCCTTTGTTTATATGGATAGGAGCTGACAAGTTCCTGTATAAGAAAAGTATGTTTTTCATAGCAGAAACGAATAATAAGGAATGTCTCAAAAAAGACGAACTTACGAAAAAAAATGTATAGAACATAAATTGTGTGTTTTAACGTGTTCTACATTTTTTGTGTAGTAAGTTTTTGTCCATCTCTTACGGTTTAGCAGTTATTCAAAATTCAGTAAAATTCATCCAGAATAAACTACTCTTCAGAGGTTATTCCCAGAAAATTCAAGACATACATTTTATTTGTCAGGTAAATATCCTTAATATACGAAATTGTAATCAAAATCGTTAGAGCCATTATTGAGAAAATCAAAATTTTCGAAAAAATTCCATGTGAAGGGTAGTTGAGGGTGGGAGGATTTTTCTCAAAATCTTCGTGTCGCATCCCTGGAAAATACTAACCTGAAATACCAAGTTTGGTATTTTACAAATGTTTCGTTTTTGAGTTATCGTGTTCACAGGCACACGGACACACGGACACACACACACACACACACACACACACACACACGGACCTTTTGTGAAAATGATTTTTTTGGATATTGGGGACCCTAAAACATATTTCCGGTGAAATCTCAGTATCGAATTTTTGGGTAGAGTGCAATACCTTCTCCTTGTTGAAATTCTATGTTATGATATTGCTATGTCAATAAATACACTTATTCATTCATTCATGTACATAGTGCGTATAGAGAAAAGAAAAAGAAAAAAAAAGTTTGGCGATTATAGCAATGAATATAAAAAGGCATTTGCTAAGTACACAGTATCAATTCAAACAAAGTACTTTGCACAACGCACCAGTCAGTAGGAACAGTCATGCTAGCCGGAGAAGAAACAATCATGGACACAGCTACACACTATAAGAAATGGCCCCATCCAGCAGAGTCATTAAGCATAACTACAAAGGACGAAGAGGGAGAATACCAAATAAATATTTTCACTGACGGCAGTAAGAGTGACAATGGTGTGGGATCAGGAGTAATAATAATATACGTCAACAATGAACCAGCCCACCAACTACAGTACAGACTTCACAACAACGGAATAACAAGAACATCCGCAATTCACACTGGCAGTAAGATAACCCTCGACCTACTAAGTAACAACAGGAAACACAACAGCCTGATTGACGGAATCAGAAAGATCATTATTCATCTACAGAGACAAGATTGGTAACTCCACTTGGGTGAACGCCCACGTTGGAAATGTAGGCAATGAAAATGCGGGCCTTCTGGCTAAACAAGCAGCAAGCAGCAGCTGCAGCGAAGAAGAAATTCCATTCAGCAGAACACCACAGAGCGCGGTCAAAAGAGCTCTAATGGCCAATAGTGCAGACAAATGGGCAACAGAGTGGCAAACTACAACAAACGGTGCTATTACAAAGTAGTTCTTTCCCAGTGTACAGCATAGACTGAAGTCAAATATAACCCTTACACATAACATCACAGTTCTAACCACAGGACACGGCAAAGTCGGTTTATATCTACAAAGATTTAAGATAATAGAAGATCCGTACTGCATCTGCAACAGGAACGCACAAAGAGTCGGCCATATTTTGTATGAATGCGAAGTGCTAAACAGTGATAGGAAAGTGCTAGAAACAAATATTATTATAGCAGGTGGAAACTGGCCAACAAGCAAGAGTGAACTAGTCACCAAATACTTAAAACATTTCCAAAAATTTGCAAATAGCTTGGACTTTGACTCTCTAATCAAATAAAAAGTGTAATATAAATTAACTAGTGAAACAAGAAATGTGTATGGTACAACATGTAGTATTGCACCAAGCTATGGAGAATGCAGCAATAAAACCTTTTTCATGAAAAAACTACTTTGCAGTAATGAAAAGTTTTAAAATAATTTTTTTTAAATAAAATTTAAATTTCTTTAAATAAGAAAAATCTAATGTGTTCCATTCGCATGACTTTCTATACATTTCTTTAAGATATTATTGTTAAAAAACTTAATCCTTATTTACTTCATGCTAATCTAGATAAATATCAGTAGAATTGGCCTTATTACTTCCTTCCTTATAAATAGAACGGAAATAACTAGGCTAATGCGACAGTCAAATATTTTAAAAGCCGGCTGCTATACGAGTTGCCATTTCTCTATACGAGAATTGTTTTTAAGTATTTTAGAACTGAAACCAATAACCAGGAGTATCTCGGAAATGGTTATCTCTATAAAAGGAAAAATTGTATGTTTTAATGGCATCTACATTCTTTGTGTATGGTTTATTAGTTAAGCAAGGGTCATTCAGAAAGAAGACGTCTTCAGATGTTATTCCCAGAAAATGCAATATATATTTATTTATTTATTTATTTTAATGTAAATGTTTTTAATGTATGGTATTATAATTAAAATCGATAGAGCCATATTTAAGAAAATTAAAGTTTTCGAAGTTTATTCCATGTAAAGGGTAGTTTGGGGTAGGGGGATTTTGCTCAAAATCTTCAAGTGGCATTCCTGGAAGATATTACACTTAAACACCAATTTTGATATTTTACTGATTTTCGTGTTTGAATTATCTTGTTCACTGACACACAATCGCAAATGCATACACACAGAGCTTTTCTAAAAAGTGTTTTTTTACTTTCTCTATAGTCACTATGTACATAGTGAATAGAGAATTTATTGCACTCCACCAAAAAATTCGATACCGAGATTTCACCAGAAATATATATTTTAGGGTCCCCTGTGACCAAAAAATGTATTTTCAGAAAAAAGGTCCGTGTGTGTGTGTCCGTGTGTCTGTTGAACACGATAACTCAAAAACGAAAAGTCGGTAAAATACCAAACTTGGTATTTAAGTTTAGTATCTTCCAGGGATGCGACATGAAGATTTTTAGAAAAATCCACCCACCCCAAACTACCCTTTATATGGAACTTTTTTCGAAAATCTTGATTTTCTAAAAAATGGCTCTAACGATTTTGATTAAAATATCGTATATTAAAGTTATTTACCTGACAAATAAAATGTATATATTGAATTTTCTGGGAATAACCTCTGAAGACTAATTTATTCTGGATGAATTTTTCATAACTACTAAACCGTAAAAGATACACAAAAACTTAACCCACAAAAATGTAGAGCACGTTAAAACACACAATTTATGTTATATACATTTTCTTCGTGGAGTTGATCGTTTTTGAGATATTCCTTTTTCTTGGTTTCAGCTTTGAAAAGCTTATAACTTTTCTCACATAAGAATTTGTCAACTCCTATCCATACAAACAAAGGAACATGAGTCACATAGCAAGCAGCTTTTGGCTTTCACTTTAACCTATGGTACTCCCTTATTTCGCTTCTACTTACAATAAAGCAAGAAATAAGACTATTTCTGCTAATTTTTCTTGATTAGCATGAAATAAATAAAAGATAAACTTATTAACAATAATAATTTACAAAGATATAGAGAAAGTCATGTGAATGGAACACATCTGATTTTTTGGGACACAGGATACCCTAAAACGTGTATTTCCAGTGAAATCACGGTATCGATTTTTTGGGGGAATGCAATACTTTCTCTGCCTATGTATTATGCTATAAATAGAGAAGATAAAATTTACTCCTAGACAATAAGGTGAATAAGATCTGCGTTTCGGATTGCATTCTGTCTTCGACAGCTGAAAATAGCAGATAATATTCAGTAAAGAATGTTAATATTCAATAAAAATGAATATTATAAGTTTATATAACTATACTATATTTTATCTATTGATTCAAAAACTGAATTATAAATTCTTTTGAACCCAGCCTGGAAATTTCCAACCAGTGAGTGGACCTTGTATTTTTTGTTCCATAAATTCAGAAGAAGTTTGCATTTTAATATGCGCAGATTCCAACAAAGTTTCTGTGTGTCGAAACTGCATTTGACTTTGAAATTTACAAACGGTATTTGAATGTCTACATGGAGTACATATCCAGAGCTGCAGGCAAAATCGCCACCTACATGAGGTTGGGTTTCTGCTGAACTGATTTTCATTCCTACTTTGTCAATTTTCATGCAATGTGCACGCAGCTAAATTAATAGAGCGCAGATTAAAATTATGTTTCAACACAAAAGGAAGCAAGGATTTTGGAAAGCTTTGTACATATTGAAGATTTGCACACAATGGCGTGCATAAAAAGCGGTCCGTACCTTTAGAAACAATGTTTTTCCTCCGTAAGAGTCTCAATTAGCCAACCTTTGAATTCACCTGGCTTTCAGTTCACTATGTGACTGTCCTAAAATACTTCAGTGCCTTAAAACTTAACCAATTAAGGATGGTATAATTCATGAGAAATGTTGGAATGGTTCAGATACCCACTCTATGAGTATATGAATGAGCTTTATTACGATTGGTATACCCAGTAAGGTTTAACCAATTATAACATAATTTGGGCTCATTGAGAAAGAGGGGAAGAATTATTTGCGCGTCGTTTATTGGGCGACAGCTACAACGTTATGAGAACTCTCATCAGCGTCATAATTTTGCGTTAATGTTGTATTATGTTTCATTTTTGCAGCATAAATAAATGTATGTGGGATTCGCAGCGTCTTCGGGACTTCGGTTTCCCCCGTCACTCATTTCACCAATTGCTCCATTATCACCTTTTCAATCATCAATTTCGTTTACATTTCATATCATTCACTTCCTTAACTTCATGTCTGCTACGGACTGACCCCTCGTAACTGGTTATCCATTCTATGGTGTTGTACCGTAGTATCCCCGACAGGCTTCTGACCCCTAGACATTGGCTTGTAAGTCCTACAGGGGTGCCAGTCCCACAAATACGGGGATAAGCCGATTACGGAACGAAATGAAACTCAATGGTACATTGTCACGAGGCAATCTGCAAGAGTTAGATAAATAATGTTTTGTGTTAACCTTCGGCAATTCGGCCAAATGTTGGTGGAGGTAAATCATATTACCAATTCAGTTTTAGTACTATACAAAATGTTTCCAAATCGACGTCCACTGTGTTCGAATAAGCAACCCAATATGACAAATTGAGGGATATTAAAACATCTCTACTGTAGCAAATAGAGCTAATTGCTTCCATTTCTGTTCTTTATTTACCTATAAACCTGGTATTGATCACATGGTCACCGGCTACGAAGCAAGTGTATTTTTACTTTCTCTACACACACATTATGTAAAGAGAAGGTATTATATTGCACCCAAAAATTCGATACCAATATTTTACCGGAAATACATGTTTTGTGACCCCCTGAATAAAAAATCATTTTTAGAAAAATTCCCGTGTGTGCCTGTCTGTCTGTTTGCCTGTGTGTGTATGTGTGTATATGATAATTTAGACAGCACAGCTCAGAAATGAAAGACCTCGGTAGGGTCAACATTTATCAACTTGGGCCTACTAACTCTCCAGGCTAGTGCCGGAGGATACTGAAGCGACTCCAAACCCGCCCTGGCGTATACCAATCTCCCACAGGTATCGAGCCACTGCCATTCACATTGGAGTAGCTGAATAGGTCATCCCATCGATGACCATTCCTACCTTCACTGATAGGTTGGGGCAGAAATGGGGCATTTCAGGAAAGAAATAGCTGTTTCCTTAAAGCACACCTATCGCATACGTCACACACAGTCATCCGCAGCACTTAACCTTACGACACGAAGGGAAACTATGGGAGCACGAGCAAATCTAAATTGAGTGAAGGCCAACAAACGGGGATCGAAATCAGACCTGAAACGTTACATACACACGAGCTATCCCGCTCGGCTGCAATTATCATGACAAGGAACTGCAGTTGTGTAGTATAACGGGTACACCTGTTTTTTTTTTTTGTCTGTTTGTTTGTTAAATACAGTTCCGGAGTCTGATAGCACCCATGCCCAAGGCGGGACTCGAACCCACGATCCCCTGCGCCGCGAAACACCAAAGCGAGACGCTTTGGCGAGCGCGGCCATGGGGACCGGCTGCTTCAATAACTTTCGCCTCAGCCATTTGTTTGTGAGTCGGCGAACTAGCAACTGAAAACTAATGCCCCTGTTGCACTACAGCCTCCACGCGGGCTGCAGTAAGACACGTTCTCCACTCAACCTCGATACAAAATACGATAAGCTCGTCGCGATCCAGGCTTCGATTCTCCCAAGTCTAACAGTCATCATATTCGAAACAAATATCTAAGTAACTGGATGTCTACAGGAAATACTATTCTTTCTAAAAACATAGTCCACCTTTCCAGGAAGAATGTTGTATTCAACTTTCCTTACATTTGCAATAATATGCCATTCGCTCGTGGATCACCCACGTAAGAGTAAGAATTAACCTTGCATTTCATATATGTTTCCCCAAATAACACCATCACCACACATAAAATATTAAAAGCTATTAACAAACTAAACGGTACTAACAATGGGTAACTAGACCAGTAATCGTTTACACGATAACATTCAACTTTACAGTAAAAAGGGGAAAATATTAACTTTCTACTACACTTGTGAATTTTACTCTGAATGCACCACTTTCTTGCTCGAGCATCAGAGTTTTAGCAGAATGTACTTTATCTTGAATTAGAATATGCTTCATGAATTAAAATAAAACAATATTTCTTTATACATGGCTGACAATATGCCATGAATTACTCGGTCTCGCGCACTGCACTACCACTGCACTTCTCCTGGGAGACTTGGCCAAGGACTTTCAACAGGAACATTTACTTCCCACCTTATATTCAGTAGCTGTCCGGAAACCTCACCTAGCTCGGAAATTCATGTCGAACTCGTAGTTTTCCCAACATGGCAGCTCAGAAGATCCAGGCCCCTACCAGGGAAAAATTCCGGGCAAAAGAATCACTCGTTCTCCACCTATAAGATTCCATCCATACAGCACCGAATTCCATCGAAGAAACCGAGAGTAAACGCCGCTATATTTCACAACATTCCAACGAACAGCAACTAACGCGTCCAGGCAGACTAACATCAAACTGGTTCTGCTTAAACCACCAGCAGCGGGCCTTCAGAAACTTGACTTTTGCACCGGTCACACGACACAAAGAAAGAAATACTTCTTTCCTTCCCAATCGAGAATATAACTTTCTTGTTGATGTTCTAGACGATTTACACATTTGCTTAAATGAACATTTTCAAAGGACATTACATTTGCGTAATGCAGTGCCGTATATATTTGTGCTGAAAAGTTACTGTAGATGGATGCCTCACACACCACGTCCCTGAACCGCATACAGCGGAGTTGAATCACGTCAGCGTTAACTCATTGCTGACCCAATCGTGACTCTGCACTCCCGTAATGAATCTGACTCAGCATGAGTATCAAACTGATGATGAGGTGTTCGGGTCTCGACCCTTTCTCCTTATCGTCTCAGGTTTGCCAACCTTTGGGCACTACCAAATTTTCAGCTTTCGGACCTCCCGAAATCATGTGCTAAATAGCGGTCTGCGCCATCTGTTGTAGGAAACATCTTCAGCATTTCCTGCAAAGCTACAGTAGAAGTCACTCACAATCATTTATACAGGTATCGTGTAGCATTTTAATTAGCATAGGTGCTATGGTCATAATCATGAGGGTTGGAGTTCAGGAGTGTAGCTTTTCTCAAAGCTTGGCGTAATCAATAGGTTTATTTTATCGGTTTGACACTCTAGAGTATTACTGAGTCTTACTTTAAAGCATTGTCGTGTATCAAGGAGGAGCCGTGGACCACATCGTTCGGACTTGGCGAAAGTGTACGTAAAAAAGATCAACGGCCAGCGTCGCGGTCCCCGTTCCAGAATGTGACTGTTTATTCGCTATATTGCTTATATCCGTTCGAACTGACTAAATTCTTATGTTTCCCTATGTGGTGAGATGGCGTCTTACTTGTGTGTTGGACTGAGCCGAAACGCGTGATTGTTCCATGTTGTCTGATGCAACATATTTTAGAAATTTCCATGGAAATAACATCATTTGGAAAGTCTAGTTGCGTTGTGAATTAAAAGCTTATCTGCTAATTTAGCATGTGTAAAAGCATTACTTTTCTAAAAGAAAGTTTGCAATTGAATCGGTCCCTCGTTCCCTCACTGTGAGTTATGTGAATGCAGGTCGGCGGTGCCAGTTGTACTAAACATAGGAGCAGGTCACTGGGTGATGTCTGTAAATAAAGGAGAAACATTGAGTATGGTCATTAGACCCGAAATTTGTGCTACATTAATGATCACAGGTATATTATGTCATACCTTTGTTCTGCCCAACATATTAAATTATTTAAATCTCCCACCCTATATAGCTGTCGATGACGTGGCAAGAAACTTTAACATATGGAGGTTATTATTGCACGTGTAAATTAAACACAGGTACGTCAATGAGAGGCTTTGACGTAAACCACCAGCTCACGCCATATTATTAATCCGCACACCTGTGACAATTAGCTATGAAAGATGAAAGCAAGGCACTCACACTCGTGCAGGGAGCTATTCAGCGGGCAAAGTATGCACGTGTGCATTTGACACGTAGTCACAAAAAACTCTTTGTAAATAAACTTTACCGCATCCAACAAGTGGGTGTATTTACCAAAGCAACAATCAGTCAAGACTGTGTTCCATCCTAGCCCTAATCCCTTTAACTTTTAAATTATACTAGGTACCTGTTTTGAAAATGTATTAGTAAATTGCGTTTCTAAAAGAAAAAAATAAGAAAAAATCTGATGTGTTCCATTCACATGACTTTCACTCCACCTCTGTAACAAATTATTGTTAGAAAGCTTATGCTTCTTTTTACTTCATGCTAATCGAGAAAAAATTAGCAGAAATAGTCTCATTACTCGCTTTCTTGTAAGCAGAAATGAATTAGGGGAGTACCATAGGTTAAGGTGATAGTCAAATGCTAGTTACTATGTGACTGAAGTTCCTTTGTTTGTATGGACAGGAGTTGACAAATTCCCGCATGAGAAATGTAAGTTTTTCAAGGCTGAAACCAAAAACAAGGAGTATCTCAAAAACGATCAACTCCACGAAAAAAAATGTATATAGCATAAATTGTGTGTTTTAATGTTTTTTACATTATTATATGGTAAGTTTTTGTCTATCTCTTACGGTGTAGAAATTATGCAAAATTCCGGAACATTCATCCAGAATGAATTAGTCTTCAGAGGCTATTCCCAGAAAATTCAAGATACACATTTTATTTGTGAGGTAAATATCTTTAATATACAATATGTTAATCAAAATCGTTTGAGCCATTTTTGAGAAAATCAAAATTTTCGAAAAAAAATTCCATGTAAAGGGTAGTTGGGATGGGGGGATTTTATTGCAAATATTTGTGTCGCATCCTTGGAAGATACCAAAGTTAAATATGAAGTTTGGCATTTAACGGCCTTTTCGTTTTTGAGCTATGCTGTCCACAAACCCAGTCACACACAGACAGGCTCACGCATACACGCACGCACACATGCGGACCTTTTTCTAAAAATGTTTTTTTTTATTTAGGGGGACCCAAACCATGTATTTCCGGTTTAATCTCGGTATCCAATTTTGAGTGGAATACAATAGCTTATCTATTCCTATGTACATGTACATACGGGGTTAGAGAAAGTAATAAAAATTGTTTTCATCAGATGGTAACGAGCTCGTATGTATGAAAAAACATTAAATTTTATTTGCAGACTGTGCTTTAGAAATTCCTCACTATAAAACCAAACTGTGAAGAAGATACATTGCGGAGACTTCTTGCTACTTCTCTTTAAGTGCCTATCCTTCTGTCCTTTCAATTCCCTACTTCTTCTGGCATCAGCATAAAAAAAGTTTTCCACAAACTTTTCTTACAAAACTACTGCGATAAACTGACGCAGAAGAAAGGATTGCAAGGCTTGTTCACGTCGTTTCTTCAATGGTTCTTGCCGAAAACTGCCGAGGTTGAACTTCCGGTTTCCATGATACTCTTCCGTAAACTTCGTCCTAGCAACAAGCCGTATAAAGTTGACGATTATCATATCAGCTAATCCACGTTTAATGTTGACTCATTAAACTAAAATAACTACCAGATGTGGAAACGTCTGCGTTATCAATAAGTATCCCTGATTTAATACTGCAGATAATTACTTGCTCATATGTTCTGTACAAAAATAATTCTTACACAGAATTAATATTTTATTTATGATACTAATCGAAATAAACTTTACAGAAATGATCGTATTACTCGCTTTGAAAAGAGAAAAGGGAATACCCTAGCAAAAGCAATACTCAAATCCTTTCAAATCTTGCTGCTATGTGAAACAAATGAAATTCTGTTATATTTGTATAACCAAGAATAAAATAAGGACATATGAAACAAATGGCAATTTCCTGTTTGAGAAAAGTATATATATATATATATATATTGCAAAATTGAAACCAATAATCAGGAATATGTCTGAAATAGTTAACTCCACAAAAGGACATAAATTGTGTGTTTTGAAACATCTACATGTTTTGTGACGTAAGGTTTTGTATATTTCTTACGATTTACTAGTTCCGCGAAAGCCATTTATATGGAAGAGGACTTTAGAGGGAATTCAGGATACAAGTTTTATGCGAATATCTTTAATATGCGGTATTTAAATCAAAATCGTCTTTAGAAGGTCGAAAGTTTCGAGGAACCTTCCGTATAAAGGGTAATTTGGGGTGAGAGAATTCTCTTGAAAATCTTCGTGTCATATTCTTTAAAGATACTAGGCTTAAATATAAGTTTGGTATTTAAGCGACTTTTTTAGCTATGCTGCTCACACACACGCACACACAAACATACCTACATATACACATACACACCACAGACGGTCTTTCTCAAAAAAATATTTTTGTGTACTCAGGGAACCTCAAAATATATTTCACAATGAAATCTTTAGATCGACTTTTTTGGCGCAATACAATATGTTTTTAGTGTCTATGTGTATAGCACGTATAGAGAAAGTAAAAACATGGTACAGTATGCGCCTTTTTTCTTTCTTCTTCTTTCATAACTTGACGTATAGTTTCCTGCCGCTTATATTTTGTCTTACCAAGTATATTACTCCGGCTCCTAATTTTCCTCCCGAGTTATGCCCGAAGTTTTTTTTTTTTTTTTTAATACTCCCATTTTCCATTTTCATTAGTGGTTCTTTTTGAATTTATATATCTCATGCCCTTCTTTTTACATTCTTCTCGCTTACCTCTGGGGTATAGGTAGTTGGTTGCATATCAATAGTAATATTATTTTTAATAATAATTTCATTTTCAGAGCTGCTTATACATTAAATTCAATCCCGGTTATGGCATTGAATTTTTCAGTCTGACTCTGCTCTCCACCTTCTGTATTACACACGGCAGGAGTGGAAGAAGCTATTAAATCAGATTAACTGACAGCATTTACATAAAAATGGTTTATGTAACATGATACATATTTGCAGAATTAATATTATTGCAGTATATACCTTAAGAAATAGTTTTACCATGCAACTATCTCGCGTAATAGTACTTGTGGTGGAATCTTGGCAGCCTGTTTTTACTTTGTACCCTTTCACATACTTATTACAGGTATTTAAACAAAAATTATTCTGGCTACTGCCATTTAAAATCAGCTGTAAAAGTAGCTAACGAAGCAAACATGACTGGATGTAAATAATAATGAATTTCGACACCGTAAAAACAGCTACCACACATTGTACCCATGTTGTATCCTATATACATTATTGATGCTTCCCGGTTGCAAAATAACGTCTGGATTAAATTCGTTTCCACAAAATACACCAAAGCTGCTAAACCTCTCTTTGGCCAAGATGTAACATGACATTTTAATCCGGTTGCCTATGGTTTATTCGAACAAAACTCCCCTCTCGGAAACAGCTGCAGTGTAACAGACTGCTCCGGACATTCTGCAGCAAATAATTGGATTTATTTGGAATAGATATAGAGGTTTTGTGGCGGAAATTTTGTAAATTTTATGAGAGTGGAACCTCGATAGTATATATCAAAATAACAATCAAGATACATATTGTTTACTAGGAAAGGCTTTGCGACTATTTGTGCCGTGAAATTTATCCCGAAAATGAAGGGTGTTGCAGCGGCAGTTAGCACCCGAAGATAGATATACAAGATATTGGAGATATCAGTACAGCTTCCTTCGCTCCTATCAGAGCACAGCATTCACGAAGCATCGCAAACTTATTCTGTTGCTTCACATCCTCTTTATTTCACTCTAACTCTTTCCTCGTACTCATCCTACTAAGATTCTACTAATCTCCGTCAGGTATGCTTTGATTTCCCTGTTTTACTGTGCCCTGGGGATTCCACACGAGTGGCGGTTTTTCTGTGGTATTATTTGGTTTCCTTACATGGTGGCCTATACAGTACTATTTCCTTCCCTTTATCTGGTAGCTGCCAGGTTTTTGTCCACATTTCCTCGTTTGTGATCATAAGAATTCAATCCGGGGTCACTAAATTGCCGGATTGAGGTTCGGTACACACAGAGTATAGTAATGGAGAAACCATGATCTCTACAGCTCGTTTCAATACGTGTTGCACTATCTAACGTTGCTTACTGCCTGGCCTCATTCAGTTTCTGCTAGTAGATAAACCAGTGAACACTGAAAGAGAGTGTAGATTGAGAAATATAGAAAATTCGAAAGGGTAAACTTTCGGGACTGAAAAAAATTGTAAATAATTTAAACATTTTTTTAAGTGACGGGAGGAGCATCATTCCTTTCGATACAATAAAGATGTGTCTTGTAATTCACTGCAAGGAATTCTGAGTGGGTTTGGTTGATTTATGTTCATTGTCTTTTCAAAGCCCTTGTAAAAGTACAAGACGTGTTTATTTGCTAATCATATTGTGAAATAACTTCCCTATTATGTTACTTTATGCATTAGAACGATGCATAATATCAATGCACCTAATAAGCTACTTTTTGAACTAATTATATCGCAATGTGTGCATATTTAGGCTACAACACCGTCCCTACTACTACGCTGGCTACACTGTGTGTTCGTAACTGTGTGCGCTTTGGAACCCAAAACCGAGCTCTAGTGATTATCTCCGGCCAATGCAATTATTATAAAAAAGTTTCTCAAGCATCTGTTTATAAATATTTGTAGCCCGTCTTTTATGTGTTTTGTGACCTTCCGTGTTTCTACACCATATAAAAATACAGTTTACATTACTTCAAAAAATATTTTTTGTTATGTTTTTATTCCTCCAAACTAGTTAATGGTGTACATACACCCCATTTGACATCTTTATTCTTTGTTTAACATGTTCTTCAACCCCTCCATTACTTGGCACCACACTGCCCAAATATGCAAATTGTCTGTTAAAAACCAAACTTGGTATTTGGGTTTGGTATCTTCCAGGGATGCGACACGAAGATTGTCAAGAAAATCCCCCAACCCCCAACTACCCTTTACATGGAACTTTTTTCGAACATTTTTGTTGTATCAAAAATGGCTGTAACAATTTGAACTAAAATATGGTATATTAAAGATATTTACCTGACAAATAAGGTGTATATCTTGAATTTTCTAGGAATAACCTCTCAAGGCTACGTTATTCTGGATGAATTTTACGGAATTTTCCATAACTGCTAAACCGTAAGAGTTGGACTAAAACTTACCAAAGAAAAGTTGTAGACCACGTTAAAACACACATTTTATATCATATACATTTTTTTCGTGGAGTTAATCGTTTTTGAGATATTCCTTGTTTTTAGTTTCAGATTTGAAAAACTTATTTATACTTTTCTCAGACAGGAATTTGTCAACTCCTGTCCATATAAACAAAGGAACTTCAGTCACAAAGCAACCAGATTTTGACTATCATTTAACCTATGGTACTCCTTATTTCGCTTCTGCTTACAAGGAAGTAAGTAATTAGACTATTTCTGCTATTTTTTTTTTCTTGATTAGAATGAAGTACATAGAAGCATAAGCTTTTTTACAATCATTTGTTGCAGAGATGTAGAGAAAGTTATGTGAATGGGACACATCAGATTTTTTATTTTTATATTTTCTAGAATTTAGCTAATAACGATCAATAAATTGAGAATATATGTGATAAAATTAGAAACGCATTAGATGACTCTTTGATTCCAATGTTAGATCACGTGAAAACAAATTATTTACGACGTTGACGCAGAGAACGGGGTTATACACAACTCACGTTCTCTACTCCCGGATACACTGCCACCAAAAAGTTATTGCCATTCTAGCAAGAATAACAAATCCAGTCAAAGGGTGGCGTAACCGACTCAAGTTCAACATTGTTAAGGTCCATTCATCCTCCCAAGTTTGTACAAGTATTGTAGAATGAGATATGCAACGTAACTAGAAAGATTCTTTGTTTAAAATGAATGGTTATCCCAAAAAGCAAGAAAACTGCATGCAAAACATGTCGAGAGTAGTCAGCCGTTACAAAGATTACATGTGTAAACTTGAAGTTTATAATAAATATTAGCCCGCCTAGGTAGTGTGGTGGTAGCGTGTCTGCTTCACATTCAAAAGGTCGTGAGTTCGAATCTCGCTTAGGGTGAGTTACCCGGATAAGGTTTTTTCGGGGTTTTCCCTTATCCTGAGAAGACGAGCGTCGAGTAACTTTAAGCTCCATGGATCCCGAGATCATTTGAGCATCATTTCACCAATTTCATTCATCGTGCGATATGACCAAACCAGGTTAAAGGACGTTAAACTACAAAAACAAAAAAACAAAAAAAACAAAAACAAAAAAAAATCTTGTTACTTTGATAATATACTCTACTTATTTTCAAATAAATAGTTATTCAACTCTAGTAAACTTCTCTATTAAACTGTGCAATCAAAACGGATATGAAATTAGTTTGATTCGAAATGTCACAAACTACAAACAGACTATTGCACACATTGTCAGATATAAATTTATACGGGATGGAATGGATCGGATGATTACATTATTATTATTGTTATTACTATTATTATTACCATTATTATTGCTACTGTTATTATTATTGTTATTGTTGCTATTATTATTATTTCTATCATTAATGTTACTTTTACTATAATTGTTATTAATATTATTATTGTTATTATTGTTGTTATATTATTGTTATTGTTATTCTTGTTACTATTGTTATTAGTAGTATTATTACCACTATTACTATTATTACTATCTATTATTACTATTATTATTATGATTATGATTATTATAGTTATTATTGCTATTATTAATATTATTATTATTTTAATTATTAATTTATTATTACTTTTACTACTATTACTATTGTTAATATCATTATTATGATTATGCTTATTATTACTATTATTATTTTTATTATTATGTGGCTATAATTTTCAGCGCAGAATCTGGAGTAGTATCGATATGGACCGATCACTACGAAATGAAATACTCAGTTTAATACATTCCACAAATCACTTCAGTATATAATACGTGAATGACTATTCCCTACTTTTGCCAAAGAAATGCAAGGAAGAAGTCCATGTCTCCATTCAGCAATATCACCATTTATGTTGACAAATAGAAACCAAACAATATTTATTTCTCTTTTCAGTCATAGCCGTTCTTCGGCTAATTTAAATGCCTAGCAAGTAGTACTTGATAGCATTTTGTCTGCCTCACTGAATAGAGTTCCCTTATCCTGAAAAGATGAATATCGAATAACATTAATTTCATGGAATATTTTTGTCCATTTCATTCATCTTCCGATAAGCGAGGTAAAGGAAGTTAAGCTTAAAAAAAGGTTATTTAAACATGTCAGATTTACATAAGAAACCTGGAGGCATTCTGCAGTTGAAGTTGCTTATGAATTACAATGTGTGTTGTAATTCTGTGCGCCATTACTCTGAGATACGATTGGACATGTTTGGTGTATTGAGTAACATTGTTAAATACATCAGGTAAGGGTAAACCTGCCTACATAGTTTCAATTTAGCAGAAGTGCATTCATAAAGTGTTTATTTCCTTTGCTTTTGCCCTTCAGGTGATAAACTAACTCCTGGCTTGTTTGCTCTGTAGAGGTGTACTGCGAGTAATAAATATGTTTTCATGAATGTTTCTCTGTTGGAACAAGAAAAATCTGTCAGAGACGAAATCGCTCTTTCGCCATTCATGTGAAGTGAGCGTGTACAGCTCAGCTGCTGTTGCACTTATGTGATTAAAAGAGAAGTTTGTCAGCGGTCTTCTCTGGTCTACCAATACACGACACGAAGTACTGCGATAGGTTTCCTGCAACTCCTTGCTGGAACAGGTGCGGTTTCCCAAGCCTTCAAACTCAAAGTACACCATTCAACTGTTGGCTGGACGAATGTGAGCAAGGCAATATGGAGGCTAAAAGCAGATACAACTTTTATAAATAGAATTATCACCAGAGCTATCATTAAGAAAGGACTTTATATGTGATCAAAACCTTATTAGTTTAACTATGCATTCTTCTCTAACTGCAGCATTTATTTGTATTTTATCTACTACTTAATAGCAAGTACCTAGGGAATAATGAATTTCACACAAAATATCGATGACGAGGTTTCACCGTAATGGATATTTTGAGTAAACCTGAATAATAATAATAATAATAATAATAATAATAATAATAATAATAACAATAATAATGATAATTAATAATTAATAACAATAACAGTAATAGTAGTAAAAGTAGTAATAATAATTGAGCATAATAATACTAATAATAACGACAGTAATAACAATAATAATAATAAATAGTAATAATAGTAAACGTAGTGAAAGTAGCAATAATAATAGTAATCATAAAAATAATTGAAAATAAATGGATTTCAACCCATAGCAACCACATTTCAAAACATTTGACTATATTCCTTTATTATTTGCGTGGCCAAGCGTTGACAAGTTCCTGCATGAGAAAAGTTAAGTATTTTAAAACTGAAATCAATAACAAGGAGTGTATCGAAAACGGTCAACTCCACGAAAAAAATGTATATGACATAATAGTGTATTTTATCATATTCTGTTTTTTTTTTTTTTTGTTTTTTTGTGCAGTAAATTAATGTCTATCTCATACGGTTTACCAGTTATACAAAATTCAATAAAATTATTCAGAATAAAGAGGACTTTAAAGGCTATTCCCAGAAAATTTGAGATTTACATTTTATTTGGCATTTAAATATAAGAGATTTTAATCAAAATCCTTATAGTCATTTTTGAAAAAATCAAAATTTTGGAAATGATTTCCTTGTTAGAGGTAGTTTGGGGTGGTGTGAATTTCTTAAACATTTTCTTTGGAAGATATTAAACTTAAATACCAAGTTTGGTATCTAAAGATTTTTTAGTTTCTAAGCAATACTGTCCATAGACACAAAAACATACCTTTCTTTTAAAAATGATTTATTTTGACTCAGAGACCTCAAAACATATATTTTCAATTAAATCTCGGCATCGAATTTATGGGAGCAATAAAACACCTTCTCTATACCTACGCTATGTACATAGTACTTGTAGAGAAAGTGGAAAGAGCAGCAAAGCTATAAAATCTGATGTGTTCCACTCATATACTATTCTCACACAGGAATTTGTTAGCTCCTGTCCATACAAACAAAGAAACTTCAGTCGCACAGCAACCGACTTTTGACTATCACTTTAACCTATGGTACTCCCTTATTTCGCTTCTACTGGCAAGGAAGCAAGTAATATGGCTATTTCTATTTTTTTCGATTTCATTAAATGAAGTAAATACAAGAGTTTGTTAAGATTAATTGCTGCAGAGGTGTAGAGAAAGTCATGTGAATGGATCACATCAGCTTTTTATTCAACTATCGTATGTTTAAGATATTTTTATGCTAAATGGAAGTGTATTTTGAATGTTCTAGGAATAGCCTCTGAAGTTCATTTTGGGTGACTTTTGCATAAGAGATAAAGTATTACTGAACAAATTTCGAAAATTTTTGAAAGTGAAAATCAGAATTTTCAACAACTTCCATATGAAGGTTAGTCAAGGATAGGAAGATTTTCTTAAAACACCTCTTGTAATATATTAATTATGCTGCAAATAATATGTACATATTCAATTTCTTGAGGAATAGCCTCTGAAGTCCTCTTCCTTCTGAATGCCTTTGCAAGCTTGTAAACCCTAAGAGATGGACAAAAACTTAATACACAAAAAGTGTAAATCTTGTAAAAGCACATAATTCAATTTTTGTTTGTTTGTTTGTTTATAGAGCTATCCATTTCCAGTATATTCCCTGTTATGGGTTGCAACGTTAAATACGTAAACGTTTCTCAAAGGGGTGCTCCTCGTTAATTTCATCTCTTTTTCGTTTTACTGCTGGCCATTGGTGGAAAAGAGAAGTTTAAAGACAAATGAATAGCGACAGCTTTGACTGTCGTTTTAACCCAGAGTATACCCTTATTTGCCTTCTACATATAAGAAACGCACTAATAATGCTAATGTTTATGTTTAATGTCATGGAGTAGATTGAAATACATGCTTGTGTAAGAATAGCCTGTTCATATCACAATAAACAGTCACGTGAATGAAGCACAACATATTTCTATAAAGTCTGAAGCCAAAAACTGCAGAATGGCTTCACGCTCCCCCACTAACAGACCACTTATTTCTATTTCCTTAGGTTTATATTTGTTTGCTTTTTATTGATGTAGGTCCAGCTGTCCTTGACGTGTACGATAATCCTTGGTGCGTTAAAATAGTTGCAGAACTCTGCGGGGCTATTTCAAAATAAGTTTCTGGCAGTGGAGATCTGGCGGGAAAGACATACGTTTTACCCCTTGCAATGAGCGTGACCCACTCAGCATCACCGCTAATAAGTAAGACACGTAAAGCGAAAATTGCTCTTAACTGTACTCCATGGGAGGTTTTTAACTTGAAATAGCCTTGTTGAGTTCTGCAACACTTTTAACGCACGAAGGGATATCTGTACACCTCAAATACGGGATAGATTTGTCATGGATCAATAGTTTTCCATACCCAGCGTCAGAGGCTGTTGGCTTGTGTTTGCTGTGTTCCTTTGTGTGTGTGTGAGACTTTTTTTTTACTTTCTCTATACATACTATGGACATAGTGTATAGAGAAGGTATTGCACTCCAACAAAAAATTCGATACCGAGATTTCACCGGAAATACATGTTTTAGGGTCCCCTGTACCCAAAAAAAGTATTTTCAGAAAAAGGTCCATGTGTGTGTGTCCGTGTGTCCGTCTGTCAGTGTGTCCGTGTGTCTGTGAACACGATAACTCAAAAATGAAAAGTCGGTAAAATGCCAAATTTGGTATTTAAATTTAGTATCTTCCAGGGATGCGACACGAAGATTTTGAGGAAAAAAAAAACATCCCAAACAACCCTTTAGTTGGAACTTTTTTTTTAAAATTTTGATTTTCTAAAAGAAGGCTCTAACGATTTTGATTAAAATATCGTATATTGAATATATTTACCTCACAAATAAAATGCATATTTTGAATTTTCTGGGAATAGCCTCTGAAGACTAATTTATGCTGGGTGAATTTTACGGAACTTTGCATAACTGCTAAACCGTAAGGGAACAAAAGCTTACCACACAACAAATTTAGAGCACTTTAAAACACACAATTTATGTTATATACATTTTTTCGTGAAGTTGATTGTTTTTGAGATATTCCTTGTTTTTGGTTTCAGCTATAAAAACCTTGCATAAGCTTTTTAACAATAATTTATTGGAGAGATGTAGAGAAAGTCATGTAACACATCAGATTTTTTCTTAACTATTTTCATGACAATAGATATTGCATGTGGGATTTTGATGGATAAACTGGCATCTGGAAGGGTTTTCTACGGCTCTTCCGGATTCTCCCGCCACTCATTCCACTAATTGCTTTACCATCACCTTTCATATCACCCATTTTGCATTCGTTTCATACCATCTTCTTCCTCACACTCATGCCTGGCTAAGGGCTGACCACTCATTTCCAGGTTCTTCATTCTGTGGTTATATGCCGTTGGCTACCCGACAGGCTTTTGACCCCTAGGCATCCGCTTGGAAGTCCTCGAGGGGCTTGAGTCCTGAATTTGGTGAGGGTAAGGCGAGTACGAAAAAAACTACAAAACTGTTTTGTAGATGCTTATTTGCTCTTTGTGAATGTTTGCTTGAAATTCGTAGAATTATAGAAGACGAAAGAGGAGGAAAAGAAATTGAAGTATCTCATCAGTGAGTAGAAGTGGCTGGAAAAATGGAAACTGTATCCTATTATTTTATTGGTAAAGCTTCTTGAGAACTTTATTGCATGAGTGTCTTTAACGTTGGGAATAGAAACAGTAGACCCTCTATACTAAAATTACAAGTTCACTGAGTATCTAGAGGAAACGGACGGTCCAAATTATTACACTATTTAATTAAGATGTAGTTTTTCCTTTCCTTACCAGACAAAGTTAGCGTGAGTTTATATCCGGCAGTGGACCAGTACTTGCCTAAATAATCGACCGCCGACCGGATAATTGGCTCTGCGAGGGCACTCCAGTAATTAATTTGAAGTCTTCTCTTTTTAATTATACCGCATACTACAAAAGGCTATAGCTCGTAAAATATGCGCTCGTTGTCCTTTTCCCTGCTGCTGTAAATGGGAGCGACATTACAGGCAACTAACGCATAGCACGAAACATACAGTTGGTTACTTGAAGAGGTAAATATTTCTTCAACTTTGTTTACAGCAGGGGTTTATTGATTAGTTCCCTTTTAGTAAGCCTTTGCCTAAATGATTATTGATGAGAATTTCTTTCCTTTAAAGTTTAAAATCTGACTTACTACTTTCTCTACACGTACTATGTACATAGTGTATAAAGGAGGTATTGCACTCCACCCAAAAATTCGATACTGAGACTTCACCGGAAATATATGTTTTAGGGTCCCCTGTAACCAAAACAAGCATTGTCAGAAAAAGGTTGCGTGTATGTGTCTGTAAACACGATAAACTCAAAAACGAAAGGTCAGTAAAATACCAAATTTGTATCTTCCAGGTATGCGACACGAAATTGTTGATAAGAATACTCCCAACCCAAACTAACCTATACATGGAACCTTTTTCGGAAATTTTACTTTTTTTGAAAATGGCTGTAATGATTTTGAATAAAATACCGTATATTAAAGGTGTTTGCAAGCCAAATAAAATGTATATCTTCAATTTTCTGTGAATAGTCTCTGAATTTTAACTGCAAAATCATAAGAGATGGACAAAACCTTATCATAAAAAAGCTGTATGAAACACAGAATTTATGTCATATACATTTTTTTTGAGGAGTTGATCGTTTTTCAGATATTATTGTTTTTTGGTTTCAGCTTTAGAAAACATATACTTTTCTCACACAGGATTTTTTCAACCCCTATCCATACTAACAAAGAAGCTTCAGTCACATAGCGACCAGCTTTTGACTATCACTTTCACATATGGTACTCCCTTATTTCGCTTATACTTGCAAGGAAGCAAATAACGACTATGTCTGATATTTTTTTCTCGATTAGCATGAAGTAAATAGAAGCACAAATTTTTTACAATCATTTGTTGCAAAGATGTAGAGAAAGTCAAATGGAACACATTATATCTATTTTTACTTTCATTAGCATATATATTCAACGCACATATTAGATGGAGCAGGTATTGTATTCCTCCCAAAAAATTGATGCGGAGATTTCATCGGGAAGCATATAAAATGAATATTAAAAGAGCTGCTGTGTTCAATTCACATTACTTTCTCTACATCTTTACAAAAAATTTTTGTTAAAAAGCCTGTTCTTCTATTTACTTCATGCTAATCGAGTATTTTACAGCTGAAACCAATAACAAGGAAATCTAAAAACGGTTATATCCACACAAAAATAATGTATATAACATAAATTGTGTGTGTTAACGCGCTCCAGATTTTCTATTAAGCAAGCTTTTGTAAATCTCTTACGCTATACAGTTATGCACAATTTCGCAAAATTCATCCAAAATAAAGCTGTCTTCCGAAAATTCAAGATAAATTTTATTTCTCATGTAAATATCTCTAATATACGACATTTTGATCAAAATCGTTACTCACTTTTGACAAAATAAAAATTTTTAAAAATTTGTCCATATAAACGGTAATTGGAGGTGGGGAGGTTTTCTTAAAAAGCATCGTGTCACATCATTGGAAGATACTGAGATTAAATACTATGGTATTTAACGGAATTTTCGTTTTTGATCTATGCTGTCCACACACACACACATAGACAGACAGACATATACACGGTAATTTTTTTTAAAACGCTTTTTTTTTTTTTTTTTTTTGATTCAGGAGGTCTGCGGTAAAATCTCGGTATCTAATTTTGGGTGCAATACGATACCTTCTCTATACACTAGTACATAGTACGTCTGGGGAACGTAAAAATGCATTATTTGAAAAATGTCCTTCTCTGTGTGTCTGTGGGCAGCATAGCTAAAAGAATATAGAGCCCCTTAAATACCAAACTTTGTATTTAAGTTCAGTATTTTCCAAGGATGCAACACGAATATTTCAAAGAAAATCCCCCACCAACCGTGTACCGTTTACATGAAAAAATGTTTGAAATCTTTGATTTTTACTTAAATCGCACCAACGATTTTTATTAAAATAATACGTTTTTACAATTTTCATTATAAACATTACATTTTATTTGACATAAGTTTAATATGCGGTATTTTAATCGAAATTGTCAGCGCCATCTTTGAGAAAATGAAAATGGTCGAATTCTTTTTCATGCAAGGTGTAGTATTCCCCTATTCCCGTTTTACTTACTATGATATAGGGTAGGGCAAAAGTCATGACAACTATTTTTTTTTTCTTGTGGATGTGAACAGACCACAAACGTATATGTGTCGTGTGGAAGTTCTGCAGGCGTAATGTGTATGCAGAACAACAGATGACTCTGTGATAGCTGGTAGTGGCGCAGCGAGGGCTGTGAAATCAGTCAGTTGGTGAGTGTCGTGTGAGATGGAAGTAACCCGTGTTGAGCAGCGCGCTTACATTAAAATAGCCATTCTCCAAGGGAGAAATGCGATGGAATGTCACAGTAAATTAGTGGAAGCTCTTGGGAATAATTCCCATACCGTACAGTAGCATGGTGGGTAGGAAAGTTTCAGCATGGACGTGTGTCAACCAGTGATGAGCAACGTTTGGGACGACCTATCAAAGTGCGGACCGACGTGGCAAACGCCGTCTTCGAGCAGCTCCTGAATGAAGGTTGGACTCTACTGGAGTTAGAGAGGGCAAGTGGAATCGAGAAACGCACCATCCACAGGATATTGCATAATGAGCTGCAAATACGCAAAATCGCATCGCGGTAGGTACCACGCTGTTCAAAGGTGGGTGCGCTGTGCAATATGCTCCTACCACCTTGCAGGATGGCAACAGGATGGCGATCAATTCTTGTCACGAGTAATTGCCATCGATGCATTTTGGTCCAGGGCGTACGAACCAGAACTGAAACGTCAGCCCGGTGATTGTTAACATGCTAGATCACCAAGAAGGCAAAAGGTCCGTCAGAATCCTACCCCAGTCAAATTGATGTCGATCGTCGCGTATGACGTCAGGAGTGTCATTGTTTGCCACTTTGTTCCACATGTCAGAACAGTGACCGCACAGTACGACAGGAACTTCCTGGTGCTACAGGTACGACATGGCGTTCGGGAAAAACGTCGGCTCTTGTGGACAGCACAATAATCCTGCATGACAATACAAACCCACATAAAGCAGAGTGTGTAGGGCAGCTACTACGACGTTGGGGATGGGAAGAATTGGAGCACCCACCGTACTCTCCCGACATTTCACCCTGTGACTTTGATCGCATTCGAAAGATTAAGGAACCACTACATGGTAGGCGGTTTGCAACACGAGAGGACATTGCTTGATGTGCGCGAACAGATTATTTGATTCACACATGGTGCGGCAAATGCTGCGGTAGGTGGAATTCAGCGCCTCCCACATCGTTGGCAGCGTGTGCTTTTTTTAAGGATCTTTAGGCCCAAGTTTGTCATGTCAACTGTATGTGTACTGTGTTGTCATTCTTTTGCACCGTGAAGGCCATATTGCTCTGTATTCTACCATAATAAATTAGTGTGTTACGATAATTCATTGTCCATGTATACAGTTAATAATACCTTGTCCTTTCGTCTGTATATGTCACATTTTCCAACCACACTGGTATTTTCAAGAAAATAAATAGTTGCCATGACTTTTACCCCAACCCTCATATATATATATATATATATATATATATATATATATATATATGTGTGCGCGTGTGTGTGTGTGCGCGCGCGCGTGTGTGTGTGTGTGATGCAGGAGGGCATTCCTTTCAGTAACCATTGGCTCATTGTATGTCAGACCCCAGGAGAATAGCATGAGATGAGAGTAATTACAACGGGCACCAAAACCGAACGGTGGGAAGGCAGCCACAGGGGAGACTCCCTAACTTTCCAAGCAGCTCTTCATATCGGGAAGCGCTAGGAACCCACCGCCCAGCTCTGACCGAACTCTCCGGATCTGCAGACGATTTCCAGCGCTTCCCTCTTACCGCTCTAAGGGCGCCACTACCACAGGGATGAAATGAAGGAATAGGAATGAAACAAACCCAGCATTTGCCTAGTCGCCGGGGGAAAAAACCGAAAAAACCCATGGATCATTCCGGAATGCCAGTCCCAACCAAAACGCGTTAGCCACCTAGCTCGCTAAGGCTATATGTAATAATATTATTTCTGCTAATGTTTATCTCGATTAGCATGAAATGGGTATGAGAAAAATTTTGTAAGAATAATTGTTGTAGGATAAGTATAGAGTGACCTTAATGTAACATAATATGAGATTTTAAGTAGCCCTGTCTATTTCAATAGAGCATTGGATATCCTGCATATAGTTTTATGCCTTTTAACTAGATTCACTAATATTGCTCTCAGTGTTGCCCTAATACCTCTAGCAAATAGCTGTTAGAACGGTGTCTTAGAGCATTTGTTTTGCCTCAACGATTACCGAGAAGAACTAAAAAGCTAATTTTTAAACCTAGCGGAGCAAGATTAGATCCTCGTGAGATGAAGTTACCGGTTGAGCCTTTTATCCGGAGTTTTCCTTCAGTCCTTAGGAAAATTAACACAAAACCGTAGGGATTTCATTCCCGTGCCCGTTTCCGCGTTCCTTTAATTAATTAATCTAAGGTTGGTAAGCCTAAAGAAAGGAAGAAATAAGGAAAGAAAAGAACAACCTCACACATTTCATGCCCATCTTCTTTACTTCAATTTTAATGTGATTGTCCAATGCGGTGTAGAATAACAGAAATGCATAATATTGCGTCTTTCAAAAGTCGCTTCAAGCTTTAAATCGGGGCTAAAATTGGGAGCGAATTAAAAAAAATCTGATGTGTATCATTGACAGAACCTTCTCTAGATCTCTGCAATAATTTATTGTTAAGCTTATTTTTCTATTTACTTAAAGCTAATCGAGAAAAAGTTAGCAGAAAGTGTCTTATTACTTGCTTGTAAATAGACGGGAAATAAGGGAGTACCATAGGCTAAAGCCATAGGCAAATCTTTTAAAATCTGGTTGCTATGTGAGAAAAGTTCCTTTGTTGTATGGACAGCAGTTGACAAATTGCCGTATGAGAAAAGTTAAGTATTTTAAAGCTGAAACCAATAACAATGAATATCCCCAAAACGGTCAACTCCACGAAAAACTTTAGTAACATAAATTGTGTGTTTTTACGAGCTCTAATTTTTTTCCTGAAGTAAGTTTTTATCTCCTTCTTACGGTTTACCAGCTATGCAAAATTCCACAAAACGCCTCCATAATAACAATTTTTTCAAAGGATATTCCCAGAAAATTGAAGACATTTATTTTATTTATTGTGTAAACACATTTAATATACAGTATTTCAATTTAATCGTTACAGCCAGTTTTGAGAAAAACAAATTTTTTAAAATTTTTCCATGTAAAGAGTAGTTTGAGGTGGGGGATTTTCTTGAAAATCTTTGTGTCGCATCCTTAGAAGACACCGTACTTAAATACCGAGTTTGGTATTTAACGAACCTTTTATTTTTGAGTTATGCCCACAGGCGCGCACACACACAGACACACACACAAACCAAAGGACATTTTTCTAAACAATTTTTTTTTTTTGATTCAGGGGTCTCAAAAATGTATTTCAACTGAAATCTCGGTACTGAATTTTTGGGTGTATTGCAATACTTTCTAGGTATACACGATGTTCATAGTACGTCCTATTTTAGAAGGAGTTTGGGATTATGATTGGGAAGTGTAATATTAAATATAGATTAAATTATTATTTTAATTTATTTATATTAATGTAGAGAAAGTAATTAATGCATGATTATAATAACGAAATAAAGGTCTTTGTTTACTCAACAATTAGATGCAAATAAAATACTAATACTGAGACATCACCGGAAGTGCACATTCTGAGAACTACTGAATCAAAAATAAGCGTTTAAAATAAAAAGAAATAAGAATCAAAATTGCTCTGTCTGTGTTCGTGTGTGTATGTGTGTATGTGTATGTACAGTATAAATAAAGATATCGGTTAAACACCAAACTTTGTATATCTTTACCATAGACATTTTGACCATTATTTGGGTATTTTCTCAAAAATTACTAACATCTTGGTTAAATACATGACCTTTAAGATTTGTTTTCACAAGTAAAATTCATATCTTGAATTTACTAGGAGCGCCGTATTCACGAGTTCTATATAATTGGTAAATAGTAAGAAATAGAAAAAATCTTCTTGCAGATAAGATGCTGATACCCATAAAGAACACTATTTACGTCAAAGAGCTTTTTTTGTGGCATTACATTTTTAACTGTGCGTCTAAATTATACATTTTATGTACTTTTTCTGTAGTTAATCACTATCCGTCTTTCTCTGGTTATCCTTACATAACAATTACGTACCGTAGAAGTTTCAAAGCTCGGTCTATCGGTCTATTATAACTACAGGACATTTTATAAATATATGTATAGTGTTTCGGGCTATAAATACAGATATTTTAATAAATTCCACCTTCTTGTGTCTCCACTTTAGTGCGCTAGTTGTTTCTTTTTTTCATCTATCAATTTTACTACAAACCAATCACATCTTTCATTAACTAATATTTTTTGCATTGTCTTAACTGCTACGCGAAATGAACACCGCATGTCAGTAGACTATCCGTTATACTTCCACATTCTCACACCTTGATACGTGAGTTTCTGGCCTAGGTAGTTCCGATACAACATTCGTTTTAGCGATACCTGCTCGCTCACTAACGCGTTACGACCCACGATCTCAGACAAAATAAATGCGAATATATGTTGTGTATTGCGGTGGACAAATACGTTGGTCGTTATATGCGGTGAGCTCAGACGTTGGGTGCCCTGTGCGGTGGCCTTATCCCCACATTCAAAACGCCAGATGTTGAGTTCTCGGCTTCGAGCCCAGATTGATAACGTTGGCAAGACTCACTCCACTACCTATGAGTAAACCCACGTACCTGGTGGTGTGAATCTACTTCTGTTAAATTCGCCTCGGCGTTACTGAGCCTGCACGATGGTTGACTCTCTCGGGGCGGTGAGGCTAATAGGGGTACTTCAGGGAGTGATCTTATAACAATGAAGACTTGCGTAACTTTCCTGGAGTTTATTTCTTTATAGGAGAGGCGAGATAAGCGCTTTGCTTTACAATTCTGTTAACTTAAACACTTGTTAGGACATTTAATACTTGGCTAATCACACGTAATTATATTTACTTCCTATTCCTAGACTCTGCTTTATGCAACATGATTTAACACACGTCACTGACTTTAAATATACTTAGGGTGCTGGAAACTACAAGTTTTCATTACAAGTTACCTTGCTTAACTTTATGCGAGGAAGTGACGTTCAGCCCGACAACCGACAGCATGATGGTATTGCAAGATCAGCGTGATAGCGTCATACAGCGACGTATAGTTAACAGACAGCAGACAGAAAGCGGATGTCAACAGATAGCCTGCAGACAGCATATAGCAACAGCCCCAATGTGCCTTCTTGGGCTCTTTATATACTAAAAATACCGTCATGGCGGCTTCTTTCTGATTGGACAGAAAGGCCGCGTAATTGACGTAAATATTACCCAAAGTCAGTTTTCTCATCTCAGGGTGCACTGCAAACCTCCCGTGAAACGTTTTGTACAATGGAAACTTACTGACCTCCGAATTTTAAGGTTTACCCCCGTCGTAACCCGGTTGTACGTGACTGGACAAAAGAAACCTTTCTAACAAAGCGTTTCTCACACCCTTCTACTATCTTGGCGTCAGCTTTCTATTTCTGCTCCAACTGAATTTACTCTGTTAAATACATACGTTAATAAGCATTTGTAATATTTAATTATACAGTGCTAAATAATTAATAACTAACAATGGTTTTTATAGAGACGCTAATTAACGGTCTCAGTATGCCATGTCTACTTGAAAATACTACAACCCAAAAACATACTATTCCTAATAAAGATAATTATAATTCCGCAAATGAAGCAAATATGTGTGTAGATGTATTTGTGTGTGTGTGTGTGTGTGTGTGTGTGTGTGAAGCGAATGTTTTTCTGAATTATATTGAGGACCTTTTTTAAATAATAGCCTTGCAAGAGTGGGTACAGAAAGTCTTGTGATTGTATCACATTCGATTTTCTTCTTTCCTGATTATCGTAAACATGAGTTTAATTTATTCATACAGTGCTCTGCAGTTACTAATTAAAATGTAAATGGCATTTTATTTATGGACGCTCTTTAACTACTGTGATTCTCAGCGTCCTATTCTAAACTGGGCGTGAAAGACCACTTAATTTTGCTCAGGGGCCTCTCTATCATGCTTGAGGTTCTTTTACATGCCGTAAATCTACGACACGGGAGCAACAGCTTTACTTCCCTTTCGAAGGAAGCCATGCTAAGGATTTTTTACATCCGAAAAACCTCATCGTCCTCCACCGGGTTTGAACCCGCGACCTTGGGTAGATGAAGTTAGCATGGTAAGCGTTACACCACGGAGGGCGACTGTTACCAATTAATTAATTTCCTTATTTATTAAGCTATGCATTATGCACAATTCTTTACAAAACGTATTGGAACACTCTCAAATATGCGATGAATCGCAACACCTCTAGGTTTTGATTAACTTACAACCAAAGGCTAGCTATGTTGAGCCTCGAGATCTTAAAGGCAATTTGTTTGGAAAGTGCCAAAGATCCGTATAATTAATTGTTTCAGAAGGCAGTGGATGTGGGCGGTACGACGTCTTGTATGAAGATTTATGTTCCCCAGGTCATAATTTCTCGGTCTAGGGAACCAGAAGCAGTCTAACGTTTATTGTTAGTGTTACAGCCTGCCGTAAACCATGGCCTGGACTAAAAAGCATTAAATTCTAATCAGCAGATGGTAACAGACAATGAAGCATTCAAAGGTATGGTACTTTCCCAGTACTTTCTCTGACAATTAAATTTACTTTCGAGGAGTTTTGTGATTTTTGTTATTCATGTGAAAGCTCATTTTTACCTTCTCTACACTTACTATATATATATATATATATATATATATATATAGCGTATAGAGAAGGTATTGCACTCCAACCCAAAAGTCGATACCGATATTTCACCGCAAATATATGTTTTAGAGTCCCCAGTATCCAAAAAAAGCATTTTCAGAAAAGGGTCCGTGTGTGTCCGTGTGTCTGTGAATACGATAATCCAAAAATGGCTCTAACGATTTTGATTAAAATAGAGTGTATTAAAGATATTTACCTCACAAATAAAATGTATATCTTGAATTTTCTGGTAATAGCCTCTGAAGGCCAGTTTATTCTGGATGAATTTTACGGACTTTTGTATAACTGCTAAACCGTAAGAGCTGGACAAAAACTTAACACACAAAATCTGTAGAGCACGTTAACTCGTACAATTTATGTCATATGCATCTTTTTCGTGGAGTTGATCTTTTTGATTTTAGCTTTAAAAACTTATACTTTTCTCATTTAGAAATTTTTCAACTCCTGTCCATACAAGCAAAGGAACTTTAGTCATGTAGCACCAGCTTTTGACTATCACTTTAACCTATGGTACTCCCTTATTTCTCTTCTACTTACAAGGAAGCAGGTAATAAGACTGTTTGTGCTAATTTTGTCTCCATTAAAAAAATTGCGTGTTATTTATGGACGCTCTTTAACTGCTGTGGTTCTCAGCGTCCCATTCTATACTGGGCGTGAAAGACAACTGAATTTTGCTCAGAGGCCTCTCTATCAAGCTTGAGGTTCTTTTACGTGGCGTAAATCTATGACACGGGACCAACGGCTTTACTTCCCTTTCGAAGGAAGCCATGCTAAGGATTTTTACACCTGAAAAAATCCATCGTCCTCCGCCGGGTTTAAACCCGCGACCTTGGGTATATGAAGTCAGCATGGTAACCATTACACCACAGAGGGCGACTTTTCTCCATTAGCATGAAGTAAATAAGACCATAAGCTTTTTAACAATAATTTGTTGTAGAGATGTAGATAAAGTCATGTGAATGGAACACATAAGATTTTTCTTTCTATATCTCCGTTATCACAAAACATACTCGTAATAATTGGTTTCAATTCAATAACGTTGCCGTAAAACACATTCGTCCAGGTGTTTTAAAACCAGTTCCACACATAGTAAATTTGGAGAATGTTTGTATATTGGGATTTTCATTTTAAGATACAGTTTTAAGTTTAAAACTGTGAATTGCTTCAAAAATCTCATTTTTAATTTCTCTGCACGTACTATGTACATAGTGTATAGAGGAGGTATTATATTGCACCCAAAAATTCGATGTCGAGGTCTCACTGGAAATAAATGCTTTGACGTCCCCTAAATCCGGAAAAAGCTCTACGCGCAATATGTACATAGTGTATACAGAAGGTATTGTGGTATTCCACCCAAAAATTTGATGTCGATATTTCAACAGAAATATACGTTTTGAGGTCCCCTGAATCTTTTTTTTTTTTTTTAACAAGGCTCCTGTGTGAGCCTATGGACAGCATACCTCAAAAACTAAAATACCGTAAAATACCAAACGTGGTATTAAAGTTTAGTATCTTCCAAGGTTGCGACACGAACATTTAAGAAAAATTCCCACCATTTGTGAGATATTCGTCGTTATTGATTTATTCAAGTAGAAAGTCGTTATTCGGCTTTCTTTCTTCTGGTCAAAAAGGACTATTGCATTTCAAAACCACATAGTGACCGTCTAACGATTTGACTATCGTTTCTTAAGTCTGGTATGTGTCGCTATTTACATTGTATCTACAAGGAAAGAGAGATGGACAGAAAAATAAGCTTTTTAAGCATAATTTATTGAAAATTGGGAAAGAAAACTTTAGTGAATGTAACCATAAAAAGTTACTTTCTCATTTGTGCGCAGGTTGGGACAATTTTTTAGATATATATTTACATATAAATAATACACTTATTGCTTTAATAATGTATCATTATTATTATTATTATTATTATTATTATTATTTCATTTATATAGCCCCCTTTAACATATAAGGTCATATCAGGGACTTTGCACTTGAAACAACTTCCAGACTCTGTGGGGGATAGGGAATAATTCTGGCTAAACAAAAATTTCTCAACCCAGTCCGGAATCGAACCCCGGACCATAAGTCAGCTCGCTGACCACTCGAGTACGGAAGCAGTCAATAATGTGTGAGTTTTTCTCATTAACTATAAACACAATAATTAATTCTCAAGATAAATGAAGTTTGATTCCATGTCTCGAGTCCAATCTCAAACACTGCCTTGCAGTAATACTCTCCATTTTTACTTTCTTTTCACGTACTATATACATAGTGTATAGAGAAGGTCCTGTATTCCACCCAAAAATTCCACACCGAGATTTCTCCGGAGATATGCGTTCTAAGGCTCCTGAGTCCAAAAATAAAGCAGTTTACAACAAGGTCTGTCTGTGTGTCTATGGACAGCATAGCTCAGAAGGTAAAAAACCGTTAGATATTAAACTTGGTATTTAAGTTTGGTGACTCCCAAGGATGCGACAAAAAATCCCCCCCACACCCAACAGCTTTTGACTGTCACTTTAACCTATGGTACTCCCTTATTTCGCTCTTACTTACAAGGAAGCAAGTAATAGGACTATTTTTTCACGTTTAGCATAGAGTAAAAGGAAACATAAGGGGTTTAACAATTGTTTGCTGCAGAGATGTAGAGAAAGTTGTTGAATGGAACACATCCGATTTTTAAAAAATGTGCTCTATGTGTTTGTTTAGTACAGCAGAATTCAAGAACGGTATTTTAAAAACCAAAGTTAATATTGAAGCTCAGCATCTTTCAAGGAACGACACGAAGATTTTCAAGTAAATCCCCCCACCTTACACTATCCTTTAAATAAATCATTTTTCAAAAGATTTGTGTTTCTCAAAATGGCACTAACGATTTTGATATAATACTATACAGCGACTAACTCGTCGTCTACTTAGCGCGGTGGTAACGGAACTGCTTACCAAGCGGGAGACCTGGGTTCGTTCCCCAGTACCGGCGTGGGGATTTTTCCCCCGCTGGGAGATCTGGCCCGGGGTGCACTCCTCCTTGCAAGGTCCCTGAGGAGTTACTTGATGGAGAAGTAGCGGCTCCAGGTCATGAGAACCGCATTAACCGGCCGGGAGGGGCTCGAGGCGCTGACCACGTCTCATCTTCCAATACTGCACCCCATCTGTAGTGGACCGAGATGGGGGACGCAGCGCCCGGGCAGTAGGCCAAGGTTCCCCGTGAGCTGTCGTGCCATGGAGTTATTATAGCTACCAGCTTATAAAAAATTTCATAAATGCTTTAGTGTAATATATAATCTTATTTCCCGTCTACCACCATACGTTTGAGCCAAGGTGTCACTGTTGCTTCGATGTCTTCAGTTTGGGAATTCTTTTCCATCCAAAATGTGATGTGGTGTGTCCAAAGTGAAATGGCGGTTTTCCTTAATTATTTCATCTACATTTTCTTACAACTTCTCCGTAACGAGTGATCCCATTTCGGTGCACACTATTTCTTCACTGAAGAATCCTTCATTACATTACTGCCATAAACTTGCGTTATTTTCCTATAAAGTTTATTTGGACGAACATCTTTTGCATTAAAAAACGAGTCAGGTAGAGGATATAATATCAGCATTGAAAAACAAATGATTTGACAGCAATGCCATTTGTAAAGTACCTACTATAATTTTGTAAGTAAAGTTTTGAGTTGATGTCTTTCGTTCTCTACTTTCTGAACGACCTTCAAGGATAGATAAGGGTATTCTCAATATCCTATAAAGAAGCCTAACAATGTTGGAAAATCATTAATGTTCATACCCCATAATCTTAACAATCATAAGGATTAATTTTCTTTCCAATATATCTCAAAAAGCCAAGAATTTCGTTTTTGTTTGGCACCATTTTGGCATTCTTTTTATTAAATGCTTGTAGTTATATAAATTTTAGGCTATGCCTATAAGATTCATTTCATTTATTTCGTTCTAAATATGTTCATATGAGAAATTGTGAACGGAAAATCATAACAATAGAAAAAATCACATTAGTTTTTTAGACAGTCAATATTCCTCCAAAATCAAGGAAGTGTAAGAAAGCAACCATCCTTACAGAATTGTCTTCTAAAGTAGGGAATTTAATTAACTAAAATCACCCATAAGCCTAAGACTATAAACGTTTTCGAGATTTCTACGTCAGTTGCAGAAGCTCTCTAAGAAAATAACCCCCTAAAGCAATATGTCATGTTGGTAATACATGACAGGAAAATTGTATCGTGCATCAGCTGTTTTGGGGAGTGTAATATAATGAAAATCATAAAAGAGGAAGTCCCAAAATCTGCAGGCCCTGGAACCTTAATTTCCTGCCTTACAAACTTTTGTTTTAAACGAGTTGAACGACGGTGTAAGACAGTGATCGGAGACTAGCACTTAATCGAAACTGCACTGCGGAACTGCTCGGTTGTGGGACTCTCTTTTGGGCATCCATGTTCGTTTACACTGTGGAACCGCTTCTGCAGTTCCAACTACATAACTGCTGAAGAAAATGGAAGTGTTAGAAAATTATTAATATCCGTAATGATAATAGTTTGCGATGATATTGCATTTAACCCAAAAGAATCTATATAAAAATTTCTTTGGAAATACACATTTTGGGATTGCGTGTAAAGATAAAAGGTGCAGGTATATATGTGTGTGTGTATGTATGTGCGTGTGTTTGTTTATGTCCGAGTGTCCGTCTGTGAACAGCAAACTCAAAGACGAAAAATCGATTAGATACTAAACTTCTTCACTATCTTACAAGGATGCGACATGAAGATTTTCAGCAAAATCCACACCTCCCTACCTAATCTATCTTTTCCAAGGAAGATTTTTCGAAATATTCTAGTAATTCTAAAATTGTAAGTCGCCATTGGGGTTGTCATCTCAAAAATAATTTGAGAACACCTTGTGGTTTACCGGGAAACATGTGAGTCAGTTGAGAAATTCAATGTTATGCCCTCTGTTGCCATGTTAGCTCAGTGGCAGAACAACCGGCTAGAGACCGGGAGATCCGTGGTTCAAATCCCGGCTATGGCATTGAATTTTCCAGTCTGACTCTACCTACCCTGTTCCAGTTTAGCTCTAACAATTTTGATTAAAATCCCATTTATAAGTCTATTAGCATGACATATAAAATATACCTGTTCAATTTTTCGGAAGTATCCTCTGAAGACCTCTTCATCCAGGATGACTTCTGCATAACAGGTAAACCGTAACGGATAGATAATATCTTACTACACAGAAAGATTCTCTCAGAACACAATTAATGTCAGATATAATTCTTAAGTGAGCCTTTTCCGAGATATTTCTCACCTAAGGTTTATTTTTCCTATTACTTTCGTACGCGTTTCTCAAATGAGAATTTGTCAGGTTTTTTTTTTTGTTTTTTTTTCTTTTTGTTTGTTGTTATTTATCTGTTAACATTAGTTTAGTATACTCCTTTATTCCTTTGTATCTACAAAGAAATATGAAATAATGTCATTTGTGCTACGTTTATCTCAATTAAGGTAAGTATGAAAAACTTAATGCATCAATATTAATGTGCCATATGAATCAATAGATACTTTATTCCATTAAAATTATTTCTGCTGTGTTTATTGGAGCTATTGTTGGTGTTAACACATTTTTCCCTAGAAATATCTCCAAAATGGTTAGCTCTACAAAACGATTATGCATGTGATATAAATTCGGTGTATTATTTGAAAAAAATCACAATGTTTGAAAAATTTTCAATGTAAAGGGTATTTTCTGATTTGAAATTTTCTTGAAAATATTTGTGATATAAATTCTGTGTATTATTTGAAAAAATCACAATTTTGAAAAATGTTCCATGAAATGATAGCTTGGGATGGGAAATTTTCTTAAAAATATTTTGCCACGTCCTCGGAGGAAAAGAAAGCTTAATCAGTAAGTTTGGTATTTAATCCACTTTACTTATTTATAGACATACATATACGGATTTTTCTCTAACAATATTTCTTCTGAATTGAAGGAGTATCAAAATATATTTCCCTTGAAATTTTGTCACCGAAATTTTTGGATGGACTACAATACTTTTGTTACTTACTATACTGGCAGAGAAAGTAAAGCTCAGATGGTATATCCAAAATTACTCATCAGTCTCAGCGACGTACCACCAATTCATGAATAGGCATTCAAACGTTTCCTAGCAATTTGCTTTCCCGAGGGCCTTTAATATTACTTGTTATTCTTCCTTCCGATATTCAAATGATTTCTCCCGTTCCAGCCAGGTTCCATTATTTTTGTAAAGAAAAGTCATTTCCAATGTTTTCATTTCGCATGTCATTTTCTTTCATTTCAGTTGCGTGCACCTGCTGCAGTTTCTTTTGGTATATTCTAGGTTTTGCAACTGTATAAATGTTTAGAAGGCAGTGTGCGATTTTTCCATTTCTTTTTTCTAAATCAACTGATTGTGTTCCTATCGCTAATACAGCTTTCATAAGCTACACATCTAATGCTTCGCTCAAAATTAAAATTTTCTTTAAGAAAATGTGATTGGATGATACAAATATAGTAATTCTTGCATTTCAGTCATGATTTTAACCATTTTTTCGATTTTGCATTATTCACTATATGTTGTTTTTGCAAAGCTAAGCACTGCCAAACAAACTAACAAGAAGAATTGCCTTATCTTCAAACCCCAGTTACTCTACTGATGACAAATTAATAATATCCGTTTTATTACTTTAGTCATTTAAAACTCTGATGCGTTACTTTCGCTTTCTTTGCTCCAACCACTTTCTATTACTTTTATATAGCGTCTGTAAACTACCTATACTTAACTACCTACCAGGTTGCCCAACTGCCCCGTAATTGACGTGTGCAGATTTTCCTTCGTGCATTAAAAGAGTTGCGGAACTCAACGGGGCTATTTCAAATTAAAACCGGAGAGTGGGACGCAGGCTGGGCGACCATCGTTTTAGCCCTCTTGCTTATAAGAAAAACCGTGCAACGGATCACGTTCATTCAGAGAGGTAAAATGAAGGACGTGTTCGCAAGTTCTTCATTGGTCAGTTTTAGCTTAACATAACTCCACTGAGTTCTGCAAACTCTTTTTAATTTTTAACCACGAAGGGATATCAAATACGGGACAGTTGAGGCACAAGGTATGTAGTATATGCAGTTGAGAGATCCCCCCTCCCAAAAGAAAAGTATCTGCCGATGTATTTTCGTGCTGTATGACATTTTTCTACACTTAATGTTGGCAAGAATTCATTAACAGTTTTGTTGCTCAGCTACTCGCCTTATCGGATTAAACAAAATTAATGGAGAAAGGAGTGGGTAACTGAAGCATTAGTGATTGAAATATGTTAGCTAAATATGTCGGTCTATTATTGGTTGTATGTCAACCCTGCCATTGAAACCTTAGTGAATGAACAAATGTATTTTCTGATTCAGGAACTAAGAAAAGGGTGGGTCATAAGAGAAACACTATGTGGTGTTAGACAGTACATGTGTTGTCCCGGGCCAAAGAATTATTCAGAAGGGAAATATAAATCATAGCTAAGAATATAAATTATATCAAGAAGAGAAAATGTAAATGTAGAGTGAAAATGGGAAGGGTAGAAAGACTTTTAACACGTATAAGGCACGAGTTCGAGGCACAAGATACCGTTACGACCGCACATTGAACCGAAGGGATGAATGGACTCTGCCCGAGGGGATATAACGGGACAGCAAGCAATGCTCTCCACTGGTCAAGGCGACACTGTTCAAGGCACTTGGTGAAGAACTTCCGTGCAATCAAGATTAGATATTTAGAATCCGTGGGGGAGCTGAGGGGCTGCCTGTGAAAGAGAGAGAAATATCTATTTTAATATTGAAGAGACTACGGAACATATCATTGCATCAAACTAGTAAATAATAATAGTCACGGGCGAGTCAAGTGTAATTTCATAAGTAGAAAATTAAGAAGTATACGCGTGTATTCAACGGCGGAAAAGGCCGAACTAAATTAATAAAGCACTTCTGTCTCACTACAACCTGAAAGAGCTACCATGCTAATAAAACCCCTGAGCTAGCCATCCAGAAACCCACACCGTTCCCAATACCGATAGCCTGCGCCTGGGATACGAACCAGATATCGCAGCAGGTGTAATTGGATGAAATTATATTTTCCTCCTTATTGTAAAGGTATATCATTTGAAAGGAACAAAGAGCAAGGAGATCAAACAAAATTTAAGTGCAGAAATAAATATCAGGAGTTCGGTGCAAAAAGTAATTTGAAGGAACTGAGTTATATAGAAATGAACCATGTAACATAAAAGCCATTAAAATGTCGCAGTTTCGCACTACATGAAATGTTCTTTAAATTTATGTTCTTGCAAAACTGTGATAATAAAATTTATTTTAGATAGTGTTTATTTCGAAGTAACTATGGAAAGGTAGATTCATAATTAATTAAAACCTAATGTGTTCCATTCACATGACTTTCTCTACATCTCTGCAGCAAATTATTGTTAAAAAGCTTATGCTTCTATTTACTTCAGTCTAATCAAGAAAAAATTAGCATAAATAGTCGTATTACTTGCTTCTTTCTAAGTAGAAGCGGAATAAGGGGGTACCATAGGTTAAACTAATAGCCAAAGGCTAATTGCTATGTGACTGAGGTTCCTTTGTTTGTATGGACAGGAGTTGACAAATTCCTGCATTACAAATGTTAAGTTTTTCAAAGCTGAAACAAAAACCAAGGAATATCTTTAAAACGATCAATTCCATAAACAATATGTATATAACATAAATTGTGTGCTTCTATGTGGTCTACATTTTTTGTGGGGTAAGTTTTTGTCCATATCTTATGGTTTAGCAGTTATGCAAAATTCCGTAAAATTCATCCAGAATAAAGTAGTCTTCAGAGGATACTCTCAAAATTCAAAATATACATTTTTTGTCAGGTAAATGTCTTTAGTATACCATATTTTAATCAAACTCGTTAGAGCCGTGTTTTAGAAAATAAAAAATGTTGAAAAAAAGTTCTATGTAAAGGGTAGTTTGGGGTGGGGGTATTTTTATCAAAATCTTCGTGTCGCATACCTGGAAGATACTAAACTTAAACACCAAGTTTCGTATTTTAGTGATTTTTCGTTTTTGAGTTATCGTGTTCACAGACATACGGACACACACACACACTGACCTTTTTCTGAAAATACCTTTTATTGGATACAGGGGACCCTAAAATATATATTTCCGGTGAAATCTCGGTATAACATTTTTGGGGGGAATGCAATACCGTCTCTATACACTATGTACGTAGAACATATAAAGTAAGTATTACATTTAACTCATTTAACACATATATTACTTTATGAAGTTGTTCCTAATTTATTACCTATTAATTTGTTAAAAGCATATTTATGCACTTATAAATGTATGCTATATTAAAGAGCTCTATGTCCATCGTAACATTGCAACTACTACATACCACATCTCTTTGGAACATTCATGAATAAGTAAATAAATGTATAAATAAATTTAATTTTCACAGATGCCACAATGGCGACTCTGTCACTGACGTATAAAAGCTGAGTGAATATCGTCCTCTTCAACTGCTCTTGCAGTGTTCGCTTCCTTGATTTAGCCATCATTGTGCACTATTCGCATCCTTGGCTAGGTATTTTAAAACAGATAGGGCATGGACAGAAGTGAAGTCGTGATATCAGTGCGAAGTATTGATATAATAAACTACGATAGTATGTCACAATTTACTTATACTGACACTATCAAGCAGGATGGCTCAAGAAGTTTCGACTGTGGTTCACATTCGGGAGGTCCCGGTTTGATTCCTGTACCCAGCCTACTTGACCCATATTTTTTTCGGGGGATTCCCCGGGATGCCAGCAAATCCTGAATAGGTTCAAGTATCCCCCTAATTTTCAATTCCTGTTCTCAGCACTTCCTAGAAGCAGAAATAAGGTGTTTGGCAGGTTGTGACTGACTTGGGCATTTTAAAAATATTCTTCTGGCGTCGATGCCGATCGGGAACCGCCTTTGGTTTTAAAGCTCCCTCTGGGAATCCGTTGTGAGCTTCGCCTAGGACGGCGTCGAAGGCGTCACAACTTTAGCCGTTAGGAGCAAATGTAAGAAAAAAAAAAGAAAGAAAAAAAAAACAGCGTGTTATTTATGGACGCCCTTTAACTACTGTGGTTCTTAGCGTCCCATTCTAAATTGGGCGTGAAATATCGCTTAATTTTGCTCAAAGGCCTCTCTATCAGTCTTGAGATTCTTTTACGTGCGGTAAATTTACGATACGGGACCAACGGCTTTATTTCCCTTTCGAAGGAAACCATACTAAGGATCTTTACACCCGAAAAAATCCTTCGCGCTCCGCCTGGTTTGAACCCGCGACCTTGGGTGTATGAAGTTAGCATGGTTTACACTACACCACCTCTTATCGCTCTCTCCCTCCCTGGGGTGACGTAAGAGGCAAGGGTCACAAGAGCCTAAATCGGATGCACTGACTAATGTCTTAAGGGCCCTGCCCATGTCTAACGCTAATCCTATATTGACTAGTAATGTCAGGTTTTAAAAATGTCCTCCACTTTACGTATGTGATGATGCGAGTTACCACTATAAACTAATTGTATAAACATTTTAGTTAAAAGTATTTGCAGCAAAGCTAACAATAGCACTGTCTAAGAGGTCGCAAGATTTATGGTGATAAATTATTTCACGGACTTTCACAGATTTTCCCTCTGATACTACACATCGCAGTGTCTGTTTTCTAACATTTGCATCTTTGCACGGCTTCCACACTTATGTTAAGTTTGGTTGAGGGGTAGATTAAGACAAACTAAACAAAGTTGACTTCGAAGCGTCCCAGAATTCAGGTATAAAGCTTCTCATAGGCTAAATAAGCCTCACCACGTGACTCTGGATTTCTTTACTCCAACACCTTTCCCTGGATTCTCAACTTTCTCTTCAAATCCGTTGGTCGTTTGTGAGTTCCCTGGACTAAAAGAAGAATTTGAAGGACGCTGGATATTCCTTCTCTGGCTGCAGGCTAGTTCTTCTTACAAAATATGATTTCGTTAACTCATGTTAAAATTAGGTTAAAACTACAAACATATCCTTGAAAGTAGGCCTTCTATGTTGAACATGACATCAGAAACAGTAAACAAAATTGCATACTAAAAGGAAACTGCGGCTTGGGAACGAATAACTGGTCGCTCTCATCTATCTTTGTCATTTCACTTAATTTGAAACTTAACTTTTTCCAAAATAAATGCGAAAAATGAATAATAGAAGTAGTTCCCCGTACTAAGCTTTAGTACAATGTTCGAAGTTGCCTCCAGTGATATCCAAAGTAAAGTTTACAGAAGTTTACCCAAAGAACAAGACGAGGAAGAACATCAAAACATTGTTGGATGTTTAAAAAGCAACTCATGCGAAGGTTTCAAAAGACGAAGATTCAATACAAAATTATATGTATACTGAAACTCAGAAGGAAATATACAGTTAAACTACCAAACTACTACTCTGAGTTATGAATATGTACATAGTGCTTTTACTTTCTCTACGTGCACTATGTATATAGTGTACAGAGAAGGTAATATATTCCACACAAAAATTCTGATTTCACGGGAATTACGTATGTTAAAACCCTCCCAAATAATAACACATTGTAAAAAATGGGCCCTCTGTATGTGTGTGTACAGCATATTTCAAAAACGAAAAGTCCAAACTTGATATTTCAGTTTTTTATCTCCCAAGGATGCGACAGGAAGATTCGCAAGAAAATCCCCCACCCCAATTGCCCTTTACATTGAAAAATAATCGGAAATTGTGATTTTCTTAATAATTGCCTTATCAACTTTAATTAAATAATCATATATTAAAATATTTACATGAAAACTAAAATGTATATCTTGAATTTTCTGGAAATAGGTTCTGAAGACCTCTATTCTGGATACATTTTTTCTGTATTTTATATAACTGGTATACCGTAAGATATAGACAAACACTTACTACACAAAAACCTAGATCTCCTTAAGGCACATAGTCTATATTACATTCATTTTTTTTCTTTTTTCTTTTCTTGTCCGTAGAGCTGACCGCTACTGAGATACTCCTTATTATTTATTTCAGCTTTAAATTACATAAATTTTACTCATTCGGAAAATTGTCAACTTTTGACGATAAAATTAAAGAATTTCACTCATATAGCCACCAGCTTTAAAAATATTTTACTATTTTTAGCCTATGGTAAGCACTCCCTTATTTCAATTTTACTTACAAGGAAGCAAGTAATAAGACCATTTTGGATAATTTTATCTTGATTACCATAAAGTAGATAGAAGAATAACGTTTTAGCAATAATTTATTACAGATATGTAGAGAAAGCTATGTGAATGGAACACATCTAATTTTTATTCTTTTTCTTTTTGTTCATTCGTTAGATTACGGAATTAACAGGTAATTATGTGCCTTTGTCATCAGTCATGCATATTTACTTTCTTATGCTGGCAATTACTTTCTTTTGGATAGTGTTTAACAGCAAGCTATGACACTGATGATACATGGAATGAAGATGGAGCATCGGTGGAACGTGATGGCGGGGGAAACCGGATAACCCGGAGAAAACTCGCCTCTATGCCGGTTTGCGCACCAAAAATTCCAAATGCGGTCGCCTTATGCTGGTAAATATGACTTGAAGTTTGAACTTTTATCTATTAATTGCACCAGTTTAGCAGTTTAACAAACAGGATTTTAAAGATATTAAAAAAGCACATGACAAAAATTAATCTCGCAACATAAAAACCTTTAAAAATAAACATATACAAACCTTAAAAACTAAACATTTGCAAAAATAAAAAATAAACATATTCAAATATAGCAGCTTAAATAAAAAGCCATAAGGAAGGTATATCGTATTTTGACTGTTATGCATGCTAAATTGCCCAAAGACAGTAAACTACCAGTAAGTTGAAACATGAAAAAAGAAAAAAAAAGCTGATGTGTTTCATTCACATGACTTTCTCCTCATCTCTGCAAAAAATTATTATTAAAAAGCTTATGCTTCTATTTACTTCATGCCAATCGAGAAAAATTAGCAGAAACAGTCTTATTTGCTTCCTGGTAAATAAAATCGAAATAAGGGAGTACCATAGGTTAAACTAAAAGTCAAAAGCTGGTTGCTATGTGACTGAAGTTATTTTGTTTGTACGGACAGGAGTTGAAAAATTCCTGTATGAGAAAAACAAGTCTTTCAAAGCCAGAAAAACAGGAATATCTCAAAAACGATCAGCTCCACACAAAAAATATAAATGACATAAAGTGTATGTTTTATCGTGATCTACATTGTTTGTGTAGTGAGTTTTTGTCTATCCCCTTACGGTTTACCAATTATACAAAATCCAATAAAAAAATCATCCAGAAAAGAGGACTTTAGAGGCTACTCCCAAAAATTCAAGATATACACTTTATTAGGCAGTAAATATCTTAAATATAAGGGATTTTGTCATTTTTAAGAAACTCACAATTTTCGAAATTATTTCCTTGTAAAGGGTAATTGGTTGTAGGTGGATTTTCTTGGAAATCTTCGTGTCGCATCCTTGGAAGATATGAAGCTTAAATACCAAGTTTGGATTTTAACGGTCTTTTCGTTTTTGAGCTATGCTGCCCACAGACACACACACACACACACACACACACAGTCAGACTGACACACACATGGACATTTTTCTAAAAATGTTTTTTTTTGTATTCAGGAGGTCTCAAAACATATATTTCCGGTGAAATCCCGGTGTCCAATTTTTGGGTGCATTACAATACCTTCTCTATACATTATGTGAATAGTACGTGCAGAGAAAATAATAACATAAAAAGCATATTAGTCGTTGCAAACCGATTTCTCAGCTTCCAAATTAGATCTGATTAAAACTGATCCCTTTCGCTTGTCTACATCTGTTACTAAAAGTATGAGACTTAGAAAGTTTAACATCTCATTCTTCGGCCAGGTTTCCATCAAACATTATTGTTTCGGGTTAGAATTCTCAGAGCAGTTGGGTCCTTTGTATTCCCGGTGTTTGCCAACGATTCAGCCAAGCCTTTTTACTTTCTCCATACGTACCATGTACATAGTGTATAGAGAAGGTATTGCACTTCACCCGAGATTTCATCGGAAATATATATTTTAGGGTCTCCTTTATCAAAAAAAAATTCGGAAAAAGGTCCGTGTATGTGTGTGTATGTGTGTCCCTTTGTCTGTGAACACAATAACTCAAAAACCAAAAGTCGGTAAAATATCAAACTTGGTATTTAAGTTTAGGCTCTTCCAGGGATAAGACATGAAAATTTTGAGAAAAATCCCCCCCACCCCCAACTACTCTTTATATGGAATTTTTTTCGCAAAATTTTGATTTTTTCGGAAATATCTCTAACGATTTTGATTAAAATATCGTATATTAAAGACATTTACCTGAAAAATAAAGTGTATATGTCGTGAATTTTCTGGGAATAGCCTCTGAAGAGTAGTTTATTGTAGATGAATTTTACTGAATTTTGAATAACGGCTAAAACGTAAGAGATGGACAAAAACTTACTGCACAAAACTGTAGAGCACATTAAAACATACAATTTATGTTATACACAATTTTTTCATGGAGTTCAAAGTTTTAGAAACATTCTTTATTTACGGGTTTCTGCTATGAAAAACATACTTTCCCCATACAGGAATTTGTCAATAGCTTTCCATACAAACAAAAGAACTTCAGTGACATAGCAACCAGCTTTTGACTATCTCTTTAACCTATGGCAGTTCCTTATTTCGGCTCTATTTAAGGAAACAAGTAGTAAGACTATTTCTGCTAGTTTTTTTCTGATTAGCATGAAGTAGATAGTAGTATAAGCTTTTTAAGAATAATTTGTTGCAGAGATGTAGAGAAAGTCATGTGAATGATGTTCGTAGTGAGGGTAGAGCTGTTCCACCCGCTTTTCCTTATCTACACTCCCTGCTGCGTCGTGAGACCTGGCACCGACTCCTAGTGCTTTGTCGTTCACAGTTCTGGGTTGGATTTCCAAGCTTTGCCTGGAGTGTTGTAGATCCTGTCCGCTACAGACTCGCTAATGACGAGCTTGTCAAATGTCAACTCAGCATGGCAGTTTTGCTCCCTGGACTCAAACATGTTCCGCTTCAGGAACTCCCTGTCCTCCCTCAAGCACTGCCTAAGGTCTAACACTTATTTCCTTTTTCTTCCTCTATACGTAATATCTACATAGTGTATAGAGAAGGTGTTGCACTCCAACCAGAAATTCGATAGCGAGATTTCACCGAAAATATATATTATAGGTTCCCCTGTATCCAGAAAAGTCTGATGTGTTCCATTCACATGACTTTCTCTACCTCTCTGCAACAGATTATTGTTAAAAAGTTTATGCTTCTATTTACTTCATGCTAATTGAGAAAAAATTATCACAAAGTTTTATTACTTGCTTCCTAGTAAGCAGAAAGGAAATAAGGGAGAACTATAGGCTAATCTAATAATCAAAACCTGGTTGCTATGTGACGGATGTTTCTTTATTTGTAAGGACAGGAGTTGACAAATTCCTGTAGAAGCAAAGTATAAGTTTTTCATTACTGAAAACAAAAATAAGGAGTGTGTCAAAAACGATCAACTCCACGAAAAAAATGTATATAAGATAAATTGTATGTTTTAATGTGGTCTACATATTTTGTGTGTTAAGTTTTATCCCATCTCTTACGGTTTAACAGCTATGCAAAATTCTGCGAAATTCATCTAGAATAAAGAAGTCTTCTGAGGTTAGTCCCAGAATATTCAAGATATACATTTCATTTGTCAGGTAAATATCTTTAATATACGATATTTTAAACAAAATCGTTAGAGCCATTTTTAAGAAAATCGAAAATTTCGAAAAATATTCCATGTAAATGGTAGTTGTGGGAGGGGACCTTTTCCAAAATTTTTTGGAGACAGGGGGACCAAAAACATGTATTTCCGGTGAAATTTCGGTATCGAATTTTTGGGTGCAATACAATACCTTCTCTATACACTAAGTGCATAGTATGTGTTGAGAAAGTAAAAAAGTATTTTCAGAAAAAGGTCCATGAGTGTGTCCGTGTTTCTGTGAACACGATAACTCTAAAACGAAAAGTCGGTAAAATACCAAACCTGGTATTTAAGTTTAGTATCTTCCAGGGATGCGACAGGAAGATTTTGAGAAAAATCCCCCCACCCCAAACTACCCTTTAAATGGAACATATTACGAAAATTTTGATTTTCTAAAAAATGGCTCTAACGATTTTGATTAAAATATCGCATATTAAAAATATTTACCTGACAAATAAAATGTATATCTTGAATTTTCTGGGAATAACCTATGAAGACTACTTTATTCCGAGTGAATTTTACGGTATTTTACATAACTGCTAAACCGTAAGAAATGGACAAAAACTTAACTCAAAAAATGTAGAGCACATTAAAACACACAATTTGTATTGTATACGTTTTTTTCGTGGATTTGGTCGTTTTTGAGATATTCCTTGTTTTGGGTTTCAGTTTGGAAAAACTTATAATTTTGTCATACTGAAATTTGTCAACTCCCGTCCATATAAACAACAGTCACATAGCAACCAGCGTTTGACTTATACTTGAACCTATGGTACTCCCTTATTTCGCTTCTGCTTACAAGGAAGCAAGTGATAAGACTATTTCTGCTATTTTTTTCTCGATTAGCATGAATTAAATACAAGCATAAGCTTTGTAGCAATAATTTGTTGCAGAGATGTACAGAAAGTCATTTGAATGGAACACATCACATTTTTGTAAAATGCAATAGTCGCAACGTTTCAACGTTTATTTAAAAGTTGAAAACTTCAGGGGTTTACCGTTGCCCATTTAGACAATGCTAAAAAGCTAATGTATTCCATTCACATTTCTCTGCATCTCTGGACAAATTATTGTTAAAAAGCTGATGCTTCTATTTACTTCATGCTAATTGAGAAAAAATTAGCAGAAATAGTCTTATTTCTTGCTTCCTTGTAAGTAGAAGCGAAATAAGGGAGTACCGTAAGTTAAAGTGATAGTCCAAAGCTTGTTGCTACGTGACTGATGTTCCTTTGTTTGTTATGGACAGGAGTTAACAAAGTCCTGTCTGAGAAAAGCATAAGTTTTTCAAAGCTGAAACCAATGACAAAGAGTATCACAAAAGCGAGCAACTCTTCGAAAAAAAATGTATACAACATAAATTGTCTGTTTTAACGTGCTTTACTTTTCTGTGTGGTAAGTTTTTGTCCATCTCTTATGGTTTAGCAGTTATGTAAAATTGCGGAAAATTCATCCAGAATAAACTATGATTCAGACGGATACCCGCAAAATTCCAGATGTACATTTTATTGGCCAGGTAAATATCTTTAATATATGATATTTTAATCAAAATCGTTATAGTCATTTTTGCCTAATGTCTAACTAACACTTATTTCCTTTTTAGGTAGATATACTTCACGATAAATTTAGAAAAGATACAAACAATATACCACTTCTTTGTAAAACGCAATAGTCGCAACGTTTCAACAAACTACGGCTGTGTCTTTTCTTTGTTAGAGGCTATAAATGTGGACCGGTCTTTGCTGCAATGGGATGATTAAACCGCTGACCTCCCATCCAGGTGGCCCAGGTTCGATCTCAAGAGTCCACACGTGGGATTCGTGGTGGACGAAGCGGCGTCTGGACGAGTTTTCTCTGGGGCTTTCGGTTTCCCCTGCCACTCATTCGATCAATTGCTCCATCACCTTTCCAACCATAATTTCGCTTAGATTTCATATCATCCACTTCCTCATGTTTATGCCTAGCTATGGACCGACCACCCATAACAGGTTCTCCATTCTGTGGTTTCGTGTCGTAGGCTCCCAGACAGGCTTCTGACTTCTAGGCATTGGCTTTTAAGTCCTAGGGGGGTTTAAGTCCTACAATTACTGCGAGGGTAAGCCGATTACGAAAATAAATCTTTTTAATATATTCTAAATTTTGCAGAAATTATACCAAGCATCTTGGTTTATAGAGTCCAGTTTGCAAGTGTTCTTGGGCTTCTAGCCAGGTAAGTGTAAGGATTGACTTCAACATTTCAAGATATGATTATCTTCGTCTTCAGGGTAAACTGATATCTTGAAACTCCAGATTTGCGAATTTATAGTACCCAAATATTCCCTCAAGACGAAGATGCTGCAACATCTCGAAATGTGGGAGTGCACTTACCTGGCTAGAAGCCCAAGAACGCTTAGACTTAATATGTCCAAAGGACAGCTTCAGCTCTTATTTTAATATTTGTTATTTTTATGCGTCGAATTATTTGATGAACACTCTCGAACTTATAGGGTAGCAGTTTTGAAACACTACACTTTCAATATAACCACCGTCCAGGGTAACGAGATTGTGTGATACGTAGTTTTTTGGGCTACTTCGAAAGGAAGTTGACGAAGGTTTTTAAATCAAATGAGCCTATCGAAGTTTCCATGCTATTTATATGTTTAGCTCTATTGAGCTATTTTATATTTAAGCATGCAACAGCAATAATTAAAAACAACCGATTCCTCTAAATATATAATAATACCACCAAACTCTTTAAGTTTTAAGATAATTATTAAGTCTCTAATTTAATGAATGTCGCCCTCCGTGTTGTAATGGTTACCTTACTAGCTTCATACACCCAGGTTTAAACCATGAGGACGATGGATTTCTTTCGGGCATCAAAATCCTTAGCATGGCTTTCTTCGGAAGGGAAGTAAAGCCGTGGGTCCCGTGTCGTGGATTTAAGGCACGTAAAAGGACCTCAAGCCCGATATGGATGTCTCTGAGCAATCTTTCACGCCCAGTGAAATAATACTTATTTAAATAAAGCATGAATAATATAATTTCAATTGATCAAATAAAAATGCTTGATCAATAATTATTGGTAGAATTAATGGAATTTATTTTTGTTATTCATTATTGATTTAAAAGTTTTAAAAATATGAATATTTAAATAATACTTCTTTAAATAAAACATGAATAATATACTTTTAATTGATAAAATAATAAAGTTTGGTCAGTAATTATTGGTAGAATTAATGACGTTTATTTTATTTCTATTCATTATTCATTTAAAGGTTTTAAAAATATGATATATAAAGTAAATACTATATTCCGTTCCCACCTCCTGTTTTACCCACCTCCTGTTATGGACTCCATAATGTGATACTCCTCGGTCATTGTTAATTAGCTCTAATGCCCATTCACACTGAAAAATGCTGTCGGCAACTCCTGTTATTAGAACTTCTAAAATAAATATTGCCTGATATAGGGAAACTGGCAAAGCAACATTCTTTCTACGTTAGGAACAGTAGTTAAACGTACCATGAAAACCATAACTTCTATCCCGTTAGCCATATAAAGGTAACAAAAGTTTGTGATTTAATTTATTTAGGATCTCCATCTTCTAATAAAAATATAAAACTTATGTGACCTAATAACTGACTTGATTTAAGCTGTTTCACTATGTTTACCAATGATAGGTGCAAACATGTACTCTTTCTTTCTCTCCCTTCCTCTCTCTCTCTCTCTCTCTCTCTCTCTCTCTCTCCTGTAAAGAAAGGAAAGAAAAGCAGTGTCCTTGCTTTTTTCATTTTCACACAATAAATCCAGTTGCTTCGTTCGAAAGTTTATTTTTTGTCCCATTTCTGGAGCTAAGAATTATGACTTTTATCATTTTTTACCTTCACTAAATAGTAGAGGTAGGTAGTACGTGGGTAGAGAAGGTATTGCGGCTACCAAAATTTGATACAGAGTTTTGCCCGGAAATACACGTTTTAGGGTCCCCTGAGTGAAAAAAATTATAAAAAACCGTGTGTGTGTGTGTGTGTGTGTGACCGTGTGTCTGTGAACACGATAACTCAAAAACGAAAATACCAAACTTGGTATTTAAGTTTAGTATCTTTCCAGAATGCGAAGATTTTGATAAAAATTCTCCCACTCTAAACTACTCTTTACACCTTTTTACTTTCTCTACACGTACTATGTACATAGTGTATAGAGAAAGTATTTTAATGCATCCAAAAATTTGATACTGAAATTTCACTAGAAATACATGTTTTAGGACTACCTCAATCCAAAAAGATCATTTTTAGAAACATGTCCGTGTGTCTGTCTGTCGGTTTGTCTGTGTATGTGTGTGTGCCTGTGGGCAGCATAGCTCAAAAACGAAAGGCCCGTTAAATATCAAACTTGGTATTTAGGTTTAACTTCTTCCAAGGATGCGACGCAAAGATTTTCAATAAAATCCCCCCACCATAAAACTATCCTTTACATGAAAAAATGTTCGTAAAGCTTGATTTTCTCAAAAATGGCTCCAACAATTTTGGTTAAAATCTCGAATATCAAAAATATTTACATGACAATTAAAATGTATATGTTGAATTTTCTGGGAATACCTCTTTATTCTGGATGTTTTTTATTGAACTTTGCATAACTGGTAAACCGTAAGAGCTAGACAAAAAGTTACTACAGAGCAAATGAAGATCACGAAAAACTCACAATTTATGTCATATACATTTTTGTCGTCGAGTCGATCGTTTTTGTGATATTCATTGTTATTAATTTCAGCTTATACTTTTCTCATACAGGTATTTACCAACTTCTGTCCACACAAACAAAGGAACTTCAGTTACATAGCAACCAGCTTTTCACTATCACTTTAACCTATGGTACTACCATATTTCGCTTCTATTTACAAGGAAGCAAGTAATAAGACTATTTCTGCTAATTTTTTTCTCGATTAGCATGAGGCAAATAGAAGCAAACTCATACTAACAATAATTTTTTGCAGAGATGTACAGAAAGTCATGTGAATGGAACACATCAAATTTTTCTTATAGAGCATGCACCGTTCTCATACGCTAAAATATACAATTGGGTTTTCATTTGTTTAAAACCCGTAGGTTATCCAAATTTTACCACGGAGTTTTCAAAGAACATTTATAATGTACATACACATAACATATTGCAGGACTTTCTCTGGAAAACAATGCAGATTACGTCATAAGATGATGTACAGTTTTTGCATTTTCCAGAATAGTCACAGAGTAATGAGGCAGCCTTCTTAATATAGAAGGACAGGTGACATTGGAAAGTACCATTATTCGTTAAGAACTGCGTAAGCATGCAGTTAGACCACAGCTATATGTAGACTCTGTGGGAAATAGTCCGTATGAACAGTTTGGTTTTGCTGCAACTTCATAGTTAACGCTGCTCTGCTCGCGTGGCGTCTAAGAGACTATTAATATCTTTCAATTTAATTCAGTGATGCATATGCAGTTAACATATACTCAAAAGTGATTCGGGAAAATATGTAGCACAAAATAACAATTATTAGTTAAAAATACCAATTACATTTTAAAAAAAGTAGGATTCTAACGTAACCGTTGATTTACAACAAATCAAAGAATTAAATTTACAGAGACAGGCCTATAATATTTAGATCGATAATGTTTATATAAGAGTACAAAGTACAAACAAGAAAGGTATCCCATAAACTACAAATGACAATAATAATAATGAGTCTCAACAATTGCAATAAATGAAGGGACGATACACAAACAAATGAGCGGCCAATTTCAGAAACCTTAGTAAAAATATAAAAGTAACTCTAATATACTAAAGTTTTGTGCTTCTAAACAATCTTAATAAACAATATTAATAAACAAAGGACACTCTAGCCAAGAAAGAAACTAGAACCCATTGTTGCAATAAGCAGTCCAATTATTTCATAAATTTGCCTAGTCATTTCAAAGTACAATGCATTTTCAGCTTATTTCTATACATGCTGTAAGTTGATCATTGTCATTCACCACAACCTTTGTTTCGCGAGCCGCAGGCAAATATACTTATAAGCTTATTACAATTCAGGCATTTGTATCAGTTCTTAGAGCGACTGCAGTCATTACACTTTTGCCTTTTTGTACAAGGATCATCATTGCAAATTGTGGTGTTTTCTCAGTATCTGAGAAGATATTTAAGATATCCATCTTCAGTTTCTAAGGAAGAATTTGACTATTGAACAAATAATCTTCTGGCAGCTCATGGGTTCCGTATCCGTGCTTTCTCTTCTCGTCTCTACGTCTTCTTCCTCATCACTGTAAATCTCTCTCAATACCTTCTTGCTCTACTAATTCAAGAATAATCTTCATATCTTTTGGAATAATAATAACTCCATGGCACGACAGCTCACGGGGAACCTTGGCCTACCGCCCGGCCACTGCGTCCCATCTCGGTCCATTACAGACGTCATGGATGGGGTGCAGAATTGGAGGGTGAGACGTGGTCAGCGCCTCGAGCCCCCCGGCCGGTTAATGCGGTTCTCATGTTCTGGAGCCGCTACTTCTCCATCAAGTAGCTCGTCAATTAGCCCCCCCCCCAGTGACCCTACGAGGCTGAGTGACCCCGGGCCAGGTCTCCCAGCAGGGGAAAAATCCCCACGCCGGTACTGGGGATCGAACCCAGGTCTCCCGCTTGGTAAGCAGCTGCGCTACCACCGCGCGAAGGAGACGACCATCTTTTGGAATACTGGATTAAATATTTTCTTCAAATCCATTTGAACCCTAGAAATATAAAAATGTACGCTTAGAAACCGTATTTGACTAAGAATTTCCACAAATAGTGAAACCAAATGCAAAACAAACGAAATTTTCGTTATAACAACGAAAGTCGCGTGGCGTCTCACGGACTCCTGTCACACTTGTAAGGAAACAACCTTTTTTTTTTTTTTTTTTTGAGCTTCAATGTGGGACTGACAAGCTGTGACTATATGTGCGCGATTAGGTGATTGAAAGCTAGATACAGGTACCGGTCAGTGGCTGTATCCGTTTTCTTATAATATGGGAAAATAACTCACGTGGAGTCTCACAGACGCCACGCGAGCAGAGCAGGTTAATAAACTATGAATTCCATATTATTCTCAAGTGATTCTTCAGTGACTACTTTCTTCTGCTCAATGGAGTTTTCTTATAACACATAATGGCTATGTAGCTCGAAAACATTTGGCTAGACAGTCCTTTCAGCTCCTTGTAGTTTAAGATATCTTTTGACTAAACGGAAGATGGCTGAGGAATGATTTTGTAGGTTTATTGTTTTCGTTCTTATGTCGTCAGCTACTGGCTGTTAGGCGTGTTTATCTGGTATAACCAATATTGCTGCTGTGGACTATGTTGATATATTCTTTGTTTAATCTTATCAGTCCAATGTGTATTTCTCTGGTGTTTTCCATTGCTGCTCGAATGTCTTTCTCGTTTTTGTATATCCGAAGCGTTTGCTTCTATTTCAGTACAGTCTACACAAAATGCATTTCGTTCAACTTCTCACCGTGTTCCCGTCCACCTCCACTCAGCATATAGCAAAGTACAATGTTTATTTACTTTTGCTCTTTACTTTTCGGAAGAAACACCTAGTTTAATAGAGAAAAGCGAAAGAGGCCGAAAAATTTTCTGACTTCTAGCGTACAGAATGCCATTGGAGGCAAGATAGATACGAAAATAATATATGCGTTTGAAAGAGCCACTTAGAAATATAATCATATAAACAAACTATGGCCTATGATGGAAGGGAGCTGTTTATGCTGGTACAGACCCAGCAACAACCTCTTCAAAGGTAACTATTGTTTCACGAGCAACGTGTCAATTCTAGCAAAAGCTTTGGGAGGATGATCCCCTAAAATATCATCAAACGTTCTCTACTATGAACATTACAAACAAAACTAGTATTTTCATGCTGCGCTACCATTTACTTAATATCGGCTTGGGTATTCCCGCTCGATAACCGCAACACCTTTAACCTTTGTGTACATATCACTGATGAAATTTCTTACGCACATATGAAAGCATCGTATCTGCTGCCCAGTTTAAAGAAATATGCAAGTAATTTTTCACACCTTCTTCTAAACTGGCGAATAAACTGGCAATCGGTTTACCCTTTCTTTGTGAACCAGTCATAGTGAAATTCTTACCAACCACTCATTTTACAAAGATTATAACATCGTTCATTTGTTAGTTCTAATGTACCTATTTATTTTTCAGGCCATTCACATAGAGAACTGATATTGGCTAAGAATCAAATCACCACCGCCACACCACCACCACCATCACCACCATCACTACCCCTACCACCACCATCACCACAATCGCCACCACAACCATCACCACCACCATCACCACCATAACCATCGTTGCCATCAACAACACCCGCACCACCATTATCACCGCCACCGTCACCATCATCACCACCACCATCACCACAATCGCCACCACAACCATCACCACCACCATCACCACCATAACCATCGCTACCATCAACAACACCAGCACCACCATTATCACCGCCAACGTCACTATCATCACCACCACCATCACCACAAACGCCACCACAACCACCACCACCATCACCACCATAACCATCGCTACCATCAACACCACCAACACCACCATTATCACCGCCACCATTATCACCGCCACCATCACCACCATCACCACCACAACCATCGCTACCATCAACAACACCAGCACCACCATTATCACCGCCACCATCACCACCATCGCTACCATCAACACCACCATTATCACCGCCACCATCACCACCATCACCACCACAACCATCGCTACCATCAACAACACCAGCACCACCATTATCACCGCCACCATCACCACCAGCATCACCAGTATCACCACCACCAGCACCACCAGCACCACCATTATCACCACCATCATCACCACAACCATCGCTAGCATCAACACCACCAACACCACCATTATTACCACTACCATCGCTACCATAAACACCACCAGCACTACCATCATCACCATCACCACAACCATCGTTACCATTAACACCACCAGCACCACCATTATTACCGCTACCATCACCACCACAACCGTCGCTATCATCAACACCATCAACACCACCATTATCACCGCTACCATCACCACCAGCACCACCACAACCATCGCGACCATAAACACCACCAGCACTACTATCATCACCATCACCACAACCATCGTTACCATTAACACCACCAGCACCACCATTATCACCGCCACCATCACCACCACAACCATCGTTACCATCAACACCACCAACACCACCATTATTACCGCTACCATCACCATCACCACCACAACCATCGTTACAATTAGCACCACCATTATCACCGCCACCATCACCACCACAACCATCGTTACCATTAAGACCACCAGCACCGCCATTATCACCATCACCACCACAACCATCGTTACCATCAACACCACCAACACCACCATCATCACCATCACCACCACAACCATCTTTACCATTAACACCACCAGCACCACCATTATCACCGCCACCATCTTTACCATTAACACCACCAGCACCACCATTATCACCGCCACCATCACCACCACAACCATCGTTACCATTAACACCACCAACACCACCATTATCGCCGCCACCATCATCACCACGTGCAGCAAAGCAATAAAAGATCTCAACTACAAACCTTTCACAATGTGAAGTCGATGTAATTTTCGCTAGTTTTGTTCGATATGAAAAGAGTTTCATTTCAGTATAGGAAACATTTCTACTTATCACTAATAATATTCCTTCCAAAAGAAAAGGGGGATCTATGAAAGCATACATTAATAATGTAGTGGAACAAGGAACATTGTTACCTTACAAATAGTTTTGTTCGTATAAAGCACTGAGTAAATCTGTGATAAAATTTGCGTTACAATTTTAATCCATCTATATATTTTTCATTTTGTATCTGTATGGAGTGGGAGGCAAACATGCTATTAAATCCCACGGGATAAACAAATATTTATGAACGGTTTGCTATTTACATATTTAGTTTTAATGTGTATTTCATATGACATGTGTGAGTGAATTCATTGAAATAGCTGCATCACAAATGCAAAATTAATGAGAACTAAAACATGAGAACAAATTAAAGTTGGCTAAAAGCTTTAGTTTTACATACGTATTTAATATGAATGAACTTTGCTCTTTCATGATTTGTGTCACATAAAAACTAAAATGCATACACTTTGCCTAGCTTCAATACTATCAGCAATAGAACCAAATGTTTTCTACAAAGTCACTTTTTACTTCAATATTTATTTTTTTCTAGCACAATGTACGTCGTAGCTAGAAAGAGTATTAGATTCTACCAAAAAATTTGATGTCGATGTTTCACCGGAAATATATTATGTTTTGACGTTAGCATTTTTAGAAACAGATCTGTGTGTGTTTGTGAACAACATAGCTTCAAAATGAAAATACCGTTAAATATGAAACTCGGTATTTATATCTAATATCTTCAAAGAATACAACACGAATATTTTCAAAAATACCGTATATTAAAGACATTTATGTCACAAATAAAAAAATCTGATGTGTACCATTCACATGACCTTCTCTATATCCCTGCAACAAATAATTCTTAAAAAGCTTATACTTTTATTTACTTTCTGCTAACCAGAAAAAAATAGCAGAAATAGTCTAATTACTCGCTTCCTTGTAAGTAGAAGCGAAATAAGGAACAACTGTAGGTTAAAGTGACAGTCAAAAGCTGGTTCCTATGTCAATGAAGTTCCTTTGTCTATATGGATAGGAGTTGATAAGTTCCTGTATGAGAAAAGTATACGTTTTTCGTAGCAGAAACCAAAAATAAGGAATGTCACAAAAACGACGAACTCCACGAAAAAAATGTATATAACATAAATTGTGTGTTTTAATGTGCTTTACATTTTTTGTGGAGTAAGTTTTTGTCCATCTCTTACGGTTTAGCAGTTATTCAAAATTTAGTAAAATTCATCCGGAATAAACTACTCTTCAGAGGCTATTACCAGAAAATTCAAGATATACATTTCATTTGTTAGATAAATATGTTTAATATACGAAATGTTAATCAAAATCGTTAGAGCCATGTTTGAGAAAATCAAAATTTTCGAAAAAAGTTCTATGTAAAGGGTAGTTGGGGGTGGGGGGATTTTTCTCAAAATCTTCGTGTCGCATAATTGGAAGATACTAAACTTAAATACCAAATTTGGTATTTTACCGACTTTTCGTTTTTGAGTTATCGTGTTCACAGACACACGGACACACGAACACACGGACCTTTTTGTGAAAATGCTTTTTTTTGGATATTGGGGACCCTAAAACATATATTTCCGGTGAAATCTCGGTATCGAATTTTTGGTGGAGTGCAATACTTTCTCTATACACTATGTGCATAGTGCGTATGGAGAAAGTAAAAATGTCTAAATGAGCCATTCCTTATGTTAAATAATGCTAATAACCGAAAATCGCCCTAATGTGGATACGGAAGCGTTTGCTTAGATAACCTAATTAACAGGGATAATTATATGCGTTAAAATTGATACGTACTATATTTTTAAAGTGATAGCCATTCATTTTAAACGCGAGTCATCTAGCACCGAGGTTTTAAAGACCGTGTGCTTTTTTTATATTGTTTTACGCCCGCTTCTATTACAAATGTCACTGCAGGCGATGACTGATGATATGTGGAATGTAGATGGAGCACCGGTAGGATGAAGCCGGAGGAAACCGGAGAAAACCCGCCTATGCGCCGCTTTGTCCACCACATGCGGTCGCAAAAAAAAAAGTGTGTGATGATACATATGTAATTAAGGGTTTCTATTGAAGAAGTACAACAGTGTCCTTTGACGAAATTATTCCTTCGTTGCAATTGTAAATTATTACATCTTATTCAATTTCTTTTATTAATACAATCTTTGGTAAAATCAAAAATGTGTATCGGGAAAAATAACGAGTGTGTCGTGTTCCATTTTAGGCAGGTTTTACTATTTTGCTATTATATATATTATTAATAATATATTAATAGTAATATTAATAATTACTCTTGTCAAAAAACGTCGTTATACCAGGTGGCTTACCTGCCCCGTATTCTGTGTTTGCAGATATCCCTTCGTGCGTTAAGAGAGATGCAGAAAACTCAACGGGATATTTCAAATTATACCCGGGCAGCGGAGAACTGGTGTTAACGACCTTCATATTACTCCCCTCAAAGAGCGCGAACGACTCACCGTTTTCTGATAAGGAAGAGAGGTAAAACAAAGGTCGCTGAGGCAGTTCCTCATTTATTTGTTTACTCGTCATATACGGGGCAGTTGCGCCACCTGGTACAACCTATTATTATCGTGAGCCTTATATTATACATTTATAATTATTATCAATTTAACGGAACTGAACTGTAACCTCCCCAGGGCATATTTTGGGGCGCATTATCTGGTGGTGCCTGTATTTCTGTGTCCGTCATCAGCATTGCATAGTAAAGTGGTTCACTGTATTTGGCAACTCTTACTCTATTTATTTGCATGTATTTCATCACAATTATAAATCTAGCATGTAATTTAAATTTTCCCTTGTTTTAGGCATGTAATATTCTGACGAAAACTAGATTCCCTTCAAATTAGACCTATGATCTCAATTTTGTGTTTGTTTGAATATGTAACTTATGAGGTTGTATTATAGATATATTGATACTTTATTTGACCTGTATTACTGTAGATTTGTGCCACTCTGTATGTAGGAATACATTTTTTAATAAAAAAAAATATATAAAAAACTGCCATACATACTCGTACATCCATGACAATGTAACGCTCCATTACATTTTCGTACGACGTAGGCAACTACCAATCAACTATCTATTACTGTGCAAGACAAGAGTTATAAAATGAGACTTGAAGGGCTTCCAAACTACAATTTCTCTATCAACTTAAGATCCCCCGTTATTCATTGTCCACGGAAGAATAAGCAGTTAAAGCCTTTATATCAACTTAACGTAAGCTAACTAATATTTTAAGTGAGTTTAATTCCTGCTTTATTATTTTTATTTTTGGATGAGGATATCAACCAAACAAATTAAAAGTAAGACATAGGAACACCAATCTTAATGATATATCACCTATAATTAAACAAATACAAATTGCTTGTAGGAATAGAATACATCGCCTTTGCCTGATAAGCATTTTACCAGATGTTTGGTTAGTAAACGTAAGTCTGTTACATTCAAGACTAATGCAATAAAATACTAAATAAAAGTTTGTAACTGACAAATTACATTTATACCATTTGCACACGGTTGCTTTTGTTTACAGCTTGACGATGTCTATGGTTCTTGCTCTGTTTTAAATCGTACAGCAACGTTTTATCAAATTAAACGCAAATTACACATCGCATTCTCTCTATAGATTACTGAATAAAACAAAAGGATCGTTGATCGTTCAAAATGTATCATAAAACTGAAGTTGTTGCATGTGAAACGCCGGAATTCTGATGACAGAAAATCTATAACTAACATTAAAGGAAGCAGCCGTTGTGTGTACGTGATAATCTCGGAAATCAGTGGATGAGTTCTTTTGTTGTTTATATATCAAAGAGTAGTCGTTTGCAAAGGTTGCATTATAGTGGGCAGTTCCCTGCTCTTGATAATAATATTACAGGCAGACACATGCACAAAAATATTCTCAGAACGACGTGTTTATGTTAAACTATGATTAAGAACAGTAGAAATTAAAATTTCCATATTCAATAGAAATGACAACAGTATGCAGGAATAATTAAATAGTTCCCTAAGGTTAATTTTATTAAGAATATTTTTAGTCATAAATATGAGAGTATCAAACTGCAACAGTATATTAGGCCCCTGTGTATTTTATTAGTTTAATTATTATTTTTGATAAGGTTTAATATAGGAAATATATCTGCTTCAGCAGCCAAGATTGAGCAGATTTGAGAACATAAAACCTTAGGGTGAGAAGCTGCTATTGAGCACGCCAAGGTTACTGTCTTTGTTAATGTTAGCAAAACAAAGGGAAGAAACCCCTACAGAAAGTCTACTATGCAAGAGGTTGGTAACCCCTTCATGGGACATTTAAATTACTCGGCTTCTCACAGTAAACAGCCGGATGGATCTGCAGGTCAACGACTGGTAAGAAAAAAGGATAAACGATTTGGAATCTCTAATAGATTAAATTTAGCTACTTGGAATCTAAGAGGCCTTGGAAATAAAGAAATGCAGCTGGATAAGATACTTAATGATAGAAAGATGCTGTCATAATGGAAACTAAGAAGAAATTAAAAGGATCAAAGAATGTAAATAATCATGCAATGTTCTATAGCGGTGTACCTCAGAATGTAAGAGCAAGAAGTGGTATTGCAATACTAATATGTATCAAATGGAAATCTAAAATTGAATTCTATACCTATGAGAGTGAAAGAATAATAACAATAAGAATGAAAATAGATAGAGGACATTTAATAAAAATCGGGATTTATGCCCCTGAAGAAGGAAAAGAGAAGGAAGAAATAGAGCAATTTTATGAAGAACTTCAAAAGACTTATGACAAAGTAAATAAGAATGACTACATTATAGTTTGTGGAGATTTTAATGTAAGGGTTGGCAATATTCCAATACCGAGGATAATAGGCTCTTTTGGAGAACAGGTGTTGAATTATAATGGAACACAACTAAGACAATTTGCCAGCAGCTATCAATTAAAATTACAAACACATTTTTCAGAAAACCAGATATAAATAATTTCACATGGAATGCAAGATGATTGATATCCGTAATAGATTATGTGCTGGTTAATGATAAAATGCGACCACACGTGTACACAGAATGTGATATAAATTCCGATCATTACTTAGTAATGGCAAAAATTCTGCTTTGGACTAGAGGAAAAAGAGTTCTTACAAAAAGAAACCAACGAAGGAAGAGGTATTAAAATCTACTTGTTAAAAGAAGAGAGTATCAAAGAGTTATCAACGAAGACTACAGCAGTACTTATTAGAAGTACCCACTAATGATAATATTAATGGAGAATGGTAGAATATTAAGAATTGCATAGAAAAAGCAGCACAAGAAAGTCTGGAATGAAATTGGAATGAAAACATGGAGGCTGCAATAAAAGATAAACAAAACGCATATAAACTGTGGCTCCAAAAAAAGACTGATCAAGCTAGAGAAATATATGTAGAGAAAAGAAATAAAGCGAAAGTGGTGGTTAGAGATGCGCATCAGCAGTTATGGAACAAGTTCATAAGTGATTTAAAGAATGACATACATGGCAGACAAAACTTCTCATATAAAGTAATACAACTTTTAAATAAATCTGAAAAAGAGACAGTGAGAATTAACGCTATAGTAACTAATAAATGGATTGAACATTGCACATCATTGTGGTGCAAACCGTTCAAGATGAATGAAGAACAAATAAACCACATACTGATATGATCTAAATCGAAGAGCTACAAGAAGCACTCAAAGAAAGCAAACATCAAAAGGCAACTGGACCAGACGGAATTAATATGAAACTAATAACATATGGCGGCATGCCACTGCCTTTGAGATTACATCTGATAAATGAATCATGGAAGGAGTATGAAATTCCAGACATGTGGATGAAGTTATTTCTATTTTTAAGAAAGGAGATAGGAGAGAATGTCAGAATTATCGAGGTATAAGCCTTCTTAACACAGCTTACAAAGTGTATGCAAGAAAAGTAAACAAAAGACTTAAAAGAATAGCTGAGGCACTAACAGAAGAAGAACAAAGTGGATTCAGAATAGGACGATCAACAACAGATAATATATTTGTCCTACAGCAATTATTTGAAAAAAGAGAAGAATATAATTTGCAAACACATCTGGCATTCATAGATTTTAAAAATGCATTTGATATGGCTAATAGGGAAAAACTATGGCAAATTACGGAAAGGAATGAAAATCCGCAGAAATTAATCCAAATAATTAAGAATATGTATTGCAACCCCAAAATAATAATAAATACTGGAATAGATAAAACCGAACCAATTTTAATTAATAGAGATCTAAGACAAGGATGTAGTATGTCACCTACTCTTTTTAATATATATTTAAATGACATAATCCGAAGTTGGGAAAACATAATTAAATCAGGAATGAAATTAAATCGGAAAATTTGTTTAAATATTTTATTATGCAGATGACGTGGTTTTAATTCAAGAAACTGAGGATGAATTACAATATGATTCACACTGCTTAAATGAGTTATGATCTGAAATTTTAACAGAGAAATCCAAAATTATGGCCTTTTGGGGAAAAGAATACGTAAGATCAAAAATCATTTTAGATAATAAACCGTTAGAACAAGTGAAGGATTTAACTACCTAGGATGTAACTTTAATTATTGGACAAGAACTGAAAGGAATATGAATAAAAAGATTTCAAGATTCCAAATGATGTGTAGAACAATGAGAAATAAAACAAGAAAGGAAACTAGGTTAAAGTTTTACAAAGCAATGGCGGTTCCTACACTATTATATGGAAGTGAGACATGGGTCACCACAAAGAAAATGAAAAGCCGTTTACAAAGTGCAAAAATAAACTTTTTAAGGAAAACAAAAGGGTCTACAAAATTATATCAAATCCGAAATGAAGATATCAGAGCAGAACTTAAGATAGAATCAATACATTCCAAAATTGAAAAATATCGGAACCAGTGGATGCAACATGTTCAGAGAATAGCAGATTCAAGACTGCCTAGAACAGCATTTGAATATGAACCAAAAGGAAGAAGAGATGTCGGTCGACTCAGAAAAAGGTGGAGCGAACAACTGTGAGACGGAACGGGCAATCTGCCCCGTGAAGTGAAGAAGAATAAGACACAAAGGCCTTTGTAAGAGTAAGATTAAGATTTTAGCGCATTAGAGACATAAGCTACAGGTACATTTTTAGAGAAAGGTATCTCTCCTAAAAGTTAGGAGCTCAGGACTTGTCCATTATAAAGAACGGTCACGTGAGGCTAACACAAAGAACTTCCAAAATTAATCACGTGACAACGTTATTTTTGCGCTTCTTTTCAACCAGTCAGGAATGAGCTTCAAGATTGGAGATATTGGGTATATAAGCGACGCGCTTACAAAAAATTAGGCTTCTTCTTCATGTTACACTTGTGATGCTGTACGCGGTGCGCTATAGGCTGTACGTTGTACGTACGTGAATGCAGCGGTGTTAGTGCTTAAGTATTTCATATTATTACGCGAGACATTGTAGTTTCGCACGAGTTGATTTGTCCCCTAAAAGGGAAGTTCGCAGCAATTACCGAAGACCGTCGAAACAAGAACTTAGTAAGCAGCTTGAAATAATAATATTTTATTAATATTTCTATGTTTTCCAGAATGATTATGCCTGGAGTCGCTCGCAGGATTAGTGCCTCATGAAGTAACCAAGGTGAATAAAAGCATTAATTCAGTGGAATCTAAAGTGAAGTACTTCTGATTGTAAGTCTACCCCATGTCACATACCCCAGCCATTCCTTCTGTCCCTCAGTGAGAGTCAAACTTGTGTTCTACATGAATGAGCAGAGCTGGCGCATCAAAGAACTTTCAAGAGGTATGTATACGCTTGTTTATAAAGCATTTAACTGGTTCTAATCCAGACCGACTCCGAGGTAGACATAAGAACAGCGGCATATTGGCACACAACGTCACAGCGACAAAACCTTGCCTGCATCATTGCGTTTTGAATATGTGTTGAACTTATGGGATAATCCTATAAAGGTAATAACGTTTCCCATTTCAAAGTATTAAAAAGAAAAGGATGAGAGAAAGAAACACTCTATAAATTGTTTGTAATGTTGGGTCTTGCCTTTTTTTACATTTTTAGTTTAAAACGTTGTAATTATTACTCTTGCCAAATATATAAGGGATCTATATAGTTCACCGAGCATAAACAGCATTGCGAAATAAAGGCAGTCTAAACGGTAGAGAGGATTTTGACTCTTACCAAATGATTTAGAACATTACTCACGTGCATAGAAAGTGGCCCACCCTCTATATTGTAATAGTGCTGTTCTCTCCACCTTAATGTACATGCAATCTGTTCCATTTTCATTATCAGCAACTTATACGTGAATTAATTGGTTTAACTGTGACTGGCGTCGTAGAGTCACCCTGTAGCTTCGGACCTCCATGACAGAGAGATAATGGGCATGCCAGTGATTAAGTAAACAGTAAATACCGTAAACCTTAATGTAACAAAATGTTGGCTCCTCCCAGGTAAAGCCTTCGGTAGTTCAGCCGTATTTTAAGTATGCTGCCACCAGTGGCTAGAATTATGCTCGGAATAAAGTGGTGGTAAAATTTGTTAAGGATGTAACGAGATCTTTCAATACCAATACGCGCAGCTCCTTTTCATTATGGGCTACATTTTATGCAGGTGATTAGGCCTGGAAGTCAGAGAAAAATCATTACCTATGGCAATTATAGTTCAATGAAAAATGTTTGCTGATTTGTTTAGTATAAACCATATTTTTGGCTTAAAATGAGATACAAAGGCATTTTTGGGAGAAATAACAATGCATTGTGGAATCTTTCAGCATAGGCTTTTAAATAGTGAAAATTTACCTAACTTCTCTGCAGCAGGAAATAATAAAAAATAAATATTTGAATATATTATATATATATAAATAAGGATATACCAAATATCCTAAAAGTCTAAATAAAAGACAGTTTTATGCTCAAGGTTACATTTTCTTCTGGGCTGGTAGTACCCATTACCATAACATTAACTTTTAGTAAATTTCATATGTTCCAAACATTACGTTTTAATTATAATGCTACTAAGTACTTTAACTCAAAAACTTGAAATAAATGCATTTTAAAGTTTTATAGTCTAATGTGCCTAAAGCTTAAATTTTGCCCTTGTTATTGCTCTGTATATCATAAAATACTTTGATGTTCCTAAGGCACGCTGACTGTGCTGTAAAGCTACAAAATACGCTGTATCCGCAAGTATATCGTATTATAAACCAACAATAGTAAATAATAAATGATATGCTCGTAGGCTTTCAAGGTCGGTATTATTATTATTGGTAAAATATAAAATGTCCGGGCTTGTAGGCCGTGGTCGAATATTAAGATTATTAAAAGAATAATTAAAATCGATAGCCGTTGCTGCCTAGCTACATTTCTGAAGATGTCCTCCACAGTTGAGAACGAAACGTCAAGTTTTAATTATTATTCTAATAATTTTAGTATTCGATCACGGCCTACAAACTCGGACATGTTATATTTTACCAATAATAAATGATTGTTCGACGAATCCAATTGCTATGAAATATATATTTGTGCCATTTCTCTCATTTTATGGGTGTGTTCTTGCTTTACTATATACAAAAGTACTTCCAAAGGTTCTTTCTTCTTGGCTTGGCGTGAAATTACTGGAATTCGGTTGAAGTGCTTTACTCTTCCAGGATGCCTCGCACGCCAAGCACTGAGGCTTGTAGAAAGAAAGAGACAAAAAAGTGTGTGAGGAGCTAAGGGAGCAGAACTAGTGTAGACATCGAGATGGCAAAACCGACGGAGAGAAAGTGAGAGAAAGACACGGAGTGATAATGATAATTTTGCTATGTATTCTACAAGCAGTTACATGGAAATTCAAGTCTGAGGGCATGACGAAACATATTTGAATCTCACATCCCTCTGTCCTAGAAAAATGCATATTATCTTCAAAGAATTGTATAAGAAATTATTATTAGCCCATTCATTTTGATGACATTATTAAAGATTTCTGAGATTGAGAAACATGTTTTACTTTCTATACTTAGTACATAGTATATAGATAGAAGAATTATTGCATTTCACTTAAAATACCGATACCGAAATTTCACTAGAAATGTACATTTTAGGGTCCCCTAAACCTCCACAAAAAAAAAAAAAAAACATTTTTAAAAACAGGTTTGTGTATGTGTGTATGTTACTGTGACTATGAACTCAAAAATGAAGCGTTAGTTAAGTACCAAATTTGGTATAAGCATTTACCAATGAAGCGTCATGAAGATTTTCAATAAAATCCCCCACCCTAAGCCTGCCTTTCTATAGAAAACTATTCGAACCGCATATTAAAATAATTTTATGAGATATAAAAGGTATATTTGAATTTTCTGCTAATATCCTATAAAGTCCTCATCATTTTGAATGACCTGAATTACTTTTAAACGTAAGAGATAGACAAACGTTACCACAAAAATATGTAGAGCTCGTTTAAATACATAATTTCTCTCATATACAAATTTTGTAGACTAGTGCCCTTCCGAGACATTCCTTGGTTTCAATTTTTTTTTTTAGCTTAACGTTCTTTAACCTGATTGGTCATATCGGACGATGTATGAAATTGGTGAGAAGATGGTTAAATGTTCTGAGGGTCCATGGAGCTTAGAGTTACTCGACGTTCGTCTTCTCAGGATAAGGGAAACCCGGGTAACTCACCCTAAGCGAGATTCGAACTCACGACCTTTTGAATGTGCAGCAGACACGCTACCACCACACTACCCAGGTGGGCTGATTTTAATTTTAAAATATTTATAACTTTCTCGGGAATTTGTCAAACCCTGCCCACGCGAAGATGACGAATTTCTAACACATAGCAACCAGTTTTTTTGAGTGGACTACTGCTTTCGCCTTATGTGTTCCCTTATTTCCCCTACTCTTATAAAGAGCTGAGTAATAACATTATTTCTGCTACTGGCTATTTCAAATAGCCGAAGTACATAGCAGAATAAGCCTCTTAGGAATAATTTGTTACAGAGATATAGCGAAAGTCATCTAAAAGGAGCACATCAAATTTTATTTCTTAAATAGCACAAGCATCCACAGCAAAGTAAAATACAAAACTAAGTAATTATTTCAGAACTAGCAAATTCTGTTTAATGATTCTAGCGTTCACTAAAAAGTTAAATTGCAAATTGGTAAAGCATTTGAGAAGTAACAAAATGTTTCTCATCCTCTTAAACCTTTAAGAATACCATTTACATAATGTGGATGACGGTTCCTTTGATCTTGCATTCGCTGCCAGGTATACCGGGAGAACAAAGCACTTCATCCGAATGTAGTTCAATGACAACCAAAGGAAAAACAGACACACATAAAGTGAGCGTAACATTGCATATGGATCCTTTGTATTATTTATTTGAATTAACAAATAAACTATAGTCAGTCTTTATAAGATAGAGGCAGGGGAGATAAGATACGGGCAAACTATTTCCTAAATATTCTCTTGCACCATCTCTAAAAACTCTGACCAAAGGTTATATGAGAATTAATGTCAATAATATGTCGACTTATTGTGATCATTCCTAACGGAAAAATCTGATGTGTTCCATTCACATGGCCCTCTCTACATCTCGGCAACACATTATTGTTAAAAAACTTATGATTCTATTTACTTCATGCTAATCGAGAAGAAATTAGCAGAAATAGTCTTATTACTTGCTTCCTTGTAAGTAGAAGCGAAATAAGGGAGTACCATAGGTTAAAAGGATATTCAAAAGCTGGTTGCTATGTGATTGAAGTTCTTTTGTATGTATGGATGGGAGTTGACAAATTCCTGTATGAGAAAAATAAAGCTGAAACTTAAATAAGGAATATCTAAAAACCGATCAACTCCACGAAGCAAACGTATATAATATAATTTGTGTGTTTTAACGTGCTCTACATTTTTTTGTGTGGTAAGTTTTTTCTCCATCTCTTACCATTAAACATTTATGTAAAATTCCGTAAAATTCATACAGAATAAAGAGGTCTTCAGAGGCTATTCCCAGAAACTTCAAGATGTGTCAGGTAAATATCTTTAATATATGATATTTTAATCAAAATTGTTAGAGAAATTTTTGAGAAAATCAAAATTTTCGAAAAAAAATTTGCATGTAAAGCATAGTTTGGGGTAGGGGGGATTTTTCTCAATATCTTCGTGTCGCATCTCTGAAAGATACTAAACTTTAATATCAAGTTTGGTATTTTACCGAATTTTCGTTTTTGAGTTATCGTGTTCACAGACACACGGATCTTTTTCTGATACATAAAACTTGTTTATACTGTTTTTTTTTCCAAACTTTGGGTAACACAAAGCTGTTATTTCTTTTTAATGGTCTTTTAGTTACCTTTGCGGACACACTTTAGTGTCATGAAATTGGGCTCTATATGAAGCTAGTAAATTACAATAATGGACTATGATTTCAGGCATTTGCCCAGCGAAAGTACTGATATAGGATCTTTATTAAATAAAATATTCATTCACTGGCTCTGGACTTAAAACGAAAACCTTTAAAGATAAATTCAATGAAGTCTGGAGCTTCTACAGGTACTCTACCAGTAGAGTTACATGACTAGTGAAATGATTCTTAGTAAGGCATAGAAAACCAAACTAAAGCAGGCCACCCAGAAGGTGGATTTTATACTTTACTATTACAGGTGACAATAGCAACTGAGAAATGAACTTCTCTACAAAGTTCTATTGTTTCAAAGTTTCGAACAATGAATGGAGATTTCTGCAGTTGTCTTTCTCTGTAACGTTTCAACAAGTGAGTGTAAAGACAGAATGTTCTGCACATTCCCTTAATTCCTGAAGTCACCAAGGGATGTCATCTAATATTTAATACTTCCTATGAAACAAAATCTGATCAGGAGAGATAGAAGGAGCAACTCGAGGACAGTTAAACTTGTAGGGAGAACAATTCATGGTCGTTATATTCTTTTTTGAATGATAGGTCAAGTTCTTTTTCGTGCATATATGCCAAACAATTCTACCATGTTTTTAACAGCATTGCCCCGCTGACATGTATGCCTCCGTTTACCTTTTTCTCCTCCTTTGCCCTTTCGGGCTAATGTGCAAATTTGAATAGCAATAATGAAGTCAAACAAGCCCTATAAAATTTATAGTGAGATGTTAAAAGAGATATACACATTCTTTTCATTCTAGATGTACGCATGTTTGCCAGTCTTAGGCTCGTTCAAACCGAAAGGTCCTGCCATTCATTTATTGATAAGAGTTTATATAAATTTTAGCACGCATCACCTCTGTTAAGCAATATGATTAAGAAAATATAAGTTAGGCAGTTCTATTCCAATTGATAATTTGTACCTCATTATGTAGTATGTTAGTTGTTTCTTCTCTTCCTCTAACAGTTTTACTACAAACACTCCTAATCATTTCTTCATGGTGTTTTCTTTGTGGTCGCATCTGCTCCACGAAATGTACCTACAATGTCTACGAATACAGATTACGCGTTTTCCCGCCACAAATTCACACTTTAATCCAAATGCTGACCCTGGCAGTGTAGGATCATTCCTCTTGCAGAGAGCATTCTAACTTATTTACACATTAAAATAAGCCTTCCATTTATTAATAATGCAAACATACCCTTACTCAATATAACTACATTATCATTTCTTTCTTCTCTATGAAACCGTGTCAGATAACATAAATGATGAATACCTAAGCACGTCGACTATTCCTGCAGGCTAGCTGATTCCTCCATTTCTTTTAGATTTTATAAGTTGCCTCGACATTCGTTATCGTTAGGACCACCCGCTGTGTTGTATCTCTCCCAAATATTCGCCCCATACTTTCGAAGGAAATAAAGACACACAACATGGATGTGCCAGGCTTACTTGAATGCTAACCAATCGGAAAAAATATTTTACGAATAACTAAAATTATTTGTCTATAATATTGTTGTAATTTGGTTAATCACAACTATCTCCAAATACCAAGACAAAGATCAGCAGTTTATTCCCAATAACTAGTGCATTTAAGATAGCTGATCATGTTAAATCAGAAACTATTTTATATTGCACAACAACCTATTCCACATCAACAGCAAAATGAGAGATGACTAGTGTATTACTCCTTTTATTTACAAGTATTATGTAGCAGTATTATGAAGATATTATGTTCAGATAAGTGAAAGCAAAACTTAAAACAATAGTTGTCTTTAAAGCGGTATATTTAATACTTTGTTGAAATTTGGAATGTAATATCAAAATTGTTTCTGCGTTGTATTCACTTTACTTTGTCTACACTTATATTTATTCTTATGTAGTTGCCACAAAATATTCTTATACAAGCCTATTTGTCTTTGTAATTAATGTTAATCGTAATAAGAATTGGCAAAATTATTTTTACAATACATTTCATTGTATATACAATGAGATTATAGGAAATTGAATTGTTAATCAGTTGTTTAAAAGAAGATCTCCCCATTACGGCTATACTCATTGTATGGTAATTCCAGAAGAAAACTGAATAGCGTAATCTATAAACAAAGACAGAAATATTCAAGCCCAGACGGTGATACACAACTTTACACGTGCCTACTATGTATATAGTGTATAGAGAAGGTATTGCATTCCATCAAAAATTCGATAGCGATATTTCACCGAAAATACACGTTTTAGGGTCCCCTATATCCAAAAGAAGGAATTTTAGAAAAAAGTACATGTATGGGTTTCCGAGTGTCTGTGAAAACAATAACTCAAGAACAAAAAAGTCGGTGAAATACCAAACTTGGTATTTAAGTTTAGTTTCTTCTGGTGATGCGACACGAAGATTTTGAGGAAAATCCCCCCACCCCAAACCACCCTTTTCATAGAAAATGTTTCAAAAGTTTTGATTTCTCAAAGATTTTTAATAAAATACCGAATATTAAAGATATTTATATTGCAAATAAGTTGTATAATTTGAATTTTAATGGGAATAGCCTTTATTCTTAATGAATTTTGCTTAAATTTGCGTAACTGGTAAACCGTAAGAGATAGACAGTAACTTACTACACAAAAGTTATATCACGTTAAAACACACAATTTAGTCACAAAGGATTTTTTTTTGTGGAATTGACCATTTTTGAGATATTCTTTGTTATTTGTTTCAGATTTAAAATACTTAAAATTTTTCTCACCTGGAAAGTTGTAAACTCCTGGCACTGAATAGAAACGGATTTCAACCACAAGTTTTAAAATATTTTACTCTCACTTAGCATAGTGGGTTACGTTATTTCCCTTCTACTATACTTATAACGAAGCAGGTAATTCAGACAATTTCTGCTAATGTTTATTCCGGTTATCATAAAGTAGATAGAAGAATATGCTTTTTAACAATAATTTATTACAGTGATGTAGAGAAAGTCATGTAAATGGAAAACATTAGATTTTTTTTTTTAAATAATCGTGTATTATAGAGATAATTATATTTTTAGGTAATAAATTTTGGTCTGGCTCTGACAGCTTACCCATCGTATATAAAATTATACAAATCTCCTTACGAATGAAGATGGTTTTAAAGGCTATTTTCAAAACATGCAATATTACCATTTATTTTTTATGTAAAAATGTTACTCAAATTCCATAATGTGGTGGCGTGTCAGTGAATTGTGGCTTATAAAGAGGAAATATTTGAGTCATGTTGAGGTGGCTGAAATGAAGTTGTTACGAGTGGTCTAAAATTGTAATAATTGGGACAGTATTACTAATGAAAACATTAAACAAGAACTGAATATTCTTGCAGTAAATATTAAAATAAAATTTCATAAACAAAAATATATGGAACATCTGGGACGAATGGAAGAAACAGGGACTCCAAACATAGGCTTACAATAAAAACCTAAAAAAAAACTGTACCCAGATTAGGCCGATAGGCCAAATATATAAAAGGCAGAACAAGAACAAGTAATCTAAGAAGTATGGAACTAGTACTCATAAAAATATTTTAATCTAAATTCTTAAGAATCAATTTCGCAAAAATGAAAAACATAAAACATTGTTGTATGTAAAGGGTGATTTTCAGTTTGATTATTTTCTTGAAAGCATTTCTTGGAAGATACAGCACTAAAATAACGAATATTTATCTCACTTTTTTCTTCTTGATTTTTAGGGCTACATACACTCATAACTTTTATAAAAATATATTTCTAGATACATTATACTCAAAAGAGTACCAAAGTCTCATGGAATTTTTAATGGAATGCAATATTCTTTCTATTAGGTACGAGGTAGCAAAAATTGGAAGTGTACTAAAGTGTAAATATTTAAATTACGATTATTAAATATGTAACCCTAACAATGTCGGTTTGTTCAGTGTTTCAACCAACCAGCTCACCATGTGGAGTAAATAGGTGTCCTCGCATGCATAAATTATTACCCATAATGTAACGCACCCGTTTATGTGGGTACTGATAAAATCTCGCTCTAACTTCCTATCTGTTTTTTCAGAACATAGTTCTAATCAGTGGATTGGCAGAATATTTTACTTTCCTAAAACATGTAACTTTCGAAGGGTAACTTTGTATTTTCATCCTAAACTATTGTTTTGTTAATATCGATTTGGTTATTGCCTTTAGATAACGGCAGTAACTTTAACCTTCGTCTCCATGTCACTGATGTAAGCTCTCATATATAAACTTCCCAACTTTTGTCGTATTGAACGACAATAATAATTTAGCCTTCATTTAGAACGCCAATTAATGTTTTGGTTTTATTAGCCTTTCCCAATGCCCAATCTTAGCAAAACTCTAGAGAGAGTTTGCGACCCATGCACACATTTCAAAAGGATTATAACATTGTTCATTTGGGTAATTTTTAACCTCTGTTTATCACTTTCTCTACACGTATTATGTACGTAGTGTACAGAGAAGGTATTGCATTCCACCCAAAAATTCGATACCGAGACTTCACCGGAAATAAATGTTTTAGGGAACCAAAAAAAAAAAAGGCATTTTCACAAATGTGTGTGTGTGTGGTGTGTGTCCGTGTGTCCATTTGTCTGTGAACACAATAACTCTAAAACGAAAAGTCGGTAAAATACCAAACTTGGTATTTAAGTCTAGTATCTTCCTGGTATATGACACGAAGGTTTTGACAAAAATCCCTCATCCCAAACTACTCTTTACATGGAACTTTTTTAAAAAAACTTTGATTTTCTCAAAAATGGCACTAACGATTTTGATTAAATGTCATATAATAAAGATATTTACCTGGAAAATAAAATGTATATCTTGAATTTTCTAGGAATAGCCTCTGAAGACTACTTTATTCTGGATGAATTTTACGGAATTTTACATAACTGCTAAAGTAAGAGATGGAGTAACACTTACCACACAAAATATGGAGCACTTTAAAACACACAATTTATGTTATATGCAATTTTTTCTTGTAGTTCATCGTTTTTTAGATATTCCTTGTTTTTGGTTTCAGCTTTAAAAAACTTATATTTTTCTCACACAGGACTTTGTCAACTTCCGTTCATACAAAAAAAAAAAAAGGAACTTCAGTCACATAGCAACTAGCTTTAGACTATAACTTTAACCAATGGTAGTCCCTTATTTCGCTCCTACTTACAAAGAAGCAAGAATAAGACTATTTATGCTATTTTTTCGATTAGCATGAAGTAAATAGAAGCATAAGATTTTTAACAGTAACTTGTTACAGAAATGTAGAGAAAGTCATGCGAATGGATAACATCAGATTTTTTTTTCAAGCCAGATACATAAAGAACTGATACCCTGGAGGAATAAAAGTGGAAATGTGCTATTATAATCTAGGAAAATAAGCCAAACTTTGGCTATAGTTTGCTCACTGTTTGAGAACATATTATCCTGTAAAACAAATACAACAAACAGCAACATATAAGGTAAATACGGAAACATGCGAAGAGAAATGTACAAATCTAGTAGCCATAATTGGTTTTGTTAGCGCAGCGCCTGTTGTAACATGTCCTTATTGTTCCACTCTCCGATCGTCTGTTATTTCATATGGGAGTAACAAAAACATAAGGAATGATGGAAATCTTACACATGCTATGAGATAAGAAATCCATTTTGTTAGGGAATCAAGGGAATTAAAATGGTTGAACAGACTGATAAATTCAATGTCATGGTCTGGATTTTAGCAACGGACCTTCTGGTTTCCGCTCAGTTGGTATAACCGCTGAGCTACCATAGCAGAATACTAAAACGCCATCAAATTCCTCAATTGATTCGAGATTTTTCCGGTAAACAACAAACAGCTCTCAAATTATTTTGAGATGGCATACCACAACGCCGACTAAAACTTCGCAAGAAAACGTTTTGCCCGCCTGGATAGTAATGTGGTAGCGCGTCTGCTTTATATTCAAGAGGTCGTGAGTTCGAATCTGGCTTAGGGTGAGTTACCAAGATAAGAATTTTTTTCGGAGTTTTCTCTTATCCTGAGAAGACGAATGTCGAATAACTTTGAGCTCCGTGGACCCTGAGATCATTTGAGCATCATTTCAACAATTTCATTCATCGTCCGGTATGACCAACCAGGTTAAAGGACGTTAAACTATACAAAAAAAGACGATTACTGTTGTCTACGGGTAAAATGATAGCCCCTTTCTAAGGTCACGGGTTCAAACCCCGTGGAGAGCAATGTATTTTTTTTTTTCGGATGTTAAATTACTTAGCAAGGCTTCCTTTGGAACAGAATGTAGCCGATGGTAAATCCCGTGTCGTAGATTTATGGCACGTAAAAGAATCTCAAGCCTCATAAAGAGACCCTTGAGCAAAATTAAGGGATCCCTCACGCCCAGTATACAATGGAATGCTGGGACGCTTAGAACTGCAGCAATTAAAGGGCGTCTATAAATAAAACTCAATTCAATTTAATGCCAAAACTAGTTTAATACACGGGCTTCATAGCTCAACCATTTTTCAGTCTGACTCTACGCGCGGCTTGTGTGGAGAAACATTACTTGACAATAATTGGTATAATGCTGATTAAACTATGAAACCAATGTCGTAAAGTTCTCATTACATTAAAAGTCTCATGGGGGTGTCGTCCTAAAATAAGTTAGGATCTCATTGTGGCTTACCAAAATTCCAGTCAGCTGGGGAATTTAATAATGTGTCGGCATGTTACCATGGTAGCTCAATAGTGAGAGAAACTGAATGGAGACCAGGAGATCTATGATTCAAATCCCGGCTATGGCATTGCATTTTTCAGTTTAACATTGCCATTCCTGTTCAATACACGGCTGGTGCGGAACAAACAGTTAACTAAAATCAAGGGAATGTATTAAACACTAAATATTTCCCAATACTTGTACTGCTATTGAAAGGAACAAAACACACGCAAACCTGCAGTCTTTTCTTGACGTGTGACAGGCTCAGCTAGTTCATTCCAATGCAATTCTTTGCTACTTCACTCAATGTAAGTCGTTAATTTATTCTTGGAGCAACAAGGACAGACAAATCCAATAACTCTGTCACTCAGGAGCGGCTTTGTTTTATATGTCACTCAACAAATCCAGAAGAACAAACTTAGAAAGGTGCTGATGCATCTAGCTTCCTGCAGTACTTTCCTCTTGACTAATGTTGGCAGCAATATCTCTTAATGAACCACTCTTAATGTTGTTAACTAAACTATATATACAAAAAGCATTAACCTATAAGCAAATGTGTAAACATTGTAAAAGGAAAAGTAGGGGAATTTTCATCTGAGTGGCTTCTGCTTTGTAAATACTGTTCTATATAATAATTCCATTCTTAATTTAACGAAGGAAACTGCTACACGAGAGCAAAAATAATTGTAATTATTAAAAATTCTGATGAATTTCAGGCACATAAATTATTCTAACTATTCTGCAGCGAAAAATTCGAAAAAAACATATTCTCCTACTTACTTTTTTCGGGTGTAAAATCCTTAGCATGGCCTCCTTCGGAAGGGAAATAAAGCCGTTGGTCCCGTGTCGTAGATTTACGGCACGTAAAAGAACCTAAGCCTGACAGAGCAGCCTCTGAACAAAATTAAGCGGTCTTTCACGCCCAGTTTAGAATGGGACGCTTAGAACCACAGTATTTAAAGAGCGTCCATAAATAGCACGCTATTTAATCAAGATAAGCAATAACAGAAATAGTCTCATTACATATTTTCTTGTAGAACAAGAGAAATAAGGGCTAAAGTGAACATTAAACCATTTGAAAGCTCACGCTAAATTGTAATATTGAAATTCTGTTCTCTTTGTATGACCAGGATTACAACAAAAGAGAAATTAAGGACATCTTCCTCTTCAGAAAAGTTTAATTGTTGAAAACGTGACACCAATAACCAGGAATATCTCGGAGATAGTTAACTTTAATATATACACACACACACACAATAAATTTTTACTTTCTCTATACGCACTATGTACATAGTGTATAGAGACGGTATTGCACTCCACCCAAAAGTTCGATACAGAGATTTCACCGGAAATATATCTTTTAGGGTCCCCTTTATGTAAAAGAAGCATTTTCGGAAAAAGGTTTGTATGTGTGTGTGTCCGTGTGTCCGTGAGTCTGTGAACACGATAACTCAAAAACGAATAGTAGGTAAAATACCCAACTTAGTGTTTAAGTTTAGTATCTTCCAGGGATGCGACACGAAGAATTTGAGAAAAATCCCCCCAAGCCAACTACCCTTTACATGGAACTTTTTTCGAAAAATTTGATTTTCTCAAAAATGGCTCTAACGATTTTAATTAAAATTTCGTATACTAAAGACAAATAAAATGTATATCTTGAACTTTCTGGGAATAGCCTCTGAAGAGTAGTTTATTCTGGATGAATTTTACGGAATTTTGAATAACTGCTAAGTCGTAAGAGATGGACAATAACGTACCACACAGAAAATGTAGAGCACGTTAAAACACACAATTTATGTTATATACATTTTTTCGTGGAGTTCGTCATTTTTGAGACATTCCTTATTTTTGGTTTCTACTATGAAAAACTTATACTTTTCTTATACAGGAATTTGTCAACTGCTGTCCATACAATCAAAGGAACTTCAGTCCATATCAACCAGCTTTTGAGTATCACTTTAACCTATGGTACTCCCTTTTTCGCTTATAATTACAAGGAAGCAAGTAATATGGCTATTTCTGCTAATTTTTTACTGATTAGCATGAAGCAAATAGAAGTGTAAGCCTTTTAAGAATTATTTGTATAGTAAGAGATTTTTGTGTATGACGATCTGTCTGTTATGCAAAAGTCGTCAGAAGCTACTCGCAGAGTACAGTTCATTTGCCATTTTCTTTGTTAGTGTTTAACGCTTGCTTTTTACTTTTGACATCCAGGAAAATGACACTGGTGATACATTGAATGGAGATACCAATTTTCGTTTCTGAGTTATCAAGTCCACTGACACACGGACACACGCAAGGACCTTTTTTTCTAAAAGTGCTTTTTTGGATACAGGGGTCTCCGTGTTGAATTTTTGGGTCTAATACTTGTAGAGAAAGAAATAAGGTTTTGTAAGAACATTTCGTTGCAGAAAGACTAGGATAGTATATGGTAGGAGGGTACTCGGCAACGAACCTGAGGTTATTGAACCTACGCCCACGCTAAAGGTGGCTCTCAATCTTGCAATTAGCTGAAGTCAGTTGGCGGAAATAATCAGTTTCAGCATCCCTTTTCCCTGCCACGCCGCACCCAGCACCATCGCAGAACTTCAATTCTGAATGAAATCAACAAGATGATGGAAACGAAAGGAGGAAAGGACATTCGAAGATTGAAAGAAACCTACCCCACCTGCCTACTCCTGGCGTGCTAGGGAAACCCCCGAAGAAACCAAAGCATCAGGTAGACCGACCACAGGAATCAAACCCGCGACCTCTGGGATGCGGGCTTTGACGAAACCGTCTGCTCCAGCTGGCTCGGTGAATAGGCACAGGAAGCTATGTGAGTGTAATGCATCAAAATCTTTTTCTTGTTGGAACTCGAAGCTCTGGGACAATGTATTTTTACTTTCTGCAGCCCGTAGTTCATAGTGGATACAGAAGGTATTGTATTCCACCCAAAAATTTAATGTCGAGGTTTCCCAAGGTGTATATGTTTTGAGATCCCCTGATTCCGAAAAATGCATTTTTGGAAATAGGTCCCCGTGAATGTGTGTTTGTGTCTCTGGTCAGCATAGCTAAAAAAAGAAAAGTAGAGTAAACACCAAACTTAGTATTTAAGTTCATATCTTCCAAGAATGTGACACGAAGATGCAAGAAAATCCCCAACCTGCAACTCTCCTTTACAGGGTACATTTTTCGGAAAGTTTTATTTTCTCAAAAATGGTTGTAACAATTTTGATTATTATGTCACAAGTTTAAATTACTTTCATAACAAAAGAAGTATATATCTCGACTTTTATGGGAGTAGCCTCTGAAGATCTCTTCATTCTTGTTGAATGTTATATAACTTTTGTATAATTGGTTAACCGTAGGAGATACACAAAAACTTACTAATCAAGAAATGTAGATTTGGTTAAACCACACAATTTATGTCATATATTTATTTGCATAGTTGGCCATTTTAGAGATATTGAGGTATTGGTTTCAGTTTAAGAAACTTTTCTCAAACGGGAAGTCATTCCTAGTAAGCAAAGTTAACCGAATTTCAAATACTTCACATAGCGACTGGCTTTTAAAAGATTTGCCAAGCGCTTTGGTCTGCATTCTCTTATTTCGCTTCTACTTATAAATAAGCAGCTACTTATAATAAGACCAATTTTGGTAATGTTTATTTTGATTAGGATAATGTACATAAAATAATCTTTTGTAAGAAAATTTTGTTTGTGAAATAGCTAGAAAAAAAGGAAACACATTAGATTTTGGATAGGTAGAGTCAGATTGAAAAATGTAATGCCATAGCCAGGATTTGAACCACGGAGCTCCCTGTGTTTAGCCGGTAGCTATACTCTGAGCTACCATGGCAACATGCATAGCATTGAATTTCTCTACTGATTCGCATGTTTCAGGTGATCTCAAATATTTTGAGATGACAACCCCAATGGCGACTTACAATGTTGCAAGTACTTTAAGTCCCGGGATTCATAGTATAGCCAACTATTATGGTCAATTGTATTGATTAAATCGTTTGTTTGTTGTTTTTTTCACTCAAGCCGTGTAGGAAGGAGTTGGATAGGTAGAGCTCGACTGAAAACTAAACGGCCCGGATTCGATCGCAAGCTACCGCATGTGAGATTTGTAGTGGACAAAGCGGCGCGGGGGTGTGTTTCCTTCGAGTTCTCCGGCTTCCCCCGCCTTCACATTCCACCGGTGCCCCATCTTCATTCCATGTATCACCAATATCATCGCCTGCAGTGATACAAGTAGTAAAAGCGGGCGTTAAACTGTACCAAAATAAAACTAACTAACTCCATGGCACGACAGCTCACGGGGAACCTTGGCCTACCGCCCGGCCGCTGCGTCCCCCATCTCGGTCCACTACAGACGTCATGGATGGGGTGCAGTATTGGAGTGTGAGACGTGGTCAGCGCCTCGAGTCCCTCCCGGCCGGTTAATGCGGTCCTCATGACCTGCCAAAATAAAACTACCAGACTGAAAAATTCAATACCATAATCGGGGTATGAACCAAGGATGTGCTGGTCTCTGACCTGTTGCTCTACCACAGCGCTGCCATGGTAACATGCCGGCATGCCATTTTATTCAAGCAGGACTTTTAAAATACAATATTTTTCATGCATGGAAGAAACTAGAATTTCAAACGCTAGAATAGGTTTTCTCGTGTTTTCGCGTATGAATTATTACTTTAATAAATCATACGTCTTGCGAAAAGAAATTATTGCTTTGATGATTGATATCAGAAAATTGAATTTTCAAATAGTTCTAGTTTTGTCATCCAAAGCACTTCAGATGACTATATCAGACAGCATAGTTGCAGTGAACCCCTAATGGCGCTTTTGAACTTTGGATGTCAAGTTTCTCCCTTCGATATAAAGTGGGTGGATTCTCAGAGCACAGTTTTTATCGTGGGATATTGAAATGGAAAGAGCAAAGTTGAAAATCAATTATATGCATTATGAATGCTCATTAATTCAGCAAAGCGCTTTCTATTCGTCCATGTGCCATAACAAAAGAGAGTGTGGGTTTCAGGGAAAATCTGGGGCGTGTTTCAGGGAAAAACTGCCTGCTTTACATGTCAGACATTCAGCGATATTTTTCTATGCTGTTGGTAGTGAATCGCTATTGGTGAGCCACATATCTGCTCGGTGGCAAAGAAATATAACGAGGCATTGCTCAAAGCTTTGCTGCTGAATGGCAGAATGCACCCTACTTGGTCTTATGAAACACTAAAACCCTCATATGGTTGATGTAAGCTCCACTATTGAATTTAATTTTATCATGTTTCATGTACCGTGCCTATAAAATCTCTTTTACGATGTAATACCCTAAACTGGACCGTTAAAGAGGGGCAGGTGAACCCATAGGCCACCATTTTATACTAAAACTCACTCTTTTACTTTCTTTTGCTTTAGATGAAATATTTCATTCCAGCTATAAATTCTCCATCGCAGTTTCAGAGGCAAACATTATTTGAGATCACTAAATAAAATGGAGGTCGTCTCCTTAGTGGTAGCGCAGCTGCTTACCAAGCGGGAGACCTGGGTTCGATCCCCAGTCCCGGCGATTTTTCCCCCGCTGGGAGTCCTGGCCTGGGGTGCACTCAGCCTCGTAAGGTCCCTGGGTTAACTGAGGAGCTACTTGATGAAGAAGTAGCGGCTCCAGGTCATGAAGACCACCTTAACCGCCGGGGGTCTCGAGGCGCTGATCACGTCTCATGCTCCAATACTGCATCCCATCCATGACGTCTGAAGTGAACCTAGACGGAGGACGCAGCGGCCGGGCGTTAGGCAAGGTTCCCCGTGAGCTGTCGTGCCATGGCATTATTAAATAAAAAGAAGCGATTTAAGAAACAGAACATTGCTTATATGGCAAATGGTAAAAAAGATAAGCAGCATAGCGCAGAAGAAAAAGATCTGATGTGCTATTCGAGATAAACATTAGCAGAAATTCTCTTATTACCTGTTTTCTTCTCACCCGGAGGTCCCGGGCTCGATTTCTTGCTGGAGCTTCTTTAACTAGAATTATTCCCTATCCCTCATAGAGTCTGAGGGAGTGTACGTGAGATTGAATGTAGGTTTGAGGAAAATAAAACGATTTAAACCCAACATAAAGTAACCTATAAACGAGTTGTTTCTAATGCTAAGCACCTGATATGACCTTAGATGTTAAAAGGGGCTATATAAAGTAAAGAAAAAAAATATCGTTTCTTTGCACTCTCAAGAGTTGAAAAATTCCCATATGAGAATAGTTTTCAGTATTTTTAAATTGAAACAACAACAACACGGAATATCTCAAAACTAGTCAACTCCTCTAAAAATTTATGTGACATAAATTGTGTGTTTTGACGAGCTTAACATTTTTTGTGAAGTAAGTTTTTGTCTATCTCTTACGATTTACCGGCTATACAAAATTCAGAGGGTATTCCCTGAAAATTCAAGATATACATTATATCTGTCATGTAAATATCTTAAATATAAGATATTTGATCAAAATCGTTAGAGCCAGTTTTAAGAAAACCAAACTTTTCGAAAAATGCTCCATGCAAAGGATAGTTTATGGGGGAGATTTTCTTGAAAATCTTTATATTCTTTGAAGATACCAAAATTAAATACCAAGTTTGGTATTTAACGGTCTTTCCGTTTTTGAGCTATGTGCCCACAGATATACACAAACACACACGGACATTTTTCTAATTTTTTTATTCAGAGGGTCTCAAAACATGTATTTCCGGTGTAATTTCGGCATAAAATTTTTGGGTGCACCTTCGCTATACACTATGTACATAGCACGTATAGAGAAAGTAAAAATCTAATGTGCTATTCGAGATAAACATTGGCAGAAATTGTCTTATTACCTGTTTCCTTGTAAGTAGAAAAAAAATAAGGTAATACACTAGGTTAAAACGATAGTAAAGTCTTTTCAAAAAGTGTTGCCATGTGTTTGAAATCCGTTTCTTTGCACTGATGGGATTTGACGAATCACTGTATTGAAGTATTTTTAAACTGAAACTACAACAAAGAAGATCTCAAAAATGGTCAACTCCACTAAACAAATGTGTAAATGAGCTCTACATTTTTGTATAGGAAGATTTTGCCTAATTTTTACAATTTACTAGTTATAGGAAATTGAGTAAAATTCATTTAGAATGAAGAGCTCTTCAAAACATTCATTTTACTTTTCATGTAACTATCTTTAATATACAGAGCTATTTTTGAGAAAATCAAAATTATCAACACTTTTTACTTTTTTAATGTACAAGTCAATTTTCATTTTGGGATTTTCTTCAAAATATTCGTGTCGCAACCCTGTAAGATACTAAACTTCAATATCAAGTTTGGTATTTTACAGACTTTTCGTTTTTGAGTTATCATGTTCACAGACACACGGACACATGTACCGTACCTCTTTCTAAAATGATTTTTACTTTCTCCATACGCACTATGTACATAGTTATAGAGAAAGTATTGCCCTCCACCAAAAAATTCGATACCGAGATTCCACCGTAAATATATGTTTTAGGGTCCCCAATATCCAAAAAAAGCATTTTCACAAAAAGGCCCGTGTGTGTGTGTCCGTGTGTCCGTGTGTCCGTGAACATAACTCAAAAACGAAAAGTCGGTAAAATACCAAACTTTGTATTTAAGTTTAGTATCTTCCAGGGATGCGACACGAAGATTTTGAGAAAAATACCCCCACCCCCAACTACACTTTACATGGAACTTTTTTCGAAAATTTTGATTTTTCCAAAAATGGCTCCAACGATTTTGATTAAAGTTTCGTATATTAAACATATTTACCTGACAAATAAAATGTATATCTTGAATTTTGTGGGAATAGCCTCTGAAGAATAGTTTATTCTGGATGAATTTTACTGCATTTTGAATAACTGCTAAACCGTAAGAGATGGACAAAAACTTACTGCACAAAAAATGTAGAACACATTAAAGCACACAATTTATGTTATATACATTTTTTCATGGAGTTCGTCGTTTTTGTGACATTCCTTATTTTTCGTTTCTGCTATGAAAAACGTATACCTTTCTCATATTTTAACTTGTCAACTCCTATCCATATAGACAAAGGAACTTCATTTACATAGCAACCAGCTTTTGACTATCACTTTAACCTACGGTTTCCGTTATTTCGCTCCTACTTACAAGGAAGCGAGTAACTAGACTATTTCTACTATTTTCTCTAATTAGCATAAAGTAAATAGAAGTATAAGCTTTTTAAGAATTATTTGTTGCAGGGATATGGAGAAAGTCAGTGAATGGTGCACATCAGATTTTTATACAGGGGACGCTAAAACGAGTATTTCCGTGAAATCTAGATTTCCTAATTTTTTGTTGGAATGGAATACCTTCTGTACCTACGTATCGTGTAGTATGTAGAGAAAGTAAAAATCTAGTGTGTTTCATTCACATGACTTTCTCTCCCAATTCTATAACAACTTGATGTTATAAAGTTTATTCTTCTCCACACATCATGCTTATCGAGATAAACATTAGCAACAATGTTTTATATCTTATTCCTTTCTAAGCTTAATGAAAGAAAGAGAATTCGCTAAGGTATATTCAAAACATTTATAAATATATCGCTCTGATCTACAATTGATATTCCTTTCACTTTTGATGGCTGCGATGAAAAAAGTAGATATTGACTTCCCATGAGGGCATTTTAAGTATTTCAACTTTTAAAATCAACAACAACGAATTATCCGAATATGATTTGCGCTACAGAAAAGATATACTCGTATAACATAAACTGAATATTTTAAGTAGTAACTTCTTCTTTTACACTTAACCTATTATGCATTTCATTCAAAATGAAGAGTACTTCAGGGGATATTTAGAAAAAATCTGATGTGTACCATTCACATGACTTTCTCTATATCCCTGAAACAAATAATTCTTAAAAAGCTTATACTTCTATTTACTTTATGCTAATCAGAAAAAAATAGCAGAAATAGCCTAATTACTCGCTTCCTTGTCAGTAGAAGCGAAATAAGGGACAACTGTAGGTTAAACTGATAGTCAAAAGCTGGTTGCTATGTCAATAAAGTTCCTTTATCTATATGGATAGGAGTTGACAAGTTTCTGTATGAGAAAAGTATACGTTTTTCAAAGCAGAAACTAAAAATAAGGAATGCCACAAAAACGACGAACTCCACGAAAAAATGTATATAACATAAATTGTGTGCTTTAATGTGCTCTACATTTTTGTGTAGTAAGTTTTTGTCCATCTCTTACGGTTTAGCAGTTATTCAAAATGCAGTAAAATTCATCCAGAATAAACTACTCTTCAGAGGCTACTCCCAGAAAATTCAAGATATACATTTTATTTGTCAGGTAAATATGTTTAATATACGAAACTTTAATCAAAATCGTTAGAGCCATTTTTGAGAAAATCAAAATTTTCGAAAAAAGTTCCATATAAAGGGTAGTTGGGGATGGGGGTATTTTTCTCAAAATCTTCGTGTCGCATCCCTGGAAGATACTTAACTTAAATACCAAGTTTGGTATTTTACCGACTTTTCGTTTTTGAGTTATGGTGTTCACAGTCACACGGACACACGGACACACAGACACACACACACACACACACACACATGGACCTTTTTGTGAAAATGCTTTTTTTGGATATTGGGGACCCTAAAACATATATTTCCGGTGAAATCTCGGTATCGAATTTTTTGGTGGAGTGCAATACTTTCTCTATACACTATGTACGAGAGTGCGTATGGAGAAAGTAAAAATTCAAGTTATACATGTGTTTTTCTTAGTCGGGTTACCACAATGTTTATTTAGACTACTTAGCAAAAATCAAATTAATACAAAATCTCTTTTTTATAATTATACTTATATACTATTCTATTTTAAGTTTTTAATTATCAACATTTGGGGTAATATTCTTTATCAACAATAAAATTAAATATATGTTTAGCACGATTAATTCAATCAAAAAAAAAAAAAAAAAAGGAAAACCTAATATATTGGTAAAGCTCTTCTCTCGGTATGTTGAACTGGCTTAAAAGTGGGTTCATAGCAGTCAGAAGCTCCTGTTTGGGTGCCAACGGCGCATAGTCACAGAATGAAACACCTGGAACGAGAGGTCGGCCTGCAGCCAGGCATGAACGTGAGGAGGTGGATGATATGGATTGAAAGCGAAATGTATGATAGGAAAGGTGATGATGGAGTAATCGGTGGAATGAAAAGCGGGGGAAACTGAAGGATCCGGGGAAAACCTGCCTTGGCGCAGTTTTGTTCATCGCAAATCCCACGTGAGGGTGCTTGCATTTGATCCCCGGCATAGAGGGAAGCGAGTGCTCTCACCAACGTGCTGTGGTGTCGCCCTAGGTATAGATTATTTGTTATGTAAATATCTTTATTTTAGTCAGAATCGGTCAGACACTTTTGAGAAAATAAACATTTTCGAGAACTTTTCCATTTATGCGATGATTTTTGTTGAAAATCTTTGTGTGAATTCCTGGAAGATGTTGAATTAAATCATCAAATTTGGTATTTAACCGACTTTTGATTTTCGAGTTATGCTGTCCACAACGAGGAGGAATTTTACAAATATTTAGACTTGCAAATAATTGCGTTTGAAAACCACAACATAGACAAAGGCATTCTAGAAATATTCTAGAAATAAGTGGTCTAACATTAATTATAAGTAAATGTAAAAGAAATTTTAACTGACCAGTAGTTCAGTCAGCGAATTACTTTTTTACTTTCTCCATACGCACTATGTACATAGTGTATAGAGAAAGTATTGCACTCCACCAAAAATTCGATACCGAGATTTCACCGGAAATATATGTTTTAGGGTCCCCAATATAAAAAAAAAAAGCATTTACACAAAAAGGTCCGTGTGTGTGTCCGTGTGTCCGTGTGTCCGTGTCCGTGTGTCTGTGTGACTGTGAACACGATAACTCAAAAACGAAAAGTCGGTAAAATACCAAACTTGGTATTTAAGTTTAGTATCTTCCAGGGATGCGACACGAAGATTTTGAGAAAAAATCCCCCCACCCCCAACTACCCTTTACATTAAAGTTTTTTCGAAAAGTTTGATTTTCTCAAAAATGGTTCTAACGATTTTGATTAAAATTTCGGATATTAAATATATTTATCTGACAAATGAAATGTATATCTAGAATTTTCTGGGAATAGCCTCTGAAGAGTAGTTTATTCTGGAAGAATTTTACTAAATTTTGAATAACTGCTAAACCGTAAGAGATGGACAAACACTTACTTCACAAAAAATGTAGAGCACATTAAAACACACAATCTATGTTATATACATTTTTTCGTGGAGTTCGTCGTTTTTATGACATTCCTTATTTTTGGTTTCTGCTATGAAAAACGTATACTTTTCTCATACAGGAACTTGTCAACTCCTATCCATATAGACAAAGGAACTTCATTGACATAGCAATCAGCTTTTGACTATCACTTTAACCTACAGTTGTCCCTTATTTCGCTTCTACTTACAAGGAAGCGAGTAATTAGACTATTTCTGCTATTTTTTTCTGATTAGCAGAAAGTAAATAAAAGTATAAGCTTTCTAAGAATAATTTGTTGCAGGGAAATGGAGAAAGTCATGTAAATGGTACACATCAGATTTTTAAATCACAGTTTTAAAGCGTCAATTGTACATACTTTTACAAGGAATCTATTAAGTTTTATAATGATGTGAATATCCATGGATTTATGGCAATTTTAGGAACAGTAAATAAATACATCAATCAATTAGTGATATAGCCGTATCATTTTGAAATTCGTTACCTAAATCTAAAAACGTTCTGTGCTCTCTAAAGTTATGCTCAGCTTGTCTACAAAATCCATGTCTTGAGCTTCATATATGCCACTTTGGAGTTAGAACTAATTATCCAGAGCGTTCGAAAAGTCAGGGCGCTCATACTTTGAAAAATGTTCTTTGGAGTGTTAGTTGATAAGTTAGCATGCTTTGCATTACAGTTTGCTGTAACTTTGAAGAACGGTTTAAAGTTATTTTTCGGTTGGTGCAGCGGTTGTGTTGCTGAGAGAGACATCCAATCGTAATTACAAACAATAGTTTTTACACGCGCGCAGCATGTCGCCACGCTAGAAACATATTTTCAGGTAAAATCGTATGAAATGTGTTTGGAGAGATGCAGAAGTGTAATTCCTAATGATTCGTCACCAGATAAGAATGTCGTTTATGCTCTTGTGCGCCGGTTCCGTGATACGGGCTTGGATGATAGACGAAGAAATGGAAGATCCAAGGTAGTCACACAAAATTTCGTTCATGATGCTGATCAAATAATGTTACATCGCCACCAAAATCGGTAAGATGTTTTATGCTACAAATTGGATCATGAATTTTACCCATGCCTACGAGAAAGCTAGGCCACCTAACCAAACGTGTCAAGTCGTTCAAGAACTGCTTCCGCCCTATCTAGAGAAGCGTGTCTTTACTGCCAATGTTTACATACCTTCACACGCAACAATGAAGCCATTCTCGATAAGACTTTGTTTACTGATGAGGCGTGGTTTCACTTAAATGACTACATTAACTCCCAGAATACTAGGTTTTGGGCAACTGAAAGTCCATATATCTTCCATGAAGTGCCGTTTGTGTCTTAAAAAATTGTGTTTTTTAACGTGCTCTACATTTTTTGTGTGGTAAGTCTTGTCCATCTCTTACGGTTTAGCAGTTATGCCAAATTCCGTAAAATTCATCCATAGCAAAGTAGTCTTCAGAGTCTATTTCCAGAAAATTCAAGATATACATTTTGTCAAGTAAATATCTTTAATATACGATATTTTAATCAAAATCGTTGGAGCCATTTTTGAGAAAATCAACATTTTGGAAAGAAATTTCATGTAAAGGGTGTTTGAGCATGGGGGTATTTTCTTGAAAATCTTCTTGTCGCATCCTTGGAAAATACCAAACTCAAATACCAAGTTTGGTATTTAATGGTCTTTTCGTTTTCGAGCTATACTGTCCACAGACATACAGACCCACACGCACGCACACACGGATCTTTTTCTAATAATGTTTTTCTCTACACACTATGTACATAGTACGAATGGAGAAAGTAAAAATATAAACATATTTTTGGATTTATCTAGCATTTTGCAGCGGAGGCAACGCCGAGCAGATGCTTACACCAAGTAAAGATATTTATTCCCTCTGGATACCATAGGACGGGCTAGAATGTTCATCGGCCTCACTGGGTGGCTGTGGCGGTGGGTCGGACCTCGACCCAGGATATGTTAGGCAATTCTACACATCTCTGTGGCATGTCTAATTGCGGCCTGTGGTTACTTCTCATCCATTCCTCCTGGAGGGGAGGTGCTAACCACAATAGAGCTGAATAGGTGGCACGTTGCTATTGCCCTCTTCGTTGTATTCCTGCAGCAAGGTATTAGATATGGCGAAAACGGATAGTTCTATTAAAAAGTGTTTGTGTTCCATTTAACATGACATTTTGCACTTCAGGTGATGCATCTGTCAAATTTTAAAAAATCCGCAGTATATAAGATATCTTATTGAAACTTATATCAGTTATTACACACAGTGATAGTGACGTTTTTACCATGTATCAAAATTATAGCTTACATGGTTATTTAAATAATACTTTTTTTACTGTGTAAATTCATTGTTCTAATAAAACTCAGCCACGTGATGCACTTTTAATAGTAATCACATACAAACATCCAATTTTAGAGAAACTGAGTTTAAAAATGGACCTGTCCTATTACATTTTTACTTTCTCTAGCCCCGTATGTACAATGTACATAGGGATAGAGAAGGTATTGCACTCCACCCAAAAATTCAATACCGAGATTTCACCGGAAATATATGTTTTAGGATCCCCTGTATATAAAAAAAGCATTTTCAGAAAAAGGTCCGTGTGTGTCCGTGTGTCAGTGTGTTCATGTGTCCGTGTGTCCGTGAGTCTGTGAACACGATAACTCAAAAACGAAAAGTCGGAAAAATACCAAACTTGGTATTTAAGTTTAATATCTTTCAAGCATGCGACACAAAGATTTTGAGAAAAATACCCCCACCCCAAACTACCCTTTACATGGAAAAATTTTCGAAAATTTTGATTTTCTTAAAAATAGCTATAACGATTTTGATTAAAATATCGTATATTAAATATATTTACCTGACAAATAAAATGTATATCTTGAATTTTCTGGGAATGGTCTCTGAAGACTAGTTTATTCTGGACGAATTTTACGGAATTGTGCATAACTGCTAAACCGTAAGAGATGGACAAAAACGTACTGTATGAAACATGTAGAGCACGTTAAAACACACAATTTATGTCATGTACATTGTTTTCGTGGAGTTGATCATTTTTAAGATATTCTTTGTTTTTCGTTTCTGATTTGAAAAACATACTTTTCTCATATAGGAATTTGTTAATCACTACTCACACAAACAAAGGAAGTTCAGTTACATAACAACCAGCTTTTGACTGTCATTTTAGCTATGGAACTCTTTCATTTCACTTCTACTTACAAGGAAGCAAATAATAAGGCCATGTCTGCTAATGTTTCTCAATTCGCATGATTGAAGCATAAGCTATTTTAACTAAAATTTGTTGCAGAGATGTGGAGAAAGTCATGTGAACGGTACACATAAGATTTTTTAACATTAGACCTTATTAGAAGAGAAAAATTATTTTTTGTACCTTTCAAAACTCGTGATTATTCAAAATTTAATAGTCTATTTATAAAAATTGGAGCATTATTTTGAAAAAGTAATATGACTATTATCTTCAATGTGCTTTTAAGAGACAGCATAAAGAGTTTAAAACATATTAGAGAAAAATTGTATTATGTGGCACATTTTGAATATTGAAACGTGTCAGAAAAATTTTGTGAGAAAATAAGGTTTAAAGTTTGGAGTGGCTATTGATAAACATGCGGCTGTCCATCTATAGCTTCAATTACTTTTAAACTAGAGTGTGACAAGTGGGAAAAAAGATATATTTCTTCAAAGTTTATAATTCATATTATTTCATCATCAAAAAAAATTTTTTTTTTCAATTTTCCATAATTTTGGTCTAATTTCACACATGCGTCACCTTAATTCGCAAAAAGATATGTTTACAAGAGTTTGCTTTAATCAACATTTTGAATGTATCTCAGATAAAATTAGTCATAGCTTACAAGTTTTAGATCACTTTGTAAAAGCTGTGAATAGAAATGGAGAAGCCCTTAGGCACCTTTATCACAATTTTGATGATTAAGGTCCCCAAAATAAGAAAACTAATGAACAATGGATATTTTTATTGACATTTCTAACTGCCAAGGAGAAAGTGGCATTGAAAGTACTTCCTTCAGTTGTGCTCAACTTTCTTGGCAACAAAAGAGCGTCAAATTATAAAATATCTGATGTGTTCCACTCACATAACTTACTCTAGCCGTTCCCAACAAATACTATTCTTACAAAAAATGTATTCTTTTATTTACATCATGTTAATCCAGATAAACATTACTAGATATGGTCTTATTACTTGCTTAATTGTAAATAGAAGGAAAATTAGGGAATACATTAAGCTAAAATGATACTAAAATCTTTTAAAAGCTGGTCGCTATGTACAAAATTGAGGTTCGGTTCGCTTGGTTCCGTTTGGGAAACGTTAGTAAGTAAAAATTGAAATCATTAACATTGAATATCTCGAAAAATTAAAAACTCTTAAATAAAAACGTATATGATATACATTATATGTTTTAGCGAGATCTACATTTAGTCCATATTAAGATGTTTACCAACTCTTATGGTTTAATTGTTATACAAAATTCTGCAAAACTCATCCAGAATAAGGAGTTCTTCACAGACAATTCCCAGAAATTTCAAACTATAGATTTTATTTGAGATGTAAATATCTTTAATGTACAGCATTTTAATCAAAATGGCTGTGGACATTTTTGAGAAAAACCAAACTTTTAAAAACGTTTTCATCTCAAGGATATTTCCATTTGGGATGGGGGCATTTCAAGGAAATCTTCGTGTCGTATTCTCGGAATATACTAAACATAAATAACAAGTTTTGTATTCAAGGGTATTTTTGTTTCTGAACTATGCTGTCCAAACAAACACAAACACACTGACACACAAACGGATCTTTTTCTAAAAATACTTTTTTGAACGCTGGGGACCTCAAAATATTTATATCTGGTAAAATCTCGACACTGAATTTTTTGGTGGAATACAATACCTTCTCCAGCTACTATGTACATTGTATGTTAAAAAAAACTAAAAATGAGAGTAGGAGATTAGTATTTGTTTGCAATAATATTCACTAAGTTAGTTTCTGTTAATGGACAATAACGCCGAAAGGCTCACCTGCGATGCCACAAGTAATAAAAGCGGGCGTTAAGCACCGCAAAAAAAAAAAAACAACAAAAGGCGATCATGTCATTTCATCTGTAGAAAAATGAAAAACTTCGCATCCTGATAGAAGTTCTTCTCTCTAATCACGAATAATATGCGTTTTTCCACCCAAATATTCAAAGCCATATTTCATCAGAAATATATGTTTTGGTTTATCCTGACTGCCAAAAAAACATATAAGAAAAATGTCTGTGTCTGTGTTCGTGGGCAGCTTCACAGTGAATGAGTTTACAAATAGATCTGTAATATAAAATTTCTCACATTAGCCTAGGTTAAGACAGAAAATATTTTGATGTTTATACTATCCAATAGCTCTCGTTTTTCAAAACTCAGAATTTTATTTCTAAATTTGGAGCATTATTTCGAAAATATATATGTACGCTTGAGAGGCAGTTTTTTTATTAACAAGTATCTGCATTCCCCGTTACAAAAATAGCTATACATGCATTCAATACATAAGTACATGATATCAACACACTAGTTTTTACATTTTTGACATTATGTAAGAGTGATACATATTACAATAAATAATATATAATAATAATCGATTAAATTCTGTTTCATAATTAAACTTATTTTGGGCAATAGTGTTAAATTTTGCAATAAATAATAATGTACACTTACATTTTGTTTTACAAATAAACTCATTGCAGTGAAATAGTGATACATATTAAAATAAATAACAATATAATAATATACACTTAAATTTTGATTTAGAAATAAACTCATTGTAGGCAAATGCCATTAAAATAACTTTGTATTACTACATTTGACTGCATGAGGGGCAGTATAGCAAGTTTGAAACACATTAGTGAACAAGTAAGTAAGGAAGAGTGTCAGTACGGGAAAGTGTTGGAAAACGCTTACGAGTAAATAAGGATTACATTCGGGATTGTTTTAACAAGCATACGCCGGTCTAATTATAGCTACAGTTAATTGATATGGTTACAGTGTGCCAATTAGGAAAATCTATATACGAGGTACGTCCAGAAAGTAAGTTCCGTTTCAATTTATCTCCGCTGCAGCGCTGCGATCTCTGCATCAAGGAGAAGAAACGTGCGCCATTTTGAGATCGCTGTCAGCCACATACGCTTTGTTGTGCTTGTTTACAATGTCAGTGTTGATTGAAAATCCCGCCGCTTGTGAAATCAGATCTGTGATTCGTTTTCTGAATGCTAGGAAAGTGAAACCAATTGAAATTTATCGGCAAATTTGCGAAGTTTACGGACTAAATACGATGAGTGATTCAATGGTGAGAAGATGGGTCCGACAGTTCAATGAAGGACGTAGCGAAGCGCACGATGAAGAACGAAGTGGGCGTCCATCTTTGGTTACAGAAGAACTGGTTCAGGCGATTGATGACAAGATCCAGGAAAACTGTAAGTTTACAATCAGTGGTCTCGCTATGGAATTTCTCCAAAGCTCACGATCACTAATTCATGAAATTGTTACCGAAAACTGAAATTTCGTAAACTTTGCTCACGTTGGATACCAACTTTTTGAAGACACAGGCGGCACATTTCTATGAAGAAGGTATATAAAAACTTGTGCCACGCTATGACAAATGCCTGCAAAATTTCGGCAGTTATGTGGAAAAGTAGTTTAAGAGTTGCAGAATTTTATGCAATAAATAATTATTCTGTATCTGTACACAATTGAATTTTACTACCAAACGGAACTTCTTTCTGGACGTACCACGTATTTTCTTAAAGTTTAAAATACGTAATATTTTATTCTAAAAACAATTAACTTTTTAATATTTTTGATGGCATTTTACTGATAAACTTCCTTAATTGTGTATGTAAACCTAGGTCATAAAACCTTGGACCCGTCTCAGATGTCAGTATTTTATTACGCAACATTTTTAATGTTTTGAAAAGCGTATGTGGGTAATCAATCGTGTTAATGAGTGGACTTTGTAATTTCAGAAAATAACCGAGCACGTCACAAAGCCCATTGGGAACTACTCATTTCTGAGAAGTCACATGTTTACATTTACAAGCGGTGACCTAATTAACTTGGCTCTCAAGGTGACAATAACCATTATGACGTTTATATAGAACAAACTTTAAGTTTAAAGCTCTTGACACTGTGGCTCTCATATTGTAGAGAAGGTATTGTATTGCACCCAAAAATTCGATACCGAGATATCACAGGAAATGCAATTTTGAGACCATCTGATAAAAAAAAGCATTTTTAGAAAAATGTCCGAGATAGGAAGCAACACGAAAATGTTCAAGAAAATCTCTCCACCCCAACTACCCTTTACATGGAACATTTTTCGAAAATTTTTATTTTTTGAAAAATGACTAACGGTTTTGATTAAAATGCCTTACGTTTAAGATACGAAATATACATCTTGAATTGTCGGGGAATAGCCTCTGAAGACCTCTTCATTCTGGATGACTACTGTATAACTGGCAAAGTAAGAGATATACAAAAATTTACAACCCAAAAATGTAGGTCATATTAAAACACACGATTAATGTTATATGTATTTTTACTTTGTCTAGCGCTATATGTACAATGTACATAGTGGATATAGAAGGTATTGTATTGCACCCAAAAATTCGATACCGATATTTTACCAGAAATACATGTTTTAGGACCCCCTGAATCCAATAAAAGCATTTTCAGAAAAAGGTTCATGTGTGTGAGTCTGTATGTGTGCGCTCACGCGTTTGTAAATGTGTGTGTGTGTGTGTGTGTGGATAGCTTAGCTCAAAAATGAAAATATGATTAAATTTCAATCTTGGTATTTAAATTTGGTGTCTTCCAAACAAGCGACAAGAAAATTTTCAAGAAAATCTCTCTGCCCGTAACTGCCCTTTACGTGGAACATTTTTCGAAAATTTTGTTCTTCTTAAAATTTACGTTAATGATTTGGATTAAAATACCACATATTAAAACCATTTCCATCAAAAATAAAATGTATGTCTTGAATTTTCTGGGAATAATTTCGAAAGTCCTGTTCATTCTGGATGACTTCTGCGTAACCGGTAAACCATGAGAGATAGAGAAAATCATATCTGATTAAAAAAATTAATTTTTGTAAAATAGATTTTTTTAAGAAATTGCCCTCTGACGAGACATCCGTAGTTGTTGATTTCAATTTTAAAATACTTAGCTAAAATGTTTATCTAATAATTAAAATGCCGGCTAACAAATCTTCAGTAATGAAAACTAGCTCAAACTCGCGCAATAACTCATAAACAACAAGACAAAGTGATGGCCAAAGTGAATTACGTCATTACATAATAAAGTTAATCTCAGGATGATGTCTCAAATACCGTTTGGTACACACAAGTGTTAAAAGAGGCCGCTAATTTCGCTAGATGCCACCACTGACGCACACTTTTTTCTTCAAATTTTATGCATGGTGGCATTTGATTACTCTCGAAAGTAATCAGTTGATGTTTTTGAATAACCTACCAGTTAGGTTGTCCACACCAGCCTCTCGGAGAGGTAAGTTAAAATGACTTAAGCCAATCCGTTATTTGTAATTAGAGACTTTCTGACCGCGACTTTAGCTAGAATTGGGTCATTAAATTATAGTGAGACGGTAATATTTGTGTGTCACATGCGGTCGGCTTTAACTTCTTTATAATTATGTATTTTGATTACGGATTTTGGAGGGGGGATATGTAAGTTTAAGGTAATGCATCTGTGAAATTTCTAAGTCCAACAGTTTTCAACTACTCAGCCTGAAATTTTGAACATACATTTATGTTGTACAGAAATAACAGGATTTAAAGTTTAGTTTATGTATGAGAAGTAGTTTATAGTATTATTTTAAACTAAAAATCTGGCGCCAAATTCAAATAACTCAACACGATGTAAATAATGAAAATTTTAATTTGTTTATTAAATTTAATATGCATTTAAATATTAGGAACAGAACTATCATATGAATTTATTGTACCACAATTAGTTCAAGAGATAAAAATATTAAAGCAAGAAGCAGACAAAAATTCAAGAATTTTTGTAATACCATGGATTTTAAAAATCAATATTTACAACAATATTAGGAATTTTAAAAAATCATATGATAGAAGCCCTTTTTTGCTTGTTAAGAACCTATACTAAAAATGTAAGAGAACTTGCATAAAACGAGTAAATCAAGTTTTAAAGTTCAAAACATTCTCCCTCTAAGTTGCAAACCTTCAGTCTAAAACTCTTCAGACACATAAGTTGAACTCTCCTTCCTCTTCCTTCTATCCTCTGCAGCAGTTTTAGTTTAGGAGAAAACATTATTTAACGGTCATTTTATTATTTTTTTATTTTTTCTACAGAAATATAAAGTTTATTATTTAATTACACAAGCACTGGTGATATTAGAAAAAAAACATCTCATCAATTCTCTTTTGTATTATTTTAATCAAGCATAAACATTTTCAAGCTTATGTTTCCAAAACTGCATCGTGTGGAACAATTTGAAGTTTTGAAAACTGTTTCTTTGTAAGTATTAGAATGTCATAATCTCCTGCAGAAATTTTTAAATCAAGAATATCTGTTAACTCTCACGGACTGATTACACAAACTCCCAGGAATATATAAAGCAAAGAAAAACTGCAAGTCATTTGGTTCGAGTCAAGCTGCACCCTGCCGCCAAACAGTCTCTATTTCATGGCCGGAAATATGCTGTTGGTGGGGTGTGGGGTGACCCGCCTGTGGCTTAGGATGGGGAGGGTCCATGTTAAATAATGGCATGCCTGGATGATGACGGGACAGGTAGAAGCATCCGGTGTGAGACCTGTTTTGTAGATTTTGAAACATAACAATATACTTACTGTTTATAGTTATTAGTGCAAATTATTGTATTTTCAACTTGAAATAGACACATTTAAGGCCAAATGTTATTAGCCAAAACCAAATTTCGAATTTTTTCCTATTTTTCACCATAGTGAAAAGGTTAGAGCATCACACCCACTTACAGTCATCCATTTAAAGCGTCACGGGATACAGTTTAAAGCGCCGGATGCTAATAAAAGCAGCAGGAAATTAAACTACAAACATTTAATTAGGCAAAAAGCATTTTTTCATTTTTTGCACTTTTTGATCAAGTTTCAAAGATGCGCCACCTTAATATGGAACAATATAATTTATCTAGTGCTAATCTTGGCCATTTTGAGCTCAGTAATTTACTTCAAGCAAACAGCGGTAATTTTAGGGATTTAAGTATCTGTAGAGTTCAAAGTTTGTTGCAAGGCCTATGCAACTTATTATTGTGTTAATATATTGGTTAATTATTTCAATTTTATAGAGTTATCTTTTGTTGGTGTTTAACTTTATAGCCGTTCGAGTTCGTGCTGTCAGATTCGTAAAACTATTGCCTTCCCAGTATAATTTTCCTCACTGTGAAATAGTTTACGTGCAGTTCTTTTGCACTTACCCGGTTGATTTCTATTTAGTTTAACTATGTTACCCAGGTGCAATATGATTATGTAATTTCAAACACCTTGTTACATCTAATGTCCACGCAGAATTGTAAATCGAATTACTCTCATGTTAAAAACAAACATCCCATGTTAACTGTATGGACATTGTTATACAGACTTGTACTCTATTTAAGTGTTCAACAAAAATCATAGTTTTTTTTTTTCAGTCATTAGGGACATTTATAAAACCTTGTTCAGTTATTACAGTTATTAAGCCATTTCAGTGGGTCCATTGTTTCTTGCATGACCTTGGAAGGTTGAGAGAAACCAGAAGTCCGAGCATATCTGGACGACAATGAACGCTAACAACGACACGATCTCTAACTATTCTAGAGTTACACAAAAACTGATAACGCCAACAAGAATATACTAAAACCAGCTTCCATTCCGGATACGTTCACTCCGAAGAAGTGAACAAATTTAATTATTTGGGAGGATAGGCCTTTGTTCCTTTTTTTACTAAAGACACCCCTCAAAAACTGATCCAACACTCCCCTAACAAACGCACCCAAAATATCACCTGCCATCCAGGCGGCAGGGAGAAATACCATATAATATAGTGGAGACTTCACGGTCCAATCGCCGTTTGCTTGAACCTGTAACCCTAAAACATATGGAACTAAAGGAAATGGGGAGAGAAAATAAAGGGGACAGAACATTCATAGTAGAAGAGAAATCGCTTAGGCAATCTCCAGGCCTCGGAAAACCACAAAAGATCGTAAAGTAAGGTGGATTAGAACTCGGGACTGCTCAAATACAAGTCTTATCTGTTATCCTGCATGGACAATTGCTTCTTTGAGTTACTAACAATTGGCTGAATTTATTCTTTCGGGCATAAAATTTAATTTCTCAAGTTTGCAAAAGTTACGCGGTTTATTACTATTCTAATGCTTTTATTGCCATTATAATCATCTGATATAGGGATTCCCTAGCTTTAAAGTCAGGAGAAAAGAAATTAAGTTCAACTGTTACTGCACTTTATGTGACCCGGAAGATAATAAAAAGCATCTCCACCACAGTGTATTGGAATTTGTAGACACGTTTAGCTGCCCGATAGTATCTCATGGGATATGCTTATATTCCTTTTATTGATATAATGATGTAATGCAGATTAGTTTAGACAACCTGTTTAAGAATGCCTATGATTTCTTCTTCTTCTACAATAGGTTTCCCAAAATAGCACTTATTTTATACATGAAAAAATCTAATGTGCTCCATTCACACAACTTTCTATACATCTCTGTAACAAATTATTATTAATAAGCTTATTTTTATGTACTTCATCCTAAAACATTAGCATAAACGGTATTATTATTTAGTTCCTTTATAAGTAGAAGAGAAATAAAGGAATACGCTGGGCTAAACCGACAGTCAAATGTTTTAAAATGTGCTTGCTAAGGGACTGAAATTCGTTCTTTGCGTGGCCAAGATTTGACAAGTTCCAGTATGAGCTCAATAACAAGGAATATCTCGAAAATATCCAGCTCTACGAAATAAAATGTGTATGACATATATTGAATATCTTATCGTGATCAACATTTTCTGTGATGTAGGTTTTTGTCTACCTCTTAAGGTTTACCATTTAGGCAAAATTCAATTAAAATCATCCAGAATAAAGAAGTCTGTAGAAAATGCATGATATGCATTTTATTTGGCATGTAAGTATCTTAAACATAAGAGAGTTTAATCAAAACTCTAGTCATTTTTGAGAAACTCAAAAGTTTTCCATGTAAAGTGTAGGTTGGTGTGGAAAGATTTTCATAAAAATCTTCGTATCGCATCCTGAAGGTACCAAACTTAAATACCATGTTTGATATTTAACAGTCTATTAGTTTTTGAGCCATGCTGTTCACGGACACACACACACACACACACAAATACGAAGCTTTATCCAAAAAATGTTTCTTTTTATTCAGGGAAGCCAAAACATGTATATTTCCGGTGAAATATTGGTATTGAATTTTTGGATGCAATGCAATATCTTCTCTATACATTATATACATAGTACGTGTAAAGAAAGTAAAAACAATTTAAAATAGTAAGACTCCACTTTTCTAAAGACTGTAATAGAAGCACTAAAACGACATTTAGGCTGAAGAAAATACATTTTGGAACCATGTTTGGGTTAAAGAAAATACTTTGTGTATACAAAAACTTTCAACGTTAAACTGTTTGAGAAGCTCATTGTCACAGAATCCTCCTTCAGAACGAGAACAACAGAAGAAAGAAGATGGTGCCTACGTTGTTTCTGTTTGCTATGCTCCTCACTACAAACAATAACGTAATAACTTTTCGTTTCAAGAAGAGGAGAGTCCTAGAACATTTTTTTGCTATAATCCAGCCTTACTCAAGCGGAAATCCTGAGGAAATGTAGTTGTCTACAAGAGGGAGGTCCCATTTTCTTTCATTACCGACTTAGAATAAGGATGAAGGCTTTAGATTGTTCTGCAAAGTGCGGAACGCGTTTCTTTTGTTTTTGTAGTTTTTATCACATTCTCTTGTAGTTTATTTCCGCAGAATATAATTTTGTAAATTAGTTTTCTGGCCTTACAGGATTGAGCAGCATTTCTACATGTTCTTCTTACATATTCTTAGGTTTGCACCTTAGATAACAAAAATATGATGCTTTACATTCAGACAACTTTCTTTGTTTTGCAAACAAACTATTCTTAAACATTCTATCTACATCATGCTAATCAAGATAAATAATAATTAGCATAATGATCCTATTTGTTGTAAATAGAAGAGAAGTAAGCGAATATAAACTTAAAGCGATAGCCAATTTTTTAAAATCCATCGCTATGTGATTAACATTGAAATTCGGTTCTGTTTTTACGGCCAGGAGTAAAACAAAGTAGATATCAAATGAATAAGGAAAAAATAAACATTTCAAAATTGAAACCAATAACAGACAATGTGTTGTAAAGCCCGCTTTACAAAAAACTGTACACGACATAAATTGAGTGCTTTAACGGGTGTATTCTTTTTTTTCTTTTTTTGTAGTGCATTTTTGTCAATCTCTTACAGTTTACTAGTTATGCAAATTCCATTCAGAATGAAGAAAACTTCAGGGATTATTCTTAAATAGTTTAGAATATGAATTTTATTTTCAATGTAACTTTAATACAAGGTATTTTAATGAAAATCGTTAAAACCATTTTTAAGATGGGGAATTTTACTGAATATCTTCGTGCTTCATCTTTGGAAGATACAGAAGTTAAATAGAAGTTTGGTGCTTAATTGGCTTCTAGTTTTTCAGTTATGCTGCCGCGCGGAACTTTTTCTAATTATTTGATTGTATTTCGGTGAAAATCTCGATATCGAATTTTTAGAATCTATTGGAATACATTACCTTCTCTACATTATTAGTATATACATGCTATGTAAAATCTCTGCTGGCGATAAGGAAATATATTGTACGTGTTTGCTAATTTTCCAGCAATTCGACCCAGGTTCGATTTAGGTAGCTTCATACACATTTCCACCGACACTCTCGGTAATTTGCAGAAGAATAAAACAATTTTGGAATACATACTGACACATTCATTCTTTCTACATGCAAGATCTCAAGATATAACATAGAGAAGTAAATGCGATATAATGATCATTTCTGCTTGAAAATTTAAGTTTCAACAAAACAAAAACATTCCATCAAGAAAGTTTGAGGCCAGAAAAGAATGATTACAAATAATATAACGTTTTGTGAAAATTGAGACAGTGCAAACACTAGCACAAGATTCATATCTATTAAGAGCTCTTTGTTATTCAGTTCTAAATGTTAAGAGAAAAATAAATATTACCCTTTCAGTATTTGCTCTTCCTTCACCACATTTCAAGTATTTGACTTTTCATATTTACTGAAGCCATTTTTGACTTTCTCTACACGAGCAATGTACAGTGTATAGAAAAGGTATTGTATTGCACAAAATATTCGGAACCAAGATTTCACCAGAAATATACGTTCTGGTTCCTCCTGAATCCAAAAAAAGCATTTTTTGAAAAAGATCCGTGTTTGTATGTGTGTGGTTGTGTGTGTGTGTCTTTGGACAGCTTAGCTCAAAAACGAAAAGACCGTTAAGTACCAAAATTAGTATTTAAGTTTGGTATCTTCCAAGGATGCAACACGAACATTTCCAAGAAAATGCCCCCACGTCAAACTATCCTTTACATGAAAAACATTTCGAACATTTTGATTTTCTAAAAAATGGATCTAAGGATTTTGATTAAAACCTCTGATATTTAAGATACTTACATGCCAAATAAAATTTATATCTTGAGCTTTCTGGGAATAGCCTCTAAATACCTCTATTCTGGATGGTTTTATTGAATTTTGCATGACTGGCAAACCGTAAGAAATAGACAAAAACTTACAATACAGAAATGTAGATCAGGATAAAACACACTATTTATTCATATACAATTTGTTCGTGGAGTTGGTTGTTTTTTATATATTCCTTGTTATTGGTTTCAACTTTAGAAAAACTTATACTTTTCTCATACAGGAATTTTAAAAGGGAAGGAACTTCAATCACATAGCAACCAGGTGTTGACTATCACTTTAACCTATGGTACTCCCCAATTTCGCTTCTACTTCGAAGGAAGCAAGTAATAACACTATTTCTGCTATTTTTTCTGGATTAACATGAAGAAAATAGAAGCATAAGCTTTTTAATAATAATTTGTTGCAGAAATGTAGAGAAAGTCATTTGAATAGAACACATCAGATGTTTTAGAATTGTCAAACTGATCTTGATCCTCTAGGCATGTATGAAAAGGCTTGTTTGGATAATTTCTTCTGGATGTGGTGGAGATGTTCTACGCATTTGTTTCCATATTCTTTGATCTACTCTAACAGTGGTTGCAATTCTTTGTCTCTTTCCCATTAAGTTCTTCGTACAGTCGTTGACTGAATGTAAAAATCTCATTTCAGCGCTTGCTCCTTTTTATCGTTTATATTAATATTCCATGCCTCGCTTTCATTATAACCACTCTATTCAATTAGCCCTACACAGTAGCAGTGAAGTTGGTCCAATTCGGGATGAATTTGTAAACGTTTCAGAGATGTTAGGAATTGCTGCAGCAGAGAAACATAATTTTCAATACCTTCTTTAATCTAAGGAGTATACAATTTAAAACTTGTCAATATTATTTGTGAAGAATACTTTATGGTGAAAACTTTGCAAAAAATTCCCATATGCTCAACAAATTAGAACGGAGCTTCCGTGTGCGTTTTTCAATACTGCAGCCGTAAATATTCGTGGAGTATTCTATTAAGGTTTAGCTGCTGACACTCCCGTATAAACGCAGAGGAACATCGTTCAAAATATGTTCATATTCATGTTGTTTTGAATCACCTTGAGAAGAAACGGCAGAACTGGAACAGCAGAATAAGCGGGTTAACGTTTGCATTATTGAGAGAAACCCGCTAGTAATGACCTTACAGGTAAAGAGAATTCAAACAATACTACAATATGAAAATCTCTGCATTCGCAATTACAATCAAAAGCATTTTTAGGCAGACAGGGTTCAGTCATTTAGTAATTTCCATTGTGTTTTTGTTAATATAAAAATAATAAAATAAATAGTTGAGTATATATTCAGCCCTACGCTCTGGCACTTGGATTAAAGCAGGCTGTTTCGGCTCTACTCTTCTGAGTCGGAGTACTCGTGCATACTCAGCCACAAACTTCAAAACTCGGCAAAGCGGACGGCGAGCTACGTTTCGGTCAGGACTTAACTTACAAATGAGCAGAGAGAAAGGAGGCCTGATTCTACTGAAACGATAAGTTACAAGATGATATTAAGTGATGCGGTGTATTGAATACTCTAAGGTAACTCGCGGATCTTTGAAACGTAGCCAAGCTGGAAAATCTCTGGTTGTTGGCTACGGGAGGCGTTTGGTTTCAATACCACCCATAGGGATGCGGAATTAAGGAAAAAGAGGAGCTGCAATATGCATTAGTTCCGCCACAAAAGCAACTTTTTTGGCCGGAGAATGCGTGATGCTTGCCACATCCTTTCACGTATTTATTGGATGATCTCTCAACTTTGCGGTGCGTAAGTGGGAATGAAGCCAGTTGTAGGATCGATAGGATCAGGCCCATGCGGCATAGCGCAAACAAATAGTAAAAATTAGCAAGTAGAGGAAAATGGTCAAGATCAGAGAAGTGTAGATTTATAATATAGTCTAATTAATATTCTGCGTCGATTATCACATGAACAGAATTTGAGAACTTCGAGAGCCAAAAAGATGTTAGACAAGGATGTATTTTCACTTTCTCTACACGTACTATGTACATAGTGTATAGAGGAGGTGTTGTATTCCACCCAAAAATTTTATAATCAGCTTTCACAGAAAACATATGTTTTGGGTCCCCCTGAATCCAAAAAAAAAGCATTTTCAGAAAAAGGTCCGTGTGTGTGCGTGTGTGTGTTTGTGCGTCTGTATGTCTGTGGACACTATAGATCAAAAAAAAAAAAAAAAAGGATTGTCGAATACCAAACTTAGTATTTAAGTTTGGTATCTTCCAAGGATGTGATAGGAAGGTTTTCAAGCAAATCCCCCCACACCAACTACCCTTTACAGGGAACTTTTTTCGAAAATTTTGATTTTCTTAAAAATGGCCCTAACAATTTTGATTAAAATACCGTATATTTAAGATATTTACGTGCCACATAAAATGTGTTTCCTGAATTTTCTGAGAATATCCTCTGAAGTCTGCTTTATTCTGGATCAATTTTACGGAATTTTGCATAACTGCTAAACCGTAAGAGATGGACAAAATCTTACCACACAAAAAATGTAGAGCATGTTAAAACACACAATTTATGTCGTATACATTTTTTCGTGGAGTTGATCGTTTTTTTTTTTAGATTTTCCTTGTTTTTGGTTTCAGCTTTGAAATACTTAGTTTTCTCATACAGGAATTTGTCAACTGCTGTCCATACAAACAAAAGAACTTCAGTCACATAGGAACCAGCTTTTTACTATCACTTTAACCTATGGTACTCCCTTATTTCGCTTCTATTTACAAGGAAGCAAGTAATAAGACTATTTCTGCTAATGTTTTTCTCGATTAGCATGAAGTAAATAGAAATATGAGCTTTTTAACAATAATTTGTTGCAGATATGTAAAGAAAGTCATGTGAATGTAACACATCATATTTTGTTTCATCTTCTCTTCAATCTCTTTGTGGTTCTTATGTTGAAGGGGAAGGAAAAAGAATCGGAGGGAATAGAGATCAGAGTTAATTGAATCCCAGTACTTCTTTCTACATGCGATACGGCACTGTACACTACCAGATGAAAGGTATGCAAAAGGATCTAGATAGACTAAAGACATTGTGACGAAGGATAACTGACGTCAATGTAAATTAAACAAAAATTATTACATTAAATATTTCCTCTGTATCTAGCGTGCATAGACTTGGAATTAGGTGCGTGACAAACAGTGACGTGCTTTTACTTCCTCTACACGTACTATGTACCTAGTGTGTAGAGAAGGTATTGCATTCCACCCGAAGATTAGATATCGAGTTTTCACCGGAAATGCATGTTTTGGGACTCCCTGAATACAATAAAAAACAGTTTTAGAAAAATATCCATGTGTGTGACTATATGTACTGGTGTGTTTTTGTTTATGTGTGTATGTGTGACCAGGATAGCTCAAAAACAAATAGTCCATTAAGTATGAAAGTTGATATTTAAGTTCAGCATCTCCCAAGGATACGATATGAGGATTTTCTAGTAAATCCCGCTCCCCTCCAATTACTCTTTACTTGGAAAAAGTTTCGAAATTTTTTATTTTCTCAAAAATAGCTCTTGAGATTTTGGTTAAAATCTCTTATATTTGATATATCTTGACTTTTCTGGGAATAGCCTCAAAAGACCTCTTTATTCTGGCTATTTTTTAATTTTGCGTAACTAGTGAACCGTAAGAGATGGAAAAAATCTTAATACACAAAAGTGAAGAACTCCTTAAAAAAAACAATTTAAGTTATATACTTTTTTCTGTGGAGTTGATCGCTTTCGAGATATTCCTTGTTATTGGTTTCAGTTTTGTAATACTTTTCTTATACAGGACTTATTAACTCCTGACCATACAAAGAAACGGATTTCAATCCCATAGCAACCACATTTTAAAACATATGACTCTGTTTAGTCTAGTGTATTCCCTTATTTCCCTTCAACTTATAAGGAATTAAGTAATAAGACCACTTTTTTGGACAGTGTCTATCGCCCGCTGTTACTACAAAATGGCACCGCAGGCGATGACACTGGTGATGCATCGAATGAAGATGGAGCCCCGGTGGAATGAGATGGCGGAGGAAATCGGAGAGCCGGAGAAAATCCGCCCCTGCGCCGCTTTGTCCACCACAAATCTCACAGGCGGTCACTTGGGATCGAACTCGGGCCGTTTGTTTGAGAGGTGAGTCGTGTAGCTAGCAGAGACCATTTCTGCTAGTGTTTGTCTCGATTAGCATTAAGTGGATAGAAGAATAAGCTTATTACGAATAATTTGTTACAGAGATATAGAGAAAGTCATGTGAATGGAACACATCATATTTTAATTTTTTTACTTACGTTAGACGTTACAATGGTAAAATGGAAACGAACTGAGATTTCAAAAGTGGGTACGCCTAAGCATATTGTGTAGATTTCTGAATATTTCTGTTAAATCGCCAGAGACTATTTTAACATCCATATTTGAATGTGAGAGTAGAGAAAAACTACACTAAAGCCGATGTCCCACGGTCAAATATTTTGTCCCAATACTCTTCAAACTACAAATTGGATCTTGGGACTTCGGATAATTTCATTGCATACAATTTCCGCCCTATTTTTTGGTCAAATTCCAGTGTGCTACAACAGGATACAGCGGTTTCTAATTTTTGGTCTAAACGTATGAAAGCAACCAATGAGCGACCTGGTGCTAATGACGTAATAAGATGGCAGCTGCCGCTGGGTCTTCCTTCCCACCAATGTCATTGTTTGTGTGAAACTTTGCTGTATCTTGTAGACTTTGTCCTAAATAATTGGGTTATAGCAACTGAGCTATGGTTGAAATACTCATTTTTTTTTCTTTGTGCTGCAGAGATTTATGAACTAATGACTCGGGTATTTCTATCCCCTGCAAATGTATTTTATCGCATCTATTTGTACCTAACCTTCTTTTCTCAACAAAAATATAAAAATGCTACCTTTGATTTGCTGGTATGGACTGCTTCATATATTTTATCTTGGCAAGTGAATTTTGCCTCAACTAAGGACAGCAATTTTCCAAACAAGTTTTCGTCCATTCTAAGGAAGTTAAAGTAATTTACAGAGTCAGAAACGAGTTCATCTTCAGTATATGTAGTACACCTCTTCTTTGGGCTGCATCCCTACGTTCCAGCCATAGTCTAGTCCACCAACGCCTCCTTACTGGTTTTTTCTTTCTATTATAATATGCTCTTGCAATGGATACACAAACTAAGCTTGCGAAACCGAGTGTAAATAATTGTGGATCAGCAATCTACACCATTTTCTATCAGCTATTCATGTGTATGCGAGAAATATTTGGACCAATACACACTCCCGTGGAAATGATGTTGAGAAATTGTACACAACGTTCAGGTTGTATAAAACATTTTGGATTAAATTTTGACTGTGGGACGTCGGTTTAAGTACAACTATTTTTTTGTTGAGAAATTGCATGAATTGTGAAGAGATGCAGAAAACTGTTGCGTTTGTTTACAATTGAATGCTATATCCCATCCGGATGTTTGAGTGTTGAATAAGAATGATATTAAGATACCAATTATTTATTAGGAGGAAAGATGAAAATCAACTGAGGGCTGTAAAGCTTAACAATGAAAAATGTTTGTTTGGAAGGCTAAGGAAAGAGAACGATAAGGTAGAAGGTACAGAATTAACTAAGATATGAGACGCTGGCATAGTGTAATGAGAAAGTCGCACTAAAGTCACAAGGGACCCTTGTCATATTGAAGTTAAACACCGAGTTGAAATTATCTATAGAGGAAGCAGATTGAAAATAAACATTCCTGTATCTCGGCTTTCTCTTTCATGAGCCCAGGGTTGTCCGTAAAAAACTATTTATAAATTAGAATGATTCACTAATAATACCTAATTCATTTATGTATCACAATGTTCAAAAACGACTAAATGAAAGAACGTAGAAAAGTGTGCAAAGATTATTTTCTCTACATGTACTATGTACATAGTGTATAGAGAAGATATTGCATTCCACCTAAAAACTCGATACCGAAATTTCACCGGAATACACGTTTTATGGTCCCTGTATCCAATATAAACAGTTTTAGAAAAGGTCGGTGTGTTTTTCGTGTTGCTGAGAACACATTACTCAAAAACGAAAAGTCGGTGAAATGCCAAACTTGACATTTAAGTTTAGTATCTTCCAGGTATACGACACGAAGATTTTGAGAAAAATCCCCCTAACCCAAACTACCCTTTACATGGAAAAAGTTCGAACATTTTTATTTTCTCAAAAATGGCTTTAACGAATTTTATGAAAATACCATATAATAAAGATAATTTTATGGCAAATAAAATGTATATATTGAATTTTCTGAAAATAACCTCTAAAGAGCTCTTCATTCTGGATGAATCTTACTGAATTTTACGTACTTGATAAACCGTAAGTGAGACACAAATTTACTACCCACAAAATGTAGATGTCGTTAAAACACATAATTCATGTTCATGTAAGTTTTTTTCTCTTGGAGTGGAAGAGACATTTCTTGTTATCTGTTATCCTGAATAAGGTTATTCTAAATAAGGGTTGAATTGAAAGTTCAAATTTGAAAGTTGTCCAGAACTAATATCTATACTCTATGTTATTGCAGCACACCCAAGTTAGGGGTAGGAATCATCTCTACCTTGCGCATTCTAGTGGTAGTATTTTCAGAGGTCTAGGTGTATGCACCTGCGAGAGGGAAGCGCGTGACCTCAGAGTTTAAGGTGCAGGAGGATGTTTATTTGGTTAGAAAGATACGGATTCATAAATACGCAAGGGTGCGAGGAGACATAGAGGTTTTATTTTCAAGACATGGTGGCTAGTGTAAGAGAACTCAAACTCCATTCACCTCACCCGGTATATCGCAGATCTTGAAGTTTACACCTTTTAAATAAAACCAAGGCCATTACAGTGGACGTCAGTCAGTAGGTCCCAAAATATTAGCAACTCAGATGAATAAGATCCTTGTGACCTAGTTACTAGACCTAGTTTATAGCTATAATAAAACCCATACTTATGCCAGCATTGCTTTAAGAGCACACAGCTACGTCAGTATTTCGCCATCTTGCAATTAACATTGATTACTGAAACTGGTACAACAATAATTGTTGGTGAATGAAATACAATATATTCAAAATTAGCATATATATACATCAAAAATAAACAATTGCGTCTGCTCTAAATTTGAAGTTCCATTGCTGTCTAATGTATAACAGTCTTATGTCTGTAATTTTACACAATTGTAGCTCTATTTTATTTAAACACAAATGTCTAGCAAAATTACATGTTTGCATATTGATATCACATTTCTATATTATGTTTTTGTTGTAGCAGATTACGCTTTCTCATACAGTACATTTGCTCAAAGTAGTAAACTGAAAAAATTCAATCTCAAGCATAAACTACTACAGAAGTTGCTCCTACGTATATTGCCTTCATCGCAATGTATTATTTTTAAAACCAATGATTTACACTTTTTCCAGAAGAAACAATAATTTTCCTCACATTTTTTGCCAAAGCCAGTATTTCTTGCTGTTGTATAATTTATTCTGAGAGACTGGAATTCCACCAAGATTCCCCAAACGCAATGTCGCAACATAATATTATTATGATATGCTCAACACGTCTCTCTATGCAAGGTCCGAATTTCTCCAAATATTACTTTAGCAAATCGTTAAATCAGTACTGCAGAATAAATGAAGTGCAGAGAGGCTGAAAGAGAAGCTGTACAACAAACAACGCGACGGAAAGCTAAAGAATTCAAAACGCTAAGTGTCTATAACATATACAGGTGTTAATGAACTATAGCGAAATATTTTCACAGAATATGTAGATTACTTAAATAAGTAATTTGAGATAGGAGACGTATGGCATACTTATTGAAATTTCGAAGTAACGGCTATAAGTTTCTGAAGTGCCAGTACGCCACGTTTCGCGGTACTTCGTCTGGAATGAAAATAACAATATTAAAACATCTACACTATGACTGGAATCGAACTCATGACCTTTGGTATAGTAGCTTCCCGGGTTACGCATTAAGCCACCAGGACAGTTGAAAAAACGCCTCCAGAGTAGGCTGCATAGCTCACGAACGTAGTTAATGAATGCTCAGTGTCGCACTGTCAAGTGATTAGTTCGAGACTTTACAGATTTTTGCGACATTAAATATTGAGAACGCTGGTAACGAGCTGCTAAAAAACGATATTTCTATACTCAAACAGCAGTTTTAAAGACATTCTAAGCCATTTTTTCAATCTGCTTTGCTTTAACACCAACTAAGCAGCACCTGATACCCACACGTTTAACGCTATGTAGCTGCGTTATGTTTATCCATGCATCACCGATCTCAAATCACTTATATCAGTCACGGGCACAATCTCGCAAAGTATTTGTTCATTAACATCCCTTATATGCGGTTTATGGTGCAAAGCTGTGTTCAGCAAATATGTACATGAAATGTCCTATCCTGTCAAAAAATGAATTATTTGTTCTGCGTGACAACTGCGACAGGTAGAAAACAAAAGGCATGCAATTCCCTAATAGCAACCTTCCGTGCTTACAGAAAAATATCTACAGCACTCACCTTTGACTTTTCGGCCCGCACCTACAAGTAGACAAGTCGATCCTGGAACGAGAGAAACAATACATCAACGCTTTATACATATACTGGCAAAACCTACAGCTATGTTTGCATCATCTCAATATACATGACGTTCTTCTTTTGTATCACATCACATAAATTCATATTTCTGAAATCAGTAATATTGTTTCATTTTTATTTTCTCTAACACGTATGTATAAGTTTGGTTTCGTAATCGGCTTCCCTCCCCGAATTTGTAGGACTGACACCCCAGTATGTCTCACAAGTCAATGCCTAGGGGTCAGAAGCTTGTCGGGTAGCCAACGGCACGAAACCACATAATGAGAACCTGTTTAGAGGGGTATGAACATGAGGAAGCAGATGACATGAAATGTAAGCCAAATGTTATAGCGTACCTCATGTCTGACTGTAATCGCCTTGCTCTTCTTCCGAAATTGTACAAAATATACTGAATGAATACTAGTACAATAAGTTATTCCATTGGACAGAAACTCCATACCGAAATTTCAAGGTTTGAAGACAGCATAATCAAAAAAAGGCAATTTTATAAGAACGTCCATGTGTGTCTCTGTGTGTACCGTGAGCAGCACAATTCACAAATGAAAAACATTACTTATTCCAAACTATCCGTTACATTTTTTTCAAAATGTTCCAGTTTTGCTTTTCTACACGTACAATGTACATAGTGTATAGAGAACGTATTGCATTCCATCCAAAAATTCGAAACCGAAATTTCACCAGAAATAGACGTTTTAAGATCCCCTGCATTCAAAAAACACATGTTTAGATAAAAATGCGTGTGTGTGTGTGTGTGTGTCAGTGACTCTGTGAACACGATAACTCAAAAACGAAATATCGGTAAAACACAAACTTGGTAATTACGTTTAGTATTTTCCAGTGATGCGACACGAAGATTTTGAGAAAAATCTGCACCCCAAATTACTCTTTACGTGGAAAAAAATCGAAAATTTTTATTTTCTCAAAAATGGCTCTTAACGATTTGGTTAAAGTACCGTATATTAAAGATATTTATATGTCAAATAAAATGTGTATCTTGAATTTTCTGGGAATAGCCTTTAAGACCTCTTTATTCTGAATGAATTTTGCCGAAATTTGAGTAACTAGTAAACCGTAACAGAGAGACAAAACCCTGCAACATAAGAAATGTAGATCATGTTAACACATGCAATTTCAGTCATCTACGTTTTTTTTTTTTTTTTTTCGTGAAGGTGACCATTTCTGAGTTATTCCTTGTTAGATGTTTCAGATTTAAAATGCTTAAAGCTTTTCTCCCACTGAAAGTTGTAAATTCCCGGCCCTGCATAGAAACAGATTTGAACCACATGAAAACCAGGTTTTAAAAGATTTGGCTATCGTTTTAGCCTAGTGTATTCCCTTATTCTCCTTCTACTTATAACAAATTAAGACAAGTAATTAAGACAAATTTTGCTAATATTTAATTTGCTTATCTAAACGTAGTTAGAAGAATATGCTTTTTAACAATAATTAGTTACAGAGTAGAGAAAGTCTTGTGAATAAAATACATATTTTATCAAAAAAACTATAACACTTTTGATTAAAATGCCATACATTTATACACTTATATGACAAATAAAATGAATATATTGAATGTTCTGGAAAAAAGTTCTGAAGTTCTTTTTATTCTGAATGATTTTACATAACTGGGAAAGCATAAGAGATAGACAAAAACTTACTGCTCAAAAATGCATATCTAGTTAAAATACATGAATTATATGAAAAATATTTTTGGAGTTAACCGCATTCGATGTATTCCTAATTATTGATTTTAATTTTGGAATAGTTATACATGGGATGGGATGGGCCTAGCAGAGATAAAATCCCATAACTCAGGCACCAGCTTTAGCTAGTATATCTTATATTTCTTTGTACTTAAAGGGCATATTTCATAAATGTAAATGCATATATTCAAAGTTTTATCTTCATTTACGGGAAGTAGTTAAAAGAATATGCTTTTTTTTAATATTTTTTGCAGAAGAGGTAGGTAAAGTCATATAAATAGGTAGATCAAGACATAAAGTCAAAGTTTAACACGTTAGGTGTTTTTGTTAAATGTCAATTTTTTAGATTTTCAGGTAGCCCAATATGTCAGGTATAAGTGCATATGCTTATTTTACCCGTGCGGCTATTTTAAATGTCCAGGAAGGTATTAAATGACGCTTACAAGTCCCTTTAATGGTTACCTCCCGTTTAGAGGCAAAAATCCTTTCAAATTTGCAGTTTTTAACTTTTCCGTTGACCACTTTCGCTCGGAATCGATCATTCCCGGTGTATGTTTGCCATCTAGTCCAACTTTTAGAAACCATCTGCTCTCAGGAATCATATATATCAACAGAAGTCTTGAAATTACAAATATAACTTTGGAAAGGGTAATTGTTTGTTTCTTTGCTATAGGATATTTCGTATTTGATTAAATTTGTATATTTTGTGGACAGCTTGTTTGTTTTAGTTTTTGAATTCAGAAAGTCTCTTTAGTTCTAATTTGGCTGAATAATAATACATTGCTTTGTTTACCTTCGTGTTTCATGTAGTGAAAAGCGTGTGCTTGCAGGTAGTTTTACATATGTTTAGGGATAATGTTATGAAATTGTGAAGTAATATATTCAGTAAGATAGTGAAAATTAGGAAAGTTTAAGAGAAAGTGTGCTGCCATTTTGAATTGAACAAAAGCATTGGATGAGAAGTCTAACCTCTGCGAAGTGAAAAAATTACAAACTTTAGATGTAATTTTAGGTGAATCTCCTATACCTTCTGGCAGTAAGATTATTTTAACTACTGGCAATAATATTTATGTGAATAGAATTGTCGGAAAGTTACAATATCTTAGTGAAGTATACATTGAGAATGCTTTATTCAGTGATGAGTGTCCACTAATCGTAATCCACTAAGGTGTATTGCAAAATTCATTTACAAATCTTCGGTGTTAGTGAATGCAGCATGAAAACCTTGTGGGTATCTACTAGGGAACCCTGACTTTAGTAGTACTTTGTTACTGAAATTGAGACCTGAGACAATCTTTACCTGTTACACAAGACCACGTACCACAGAAAAATCTCAAAGCCCTGTATTTTACATAAAAAGGAGGGTGGTGGATGCATTTGTTAGGATTGGAAGAGAGCAATAAACATATTTTGTGCAAAGGATGTACCAGCAAACAATATGACATTAGCAATTTGGAAGCGTGCTGTGTCTGAGACCAAATGCAATACACCATAATCTCTCAGACGTAACACATGACCATTCGACATCTCATCAGTATAAACGTTTATGGCAGTACTATTATTGCGAAGGAGGAGTGTGTCAGTCACATATCTAAGAGGTGTCAGATATGTAGTATAAGAATAGCGAGCTAAAGGGGTAAAACTTGGTGGTCGTGGAGCTGCAACCTTGAAAGAAAGAACAATTACTACTTTAACATTTTATTACACGACTGCTATTGCAGCAAATATTCCTGATGTGAATAGTAAAAAGCAGTAACTTTATGCCACTCTCACTCACTGCACGTCCACTGATAAAAACCCAGAGCATAATAGATGTCCAACAGGTGTCGCCTCGTACAGTTTTTAAAATAAAGCCAAACCAAGGAGAGAAACACTGCATTTAAAGCTAACACAATATTTTTGTAAAAAGAGAAAAAAAATGAAATCTAAGCATAAAATGTGTTAAAAGTATTGCTAATGGTCCCAATGTTCTTAAAAGTTGAATTTTGAACCTTTTTTATTAGGAAAGGCCTTTGTTTAATTTTATTTAATTCACGTTTCATCAACTAATGCGATTCATCCCTCATCAACCAAAACGAGTAATTAGTTGTGAAAACAATTAAATTAACACTAATTAATCATAATATTTGACTATACTATGAATCCTGGGACTTAAAGTACTTACTTTCTGATCACGTTGTGGTTTACCGAGTCAATTGAGAAACTTAATTCAGTGCCAGCATGTTGCCATAGTAGCTCACGGCTAGAGACCGAGAGGTCCGTGGTTCAAATCCACTTGTAGCTTTGAAGTTTTCAGTCTGACTCACCTATCCAACTCCTGTCCTACGCACGTCTTGTGTGAAGAAACAATTAAATTAACAACACCTCTGAAGTTAACACCTATGAATCACAGATTAGCAAAAGAACTGAAAAGGTGTGCAAGGGATCAGATACAGAACCAAATGAGAGTTTATCTGTGTTATTTGTCATAAATGTTCCAAAATAATAGTTTATAAATCAAAAGTGGAAATAACAGTGACTAAGGGTAAATTCAGTATGGGTGCTCTGAGTTCCCAGAAAATTAAAATGGAGATTTCCGGAAGAAAAATGTGTGAGAACACCTACAGGATAACAGAACAGCATGGCAGAAAAATAATACTGCAAAGTGTTATAAAGAACATGAAAGAGAAAAAAAATACATGAAAGGAGAAGAAGCTTTCAAAAACTGCTGTAGATGAGAGAAAGAAGACCGAGGAAGGTTAAATGTATGGTGATAGCAAGCTTTGAAAGAGGTATCACAGCCTGAATTCATGCTTTTTATAAAATCAGCTGTTTTCTAAATACCACATGTCTCAACGTTCAAAATACTTGCGCACCACTTTTGGTCCCGTTGGCTTCAAATTGTTTTATACATATAGATTAGTACCACATATAAAATAATTTTCATTTATTTTGAAATATAGACAACATTTATAAAAAAATTATAATTAAACTAATAAACATATTATAAACACAATATACTTATATGAACATATTTTAATTGTGTAATAATGTGTTAATTGTAACTAAGAAATGTTTCCGGGCTGTTTTGCCGTGGTCTGCTGGTGCTAGGAGTACCAGACGTTTCGTCCACAACTACGGTGGACATCTTCAGTGGCGCGGTCGAAGTTTTCTAGGAGAAGGTTTCGCTGCGTCTGAAGCGTTGAGTCCAGTCCAGTGTGATTGGCAGGCTGAGGGCAGCCCGAGGTGTGTTAGACGTGTCCCTGTTCTCAGAGAGAACTTAACCACGTTCTGACGGGATTGTGGGTTTTGTAGGATGGCGGGTGTGTTTTGGGGTTGTGGAGTGACAGGAGGAGGCGAATATTGCTCCTCGACGGTTGCCTTGATGGTGCAACGGCCCTGGTGCACCGCTGGTGTGTTTTTATCAAAATGTTTCTTGAGATTATAATTTTGAATCCAAGCAACTCTTGAAGGATAATAAGGAGCTTAGCCGTAGCAGCTGTTGGTGGTGCTCCTTCGTTGCCGGGGATGCCCGCAAGCCATGCGGGGAAGCCGGTATCGCCTGAAGCGGCGGTTTGTGGGATCGTAATCCCCAAGAGACCTAACGAGGGCGCTCCGATGGAATGGTAACCCTTCGTTGAATTTTGTTGCCCGACGCCTAATCTCGTCCTCCAGGTATGGTAGACCAGAGGCTTCGTGCAGGAGTCTCGTTGGAAAGCCTCGAGATAGCCCGGAGACACCTATTCTGTACCTGCTGAAGCAACAGCAGACTGGAGTCTGCCGCCATGCCCCAGATCTCACAGGCGTAGATTAATAAGGGGATAATGAGAGCCCTCAAAAGGCGCAACTTAAGGGGAACCGTCATCGAGGACCTCAGTATCGGGTACAGTGAGGCCGCAGCCCCACTGCCCCGGCACCACAGCCCCCGGACGTGCTCCCTAAAAGTGACGCCCCTGTCAAGCTTCACCCCCAAGTAGGTGATGGTGTTGGTCCATTGTATCCTTCGTCTGAGGTTCGTGAATGTGGGGAAGTTTGCGGGAAAGCGGCGCTTGGTGAAGAGAATAGCGTGGCTTTTCTCCGGATTTATGGACAATCGCCAACGCTCGCACCACTCTTGGATGAGGCAGAGGTGCCTCTGGATCTGTCGGGATCGCTACTTTTATACTGGCAAGTGGGGGGCTTCGTTTGATGACGTTTCCTGCTTTCAATGACGGGATGCCAATTCCTATTGAGTTTTAGTGCCTCTTCTTTTTTATTAAAATTGTTCGGATGCTTGTAAATCTCTATAGCCTCCCGCTGTAGTCCTGCATGGTAGTGTGTTGTAGATGAGAGTATAGAGGTGTCTTGGAAATTTATAATATGCTCGCCCTCTGCCTCAATAGTGTGCAGGGCGACCGCGGACTTTTCTGTGTGGCCTAGTCGACAGTTTGCTTTGTGTTCCTTGATTCTAGTAGTAACACTGCGTTGTGTGGTTCCGATGTATACCGAGCCGCAGGAACAGGGAATGCGGTACACACCGGCTGATGACAGCGGCTCCCGGGGATCTTTGGATGAGCGTAGTAAATTATTTAATTGCCTCGTGGGCTTGAAAACCGTTTTGACATTGTGACGTCGCAATATGTGCTCGATCCGGTCGGTGATATTATTGAAGTATGGCAGAAACACCGTGCCCTTACTTTTTGGTTGGTCTGGCTTTTGAGATGTGGACTGAAACTTGGCAGGACGGAAAGCTCTATTGATTTCTTGGACGGAATAACCATTTGAATGTAATGCCTGTCTTAGGTGCTTGAGTTCATCTTGTAGCTGTTCCGGTTCACAGATGCGGGTAGCCCGATGTTTAAGTGTCTGGATCATTGCTCGTTTTTGTCTGGGATGATGGTTCGAGTCCTTGTTTAGGTAACGGTCAGTGTGGGTGGGCTTCCGGTATACCGTATGCCCAAGAGACCCGTCGGTATTTCTCTTGACCAAGACGTCCAGGAAAGCTAACTGTCCGTCTTTTTCTTTTTCCATGGTGAACTGGATGCGGTGATTAATACTGTTGAGGTGTAGGTAGAAATCCTGAAGGGCTTCTAGTCCATGGGGCCATATCACGAATGTGTCATCTACATAGCGGAACCAGACCGTGGGTTTATGTGCAGCTGCGTTCAAGGCTGTAGACTCAAACGATTCCATGAAGAAGTTTGCCACCACCGGGCTCAGAGGGCTCCCCATGGCAACACCGTCTATTTGTTCGTAGAATGAGTTATTCCACTGGAAATAAGTAGTGGTGAGAACGTGGTGAAAGAGTGTTACTATATCGTCCGTGAAAAATTGTTTCAGATGTGTGAGGGCTTCTTGTACCGGTACCATAGTGAACAGCGAGACGACGTCGAAGCTGATAAGAAGGTCTTGGGGCTGTAAAGTGATACTTTGTAGTTTTTGGATGAAATGAGTAGAGTCTTTGATGTAAGAGTCCGTTGAGCCGACGTGGGGTTGTAATAGATCCGCCAAATATTTAGCTATGGTGTAAGTTGGAGAACCAATGGCACTAACAATAGGTCTTAAAGGAACTTCCGGTTTGTGAATTTTAGGAAGGCCGTAAAGTCTAGGAGGTTGAGCTTCTGATTTTATGATTCGGCGTTTTCCCTCTGTTGGCAGGGAAGAATTTTTGATCAGCTGATTGGTCTGTTTTAAAATCCGAGCTGTGGGATCGCGTTGTATGTGTCTGGCTTTAAAAGATCCAGAATTTTCTGTTCGTAGTCCTGTTGCTTGAGAATGACGGTGGCGTTTCCCTTGTCTGCTGAGCACACAATGATGTCTTTGTTGGTGTTCAGGTTCTTCAAGGCAGTTCTCTCTTTGAAAGTTAGATTACTGCGCGGGGTCTTGGCATACTGGAGAATCCTAGCGGATTCCCGGCGTATCTCGTCGGCAGCTACTCCCGGTAAGCCCCGTATTCCCGATTCAATGTTAGAAATGATGTCCTCAACTGGTAGAGACGGTGTGACTACCGCGAAATTGCCCCCTTTGGCCAGCAAAGAGGTTTCTGCTGGTGACAGTTGGTGATCAGATAAATTCACCACTGTACGGAAGTGTCGTACGCTGGTTTCGGAAGTAGTAGTTGGCTTGTTTCCCGCCGAAAGGCGTGTAAACTTGTTCTTATGTCGGGTAGTAATGTAGTCCTGGTTGTGAGACATGCTATGGTACGTGATCCTGTCTGTGTTATCCCAATCGTATCTATGAAGTGAGTTACTCACTCGGAGATGCAGAGCGAGTAGCTGGCGGTTGTTTGAATCCAGGCCCCTTCTGGTCTGGTGGATACGTTCTCGGAGCATCGCATGCTCAGAGCGGTTGTAGATGCGGTGGGCGGCAGCTGTTTGAAACTGGCGTTTCTGTCCGAGGAATTTAGGAATAATTCCCGAGTCACGGCAGCGTAGAAGAACTGTAAGAGAGCACAGAAGAGAAGATTTCTGTTTGCGTAGCGCTTCTAGTCGACGAATCAGACGATATATCTCCTCCCCGTAGAGGCGAGTCATGAGAGAACGTAGGCTCCTAACACCAGCAGACCACGGCAAAACAGCCCGGAAACATTTCTTAGTTACAATGACTCCGGCCGTGAAAGCCTACGTTCTCTCAATGTGTTAATTATTATAAACAATGCCAATTATTATTATTATACAACTTATAACTTATATTAGAAAGCTTCAGTTTCAAATGAGAAAAAATTATGCGCATGGAGAATTTTGAAAATTGTTAAATAACTTTAATAAAAATGTCTTATAAAGTAGAAATTAATAAACCAAATGGTCTCAAAATTTGCAATTATCTTAGTTGTAGCTTAGAAACCTAATCTATAAATTTCTATATAAATTTAATAAGAACTATATAAATTCTAAAACTTATAGCCCTCCTTAATGAATAATAAAATTAAAAGTAAAATAAAGTCTTCTGAACCATAGAAAAATAATTTATGTGCAAATATATTGTTTTTTTAAATAGTTCTTTCCAATTCAAAGTTCTCCAGAATTGTTTAATGTTAAAAGAACAATTAATCTCCATTCTTTAAACTTTATGTTTACTTTCTATACCACGTACACATTAGTAGGTGGATAAGGACTATTATAAGTTCAGTAAGTAGATTTCACCGAAAATACATGTTTTGACGACCTGCTGAATAAAAACACTTTGAAAAGGCTGTGCGTGTGTGTGCATGTGTTTGCTTGTGGGTGTAAATACCAGAACACAACAAAAAGTCAATTAAAATATAAGACTTTATATCTAATTTCAATATTTTCTAAGAATGCGACCCGAAGAGTTTCAGAAAATCCCTAAATTCCAAACTACCGGGATCATGAACGATTTTTCAAATTTTCCTTTTCTAAAAAATGAATCTAATAGTTTTGATTAAAATTTCCTACATATTTACATGATAAATGGAATATATATATATAATACTTATAAGGAATATATATATAATATATAATACTTATAAGGAACTAAGCAATAAGACTTTCTGTTAATGTTTATCTCGATTAGCATGAAGTAGATAAAAAATGCGATTTGTAGGAATAGTTTGCATCAGATATGAATGGAAGACATCAGATATGTTTTTATTTCGGGGCGCAAAAATAAAGGTTTGTATTAAGATTCAAACTAACTGTTCGATATTCACGTTTCGTTAGTTGATATGTATAAACACTTCAGTCTGTTTTCCATTCAGAGCTTACTGAAACATTCTACTCATAAGAAAGTAGTGAGATTAAAGATGACAGCAGTCTTGTGCTCTGGGGGTTTTCTGCCTCCGAGAATTAATTAATAAATTGAAGAGTGAAAAAGGATTTTAGAGCAGGGAAAATTGTATTTTTTCGGTCCTCTATCAAAGTGTATGCAGTTACTGATTGTTCATCAATGTTCTCTGTAATAATCACCCGTCAGTCAGTTAGCTGAGGCGAGAATAGAGAAGATTCACAAAATACGCTTCATTACTATTTAATCAATACTGCTTCTTCTTTAGGATGTTACAGTTCGACTCCTGATGGGATCACTCAGTCCTAACGTTATTAAATACCCTACCACTAGATCCATAGAGGACGATGTCGATTTATTTATTCAACTTTATTTTACTTGAAATAAAAAACGGCTTCTTATTATAACCAGTTTCAATAAGAACTTACAATCAATGCTACAATGCCCTCTATATGATTCAGAAAACATTAGACATGACACGAACACCTGACTTCTACCTATTATAATTTATCTCTATACATTTCTGCAAAACTAGCTTGTTGTTAAAAGGTGAATCCAGGAGTTTAATTGATTGTTAAATGTTGAAAATCGGGTAGTTTTACGTTGACCTTGAAAGTACTACTTAAATGGCATTGCGATTAAAAGATAAATAATACTTAGCAACCGGATTATATTGATCTATAAATGTATGAAACATTGCCTATAAATAATTAAAATTTAAACAATGACATAATATGAGTACGTAATTAAAAAAAACCGATGTGTTCCACTCACATGACTTTCTCTGTATCTCTGTAATAAACTATTGTTAATAAGCTCATGTTTTATTTATTTCATGCTAATCGAGAAAAATTAGCAGAAATAGTCTTATTTCTTGTTTATTGTAAGTAGAAGCGAAATAAGGGAGTACCATAGGTTAAAGTGAAAGCCAAAAGCTGGTTGCTTTGTGACTGAAGTTCCTTTGTTTGGACAGGAGTTGACAAATTCCTAAATGAGAAAAGTTATGTTTTCAAAGCTGAAACCAAGAAAAAGGAATATCTCAAAAACGATTAACTCCACGAGAAAAATGTGTATAACGTAAATTGTGTGTTTTAACGTACTCTACATTTTTGTTTGTTAAGTTTTTGTCCATCTCTTACGGTTTAGTAGTTATGCAAAATTCATCCAGAATAAAGTAGTCTTCAGAGGTTGCTCCCAGAAAATTCAAAATATACATTTTATTTGTCAGGTAAATGACTTTAATATACGATATTTTAAACAAAATCGTTAGAGCCATTTTTTAGAAAATCGAAATTTTTTAAAAAAGTTCCATGTAAAGGGTAGTTTGGGGTGGGTGGATTTTTCTGAAAATCTTCGTGTCGCATCCCTGGAAGATACTGAACTTAAGTACCAAGTTTGGTATTTTACCGACTTTTCGTTTTTGAGTTATCGTGTTCACAGACACACGGACACACACACACATGAACCTTTTTCTGGAAATACTTTTTTTGGATACAGGGTACCCTAAAACATATATTTCCGGTGAAATGTCGGTATCAAATTTTTTGGTGGAGTGCAATACATTCTCTATACACTATGTATATAGTGAGTATAGAGAAAGCAAAAAATAGTGTATTTAGTTTCCATGCTTTTGATTGAAGAATCCGAATAAAGAATAAAGGCAGTTGTTTTTAAGCAGATTTTGCAGAACTGCAGCTTTCAGTCATTTGATTTTTCGGATTGCACAAGAATCATTTAGAGTTAAGAGGACTTGATCTGATACGATGTAACGACCTAACTTTGCGCTTAATGTGTGTTTCATTATTGTGAAATTCGGAAAAAGTATCTGACTCACCGTAGTATGAGACATGAAAACAGCCATCCCTCCACCCGAAGTAATCCTTATAGATTAACCATTAAATAGAGACGACATTCTCAAATTTAGTAAAGAATGTCCAAAGCTGATCTTATTTCTGAGTTGAATACCGTGAAATTATTTGAAAAGTTATCCGTAGGTGACTAATATAAAACTCTTAGACATTTAATGTAACTGCAGGGGCAACTGATGACATGAAGTTTAAAAAGCTGTCGTCCTCCGTGGTCTAGTGGTTACCATTCTAGTTTTTTATACCCAAGGTTGCGGTTCAAACCCGGCGGAGGGGGTTGGATTTTTTCGGGCGCAAAACATTGTAATATGACTTCTTCGGAAGGGAAATAAAGCCATAATTTTCGTGTTGTAGATTTAGATAAAGAAACCTCTGAGAAACCCAGCGCTCTTTCACGTCTAATATTCTCATAGAAACAGATGCTGAGAACCACAACAGTTAAAGACCGTCCATAAACAAAACTCCATTTCATTTTCCAAAAAAATGTATAGTTGTCAAGAGATTATGTTAGGCGGATTATGTTAAAAATTACAAATACGTGTCGTTGCTTTTGGTTTCCTTTAGTGCTGTTATATTGATATTCACAAAATTCCCATATCACTTCTAATTGCGTTGAACAAAGTCAGCAGTGAAAGGGGTGGGAAGCATTTTACCTGAGTAGCTACCACACACTTGTTACATTGTCCAGCTGTTATTGATTTAATGCAAAAGTTGGACACTCAAACTCTAAACAATGAATAGAGGTCAGTTCCATGGTCAGGAACAAAAGAAAAACAAAAATGATCTGGAGTGGTTGAATGAAATTGTATTGTAAATATCGCAGTCTGTATTATATAACGAAATTGAAAGGAACAAATAAAACAGTAATAGACAACAAACTCAAAATTATTGCCCTTATTGAGCCAACTTAGAGCGAGGACTGCGGAGCTCTATGAAGTCCCCAAGAACAGCGCCAAACTGATGGAAGAAATACCGCGAAGGGCGTTATAGGAATTTGAGTTATCTGCAAATGATTCACATAAAACGAAGCACTGTAAAAATGTTGGCAGCCTACTTTCTTGCAAGACTCTGATAATAACATTGACTTAAGATCATTATAATACCTAATTAATCTTGCAACGATGTAACCACAGCCAAATTAAGAGTCATTTTCGAAGCCCCATTTTTCACGTGACTATAATTTTCCTGGTAAAAACAATACCAGGGTCAGCTAATAAGTCCCTGGCTTCTCAATAGAAACAGCATTTAATTTTTTATTTTGCTTTATTTCTCAACATAATCTCCAGAAATGCTAATACATTTGTCATATCGGTGTTCTCATTTAATTAAACCATCTCTGTAGTGTGATTTATCAAAGTCCACAAAATAGCTGTTTACCGCATCAATGCTCTCCTCGTTGCTGTGAAATCTTCGTTCGGCAAGACATTTTTGGAGGTTTGGTAACAGGTGGTAGTCACTGGGTGCTAGATCTGGCCAATGGGGTGGATGTTCAAGCAGTTCCAACTTCAATTCGCACATTTTTCCCATTATAATGACTGAACGATGGGCCGGAGCATTATCGTGATGAAACAACATTTTTTAATCCAAATAAGGTATTTTTCTTTTCACCTCATCACTCAAACGTTGCAGTAAGCTTGCGTAGTAGTCACCCTTGATAATTTTTACCCTTTTTCAAGTAACCAATAAAAATAATTCCTTGTGATTCCCAGAAAGCACTCGTCATAACCTTACTAGCTGACATAATTGACTGTTATTTTTGCAGTTGGTTCACTTGGCGCAATCCACTGTTTTGACTTCGATTTACTTTCTGGAGTATAGTGATGTATCGAAGTTTCATCCATGGTGATAAGCCGTCTCAAAAATCACTGAGTAGAGCTCCATATTCTTAACATAACAGTTTTACTTTGCAACTTTTGATCAGCTATCAACAAACGCGGCACCCATCTTGCACTGACCTTGTGAAAGCCCACTTAAAATATTACCTGCGCGTTCTTTTGATATTTTTACAGACTTTGCTATCTCAAACAACTTTAATCTGCGGTCTTCCAGTACTAAACGATGACTCACTAGTGCTCGTACGTCCCATTTTAAACTGCGAAACCCACCTTTTAATCATTGAATAAGAAGGTGCAGAGTCTTTCAATATACTGTCCATTTCCTCCTCGGTTTCTTTAGACGTTAAGCCTTTCAAATAGCCAAGTAGCGCCATATCTGTGTGAGGTCAGGCACTTATCAGATGACCTTCGTATGTTCCTTACTGTTCTTTAGGTGACATAACCACTAACATTCTCGTTTTAATGTACGGAAGAACGATTAATACAATTTAATTTATTATGTTTTCTCAACGAATCTAAAATTGGCCTTTGGTGAACATGTATCATCGCGAAAAAAATAGCTCAGTCAGCTTTCTTGTTAGAACTAGTTGAAGCCATGAATAGAAAGAACTTCATTTATAAATCCTACCAAAATCTGGCCCTAATCATGATCATTTAAAAATATTACAAAACATTGAAAATTTCAAACCAGTAAGAACAGACGGCAAAGTTGATGCAAAAACAATGCACTTTAAATAAATTTGTTATAAAGAGATCTGATTTTTAAGGTTTTGTCCATGTATCATGGTTTACTTATTTATATAAACCGCGCAGAAAATTCTTACGCCAGATATAAGTGTTTTTGGCGACTAACATAAAGTAGATAAATATCTTTCCTAAGGGTCCTTTATAGAAGTTAAATACAAATAAAAAATAGTTGGTAGAAGTAAAAGTAATTTGTACGTAACACAAGAATTTTCAGTTATGATCTCCTGCTAAACGCACACACATAAACACGAACCTTTTTCTTCTAAATTGCCTTTTCAGATTCAGGGTAACTCAAAAACATAAACCTGCAATGAGATGCTATCTTCAAAAACATAAACTTTCAGTAGAAATTTTGGGTGGAATTCAATACTTTCCCTATCTATTAGGTACAGCCGAGAGAAAAAAGTGCCGAATTGGGGAATCGTGTGTTAAGTGGGTGAGGATATATGAGGGCCGCTTTTTTTTTTTTTTTTTTTTTTTAACCTCCGATAGGCTATAAATAAAAGACAAGTTCATAGAAAACAATTATTTTATTACTAAAACTTTTGAGCACTTATGGTTACTTTTCAACATAATCACCGAAAAGATTGAGACATTATTTCGTACCTGTGCACAAGGTTTGCAATACCCGCTTCAAAAAATACTGCCGCCAATGATTGCAAATGATCCAGGAGTGACGGCTCAACATTAACAGATCCTACAATTTCCAAAAAGAAGCATCCTGACAGTGGACCCCGCTCCACATAGGAACTAAAGCCCCGCCAGAAGCGGTCTTCTTTCTGACAATCAGCTGAAGTCGGGGAACAGAAATAGTGAAGAAGAGCATTGATTTTTACCTGCCACGCTGCACCAAGCACCATCGCCGACACCTACAATTAGGTAGCTGGCCACGGGGATCTGCGACCTCCCAAATGCGTATCATAGACTAAACCGCCTGAGTCATCTCTCACGGTGTGTTCTACCAACTTTAAAGAGAAACACTACAGAGAAGTAAAACCACCAGCACTTTTTTCTCGTCTGTATGTGGTAAACGAAGTTAAAGTTGCTTGCTATGTTTAAAACTAAAACCAAAATCATTATTTTCATCAAGTAACGTACATATTTACATTTCATTATAAGAAATTCAATAAGAGTATTTTTGGGTGTTAGGTTTTTCTTGGAGACTTCCAGTGCACAATATTCTATTAGACTTTTCTTTTCTGTTTAGAAGATATATTTACATATTGAATTGGTATGTGAGACGTGTCTTAAGTGAAACGAATAAGCCAGTTTCCATGGCCACGCTCGTTAAAGTGCCTCGAAGTGCTTCGTGGCGCAGAAGATCGTGGGTTCGAGTTCCGCCTTGGGCATGAGTGAGTGTGTGTTTATAAATATGTGTATGTCAGTTTCTGTAAAAGTGAGACAAGAAAACAATACATAAATAGGGAAATATAGGGAACTAGAGGAAAAAGAAAAAAAAATAATACAGAACCGGAGTCCTGACAAAACTCCAGAACTGTACTTTTACAGAAAAAATAAACCAAAAAAAAACAACAACAAAAAACAAAGACCCACCCTCGCAAAATAATCAATTTTCAGAGTATCTCTAAACGACGGTTTGCTTAATAATATTTGTAGTATTATTCCATTCTTCACAGATTTCATTTTTACTTTCTCTACACATACTATGGACATAGTGTATGGAGAAGGTATTGCATTCCATTCACGGTACCGCGATTTCACCGGAAATATATATATTTTAGGGTTCCCTGTATCCCAAAAGAAAGCATTTTCAGAAATAAGTGTGCGTGTGTATGTCCATGTGTCCGTGTGTCTCTGAAAACGATAACTCAAAAACGAAAAGTCGGTAAAATACCAATCTTGGCATTTAAGTTTAATATCTTCCAGGGATACGACACGAAGATTTTGAGAAGAATCTCCCCAATCAAAACTACCCTTTACATGGAAGATTCTTCGAAAATTTTGATTTTCTAAAAATGGCAGAGATATAGAGAAAGTCAGGTGAATGGACCACATCATATTTTTTAAGAAGTTGTAATTTAACGCAGTTTCGTTGTGTTTTGAAGGTTAGTGCATGACCTACAGACACTGTTGTTTATATAAAGCTTTGACGTGAGCAAATTCAGAGTTAAAAACATTACCCATAACCATATTTGATGGAAAAAGGACGTCACATCTCTGACGCTCTTACTCCATCAAACTCCTCAATTATAAACAGAAACGTTAATGGATATAAACTTTTTATGTACATTCAGAACGCCTAAAGCTTTTATACATTTACTGCTGTAACATTTTACATCTGGAGATCATTCTGTTTAATGTGTGTTAGCATTACGAATAATACTTTTAGGATATAATGTCATTACTTTCAGTAACTAGAGGCAGTAATATCAATGCTAGTTTGTTTTAGATGAAGTGCCTAAGGACATATTCGTATTACTAAATTTAACAATCTATGAAAACATCTTTATACTAAATAAGCATCAATTACAAGTACTTTAATGCTGAACTCCTATACATGTAATAGTTAGTTTACAAAGGGAAGTGCTTTATGAGAACAAAAATATCTGATGTGTTCCATTCACATGCCTTTCTCTAGCTGTTGCACAAACAGACCTTTCAAACAAAAGATAAGCTAATTGAGATAAGCATTACCAGAATTGGTCATATTATTGGCTTTATTGTAAGTATATAAGGTAATGCGCAGGCTAAAGTTATAGTACATCTTATAAAAGCAGGTTCGCTATGTGAAATAATTGTACTTCTCTTTGCCTTCTAAGAGTCAACTAAACAGAGGCAAAAAGAAAGATATCTTCTTGAATTAATTGTTTTTTTCACACAAGTCGTGTATAGGACAAGAGTTGGATAGGTAGAGTCAGACTGAAAAATTCAATAGCCGGGATTTGAACCACAGTTCTCCCAATCTCTGATCGGTTACTCTACCACTGAGCTACCATGGCAACTTGCCGGCATAGTATTGAATTTTTCAACTGACTCTCATTTTTCCCGGTAAATCACAAGGTGATATCAAGTTGTTTTGAGATGACAACCCCAATGACGACTTGCAATGTGAGTACTTGAGTCTCAGGATTCATAGTATAGCCAACTATTATAGTCAATTGGTATTCGATTAATTGATGTTTTTTCATACAAGCCGTGTGTAAGACAAAAGTTGGATAGGTAGAGTCAGACTGAAAATTAACTGAGCGAAATGGCAACGCAGTAATGTCAGCGCCTCACATTCGAGAGATAAGTTTTTTCTTTTTTTTTTTTTTTTTCTGTTGCTAGTAGAAAGCTGGGTTGGATAATTTGATCCGAGAGTTTTTCCTTCCATCCCTTTTATAATTTCATTTCATTTCCTTCTTCTGCTCCGCCAAATGTGGATTGGGTTGACCACTAAAGAGCCCAAAGAGGGTATCGCTTGAGGAATTGCAAGTTAACATCACTACGGAGATTAAACAAAGAGCAGCAATTTGACTGCAGGTGTCTCAGACTCAAGGGTCCGTAGGTGTTTTCCACTAGGTTGGTACAGTCAAGGACATTAAAAATACAACTGTATATACTTATCCTAAATCGGGGGTCATTTCGCTCTCTCCGCCCATGTCTTTAACTTGTTTGCTATGCTCTTAAAAGCCTATTGGACAGACCACGTTACCAGAGGGAAGGGGTTGAATATAAAACGTAACATGCGACAAGTGAAGTTCTGAGTTGCGAGTTGATGATCCCTAAACTTTCTTGTTGGCAATACTCCATCCCTCTCACCAAGTGTGACAAAATTAGGTTAATATCTTCTCTGCTCTTCATGCTGAAGTTCTAATGCCAAGATAATCGCGCACGTGGTAGACTAAATTAATACTCTGCTGATGGTAGGTCAAGCGGGATGAGAAGTTTTGCGTTTTCTTAATCACGTGGCATGTTGTGGAAGATCTGGAAAGACCCGAGTCCCCGTCAAACGCTCACATTTACAGCGTCAGGTGATTTTTAATGTCTTTGACTGTACGTAGTTTATAAGTCAGCCCCCTTGCTGATGCAAGGACGAAGGTGGATACGCCGCTTACGCGCATCAACCCCATATGTGGGAGCGGCAGTTAGTAACAGGAGCATATTAAGGCATGTAATAATCCCGCACAGACGTACCCAGAACCGGGAACCACTACCACCCGGGTCCAGCGCAATCCCACCAGCTCCCTTTCGGGAGGGACTCGGATGTTCAGCCCGACTATTTCTAGTAACGTCAGAAGTACTACGGGTGCTCGGGTTCCGGCCGCGCCGTGGTCGAGTGGTTAGATCTCTCGCCTCTCACCTAGACGGCCCGGGTTCGATCCCAAGCGATATTTGTGGTGGACGAAATGGTGCAGGGCGGGTTTTCTCCGGGTTCTCCAGTTTCCCCCGCCATTATAATCATTTTTTAAAAAAGGTCCGTGTGTGTGTGTCTGTCTGTCTGTGTGTGTGTGTCTGTGAACAGCATAGCCCCAAAACAAAAAGGCCGTTAAATACCAAACTTGGTATTTAGGTTTAGTATCTTCCAAGGATGCGACACGAAGATTTTCAAAAAAAAAAAAGTTCCCCCCACCACAAACCACCCTTTACATGGAAAAAAATTCGAAAATTTTGATTTTCTTAAAAATGACTAACGATTTTGATTAAAATTCCGTATATTAAAGCTATTTATGTCGAAATAAAATGTATATCTCGATTTTTTTGGGAATAACCTCTGAAGACATCTTTATTCTGGATGAATTTTGCTAAATTTTGCTTGACTGCTGAACTGTAAGACATAGAAAAAAACGCACTACACAAAAATGTACCTTATGACAAAACACACAATTTTTGTCCTTTACGTTTTTGTTGTGGAGGTAACCGTTTTCGAGATATTCCTTGTTATTGGTTTCAATTGTGAAGTACTTAAACTTTTCTCACACAGGAAGTGTCTGTTTTTCTTTTGTTCTACTCCTGGCCAAGCAAAGACGTGATTTGCAATGACAATCGCATAACGATTTAAAACATTTGACAATCACTTTAGCATAGTGCATTCCCTTATTCCCTTCTACTTATAAAGAACTAAGTAATAACATTCTGCTAACATTTATCTTGATTAGCATTGTGTACAAAGAAGAATAATCTTTGTAGGAGTTTTGTAGAGCAGCTAGAGAAAGTCATGTGAGTGTAACACATAAGATTTTTTCAAATGGGACCATGAAAAGCGAACTGAAGCTCAATTGTTTCACATAGCAACTGGCTTTTAAAATATATAAATATCGCTTTAGCTTTGTGTATTGCCATATTTCTCTGCTACTTACAAAGAAGCAATAATGAGAGAATTTCTGTTAATGTTTTCTCGATTTGCATGATATAGAAAAAACAATAATATTTTGCAATAAAAGTTTGTTTATGGATCATCAAGAGACAGGTATAGAATGGAATACATCAACTTTTTAAACCTACAGTCCATTAATTCACATTACTAGAAATAAATAATTCATACATTTTTCTATAACGTAATTATAATACGTCTGATATTTAAATGTAACTTAGTGCTTATATACGAGAAGGTATTTCAAAAACAGTCGGGTTGTTGCATGTGTCAGGAAACTCGTTCTTTAAGGTAACGCCACAACCAATAGTAGGATTGAAATCTGGGGATCTCGGCGGTCGATTTTTTGGCAAGTTTGTATGATGAACCGGTTGCCAAATATCTGATTAATTAACTGTTTAGCGGGGCTGTAGATATAAGGCGGAGCGCCATTTTGCATGAAGATAATGTTTTCCATATCGCGATTCCTCGACTAGGAATGACGACGTTCTATAGCAACCCATAGTAGCTCACGCCATTTATTGTAAGCTTTTTTGATTCAATTGTTGTCTTTTTCTTTAGTTGAGGTGCATTGATGAATTGTAAATTTAAGCCACGTCATATAATAGCTATTAAACCATGAATGGTCTTCTTATTTACTGATAAATTAATGATTTTCAGCATAAAAGCTTTCAAATTAATAAAAAGAAACATAACAATGCTTTATTCAACAAAACTATACCCATAGTGACAGTGAACTGAAAGAAAAAGAAAATCCAAATTCATTGCATGACCAGTATGCGACTTACTTTTTATATTATCTCAAACATTATAATATTTATTGCGGTTTAAAGTTTGAATTGAATTTTGAAATACCTCTATAGTCTTATTGAACTTTTTACATTTTGTACAGGAAATATGCTAAAATCATAAAATGTATTACCAGGCTTCTCAAGTAAAGATTATAGAAGCCAGAAAATGTATAAATATAGTAATCATGTGATTATAATTAATTTCAGAAACATATATAGTTAAAATGTATTCCCTAAATGAAGTCAAAACAAGAGAAAGGTTCATGAACATTAACTGCAATATAGATACATACCTCAATAGATTGCACACGCTTATTATTATAGGAATACTGCAATATTATTTTTTTTTCCTTACATAAATATACATAAATATAAATGTAGCAGAATAAACATGCCTCTTAAAATATAACTTCATAATGATATGGGAATACTAGTTTCAAGTAAACTTCAAGTACATTTCAAACAAAAATTAGAGGATATTATTTACAATACTATACCAGAATTACCAAATATCACTGTAATTTTTTAGAAACTTATTATTTATTGATTTAGTACACTTTAATACTCTTAACAATATACCGAAACAATGTAAGTACTTTATTTATAAATGTCACAATCTTATATATCATATCGTAACAGCGTTTGCAACAACAGTCTCATGGTTTCGGCTCTTAGTATAATGAGCAAAAACAAAGAAGATAAAATTAACGATGAAGCTGAACAACAAGAAAGGAAGAGCGAACTATTCCCATTATAATAAGAGAAAGTGAGGATATGCGTCAGTGCTACTTGCAAATTAACCTCATATTTTACTGTTAATCACTACGGTCCAAGAAGATATGGACTCTGGTTAACATCCTATTTTCCAATGTTGAAACTCTTAAAGTCGGAATAAACTCGTAAATAAACCTCTTAAGTCATCAAATTTCTGTTACTAACAAAATGTACGAAATTTATTTGAAGCACTTTGATACCAGACTTTACCGCAGCACTACTAATGTCTAATATATAATACTCTATGACTTACTTAACTTAAAACTATAGTTTAAAGCTTCAGTATCGTTTAGCAACATTAGTAACTAAGAGACATAACGTAAAAATCTGATGCGTTCAACTTACATGACTTTCTCTGCCTGTCCTGTTACAAATTATTTCTACAAAACCTTATTCTTCTATGTACTCTATGTTGAACAGATAAACGTTAGCAGAAATTATGTTATTACTTATTTCCTTGTAGGTTGAAAGTAAATGGAAATGGAGTTTTAATTATGGACGCTCTTTAACTACTGCGGTTCTAGTTGTTCTATTCTATATTGAGCGTAAAATACCGCTTAATTTTGCTCAGAGGTCTTTTTATCAGGCTAGAGATTCTTATACGTACCGTAACAGCACGAGACCAACTAAAGAGAAAGTCAAAGCTTTAAAGATCTGGTTGCGTGCAATTATGTTAACATTCGGTTCTTTTTGAATAACCAGAATTTTAGAAACGTGAGAATAGTATAAGTATTAAACATTTAAATGAATAACACGGACTATCTTGGAAATGGTTGAGTCAAAAAAAATTAACATGTTTTATAACATTGTGCGCTCTAACTCTGTCTACATTTATATGTAATAAGATTATGTTTATCTGTTGCGATTTAAATTCATAATGAAGAGGACTTCAAAGCCTGTTCCCTGAAAATTCAGATATACTTACATTAGTTCGAAAGTATCTCAAACATGTGATATTTAATCAAAACCGTTAAGTTCATTTGAGAAAAAATAAAAGATATCGAAAAATGCTGTATGTAGTTCGGGTGGGATGATTTTCTTCAAAATTTTTGTACTGTATCCTTGGAAGGTGTTGATCTTAAATAACAAGTTTGATTTTTAACGGACTTTACTTTTACTTTTTGAGGCAGATTCACACACAGGTACTTTTTTTTTAAAAAACAAAACTTTTTTGGACTAAGACAACCTCAAGACATATATTTGGTGTGAAATCTCAACATAAAATTCTTGGATGGAATAAATACTTCCCCTATTTAGTTATACGTAGTATAATAAACAATTGCAGGAATAGATATGGGTAAATTAGATTATCTCATGCAGCATCCAAAAATTTCCTCTCGCTTAGAGGTTTTTTTTTTTTCGGGTTCTGCGATTTCCTCCACCATCGCATTCTACCGGTGCTCCATCTTAATTCCATGTATCATCAGTGTCATAAGTAAAAGCGAGCGTTAATCACTATCAGAAAGAACGACAATTTCAAAATGGTGAGGATTTTACAAAACATATTATTAATAGAAGACAGTATTTTTGGAAGATCTTATATAAATCATTGTTTATGGAAGTAGATTTATAGATATTAATCATTAATATGGTCAAAATTCAGTTAGAAAGCTCTACTTATGTTTACCTGTTCCTGAGAGACAGATGTTCTTACGGTAACCATTTAAATACTGCTGAAAGCCTTTGCCTGCCAACTAAGGAACTATTCCAGAAACTAACACGAACGATACCTTCCAGGCATTTAAGCTTTTGCGCTTCCATTAAATTTCTCTTAAGCTCAGTAGCCGGATAATTTCATTGCTAAACGCAGCTGAGTGGTACACCGCATTAATCCCAAGGGTTTAAAGCGTTGGGAGTCGCCGCTTTTTGTTTCCAGTTGTGTCTATGGAAACAGAACCAGGTCATTTTCAGCTGCTCCATTGTAACGTTTTATAACCTCAGTTTTCATGTTATTTTAGCTCGCTTCATAGTCACTGAAGAGCCCCTATTAGCTGACCTGATTTACGGTCCAACGGCACAGCGTGCGAATGGCCCCGGTGATGTTACCTGTACCTCACTGAGTTCTAACCCACAGCACATAAAATAATATTTTTTATTCTTATTTAGTCATGATTACTGTCTCTTCACAATTTCCGCAATAATTTCCTCTTAAATAACTTCTGTCTTTTTACAGATTTTCGGAGCTTTAATGGTGAGGTGCTGCATGTATTTTGCAGATTTCATCTTAGTGCTCTTTCAGTTGCAAGGAGAAAGTCACTGACTCCTGTAACCTGAGCGTCGTCATCCTCTCTTCAAAGTGCGGCTCTCCATGACGACTGTTACACTCAATGTCACGGACTTTGAACAGGGATACTGGAACTGTTAGAGTTGCAGGAGTGCTAGATTCTCCCTGGTGAATGTTGCGGGCAGTGTCAAGGACATCGGACTCGCTAGGATCTGGCAGGCACTAGATTCTAACAGATGTTGCTTGCAGTGTCACGAACTTGGGATCCCCCTATTGGACCCGCTAGTATCTGTAAGTGCTTGATCCTCCCAGGCTGCTAGCGGAGACAGTGCCATGGATTGAGATAGAGACGCTGTGTCCGCTAGTATATGTGAAGTGCTTGATTCTCTCAGGCGCTGTATCCGTTGGCATCAATTGATGAAAAGGATAAAATTTTCCGAATGCAAATTTGATTAAATCCTCCGATTGTCCCAATGAATGTAGAAAGGATAATTATGATTTGAATAAATTGATGTCCCAGGCGGCTAGCGGAGACGCTGTCAAGAATTGAGATAGAGGTGCTGTATCCGCTAGTATCTGTGAAGTGTTGATTGTCCCAGGCAGCTAGTGCAGACAGTCTCATGGATTGAGATACAGGCGTTGTATCCGCTAGTATCTGTGAAGTGTTGATTCTCCCAGGCGGCTAGTGGAGACAGTGTCATGGATTGAGATACAGGCGTTGTATCCGCTTGATTCTCATAAGCGTCTAGTAGAGACGATGTCATGGATTGAGACAAAGGTGCTGGATCCGGTAGTGTCTGTGAAATGCTTGATTCTCCTAGGTGGTTAGTGGAGACAATGTCATGGATTGAGACAAAGGTGATGAATCTGCTAGTGTCTGTGAAGTGTTTGATTCTTCCAGGCGGCTAGTGGAGACAGGAAGTGTTTGATTCTTCCAGGCGGCTAGTGGAGACAGTGTCATGGATTGAGACAAAAGTGCTGGATCCGCTAGTATCTGTGAAATGTTTGATTCTCTTAGGTGGTTAGTGGAGACAGTGTCATGAATTGAGACAAAGGTGCTGGATCCGCTAGTGTCTGTGAAATGTTTGGTTCTCCTAGGCGGCTAATGGAGACAATGCCATGGACTGAGACAAAGGAGCTGGGTCCGCTAGTGTCTGTAAAATATTTGGTTCTCCTAGGCGGCTAGTGGAGACAATGTCATGGACTGAGACAAAGGTGCTGTATCCGCTGGTGTCTGTGAAATGTTTGGTTTTCCTAATCGGCTAATGGAGACGATGTTATGGATTGAGACAAAGGTGCTGGATCCGCTAGAATTTGTGATGTGCTTGATTCTCACAAGCAGCTGCTGAAGACAGTGTCGCGGATTTGAGCGCTGGATCCGCTAGTATCTATGACGTGATAGAGCCTCCCATGTGGCTATTATAGACAGTGTCACAGACTCGAGAGCTCTAAATGCGCTAAAATTTGTGAAGTTTTAGATTCCTTCAGGCGGCTGTTGAAGACAGTGTCGCGGACTTGAGCGCTGGATCCGCTAGTATCTAAGACGTGATAGAGCCTCCCATGTGGTTATTATAGACAGTGTCACAGACTCGAGAGCTCTAAATCCGCTAGAATTTGTGAAGTTCTAGATTCCTTCAGGCGGCTGTTTAAGACAGAGACATGGACCTGACAGAGCGCTGAATCCGTTTGCGTTTAATTTTATTAACTTATTTGAAGCAGAAACATCAGATGATTGAAAAGCGGATGATTTTAAAATAGGAATATAGTTCTTAAGTTTATCATGGTTCTTAAAACTATATGTATTATATCAATGGGCACTTATTAGATTTCTAAAAATGATTCAAAACAGTGGTTTGCCTAATTATACTTTAATTATTTTGTAAATGTTACTCTCCCAATTGTGACAATAGGTTCAAATCATCCTTATCAGTTAATTACTTATAGACCTTGACCCATCAATGATAGTGTTAAATGCCCTTAATAGTTTTTATTTGCTTAACTAAATCTTTAAAACAAGATTTTAATCCGAGTCGTTTTATTATTCCTTCGTGTTTCCATTTACTCACGAGGAAGATAAAATATTTATTTCATGGGGCTATTGCAGATGTGCCACGGGCGTAAGACAGCGGCGCTGGATCCGTTAGTATTCGTGATGTGTTACACGCTAAGTGGTTTTAACTCCACTTCTGCTGAGTCAGAGTACTCGCGTTACTAAAGCACAGATCTAATAGCTGGGCTACGGGGTGATTATGACGGACAGTACGTCACTGGGTGAAGACAACACAATAATGCTAGGATCCAGCCACTTCACTTCCAACACTTGATTCAGCCTTCACGAAAACTTTCCCTCAATGCTGCGCTTTATTGTGTTGCCTGTGAGTTGTGAGCAACTCGTTGCCAGGCACCCAAGCTAGAAAGGTATGCTCTAAAACGTTATTTTGCATAAATTTCCACTTCATAAAACTTACAGCCACCAGCTTATGGATGAACTAGCTTGATTAGTAACAAAATAATCTTATAATTGTCTCAGTTTATGTAGTTTACCCTCAGTTTGTTTCTGGTAAAGTAAAGCGTCAATATGCGATTAAAAATAAAAAAAATCTGATGTGTTACACTCACATGACTTTCTCTAGCTCTTCAACAGGCTTTTTACATAAGATTATTCTTCCTTTTGCACCTTGATAATCGAGATATTCATTAGCAGAATGTTCTTACTACTTAGTTCCTTATAAGTAGAAAGAAAATAAAGGAATACACTAGGCTAAACCGATAGTCAAATGCTTTAAAATCTGTCGTTATTCGATTGTCATTGCAAATCGCTTCTTTGCTTGGCCAGGAGTAGAACAAAAGAAAAACGGACACCTCCTCTCTGAGAAAACTATAAGTACTCACAACTGAAACCAAAAACAAGGAATATCTCGGAAACGGTACCTCCACAGTGAAAATGTAAAGGGCATATATTGTGTGTTTTGATCAGATCAACATTTTCAAAAAAATTTCAATGTAAAGGGTAATTGGGGGTGGGGGGATTTTTCTTGAAAGTCTTCGTGTCGCATCCTTGGAAGATACCAAACCTAAATACGATCTTTTCGTTTTCGAGCTATGCTGTCCACAGACACACATACACACAGTCCTTTTTCTGAAAATGCATTTTTTTTGGATTCAGGGGGTCCTAAAACATTTATTCCCGGTGAAACCTCGGTATCGAATTTTTGGGTAGAATAAAATACTTCCTCTATACACTATGTACATGGTATGTATAGAGAAAGTAAAAAGAGAAGTATAATTTTTAAAGCTTATGTAGACGCATGAAATACGAGAGAAACAATTACTCATATTGATTTTAGGAATGTCAACGCACTTTATGCAGCAGTTTATAGATGTTTTACCTATCATAAAACATTTCTATGTAATTAATCAACCCTTGCGAATAGTTCCCGGAATGTTCTAATAATGAGTAAGCTAACTTCACGATACAAGCTTTGATATTTGCTAATTAGCCAGAGTTTCTGAAATTGACTTCTCCACGAAACTTTTCCAATCAGCAGAGGTAAATAATCAGATTTCAATGAATTCTCTCATATTGTGGTGCAGCTGATAATGACAAAGCCGATTTTGTAGTTGAAATGGGAACCACAATTCCACAAATATCAATATCTAGCATCCCGCTTGAAGCATTACACTCTATCAACGAAACTTTTAGGAGGGCGTTTAATGAGGAATTCTAACAATCTTCAAGTATTGTGCTTTTCTATATAACAGCTGACGATGGATGGTAAAAATAATAAACTGTAATTATTTGATAAAGTATTTAAAGGGAAAAAATATTTCCAAAGGATAGAAAGCTATCTATATACAGAGTGAGTTTTAAGTCCAATGACAAACTTCAAGGGGCCCGCCTGGGTAATGTGGTGGTAGCGTGTTCTGCCTTATATTTAACAGGTTGTGAGTTCGAATCTCGCTTAGGGTGAGTTTCTCTTTTTTCGGGGTTTTCCCTTATCCTGAGAAGACGAATATCGAGTAACTTTAAGCTCCATAGACCCCGAGATCATCTGAAGCATCATTTCACCAACTTCATTCATCGTCCGATATGACCAACCAGGTTAAAGGACGTTAAACTACAAAACAAAAATAAAAAAAACTTAAAGGAGCGAATCCTGTTTCGAAATTGAGCACAAAAGTTCACCTGAAGTTGGTTTTAATTGTTTTTCACAAAACCGTGTGTAGTACAGGAGTTGGATAGGTAGTCAGACTGAAAAATTCAACGCCAGAGCCAGGATTTGAACCACGGATCTCTTGATCTCGAGCCAGTTGCTCTGCCACTGAGCTACCATAGCAACAAGCCGGCATAACATTGAATTTCTGAACTGACTCACATGTTTCCCGGTAAACCACAAGGCGATCTCAACTTATTTTTCAGATGACGACCCCAATGGCGACTTACAATGTTGTAAGTGCTTTAAGTCCCAGGATTCATAGTATAACCAACTATTATGATATTATGGTACTGGTTTTATTTTGTTTTTCACAAAAGCTGAGTGAAGGACAGGACTATTCAGCTAAGCATCATGTTTCAAGCTAGCTAAAATAAGGGCATTTCTCGGTCGCGGACAGTATTCCTCTATGTATTTTTCCACAATTAAAAGTATAATTAATTCAATCAGTAAGAACAATTATATGGAACTTAAGCATTAACAAACTTTATAAGCTTGATAAAGATGAACTTCAACAAAATGATGCAAATATTTAGTGTTCCATCGAACAAAACTACAAGAGCCTCAGCAACACATTTCACTTATTGTATAGCCTTCGATTTCCTATCAATATCTGCAAAGCAATTTCTGGGCTAATCAAAAGTGCTGAGAGAAGATGTATCCAAAATACAATATTCCTGTAAACCACCTAATCATTGAACACTGAGGAGGACTACACTAATAATGAGTTCTCACTGTAAGCCACTTTTTATGCAACTTGGTATACTGACACTGCCTTCAATGTTTGTTTTGGATTCCCTCCTAAGTGTTGAAAAAAAATATCAACCTTTTCTCAATATGTTCTACTGTCCATAATTATCCCACTCGAAAATGCTCTGACACTTATATTAACAACTGATGAATAAATAATACTTTGTAAACATAGTTTATTGCAGAATAGGTGGAGAAAGTCATGTGAATGTAACAGGTCAAATTTTTACTTTCTCTACATGTACTATGTATGTGCATAGTAAAATAGAGAAGGTATTGTATTGCTTCCAAAAGTTCGATACAGAGATTTCATCAGAAATGTGTGTTTTGAGACCCCCTGAATACAAAAGAAGCTTTTTAGCAAAATGTCCATGTCTGTCTATCTGTCACTGTGTGTGTGTGTGTGTGTGTGTGTGTGTGTGTGTGTGTATGTCTGTACATATATCAAAAACTAAACTAAACTAAACGTTAAATACCAAACTTGGTATTTAAGTTCAGTATCCTCCAAGGATGCAACAAAAAGATTTTTCAAGAAACTTATCCTACTTCCAACCACCTTTTACATGAAAAAAAAAGTCGTAATTTTTTATTTCCGAAAAATGGCTCTAACGATTTTGACTAAAATATATGTATTAAAGATATTTACATGGCAAATATATGTGTATCTTGAATTTTCTAGGAATACCCTCTGAAGGCATCTTTATTCTAGACTAATTTTGCGGAATTTTGCATAACTGGTTAAAACTTATAAATTACACAAAAACTCCCTTAATAAAACTGTAGAGCTAGTTTGGTAGTGTTTAACACCCGCTTTAACTACTAATGGCACCGCAGGCGGTGACACTGATGATACATGAATGATGATGGAGCACCGGTGGAATGCGATGGCGGGCGAAACCGGAGTACCCGGAGAAAACCCGCCCCAGCGCCGCTTCGTCCACCACAAATCTCACATGCAGTCACTTGAGATCGAACCCCGGCCGTCTAGGTGAGAGGCTAGTGGTCTAACCACTCGGCCACGGCGCGGCCGTAGAGCTCGTTAAAACACACAATTTATATCATATGTATTTTTGCGTAGAGTTGACCTTTATTGAGATATTGTTTGTCATTGTTCTCAGTTTTAAAATACTTATACTTTTCACGTACAGGAATTTGTAAACTCCTGGTTATACAAACAAAGGAACTTCTATGACAGAGCAACCAGCTTTTAAAAGATTTGAGCATCGCTTTAGCCTAGTGTATTCCCTTATGTTCCACCTACTTACAAGAAGCAAGTAATAAGATTATCTCTGCTAATTTATTCTCGATTAGCATGGAGTAAATACAAGATTAACATTTTAACAATCATTTGTTTCAGAGATGTAGAGAAAGTCATGTGAATGGAACACATCACACTTTTCAGTTGGTTCTAACAATAAAATACATACCCTTCTTAGGGCGTTAATACAATAACATAACCAATATGATTTTACTTTAAACATATGGCAATACAATTTAAAAATTATTTCTTATACTGTTAACGTTTTATGCTCATTCAGACTCGACAAAGTACTGCTGATTCCCCTATTAGAATATACTCATAGAATTAATACTTATTTCTGATACAATTGTGTGAAGTTGTCAGCTTTTAATCAACTGTGGATGTTATTAGAAAAAAAGGGCGCACGGTAGTACGAAATGAAAATAAAACCAATGTTAGAAAATAGTTACTGTATTAGTTTAAATATACAACAGCGATTATTTATGTGTTTAAATAACATAAGAAATAATTGAATAAATATAGTTGTGACAACTCTATGGCCTGAGACAATTGATTCGCTTAATTACTTATTTCAATACATATTGAATAATTAAAAAATCCAGAACAAAGATCAAGGGCCTCAAAATGGGATACATAGTTTTAACTTTTTGGTTCCCGTTTCCGGGAATGGCATATTAGACCCTTCGCTCCAGAAGTGGTTAATGCGTCCGTGACATAAAACAGCTGTTGGGTTCTGTGATTTTTTTTAATACCGTCCATTGAACTTACTTCTTTATTTTTCTCACTCAATTTTTACTCTTGTTTGTTATTTAGTTATTGATTTTCAGCAACTGATGGGTTTTAGTTGCATAAAACTATAAATAACTTTTTTAATATAAGATTTAAGGCTCAATTGGGGAGTTGGAACGCTCATATCTGGATTATAGTCACGGGCTGGGAAATTGAAGTAGGAATAAAGCCCGTTTCGGTGAATACTCCACTTGCGTATTGTTACTCAAAATCTCTTGAGCTTCATATTAAAATAGAGATAGTATTTTATTTTCTTCTTCGTCTACTCCTCCTTCTGCAATTTTTGGGACTTTCAGCCGGTTTCGACTCAGCCGGTTGTTGGCTATTTTGGGTCATCCCGTGTTTTTAAGTGCTTAGGGTCTGTAATTGTATGCACCTATATTCCTTTATTGTTTTATTTAATTCTTATATATTTAATTTTTGCCTTAATTATTTATTTTTTTTATCCATTCTTGTATATCCTGATACAGGTCTCAAGAATTTCATTTCGGTTGTCTGTAGTCATCCTTTATGTTGTAAACTGTTTTCCAAAATAATTATAGAAAATAGGATCCTCATTTCCTCATTTTCATTTTCATTAAATTTGTGTTTAGTATTGGTGCTTTGTATTTTAATGTAAGTACCATGTTTCATTTCTACAACTAAGTGGCTCGATTGTTCCGTATTTGTTCGTATATCCCTTTGAGCGTTAAAAATGTTGCAGAACTCAACGGAGCTATTTCAAGTTAAAACCGATCAGTGTGGAACTGAAGGACAACCTTCGGTTTACCCTTCTCCATGAGCGGAGCCTGCTCACGGTCTCCGACATGCCTAAACTTTGACCAGCAATTTAGGACTTTCAAATTGGAATCCAGTTGTGACAGAAGTTGGCCAATAATTAGAGTGTGTTTAGTGTAAAAAGATTTGAAGTAATTTATGCACTTAGTCGTCAATAATATAATTTTGACATATTTTAAGACCAAAATTAAACTTTAGAAAACTAATATACCTAAATTAATGAACAGTGAAATTTATTTAAATTAATTTAGAATATTTATGTTATTCATTATGTAAACTATATTTATTTAAAAAAAATAAGTATGAATGATTTTTTAATTTACTCAATTTAAGTCTCTCCTAGGTGATATCAAAACTATACAATATTTATGATAATTCAATACATTATAGTACATTTCAATGCAATTCAATATTACAAGAAAACACTCATTTACATATATTAAACAAATATTTTGAATTGTAAATTACAATAGGAAATCATATTTTACACAGATTTAAACAAAATATTCTGCATAAGTGTATTACTGTTGGAATTCAAGTTTTACACAGATTTAAATGATTTTTAATAAATAAATCACAGTTTGAAATATAATTTTATTTTTCTGATAAAGAGTAGAACTAGCTTGAATTTTGGTGGAGTATTGAATGCATCTTCAGCGAAGCCGTAAAGCTTTGGTTCTGTAGTGTATCGCCTGCATTCTTGAAGCGTTGAAACAATACAATATAGAATATTACACTATGAACATTTATGTTTAAATCTCTGTTATTTATTATGTTAACTGTAATATATGTGTGAAAATTTCAGTACAAATCCTGTAATGTTACTCAGTTGAGTAATTTAAAAAAAAAATCAGGAGAGATCTATTCTATTGTGCAGTTAAACTTTGGAGCTTTTCCAAGCCAAAAGTCTACATATATTCTGAAATGTTGATAATTAGTTTTTTATTATCATTAAGTCCAAAGTATTCAAATTATGATTTATATTCTATCACTTTGTTTATTAATACAATTTCATATCTAAATCCCTGTTTGCTAATAAACAGCATTTCTTTGAATTTACTTATTGATGTTTTTTGGTTACATCCAATAATTTGCATTATAAGCATATGGAATATACGAAACAATGCCGGTCTTTGAGCGTTTAGGTATCTATAGAACTAATACATTGCTTTTAATGGCTCAAAAGTTTGTGAAGACATACACAAATTTGATAACCTTGCCTAAGCTAAAGTGTTATTTGCACAATAGAGATGGGACAAACTTATGTCCTCTCATAAACAACAATAGCTTCAAACTTCAACCATTAAACAATACCTATTGTTTGTGAGATAGGCGATGTTCAGGCCATGAATGACTGTTGGGCTTGCCTATCTCAAGACAGTGCAGTTAACTGTTGGAAATGTAGGCTACAGAATAAAACTGCAGTGCGGTGCAGAGCAGCAGCTTTGACCTAGGTGTGGTATAGCACATGGACTTTATAGGCAGTTGTGGTTTTTGAAACGTTAGTATTACACACTCTCACCCCTACACGACCGCTATATCCGTTTATTGCGAGATGAACGTTTATGGGACAGAGTCAGCATTTCCCATTTTTTAGGAAACTATATTTGTATGGCGTCCGGCACCTTAAGTGCCTCCAAAAAGTACCTCCTACCTTTTTAGGAAATTTTATAACTTTGTATTCATAAGTACTTCCTAACTTTTAAGCAAATTATACAAATTTGTGTTCAGTCCTGCCCCATAAGTACTTCCTAAGTTTTAGGCAAATAATACAACTTTCTGTTCAGTCCTGCCCCATAAGTATTTCCTTAGTTTTAAGCAAATTATACAACTTTCTGTTCAGTCCACCACCAGAAGTACTTCCAAATCCTTTAAGCAAATTATACAACTAGTGTTCAGTTCACCACCAGAAGTACTTCCTAACCTTTAAGCAAATTATACAACTAGTGTTCAGTTCACCCCATAAGTACTTCCTAACCTTTAAGCAAGTTATACAACTAGTGTTCAGTTCACCACCAGAAGTACTTCGAAATCCTTTAAGCAAATTATACAACTAGTGTTCAGTTCACCCCATAAGTACTTCCTAACCTTTAAGCAAATTATACAACTAGTGTTCAGTTCACCACCAGAAGTACTTCGAAATCCTTTAAGCAAATCATACAACTTTCTATTCAGTCCACCACCATAAGCACTTCCTAACTTTTAAGCAAATTATACAACTTTGTGTTCAGTCCATCCCATAAATACTTCCTAACTTTTAAGCAAATTATACAACTTTATATAAATATCACTTTTCTTTTAAGGAAATATACAACTTTGTGTTCAAGTCGCCGCCATAAATACCTTATAACTTTTAAGGAAATATACGACTTTGTGTTCAAGTCGCCACCATAAATATCTTCTACCTTTTAAGGAAATATACAACTTTGTGTTCAAGTCGCCACCATATATACCTTAAACCTTTTAAGGGAATTATACAACTTTGTGTTCAAGTCACCACCATAAATACCTTATAGCTTTTAAGGGAATTATACAACTTTGTGTTCAAGTCGCCACCATAAATACCTCCTACGTTTTATGGAAATATGCAACTTTGAGTTTAGGCGAACTGGAACCTCCTGCTTGATGAGCAGGTGAGCTACCATCGCGATTAGGAGAAGAATCTATTTTCATTACCCCTTTGCCAAATATTGTTTCAGCCAATTTTTTATAATCCGCGGTGTAGCTCCGCCTTCCACCATTTAGGATGCTCGTCATTCATTTACGGAGAACATTTCCTCTCTAAGCTGGTGGTTACTTTTAATTATTTGCAGCTAACTTCTAACCAACTTAGGCAAGTACATCTTCCCAAAATCTTACTATCTAAGTCTGTGGAAATATGTAAACGCTTTCATGGCCGGAGTTGATTGATAAAACATTGACCTTGGCATGAGCTATAAATTTCGAAGCTTTGCTGCTCAGCTGTAAAAGGGTATTATCCTTAGAAAATAGAAACCAAATAGTTGAACGACATGTCGGGTGTTAATAATAATTTTACTCTTAGACAATGGCTTCCCAAGCGTTTAATGTTCAGCTGTAGAGATAACGCATTACAACTCATATACGAAAGGATGATATTTAAAACAATTTATTAATGTTGAATTTTATTGATATTGAATTTTATTAATTTGACTAGTTTGGAAAAAGTAAATGTAAAAGGTTTAGAATCTATAAATATGATTATCATTATAGATAGATAAATGGTGAGTGAATTATTAGTATTGATATTAGTGGGTTTCGTTTTTTTAATTACCTTTGTGATAGGCTAGTAGTATTGAAGTATGCACCAAAGTAGCAACAAAATAATTACCTTTGTGATAGGCTAGTAGTATTGAAGTATGCACCAAAGTAGCAACAAAATAATTACCTTTGTGATAGGCTAGTAGTATTGAAGTATGCACCAAAGTAGCAACAACATAATTACCTTTGTGATAGGCTAGTGGTATTGAAGTATGCACCAAAGTAGCAACAAAATAATTACCTTTGTGATAGGCTAGTAGTATTGAAGTATGCACCAAAGTAGCAACAAAATAATTACCTTTGTGATAGGCTAGTAGTATTGAAGTATGCACCAAAGTAGCAACAACATAATTTTTAGTATCTCCATTTTTCCCAGGAGTGCTTCATTTCACCTGAGTTTAGATTTTATTTTGTACAAATTGTAATTTATACTGGAATTGACATTGTAATGAGGCCACGCCGTGGTCGAGTGGTTAGACCACTCGCCTCTCACCTAGTCACCATGTGAGATTTGTGGTGCATAAAGCGGAGCAGGGGCGGGTTTTCTGCAGGTTTTCCGGTTTCCCTCGCCATGGCATTCCACCGGTGCTCATGTATCATCGCCTGCGGTGACACAAGTAGTAAAAGCGAACGTTCAACACTACCAAGAGTCCCGGCTGCATACAAACGCTCCACAGAGCTATGTGTTCCTCGTCTGCACGCTCTCAGGTGTTTGCATTTTCGGTATAAAATCTTTAACCTTCATTTTACTTTTACGCTGTATGGTTTCCTTTTATTTGGTGCATAAACAGAGATAAGATATTTTCATTGTTATTTTCACTTATTACACGGCTTTTTTGTTTAGTTAAAATTATTGAGAGGTAAAAATGCCTGCGTTAGTGTATTTGTTTTCGCTGAATCGCTAATAAACATCTGTATATATAATAACTCTACAATTTTATAAATCAACCTTTCAGTGAAAACATATATTTTCTTTGGTTAGCGTGTCAAACTTAAGCAGGTGTATTTTGGTTTTAGCTGCCTAAGTGAACACTCAAAATTTCACTGAAAACTTGGGAAACAAAAGTTTATAAATTAAAATACAATAGCAACATCATCTGTTACAATAGAGTATTGTATACTTAGTCGTGGTATTGAAAACAGAGCATCATATATTCGGTCGCATGCTTAATCTTGACGTTTAATGTTATTTTCTCATATACTTGGAAGAGAAAACTATCTGTCTCAAACCTTTTCGAATTTGAAAACATTCTTCTATACATCTAAGAAAAATCTGATGTTTTCCATCCACATGACTTTCTCTATGTTTTCCGCTACCAAACTATTCTTACAAAAACTATTCTTTTACCTACACCTTACTAATGAAGACAAAAATTACCAGGAATATTCTTATTACTTAGTTCTAAGATAAAAGAGATGAAACAGACGAGCATTTCCTTTTGAGAGGTTTTAAGGTTTTTAAAATTGAAACTAATAACAGGAAATATCTTTGAAATGGTCAGTTATAAAAAAAACTGTATACAATATACTCTGTGTGCTTTAACAAGATCTACATTTTTGTGTAATATATTTTTGTCTACCTCTTACGGTTTACCAGTTATGCACAAGTCATTAGGCTTATAGAGGACTTCGGAAGCTAGTTCCAAGATATTCAGATATACGCTTTATTTGCAAATCTTCAGTATAAATTCAATATAAACAAAAACCATTTTTGGAAAATTGAAAATTTCGAAAAATATTCAATGTAAATCGTAATTTGGGGTGGGATGTTCCTGAAAATATTCTTGTCGGGGCCTTGGAAGATAAGTTAAATACCAAGTTTGGAGTTTAATAGACTTTTCACTTTTGAGTTACGCTGCCCACAGACACACATACACACACGTGTTTTACTTTCTCTACACGTACTATGTGCATAGTGTACAGAGAAGGTATTTTAATGCAACCAAATATTCATACTGAGATTTTATCGAAAATATATGTTTTGAACACCCTTAATCCTCCAAAAATAGATTATTAGAAAAATCACGGTATGTGTGTCTGTCAGTTTGTGTCTGTAGGCAGCATAGCTCAAAAACGAAAAATGCGATAAATACCAAACTTATATTACCCTTTAGATGGAAACATTTACGATTTCTTTTATTATCTGAAAAATGGCGCCAACGATTTGATTCAAATATCGTATATTAAAGATATTTACCTGCAAGTAAAATGCGTATCTTAAATTTTCTGGGAATAGCCTCTGAAGACGTGTTTTTTCTGGATGAATTTTACGGAATTTTGCATGACTGGTAAACCGTAAGAAATAAACAAAAGCTTACTTAATAGAAAATGTAGGCTGGTTAAAATATACATTTATGCTATATATTTTTTTCGTTGAGTTAATCGTTTTTGAGACATTCCTTGTTGTTGGTTTCAGCTATAAAATTCTTACACTTTTCTCATACGGGAATTTGTCAACTCCTGTCCATACAAACAAAGTACCTTTAATCACAAAACAATTAACTTTTGATTATAAATTTAGCCTATGTTAATTTCTTATTTTCCTTCTGCTTATATGGAGGCAAATAATAAGACCATTTCAGCTAATTTTTTCTTGATTAGCATGAAGTAAATAGAAGAATAAGCTTTTTAACAATAATTTTTTGTTGATTTGTAGAGAAAGTCATGTGAATTTAACACATCAGACATTTTTTATTCAAGGGTCCTGAAAATATATATTTCAGATGAAATCCTGGCATCGAAGTTTTGGGCGGAATACAGTATCTTGCTATCTAACATGTATACTGATCATAAGAAGTTAATAGGAAAACAAATTGTCAAACATTTTCATCGTAATCATTTAGGTTTAACTCCTAATTAAGATGACACTTATGCCTAAAACTGATATATTTTTTTTAATAATACTTTCGGCAAATTCACTATAAATGAATAAATCAATAAATAAACACTTGTATAAATTTTAAAAATAAATAGACTAAATAGCAAACAAAATAGAACTTAATTGACTGCTTTGAGAAATGCTGCTTACAAAGGTAATTCACATTTATATATCTAATGAAGGTGTTTATTTTATATCTGAGAACAACGGAGGTAAATAATGGTCATCAAACTGGTCCTTTTTTTGCAAATAAACCATCAAAATCATTCAACCGTTTTGTTTTCTTGGGCTCAGAAGGGCTGGAAGATAGTGAACTTAAATGTCTAACATGATCCACCTGCCCTTCTAAACACACTTAAATTGAAATGAACTTGTTACGTTCTCTACACGTACTATGTACATAGTGTATAGAGAAGGTATTGCACTTCATCCAAAATTCGATACCAAGATTTCACCGAAAATAAGTTTTAGGGTCCCCTTTATCTAAAAAAAACATTTTCAGAAAAAGGTCCGTGTGTCCAGGGATGCCATATGAAGACTGAGAAAAATCCCACACCCCCAACTACCCTTTACATGGAACTTTTTGGAAAATGTTGATTTGCTGAAAAATACCTCTAACGATTTTGATTAAAATATCGTATATTAAAGATATTTACCTGAAAAATAAAATATATATCTTGACTTTTCTGGGAATAGCCTGTGAAGAGTGATTTATTCTCGATGAATTTTACGGAATTTTCCATAATTGCTAAACCGTAAGAAATGGACAAAAACTTACCACAACGGATAAAAAATGTAGAGTACGTTAAAACACACAATTTCTGTTATGTACATTTTTTCGTGGAGTTGATGATTTCGGTTTCTGCTTTGAAAAACGTATACTTTTCTCATACAGGAAGCTGTCAACTCCTGTCCATACAAAGGAACTTCATTCACATAGCAACCAACTTTTGACTATCTCTTGAACCTATGGTACTCCCTTATTTCGCTTCTACTTACAAGGAAGCAAGTAATAAGACTATTTCTGCTAATTTTTCTCGATTAACATGAAGTAAATAGCAGCGTAAGCTTTTTAATAATAACTTGTTTCAGAGATGTAGAGAAAGTCATGTGAACGGAGCACATCATATTGTTTTTGACACGTGTCCGCCGAGCACTGTCTCGCTCTTACAAGAGACCCAGCGACACCTGCGGTTAATTGGCGACATGGAGAACTCTGGAACTCACCGAGCCTTAGGCTGAAAACCGTGTCTTTATCCCTAAGGCCTCGCAACGATGTTGCTCGGTGTATCGGAATTTTAGGTTATGCGGAAGAGACTCAGATGGTGTGAGGGTAGGATGCTACGTTCTTTACACAAGCTCCTGGTTTACCAACTTAAAATCGATTTAATACCGTAAGCTCTGATACGTATTGAACACTAAGCCTGGATAACGGTCAAATATAAATTAGTGAGTAAAGCTTTTGTGCCATTTTATCCTTCCCTACTACTTATATAGGTAGAGATGATATGATGATGACTAAAACTTTAGGGCACTCAACTCCTTGGCTATCAGCGCCCTTAAAATATCTAAAAGCGGCAAGAGTTCAGCGTTAAAACTTCAGGAAGGTCATGAGAAATAAAATAACTGCTAAAGAAGGAATAAAATACCTATTAAAAACCTTCCTGTGCTACAATCTCAGTTAAAAAGATAAAACCATTTAAAACAATGCTTCATAAAAAAGTTTAAAACGACCTAAAATTTAAACCATAGTAAGATAAAACAGTGCTGCCACCATAAGACATACAAAATCCGTAGATGATTAATGTTTCAAATGCATGAGTAAAACAAAATGTGGTTGAAGGAAAACGATAAAATCAATAACAAAAAATCTGATGTGTTACACTCACATGACTCTCTAGCTACTCAACAAGCAAACTTCTTACGAAAGATAATTCTTCTTTCAACACCATGCTAATCGAGATAAACATTAGCAGAATTTTATTATTAGTTCCTTATAAGTAGAATCACACTAAGGGAATGCACTAGGCTAAAGTGATAGTAAAATGTTTTAAAAGCTGTCGTTATGCGATTGTCATTGCAAATCGCTTCTTTGCTTGGCCAGGAGTAGAACAAAAGACAAACGGACACTTCCGTCTGAGAAAAGTTTAAGTACCTCACAATTGAAACTAATAACAAGCAATACCTCGAACACGGTAAGTTCCACGAAAAAAATGTGTAAGACATAGCTTTTGTATTTTAACGAGGTGTAAATTTTTTGTATCGTAAGCTTTTCTCTATCTCTTACGGTTTACTAGTTATTCCAAACTAAGCAAAATTCATCCAGAATAAACAGGTCTTTAGAAGCTATTCCCAGAAAATTCAAGATATACATTTTATTTGTCAGGTAAATAACTTTAATATACGATATTTTAATCAAAATTGTTAGGGCCATTCTTTATAAAATCAAAGATTTCTAAAAAAAAATCAATGTAAAGGGTAGTTGGGGGTGAGGGGATTTTCATGAAAATCTTCGTGTCGCATCCTTGCAAGATACAAAGTTCGGTATTTAACGGACTTTTCGTTTTTGACACACACACACACACACAGACAGACAGACACACACACACACACACGGACCTTTTTGTAACAATTTTTTTATTCAGGGGGTCCTAAAACGTGTATTTCCGGTGTAATCTCGATATCGAATTTTTGGGTGGAACACAATACTTCCTCTATACACTATGAACATAGTACGTATAGAGAAAGTAAATTAAATTCAGAAATAAAACTGTATATGAACCGGAGCGGGATGTATCTAAATACCAGTACTACAATGGAGTGATAAAAGGGAAAGTTAAAATAAATATTAAGGTATAGGAACGGAAAAAATCGATATTGAGATCACAGGAAATATATTTTACGCTGCTTGAAAAAAAAACTACATCTCAGTAACAAATTATTGTTAAAAAGCTTACTCTTCTATCTACTTCGTGCTAATCGATTAGCAGCCATGGTCTTACTACTTGCTTCTTGCAATTATAGAAGGAAAATAAGGGAATGTCCTATGCTAAAACAACATTTAAATCTTTTAAAAGCTGGTTGCCATGTGGTTGAAATCCACTTCAATGCATGGACAGGAGTTTACAACTTTCCGTGTGAGGAAACTGAGTATTTTTAATCTGAAACTAATAGCAAGGAATATTCAGAAATGGTCAACTCCACGAAAAAAACGTGTATAACATAAATCGTATGTTTTAACGAGATCTATATTTTTTCTGTTGTAAGCCTTTGTCTGTCTCTTACGGTTTTCCAGTTATGCAAAATTCACTAAAATTCATCCAGAATAAAAAGGTCTTCAGGGGATATTCCCAGAAAATTCAAGATATACATTTTATTTGTCATATAAATATTTTTAATATATGGCATTTTTAATCAAAATCGTTAGAGCGAATTTTGAAATTTCTCCATGTAAAGGGTAGTTTGCGATGGAGAGACTTTTCTCAAAATTTTCGTGTCACATCCCTGGAAGATAATTAACTTAAATACCATATTTGGTATTTTACCGACTTTTCGTTTTTTGATTTATCGTGTTTAGAGACACACGGTCACAGGACACACACTTTATAAAATGATTTTTTTTTTTTGGATATAGGGGATCCTAAAACGTTTATTTTCGGTAAAATCTCGGTATCGAATGTTTCTGTGGAATGAAATACCTTCTCTAAAAACTATATGCATGGTACGTATAGAGAAAGTAACAGGTTCACTGTGTGTATGAGTAAGTTAGTGAAAGAGAGATTCTTCAAGGATATGATATGAAGATATTCACTAAATTATCACTACAATAAACACTTATTATATTTTTTATTTTCTGAAAAATGACTTAAACGAATTAAAACATGCACATTCAAAGACAGTAAAGATAGCTCTGGAATCACTTATTGTAAGATGATAAGTCCACCCATGTCTTCCACCTGTTTGCTATTGTCTTAAAAGGGTATTGCACAGCCCACGTTACCAAAGGGAAGGGGATTAACATGAAACATAATTTGCGACAAATGAAGTTCTGAGTTGTGAACTGGTAAACCCCAAAATTTTTGGTTGGGCAATAATGTACCTCTCTTATCAGGTGATGCAAAATTAAGCTTATCTTTTTACTACCTTATATACTGAAGTTCTAATGCCAAAGTAATATGCGCACATGGTGGAAAAAATTAACATACTGCTTGTTTAAGTCAATCTAATCTGAGGGAGCGTCAAGCGGGGTTGAGGAATGAAGGTCATTTCTTACTCGTGTAGCATGTTGTGCCAGAATGGTAACAATGAAAGTCGTAGAAAGAACCAAGTCCCCATCAAACGTTCACATTTTCTGCAAAATAACAGCGCCTGCACATTTTTAATGTATTTGAGTGTACAGGATCTATAATATACGTGAGTAATAAAACGTATGTCTTGAAATGTATGTGCATAGTCTCTGAAGACCCCTTAATTTCTGATTCAGTTTTGAACAACTTTATACATCTAGAAAATTAAAGGAAAAAGATAAAAAGCTTACTTCATAAAACAAAGTATAGGACACATTTAAATTACCCATTTTAGGTACAATGTATATAAGCAGAGAAGGTACTGAGTTCCACTCAAGGATGGAACACACAGATTTTCAAGGAAACCCCGCCATCAAGGTTACCCTCTACATGGAAGGTATTCCGCAATTTTCTATTTTCTCAAAAATCCCCCCAACGGTTTTAATTACACAAAATACCACACAAAAGATATTTGCATTAAAAATTAAATGAAATGTGAATCTGAGATTAGTTTCTGAAGCTCTCTTCATCCGGACAATTGTTGCTTAATAAGTAAACCGTAAATGATAGACAGAATCCTACTACACAACAAATTTAGATTTCCTTAAAATAGGTAGGTATATAATTTATGTAATTTTTTTTAAATTATTAATTTTCATTCTTTTTAGGTCAAAACACACCGCCTCGCACTTAGATTATAAAAATTTCCCCTTAGGTTCATCCTGATTAGCATAAATATATAAAAGTGTAGTTTCTGTAAGAATTGTTTGTTGTAGAATAGATAAAGAAAGTTATGTGAATGTAGCACATCAGATTTTTTCCCGCTCAGATTAATCGTTTTAGAAATATTTCATGTCATGAATTATAATCAACTGTATTTTATCGAAATACGAATATATCTCTAAATTAATTCCTGCTGTTTCCGTTAAATATGATTTTTTTGTTTGTTTTTTCGATCGTAGCTAACGAGATAGATAGGCTGCAGCGCGAATCAGCATTACGTAGTAATGGTAGCCTTAAACATGACTAACATTGAATAGCTTCATGATTTAATTATATCCTTTCTACGAAATATAAAATATAGATGTATCAGACGGCTGTAATTTTGTTTCTTCGGGCAATGCCTGGACTAGAAGTATCACGTGATTACAGTTCGTACTGCTACGATATTCTTATGCAACAAGGACACTCATTACTCCACTATTAATCGTTTCTAGGGAGTAAAACAAGAAAAATAGTAATATATAAAGTATGCATGTGAAGTTTTACTAATTTTAGAGCGTTGTGTGATTATAACATGTAATATGTTTTTCTATGTGCAATAAAGTAATTAATCGTTTTCTGCAAATAAGCGTGTAGAACAGAAATTGGAATTAACATTACTCACGGATGGGGTCTCCAGACAGTGGGAAGGAGCATTTTATACTCTTTGCGAACTTAATACGACATGGGAATGATATTTAATTCAGAACTTATTCTTTTTTTTTTTTTTTTTTAAGATTCTTATTTTTATTAAATATTGATTTATTTTGTTGAAGAGTAAGTGACCCCAGGGAGGGAGGGATGGATGAAGGGAGAGACCCGAAGGGCGACCAGAACCAAATGATGACAGGCTTAAGCATGGATGGGGTCCCTAGCGGATCCAAACTGAACGATTCCGAAACTGCCCGGGTACAAACCATAAGACCCAAAGGGGACCTATCCGAAAAGCACCCGAAGGTGATCCCGATAGAACGGCGTCACAACGATGAAAGGAATGAACTGTAATACGCAAGCCACCATCCAGTTGCAACCGCCAAAAAGTAAATTCAGCATTATATCTACCTTAGCAGCATTCGCTTAGAAACTTGTGAAAACTTGCAAAACATCCCGTGAATCAGGGAAGCCCACAATGGGAGTTGCCCAAATGCGAGTTGCAGCCGTTACTGCTGCGCCACCTCCCTCAATGTGTACAACAGTTATTTTTGTAGTGTTTAGCGCCCGCTTTTACTTCTTGTGGCACCGCAGGCGATGACACTGGTGATACATGGAATGAAGATGGAGCACCGGTGGATTGCGATGGCGGGGGTAAACGGAGAACCCGGAGAAAACCCGCCCCTGTGCAGAACAAGAGCTTTTTCCACAGCAAGAGCTGGAAACGTGGAATCTGTTTGAACAATTCAGTCCCACAGCCAGGATTTTATATCGCATTTGTTGGTTAACCATAAGAGGATCACAAATTCGTTTTTAAGATGACATACACTAAGGAGGACTTAAAACGTGAAAGTACTAAATACCAAGACTTCATTATTTAACACACTACTCAGTTATTAATTAATTAGCGTTCTACCTTACATTCAAGAGAGCTGAGTTTGAATCTCGGTTAGAATGATTTACCCGGATATTTTTCTTTTTGAATTTTTCACATATTAATATAAAGAACTTAAGAGCCGGGACTCATTTGAGCTTCATTTCACCTATTTAATTCCTCATTCTTAGGACCTTCCATGTTAAAGGACGCTAAATACAAAATAAATAATTTCATAACAAATAAGTGAGAAAATAATTGCATTTTTCGCCCTAAGCCTGTGTTGGACAAGAGTTTTAAGGTTGGTCAGTTGAAGCGTATAAAATTTAGGCTAGATATTTGCCATGGTAGATGGTTTATTCGTGGCTACAGCTCTTTTTCAGTCTGATTTACTTTTCCAACTATTGTTTTACACATGACTTGCGTGGATAACATGTTTATATTCTAAATTAAAACCCTTTTACAGCAATATTAATTTTAACACTAACTAAAATTTCTTCTTACTGAACATGAGGTCGTTAGTTGGTCTCGTTATTATTATTATTATTATTATTATTATTATTATTATTATTATTATTATTATTAATTGTTGATTATTATTTAATGTGCAACTTAAAATGTGTAGAAAGCTAGCTTGAAGCAAAAATAGCTCCGGCTATTTACGAAACTAGGCCGCTGCATAAAGGGAAATTCTTTTGGGAGGGAGAAGGCTGGTATAAGTCACGTATTTCTTTATACATGTGCGTGCAACAGAGTAATAAGTGAAAGCGATTTCGGAGAGTTCTTAAATGTTTAAGAAGTGAGTTCTTCTCTATTGTATTGAGGTAGCCAGGTGATGTTTATAATGCATTATGGGCAGAGAGAAATGCATTATGGGACACATAGACGCCAAGTTCGCGGTCTTTCTGTCCAATGGAAATGAATCAGCCATGACACCATATTTTACTATATAAGTAACAGCTTGTAAGTTGGGACAATCATTGTCAACTTTAAGACTCAAACATGCATACTCTCGGTCAAGTTCGGTTGCTATACGATGTGAAGGTCACTTGCTATATACGTCATAGGTGAACAACGTGATGAAAAGTTATTAATTATACAAAGTAAAGTTTAACCGTCGAAGATAGAAAGTTATAGGAAGTTATAGAAATTAGAGTAAAGTAGCAAGTAAAGCTAAGTGCTTGTGAGAATAGGTAATGATTCTAGTCACGAATAAATTAATATACTAAAGTGAAAGTGTGTTATAATATTTCAACGGACGGCTCCTGACTACTCCATTGTCTCTCCACCCCGAGAGAGTCAAACTTCATGCAGATTGAGGAACGTCGAGGCAGCCACCATAACAGACGTCACAACAGTACGTGGAGTCATCTGCTATCAGTGATTAGTAGGGGAGTACATACAGACACACTTTGCATACACAGTGGGGAACGATACAACGGGAAGCAAAGACATAAATATCGCCCCAAACACCCCTGCACATACCGATTCAACACATACCTAAAGATTGGGTAAACTATCCAGCCCAGGAATTAAAATACTAAAGTTGTAATTTGCCATTAGGCAATATCACCTCAAAAGTCAATTTGAGATCCTTTTGAGATACGAGTCAGTTGAGGAATTTAATGTCAGAACGGTGTATTACCATGATATCTCAGTAGGTTAGAGTAGCTGGGAGATCTATAGTTCAAATCTGGTCTAAAACATCGATTCTGTTGACCCTCTCTGTCATCTATAATGGGTTGTGTTCATTCGTCTGCGGTTTCTTTACTCAGCCGTACCTTTCGGGGGTTGATTTGACTTCAACCAACCACAATCAGTTAGAGGGAGTATTCACATAGTTTATCTTAATCATCGCGATACTTGGCCACTCCTGAAACATAAACGCGCAATAGCACTGACCAAGCCACTTGGATAATAAGAGAGGTAGGTGTTGGTCAATATTCCACCTGCTGCGAGTGTGTGATATGCTGTTTCTCACTCCCTTTCCACTTCCACCAATTCTATTTATTTCAGTCGCCATCCGTTGTGTAATGGGTACGCGGGTTCAAACCCGGCGGAGCACGATGGGTTTTTCGGGCGTAAAAATGCTTAGCATGGCTTCCTGCGGAAGGGAAGTAAAGCCGTTGGTCCCGTGTAGTAGATTTATAGCACGAAAAAGAACCTCAAGGCTGATAAAAGGCATCTGAGCAAAATCAAGTGATCTTTCACGTTCATATAGAATGGGATGTTCAAAACCACAGCGGTTAAAGAGCGTTCATAAATAAATATGCATTTAATTTAATTTCCTTATTTCTCCTCTTTTACACATATAGTGTCACGACGTTTTAGACAAGCTGTCATTACATTGATTTTAATGTTTATTAGCGTTTTAATTTCCTTATCTACTTTTTTAAACCTTAAATGGTTTATATTTGAACATCTCGGTCCCAATAAGAGTAAACCTATCCTGCCTAGTAGTAATTAAAAACAATTAATTTAATCTACAGCTATTCATATTATCCTCAATGAGACTTTATGATCTCCATTAATTCTTTTCTGGCAAAATGAAAAGTAGCCTTCTTCTCTCACTAATGTTAAATTAGTTACGTTAATGCCCGATTTTCCCCAGAAACCACTTTACATAGAAGTGAATGTTGTTCGAGCGATGTTCGTTCGTTCTACTGAATTATTTATTCGTTTCATTTAAATTATTAACTGGAAAAAACCCACGATTATTTTGTAAACCTCTCATGCTTCAATACTGATATTTTATTTAAAACTATTTGAGAAACTTCAATTAAAAAGTGCACATGCATTGTCACTGTTGTCGAAGTTCAGCGAACTGACTTCTCATTCGGAGGTTTCGGGTTAAATTCCTGGTTGGGATGAGGAAGTTTTATATCCAGAATCATTCCCTATCCCCTGCTGAGTCTGAAAATATGCATGTGAGAGTGTGTGTGAATGTGTTTGTAAACAGAAATGTTAAAGAAACTCAGTCTATGAGTTGTTTCACGAGTCGCAGCCGCTTATTTAACAACAGAGGCTTTCACCAATGGAATGGTAAACAAAAAAAAATCTGTTGTGTTCCACTCACATGACTTTCTCTAGCTGTCCGACAAACAATTTTTCTCACAAAAGAGTATCCTTTTATCTACACCATGCTAAGACAAATTATATCAGAATTGCTTCTTTGAAAGTTGAAGGGAAATACGTGAAAAATAAATAAATGCCATAGACTAAAGTGACAGTCAAACCTTTTAAAAGCTATGTGAAACAATTGAAATTTGGTTCTCTTTGATTGCTAGGAGTAAACAAAAAAGAGACGAAAAGAAAGAGACTTCCTCTTTGAGAAATATTTAAGTAGTTAAAAACTGAAACCAGGAACTCGGAATATCTCGAAAATGGTTAACTCTACAAACGAAAAGTGTACATGACGTAAATTGTGTATTTTAACGAGATCTCCATTTTTGTATGGTAAGCTTTTGTCTATTATTTTGAGAAAATATTCTTTCTACATGTGTAAATACATTAATGAATCATAATTATAATGTGATAAGTATCATATATGCAAATAATAATATAGCCAAGGTATTATTTAGTTTAAGAAACACTTTAGTATGTTTGTAGAGAAGAAAGGTATTTTGGAAGAAAATCTTTTGGTGCTATGCAGGGAACCCTTTGTTAGTACGCTCAGCATCTATTGCGGTCTTAGTGCAAGTGACAGGGAATAAACTTTTAATATATAATCAGGTATTTTTCATTGAATGCTAAAGTCACATGATCACTTTCAAGTGACACATGATTCGGAAGTGACACATTGGAAAGTGAACAATGGGGAGAATCCCGTAAGACAACTCACACGACTATATAACCCCATATTTTGACAAAAAATACACAATTCGACTAAAGTTCTCAAGAGGAGGAACTGCAACGCAAAATATGAAAATTATCCCGCTTTACTCAACTTAGCTTAACCCACCTAACCAAAGTTATAGTTAAGTATACTTAACTACGTAAGATAGTTATAGTTAAGTACATAGGTAATTGAAATCTAGGAGCAGAGAGTGATGTGTATGTAGGTCGGTGCTTATGCGTTATAAATCGATACCGGCAATCTGGTAATAAACATCCAGATTTTGAAGCAGGAACAAGAGTGTTTATTTAACAGAGGTTTATTCGCATCAGCGCTCTGCCGAATACAATCTTAATGCCTGAGACTAATAGCCCAGAACTAATAAACATCTTACGGTTTTATTAAAATCTGGACATCTATTGCTTCACTTGGGCATGGTGTAAATGGAGTACCCTGGACGCGCGTTTCTACAACTTTCCTTGTCATCCTCTTGCAGACGCGCGTCCAGGGTAATCCATCTACACCATGACCAAGTGAAGCACGTGTTGGGAATAGACATCCAGAATTTAATAAAATTGACAGCTTCACTGTATGTAATGTTTTTTTTTTTTTTTTTTTTTTTTTTTAACATTTTAAAACCTTACAGTTTACCAGTTACATAAAAGTCATCCAGAATGAAGAGGTCTTCAGAGGCTATTCCTGTAAAATTCAAAATATGCATTTCATTTGCCATGAATATTCTAAAATATTTTTAATCAAAATTGTTAGAGCCATTTTTGAGAAAATCATATTTTTCGAAAAAATGTTCTATATAAAAGGTAATTGTGAGTAACAGATTTTGTTGAAAATCTTCGTTTCGCATCCTTGCAAGATGCCCAACTTAAGTACCAAGTTTGGTATTTAACTGACTTTTCGTTTTTGAACTTGCTGCCCACACACACACACACACACACACACACACACACACACACAGGCATGTTTCTACAAATGTTTTTTGGATTCAGGAGTCACAAATATGTATTTCTGGTGAAATCTCAGTACAAAAATTTTTAGTGGAATACTATACCTTCTCTATCCACTATGTACATTGTACATACGTGCTTGAGAAAAAATCCACATGTTAATTTGTGGTTTTAACTGCGTAACATTTTTATGCAGACACACCTTTTATTTTCAAAAAAAGGTCATTTAGATTGAAAAGTGTTACTCTGAATAAGCCATATGTAATGTACAAATTGCTCATAAAATTTATTTAATGTAAACAGATCTCTCTGCTCCGCATTATCCTCCGTTTGTCTTGCTGTTTCCTAACTTATATATTAACTACTTAAAAATGCTATTTGTGAATAGAAAATACATGTACAAACACGCCCAAAATACCAAAAAATTAGAGCTTTTTAGAGATTCAAGCTAATTTACCGCTATATTCTGTAGTCATGTTGGATAAAGGTTTAGCCCTGCATTAATTATACTGCAAAACAAGTCAAATCACAGCCTTTTACATTAAATGTTCCTGAAATAATCTTCGTGCAAACTGTTGGAAAAGTAATTCTCTAAAAGCCAAATGCACTTTGATGTTTATAGATGTATTTAAACGCCCGCTTTTACTACATAGGCAATGACATTAATGATACATGGAATGAAGATGGAGCACCGGTGGAATGCGATGGCGTGGGAAACCGGAGAAAACATGTCCCTACACCATTTGGCCCAACACTAATCTCACATGCCTGGAAGCAAACCCCAGCCACCTGGATGAGAGGCGTGTCGTCCGCAATATTCACATTCGGAGAACTCGGGTCGGCAGGCGAATGCTGAGGTGGTTCTTCTTCTACTACGACTTTCTGATCACCTCCATCTATATCTGCATTAAATATAACTAGACCTTTAAGTTAAAAAACGTAAAAACAATCAGCTATTTCTGAATTAATAACTAGACCTTTAAGTTAAAAAAACGAAAACACAATCACCTCCATCTATTTATTTCTGAATTAGAAAACTAGACCTTGAAGTTAAAACAACGAAAAAGCAATCACCTCCATCTATTTCTGAATTAGAAAACTAGTCCTTTAAGTTAAGAAGACGAAAAATAAATCACTTCCATCTATTTCTGCATTAGAAAAATGGACCTTTAATTTAAAAAAAAACTAAAAAGCAATCACTTATTTCTGAATTAAATAATTTCTGATTTTGTGTCCTTTAGGCAAATCAGCAATATCGCTAAACAACAAATACCTATGGGTTTCCTTTGGCTGTTCTCCAGACTCATTGATTGACAAGAGAGGAGACCTGAGAGGCTCGTTTGAGGGACTTCGCCCTTCTCATCTCTTGTCACTGTATACTGATTATACGCGTACCACGTCGATCAGTCATGCTACTCTCGCTTGAGAAGACTGGCTACAATACATTGCGAACAAAATGGAGTTTTATCTCAAGGAACCCATTTTATACCATATCAATAATTTACAATGTAAACTGCTTACAGATTAGGAATATATTCTTTGTTATTTATAAATTTAGTAAACATTCTTTCTTCAGAAGTTTAACGGGCTATGCAACTTGGCTATTACAATTCTGTATAATGCATGGTCTACATGTGGAAATTGGATATTTTATACACACATATTCATAATTTTACCCTCTCAAATAAGTATTTAAATTTCTCTTGTAGCTTTTCAGGAGCGCAAATGACTAGCCATTACGGAATAATTATGAGCAGTGTAACGTTTTAAAAACTCGATGAAGAAATTTTACTGAGCAGGATAGAAATTCCGGTAAATTGTCTCTCCTTCCTCCGGATACCCAGCTTCTATTATAACACAAATTTGTGCTGCTTAACGACTTAGCAGTTGTTTTTGCAAGAAATAGACTTGTCACTTAAAACTTTCCCGCCAGTTTTCAGTAAACTTTAGCACTTTTAAGCTCTTTGCTGAGTGAAGCAAGGTTGTAATAATACGAGTAGCACGTGGTAAAGCGAAAGTCTCTTGCTTTATTGACAAACTATAAACTGTCCTTAAGTTGTGTAATTGAGATTTTGTTTGCATTTTATTGCATTTATTGTAAAACAAAACGGACTCCCTCAGGGTAAAAGCAAATAAATTAACCATTAAAAATAAGTAAATATATAGTTTAAGACAAATATGCAGGTTCATAGAACTGCAATAAAATGTAATTGATATAGGTTTTCCTAACAACTAACATTAATTTTTAATGACCTTCACAAGCTAGATTTTCAAAGGAGAGAAAAAAAAGAATGTTGAATTATAAGTTTTGGAATTTATAACGCATTGAAAAAAAAATCTGATGTGTTCTATTTACATGACTGTCTCTACATTTCTACAAAAAATTATTGGTAAAAAGCTAATGCTTCTATTTAATTCATGCTAATTGAGAAAAAAAATTAGAAGAGATAGTTCTTATTACTTGCTTTGAAACACGGGACTTACTGAACCACCCTCGTATGAATGACGCAAGTTTGTTAATTTGAACAGCTAAGCTTCGAATACTTTTAGATATTGCAGTTGGATAAAATACAGACGGGATATTTATTTCATAATTAACTATACTGTAGCAGTATTATAAAAGAAGCGAGCTATCTAAAAAAATATGTTATATAGTCAACATTATTCCCTTAAAAATGCATGCGACGCTAATATTAGCTTTAAATTAGAGGGCAGATACCGTATTTTATCAGCTATATTCATGAATGTTTTAATAGGTATTTATAACCATTCAGAGCAACACATTGTGCACGCAAATTTAATAGTCGGGTGCTCGTTTAATATTACAGCAATTTGCAGATATCGCTTCCGTTAATAAGTGAAAAGTATTCTTTGACTTCTAACGACTTAATTCTAAACAAGGGAGAAAACAGTGACTGAATACGTCAGCGCTGACACATTGAATTTGTTGCTTTTGGCGTACGTACTTATTGCAGCATTGCAAGGTGAAGATAAACAATACTATTGTTTATTAATTTTTCTAAACGTACCACGTCCATAGTGTATAGAGAAGGTATTGTACTGCACACAAAATTTCGATACTGAGATTTCACCGGAAATACATATTTTGGGTCCCACTGAATCCAGAAAAGCATTTTTAAAAAAAGGTCCGTGTGGTGCGTGTGTGGGGGTGTGTCTGTGGACAGTACAGTTAAAAAACGAAAAAAACCGTTAAAAGACTTGGTATTTAAGTTTGGTATCTTCCAAGAATACGAGACGAAGATTTTCAAGACAATCCTCCACCCCCAACTACCGTTTATATGGCAACATTTTCGAAAATTTTAATTTTGTCAAAAGTGGCAGTTATATTTAAAATATTTACATGACAAATAAAATGTATATCTTGAATTTTCTGGTAATATCCTCTGAAGACCACTTTATTCAGGATGATTTTTATTGATTTTTGCATAACTGGTGAGCTGTAAGAGATAGCCGAAAACTTTGCATCATAAAAAATGTAGATTCTCAATAAAATACACAATTTATGTCATATACATCTTTTTCGTGTACCCATGTTAAGATTTACGATAGTAAAGGGACTGCATTAGCACAACATAAACATATATTATATCTACAAACCACAACTCTGCGTACAAATGTTGTAAATATGCAATAATGAATACGTTTCCTTGTACTACTGTAATACCATAGGTTACTTGAATTATAAATAAACATAAAAATATCATTTAAATGTTTATGTGTAAATAGTAACTATAATTCATTTCAAAACAATTATCCTATCCTATATACTTCATGTATAAATTCCATGTATCCCTGGCAACAGCAAAAATGAGCCTTTGTTTCATCGTGAAATAAAGTGAATACGTTATTTCATTATACATAATTATAACTCCTTTGGCGGCCCACGCCCATTCTTTAAATAATGAAGACACTCTCCGTGGTGTAATGGTTACCATGCTAACTTCATATACCCAAGGTCGCGGGTTCAAACCCTGCGGAGGACAATGGATTTTTTCGGGCATTAAAAGCCTTAGCATGGCTTCCTTCGGAAGGGAAGTAAAGCGTGGGTCCCGTGTCGCAGATTTACGGCAAGCCTGATTGAGAGGCCTCTGAGCAAAATTACGCGGTCTTTCATGTCCAGTATAGAATGGAACTCTGACAGCCATAGTAGTTAAAGAGCGTCCATAAATAAAAGGCCGTTTCATTTCATTTCTTTAAATAATGAAAATTTCTTGTCATATAAATCTTTCGACCTGCCGGGCACCAAACTAAGTACAGCTTTTTTTACCATAATCTAAAACATCTTCGGGAATATTCATTTTCATTCATTTATTGATTTATTTGGTACAATTCCAACAACCAGAATTGAAACTGTTTATTCCAGTGGGGTTACACAGCATCGAACAAAGAAAGAAAAAAAGAAAAAAAAAGCAGTACCCATGTCATGACTAAAATTCAAGTCGTCTTAATGACGACTCTAATAATATTAATAGGTCCATGTGTGTGTGTGTGTCCGTGTGTCCGTGTGTTCGTGAGTCAGTGTGTCCGTGTGTTCGTGAGTTCATGAGTCAGTGTGTCAGTGTGTCCGTGTGTTCGTGAGTTCGTGAGTCAGTGTGTCCGTGTCTTCGTGAGTTCATGAGTCAGTGTGTCAGTGTGTCCGTGTGTTCGTGAGTTCGTGAGTCAGTGTGTCCGTGTGTTCGTGAGTTCATGAGTCAGTGTGTCAGTGTGTCCGTGTGTTCGTGAGTTCGTGAGTCAGTGTGTCCGTGTGTTCGTGAGTTCATGAGTCAGTGTGTCAGTGTGTCCGTGTGTTCGTGAGTTCGTGAGTCAGTGTGTCCGTGTGTTCGTGAGTCAGTGTGTCCGTGTGTCCGTGTGTTCGTGAGTCAGTGTGTCCGTGTGTCTGTGAACACGATAACTCAAAAACGAAAAGCCGGTAAAATACCAAACTTGGTATTTAAGTTTCACCCTACCCCAAACTACCCTGTACGTAGAACTTTTTTCAAAATGTTTCCATTTCTCAAAAGTGGCTCTAACGATTTTGATTAAAATATCGTATATATTACAAATATTTACCCGATAAATAAAATGTATATCTTGAATTTTCTGGGAATAGCCCCTGAAGACTACTTTATTCTGGACAAATTTTACGGAATTTTGGATTACTGCTAAACCGTAAGAGATGAAAAAAAAACTTACCACATAAAAATGAAGAGTACTTTAAAATACATAATTTATGTTATATCCATTTTTACAGAGTTTTTTTTAGATATTCCTTGCTTTTGGTAGGAACAAAGGAACTTTAGTCACAGAGCAATCAGCTTTTGAGTATTACTTTAACCTATATTCACCCTTATTTCGCTTCTATTTACAAGGAATCAAGTAATAAGACTATTTATGCTATTTTTTTTGATTAACATGAAGTAAATAGAACAATAAGCTTTCTAACAATAATTTGCTGCAGAGATGTAGAATGGAGCACATTAGATTTTTTTTAATAATCGTTGCTCAAAAGTCGCTTCGTAGAGCACATGTTCGTAGCGTCTGTAGGTAAATGTGTACTTCTCTTCAGTCTTTACATACCCCAAATATTCTCTTTGGTAATGAAGCATTTTTGGCTCTAAAGAGGTAAATTCTCATAAAACTGACCACGCAATACGTACTTCACTCCTTCTATTGGAGATGTAACATCTGAAACCCTTTACAAAAGCGCAGATGAACAGATAAGCGTTATATACGGCCGCAGTGTGTGCCGTATTTGCACGAGTGGTTTATCCTCTGGTAATGAAGTACATGACTTTCGATGGAAAAGATACGTCATGCGAACCCTAGGTCAATATAACGTATCCCTGGGCAACACGCGGTGGTCATAATTTTGTCTTCCTGTTTCAACCCCTTTAAATGATACGTGTGGACACGAGCACTTTGCTATTCATATACCTACACGTGGATTTAGAAGCCATCAAATGATTCATTTGACAAGTTTGGGAGAGGCAACGAAACAGCCTGTGAACACATACATAGCACAGTTTGTTTACTACACAGCCATTCATTAATACTTGAACAGGTCAAAGGTAGAGAGCATATTGGTGTTAGTGTATGCTTTGAGGATGGCTCGGGCGGTTTCGTCTATGATCTGCTTTCGAGAGTTTGTTTCTCGTGAGTGGCCAACCCAACTCATGGCTTTTTTGTTTGTTTTTTTAATTGTTTCATTAATATACACTCTGAGGGGGATAGGGAATAATTCTGGCTAAAGAAAAATTTCCCGACCCAGCCGGGATTTGAACCCGGAACCTCCGAGTGAGAAGTCAGCTCGCTGACCACTCGACCACGGAGGCAGTTTTGTTTGTTTTTTCTGGTGAACCACGGGTTGCCAGGTAGCTTTCTTTCCTTACCAAAATATCCTTCTCCTCCACGTGGTTTCCATTGTCATTTAAGTCCTCCTTCATCCCGTTGGAAGTGACAGCGATGGTATTCGGTGCGGCGTGGCAAGGAAAAGGATATACAAAGTGATCATTTTCTCGCCCGATTTCGGCTGATCTCCTGGCGGGGCGGGAGTAGTCTATCTGCCCGACTCTCAGGATGCTTCAATATTCACACATCTAGGGAATCTCATTGCTGTGCATTCACTCCTGGTTCCGGCCGCTCGGTGTACTCTCTCACCTCATCCCTCCCTCTCGAGGAGCCCCTCGTGTATTGTAGGCACAAAACCTCGGTTCAGTAACCAGTCCCCTCCGACCGCATCCTACTCTATATGCTTTGCTGTAGTAATAAACACACTAGATGTAAAAAAATAAAATTCATGTGTTCCGATCACATGAATTTCTCTAGCTGTTCCACTAACAAACTTTCCTTACACATCAAGAAACACATTGCCAGAATTGGTCTTATTGCCTGCTTCCTTGTAACTTTTTTTTTTTTTTTTTATTCCGGAGTCTGGTCGGGACTCCGGCGCTGTATATCCTTTTTCCAATTTCTTAACATTTTTATTGTGTTTGCTGTTTGATTACCATTTTTTTGCTGTTTTCTTACGATACACACATATACACAAGGCACAAACATATAAAAACCCATGCCCAATGTGGGAACCCATGATCCCCTGAGTCACGAAGCACCAAAAACGAGGCACTTTAGCGAGCACGAGCGAGGCAATCTAGAATGGAAATAAGGAAACACTCTGGGCTAAAGCGACAGTCAAATCCTTTAAAAGTCGCCTGTTGCCAAGTGCAAAAATGGTGCTCTTTGCTTGCTAGGAGCAAGCGAGAGACGGAGATGTCTCGGCCATATGAACATAAATCTGGGCCCTAGATCTCTAAAACTAGTCAAGGGTGTGCAGTAATTGAGGTGGAAATGGTAAATCAAACTCAACTCCACCACTTATTTCTGTTTGTTTTTTTGTTGCTCTACATAGTACATAATAGTACATGGTACGTAGGTAGAGAAGGTGTTGCACTTCACCTAAAATCGGAGACCGAGACTTCACCAGAAATACGAGTTTTAGGGTCCCTGTATCTGCATCTAAAATTTTTGGGAAAAATTCCGTGTGTGTGTCCGTGTGCCTAAACACGATAACTCAAAAACGAAAATACCAAACTTGGTATTAAAATTTAGTATCTTCCTAGAAAGTGACACGAAGATTTTGAGGAAAATCCCCCACTCAAACTATCCTTTACATGGAAAGCATTTTCAAAATTTGGGTTTTTACAAAAATGGTTATAACAATTTTGATTGAAGTACCGTATATTAACAATATTTACATGAAAAATAAAATGTGCATTTATCTTGAATTTTATTATAATAGCCTCTGAAGATCTCTTTATTCTGGATTAATTTTTCTGGATTTTGCATAGCTAGTAAACCGTAAGAGATATACAAAATCTTACCACACAACAAATATAGATGAAGTTGATCACTTGAGAAATCCCTTGTTTTGATTTCAGTTTTAAAACATATCAACTTCTCGCCTATGGCAATTTGTCAAATCCTGGCAATGCAAAGCAACGGAATTCAACCACATGGCAGTCAGCTTTCAAAAGAGCCGAATATTGCTTTAGCCCAGTATATTTCCCTTACTTTCCTTCTATTTACAAAGCAGCAAGTAATAGGATAGTTTCTGTTTATGTTTATCTGGATTAGCCTGAAGTAGATTGAAAAATAATCTTCTTAACATAATTTTTACACGGATATAGAGAAAGATATGTTAATGGAACACTCAGATTTTGTTTTGTCTGCTATATTAGTGGAGCTCCCCACGCTACGAAAGCCGTCACTTGTTTTTTGATAGTACTCATCTTGACATTCCTGCTAGACTTTTTTTATCAAACAACACGCTATTTCTCTAAGAATGCGCTGCTTTTTAGAGGAATTGGGATCTCCTGTAATTTTAAACTTTGTGTTTTTATTCTATTAACTTCCTCGGTACTCATAACACGAGATGTGCAAAACAATTTTGAAAAATTTCCTGAGGCACAAACTTCTCGAATAGAAGTAACATTCTATTATCCAACCAACAGAAAGAAACACATATTCGTAATATTTGCTGTTACAAACAGGAACATAGCAGCCTTCTCTGTCGAGGAGAGTTAGGAAACTGTAAGCTAATATTTTACGTGACAAAGAAATGACTCTTATCAAACATTCGGGGAATTAAGTTTCAGGTCGTGCAACAATGGACGATACAATGTCTTGGTACTATGTATTGCCCGCCTTGATAGTTTGCCTCACATTCAAGAAGTCGTGATTTTTAATCTCAGTCCTGGTGAGTTACACGGATAAGGTTTTTTTTAATCTGGATTTTCCCTTATTCTGAATGTCAAGTAACTTTAAGCTCCACGGACCTCGAGGTCATTTGAACATCATTTCACCAATTTCATAATCGTTCAGTATGATGAACTAAGTTAAAGGACATTAAAGCTTACAAAGAAAGAAAAAAAAAAAAGAAAACACGACATTCTGAATAACAGATATTAACTATTTTACTCCAACTTTCAATATAATATAAATCATAACTCCTAACCTGTCTCTATTGTCCCTTTTCTATGTCTATTTATACGCAGAAAGTAATGAGTGCACTAAAATCATACAGATACATTTCTTAGTTTCAATCTTATCTTCCATAATTTGAGATGTATAATACCAAATTGTATATAGCATAATGCAACTCCCCTGTTTGAAAATTCACCAAATTCCCTCTGACACATTTTATTTGTTAAATCAGATTCAGCCTTCATATTATAAATCAACGATGCACCTTAATCCGTATAAATTCTGGAATTCCAAATTTAAACGATTACGAGTATTATCCTTTCAGTATTTTCAAAAACATTCTCTAATTCAGCCATGGGCATTCCTGACTTCCGTGTCACCTCGTGCCAAGTGACTCCACCGTATCCCTTCTGAACTGTTGTTTGCTACACATTTACGCAATATTTGGCCAAACAGTCAACATTCAGGGAAGAATGGGGTGTTTTATGTGTTTCAGCACACAACGATACACACACATATATTTTTCTTAAAAATATTCATGTCGCATTATTGAAAGATCAATAATTGTGATATTTAACAGATTTTTCCTTTTTGTTCTATGACGGAGAAACACACATACAAAAACAGACTTTAGCTGTAACAATTGTTAAGGTTTAGGGAACCTGAAAACCGGTATTTCCGGTGGAATCTTGGTATCAAATTGTTGTGTGGAATACAATACATTTCCACCTGCTATGTACATTGTATATGGTAGAGAAAATAAAAATGATACTTCTATCTGAATATGTATTAACATACACACAATATGCTTAATACGCAGTTGAATAATAATTAAAATCTGCTTTAAACATAATTTTTTCTCCCTAGTGTCTCATTCATCTAAAATGTTTTCTCCAAATGTGTGTACCACATTTTATCTTTGTTATTTTCTTTTAAGCTACCTATCTGCTTTTATTTATCTGCATCCCTTCCTCACCATTTTTACTTTCTCTAGCCCCTATGTACAATGTGCATAGGGATAGAGAAGTATTGTATTCCACCCAAAAAATCGATACCGAAATTTCACCGGAAATATATGTTTTAGGACCCCTTGTATCCAAAAAAAAAAAAAAAAAAAAAAGCATTTTCAGGAAAAGGTCCGAGTGTGTGTGTGTCCGTGTGTCCGTGTGTCTTTGAACACGATAACTCAAAAACAAAAAGTAGCTAGAATACCAAATTTGGTATTTAAGTTTAGTATCTTCCAGGAATGCGACACGAAGATTTTGAGAAAAATCCCTCCATCCCAAACTACCCTTTACATGGAACTTGTTTCGAAAATTTTGATTTTCTTAAAAATGGCTCTAACGATTTTGATTAAAATATCCTATATTTAAGATATTTACCTGAAAAATAAAATGTATATCTTGAATTTCCTGGGAATAGCTTCTAAAGACCTGTTTATTCTGAATGAATTTTGCTTAATTTGGCATAACTAGTAAAACGTAAGAGATAAACAAAAAATTACTATACAAAAAATGTAGGTCTTATTAAAATACACAATTTATGCCATATACATTTTTTTCGTGGAGCTTACCATTTTCGTGGTATTCATTGGTATTTGTTTCAGTTGTGAGGTACTTATACTTTTCTCAGACGGTAGTGTCCGTTTTTCTTTTCTTTTACTCTTGGCCAAGAAAAGAAGCGATTTGTAATGACAATTGCATAACGACAGCTTTTAAAACATTTGACAATGTGTTTAGCCTAATGTATTGCCTTATTTTCTTCCTACTTGTAAGGAACTAAGTAATAAGAACATTGTGGTAATGAGTACCTGGATTAGCAAGGTGGAGAAAGAAGAATAATCTTATGTAAGAAGTTTGTAGAATAGCTAGAGAAAGTCATGTGAGTGTAACACATCAGATATATTTTTTTTTTTTTTTTTGGTGATGCCTGTTTTTCTGTTCAACTGGGTTATCAGTTTCTCTTGTTTTATTCATCTACCTGCTACATTATTGATGAATTTAAGTGTACCTCGTTTTACTTGCCATACCAAACACCGACTGTTTAATGTGGTCACGACGGCAGCGCTGTTTGTGCACGCTAAGCTAGTTGATCACGATGAGCATGCAAGGATATGGTCTCTCTTCACCAGAAGAATTCGGCGCCATATGCACGAGCAGCGTCGTTCCTGAGAGAGCACGTACGTTGCTGATATTCTGGGATGCTATTAACGTCGTAGGCTTAGAGCGAAGACCATTAAAGGCACCCAGATGTAGGCAAATCTGTGGAGGTTCTCCACCTGTCTCAGCAGCAGCTTCATCTACCAGTAGCCAATGTTTGTGCAGCTCTTACATTTTCATCCTCTTGATTCCACAAAACCTGGACATTTTCTCTTCATTAAAACCTTTTCATAACCTCATCGGTTATCTCAGTTGCCGAGTACGAGTTTTCCTCTTCTTGCCCGTTATTTTTAATTCTATTAGAGATTCCGGCACCACTAATGCTAACATTTCTAACCTCTGTTGTGGAAAAGAAGGATTTCTTTCCGAGGGTATATTAAAAACATGCACTATTATTTGTTCTTCACCACTACGTATGGTTTCTCCTTACGATTTTGAGTTCAGAAGATCCCGCGGGTTCTGACATTAAGCACGATTTACTCATACACTACCATTGAGTAGCATGACTGCTAATAAACTGTAGCTCCACTCAGCTGGGTCAGTGAATTTGTGGGGGAATGTCGCGCGTGTTGCTGTTACAAACAGTCCAGCATAAACAAGAGAGGTAACCTCCTTCATTATAATCTACAGATGTGTCATTGCTTCCATACGCAAACTTCTTGTACGGTGCTTAAAAGCAAACTAATTTGACTGAAGTACACTGAATATGCAGAATAAATCATTATTAAGTACGAAACTATTTTGACGGCCGTTCATGGATCTTATCAATTGTGTTACTCAGTTATAAGTCCACCAGCCAATAAGAGAGGAGTGCCATATTGCTGACGTGCGGGATAAGGTAAGAAAAAAGCTGATGTGTTCCATTCACATGACCTTCTCTACATCTCTGCAAAAAATTATTGCTAAAAAGCTTATGCTTCTATATACTTCATGTTAATCGAGAAAAAAAAACTAGCAGAAATAGTCTTATTTCTTGATTCCTTGAAAGTAGGAGGGAAATAAGGGAGTGCCATAGGTTAAAGTGATAGTTGGTTGCTGGTTGTTATGTGACTGAAGTTCCTTTGTTTGTATGGACAACAGTTGACAAATTCCTGTATGGGAAAAGTATAAGTTTTTCATAGCTGAAACAAAAAACAAGGAATATCTAAAAAACAATCAACTACACGAACAAAATGTATATTACATAAATTGTGCGTTTTAAAGTGCTCTACAATTTGTTGTGTGGTAAGTTTTTGTACATCTCTTAGGGTTTAGCAGTTATGTAAAATTCCGTAAAATTGCCCCAGAATAAAGTAGTCTTCAGAGGCTTTTCCCAGAAAATTCAAAATATACACTTTATTTGTCAGGTAGATATCTTTAATATACGATATTTTAATCAAAATTGTTAGAGCCTTTTTTTAGAAAATAAAAATTTTCGAAGAAGTTCAATGTAAAGGGTAGTTTGGTGTGGTGGGATTTTTCTCAAAATCTTCATGTGGCATCCCTGGAAGATACTAAACTTAAATACCAAGTTTGGTATTTTACCGACTTTTCGTTTTTGAGTTATCGTGTTCACAGACACACAGATACTCGGACCTTTAACGGAAAATACTTTTTTTGGATACAGGGGACCCTAAAACATATATTTCCGGTGAAATCTCGGTATCGAATTTTTTGGTGGAGTGCAATACATTCTCTATACACTATATACATAGCACGTATAGAGAAAGTAAAAACAGAAGACAGGTGTCCTAATACAATCGTGGCGAGGAGTCACTTGCAACCCTAATAATAAAATGCTTGTAAGTAAGCTCAATAAATATTTTTGTTCAACTATTACTTATATTTATTAAGCAACACATAATACCTTAAAATGTCCGTTGATTGTACAAAGAAAAATATCAAAATAGGAAGTAGGTAATGCTGACCTTTTCTAGTCTATTATGCATAAATTGGCAAAATGAAGGTCTATCTCAGAAACCTGCTAAGGCTTCATTTGAATGCGCACTGAGGAATTACGTAAGGTATTTTACTCAAACGCTTTAACTATGTTCCTAATAGGTGTGCAATTTTATGAATGTTTTTCGCTCTTCCCTCCCAGGTTTTATTATTGAAATTCTTGAACATATTCTTTCTGTTCTGCACTTTCTTTAATTTGAGTTTTCGAACTCACTATTTCAAGTTCATCTTTGGTTTCGTTGCCTTCAGCAGTTTTAGGTCTAATAAACTTGCCTGCTATTCTTCATGATGCATAATGGCCTATAAAATAACACTACATCGGATAAAAAAGTATAATTTTAGTGTAACCACAAGATCAGCTGAAAAAACAATTTAACCACAGAAACAATATGCTGTAGAAGACACATAACAGGCAAATGAGGAGGTGGCGTTACACCCCTTTCTGCTGAGGAACACAATTAGTTGTTATTTTAGGATGTATTGCCGGGATTCCAGTGCTGCGAATGCAGCGAAAGGTAAGAAAAAGATGGAGGGAGGGTATTCAAAAGAAACATACAAAACTTCCAAATGAAACTGACTGGTGTCAGAAAATATTCCACACCACCTCTTTAGAATTAAAAAAAAAAATTATTTCTTGGACAAAAATAGTGCTTAATAGTGGCTGCACACCACATTATCCATCTATTGTTATTATTATTATTATTATTATTATTATTGTTGTTGTTGTTGTTGTAATTACGAGTTAATCTTTATAAATAGATATTACAAACTTAAACCGCTAACCAGAGGTTAACGTTAGCTTCGGGACTAATTATTGGTTGGCTGATGTTCTGTTGTTCCTTTAAAAATGTGTCAAAAAACGTGCCTCCAATAAATCACTGCATTCATGACAACCGAAGAAATACAAAAAGATCAAGAAGAAATTCTCCACTCTGGAGCACGTTTTATTGAAGAAGCAAACCAGAGAACTGCAAGTTCCTAAAAACAGCTACGCTACGATTGGATCAAAGCGAGTTTAATTACCAACTAACTTTAGGAGCAACATTATCCAGAAAAGGGAGAAAATCGACATTGCCCTTGTTTCAGTCTACAGACAATAGAGTTCAAAGTTTGGACTTTCAATGAGCGAGCATGTATCGAAGCAACTGTATATTTATTTTCGAGAAAAAACGCATTCAGTCGAAAGTATAAAAGGGTATCGAGGACAATAATCAACCAAACAGATGTTTTCAGATATTTGACAAAAAGCTAAAAGTGCACTTCAAAGTCCTTTGAATTTGTTTAAAGCCAATATCGAAAACAACCAGCAAATCGCTATTGTATGTTTTTTTATTATTAAGTAGGAGACAGCTTTACTAAAGTTATGATTTCGAGTAAGAACAATTGAAAGTCTAATCATTGCACCAAAAGCAACACATAAAGGTCTTGGATTATTTAACTCCAGTTGGAAAATATTTTTCCAGCATATAAATGCCTGTAGAAGCCTACAGAAATCACGAAATATTCATATCAACACCTGTCGCAATTTGCTTAATGAAATCAAAGATTGCATGCTCAAATTTGATGTTTCAAGCACATCTCATCATCACAGGTTAAGGCAAAAATAAGGGAACGAGCGTTCCAAGAATGGTATTCCTTGCAACAGAAAGGCAAGAGTGCACTCCCGCTAGTAAATGGATACGGCAGCTAGACCGGCTAAGCAGCAATGAAGATGAACGCCAATGTACAGATTGATACACTTGGTAACGTCTTGGGTTCCTGTCCGTTTAGCGAGGTATTACGGCTCTCCAGACATCACAAAATCCGAATCATGATTTCTGAGGCTTTAAAGCATGAAGGTCAAGCTGTCTATGAAGAAGTCCATGCCATCTTTAAGAAAGGGAACGACATATTAGTCACTCCAATAGGCTCATCATCTAAGTTTATAATATTGAGATTTTAGTCTTCAAAGCAACAACCTACAGACCTCAAAAATAGGAAATTTTTACTATGTAATTTTTTTGTCACGAATTTACTTCTTAATTTACAACTAATATAAGCCAAATAATTTTTGATACCCAATTTGAAATTGGGTTCCAAAACTACACCACAAGGCAATTTTCTTATACATGATTAGAAGGCCACAATATCTTCTTTTTGTTATTGGGGGAATGTGCACTGAACCAGTTTGAATATTTTGAGCTCTGGAATAGAAATTGGTCTGGAAATTCCAGACCAATTATAGACAATATTCATAATATTAAGACACTGTTACATATGTGGGAGCTATAACTCAAATATTATCTAGTACCAGTGCAATGACTGCCTAAAACCAAATCTCTATTAGTTTATGACCACATTAAGAAAAACAAAAGAACCCAACAATCAAGTTTGATTATTAATACAAATATAAAATGTTACCTTCAAGTACTATTACTTAAGATCTTGACCATAGTCAAACCTACCATAGGTAATTACTGAACTTTGTAATATCGAATGGCTTGAAACAATTAGTTAATAGAGTGTAGTTACAACTCATTACATACGCAAAGAATTCTCCAGCTTGGCTATATAACATCCTAAATTATACTTATGAGTAGCCGCTGCGTGCACTGGAACCTGGTAATGGTTATGCCACATCGCGTAGTTGCATCTTCATTAACTGTGGCGAATTAGTGCACATGTAACGAACACGTAAGCAGCAGAACATATGCTAATCTACAGGCCAATGGCACAACCAATTTGCTGTAAGACACCACACCTTGTTTGAAAATCGAGATATGTGATTCGAGGATTACAGTCCTTTGCTTTGGAATAAGCACCCTAAACTTAATATTATTTCGGGGCGATATCAAATCTCCTCTTGGCCAACAGCAAATGAGTGTCTAGGTTGCATGTAGGCTTTAAAATACACGATATTCTCGAAACGCTGTCCACTTTCTTCCAATAGGAAACTCACATGAGAAAATGAGGAATAGTAAAACACTTCTACTGTAGATCATTACATGAAGTAGGACTTGTTGCTTACGTTTGGTTCTTTATTTACTAGTATATTGCATACACTGCCACAACATTCATGTCAAAGTATTCGGTGTACTAGCACTTAGCTTGGATTCTCATTTCTATCAACCGACATACTGTATTGATTATGAAAATGCATCCTTATTTAATATTCCATGATACCTAAGAGCATGCTAGTCAGTTGAGAAATTTAACGCCATGCCGGTATGTTGCTATGTAACTCTTCGGAAGAGCAACCGGCTAGAGACCGGGAGATCCGTGGTTCAAATCTCGGCTGTAGCATTGAATTTTTCAGTCTGACGATTTTAATATCACCCGGATACTAAGTACTTACCAATCTAAGTCGCCATTAAGGTGTTCTCTGGAAAGAAGCATACCAGTTGGTTGATCGGGTATAACCATGAATCACTTGGCAAGCTGTCACGGCAGTTCAATAGTTAGAGCAACCACACGGAGAGCGGGAGAATTGTGTTCAAATTCCGGCCTGGTTGTTACATTCAAAAACGAAAAATCAATTAAATGCTAAACTTAGTATTTAAGTTTAATATATTCTAAAGAATGCGATACGAGGATTTATAAAAAAGTCCGCCCAACCTAAACTAACATTTACATGGAAGATGTTTTCTAAATGTTTGATTTTCTCAAAAATAGCTCTAAAATACCGTAAATTTAAAAAAAGTTATATGCAAATAAAATTTATTTATTTATCTACTTGGGAATAGCATCTGACGTCCTCTGTATGTTGGGATATGTTTTGCATAACTAATAAACAGTAAAATCTAGCCAAAATGTTTTGCACACAAATGCAGATTTCGTCAAACCACTAATTTATATGTTATAAATTTTATGTTGTGGAGCTAACCGTTTACGAGATATTCCTTGTTATTGGTTTCAATTTTAAAATACTTATAGGTTCTCAAACAGAAAACATCCATGGTTCTTTCGTTTTACTCCTGGCCATCAAAGAGAGCCGAATATAAATGACAATCGTATAGCGAGAACTCTTAAAATGTTTAACTATCGCTTTTGCCTTATGAATTCCTTCAGTCCTCTTACTTATAAGGAACTAAGTAACAAGGGCATTCTACTAATGCTGATAAGCATGATGTAAATAAAACAATAATTTTTGTATCAAATTTGTTAGCAGAATATGTAGAGAAATTCATGTGAATGCAACATATCACTTTTTTTTTAAAAATGTTAATTCTAAAGAACTAAAATACCCTGTGTACTAAGTTGCTTGGATTTTGCAACACATTTGACTCCAATTGCATGTGTTTTAAACGACACTCAATTGTTATTCAACATTTTGCAAATAAATAACTATAAATACTTGTAATTTCCTGCTGAGGATTAGCGTACTATGAAAGTTAAGAAATCTGGTGTTCCCTTCACATAACTTTCTGAACCTTCTGTCGTCTATTATTGAGTATAGTACTATTCTTACGCTTCCAAGAGAGATACATTTTTGCAGAAATAGTTACATTACTCATTTCGTTATAAATAAAAAAGAATAGCAGGATTACAATTTCAGGAGCAGATACCTTAACATTCCATACTGTTTTCATGCAATCGTGTAAAGCATATGCATAGAGAGGTTATTGTAAAATAATACAAATTATTACACATTTGGAACACATAAATAAAAAATATCTTGGAAATTGCTTATGGTTAAAACCTTATGTGGCATAAATTGTGTACTATAAATAGATCCACAATCCTTGAGCGCTTAGTGCAATAAGAAGTAGACTCCGGGCTTGTAGGTCGTGGTCGAGTCGATGCGGTCCCGTCTGATGTTTCGCTCATAGCTCCGTTATTGGATTAACGCCGGCCGTGAAAGCCTAAATGTATATATCGCTTAGTACTTTGCAGTTACATAATTCTATATAGACTATTTCGAATGAATATTCATAGGCTATTCCCATAACATTCCGGACATGCATTACATTTTTCATTTAAATATCGTTACTATATATGGTATTTTAATCGAAGCCATTATAACCTTTTTGAGAAAATCGAAAATTTTGAAAAAAAATTATGTCTAAAGGTTAGTTCCGTCGGAAGTTTATATTGAATATCTTCCTGTAGCATCTTTGGAAGATAGCGACCTTAAATAAAAAATTTGATACTTAATGAAGGTTTCGTTTTTGGGCTTATATTATGCAGACATATACAAATACACACAGATATACTTTTCTAAATCTGCTTATTTTGGATTCAGGGGGCTTAAAACATATGTTATACCGGTAAAATTCCAGAATCAAATTTTCTGGGTAAAATACAATCTTCCCTAACTGACAGACGTAGTAGAGGAAATAAATAATAAAAACAAAATAAATCAACAAAGCTTAACAAAATCTCTTTTGTGTCAAAAATGCTACACCAAGCACTAAGAGGTTGATGCCTCCTTAAAGAAACTTATTTTGTTGTTACGCTACAAAGTGCAACAATACAACCTATTTAATTTTATGATACAGTAGATTATGGTGAAATGTTGATATAACTTTAATGCTTTACTATTCATTAAACCTTAGGCAGGACACTTTGTCTCTGCCCTGATACCACTCTTTTCCTAAAATTACCGTCACGCCAATTTTGGAAACTATTTTTTTCGCAATCAGTCTACCTTCCCCGTATTTTAGGACTGACACCGCCCTAGGACTTATAAGTGGATGTCTAGGATCAGAAGTCTGTCGGAAGTCAGCAGCACGAAACCACAGAATGGATAACCTGGATGATAGGAAAGGTGATGATGGAGCGATTAGTGGAATGTGTGTCGGGGGACACCGGAGGACTCGAAGAAAACCCGTCCAGACGCCGCTTCGTCCACCACAAATCCCACATACGGGTGCTTGGGATTGAACCCGGACCGCCTAGGTGGGAGGCGGCCAAGGCGCCGCCTCAGATTTTTTTAAATATTGTTGGTTTATACAAAGTTTGCAAATAAAACCTAATGGAATATTTACTGTTTAGTTTCTGCACTTGCACTGCAGCCTTATTGTTATTTTATAGCTGTGCAGCACCCCTTTTGTGTGTGTGCGTGCGTGTATGTCTGAGTGTGTCGCCCTCCGTTGTGTAGTGGTTATCATGCTAACTTCATATACCTGAGGTTGCGGATTCAAACCCGGCGGAGGACGATGGATTCTTTCAGGCGTAAAGATCCTTATCATGGCTTCCTTTGGAAGGTAAGTAAAGCCGTTGGTCTCGTGTCGTAGATTTACGTAAAAGAACCTCCAGTCTGATAGAGAGGCCTATGAGCAAAATTAAAACGGTCTTTCACGCTTAGTATAGAATGGGACGCTGAGAACCGCAGCAGTTAAAGAGCATCCATAAATAGAACGCCATTTCTTTCTTGTGTCTGAGTGTATATATAAGATGAGGCGACCAGTGTGAATGATGCCATGTGCTCAACTGAAGGATGAGATCAGAGTCGTTGGTGAAATTCTATAGTGAGTAAACTCATTATCTTTGATCGCAATCACTAAAATCAATCTTATTTGCACGTTGTGCGCATTTCATGTTTCATTACTGCAATTTGATGACCCTAGGTGTCACTCAACTCTTTTGTCCCTATTACTCGGTGTGTTGAGTGCCAGGACCTATTCATTAAATTCAATAATAACATTAGTTAGTTAATCAAATATTCTGGCATATACATTCTTCGAAACTAATAAAAGAGCTTCTTTATACTATCAGTTGTCAAACAAGTGTGTGTTGTGTGCCCCCCCCCCATTTATACTGTATGGTCATATTAGCGACTGGACAAAGCGGCGCGGGGACGAATTTTCTCCGGTTCTACGGTTTCTTCCGCCATCACATTCCACCTGTGCCCCAGCTTCATTCCATGTATCATTATTGTCATCGCCTGCGGTGCCATTTGTAGTAAACGTGGGCGTTAAACGCTATAAAAATATATCGGCGGCACTTCCCTTTAGAATATGCTGATTATCGGCAATGGCAATAACTTGTGTGCTGCTATCTTTGGATTTCTATTTTGCTTGAATTTTCTGCACTAGATATCTCTCTTTTTCTTTCTATCCAATCTAATCCATCCATCCAATCTAATCCTTCCATCCAATCTAATCCTTCCATCCCATCCCATCCATCTCTGTCACTCACACGCATACATCTACTCTCATTCATATTTCCATACACTGGGGAGGATAGGAACTTTCCTTATGTTTTTCTTTTCATTCCTTACGAGATATATTGGAAATGGTTTATTGACAATCTTTATGTTTTGAACAGACATGGAAGAGACGGAGTGATTATTTTGAAAAAAAACAATATTTTCTGCAGAAAGTGCTCGAATTAAAATGGAACTTTTTGGAGGGTATTTTGCTTCAATACCCAAAGAAAGAAACTTGAAATCTTGGATGGGAGTAGAGATTTTACATCGAGTGGTTTTGTCTGTGACTCCCATTTGGAAGGTTACGTGTTCGATTCCCATTGCCAGCCTACTTTTCTATGGGTTTTTCGGGTGTTTCTCCAGGTAACCAGACAAATGTTGAGTAGATTTATTACATCCCTCGAATTTGATGGTCTGCCATTTCCTGTTCGTATCATTTTCTTGCATTTCTTTCAGGGTTAAGGACCAGGAGACGCTGTTCAGCTTGTCGCCACTTGTGCTCTGTAAAAGTCTGTCCAGTCGTCGTGGTACCAATTGGTCAGGACCTGCCTTGGGATATGGGGATCCCTCTGTGAGCTCACCGGAAGGTTGGGGCTCGTAAGCAAGGACTGGGAGCATTGGAAAGACCTGATTAATTTTTTTTGAATGCACAAAAGTTTCGGCAAATAACGCAATTATATGGAGCCAAATGCATGTGTCATCACTGTGGAAATTATGCATAATGCTTAAATGAAGAAGTACGTGAACTGTGTAATTACGTCTGCACTTGAAGTCCACAGTGGGAGTTTTTCACCTCTTATAGAAGAGTTCGAAGAACATGTTGGTTAAAGAGTCCAGAAAACCAGCATTTCACTTTGGACATCTTAAATGACTTTTTGAGTGTAAAAGATATTCGCTACCGATGAAGACCTCAAAGCAGAAGCTCTTAAGCCGTAGAATACTATGACATTATCATTGTGAAACTAGCACCAGCTAGCTTGACAATGACGAAGACTTTGAGAAATACTGTTAGGTACAGTAACTTTGTAAATAAAGTTCGGTGTTGATATCTCCGTTGTTATTTGGTTGTGACAAAACATGCCTTGCTTTTTGGACATTCCTCTTACATTTTAGCTCAAAAAAATTTACAACTCAGACAGAAACTAGTTATCTCAACATGTTACACGCCGTTATATTAACAAATGGCATGTACATATACAAACAATGCTGCCAATAGAATTTCTAATGGATAAAGTATACAATCTTAAACTTAAAGGACGGTAAAATGTTTACTTAAATTAGTTAAACTTAATCAAAAACTATACAACATTTAAAATTGATTCCAATGAATAACATTTTTCTTTAAACAAAAACAAAAATAACAAAAAATCATTACATTAAACAATTTAGCAAAATTGGGACGAAGATGTAATGACCAATTTTAAATACTTACTCGAATTGGGAAGGAAAAGCCGAATGGCCTAACCTATGATGTTCATGATGAAGATGATTAGTGTGAATTTATTTATGAAGTTGAGTGAAATATTCATGAAATTAGCCAAAATGGTTACCCTTGTTTTTCTGTGCAAAGATTTAGTGTTATTATTAGCAAAAGATGCTAACAGCACTGGTAATACACTGATAACGTAACTCCGTGGTAAAACAATCCACAAGGGACCTTGATCTACCACCTGACCACTACATCCCCCATCTCATAGATAGGGTGCAGTGCTGGAGGGTAAGACGTGATCAGCATCTCGAGTCCCTCCCGGCCGGTTGATACGGTCTTCTCGATTTGGAACCGCTATTTCTCAATTAACTAGCTCCTCAATTGGTCACCCTCGGACCTCACGAGGCTGAGAACATCCCGGACAGTTCTCCTAGCGGGGAAAAGTTCCCCACGCCGTACCGGGAATCGAACCTAGGTCTCCCACTTGGCTAACATCCGCGCTACCACCACGCGATGGAGTCGACCCAATACACTGATACTTAATATTATAAACTAATAAGTTTATAAAACTAAGCTTATATGATTAGTTAATATTATTACTTTCTGACAAATAATATCAGAGTGTACGGTTTACGAAACGGTTCCTGAGTTCAAACAAGAATTCAAAGGATTTGTATATTTGTTTATAGAAAGACAGTTCTGCTTTTCATTTTTGTGTCTACACAGTTTAACTGAATACAGTGTAAAACTCGAAGTGTAAGCTAAACACAGAAAGCATTAAATTGAAAGGGAGGCTGAAAGTACTAAACTCTTCGCGTAAAGAAGGGTCTTGGCGGCGTTAAGGCAATAAGCAGGAAGAGGGAAGGGAGGTTTCCAAACTCATGGAAAACTCCAGAACCGTTTTCTACTACTTAGCAGCATCAGCACATTTCTCCGTAAGGTAATGGAATGTTAAAAATGTTGGTGGATATTTTATTTCTTTTCCCATTCGATAAAGCACTAGGAGTGATATTTTGAGGCCAGATCTACGTGTGAAATGTTGGGAATACAGAGATAAGGAACGAAATACTCAACATAAATCTTGTTTCTTATAACATTGCTTCGCTGACATGTCTCCTTCCGCACTCCATTACCTTCCCGTTCCTCTTGATTGGCTAATGTGCACATTTGAATTTCAATATACAAACTCTTGCGTAATACAACGTCAGATAAAAGCGATATAAACACTCCCTCGTGATATATGCAGAAACTTTCGTCATCCTGAGAGATTGATTCAAAACGGAAGATTCTTCTATTCTGTGTGTGTTTATAAGAATTTAAATGTAGTTCAGACTCGTTAACTTTATTACATATTTGATTCATACATACAAGGGTATGTAAATGTTCTATTCTTTTGTATATTAAGACAAATTTTCATGCTAAACAAGAGAGCATTCTGTGCCGCACAACAGCCTATTTCACCTCAGCAGTTAGAGGTGACTACTTATGTGAAAATTAGAACATGTATAGCTCAGATGCATGGAAGACTTTAGCATGACCGTATTAAGAAATTTGCAATATGTATTTCATTCAATAAGATCATAAGCGTAATCATAGATACATTTTTTTACTTTTTCTGCTATATATAGAAGGGGAAGTATTGTATTCCATAAAAAACTATGTCAAAATTACAAAATAATGTATGTTTTGAGGTCCCCTGAATGAAAAAAAAATCATGAAATATTCTGTGTATATGTGTGAGCAGTAACACCCAAAAACGAAAAATACATTAAATATCAAACTTGATATTTACGTTCTGCCTATCGCTAGAATGCCACACGAGGATTTTCAAGAAAATCCCCCATCAGCAACTATAAAAACCTTTTTCGAATTGTTTATTTTATCTTAAAATGGAAAACGGTTTTAACTAATGAACCACATGTTTAAGATCTTTTGCTTATCAGGTTCTACATTTACGTTAACTGAATGTTTTCCTCTTCTCTATTATATTCTTTGATTTTTGCAATCATAATCAGTGCAGTTACAGTATCTTACTTGCATATTTTACAAATCTCTGGAGATATCTGTTTTAGGTTTGTTTCTAGTTTTAGATTTGAGACAGCTCCATATATGTTCTGTTGGAAGTTCTACACAAATTACCAAACCATTTAAGTTTCTATGCTGATAAAACATGTATGTTTGTTTTTTAATTTTATTGTATTACTCCGTTTAGTTTAACATATCTTTACGAATATCTTGAATTTTATGAGAATAGGTTTTAAATTTCTTTTCAATCTGAAAACCCACTTCAAAACTGGTAAACCGTAAGAGAAAAGTTTATTTTGAAACGTAGACCTCGTCAAATCATACAATTTATGTCAAATACATTCATTCTGGAATTAAACATACTCCTTGCTGTTTATTTCATTGTTTCCATACTTACGTTTCTCAACGGCAGTCATTATGTGTTTTTCCATTTTGAAACTCTCACATGCTGTCTAAAAATCGTAATTACCACTTAAATTAGCAGCATTCCCTAATATCATAGTATCTACTTGAAAATATGTGATAAAAGTATTTCCGCTGGCATTTATTTTGATTAGTGTGAAGTAGACAGAAGAATAAGTTGTTTTTCTAATAAGTTTCCTGAAGAATGGGTAGAGAAAGCCATGTGAATGTGTAACGTCAGCTTTTTACTTTCTCTATACATACTATGTACATCCCTATACATACTATGTACATAGTGTATAGAGAAGGTATCGTATTGCACCCAAAATTTCGATACCGAGATTTCACCGGAAATACATGTTTTGAGACCATCTAATCCAAAAAAAACATTTTTAGAAAAATGTCCGTGTGTGTCTGCCGTGTGTATGTGTGTGTCAGTGGGCAGCATAGCTCAAAAATGAAAAACCGTTAAATACCAAACTTGGGATTTAAGTTCTATATCTTCCAAGGATGAGACATGAAGGTTTTCAAGAAAATTCCCCACCACCAACTACCCTTTACATGGAACTTTTATCGAAAATTTTTATTTTCTTAAAAATGGCTCTAACGATTTTGATTAAAATATCATATATTAAAGATATTTACCTGAAAATTAGTACGTATGTCTTGGATTATCTGGGAATAGGCTGTGAAGGCTACTTTATTTCAGATGAATTTTATGGTGTTTTGCATAACTGCTAAACCGTAAGAGATGGACAAAAACTTACCACACCAAAAATGTAGAGCACATTAAAACACTCAATTTATGTTATATCAGTTTTTTTTTTTTTTCGTGGAATTGATCGTTTTTGAGATATTCCTTGTTTTTGGTTTCAGCTTTAAAAAACTTCTACATTTCCCATACATGAATTTGTCAACTCCTATTTGTACAAAGGAACTTCAGTCACAAAGCAACCAGCTTTAGACTATCACTTGAACCTATGGTACTCCCTTACTTCGCTCCTACTTACAAGGAAGCAAGTAATGACACTGTTTCTGCTAATTTTTTTTCGATTAGCATGAAGTAAATAGAAGCAATAATTTGTTGCAGAGATGTAGAGGCAATCATGAAAAGGGAACAAATCAGATTTTTCCGATAGCTATGTATTCAAGGATTGCCTTCGGAAGCCGATCTTGGTGCGTTGTACGTGCTCCCACGATTTCTGTCTATATTGATTTACAGTTTCTAACAGGCTGCCAACATTTCGGTTATTCCTTATTTCATCATTTCTAAATGTAATCCAATTGGGACACTCTCGCTACCCTTCGAAGAAATCAAATTTTGGCTGTCTTCAATCGGCTTCTATATTTCTCCTTTAAGGTCCAAGTTTCACTCCCGTATCAGCCTCCCATATATCCATAACTTTATATAACATAATCTGCGTATCTTTCCTTGTCTTATGGTGGAGGGTTCTTTTATTGGTCCCGCATATATTATTCAATTTAGAAATACTGTGATCAATATATTTTTCATAAGGAAAAGGTATATGACAGTCTAGAAAATTAAAAGTATTGACTTGTTCTATTCCACCACCAGCTTCGATCTCGTAGACATTTCACCTGCGAATGCTTTTATCTCTTTTGAGATGGTTAAATTTATGTGTTTCTAATTTTATACAATTCAAACATATCGCGTTGTAAAGTATTCTCGTCATTTGCTTAAATAACTTGATCATCAGCAAAGTGGAGAAAATCTCAGCGCATAGTGAAAAGTTTTCGTCAAGTTGTAGGCGAGGATTTTTTAAACTTGGATTTTTTATTTGGAAGTGTAAAATATTTTTGTTTCTTCGTAACACTTTAGTAAGTATGATTACTGGGGTATATAGTGTCAAATTAGATACCATATGCATTTTTACTTTCTCTACACGTACTATGTACATAGTGTATAGAGAAGGTATTGCACTCCACCAAAAATTTGATACCGAGATTTCACTGGAACTATATGTTTTAGGGTCCCCTGTACTTAAAAAAAAGCATTTTCAGAAAAAAATCCGTGTGTGTGTCCGTGGGTCTGTGAACACGATAACTAAAAACCGAAAAGTCGGTAAAATACGAAATTTGGTATTTAAGTTTAGTATCTTCCAGGGATTGCGACACGAAGATTTTGAGAAGAATCACCCCATCCCAAACTACCCTTGACATGGAACTTTTTTCGAAAATTAAGATTTTCAAAATGTATATTTTAAATTTTCTGGGAATAGACTCTGAAGTCTAGTTTATTCTGAGTGAATTTCATGGAGTTTTTCGAAACTGTTAAACCGTAAGAAATGGACAAAAACGTACCATACAAAAAATGTAGAACACATTAAAGCACACAATTTATACTATATACATTTTTTTCGTATGGTTGATCGTTTTTTGAGATATTTCTTCTTTTTAGTTTCAGCTTCGGAAACTTAACATTTCTCAATAAGGAAGATGTCAACTTCAGTGCATACAAATAAAGGAACTTCAGTAACATAGCAACCAGCTTTTGAGTATCACTTTAACCTATGGTACTCTCTTATTTCTCTTCTACTTACAAGGAACCAAGTAATAAGACTATTTCTGCTAATTTTTTGTCGATTAGAATGGTTTCCAGCAGAGATGTAGAGCAAGTCATGTGAATGGATCACATGTTTTTACTTTCTCTATACGCACTATGTACTTAGCGTATAGAAAATGTATTGCACTCCACCCAAAAATTCGATACCGAGATTTCACCGGAAATATATGTTTTAGGGTCCCCAATATAAAAAAAAAGCATTTTCACAAAAAGTTCCGTGTGTGTGTGTCCGTGTGTCCGTGTGACAGTGTGCCCGTGTGTCAGTGAACACGATAACTCAAAAACGAAAAATCGGTAAAATACCAAACTTGGTATTTAAGTTTAGTATCTTCCAGGGATGCGACACGAAGATTTTGAGAAAAATCTCCCCACCCCCAACTACCGTTCACATGGAACTTTCTTCGAAAATTTTGATTTTCTCAAAAATGGCTCTAACGATTTTGATTAAAATGTCGTATATCAAAGATATTTACCTGACAAATAAAATGTATATCTTGAATTTTCTGGGAATACCCTCTGAAGACTACTTTATTCTGAATGAATTTTGCATAACTACAAAACCTTAAGAGATGGATAAAAACTTAACCCACAAAAAATGTAGAGCACGTTAAAACTCACAATTTATGTTATATACATTTTTTCGTGGAGTTAATCGTTTTTGAGATATTCCTTTTTCTTGGTTTCAGCTTTGAAAAACATACTTTTCTCATACAGAATTTGTCAACTCCTGTCCATACAACCAAAGGAACATCAGTCACATAGCAACCAGCTTTTGGCTTTCACTTTTACCTATGGTGCTCCCTATTTCGCTTCTACTTACATTAAAGCAAGAAATATGACTATTTCTGCTAATTTTATCGATTAGCATGAAATAAATAAAAGATAAGCTTATTAACAATAATTTGTTACAGAGATATAGAGAAAGTCATGTGAATGGAACACATCAGATTTTTTTTTTAAAATCCTTTCTGAGAGATGTGTAACTTCTCTCTGATTGCGATCACATTTTTAAAGTAAGGCCTTAAATAACGCAATTGAAGGTTTAAATATCTAATATGCTTCATTCATATGACCTTCTCCAATTATTCTTTACACGTACTATGTACACAGTATCCCACCCAAAAATTCTATCCCGAGATTTCACCGGAATATTTATTTTGACAGTCGCTGAATCTATTTTTTTTTTTTACAAAAACGTCAATGTGTGTGCGTTTGAGACCCAGTGTCTAAGTATTCTTTGGGTGTTGTTTTGTGTGTGACCGAGTATCTGTGTGTGTGTATGAGTATGTGAAAACCGTACAGCTCAAAAACGAAAATTCGGTTAAACACCAAACTTGATATTTAGTTCAACATCTCCCAAGAATGTGACGTGAAGGTTTTCAAAATAAAACCTCAACCTTCACCTCATTCCTGTGGTTAAACCCTTACCAGGGTAGGTACACAGCAACAACACCCAGGCTCACCATGAGCCTACCAGACACGCACGCACGCACGCACGCACGCACGCACGCACGCACGCACGCTTACAGTTGTCTTCCTCGCGTTGATTCACAGTGTTTAGCTATGGATAAGTTCATTGTTTACGTAAACGCCAGGACAGTGAAAGTGAACAGTCGGCTCCTACTGCTTGCTTTAAGAAGCTAAATCTTACAGTTTCTCCCGGACCGTCGAATTCACCGCATAAAGAGGACAAACGAAAGAAAAGAACATACCAGGATGGTTACTTAGCGTATGGATTTAAGTGGATACCAACGAGGAAAACCCTATCCCTGTGTGTTTAGTTTGTGGCGAAACACTTAGCAATGAGGCCATGGTACCTAGCAAACTGAAGCATCCTAGTGTGTCACAGAAAAGTGTAATGTATTTTTCACATATATTAGAAGGGGAGAAGAAAACAGCTGTGCGAATGGTAAAGAGAATGACCATAGGTGATACTGCTCTTGAAGCCTCATTTAAAGTAGTAGAACTGATAGCTAAAAAAAAGAAACCTCATACTCTTGGAGAGGAAATCATTGGCCCTGCATGTCAAGTTATAGTTTCAACAATACTTGGCGAAGGAGCAGCTAATCAAAGTTCGAAAGTTCCTCTGTCCAACAACACAATCAGCCGCAGGATATCTGAAATGTCATGCAATATCAACGAACAAGTCACGGAGAAAATAAAAACTTATAGAACATTTGCTTTGCAAGTAGATGACAGTCTCGATATTGGTGACAAACCGCAACTCCTTGGTTTTATCAGATATATTGATGAAAAAGATATTAGTGAACAGTTTCTGTTCTATAGACGCTGGAGACTACAACCACAGGCCATGATATTTTCGTTTCTATTAATTCCTATCTCAATGACCATGATCTTTCATGGAAAGACTGTTGTGGTATATGTACAGATGGTGCACCATCTATGTCTGGGAAAAATTAAAGGTTTTACTGCCAGAGCTCTCAATGAAAATCCATCCCTTATTATAACTCACTGTTTTCTGCATAGAGAGGCATTAGTCGTGAAAGCGTGTAATGAAGATTTTTCTGAAAAGTTTAATTAGGTTGTGAAAATGGTGAACTATATGAAGTCTCGACCTTTAAAGTACAGAATTTTTGAACAGTTATGTCGCGCAACGGATGCAGCTCATACCTCTTTGTTACTTCACACAGAAGTAAGGTGGTTGTCGCGGGGTCGTGTATTGAACCGGTTTCTCGAACTTAAAGAACAGCTAAAAACTTTTTGTAAGGATGAAAATCAAGACACATTTCATGAGCTCTTACTAAGTGATTCTTGGAGTTTTGAACTGTCGTATCTGGCAGATATTTTTCATAAGCTGAATGAACTGAATGTTTCGATGCAGGGTCGACTTGAAACAATAATCTCCTCAACCAATAAAATGAAAGGTTTTAAAAGAAAACTTAGTTCTTGGAAGTCTGCAGTTCAAAAAGGAGATTTGTCGAACTTTCCATCTCTTCTTAATGTGGCGGGAGATAAAGATCTGGGTAAGCTGAAAGACCGCATTTGTGATCACTTATCAAGATTGCAAGATGCAATAAATGTGTACTTTCCAACTATTTCCACTACGAATCTCGACTGGGTTGTCTCACCATTTGATTTCGTAGATAGTGCAGAGGAAATAGATTTCACTGCTTGCAAACGAGATTAATTTATTGATCTTTGCACTGATTCCACACTCAAAGGTAAGTTCACCAAGAGTGAGGCGTCGGTGGCTAGTTTTTGGCTTCAACGGAGAGAGGAGTACCCTAACCTAATGAAGAAAGCAATTAACGCACTTTTGCCCTTTTCAACATCCTATCTTGCGAGCAAGCCTTCTGTGCTATGGTGACAATAAAATGCAAAGTAAGAAATTGACTGAATAACCTTGAGGATGATTTGCGTGTTTCATTGTCAACTGTAAGACCCGACATCACATATCTGTGCTCTAAGCATCAATCACAAGTTTCACATTAATCATTAATCGAACAAAATCTATTGATGTATTTTTACTCAGTGATTGTAGTAAAGTTTACTGTATTATGTTATGGTGTACGCTATTATTATATAATATTTCAATAAATTAACATATTAAGCTTAATTTTCTTTTAGTTCAAGGAAGGGTGCCCCTGGTGTTTAATGTTATTCCCAAAGGTGCCGTGAACTTCAAAAGGTTGGGAAACACTGCTCTAGATTACTATTTCTGGTGACATTTGAAGAGTAAAATGTAACATGACGAGGTTGTTATCACTGATGATTTTCGCAGCCCTAGAAATTGGGAAGTACACAGAAACTCTAAGTAGGGCAGGGAAAATTGACAAAGAACAATTGGATTTAATTTCATTATTCCACGATACACCTGAATGAAGTATTTCTATAAATTACATTTGAGTTAGCTTTGATCAACAAACACAATCTTATACGTAGCCTCATACACGCTATCAATTCAGGCCTCGTAAATACAATCGGATAGCTTGAAAGAAAACCACCTCACCCCTCGTTAGTGACTGTAGCTGATAATAAACACTCGGGTATATTTCGAGCCGGAATTGAAGCACAAACTAAAACACAACATTGGCCTATAAAACAAAATCAAACACTTGGATCATTAGTCCTACTCTGTCACCAGACTGTGCAGACTATGAATTCAATAATGTTAAATTATCTCCATTATCTTTAAATAAATGAAATTGTTGTTGGACTTTATTATTCCTTTATATTTGGATCTCCCAGCATGCAAAATCTGTGCACTCATACCTACCCCTAAACATCTAATATAAAACAAATTATCGTTTGCTTGAATAGTTTGCAGAACAGATTGAGACAGTCATGTGAATGGAACATAAGAATTTTCTATCTAAGTGACATATATTGAGTAGATAAGAAAGGACAGAGCTGGTGCAGGAAAGATAGGGGATTCAAGGAAGAGGGAGATAATTATTAATATTAGCTAAATAATATTAGTGTCCTTAACTAATACAGTATTATCAGTAAACGTTTTCATAGAAGAGCAAGAGTAACAATTTTTGCTAATTTTATTAGACTCAATTTTATGAGTAGACCTACACTAATCATCTTCATCGTGGATATTTGGCTGCTTGGTCCCAATATTATTTAAAATTGGTATTTCTATATCAGTCGCGCCGTTCTTAAGGTTTAGAATGGTATACCTTGCTTGGGATTCTTTTTGGCGTCATTGTAATTATATACACACCATTTGTTTATATAAGTGCCGTAGACTATACTTGAGATACCAATTGCTGCCTGGGCTAACAATGGGCTAACAATGTACGAGGGTTGTACGGAAACTAAAACATGTTTTGTCATAAGATATCAACATAAAACTTTATTTACAAGCCTTGGATAGGTAGAGTCAGACTGAAAAATTCAATGCCATAGCCGGGATTTGAATCGGTCTCTAGCCGGTTGCTGTACCACTGAGCTACCATGGCAACATGCGGCATATCATGTAAGCAACCCGCTAGAGACAGGGAGACAGGCTATGGCATTGAATGTTTCAGTCTGCCTCTACCTATCCAACTCCTGTCCTACACACCGTTTCTGCGAGAAAACACTTAAAATTAACAATTTATCTTACTCAATTTTTCATCATTATTGTCATTTCTGTCAAGGCGTTTATTGTAATCTTCTACTAGTTTTAAAATGCCGGTTTTATATGGAGTGTTCGGGAACTAGAGACAAATTTTTAAGTGCTATAACACATAAAGAATTTATTGAAAGTGTAATGTTTTTTTATAAACACATTAAGTAACATCTTCCTAATATTTATAAAGACGTATTTATATCCTGGTTATGATCTCCTAAACCCGTGCTGCTATGAGCTATGCCGTCATTGAAGTTCTCGATGACAAACATTTGGTGGGATGCTATTGATAATCTTTTGAATACACCTTCAATTGGTGTATTTGATTTCACAAATCCCCACAAAAAAGGCCACAAGCGCAAAACCGTATGATCTGGCAGAGTTGAATCTTGTACGCATGCATTTTCAAATCTTTTGAAAGAATTGCATGCAGTGAATTTGGTATAAATTCAATTGTTGGGCTCGTCGGCGAACCGATCTTCTGGGGCTTACCACTCATTGTCATACATGACAACAATGTTTTCTTGTGTTCGAACGGAACGGAGTCGTCCTGTTTTATTTGCATTTGCAATAGAACATCAAACAACAATGCGTACCCCACAAACGCTATCAGACTACTAATGGGAAGAATAGCAGATAACAAACATGAAACAACTACGTCTGCCAACCGTCACATGACAAAATGGCGCTAAATTCAAATTGGTCCTTACTTCCCGCATACCCTATAGTATTCAACGGCCAAATATCTTCCGCTTTGAGGACTTCATTGGTTGAAAAATATTTTACACTCAAAAAGTCATTTAAGCTGCCCAAAGTGAAATGCCGGATTTCCAAATTCTTTTTCATTATTTGCTTTCAACTCTCGCATATTTCCACTTCGACTTAATCTGGCTCTTCTTTGATTAAACAATATGCACCATTTCCACACTGAAGACACGTTCATTGTGTTCGTTTCATTGTTGTTATTAGCCTATGAAATTCGATTGCCCGACCTTTTTGTGCTTTCCAAAAAAATTAATCAGGTCTTTCAGAAGCGCTCAACACTTGCTCACGAGCCCCGACCTTCCGGTGGTCCCCCGGATGAGCCCTAGACCCAAAGGTGGGTCCTAATCAAGCGGTACCAACAACAGCAGGATAGACTATTATAGTGCACACGCCACCATCCAACCGCAACCGACCGAATACTGACCCTAAAACAGATGGCAAGGAAATGCTGCGAACCGGAAATGGCAGATCAGAAAATTCGAGGGCTGTAATGAACCTACCCAACATTTGCCAGACAACCCCAGGAAACTGTTGAAAAACCTATGCCGACAACCTCCCAAATGCAGGCCACAGACATACCCGATTGAGATCAAATCTCTTACTTTCATCCAAGATTTAATTTGTTTTTCTTTTGATACTGCAGCACAGTGATCTCCACAAAGTTCCATGCTTAATTTGAGCACTTTCCATAGAACATTTGCTGTTTCAAAGTAATCACTACGTTTTATCCATTTTTACTTTCTCCACACATACTATGTACATAGTGTATAGAGAAGGTATTGCACTCCACCAAACAATACGATACCGAGATCTCACCGGAAATATATGTTTTAGGGTCCCCTGTATCCAAAAAAAAAGTATTTTCAGAAAAAGGTCCGTGTGTCAGTGTGTCCGTGTGTCTGTGAACACGATAACTCAAAAACGAAAAGTCTGTAAAATACCAAACTTGGTATTTAAGTTTCTTACACGAATATTTTGAGAAAAATCCCCCCCAATCTACCCTTTACATGGAACTTTTTTAGAAAATTGTGATTTTCTAAAAATGACTCTAACGATTTTGATTAAAATATCGTATATTAAAGATATTTTCTGGGAATAGCCTCTGAAGACTACTCTATTCTGGCTCAATTTTGCACAACTGCTAAACCGTAAGAGATGGACAAAAACTTACACCACAACAAATGTAGAACACAATTTATGTTATATACATTTTTTTTCTGGAGTTGATTGTTTTTGAGATATTCCTTGTTTTAGGTTTCAGCTATGAAAAATTTATACCTTTCTCATGCAGGAATTGGTCAACTCTTGTCCATACAAACAAAGCAACTTTAGTCACATGGTAACCAGCTTTTGACTATCACTTTAACCTATGGTACTCCCTTATTTCACTTCTACCTACAAGGAAGCAAGTAATAAAATTATTTCTGCTATTTTTTTCTCGATTAGAATAAAGTAATTAATTCTGCTCAAAGTCCTCTCTATTAGGCTTGAGGTTTTTTTAGTTGCCGTAAATCTACGACAGGGGAACAACGGCTTTACTTTCCTTCCGAATGAAGCCATGCTAAGGATTTTTACACCCGAAAAAATCCATCATTCTCCTCCGGGTTTGTACCTGTGACCTTGGGTATATGAAGCTGCCATAGTAACCATTACATCATGGAGGGCGACTAAATGGGGCCCACACACTCGTTTGACAACCATAAGTAATAATATTAGTGAAATTCTTTTATTAGTTTTAAAGTATGTATGTGCAAGACAATTTGGTTAACTAATTAATATTACCATAGGTTTAATGAAAAGAGGTTATGGCACCTAGAGTTATAAAATGAGAGGATTTTTAGTCACTCCATGCAAAAAGGATTCTTGTAATCACTACCGAATTTCACCAACCATGCGGTTGTTCGAACCATTGAACCATTGAACATGCTGGTATGACATTCAGTCCTCCAACTGGGCAGGTTTTTACCCGATCAATCCTCCCTCAAGAGAAGACCTTAATGGCGATTACATTCGTAAGCAGTAAGTATCCGGTTAATATTAACATATAGTTTGCCAACTGTTAGGGAAATGTTATTATTTCAGCTGGTTTTAACATTAATAAAAGTGTACCCATGATAGCATTGCCAATACCAGAGACATTTAGAGAACATCAAATGTTTTTAATGTTATTCCCTTGTAAAGAGTTAATGTGGTTGCGTAGATTCTCTAGTTTCGCATTCTTAAAAGATCCTGAAGTTAAATATCAAGTTTGGACTGTTCGTATTTGGATTATTGCACACACACACACACACACACACACACACACACAAATTACATATAGAAACACGAATCTTTTGAATACAGGGGACCCTAAAATCATGTACTTTCTGTGAAATATTGGTATCAAATTTTTGGATTGGTTACAATCTCTTCTCTACCTATTGTGTATATTGCACATACGTGTTGGATAAAATAAAAAGAGGACGGCATAGCTATATGTGGAGAGGAAGGGTTATAGAAGGAAAGAGGGATGGAAGATGTAATAATCGAGAAGAATGGAAAACAGAAATTCAGGACATCAGCTCAATAAGTGGAAAAGCTTTTAAAAGTAAGTTTTTTATATGGGCCCTCCCCGTCCTTTTCTATAGGCACATTTAAATGGATGGCCAGTCCATTACGTCTCGCGGTAATGTTTATAGTCCTTCGCCACTTCGGATTTGGTGCCTCTGAGCGAGATATGAAAGCCGGTCCAGAAATTAGAGTAGGAGCACCTTATATACAAAAACAATGAATATACATATTTTAGAAGAGTTATAATAAATTGCTCATTTATTAATTTAAAGTCCCGCATAAGAAATGGGAGACCAGCTTTCATATATTATCATATATTTAGGATAATTTGTATGCATTTAAATATTTTTGCACATAATTATCAGCAGAATAAAAAATGATATGAAATGAACTCCGAATAATACTTTATGTAATAAAATGAAGATGAAACATACCCTGTGATCAAAAACGCATGCTGAGAAATAATACTGCAAGCCATTCGTTTAATTTTTCTTTGAAAAACTATCATGTTTGGCTTGCATTCACTGGATTGAAATAGTTCACAACTATTCTCCTACCCGTAAGTTCTCACTTGAGAGCTGCAGTTAAGTGATACACTCACACGCCCGCTAGACTTCCTGACGTCGGTCAAAGCGGAGGCGGATCCGGCTATTTCCAACCACATCGTCGAGTTGTTCCTTGCAAGCCTATTTTGGTTGTTGTTTACTTGTGGTTATTGTTAATAACATTGTTGGTGTTTACTTACGTAAATATTTCGGAAGTGAAGGGTGCTATTGATATGCAGTTTTCTCTTTATTAATTGACACTCAGAAGCTCGTACTTTTAACCTATAAACATATTTTAATAATACTGAAACTGAATTTTTTAGTACGCATAATTTTTAACTGGAACAATGCCTTGTTACATCAACCGAATAAGAGTAAGGTAAATTAGAACAACTTTCACTTTATCTCTCTCTTATCACAGGAGACGGTAAGCGGGACGCGCTCCTTGCAGGGAATTAAAGGAAGGTTGCTCTTGATAGTTCACTACTGGCATGTTTAATTTGAAATAACAATTTAACTTGAGTTCTGCAACTCCTTTAGCGCACGAAAAGATATCTGCAAATGTCAAATAGGGGGCAGTTGGACCAAATGATATAGTAGTTAGAGTTGTGAAAATTGTCAAAGTCCTTTAAAATTTTGTAGTGAAGAGCTCGTACCAGATTTACTTTAAAAGGGTTTTTAACACAAGATCTTGAAATATATTTATGTTGAAAGTTTACTTTTTGTGGTACGATTTCTATACACCAGTTACATTATTTTTAAGTGATCCAATGAAGAGAGATTCGTAATTCTGCTGCTTACAGGTGTTAGTTCTGTATATGGAAGATACGCATGAAAGCTTTTAGCCCCTGTACAAAGTATTTTCAGAGATCAGTGTACATAAAATTGTCTCTTTTTTTATAGTCGCCTTCGATGGGGTAATAGTTGCTATTTTAATTTCATATATTCGTTTTCACCAATTAATCATATTGGATGAATATCAACTACCATAATAATAGGAATAAATTTATGATTAACATATTTTTCATCTGCTCCATTATTATTACCTCTATTATCTTTTTAACAAATATGATCAATTTATCATACAATTCACCAAGGTCGTGGGTTCGATCCCATAACAACAACATTTTAAAACATTTGACTGCCGTTTTAGTCTAGTGTATTCACTTATTTCCCTTCTACTTATAAGGAACTAAGTAATACGACATTTTTGCTAAAGTTTATCTCAATTAGCATGAAGAGATAGAATAGGCTTATTAGCAACCATTTGTTATAACGGTGTAGAGAAAGTAATGTGAATGGAACACATAATCATTTTTCTAAAGCCTTTAAGTATACAACATATATTAAAATGCTCTTAATGTAGATAAAATATTGTACTGTCTGTCCAGCCTTAGTTCACCGGTAATATAAACAAAAGCAACAGGTTGCAACGGTTCTGATTGGTTGCTGAACTTTTTACCGCTTTTCTCTATAAAAATAGTTCCTCTTAATTTGCAGAAAGAAGTAAATAAATATCATATAATATTATGCAATGTTGTCGAAATAACATAGAGTCATTAATTAACGGAAATTGGTTGAATTTAAATCATTATTTCCGTACGCAACAATGCAGATGTGTTGTGCCGTTCATACATTGCAACGGACGATTTTCAGTTACTGGGTAGAGAGCTTAGTGTACGTATGTAAGCAATGGCGTGTGATACCAGTGTAGTAAGGTAGACCTTTCTAATTATTTCTAATGTATATAATACGTTTTGTGAAAAGTATCTTACTTTTGCATTAAAGAATATTCTCACCTTAATGGTGGAGTTTACTGGTATTTCACAAAACAGCATACAGCGTGCAAACATCTGAGATGCAACATTTTGTGCAAGCAGTTTTTCAACAAGTGACAGCCAAAACTGCAGTAAATGTTCGGGAAGAGCAAACAAAGTGAGATTTGGAGGGAATGGTGGACATGTTGTTGAGCGACTTTTTATCAATTTCGGTGCGACAGTTCGAGTGCAAATTCCTATCTTGAACGAGTGGAATCCCTTCCGTCTTCATATTAGCTCTTCTGGGCAATTCAGTGCATTATGAAGTGTATTAAAGAAATGTGCAATGTGCGGTTGTTCACTTTTGAGTGCTAAAATACGCAAAAAAAACTGTTCTAGTGATACACGTATGCAATGCATCAGCAAACTATCAAAACAACATGTTTGTATTTTGTAACTTTACAGGAGAATTTTGTATTTCGCTCTGAATAACAACCCGTTTAGCTATTTTATTGTGTTTTATTTATTATACATTTCATAGAGATAATTACTATCGGTGAACAGTGAAATAAGTAAGCCATTTCTTTCCCTACCAAATGTAGGTACGCGATTTTATAGTTGTACAGCAGACGAACAAAGCTTAGTACACGTGCGTTTGTGGAAGAATACATTCTGATTTGTTTACATCGCCGATGAACTTAGGACGGACAGATTATACACAACACGTTATAAAAACAGGCTAACAAATAGTTCTCTGAGTAACTATTAAAATCTACATGAAAGCTGGTGAATCAGATAAACGAAACATTACAAAGAATTAAGCAATAAGTGTGGATTGAAGTAAATCCACTAAATATGCATCAAACCAATATGAATACTTATCCCTCCATGTTACTTTGCTAACCTAAAATTTAAACTCATTTTACAGGACCAAAACTGCAGCAGTTCTGTGATATTACTGCTCAATATGATGCATTTCTATGTAGACACTTCCTATATTAAGAAATGGGCAAGAATTTAAAATAACAAGGAATATAAAAAAATCGTCAACTCCACGGAAAAAGGTAGATACATAACATAAATTGTGTGCTTTAACGAGATATACATTTTTGTTAGGTAAGTTTTTGCCAATCTCTTACGGTTTACCGGTTATGAAAAATTCCGCAAAATTCTTCCAAAATAAACATGTCTTCAGAGGTTATTCCCAGAAAATTGAAAATATGAATTTTAATTATCTTATAAACATCTTAAATATAAGAGATTTTAATCAAAATTAATTAGATCATTTTTGAGAAAATCAACACTTTCGAATTTATTTCCATGTAAAGGGTGTTTGGGGGAGGCAGATTTTCTTCAAAATATGCGGGTCGCATCCTCAGAAGATACCGAACTTAAATGCCAAGTTTGTGTTTAACGTTTTTGAATTATTTTGCCACAGATATACACACATTTACATACACAGACAAACAAACACGCAAGGACATTTTTCTAAAAATGCTTTTTTTGGATTCAGAGGCTAATAAAACAAATCTCGGAATCAAATTTTTGAGTGCATTACAATACGTTCTCTATATACTATGTACATAGCACGTGTAAAAAGTAAACAATGCACATAATCATAATTTATATATAATATCATATTTTATATGTAAAATCTTCACATCACGCTTATTCTTCGTCTCGGCAAGGAAACATAACAAATATTCGGTATCCGCCCTCCTGGTACAGTGAAAAACAAAATGCTATTGAAGAGCGCACAGAGTTTTGATTAGCCACAAATGGTTCACAAACCACGAACAACAGGAAACAAACATAACGATAACAACAGAGTTACAGAATACCAAATAGTAGCATTTTTGTTAAGAGTAGTTTTTAAGCTAACTATAGCCGACTTTTTAACAATGAAGTTGCAGAATACTCTTGGACAGTATTATTGTCAACTGACACCTTTTTGCCAAATATTTTCTCAGTGGATCTACAGTATTATTATTTGTATTATTATTATTATTATTATTATTATTATTATTATTATTATTATTATTATTATTATTTAATAGGTTAATGTCCTTTAACCTGGTTGGTCATATCGGATGATGAATGAAATTGCTGAAATGATGCTCAAATGATCTCGGGGTCAATGGAGCTTAAAGTTACTCGACATTCGTCTTCTCAGGATAAAGGAAAACCATGAAAAATTCTTATCGGAGTAACTTACCCTGAGCGAGATTCGAACTCGCGACCTATTGAATGTGAGGCAGACACGCTATCACAACACTAACCAGGCGGGCCCAACAGTAATTCTGGCATGTATTTTGAAACGTTCACCATAAACTGGAGCTAATTTGACCCTTAATGGGTTACTTTGACTCAACTTTGGAAAATATATAATTTTACAAATATACGCATGTATATTATATTCTATATTGAGTCCATTATGAAAATAAGTATTATTGGTGTCATATTACATAGGGGAGTTTACACTTTGGGAAATCTAGTAAGTAATTTTACTATTATGATAATTTCATACTACGAACACCATCAACACCAAAATCTTAAATCTATCCCCAATTTTGAGTCCCCTATTACATGAGAATAATGATAATGTATTAAAATCATATTGAATACACAATAAAATAAGTATATATTCCAATCATACTTTTTATTTTATGCCGTATCCAATATGAAATATAATGAAAATTACTCCCTTATAATACGGGGATCAAAACTTGGGAAATGCTGTAGTTTGAAGATTGTACTGCTCATGGTTTTGATTTTTGATTATCCCAAGATTAATAGATTTCTTCAACTGTTGGGTTTCTATATCTATATTAAGACAATAAATGTAATTTTCACATTGATATTATATAAATTAAAATGTGTGTAATATATATAAAACTATATAGTTTCTAAATTTGGGCCAAAGAAACCCATTTTATAACCAGTTTATGCTGAAAGGTTTAATACTATACTGTGCTAATAGCTCCTGCCCTTAATTTATCATATAAGAATGATGCTAGCACTCAAATTTGAAAGTTAATTTAATAAAAAGTGTAAAGAATTAATGCCACTAGTATATAAACATTTGAAACAATTGCCAATCTAGTTGAGAGTCTGCCGTTTCAACGCCAGTGAAACCGCAGTTCAGAAATGTGGAGATGAGATCTGGAGAATCGCCAATTTCAGATGTAAGGCAGTGTCTAACCGCTCCATATTATATATCAGATATGGCAGGAGTAGCAGATCGTGAATCATTAATTATATAAGTGGAAATTCCATTACTAAAGCACCAGAAACATGCTGTAACATCGCAAATGGCATAGTATGACACGAGGTCGTTCTAGTTCGGAACTAGTATTTACAACAAAGCACAAGTGATAAAGAAATTCCACTCGGAATGTTTATGCTAGTTTATGCCTTTAAAGCATATACTTACCTAGGCTTATTTTGTTTCAGAGGTCAACCAATTATCAACTAACTTTTGTAGTAGTATTATTTTCCAATAAAATCTCAAATCCAGAAATTTATTTCTCTAAACATAAGTGTATTACTTTTTTTTCTTCATTTTATGGAATTTTCTTCAGTATTTCTCTTTCTAAACAGCACTGACCACAAAACTGAACTTTTACAGGTAGCTCAACTGCTCCGTATCTGACGTGTATAGATATCCTTTTGTGCGTTAAAAGTGTTGCAGAACTCAACAGAGCTATTTCAGGTTAAAACCGGTCAGTGGACAACTGCCTGCAGCTGATAAGCTAGGGAGGTAAAACAAAGGTTGCTATAGCCAGTTCTTTACTGACTAGTTTTAACTTGAAATCGCCTTCATAAGTTCTGCAACTCTTTACCGCAAAAAGAGATATCAACCACCTCAAATGTGAAATCGTTATTTGTTTTGGGTCTCCTGTGACATACCCTCTCTGTTGTCATGCGTGTTACATATTAGGTATTTCGGCAAAATATAGGCATTCCTACAAACCCAGATACAGGATAACCTACAAGTGTTGTGTCTATTTAGTTTATTAACATAACAGTTCCAGACTTACACTATCTATTGCGTGTTCACAGTTATTCTATATGATTTTAGGTTAGGTTATACAAATCGAAATGCATCAGCTGTCTGCGCGCTAAAAGTGTAGCAAGTAACTTGCGATATGCAATAAGGCACCAAATTGTGGGCAAACTATCAGGCTGTATCAGGCAGCAAGAAACAAGCATAGTGGTATGACCTTTGGATATAACGTATTGGCCACTGCGCTTCTCCCTCGAGCTTGCGAATTTACGGTTGAGTACGCGCAGATACTGTGACTCAGAGAGTCAGGTTAGAACAGCCTTCAATATATGAAGCATTTGGAGACAGTTCTCAACCTTTACATTACAAATCTGTGTTTATATGTTACTCGGAAATAAATAGAATTGCTATTTTCAGACCTCATAGAAAAGCATAGAATCACACTTTACCCTGAGGAAAGTTTAAAACAAACACGGGTATTTCATATTAGGTTAAGGCCACGAAAAAAATTGTCCAAAAAGGAATATTTCAATGAAGTAAAATTTTTCGATAGTATTCTTTTCTATATGTTGTTTTTAGTTTTCCGGAATGAATATAGTTTAATATGAATATAGATATTTTTACATTATGTTTACAGAAAGAAACTAAATCATGATTTTTATTTAATACATTTATGAATTGTTAACGCAAATGTTTACGAAAATATGATAAAAATCTCCAAATAAATCAATGCTTCAGTTGTGGCGTAACGTTGAATGGGCAGGCCTTGAAATAATTGTGTGTTATTTATGGACGCTTTTTAACTGCTGTGGTTCTCAGCGTCCCATTCTGAATTGGGCGTGAAAGACCATTACACCACGGAGGGCGACTGGCAGGCCTTAAGGTAATGAATGTTGTATCGGAACTGAGGTCGTATGCTTTCTGCAAGGCCAATAACCTCATACTACCTAGAATAGTAGATCATACACTGAAATGTAAAAATATGGAACCAAAACTATATGATCTGTGTATACTGACGGGTGTTCCCCTCTTAACATTGTGTAAACTGCATCAGGTGGTAAATTATGTGACTTGGGGGGGGGGCTGACTAAGAGAAAAAGAAATTAACACACCAAAGTGGATACATGTTAAGTTATCAATAGAAGCTTCTGGTATAAGGTAGCTTAATAAAACACTGGAATGTTTCTGGTACAGCACTTCTGTGCAGTTTGTAAAGTTCTTGAACATATTAGTGGTGAAGTACCAGCAAATATTAAGCTATTACATTTTACAGGATGTCTTCAGGTGCTTCATGTGAAGTACTACTTTATTTTTCATCTGACGAATCAATAGTGACAGAATATGAAACCCTCTCATCAGTTGTAGTTTACTCCGTGAGCTGGTGACTGAGTTATTTTGTGCTATCGAAATATTGGTTTCATATGCTAAGAAGATGTAAATGATAGGAATCTATTAGCTTTGGGGCTGTGATGCTAATGGCATAGGAGTGCTTAATTTAAGTTGATTTTATTATCAATGAACCATGTTTACTTTTTTAAGATATTATCATTGTGAACTTGTTTTGTTTCATTTGGGGGATATTTTCAGCTAATGGTGATAAATCTGTGAAATTTGAAAAAAAGAAAATTTAAAAAACAAAATAATTTTATCATAATAAAATAATATAAATTCTAAACTTCAAGAAGATGTATTGCTTTTCCCACTTGGTGCACTTTAACTATAAATTAACAAAGCTATTGAAGGCCAGATGCACGCTTATTACTAGGCACATCCAACAAATGTTTTATACATTTGTCTCAAAATATTATATTGCCTCTTAAAATTATATAAAAGAAAATGGTCGTATTAATTTCTCTAAATAAACCTCCAATTTTGAGATATAAATTATTACTTTTTGAATGTAATACATTTTTTACATTAATCAGGGTTATCATAATAAATTATAATTCGACATACCAAACACATTAACTGTAATAGTTGAATTTTTAATTCACATAATTTTGAAAATGCATCACGTGACCCATGTTTATTAGAGCAATGAATTTAAACAATAAAAACGTATTATTTAAATAAACAGACGTACTAAAATATCACAATTGTGCATAATAACTGGTATAAAACTCGATAATATATCTTACACATTGTGAATTTTTCAAATTTCTTTGTTGCCTTACCTTAAGAAGGAATCTAACGACTTCATTTTAGGCCAAGATTGAACTTAATGCCAATTAGATTTACTTATGTTGATCAGGATTGTGAAATATAATGTACATAAAAATGAAATCAATTTGTTAAAGTATGTATGTTATATTTCTTTTGACGAAGCGATGAACTCGTATATCTTAAGGTGAATAAATTGTATTGTATTGTGTTCTACCTATAAATAAACCAACTTAATCATATTTTCAAATAATGGCATAAATCTCTCTAGATATTTACGAATAGTGCTGTCTTGTATTACCATGTTTATTTCATACATCTGAGGCTTTTTCTAATTTCATAATGTGATAAAAACTTTGGACATTTGGGAAAAATGTCTTCAGTTCTGTCCCCTTAGTTATGATCACATGGACTTTGCACCAATGAGCAGAAAGCATATTGGTATATTAAAAATAGCGCATTCCTTTCATCTTAACTTTAAAACTATTATATATATATAACTTGGACTATACAAGGATCTTTAAAGTTTAGTGATGTCAAACCTTAGAAATTAAGAGAGATGAATGCTATCTGGAAACTTTGGGTCCTTAGTTCCAACATATCCTGCTGAATAATGAAATGAGAAAGTTAAAGGATGAGAAAATAAAACAGGAAACTTTAGGAAGAAACCATGCCGAATACGCGAATGGATTTGAAATGAGAGACGACTGAAGCATTTCAAAGCTGTTGACGTCAATCCTATTCAGGTGCAACCGAAGTGGAAGTTATTTTTAGTAGAGAAAACACCATAAAGGATGCAGTTGACAAACAAATGTGCATTGGATGGAGGTCTCACTGAGTTCTAAAAGCAGTTTAGCAAGACGAATTTAGGCTATGATATCCTTTCTGCGTCATATGACTTTAGAAAGCGGTTGCCAAATGCACGATTGAGTGCTTCTAAGGCTTCAGAGAGAAAATTGAGTACTTTCAGCGATGGCATATACAGCTCAAGGGAATGAGATCTATTGTTCTGTTTACCGAGGAACGTATCCGATACAAGACCTTGCTATTTAAACGTCATGGGAATGACATGCGCAGTGCCGATGAAGAATTGGAATATCTGACTGCAGAAAACCTCTTCAGCTGCTTACAGGCAATAACTCAAGACCATCTGTGAATGTGTAGCGTACTGGCTTTGGAGATAGGCAACCTAAATAGCGGAATTATGAACGTAGCTTCCCAATCTGCTGTTCATACACACACAGATACACACACCTATTTCTAAAAAATACTTCATTTTGTTACAGGGGACCCAAAAGCGAGATACCGGTCCCCATGTCCGCGCTTACTAAAATGTCTCGTTCTGGTGCTTCGTGGCGCAGGGGATCGTGGCTAATCCCACCTTGGGCATGGGTGTTTTTTATAAGTTTGTTATATGTGTATATATGTGTTTATTGCAAGAAAACGGCACAACGGTAAGCAAACAGAAAACAAAGTAAATGTTAGAAAACTGTAAAAAAAAGAAAAAAGAGTGTACAGTGTGTACTTAATTGCGTAAACTTTTATAGCAAGCAAACACCCAACTTGGAGTGTTCCATTGCGCTCTTAAGACTTCTTACTATACGTGAATTCATAGTATTTCACAGTTCTAGTGTACATATATTCAGGATAATTCTAAAATACTTTTACAAAGTTTGGGGAGAGATTCCTTACATCAAAACAAGAAAATGATCATATAAACACAAGTTTAGTTGTTTAAAACTGAAGCCATTAACACAGAATATCTCGGAAATGTTTACCTCTGCACAAATTATACATGATACAAATTGTATATTCTGTTGAGATCTACATTTTGTAATACCAATGTAGGAGAAATACTATGATTATTATTGTTCTACCAGTATTTCCAAAAAGTGTTATTAAAAGGTGGCTTGCAATTATATTAGCAGCTAATTGGGTTACTAAAGTGCCGAATCAAAAAAAAAAAAAAAAAAACAAATGGAAATGGCGCTTTTTAACTGCTGTGGTTCTCAACGTTCCATTCTATACTGGGCATGAAAGACCGTTTAATTTTGCTCAGAGGCTCCTCTATCAGACTTGAGGTCTTTTACATGCAGTAAATCTACGACACGAGACCTACGCTTTACTTCCCTTCCGAAGGAAGCCATGCTAAGGATTTTTACGCCCGATAAAATCCATCGTCCTCCACCGGGTTTGAACCCGCGACCTTGGGTATATGAAGTTAACATGGTAACCATTACACCACAAAGGGTGACTAAAAAAAGTGCCGGGTCGAATATTACTAAACCTTTCGTTCTTGATTTATTGAGGTTTAAAATGCTACTAATAAAAAGTTTAAGTAACACTTTATTCTATGTTTGACGTTCTAAGCTTGTTAAGAGGTGTCCCACACAAACACCACTTATAGAAAATGATCCAAGTGTCCTCTTCTTGCGTCTTCTTGTTGAAGCATGGAGTATCAAATACTCCCAGTCGTGGTATGATTACGCAGGCTTACATGACACTCACATTAAGTTCCATCATCCGGGATGCTTGCTGCATAAACTAATTGTTTAAGGTGACATCGAAAAGCCTGAGCTCGGAGAAACGTGTAGCCATGGAACTGGTCCCCGTCTATCTATCCATCTCGAATTAATGAGACTAAAATGTGCTAAAGCCATGCATAACCACATGTTTCTTATTTGCAGCGGCACATTTTGCAATAAATCTGGGATAGTGTATTGAATGAAGTCCCTGTAGAGAGGCTTTGTAAGGCGTTCTGGGGGATTATATTACACATTTGATAAATGACAACTGTTAACAAGAAACCATAGCAACGCAAGGCCAACCTTGCAGGGAAAATGGCTCAAAGACTTCATGAGTGAGTGCATTAATAAATTAAGTAATTAGATTGAACCCGGAGAGCCGTTGTAGACGCCTTTCATTAATACATTGTTAACGCGAAAACGAAGCGTTTTAGAGCATATGTGTATATGAACATATTTTTACTTTCTCTATACGTATTAAAATAAAATAAAATCTGTAATACAACATCCTGGCATCTTGTTCCCTATACAGGACGTATATTGCAAACTTTGTAATTTATTTCCCACTTTTAAATTATTGTTATACATCATTATTTTACAGATAATACTTATATACTAATAACTCAAAATTTAATTTAAAAAAAACAAATTAATATAAACTGAAATAAAATATATTCCAACCATAAAACAACTTTCACTAACACTAAATCATCTATTATTAATTACTGGAATCTAGTAACACAAATAACTGGTAACCAGCTATTTAACCACAAAACTATGCTCTAGATTATTAAGATAAATGAAAAACTAATCCTATACTACTGGTATCCAGCAGAATATGCACTGGTAACCAGCGCAACTAGATATTTATATCATACAATAATTTCTTTACATTGTAGTAAACTATAGTAAATTGTCTTTTACTTCCTTTGGCTAATATCTGTTACTAATTATACCTAATCTTTTACATCATCATTACACTAAACTCACTGTATTTAACTTTTTAACACTATTTAGCACTTCACTAACACTTCCTCCTCAACGCCATCTCCCCTTGCCTCGTACTGTCCACCGCCAGAAGCCCATAATCCACCATTCCTGCTCTCACACGCCCTCTGCATTCTTCTTATCACTCTGATCTACACCGGCTCCTTCTTCTTCGCCTCCTTCTACTATGCTCGGCTCTCCTTCATCTTCCATTAGTCTCCAGTCTCCATTTAGAATTAGTTTGCATTATTTATTCTTCCTCTTCTTCCTATAAACTTTCTCCCTTGGGTTCATAGTTAAAGTTGCAATAGTATTTGCTTATATTTCTGTGTTTAAGTTTTTATGAGAGTGTCAGTTATAAGATTAAGTTTACTGATTTCGAATTCTGTCGGATCTTCTTAATTCGTCTCTAGCTAGTGCAATGGTTGGTATTTCCGTTTGTTCAATTCTCTCTTCCCAGGAAATTTTACTAATTATATTCGCTAACTTCTCTAGGTAGATGTATAAGTCTTCATTTCTTAATATGTCCGCTACTTTGTGCTCAGTTCAGTTCGTAACTGAGTTATTTGTTCACCATGTTGCGGACATTCAAACAGGACGTGTTCGGGTGTATCTTGTTTGTTACAAATAGCACAATTATCATTTAAGGTTTTATTAATCTTTTTCCGATATGTTTTGTAAGGTCAATGTCCGGTGATGTAATGGATTAGTCCTCTAGTAGGCTGAATATGTTTAAGTCTAAGTCTTTCGTTGATGTCATTAAATAAATTATGCACTCTCCTTCCCGCTTCCGTTATATCCCATTCTTGTTGCCAGCTTGTGTTCAAAAACCTCTTAATTTCAGCTACATTTTCACATGTTCTTCCAATTATTTGTGTTACCATTCCAAATTCATTCTTCTTCAACCAAAATTTTGCTCCCTTAAGTTTAATTAAAAGGTCTATTGGCCAAATCCCTGTCGTAACTAGGAGGGCCATAGTCGGAGTGGTTTTAACTGCTCCAGTAAAATTTTTCTATGAGTTCTCCTTAGTAAGCTCCTTATATGAACGTCCTGCATCCGAGTGGCCCAAACACTAGCGCCATATGCTATAATGGATACAAAAATACTGTTATGATATGTTGAGATTGTACTGTGTACATAGTGTATAGAGAAGGTATTGTACTCCACCCAAAAATTCGATACCGAGATTTCACCGGAAATATATGTTTTAGGGTCCCCTGTATTCAAAAAAACCATTTTCATAAAAAGGTCCATGGGTGTGTGTTTGTGAACACGATTACGCAAAACTGAAAAGTCGGTAAAATACCAAACTTGGTATTTAAGTTTAGTACCTTCCAGGGATGCGACACAAGATTTTCAAGAAAATCCCCCCACCCCAAACTACCCTTTACATGGAACTTCTTTACAAAATGTTGATATTCTCAAAAATGGCTCTAACAAATTTGATAAAAACATCATATATTAAAGATATTTACCTGAAAAATAATATGAATATATTGAATTTTCTGGGAAAAGCCTCTTAAGACCTCTTTATTCTGAATGAATTTTACGGAATTTTGCATAACTGATAAACCATAAGCGATGAAGAAAAAGCTACCATACAAAAAATGTAGAGCATGTTAAAACACAAAACTTATGTTATATACATTTTTTTTGTGGAATTTATAGTTTTTTTTTTAGATACTTGTCAACTCTTATCCACACAAACAAAGAAACTTCAGTCACATAGCAACCAGCTTTTGACTATCGTTTTAACCTATGGTACTTCCTTATTTCACTTCCACCTACAAGGAAGCAAGTAATAAGACTATTTCCACTATTTTTTTTTTTCCTTGATTTGCATGAAGCAAATAGAAGCGTAAGCTTTTTAACAACAATTTGTTGCAGAAATGCAGAGAAACTCATCTGAATGGAACACTATGTCAGAAATCCATCCCCAAACATTGTGAAGTATGGTTTTGCCGTGTAGACGTGTCTACAATTAAGATAATAAGTTGATGTAAGCTCATACTCAATGGAAGAGCCAATATTTCACTAGACTCTCTTTGTAAGCATCCAATACTGAATCGCCATTGTAAAATGTATCGTTAAACAAATATCTCTTTGTTGTTTTTTTTTCTTTCCTGTCTGGTATATAGTTTGACTTGGTGTCATTTTCTCGTGTTTGTGCTCATGTCATGTCAGTTTTCAACTACTCCAGGACATCTCCCCCGGAGAGATTTCGAATGGATACAAACTCGTCATCTCTTTCACAGCATGTCGAGCCTTCAAGTGCACGATTTAAGGTATTGCTATAGATATGTTCTAAAACATATTTTCATAAAATATCTGATGTTGGAGTAGGTGCTTGTAGTTGGCAACAATAAAAGGAAAACATTGAGATGGGAGCCCTATAATCAAAATTTGCATTAATTTAACATTTAAAAACGGGATCAATATTTAACTAAACCGAAAATTGAAATTTTTTGATAATTTGAGAATCATAACCGTAGAACCCGCCCCTGCGCCGCTTTGTCCACCACAAATCGGTCGCTTGGAATCGAACTCGGGTTGTCTAGGTGAGAGGCTAGTGGTCTGAATTCTCGGCCACAGTTTGTATGTGATATATATCTTGAGAGAGAGAGAGAGAGAGAGAGAGAGAGAGAGAGAGAGAGAAAACATAAAATATAAAGTCGCGTAAATACAACGCTTTATTCTTAAAGATGCGATGGAAGATTTTCAAGGACACTTCATTCCCTAAACTAAACTTTACATGGAGTAGGCTAAAATTTATTATCTTTTTCAAATGTGGCTGTAATGAGTGTTATTAAAGTACTATATGTTTAAGATATTTACATGAACAATAAAATTTAAATCCTGAATTTTATAAGGATAGTCAGTTAAATCGTCCTGAATTTTATGGGAATACCTTCTGAAGAGCTCTTTATTCTGGATGACTTTTGTGTAACTGGTCAACAGTAAGATATGAACAAGAGCTTACTACATAAACAATATAGATCTCGCTAAAACAAGCAGACTATTTATATGTATATATATATATATATATATATATATATATTTGTAGATTTAATCATTTCACAGATATTCTTTCTTATTTGTTTCAATTTTAAGCTAAATTTTCTCAAACGGGAAATCATCGTTAGTTCCATCTCTCTTTTGTTTCACTCCTAACATGAAAGGAAAACAGAATTTTAATTGTTTAACACAGCGAAGAGCTTTTTTAAGATTTGGCTATCGCTTTACCTAATGTATTTGCATATTTCTCTTCTACTTACTAGGAAACAACTAATAAGACAATTTATGCTGTTTATTTCGTTTAGGATGATATGCAAAGAAGAAGAATTTTTTGTGAGAATAGTTTTTTTTTGCAGAGCATGTAGAGAAAGTAAATTGAATGGAAGACATCAGCTGTTTTGTTTATAATGAAGGCATCTGAAGGCGTATAGCTGGTGGTGGTGCCTGGTGGGGCTGGGCTGCGCAGCGACGACTGGTCCTCATTCCGGAGTTGCCGTTGCTATAAAGTCGATTCTCGATGTCCCTCAGCTATTGGTGGGCTCAGCGACGAGCAATTGAGACCTATTTATATCCAGCTTTAGTATTTAGCTACGGTGATCTCCAGGGAGTGGTACTGGAATTAACTTAAATAACGTCGGCACTTTTCGTTCAGTCAAGGTTTATGTCTCTTTTACAAGCGTTGCCGAGAATGTTCCTGGCGCGATTGAGTTTCGATAATTTCCCTCAAACAAGAGCCTAATGCGCATAAAGGTAACTAAACTTTACACGGTGACGAGTGCAACGGTTACGTGCAGAATAATTGTAGACAGTTTAAATTTCCGCCGTAGCTTCCTTAAGCGTGACATTTATTTCAACTGTGTAAATCACTGTAATAACTTTATTATGTTTACGAGTATTCTTGATTCGGGCATCACAGAGTCTATGTGTCGTTACATTCTAACTGCCTATCACTATAATAACTTGACTAATTCGCGCATACCCTGGCCTGTGCGTCGCAGGTTTCCCCTTGGAGTTACATCTCAACTGCGTGAAACCCTCAACTCGTAATCTCATTGGCCCATTTTTGGCGCCGAAAGTGGCTTGGGGTCCGCTTCTGCCGTGACGTGATTAATTGTAATTGGTCAATGCGTCTTTCACGTGATTCTTGGCCTAAATTCCCTCGTGGTTCCCCGGTTTATGTCGCCTTCACATTCACCTGCGGAGACGTGACCACACAATAGCGTCTTTCCCCTCTTGCAATAGACAAAGAAATAGCGTAAATAACTGAATTCGTCGCTTGAGAACTCTCGGGTTGAAGTTAGAAACGCTTTCCAGGAACAATCTCTCTGAACATCCAATATACAATATGATATCTTCCTTACTAATTAACCTAAACAATTTAATCAATTACAAATATTGGTTATGCACTTATTCACCTGGGCGATAATCCGTCTCACATCTCAGACCAAATGTAATACTAAATAAAATGAAATAACACAGTAGGGTGCAAACAAATGACGATTAGTTCACTTTTGCTCTAAGAATCGAGGATTAATGTTCTGACAAATATTGCAACATCCTAGCAAATGTTTGACAGAAGGTAATAGTGGGAAAATATAACAGTAGGAAGCTCTATTTAAACCTCGGAAATCGTGAACGAGAAATGAGGGATATTTTTCCATTCTGCTTATTTTTCTTCTTGCCATAAATACAAAAAGATACTTATATAAAAGTTTTTGTTAGAACTTCCTTTGCAGTAGCAAACTTAGAAATGGTGGAGGCGCTTTAGTAAACTAACAGCGTTTAACCGTGGAAGTGAAGGAAATGAAATACTTGAAAGCGGAAATGATCTGGAAATGATCCCAAAGCTGCCATGATCTTCTCATAGAACGGACAACTCTGAAGATGGTTTGATCAAGACAGTCTCTCTGTAGGGAGCTTGCACTATGTCTCTCAAATAAAGACATGACGTGAGAAACAGCAGATAGACCGATTCAATAACTTTACAGTAGGAAATACCTCAGAGAATTTTAACTATCCATAACATATATTTAATAAAGGTGTTCCAATTATTTTTAAATAGAAACGGGAAATTGTAGATAATTATTGTATAACACAAATGCTCTATTCACAAAATTATATTACCCATCGGAGATTTTCAGAGGTGATGAAGCTCATGTATTTTAGATGAAATACATCAATTATTCTACAGACAGATATTAGACTTACCTATGACACCGCCAAAAGAAGCCGAAATGGAAGTGTGGGCTTTATGGACATGAGCATGAAAAATATACTGAAATATTGGCATAGAATTATACTAAGGCAATATTTAATCCTGCAGGAAAATATCCTAATTTGGGAAGAACTGGAATTGGCTTTGAAGGAAGTTTACAATGCTTTGGAATAGATAACATATCGGGGCAACATTTTCATCGGGTAAATAATGAATGTAAAAAAAATAGAAATAGAAAAAAAGAACATTATGAAGACGATTACGAAATTAAGGTCATCTGCGTAGCACAAGAATGATAAGAGTATACTGCAAGGTAACCACATTTCCAAATTTCACATTATGCATGAATTCAATACCAATAGGACAGGAAGGCACTATTTAATGTCATACTTTTCCTTGAACCAAGCAGTAAACAAAACAGAAATAAACAAAAAACTTAAAAACACAGCAATCTCTGGTTAAAAACCTTCTTTCCTTCTCTGTTTATCCTCCTCGTACATAAGACTTATTTCACAACGGCAACAAAATATTAAATTCACACGATTTATCTTAAAATTATCTCTGCAGCGCCTGAGGGCAGATGTCTGTTGAGAAGAAGAGGCTCTGGATTAGAGAGATGCCAGGATGGATGATCAGCCTGATGCCGGATATGAAAGCGAGCATGTGACGGTGAAATGTATGATAAAAGGTGAATATGAATCAGTTGATGGAATGATTAGCGTAGGAAACCTGCGAACTCGGAGAAAACTGCCAGACGCCACTTCCATTCGCCACAAATCCCACATGCGGTCAACTGGGATCGAATTCGGGCAGCCTAGGTAAGAGGTGATCTGCCTAACCACTTGATAGCGTCGCCACCGTAAAAGACTATGAAAAGAAAATAAAATCTGTGATTCAACAAACAAGATTAATTCACTTGTTATTAGTTCTTATGTATGATTGTTCATATCTGGACATCTATTTTAGACACATGCTCCACTGAACATGGTGTTGGTGATAGTACTCTCGACGTGTTTCGACAACCTTCGTTGTCTTAATCGCAGACGTCTACGAACCTGTAAAAGATATTGACAACGAAGGTTGTCGAAACGCGTGCAGAGTACCAACACCAACACCATGTTTAGTGGAGCATGTGTCTGCTATAGATGTCCAGATTTGAACAAGAAGATAGCTTCTCTGTATGTAATGGTTATAACAAAAAATTAAATTTTATGTATGATTCAATTTAAGAAAACATATGTTATAATTAGAGTTGTGGCTATGTTATGGGTTGAAATATGACCTAAAATTTAAGTGAAGCAGTAGAAATGAAATATTTTGCGATATTTCTTCTATATCAGATGTTCCAGCTTGGTTGTGCGCCAAAGAATCACAGCGTTGCTTATAATTATTGAAGTCAGCCTCTGTCACGGCTGAATCAGGTATTGGAATGTAAACGTAAGCGTTGTGCTATGATCTTCGGTCAGTGATGTATTACCTATCATCTTCCCCTCTTGACGGACTCCGAGGTTTGCTTCGCCCTCCGTGGTGCAGTGGTTACCATGCTAGCCTCATATACTCAAGGTCGTGGGTGCAAACCCGGCGGAGGATGAGATCATTACTTTCTCTACACGTAACATGTACACAGTGTATAGAGAAGGTATTGCACTCCACCCAAAAATTCCATACCGAGATTTCACCGGAAATATATGTTTTAGGGTCCCCTGGAACCAAAAAAAGCATTTTCAGAAAAATCCACGTGCCTGTGAACACGATAACTCAAAATCGAAAAGTCGGTAAACTACCAAACTTGGTATTTAAGTTTAGTATCTACCAGGGATGCGACACGAAAATTTTTAGAAAAATCCCCCACCCCAAACTACCCTTTACATGGAACATTTTTCAAAAAGTGTGATTTTCTCAAAAATGGCTCTAACGACTTTGATTAAAATATCACATATTAAACATATTTACCTGACAAATAAAATTTATATCTGGAATTTTCTGGAAATAGCCTCTGAAGACCACTTTATTCTGGATGAATTTTACGGAATTTTGAATAACTGCTAAGCCATAAGAGATGGACAAAAACTTACCACAGAAAAATGTAGATCACGTTAAAACACAAAATTGATGTTATATACACTTTTTTCGTGGAGTTGATCGTTTTTGAGATATTCCTTGTCTTTAGTTTCAGCTTTAAAAACATACTTTCCTCATACAGAAATTTGTAAACTCGTGTCCATACAAACAAAGCCACCTCAGTCACATAGCAACCAGCTTTTGACTATCACATTAACCTATGGCACTCCCTTATTTCGCTTCTACTTACAAGGAAGCAAGTAATAAGACTAATTCTACTAATTTTTTCTCGATTAGCATGAAGTAAATATGTAGAAGAATAAGACTTTTAACAATAATTTGTTGCTGAGATGTAGAGAAAGCATGTGAATGGAACAAATTAGATATTCCCTTAGCAGGCTTTGAAAGAGAAGTAAAGCCGTTGGTCCCGTGTCGTAGATTTACGGCAAGTAAAAGAACTTCAAGCTTGATGAAGAGGTCTCTGAGAAAAATTAAGCGGTATTTTACGCCCAGCATAGAATGACAGTAGTTAAAGAGCGTCCGTAAATAAAACTCAATTTCCATCATCCAAGGTTTGTGGTTGAGTACACATGAGCACTCTGACTCGTTGAATAGAGTTGGAACAACCTCTTCTATATGATGTATTCCAGTTCATTACCAGTGTATACCAAGTAGCTGACATAAACAAAGAAAGTTGTACAACAGTGATATTATAAATTAATTTTACCAGAATTTTAACTAATGTCTGAGCTTTTTTTTCCCTCAACAATTGTAGCTAATAGCAGAGTCAAAAAGTTAATCTTAGGGGTGAGAAATCTTCGTATTCACAAGTGGAACAACGCGTAAATGGGTTTAACTTTCCTTATCTTATTTGTTTGGTTTAAGGATATTGTGTAAACAAAATCGCTGGTCTCCCCACTTCCAGTTCAGGTATGCTATTTTGTATGCGTCCTGAAGATGGTTGTCACACTACTCTACCTTGACTCAGCAACTTGCCTATGACTTCAACCATATTACGTCTGCAAAACTGGGTTCAGCAAATTATTATTTATTTCAAGGTTGTGTATTATCTCACATAGTTACTACCGCATAATCACAAAACAGTATACTCTTACCGTCTTGCAGATAAAAACTATTATCTTCTTGTCTGTTTTTGGAATTAACCATTTAAATTTAAAATGGAACCATTTGTTTTCGAAAACGGCTGATGACGGCTTTTAAATCAGATTATATTAACCTACCAGTTACTTCTGATGAATGGAGGTTTGTTAAAATGTAAACTGAACAAATTGAATTAGCCATTCATTTGTGGTTTGTACACCTAAATGGAGTAAATGTTAGTTTTCTTTCTACTCTGTATATATGGCGATGTCCATTTCACCTAAATAGTATTTTAAAATATGGATGAAGTATAGATATGTGATTACTATCCTCATAGTTTATAGAGACTAATGACATATCCAAACGATTATTAAAGCCATTATACTGTAGGAGGAATGATCACTCGTAAAAAAATAAGAAATAGGGAACAGAAAATAGACATAGGTAAATTCTCCTTCACAAATAGAACAATAAACGAATGGAACAAAATACCTGCATATTTACTGCAGACTTTGCCTCAAAATATAAATAGTTTTAAAAAGAGACTAAAGAAGAGTGATTTATAGTGAGGATAGTAAGTAAAATATTGCGTTATTATTACTGTTGTTACCATTATGTATATATTAGTATACTATTATGTCATTGGCATTTTAACTATGTATTACCCATATTATTGTTTATTTAATTCAATTGTGTTGTATATTGTATTATTACATTGACAGCGCTGCCACCGGGCCACGCCCTTAGCAGTGAAATAAAGTATCTATCTATAACCTGTAACAAAGCTGCGATTGATTATTATTTAAGTTTTTCTTAAACACTCTTTGATCTTTGTAGTTTAAGTAGTTATAATGACAGATGTTTTCTCTCAACTTTAACCTAGGCTACAGAATAATAAGCACTATAAGTATTTTCGCATTCCCAAATTTCAAGAAGAGTTCTAGTACCGCGACCCACAGATTTCATTAGTCGCCTGTCTCAACCGTGCTCTACACATTACAGCTTCATGTCACGTAGTTCCATTCTATTTCTCTAGCCAATGAGCTTAGAAAGGCTCTCTGTGTAAACGGATCAGTGTATCCCTGCTTTGTTAACTAAAAGGTCGCAGATTCAATTATGAGTGCCCTACCTGCATGATTATTCCACCACTCGCAAACTATGTTTTTATTAATGTTTATTTAAGGTCATTTTGACTACAAGGTCTTATCACGAACGACCATAAATACATTGTATATAAATTTACAGTTACAGTCTTACTGTTAGGTTAACATTTACATTACATTTACAGTAAATCAGAAAACTTTGAATGTATTATAAACTGTAGCGTCTTCTTCAGTGTTGACCGCATTAGTTGTGCAGTGGGCAGTCTACAAGGATGTGGTGTTTGGTTAGAGGCCTGTCACAGCTCGTACATTTTGGAGGTTAGTCCTTGGTTAGAAGATAACAATACGTCAATTTGGAGTGACCTAATCTGAGTCGATACTTGATTTCTTCTTTTGAGAGTTCGGGAATGTAGAAAAGGGTTGGTGCACCTAGGACGAGCTTCCTGAAATTTACTGTTGATGACCATTCCAAATTCCATGTTTACAGGTATTTGTATTTAATGTAGTTGATAATGTCTTGGTGTGGAGAGACAAACATTTTGTTATTATGGAGTTGCTATCACTTTCTGCACATGCTTGTCAATCAAAACTGGAACGTTTGCATAAATACATCGCAATAAACTTGAGCACAAAATTGTGCTTTCGAATAGCTTAACTAGTGATTTTGCATACTCGAACAGAAGAACAGGTTGCAATGTCCATCTGACGATAAATAAATACATAACTTATATGAGGGAAAGCAATAAAATGAAAAACTACAAATCTGGTCAACATAAATCAAAATAAACAGGTGGCTATAATCCTGTTATTACAGAACTTCTCTAACAAGTTTAGCAATAGATGTGTCGCGATGTACCTTAAATAACAAAAACAAAAGAGCGTTTTAAATTTATGGCGTGTAACAGGCAACTTTTTGTACCATTATTACCTTTTCAAACAGTAATTTACATAGATTGCAATATTCACAGGAAATACTATCAATTACATACTAATCCAGCATGCTTTTTAAGCAGGTAGAAGCTATGTGCTACTTATATTAACATATTTATTCTAATATATAACTCGTAAGGCAATATACAAAAAGTAATAGTTATAAAAATTAAATCACTTGTGTAAACAGTCTGATATGTTCCATTCACATGACTTTATCTATTTTGCAAAGAACTATTCTTACAAAAGATTATTCTTCTACCTGCTAATCAATCTCAAGACGGATAGCGACTTCCTGTTCCAGAAAGAATAAGTAGTTTTGAATTAAAACCAATAATAACAAACTCTCGGAAATAGATTCACAACAAAAATTGTTTTTTCTAACAAGTTCTCGTTTTAAGTGCAACACGATTCTCTCTCCCTCTCTTTCTCTTTCTCTCTCACGGTTTTCCATTTATACAAAAGTCATCCAGAATGAACAGGACTTTAAAGGCTATTCACAGGAAATTCAAGGTATGTACTTTATTTCTCATATAAATATCTTTAATATATGATACTTAATCACTTTAGTTAAAATAAACAATGTCGAAAATTGTTTCATGTAAAGGATAGTTTGGGGTGGAGATTGTTATTGAAAATTTCCCGTCGCATCCTTTGAAAGTGTTGAACTTAAATATCAAGTTTAATGATCAACCAAGTTATCGCTTTTTATACTGTTCAGAAATACACGACCACACACTCATGCACATGCACATGTGGACATTTTACTGAATGATTTGTTTTGTTTACAAGACTTTAACACGCCTATTTCCGTTAAAACTCGTTATCAAGATTTTTGTGTGGAATGTAATACATTCACTCGCTATTTACTATGTGCAATGTAAACTAAAAATACACATTGAACATTTAAATTACTTAAACAAAAGTATGCGCGAATAACGAGGCCTGTACAACTAGAGTAGGAATTTTAGTAGGAAAAATTATAATACAAGTGAATAATTCATGTACCTTTCTATAATGTTTCGTACATTAAAAATAAAGATATAAAAATAAGGTATTCAAATTAAACTTTATGTGCGGTACAATAAAGTGAAACCTTAAAACTGATAAGAAAGAAACAAAACTAAAATTTGCAAAGCAATGGATATATCCATATAGCTGTATGATGTTTGACAGTTTTCATAAATACCAATTTGATCATAGCTCACTTTCCCTTGTGTGTGCCACCGTGAGGTCCTCATATTTATTTGTAATCCTTGGCACTTCCTGAACTCACCTACCACAAATAATAATTATGATAAAATTTGGAAATATCACAGGTTATACTAGTCATATATAATACATTACAATAATGTCAATTTTTTGGAAAGGAGGTCACAGTGAAAAATGCAATGCCATTTGAAACATAGTTTCATCCAGTTTCTGTAACCGCCAAGCTACAATGACCATCATGCCGTCACAATATTAAATTCTCTAAATGACTCGCATTTTCCGGCAAACCACCAGTATATCTCAAATGATTTTAAAATGAGATACCCCAATAAGTACTTAACACATTATAAGTAGCTAAAGTCTCGGGCTTCATAGTAACATTATTTAGCCCACCTATCCTCCCAAATCAGATTCGCTGGGAACCGCAACCGCACGCAGATCGTGGATCGTAGTTTCATTCCGGGGTATAACATTGAATTTTTCCATCGGAAAAAAACAGTAATTTATTTACGGAATATTCACTTAGGAAGGAAAACAATTATTTAATAATAATAAATAATAGTCATTATTATCTGATTGGAACTCTATATAGGCAATTTCCTTACTTAACAAAGGACTGTGAAATTCCGCTCTTTGTTAGGCAACTTCTCCACCTTATCTGCCCGACATATAGTAAACATTCTAGGAGCGAAAAGTTCGTTTCGACTGACGAGTGACGTGCCCTCAATAGGAAAGGGAAAATAGTAAATGGAATGCGTAACTGCCTGATGTAGAGTTCTGTTAAACGTTTCAGTTTATTTGAAAACGTTTTTATACATTTGTTGCATTTACTTTTTACTTAGTATAGGTAGAAGGTTATATTGTAGTATACTGTTAAGATAGGTTATGAATGTTTATTTCACAGCAACAAACTAAGAAATAATACTTACTATCATGATAGTTCATGGGAAACAAAAAGACTACTGTTGTGGTTAAGTGACTACTGTTTGCTATACTGGTATACTAAAAGTAAAAACGAAGCTTTCAGAAATAACCAACGTCACAATATTGAATTCTACAAAACTTGATCGATTTATCGAACTTTACGTTTTTAGAGGCAGTCTTGCTTCTATCTCCAAGATTTCAAATGAATATAAAATGCAACAATGATGAGAAGAAATTAAGAAGGTACTTAAAAACTTAACACATGCGTTTTTATCGTTTATCAGCGTAGATGCGGGTCGCAATCAATGACAGGGGTGAAATGAAGATTGCTCACACCATTTCCCCACTGGTGGATTTTAACTCAAAATAGTTCCGTTGAGTTCTGCATCTTCTTTAACGCATGAAAATATATCTGCAAATTCAGGGCACTTGTGTCACCCAGGACAAATTAAAATAAAAATGCACAGTGTGACTAGGCGCTAAAAACTCGCGAATATACCTAGGCACCGTGATATCTGGGTAGCATTTTTGTAGTTCCTTACATTATGAATTACTTTTTCATAATCAATAAAGCTAAGAGATATAGAATATCTGAGCACACAGAAAAACGTTATTCTCCTTAAAGAATACAGCTTATGTCAAAGTTATTTGTGGCGATAACCTATTCTGGGCTATTATTTGTTAAAACAATTATGCTTTTCTGTATAAAAATGCCATTTGTTATTTTTTCTTTGCCATGTAAAGAGAGTGGATTTTCAAAGGCAGTAGAAAGCCACTTTAAGTCTGTATTCATCTAATATTTTGCACCTATAAGGAAGTATGCATTAAGACAATTTCTGCAAGTTATAAAATATAATAATGTGAAGAGATATTAAAATAAGCATTTATAAGAATGCAGAAGAGTACAAGAATGAGTAGAGAAAATACTGTTGTACAACACAAACATTTTTAAACGTTATGTAATAACGGAGACATAAATTACGTCGAAATTAAAATCAGCATGTTTAGAATCATAATTAAGGTGATGGATTTGTTAAATTTGGAAAAGCCACAATATGTAATATGTCTTACTGAAATATAAAATAGTTATTATTCTCAACAATAGTAGTATTTTTGCCATGTATCAAAATTATACCTGGTTAGGTTATTTAAATAACATTTTACTGTCTAAAAACATTGTCATAATGAAAATGAGCCACGTAATGCAGTTTTTTTAAAAACATTCACATTCCATTATTAAAATAAAGGGCTTACAAATAGATCTGTCATATATTTTTATATAACCCCAAATAATGAAGAAAAATATTACTTTTCCCAACAATAGTTTTTTTTTTTCAAAATTTAATATAATATTTATTAACATTATTAATTTAAGCATCATTAAAACAATAATTTCACTATTTTATGTGCTTGTAATAGTTATTATAAAAATTATGAAGAAAAAGAGTAGTGAAGAGTTGCATAGTGTAGAAGATTTTGAGTCTATATAACTGTGTAAAAAGTTTGCGAGAAGATAAGTTGAGCATTTGGGAGTATATATTAATAAGCACGCGTCTATCAATCTAGAGCTTCAGTGAATTGGTAAAATGGCGTGTTAGTTATGGACGCTCTGTTACTAGTGTGGTACTCAGCGTCCCATTCTAAATTGGGCTAGGAAGACCGCTTAATTTTGCTCAGAGGCCTCTCTATCAGGCTTGTGGTTCTTTGACGTGCTTTACTTCCCTTCCGAAGAAAGCCATGCTAAGGATCTTTACACCCAAAAAAAAGCTATCTCCCTCCGCCTGGGTATATGAAGTTAATATGGTAGCCATTACACCACGGAGTGCGACAATGAATTGGTGGTTAACGTTCGTCAAGTATGAAAAAAAAATATTTTTTTTAAGTTTAAAATTAAGTTAATTTTATTATAAAACAAAACATTTTTAAGCTGTTTCTCAATTGTAGTCAAATGTCATCGATGTATCACCTTAGAATGCTTATAACTCCGCGGTTTATGTTATAATCCTAAAATGACTGGAAAAATTACACTGAAATTGAATTCATTATTTTTGAAGGGAAACACAACGTAAGTGGAAACAGATTTAGACGTAGTAACAAAGCCAATCTGCAGATTCAGCAGAATGTTGTGCGTTCGTGACAAGGGCAGCACCGACGTGACACAACAACGTGATAAATTAGCGCGTGAATTAATCAGGGATAAGCGAAGCGTGTCGACTTGACGGTCGCCACCGATACTGGATGTTATGGTGTTCACTAGTCAAACAATTTTAAAATACCAGAAACTTCTATTCGAATACAGAAAGGAGTAGAATTGTTTAACTGCTCAATAGTATGCATTTTTATTTTCTCTACCACGCAAAATGTAAGGTGGAGAAACTATTGCTTTCCACTCAAAATTCTATAATAATATTTCACCGGAAATACATATTTTAAGAATCCCTAAATAAAAAAATCTCATGTGTTACACCCACATGACTTTTTCTATCTGTTCTACAAACTTCTTATATAAAATTATTCTACTTTATAAACCATGCTAATCTAGATAGTCATTAGCAGAATTCTATTCCTTGTAAATAGAAAAGAATTAATAAAATAAAATAGGAAAAACCGATTTTCAAATGTTTTAAAAGCTGTCGTTATGCGATTGTGATTGCAACTCCCTTCTTTGCTTAGCCAGGAATAGAAGAAAATAAAACGGACACTTTCTGTCTGAGAAAAGTATAAGTACTTTACAACTAAAGGCAATATGAAGGAAAATCTCGGAAACGGTTACCTCCACAACAAATATGTAATGGACATAAATTGTGTGTTTTGACAAGATCTACATCTTATGTGCAGTAAGTTTTTTTCTATCTCTTACGGTTTAGTAGATAAGCCAACATCGACAAAATTCATCTAGAATAAAAGGGTCATCAAAGGCTATTCCCGGAAAAGTCAAGATATATAGTTTATTTGGGATGTAAATATCTTTAATGTGCGGTATTTTAATCAAAATCGTTAGAGTCATTTTAGAGAAAATACAAATTTTCGAAAATTATTCCATGTAAAGGAAGTCTGTGGTAGGGGATTTTTTTGAAAATCTTTGTTTTGCATCCTTGGAAGATACTAAACCTAAAATACCAAGTTTGGTACCTCACGATATTTTCGTTTTGCAGCTATGCTGTCCACAGACACACGGACCTTTTTCTAAAAAGGCTTTTTTCGGACTCAGGGAACCCCAAAACATATATTTCCGGTGAAATATCGACAGCGAAATTTCGGGTGCATTAAAATACCTTCTCTATCCACTATGTACATTGTAGATACGGGGCTAGAGAAAGTAAAAATAGAAAAAGGTGCGTGTGTAACTTTGAATAGTATAACTCAAAATATTTAGTTCAATTAAGCACCAAACTTGGCATTTATGTGTAATATCTTCAAAGAATGCGAATATTCTTGAGTAAATCATCCCACCTTAAACTATCCTTAAATGGAATATTTTTCTACAATTATAATTTTTTAAAAGCGATTGCTATCCATTTTGTTTAAAATATCATGCATATATTAAATTATAATGTATATATTAATATTAAACTTATATGTTGAATTTCTGGTAATGCTTTTTGAGGTCCTTTTCATTTTGGATGATTTTTGTATAAATGATGAACTGTAAGAGAGAAATAAAGCCTTAATAAACAAAAGTAGATCTCGTTAAAACATTTTATTTATATTAAATACATTATTTATGGAGATATTCACTACCAAGATATCCCTTGTTATTGGGTAAATTGTCCAACAATTGCAGGTTTCTGACATTCTTTGTTTTTCCTCCTCACCATTTAAGCAGAACTAAATTTTAAACTCATCACTTACCGATAAGCTCTTAAAGGATTTGAATATCCCATTATCTCAGTAGCTTCTTTTATTTATCATCTACCTACAAGATTATGTAATAAAATAATTTCTGTTAATGCCTATTTCCATTAACCATAAAGTAGATAGAAGACTACGCATTTGTAAGAATATTTCGTTACAGAATATTGTTGAATTTAACACATAGAATTCTTTCATATACATATAGACAACAAATAAACATACAATACCTTTCATAATATTGACATATTTTACACGGAGCTTCAACACAAAGCATATTTAATGCAAATAAGTTGGCTTAGTGAGAACTATAATAAATTCTATTGTAATTACCAATAATTATATCTACGAACATTATAATCAAAACTATGCATTTATTTACTTCTGTTCGATTCGTAATATATATTTTTAGCAATAGTGTTTTTTGGAATATTTGCCAATCATGCTGTTATGGTGGCATGTTGCAGCTACTTCTGGCAGTCTAACCAAATTGAGTGTTTTGCTTATTTTACTCCACAAGTGCATGAGCTGTATTAAATGCTTTAAGCTTTGATATATTTATTGTTATACATGTAAATATACTATTATATTCGAGAGTTAAATTTATCCATTTATTTCTACCTGGTTATTCATTCTGTTTATTAGTACCAGCGATTTCATTTATGTAAGAGAAACATATATGCCGCAAGATATTGATATTTTAAGATTAACAACCAGGCCCGCTAGCGGTTAATTATGGTAACCAACTGGTAGCAACGTTTAGTAATTCATATTATGTTCGCATTAAGTAGAGTACGCTCCTAATTGCCGGGATGTGAATCGTGCGTATGAGTGTTCCGCGCACTGTCTATTATCATGCGCGTTTTCTCTTGTAAAGCTCACGCGTTACTTACTCACTAGTGATAATAACATACACTATAATGAATATTAAATTTTGTTGCAAGTGGCCTTTAGAGTGGTGTTTATCCTTCTAGTATTTGTCGCAATTGATGAATATATTCACTTTGTAATGTTTTAATTTTAAAAGTATAGTAGTTGTATGAACAGAAATTTTAAACACTAAAATTATCGTAATTCATCTTACAGCACAAATATAAAACCCCAAACTATTTTACACGCAAAACCGTAAATGCGGCTAAAACCGCATAGTTTCAAATGCACCGGTAGATGGAGAACTAATCAGGCAGTGATGGCTGCTGATTCTTAGATAAATAATTATTAGTTTACATATAGAGTATAAACTACAGTAAACTATTACAAGGTGGTTGTATTTTTAATTACATCCTTTCAAATGTGCGAGTTTTTGTTAAAATCTTGTTTTTTTTTTTTTTTTTTAATTTTTTGTAGCTTGACATTCAGAAACCTGGTTGGTAACATGGGACGATGAATGAAATCGGCGTTAATTATGCTCAAATTATGTTGAGAACCATGGATCTTAAAATTACTCGTATTCGTCTTCTCAGGATAAGGGACCCTCACCAATAGAAACCTTATCTGCATAACTCACCCTAAACCAGATTCGAAATCAAAACCTCTTGAATGTGAGTAGACAAGCTGACTCCGCACCACCGGGTAAGGCAGATTTGTACTTTGGTTTGGCATTAGTCGTTGTTAAAGCAGTATTTTTCACTGAGATATGAAGATGCAAATATAGGAAATTTTTAGCCTTAATTTCGTGAGTTTAGCAACTGATAACTGTTTAAACAGTAAAAATCAGATGTGTTCCAATCAAATGACTTTCTCTATATCTCTGCAACAAATTATTGTTAAAAAGCTTATGCTTCTATTTACTTCATACTAATAGAGATAAAATCAGCAGAAATAGTCCTATTACTTGCTTCCTTGTAAGTAGAAGCGAAATAAGGGAGTTAAAGTGATAGTCAAAAGTTGGTTGCTATGTGACTGAAGTTCCTTTGTTTGTATAGACTGGAATTTTTAAATTCCTGTTTGAGAAACGTATGTTTTAAAAGCTGAAACCAAAAAACAAGGAGTATCTCAAAAACGACCAACTCCACGAAAAAAATGTATACAAGATAAATTGTGTGTTTTAAGGTGCTCCACATTTTTGTGTTGTAAGTTTTTGTCCATCTCTTACGGTTTAGCAGTTATACAAAATTCCGTAAAATTCATCCAGAATAAAGTAGCTTTCAGAGGCTATTCCCAGAAAATTCAATATATACATTCATAATAATAATATAATATAACATAACATAACATAACATAACATAACATAACATAACATAACATAACATAACATAACATAACATAACATAACATAACATAACATAACATAACATAACATAACATAACATAACATAACATAACATAACATAACATAACATAACATAACATAACATAACATAACATAACATAACATAATATAATATAATATATAATATAATATACAATATAATATATAATATAATATATAATATAATATATAATATAATATATAATATAATATAATATATAATCTTTGATATACGAAATTTTAATCAAAATCGTTAGAGCCAGTTTTCAGAAAATTAAAATTTTCGAAAAAAAAATACTCTGTCAAGGGTAGTTTGGAGAGGAGGGATTTTTCTCAAAATCTTCGTGTCACATTCATTGGAAGATAGCAAACTTGGTATTTTATCGACTTTTCGTTTTTGAGCTATCGTGTTCACAGACACACGGACCTTTTTCTGAAAATGCTTTTTTTGGATACAGGGGACCCTAAAACATATATTTCCGGTGAAATCTCGGTATCGAATTTTTGGGTGGAGTGCGATATCTTCACTATGCACTACGTACATAATACGTATAGAGAAAGTAAAAAATCTGATGTGTTCCATTCATATGACTTTCTCTACATCTCTGTAACAAATTATTCTTAAAACGATTATAACTCTATTAACTTCATGATAATCATAAAAATGATCAGAAATAGTCTTATTATTTGCTTCATTGTAAGTAGAAGCGAAATAAGGGAGTACCATAGGTTAAAGTGATAGTCAAAAGCTGGTTGCTATGTCACTGAAGTTGTTTGTTTGTATAGGCAGCAGTTGACAAATTCCTATATGAGAAAACATGTTTTTCATAGCAGAAACCAAAAACAAGGAATATCTCAAAAACGATGTACCCATGAAAAAAATGTATATAACATAAAACTTCCAGGGATGTGACACGAAGATTTTGAGAAAAATCCCCTACCCCAAACTACCCTTTACATGGACCGTTTTTCGAAAAATTTTATTTCCTAAAAAATGGCTCAAGCGATTTTGATTAAAACATACTCTATTAAAGATATGTGCCTGATAAATAAACTGCATATCTTGAATTTTTTTGGATTAGCCTTTGAAAACTACTTTATTCTCGGTGAATTTTACGGAATTTGGTATAACTACTAAACCGTAAGAGATGGACAAAAACTTACCACCCAAAAAATGTAGAGCACATAAAAACACACAAATTATGTTGTATACATTTTTTCGTGGAGTTAATCCTTTTTTTAGATATTCCTTGTTTTTGGTTTCAGCTTTGAAAAGCTTAACTTTTCTCACACAGGAATTTATCGCCTCCTGTCCATACAAACAAAGGAACTTTAGTCACATAGCAACCAACTTTTGACTATCACCTTAACCTATGGTACTCCCTTATTTCTCTTCTATTTACAAGGAAGCAAGTAATACGACTATTTCTGCTAATTTTTTGTAGATTAGCATGAAATAAATAGAAGCATAAGCTTTTTAACAATAATTTGTTGCAGAGATGTAGAGAAAGTCATGCGAATGGAACACATCAGAAATTTTTATAGAAAAGGAATATTATCTTCTTATTAAACTCTTTGCTCTCTTTTCTGTTACTGAGGGCTTTTAAAGGAAAAACTGATACAGCTGCCACTCTTGTAAAGGTCTTTTCTACAATTTCAACTGCATAGTAAATGCTTTTATACCATCATACATATTTACATATATTGATTTATTCCTTGTTGATTAAACTGATTTAAATTTTTATTGATTTATTTAATTGGTTTTAACACAGCATAAGTCCACATTAAGGAAAAGTCGGTCTGTATGGCTCAGTTGGTTACGCTGGTATTCTGATTACAAGATCAGGTCAGACCGGTGGATTTTAAGTGTGCTTAAAAGCGACAGTCGCATATCCGTAGTTTTACTGGCGTTTAAAAGAACTCCTGCGGAACGAAATCGGGTCCATCGGCGGCGCTGATATGATCCAAGTAATTGACAGTGACGATGACAAAGGATATAATTTTTTTTTCTTATTTTCAACATTGAAGGCCTCTTATACAAATGCATTCTCTAAATATGCCATGATTACTTCCCAATTGGAAACCTTTCGCAACCTGACATTGCTGGCTGATAGATTACGTCATGTGGGGGCATATACGTGTCACGTTCACAGTAGTTCTGCAATAACATCTTCTGTTACGTGAGGAAAAACCAAGAACCACTGTGGTTTCCGAACCAGTCAACTGTCCATGCCTGTTTTAACCATTTGTTTAGAACTTGTATGCTGCATCAATATCGCAAGTTAATTTTCCCATTAACTTTTTCGTTTGTTAGGTCAAGATTAAGTTTAGTATTACTCTACAGGTTCAGCAATCAATGGGACAGAGCAGCGCACGTAGGCTCTTAGGGCCTACTTAAATGATCCCAGGGTGGGAAGAATGAGGGAAGAGTTTCAAAAGCGACAAGAAGATCCAAATGACGAAAGGCACAAGAATGTTCCAGATTGAACGCATCCGACGCCAGCTGGGCCCACCCACAAACCTCTAGCCTCCGGGGGTTCCTTGAATGGATCTTAGCTCTAAAATATCCGAAGACGAGTGTACAACAATGGGGCCAGGAATAAAGCATCTACAGTGTCCAAGCCACAATTCGCCGAATAGTATCAATTTTATTATTGATCCTGCAACTTTTAGTCAGATAAAGAGATGGTAATGCGAACAAGAAAATATAGACAGCAAATTTAAGAGATACGAAAAATGTCCTTGGCGTTTGCCTGACGCACAGAGAAACACCCGAAAAAATCATGGGTCAGGAATGCCGGTCATGTAATCGAAACCACGAGCGCACTGCTAAATCGTCGGCACCTCGCTCGGCACTTCTTAGGTTAACTTTCAACCATACCGTTGTCCTGCTCTTATAACCAACCTCTGAGAAGCCGAGTTTGGATCTGAAATAGCAGAAAATGTCTCCTGAAGTTTTCTACGTATCTTTTTACTTACATTTTACATAAAAACTATTGTGCTCAAGCTTAAATTGTTCAGTAAGTACTTCAATAGAATAACAATAATAATAATAATAATAATAATAATTATAATAGTCTAATGCAATCCTCACTTGAGAGAGATTCCTCAATTAACTATCACTTTGATGTATAAAAAACAGTAATAAAATTGAAACACTACTATAAAGATAGCAATGGTTTTCGACAGTTCAATATTTTTCCATTACAAAATGAAATACAGTATATAACTTATAGCAAAGATGTATAAACCACAAAACATTTAAAACAATTATTTTATGTAAATTATTTTGAAAGAGAGAAGTAGAACTATTGTTGTAGATATAGCAATCTATTTTATTGCACCCTTCTTCAATCCAAAATTTTGTTGTTGAAAAAATTGCCCCGAGCAATAACTCTCCGGCCAGTTACTCCAGCATTTTTTCAGACCGTATTTTGTTCTGTTAGTATGGGATTGTGGGTGTGTAAAATATTAATTTTCTCTTTGTCGACAACTCCTGGTTGCCTTTTAAACTTTTCCAATCTAACGGTATGGTCGATGATAAATCCTCATATCCAATGACATTTTCAAATTAAAGGTTAAATATATAAAGGCATAAAAAGAATAATTAAAATAAAATGGAAAATATTTTCAGTAATCAACTCCCGACGCAACTACTGTAAGCAAGCAACATTACATTTTTCTTTCAATACTGTAGTTAAATAGTTTTATACAACATAAACTAATAACAAAGATTAAGATATCATATGCGCTAATATAGTTTTCCGAAACTAGACTGAAGGAAAAAGAATAATAGTTTAAGTGAGTGTATTAGCTAACTGCATTTATCTAACCTTAGATTGAGTTAGTCTAGACACAGTGTGCACTAACCTTGTGAACGATAATTATCACATTTATCATTCTATTATTCTCAAACTTACACAAAATAGGTCTTGTGTACTATTAGTCGTGTTCTGGTAGTTGCATGGGACGAAGTTTGCCAATCATTAACATTTGAATTCACTTTGCTACAGTATATTTTATTACATGATACGTATTTGAAGTACTCTTCTACAGGAAAGTACCAGACACAAAGTCTTCCTAAGCTCCATTTGTTAAATCCCAGCAGCCCAACGTGTTTCTGAACAGAAAACGAGTTCGAAGATGTCGTGTTGGCTGAAATAAAGTGAACAACATAGAGATAAAACAACAAGGTTTTCCAATCGAAGTAACAATTTTCAAATTGCAGTTTAACATAGTTACTTTGTGTGTATACTAATGTTTTCCTTTTCCCTATATTTAATTACGTTGTCGCTGACTTGCTGGATGCTTTTACATAACTCATAGGATATGTATTGCAAGTACTCCCCAGATAAGAACATAATTATATGGATTTATTTTATTTATATAAAGTCTTATAAAGGAATCTTTATTTACATTGCTCTAAATTCAAAAAAATATAGTTTTTATAGTCCAGCCCTTATGTAGGCTTCTTGTATTTTGTAATTAAAACACAACTGATTTTGAAGTGCAAAAATGCGGGTTAGTTACAGTTTTGAGAATCACGTTTGTTTACCAAGAGGTAACTGATATTGAGAAGAGTAGGTAATTTCCCAGCTCCAAACTTTACATTTCCAACTAATTACATTATCAGTTCATAACGAGTCTTATAGTTGACTGGGCAAAGGGACAAAAATCCATAAATTAAATTCACACCTAAAAAAGGTAGATTAAATATATTTACCACTATACAATCTCCATTTTGTACTATTTCCTATATTCTCTCTCCCTATCTCTGTCTCTATTTCAATTTCAAGTTTTCGTAATTGAATAAATCAGCAGTGTATAAAAATAAATTAATATAATCAAAATGCCAAAGGCTATGATTATGGAAACAAATGCAAAGAGAGTAAAAGAGCAGGTGTGTGGTGTGTCATTCCGGAGAGATTAACACATTGCAGGGCTTATTGTGCATCAGACGCCAGGAGGATAGAATGATATGAGAGTATAATTGGCGGGCAGCCCAACCGGTCCGCGAGGAAAGAGCCGCCCCAACACAATACAAGTAAGACTTTATCTCGACGCAGAGCGCTAGGAACTCTAACCGAGCACCCTACAGACGATTCCAATACCACCCAGCCATCCAAAGCGCATTCGGAACCATTCCTAGTCCGTCACTTTACAATCCCGAAAGGGGCCGGTTGGATGAAATTGAGAAGAAATGAAGGGATAGGATTTTTAGGTGAAATAAAGAAATCACTCCAGCATTTGCCTAGTGACCTGGGAAAACTCCCGATAAAATTATGGATCAGAGTAACCGGCCACGGGAATCGAACTCATGGCCTCCGAATTCCAGTCCCAGACGTAAACTCTGGCTCGGTAAGAGAGCAAGTTGACTGCATTTGTTTATTTAAATACACCACGAACAGTAATAAAATGTGGTCAAGATAGAAAACAAGAGTTCCAAAATGATAATTTTAAAAGAAGATAATGTTGTAAGTGCCCTTCAAGAAATAACTATGAATGAAATAATTTGTGCTGGTATGGTATAATAATGAAGTATGGATACATTTTTTTTTTTTTTTTGAAAATTAGATGTTTGAAGGTAAATTGAGCATGTGAAATGGACAGAAATACTAAATGCAAGTGATACAAAATAAGTGTGCGGTGAAAGAATAGTAGTGAAATTGCTCAGGAAGAAGAAAACAAATTGACTGGAGCATTAGATCAGAAGTAACAGTTTGCAAACGTTGAACTAGAAGGCATGATAGAAAGCGTTGAACTGGAAGGAATGGTAGGAAATGTTCCAAGAAGATGATATGAAATCATACAATCATATTAACTTTTTCTGCCTATGCTATTATTTCAAAAGAGTATTATTCATCTATTTCTCCTTTTATCAAGATAAATATTAGCAGAAATTGTTTTATTACGATATTGTTTACTTGTGCAGGGGGAATAAGGGTATTTAGCAAACAAATCGATAGAAGATATTTTTAAAACTTGTTATATGGTGGTATTAAATTCCGTTCTCTTTGCTTGATCAATATGAAAAACGGCTTCCTCCGTGGTCGAGTGGTCAGGGAGCTGACTTCTCACCCGGAGGTCCTGGGTTCGATTCCCGGCTGGGGTGGGGCATTTTTCTTTAATCAGAATTATTCCTTATCCCCCACAGAGTCTGTAAGTATGTATGTGAGAGTGAATGCGTGTGTGTTCGAGGAAAATAAAATTATTTAAACCAAATGTAAAAGAACCTGCAGACAACTTGTTGTTTCAAGTGCAAAGCCCCCGACCTTAGATGTTAAAGGGAGCTATACAAATGAGACAATAAAAACAAAAGTTTAAAAAATATGGGTAACGGTTTTCATTTGAGAAAAACGTGACTATTGGAAACTTTAAACATGTAACATGGTGTATCTGGAAATCGTTAGCTATATAACAAAAATACATTTGTCATTAACTTTGTGGTTTGACGAGATCTACATTTTGGCTTGTTAAGCTTTTGTCTATCTCTTACAGCTTATCAGTTATGCAATTTTTTTAGAATAAAGAGGACTTAAGAGGCTATTTTAAGGAAATGCAAGATAACGTTTTATTAGTGTTAATCAAAATTGCTAGAGGCATTTATGAGAAAATACTTTCCAAAATGTTTACATGTAAAGAATACTCTTAAGTGCGAGATTTTCCTGAAAATCTGCGCAACACATTCTTGCAAATGCTAGACTTAAATAACAATTTTAACGTTTTTCTAAAAATACCTCTTTTTAAGTTTTAGGGGATTCTAAAACGTGTATCAAATTTCTGGGTGTATGCACTATGTGCAAAGTAGAGAAAATCAAAACACAAAGCAGAAAATTATCTAGCAGGATGGCTCAATGGATTGCTCGCATTCGGGAGATCCAGGGTTCAAAAATCGACCAATCTGGATAGAGATATTTTTTAAGTTTCTCTTAGCTGCCAATGTAAATATCGGTTTGGACGACCAATACTTGCACCTGAAAATACATCGTAGTTACGATTCAGCTGTCTGCTATTGACAGAAAGTAAAAGCAGCTAGAACGGTTGGCACCCCAGCACCAACTACCAACTATGTCACGGAAAAAAGGTGTAGGGTATAAAGAGATAAGAATTCCAAGGCTGACTTATGCCGTTAAGTATCTTTTTTTTTTTTTTTGGTAGTGTTTAACGCCCGCTTTAACTACTTATGGCACCGCAGGCGGTGACACTGATGATATGTGAATGAAGATGGAGCACCGGTGGAATGCGATGGCGGGGGAAACCGGAGAACCCGGAGGAAACCAGCCCCAGCGCCGCTTTGTCCACCACAAATCTCACACTTGCGGTCGCTTGGGATCGAACCCGGGCCGTCTAGGTGAGAGGCGAGTGGTCTATCCTCTCGGCCACGGTGCGGTCCCGTTAAATACAGATGGCAAAAAAATCAAAACAGCCAGACTGAACGGCACCCTATTTGACGATAAGTGTAAGCAATATGGTAGGGTAATGAGACCATGAATGCTGTTGTCCACCATATGCGAAAATCGAATGGTTCCGTAGCGATATGACCAAGTAGTTAAAGCGAGGTTAAATAGAAATAACACATGAAGACGAAAGTCGAAAACAGAGAATACTTCAGGAATCTGGTGTTGTAAGAACCTGACCTTCGGCAAGAATATTTTATTTTCCGAGTAATCCTAAATTTAGGATTGATTCTAATGTATAAAGAATGTTACTGCCTCATTTGTGCATTCTGTACTGGCATTTACTAACTGAACCATGCCAGATTTACTAGCAGAAACTCCTTCTGGATGGAGTTTTATGGAGGTTGCTATCTAACAGTTTTATTAAAAGTGCTCACATTAAAAAACTGTAATGTACACATTTTATAACTCTTGTATCCACTCGAATAATGCAAATCGAATATCTAATAAATTAATTTATTTTAAGGTTATGTATTCTTGAAATAGACGGTGTCGTCTCTAGCTCGCAGGCGGAAGTTCGAAGTTCGATCCCTGCGATTTTGCGGGAGTTTTTCCGTGTCGCCAGAAGAATGCTGTGTAGGTTTCTATTAGCTCCCAAATTTCCTGCCCCCCCATGTCGTTTTCATTGTATTTTCTTTCATCATTCATCCCGTTGATGTCTTTCAGGTTTGGAAGTGTCAGTGATGGTGCTCGGTACGGCGTGACTATCTCCGTCTCCTTACTCGGGTGGTTTCTTGGGTGAGGACCGCTGTTGTTGCGGGCGTTGGACTCTAAGCAGCAACATTAATAGGCTATGTATTACCCTGAGGGCTAATATCCTTTTGAGGGGCCACAATAGTTATTAATTTATTATCTGCTATTTCGAGGTTGAGTATTGATTTAGTTCAATGAGCTTTAAATGAATTTGCCTTTGATGATGCAACCCGGTTTTACCTGTCCAACTGTCGAAAGTGCCTCATTCTAAAACTATAGGGTGTCATGGCTGTACCCGGAAGGCGTGTTATTTATGGACGCTCTTTAACTGCTGTGGTTCTCAGCGTCCCATTCTATACTGGGCGTGAAATACTACTTAATTTTGCTCAGAGGTTTCTCTATCAGGCTTGAGGTTCTTTTACGTGCCGTCAATCCATGACACGGGACCAACCTCCCTTCCGAAGGAAGCCATGCTAAGGATTTTTAGACCAAAAAAAATCCATTGTCCTCCGCCGGGTTTGAACCCGCGAACTTGGGTATAAGTAGTTACCATGTACCTGGGAGGGAGCCAGCTCATAGAGCATAGGCACAATAACCACCTAGCTTCAATGACCTGCCCCTCCGTCTGTATCCTATCCAATCCCAATTGAGTTATCCACACGGATGATTTGTAAATAAACTCCATACGTTATGGTTTTGCGAGATATGTTTACATGCATAAGTTTACTCTCTCTAGCATTTACCAGAATGAATCTAAAAAAAAAAAAGTAGCAAAAGATCCGTGAGTGCGTGTGCCTGTTTCTATGTGTCTTTGAACAGCATAACTCAAAAACGAAAATGTAGTTAAAAGCCAATCTTGTATTTAAGTTCAGTATATTCCAAGGATGGAACATGAATATTTTCAGGAAAATCTCCTCACCCTAACTACTCTTTAGATGGAACATTTAGGTCACGCCGAGGCCGAGCGAGAACACCTCGCAACCAGGCGACCGTGTGTGGGATTTGTGATGGACGCAGGGTGTGTTTTCTCTGTTTTACCCGCCATGACATTCCATCGATATTCTATTTTTATTGCATGTATCACCAGTGTCATCGCCCGCGCCATGTGCAGTAAATGCGGCTGTTAAATATTATCTAAAAAATGGAACATTTTTCGAGAATTTTTGTTTTCTCAAAAATTGATGTAACGAGTTTGATTCAAATAAGACATTTTTATAATTCATGAGATGTGTATCATATTCTGAATTTTCTGGATATAGTCTCTGGATGACTTTTGTGTAGCTGGTGACCGTAAGTTATAGAAAATATATATCTGTAATATAGATATCGCATAAACAGTTTATGTTATATAAAGTTTTTGTAGAGTTAACAGATTCCAGATATTCCGTTGGTTTCAGTTTTAGCTATTTAAACTTTTCTTTTTCGACTCCCTTTCTTTTATTCCTGGCAAGCAAAGAAAACCAAGTTTAATTTGTTTTCATAAGGACGGGCTTTTAAAATATCCCAACATCGCTTTAGCCTAGTGTGTTCCCTTATTTACCTTCTATGTACAAATAATAAATAAGTTGCTTAATGTTTATCTCGATTAGCTTTGTAAGAAAAGTTTGTTTGCGAAACAGCTAGAGAAAGTCATATGAATGTGGAACACATATTTTTCTGAAGAGGTATAGTAATGCAGATGCTATGGGAAAAACTGACGTAAAAGGCGATCCAGCAGCGTTTTGCATATGAATTTTAAAAATAAATCCCCAAAGGGATAAAAAAGGAGCAGAAAATGCTACAGAGCGGCAATAGAGCGGTATAAATACATTGCAACATCGCGCAAACGAGTTCCACCGACGCGGTGTGGTATTTCACTTTTAAAGGGTTTGCCACCTCTATGTGTTTATTCTGAGATAAAGAGGTTTCAACGTAAAGTAAAAAAAAAAAAAGAGAGAGAGGGAGAAACATTCGGACAATTTCTTTTGTGTGCTTTTCTCTTAATCAGAACCCTCTTGTGCTTCATGAATGTTCAGGAAGTGAAAAGAATACCAGAATCCAGAATAGAGAAAGAATACTAAACATTAGGTAGTATATTTTGGTAAATGAACATATATGCGAGTGTCATGATTTGTGTGAAGACAGGCCACTTCGTTTTGCGCTAGAAATGCTTGCAAAGAAAGGAGAAGGAAGAATTTATCCTTTATACTCGATTTTTCTCCAATCTTTATTATCTCTACATCTGTCTATTTCCTCTATTTCCTCTCCCATTTGCAGCTTTTCAGCAGTGACATCTATCTGACTTATTCCTCTTGGAAGCTAATCCCTAATTAATGTCGTCAAAACTCCTGCAGGTTTTCTGGGTGAGGAATTAGCGATATATAAAAATGTGAATTTGTCTTATTTACATTGAGATATTGCCGTTTCTTACTTTTTCTACTATTAGAAGATCACGATATGAAGTTTTTTTCTTTCTTTATTTTTTATTACTTTAGTTTAACGACTTTTAACCTGGTTGTGATATCGACCGATGAGTGAATTGAATCGTTGAAATGGTGCTCAAATGATCTCTGGGTCCATGGAGCATAAAGACACCACATTCGTCTTCACAAATTAAGGGAAACCCCCGAGGAAGAAACTTTATCCAGGTAACTAACCGTAAACGAGATTTGAACCCCCCCGACCTCTTAAATGTGAAACAGATGCCGCACCCCTCATTACCGAGGTGGACCTGGAGGAGGGTCTTTGGCATCACCAAGACTTGAAACCCGGGAGGAATGACACTGGCAATATACGATTGAGAATAGGATGTTTAGGTAAGACATGTTAAAAACAATATTACACCTAAGCCCCTAAAAGTGGGCATAGGGCATCCGGAGTGGCGATACAGCAATGACAGGGTCCCTAAGGTTTCCAGATTAAAATAACCCCACAGTCCGGGGACTCCCGACCCACTAGGACAAAGAAGGGGGTCTGATACTCTGGCAACCAGCCAAAGATTGAGGGACAGAAAAAGTTCCACGAAAACACAGCAAGAAGTTCTTTTTTCCCCTATCACGTTATACTGAAGCTTAATCGCAGACACTTCCAAACCTGAAACGGGATGAAGAATGAATAAAGTCATTAATGGAATAATATGGAGCGGCAGGAAAGTCGGAAGATAAGAGAGCCCACACTACTGTTCATCTAAAGACCAGGTGAAACATTGAAAAAAACTGGACAGAGAGCGTGATCTCCAGAATTCGAACACAGGACCTCCTGATTGAGTGTCGCATGCGTTTCCATGTCAACACCTCCTTTGTTGAGACCGTGCAGTTTCACAATAAATAATCTTATGTGTTCCATTCACATAACTTTCTCTACATATCTGCAACAAATTATGGTTAAAAAGCTCTTACTTCTATTTACTTCATGCTAACCGAGAAAAAATTAACAGAAATAGTCGTATTACTTGTTTCCTTGTTAGCAGAAGCGAAATAAGGGAGTACCATTGGTTAAAATGATAGGCAAATGGTGGTTGCTATGTGACTGAAGCTTCTTTGTTTGTATGGACTGGAGATAACAAATTCCTGTATGAGAAAAGTATAAGTTTTTCATAGCTGAAAAAAAAAACAATGGACGTCTTAAAAACGATCAACTCCGCGAAAAAAATGTATATAACATAAATTGTGTGTTTTAATGTGCTCTACATTTTCTGTGTGGCAAGTTTTTGTCCATCTCTTACGGTTTAGCAGTTATGCAAAAATCCGTAAAATTCATCCAGAATAAAGTAGTCTTCAGAGGCTATTCCCAGAAAATTCAAGATATACATTTTATTTGTCAAATAAATACCTTAAATTTACGAGATTTTAATCAAAATCGTTAGAGCCATTTTTTAGAAAATCAAAATTTTAGAATTTTTTTCATGTAAAGGGTAGTTTGGGGTGGGGAGATTTTCCTGAAAATCTTCGTGTCGCATCCTTGGAAGATACCAAACCTAAATACCAAGTTTGGTTTTTAACGGTTTTTTCATTTTTGAGCTATGCTGCCCACAGACACAAACACACACACATACACACACATACATTTTTCTAAAAATGCCTTTTTTGGGTTCAGGGGGTCTCAAAACACATTTCCAGTGAAATCTCGGTATCGAATTTTTGGGTGCAATACAATACCTTTTTTATACACTATGTACATAGTACGTATAGAGAGAGTAAAAATTACTAACCTGTTGATGATTCATTAATCCTTGAAAACAGCATTAAGTTCCGTGCCCAGCCCACTTATACCGTAATGGTATAGTTATTCTCCCATATGTAGTAAGTAGAGGAAATGTTGCATTCTATCAAAAAATTCAATATTAAGATTTGGCCGGAAATACACGCCTGATCATCCTCTAATGAAAAAAAAAGTTTCATACATTACATTGTCATTACTTTCTCTACTCATTTTTCAACAAAAATCCTTACAAAAGCTTATTCTTTTATAGAATTAAACAGTTATTAGTTACTTTCAAATTAAACATAAATAGTTGTTGAATATTTCCTTGCATTCACAATGGAACTTGGGAAATACAGTACGGTTAAGTGACAGTGAAATAGTTTAAGATCCGGTTGCTATGTTATATATTTAAAGCTATATTCTCTTTGCTTGGCTAAGAATGACAAGCAAGAAATAAGGATAAAAAGAAAAAATAAACAAACAAAGAAAAACCTAATTCAGACATCAGAAAATTTAATGAATGAAAAAGAAAATACATTTTGATGATTTAAAATGTGCAACTCATTCTTCAGGAATACAGATTGAGCAAACCGGTGATAATCCAAATAATCAGAGCCATTTTTGAGAAAATCGTACATTTAAAATAATTTTCCAATTAAAGGGTAGTGCACTGTGAGTAATTTGTTTTAAAATATTCGTGTCGTATTTATTTTCTTCTAATATTTGAAGGATGATACATCGAAATAACAATTTTAGTATTTATTGGACATTTGGTTTCAGTTATGTTCTGAAGTTTTTCAACATTCTCTTTGGTTTTTTATTCCTTTTTTTACCAGGGGCCTTAAAATCTTTTCCGTGAAATTTCGGTTACAAATTTTTGAGTGGAACGGAATAGTTTGTATACTAACGTACGCGGTAAAGAAAAGAAAATTTCATTTCAGAAACAAATTTTAGAAAATTGTTTATTTTTATATTCGATGAAATTGGTAGATTATGACGTCAAGCTCCGTTCAGTGCTTCATTTTCACTTTCATTATTACACGCTATTTTAATTAAATTAAAATATTATTTTATGTCACTTTACGTGTTGTACTTTTCATCAACAAGTGCTAAAGGTCCACTTCAAATCCCTGTAGAGAAATTTCTGCTACAAAACGTTTAAAAATTATTCCTAAATAACTATCTTACATTTTTTGAGTATATCAGTAGACAATTTCATCAGGCTCAAACTTTGTAATGCTTTTTGCTTATTACAAATACTATTTAACTGATAACAACTAATGACCTGTGTTTCTATTATTTCAGCCAAGTTTTCTTTCAAAATAGTCACAGATCTGTTACTGTGAAAATCCTATTCTAGTAGTAACTGACCAATATGTTTAAAGAAAATACAGAGCTCAAACTAAATGTGCGATTTTGCACAATTCAAAATTTATAGGATCGTTACTATTGACAGCAAGGAAATGCTCCAAGATAAACGTATCTGACCTAAACGAAGAAACGTCTTTTGGAAATCAATTTCTACGCCTCTAAAATGATAACATTTGATAAGATCAAAGACACTTTAAGGGTTTCCTTAATGAATTTAAAATTGGCCAAGACTCTAAGAGAAGCGAAGGTGAAGTATTTCACTAATGAGAAACAGCGCGGTTATTGGGAAATTTAATCACACTCAGAAAGACCAAAACGTCTTCATGCTTTTCCAACTGATAATCTGGAATACTGATTGAAAGATAATGTTATTCCATCAGTAACTCTGGCAAGTAACTTGTTAAACAAATATGAAGTTTCACCATCAACTTTTGTGAAAAACTAAGTGCATTGTTTACACAATCCTAATTGAGACAGAATTGTTATTGAGATTCGAAAATTAATGCGTATATTATGAAAATCTGTTGCCTCACAATATCAGATCCAATATAAGAAAATGTCTGAGCATTAAATCCAGTGAGTAAGAGATGAGACCTATATTGCCTATCGCCCATGTTTTTAACTTTGATATACAAAAGTGCTAAGAGATTGAACGTTTTCATTCAAATGTCTTATTAAATATGCTTTTAATAATTTATTTGCAGACAAGGTCATATCGGGGGCTTTGCACTTGAAACAACTCACTGTCAGTAGGTTTAAATCATTTTGTTTTCTTAAAGCATTCACTCTCACATACATACTTCCAGACTCTGTGGGGGATAGGGAATAATTCTGGTTAAAGAAAAATTCCTCGCCCCAGCCGGGAATCGAACCCGGGACCTCCGGGTGAGAAGTCAGCTCGCTGACCACTCAACCACGGAGGCAGTCTCAATGGTATACTGCCTGGCTGACCAGCACTTCCGTTCTTATGAAGAAATCAAGAAGGTTATTTGTGTATTCTTCCAACATATTTTATTATAATAGCCAATGAATGAAAGCAAATAGCCTAAGATACACACCCGCTTACTATGTTCTGCAGTACAGTACAGTACGTGCTACCAAATTGCATTCATGTTGAATGAGTAGTCCTAGGTCTACAAATTATTTTACATAGTTTATTACGTAAATATGTCCTATAACAAAATATCCCACAATTTAAGAAAAGTGGTTACTATTCTTGTAATTGGAACTTTGAATCACAAGAAAAAATAGTATTAAAGTATATTTTATATGCATTTTATGAAAGCGTCATAAAACTGTTTATAGATCGATAAGAAAACTTAATTCTTAAAATTAACCACATTTTCAAACTAAATATTATAAGCATTAGAATGTATTTTGTCTTTCAAAATATTACTTTGGATACTTATACACCTTTTGGGAAATTTTAATGGAATTTAAGCAAACACTGAGACATTAGAGCATTTTAATCCTTTATTGCATGTTGTCCACTTATGTAAAAAAAATGATTAATTAAAGCTTTTAGTATTTTTAAAGGACGATAAAATTAGGAAAGTTATGGGTGTTTTATGTTGTAAAATTATTAATACTTCTGAAATAGAGCTGTAGCGAGAAAGAAGAGCATATGTAGCTAAATAATTCATGCTATAAAGAGCTAAAACTCTGAGAATGTAAATATGCTAAATTTCGCACTAGTTCAAGCATCAGCAATAAGACTGCTATATTCATTCGGTAACGATTCGAAACATCGGCATAATTCACTACTGAAATTATTATTCAGCTTCATATGACAATATTGCATTGATTCAGGTTTAATGCAAATTATATGGGGGGAAAGTTAATACATTTCTTCTATATATAAGTTTTAGAAATATTACAAATACAACAGTTTAATCGCATTTTGTTCTATCTTTATCTTCTGTTTCATCATTTCTCCGGGCGCACTTAGCCTAAGGTTATTGTGCCGCCTGTATTGTTTAAGAGCAACCCACTATACCTGCATCCCTGAAATTGGAAGCCATCTAGTGGCTATAGATGCTACTTCTATTGGTTTCACAGGAACATGCATGTGAGAAAAGTAGTAATTGTTTTCAGCTGAATTCTATTACATTTTAATAGGATTTCAACTGTTTCCTTATTCGTGTAGCAATCAGCTTACCCTCTCCGTATTTGTAGAGCTGACACCCTCCTAGGATTTACAAGCCAATGTCTAGGAGTCGGAAGCCTGTCGGGAGCCAACGGCACGAAACCTCAGAATGGAGAACCTGTTACGAGGGGTCGGTCTGTAGTCACGCATGAACATGAAGTGGATGATATGAAACGCAAGTGAGAGGAAAGTTGATGATGGAGCCATTGGAGGAATAAGTGGGAGGACTCGGAGAAAACCCTCCCAGACGCCACTTCGTCCGCTACTAACCCCACATGCGGGCGCTTGGAATCGAACCCGACTAGATGGGAGGCAAGCGGTGTAACCACTCAACCACGGCGCCGCTGTTTTCTTATATGTTTCCATAATAAATAGCTTACTATATCTGCTTCCTGGGTTTTAAGCCAGAGTTTGTAATGTTCTCTCTTGGACAAGTTCTTGATAGCTTGTATAATTCAACTTCTAGAGGTCCCTATACCCGGCTCCTTCTCCTTATCTAGCAGGTTCATTAGCCTTTTGATTTCCCTCTATTTCCCTTTGTCCATTCATTCTACTCTACCAGATCATTGAGAATATGCAGGCAAGTCCTGACCTAATATTTTGAATATTAGAACCATAAGACTATCTGAGAATATAGTGAGCTGCTTATCAATGTAGTATCCTCTCCTTATTTTTCATATTCTAATTCCTGCTCCTCTTCCTTCTCCATGGGTTAGGTCAGTTGACCTCAGTTCATCTTCTTCCATGATGTTTTCCTTTTGGCTGGTACTTTAGAATTTGTTTCGGGAGTCTTTCTGGTCTCGTTCCGTTTAAGTGTTCCATCTAGTTATGTCAATACTTCAATATTACATCTTTCATGAAAACATCCCAAGTTCGTGTCTGATTTCTGTGTTGCATATTTTGTCTTCTCTTTTATAGTCGTTTACTGTACGCAGAAATTTCAGCGGACAGCTATTGGTTTATAGAACTCCAACTGAGTCGCACTATTTTTTTTTTTTTACTTAGTATTCTTTTATTGTTCCGCCGATGCGGAAGTTGTTAGTTTATTTGAAATATCATGATCGTAGTTAAAGGAAATATCGCAACCTAGGTATCGGAAATGTTGCACTTGTTCCAGTATATTATTTCCTACTATTATTAGGTCTAATGTGTTATTTTCCTTGCAATGCCATGATATTTGCCTTTACTGTAGATATTTGTACATTATATTATTGCATAACATTCAAGTATGATTTTTTGGACTCCATATTCCGTATTTGATAATATAACGTGGTCTAAAGTTTTGTTTTAAAATTAGTATATATTATATATTTAATATATTTATTGTTCCATAGATATATTCCATCATTTGTATTGACTTCGAATTTCATGTATGCATTGAATAATAGCATATATTTCTGTTTCAAACACAGCAGCATATTTACCCAAGGGAAAGGTTTCTTTACACCTTGGTCTTATGTCATTTTGTTCCTTGATTAGCCCTTTTCGCAAAAATATTTACTTGTGATTCAACATTATATTGCCGATTATTTAAAAAGATATGGATATAATATTTTGTTATTTATAATATAAGTACAGTAACCCACTTAATACGCATTTTCTGTAGCAACTGTGCCGCATAACACGCGTTTCGAATAATCAACACGCGTTTCGAATAATCATTTGAACAGAAATTGAAAATTTCTCCTGCCATCACAAGGGTACCAGAAGGGTGACTACTGCTTTTGGTTCCAATGTGCCCCGTTTAACTAAATCAACTGCTTGCCCTTCGAGTAAAGTAAAGAGAGCTAATTTGTTCGATGCTCATACGAATCGCCTACTGTGAGAATAACTGCGCGGAAAGCAAGAATAGTGCTTTGGCAGTAGGGGAAAAGGTGCACAAATTGAACCAGTTAAGCCTAAACAGTAAGTAATAGTTACAGTTTAGAATGAAAATGATCAGAAAACACATCTATGAAACTGAGAATTCCTCATACTTTAAACATCCTCAAGATAATTTAAAATAAAAAAAAACAACTATATTTTCAGTAACGTTTAAAAAGAGAGATATTCTAAATCGGTTCAAATTAGGAGCCTGGTCCTTAAATTGGAACCACTCGTGTTCTTAAAATGAACCACGTACTTCTAAATTTAAAAGTATTTTATTAATGCAAAATTCACATATTTTGTCGTAAATTTAAATCAAATACACCATCAGCAACAAAAACACTGTAGAAAATTATGAAGAAAGTAGCAGTTTTCTTGGAATTTTGAAATTGTTATATATTTATACGGAACAATCTAATTTTGGGATGCAAATGTGGAGTATTTCTTTCATACAAAAGGATCAAATTATGCGTAGTGTTGAACAAAACTTTCCTCTTTTTGCACAGTTTAGTCGTAGCCTGCATTGGATTATGTCCATCATTCCGAACAATTCACAATTTTATAATACCAGTTTTGGGTTAATTTTCTGGTTTGGTATTCTGAAGTTGTCTCTTTATTTAATGATCCCGTTTATGGATTCTGTTTAGTTGTTTCATTTGTATATATAGCCCCCTTTAATTAACATGGTCAAATCGGGGACTTTAACTTGAGAAACAACTGCTGGTGTTTTACTCACTGAACTGTAGGTTTCTTCTCGTTGGTTTTTCGGTTTTATATTATTAAACACACACTCATTCACCCCCACATTCATACTTCTAGACTCTGTGGGGATAAGGAATGAGTCTGGCTAAAGAAAAATGCCCTACCCCTGCCGGGAATTGAACCCGGGATCTCTGGTTGAGAAGTCAGAACGCTGACCGCTCGACTGCAGAGGCAGGCATCGAATTTTTATAGACTAAATTAACTTATCTATCTATTGTATACATTGTACTTACGTGCTAGAGAAGGTAAAGTATCTTAAAGTAATCATTTTGTTTTATTATGTAAAGTTTTAACTTGTTAATCTTTCATAATTTTGATTAAATTTTACAGATACATAACCTTAACAACATTATAGATGCAGATTTCTCTTTGCATATTCTTTATAGGCATATCGTATGAACCACGTCTTGCATTGCTATCCAATTTGGTTAAATATCTTTAGCTTTTACAAAGATCAAATACTGACAGACTCACTCACGTTTTTCCGACTAAATGCGTGTCGTGAGTTCGAATATCGCTTAGGGTGAGTTACCCAAATAAGGTTTTTATCGTGGTTTTTCCTTATCCTGAGAAGATGAATGTCCAATAACTTTAAGCACCATGGACCCGAGATCACTTGAGCATCATTTCACCTACTTCATTGGTCGTCCAATATGACCAACCAGGTAAAAGAATGTTAAACTACATATAAATAAATGCCTGTTCAAATATATAGGCTATATGTATTTTGTTTTAACAGGATATTTGAAATGTGGCTACAAATGGCATGGCCTGATTTCTCGAACAGACGCATAACCCTGCGAACTGTGTTGGACTGTACATGCATACGAGTATTTGGTTTCAGAAGCAGAGCTCCACCTAGCGTCGGTGTTCGTGCTTCCCACGCTTTTGTGGTTCTCGTGTGTAGGGGAGAGAGGTGAAAACCTGGTGTGCCAAACCATAGACCTAATAAAAAGGTAATTTCGCTCTTTTCCCACACCAGTTGATAACATAAAAACGCAAATTAGGTTTGAAAAACGATATGCAAACGTAAGCCTTTCTCGCACCAGATTTAGGCACAAGTGATTTGTATGTTTTTACCACATACAAGTTAGGTAAGTTATTGCGTTTCACCTAAGAGTTTTAAACGAGATTTCGCTGAAACCAGATGCCACCTTTTATTGCACCACTTCAAGAAAAGCAGAAGAGGAAAATTAGAAACGAATATAAAAAACAAAAAGAGTAGTATTTTAAAAGCAATAGAAAGCAGTAGTGAATAACTGTAAAGCAAAATCTAAAATCATACAAAATTTCAAATAAATGTGTTAGAAAAAAACATGAAATGTAAAATAAAAGAAACAAGCTAGCAACGCATATTCACAAAAAATAAGAATAAAAAAGGACGACAAATGAGGTCATACGAAGAATAACACCGAAAATTTTAGAAAACAAGAATAAGTTTTAAACATTTTAAAGGACTTTTTTTTTTTTTTTTTTTTTGTAGCTTAACATTCTTTAACCTGATTAGTCATATCGGATGACGAATGAAATTTTTAAAATGATCTAGGGGTCCATCGAATATAAAGCTACTCGATATTCCTCTTTTCAGGATAGAGGAAAACCCCCAAAAACATCTTATCCGGAAAGGAATGTTTATAGCTTAGAGGAGTATCTGTAGTTGTGCTCAATCTTAAGGTACATCTCTAAGCTATAAATATTAGGTTTTAATTCAGAGATAAGATAGTTGAAAGCTTGGATATTTACAGCGCCAGCTTCACTCAGTTGATATTCCGTGAAGCCATCATTGGTAATCAACATCGAGAAAACTTCAAACTTTTAATCTATTTGTTTTCCAACTATGACATTATACACAGATATATATTGATTGAAGGACATTGCAGTTCACAGCCTATTGATTGGTTCAATTCCTCAACATGTTCTTAAATTGTGCTACTACATAGGACTTGAAAAAGAACAGTTACATAATCTTGCCCTTACAGTGATACGAGGTCCCACTGCCATTCTTCGAAACCATCTTTAGGATTAATAAAGTATCAAAGGAGACAATTAACTTATAAAATCTAATGTGTTCCATTCACATGACTTTCTCAACGCTCTGAAACATATTATTGCTAAAAGGTTTACAGCTCTGTTTACTTAATGCTAACTGAGAAAAAATTAGCAGAAATAGTGTTATTAATTGCTTCCTTGTAAGTAGAAGCAAAATAACGGAGTATCACAGGTTAAACTAATAGTCAAAAGCTGGTTGCTCTTTTGTTTGTATGAACAGGAGCTGACAAATTCCTGTATGAGAAATGTATGAGGTTTTTAAAGCTGAAACCAATAATAAGGAATATTTCAAAAACGATTAACTCCATGAAAAAAATGTATATCACATAAATTGTGTGTTTTATCCTGATCTAGATGTTCATATAGAAGTTTTTGTCTATTTCTTACGATTTTCCAGTTATGCAAAATACAATAAAACTCATTCAGAATAAAGAGGTCTTTAGAGACTAGTCCTAGAAAATTCTAGATATACATACATTTTATTTGCCATGTAAATATCTTAAATATAAGAGATTTTAATCAAAATCGTTAGAGCCATTTTTGAGAAAAACAAAATTTTCTACATTTTTTCCATGTACAGGGTAGTTTGAGGTGCGGGGATATTCTTGAAAATCTTCGTGTCGCATTCTTGGAAGATAACAAACATAAATACCAAGTTTGGTATTTAACGGTCTTTTCGTTTATGAGCGATGCTGACCATAGACACACAGAAACACACACACACACACACACACATATACACACACACAAGCACACAGAGGAACTTTTTTTTTTTTTTCCAAAAAATGCTTTTTTTCTTCAGGGGCATCCAAAACATGTATTTCTGGTGAAATCTCGGAATAAATTTTTTGGGTGAAATGCTATACTTTCTCTATACACCATGTACATAGTACATGCAGAGAAAGTAATAATATACAGGTTGGTGTAGAAATTACTGGATAGTTGGTTAATTATATATAATTCATGTATATATGTATTCATGTATTTTGTATTTTGTATTTATAGCATCCTGCTTATGGAGGAAGATCTAATAAATAAAGTGCGAGAAAAAGAGAGGATAAGTTCCATTCACGTGACCTCCTCTACCTATTAAACTAACTATTCCTACAAAAGCTTATTCTTCTATCTACTTCTGCTAATAATAAGAAGCCTTAACAGAAATAGTCTTATTACTGATTTCCTTCTAGGTACAAGCGACATTAGAAAACATACTAGGCAGCGATAGACAAATCTTTTGAAAGCTCGTCGCTAAGTGATGAAATTCCCTTCTTTGTATTAAACCAAAAAGAAAGACGAATGACGACTTCCCATTTGGGAATAGTATAAGTACTGGATAATAATTTATATATTAGAAGTAATTAACTCCACAAAATACATTTTACTTAAAATATTTGTCTTACTGGGATCTTCATAATTTTTTGGCTATATCACCGGTTATGGGAAAGTCATCCAGAGTGAATTGGATTTCAGAGGTTTTTTTAACAGAAAAGTCAAGATATACTTCTTATTTATCATTAAAATGTCTTAAAATTACGGTATATTAATCAAAATCTTTAATAAAGTAAAACGTTTTGAAAATATCCTTGTTAATAGAAGCCTAGAGTGGGAGTAGTTTCTTGAAGATCCTATTGTCTCACATCTTTGGAAGATGTTAAAATTAAATATCAAATTTGGTATTCAAATTTCGTTTTAAATTATGGTGTTTGGCGTTTTTTGAGATATGTTTAGAGACATATGGACACTTGGACGCACACGAACTCTTTCTGAAACCGACTTTTTTGTTTCTGGGGACCCCAAAACATATATTTTCATTGACAATTTGGTACCGAATTTTTGTTTGGAATATTTAGCTTCTCTACCCACTTATACCACGTGGTAGAGAAGTTAACAACACAGCAGGAATTTAAGATTCACCTTCAGCAGTACACCCTTGCACCGTAGACCACTGGTTTTATTTGCCCAAGACATTATTAACTGTTCATCGGGATGGTTCATAAAGGGTCACCTCCCTTATAGTGTTATGTAAACAATCTGCTATGTTACATTTATAGGACTTTCTCTACCTATTGTGAAATCAGTTTTTCTTACAAAATCTATTATTCTATACATTTCAAAAGAAGAATTTATAAAAATTGTTTTATTACAGAGTCCCTTATAGGTACGATGGGAATAGGAGAATACAGTAGTAAGCTTAAAGAGCTAGTAAAATCTTTTAACAGCTAATCGCTACGTAATAGCGCTGAAGATCCGTTCCCTTTGCTTTACCAAGGCAAAAAATACACAACGACATAACATTTGAGTAAAATAGTGTATAAAACTGAAACAAATTGCAAGGCATATCTCGGAAATAATTAATTATGTGTTTTAACCAGACCTACAAACTTTGTGGAGTAATTTTTTAACTATTTCTTAATTTTTTCGGTTATGCAAAAGTAAACCACAACGAAGAGAGCTTCAGAGGTTGTTTTCAGAAAAATTAAGATATACATTTTGTTTGTCATGAAAATATCATCAGGATATGGTTTTTAATCAAAATTTTATAGCAATTCTTGAAAAAAACATCTATATCTTCTTATACGTAAAAGGAGTTCAGAGTGAGGTTATTTTCTTAAAAACCTTCGCGTAATATACATGAAGTAACTTAACCTAAATTTGTAGTTTGATATTTAACTGACTTTTTTTTAAAAGTTTAATATCCGTTAACCTAGTTAATCATATCGGGCGATGAATAAAATTGGTGAAATTATGCTTAGATGATCTCGGGTCCATGGAGCTTAAAGTTCCTCGACATTTGTCTTCCCAGGATAGGGGAAAACCCCGAAAAAAACCTTATCCGGGTAACTCGCCCTAAGCGAGATTCGAACTCGCGTGTTATTGAATGTGAGGCAGACACGCTATCACAACACTAACCAGGCGGGCATTTTTTATGTTGTTCACACACACACACATCGAAAGTGAATTCTCAATATCAAATTTTCTGTGAATCATAATACCTCCCCTACTCACTTCTATTATATAAAATAAAAACGTTGTATTTTTGCAAAATAAGAGAAATATGCATTAGAGAAAAATATGTAACAAACTACTGTTAAAAAGCATAATTTTCTATATACTTTATGATAATCGATATAAACGTTAGCAGAAATTGCCTTAATTACTTGCTTCCTTATAAGTAGAAGACAAATAAGGGAACACATTAGGCTAAAACGATAGTAAAATATTTCAAAAGCCGGTTGCCATGCTGATGAAATCCGTTTCTATGCAGGGCCAGGAGTTTACAAATTTCCGTGTGACAAAAGTATTTTAAACCTCAAACAAATAACAAGGAATATATCAGAAATGATCAATTCAACGAAAAAAACGTATATGACGTAAATTATATTTTAACGTGATCTATATTTTTTGTGTAGTAAGTTTTTGTCTATCGCTTACAGTTTGCCAGTTTCGCAAAATTTAACAAAATTCACTCAGAATAAAGTGATCATTGGAGCCTATTCCCAGAAAATGCATGTTATGTATTTTATTTGATGTACAAATATCTTAAAATACGGTATTTTAATCAAACAAGTTAGAGGCATTTTTGGGAAAATAAACATTTTCGACATTTTTTCCATGTAAAGCGTAGTTTGGGGTCGGGGGATTTTTCTCAAAATCTTGGTATCACACCCCGGAAAGGTAATAAACTTATATACCAAGTTTGGTATTTTACCGACATTTCATGTTCAAGTTATCGTGTTCACAGACACACGGACACAGACACAAACGGACGCATACACACACAGTCCTTTTTCTAAAAATACTTTTTTTTAATTCAAAGGACGATAAAACGTGTATTTCCGGTACAATGACGGTATCAAATTTTGGGTGGATTGCAATACCTTGTCTATACACTGCGTGTAGAGAAAGCAAAAATCAACTCATTAAACCTTTTTTGATAACCTGTATATCGTCTAGCAAAAGTGTAATACCCTGAGTAACGTTACTCTCAATGCTGAGCTAAGAATTGCAGCTTTACGGTGGAATAGAATTGCAGATGCGAGTGTTTGCTTATCGACGTAGATAATGAGGGACCAGTAAGACCTGTTGAACAGGCTAATTGTGTTTGTAGGCATTACATGTATATTGCATTTGATGGAAAATCAATTTGCTCCGAGCATCGATATTAGATTACCCTAGAAACCTGATGAATCGTACGAGTTTAATGAAAGGCATGCTGTTGGTTTTGCGTTTATATTCACAACAATTCTCATTGCGTTGGAAACCCTTCTTGGCATTTGAACTGTCACAAACGTTGCCACTTTTTGTGTTTCTCTTGAGCTTCCAGTACACGCTTGAGGAACATCTGTCAACTTGCGATTTCGTTTCGTTTGTTGCATTTCATAGCAAGGATTTATAACCTTGTCGCCTCCAGTACATTCCGCACAAAACCAAGCAGTGCATTTCTTTAGTTTCAGGGTGGAAGTTAAGCTACGTTCACAATGATACAATATTTATCTCTGTTACTTTTGTTTTCATTTAGATATTTGTGATTTGTGAGTCTTTAGTAAACATTTACGCGTTAGTGGTAGCCATTCAGGTAAGAGCACATCCTTTTTACTTTCTCTACACGTTCTATGTACATAGTGTATAGAGAAGGTATTCAACTCCATCCAAAATTTCGATACCAAGATTTCACCGGAAATATATGTTTTAGGGTCACCTGTATCCAAAGAAAAAGCATTTTCACAAAAAGATCCATTAGTGTGTGTGTGTGTGTGTGTCCGTGTGTCTGTGAGCAGGATAACTCATCAATAATAGGCATGCGTAAAATACCAAACTAGATATTTAAGTTCAGTATCTTCCATGGATACGACACGAAGATTTCGAGAAAAATCCCTCCACCCCAAACTACCCTTCATATGGAACATTTTTTCGAAAATTTTGATTTTCTCAAAAATGGTTCTAACAATTTTGATTAAAGTATCGTATATTAAAATATTTACCTCAAAAGAAAAATGTATATCTTGAATTTTCTATGAATAGCCTCTGAAGACTACTTTTATTCTGGATGAATTTTGCTGAATTTGGCGTAACTCCTAAAACGTGAGAGATGGACGAAAACTTACCATAAAATGTAGAGCGCGTCAAAACACACAATTTATGTTATATACATTTTTCGTGCACTTGATTGTTTTTGAGATATTCCTTGCTTTTGGTTTGAGCTTTAAAAAACTTTTCTCATATAGGTAGGAATTTGCCAACTCATTTCCATACAAACAAAGGAACTTCAGTCATATAGCAATCAGCTTTTGACTATTACTTTAACTTATGGTACCTCCTTATTTCGCTTCTACTTACAAGGAAGCAAGTAATAAGACTATTTCTGGTAATTGTTACTCGATTAGCATGAATTAAATAGAAGCATAAGGTTTTTAACAATAATTTGTTGCAGAGAATTAGAGAAAGTCATGTGATAGGAACACATCAGATTTTTTTTCTCGTTACTCTATAGTTTTTTTTATTTCTCCGTGGGCTCTTTTGGTTTTGCAATAGCGTTAGAATTTCGGTGCATTTTTCTTCCTCGTCTTTCAGCTTTTATGTGTAGTGACGAGCTATTTGATTTTGTAAAAATAGTGTATTTTTAGCAACGGAAAGTTTTCACCTTAGCGAGGTAGAATAATCGTTTTCATGACTTTTTCAACGGACCTCGTTAGAAAATGAGGCCATAGTACAAATCGGAGAGAGACTTCGAGAATAGGGAATGTCGTATTGGGCTTCTTTATAAAGATTTCATCTGCAAGCTGATTTAATGCTACATAAGCTAAGATAGGGACCTTACCCGATTAATTGTTAGTTGCAAAACAGTGTTGCAACTTGAGTTGATACTTATAAAGTATTGGATGAAAATTTTTCCTGCAGCTAGGAAAATCGACGAGATAATTACATTTTCCGGAAAAGTAACCAGATTTCGGAATACCTTGCTAAAGCAATAAAAGAGAATAATAATTTAAAAGGATTATTTGAGATAATTTGATTATTTCGGGCTGTTAATTCACCGGAATCGTAATCGCGCTCATTTGAAAGCGATTCATTTTGTTCTGCAGAAAAGGCTATCATTCACGCTACTTTCAATTGCTGCGTTGGAAATTTAATAAATAAAAAGCAAAGCCGTTCAAAGAAAATGTTGATTTTCTTCCAAATTAACTTCTGCACCATCAACACACCATAAGAACACAGACAGTCCATTAATTGCTCTACCGACTATATCAGTCGAGACACGATCCAGCAACCCTCCAACCGCTATCCCGGGTCAACAATGAGATGCAAGTGCAGACTTAACACAGTATAATAGCGGGTGAGGGAAGATCAGTCACAATGTATCGTAACGCAAAAAATTTCCATTGGTTTCTGGATTTGTAAATTATTATGCGGAAATCTTCCAAACGCATTGTAAGTTTCAAATTGAATTACATAATTACTAATATCATGTAAGAAAATTCAGCCACTCTATTATAGATAAATAGGTTAAAAATAAAAATTACATACACACAATTGACGCTGGCAACAGTGACGTCATAATAATGTTTTGACCAAAATATTGAACATAGTGCAGGCATGGAGACTGAAAAAAAATTACAAATCTCAACCTTTAATGCAATGTGCATTATCTATTTGCTACTCACAGTTTGTGAGAAAATAAAATGGGAGTTTTTTTTTATGGACATTCTCTATCAGGCTTGAGGTTCTTTTACGTGCTGTAAATCTAGGACACGAGACCAATGTTTTTCTGGGAATACCAATGAAGTCTTCTGAATGCGTTTTGTATTAGTAAACCATAAGAGTGACAAATTCCATAAATATAATAAAGTTAGGTACACAATTTACCAAAAATGTTTATGTATCAACTCCTTCCGAGAATTTCTTTACTATTGATTGAATTATCAAATAATTGTACTATAGTGAAGTGGACAATCAAGCTTTTTAAAAATCTTATTATTGTTTTGTATATGTATCTTACTTATATCTGCAACGAAATGTGTAAATATGAAATGAAAGTTTATGTATTAACGAGAAGTAGATGAAACAATAACATTTTGTAAGAATACAATAGAGAACGTTGTGGGTGACTCTAAGACTACTACAGAGAGAGAGAGAGAGAGAGAGAGAGAGAGAGAGAGAGAGAGAGAGACTTGAGCTGCCCTCGTCTTCCTTGATATGGTTCACATTTTGTGACGTCTCGTCATTTCATTTTCTATAATAACTTGCTTCTCTCTCGCTTGCTCCTTTCTTCTAAACAGCCTCTAACAAACACTCCCAAGGTGCAGATGCGTAAACAGGCTAGCACAACTTTTCCCCTAACATCGTTAACTCTCGGAGGATTACAATCTTCTTAGCTAGGGAGCTATAAGTTTCAACTGTCCCTAGAATCACCGTGCATGGCAACTAGATAATCCTGTTTTAGTAGAGGGCTGAATATTAAAGGGCCTCTTCTGCAAAAACTCATCAAAATAGTAGGGAAGTAAAGGAACTTAAGAAGCTCTTTGAATTTTCGTCAATAGTTATACTTATAAAGCCGTAAAATCATTGTGATGTAAGTTTCATCTTAATAACAATTCACTTGTGGTGCGCAGACAATGAAGCACACTATAAATGTGAAATTGTGTATGATAAAGCATGAAAATACAGACTATTGAGAGTAAAGGTAAAGATATTTTGTATAGATAATTGAAGATCTTAGTTCAAGAATTAGATAATGGCCACATTTGGTGAAATTGAGATTTTTACAGGAAAATGTAGCCACTTCTGCCCTCTATCGGTCAGTGAAGGTATTTATAATAAATTGTTTTATCTGTTTCCTACTTGAGTGCAAGATCTAGATAGTGACCGGATATATTTGACCATTTCTTGCACTCAGTTGCCATCTTGCTGCGCAGAGTAAAACAGTGTTCTGCTGCAGATTCAGACTTTGATTCAGAGGTATGTAGTATAAAGAATTTTGATTGTAAATTTATTTTAAATATATTTTACCGGAATTTGCTTATAGTTTAAGGTAAAATGTTTACTTGTTATGTGAACGATATTTTTATCTTCTGGGTAAAATGTTCTGCAGATTCTTCCTCTGCAAAACCTAACAAAAAGGTTAAAAAATGAAGACACTTGGGAAAGGAAAGTCAGAAAAAGACAACTCTTGAAGGAGAAGAAGATATAACATCAGGAAAATACATTCCTGCAAATACAGTAGCTCCCGATTTCCATTGTAAAATGAAATGTATATCCGAAGTTTCAGAAGATAAGACAAATTAAAATCTTGAAGATTTCAATAATTTAATAGCCTGTTATAATATTCAAAGGTTAGTACGGTATTTCATTAAATAGGCCATAGACTACATTCACAAATTGGGAAAAGAACAACGAAGATACAATGACTTGAAGCTTTCCTGGCGGCGGTATGACAATAACTTTTCTCGGGCTATCAGCCAGGTGAATTCTGGAATAACTTCTAAGCTTTCAAGAGCTAACGTCACTCTCATCTTCAGAGAATGATGTAGAGACTCCGGGTTCGCCTTATATATAGTAGTCCGGTGGGGGACCGGCCAGATGCCGCTCTGCTAGTGGTCCGGGTCCGGCATGGGAGGCGTTGGCTAGGGACCAATGGTCTCCGTTGCCGGGACGGACTGCTCTGATTGGCCCGCTGCCAGATGTGAGCCTGTATTAAAACTAGGACTAGCTTTTGGTAGTTTCACAAATCTTTGTGAGTGTTTGTTGAGTACCGAACTCCAAATGCCATTCTACTGCAAGTCGCTGTCTCTGTTGATGTTATTTTCTTCGTATTTAATAGCTATGGCTTCTTTGATGGAGCGGTCCCAATAGCTTGAAGACTTGAACATGGTGGTTGTGTCGCTCAGTCTCGGTCTGTTTCCTTCTTGGATGCAGGGCTCTGCAAGACCAGATTTTTCTGGGTACATCAGGCGGATGTAGCTCTCATACTCTTTGCATCTTTGTTCGATCAATCTCCCAGTCTGTCCGATGTAGGCTCTACCACATTCACAGGGAATGCGGTTTACCCCGGGAGTCGTGAAGCCGAGGGAATCTTTGACCTGTCTTAACATATTTCGAATTTTATTGGGCGGCTTGTGTATAGTCTTGATGTTGTATTTGCCCATAATTCTACTCAGTTTACCAGAAAAATGACCTGTATATTTCTTCGTGTCTTGTGACTTATCTAGCTGGGATGCATTACGCTGCGCACAGTTTGTACTGGCAGAGGCCCGTTTTAGTGCCTTGTTGATGCTGCTCTTGCTATATCTATTTTTCTCTAGGCTGGTTCTGAAATTCTTTAGCGAGGTTTTCACTGTCTGAGATGGCAATTGATATGTGTGCAAGCATCGATAGAACTGTTTTTCGTTGAGCTGGGTGTTGACAACTGTTTGCGTTTAAATATAGATCGGTATGTGTAGGCTTCCGGTTCACACTGTGGCCCAGGGAACCATCGGGCTTCTGCCGTATCAATATGTCCATGATGATGATGATTAAAGTTTAAGGGCGCACAACTACATGGTCATGAGCGCCCAATAAAAGCAAGTCGTGCTAAGACAAAATAAAAGCGCAATAAAAAGTTAGAAAAAACTGCCCTCTACATAATTCATACAGCTAAAAACTGGTAAAACAGAATCTAAATGCCATAAATAAAACAGGCCCTATCCCTGAGAGGCTAAAATAGGTAAAATCAGCAGCTACCAGTTCAGGAACATACCAGACTGGAAAGTAAAATAGAACTAGATTTGCAGGTTAAAAGGCAATCATGATAGGAACTTAAAAATCAGATCTACTGCTCCGGTATCGTCCAACAAGATCTCTTTAGTACTGGCCGGCAGGTTTAGAGTGGCTCGTAATCGGGCTAGAGGAGCACACTCTACCAGTACATGGCAAACAGTCAGAGCTTGCTCACACTGGACAGACAGGAGCAGGATCCCTTTTGAACAGTTAGCTGTGTGTAAAAAAACAGTGACCGATACGGAGACGAGCCAAAACCACTTCCTCACGACGGGAAGTGCGTGACGAAGTAGACTAGTGTACCGGAAGATCTTTCACTGCCCTTAGCTTATTGTTGCGGAGAGCAAGCCACTCCGCGTGCCAGCGCAAAATCACCGCCCTCCGCAAAACAAGTCCAAAATCTTCGGCTATTGAACAAGTAATGGTAACACTGGGCTCCGTGGCTGCTGACTTTGCCGCCTCATCCGCTAATTCGTTGCCTGACAACCCAACATGACCTGGAAGCCATGCGAGATCCACATTCACGCCAAGGGCGTGCAAAACGTGGAGGGCATCCTGAATGAGCTGCACTAGAGGATGGTAGTTGTACAGCTCACGAACACTCTGAAGTGCGCTAAGCGAATCACTCAGAATAAGGCAGTTACCCAAGTTTCGACGGCAAACGTACTGAATGGCTCGATAGATAGCATAAAACTCCGCAGTATAAACGGATGTCTGAAGAGGTAAACCGAAAGTATGTGATTCGGTGCCAATTACAAAGGCACACCCAACACCGTCGATAGATTTACTGCCATCGCTATAAATACAAATTCGGTCACTGTAACGGGATAAAAATTCTAAAAAACAAGTACGGATACTAATGAAGGGCATCACAGACTTCCCAAATGCCAACATCCCGAGGTCGACGTGGGAGGCAGCACGTAACCAAGGTGGGTGAACCCTCTCTCCCTTGGGAAACATGCTAGGCATTACGATATTGGAGTCCCGAAGGAGCTCTCTAAAACGAAAACCTGCAGGCTTGGGACTAACTGTTAGCCGACAATAACGGTCGTGTAGCTCAGTAGAATAAAAATGGGGAAATCGAAGGGGTGGTTCCGCCGATTCGGCATAGAGACTCACAACTGGACTAGTTGGGAAGGCTCCAACAGCCACACGGATGTCCTGATTGTGGACAGCATCTAGCTTTCTCAACACAGATGGTCGTGCCGAGGAATAAACAATACATCCATAGTCTAACTTTGATCGGATCAGTGTACGATAAAGACGCAGCAATACTGTCCGATCCGCTCCCCAAGATTTACTACTTAGTATCCATAAAATATTAAAAGAACGGTCACACCGCGCTTTAAGCTGTGCTATATGTTGTAACCAGCAGAGTTTTCGGTCAAATACCAACCCCAGGAATCTCACCTCATCTGCCAAAGGAAGTAAATTTGGCCCAAGGTGAAGAGTAGCTGGCATGCGCCACCTGCGGCGCCAGAAGCTAACACAGACCGTCTTCTCAGGGAAAAAACGAAAGCCGTTTCTTAAGCTCCAATCATAGAGATTGTCCAAGCACCGCTGGAGACGGCGTTCCAAAAACGGTGTACGCTGAGAAGTACAGTATATCGCAAAGTCGTCCACGAATAAACAGGACGAGATATCTAGGGGAACACATTGCGATATCGAATTAATCGCTATAGTAAACAGCGTGACGCTTAGTAGCGAGCCCTGCGGCACTCCGTTCTCTTGACTAAAAGGGTTAGAAAATACCGAGCCGACCCTTACCCGGAAAACACGGTCTTGCACAAACTCCTGAAGGAATAGCGGAAGGCGTCCTCGAATATCCCATCTGTGGAGGAAACGTAATATTCCCGCTCGCCAACATGTATCATACGCCTTCTCGAGGTCAAAAAATATCCCAACTGTTTGGCTGTTCCTCAGAAACCCGTCAGAAATTTGAGTTGACAGCGAAACAAGGTGGTCAGTTGTTGAACGGCGTCGTCGGAAACCACACTGGATGGTGGTCAAATGATCGTGGGATTCCAGCCACCACACCAACCGTCCATTGATCATGCGTTCCATCACCTTGCATACGCAGCCTGTGAGGGAAATAGGACGTTAACTGGAAGGAAGCTGACGGTCCTTTCCGGGTTTCAAAACAGGTATAATGGTGGCCTCCCGCCACTGAGATGGAAAAGTGGAATCAACCCAGACGCAATTGTAGACCTCGAGGAGAAAGGACTTGCCTTCAGAAGTGAGATGTTGTAGCATTTGGACGTGGATGCCATCAGGACCGGGCGCAGTGTTTCGCGAAGATGAAAGTGCGTTTCTAGCTCCGCCATGGTGAAAAGGCGATTATAGGCTTCAAGGTTTCCAGAACGGAAGGCGAATCCTTGAGTTTCCACCTGAGCCTTAACAGGAAGAAAATCAGGCGGATAGTTGTCTAAGCTAGATACATGGGTGAAGAACCGGCCAAGGGTGATAGCCACGTCATTCGGATCTACTACAGTATCTGCCGATGTTTTTAGACCGGATATGGGCATATGGGTCGCCTTGCCAGCTACACGCCTAAACTTATCCCATACGACACAGGAAGGTGTATGTCGATTAAAAGACGCTACAAAGTTGCTCCATGATGTCTTCTTGCTATCCTTTATAACTTGTCTAGATTTTGCACGCAGTTTTTTATAGTGTATCAGGTTATCCAGTGTAGGGAGACGCTGGAAAACCCGGAGAACTCGTCTGCGAGCACGAATGGCAGTCTTCGGTCCACTAAGGAACAGGAAAACGACGAGAGTGGCCAGTCGAGCGTGGAATAGACTGCTCAGCAGCAGACAGAATGGTGGTTGTGAGGTGCTCAACTATGAAATCAACTGCGGCGTGCTCACTGTACTGAAAAACAGCCAAACGGGAATAAAGGTTCCAGTTGGCGTGGCCCAGGCGCCATCTAGGTAAAAGTGTGGAACATAAATTGTGGGTTAAGAGACTTATAACGACCGGATAGTGGTCACTAGAGCATAAATCAGAGATGACATTCCACTGTAACGAAACTGCTAATTGCGGAGAGCAGGCGACTAAGTCTACGTGTAAAAAACTGTTAAAGGCGTCAGAGAGAAAAGTAGGCTCTCCGGTATTCAGGAGAGTGAGATTAATATGATCCAAGAAATCGGCGAGCAGTTGGCCTCTCGCACAAGCCCGAGGGGAGCCCCAAAGCGGGTGGTGGGCATTTAGATCCCCCACCAACAAAACAGGTAATGCTAGCTGGGAGACTAGATCTTCCAGATCAGCGCGCGAGAGGCCATCAGAAGGAGGTACATATATACTGCAAATGGTGAAGCTAATAGAAGGTAGCTTAATCCTGACAGCAATGGATTGTATGTCAGATTGTATGGGTACAGATGTAGCGAAGATGTCATCTCTGATGAGAGAATCATAGTACCCCCATGTGCAGGTACTCCATCCGCCGGAGATATACCACACCGGACAGAAGAATACTGTCTGAAGGTAAGGTTGCCTTGGGGACGAAGCTTGGTCTCTTGCAAGCATACGACCAAAGGCTGATGCTGGTGGATAAACAAGTCCAGCTCTGGTCGACGTGGTCTAATGCCGCGTATGTTCCACTGTAGGATAGCCATGGTCTCTGGGAAGGGATATGTTCTAAATAGAAAGGCGTTTCTTCAGGCTGGCCGGTTCTGGTCTGTTTAATTTATTCTTTTTTGCCGTTGGACTAATACTCTTTCCAGGAACACGATCCTGCCGCTTACGCACTGTCCCTCTGGCAGTGAGGGCAGAATCCTCCTGTTCCACCTCCTCCACATGGGAGGACCGCTTACCCATAGAAAATTTCGGCTCGAGAATCTCGAACCGATTTTGGGTGCTGACCGACGGAGATGGACGTCGCCGATCGGAACTTCTCCCAGAAGATTCCTCGGAGGAGGATCTAGGTGGAGAGTGATGGGGACTTTTACCACCCTTGGGTGTTTTTGGTGCAGACGTGTCATGCGCTTTAAGGAAGTCAGTCCTAACATAGTTTTTCTTGAAATTCTTTGCTGGTACAGAATAGCTTACGGTTTTGCCGGTCTTATTGCCGGAGGTCGACGGTTGCGGTGACAATTGTTCTCGAATAGGTCTTACTGTGGCAGATTTGGCGGATGGTGGTGCCGACGTGGACGTGGATGTTGAGGTCTTCAGTAGTGGTGTGGCAACGACGATCTTTTCCGAAATTGTAACCCCGTTGATATCGCCGGTTTGTGTGGCAATTTCCCGCTTCAGTACCGGTTTAGCTGTAACAGAGCTGTAAGAACCGGACCGTGGGACAGATGGCTGTCGAATACGCAGGAGTTTACGGGCTTCGGAGAAGGACACCTTCTCTTTCACCCATATCTCCTGGATGGCTCTCTCCTCTGCAAAACGAGGGCAGGCTCGGGAACTAGGTGGATGTTCCCAGCCGCAGTTCACACAAGACGCCGTTTTAGTGCAATCCCCATCGTGGGAAGCGTTGCTACAGATTGCACACCTTGCCGGACCAGAACAAAATTCGCTGGTATGCCCAAACCGCTGGCACTTGTAACATCGTAAAGGGTTGGGAATATAGGGCCTAACCTGGTTGGCTTCGTACCCTGCCTTAATCCTTTGAGGGAGATCTACCCGATTAAAAGTAAGGAACAGAGTACGGGTAGGTACAAAATCACCATTAACATTCCGCTGAACCCTATAAACGGATGTTACGCCTTGTTCTGCCAGATTCTCTTGAAGCTCCTCATTGGACAAACGGTCCAACCGGTGGTGATAACGCCACGCGAGGAGTTCAAGGTCTTATGATTTTCGATCCTAACCGGATAGTTGCCTAAAAGTTTCGCCTTAAGTATTTTTCCTGCCTGTGAAGGTGATATTGCCTCAACCAGGAGGGTTCCACTTCGGGCTCTAACACAGGATTTAACCGGACCAGCAATTTTGTCTAAACCCTTCTGAATAGCGAAAGGGCTGACGGATGTAAAGTTTTTCCTTCCTCAGTTCTTAATATGACTAAGTAGCGAGGACCATCGGACTCGGCTACTTCCTTTCCCAATACTAAATTATAACTGTGTTTAAATTTTGCCATAAAAGATATGGTGTATATTTATCCCCCAGTGCTCCCCATCCACCACGGAGACCAACGCGGGGTCACCCCACTGGGGTGACAGAGCTACACAGGGGATATAGCAGGCTCACCGTCCCACTCACCCTGGAGTTCGGTATTTACCTAGTCCTGGCCGATTGACTAGGGGTGGGTTAGTCCCTATCCTCCCCTTTAGGCAAAGCAGAAACCAAAATGGTGTATTAAGTTGCGCACCCTCCCCAGTTACTGAAAGATAGAAGCCCAGGCTCAGGTACGCAACCCTCAACCAACCAGGACATTCCTTTTCACCGACACGGGTCTCCACGCACGGCCTACACGTGGATGGGCATTTTGACCTACTGACTCCCACACCACTTTGAGGTTGCCCACAGAGGGAGTCAAGGTGGCTCGGGACCCCGGGTGCGCCTAACCCGTACCTACCGTAGTAGGCCCCTGGGGGGTCAATATGTCCAGGAATGGTAACTCTTCCCTTCCTGTTCAATTTCCATAGTAAACTTGATGTTTGGATGCTGACTGTTTAGATGGTTCAAAAAGTTCTGTAGCGTGTCTTCTCCGTGAGGCCAGATGACGAAGGTGTCGTCCACGTATCTGTAGAAGGCAGCCGGCTTTAGAGTTACTGAATCTAAGCCCTGATGTTCAAACGCTTCCATGTAAAAATTAGCAATGGCTGGTGAAAGAGGAGATCCATGGCCACTCCATCTGTTTGCTCGTAATACTGCCCGCGGTAAAGAAAGTAGGTCGACGTGAGCGTGTGCTTTAATAATGCAATGACCTGCTGGGTGAAGTGCGGTTCTAGGAGGTGGAGAGAGTCTAGCAGGGGGACCCTAGTGAACAGAGACACCACATCAAAACTGACCAGTAAATCACTCGGTTTCACCCTTAATGTCTGAATCGTCTTTACGAATGCTGACGAGTTGACCACATGATGAGGGCAGGTTCCTATCAATGGCTGCAGCAACTTGGTGAGGTGTTTTGCAAGGGCTCCCAATAGCGCTTACGATTGGCCAAATTGGCAAACCCTCCTTGTGCACCTTGGGCAAGCCATATAGCCTCGGAGGAACAGCTGCAGGTGTGGTTAGAGCCCTGATGGTTTCGGCGGGAAATAGTGTCTTCCTCAGAAGAGCTGAAGTTTTCTTAACGATGGCTGCCGTAGGGTCACGTTTTAGTGGCCGATATGCTGGGTCCTGTAGCAATTGTGAAATTTTGTTATGGTAGTCCTCACAGGAAAGAACCACTGCAGCGTTTCCCTTGTCCGCTGGTAGAATGAGTACATTCTCGTCGTTTCGTAGAGATTTCAGGGCTGCTCTTTCCTCTTTGGCGATGTTGGATTTTGGCAGAGATGCTTTCTTTATTGCCAGCACTGTTCCCTGCCTGATATCATCTGCAACTTCTTTAGGCAATGTTTGAATTGCCTGTTCTACCCCGCTGATGATGTCGATCACAGAAATTTTCCGTGGAGCTGGTGAGAAGTTCAACCCCTTCGCTAGTACTGCGATCGAGTGCGGGTCCAGTTCCTTGGCTGACAAGTTGATGGCGACTCGATGATGCTCTAATGTTGCTGGGGGATCTTACGTTACGGCTAGGCACGCAAACTTCCTGGTTTGTCTGGCCGTTGATTTTGATAGCTGTATGTCTGCGCGTGCTGTTGTCGAAGCATCGATCCAATCCCAATCCGATGGCGCGACGCGCGAAGCAATATCCAGGTGTAGGGCCAATAGGTCCCGGTCAATTTTATCCAACACATATCGTGCCTAATACAGTCTCTCTTTTACAGTGTCATGCTGGTGCGTCGAAGGATCCTCTCCACTGTTTTGTTGTGGACTGGGCTTCGTAAAGTGGCGAATCGTGGAACCACGTTCCGGTCTCTGCATCTCATCAGGAAGGCCAGGTTGGCCAGCTGATTGGCCTTCAAATGCAGGTCTTCAAACTGACGAATATTGTGGTAGACTGCCTCCCCGTAGAGGTGTGTGAACCATGACTTGAAGCTTTCCTGGCGATGGTATGAAAATAACTTTTCTCGGGCTATCATTCCCTGAATATGAGAGCGACGTTAGCTCTTGAAAACTTGGAAATTATTCCAGAATTCACCTGGCTGATAGCCCGAGAAAAGTTATTTTCAACGAAGATACACTTAAAAATCCAGATGATAAAAATTGTTATTATTATATTGGCCTATAACACTTTGTTATAGGAGACGCCCTAACCTGAGCTAGAAGTGGAGGAAAAATAAAAACCTTGCCATAGGGAAAATGTCACGGCAATGAAGATGAATAAATTGAATTATATGTCAAAACCAGAGCGTCATCATCTAAACACGAGGAAATTTGAATAAGGAAGTATATCGATACAAAAGTTTCATTTAAGAGTGGAACTTATTATTATTATTATTATTATTATTATTATTATTATTAATTCATAACATCATTTGCTGTATCGCTGGGACAGAATTCATGCTTTGCATAACAGGATTCTGCAGTCCACATGGAATACAAAAAGGTCGAGTCAGCAGTATAAAGTGTATAACCAGGTGCTTGTCTTCAAAACTCTTTTAGAATAAACAGCAGTAAAAGGTTACAAGTGTTTTCTTAACAATTACAAGATCACTCCTACAACTCCTCCTATTAGCCAAATCCACGCCTGGGAGAATCAATGTTCGTGCAAGACTGAGCAACGCTGTGGCATCCCATCCCAGAAGATCTTCAGTACCAGGTACGTGAGTGTAGTGGAGTTGATTGGAAGTGACACTTAGTTACGCTGCACACAAGTAGCAAAAGAGAAGCGTAAAATCAACAAACTAAAATACTCCCGTATATGGCTCACAACGAGCACCACTAACATCGCATCGAAATCTCCGCTCCTATTGTTATGTAGTAAGTTATTGCCTATCTCTTACGTTTTACCAGTTATGTAAAAGTCATTCAGAATGAAGACGTCTTCAGAGGCAATGTCCAGAAAATTCCATTGTATTTTTAATTATCCATATTAATATGTTTAGTATACGGTATTTTATCAAAATCGTTAGAGTAATTTTCTAGAAAATCAAAGTTTTCAATTTTTTTTCTATCTAAAAAGTAGTTGCGGATGGGCGGTTTAATAAAACATCTTCGTGTCGCATTCTTGAAAGATACTAAACTTAAATAACCAGATTGGCATATTACCAACTTTTCGTTTTTTGAGTTATCGTGTTCACACGGACACATGCACACAAAGGTTTTTCCAAAAAAATGTTCTTTTTGAATACAGGTGACAGTAAAACTTGTGTTTCTGAAATTGTGAAATGTCGGTATAGAACTTCTGGCTGGAATGTAATACCTTCTCTGCATACTACGAGGGTCCGCTTATAAGTCCCGGGCCTCACACAGATATGACGTCACTAGAACGGTTAGACGTAGCATTGTATAGTTTAACTCTAGATTAGCTTATATCCATAGTTACAGGTCAATAGCTTGTTTAGTTTTCGAATGACAGCATTTTAATCAAGACAGCTATAGAGTTTTCACGAAAATGGAGGATTTGGAAAATCGAGCAGTGATTAAATACTTTCATTTGAAAGTCTTAATGCCTAAAGAAATCAAGAGGAAATGGACAGTACATTGAAAGACTCTGCCCCTTCATATTTGCAGAGTTTAAAATGGAGCGCATGAGCACTAGTGATGAGCCTCGCTCTGGCCGCCCTGGACAAGTGACAACTCCAGAGACCAGGCTTAGTACTGAAAGACCGCAAATTCAAGTTGTTTGAGACTGCAGAGGCTGTAAACATATAAAAAAACGTGTAGGTAATATTTTAAGTAATGTTTTGGGCTTTCACAAGGTCTGTGCAAGATGGTTGCCGCGTTTGTTGACACCTGATCAAAAGTTGCAAAGAAAGACTGTTTCTGTTAAGAATATGGACCTCTACAGTAAAAATTCCATTGAATTTTTGGGACGGCCTTTTACTATGGATGAAACTTGGATTCATCATTACACTCCAGAAAGTAAATTGCAGTTAAAACACTGGATTGCACCAGGTGAACCAACTTCAAAAAAGGTAAAGTCAATTTTGTCCGCTAACAAGGTTATGGCGAGTGTTTTTTGGGATGCACAGGGAATAATCTTTATTGATTACTTGAAAAAGGGTAAAAGTATCACTGGTGACTACTACTCAAGCTTGCTGCAACGTTTGAGTGACAAGGTGAAAAGAAAAATCTCATTTTGCAAAAAAAAAAAAATCTTGTTTCATCACGACAATGCTCCGGCCCATTATTCAGTCATTGCATTGGGAAAAATGTGGGAGTTAAAATTTCGGAAGATTTCACAGCAACGAGGAGATCATTGATGCGGTAAACAGTTATTTTGAAGACCTTGATAAATCGCACTACAGAGATGGTTTAATTAAATTATAACACCAATGTGACAAATGTATTAACCTTTCTGGAGATTATGTGAGAGGCTTGGGACTTGTCAGCCGACCTTAGCTAGAAAAAGTATGTGCTAGAAGAAGTAAAATGAATATAAGAACACCTGGCAGTTTACAGCAAATAATGAGAAGCAGTTGAGAAATTTAATTCCACATGTTGCCATGGTAGCTCAGTTGTTAGAGCAACAGCACCGAAAGCCGAGGATCCATGGCTAAAATCTCGAATGAGATTATTTAGTTTGCTTTTATGAGATTATTCAGAAGTTAGTCTGATTCTAACTTAATCCTTTGCTCCCTGTTGATACCTATAAGTTCCGCTTGCTTTAAGCGTAACTATACAAATAGGTTTGTACTTTAGGATTACATTTCAGACTAACCTTCAGACATAAACGCCAAGTAATCAAGACTGTTTTTATTGTAAAATGTATACAATTTTTGCCCTAAAATTACAGTGATATTTTTAAATAAATAAAAGAGAAAACCGACATAAACACAGCCAAATATAACCCCATTAGCTTCCAAGCATCACACCGATTATTTTACTTGGGCTCTCCCCGTCCTTTACCACAGGCACTGGGATTTGAACTTGCAACATTGGGCTTTGAATGAATGGCCAGTCCATTACCTATAACCTAACATTCATGGCCATTTGAACCACCTTTTTGGTAGTGCCTTTGGCAACATTATGAAAACTGGTTTGGAAGAACTGAAACTTTTATTTGGGAAGAAAAAGGTTAATAAAAGATCTACAAATATTTTCATTTCTATTATCTTTTCTATTATATAATAATTTTATAGGTTTATTGTCATATTTTTACTAGAACTCCACTTTTAAACTTGGATTAAAGGGAAAACGATATATGTAGTATACTAATGCAGGCAACTAAGGGTTAAAATTATAAATATTGGCATGATAATAAATCAACTTTAACGGCAATTCTGCCAATTTTATCTGTCTTTCTCAAATCGCTATCGGTAACGAAAAAGTTATTTGAGTCTAAGTGATGTTAATGCGTGTGAATGGCCGGTAGATATACACATACCGAAGCTAATAAGTGGTCTATATTAAAGCTGGAACAAAATAGAAATTGAAAGGATTGTTTAGGTGGATTACACGTGATGTTGATACGATACACCACAGTTGTAATGAACCACTGTATTGCGGTCAGACCGACAGAAGAGGCATTGAGTGGGTGGAATGAAGAGGAAATATGGAGAGTTGGAACATAGCTTAACATTGTAAACACGGCAATTCAACAACGCTACTTGTCGTAACACGAGTTGCTGCATTTTACAGGGAAAAAATACGAGAACGGTGAGATATTCGTATCCTGTCATGTGTATTGCTTCTCTTGGGACCAGTGACGAGTTTTACTCGAGAGCTCTTTAGCTACTAAGAATAATTTTGATACGTCATTGAATTTAAGGAGAATTTCCAACAACCATTCGTTGAAGTGTAGTAAAGTGCAGTGCTCTAGCTTATGTTATTTTATCGCAACAAAACTTAATGCTTTTCTAAATAGAATAACAAATAATACTAGAATGATGATTTTGGTTTTGGTAAATTCATATATAGATTTCATTTTTGATAAAATTACTGAAATTAATAAACTTCAAAATACATCGTTTGGTACAAACTATATCATATATAGTTTTTAATGGTATTTCGATAAGCGTCAGTTTAATTGCCAAATTTTGTTGCTTTGAAAATTGTTGTGTCACATATTTGAAAAATATGGTTCAGTATTTCACCAGATGTTTTATTTTATACACACAGACACACACGACTCACATATACACACAATCACACAGATGGAATATTTATTTTGCTAAAATGATTTTTGTTTCCAATTTAGAAAGTCTCAAAACATGTATTTCTGGTGAATTTCGGTATCAAATATTGGGATGGAGTGCAATATTTTATTTAATTACTATAGGTAAGACAATTAGATATAATCACTACAATATAATTATAATAACATTGAAAGTAGATGTTAATAGAGAACGATATCTTTCCAATTATAATGAAAAGAAGTAGACTTAACGGCACCTAGAGTCAACTGTCCGGCACATATATATGTAGAGGTATATTTGCCTGGCATTAAGGTCTATATGAACACATGTCAAAGCTGAGAACTGCCCACCACGCGTAGAAGTAAAGGTACAGTTGCCTAGCACTAAGGCTGCTGTTGGCTGCGTGACGAAGTAAGATGGTGTGATACAGGAATGAGACTGGAGAACTAATTGTCCAGCATTCAGCGTTCCATGAGATATCTCCTTACAGATCCATCGCGATACTGCCACATGGTTGACGCGAGGTAAAATAAATAAATAAACAAATAATAATATTAATAATAATAATAATAATAATAATAATAATAAAGTAGCAAATGACATACGAATTTCTATATCATTGTATGGATCTTTTTGAACATTTTACTAAGTTTGCATTGCTCTTATGCCAAATTTCATTTTTTGGATATATGTTTTGCAAACATAAATTATTTTATACATTTTATTACCTAAATATATTGCATGCCCAGTGCGCCCCAAAAGTGAAGAAAATCCGTTTTCAGTTTTGAGCCACACAAAAAAGCCTTATGCTGTGATATATCAATAATTTTGACCATTGAATTTTATATATACGAGCATTTTTAAAATATTCAAAATTTAAAATTCGATTTTTATAAACATATATTTTTGAAAAAAATTGCAATTTCTGATAGGACAATTTTATCGTCTTCAATATTAGAATAACTATTTCTGGAAAGTTTTAGTTGTATTTAATAAAAAAAACTGAGACACGTGGAGCATTTTGAAAATTGGAAAATGTAGTTCTGAGTAAATGGTATTCTAAAAATATTATGCTAGCAAACAAACGAGTTCTAAAATATTTACATCAATGTAAAACCTTAACCAGGGGGAGAAAGGAAAATGTTGATTCTCAAAGGCTCCAACAGCTATTTGCTAAAAAGAAAGCTATTTTTGATTTTTGACCTGTTGTAATCAAATTTCACCACCAGTGTCCCCTAATATTTTTCAAACTACGTACGAATCAAATGGAATCTATGCAGTTTTAGACTCTACTATATATTAAAACACTCTTTAAAATCGAATTTTAATTATTCAGTTTCTTTATTCGTCAAAAACATATGCATATATTGAATTTATATAAAACTGAACAGATAAAATACATTGTGACTTTTCTGAAATCCACATTATTAATTATTTTTATTTTATGTTTAGGTAAAGATTTATAGAGTAAAACAATTATATTCCATATAAAGGTTACGATCTAAGAGGGAAATACCGCCACTTTTTAATGTGCAGGGAATGATATGGCAGCTCAGATTTGTAATTTTCTTTTCCATTTTGTGTGGTAGATTTGGTTTCACCAGTTATAATATTATAAAGCAAGTGTAACATCAACCGTAATCAATACCTTTGTCTAGTGTTTTTTGCATCTCTTTCTGTTTGTCTAGGTAGTAATAACGCTCGCTCTGTTCTCTTATTTCGTTTAGGTTTGATGATAGCAATAACACTTTGTTTTTACTTTTTTCTATTTATCTTCTTAGTCTTGTTTTCTCCTGTTCTCTTTGTGCAGAAGATAAAGATAGAATTACCCTCTATCTAGAGTGACGCTTCAGAAGGCATCCAGTTGGGTAGCGCTTGATGGGGCTATTTTCGCACTGCAACTTTGATAGTATGAGAATGCAGTCACGTCTAATTAACTCCTGACAAGGTATACAGCTACTTCGATTCTTCTGACTTCACATTATAAGGAGGAGTTTAAGGGTTCTGTCGGAATTTTAAAAGAGTATCGTTAATGCCTTATGAATAACCGGATTTATCCATCGACGGTGTGTATTCCAGATAAATTCAGTAGAGCCATGTATTTTGAGGTTTCGTGTACTTCGAGCTGGTCTTAAGAAAATTAGTGTTACTTCTTCTTCTTCACTTCACGGTATGGGCAGATTGCCCGTCCCGTCTCAGAGTTGTTTCCTTCACCTTTTTCTGGGTCGACCGACATCTCTCCTTCCTTTTGGTTCATATTCAAATGCTATCCTTGGCAGTCTTGAATCTGTTATTCTCTGAACATGTTGCATCCACTGGTTCCGATATATTCCAATTTCGGAATTGATTGATTCTATTAAGATCTGCCATCATATCTTCATTTCGGATTTGATCTAATTTTGTACATCCTTTTGTTTGCCTTAAAAAGTTCATTTCTGCACTTTCATTTTCTTTGTGGTGACCCATGTCTCACTTACATATAATAGTGTAGGAACTGCCATTGCTTTGTAAAACTTTAACCTAGTTTCCTTTCTTGTTTTATTTCTCATTGTTCTGTGTATAATTCCACATATCATTTGGAATCTTGAAATATTTTTATTCATATATTGGAAATAAAGACGTTAAAACAAGTGAAGGACTTTAACTACCTGGGATGTAACTTCAATTATTGGACAACAATTGAGGGGGTCAGCGCAACAGTGGTCTAACCCAGAAAAAGATTTGCGCCACACTAATAAAAATTGTTAGGTACATCTCAACATTATGTTAACATTACTCAATGTGTTGTTGTGTAATAATCTGGAAAAGTGTTAGTGAACAATCAGTTCGATTAAAATGAGGTTTTCGTTATGCTCAAAGAAACCAGGTGCGTTTAACTGAGTTATGCTCAATTTTTTTTAAAAATATGGGTTAGACCACTTTTGCACTGACCCCCTCATTATTGAAAGAGATTAAAATGTTATATAAACCTATATATACATTGTCTACATGTACTTTCTACACACTTCCGCATTTTGAATTTTCTTTCAATTTTTCCATGTACAATACAGCTAAAACTGTGCCGCTCAGGATTTGCATAATGCACAAAAATAACCTTGCTCTCAGACTGCAAATGCATTTCTGTTGCAGATTGACAGGTACCGTAGGTTTGGGGGAGTGCGCTTGCTCTTTCTTTGTCGGCTCTTCACTAATTGGGATCTCGTGTCAGTCAGTGTATACTCCTTTCAGAAACATTACCGTATCGGCACATAATCCCTATTCAGCGACAGTAGCCATTAAAATACGGTTAAGTAAAATACACATATTGCAGCAGTAACACTGTGACCGTTGTGGTAGACAGTATATAGTCGTATAGTATGGAATATGTAGTGAGTACATCTTATCACACAGGTCGGTAAAATCGTGTATTCTTCAATTTATTTTAACCATTGTTGTGCTAATCCTTTATTCATGATTTGCTCACTGATTTAGTGATATTTCCATGTAATCCGAGTATTTTGGAATTCGAGGTAGTCTCAGCCCCAATTAGCTCATAGGGTATGCGATGTGTTTTTCATAATATTAATAACATTTTATTAATTGATGCCACAACAAACAATCAATTGATATCTGGAATACCAAAATTTAAATGATGATTAAATGTGATTTCTAAATTACTGTGAAGAGAAATGAGTTATTGAGTTCTAAGAAAATAGCAACCTAAACATTAAGCTCTTTGGTCTTTTGTTCTGCAACTATTGTGAGGCAAGGAGAAGCAGCTCTTAAAGGAATGAACTTAAAGCAGCTAAATAAGTTGGCTCATTATTTTAACTTTAAGGAAACACAACTCTGATGTGTTCCATTTTTATGTACATCATGTTAACTGAGATAAACTTTAGTAGAAATACTCTTATAACTTACTTTCTTTCAACTAAAAGGGATATAAAGCAATACGCTATAATAAAGCGATAGTGAAGTGTTATGAAAGGTGTCTCAATGGGACTGACATTGAAATTTGGTTTTATTTGCATAACCAGGAGTAAAACAAAAGAAGTAGAGACTGCCTCTGTGGTCGAGTGGTCAGCAAGCTGATTTCTCACCCAGAGATCCCGGGTTCGATTCCCGTCTGGAGGTGGGAAGTTTTTCTTTAACCAGAATTATTCCCTATCCCCCATAGAGTCTGGAAGTATGAATGCGAGGGTAAATGCGCGTCTGTTTACTAATATAAAGTTTATTAACCTAATGTTCTGAACCTATACTTTCAAAAGTCAAAGCCCCCGATATGACCTTGATGTTAAAGGGGGCTATACAAATAAAACAATAAAATATATATATATATATATATATACACAAAGATTTGCGATTGCTATCTCTTACGATTTTCCATTTATACAAAATTAAGGGACTTCGAAAGCTATACACAAAAGCAATATTTACATTTTATTTTTCATGAAAATTAAGCTTGTAGTATTTTAATCAAAATCGTTAGAGCCATTTAGAGGAAATGAAAGTTTTCAAAAGATGTTCCATGTAAAGGGTAGTTGAAGGTGAGGGGATTTTCCTGAAAATGTTCATGTCGCATTCCTGGAAGATACTTAACTTAATTACTCATTTTTGTGTCTAAAGGACTGTTCATTTATGAGTTATCTTCCCTGACCGCCCCTCCAACGCACAAGTATTGGCCTTTTTTTAAAAAAGAATTTGCTGATCCTGGGGTCCGCAAAACTTATAATTTCGGTGAAATCTTGGTATTGATTTTTGGTAGAACACAATACCTTCTCTATCTACTACACACGTGCATAGTACTTGGTAAAAAAGTGAAAATTTCTACTCAGTAATATTTCAAATAGAACATTTACGAATGTAAAATCTTAATTTAATGTAAGACAAGCCAAATCGCCTCAGTTGTCTATCATCTATGGTAGACAGAGGAAGTTATGCATTCCATACTAACTTTTATATCCAGATGTCGCTAAAATGTATATTTTGAGGTCCTCTGAAACAAAATATCGCTTTAGAAACGTGCCGCGCGCAGCGTGCTGTAGATGCATGTGTGTATATTTATGGATACAATAACTAGAAAACAAAAAATTGGTTAAATACCATCCTTTTTCTAAAAATTCTCTTTTTGATTTAGGAGACCTTAAATTGTGTAACCGTTTTTAGGTGGAATGCCATATCTTCTCCACCATGTATATTATACATACGTGATAGAGAAAGTAAGAAACAGTATTTTGCAGCATAGATAAAGTGTCATGTTATTGTGTGTATAGTAACTTGTACATATTTGAACAAGACCTCTAGCTTCTGTGCATTTTACGCATTACCATAAGTTTAGAATCTTCCAAAAATACGAAGATTTGCAACAACTTCACCTAAACCAGTCTCTCTCTATATGGCTGTTTTTTTTCTCAAAAATGCCTCTAGCAACTTTGATTAGAATATATAATAGCTATTTATGCGTCAATTATTCTAAAGCTTTTATGCATGTGATGCATACAAAATGTCTAAATTATATTAAATGAAATAAATTTAATATAAGTGTTGTCATTTTATTATATTAGCATATGTTTAAAATATTTACGTGATAAATAAAATGCATAAGTAAAATATTCTGGGGATGGCCTCATTCTGGATGACTTTTGAATAACTGATAAATCGTAAGACCTAGACAGTTTATTATACAAAATATCAGATCTCGTAAAAAGACAACTTATGCCCTATATGTTCTTGTGGAGTTAACCTGTTTCCGAGGTATTTCTTATTATTAATTCCTATTTCAAAATACTTAAATTTTTCTCAAACGGGAATTTATCATTCTTGTTTCTTTGTTTTACTCCTGGTTATGCAAAGAGAAAAGATTTCCAATGAAATCACCTTTTAAACGATTTGACTAGTGTTTTAGGCTATTCTATTCCCTTATTTTATTTCTGCTTATAAGAAATTAGGTAATAGAAACATTTATGCTAATTTTTACCTTGATTGCCATGAATTATATAGAAGAATAAGCATTTTTAGAATAGTTTATATTAAAATAGGTAGAGCAAGCCATGTGAATGGAACACATAAGGTTTTTTACTTTCTGATTTTATTTTGGATTCCATGAGAAAACTTTCTACCAGAATATCTCATAATGAATACATTGTCGTACGTGTTTCCAATATTCTGTTCTGTTCACATTTGTAAATTTACTTAGCAGTCTTGCGTAACTTCACACGCATTTACGAGAATCTCGTTGAAAGCATTCTCTCCAAATTCCCAGGTGAATACGGTATACGGCGAAGCAGCTTTTCTTAAAGGTTCCTTTCTTCTAACACGATATTGAAGTGCGAAACTTTAGGTGTATCTAGACTCGGCGTACTCTTAAGAACTGTTGAGGTGAATACTGAAAAGGTGTTGCTAAAGAGAACTGGGGGAGAAAAAATAACATTCAATCCCTACAGTCTTGATTAAACGGGCCGCACAACTTTTACTTTCGCCTTAGGACCTCAAAATGGGGAGCAAAAATAACATGAAAGCAATACTGGTGGCGTTGACACAATAATTTGAGATTTCTGTAGCTAGCCCTTCTTTCAAAAAGTACGGACAAAAGTCTCATGGGTTTGAATAGTAATTTTTTTATCTTGGATATTTGCGCGCGTACATTGCGTACAAGAGTGATCCATTCCCTTAGATTTCAATAAAGATTTCACTTCCACTTTCCCATTTATCTAACCCTATTCATCCACTACGTAAAAAAATCTGATGTGCTCCATTCACACGATTTTCTCTACATCTCTGTAACAAACTAATGCTAAAAAGCTTATTCTTTTATTTAATGCTAATCGAGATAAAAATGATCAAAAATGGTCTTATTACTTGCTTCTTTGAAGTAGTACGAAAATTAGAGAACACACCAGGCTAAAGCGTTAGTCATTTCTTTTAAAACTTGGTTACACTATGATTGAAATTTATTTCTTTGCATGGCTAGGAGTTGGCAAATTCCATATGAGAAAAGTATAAGTATTTTAAAAGAGAAGCCAGTAATAAACAATATCTCGGAAATGGTCAACTTCACGAAAAAATGTTTATGACACAAATTGTGCGTTTTAATATGATGTACATTTACCATTTATGCAAAAGTAATCCAGAATTAAGAGTTCTTCTGAGACTATACCAGAAAATTCAAGATATATATTTTATTTATAATATAACTATCTTTAATAAGTGGTAATTTAATAAAAATCGTTTGAGAAATGTCTGTAAAAATAAAATATTTCGAAAGCTCTCCTGTAAGCGTAGTTTGGGGTGGGCGATTTTTCTCAAAATTTCGTGTTACATACTTGTAAGATACTAAACCTAAACACCAAGTTTGGTGCTAGTGGTTTTTCGCTTTTCGCTTTTGATTTATCGTGTTCACGCAGAACTTTTTCAATAAATTATTTTTTTTTTTGGATACAGGAAACCCAGCGAAATCGTGAAATCTCGGTATAGAAATGTTGGGTGATATGCAATACCTTCTCTACTATGCACAATGTGCTAAGAAGAGGAATACTAAAATGAATCTGTGAGCGAAGTTAGATATCATCGTATGAAATAAAAACAGTTGTAGTAATAGTCCATGAATTCTGCTGTAATTTGCGTAAATAAAGCAAGGAGCCTGTCCAATGTGATAAGAAACTCGAACTTGCAAAGGGAGGGATGAGATATGAGTTGTCTATACCATTAAAATACTGTAATTACATCACTTGTGTCAAAAGCTTTCTTTAGTCAATGGGATATTATTGTCATAATGATAAACATTAATCTTACTGGAAAGGTAGAATCGGACTGAAAAATTTAATGCCATAGCGGGGATTCCACTGAACTATCAACCGCCGCGCCGTAGTCGAGTAGTTCAACCACTCGCCTCTCACCTAGACGGCCTGGGCTCGTTTTGAGGTGGACAAAGCGGCGCAGGTGCTGGTTTTCTCCGGATTCTCCAGTTTTCCTCACCATCGCAATCCACCGGTGCTCCATCTTCGTTTCATTTATCACCAGCGTCATCGCCTGCGGTACCATGTAGTAAAAGGGGGCGTTAAACACTATAAAAAAGTGAGGCTCTCATGGCAACATACCAACACATTAATTTCCCCAACTAACTAGAAATTTTCCCTGTAAACCACAAGCAGATCTGAAGTTATTTTGAGATGTCATAACCCAATGGTGATATACAATATCATAAGTGAATTAAGTTCCGGAATTCATACTTTAACCGTCTATTAGGTCAATCATTGTCAAATAATGGTTCTTATACACTATCCTGTGTAGGACAAGAGTTAGAAAGAGACTGAAAAATTCAACGCCATAACCGGGATTTGAACAACAGAAACGCCGATCTCTGACCACTAAACATATCGACACAATATTAAAATCCTCAACCGACTGAGGTTCGTTGGTTCAAATCCCAGCTATGGCATTGAATTTTTCAGCGCGACTCTACTTTTCTAACACTTTCCTCACAGCTGATCCTGTGTTGTAGATTTACTGTACATGAAAGAGTCTTAAATCTGATAAAGAGGCCTCTGAGCAAAATTATGCCGTCTTTAACGTCAAATATAAAATGGGATGCTGAGAGGCAGGAGTTGCAGATGTCCATAAATAATAATAATAATAAAAATAATATAACTCAAACTTGTTTTCTCCATTAGGCTAGTGTGGAAGAAACAAAGTAACAATATTTATTATCTGCTTAATTATATATAAACTATTCATTTTTATTAATGTATTAATTTCATTTATTTATTATAAATGTATTTGTATTAAAATATTTATTATTTATCGGTTATTAACTATAAATTAAAATATATTATTTGCGTATAGTTTGATAAATAACTATTACAATTACAATTATAAATTATGATAAATATAAATTATTATCATTGTTATTATTGTATAAGTCCCAATGAATATAGTAGTTAAACGTAGCATTGAGTAAATTGGTAGTTACTTATAAAAGCAATTAAGAGTGCTAGTTAAGTTATTGTTGAAAAGATAGAATCATTTAGTAAAAATACTTTACCACAGGATTTGAGTTAAATATATCTCCTAGTTTCCACCGGTTTATCTAATTAACTGAGCTACCATGGCGATTTGCCAGCACGACACCAAATTCTCCAACTGATACGCGTTTTCCACGAGGGTATATAAAATGTATTTGAGATGAGATTTCCCAAATGGTGGCTTACAGAGTCGTGAGTACTTTGTTCTGAGCTTAATAGACTAACCAACTATTAAGTCAATCAGTGGTGATTAATTGCTTTTTCACACAAGCCGGCAGGTTCAAATTGGAAAGGTAGAACCACAATGAAAAACTCAATGCCATAGCCAGGATATGAGAGGTGTTCTGTCTGGATGGTCTAATCAACTGATGATTCTTGTTAAAGCAAGGGTACTGCTCCCCCTAGGATTCGATAACCCATACAATGTTTAGCCGCCGCACGTGTTTTGTGGTGCGACAAAAGTTCATCGAGCAAAGGATACACCAAACTAGATTACTCCGTTCTTATCGCAGTTGTCAAGTTAGTGGAATTTCCGTTAAATTTGACGGGTAAAATTACGTATTTAGCGTTCAACGGATTTTTCGGTTCCATTTAGTGATTCAATTATATAATTAGAACTAGATTTAGTGGAATAGGACTGCACATTAAACTCTCTATTTCCTATTTCAATCTTGAAATGTGCACTTTGCACAATACCAAATGAAACATGACCTCTATATATTTATACCTACGGGCCCTACCAGGGATGTATTTATATGTTAAGAAGTAAACATATACATACGTTTATCGCAACACGAGTCGGTCTTATAGTTGTGTTCCCAGCTTGTGAGTCTGAAAGGAATGCCTACACAACACACACAAGAGTACAGATAAGGTGACACACGCAGATAGAAACGCTGTTGAAGAATAATATGCAGCCTACGTTTATATATGCAGTAGGGCCATGCCAATCATGTGTCCAATTATGATCACGCTGTTTCATTTTCTGAAGAAGTGGAAAAGGTGTGTCTGTCTGTCGGCGGCATAGCTCAAAAACGAAAAAGACGTTAAATACCAAAGTTGGTACCTATTTAATTTCAATATCTTCCAAGATGCGACACAAATATTTTCAAGAAAAAACCCACCCCTACTATCGTGTAGGTGTGTTATTTTTGGATAATTTTGATTTTCTGAAAATTAGCTCTAACAATTCTCTCTTTCACAACGGACAGTAATTTCCTGACTGGCGGTACTCGTTTCTCGTTTATCTGAACATCAATATCATGTATTATTATGATATATGTATATCATGTATAACGGCAACATCAAAGTCATCGATTTGCACAACAGTATGCTCTAGTCTAGTTTTTCTTCTGTTTCCAGGAGTACTGAATACACTGGTTCCCCCTCTTGACCACATCTCTTTCTTCTCCATACGAATTCTCTTTAGCATTTGTACGGAAATACCAGAATAATATGGAGCTCGTTGGGTCGCTTGTGACATTGGATATAAATACTGTTTATTCAGAGTTGCTTTATCACATTTATCTATAAAGCCATTTATAATTTCACGCCCTTCTGAATGCACAACCTTACGTTTCTTAACTCCAGACATGGTGAAATGAATTCAAATCTTCTTATAATATTGAGCTACTTCTGCACCTTATTATGCTAAGTAGGCTACACTAGATTAATACACATTTCTGCAGGAATAACAGCTTCTCGGGTAACCAGATGTCACTTTCCCCTGTCCCCACACCTCATCCTACGGAGCTCACGAGTCCAGCACACAACTATAACTGAGTGGATGTTATTGCTTTGCGTGTTATCGCTTATGCCCAACCTTGCTGTATACATTCTAAGATACCATTGTTACTATTATATTGAAGTGGTGACCGCGTGATCACAAGAACTGGTCTTAATCATCTAGTTAAATGTTGCTATAATTACGAATTGCCAGTGGTTGTCCTCCAAGAAATCAGCACCCTGAGAGCCCATGGTAGACATATCTCCATCCGGTGCCAGTAGGTACTTCAGCAGTAGGAGATATCCTACTTCAGTGAAGTCTAAAATCTCAACAACAACAATAATAACAATAATAACCAACGACGATCACAAAATTTATTTGTAAGTTTTCAGTACCTATATTGAAATTTCTCATTTAATAAAACTGAAAACAACAATAAAACACATTTAGCGGATTTTAGCGTAATTTTAACTCAGTTTAAAGAGAAAAAGATTTGTGTTAGCAACGCTGGTTCTGATAAACAAATGCGGTCAAGCATTGGTGTTGTAATGAGCGCAGTATCGAGTGGTTTGTTCAGATACAAATTAATGCACTTATTGTGCCAATAGAACACGTTGCGAAATTACATGACACACAGTGCAAAACGAAATACAGAAAGACTACCTCTGTGCTCGAATGGTTAGCACTCTGGCTTCGATTTCAACATGGGGCAGGGAAGTTGTCTTTAACTAGAAGCATTCTAAATCCCCCCAGGAAGTGTAGAAATATGATTGTGAAAGTGACTGCGTATGTGTTTAACGGTATAGCAAGAAAACAACAGTTGTTTCCGAAACAAAACCCCCAATATGATCATAAATGTTAAAGGGTGCTATATAAATGAAAATGTTAAGGGACATTGGGAGTGAAATTTCAACTTTATACATTTCTGTACAGATTTTTCTGAAAATTGTACTGTGATTCTGGTACTTTATTATAATATGAACAACAAATGTTATTTAAATTGGATAAATACTTCACAAAGTATATTTTATTTCATAAACTTTTTACGTATTATGCTGACTAATGAAAATGTTCCACGTGCCTCAAAATTTCAGAATATTGGTTGCCATTTTCTGAATTTGATCTTTGAGCCACACACAAAAAGTTTCAAAAGGAATGTTTCAACAGCTTTTAATACTGAATTATTATAATTTTTTTAAAAAGTTAGGAATTTTAATCGCTAAAAGGATACATTTTTTCACAAAATACGTTTTTTGAAAAATTAGTTGACATTTGGTTAATTTTGTCCGTTTTGGTATTACAACAAATACTTCTGCACATTCTGGGTGTTATATTTAAACAAAATCTGAGACACATGAAACATTTTGAAAGTATAAAAATGTAGTATTGAGTAACACGCTGTTTTATAAAACAGTACACTAGGAAACAGGTGTACTGTTTTATAAATCCCGAAGCAAGGAAGGTGAGCTATATGCTGAGTTCCCATAGATGTCTTATGGTTCCAAGAACTATTTGGTATAAAAAGAAATGTGGTTTATTTCATCGATTGTAGTCAGCATTTCATTCTCAGTATCCCTTAAAAATACAGAAGTGCACAACCTCTGTTCAAATATCAGTATTCTGACTTCTCAACCGCTGTCTTATTACTTTCGCTTCACGTACTATGTACATAGTGTAGAGAGAAGGTATTGTAATGCACCCAAAAATTCGATACCGAGATTTCATGGGAAATACATGCTTTGGGTCACCCTGAATCCAAAAAAAGCATTTTTGGAAAAAGGTCCATGTGTGTGTGCGTGTATGTGTGTGTCTGTGTCTGTGGACAGCATAGATCAAAAACGAAAAGACGTTAAATATTATACTTGGTATTTAAGTTTGGTATCTTCCAAGGATGCGACACGAAGAAAATCTCCCCCACCCCCAACTACCCTTTACATGGAAGTTTTTTCAAACATTTTGATTTTTTTCAAAAATGGCTCTAACGATTTTGATTAAAATATCGTATATTAAAGATATTTACCTGACAAATAATATGTATATTTTGAATTTTCTGGGAATAGCTTCTGAAGACTACTTCAAGTTATGTTATATACATTTTTGTCGAGGAGTTGATCGTTTTTGAGATATTCCTTGTTTTTGGTTTCAGGATTAAAAAACTTTTACTTTTCTCATACAGGAATTTGTCAACTCGTGTCCAATCATACAAAGGAACTTCAGTCAATTAGTAACCAGCTTTTGACTTCACTTTAAGCTATGATTCTCCCATTTTCGCTTCTACTTACAAGGAAGCAACTAATGAGACTAAATCTGCTAAGTTTTTCTCGATTAGCATGAAGTAAATAGAAGAATAAGCTTATTAACAATCATTTTTATACAGAAATAGAGGATGTCATGTGAATGGAACACATAAGATTTTTTCCAGTCGTTCCTGATTTCACACGAACACCTACTTACCTTTCTGACTTTCTATCTCATTTCCTTGCAACAATGCAACTTGCTTGCTGATGTCACTTCTTACTAACACAATTATTAGTATTTGCCATTAGTCATTGGCTGTAATATATATTAGCATATATATTAGTATTATTTAGTGCCAATATTTCTTTATTTATCCATTTGTCATTGGCTGTAATATATATTAGCATATATATTAGTATTATTTAGTGCCAATATTTCTTTATTTATCCATTATTCCTCAATAACATTATTATTAAATTAATAAGACAATAATTTCGGTATCAGAATATAAAAGTGGTACTTGAATATCTATACTGAAGAACGGGATTGCAGGATCCGGAGGGATAATCTATCAAAATATATGCCATTGTAACGCCTTGTAATGTTCTATTTTATGTTCTAAATAAAGACTATCTTTTGGAAATTCGGCCGGAAAACTTGCACTCTTATCTTTTAAGGTGACTACAGTTCCATAACGTTCAAACACACTAAATCTAATTACGACTTATTGCAGTGTATGGAACAGCGGATGTGTATCCTGGTCATTAGAGTAGCCCAACATGAAAGGAGGTCTGTCAAGAGCATTTAGAACAACAAAGCTATCATATTCTGTAAGCCAGGACATCCATGTGCAGTACATCAGTCTTGCTGGAAGGTGATGATACCGTGTATTATGCAGCCAACAAAGACAATGTGTTATCAACACAGAGTTCTCTCTTCCTACTTGCTTCCGTCGACAAATTACTTTACAGCAATTTCCTGCTTTAATCGTCGATGGTCCTTTCCGGATTTTGAGGGTTACTGACTGGTAACCTCAGCTTTACACAAGTGCGCTCTGCTCTGTGTTCCTGGATATTCATTATTAATACGCTTGCGATCATTAGGTGTATGTTACAGCTGAAACAATTAATTTAATGCCAACATCTCCGGAACACAACCGCTATAAAGGGAATCCGTTACAAGAAAACGCCATTTGTAATAGCGCTGTTCTGCCGTTGCAAAGTCTTGATGCAGATACTTGGTGTATTTGTCGAATTGCTAGCGACTTTAGAATAACCATGTGGGACCCTAGGGCAAGAAGAAAATGCGTGGACAGGTAGAGGAGTAGATGAGCGGACTTTTTGAAGCAGAAAGTGAGCAGGTAACTGTGCTTTAGGTGTGTAAGACACAGAGAAGTATGACGAGAATTCTAAAACAATCTATATAAAATATGCATGATGTAGAAGCGACAAAGACAGAGAAATACGGAAGAACTTTTATAAGTTGAATGTAAAATAGTGTTAATCTTAATATAAAGTTGTGTACTTGTAACTATATATCTTAGGATTAGGTCCACTAATGACTTTTGGTCTCTCCTGTCAACTGGCAGGAGACCTTATGGGATGAAACAGCTAGTAAATAAATGTTTAGGATATACCAGTTATACACGAGGGCAAAAAGGAAAACCAATGTCTATATAAGGAACCGCGTTGTGTATTAGGGTGGTAAGACTTTAGAGTAGCTCTTGGCTTCACCTGGTTTTTACATATGTGAGGGGTGTTTTGGACCGGTAAGTGAATGGGGTGTTAAGTAAAAAATAACAAAGCCTATCCTCCTAAAATAATTAAATTTGTCCCAAATTCGAATTTTAAAAGTATTTTAAAACATTGTTTTACTTAACAATACTTGGACCAGGTTGTTCTAGATGCGCTGCGAAAACATGATCAGTTTAAGTTAATTGTTTTCTTACAGAAACTCTGCGGAGGACAGGTGAGAATACAATTCAATTATCATAATTGTCCTTAATAGTTGGCTATACTGTGAATCCTGAGTCTTGAAGTCCTTCGACATTGTAAGTAGCCATTGGGGTTTGTCATCTCAAAATAATTTGAGATCACCTTGTGGTTTACCGGGAAACATGCGAGTCAATTGAGAAATTCAATGCTATGCCGGCATGCTGCCATGGTAGCTCAGTGGAACTGCAACCGGCTAGAGACCGGGAGATCCGTGATTCAAATCCCAGCTTCGGCATTTTTCAGTCTGACTCTACCTATTCATGATCAGTTTAGTTTTTTGCTTATTCTTCTTTAAGCTAGAACAGTAAAATTAGTATCTAAAATTATGGAAGTCAACAATGTCATATGTTTTCTCAAGAGAATTCAAAACGCCATGCGTTTTATCTGTAGTATTCTAGTGAAGGAAAATGTTCCTGACTTGTCAGCATCAGTTTCGTAACTCAGAGGGTAAGGCAACGTCCCAAAAATCGAATGTTCATAGTTCGTATCCTATCTATGAAAATGACAAAATTGTCATTTTAACAAAACTGACTGTCGTAGTTTTGCAAGAAAATGCGTATAAAGAAGGTTTCTAAGTCTTGTCAAGAAATGCGAACTTCGGTTATTTTTTTTAAAATTGTTGCTCGTTTTGTGTGATTCATATGTATGTAACTCGTCTCTTTACCATGATTTTCTACCATGATTTGCAATACCAAAATTATCCAGTGGTACCGTTTATGATATTTCTTCTCCTTTTATTTTTATTGTACTTAACGTCCTTTAACCTGGTTGGCCATATCGGAGGATGAATTAAATTGGTGAAATGATGCTCAAATAACCTCAAGGCCCGTGGAGCTTAAAGTTACTCAAAATAGCCTTCTAAGGATAAGGGAAAATCCCGAAAAAAAACCTTATCCGGGTAACTCACCCTAAGCGAGATTCGAACTCACGAACTGTTGAATGCGAAGCAGACACGCTACCTCCATACTACCCAGGCGGATTTCCTCTTTGTTGTCCCTGTTCTTGGAATTTTTCTATGTAGCTCAGGAGCTCAATAATTCAAAATAAATTTCGGCTTGTTGTCCATGTCCTTTATTCCTTTCAAATGGCATGAAATAAAGAGAGTATTGTTTATGAACCAGGTAGTGAGACTATCGTTTGTGTTACACCCCCTTTCCTTTGCTTCTGATCTGATAACCAACCTTTGTTCATTTATTAGGATTTGAGTGCCAAACTTCCACTATACAACGAATAGTAAGTACTCATCTTGTGAATGTCTTCCAATCACTAAGGTATAATGATTCGTTTTCCATCCCTGTCGCACTTACTTTATTTATTCCAATAAACGTGTAGACGTGGAATACAACTGATAAAGGGATTGTACTAAAGGGAAAAAGAAACTGATGCGTTTCATTCACATGACTTTCTCTACTTGTTCCGCAAACCAACTATTCTTGCCAAAGATACTTTTATCTACATCATGTTAAAACATTAATAAAAGTTGTCTTATTACTTCGTTCATTCTAAGCAGTAAGGAAATATGAGAATACACTAGGTTAAAGTGATAGTCAAATCGTTTAAAAGCTATCACTATGTGAAACAATTGAAATTGAGTTTTCTTATGCATTTCCTTGAGTAAAAGAAAATAGATGAAATGAAAGTTAACTTCCAAATGTAAGTTAACTTCCCTCTTGAGAAAAATATAAGTAGTTTAAACTTGAAACCAATAACAAGGAATATCTCAGAAAATGTTAACTCTACAACAATCTATATGGCATAAATTGTGTGTCATAATGAAATCCACATTTTTTGTGCAGTAAATATTTCTCTGTCTCTTAGGGTTTACCAGTTATATAAAATTCTATTAAATTGAAGAGATCCTCAGGTATACAATCTATTTTTCATCAAAATATCTTTAATATACGGCATTTATAAACAAAATCGTTACAGCGACAGAATAACTTTTTCAAACATTTTTCCTCGTAAAGAGTATTTGAGGTAGAGGAGTATCTAGAAAAATTTCGTGTCGTATCCTTGGAAAATATTGAACTTAAATACCAAGTTTGATATTTAACAGTCTTTTCACTTTTGAGCCATGCTGTTCACACAGACTGTACTTTTCCTAAAAATGCTTGTTTTTTTCAGGAGTTCTCCAACATATATTTTTGGTCAAATTGCGGTATCGAATTTTTCGGTAGAATATAGTATTAATATATTATAATATATTATCTATTTCATATGTACATTGGGTACACACATGATAGAAAAAGTAATATAGAAAAGCACTATAGGTTTTCATTGATACATTTTCCTTAAAGTCAGAGCGAGTTAGAGCAACAAGCATTAATCATTAAACTTATCTTAAAAGAGCAGAATCAATGACCTATGGTGATGGTTATGGTGGTGCTAGTGGTGGTGCTGGTGGTCGTCGACGTGGTGGTGGTGATGGTGGTGGTGATGGTGGTGCTGGTGGTCGTCGACGTGGTGGTGGTGGTGGTGGTGGTCGTGGTCGTGGTGGTGGTGATGGTGATGGTGGTCGTGGTAATGATGGTAATGGTGGTGGTCGTGGTAGTGATGCTGTTGGTGGTAGTGATGGTAGTGGTGGTGGTCGTGGTGGTGGTGTTGGTGGTGGTCATGGTCGTGGTAATAATGGTAATGGTGGTGGTCGTGGTAGTGATGGTGTTAGTAGTGGTGGTAGTGATGGTGTTAGCAGTGGTGGTAGTGATGGTGTTAGTAGTGGTGGTAGTGATGGTAATAGTGATGGTCGTGGTGATAGTGGTGGTGGTCATGGTGGTGGTGGTGATGGTGGTGGTGGTGGTGGTCGTGGTGGTGGTCGTGGTGTTGTTGGTGGTGGTGGTTGGCGTCGTCGTGGTCATGGTAGTGATGGTAATGGTGGTGGTCGTGGTAGTGATGGTGTTAGTAGTGGTGGTAGTGATGGTGTTAGTAGTGGTGGTAGTGGTGGTGGTCGTGGTGGTAGTGGTGGTGGTGGTGGTGGTAGTCATGGGCGTGGTAATGATGGTGGTGGTTGACGTCGTCGTTGTCGTGGTAGTGATGGTAATGGAGGTGGTCGTGGTAGTGATGGTGTTGGTGTTAGTAGTGGTGGTAATGATGGTGGTGGTGGTGGGGAATTGGAGCAACAATTTCAAGCACTAAATCTCAAAAGATCAGAATCAAGACCTTTGGTGGAGGTGGTGGGTGGGTGGTGGTGGTGGTGGGTGGTGTTGCTTTCGGTGGTGGTGGGGGTTCTGGTGATGGTTGTGATGGTATTGGCATCGGTATGGTGATTGAGTTGTTATCGGTTGTGGTGTGCTGGTTGTGTTGATATCGGTGGTGTTAATGGCGGTGAAGGTGCAAAGCACTGAATCTCAAAAGAGCAGAATTAATGATCTTTGGTGGTGGTGCTCGTGGTGGCATTGTTGGTGCCGGTGTCGTCGGTGGTAGTAGTGTTGGTGGGTGGTGGTGGTGATAGTTGAGTGGTGATATTTTTGGTGGTGATGTTGATGGTGGAGGAACATTATTAATTATATTTTTGAAAGGCTTGTCAAAAGATTTTATTTGATATGAAGCTTAAGATACATCTCATATAAAATATCATCTTTTTCATAATGCGATTTTTTTTTCAAAATTACAATTACAAAGATAAAATGAATAACCAGCTCTCAAATTCAAAATAAAAACTATATAACTGCATTCAGAATGAAAATGATTATGGTATCACTTTTCTCAAGTAATTTAAATGCTGCACTTGTAGTTTAGGTGTGCCTTTTTCCAGAAAAAGGTTATACCTCGCGGTATACATATTTTGAAGACGATACTTATCCATACGGAAAGCGGCAGTTCGGTGAAGTATCTGCAGGTCATTGCCCGGAAGGCATTAGCGTTACCGTAATGAGGACAGACGCGTAACCCGGCCACATCCTGAGAAACTTAGCCATGCAAATTAAATTAATGGCAAAGTAACAGGAGACAGAAAGTAAAGAGGAAGATTACCAAAGTTGCCTGACGAAGGAGGATATCTTTTGTGCAGAAATAAAGCTTACATCCAGTTAAGCTTGAGCCATTTATGGGCACTATTTCACAGCTAATATATAACAGAGCACATGGCACGATGTTTCAGGTCCACCGTTGTACTTTTAGGATGACTATTTCCTCTAGAATTGCACATATTCTCAAATGAGCACCAAGTTTAAAACCCGAGAAATAAAGGAGTGTATATGATTTACATTAAGTATACTGTATTTTATTTACAATTAAGGGTGTTCAGAACTAGCATGTACATAACGCAGAAATGCCAAGAATAATTTAATACAAATAAGAATGCTGTTACTGTCTTTTAGAAATTCATTTTGAACGTGAAAACGTAACACATTAAAAAATAGATATTTGCGAAAAGACAAACAAATTTAACTATATAATAGCTGTTCCTAAACTTTCCTTACAAACGATTATTCTTGTATCTACGTCATACTATTCTAGATACAATTTAGCAGAAATTGTCTTATTTCTTGCTTCCTTAAAAGTAGATGGGAAAATAAGAGAATATGCTAGAGTAAACAGTTAGTCAAGTCTTTTAAAAGGTCATCACTATGTGAAACAATTGAAATTCGGTTCTCTTTTGCATTCCCGGGTGTAAAAGATAAGAAATGAAATGAGAGTTGAGTTCTCGCTTGAGAAAAGTTTGAGTAGTTTGAATCCAATAACAAGGAATATCTCGGAAACTGTTAACTCTACAAAAAATGTTTATGACATAAATTTTGTGTTTTAATAAGATTTATATTTTTTGTGGGAAAGCTTTTGTCTATCCCTTATGGCTTATGACTTATGCAAAAGTCATCAAGAACGAAGTAGTCTTTGGAGACCTTTCCCAGAAAATTCACGATATAATGGTGTCATATCTTAAACATATATTACTTTAATCAAAATCATTAGTGCCATTTTGAGAAACTCAACATTTTCTAAAATGCTTCAGGTAAAGGGTAGTTGGGGGCTGGGGGATTTTGTTGAACATTTTATGTGGCATCCTTGGATGATATTAAACCTAAATATAAAGTTCGGTTTACACCCGAATTTTCGTTTTTAAGTTGTGCTGCCCACAGACACACACACATACAGCACCTTTTACTAAAAATGCTCTTTTTGGATTCACGGCCTCAAAGCATATATTTCCGGTAAAATCTCGACATTGAATTTTTGAATGGAGTATACCTTCACTATCTTCCATGTACTATATGATTATATAGTACCAGAGAAAGTAAACTTTCAAGCAGTAGAAATGAGCTTCTGGCAGTCTATAGGAGGATATACAGAACTGGATAAAAAGACTAGTACAAACATCCGCGAAGAAATCAAAATAGAAGGATGTAATAGCATAATAAAAACATGCAAAGAAAATTTAAAGTCACATTTGGACAGAATTAAAAAAATCTGATATGCTACACTCACATGACTTTCTCTAGCTGTTCCACAAACTTCTTACATAAGATAATTCTTTCTGCACCTTGCTAATCGGGCTACTCATTAGCACAATGTTCTTATTACTTAGTTCCTTATAAGTAGGAAGAAAATAAGGGAATACACTAGGCAAAACCAATAGTCAAATGTTTTAAAAGCTGTTGTTACGCGATTGTCATCAAATCGCTTCTTTTCTTGGCCAGAAGTAGAACAAAAGAAAAGTGGAGACTCCCGTCTGAGAAAAGTATAAGTACTTCGCAACTGAAACTAATAACAATGAGTACCTCAAAAACGGTAAGCTCCACGAGAAAAATGTATATGACACAACTTGTGTATTTTAAAAAAAGACTAAATTTTTTGTATAGTAAGTTTTTCTCAATCTCTTACGGTTTAATAGTTATGCCAAATTAAGCAAAATTCATCCAGAATAAACAGGTCTTCAGAAGCTATTCCCAGAAAATTCAAGATATACATTTTATTTGTCAGATAAATATCTTTATCATATGATATTTTAATCAAAATCGTTAGAGCCATTTTTAAGAAAATCAAAATTTTCGAAAAAGTTCCATGTTAAGGCTAGTTTGGGGTGGGGGATTTTTCTCAAAATCCTCGTGTCGCATTCCTGGAGGATATTAAACTTAAATACCAAGTTTGGTATTTTAGCTACTGTTCGTTTTTGAGCTATGCTGTCCACAGACACACAGACAACCACACACATATACACACGGACCTTTTTCCAAAAATGCTTTTTTTGGATGCATGGGGACCCAAAACATGTATTTCCAGTGAAATCTTGGTATCGACTTTCGGGTGGAATACAATACCTTCTCTATACACTATGTACATAGTACGTGTAGAGAAATCCAAAGATGCAACACGAGAATTTTCAAGAAAATCCTCCCACCCTCAATTACCCTTTACATGGAACTTGTTCCGATTTTTTTTTATTTTCTCAAAAAAGGCTCTAACGATTTTTATGAAAATTTCGTACATTAAAGATATTAACCTCACAAATAAAATGTATTTATTGAATTTTCTGGGAATAGCCTCTAAAGACTACTTTCTTCTGGATGAATTTTACAGAATTTTGCATATCTGCTAAACCGTAAGAGATGGAAAGAACTTACCACACCAAAAATGCTGAGCTCATTAAAACACACATTTATGTGAGATACATTTTTTTTCGTGGAGTTGGTCGTTTTTGAGATATCCCTTGTTTTTGTTTTCAGCTTTGTAAAGCTTATTCTTTTCTCATACGGGAATTTGTCAGCTCCTGTCCATACAAACAAAGGCACTTCAGTCACATATCACTTTTTTTGACTATCACTTTAACCTATGCTAGTTCCATATTTCGTTTCTGCTTACAAGGAAGCAAATAATAAAACTATTTCTGCTAATTTTTTTCACGATTATTATGAAGTAAATAGAAGCATAAACTTTCTATCAATAATTTGTTAACAGATGTAGAGAAAGTCATGTGAATGGAACACATCAATTTTTTATGTTTGTGTATCATAGCAAATAATATGTTTCTTTCCCACCAGTTGAAGGATATACTTTAAAGTCCCTTACACCTCAAAGACTATTTTTCCATTGCAATCTCGGTCTTTCTATTCATCCTCTGCCTCATGGAGTGTAACGAAATACTTGTTTTGTTAGTTTATTGAGATACATATATCTGTTTCACTCTTGTTTCAAAATGTAAATTTTTCTTGTAAGCTATTGGTTTTTAATCTGTATATTTTGTGTACACTATGATATTCTAAAGGTTTATCTAGTATCCGTCATAAACGTCTCGTCTTGCGGATTTGATTGTGTTTTTTTTTTTTTTTGTTTTTTTTTTATTTTGCTATATGTGGCGCCTAATTCTCACTGCCGTTGCCTGCGGTGGAACAGTAGAACTTTGTCAAATCTTATAGCTTCTCTATTCTCGTTTTGTTTCTCGATGTACTGTGGATTGTTGTGCACATATATTGAAACGTATCTAATTTGATTTCTAAATAATGAACTTTGACACATGAAATTAAACATCCTATTTACTTTCGCAGTTATAATTCCATTTACTTCTGTTTTCATTCTAATTGGGTAATTTCCTATAAAGGTCATCAATTTATATTTAACTGTGGAATGTCTAAATTGCAGTTTGTTGCTATTATTTGTACTTTATGTACTGATTTTTGTAAACATTGTTTGTAGCCTTAAGAGGAAAACTTAGACCTGCCAGCGAATAAAATTTTGTCTCAAATGAAACAATCTAATGCAAAATGTGTATCGAGCTGTCTTTGCCATTACATATAAGTTACATTTATGAACATAATTGCATTTTAAATATCTAACGGCTTAACGCTCTGAGTATTTCTCTATCAAATTATCCATAAACAAGTTGTAATACTCATAATGAAAGTCGTTTAGCTAACTTGCTGTTAATAATAGTAAACGTTTGCCAATGTTAGATCTCTCTCGTATTAGCCCCCTACATAAAACAAAGGTTTACTGCTAAATTGCCCATGTAAGTGTGGGGGAATAATTGCATAGGTTTCGACTTGCTTCATGGATACCCCAGCATAGCTAATATTTAACAATGAATGAACGTAGCCAAAGCTAATAATAAACTTTTCTTTAGTATATATATAAAGTTTATTATTAGCTTTATTTATATATACTAAAGAATATATTACACACGCTACATTTTAAATACCTAGCTCCTGAGTTAAAGTAATTTATTAAAAGACTAGATATCCTTAAAAACAATAAATATGTAACTATTCAACCTCATTTTACCTCCTTGCAACAATGATTATTCCTAACAAATCATAAAGATATCGGTCGAAACTGATTAAAATTAATTTACTTCTTAATTAATTTCAACTAAATAATGACTAATAACGGATATTTAAAAAATGACTTACGCCACAAAAATGTTATTTGGTATAAATTTCGTATTTTAAAGAAATGTTCATTTTTTGTGCGTTTTGAAAACGTAACTAATGTTTATTTCACTTTTATTATTTATACAACCTTATACAAGTGGTTCCAAATGTAAAGGACTTCACATGCTGCTCCTGGAAAATTGAAAATGTACACTTTATTTGTCATGTAGATATGTTTATGCCATTTATAAGAATACCGTTTTAATAAATATTTTGAGAAAATCGACAGCTTCAAAAAGAATTTAATGTAAATAGATGTTTTGGAATGTAGAAATTTGTTTCACAATCTTCGCGTCGCATCAAGATTGAACTGAATTTAAATAGCAAGTTTAGTATTCACCCGAATTTTCGTTTTTGAGTTTTATTGTTCATACATACAAACATGAGGATTGTTCTCTAAAAAAAAATAATTAGTAATAACAAACATTTTGATAATACTAAATAATAGGCTATAATATGACAAGAACGAAAATAAACACAAATCCACCGAATAGCTGCGAAATAACCTGAAAGTTTAATTAAAAAAATAAATTTTAAATGAGAAAATATAGCCATTATAAAATGTAATAGCTAATTTATCATATTATAAAATAATTTAATATGTTAAATTTTCATATTATTATAATTAAAAAGAAATATATTTATTTTTAAAATTTTCAAATTCATAAGTAGGATGAACCTTCGTGGTGTTCTTTATATAAGGGCAGCTATTCCTTGTAGATTTTTTCTCATGCTGATCCCTTTGTAGTTTTCGCAGTCCCTTCGATCACTGATCTTAAATATATGTTTATAACTGCATTTGTCGAGGTACTTGGAATGTTATTAGTCTGCCAACATCCATTATATAAATTCAGTATTTTGATGCTAACTTCAATATTTTTATCGTCTACTTGCCATCAACACCCCAGTATGTCCTTCTGACTCAGGGGAAAGCACCAACTTCCACCATATTCTTTTCAGTTATTCCTGATACAATTCCCAATGTTCGACTCTGTTCCACACTCCTCACAAACTTCCCGTCCCTTTTCCCGCCAGCATTAATATTAAATTACAGTCTTGCCAAGAACCATTTTTTTAGCATGCAATAATAAAGTTTCTTAAGGACTACAATTTAAACATATAGGATTATAGCCTTCTTCGTAACATTAATTTATCTTCTCCCTCCTGATGGACAAAATAATTTACAGCTGAAGGCAAAAAAAAAAAAAAAAAAAAAAGAAGAAACATTATTCTGTGTTTACACACTAGGCCTCGATGTTTTATTAGTTGCATATTAGTGCCATATAATCCCGGAGCTTTTCCGATCTTATTAAATTTCAATGCTTCTAATTCTTTTCCATTGCTTGCTGTGTTCATAATCAGTGGCTTCTCATTATTTGATACAGAGGCAGTCCAGAAAGTCCCAGATGTTTTAGCCTATCGTGGTGTTGAGTAGGGCTAGAGTAGCCATCTTGTTGTCAGAACGTTCCTACATTCTATAACACAATTCTCTTCATTTTTCCTGGATATTCTCCTATTCTTCCACATATTTGTTTCTAAAGTTTCACATAGTGGTCATCCTTTTCTGTTTTTGGATTATCTTCAAGTGCACATATACCTTTCTCTGCTTAGATTAAGTCTTAACTCTTGGTTGCCTGCACTAGTATACTATATATGCCGTTTTCCCTTTAATTCAAGTTTAAAGCTGGAGTTGTAATAAACATATTTGGGAATAAATCGATAAAATGATTATATAAAATAATAGAGAAAATAGAAATGCAAATAAGCGTAAATCCTTTATTAATATTTTTCTTCCCAATTGAAAGTTTGAATTCTTCTAAACCAGTTTTTATAATCCTGGCAAAGGCATTACCAAAACAGTGATCCAAATAACCATGCGTGTTAGGTGATACGTAATGGACTAGCCATCCATTCAAAGCAAACTGTTGCAAGTTCAAACCCCAGTGGCTGTGGTAAAGGACGGGGAGAGCCCAAGTAAAATAATAGGTGTGTTGCTTGTAAGTTAATGTGGTTACATTTGGCTGTAGTTATGTCGGTTTGCTCTTTTATTTATTTAAGAAAATCACTGCAATTTTAGGGAAAAAATTGTATATTTTTCTACAGTCGGATTACTTGTTGGTTAAGCTTGAAGGTTAGCATAACATGAAATTAATCCTAGAGTACAGCCTTATTTGTATAGTTACGCTTAAAACAAACGGTATTTATGGGTACCGACAAGCAACAAAGGGTTAAACTCATTTACAACATGTTTTTTGTCTCCCAAGCATAACATGTTCTGCTATGCTTATGGATTTATCCCATGACTCCTCGTAGACTTTCCTTATAATAGCTTTAGCAGTACTTCTTTCCCCTAGACCTAAGTTTTCTACTTACTAAAATGTTTATATCTTCTGTGTTGCAGTTCTTTCATTACTCTTCTGTAGCAGCAGCCACAAAGAAACAGTTTAATACGATAAAGTAGAAAAAACGCTCACAAGTCCAGCTGTGTGACGACACTGCTGAATATTGTAAAAGGTGTACTTGTTTCCATTAGCATGGGACGTCGGCAGAAGCGCCAGCTACACACCTCGTCGCCAGAGAACTGAACAAAAGCTTTAGCTCCAAATCCAGCAGGAAATGTTTTTTCCGCGTTGGCACCACTGTGAGATAGAGCGGAATAGAACCTTACAATTTCACCGACTGCAATATCATCCGGTTTAAAGGAAACTGAAAGCGAATATGAACAAAAACGTAAGATATTGTAGTATATGGTTTGCACTATGAATTATTATTTTAGTTTACTTACTTTTATTTGAATTATTCTATGTTTTCAGTGAACTTCAACTATTCTGAAGCTTTAACTATGCAGACATCCCATATACTCTGGGAGTTGTAAATAATTACATATTTATTTCTTCATATATACAGAAAAAAGGAGAAACAATTAGAATATTGCTGGTCTCTTGGTGTCTTTTAGCTTTTTATTTATTTTTTTATTTAATGCAGGAAACAGGCATAAATCGTCAAAATATTACATTTATATTACTTAATTTGTGGTTGAAAAGGAAGAATTAATAATTTAAGGACCTATTACAGAATATTAAGAATGCATAAAGCATATGGTTATTTGTTCTTTAATAAATAAGATATATATTTAACACCTTACATAAGCATAAGTAACAATGAGAGAATAAATTGTTTCGTAAATTTTTAACAAAAGAGGGTTTATTGAAGTTAATGAAAACAGAAGATTAATTGGTATTGGACATGAGTTGGATAGGTGGAGTCAGACTGAAAAATTCAAGGCCATAGCTGGGATTTGAACCATGGATCTCCCGATTTCTAGAACAACCCTAGCCGGTTGCTCTGCCATTTAGCTACCTATCCAACTCCTGTACTACACGCGGTTTGTGTGAAAAAACAATTAATCCAATACCAATTGACCATAATAGTTGACTATGCTATGAATCCTGAGCCTCAAAGCACTTGCAACATTGTAAGTCGCCATTGGGGTTGTCATCTCAAAATGATATGAGAACACCTTGTGGTTTACCGGGAGTTGAGTTAGTTGATATGTGAGTTAGTTGAGAAATCCTATGTTATGACAGCATCTTGCCATGGTAACTCTGTAGAAGAGCAACCGGCTAGAGATCGGCAGATACCTGGTTCAAATCCCGGTTATGGAATTGAACTTTTCAGTCTGACTCTACCTATCCAATTAAGTTAGAACGATCGTAATTATTACTTATTGAAATAATAATTAAAGTATATTATATTATTTACATTTTATCTATAAGTCTGTGCTCTAAGGCATAACAAAATCTATATCACTGACACAATTAGTGCATCGGCTTTTAAAAACTCAAGTGGATTTCAAATCTAATTGCTGAAAATAATCTAAATTTTCTCATATGACTTGACTTTAGTTTACATATTCAACACATGCTTATAGATTACATATAAAGAAGATAAAAAGCTTACCTATGCTAATTCTGCTATTATATTTAGGAATACACTCAGAAAAAATCTTAAAAATGCCTAAACCTTTGTCGTTATAGGATTTCAATGCATGCAAAGCGATGAAAATTTCTAATCCGAGGAAACCTTAGAAACCAACTTCTGGGTTGCACTAAGGAATGCTTATAATTACAATTTGACAAATTTTAATAGTTGAGAGATATAACTTAAAAATTTGATAGAGACTAAAGAATGAAACAGAACTTTTTTTATGTTTTTCACGTTTTGGATTTAATGAGTAAGTCAGAGACTTCATCAAATTACTAGAACCCTTTTACGTAAAACTGAATTATTATATTATTATTATTATTATTATTATTATTAATCGTCATTATCATTACTATTATTATCATCATGATCGGATTTTTAAAAAGCCTCGAAGTATTTTCACGAGAATATCACAATGGATTCTGCTTCAAGCCTGATTAAATCTACTATAATTTCAAATAATTCCTAGTTACTTAAACCAACGGTTCCCAACCGGTGTGCCCCGGCACCCTAGGGTGCCCTGTGATTGGCTAAGGGGTGCCGCGAGATATTGAGATAAACAAAAAAAAATACCTTCTACTGAAGCCTTAAGTCTTGTAAGGTCTTGAAATAAAATAAGTCAAATCAATTACTCTCATGCACGGCAGATGGTGATAGTGGTCGATTCATTTCAATAATTCAGTTATACTAGTATCCCACAGATGGCATTACAGCTATACCCTGCCGAAAATTCCCGAGACTACTCGCTTCCTCACGAACATTCCCGAGACTTCGACAGATGAATCTATAAAAGTGTACGCCGCTTGGCGCTTTCAGTTGTCTTCCTCGCGTTGATTCACAGTGTTTAGCTATGGATAAGTTCATTGTTAAACGTAAACGCCAGGACAGTGAAAGTGAACAGTCGGCTCCTACTGCTTGCTTTAAGAAGCCAAATCTTACAGTTTCTCCCGGACCGTCCAATTCACCACATAAAGAAGACAAACGAAAGAAAAGAACATACCAGGACAGTTACTTAGCGTATGGATTTAAGTGGAATAACAACGAGGAAACCCCTATCCCTGTGTGTTTAGTTTGCGGCGAAGCACTTAGCAACGAGGCCATGGTACCTAGCAAACTGAAGCGGCATCTTACAACAAAGCATCCTAGTGTGTCACAGAAAAGTGTAATGTATTTTTCACATATATTAGAAGGGGAGAAGAAAACAGCTGTGCGAATGGTAAAGAGAATGACCATAGGTGATATTGCTCTTGAAGCCTCATTTAAAGTAGCAGAACTGATAGCTAAAAAAAAAGAAACCTCATACTCTTGGAGAGGAAATCATTGGCCCTGCATGTCAAGTTATAGTTTCAACAATACTTGGCGAAGGAGCAGTTAATCAAATTTCGAAAGTTCCTCTGTCCAACCACACAATCAGCCGCAGGATATCTGAAATGTCATGAATATCAACGAACAAGTCACGGAGAAAATAAAAATTTATAGAACATTTGCTTTGGAAGTAGATGAGAGTCTCGATATCGGTGACGAGCCGCAACTCCTTGGTTTTATCAGATATATTGATGAAAAAGATATTAGTGAACAGTTTCTGTTCTGTAGACCGCTCGAGACTACAACCACAGCCCATGATATTTTCGTTTCTATTAATTCCTATCTCAATGACCATGATCTTTCATGGAAAGACTTTTGTGGTATAAGTACAGATGCTGCACCATCTATGTCTGGGAAAATTAAAGGTTTTACTGCCAGAGCTCTCAATGAAAGTCCATCCATTATTATAACTCACTGTTTTTTGCATAGAGAAGCATTAGTCGTGAAAGCGTGTAATGAAGATTTTGCTGAAGTGTTTAACCAAGTTGTGAAAATGGTGAACTATATGAAGTCTCGACCTTTAAAGTGCAGAATTTTTGAACAGTTATGTCGCGCAACGGATGCAGCTCATACCTCTTTGTTACTTCACACAGAAGTAAGGTGGTTGTCGCGGGGTCGTGTATTGAACCGGTTTCTCGAACTTATAGAACGGCTAAAAACTTTTTTTAAGGATGAAAATCAAGACACATTTCATGAGATCTTACTAAGTGATTCTTGGTGTTTTGAACTGTTGTATCTGGCAGATATTTTTCATAAGCTGAATGAACTGAATGTTTCGATGCAGTTCGACATGAAACAATAATCTCCTCAACCAATAAAATGAAAGGTTTTAAAAGAAAACTTAGTTCTTGGAAGTCTGCAGTTCAAAAAGGAGATTTGTCGAACTTTCCATCTCTTCTTAATGTGGCAGGAGATAAAGATCTGGGTAAACTGAAAGACCGCATTTGTGATCACTTATCAAGATTGCAAGATGCAATAGATGCGTACTTTCCAACTATTTCCACTACGAATCTCGACTGGGTTGTCTCACCATTTGATTTCGTAGATAGTGCAGAGGAAATAGATTTCACTGCTTGCGAACGAGATGAATTTATTCATATTTGCGCTGATTCCACACTCAAAGGTAAGTTCACCAAGAGTGAGGCGTCGGTGGCTAGTTTTTGGCTTCAACGGAGAGATGAGTACCCTAACCTAATGAAGAAAGCAATTAACGCACTTTTGCCCTTTTCAACATCCTATCTATGCGAGCAAGCCTTCTCTGCTATGGTGACAATAAAATGCAAAGCAAGAAATAGACTGAATAACCTTGAGGATGATTTGCGTGTTCCACTGTCAACTGCAAGACCCGACATCACATATCTGTGCTCTAAGCATCAATCACAAATTTCACATTAATCATTAATCGAACAAAATTTATTGATGTATTTTTACTCAGTGATTGTAGTAAAGTTTACTGTATTATGTTATGGTGTACGTTATTGTTATATAATATTTCAATAAATTAACATATTAAGCTTAATTTCGTTTAATTCAAGGAAGGGTGCCCCTGGTGTTTAATGTTATTCCCAAGGGTGCCGTGAACTTCAAAAGGTTGGGAAACACTGAAAACTTTGAAGCACGGGACTTAGGATGCTTACGAAATTGTAAGTCGATATTCGAATATGTCCACTCAAAATACATTTGATATCTCATTGTGGTTTACCAGGGCAAGTTTTTCTTTTCTTTATAAATAAACAATTTCAAAGATATTTTCTTTTGTGTTCTGAATAATCCAATATTTTAATTCATAAAGTTTTTAAATCTATGTTTACGCCTGCGTTTCTAATCATTTAATGCAAAGTATAGGAAATATGAAGTTTTATACATTCACATAAGACAAATTTTAGTTTAAGATGCGGTCTACACCGGAAATATTGTACCAAGATAATCTTTACGTATTTATTTTGAACAGATGACTGTCTCACCATATTTATTTATGTATCCTCGTACTACTGAAACAATTTGATGTGGATATTTATCAAGATCAGATAATAGCTAAGATTTCATACGAGTAATTTTGCGCAAAGTCTATAAAAAACAAGGAATTCCTCTAAATGGCAAAAATAAAACTTTTCAAATTGTCATTAACTTTAAACAGCTATTTATCATGCTATTAACTGCCCGTTAATATATAACCCTGGTTTGTAGCCTGGAAATCAGGATATTGAGAAGGCCTTATAAATCTAAATCTACCGAGAAGTTAAAGAGACAGGGAGTATTTTTGTGTTTCAATGTTATAATAATATTAAATTCTATAAGCCTTTCAATTCTCAAAACTCCAAATTAAATAAAATTCTCCTCGTTTTGGTGTGAATTAAACCACGTCGCCGAATTTGCTGACTGAAATGCTACAATGAGGTATAACTCCCCACAAAATGCATGGACCTTTAATTCTTTGAAATAAAACACCTGTGACGAAACTTAAAAGGCTTTGTAATATTTTATACGTACTGTAAATAAGGCTCAAACATACTGTCAACCTCGTTTTCACTTTGATGCTTCACCCTATCATTGGCTGCGTATTTGTTCCTATTTAAACATGGTACCCGTGCTTGCCTTGAAAACTACAGGATATTAATACCCTACCTCTTTACTTTGTGGTCGTCTCCTTAGCGCGGTGGTAGCGCAGCTGCCTACCAAGCGGGAGACCTGGGTTCGATTCCCAGTACCGGCTTGGGGATTTTTCCACCGCTGGGAGACCTGGACCGGGGTGCACTCAGCCTCGTGAGGTCCCTGGGGGGCCAATTGAGGAGCTACTTGATGGAGAAGTAGCGGCTCCAGGTCGTGAGGACCGCATTAACCGGCCGGGAGGGGCTTAAGGCGCTGACCACGTCTCACCCTCCAATACTGCACCCCATCCATGACGTCTGTAGTGGACCGAGATGGGGGACGCAGCGGCCGGGCGGTAGGCCAAGGTTCCCCGTGAGCCGTCGTGCCATGGAGTTACAGTTACCTCTTTACTTTCAACTCAAGGTTTAGTGGCTTGCTGAAGTTTTCTATTATTTTCCCTGCACTCCGTCTAAAAGTGTGTGTGCGTGTGCGCGCGCGCGAGCTTGTGTATGTGCGTCTGTGAGCAGTATAACAGTCTGTGAAAACAAACTATTCGTACAAAACATTATTTTTACCTACATCATGCTAATCAAGATAAACATTACTGGATACGGCCGTTATTTATTTTTTTTTTTTTTTTTTTTTTTTTTTGGAAAACAGGAATAAAGGTTATAAGGATAACAGGTCAATAAAGTATTTGGGAAATGGGAGAGAAAGGATTTTATGCTGTGGTGTCTCTATTTATTGGGATAACTGTGGAGTCATGAGGCCCGGTACTGCCGAAGCAAACCGAGTGTTTGTGGGCGACTGCTATTAGGACGGATGTACAGACTTCAGGTGTAGGTATGATGTCTTGACCGAAGCCTGGCCGCATACCTACTAATTGGGGCGTTGCCGACCATTATGGTGGCGTCTGGTGTTTGCTGATGGCTGCTGTTCTCGAGTGTGTGAGAATGCTGTAGATTAGTGGTGCAGAGTTTCTGAAGCATCTGTCTTTGGCTGTTGGCGATGAGCTCGGCGACGTTGTTTACTATTAGCTCCTGGTTGTCAAGGACGGCAGAGTAGCACTTCTCGATTTCGGCGTGGTTGTCGTTGAGCTTGGTGCTGAGCAGGTCTTCCAGATCAGTCAGGCGTGTAGGCAGGTTCAGCAGTTCCGCATGGAGGTCCGTGATTGCCTCCACGATCCTGGTGTGGGCGTCGTAGGTTTCCTGGAGGAGGGTGTAAATAACGTTGAGCTCAGACGTGTCCTGCGGTGGATGCTCGGGTTGTTGATGCGTTGCCTGGGAGGGCAGCGCAGGGCTGGTTGAGGTGGTCGTTGATGCCTGCTCTTTGCTCTTTGCTACGATCTTATTACTTAGTTCCTTGTTAGTAGAACCAAAATAAGGAATTATACTAGACTGAAGAGATAGTAAAACCTTTTAAAAAACTGTCGCTATGAGCGAGATAGTCATTGAAATTTGCTTTTCTTTCCATGGCCAGGAGTAAAAAAAAAGGAGATATAAAACGCATGAGGAATCCCGTTTGAGAAAGGTTAAAACCAATTTAAAATTAAAACAATAACAGGGAGAATCTCTGCAGAAAATCAGTATATGACATAAATTATGCGTTTTAACAAGATTTGCATTTTTTGGGTAATAAGCTTTGTCTATCTTTAACGGTTTAGTAGTTGTGCAAAATTCCTCACAATGAAAAGAACTTCTGGGCCATTTCCAATAAATTCGGATATACATTTAATTTGCCTTTTAAATATATTTAAACCATAGTATCTTTAGAACAATTTTTTTAAAAAAAATCGTAAAAAAAAATGTTTCATGCAAAGCGTAGTTTGGGGATTTTATAGAGATTTGCCTATAATATTTTTGTCGCATCCTTGGAAATACTAAAAATAAATAACAAGTTTAGTAATACTTAACCAACTTTTGTTTTTGAGTTATGTTCACCACAGATATACACTCGGACCATTTCCTGAAAATGTTTTGTTTCTGTTTTTTGATTCACGGCTGTTCAAAAGATGTATTTCAGATGAAAATCGGTATCGAATTTTGGGTGGAATACAATACCTTCTCTATCTACTATAGAAATAGACAAAACATTACTACACAAAAATGTAGATCTCGTTGAATACAATTTTTGACCTTTACATGGAGCTAGCCGTTTTTGAGATATTCTATATTATTGATTTTAATTATAAAATACTTATAGTTTCTGAAACATAAAGTTGCCCTTGTTTATTTTGTTTTACCTCTGTTCATGTAAAAAAAACGAATTTCAATGACAGTCATATAGCAACAACTTTTAAACATTTTCCCATCACTTTAGCCTAGTGCATTCCCTTACTTCCCTTCTAGTTATAAGGAACTAAGTAATAAGACCATTTTGTTAATGTTTATCTCGATTAGCACGGAGTAGTAAGAATAACAATGTTTTTAAGAAGTTTGTTTCTAGGATAGAAATGCAAATGGCGTGTTATTTATGGACACTCTTTAACTGCTTTGGTTCTCAGCGTCCCATTCTATATTGGGCGTGAAAGATCGCTTAATTTTGCTCAGAGGCCTCTCTTATCAGGTTTGAGGTTCTTTTACGTGCCGTAAATCCACTTCCCTTCCGAAGGAAGCCATCGTCCTCCGCCGGGCTTGAACCCGCGACCTTGGATATATGAAGTTAGCATGGTAACCATTACACCACGGAGGGCGACGTTTCTAGGATAGGTAGAGGCAGTCATGTGAATGGAACACATCAGGTTTTTTGTGTAATAAGATTTTGTCTATCTGTTACCTGGTAAGTGTGCAGTATTATTCAGAATGAATATGACTTAATAACCAATTCTCAGAAAATTCAAGATATATATTACATTTTTCATGAAAGTATCTAAATAATAGTGTTTCAATTATAATCTTTAGTGTCATATTGAGACAGTACAAAAATCCGAAAAAAACTTCTAATTAGAGTTGTGTGTGTGTGTTTGTGTGTAGTCGGTTAAATCAGAAACCGGTATTTAGATTCATAGCCTCCGATAAAAATTTCCAAAATAATAAAATCTCCCGCCCCTATCTATACTTTAGATTAAATGTTTCCATTAGTTTTATTTTCTTAAAATTCTCTTAACTGAAAATATATAAACATGTTTTGAAGCACACATATTATGCCAAATAAATTACAAATTATTAATTTGAATTTTCGAATACATGTGCAGGTTACGAAGAGGAATATCGTTATTCGGTTTTTTCTCGTAATATTGCAAGGAGAACGGAATTTCAAAAGCATCACATACGACCCACTATTAAAGTAATCATAAAGTATTCCTTATCACTTTGTATCTGTCATCGTTTCAAACATTTATCTAGCTTAACATGAAGTCTAGAAGGTATACAATATAGATATTAATGATTCTAATAGGAAAGGTAGAGTCCGACTGAAAAATTCAATGTCATAGCGGCATTTCAACTTCCTGATCTCCGTCCACTATCATCGTAATATGTCGATGCGACTTTACATTCGCCAGTTTACTTGAGATTTTCTACAATAAGGTCGTAATATATTTTGAGACGACATACCCCAATGGAAACTCCAATTTCGTAGGTACATGAAGTCACAGCTTCATAGTTTAGCCAACTGTTGTCAATGTTGGTATTAATAGTTTGTTGAATGGGTAGTAACGATCATGTGAATGTGATATATCCGATTTTTTTTTAGTACTTCATACCCTGGAAATAAAGTTAAATGCCAATATTTCGAAGACGATTTTCAAGACATCGGTAAAATAATACCATAAACTCCAATATATGACGAACTGCGAATATTATATGCAAATGCAGGATCACATAAGACCTTTGTGAAGATAGAAACTCCATACTGTTGACATTGATCCACGTACTGCAGTCTTCGATGACGTGACGGAATGGCGCGGTACCAAGACAATAGCTGCTCTGAGGTGGTAGATCAAGTGACAAAGACAGAAGTGAGTAAAGGGGTAATGTCAAACGCCAAGTCGAGTAAGGATAACCTGGTTTGGCGAAGAACACTGCTGATTACGTAAATGTGGCTGACAAACGACCTGGAGCTCGGTGTTTGAGGTTGATTTACAATGCTCTGTCCATTGTTTGGAGATAATGGGCTTCATCGATGAAGTGATTGTGTGGACAACAGGTGCCAGTAGGTATTCGTGACTTCTTTGGCGACTTCTCCCACCCTCTCGTTATCTGACAACGTGTGCGAGGGTAGCCATGTAAATAGCATCTAGAGGTAGAGTTAGACTGAAAAATTCAATACTATGCTGTGATTTTAACCACGGATTTTCTGGTTACATTCACCTACTCTGACCACGAGCTAACATGGCAACAGGCCCGCACAGCACTAAATTCTCCAACAGGTAACCTTTTCTGGTAAACCATAAGGGGAAAGCAATTTACTTTGAGATTTTATACCTCAATGGTGACTAACAAACTCTTTAAGTACTTAACTCACGGGCTTTGTGGTAGATTATTAATTAATTCACAGGATATACATATGTTTGTGGTCTATTTTATAGAAGAATATTTGAAGATAGAGATCATGAAGTAATTTGAAGGACCATCATATGGTCGTTTAATTTCTCTACTGCACAAGATGCTGAGATGTCACTGTAAATGTTTGTTTTGAAAACCCTTGAATTAAAAAACATGTATGGCAAAATGTTCGTATGTCTGTAAACATTATAACTCAAATAGCTGGTTAAGCATCAAACGAATACTAAAAGTTTTGCATTTTCCAAGGATGTTTCAAGAAATTCACCCACCCCAAATCACCATTTACATGGATTATTTTTGGAAAATTTATGTTCTCAAACATAACTAAGACTTTTTATTAAACTACCTCATGTTTATGGTATTTCATACTAACTTAAGTATGTATCTTGAGTTTTCTTGGAATAGCTTCTGAAGTTTTTGTTAAATAAGTTGTTTTCTCTGAAATCCCTGGCATTACATAATTTACCTTTCCTATTCACTGTTGCTACTGTGCAAATTATATGCGTTGCAGCTGAAAAGTTAACCTATATCTTATTATTGGAAAGCAAGCTGAGGAACTTATGTTCGTTTTGCTATCCACTGTCAATTACCGATTTAAATTGAAGGGTTCAGGGGATAATTGATCAATTCACATGTTCTTCAAATAAAGTTATTTAAACTTTACATACATAAAAAAACGACCAATGTACTGTATGAAAATATGGAATAAGATGAAACTTTGCTGTAACTCAGATGGTAGTGGTAAAACTTTATGTTGATCATTATTCACAGGTCTCTGTGGTAAGGCATTGAAGAACTTCTGGCCATGTTCACTACAGAACCTCTTGAGCACCTGTAGACCTCGAAACTTTGCCTTATGAATTGAAAATGGCATGTAGTGCAATAATTGAGATGTGCTTTGTTTCTGCAAAAAAATTTAGACCAGTTTTACTCAAAATGCTCTCGAGAGCGCTTCATTCAGTCAAAGGGCAAGTCTGAAATGGACACTTTTTCTTGAAAGGGATTGATGCAACAATGAACATTCCTGTTTTATTTATATAAAATACAGGTTAATAAATCTAACAGTGTAATACAACACTACTTATTTATAGAAACTACATATTACTAAACTTAACAGTAATACCATTTTAAACAGGCATTTTAATATTTCGACTACATTCCTAATAAACATCCAGGACTTAGATCATTCTTCCATAAAATTCATGGACTTTGATCACTATAAGAATTAATTAAATGTTCAACAATTCATAATTTTGACTCTGATCAGCTTTTCACAAAAACTACAGAATATAGTACTCAACATGTGAAACAGATGGCATCACTACTTTTTTTAAAATTGGACATTGATCGCTTATCCCCAGAACCCTTCAATTACAATAAATTTGAAGGAAATGTACGACTGCCTTCTGCAGCAAAAGAAGTAGAGGTGGGGGAGAGAAGACATTGGAGCATAAAACAAAAAATGGCAAACATTCCAGCTAATACAGTTTTGATAGGCTTTCAAATTTGGCTCTCGACGTAAAACTCCAATAGCCTGCCTGTTGATGCTTTCTTGATGCGAATCCCCATGGTGTCGCCTGCACAAACGAAATGCGACGCACTGAATATTCAAAACAAAGGCAAACAGACTTGATGGAGCCAGCTCGTAATTTGCACACGTGATGCCAGAGTAAGTGTAATGTTGGCAAACCTTCCGCATCGCTGGTTTAACACGGAGTGACAATTCTAATGGTCGGTGTCGGGCGCCAGTCTCCCGGTTTTCCAATTATCACCACATAGGGTTTACTCGTGGCACACAGATTAAACCTATTACAAATTAATTCTGTACATGCGCCATACAAAACAAGTCATTAAGTACAGTACCTAAAACCCCGGAGACAGATGCTAAATGTTTCGGAACTCAATCATCTGCTTTTTCCAACTTCGAATTGGCTTTATAGTACAGCTATTAACAAAGCCCGATATTCCGTTCATCATTCCATTCAGATATTGCCATCTCTTTCTCCCTCCCAAACAGTATCTGTTCATACTGATACGTGTGGCCAAGAAGTTAAAAGCCTGGACTCGTGAAGTTCAAATACCTCTAAGAATGTCCTCCGAGGCTTTGTTTCTCGACCTCATATCTGGATAATAATGGGAGATACGTTAGACCAAAGAAATTTCCCTCCCAAATTTTCTTTCCCAAGAATTCCTTGATTTCAAGTATCATTGCTCACACCACCTGTGATATCCTGTGTATTAACAACTGGGGTTACTTAAAAAATCTGATTTGTTGCATTCACATGACCTTCTCTACCTCCTCCACAACAAACTTTCCTTGCAAAAATGTTATTCTTTTATCTAGTCATGCTCATAGAGGTAAATATTAACAGAAATCGTCTTATGACTTATTTCATTTTAAGTAGGAGGGAAATCAGATACTGAACTTCAATACCAAATTTGGTATTAAATGAACTTTTTGATTTTGAAATATACTGTCCAAATATGCAACAAATTATTGTTAAAAATGTTATTCTTGTATTTATTTCATGCTAAAGCTAATGTTTATCTCGAATAGCAATAATGATCTTTAGTAAGAATAATTTGTATTTGGAACAGCTAGAGAAAATTATGTAAAAGTAACACATACTTTTTTTTTTATTCAGGAGATCTGAAAACATGTATTTCCGGTGAAATTTCACACACGTATGACATTTTGGGTGGAATATAATACCCCTGTGTATGCTAGGTGTACATTGTTCATACGTGCTAGAAAAAGTTAAAAAGAAAATAATGTTTTCATATGATGCGTCCAAAATATATTTATGTTTAGTAAAAACAAAACAAACAAAAAAAACTGAAACATGTTTAATTCAGATTTAATTACATTTATTTGATTACAACAAATTACAAATTACAAAAGTAATTAGCTTTTATAACTAAGTGCTTGCCAGCCCACCGCTGATATACCTATACCAGATGACTCAAGTGCCCCGTATTTGGCATGTCCAGATATTACTTCTTGTGTTAAAAGAATTTCAGAATTCAAGTTAACAACGGCGAGTGCTTATCGGTGTTGTGGGTCGTACTCACTGAGGATAAAATAAAGGTATCTCTCGCTAGTTCTCCCCTGGCCGGTTGTAACTTCAAATAGCTCCGTTGAGTGCTGCAACTCTTTTAACACATGAAAGCATATCTGGAAATATGAAATAGGGAAAGTTGGATCATCTGGTACATATGGGCTCGGCGACTTAGGTAAAGGTTACAATGGAATATTGGAAAGGCTTTAGAATAAGTCTTCATTACAGACTCCTCGAAAGCTAATCAGGCTTTGATTCAATTCCTCTAAGACATCTAGTTACAGCTGTAATCCTTCTTTATTTCCTCTCTTCCTCTGCAATTCTTTTGTTCACTGCTGCTGTAATCTCTGATGGCTAATTTGTCCATGGACCACTCCCTCCAAAACATAAAAACATCTGTTGTGTTCTATTCCCATGACTCTCTCTACAAATCATTGTTATATAGGTTAATATTTACCGAAATAAACATTAGCAGAAACGGTTGTTTTGGTTACTTCTAAGCAGAATGCAAATAAGGCAATACAACAAGCTAAGATGATAGTAAAATATTTTGAAAAACCAATCGGTATGTGACACAACTGAAATCGGTTCGCTTTCCAAGGCCATAAATAAAAAAAGAGAGATGAAGTGGTCTGTGAAAAAAAGTTAAAGTAGCTTAAAATTCTAAACAATAAAAGGAATATCTCAGAATATCGCGTATGTTTTAACGAGATCTACATGTTTACTTTCTCTACACGTACTATGTGTAGAGGGTATAGAGAAAGTATTGTACTGCACCCAATAATTTGATACTGAGATTTCACCGGAAATACACGTTTTAGGGTCCGCTCTATCCAAAAAAGGATTTTCAGAAAAAGGTCCGTGTGTGTGTCCGTTTGTCTGTGTGCCTGTGAACACGATACTTCAAGTACAAAAATTCCGTAAACTACCAAACTTGGTGTATAAGTTTAGTATCTTCTAAGGGTACGACACAAATATTTTGAAGAAATTTCCCCACACCTAACTACCCTTTACATGGAATAATTTTCGAATTTTTTTTATAAAAAATGACTAACGATTTTCATTAAAATGCCTGATCTTAAAGATATTTAGACGATAAATAAAATGTATATCTTGAATTTTCTGGGAATAGCCTCTGAACACCTCTTTATTCTGGATGAATTTTGCTGGATTTTGCATAAATAGTAAACCGTAAGAAATAGACGAAAACTTACTTCACAAATATGTAGATTTCGTTGAAACACATAATTTATGACATACATTTTTTTCTTGGAGTTGATCATTTTTTAGATATTTGTTATTATCCGTTTTAGATGTAAAATACTTAAAAATTTTCACATAAGGGACTTCGTCAACTTCTTGCAATGCAAAGAAACGGATTTCATCCACATGGTAACTAAGGTTTTAGCCTAGTGTATACCGTTACTTCCCTTTCTCTTATAATAAAGCATTTCTGCTAATGTTTATCTCAATTATCATGAAGTAGATAGAAGAATAAACTTTTTAACGATAATTTGTTAGAGATATATAGGGAAAGTTATGTGGATGGAACAAAGCAGATTTTTGTGTAGTAACTTTTTGTCTATTTGTTACGCTTATTAGTTATAAAAAAATCTGCAGAAAGAAGTGGTCTTCAGAGGCTATTCCTCAAACCTCAAGATATTAATTTTATACGTCTTATAAATTTCTTTAATATATGTCATTTTATTAAAACTTTTAACAGTTATTTTCAATAAAACTAAATATTCCAAAATTTTTTTCATATAATGGGTAGTCGGGGTAGGGGGATTTTCTTGAAAATCTCCGTATCGCATCCTTCAAAGATAGTAAACTTACATACCAAATTTGTTATTTAATGGTATTTTTGTTTTTGAGCTATGCTGTCCTCAGACAAAAAACACATACATTGACCTTTTTCTAAAAATGCTTTGTTTGAGGGGGGATTTAGGAAGTCTCATAACATGCATTTCCGCTCAAATATCGATTTCATTTTTGGGTAAGAATACAATACCTTCTCTATCTACTATTTACACTGTGTGGACGTGCTAGAGAAAGTAAAAGGACTGAAGTGTTCCATTCATATGACTTTCTCTATATCTCTATAATAAATTATTGTAAAAAGGCGTATTCTATCAACTTCATGCTAGCCAAGATAAACATTAGCAGAAATGGTCTTATTACTTGCTTTCTTAAGTAGAAAAGTGATAAGAGAATACACTAAAATAAATTGAGAGTCAAATATATTTAAAGCTGGTTGCCATGTGGTTGAAATACGTTTCTTTGCATTGCCAGGACTAAAGAAATTCGCATATGTGAAAAGTTTAAGTATTTTAAAACTGAAACTAATAACAAGGCATATTTAAAAATGATCAACTCCACGAAAAGATGTGTAAGATATGAATTGTGTATTTTAACGAGATCTAAATTTTTGGTGAAGTAAGATTTTGTCTCTCTTTTACGGATTATCAGTTATGCAAAATTCAGAAAAAAATCATCAAGAATGAAGAGCTCTTCAGAGACTATTTCCAGAAAATATACATGTTATTTGCAATTTAAATATCTTTAATATACGGTATTTGAATCATCATTACAGCTATTTTTGAGAAAATAATCATTTTCGGAAATTTTTGTATGTATAGAGGAGTTTGGGATGAGGAGATTCTCCTCAGAATCTTCGTGTCATTTCCTTGGTAGACACTAAACTCAAATAGGGAGCAAGTTTTGTTTTTCGAGGTCACAGACTCACGGACACACGGAAATATCGGTATTGAGTTTTTGGGTGGAGCGCAATACCTTCTCTACCTACGTACCGTGTAGTGTGTACATAAAGTAAAATGAAAAGCGACTTTCCATGTAGGGTGTCCAAAATATTTTTAAGTAAGAAAAACTGGAACATGTTATACTCCGATTTTACACAAATTGCGAAAATGATGCAGCACACAAGCTGAACAAAATGTTGGCAGATTTGATTATTACCAATTAAGAAAAGAGCGATATCACTCAGCTTTTAGTACCACGCACTTGTCGGCTAGTTGCTAAACACCTATAGAAGTGGCCAGACCGGTGACTTAGCTAAAAGTTAGAATGAAATATTGGAAGGGCTTTTGAGTATGTCTTAATTACAGACTCCTCGCAAGCGAATCACGCTTTGATTCAGTTCCTCTAAGACATCCACTTAGAGCTGTAATCCCTTCTTATTTTCTCTCTTCCTCTATAATTCTTCTGCTGTAATCTCTTATGGCTAATTTGTCCATGGCCAACTCCTGATAAAAAATCTGATGTGTTCCATGTGGTCTCTACAACTGCAACTAATTATTGTTTAAAATGCTTATTCTTCCATTTTTTTCATGCTGATGGAGAAAAAATTAGCAGTAATGGTCTTTTTATTTTCTTCCTTGTGCTTAGAAGGGAAATAAGGCAAAAGCGATAGTCAAATATTTTAAAAGCCGGTTGTCATGATATTGAAGTGTCTTTGTTTATATGGCCGTCAGGTGACAAAGTCCTGTATGTGAAAATTATAAGTATTTAAAACTGAAACCATTAACAAGGAATAACTCAAAAACGGTCAACTCCACGAAAAAATGTTTAGAACATAAACTGTGTGTTTTAACGATCTATGCAAGTTTTGTATAGCAAGATTTTGTCTATCTCTTACGGTTTATTAGTTATGTAAAATACCGCAAAATTAATCCAGAACAAACATGTTTTCAGAAGCTATTCCATGAAAACTCAAGATATACATTTTGTTTGTCATGTAAATATCTTTAATATACGATATTTTAGTAACAATCGTTATAGCCATTTTTGAAAGAATCAAAATTTGCCAAAATTTTTCCATATAGAGGGTAGTTGGGAATGGAGGATCCTTTAAAGATACTAAACTTAAATACCAATTTTGGTACTTAACGGAATTTTTGTTTTGAGCTTTGTAGCACACACATACACACACAGACTGACAGACAGATACACACACATACACAAGGATACTGTTATAAAAATACTTTTTATGGATTTTGGGGGTCTCAAACCATATATTTCCGGTACAATCTCGGTATCGAAATTTTGTTTGCAATACAGTACCTATAAAGAAAGTGAAAATCTGATGTGTTCCATTCACATGACGTTCTCTAGCTGTCGTACAAATAAACTTCTTACATGAGGTCCTTCTTCTTTCTGCGCCTTGCTAATCGATATAAACATTAGCGGAGTGTTCTTACTACTTTGAGGAATGCACTATGCTAAAGCGACGGTCAAATGCTTGAAAAACTGTCGCTATCCGTTTCTCATTGAAATTTACTTCTTTGCTTACGCAGGAGAGAAACAAAAGAAACGAGTGACTTCCTGTCTCACAAACGTATAAGCATTTTACAAGTTAAGCCAATAATCAGGAATAACTCGAAAACGGTTACCTCCACAATAAAAGTGTAAACGACATAAATTGTGTATTTTGACGATAGTTTTATATTTTTTCTATCTCTTGCAGTTCAATGATTATGCAAAAGTCATTCAAAATGAAGAGGACCTTCCAGGAAATTCAAAACATAAATTTTATTTGTCATGTAAATATCTTTAATATACGGTATTTTAATCAAAACAGCTAGAGCAATTTTTGAGAAAATTGACATTTTCTAAAATGTTTCCATATAAAAGGCAGTCCGTGTGGCATCCTTGGGAGACATTGAACTTAAATAACAAGTTTGGTACTTAACAAGACTTTTCGTTTTTGAAATGCGCTGTCCACAGACACACACACACATATTTCATTATAAACTTATTTATTTTTTGGACTCAGGAGATCACAAAACATTTATTTACAGTGAAATCTCGGTATCGAATAATATACCTCCTCTAATGTACTGGGGCGGATAAAAAGGCCTCGGGTGGTGCTATTAGCTGTGGTTCTCAGGGCTGCTGCACGGTTTCTGTGGTGTGTTATTGTAAATCTGTTTTTAAATGTTTGAATTTGCCGCTGTTTAAAAGGAATTGGTAGCTCTTACTGTTGGCGAAACTGTAACTGACTAGTCGTGCCAGACTTAATTGTTACAGCCGTTAAGTTTATTTTTCGGCAGCGGATTGCTTATTGCGTACTGCTTTGCCATGTTTTCGGTATTTTCCAGCTAACTTCAATCAGTGAGTACGAAATTCTTAACCTCCATGCTTGGACGGTAGGATGTGATAATAAATGAATTGAATTTAAAGTATATATTGATTTATTTGAACTTTTATTTGTTAACTGTTCGAAACAATGGGATGCGTTAAGGCACGCTATTTTAACAGAATCCTCCTTTCAGATAACTGAGTCACATATATACAGTATAATGTATACTTACAATCAACCTCTTCTTGCTATGTAATACTATGCTATAATGTTTACTTCAACGTCACATAAGAGGTCTCGATTGGCGAGATTAACTCTTTACTTCCTTATCCCTGGCGACTCTCTCATTGACTGCGTCCCGGAAGCTTATTAAAATTTTACACATATACACAATAGTTGAAGGTCAATATTTTATACATTGTGATCTGTCGTCAATAGATTTCCTAATTTACATTTCGTAAAATACTAATTTATAATACATTTTTATACATCCATAATGATTTAAAATTAATGCATTTATATAATTTGCACGAAAATGTTCTTATATATAGCTAATATTTCATAAACAATATTTTGGCTATGTTAGTTTCCTAAAAGCACTCCATTTCAGGCTAATTTCATGCGTATCGCGAGGCGATGACGTCACGCTGCCATTTTATACATACAATTCTTTGTCTTATATTGCGAAACTTATTTTATATATTTTATAACATTCCTTAAGGGCGGTATCGTTCCATTTTCTCTTGACTTGGTTTACTTAACACTTATCCTGCGTCAGTACTCTGCACGTTGTACATATGCACTCAGTAATTAGAAATCCGAATGTGTTCCATTCACATGATTTTCTCTAGCTTTCCACAAACTTTTCTTACTCAAGATTATTATTTAATTTACATCAAGCAAATCGAGATAAACATTGATGGAATTCTGTGATTAAATAGATTCTGTGTAAGCAGAAGGGATGTAAGGGAATATACGAGGCTAAAGCCATAGTGATTTTCTTTAAAAGCCAGTCGCTGTGTAAAACAATTGATATTCCGTTCTCTTTGTTTGCAAGGAATAAATAAAAGAAAGACTAACGAAAGATGACCTACTGTTTGAGAAAAATTAAGTAACTTAGAATTTAAAATAATAACACAGAATACCTTGGCCAGCTCTACAACAAACATGTTTATGATATAAGTTGTGGTTTTAACAAGATCTACATTTTTATGTAGTAAGATTTTGTTTATTTATTACGGTTACCAGTTTCGCAAAATTCATCCAAAATGAACAGGTATTCTCAAATAATTCAAAATATAAATTTTATTTGTCAAGTAAATGTCTTTAAAATGCGGTGTGTTAATCAAAATCGTTAGAGCCAATAATGTGAGAAACAATTTAGTTTGCGATGGGAAGATTTTCTTTGAAATATTCGTTTCGCATTCTTGGAAGATGCTTAACTTAAATACCAAGTTTGTTATTTTACAATATTTTAGTTTTTGAGTATGCTGTCCACATACACACAAGCGCGCGCCGGATCTTTTCTAAAAATGCTTTTTCTCAAATCATATATTTCCGGTGAAATCTCGGTATCAAATTTTTGGGATCAATACAATAACTTTTCTATCTACCATACGCTTTGTATATACATGAGAAATTAAAAACGTGAGGGGAAAGAATTCTGGACTTACTATTTAGCTCCAAAATGTTACGCTAGTATGTTAGACTGAACATTTAGTCTATTACTATAGATTTGTGTGTGGAACATGCTTATATCTAAATTAAAAAGCTATTTTCATATTTTCTGGTCCGTAATTTGACCAGTTGTTAATGTGCACAGAAAAGTGGACTATAAATCAAGTAGTGCAGTCAGTTTAACAGTGTTACTATAGTCTAGTGCAAAGATCCAGAAATGAAAACCTACTGCATAATACAAGAGAATATTTTCACTTGCATTTCTATGTTTACAAGGTGAATGCCTCATATAGCAGACTCTCTCGTAAATGCAGACGGTGAACAAAGATGAAAGACGCTGTAAACAAGCTGGGGTGGCACAGTAGCTGGTGACAAACATCGATCGGTTCCATTCTTGTAAAAGGCTTTCACAGAGAACGTTATACTTCAGGAATCAAAGGCCATAACCATAGGAAACTCGCTCTGGAGAGTAGCCATGTCGTAAAAATTTACCGTCCGTTAAAGATATTGCCACTGTGAGAAGTTTACCAGGCTGAGTGCAACCTTAAATCCTACTGAACGACAAACGCTCTGTGTACCTTCTTTCTGGACCCAATTTATCGATGGGATATTGATCTTAATCTGTCTGTAAACTCTTACTATCTCCACTAATGTTCATATCATTTGCATAGTAAATATAGAAAGTATTGTATTCCACCCAAATTCGATGTCGAGATTTCACCGGAGATATATATTTTGATGTCTCTTGAGTTTATAAAAAAATAAATTTTAATTTCTCGTATGCAATGTACACAGTAAATAGATAGAGAAGGTATTGTATTCCAACCAAAATTTCAATACCGGGATTTCACCGGAAATACATACTTTAGGGTAGGCACCGGCAGATACACTACTTCAGAGCCGAGGCAGTAGACGGCGCCAAGGGCGACAGGTCACGTCACAGCAGCGGATAGCTGTGTGGGTTCAACGTTTGGCACTGCATACAGGTGTTAATGAACTACACCGAAATAATTTGCGAAAGAAAAAAAAGAAATGGCCTGTTATTTATGGACGCTCTTTAACTGCTTTGGTTCTCAGCGTCCCATTCTATATTGGGCGTGAAAGATCGCTTAATTTTGCTCAGAGGCCTCTCTTATCAGGCTTGAGGTTCTTTTACGTGCCGTAAATCTACGACACAGGACCCACAGCTTTACTTCCCTTCCGAAGGAAGCTATGCTAAGGATTTTTACGCCCGAAAAAATCCATCGTCCTCCGCCGGGTTTGAACCCGCGACCTTGGAAATATGAAGTTAGCATGGTAACCATTACACCACGGAGGGCGACAAAAAATAATTTGCGAGATTGTGCCCGTGACTGACATAAGTAATTTGAGATCGGCAATGAATGGTCCCCGGATAAACATAACGCAACTACATAGCGTTAAACGTGTGGGTATCAGATGCTGATAAGTCGGTGTTAAAGCAAAGCAGGTTGAAAAATGGCTTAGAATGTTTTTAAAACTGCTGCCCGAGTATAGAAATATCGATTTTTAGCAACTCGTTACTAGCATTCACAAGATTTAATGTCGCAAAAATCTGTAAAATGTTGAACTAATCATTGACAGTGCGACACTGACTTTCATTAACTACGTTCTTGAGTTATGTAGCTTATTCTGAAGGCGTTTTTTCAACTGCTCTGATGATTTAATGTGTAATGCGGGAGGCTGCTATCCCAAAGGTCATAATTTGATTCCTGTCATAGAGTAAATGTTTATTATTATTATTATTATTATTATTATAATTTTTTTTTCATTCCAGACGAAGTGCCACGATACGTGAACGAGACCCGAACTCGGAAACTATCTTTCACTTGAAAGCCTGTATCATAACCACATCGATAGAGAGGTACGCTGTAACATGTCCCTTCGTTTTTCGTGCTACGCTCTCAAATGGTTGATAAATTAGCCAGTGGCGTACTGGTACTTCAGAAACTTATAGCCGTTACTTCGAAAATTCAATAAACAGGGCATAAGTCTGCTATCTCAAATTACTTATTTAAGTAATCTACATATTCTGTGAAAAGATTTCGGTGTAGTCCATTAACAACCTGTATAAGCGCTCTTAGTGAAGACATGGCTGACACTAGCGGCAGTACAAAAGCGACCCAATACTCCTTTTAAGCCTAAGTTGGAGATTTTTTTTTTTTTGCTACGAAGGAGGCGGAAAGTATTTGATATGCAGCAAAAAAGGTTTAATTTAAAATTCGATTATATGGTGTGCCACAGCAAACAATGTGATGAATATGCCTATGGTGAAGTGCGCAGAGAGCTGGTAAACCAACTCAAGGATAGGTCTGCAGAAAATTCAGGTAAACTAATTAGCTCAATGAAACAATCAAGATATTTAATGCTCTCCCCAGTAATCTCATAGAAAATGTTGGGAATTTCAGGGTTTTTAAGGCCTCTCTTAAGGAGTACCTTTGCAATAAATCATTTTACTCTATAGATGAATATCTAAGTGACAAATCTGTCTGACAAGACTATCAACAATCATTGTATATATATAAGTATTATAATGTATTGCATTTTGTGTATACTAGTGTGTGTGTTTTATATTAAAATTAAATTGATGTATACCTTGACTTGTACGAATGTGTCAAATGAATTTTTTTTAGTAATGACACAAGGTCTGTAAAGCCTAATGCTTTGATATTTTACACTCTAGTGCATAATTGTAAATTTTTGCATTGGAAATTCTATATCATATTTGTAAATACGTATTGCAATTTGTTGACATTTATGAAGAGTACATAATACAATAATCATATTTTAGTTTTATATAATTACTAGTAGTAACTATTATGTCGATAATTAGAAAACTATCATCTGAAATTACATCAGTGTTAGATATGATGCAATTATATTTATTTATACATTTTAACACTAATTTTTGATACTCTTTGTTTTTATGTGATTAAAAAAAAAAGGAAAATCCATTGCTTTTATGCATCATTAAGTATGGTGGAATCCTCAAATACAAACGGTGTGATTATATGTTTTATCTGCTGTTTGTGTAACCCAAGCTTTAAGCAAGAGCTTTGTACATTGTTTTTTTCCATAGTATATAAACATATGTATACATTCAAGATCTTCTCGGGCTTCTAGCCAGGTAAAAACTTGGCTTGACACCAACGTTTCGAAGAAGTGCATCTTCCTCGTCTTCAGGGTGCACTTCTTCGAAACGTTGGTGTCAAGCCAAGTTTTTACCTGGCTAGAAGCCCGAGAAGATCTTGAATTAACACGTCGCCAGGAAAGCTATAGTTCTTATTTTATATGTATACATGTATATGTCTTGACAATTTCTATGTTCAGTGGCTTCCTGGACTAAACGAACCTACAGAATGCTTTCTAATCTAATCTAATCTTAAACGAAATTAACGATGGTGATTGTAACAATAAGATAAGAATACAACAAAAATAGTGATGATGACAATAATAGCAATAATAATAATAATAACGACTGAACTTTACTGTATTGCTTTTTGTCTTCAATATATTTAGTTTTTAAATTTTAGGAAGACGGACCAGAAATGATATGATATGAGTCAGTCTCATTTACAGAATTTGTTTGCTTTTGGCCCAGAAAGTGAAGAGTTCTGTTGATACTGATATAACCAAATAGTGCCTTATTATGTCACAGAAGAATTTAGCCCTAATGTAATAGCAAAATGCTCATTGTCGACTAGAACAATGTCGCAGGTAACAAGATCTCGCACAAGATTTTACGGATCAACAAAAATGAAGATGCATTTTCATTGACGACTCTGGATGAAAACACTGCTGTTTACAGCACGTGCAGCTTGCTACTTTCATCAAATTGGTAAACAACAAATTGGAAATACCGGCAGAGCTTTTAGATGTATTTTCAATGAAAGGTGCCGACTCGATAGCATATTTAGAGGAATTTGATGTTTGCGATGAATGTTCCAAAAATTGGTCTGATTGGGTGCCTGTACCAGGAAAATCTTCGCGCCCAAACTCTTAAATGCATCTTTTATGAGCGTTGTAAAAACTGTAAACTTCATTAGGCAATCCAACCACAACCATCGTTAGTTCAAAGCGCTTCTAAAGGATATAGAATGTCACTGTGTTGATATTCTGTATCACTGTAGGATGAGATGGTTAAGCAGTGGTAAAGTACTCAATAGATTTTTTGAACTTCGTGAGGAAATATCCATACTTGTGGATATGAATGATAAGGCTGTACTTGAGTTCAAGATTCCAAGGGGAACTGTGATCTTGCGTTTCCTGCTGGTTCGATTTCACATTTGAATGCACTTTCTGTCTCTGCAAGGGGAACGGCAGGTCTTAGATCAAATGTAGGATTCATGAAGACCTTCAAAATGTAATTTCCGTTTTGGGAAAGTGGGGCGGTAACTAGTTGTGGGTTCGTATCCCGGGTGCAGGTCACGGATATTTGGAGTGGTGTGGATTTATGGGTGCCCTAGCTTTGGGTTTTTAGTAGCATGGAAACTCTTTTAGGGTGTGGTACGACACAAGTACTTTTTTCCGCCGTCGAACACACACGCATTCCTCCTAAATTTGCTGCTATGAAATTACACTTTATTCGATCGCGACTATTATTATTTATTAATTTTGATGTAGTGATCTCTTCTGCACTCTAATCGGTATTACAATAACTATTTCAATGGCAACTAAAGGTAGCCTCTTCGGCTCCACCACGGACTCTGAATATCACATCTTGGTTTTGCGGAGGTTCTTTGCCAAGTGCCTCAAAAAGCATCCCCTTGAGTAGCGGAGAGTATTGTTTTGTGTTCCCCTCGGGCTCTCAACCCCTTACCTTCGGTTCAATGCACTACCGTAACGGTATACGGTGCTTTCGGGGTCACTCGTCGGCTACTTGTACGTGTTTGAAATCTTTCTTCCCTTCGCATTTTCAACGTACATTTATATTTCTCTTCTTGGTATAATTTATATTATTAGCTATGATTTATATTTCCCTTCTGAATAACTCTTTGCCCCTTGATAGGAAATGCACTGTCTCAAAAGTCAATCTAAGAATAACAATACTTCCCATTTTCCAAAGTTTACCTCTCTTTAAGATAATGTTCAGCATGATTTTAAAGAGTACGCAGAAATTGTTGTTAAATTGCATGAATAGCTTGAGAGACCTCTCCGGGACTTGTAAGGTCTAGAAACAGAATTTGATATATTTGCTACGCCATTCGCAGTAAATGTTGAAGTCTTACAGTTAGAAATTATTGACTTACAATGTGACAGGCAACTGAAATGCAAATTGATAACCTAGAGGGCAGATCAGGGCAACCGTTTTCTGTGAGGTTGACTTACTTTGTAGCAGTCTGTGTGTTAAACAGGAGAGTGTGAGTCGATGTCAACTACAGGCACCTTTCTGCCGGTTACAGGTTGTATCAAAAGCATGCGTACACTATGCTATACTTGGCGATTACTAATGTGGTTATTCCATTATTGAACACCACATTTTACATGTAGGAAAAGTGAATACTGCGTAGTCAATGAACTGCTGCGGACAATAAGGTACATGCGGAGATTGTCAACATTGATCAACAATCGAAAATCAACAATATTTCAGACATTGACATAATGTATTATTCGTATGCATGTTACGTCTTGCGATGTCGAATGGAGTTTCTTACAATATATATTTTGTTAATTTGAGAGATATAGAACATTCACTTTTTAAAATCTTCCGTTTTTCAATATTTCTTGCTATTGGTTTCAATTTCTCAAACAGGAGGCCACTTTTCGTTTCATCTCTGTAATTTTGCTGCTCGACATGAAGAGCGTACCGAAACTCATTTGTTTCACATATCGACTAGATTTCAAAACATTTGACTATCACTTTAGATCAGTGTACTCCCTTATTTTCCTTCTGCTCACAAGAAAGCAAATAATAAGACAAATTCTGTTAATGTTTATTAGCACGACGTACAGTAAAATAATATTTTTTGTAAGAAATGTTTGTGTAACACCTAGAGAAAGCCATGTGAATGGAACGTATTAGTTTTTTAATTTTCCGATTGCAACCTGAGATAAACATAATATTACATTCCCTCAAAGTTTCTTTTGTGGCCGCTGTAAGCAAAGCCTTATATGTTCCATTCATATGACTTTCTCTTTGTATTATATATTAAACTATTCTTCCATCTACTTAATGCCGATTGAGATAAGGATTAACAAGGTTAGAGTACTTGGCTAGGGCGATAGACAAACATTTAATTACCTATCACTGAAATTCGGTGTTATGGAACGCCAGGAGAAAAAAAATATGAATAACTACTTTGTATTTCAGAGGCATTTAATTATTAGAAATGTTAAACCAATATCAAGAAGAACCTGTAAAATTTTCAACTCCTCAATAAAGCTACATTTGATATAAATGGTGTATTTTAGAATATCTACATTTTTGTAAGTTTATGTAAGATTCCCTTACAGTTTACCAGACATACATATAAAGTAATATAGAGTGAATGGAAAATTAGAGCTTCTTATTGAATTTTGCATAAATAGTGAGAGACAGACAAAAACTTACTGCACAAAAATTGTGGTAAAAAAAAAAAACATACAATTTATGATATATACTTTTTTTTTCGTAGAGTTTGCCGTTTTCGAGATATTCCTTGGTATTGATTTCAGTTTTAAAATGAATGAATGAATGAATAAGTGTATTTATTAACATAGCAATATCATACATAGAATTTCAACAGTCGCACGGGTCCACAGACCGTACGTGCTTTTGTAATACACATTACAAGCAATATTAAGACAACAACCACAACAGAGAATTAGAAGAGTAAACACGAAAATAAAAAAAGACAAAGGAAATACACAGTCAAAAGCAATATTAAACAACAATAAAATTAAGAGTGAATCCGAAAATAAAGATACAAAGATATACAAATATAGCAATTTAAATTTGCAGCACAGAGTACACCTTCATAAATGCACCCTCTTATAATAGATAATTACACTTAAAAGACATATATACACATAATATATACAACCCTAGCACAACAGTGACCTAAGTATGACATAATATATATGTATGTAGAACATTGTAGTCACTTTTGTTTAGTTGATCTTATCCCCCCCCCTTCTCTATTTGTAGCCTCCTCAGATCTCAGCTGTCTTGCCTTAAGTATAAATTTACCTAGCCCGTCCATGTTTTCCGTGCCTGCCAGTAGCGTCCAACATGCTTCTATCCCTACATTCGCAGTGGTAAAAAATCGCGGGAAATATTTTTCCCGCCATTCCTCCGTACCCCTACATCTTGCCAAGATGTGAGTCCACGACTCTTACTCCTCGCAAATGGGAGAGATGCTCGTACCATTCTCGTCAGAAATTTTCGTGCTCTTCCATGCTCCTAGTCTAATTCACGCGAGCCCCTCTCTAATGAGTTTGGTACCCGTTTTGATGTATTGCTCCATACCCCACTCCGATTTCAGCCCAGACTGTACTTCTAATGACACCTTCTCTGTGCATTGCGCAATCATTTGCTGTCTGTCAATATCACAGAGACGTTTCTTAATTTTTCTCCAAATACTTCGCCTGTTTTCCTGCTCCGCCATCCAAATGTCTCCCATCCCAATGGTTTCCAACCTTTTCTTTAATTTTGTTGCCAACGTCAAATTACCTTCCATTCGCAACTGTTCACGGTAGCAGACTGCTCTAATTAGAGATTGGCTTCCGTGAACGATTCTCATCCAATATTTAACTGCTCTGATTTTGCACTCTATCGTTTCACTATGTGCCCCGAATTCCCTCATTATTCCGCAGTTTGCCGTACCCCTCCCTACACCCAGAATTCCTTTCAAAAATTGGGTCCTCACTTGATCCAGATTTCCTGTTTGTTCCCACCACCATATTTCTCCTCCGTATGTCATCGTGGATCTAACAGTCGCTCCGTATACAGTTTCCATTAAGGTTATGGAGATATTCGGAATTCTGCAGCGTATCCGGAGAGCTTCCGCCGCCTTCACCCTTGCCTTGTGTTTCGCAATGTCCATGTGTTTTGTCCATTTTCCGTTCATTGTAAATGTGAGTCCTAAGTATACAAAAGATTTAACATTGTCCAGTATCTGTCCTGCATATTTCCAAGTCTCCTCCCTGCTATAAACACAACCCTTTTTGAAAGTCATTGCCTTAGTCTTATTCACATTAACTGTAAGTAGCCATTCATCGCAATAGTTCTTAAGTTTGTCCAGTCCTCGTTGCAATCCGTTTACTGTCGTAGAGCACAATACTAAATCGTCTGCGTATAAAAGTGTTGGGATCTGCAAATCCGCTACTACTGGTGCTTGAATATTCTCTGCCATCATTGTATCTGTAATATCATCCACAAAGAGATTAAATAGCAAGGGAGATAAAATACAACCCTGCCTCACTCCCCTATAGCTTCGGCAGCTCTCGGACACTCTGTTTCTGTCGTACTTCACACAGAATTCGACATTTTGATACATTGCCTGCAATGCTCTAACCATTTTACTTGATAACCCCTTTCTGCCTAGTTTGTACCATAATGCATTTCGATTGATAGAGTCAAATGCCTTCTTAAAGTCCACAAAAGCACAATGAAGCTTTCCCCGCTTAACTAACAGTTGCTTCGTCCTTAAAGTGTCTAATATAAAAGCGGCATCTATGGTAGTGTGTCCTTCTCTGAAACCCATTTAAAATTTTGAAGGTTTGCCAAATTTAGATTCCCAGTTCTTTATTCGGTTATATAACACTCTACAATAAATTTTCTCCATAATTGGCAAAAGAGTAACCCCCCTATAGTTATCAGGATTTCCAACAGTTCCCTTCCCTTTATAAATGGGATGAATAATGCCCTTTCCCCAACAGGTAGGGTAATTCCCCTCAATAAACCATCTGTTACATATCTGGAGCATACTCCTACCAAACTCATTAACATTGGCTGCGGCTTTAAAAACTTCCGGGGGCAGCCCATCCAACCCTGGAGCTTTGCCTTCCTTCAGACTCCTCAGCGCCTGTGCTATTTCTCGTGCTGATATTTCTTCGTCCAGTATTGGGATCTCAAGATTTCCCAAAATTTGCACTTCCTTTATAAAAATTCCTTCCCTTTCACCTTTCCCGAATATTCCCATAAAATGCATTGCCCATTTTCTGGGAGAAATTTCGTTGGGCGCCTGACGGTTGCCTCTTAAATGTTTTACTACTTGCCACATCTCAGCGTTATCCCCCCCGTGTTAACATATTACTAATTTTCTGAGTAATTTTGTCTTGCCACATAGTTCTCTTTTCCCGTAAGAGCTGTTTATACTCCCTTCGCTTTTTTGTAAACAGTTTCCTAATGTCATCTCCCCCCTTCCTTCTGAATTTTGACAGAGCCTCCTCTGCTTGTTTCTTTACAGCTCTGCATTGCTGGTCATACCAACCATTGAATCGTTTTACCTTACCATGCATTTGGACTTTCATTGTCCCCGCAGCCGTTGCTATTATATGCGTTAGTTCCTCCGCTGTGCCTGCGTTCCTTTCCCCTAATCCTCTTTCTAATTTATCAACAAATACTTCTTTTTCTATCGGTTTCCATATAAATTTACTAATGAATCTCCTTTGTCCCCCTGCCCCTCTTCAGGTGCATGCGCCACTATGGCCGTCTCTATGTTCAGTTCCAGGACAACCGGACAGTAATGTGACTCGATACGATCCCCCACCCAAAAATTTCTAATTCTGCCAATTAAACCCTGACTTATTAAAATAAAATATATTACACTACCCCCATTTTCATTTATGAAAGTGAGTTCTCCCTCTCGATCCTCACCGTACTTGCCATTCATTATTTCTAAAGAGAAGGCATCGCAGAAAGCAAATAATTGTCTGACCTCCCCATTAATGAAACTATCCTTGCTCTTTCGTTGACCTTCGTGAAATTCCTCCCCCCATTGATGACCCCCCGTTAGAGAAATATTCTCCCCTCCTAGCCTCGCATTAAAATCTCCTAAGAGAATTAATTCAGTTCCTGGAAACTTTTCCTGTAACTGCACTAACGTTTCGGTTAAGTCACTGAAGAAATTCCTGTTTGAATACTTGGACGTTGCTGGCTGGTTGTATAATCCTATAACTATTATATGTACTCCCCCCCCCCCGTGCCAAAGATACAGCAATCACCCCTTCCAAACTGATTTCTAATTTAGTTATCTCAGCCTCCAGCTCAGACCTGAATGAAACTGATACCCCTCCTGGCCACCTTCCCCTCCTTCCCCGTGTCTCCCTTCCCCTACTAAAACTATGGAAATTAGCAAGTGTTACATTTTCTCCGTTTTTCAACCAAGTTTCTGTAAAACATACAACGTCAAAATCACTAAGGAAATACAAGAAATCAGTTTTAAAATACTTATACTTATCTCATACGGGAACTTGTCAACGCTTGGCCCCGCAAAGAAAATTATTTCAATCACATAACAACCTCATTTTAAAACATTTGACTGTCGGTTTAGCATAGTGCATTCCCTTATTTCCCTTCTACTTATAAAGGAACTAACTAGTAAGACCGTGTCTGCTAATGTTTTAGTATTGAATAGATAGAAGGATAAGCTTATTAACAATAGTTTGCTACAGAGATGTAGACAAAGTCATGTGAATGGAGCACATCAGATTTTTTTTATTTCCAAACATAAAAAAGTGGCTAGGCGGAAAACAATTCACGTCTAACGAAACAGATTCCTATTTTGAGGACCTTCAGGAAGTCTATATGTAATCTTAAAACGTTTGAGAAACGCTGGGAATAGTGTATCGAGCTAAAAGGAGATAATGTTGAAAAAAAAATCTAACAAAACTAATTTGTTTTTCTCTCTTTTCTAAGCACTTATTGAACGCCCCTGGTATGTCCTCTGGAAAACCAAATAATGTAACTGGTTTAGATTTTCCCTGTGTACCAGTGGTAGCCAAATACTTTCACAGAAGTGTTATGCGGACCACCCCTTAATTCCTTGGTCGTTGATTAGGATGAAATAAATACAAGAATAAACTTTTGTAAGAATACTGTTAATTCAATGTGTATTCGCAATAACCTAGTTCAAAACAGGAGTTGAATAGGTACAGACAATATAAAATATTCAGTGTTATAGCCAGAATTTGAACCACGGATCTCCAGGACTCCGACTGTTGCTTTATCTACTGAGCTATTATAACAGCATGCTGACAAAAAATTAAATTCCCCAGGAGAGTTATATTGCTATTTATCAGGAGACAAGCGAGTCAGTTAGGGAATTTAATTAACGGCAAGTTAATATGGTAGGTCAGTGGTTAGTTGGACGGAGACCGGGAGATGCGTGTTTCATATTGCTGCTACGGCATTAAATTTGTCATTCCGTTTCTGCCTCTCCAACATTGTAGTTTATTATAAAGTCATGTATATGAATGTAACATGTTAGATGTTTTCTAAATGGGTTTAAACTAATTGTACGTATGGTGCCTTATTTCCCATTCCTGACCGAGGGCCGCTCTCAAACGGCCTGTGGGTGGCGTTAAACTTAGGCGCATAGGGTATCAGGAGGCCGAAAGTGGAAAATTAGGCACTGTATATTCTTCTCTAAAATCAACACTAGTAAATTAACTGTTTATCACTGCAATTAAAACTACCTTTCGTAGTCAGCTTACCCTCCCCTTAATTTACGACTGACACCCCTCCCAGGACTTAGAAGCAGATGCCTAGGGGTCAAATGGAACTGGAGTTTTATTTATGGACGCTCTTTAACTGCTGTGGTTCTCAGCGTCCCATTCTAAATTGGGCGAGAAAGTCCGCTCAATTTTGTTCAGAGGCATCTTTTTGCAGGCTTGAGGTCCTTTTACGACACGAGGCCGAAGGCTTTACTTCACCTCCGAAGGAAACCATGCTAAGGATTTTTATGCCCGAAAAATCCATCGTCTTCCACCGGGTTTGAACCTGCGATCTTGGATATGAAGCAAGCATGGTACCAGTACCAGTCGGGGAGCCAACAGCACGAAACCACCGAATGAGGAATCTGGAACGAGTGGTCGGCCCGTAGCCAGGCATGAGAGAGGAAGGGATGAAATGAAATTCAAGCGAAATGTGGAAAGGTGATCATGGTGGAATGAGTTGAGGGGAAACCGGAGGACCCGGAGAGAACTGCCTCGTCCACCAAAAATCCCACATGGAGAGCTTGTATAGGTGGAAGCCTAGCAGTCTAACCACTCGGCCACGTCCTTTAGAACCGTGTTCGAGATCTAAACCACCTTTTAACTTCTCTAACTCAGGCGTTAAGGAGAGTTACCGCACTACAGATGGGGTCAAAACAACGACTGGCATTCATTCACAGATCGCTTACAGATTTTTGTTTACTGAAATATTTTTTGTTTTTTTGTGGAGTAGCTTCCAGTATTTCAGTTTACGATATGAATTATGACACGCCCTAAAGGGTAGTGTTGAGTGACGAGTTAGCGATACGTCTGTTCTACCTCTAGTGAAAGTACACACATCGAGAGGCGATATAATGAGGGTGGGGGTATTGGGGATTTTATACAGCAGCTTCAGGGCGTGACACAGCCTTCATTTCTTCGGGCGAAACCATGACAACCGGATAGCTTGTCAATACCTTTTTACAGCGCTTCAAAACGGCATATTAAAGACTCATTGTAAACGAGATAGGGAAATTCTGCAAGGCTTGCTTAATAATGCCATCAAATCAAATGGTTTATGGCTGCTCATTGCATTTGCGATCTCTCACTAAGGCATGGTCTCGTCTATCACTCACTTCCTGAATCGGATGATTGATGTTATGTATTCTCATTTGGTGCTACATCATCAGAATACCAAACCAAATAATCCTCAGGATATATGTGAAATGAAAATCTCCTGTTCACTAAACTTCCCTCGTAACTTCTCTCGTACGACGCTCACATGATAATAAACTTCTTTTTCTGCATGTGTTAGAGATTCGTGTTCATATCTACCTGCATTTTATTATATGTAGAGCACATAGTACCACGGCGGTTATTTCCTATTTAAAAGCATTAATGTAATTAATTTACTCCTTCTCTTGCGTTCTTAAATGTAAGAAAATATGCTGTGTTCCATTCATATGACTTTATCTACATCTAGATCAGAAATTGCTGTTAAAAGGGTTATCCGTCTATGCACTTCATCCTGATTCAGATAAACATTTGCAGAGGTGGTCTTATTACTTAGTTCAAGGGAAATAAGGGGATAAACAAGGCAAAAGTAATAGTAACGTGTTTTAAAAACTGCTTATCATGTGGTTGAAATCCAATTCTTTGTATTTTCTGGAGTTTAAAAATTCCTGTGTGAATAATGTATCAGTATTAAAACTGAAATCAGTAACAAAAATATCTAAAAAATGGTAAACTTCACGAAAAAAAATTGTACACGTCGTAAATTGTGTGTTTTAACGAACTCTATATTTTTTTGTGTATTAGAGTTTACCAGTTATGAAATATTCATCTAGATTAAGGGGTCTTCAGGGGCTATTCCTATAAAATTCAAGATATACTTTTTATTTATCATGTAAATATCTTTAATATAGGGTATTTTAATCAAAATTTTTAGAAACGTTTTTGAAAAAATCCAAATTTTCGAAATGTTTTCCATATAAAGGGTAGTTTGGGGTGAAGGGATTTTTCTCGAAATCTTCTCGTGCATCCTTGGAAGATAATGTATTTACATACCAAGTTAGGTATCTTACCGACTTTTCGTTTTTGAGTTATCGTGATCACAGACACATGAACACGTGGACACACGAGAAAGTAAAATGTACGGCATTTCCAAGCTCATTTCAGAATTAGTCCAATAGATCCTTTTATTTTATGATAATTGTAATGTCCTCCACAAATAAAAACCGATTGCGGAACCTCGAAGCTAAATGGTTTTGGGAAATTAACTTTAACTAAAATGCTTGAGATTTAATTTTGCAAATCAGCAAAATCAGCAATTACAAATTTAAGGTTCAAAATTTAATTTCTCCGTTACCTAATCACAATAAAAAGTGATTTTTACTTTCTCTACACCTACTGTCTGTATAATGTATTGATCCCAAAAATTCGATATGGAAATTTAATTCTGCATTATTAAAATCACAATAGAAAACTGATTTTTACTTTCCCTGTGTACTATTTACATGGTGTATAGAGAAGATATTCTATTGCATCCAAAAATTCGATACAGAGATTTCAACAAAATACATGTTTTGGAACCCTCTGAACCCCAAAAAAAGAGCATTTTTAGAAAAATGTCCGTGTGCATGTGTGTGTGTCGGACTGTCTCTGTGAGCAGCATAGCTCAAAAACGAAAAGTCTGAATACCAAACCTAAGTTAAGTTCAGTATCTTCCAAGAATGTAACACGAAAATTTTCGAAATGTTGTTTTTCTCAAAAATGGCTTTAAAATTTTGATTAAAATCCCTTACATATAAGCTATTTACATGAAAAATAAAATGTATATCTTAAATTTTCTGGGAACAGCTTCTGTGGACCCCGTTGTTATGGATACATTTTTCTGAATTTTACGTAACTGGTAAATCGTAAGAGATAGGCTTTAGAGATATTTCTTGATATTGATTCAGTTTTAAAATACTTACTTTTCTCATGCGGGAACTGGTCAACTTCTAGCCACGCAAAGAAACGGATTTCAATTCCATAGCAACCACATTTAAAAACATTTGACTGTCGGTTTAGTCTAATATATTCCTTTATTTCCCTTCTACTTACTAGCAGGTAGGTAATAAGACAATTTCTATTGTTTATCTTGATTAGCACGAAATAGATAGCAGAATAACGTTTTAAGAATAATTTGTTGATCGGATATTTTATTCTATTATTGTTGGAAAATGTTCACTATGCGACTCTAAAATACGGTTGCTTCGATAATAAGTTAAAGGCGATAGTTAGAAAGTGTGTCTGTTAAACTATGCAATATGTGAAAGTTTAAGCTAAAACATTTATTTAATTGGATCGTTCGAATGTAATAAAGTGTATCTCGATTATGTTTACTTTCATTAAACAATTTATAAAATATAGGAAATTTACTAACAGTTTACTAACCCGATAAGTGCGATCCTCCCATGCACTTGTTAGGGAAAAAAATGTCGCTATCAGACATTCCTGCATTTTAAGCATTTTCTATCCTTCCATGAAAGAAAGTAAGATGTCCTTAAAGAATGTGTACACATTGAGATGGATCTCGAGTTTAAATGATGACATCTACAGCTACTTCTACCACTTAGCATTAGTGTATAAATGTAAAAAATCTGATGTGTTGCATTCACATGATTTTATCTACATCTCTGCAACAAATTATAGTTAAAAGGCTTATTCTTCTATTCACTTCTTGCTAATTTAGAAAAATTAGCAGAAATGGTCTTATTACTTGCTTCCTTGCAAGTAGAAGGCAAATAGAAGGTTAAAGTGACAATCAAAAGCTGGTTGCTATGTGACTGAAGTTCCTTTGTATGGACAGGAGTTGACAAATTCCGTATGACAAATTCAAAGCTGAAACCAAAAACAAGGAATATCTAAAAAACAATGAACTACAAGAAAAAATGTATATGACATAAATTGTATGTTTTAATGTGCTACACATTTTTTGTGTTTTAAATTCCTGTCCGTCTCTTACAGTTTAGCAATTATGCATAATTCCGTAAAATTCATCCAGAATAAAGAAGTCTTCAGAGGCTATTCCCAGAAAATTCAAGATATCCATTTTATTTGTCAGGTAAAAATCTTCAATATTTGACATTTTAATAAAAATCGTTAGAGCAATTTTTAACAAAATCAAAATTATCAAAAAGTGTCCCATGTAAAGGGTAGTTGGGGGTGGGTGGATTTTCTTGAAAATCTTCGTGTCACATCCTTGGAAGATGCCAAACTTAAATACCAAGTTTTGCATTTAACGGTCTTTTCGTTTTTGAGCTATGCTGTACACAGACACACAGACATATACACACACACTCTGACACACACACGCACACACACACGGACCTTCTTGTAAAAATGCTTTTTTTATTTCCGGTGACATCTCGGTATCGAATTTTTGGGTGCAATACAACACCTTCTCTATACACTATGTACATAGTACGTGTAGAAAAAGTAAAAATGTGAAGTTCATAGGTTAGCTCATATAAGGAATATTAATATTGATATCTTTAAAATAAAGACATATTATTTCACTTTCATGCACGAGCATTAAATGCATATGTGGTACGGATGTAGTTGATGTATTTCTCTATACCTTGACACGTTGCACGAAACTAGATAATTGTGTGCGTAGACTATATTATTAAAACTTGCAGCCTTTCAAAGTACTTTTACTTTTTATAGAGCGAATGTAATACCTACAAGAAGTTCGGTTTTGATGTTTCGAAGAATCTGATTTATACAATAGCACTGTTGTAAAAATTCTGCGTGGACAATTTATTTCAGTTGATACCACTTCTATAAGCTTTTTGGGGAATATCTATTGCAATTTTAATGCCAGAGGTAATATATAAAACTCCCTCAATTCCTGGAATAAATTAATTTCAATATTACAAGAAATTTCAATGATTATAAAGTTACAAAAGCCTCATTGTACATAGGATGAATGAGGATGTGCTAAAACTCACCAGTTCATCAATCCTCATATCAATAATATTCTATCAACGCTTTGTAAAAGTACCGATTCATGTCCAACAACACATCCTTTCTATCAACACAGCAGATGGACTTTGTCTTAGAATTGCTTTCTTACAGAATCAGGCATAAGAGGAACGACAGAATTCTCTAGGTTTTGGAATGACAAATACCATATAAATGAGTCATGAATCACATCTTACCTTAAAAAACTTCAGACAAATTCCAGCTCCTTCAGACAATCTCCTGAGACAGAGAAAAATAATTTTTGTTAGAAAAATGTCCCTGTTTTATTATTTCTTATACAGAAATGCACCTACTCTAAACCCTTCTACATTTTATTCGTAAAATATTAGTTGGATTTAGTCATAAATTGTGATTCATAGTCTTTACAACTATCTTCCAAGAGTCTTTTAGCAATCAAACATATACCAGGTAGTCCAATAGCACCACATCTCTTCGTGCGTCAAAAGAGCTGCAATACTTAACGGGACAGTTACAGACAAACACAGGTCAATATGAAACTGTCATTAATTAGCATTAGTGACCTTCGTACTATATTTCTTGCTTTCCAGCGAAGACGATGAGTGATTAGTGCTCATTGAGAGGCAGTTTGCATTAGAAGGTACAGCTCGTGAGGACAGACGAAAATAGAATAGGCTTAGCGTAATGGTGGAATGTGTTCTACCTTAGTTACTCATACTTTATTTTTAAGGGAATAATTTCATTATAGGTCTCATAATATGCGCCCATCCATATTTTTACATTTTGTGATTAAACTATGGTAGGTAAGAGAAAATATTTTATCCACCTAACAATTGACAACGAGATTGCATAACCAGATACATCTAGGTAAACTTTTTGAAACTCTCTGAATTCAAAATCTGATGTGTTCCAATCACAGTACTTTCTCTATGTGTTCCTAAACAAGCTTCTCTTACAAAAGATCATTTTATATACATCATGATAACCATGCTTGCTTCTTTGTAAGTGGAATAAAAATAAGGAAATGCCCAGGCTAAAGCGACTGTAAAATCTTTTAAAACTCAGTCGCTATGTGAAACAAATGAAATTAAGTTTTCTTTGCTTGCCAAGAGTAAACAAAAGAGTGACGAAAAGAAAAATACTGCCCGTTTGAGAAAAGTTTAAGTACCTTAAAACTGAAACTTATATACCCCAATATCTCGAAAACAATTAACTATACGAAAAAATGTATACCATATGAACTGTGCGTATTTTAACGAGATCTGCATCTTTTGTGTATTACGATTTTGTTTAACTCTCACCATTTATGCCAGATATACGAAATTTATACAGAAGTTATTGAGAATTAAAAGTTCTTCAAATGCTATTTCCAGAAAATTCAAAATATACATTTCGTTTGCCATGAACATATCTAAAATATATATTATTTTTAATTAGAATCGTTAGAGCCATTTTTGAGAAAATCAAAACGTTAAAAAAATATTCCATTTAGCTTTTGGTGATTTTCTTGGAAATCTTTGTGTCTCATCGTTGGAAAATACTGAACTTAAATACCAAGTTTGCTATTAATAACTTTTTGTTTTTGAGCTATGCACACAGAGATAGACACAGAAACACACACACACACACACACATACACATACAAACACACACCAACATGTTCCTAAAATGCTTTTCTTGAGCTAGAGGGGATTCATTCAGTCTTCAAACTTATATTTCCGGGGAAATCTCGGTATTCAATCTTCACCGGAAATATATGTTTTGAGCTTCCTGAGTCAAAAAAAAAATAGTCTGTTAAATGTCAAATTTTGTATTTATTTTTGGTATCTTCCAAGGATAGGACGCGGCGCATCTTCAACAAAATCGTTCTAACCCCAACTACCATCATGCATTAAATTTCTCAACTGACTCGCATGTTTCCCGGTAAATCACAAGGTGATCTTAAATAATTTTGAAATGACAAACCCAAATGGCGACTTACAATGTTGTAAGTACTTCAAGCCACAGGATTCATAGCATAGCCTACTATTATGGACAATTATGATAATTTAAATGGCTATTGGCATGGCAGCTTAGTGGTAGAGTAACCGGCTAGCGGCCGGGTGATCCGTGGTTCAAATCCCGACCATTGAATTTTTCGGTCTGACTCTACCAATCCAACTCCTGTCCTACACAGAAAATTAAATTATCATTAGCAGAAATTGTTCTTATTGCTTGGCTCCTTGTAAGTAAAGCGTGAAATTCTAATGCCTCCCACTCACATGTTATCCTTTAGGTATTGGGCAAACAAACCTTTTATTCAAAGCATTAATCTGTTATCTACATCATGCTAATCAAGATAAACATAAGCAGAATTAGTCTTATTTCTAGCTTCCTTGTAAGTAGAAGGGAAATAAAAAATACACAGGCTAAAGCGATAGTCTCTTCCTTTAAAAGCCGGTCGCTATGCGAAACAATTGAAATACCAATCTCTTTGCTTGCCAGGAATAAACAAACAAGAAACGAGAATAAAGATGTCCTTCCGTTAGAGAAAGGTCTAAGTGGCTTAACATTTAAACCAATAATTCGGAATATCTCGAAAACGGTTAATTCTACAAAAAAAAAAAAAAAAAAAAAAAAGACATAAAACGTGTGTTTTAGTGAGATTTAAATTTTTTGTGTAATGGTTTTTTATATCTCCAGTTATATAAAAGTTATTCAGAATGAAGAGGCTCCAGAGTCTATTCCCAGAAAATCCAAGAAATGCATTTCCTTTGTCATAAAAAATCCTAAAAATAAGGTATCCTAATCAAAATCATTAGAGCTATTTTTGAGAAAATCAAAATTTTCGAGAAATGAAGGTAGATGGGGGATTTTCTTGAAAATCCTCGTGTTGCATCCTTAGAATATACTGAACTTTAACATCAAGTCTTGTATTTAACGTACGTTTTGCTTTTGAGCTTTGCTGCCCACAGACTCACACACACACACACACACACACACACACACACACACACACACACACACACAAAAGGGCCTTTTTTTAAAAATGTTTTGTACTTTCTCTAGCTCCATATGTAATTGGATAGACAAGGTATTGTATTCCACCCAAAAGTTCGATACCAAGAATTCACCGGAAATACATGTTTTAGGAACCCCTGAATACAAAAAAAATTCAGAAAAAGGTGTGTGTGTGTGTGTGTGTCGGTCTGCCTGTGTGTCTCTGTGTTTTACGAGGTGAACAGCATAGCTCAAGAAGGAAAAAACGGTTAAATACCGAACTTGGTATTTAAGTTTTTCATCTTCCAAGAAGGCGACACGAAGATTTTTAAGAAAATTCCCCACCCCTAACTACTCTCTACATAGAAAATTTGCGAAAATGTTGTTTTCCTTAAAAATGGCTCTAACAATTTAGATTAAAATACCGCATATTAAAGAAATTTAAATCACAAATAAAATGTATATCATAAATTTTCTGGGAATTGCTTCTGAAGACCTGTTTATTCTGGATGGATTTTGCATAACTAGTAAACCGTAACAGATAGATAACTACTTACTACACAAAAAATGTAGATCTCGTTAAAACACACAATTTAGACATATACATTTTTTCGTGTAGTGTCGAGATATTCCTTGTTAATTAGTTTCAGTTGTAAAGTGGTACTTATACTTTTCTCAAACAGGAAGTGCCCGGTTTTCTTTTGTTCTGCTCCTGGCTAAGCAAAGAAGCGATTTGCAATGACAGTCGCATGTAAGCATTTGACTATCACTGCAGCATTCTTTTAATGGTGTAGAAAGGAGCTTTCTTGTAAGAAGTTTGTTTGTAGAGCAGCTAAAGTCATGAGATTGCAACACATCAAATTTGTTTGGATGCATGGGTTCTTAAAACATGTATTTACGATGATACCTCGTTTTCGAATTTTTTTGTGCAATTCAATACTGTCTCTATACACTATATGCAGTATATACACTATAGTACGCGTAGAGAAAGCAGTAAACAGTAAGTCCATGTCTCTATAAAGGAACTTTGTCGCGGGAAGTCGGTGTCTCGTTCAGCAGTGTCCTCAGTTTCGTCTGGTAATGAAGATTCCACTCCTAATCTTCTAACTAAATTATCTCAGGGGTTTGTGGGTGAGTCTAAAATTAAAAACACTGCAATTTCCCTTACGACGTGAATTTATTGTATCACAGATTTAAAAGGTGGCTAGCTTGTTTCCTTACAAAATGTGTTATAAATAAATACCACCCCACTACTTAAATTATTAATTAGGAGCCTAAACTAACCACCTGCACATTACTCCCCCACAACTTAAGCACGTGGACGTGGGCGCAACACAATGTGACGTGAAGACAAACTCAAGAGAGATAGTTTGGAGTAACCACATAAGAGATCTGCGTTGTCTTATATACCAACCCTGGGTGACGCCAACTTTCGCGCCATAAAATGTAACAGTAATCGCCTATTGGTTCTTAGTAAGCATCATGTCACAAGTTATGAGAATAAATTATGCCAAGTTTTGACATCCTAGCGTACACATGTCGCGTTTGGAAAAACGCAGTGGTTAGTTCTCACTTTAACTTTATGTTTGCTTTGTCTTAATCTCCAATTCCCTGTGCTACTTGGAAGATAAGACACTATTCCTGTCTCACTTCCTTCTATCTCTGTTCTTTTCCATCTTACATTCTTTAGCCTAAACCCTGTGCTAATTAGCAGGTGGTGTTGGTGAACTGTTACCTGGAATTAAGTTAGCTCGCCTTGCCTTAATTACCTAAGTTACAACACCTTGCATTTGTGCATATTTCTACCCTTAAATATTCACAACTATTTTACACTGCTTTCTATAAGGTTATAATGTTATATGCAATTTATCTTTTTACATATTTTGAGAGCATATGTTATGTGCTCCTACAACTTGAACTTTAAAATCACGTTGAGTAAAACAAAACAGTAGAGTGAAGCAAAGCACTGTAACTTGTCTGCATTACTAAAGCTATAAACTTTGTAGGCACTAGTAGTCTATTCTTTTATGGAAGTTTTACGCCAAATGGCTGGCACAAAGAATATTCTCCAAGCAGCCAGCAACAACCCGAAAACGATGATGTGCCTATTGAACCTTGCCAAGAGACGGTAATATACTGACAGCGAGAGGAGCGTATACACTTTGAGGCCTGCTGGCAAGGCTTAACATGGACACAGCTGAACTTTCGCTGCTTGTTTCAACTTGGGGAGGATTACAGAAGAGCTTTAACGTGTAACTAGCTCTTGGAAGCCAGCATTTTTACAAGCAGACCAGCTGCAAGTCCTCGCAGAATGATTGTTTAGCAGAATGGACACGCGCCAGAAGAAAATGCATTAGATGACAATAGTTATGTTAATTTCTTTTTCGAATGTTACACAGAACAAGACGTTTAGTTTTAAATTAGAGTATAAGCTATAGATTTTGAGAACCAGATCGTTATAGAACAGTAAGTTTCGCTGTTTTTAAAGTACTGAGTGCACCGATTGTTATGAGGATAAAATTTGATTAAATACGGGTATTATATCTATTAAATTTCTGTAACATTTATAAAGATTACAATTGAAATCTTACGTGTTTTAAACATAATATGCAAATTACTAAGCAAAACCTTTAAAACATTTATCCAAATTACATTGCATTATTTAATAAAGCTGTTGCTATATATAAAGCTCAAAGACTGGTTAGAAATTTGTTAAAAGCAGAAACATTTTCCATTAATGAAATAGTCCTACATATATCATTATACGATCATTCCTGTTCCTGAAACACAACAACTCAGTTATACCTTAGTTTTTTGTTTTTGCAAAATATACCTACACCGTGGATTGGTTGGTAAGGAGTGAATTGAGTAAAATTGAACAAATCCTGTATTGCACGAATTATTTTGCTACTTATGCCGTTCTTTCTCTAATTCGCAAACCGGTAGTTATATCCCTTGCATCGGTACTATAACTGAAGAGATTTGAATAGCCGTGATCGTTAGTGCGATGCAAAGTGGACTGGCCATCCATTCAAAGCCAAGCATAACGAGTTCGTCCCAGTGACCGCAATCAAATGTGGCGAAGGATGGGGAGGGCCCAAGTAAAATAAAATAAGTAAAATAATAGCTGTTATGATACGGGGTTACATTTGACTGAAGTTGAATGGATTTTGCTCTTTTTTGTATAAAACCATAACAGTTTTATTTCAAAAATACTAATGATCTTACAATATTAAAAATATCTAACTAGCCTAATTTTATTGCTGAAGGTTAGCGTAACACGAAATTAGAAAAAAAATCCACTAAAAGTTCTAAAAGCTCTGATAAATCATCTTAGTTGTATAATACAGCAATGTAACAAAGGATTCAGGATATACCTGCTGATATGTAATTATAGAGGAGAGAATTAAATCAAACATGTGCTTTACATTTTTAGAATAAAATAATTACAATTTTCAGAAAGCAGCACTAGCATTTTTTGCAAATTAGGGCTAAAGCTTTTGGAGGGCAGATAAATAAATAATTAATAACATTTTTCATACAGCTCCTGGTGTTAAAACTAATTAAAACAAGAACACTTTCATATAATTACGCCTTCCCCAGAAATTCGACATTTTTTTCCGGAGGTACACTGCATTAATTTTTTCCTCACTAAATTGGTAGTAGACGCATTTCTGTGTATGCAATTCAACGAAAGTTAGTGCTCCTCAGATATGAAAAAGCGGTAGCTAAGGAAATAACTTACCGTCCGCAATAAAAAAAAAAAAAAAAACAGTAAAAATCCAAACTTGGGGCTGCATGTAATAAAGGAGACAAGAACGACTACAGAGATAAACCCAAAAATATTGCAACGCTTGGGGATTCAGAAAGCCTGAAAGTTACTGATAGGTATCTTTTATTAAAGACTTATAATAACAGTCACTTTGAAACTCTTTATTTGTGCTTCCTCTGATCTCGAAGCATCATTGATTGCTTCTTCCCTTTCTTAGTTATCTTGGAGCTTCTGTTGTGTAAATATATGGAAATCCCAAAGCGGGAAACCTACACAAAGAAAATGATGGAAAGAAACTTTAGTGGTTATTTCTATCGAAAATCATTAATATTCTACTGGAATTTTACAGGCATTCGGTTACTTTACTCTTTGAAAAAGAGAGAGAGAGAGAGAGAGAGAGAGAGAGAGAGAAGCGTAGGGGAACTACTATGAGAGGAAGAACAATTATAATTCAATAAAGGCTTATCTCTCCTCTGAAATCATAGTTTTATTTTGTCTCCCGAATTTAAAATAAATTAATCATAGTTGTTATAGAGATTATACATAAAAAGGAGTATATAATAAAGTGTATTCATTTATAAACTTCAATAAACATTACTTTTTCAGCCTCAAAAATAAAGACAATTCAACGAAAATAATTTTCTTGAACTGTACCTAAAATTAGAACAGTTCAGTGATTCTAGGCCGAATTGTAATTTCATTAACATCGGTAAATTTAACTCTAAGGTATAACTTTCGAGTGTGTGCAAAAGATATCATAATTAACACAATGAATGTGATGTCTTATGGAAACACGTGATTTATATTTTGTTCGGATAGGCAATATTGAAATATTAAATTAAACCATTTATTCATAAATGTTGAAACAATATAAACAGAGAGGGATTGTATAGGAAATATTTTTAAAAAAAGAGAGCACACAGCCTTAAAAATATGATGCGTTCCAATCACATGAGTTTCTCTATCTCTTCTGCTAATAAACTATCTTTACATTATATTATTCTTTTATCTAAATATGATAAGCATTGCTAGAAATGGTCTTATTCCTTAGTCTCTTGCAAGTAGAAGGGAAATAACAGAATACACTGGGTTAAATCGATAATCAAATCTGAAAAGTCCTCACTATGGATTGTCATTGAAACTTAGTCCCCTTCCATGGCCAAGAGTAAAACAAAAAATTTATGAAACGGATGAGGAGATTCCTTCAAAAATGTTTAAGTGTTTTAAAATTGAAACCAATAACAGGGAGTATCCCTGATATGTTTATCTTCACAGAAACTATATGATAAATGATGTGCTTTAACGAGCTCTACATTTTCTGTGTAATATATATCTTACGATTTGTCACTTATGCAACAATCATAACAAAGAAGAGGACTTCACGGGCTGTTTCCAACAAAACTCAGTTTATACATTGCATTTGTCATCTTTAATATACATCATTTTAATTGAAATCGTTAGAGCCATTTACAAAATCGGAAATTCTGACTTCTAGTTTGGGGTGGGGGATTTTTATGAAAGTGTCACATCCTTTTCCGTTTTTGAGTTATGCTGTCCACACTCACTCACACACACACTTTTTTTTTAATACTTCTTTTAGATTCAGAGGGCCTCATAACATGTGTTTCCGAGGAAATCTCGTATCGAATTTTGGATACATCTATCTACTAGCACTTTGTATTACGTTCTAGAGAAAGTTATGCTTTGATTACTCAAAATAGACATTTCAGATATAATGGTTAAAATGTCTGAGGTGAAGCACATATATTTCATTTAAAGGGGATTAAAACCAAGCTATGGTCTTTGTGTGTTCAACCTGACTTTGGGCTGGGATATAAAACTCAAGTAAGCATTACATAAAATCTTACAGTTTATATATATGGATAATCTAGATATTATGGTAAGAACCGAACATGCTACTGCGGAAAATATAATGCATTGGAAACTGCAGCCACTAAAATTGGATTAAAGATGAATGAGAACAAAACTAAACATATGTCTCAAGAGGGGATTGTAGGAAGTCATCTAAATATATCACTTCTGGGCAGATTTGGAAAACTGAAGCTATTTACATATCTTCGTACAATTAATGTTAATAAGAGTAATTAGGAATTGAGGTACAAAGCAGATGGTCTGCAGCCAATACAGCACATTGTGCGTTAATAGGAATATCAAGATTTAACATGTACACAAGAAAACTAAAATTAGATTGCATAAATCTGTAATCAGAAGTGCACTATGTTATGTAGTATGTGACAGATGGGTCGTGAGAAAGAAATCGGAATCTGTACTGGGACTATTTGAACAGAAAGTATTGATAAGAACTTCTGGTTAATACACGCATTTCTTCTACTACCATGGCCACGCAGGCGACGACACTGGTGGTACATGGAATGAGGATGGAGTACCGGTGGAATGCAATGGCGGGGGAAACTGGAGAATCCGGAGAAAACCCGCCCCTGCGCAGCTTTGCCCACCACAAATTTCACATACGGTCGCTTGGGATCGAACCCTAGGTTAGAGGTGGTTGGTCTAATTCTTATTCAAATATGCCATCTATTTCATTATTTAAGAAATAAACTTGGAATGTTGCTATAAAACAACTACGAGCGTTGGCGCTTTAATAGTGGTAACTATTTATTTAAAACTGATACAAAAGAGATACACGTCACAAAGTGTAGTCATCAGCATTGTTTAGCACTCGTTGGCAGCGATGTGGAATTCCTTTAACAGTGTCTCTTGTGCTGATAGTTCGAAAGGAATGGTTTATGGCTTGAGGAATCTCTGAAACAGACCTGGAGTGAATGCTACGAATCAAGTCAAGTCAAGTCAAAGTCACAATGGTTAAGACTGGTATCTCTGCTTCTTTTTCAAAGCTGGTGGTAGGTTGCGTTCCAAAATTAAACGGTAAATCTGATGGTCTGCTGTGGAGAGACCTAATACTTCAGGAGAACACCAACACAGACTTACACCGGAAGTTCCATAACTTTCACATTGCTGAGGTTCTTTGGGTCTTCGACTTTCGAACTTTCTGATCTTCGGCGACACTTTCTACAAAATTCAACCATATTTTGTCATAAAAATGCTTGCCCGCATGTAAACAAATTGTGGCTGATTTGTCGTCGATGGAGCTAGGAAGTGCTGCTACATCCACCCTACACCCCGGACTTAAAGGATTGTGACCTTGACTAAGAAGGAACCACTACGTGGCATTCACTTCAGAGTTGTTCCAGAGATTCTTCAGGTATTAGACCGCTCCATTCGAACTATCAACACAACAGGCCTGCTACTTGTATCCTACGTCTTACACATCGCTACCCACGGGTTTTACACAAAGCTGTTGACTACTTTGAAGGACCATAAAACTTGGTAACAGAACCTCTTTTATATCAGTTATGAATAAACACTTGTCAACCCTCGTATTAAGATAGTTTTAATAGTTTTTAAGCTTTCAAAGTTACCTTCTTTACAAACATTATAAACTGCTTTAATAGTTTTACTTTCTCAAGCACGTATGTTCATATACATATTAGGTAGAAAAAGTATTGTATTCAACGCAAACTTTCGATTTCGACTTTTCATGCATGTTTTGAGTGCCCGAATCCAAAGAAAGTATATCTAGAAAAAGGTATGTGTGAGTGTATCTGTGGTCACCGTAACTCAAATACGAAATTTCGTTAAAAATACCAAACTGACACTTCTCGCGTCGAGATGAACTGCTTGTGAACCCTCCACAGTAGTAGACACCTGTCCGGATGTCAACCGCCCTTTGAAATTATACTCATCTTATCCTCTCCCCCAAGAGTCTGACGTACAATAAGGCAGCGGCTGGAGTGCAGAATACCCTTTTCATAACATTCACACACGTCAATTCACAACTCTGTAACTATTACTTGATTGCGATATGAGCGTACTTTGAGTAGGGCCCCCAGGTGTTTGTTGACATCGCCAAGACTTGGGATCAGAAAGAAGTGAGAGAAAAACGAACGTGAGAATGTATAGTTGCACATTTAAAGTCTCACTAATCTGCCAGTGTCTTCACATTAGGCTTTCTGAAAGCAGCACCTTTGCGTATGTTTTTTACTTCCTTTATACATACTATGTACATAGTGTATAGAGAAGGTATTTCATTGTACCCAAAAATTCAATATCGAGATTTCACCGGAAATACATGTTTTGAGACCACCTGAAAAAAAAAGAATTTTTAGAAAAATGTCCGAGTGTGTGTCTGTCTGTCTGTCTGTCTGTGTGTCTGTGAGCAGCATAGCTCAAAAACGAAATGATCGTTAAATACCAAACTTGGTATTTAAGTTCAGTATCTTCCAAGGATGCGACACGAAGATTTACAAGAAAATCCCCCCACCCCCAACTACCATTCACATGGATAAATTTTCGAAAATTTTGATTTTCTAAAAATTGGCTCTAGCGATGGTGATTAAAATATCATATATTAAAGATATATACTTAACAAAGAATATGTATATCTTAAAATTTCTGGGAATAGCCCCTGAAGACTACTTTATTCTGGATTAGTTTTACGGAATTATGTGTAACTGGTAAGAGATAGACAAAAACTTACCACACAGAAAATGTAGAGCACATTAAAACACACAATTTATGTTATACACATTTTTTGGTGGAGTTGATCGTTTTTTAGATACTCCTTGTTTTTTGTTTCAGCTTATACTTTTCTCATGCAGAAATTTGTCAACTCCTGTCCATACAAACAAAGGAACTTCAGTTTCATAGCAGCCATCTTTTGCTATCACTTTAACCTGTGTTACTCCCTTAGTTTGCTTCTACTTACTGGAAAGCAAGTAATAAGAGTATTTATGCTAATGTTTTCTCACTTGGCATGAAGTAAATAGAAGCATAAACTTTTTAACAAAAATTTGTTGTAGAGATATAAAGAAAGTCATGTGGATGGAACACATCAGATTTTCTTAACTGACTGTGTTTTCGATCCAACGGCCACTTGTTCTGTAGTTGTATAGTTCAGAGGAAAGTAAACCGAAAGTATTCATATCTAGTAGTAATGATCACCCACGGCTTCTTCTAGTTTCTGAGGTTTATTGTCAGCCATTGTAGTTATCCTGTTCCCGGTTAGAAGGGAGCATTTAAAATACAGTGTAATGAGTGAAGTCCAGGGAGGTAATTGTGTTTGTCCACTATTGCGCCCGTGCGCTGTTTTAATTGCATTTCAAATATATGTGACAACAAAGCATGTTCATTTAATAAACGCACCTACAACACCATTGTGAAATGGCTGAATGTTATGTCCGTTGCACCTACAACATAATGTGCATTTACCTGGCATTCCCTAGCTGTGCATTTCTGGCGAATATTAACAGCAGAGTAAACTCCAGAAAAGCAAGATTTTGTACCAATAATATAATGTGTGTGTAGTTAAATGGCAGTAGCTAGAACATTAATAAGAGTGTTTACTTTCTCTACCACATGTGTGACACCGAAATTTCATCGAAAATAATATAAGTTTTGAGACACCCTGAATCCAAAAAATAATAATTTTAGAAAAAGGTCATGCCAGTGTGAGTGTGTGAGACGGATTGAATAAATTAAATTTCTAGGTGTAAGATTATGTAATTGTTTGTTATAATGTATGTTATAAGTTCAGGGAGACTGTTTCTTAAAAGCATTTCCTAACTTTAACGTTTTCAAGCGACGATCTCAGTTGTTTACAATAGTTGATTTTGTGAATTGCAGAGGGAATGTGACAATTACTGAGGGGAACCACGAGAAAATTGAGGTTAAAATCACATGTAAGACGTATTGGCCAATTGAAAATAATTACGTAATATCAGAAGCGCAACCCAAGCCATTTTCGGCGCCAAAACGGGCCAATGAGATTGAGAATTTAAAGTTTTGCGCGTGGGTAGAATTTAGTATAAATGTAGACTGTTCGCCCAAATCTAGCCTCACTGTTGGAATGTAACGTCACGCGGAACCTGCGACGCTTGTAATAAGATATCCGCGCGAAAAAGTTAAGTGTCTACAAAAAGTCTGAATGTTTATAATTGTGATTCAACCACTGTTGGAATGTAGTATCACGCGGAACCTGCGACGCTTAGCATAAAAAATCCGCGCCAGAAAGTTATAGAGTCTATAAATGTTCTGCACTAATGTTCTGTGACACCGTCGAGAGGAAGGGGGAGAGAGGACCAGTCGTCGGTGCGCAGGCCAGCACCACAGGTACGTCTCAAGTTTCTGCCTCATGTACTTCTGCGTGTGTATGTGTGTGTGTGAGAGAGAGAGAGAAAGAGAGATCAGCATAGCTCAAAAACGAAGAGTGGGTTAAATACCATAATGGAATTTAAACTCAGTATCTTCCAAGGATATGACACAAAGATTTTCAAGAAAACACCCCTTCCCAACTACCCTTTATGTAGAAAAAATTTAGTTACTCAAACATAGCCCTAACGATTTTAATTAAAATACCATGTGTTTAAGACATTTTCATGACAATCAAAAGTACATCTTGAGTGTTCTGGGAATAGCTTCTCAAGGTCACATTTTGATATGCGTAATATGTATCTTAATCAACTTCGTTAGAACAGTTTCTGTTAAGTAAATGTTAGTTTTAGGAGGAGGCATATTTTGATAATTTTCCTTTGAAGCTGGTGGATCAATTTTCGTATCTATTCAAACTTTCGTTACATATATATATATATATATATATATATATATATATATATATATATATATATATATACAGCCTTTTCTTCTCTCTTTCCCGCTTAGTTATATGTATCTTATCTATAATGACATAACAATCCAATTTCGAATTTTGGACTTCAACAATGGTTCCTTCATCAATGGAACTTCTAGTTCGCGAGTTCGTGCACATGGTGACGGGAGATCAATTCATCGCCCATAGTTGGCACTATAGGACGAAATCGCGACTTGCGGGAATGCAAATGACATAATTTAGTCCTTTGACCTTTTCTTTCAAAATATATATTCTTTTACGTGAAAATAAATATTTCACGGGATCAACAAAATCTTAGAATTTGACATATCAAAATGAATATTCAACTGGACGGGTTTCCTCCTTGGTCTAGGGGCAATGTGCAAGCTAGTTCCAAGGTGTCGCTTTGTCAGGACTCTGGCGCTGTATTTCCTTTTTTCTCTTCTTCTTTCCTTTTTTTCCAGTTTCCCACATTTTCTTTGTTGACCTATTTATTTTACCGTTTTCTTTTTACTTACACAGCTACACATACATAATTACAAACACGCAATACCCATGCCCAAGGGGGGAAACGAATCCGCGATCCCCTGCGCCACGAAGCACCAAAACTAGGTACTTAAGCGAGCGCGACCATGGGGACCGGCTTGTGTTCAAACTCGGCGAAGGGTGATGGATTTTTTCTGGTATAAAAATCCTTTACATGACTTTCTTCGGAAGGGAGGTAAAGCCGTTGGTTCCGTGTCGTAGATTTACGGCACGTAAAAGAACCTAAACTCTGATAAAGAGAACTCTGAACATAATTACGCGGCATTTCACGCCCAATATAGAATGGGACTCTAAGAACTACAGCAGTTAAAGAGCATCGATAAATAAAACTCGATTTTCAACTGGACAGGCTCCAATTTAGGTTAAAACATCTGATGTGTTCCATGCACATGACTTTCTCTACAACTCTGCAATAAATTATTGTTAAAAAGCTTATTCCTCTATTTACTTCCTGCTAATCGAGACAAAATTAGCGGAAATAATCTTATTACTTGGTTCCTTGTAATAGAAGCGTAATAAGGGAGTATTTTAGGTTAAAGTGATGGTCAAAAGCTGGTTGCTATGTGACTGAAGTTCCCTTGTGTGTATGGACACGAGTTCACAAAGTCCTGTATGAGAAAAGTATGCGTTTTATAGCTGAAACCAAAAATAAGGATTGTCTCAAAAACAATCAACTGCACGAAAAAAATGTATATAACATAAATTGTGTGTTTTAAAGTGCTCTACATTTGTTGTGTGGTAAGTTTTTGTCCATCTCTTAAGGTTTAGCAGCTATGTTCAGAGGCTATTCCCAGAAAATTCAAAATATACATTTTGTCAGGTAAATATCTTTAATATACGAAATTTTAATAAAAATCGTTAGCCATTTTTTTAGAAAATCAAAATTTTCGAAAAAAGTTGCATGTAAAGGGTAGTTTGGGATGGGGGGATTTTTTTCAAAATCTTCGTGTTGCATCCCTGGAAGATACTAAACTTAAATACCAAGTTTGGTATTTTACCGACTTTTCGTTTTTGAGTTATCGTGTTCACAGACACACGGACACACACGGACCTTTTTCTGAAAATACTTTTTTTTGGATACAGTGGACCCTAAAACATATATTTCCGGTGAAATCTCGGTATCGAATTTTTGGTGGAGTGCAATACCTTCTCTATACACTATGTACTTAGTGCGTATAGAGAAAGTAAAAAAATGTTAAAAGCCTTTCATTTTAAGTAGTTCAACAGATTGTGTGGATGTGCATCTTTAATGGTTTCCCATACTTTATATTTATTTATGAATGGTAATGATTTTTATAATTGTCACTCATATTTTATTGGTGGTGCTATTTTTATTAAATGACTATCCTGAATTGCTTTTGTGTTGGAATCATATGAGAACTATGTTTGGTAGAGGTCATGCTTGGTCTGTATAAAATGAATCACCACAAGCTTCATTAATATACAAGTTACATGCTACGGAGAGTACGTTTGCTTTGCCTCACCTTCTAGGAGAATAATTTGCTTTAAACTAGCGTGTTTTGTTTCCCTCACCATTTTGCTTTCTATTTAATGGCGTCCTTAGAGACCCTTCCATTCGTTTCCTTTTTATCTTATACACTAATGTTTCTAGGCTTCTGGTAGTTTAGCTTGTTCATTTATTCCCTTACTGTAATTTTACTTGAACAATCTAACGTATTCATTATTATTTTGCGTTTGTTCTTTACAAACATTCGTCTCTTTCAAGCCTTTTCTTCAATAACTACACATATTTTCGTAGTATAAAAAATAAATAACCTTCTTTAACACTTCAGAGTGTTCCACATACAATAAATACTCCTTAACAAACTTTTACCGTAGCATGTTATCTGCTTACTGCCTGGCGACTATGAACTAAATAGATAAATTGCTTATATTGTTATAGATAACGAATTCTAGAAGTTAGTGGCTTTCGGCTTGTTTTAGAAACATTCTCCAACACCTATCAATATTTTCTCTCTCAGAGAAACAACTGCAATTCTATTGCATAGGTATAGAATTTCCGTAAATCTTTGATTTAAAAATTATAATTTCATCTTATTAAAGGCAGAGAATTAAAACTAGCCAGGTATTCAATTGAGGTTAAGGTTTCCGGTGTAGGCCGCGACATTTTCTTTTTAGAAGAGAGGAGGGTCCCGCCAGCATACGAGTATAAATATCAGCTCGCCAGGGCTTGCGGTGCCATTGGCCCATGGAAGAAGCTTAACGTAAGTTGCAGCGAAACGTCGGCAGAGAGCAGTATAAAAATGACGCGACCTACACCGAAAACTATAACATCAATGGACCACGGCCGTGGAAGCCTGCAGACGTATCAGCATTCTAGTTTAATCTGAGAAAAAACTATTGTTGTGTTGTTAATTTATTAATTACTATATCATAAGTATAGAAGTAGGAAATACCGAACTTTTACTGGGAAACATGTTTTTGGAAATTTTGCTCACAATAATTCCAAAGGCTCTAAAAATTCTACAAAGAATAATTTGTTTAAAGCTGAAAATTATAACAGCTGCATATAATAATAATAATAATATTAATAATAACAGTAATAATAATAATGACAGCTCACAAAGTACCTTGGCCTACCGCCCGGCCGCTGCGTCCCCATCACGGTCCATGACAGACATCATGGATGGGGTGCAGTGTTGGAGTGTGAGGAATTGTCAGCGCCTTGAACCCTCCCCGCCGGCCGGTTAATGCGGTCCTCATGATCTGGAGCCGCTCCTTAATTGACCCCCAGAGACCTCACGAGGCCCAGTGCACCTCGGGCCAGGTCTCCCTGCGGGGAAAAAATCCGCTCGCCGATACCGGGGATCAAACCCAGGTCTCTCGTATGGTAAGCAGCTGCGCTACAACTGTATGTGTGCATCATATTAAAAGAAACTTGCTGATTGCGCTTGAGTAGAAAAGGAGGAGGCTTATGGCAGCATGTATGCGTTAGATACAAATAGAAGTAACGTATTTAACTCCATACTGTTTTTAAAATTAAATATTAATTTATATAGGTAAAATAAAGTGAAGAGTTATATAGCTATATACATATATAAACCATTCTATTAATATGTATAATGAGTTTAAAGTACTTAATATACATCGCTGGATACCAATAGTTATTAGTGTAGAGTAGTAAGCAGCTGGATTGCAAAGTTGCTGGCTTTCCAATAATATTTCTGTTTTAGAATAGTTTTCTTTATATTAAGGTAATTTTCATTTATTTATAACTCAATGCCTTTCTCTTTATATTCTAGATCTTAATCTACTGATTTTATTTTAAAGGTTCAGTTTACAGTTAATTAATTATCTGATAGATGAAATAATATATTAAATTAGAAATGCTTGCTTTTGGAAATAAAGTTAAGGTATAATTATAGCTCCGATATAGGTACGTAGGTGCCGAGCTAGCATATGCGGATTTTATTTATATATTTATTTATTTTGTCTTAGTGGAAGTAAATTCCTGAATCTTAATAAAAGTTAAATTTATAATTGTGTCGTGCTATCATATCCTAATATAAATAATCCTGATGTGTTCAAATCACATGATATTTTCTTCCATCTATCGTTTATTAATGATTATACAAATTATTCTTAGAAATCTTATTTTTCTCTCTATCCAATCTAGATAAACTTTTGCGGAAATAGCTGCGTTATTTATTTCGTTACATGTAACAGAAATAGCGACAGTTTTCTGGTATATTAACGCTTAAAGGCTTTCAATGCAATTGTGAGAAACAACTGAAGATCTACATAATCACAAGGTATTGGATAATTCCAAAAATTGTTCAGGATACCTTTCACAAAAAAAAAAAAATCGGATGTGTCCCTCTCACATGACTCTCTCTCTCTCTCTCTCTCTCTCTCTATGCATCAAATTATTGTTGAAAACTTTATTCTTCTATCTACATCATGGTATTGGAGATCAGCATTAAAAAAAATGACCTTGTGCTAATTGAATTGTTTCTTCATGCAAGCTGTGTATAGGATAGGAGTTGAGTTAGTTTGAAAAAATCACACCACAGCTGAGAGTTGAACCATGGATCTCTTGGTCCCTAGCCAATTGCTCTACCTCCGAGCTACCGCTGGCAACATACCATTATGGTATTAAATTTCTCAACTGACTCGTTATTTTCCGGTGATCTTAAGTTATTTTGAAATGACATACCACATGGCGACTTAAAATGTCGTAAGTACTTTAAATCCCAGGCTTCAAGTTTAGCCAACTATTAGGTTAATTAGTGTTAATTTAAGTGTTTTGCACACAAGTCACGAATAGGATAGGATACTGATCGAATAGCCTTATTACTTGCTTTCTTGTCAGTAGAAGGGAAATAAGCGATTACCACAGGCTTCTTGGCATGACCACGAGTTGACAAATGCCCATATGAGAAAGGTTTTAAGGAATTTAAAACTGAAACCAATAAGAAGGAATATCCCAGAAGTAGTCGATTCCGCGAAAAAAATTTTAATGACATAAATTGTGTATTTTAACGAGATTTATATTATTTATGTAGAAGTTTTTATCTAATTATTACGGTTTACGGGTTATGAAAAATTCATCAAAATGAATGCAGAAAGAAGGGGTGCTCACAGACTACTCCCAGAAAATTCAAAATAAACATTTTAGTTTTCATGTAAATATATTTTATATGCAGTATTTTAATCAAAACTATTAAAGCCATTTTTTGAGAAAATCAAAATGTTCAGAATTTTTTTCATGAAAAGCGTAGTTTGGAGGGGTGGGGTGGGGGAATTTTTCTCATAATATTCGTGTCGTGTACTTGGAAGATGGTAAATTTAAATTCAAGTTTGGTGTCTTACCGATTTTTCGTTTTCGGGTTATCGTGTTTACACACACACACACACACAGATGGACTTTTTTAATTTTTAATGGATACAGGAAACGTGTATTTCTGGTGAAATCCCGGTATCGAATTTTAGGGCGGAGTGCAATGCCTTCTCTACCTATGTACTATATGTACTATGTATGTAGTAATTAGAGAAAGTAAAAAGTTATTTGAAAAAATGTTATTTGTAATAGGTTGTCAAATGTTACATAACATACGCCAGTAAACAAGATTACACTAAATTTCCTCCGAACGAAGTTTACCTCACAAATTATTTACAGCAAATTCAAGATATACGTTTAATTTGTCTGTAAATATTTTTAGGTGGCACATGCCATTATATCATGATTAGAGTCATTTTTGAAAAAAGAAAACATTTTGAAAAATGCTCAATATAAAGAGTAGTGGGATGTGGGATTATCTTGAATATCTTGGTGTCAGTTCTTTGAAAGCTATTCAACATAAGTGAGGTGTTTGAAACTTAAACTTTTTTGTATTTGAATAATGATCATCGCAGACATGTCTATAAAGCATATTTTTTTCTAGACATTCCCATCTGATTTAGATATCTGGTACAATCTCAGAGCTGAATTTTTGAGTGGAATGCAACACTTTCTCCACCTATTGTGCACGTGAAAGAGAAAGTTTGAACTCATGCCTCAATAATAAAGCAATACTTTTAGTTTATAAATCTGTTACGGTGGATTAATCTGCCACTTGGCGGAATCGAATTTCCGTTTAAACTGATTTTAAACAGAAAGAAAAAGCACTCGCATTGAAATGAACCGTAAACATTTGCTGGCAAGAATATCTGTTCTACAGCTGGAGTGGAAAACTTTTTGTTTCCCTTAATTGCTAATTATCGCGAGTCTTCGTAGTAAACAAAACACGCACAATGTTGTTAAAACATAAAAATCATTTATTTATTTGAGGTTAGACTGGACTTTTGTGTTACAACACGTTTGTAGTTCCTCAAAATGAACGAAGTCAAGCTCATGCACCCAATTGAAAGCTCCAGAATTATATGACTAAACTAATAAGTCTTCTTCTAATACTAAAGCACGTGATAATGCTTGGAGGGACATAAGTATATAACTGGGACCACGTATGATTTTTGTTAAAATGCTTTATGGATCCAGTATTTTCGTTAATTGCTTCTGGTAATTGTTTTTCTTCCTCTTGCATAAATCAGTGTAATAATTCTATTATGCGATCCGTTTTTGGCCCCACAAATGGATATGCTTCAGTTCAGCACGTTTATTGGGTTCGAATTGATTTGATTCCATTTTATGAGAGCGGCAAGAGAAAATTAGGTCTGTTGCACTTGAAAGAATTTAATCGCTTAATCATTCCGTCTATAATGGTTTTAAACTGAAACAAGAAAAAGGAGACCCGTCAAATTCATCGTGTTGAATTGAGGCGAAAAGACTTCTCTGGCAGGAATATTGGTTTGTTTTTGTTTTGTTGTTTTTTAATTATTACTTTCTCTACACGTAGTATGTACATAGTGTATAGGAAGGTATTGCACTCTACCCAAAATTTCAATACCAAGATTTCACCGGAAATATATGTTTTAGGGTTCCCTGTATCAAAAAAAAAGCATCAGTGTGTCAGTGTGTCAGTGTATCTGTGTATCAGTGTATCCGTGTGTCCGTGTGTCTGTGAACATGATAAAACAAAAACGAAAAGTCAGTAAAATACCAAACTTGGTATTTAAGTTTAGTATCTTCCAGTGATGCGACAGGAAGATTTTGAGAAAAATCCCCCCACCGCAAACTACCTTTACATGGAACTTGTTTCGAAAATTTTGATTTTCTAAAAAACGGCTCTAACGTAATATCACATATTAAGGATATTTACCTGACAAATAAAATGTATATCTTGAATTTTATGGGAATAGTCTCTGAAGACTACTTTATTCTGGACGAATTTTGCGGAATTTTGCATAACTGCGAAACCGTAAGAGATGGGAAAGAACTTACCACACAAAAAATGTAGAGCACTTTAAAACACACAGTTTATGTTATATGCATTTTTGTCATGGAGTTGATCGTTTTTTTTTTATATATTTCCTGTTTTTGGTTTCAGCTTTAAAATCTTATATTTTTCTCCTACAGGACTTAGTCAACTCCTGTCCATACAAACAAAGGAACTTCAGTCACATAGCAACCAGCTTTTGAGTATCACTTTAACCTATGGTACTCCCTTATTTCGCTTCTGCTTATAAGGAAACAAGTAATAAAACTATTTCTGCTAATTCTTTCTCGATTAACATTAAGTAAATAAAAGTAAGAGCTTTTAATAATAATTTGTTGCAGACATGTAGAGAAAGTCATGTGAATGGAACACATCAGATTTTTTCATTTAGGTCATATCGGGGGCTTAGCATTAGAAACAAGTCGTTGTCTGTAGGATCTTTACATTGGGTTTAAATCGTTTTATTTTCCTAAAATACAACACACACACACACACACACACACACACACACACACACGCACTCACGCATTCACATACTACTTCATGACTCCATGAGTAATTCGCCCGAGCTGGGATTTGAATCCGGGACATCCGGATGAGAAGTGAGCTTGCTGACCACTGGACTACGGAGGCAGTCGAACATTTCTTCCATAGCCGGAAAGAAACACTTTGTTTTGTTTATAATAGCTAGTTACCGCGAGTTCTTAAAGAAAACAAAAGAATGCGAGACTTTTTGAAACATAAAATCACTTGTTTATTTTAAATTAGAATGGGGTATTGTGTTACAATAAGTTTGCATTTACACAGTTGATAAAAATAATAAATAAAGCTCTAATACTAATGTACAAGGTAATTTTTGAGTGACATTAGTAAATTAACTGGAATCACGTGCGATTTTTGTCAAAAATATAAAATGAATCCATTACTTTCGTTTCTTGTTTCTGTTCATTTTTCTTCTTTGTCCACCTTTACATGAACGTGATTATGCTATTTTTCAATTCATTTTCTGACTTCACAAATACACACACTTCAGTTTGACGCATTTATTACGATCGACTCGGTTTGATTCCGCTTAGTGAGCGTGGCTGGAGGACTTTCAATTCAGTTCGATTCGATTTGATTCCGTAATATGAAAGCGTCAGAAGGACTTTCGTTATGGTGCGATTCGATTTGATTCCGCTTGATGAGACCGGTGAGAAAGGTTTCCATTTTGCTTCGATTTGAATTCCACCAAATAAGACCGCAGGAGCACTTTCGATTGGGTTTGATTCGATTTGATTCCGCAAAGTGGGACTGGACCTTTATACTTTATCTCAGATTGGTATTGCTTTCACTATACGAACAATAGACATTTGCACTCAGACATGAGAGTAACACAGGCTAATTTCTAATCCAACCCTTTCTGTGATTTGTGCACTAATTATAAGCAGTTACCTATTCAACTACTAATAAATTATTGTGATACTGTTGAAGAAAAAGCTCTAAATCAAGAATAAAATTTGACGTGTTCCATTCACATGACTTTCTCTACATCACTGCAACATATTATTATTAATCTTATGAAGCTTAATACTATTTACTACAAAGTAATCGAGAAAAAATTACCAGAAATAGTATTATTACTTGCTTCCTTGTAAGCAGAAGCGAAATAAGGGAGATTAAAGTGACAGTCAAAAGCTGGTTGCTATTTGACTGTAGTTCCTTTGTTTATAAGGATAAGAGTTGGAAAATTTCTGTATGAGAAAAGTATAAGTTTTTTAAAGCTGAAACCAAAAACAAGAAATACCTAAAAACGATCAACTCCACGAAAAGAATATATATTAAATAAATTGTGTGCTTTAATGTGCTCTACATTTTTTTTGTGGACAGTTTTTGCCTATCTATTACGGTATAGCAGTTATGCAAAATTCCATAAAATTCCTCCAGAATAAAGTAGTCTTCAGAGGATATTTCCAAGAACTTCAAGATATACGTATTATTTGTCAGGTAAATATTTTTAATATACATTTTAATCAAAATTGTTAGAGCTATTTTTATGAAACTCAACATTTTCGAAAAAAGTTCCATGTAAACGCTAGTTGGGATGGGGGAATTTGTTGAAAATCTTCGTGTCGCATCCTTGGAAGACACCAAACTTAAATAACAAGTCTCTTTTCGTTTTTGAGGTAATCTGTTCACACACACACACACGCGCGCTCACTTACCTTTTTCCAAAAATGTCTTTTTTTGGAATCAAGGGGACCCAAAATATTTATTTCCGGTGAAATCTCGGAATCAAATTTTTGGGTGCACTACAATACCTTCTCTATACACTAAGTACTTAGTACGTGTATAGAAAGTAAAAAATCGACTTAGTCTGCAATGGCGCAGTGCTCAGTGCCAAACTAGATTCCTAGGCGGACTGACAGAATTTATCGACAAACTCATGTTGGTTTTAACATCTGCCTGTAATAAAACTACGCCGTGCTTGCTAGTAGTTCAAAACATACATTGTGGGCGTGTTTATAGTATTTCTCCGGCATTTTAGTTGTGATTTAAAAGGGTTGTTTTTCTGAACTATTTTAGAACCAGCTACCCGGGGAGAGTGACCATGGATGTGAATCACGTTTTCATTCAGTTTCTAGAAGCAACGATTGTCGACAACAGCGTCACAATAAACCGCGTCCTTAATTTGAAATCAAGGTCCTCTCTAGCGTAAACTCGGTGTGTGCTCATATATCTGATTTCCGATAAACGAAAGAAAAAACAGGACCGCAATGCAGAGGTGTGTAATGGCTTACATCAGCAAATTTGTTTAACGCTTGAAAAATGTTCCTCAGTAAATCCAAGAAAATAGCAAACTTGGGTAGATTACAAATGTACCATTTATTTTGATAATTAATGATACTAAATGTGGCTTTCTCTCCCTTTTCTGGACTCTGCCCACAAATTTGATACCACTGTTCCTCAAGCCGGTTTCTTCCGTACAGTGTAGCACAAGGAAAACGGCCTCAGGCGAATGAATGGTTTGAGATGCCTTATATCTTTGTACGTTAACTCACAAGAAGTCAATATCACATTCATGTCGCAGATAAGCTGCAATTTTTACTTTCTCCAGCAAATACAATATACATAGTAGCTAGAGAAGATCTGTCTGTATTCTATCCAAAACTTCGATGTCGAGATTTCCCGGGAATGTAGGTTTTTAGGTCCCCTGAGTCAAAAAAATAGGGTTCATGTGTGTGTGTGTGTGTGTGTGCCTGTGGTCAGCATATTTCAAAAACGAAAACACCGTTAAATATTGAACTTCGTATTTATACTTAAAATCTTCCAGGGATACTACACGAAGATTTCGATGAAAATCCCCTCACTGCAAACTACCCTTTACATAGACAATTTTTTGAAAATTTTGACTCCTCTGACTGTCTTGTTTAAAATACCGTATACTATATATACATCTAGGTATTTATATATAAAATAAAATGTATATCTTGAATTTTCTGGGAGTAGCCTCTGAAGACTTCTTTATTCTGGATGAATTTCGCTAAATTTTGCATAACTAATAAATCGTAAGAGATAGACAAAAATTTAATTCACAAAAATATAGATCTCGTTAAAGCACATAAGCATAAGTCATATAACACGTTTGTCCTGTAGAGCTAACCGTTTTGGAGATATTTTTATTATTGGTTTCAGTTTAGAGCTACGTTAACTCTTCTCAAACAGGAAGTCTGTTTTGTCTAGTTTTTCTGCTGGCCATGTAAAGCAAACCAAACTTCTATTGCTTTATATAACGATCAGCTTTTAAAAAAATTTACTATCGCTTTAGCCTAGTATATTCTTTTATTTCCCTTCTATTCACAATGAAGCAAGCAATAAGATCAATGCTGCTAATGTTTATCTGGATTATCATGATGTAAATAGAAGAAGAATCTTTCTTAAGAATAATGTTTATGTGAAATATCTATGGAAATTCATGTGAATGGAACACATCAAATTTTTGTAGCAAACTACATTCTAAACTAGAATATGCTAGCTCACTGTTACACATGGTTCCTATTCGGCGGAGAAAAATACAAACGTTTAATTTGTAATGGTTCATTTTAGGAATGCCTTCTCAAAGATTATCTACCCTGTAATATGCCAGACGCTCGAAATAAATGGTACCCGAATCGATGGTACAAATATCTACGCTATGGACCACATGAAATATAATTTTCATCAAGAGTTCATATAACGAAAAGAAAATAGGTCGCAATTACCTTTAATGTTTACGTTATCTACCATGTACAATGTACATAGTACAGAAGATATTGCATTCCATCCAAAAAGTCAATACCGAGATTTTACTGTAAATATTTATTTTGAGGCCTCCAAAAAAAGTACTGCTAGAAAAAGCTCCAATATGTCTGTATCTGCGCTGTATGTGAGAGTGCATATTTTGACAGCATAACTTAAAAAAGAAATGTCCGTTAAATACCAAACTTGGTATTTAAGTTTAAAGCGCCCAAGGATGCGACACCAAATTTCTGAGAAAGTCCCCCAAACCAAACCACCATTTACACGGAAAAAAAAAATCGTATGCTTCTTATTTTAGCAAAAATTGCTGTAATTATTTTTATTAACATACGGTATATTAAATATATTTAGATAACAAATAAAATGTATACCATTAACTTCCCGTGAATACAATGTGTCAACACAGCAGCACTCCGGTTGGCTGCCGGCCTGGTGGCGCTCAAGGACAAAACCTCATCCCATTTGAAAGTCACTGTAGGTATTACTGAATAGCTAAGTGATAATAATGACATATACACCTAGCTTTGATGGGGCTGGTATCTCTGCCTCACGTTCAACAGGTCGCAAGTTCGAATCTCTGGTGAGTTACACAGATAATCTTTGAGGGGGGTATTTTTCTTATCCTAAAAAGATGAACGTAAGGCATCTTTAAGCTCCATGAACCCTGAGATTATTTGAGCAACCTGAATGACGTTTGCATAACTGATAAACCGTAAGAGATAGACAACTACATAATACACAAAACAAAAAATTCCGATCTTGTCAAAACACATAATTTATTTTCTGCTGTAGAGCTAACCGTTTCTGGGATATTATTTGTTGTTGGTTTCAATTTCAAAATACTTTTTCAAACAGAAGCCGTCCATTTTTCTTTTGTTCTACTCCGGTCAATGGAAAGAAGCGAATTTTATTAGCGATAGTTTTTACAACATTAGTATATCGCTTTACCTTTAGTTCCTTCTGCTTATATAGTACTGAGAAATAAGGTCATTTTGGTAATGCTTAGCTAGATTAGGATAGAGTAAAAAAAGCAAAGTCGTTTGTAAGAAGGTTGTGTAGTGGAATATTGTACGCCCCACGTGATGCTAGCCAAGTGTGTGGGGGTTTAATGTTGGCCGTAGTATACACCACGTTACAGAGCCAAGTATTGGCTCCGTGCTTAAATGTGCTATGACGTTGACGATGCTTAAAGATTAGCTCCATACCAGATGAGTAGATCTACGTCCCTTTGTTGTGCAAACCTGCTACCGATGGGGTACTTTGAGCTGGACTCAGCCTGCATGCTGGTTTGAGTCACTCGGGGTGGAAACAATGAGGGTAGCTTAGGGAGTGATCTTAGGAAGTTGCTTAGACATACGTTACTTTCCTTCAATTTATTATCACTAGAAGACATGAGACAAGCACTTTACTGTACAATCTGTAAGTAAATTATTTACTAGGATCTTTCTTGATCGACAATTCACACGTATTTTAGTTATAACTCTTTTCTCTTTAAGTTCGCTTTATATAATTAAGTCTAGATGCGTGTAACTGGCTTTATCTATCCACTACTGAGGGCGCCGATAACTAAGAATCTCTGAGAGTTGCGCTTTTTAACTTGTAAGTCGGTATAACTACATGACAGCACCAATATAATTATGAGACAGCCCATATGTGTGGCAATCTTCTCCTAATATAGCAAAATTGCTGTCATGGCGGCTTCTTTCTGATTGGGCAGAAAGGCCGCGAAACGGAAGTCGATTTTACCCAAAATACATAATTTTCTTCCCAGGATACAACATAACACCCACGTGACAAGTGTTATACAATGGAAAAATACTCTTTTCCAAACTAAAAGGGATTTTACCGTCACGTGTAGCTCGTACGTGCACGAATAAAAGAGCATCTACTAACAATGAAAACCTCTCATTCCACTTTCCAAGTTTGACGTAAACAACTCCCAACTGCTCTTACTAAAAGCTAATTTTTACACTCGCAATACATGAAATAATCAAGTATTGTAACTCTTTAAATGGAAACTGATAAGCAATTAATACAAATTACAATGGTTATTATAGAGAAGCCAATTAACGGTTTCTGATGTAGAACGGTAGAGTAAGTCATTTGAATGGGAATATATATTTTTAGTGAAAATGCATTGAAACCCAAAATATTCCAGGTTTTTCTTCCATAGAGTTACGGAAAAATACAAAGCTTTAAGTTGTAAGAGCTTACTCTACGTATGTCTTACTCTCAACAACTGCTACCCGCTAATATGTCAGACGCTCTAAACAAATTTTACCCGCATCGAAGGTACACACATACCTACACTCAAAACCGTACTCAGATAACCTTCATCAAGATTTCATGGTCCGCCAGGGTAGTGTAGTATTAGCCTGTCTGGCTCACATTCAACAGGTCGCGAGTTCGAATCTCGCTAATGATAAATTACCCGGACAAGGTTCTTTGGGGGTTTTACCTCATCCTGAGAAGATAAATGTCGAGTAACTTTAAGCTCCACGAACCCCGCGGTCAAATGAACAAAAGACTTCATATAATGAAGACAAAGTTACCTTATTTCTTATGTTCTTTACCATATACATAGTAGGTAGAAGGTATTGTAAACCACCTAAAATTGGATACCAAGAGTTCTAGGAAATATATGTTTTGAGAGTCTTTGATTCAAAAAAAAAAAATAGTTATAAAAAGTTGCGTGTGTCTGTGAACAGCATGACTCAAAATGAAATGTGTGCTAAACATCAATTTAAATATTTAAATTTAATATCTTCCAAAGATAAGACGAAAAAATATGCAACATTTTTAAAAATTTTAAATTTTCTAAGAATATTCTCTAAAGCTTTTTTCATTCTGGATGGTTTGGCATAGTTGGTAAACCGCAATAGACCAACACAAATATTGATCTCGTTAAAACACACAATATATAGGCTATAAGATTTTAGTACAGTTAACCATTTCCGAAATATTCTTGCACTTGGTTTAAGTTTTGCAATACATATACTTTTCTCAAATAAGATGGCGTTATGCGTTTTTCCTTTTTTCTTTCTTACATTTTACTTTCTCTACACTTACTATGTACATAGTGTATAGAGAAGAAATTGCACTTCACCCAAATATTCGATACCGAGATTTCACAGGAAATATATGTTTGAGGGTCGTCTGTATCCAAAAAAAGCATTTTCACAAAAAGGTTCGTGTGTGTGTGTGTGTGTGTGTCCGTGTGCCGTGTCTAAGTGTGTCGGTGTGTCTGTGAACACGATAAATCAAAAACGAAAAGTCGGTAAAATACCAAACTTGGTATTTAAGTTTAGTATCTTCCAGGGATAGGACACGAAGATTTTGAGAAAAATCCCCACACTCCAAAACTACCTTTTACATGAAAATTGTTTCGAAAATTTCTATTTTCTCAAAAATGGCACTAACGATTTTGATAAAAATATAGTATATTAAAGACACTTACCTGACAAATAAAACGTATATCTTGAATATTCTGGGAATAGCCTCTGAAGAGTAATTTATTCTGGATGAATTTTACGGAATTTTGAATAACTGCTAAACCGTAAGAGATGGACAAAGCTTACCACACAAAAAATGTACAGCACGTTAAAAAACAGAATTTATGTTACATACACTTTTTTTCCTGTAGTTCATGGTTTTTTTAGACATTCCTTGTTTTTGGTTTCTGCTATGAAAAACACACTTTTGTCATACAGGAATTTGTCAGCTGCTGTCCATACAGACAAAAGAACTTAAGTGGCATAGCAACCAGCCTTTGATTGTCACTTTAACCTATGGTATTCCTTTATTTCGCTTCGAATTACAAGTAATAAGACTATTTCTGCTAATTTTTTCTGATTAGCATGAAGTAAATAGAAGTATAAGCTCTTTAAGAATAATTTGTTGCAGAGATGTAGAGAAAGGCATGTGAATGGTACACATGAGATTTTTTCTCTACACATACCATGTACATAGTGTGCAGAGAAGGTATTGCATTTCACCAAAAATTAGATACCGAGATTTCACCGGAAATATATGTTTTACTGTCCCCTGTATGCAAAAAAAAAAATTTCACGTACGTGTTTCCGTGTGTCTGTGAACACAATAACTCAAAAACGAAAAGTCGCTAAAATACTAAACTTGGTATTTAAGTTTAGTATCTTTCTGGGATGCGACACGAAGATTTTGAGGAAAATTACCCCACTCCAAACTACCCTTTTCAAGGAATTTTTTCCGAAAATTTTGATTTTCTCAAAAATGGCTAACGATTTTGATTAAAATGTCGTATATTAAAGATATTTACCTGACAAATAAACTGCACATTTTGAATTTTCTGGGAATAGCATCTGAAAACTTCTGTATCCTGTTTGAATTTTACGGAATTTTGCATAACTGCTAAACTGCAAGAAATGGACAGAAACTTACCACACCAAAAATGTAGAGCACATTAAAACACACAATTTATGTTGTATATAGTTTTTTCGTGGAGCTGGTTGTTTTTTAAGATTTCCTTAATGTTGGTTTCAGCTTTAAAAAACTAACTTTTCTCATACAGGAATTTGCCAACTCCTGATCATACAGTCAAAGGAACTTCATTCATATAGTAACCAGCTTTTGACTATCACTTTAACCTATGGTGTTCCCTTATTTCGTTTCTACTTACAAGGAAACAAGTAATAAGACTATTTCTGCTATTTTTTTCTCGATTAGCAAGAAGTAGATAGAAGCATAAGCTTTTTAACAATAATTTGTTGCAGAGATGTAGAGAAAGGCATGTGAATGGAGCACATCAGATTTTTTATTTTTTACTTCTGTACATGCAACGAGAACGGAATTTGAATGGCATATCAACCAGCTCCTAAAATATTTGACTATCGCTTAGTTTGTTCCCGTACGTCCCTTTTACCTACAAGGAAATAATGCGTAAGACCATTACAACACACGTTTATCTCGATTAGCATGAAGTAGATAGAAGAATGTGTTTTCTAAGAATAATGACAGCTGTAGAAAGGCATATGAATATAGCACATCAGACTCCTATAAGTTCTCTCTGTATTTATTACTTTCTCTACACATACTATGTACATAGTGAATAGAGAAGGTATTGCACTCCACCAAAATATTCCATATCGAGATTTCTCTGGAAATATATGTTTTAGGGTCCAAAAAAAGTATTTCCAGAAAAAGACCGTGTGTGTGTGTGTGTGTGTGTGTGTGTGTGTGTGTGTGTCCGTGTGCCCGTGTGTCTGTGAACACGATAACTCCTAAACGAAAAGTTGGTAAACTACCAAACTTAGTATTTAAATTTAGTATCATCCAGGGATGCGACACTAAGATTTTGAGAAAAATCCCCCCATCTCAAACTACCCTTTACATGGAATTTTTTCGAAAATTTTTATTTTCTAAAAATGGCTCTAACGATTTTGATTCAAATATCGTATATTAAAGATATTAACCTGACAAATAAAATGCATATTTTGAATTTTCTCGGAATAGCCTTTGAAGATTACTTTATTCTGAGTGAATTTTACGGGATTTTGCATAACTGCTAAACCGTAAGAGATAGATAAAACTTACTACACAAAAAATGTAGAGGACGATAAAACACACAATTTATGTTATATACATTTTTTCATGGAGTTGATCCTTTTTTTAGATGTTACTTATTGATGTTTTCAGCTTTACAAAACTAACTTTTCTCATACAGGAATTTGCCAGCGCAGGTCCATACAGAGAAACTTCAGTCACATAGCAACCAGCTTTTGACTATCACTTTAACCTACGGTAGTCCCGTATTTCGCTTCTGCTTACAAGGAAGCAAGTAATAAGTCTTTTCTGTTAATTTGTTCTCGATTAGAATGAAGTAAATAGCCTTCTAACAATAATTTGTTGCAGAGATATAGAGAAAGGCATGTGAATGAAACACATCAGATTTTTTATGAAGGTTCATGAATATATGTACTTTCACTTTATTGCTAATTTCAATATCCATGATTACCGCAGATATTATACCGAAGGATGATGACGAGGGGTTTAGTACGCGGTATGAATGAAGATACCAGGGATATCACTAACTTTAGAAAACACATAACTCAGACATCTTCAAAGGTAATTCTTTCGAGATAATGACGTCACAACATTGTATCCAGAACTCCAGTCTAGGAGACGAACTGAAGGTGAGAAACACATATTGTTAAACATCTTTCAAGGATATGACTCAATATTTTCAAAAAATTCCTCCACCCAAGGTACTCATTACATGGAACAATTTTTCGTAAATGTAGATATTAAAGAACCATAAGTTCATAATATTTTCATGGGAAATAAAATGTATGTCTGGCAACATACGCTGAAGCCCGCTTCATCCTGGATAATTTTTGCATAAATTATAAGTAATTTACGTCCCAGTAAGTGTTTTGGTGGATTATATATTCGAGACATTACTTTTTATTGGTTTGAATTTCTAATATACTTTTCTTAAGTGAGAAGTCTCCATTCGTTTTTCTTTCCCTTTCTTTCTTTTTTCTTTTCTTCTTTCAAGACAATACTTGTGGCACACGAGGAAGTTTTTATGTTTAAGGATTAGGATTAGCCACGAAGGAGCCCTACAATTCTGGAGCAGAGCACCGAACGTAAGCCCTTGTAGTTCTTGGTCACCTATGTGACCCCAAGCAGGTAGGGATGGGGGAAGAGACCCGAAGTCCACCAGATACTGATGACGACGAGTACAAGCATGGATGGAGTCACTATGGGTTAGATTTGGTACACTTCAGATGGCACACTATCCCCTGCGCACGAGCCCCGTGACCCTTCCGGTGAGCCCTGAAACTAGAAGGCGTGTCCCGACAAAATGTTCTTGACGACGACGCCAGGATAACATTTTGCAATGTGGAATTTACCAACCAGCCGCAACCCGCCGAACACTGCCGGTCCCCATGGCCGCGCTCTCCAATCGTCCCGCTTTGGTGCTTCGTAGCGCTGGGGATCGTGGGTTTGAGTCCCGCCTTGGGCTTGGGTGTTATAAGTTTTGTATAGGTGTGTGTTGTAAAAGTAAGAAAACAGTAATAATACGGCAAAACAAGGTAAAAAGAAAAGGGTAAATAAAAGTAGGATATACAGTGCCGGAGTTCAGATCAGACTCCGGTACTGTATTTAAAAAAAAAACAACAACAAAAAAACTGTGGCCTGGTCCTTCAGCCCTGACAGAGATGGGAACAGGAAATGGTAAATCGGAAAATTCGGGTATACAAGCATTCGCCTGGCGAACAGATTTCGTGTTAATAATTCTATTGGTAATGCTGTTCGATTACCTACTTCAAGTAGTCGGGTGGACTGCGAGCTGATTTTTCACCCTGAATTCCCGGGTTCGATTCCCGGCTGGGGGCGGATTTTTCTTTAACCAGAATCATTCTCTATCCCCCTCAGAGTCTAAAATTACGTATGTGATAGTAAATGTGTGTGTGTGTGTGTGTGTGTGTGTGTGTTTGACGAAAAACCCAACGTAAACTTACAATCAACGAATTGTTTCTAAAGCAAAGCCCCCGATATGACTTTAGATGTTACAGAGTTTAGAAATGAAATAAAATAAAAATAGTCGGATGTTATAAGGTATAATTTATTTTGAGGAATTGTATCTTTTATCGGCATAATGCTAACTTTTTATCAGAAAATTCATTGAAAAAATTCGGGGGAAACCCCAACACTGAGGATTAGGTTAGCTGGCCGCGGGGATCAAACTCGTGTCCTCCCAACCGCCTGAGCTATCCCGCTCAGCAGACCTTGTGTTTACAAACATTCCAATACGCCACGTAGGGGCATGCGGAGCTAATGCGCCCCTCTCCTCTAACAATTTGAACGCGCCTGATATAACCGGTCACGCCCCCCTCTCTCAGTAAACAGATAACAGTTCCATTTCCCATGCATTTATTTGCATTTGCACCACCCTGGGGTTATATTGATACCAATCAAAATATTCATGATGGAAAATAAGTACGGGCTACTTTCTCTCACCAGCACTGCCCACGAATCATCTCCACATTTCTCTCTCCATCAAAATTAATTCTAATATTTGTTCTACGAATATTGGTATAAATCCCATAAAGGCCACTGATTTAGTTGATGAGCAACCGAGCAGTAAAAAGTTGGACTCAATGTGGCAATATCACAAAGCAAGCTTTCGACTAAAAGAACATCTTCAGTTATTTTACTGCTTAAATAATACATTTATTTACAAGAAGATCTATATAACACGAATTAGAACTTAACAAGGAAAGCATTTAAATTTGATCAAATTCAGTCAAGAATCATCTAGACCATTACAATTATTTCAAAGTTACTACTTACTTCTTTTAGATATTTATATTGCTGCAAACAAAACTATTTCTAAAAATTGTTGTATTTCCTCACAATGAGTTCAATATGTATAGAGTTATCGCCTCGCTTTCAAACATATTTCCTTTGGTGGCGTTAGTTAATGGTGATAGCTTACTGAATCACCTAGCAACCACATTCGCGGCGGACAAAGCGGCGCAGGAGTTATCCGGTTTCCCCCACCATCGCATTCCACCGGTGCTCCATCTTTATTCCATATATAGTGTCATCGCCTGCGGTGCCACAAGTAGTAAAAGCGGGCGTTAAACACTAAACACTGGATATTGACTGTAATCCTAATTTTTTGTAAGATTGCTTTGATCGTTACCAATACTTCTGGATTACCCATTAGCTATATATACTTCATAAATGTGTTAATGAGGGCCAATGACTAACACTTCATTTCATTCCACATTTGAAACAATGTTTCATCTCTGGATAATCGGGAAGCAAGGATAAGGGCTTAATACCATTCCATACTTTCGAAACTCGTGGTATTGAAGTATATGTTTATACTACCAGTAGGATGATTTAGGTGGTTTCGTCTGTAGCCCGCATTCGAGAGGTCACGGGTTCGATCCCCATGCCTGGCTTACCTGACTCATAGTTTTTTATTTTGGAGATTCCCTCGGGTCACCAGGACAATGCTGGATAGGTTCATTACAGCTCCTGAATTTTCCGGTCTGCCATTACCTGTTTCCATCAGTTCCTAGCCATCTCCCTTTTAGAGTTGAGTGACGATATTCGTCGAGAGGATTAAAACCCGTGGGTGTCGTCGGAGGCGTTGTAACTGTAACCGTTAGAAACCTGCGCCCGTCGACATCCGGATCTGGTCGCCCTCCATTCTGCACAGACCATGTTAGAGGCAAAAGATCACAAAGCTCTGCCTCAGTATTTTGAGGGCCACCTCCGTATGTAGTCCTAATCCTTATGTTTAATACTTCAAGGTAAATCGTGGATATTCTTTCAACTATTATGGGTTTGAATGAAAGAGGTGGAGACTTTAAATTATTTCCTCGCAAGCTTCCTCAAGGAGGAAAGCTATATATCCATTCAATAGATCTATTAATTTGCGATGAATATAGAACTGGTCGATTAGAAGTTATACTTTCTCAAAAAATATGGATGAATATAACAACTGCAATAAATGTAATTATTGATACTATTGATTATACACTAATTGCTGGACATAGTACTGTGGTTTCCTGTGGTTGAATGAATCATTATCCATATAGACTATTATGTCTAAATGAAAATATGCAAACGACTGGGGATGGAGTAGAGGTTCAAAGGTAACATGCAGCGTTAATTGAGAAAGAAGCGATTTAGCTGCCTGGTTTGTAGACTCTAAACTATTACATTTACCCGCTCCGGTGACCAAAATCTGTGAATCCAACAGAAACAAATTACAGAATAGCGGTGGTCAGTCTCAGATTTGCATGCAAATTTGATACTTCCGTTGTGTTTTAAATATACATTTCGGTTAATATGGGCCGTTAAAATTGAATCGAGCTATAGAACAACAATGGGTAATGTTATGCAATATGAATAATCGATATTTGGAATTCTTCTGCCAGTATTACATTTTATTTCTTTAGTTTATATGCTCGTTGCTGTCTGCACTCTGGAAAATGACTTTCTGAACAAGAACAAATTCAAACTGTTGAAGCATATGTGAAAACAGGCTCGATTAATGAAACTCGCGAAATTAAGGGTAGAGAATTACCGGAAGAGAGCGTAAAACAGAAATTATGTAATAGTGTTGTTTTCTCATAGAAACCGTGTGTAGGACAGGAGTTGGATAGGTTTCTGTGAGAAAACAATTAACTTTATCACAATTATCCATAACAGCTGTACTATGAATCCTGGGACTTAAAGAACTTACATTTTTAAGTCCCAATTGGGGTTGTCATCTTAAAATAATTTGAGATCACCTTGTGGTTTACCTGGAAACATGCGAGTCGGTTGCTAGATTTAATGCCATGCCGGTAATTTGCCATTTTAACTCAGTGGCAGGGCAACCAGCAAGAAACCGAGAGATCCTTGGTTCAATCTCAGTTATGGCATTGAATTTTTCAGTCAGACTCTACCTATCCAGAAATTATGTAGTTTAAAAATGGTGCGCTACGGGATCTGTGCAGGACGTAACTAAACGGAGATAGTACACTTGGAGTTACTGAGGAGATTCAGCAAAGAATTACTCAAAGTTCAAAGAAGTATATGCGTAAATTGGCCAGCGGATATTAAAAAAGCTTGAGTTTAAGACATATCGTGTGCAGGTTGTGCAGAATATACGGAACAAGGTAATACGACAGCTGTGAAGTTGCCGCCATACGTATCGAAACTTTATGCCAGGTGTATTTATTTATAGTATATTAATTTTATATTACCTATGTTTAATAATTCTTTTGCTGCTTTTAGTTTCCTTTTGATTGCTATACAATGAAAACTGTCGATATTTCATTATCTTTATAGAAGAGCTTCAAGCTTTTTACTTTTTCTATACGTACTATGTACATAGTGTATAGACAAGGTATTGAACTACACCAAAAAATTCGATACCGAGATTTCACCGGAAATATATGTTTTAGTGTCCCCTCTATCCAAAAAGGTATTTTCAGAAAAAGTTCCGTGTCCGTGTGTCTGTGAACACGATAACTCAAAAACGAAAAGTCGGTAAAATACCAAACTCTTCCAAGGATGCGACACGAAGATTTTGAGAAAAATCCATTCACCTCAAACTACACTTTACACGGAACTTTTTTGCAAAAGTTTGATTTTCTAAAAATGGCTCTAACGATTTTGATTAAAATATCGTATATTAAAGGTATTTATCTGACAAATAAAATGTATATTTTGAATTTTCTGGGAATAGACTCTGAAGACTTCTTTATTTTGGGTCAATTTTATGGAATTTTGCATAACTGATAAACCGTAAGAGATGGACAAGAACTTACCACACAACAAATGTACAGCACTTTAAAACACACAATATATGTTATATACATTTTTTTCATGGAGTTGATTGTTTTTTAAACATTCCTTGTTTTTGGTTTCAGCTGTAAAAACATACATTTCTCATACTGGACTTTGTGAACTCGTGTCCATACAAACAAAGGAACTTCAGTTTCATAGCAACCAGCTTTTGACTATCACTTTCACCTATGGTACCCCCTTATTTCGCTTTTACTTACAAGGAAGCACGTAATAAGACTATTTCTGCTAATTGTTTCTGCATTAGCAGGAAGCAAATAGAAGCATAAGCTTTTTAACAATAATTTATTGCAGAGTTGTAGAGAAAGTCATGTGAATGAAACACATCAGAATTTTTCCGTTTTGTTTTGATAGTTAATTTACAATTCGTCTGTTTTACTCTGTCCTTGTTGAGGAGTAGTTATTGTTTCAATAAATAATATATAATATATAATATTATTGTTGTACACAGCGGGGTAATTATGCTGATACTTAACATTTTCAATAAATGGTGCTTCAATTTAACAACTCATTTGACTGTGTTTAGCTATGTTTACACAACCGCTTTTATCTGCGCTACCGGTTAGAACCCAATACAAAAGAAATACAGAGCAAGGAAATGCTTCTTTTGTTCCATCTGTTAGTTTCTTTAAACGCAAGTCAGCACGGGTCACGAGCTAACTTACAAAATACCGTACGACTATTATGTTTGCCAAATGGCTTAATGGGAGTTGAAATGGGATTTACGTAATTTTTTTCCCATTTTCAAGTTTAAATTGAATATTAATATTGCAAATCTCCCACTCATTTTAGTATAACTTTCATAGAGATACGCTTATTGTAAATAGTATAAAAATATTCTTGAAAATAATCCTGCATAATAGCTTTTTAGAACATTTTGGTACACTCACTTGGTAAATTGTACAATAACTTTGTAAATATTAGTGTAGAGAAGAGATGATTTTTATTTTGATTAGAAAAGTTTACTTTAGCTTTAGGAAATATAAGTATTCAACTCATATTTCCCTCATATGAGAGTTAAAAAGTACTGCAAAGCTGTGTTGGAAAGTTAGATTACATCTTCTTTAATGTTACGTTTGAAAGTAACTTCTGAGGAAATGAAATTTTCTATACAATTGCAAAATTATCTTAGAAACTAGTTGACACAAAGGACTGAAATGTATACTACATATTTACACTTAAATTTGCCTTATTGTAACTATACATTTTGTATGTATATGCATTAATCTTTTTTTTTTAATTTAAAAATCATAATTTTTCAATAAAAGAATTAAGAGCTTTATTTAAAACATATTATATTTATTTTTAATGAACAGAAGTATTATATTTTTCATCAATCAATTGTAAAGGTATTGCAACAATTAGCTCATTATCTTAAATAGTTACAACTTTGAAATTTAAACTTTAAAATTCGCAAGATACAATGCCTTCTAGTCGCTCAAGTTCTAGTTGCCTATTTAAAATTATGAATTAAAATATTACAAGCGTACGAAAATACTAAGAGATTCGAAAAACTTTAGTTCTATGGAGAGAGATAACTTCTTTCTGCGCATACTGGTGAAAACTTAATGTTTGTTAATTCATTTTCCATCAACTCTTTTAACTTTTATTACAGATAATAATTAAATGGTTGAAAATTAACAATGTTCAACGTTTAATTTGACTGTGACAATATATTAATACACTTGTCACAGTAAACGTACCAGTCTAAGTTAGCTTATAGCTATGAAAACATTATCAGCTCTGAATATGAAACAGTACTGAGGAGAGGACAGGACACTGGTTGGAGGGGAATCAGCACCGATTAAATATAACTTCTTTTTATTACTTTCTCTATACGTACTATCTACATAGTGTATAGAGAAGGTATTGTATTGCACCCAAAAATTCGATACCGAGATTTCACCGGAAATATGTGTTTTGAGACCTCTTGAATCAAAAAAGAACATTTTTAGAAAAATGTCCGTGTGTGTCACTGGGCAGCATAGTACAAAAACCAAACTTGGTATTTAAATTTGGTATCTGCCAAGGATGCGACACGGAGTGTTTCAAGAAAATCACCCCACCCCAAACTACCCTTTACATGTAAAAAATTTCAAAAATTTGGATTTGCTTAAAAATGTCTCTAACAATTTTGATTAAAATCTCTTATATGCAAGATATTTACTTGCCAAATAAAATGCATTTCTTGAATTTTCTGAGAATAGCTTACTAAGACTGCTTTATTCAGGATGAATTTTACGGAATTTTGCGTAACTGCTAAACCGCAAGGGAAGGACAAAGGCTTACCACACAACAAATGTAGAACACGTTAAAACACACAATTTATTTTTTTTCGTGGAGTTTTTCGTTTCAGCTTTGAAAAACTTATACCTTTCTCATACAGAAATTTGTTAACTCCTATCCATAGGCACAAAGGAACTTCAGTCACATAGCAACCAGCTTTTGACTATCATTTTAACCTATGGTACTACCTTGTTTCGCTTCTATTTACAAGAAAGTAGGTAATAAAACATTTTCTGCCTATTTTTCTGAATTAGCATGAAGTAAATAGAATCATACGTTTTTTAACAATAATTTACTGCACAGATGTAGTGAAAGTCTGTGAATGGAGCACATCAGATTTTTTTTTAACGAAATACCTTTATTCGTATAATCAGTTTGAATTGCTAAACTTCTATTACTATTATTTGTTACAGTTTAGAACCTGTAACTATGTCCCTCACGAGGGGGCGTGCCCAGGGGAGAGGAATAAGGCGAGTGGAAACACCGGTGGGCCGGAACCAGGAGCGACGGCACAGCAATGACAGGGTTCCTATATTTTCTAGATTGAAGCACCCCAACAATTGGACAGGTAGACCTCCCCCACATAAGGTCCAACATCCCTGCCAGGAGCGGCATCGTGGCAACCTGCCGAAATCGGGGGACGGAGATATTTACTCACAGCATTCTTTTACCAACGAGCCCCATCGCCAACACTTCCAACCCTGAAACGGTTTAAGGGATGAATTAAATGGCAATGGAAACGACATGGAGGGACAGGATATTCGGTTTTTTAAAGAAACGCACCCAGCGTTCGCCAGGAAACCCGGGGAAAGCCCCAAAAAAACCAATGGATCAGCTAGGCCGTTGACGGAAAGCGAACTCAAATTTCCTCAATGGGGGTCTTAGAAAACCCGCCTAAGCAATCCCGTTTAGTAGCAGTACTTATCATTAGTCTTGCTGCAATTATGTTGTAGAGTGTTTTGTGTTGATATATAATTGTTGACATTTGACCTGTATTTAATGATGTTTTTTAATGGTTTACTGAATTGGAAATATATGATAACTTAGTTATGAATATAACCGATAATACCGGTAGATGTTGAACTGGAATGTGTATGTGTTTTTTTTTTTTTAAGATGTTTAACCCCGCTTTTTTTATTATGACACACTGATGATACATGGAATGAAGATGGAGCACCGGGTGAATGTGATGCGGGAAACCGGAGAACCCGGAAAAACCAGCCCCTGCGTCACTTTGTCCACCAAAATTTCCACATGCGGTCGCTTGGGAACGAACCCAACGGTTCGCGGCCCGCCTAGGTGACCATGGCGCGACCCATAGCTCTCTTATCGAAAACGTAATTTTCAAGTATTTCTCAGTCGGCAAATCTCATGATATGAGATGATATTAAGAAGGTAACTCAGAAAAAGATTTCTATAGTGACGTCGACGAAGGATTTCATGCTGATCACTTGGTGTATAAAACAGTCTAAATGTATGCCTGAAATATAACAAAAGGGGTTTGTTTATTGCTTAATGCATTATTGACTCTTCTTTTCTCATATGTAAAGCTCGGTCCGGGGCCACGAAATTGTCGGATTAAGATTCACAGTATAACTATGTCGTGATAGAGTAGGCGTGGTCTCTACAGCCCGTTTTGAAACGTGTTGCTAATCTAACATTGCTCACTGCTTGCCTCGTTTAGTTGCTGCTAGTAGATAAGCCAGTGAACACTGAAAGAGACAGAGCAGATTTGCAGAGTATAACTATGACGTGATACGGTAGGTGGGTTCTCTGCGGTCCGTTTCGAAACGTGTTGCACTATCTAGAATTGCTCACTGTCTGCTTTGTTCAGTTCCTGCTGGTAGATAAATCTGTGAACATTGAAAGATAGCCCAGATTTAAAAATGTTGAAAATACGAATGAATCTGGATGATTCAGACATATTTGAATGGCTGAAGGAGAGCCTTTTCATTCTATATAGTAAAGCTGTATTTTGTAAATCGCTGCAATGAATTCTGAGTGATTTTGGTTGATTTAGGTTCATTGTCTTTTCAAAGCTCTGCACATTATTATGCTCAATTTTTGTATCAAGCTTTATACTTTTATTTGTAAAAGAACTAGGTGATTTTATTTACTTTTTATATTATGAAATGAGTGTGTTATTATGTTACTTTATGAATTATTGCGATGTATATAATGGCAATAACTGTTATGAGCTGCTTTTGGAACAGATTATATCTCAACGTGTGCTCGTTACTCTACAAACCTCTCACCACTATCTTTTCTTTATACTGCTGACTGATCTGTGTGTTCCTAACTAGATGCGCAAAGCAAGCTCTACTTATATCAACCGGTAAAGATTAGGGTGTTATTTAATAGCTATTGCTTGTAACACAGTGCTTACATACGCTCCCATACGTTCACATAATGCCAATAGAACGTGTCACAATATGTTGCTACAGGTTGAATTACGTCGTATGACAGGGGTAACAATTTTCATAAACATTTTGTTTCACCAGTGTACAACAGTGAACTATTGAAAAGTAGATATTAGGAACTAATAAAAGCAGAGTACAAAATATGCAGAAAAACATCTTTACGCCGTGGTAAGTCACACAACAAAAAATATTTAAGGAAGCATATTACCTTTATCCAGTGATCTATACAGAACCTCAATCGAAAAAATCTTATGTGTTCCATTCTCTACATCTCCGTAACAAATTATTGTTAAAATCCTTATTCTTCTATATATTTAATACTAACCGAGATAAAAAAAATCAGCACACATATTCCTTGTAAGTAGAAAGGAAACGAGGGAATACACTAGGCTACAGCAATAGTCAAATATTTTAAAAGCTGGTTGCTATGGGAATGAAATTCGTTTCTTTGCTTGGCCAAGAGTTGACAACTTTCTTTATCAGAATAGTTTATGGAGTTTAAAACTGAAACTAATAACAACGATATCTTGGAAATGGTTAAATTTAAAAAAAAGCAATATATATGACAAACTATTTTTGTCTCTTACGGTTTACCAGTTGCACAAAAGTCATCCAGTATGAAGGGTGCTTCAAAGGATATTCTCAGAAAAATCAAGATATGCAATTTAATTGTCATGTAAATATGACAAAAACAAACTTTTAACAAGTTTTTCCATGTAAAAGAAGTTGGGATGAGGGATTTTCTTGAAAATCTTCGTCTCATCCTTGGAAGATACCGAACTTGAATATTAAATTTGTCACTTAACGGAATTTTCTTTTTTGAATTTTGCTGCCAATATGCATACAAGCGCGCGCAAGCACGAGGGTATTTTACTAAAATGCTTTTATTGGGCTCATGGTGTCTCAACATGTATTTCCGGTAAAATCTTGGTATCGTTTTTTTGGTGAAAATACAACACTTTCTCTGTACACTATGTACATAACGCGTGCATAGAAAGTAAAAAGCATTGTACGAGTTTCCTGTCGCTGTCGTATCATGTGACAGAGCCATCTGAAAATCATGTGCAAAATTCATATATGCAGTCATATAGCTCAATAAACTGCTGCAAATCAAATAGAACAAGTTATTCACCAACATTGGTTATATTGATTTATACACAGAGAACTACCAATAGCATATAATTCAGTGAACAATCAATCAATGTTAAAGTTTTTATAAAGTGAGTATCAAGTATCGAGCATCAGTGTCGAAAATTAGATTCTTTGTCCAGTATCGATTATCGAGTATTGAGAAATGTGATATCGTCCCATAAATTCCTTATCAAAGACTTTGGACTGAACTATGCAATTTTTAATGCGGGTTCCTCTTTAATGCCGAGACTGGCAGCTCACTGTTTTTTTTTTTCGGTATTGTCAAAGAATCCCCCGAGAATTAACGCCGGTTTAGGTACCTTGTTTTCGACCTAGATAAACATTACGTAGCAGAAAATATAATATATAACCCTTAGTTTTCGCCATAGAGTTTTTTAAAATATGTCTGTCTGCGATTATACAAATCTGTCAACTACTGAGATTATTATTGAACTCTCCAGCAACTTAAATAGACAAAGTACAAGATGTTAGGGGTATGGGTGCAACTTCCTAACGTTAAGCTGAAACATAAGCTCCTGTACCATTTTCCTAAAGTGCACGTTTGCATAAATAAAAAATAAAATTGGTCAAATGTTTGATTGCGAATATCACCACTCCATCGTTTACTTCTGCAACTAGCGAGTTAGAGCTACAAAAAGTGAGCTATTTAGTCGTTTATATGTAGAATGATATTAAAGAATTAGATTCCAGCGTGTACTGGAATAAAGTCGTGGTTATACGATTGGCGACTGTGCCACATTGGGCGTTATGTGTAGAGTGGAAGGCAAGGAATGTTGACAATAATGTTTAAATATGACCGGAGAGCTTGAAATAAATCCACCCCACATCTCCTCAGTGGCAGTAGTTGATGATAAACACTCAGGCACACGGCGAACCAGATTTCAGGGACAACCAAAACAAAACATTTGTCAGGCCTCAAACCAAAACAAAACATTCGACTCTAAACTCTTTTTGTAGACTGTAAAGGTAATGTATTCAATAATGTCCAATTATCTCCGTTACCTTTCAAGATAGATGAAATTGTTATTGTACATTATTATTCGTCATATTTGGATCTCTCAGCACACTCGTACCCCTAAACTTTGTATAGGATAACGCACGCAAGATGCTGCATTTTAATTGCCAATCAGATAAGAATTTACTATATAAACTCTATTTTTAAGTTTCCTCTACACAGAATGAAGGTGATCTAGATCTGGAGAACGAACAGGCCAGTCATAATTCTATCATCAACAACAGACTGTATTACAATCGCATTATCGTGCATAAAGTAACCATGGCACGTTTTTAGATGGAACTTTTCTGAAGAAACGGGTCACCGAAACGTTTACATGCCTAACAGAGTTTAGGGTGAAAGGAAATAGGCCCAATAAGAGTATTATTGCAGTGAGACCTGCATCAATATAAAGGCTCCTCAAAATCTCAATTTAAGTATTTGTTTGTTTGTTTAGTATCAAACGTCAATTATTTTGATATGTATGTTTATATGGCTTTCTTTCTTTCGTTCATTTCGTCTTCATTTGAGATTATATGTACATCTTACGAAACAAAAAATATTTTAAATCGTTTTGGCAAAGTTCATCATGCCATGGCCATTCCTTTAATTTTCTTGTCTTCGTTAAAATATCCGGCGCATTTGTTTTTAGACGATTGATAGGGAAAGCCAACAATCTGAACAAGTGAGGATTTTAAGTATGTGGCAATAGAATAATTTTCTAAAAGAGCACTACGCTTCAGGGAATCGTCTGAGATACTGTGAAGTATACCTCTTGCGTTCATCTTACGTAAGGTACAGACACATATTTTGGTAAAATTCAAGAATGACATGATTATTTAACGAGGCCTTCTTAGATCCACCTTCTTCCCACTCTATACCGCTCTCCAAAGCCCAAGCGGTGTTCCTGCTACTTGTTGCGATAGGCAAGATCTAGTAATAACCAATCACATTCCGGAATGAAATGTAAATTCTGATTAATTCTTTTGATGATTCATTAAATCATTACTCATTAACCTACTTTGTTGCTTTTTCATACGCATAATAGGTTACACGTTGCCAGATTAAAGGCTTATGGCAAGCTAATAACACAGTTCGACAAATTTCAGAATCTGTGCAACTTCACAGAAATACGAAACACAGAATCCTTTAACTCGAAGGATACTTCTTATTTCATGTACCATTTGTAACATTTTCCATTATAGGCATTAATAATTTGGAGATGAATCTAAAGAAGATGAAAACGTGGCTCTATCGGGCCAGGTGGATCTACCCTTCTCCCCCACCTTTCCCTGTCCACATCAACAGCCGTGTATTGCAACTGTCAGCAGTATTGGAAATGTAGTCTATTTATGGACGCTCTTTAGCTGCTGTGGTTCTCAGCGTCGCATTCTATACTGGAAAATTTTGCTGAGACCTCTTATCAGCTTGAGGTTCTTTCACGTGCCGTAAATCTACGACACGGAACCAACGGCTTTACAACCCTTCCTAAGGAAGCCATGCTAAAGATTTTTACGCCCGAAAAAATCCATCGTCTTCTGCCGGGTTTGAACCCGCGGCCTTGGGTATATAAGTTAGCAGGGTGACCATTACACAACTGAGGGCGACAAACATTAGTGTGTAGTGATGTCTCACTCCCTTCGAAACCCTCCTGAGAGACGCTCCCAAACAGTGTATTTTACTAAACTTGTTTTCCTTACGATAGATGTGCTATTAAATTAAAAGAATGTTGTCATTCAAAAGATAAATAACCAATAATTGGGATAATTAAACGATATAAATTATGTTGTCTATTTAGTGCATTAATAAACCTGACTGTTCACAAATCGTAGATAAGGTCAATAAGATTAAAAGGCAATAATAGTATGTTGTAAATATTCACTTATATTCATTATCACGACTTTACTAAACTAAAATTAGTATACAATTTAGAAGTCCCTTCCGCATCAGATACATAATCCTGAAAATATAGTACCACTCAGCGTTACTAACTGCCCAACAGGCAAAATCGCAACCTATGGGAAACAATTGATACATGTCACCCTTAGCTGTCGAGCCCACACAAATACCACTTCATACATCACGTTCCGGTCTTTACATCGTTCTGTTAATTTCCGGTGCAAGTAGACGCAACTACCAATAGTTACAGCCAAGTTACATCACAAGAATATAGCCCACCAGAACCAACATATCCATGGAGAAGACACTTGCAATAATGAAGTATTGCAGCTGTATCCGCATTCATCAGTCTTCGAGCTGAGTTAATTTATATCTCTTAATTCTAGAGCAAATTCCTAACAAATCTATAAACAAATGGTACTGAAACTGAATTAAATGCGAGCATGTTCTTAAACTTATTCCAAGATAAGCTTTTATAATTGCTACTATCTCTATATCCAAAATTTAGATACCTAGATTGCACCGTTAATACATGCTTTGAGTTCCCCTGAAAACATTATGTTCAGAAAAAAAATCTGATGTGTTCCATTCAAATGCCTTTTTCTACATCTCTACAACAAATTATTGTTAAAAAGCTTATGCTTCTATTTACTTTATGCTAATCGAGAATAAATTAGCATAAAGTCTTCCTTGTAAGTGGAAGCGAAATAAAGGAGTACCGTAGGTTAAAGTGATAGTCCAAAGCTGGCTGCTATGTGACTAAAATTCCTTTGTATGGATAAGAGTTAACAAATTCCTGTATGAGAAAAGTGTAAGTTTTTAAAGCTGAAACCAAAGCAAGGAATATCTTAAAAACGATCAACTCCACGTAAAAAATAAGTATAATATAAATTGTGTGTTTTAACGTACTCTACGTGTTTTGTGAAGTAAGTTTTTGGCCATGTTTCACGGTTTAGCAGTTATGCAAAATTCTGTAAAATGCCTCCAGAATAAAGTAGTCTTCAGAGGCTATTCCCAGAAAATTCAAGATATAATTACATTTTATTTGTCAGGTAAATATCCTTAATATACGATATTTTAATCAAAATCGTCAGAGCCATTTTTGAGAAAATCAAAGTTTTCAAAAAATGTTCCATGTAAAGGGTAGTTTGGGGGGGTGGATTTTTCTCAAAATCTTCATGTCACATCCTACTTAACCTAAATACAAAGTTTGGTACTCTATCGAGTTTTCGTTTTTGAGTTATCATATTCAAAGGCACATGGACACAGGGACAAATACACACACAAACACACACACAAATGGAGCTGTTTCTGAAAATTCTTTTTTTGATACAGGGGGTCCTAAAACATACATTTTCGGTGAAACCTCGGGATCGAATTTTTGGGTGGAGTACAATACCTTCTCTATAACTATGTACATAGAACGTATAGAGAAAGTAAAAATCAGTTGTTATCTGTATGTATGTTTGTCTGTTACGCTATAGTCCAAAAGACCGTTAAATACAAAATTCGGTATTACATTTTAAAGATGCGACACGAAGACTTTCAAGAAAATTCTCCACCTCAAACTACTCCTTATATGACAAATTGTGCTTCTCTCTAAAATATCAAACGATTTTGATTAAAATACAGTATATTAAATACATTTATTTACATGTGATATAAAATGCATATCTTAATTTTCTGGGAATGGCCTCTAAAGACCTCTTCTTTCGGATCAACTTTGCTTAGTTGATAAACAGTAAGAGGTGGATAGCAACTTCCTACATAATGTAAATTTACTTAAAACACACAATTTATGTCATATACATTTATTTGTAGAGTAAATACATATTTACGATACATTTTTATTTGGGTTTAAATTTTAAGCTACTTCAACTTTTCTCAAACGGGAGGTCATCTTCCATTTCATCTCTCTTTTAATTTACTCCTGGCCGTGCAAAGCAAAAACCGAATTTCGTTTTTTCACACAGCGACCTGCTTTTTAGCCTATTTCCCTTCTACTTAAAAAATCTAGAAGAATAAGTTTTTGTAAAAATAGTTTGATACAGAATTGACAGAGAAAGAATGTGAATCTAGCATATTAGTTTTTTAAATTTGAAGTGGTTACTTAATGAACCGTTTACTCTACTGAAAGAAGCAGTTTTTGTAGTGTTATAAAACGTTTAATGGGGTACAGTTAAATGCAGACAAGTGAATTATATCTTGGCGAAGGAAGCCAACAAGTTTATTTCTGGAAAGAGCGGGCTGTTAGCACGTGAGTGGGTGGATCAGAAACACAACAAATAGGCACTTGTTCTTAAATTGCCTCTTCAAAGATCGTGAGATACTTGTTTATTTTAAAGACCAATTTGTTGACGGAAACATGTAACCTTTTGAGATACGTTTTGAGGACAGCTTGCGCCACAAAGAAGCGCATGTGATGAGATTCATATGCCTTGTCTGCAAAGCTCTGAGATTTAACAATAGCTGTTTTATTTTCTCAGTAGCGTTTGTGTCCCTTAAGAGAAGACTACAAAACACCTCAGGGATTCCATTATTCTATAAAGGAGGTTAATGGAGCTGACAGACTACCTTAGTCACATCTACATAAAATTATAATTTCATATAAGTTTACTTTTCTGATGATAATTAGGTGTTCATTCACACAAACCTGTTGTAGGATAAAAGACGACTAAGAAATTCAATTTAGAGGCGGAATGTGAACTGCAGATTTTCGATTTAATTGCTGCAAAGGCATTCAATTTTTCATTATGCATATTCTGCTTCGTAGTTTCTCTCCTTCATATATAGAACATAGGTAGCGTAGGTATTGCACTCCACCCAAAAGTTTAATACAGAGGTTACACTAAAATTCACATTTAGAGTACCCTAAATCCCAAAAGCTACTTATAAAAAAGTGTTCTATGTTTGTCTGTGTGTACCTGTTTGTCTGTGAACAGCATAACTCAAATATGAAAAGCGTTAAGTACCAAACTTAATATTTAAGTTCATTATCTTCCAGGGAGCGACACAAGATTTTTATGAAAATCTACAACCGCAAACTAACCTTTACATGGAAAAATGTTCAAAAATGTTTATTTTTTAGAAATGACTAACGATTTTGATTAAAAACCGTATATTAAAGATATTTAAATGACAAAGAAATGTATATTTTGTATTTTCTGGGAGTAATCTCTAAAGAGCTGTTCATTCTGGATGAATATTGCTGAATTTTGTATAAGTGATAAAGATAAGAGATACCCAAACATTTACTAAATAAAAAGGCATATCTCATTAAAACACAAAGTGTATATATATATATATATTTTTTTACGTGGAGCTACCTATTTTTTAGATATTCCTTGTTATTGGTTTCAGTTTTAAAATAGGTACTTAAGGTTTTCTTACATGGGACTTTCTCAACTCAGGCAATGCAAATACGTGAATTTGAACAACCTGGCAACCAGCTTTATAATTTTTGACGATGGGTTTAGCCTAGATCATTTCCTTATTTCCCTTCTAAATTTAATATTCATGCAATAGCTGTTAATAAAGCTATAAAATAGCAAGTAATTGGACCTTTCTGCTAATATTTATCTTGATTTACATGAAGTAGATAGAGCAATAAGCATTTTCACAATAATTTACTACAGGGACGTAGAGAAGGGCATGTGAATTGAACGTATCAGATTCTTTCCTCCAGAAAACCCGTATAAGGCAACCATTAATAACTTCACCAGGAATAGTAATGCGTAAGTTTTATTAGAAAATTCAGCACAGAGTATATCCAAAATAGAATTTATTAATAATTTTTGCTTGTAGGGTCATGAGGAAAGTGAGGTTTATTTATTTTGGTGGCAGGACATGCAATTTTAACTTAATATATTTATGTCTAATGGAAGGCTTTAGCAACAGGTAAAACATAAAAACTAAACATTATTTTTACCACACAAACATGCTTATATTACCAATTGAAGTCATTCCTAATTTATATCGGTTAGGTATTCTGGATATCTTTCAGGTATGTTTGAGTGAAACGAGAATGGACTAAACCAGTTAAATTGACTGATAATATTTAATGGAGTGTATAAATAGATCTGTTTGGAACGAGTTGCTAATTGTTTTAAGATGAATAAAAACATTTCCTGAATCCAATTGCGATTAACAGTGACTGCTTAATACTAAATTTGCTAACTTTCAAACTATTGACAAATTTACGTTGAAGACAAAATGTGTTTTCGTAGTAAAAGTAAATGTTACCGTGATTCGCTAAATTGTGATACGGGAGTCGATGTGTTTACATTCCATTTTCTTCTGCCATTCATTTTTCAAGTACAACAATACTTTATTTAGTTTTTCTGCATCACATTGGATCCAACAATCCCTTTTAAGGGGGGAATAGAAATCATTATAATTGTTTTTCTCGTTTTCTATCACCGATAGGCGGGCAAGAAATTACGTTACACAAAGCCGACGAAGCAAAAGAAATTACACCTTCGAAATGCATGCTTTTTATATTCACTTTTGACTTCCCCACCAAAGTTCCTGCGTTATACGTTGCCACCTGTCGCACAACATTGATTATTTGCATTGCTATATTCTAAAGCTACATATTATATTAGTCTACATGCGATTTGTAAACCTCCTTTAGCTTTCTTAACATTCTAATTTTATTCTAATGTACTGATCCTGCTAATCGGTTTCTTGTGGAACGATTTTCCGCAAATACTAATTGTCCTCGCTACTTCTGTCTTTAACCTAATTGTTCACTCCAATATTACCCTACTAACGACTCTTTAATAAAGTACTAAACTCATGCTGTTCATTTTAATTTATGAAGTTATTTATTGTAATTATCTCTTTAGCTATTTTTTCTTCACAAAATAATTATTAATTTAATTCTAATATAATTTTGGTGTTGTAATTATTTTAAAAGCGCTGATTTGATCTCTTCTGTCCATAAGGACCATTTAAAATGTATCTTGAGTTGTGTAAACGCTTTTAATGTGGATCTGAAAATGACTCTTTTATATATAATAACCCTTGTGCGTGTGTGTGTAAACCAGTAATGTTGGCAAATTGAAAAGATACAATTGAATATGGTTTCCAAAAACAATTACATTTTGTTCTATGAGGCTGAACTTATTTTCCACTAAAAATTAAAGTTACTTCTTCAGATGCGATGTGATAATACGTATTACGTAGCTAAATTAAATGTAAATTAAATGTACAACTCGCGCATTTGCTTGAAGTTCAAAGATTTTATATAATATAAACAATATTACGCCAGCTTACCTCGTCTAACAAAGCAAACCATATGAATAAGTTCATTTTAGTATTCCACCATTAGGGATACTCTCGTGACAACTCCTTGAAAAGTCGAAACGTCAAGCATCAACATTAATCTATCAAATATAGTCAAAACAGGATTTTCTGCTGGATGTATTTCACAAAATTTGTCTACTTAGGTATATAAAAATTCAATATAAATAAATATCAATGCGGACTATAGATTACATAACAGATTCCTCTAAAGATTTTTCTTATAGAATAAACTAAGTAACCTTAAGTTATTGTAGTATGAATTGATGAAATTATTTTACTACCAAATTATTATTTATTATTATTCATAATAATAATAATAATCAGAATAATAATAGTAATAGTGATGATGATCATGATGACGATGGGATGTACTTTGATATACTGGATGATAGTTCTACTGGTTTTGCAATTTCTTATTCTATTTTCCTGTGAGTTTTTTTTTTTTTTCTGGGCATATAATGAAAAACCTATGTGTTTCATTTACATGTTCTGTAAGTAAACTACTCGTATATTACAAAAGCCGATTCTTATATTTACTTCATGATAATCTAGATAAACATTAGCAGAAATGGTCTTATTACTTTCTTCCTTGTAGGTAGAAGGGAAATAAGGGAATGCACTAGGCTAAAGCGATAGTCAAATCTTTTAAAAGCTAGTCGCTATACGATTGACCTTGAAATTGGGTTCTCTTTGCATAACCCGAAATAAAAAGATGGACAAACGGATGACGAGTGTTTTAAATTTGAAACCAATAATAAGGAAATGGCAAAGTACAAAAATGTGCAGGATATAAATTGGTTGTTTTGACAAATCTAAATTTTTATGTAGTGAGTTTTATCTATCTTTTTCCGTTTACCAGTTATGTAAAGGGCATTCATAATAAAGAGGATTCCAGAGGCTATTCTTATTAAATTCAAGGTATAAATCTTATTTGTCATGTAAATATATTATTATGCTATTTTAATCTAAATAATTAGTCATTTTAAAATCAAAACCTTCGAAAATCTTGTTGAATTCTTTGAAGGTGCTGAACTTAATTATGACATTTTATATTTAACAGACTTTTGGTTTTTGAGTAAGGCACCTTACGGTCACACGCAGGATCTTTTCGTAAAAAAAGATAAGGGGGACCCTAAAACAATTTTTGCAGTGACATATCGGTATCGAACTTTTGGGTGGAATGCAATACCTTCTCTAACCATGTATTATGTACAAAGTAGAGAAAATACATGTGAAATGAATACTGCATTATCTTTATATGTTCTTACTCTTTAAGAGAATACCCGAATACTCTCACAGATCTCTTGATGCATTACATTAACTGCTGTAAAACAAGGTAAATGTTCTTTTTAAAGAAATATGTAATGTTGCCATGGCCACCATCCCACATAGGCATATTCGGAAATGAGAAAACAAACGAAGCGGTTATAAAAGCCCCAATCTACCCTCCAAGCCTAGTCGATATCAGTTTATCGAATCACGGCTGCTAAAACCTTCAAAAATGCAATCTATAGGTGACCAAAATTTCAGTTACAAAACTAATGGTAATTTGTAAGCCATTTCAGATAGTTCGAGTTAGTTATCATCAAACAATGTATTGGGCATGCTTGGATTACTCGCTCAAGAATCTCAACCCATATGTAACCTCTGTAATTCCATTATATGCTGATGGAGTTATAGAGCTTACATATGGGTTTCAACATAGAGAGTGCCCTTTCTGTGAAATTCCTTCAGAGTGGTATCTCATTTTTTTCGGTAGCCACGGTGGACCTCTTTGGGGTTATACAAAATATCAAGTTATATAATTACGTTTTTTATTTAACTTCTGCAACATAGATGTATAGTCGAAATCTAAACACGTGTCAATGCTTTTGGTTCCCTATAGGTAGAAACACTGACTTCCTAGGTATTTCTTGATATTGCTTCTAATTTTAAAATATTTAAACTTTTCTCAAATGAGAATATTTCATTCATACCTCTTTTGTTTTACCATGCAAAGAGAACCGAATTTTAATCTCTAAGCAACCAGCTTTTAACAGACGGAACTAAGTAAATAGACCATTCTTGCTAATGTTGATTTTGGTTAGCTTGAGGTAGATGGAACAACAGTCTTTTGTAAAGATAGCTTTAGAGAAAGTCTTGCAAATTAACAGTCGGATTTTTTTACTTTCTCTACACGTACTATGTACATAGTGTACAGATGAAGTATTGTGTTCCACCCATAAATTCGATACCAAGATTTCACCTGAAATATATTTTTAGGACCCCCTGAATTCCCTCCAAAATATCAGAAAAAGGTCTGTGTGTGTTTATGGGCAGCATAGCTCAAAAATGAATAGACTGTTAACTATTAAACTTGGTAATTAAGTTTGGTATCTTTCAAGGAAGCGACAAGAAGATTTTCAAGAAATTTTCCCACTTTACATGGAAAAAAGTTTGAAAATTTTGACTTTCTCAAAAATGATCAACGATTTTGTTTAAAATCTCTTATATTTAAGATATTTACATGCAAACAAAATAAATATCTTGAATTTTCTGGGAGCAGCCTCTTAAGACCTCTTTACTTTGAATGGATTTATTGAATTTTGCACAACTGGCAAACCGTAAAAGATAGACAAAACTTACTATATAAAAATGAAGAACAAGATAAAACACACAATTTTCGTGGACTTGGCCGTTTTTTAGATATTCCTTGATTTCAGTTTTAAAATAGGTACTTTAAACTTTTCTCATACGGGAACTTGATAATGCTTGGCCACGCAAAGAAACAGATTTCAATCACATAGCACTCACATCTTAAAACATTTGACTGTAGCTTTAGTCTAGTGTATTCCCTTATTTCCGTTCTACTTATAACGGAACTAAGTAATAAGGCCGTTTCTGCTAATGTTTAGTATTAAATAGATAGAGTAATAAACTTAGAAAGAATAATTTGTTACACATGTGGAGAAATTCATGTGAATGAAGCACATCAGATTTTTTCCAACACAGATGTTTTCAAGCAAGAACATCATCATCTCCAGGTTGAACAGTTACTGGCAAAATAGCGGTATGCACCTGGTATAAGCAGTTTTCGTTCGTTACAGGAAATTCTAATGTATTTATTTATTATAGCTATACGACTTAAATGTTCAAGCTACTTAAGAATTAATTGCATTCTACTGTCAATACGAGCTGAATGCTGCTGTGAAGTAAATGTTTAAACGTGAAAAGAGACTCCAGAATATCAATGATCCCCAGAACACTAACAGCTAATGTAACGAAACTCGACACTAACATCTGCGAGTAACACGTTATAGAATTAAAAGTTGCATATGCTAATTTCTCTAGAGTTACATTAGCACGCAATTCGTAGGGCGGCAGGATAGCTTGTGATTTCATTTGGGGTGTGTTTTCACATGGGATTTAAAGCAGTAAGCTAATAAAACTCACGGAAAGTTCACAGGGCTGCCTGCATTAACCAAATATTCCCATGCGGATGCACACAAAATGTAAATTTTGGGTCTCATGCTTTATTTCTTCAAGCATAGCGCTTTGACAATTTTGGTACAGCCCATGTATGTCCGGCCATCTCTAAGGAAATCGCAACACGAAGCCACTGTTTGCATTCGCTGCCTATGACCATGAAGAATTAAATTATGTTTTTTTATTTTCCCTTCGAAGGGCGGTTTTCTTCTTACTTGCTCTGCGTACCATGCCACCTCACAAGCGTTTTTCTGAATCGCTGTAAAAAAAAGCTTATATCTAACAACTCATTTTTCTATGGAACTCCATTCCAGGATTCTAATTTTCTTTTTGCACTTAAAAAGGCTCACTTTTAATACTGTTATACAGGATGTTAGGAAACATTACATTCCTGTAATATGTGCTCCATAGAGGTATTATAAACAAGCAATAAATATATATAATAGCATTTTGTGACCATCCATTTTCGAAAAAAGTTCTTGTTTTTCCAAATTAGATCGTTTATTTAATTATAAATATGTTGTGAAATTGGCAAAGTAATCTATTTCTGACCTGGGTTTGGAAATAAAGGGTTTTGAAATAATTAATCAGCATTAATAATTTTCGGAACACCGTTTTGCAGCCGTAATGTGTATGAACACATCCGTAACGGAACTAGTTAAAGATAGCTCAGTGTGCAAACCGGGTTCCGGAACTAAACAAAATAACATACCTAAACTGAAAGGCGTGAGGACTAGCTGTTTTATTTTCTATATGACTTTTAAGTCAATTAAATAAGGAAAGAGAACTCTTTTTACGTGCTGACCTGCTTCTGATTTTGAAAGGAAGAATATCAATTACAATCTGTAATTGGTTTAAATGAAAGTAATTACTTACCTTTCTCTCGGTATTTTTGAGAGACATCTCTTATACGAAGCGTGATCACAAATAACGGGAATTTTTGTTTCTCTTAAAGAATCTTTACGTACATCTACATTAGCTTTGTCCCCTTCAAAGTAATCCCCCTTAGCTGTAATACACTTGTGCCAGCAATTTTTCCAATCTTGGAACTCACTTTACGTTAATAATATTCAGCTGCTTCAGCGATTATGTTTTTCTTTCCAATGATGGCAAAACGACATCGTTTCGAGGTTCTCTCCAGCCTCGGGAATAGAAAGAAGTCGAAGGGGGTGAATAGAGGGGCTGGGGCAACATAACGGTTTGGTTTTTTTGCCCCCCCAAAAAAAACACGAACAAGCATTGAGGTGTGAACAGAAGCATTATCCACGAGTGGTTTTGCCACAGTTCTGGACGTCTTATAGCTTCACGTAAGAGACGCATAACCTCCAGAAGTATTACTTATTGACCGTACGACCATGAGGCAGAACCATTCTTTACTTCTTCCACATTGTCGTCAGTAATTGATGTGCTAGGACGTCCAGGGAATCGTCGTCTTCTACACTCTTTGAAACGTTTATACCACTCATAAACTCTTGTCTTACCCATAGTAGATTCTCCAAAAGTCACAGCCAACATTTAAAGCACTTCACTCCATTTTACCAACCAAACTTAATGCAAATTCGCCAAACTGTCAAAATCACATATAACCTTTACAACTGTTCAACAACAAACTAAATGTTCAAAACAGCTGAAAATGCAAAAATATATAAGGGACATGTGTACCAACGAGGTAAAAGAAAGTTTTGATAATCGATTGTAGAAATACCGCGAAATTAAACAAATGTTAATTTTTTATCATTCTGTTATTTTTTTATCATTGATGGTATTATCTAGCCTCCAAGCCTGTCCAAGTAAAGCATTTCCTTTGGACACTCGATGGCTACGCGGTTCGATGGATCGTTCGTCGGATCTATGTAGCAGGATAGGTCTTCGAGGCAGCAACTCTGTAGTCTGTTTGCCTGTGGCCTGTATCCCCTATTTTTCCTTCACTCCAGCCTTTCCTCCTGAAGGAAGGTAACTGCAATATATCTCACGGAAATCATACGCTTGAAAATATAAATGGCCTGTGGTTCTCAGCGTCCCATTCTAAATTGGGCGTGAAAGACCGCATACTTTTGCTCAGAGGCCTCTCTATCAGGCTTGAGGTTTCTTTTACGTGCCGTAAATCTATGACACGGGACACACAGCTTTACTTCCCTTCCGAAGGAAGCCATGCTAAGGATTTTTACACCCGAAAAAATCCATCGTCCTCCGCCGGGTTTGAACCCGCAACCTTGGGTATATGAAGTCAGCATGGAAACCATTACACCACGGAGGGCTACGCTCGAGGTGTCCCTTTCCGTTGTATATGTCTGGTTGTAAATACGTATCAAACTATCAGCATAATGCCATTTACTATTCCTCATTGGGTGGTTTATCTCTTGGCTACTTACCAGGATTCATTTTTAATCCTCATTTTGCAATATAAAATGTATGAACACGCACTGCATTAACACAGATCAAGATATAATTTATCAAAATATCTGCATCTGACCTCTAACATCCTTAATATACAAAAGGCAAACACAGATCTAAATTAACATAATATCCACCTGTGATAATGATGAGGGTGAATAACCCAGGCCAACAGCTGCAAGCAACTAGGCAGGATGCTACGGTTTTCGCAAGTGCCTTCCATGGAATGGAAGTGAAGGTACACAACGGTAGATAGACCGTCCCCGAAGCGCAGTGGCACGAGGATCCCTGGTTCAATTCCTGAAGGGCTTGCGGAGATCTTTTCTCAATCGGAATGCTTCCCCGCTGTTACCCAGGTCTGATTGTTGTGCGCCTTCACTTCCATCCCGCGGAAAGCGCTCGCTAAAACCATATCATCCTGCCTAGTTGCAGCTATTGGCCTGAGCTCTCTCCCATGATTAAGGATGTTAGAGGTACATATAGTTTGATAAATTATATCTTAATGTGATCCACTTCAATATGTTAGCTGGTTTTTCTCTTTCTCCCAGAGTCTCCCCCCCCCCCAAACAAATCACATAATGTACTGTCTGATGTGTTTGGCATAGTCTTACTTGCAGTATAAAATGAACAAAGCCTGTTTTTTTGAAGCTTTTGCACTTAAATACATGACCTTCTGGCCTAAATAGTGTGCATCCAAACTTAGTTGCGATAAAAATTCGTCATAGCGAGGTCCGCCCTCACGCTTTCCGACCCAAGAACACAGGGAAAATAAACATGTATGTCTTATGTGTGCCACGCCTACTTGTAGGTACTAAGTAACCTGAAACCTACTTCTTATAATAAAAAAGGTATTAATTCCGTAAATTAATCTAATGCTGATGTAAAGTTGCTCATTATACTGTTCTAAATTAACATTAAGCAATTTTGAACTTTCAGCACTGTATAAGCATCCCCTGTGCTTTAACCAGTTTCAAAAATCTGATGTGTTCCATTCACATGACTTTCTCTATATCACTGCAACAAATGATTCTATTTACTTCATCTAACGAAGCAAAAATTAGGAGAAATAGGCTTATTATTTGCTTCCTTGTTAGTAGAAGCGAAATAAGGGGGTACCATAGGTTAAAGTGATAGTCAAAAGCTGGTTGCTCTGCGAGTGAAGTTCGTTTGGTTGTATGGACACGAGTTCACAAAGTCGTGTATGAGAAAAGTATAAGCCTTTATAGCTGAAAAAAAATAAGGAAGATCTAAAAACCAATCAACTCCACGAAAAAATGTACATAACATAAATTGTGTGTTTTAAGGTGCTCTACATTTGTGGTGTGGTAAGTTTTTGTCCATCTCTTACGGTTTAGCAGTTATGCAAAATTCCGTAAAATTGACCGAGAATAAAGTGGTCTTCAGAGACTATTCCCAGAAAATTCAAAATATAAATTTTATTTGTCATGTAAATATCTTTAATATACGATATTTTAATCAAAATCGTTAGAGCCATTTTTTAGAAAATCAAAATATTCAAAAAAAGTTCCATGTAAAGTGCAGTTTGGGGTGGTGGAATTTTTCTCAAAATCTTCGTGTCACATCCCTGAAAAATACTAAACTTGAATAGAAAATTTGGTTTTTTATCAACTTTTCGTTTTTGAGTTATCGTGTTCACACAGACACACGGACACACTGACACATGGACACACGGACACACACACGGATCTTTTTCTGAAAATACTTTTTTTGGATACAGGGGGCCCTAAAACATATATTTCCGGTGAAATCTCGGCATTGAATTTTTTGGTGGAGTGCAATACCTTCTCTATACACTATATACATAGCACGTATAGAAAAAAGTAAAAAGTTTATCTTACATCTGAACTTACTGAAGTGTGAATTCAAACCCCTGTGTGTTTTAAGTAATGGTCAGAATTTGATATTCCACTCCGAAGTAAACCTGAACTGTACATGTGCACATCAATAAATAACATATTTACGAAAAACCCACTTTTCTTCCATAAGAATGTGCACAAATACAAACAAATCATCTTGCTTGCATGTAAATATCAGCAACCAATAGATCTAATAAAGAATATTACGTCATTATGACAACAACGAAATATTCCTTGAGGAAAGGTTCTTTAAACACCAAACTTGATATTTAAGTTGAGCATTCTCCAAGGCTGCGACATTAAGCTTTTCAAGAAAATATTCCCAACCCAAACTAACTTTTTACATGTAAAACGTTTTCATGGTAAATATAGAAGATGTTAAGGGTATGAGTGAGGAAACTTCAACGGCAGCTTCCTGACGTTAAGCTGAAGCTGTTCCTGTATCATTTTTCTGCATGGCTGCATAAATAAAAGATATTGGTCACCACTCCTTTAAGGTTTACTTCTGCAATTAGAATAGCGAGGTAGACCTCCAAAGATGAGTTATTCGTATTCATACCATTTGTGGCTAAAATGAACCCTTTAGCCTCAAAATGATATCAAAGTCGTGGCAACTAAGGAAGCGGAAGGTCAAGAATATTTACAGTAATTTTGTGTTTCGACATCTTGTACAACAAATGGTCAGAACTTCAGAGGCGCTAAATGTATTCAGGACTACCGCGGTCTTTAAAAATCAAGAATACCAGATATGCTTCTTGCTTATGACAAAGCTCAATCTTTTAGATTTTTCTCTCAGTGGAAGGTTGGAGAGTAATGTGTACGATAACGAGGTTGCTACCATTGATGATCTTCGTACACGCGAGTTTGAAGCAGCCCTTGGGTAGGACGCAGAAGCTCCAACGAAGGCCTGCATAAATTCTAACGAAGTAAATTTTGAACATGTCATATTCTTGGAGTTATTGACCATTAGTCAATTTTCTGTTTAGCAAAGATAAGGCTTTGATTTAATTTTTCCATGATACACCTGAATGAGGTATTTACATAATTCACATTATTTCTGATCATCAGACTAAATCTTATACGTAGCCTCTTATGCAGAATTTGCTTCAGATCTGTGGATTGCGATCGGATAGCTTGGAATAAAACCTTTCCATCCTTCCTTAGTGGAAGTAGCTGATAATAAACACACGGACACGTGACAAACCGGATTTCAGGCATAAACTAAACAAAAAGAATGTCCTTACCGCAAACCAAAACATTCGGCTCTTAAGTCCTACTCAATTGCAAGACTGTGTAGATGATGTTTTCATTATTGTTCATGTATCTCCTTTACTTTTCAAGATGAAAATGTAATCGGACTTTATTGTGTGTCATATTTGGATTTCCTACGCACTCATATCCCTAACAGCCTGTATATATTTCCTAGGAATATTCTCTGAAGTACTCTTCTCACTCTTAATTACTTTTGTAGCTGGTAAACCATAAGATTAAGATAAAATCTTACTATAAAAATGTAGATCTCGTCAAAAGACAATTTTGGTTGTGAAGGTAACCAGTTGAGAAATATTGCCTGTTATAAATCTATATCTTCAAATATCTATACATTTTTCAATTTGAAGTTGTTATTCAGTTTGCTTTATCTTGAACAATCAACGAGAACGAAATTTCAATACCATCACATTTCATACCGGCTTTTAAAAGATTTGAATCTCGCTTTAGATTATTGTATTTCCTTGCTTCTATGGTACAAGGAAATATGTGGTAAAACCATTTCTGGGAAAGTTAGAAGAATGTAGTACCTAATATTCTTTATCTTACAAACATCAATGAAACTCCACGCAATAGTAGAAGTAGAATGGTTACACCAAATTAAAATTGCACTATCAAAAATCTGACGTTTCATTCGCATTACTTTCTCTAGTTGTTCTATAAATAAACTTCTTATAAAATTATTCTCCTTTCTACGCCATGTTATTTGAGATAAGTGTTAACAGAATGTTCTTAATACTTAGTTTCTTATGAGTAGAAGCAAACTAATGGAATGCACCATGCTAAAGCGATAACCAACTGTTTTAAAACCTGTTGCTATACGATTGTCGCTGAAAATCGTCATAAAACAAAAGAAACACGGCCAACTTCTTATCCGGGAAAAGAAGGGTTATTTTAAAATTGAGACCAATAACAAGGAAAATCTTCATGACAAAAATGTAAATAACATACATTTTGTTTAACATGTTGTGCAGTATGTTTTTGTCTATCTCTTATGGCTTACAGGTTATGCAGAATGAAGAGGACCTCAAGGACTATACCTGGGAAATCCAAGTTATACATTTTATTTGTCAAGTAAATAGCTTCAATATAGGGTATTTGTCAAAGAGTTTTCTACGTAAAGAGTAGTTTGCGATGTGCTATTTTCTTGATAGTTTTCAAGTCGCATCCTTTGGAGATAGTAAACTTATATACTAAGTGTGGTATTTAACGGATTTTTCTTTTTTGAGAGTAATTCACAGAAGCATAGACACACTGATCTTTTTCTAAAAATGTTTTTATTTTGGATTCTTAGGGTCTCAAAAAATATTTCTGTTGAAGTCGCTGCATTGAATTTTTGGGTATAACATGATACATCCTCTATCTACTATGAACATAATATATACGTGCTAGAGAAAGTAAAAATGTAAAATATTGCAATTTCTCCTATTAATAACATAAGTCATGTTGCAAATCCCCGACGCCCACACTGATCAAGAGAAATGATGATGCTACGGTGTGGGAAGTTTTACGTGGGAGTAAATGTAGTGGATGGACTCTTCGCATAGAGAAACTGAGAGCATTGTCTTTAGAAGTTTTAATATCGATATGCTGCCTAGATAAAGTTTAAACATAATGAATATCTCAGTGATACCTCTAAGGAGAAATAGAAGACTCTTGACGACTAAAACACTAAAATATCATCTACTATAATAATAGCTCATTTGAAAGGAAGAGCTGAAAATCTACCCCCACTTTAAAAGACTGCCAGTAACAAAGAGACGCACTTTTAATTTTTGTATGCCAAAACAACTATACTTGTTCCGGCCATTTTTCTAATATTTATAATTGTATCAAACTTGTACTTTTTTGTGCATTTTTTTTTATTTTTAAAAAATTATTTATTGGAATAATTTAATTTTTTGTGTGTATATTATTAAATTAAATAGATTTAGGTAACATCTTATATAAGTGCACTCATAATACAATAATAATTTATAATATGTATTTTATGTATATTAAGATATTTATAAAGTAAAATTTATTTGCATTATTCGTATAAATTGTCTTCATTTATATAAAGTAATAACCTACGCGAGAAATAGAAAAGCATCAGAATAATAAAACATAATATATGTGTATTTCAATTGTTTTACTTAATTTGAATAAGATTAATATATATAGGTATATGTATTAAATAACTATTATAATACTTATTATAATACAGTATTATTTTTATAATCACAGATTCAATTTTGTAAAGACAAATGGGTATAAAATATACTGTAAAAGTATTAAGAAAACAAAAAAGGGAACGCCTAGTTGCGTGTGGAGGGGAAGAGTTCTCGAAGTAACGAGAGTTAGGAGCTTGGAATATGAACCTTGAAATAATCGAAAAGAATGGAAAAAAAGGTCATCAGCTTATGAAAAGGAAAAGCTTTTAGAAGCCTTTATAGAAAGGTTTTTAAAATTAGGAGTAAAAGCTAGGTATGTCACTTAAAAGCTAGGCATTGTGACTATTAAGAAGGATCTAGAATTCCTTAGCGCGGGGAGTACGTGAAGGTTCTTGTGTAGCCCTCTATTCTTGCTTATAAAACCGTGAACTACGTCTTGCAAACTCCCTGGTACCCTTAACATTAAAAATCTGATGTGTTCCATTCATATGACTTTCTCTACATATCTGCAACAAATTATTGTTAAAAAGCCTAAGCTTCTATTTACTTCATGCTAATATCGAGAAAACATTAACAGAAATAGTCTTATTACTTGTTTCCTTATAAGTAGAAACGAAATAAGGGAGTACCATAGGCTAAAGTGCAAAATCTTGTTGCCATGTGACTGAAGTTCCTTGTTTATATGGATAAGAGTTGACAAATTCCTGTATGAGAAAAGCTTTTTAAAGCTGAAACCAAACACAAGGAATATCTAAAAAACGATCAACTCCACGAAGAAAACATATATAACATAAATTGTGTGTTTTAACGCGATCAAAATTTTTGGTGTTGAGAAATTCAATGCTATGCCTACATGTTGTCATGGTAGCTCAATGGCAGAGTAACCGGCTAGAGATCGGGAGATGCGTGGTTCAAATCCCGGCTATGGCATTGAAGTTTTCAGTCTGACTCTACGTATCCAACTCCTGTCCTTCACACGGCTTGTGTAAAAAAAATAGTCCATACAAGATTACAATACAATTTTAAGTTAGTTGACCAGGGAACTGAAACAGACCACTCTTTAGGAACCCAGCTTCAACGATTTAAGTATCTGGGGCCTCTGACTGCTGAGGAAGCCGTTCTTTTTAAAAGAAAAGAAAGTATACGGTATGTTTTATTGCAGTCCAGTTTAATGGGTGGTTTTCTAGTTACCTCATTTCTCATAGCTATAAATCTGTCAACCTATCGTCCTCATTCACATACTTTTATTACCTTGATTTCTTTTCACCATATTGAATCCTGGCCAATTCTCCGCATTCTTCCTTCCTCTCCTGTTACTGTAATGCATTACGGTAACATTTTTATAGCATATGCTCTGAAACGTCGAACTTGATTCAAATTTAACTAGATACTTCACCACTCTGTATTTCAATGAAATGCATCTTCTTAACAACCCAGCTCTCGTAAAATTCTGCAGTTGGATGTTTCTTTCCTTATCCCTTAGTACCTTTTTCAAAAACCCCAGTTAATTTTGTTTACAGCCTCTGCAATGCTTCGTCTCCATATTTTACAAGCACCAAGGAAGAGATGTATTCATAGAAACATCTAGAGGAACCTTAGCATACTGAACACTTCCAGATTCCACTTACCCAAATGTAACGGATGATCGCCCTCGATGATAGAGAATATAACAGTGTTAGGACATTAATTCATTTTATATATGACGTATCATTTTGAAATCTTCTAGTCCATAAAATCTCAACCGTTTCACAAATACTCCCAAACAATTCCAATTGTACATACTCTTATTATAATATTCTAAAAGAGAGGTGGAGATGAAAAAGTAATATTTTAGTCAGCACTCCCGATTTGGGTTTTCTTATCAATAATTAACGTAACGAAATGTGATTAATATTCTCAGAAGATTTTGCTTCTCTTTACGATTCTTTTTTATTGCTATCATCTTCTTAATTTTTGACGTTGAAGTTGCATTAATCCTACTAATAGCTATTATTTTAACTAGCTCAAGTATGGAAACCTGAACAATTACAAGAATTTTATTTCTATTAATTTTAACAATTGGATTATATCATGAATGAAATCAAGGATCTTTGGAATGAGCCTCCTGCCTTCTATTGAGACTATTGAATTATTTAACATGCATATTAAAAACAATGTGCTAACTGCCTCTACCGTTATGAATTTGAAAGTTAAGATTTATATTGCGTCGTGGCCGATTGTATAAGCCTCTCGCTTCCCACCTAGGCGGCCCGGGTTCTATCCCAAACGCCCGCATGTGTTATTTGTTGTGGCCGAAGTGCCTCTGGGCGGGGTTTTCTCCGGGTCCTCCGGTTTCCTCCGCCACTCATTCCACCAATTGCTGCATCATCACCCTTCCTCTCATCCATTTCGCTTACATTTCATTTTATCCTCAGGCTCATGCCTGGCTACGGGTCGACCACTCGTTCCAGGTCCTCCATTTTGTGGTTTCGTGCCGTTGGCTCCCCGGCAGACTTCTAATCTAGGCATTCGCTTGTTAGTGGTGTCAGTCCTAAAAACAGTGAGAGTAAGCCTAGTATATATTTGAATAAAACTGGCATGTGGATGAACAATATTCACTGTGACTATTCTTTAACTCATTAAACTTATCTGCTATAGGAAAACTAAGTGCATTAGTGAATAATTTTAACCTGTTAGTTAACAATATTTTGAAATACAGTTCTAAACTTCTCGTTTTCCAGCCTTGGGGATCTGTGCTTTATTATTTTTCATTTGTACAATTCTTCTTTCAGTGTTAGCGTTTCATCACCAGGGGCTTCAGCTTTTTTATAAATATAGCTTTTTTAATGCAATTCTTTTGAAGTTTCGAGAAGTACAATTGTTGCAGCTAGAACTGTTTTTGTGTGTAATGTAAAATGAACCATACTGTTAAGGTATATATGTAGAACAATACAATTTAAGTGGAGCGAGAACTTATACAAATATTGACATACAGATAGCTTTTACAGTATAGATAAGATAAAATCGAACTGATAAATTCTGTTAAGCCTACGTGATATATCACATTTTACTTAAATGCACAACTCAAACACAGAATGTTCAGCAGCGATAGCGCTTCTCGACATCGTCAATCCCAGTCCATTGGGATCATTTACAATAATTAGAAACCAGATTCGCAATAATAGGCTCAGAGTTTTCACTACTATTATACAATTATTTACGTGTATTTTACTTTGTAATTAAATCATAATTGGAAGAAATGAATGTTTAAATTGAAAATAACACAAGAATGAATATTTTATAGCTTCATGCAAAAATGTAAATGGCACGTTATTTATGGACGCTCTTTAACCACTGTTGTTCTCAGCGTCCCATTCTATACTGGGCGTGAAAGACTACCTAATGTTGCTTAGAGGCTTTATTTTACGTGCCATACTAAGGATTTTTACGCCCGAAAAAATCCATCGTCCTCCGCCGGGTTTGAACCCGCGACCTTGGGTATATGAAGTTACCATGGTAACCATTACCCAACGTAAGCATCACGCATCCCCCAATCAGAAAGCGGTTCTCATGATTAGATTCCTGACCTGTCGCCACACTTCACTTTCTTCATAAGGCTGAGTGGGCACCGGTCCAACCAGGGACTTAAGGGGACAAGTTACTCTGAAATGGTAAAAAATATTTTTTTTAGACACTAATAAAACCTCTATTATATCTAGTTTCAGAAAATTTATACTTCTGTGGGTTAAGAGGAATAAAGGCAATCTGCATTTCTTTAAAGCTCTTATGCAATGTTCCTTTTTAGAACATTTGTATCTTTAAATTAAGTTTTTTTCAAAACAGCATTTTTGGAAACTTGTGTACCTTTCTTCAGAAAGTTTGAGAGCTGGACAGCTGAAGTTTGCAGCAGATATATACAACACAGGTGAACTTTCTGATGCACAATCGTGACATTAAAGTATATATTGATCATATTATTAAAGCAACAACATTGAAAATTTTCCACATTTTTACTTTTTGAACTTGCAAATATATTTCTTATTTAATTTCTACTGAAATTGTATCATAACTAAAAATTTTAGGTTCATAAAATAACTAATTATACTAAGAACAAGCATACAAAAGTTTGATTATGTATTGTAAGTAATATCAGAGAAAAAGGTACATGAATTCACATGTTTTAAGACTAAGTTTTATTACTTTTCTGCTAAATGAAATGCTTTTTATAGACTCAACCACATAATCTATTCATTTAAACAACCACTTGAAATAATGGTCTTAATTTATAGAATAATTCATACAAATTTCTGGAAAAACATTTAATACTTTAAGAGCACTGGTAGTTCAACTCACTTAAGGTTAATTCCAGATTACCTTGTCCTCTTAAAAACCACACCTCCAGAGTAGGATTCAACCCAGGAGTATTCCGTGGCTGGGAAGCAGAACTTCGTGCAATAGGCAAGGCTAGCGCAGTCCTTATATTAATAGTGTGCACACAATTCGCTGTGGTCGAATATAGAGAGGGTCATTAGCAAAGCTGGACTGACAACGCTTCCGTATGCTCTCATGTACTCATAAGATGGCCGCTAGACACATTGAACCTGGAGAGAGACAGAAGTTCAGCACGTTCAAGTGACTCGCTCAATGCACCAGCATTCTCCATCTCTTGCTGTTAGTCAGCTTGCTTTCTAGCTCCATTTTAAGGGACAAAGGGGATGGAATTGCAAATTTACATCTTTCTGTATAGATTTTACTTTCTCTAGTACGAGTACAATGTGGATAGAAAAGGTATTATATTCTACCCAAAAATCCGATATGGAGGTTTCACGTAAATATTTGTTTTAGGGACCTACGAGTCAAAAAAGCATTATTAGAAAAAAAACAAACTTCGTTTGTGTTTGTGTGTGTGTCTGTGGGAGCATAACTAAAAAATGAAACGTCTGTTAAATAATATTTAAATTCAGTAGCTTGCAAGAATATGACACGAAGCTTTTCATGAAAATCTACTGACCACCAGCTATCCTTTATATGGAAAATTTTTCGAAAATTAAGATTTCTCAAAAATAGCTCTATCAGTTTTGATTAAAATATCTTAAACATAGGACAGTTTAATACGAGGTCGGCTGATAAATCCCGGGCCTCACACAGATATGGCGTCACTACCAGTTAGACGGTAGTATCACATAATTTAACTCTAGACTAGATTATATCCATAGTTACAGGTCAATAGCTTGTTTAGTTTTCGAATGACTGCATTTTAAACAAGACAACTTTAGAGTTTTCACGAAAATGGAGGATTTGGAAAAACGAGCAGTGATTAAGTACTTCCATTTGAAAGGCTTGACGCCTAAAGAAATCAAGGAGGAAATATACTGTACATTGCAAGACTCTGCCCCTTCATATTCAATGATTTAAAGGTGGATTACAGAGCTTAAAATGGGATATACGAGCAATAGTGATGAGCCTTTCTTTGGAAGTAGACAACTCAGAGATCATTGAAAAAATTCTACGTTTAGTACTGGATGTCCGTAGATAAAGTGGTTTGAGATAGCAGAGGCTGTAAACATATTAAAAGAACGTGCAGGTAATGTTTTAAGTAATGTTTTGGGCTTTTACACGGCCTCTTCAAGATGGGTGCCGCGTTTGTTGACACCTGATCAAAAGTTGCAAAGAAAAACTGTTTCTGCTAAGAATGTGGAGCTCTACCATCACGACAATGCTCCAGCCCAACCTTCAGTCATTGCAATGGGAAAAATGTGCGAATTAAAGTTGGAATTGCTTGAACATCCACCCTATTCGCCAGATAGCACCCGGCGACTACTACCTGCACCCAAACCTCAAAACATTTCTTGGAGGACGAAAATTTTACAGCATCGAGGAGGTCATCGATGCGGTTAAACAGCTATTTTGAGGGCCTTGATAAATCGCACTACAGAGATGGTTTGATTAAATTAGAACACCGATGTGACAAATCTATTAGCTTTTCTGAAGATTATGTCGAGAAATAAAGCAAAAAAAAAAAAAAAAAAAATGAAATGCTGTTTTCTTTGAGAGTTCCGGGACTTATCAGGAAAATCGTCAGAGCATTTTTTTACAAAATCAAAATTTTCAAAATTATAAAGGGTTGTTAGGGTTGTGCAGAATTTTTTTGAAAATCTTCGTGTTGCATCCTTGGAAGATACTGAACTTGTATACTAAGTTTGGTATTAACCGACTTTTCGTTTTTGAACTGTGCTGGCTCTCCCCGCAAACACACACACACACACACACACACACACACTGACATATTCCTACAGATTTTTTCTATTTGGGGGGGATTCTGAGGGTTTCAAAATATATATTTCCGGTGATCTAGACATCGAAATTTGGGCGTGATACAATACTTTTTCTATCAAGTATGTACAATGTAGAAACTAAAAAGCAATTTTCGATTTTTTGACTTCAAGCTTTCGCTCTCTGTGCCCCTTAAACTATGTATTAAGCACATAGCAATAACAATTGGATTCAGATGTTCTAAGACATGTTTAAAAGGAAACATAGTATCAAATTTGGGATATAAGTTAACAGAAGAAATACTAATAATTCAAGAACTGCATCAACATATAGGCCAGGACCGGTAAGATAAGCACCCACAGCGTGAAATCAACCCTTCGGAAAGGTGTGCAAAAGTGGAGGTTGTTCTTGAAGAACAATAAATACTTGTTCTTCCAGTCCCGATTAAACATTCACCGTTCACTCATATTGCATAGGTAAGCCACCACGGCCTTGATCAGGATGCCACGGAGCTAATACCGGAAAAAACCGGTTTCTTTGGCTCTACATGACTGTTGAAAGGATTAATGGGGACGAGAGGGAAGCTTAGTTCACACCTTGTGCTATGCCTGATGTAGCCTTTCTCCAACAATCATCAGTACATACACAGAGAAAGTATGAGAAACTGAGACACTATCTGAAATAAAAATAACATATTAAATATAATCTGCAAAAGTTACCAGCTAAAACTAAAGTTATAGCAGGAAAATAAAATGTGCTATCAGAGTAACAAACAACTAATAGCTAGCCTGAAGATTCACTTCTCTTGGTTTTGATATAGATTTTAATGATGACAATGAAGTGAAGAAAAAGCTCATATTTTTTTGTTTTCATATGCACCGTGCGAAACATTTTCTAAAATGTTTTTCTTGGACACAGGGATCCTAAAAGGTACATTTCAGGTGAAATTCAAGAATCGAATTTTTGGGTGGAATGTAATACCATCTTTACCCGTGAACAAAGTATGAGAAAGTAAAAATATTACAAACAAAACTTTTAAACAGAATATCGCATCCCCATAAATTTCTCATAGGGCTCAGGGGGCATTGTGCTTTTCATGTTCCAAAAAGCCCCCATCATCATTGGGAGACTCGAACCTTTACATTTCACATCAAGAAAGCGAAGTATGTCGCAACAGAACCACTTTGTGGTACACAATATTATACAAAGTTTCTTAATCTTGTTAGGTTACAAATCCAGTAGCGCGTATCATCACTTAAAAGCTCTTAGTTAATGTGATAAGATTTCCAGGAATACAATTCAATTGTTTCTTGTTTCAACATCTTCCTAAAGCACGTGGAGGTAATTACTAATCTCTTCCAGTGTTAATTTTGCTGAGTAAGCGGATTCAGAGATTTGCTTCTCCCTTTAAGCTCTCCAAAACTATTTAATCATCTTCTAAAACTCTTCACGCCATCATGAATCATCATAAATGTACTTCCTCACAGTCCAAGTGCAACCCTTGAAGCGTTCGGAATCATCCGAAAGTAAAACTCCTGAAATACAAGGCAACGAAGGCTGGCACTGACCACCTGTGATAATCTCCCTTTTCTTTTTATGTACATGTACTCTCATAAAACTTGGAAACCCAGTGAAAATAGTAGATTAAAAAAAATTAAAAAAAATCGTCAAAGTTTATATTTATATTTTCCTTGTTCCCCTTTACTCCTCATTTTTAGTTCCAAAGTTAAGTAGCACTGGGAATGGTAAGTGTTTCGATAGATGACCCTAGCGAACACCGGATGATTGGCATTAACTGCGTGAGTAATTTATCCAAAACGTACCTCAGTGTGCTAGCATTTTTTGCTCTTTAATTAATTTTATTTCGAATAAATATTGTATAGGGTTAACAGTCAACGCGTCTTCAAAGACAAGACTAGCTCATCCCGCATAAAAGATAGGACCCGTATCCACGCCGGGCCAAGTGGTTAGACCACTCACCTCTCACCTAGATGGTCCGTGTTCGATCCCAAGTGACCACATGAGAGATTTGTGATGGACAAATTTGCGCAGGGGCCATCACATTCCGCCGGGTGGTCGAGTGGCTAGACCACTCGTGTCTCACCTAGATGGCCCGGGATCTCCGGTTTCCCCCGCCATCGCATTTCACCGGTGCTCCATTTTCATTCATGTATCATCAGTGTCACCGCCTGCGGTGCCTTATTAGTTAAGGCGGGCGTTAAACACTACCAATAAAAACATTTCGCCGGCGCCAATTCTTCATTCCACGTGTCATCAGTGTTATCGCCTTGAGAGTCATAGACAGCAGTAAAACCGGACGTTAAGCACTATCAAAAAAATATATAGTACTTTCACCGTGCGGAGACTCCCCAAAGACTGCTAACTAGTTTCCCATGCACATGCTGACTGTAACTAGCTTCCTTCCATTGCCGTGGACGGACCCGCGGCGCTGGGAGAGCTAAACAAGGCCAGTGATGGAAAGTTTCAAATGACACCTTGTTTCAATTAACCTTCTATCAAAACCCGCCATTAACAAACTTTTCTATCGACTGCTATTAACAACCACTTCAATGTTTGTTGTTAACCCCCTAAACAATAAATATGTTTAGCCCATATTATCACAAATATAATGTTAAATGAGGAAATACTTTGTACCGCACAACAGCTTATTCCATCACAGCTGCCAATCAGAGGTGAGTCACGTTAAGAAATACTCAAATTAGTATTTAAGTTTAGTATCTCCCAAAGATCCAACACGAGTTTCAAGAAAGTCTCTCCATGCCAATCTACCCTTTATAGGGACAAATGTTCGAAAATTTTGATTTTCTCAAAAATGACCAACAATACTGTTTAAAATACCGTTTATTAAAAATATTTACATGAAAAATAAAATGGGATTAGTCCCTGAAGTTCTCTTCTTTGTGAATGTCTTTTGCATAAGTGGTGAACAGTTATAGATAGACAAAAACTTACTATACAAAAAATGTGGATCTTATCACAACATTTGTTGTGCTTTGCATTTTTGTTGCATTTATGTTTCCTTTGTTTTACTCCTGGCAATGCAAAGAAGCGAATTTCAATTACAATCGCTTAGCAACAGTTTTCAAAACAACTGATTATCGCTTTTGCATAGTGCATTCCGTTATATTTATGAAAAGCTAAACAATAAGATAATTCTGCTTATCTCGATTAGCATGGAGTAGAAAGAAGGACAGGTGAATGGGACACTAAACATTTTATGTTATCATTTGTGGTTGCTATTTACAACATATCGCGTCAAGTTTATGGTGAGTTTTCATCGTGAATGGGTCCTACAGCTCGAACAAACTTACTGTAACTAAATTTGAACTTTGACATGTCTGGTGAAGTGTTTGTCGACACCTGAGCTTATAGTATAGCTGAATACTGTAGCACTATATAATGTTGCGAGGGATTGAAAATGATCGCCTTTCCGCAATTAGGTGTTAGTACACTCGCAATTTCATCCATAGAGACGCCAACCTCATCAATATTTTCTTACAACCTCTAGATCGTGGATGTGGGAGAAGAGGTGATGGTGTTATGCTAACTCGCTACCATTGACAGACCACCAACGAAGCGGAAATCTTTCAGTACCAACCAGAATTCTCCCCGGACTTCAACACTTCTGACTTTTACTTGATACAGATGATGAAGGAACCACTTCGCAACATTGGCTTCAGAAAACTCTTTCAAGGATTCTTCAGGACATAGATCAGTCCATTCGATTTATCAACTCCACAGACGCTGATCACTACTTTGATGAAGGACATTTACACTTGACAAGAGCATTTCTTTTGTACTAGTTGTAAATAAAATAATGCCATTATTAAAGTTTCAACCTTCGTACAAGTAATGCCGGTCACCGTAGCCGCGCTCGCTAAAGTGTCTCGCTTTGGTGCTTCGCGGCGCACGGGATCGTGGGTTCGAGTCCCGCCTTGGGCATGGGTGTTTCTGTGTTTGTAAATGTGTATGTGTTTGTGCATGTATATGTAAAAAGGAAAAACGAATAGGTCAACTAAGAAAATTTAGAAACTAGAAAAAAGAGGTAAAACGGAATACAGCGCCGGAGTCCTGACAAGTATGATGAAAAAAGTAAAAAAAAAAAAAAAAGTTAGGAGAAGGTATATGGCTTTCAACTAAAAAGTTACATACCGAGATTTAACTGGAAATACAGGTTTTGAGTTTTTAAGAAAGAGGTCCGTGAGTGTATGATTGTGTGCGCGTACCTCTCTGCGCGTGTGTGTGAACATCATAACTCAAACCCGTAAATTTTGTTAAATACCAAATTTGATATTAATTATGTTCAGCATATTCTTTAAGTACCAAGGATTTTAAACAATAACACCTTATCCCAAACTTCCTTTTACATGGAAGAATATTCGTGAATGTTGATTTTTTCAAAAATAGCTCTAATTATTTTGATTTGATTAAAATACCAAGCATTAAAGATATTTACATGACAAATAAAATATATATCTTGAATTTCCTGGGAATAGCGTCCGAAGTCCTGTTTATTCTGAATGCCTTTTGCATAACTGATGAACTATAAAAAAAAATATACAAAACTTGTTGCTCAAGATACGGGGATCTTGACATTTATGTCAAATACATTTTTGCTGTAGAGCTATTTCCGATATTATTTAGGTTTAAATTTTCCATCACTTATACTTTTCTTAAAGAAGATAGTAAAAGCCTTCAGAGTGCCATTATTGGTATTACATTTAATAATCCCAATATAAATAATACCCTTCGTCTCCCTTAACGCCTATAGTCGTTATACATATTTTTTTTTATTTTGGTCAGGCAAAGAGAACAGAATTTTAATGTCATCATATAGCGACCGGTTTTAAAGGAATTAACTATCGCTTTAGCTTATTATGCCTCCTTATTTCCTGTGTACATGGATATAATATCGCATTAAAATCATTTCTGTTAATATTTATCTTGAAAGCTGAAGAATAAGTCTTTGTAAGACTTGATTGTTGCACTATACGATACGTTTTTTTGTTTTTCTTTTTAACTTTGATTCTGATTGCAAATGTCCTGTATCACCACAACTACCCATAATAAGTTGAGTGTTCATGTATCGAAATTCATCATTAAATACGCTTTGTCATATACAAGAAAGATTTAGTTATCGTTCTACATATACGAGGGCGGTCCAGAAAGTAACCTCCGTTTGTGCGTAGCGCAGGAAGTGGTGGGGGTAGCGCCGTTTTCTACACATCAGTGTGCACAGTGGTCAGTATGCTTCTAGCTATCTAAGGAACAGCATTGTACTGTCGCGCGTTTGAGAGATATAATCTCAAAACATGAGCGCCGCAATAGAAATTCCCGCCAAGTGTGAGGTGCGCGGTGTTATAAGATTTCTTTTGGCAAAACATCACTCAGCAGCCGAAATTCATCGTGAATTGTGTGCATTATATGGTCCTAACACTATGAGTGAAGGTGTTGTCCGCCATGGGTACGATTTTTTAAAAATGGAAGAACTAACATTCATGAAGAATACAGGAGTGATAGGCCTACTCTTGTCAATGATGACCTGGTGGTCAAAGTGGATGGAAAAATTCGTGAGAACCGTCGGTTCACGATAACGGAACTTTCCGATCATTTTCCCGAAATTTCTAGTGACCCAACACCTAGGCTATCGCAAGTTTTGTGCTCGTTGGGTGCCAAAACTGCTGACTGACGACCACAAAATCAAAAGAATGAGTTCTGCCATCGACTTTCTTTCTCGGCATGCCACTGAAGGAGAAGCATTTTTGAACAAAATTGTTACTGGCGATGAAACTTGGGTGACCTCCGTGAATGTTGAGACAAAACAGCAGTCAATGCAATGAGGACACACCGCTTCTCCAAGCAAGCCAAAGAAAGCCCGTCAAACTTTGTCTGCGAGGAAAGTCATGGCTACGGTTTTTTGGGATGCTAGGGGCATCTTACTTGTTGAATTTATGGTACGTGGCACGACTGTCAATTCTGAAGCCTACTGAGAAACGTTGAAAAGACTAAGAAGGGCAATCCAAAACAAGCGTTGTGGTCTTCTGTCATCTGGTGTTGTGTTTCTGCATGACAACACTCGCCCGCACACAGCTCGAAGAACAAATGAACTTTTGGCCAGTTTCAAATGGGACGTTTTTGACCATCCCCCCTACAGCCCGGACTTAGCTCCCAGTGATTTTCATCTGTTCCCATACATGAAACAGTGGCTTGTATCTCAGCGTTTCGGCAATGACGAAGAGCTTCGTCACGCCGTGACGGGTTGGCTACATTCACAGGCGGCAGAGTTTTATGCAGAGGGTATTTCAAAGACTGTTAAAAGGTATGACAGGTGCTTGAATTTCTTCGGAGAATATATAGAAAAATAGAAAAAATATTGTATTTTTCATATATAATAATAAAATTGTTATATCTCAAATTGTTTGCTTTTTATTTCCAAACGGAGGTTACTTTCTGGACCACCCTCGTATAGTCATTCAATAAAAATAATGTTCTGAACATTTAGTAATCTAAACTGGAATCTGAGACTAACATTACAATATGAGAACAATTTTCGTGAATTTTTCATGCAGCCTTCCCCAACGTTTAATGTATAACGTAATATAACATGTCTGTTTGATCAATTAAGAACGAGAGGTTCCTACAATACTCGATAACGTTAGCCCACTGCCACTGAGCGAATAATCACTGACAGATATAAAACAGGTCAGTTAGAAGTTATACTTTCTCATACAAGAAGAATGAATATAACAACTGCAATAAATGAAATTATTGATCCTGTTGATGATACAATATTTGATGGGTTATGGATTATTACGGGTATTTGAATATTTAATAGGAATGTGTATATTAATTAATGAATTTTGATACATTAGCCATATAAAACTTTACTTTTATAAACTACCGGCACTTGTATCTACACTATCTTATGCATGTTCACATTTAACACTGTTACTTAAAGCTATTTATTTGCCTAAGTCCCAGATCCGCTGATTCCATTTTACACTGTCCATTGCACTTCTTATCCATTGTGCCCCTACTTAGATTGTAAAGGATTGTGACCATATGTCTCGCGGACGTCCCTTCCTATTAACGCCCCTATATTGTTGTGGCATGGGCCCATCTGCCCTAATTCATTCTGACTACATGTTCTCCTCAGGGCAATTTTAATAACCTTGCTCTGGTTGCTGCATCTTTCATTCGACTTATTCCTCTCAATCCTTCGTTCCTTATTCTGTGCTCCAAATGATGTCCCTGACACACTAGTGCTTTGTTTATTTTAAATGTTATTTCAAATTTTAGTGTGGTGTTGATCGTACTGTCTTTCAGCGTAAATGTTTTGCTACAGATATCACTCCATGCGAATGTCATTCTATTTTGCACTAACTTCTGCCCAAGGTGCAATGTTCAACTAGTTTACCTTTATTTTTGACATTTAATTCTTTGTAGTTCGCCATTATTTTGGTCTTCGATAGACTGTTGACCTCCTTGTTTCTTTTATTCAGCTACTGAAGTTCTTTCTTTGATTTTATTAAGAACTTGTTTTAACGCCTTATAAATTTCCACTACTTTCCAAAGTTTGCTAGTTGCAGCAGGCTATGGATACTACATGTAAAATAACTGAACTAAACTGTTTAGACAAAAGATTCCATCCTGATCTCCAATAGGGTTAAAGATAAAGGTTAAACACCATAACCCCTAAGCAATGGGATCTTTCGTGTGCTAACAACACCCCCCTCCCGTTCCCCAGAGAAGGGATAAAGTGAGAATCTTTTTTTTTTTTTTTTTTCATTTTCTCCTAAATTTCCTTTGATTTCCGTTTTCTGTTTTAGGACAAATACTCAGAATTCACATACATATTCACATATTCACACACAAATATCCAAGCCCAAGGCGGGACTCGAACCCATGATCCCCTGCGCCGCGAAGCACTAAAGCGAGACACCTTAGCGAGCGCGGCCATTGGGACTGATTTTTTTTTTAAGATGGAGCACCGGTGGAATACGATGCGGGGGAAATCGGGGAACCCGGAGAAAACCCGCTCTAAGCCGCTTTGTCCACCACAAATCTCACATGCGGTCGCTGTGTGCCGTCAAGTGACAGAACAACGCGGAAGTCCAAACAGGTTGGCTGACAGCTCATCTCGACGCCAGAAAAGTTACGCAGTTCCAACTCCAGGAGTTCTGGGTGTCGGCAATGTAACCGTTCCCGTTCCCGCGAGGACAGCGACCACAGCTGAGAACAACATTCACAAAGTGCACACACCCTCGCGCCACTTGCCAGCACTACCATTCACCACAAGCACAGAAACACATACAGCTGAAAGATGAAATAGAAAAAGATAGAAGGGAAGTTGTGGAGAATAAGTACCCCAGCCTTAGCCTAAGTGATAGGAGAAATCACGAGAAACCTCAAGCCAGAGTGTGTGGCGACGGGGATCGAACCCCCGACCTCCTAAATTGGGTCGCACAGGTTACCACGGCGCCATCTCGCACGGCATCTCCATTATAAAATTGACAAGACACCTATTAAATAGCCCTACCATTTTATTTTATGTGCTATAGAATTGTACCGTCAAGAGTAAAATGGTAAAAAAACCTAATTTTAAAAGTTTATGGAAAAAAGATGAAAGAAAGGAAAAAAATATCCAATTAATGTCGTTATACTTGTTTGTTTATGAAGTTATTAGTAATACTTTGTAACCACGAATTAAAGCTTCACATAATAAAACTCAAGATTTTGAAAGCTTTCCATATACATATATCTGCAGCACATAGATATAGTCACACAATAGGACTGCACTCTATTTCCATGCATCGCGCCGATTTTGTTCCACTTTGTTTATATTAATTCTGTTGAATTAAAGGGCAGAATATAACTTCAAATTGTTACGTATCTTAAAAATATAACCAATAAAGTAGTCTTCAGAGGCTATTCGCAGAAAATTCAAAATATACATTTTATTTGTCAGGCAAATATCTTTAATATACGAAAATTTAATCAAAATCGTTATAGCCGTTTTTAAGAAAATCAACATTTTCGAAATTTTTTCCATGTAAAGAGTAGTTTGTGGTGGGGAAATTTTAAAAAAATCTTCGTGTCGCATCCTTGGAAGATACTAAACATAAATACCAAGTTTGGTGCTTTACCGACTTTTCGTTTTGAGTTATCGTGTTCACAGACACACGGACACACACACAGACCTTTTTCTGAAAATACTTCTTTTGGATACAGGGGAACCTAAAACGTATATTTCCGGTGAAATCTCGGTATCGAATTTTTGGGTGGAGTGCAATACCTTCTCTATACACTATGTACATAGTATGTGTAGAGAAAGTAAAAATCTGATGTGTTCCATTCACATGACTTTCTCCACAGCTCCGCAAAAAATTATTGTTAAAAAAACTAATGCTTTTATATACTTAGTGCTAATCGAGAAAAAATTAGCAGAAATTGAGCACTCAGGCCCTGGGATTGTCCGGGATTTCCTAGGGCCGCTTAGGCGAATGCTGAGGTGCTATATATACTGTTCCTTTCCCTTTCATTCCTTCATTTATTCCCCTTCGTCGTCTTTCACATCGACGCAGGTATGGCTTGGGGCTTTGCAGGCAGATGGCACGGTTGCTTGCTCCGAGTGAAACTATCTTCCCCCTGGTTACGATGGTTGAGACTAGGTGTCGCTGTAGAGACATCCTTTCGGCCTCCGGCGCTGTATAGGCTGTGTGGCACGCCAGGGCTGTCATTTAGTGACTGTCAGGGACATCCGCACGTCTCTGTGCTCAGCTCCATCATTTCCTGAGTGCCGTCTCTGTGCTTAGCTCCATCTTTTCCTGAGTGCCGTCTCTGTGATTAGCTCTATTTTTCCTGAGTGCCGTCTCTGTGCTCAGCTCTATCTTTTCCTGAGTGCTGTCTCTGTGCTTAGCTCTATCTTTTCCTGAGTGCAATCTCTGTGCTTAGCTCCATCATTTCCTGAGTGCCGTCTCTGTGCTCAGCTCTATCTTTTCCTGAGTGCAATCTCTGTGATTAGCTCCATCATTTCCTGAGTGCCGTCTCTGTGCTCAGCTCTATCTTTTCCTGAGTGCCGTCTCTGTGCTTAGCTCCATCTTTTCCTGAGTGCCGTCTCTGTGCTTAGCTCCATCTTTTCCTGAGTGCTGTCTCTGTGCTTAGCTCTACCTTTTCCTGAGTGCAATCTCTGTGCTTAGCTCTATCTTTTCCTGAGTGCCGTCTCTGTGCTCAGCTCTATATTTTCCTGAGTGCTGTCTCTGAGCTTAACTCCATCTTTTCCTGAGTGCAATCTCTGTGCTTAGCTCCATCTTTTCCTGAGTGCTGTCTCTGTGCTCAGCTCCATCTTTTCCTGAGTGCTGTCTCTGTGCTCAGTTCCATCTTTTCCTGAGTGCTGTCTCTGTGCTCAGTTCCATCTTTTCCTGAGTGCTGTCTCTGTGCTTACCTCCACCTATTCCTGAGTGCTGTCTCTGTGCTCAGCTCCATCTTTTCCTGAGTGCAATCTCTGTGCCCAGTTCCATCTTTTCCTGAGTGCTGTCTCTGTGCTCAGCTCCATCTTTTCCTAAGTGCTGTCTCTGTACTCAGTTCCATCTTTTCCTGAGTGCTGTCTCTGTGCTAGTTCCATCTTTTCCTGAGTGCTGTCTCTGTGCTTACCTCCACCTATTCCTGAGTGCTGTCTCTGTGCTCAGCTCCATCTTTTCCTGCGTGCCGTCTCTGTGCTAGTTCCATCTTTTCCTGAGTGCCGTCTCTGTGCTTAGCTCATATTTTCCCGACTGCTGAAATATGGTTTAATCTCCTCTCATCCCTTCCCTGGAGGTGGTAGGCCGTAATAGATCCGTTGTCGAGGTGTCCCCCGCTATAAACATTCTCTACCCTCTATTTTACCGAAAACTGAGATCCGGATTTGAAATGTACCCTCTTTTTTACTAGACAGACCCATTACACACATATGTAGTACGTGAAAACTACTTCCGTGCTGTGTACGCTACAAATGGTGCGGCTCTATCCTAATAAAACGGGTCCGGTATTTAATGATTTAAGTAGCATTTCCTTGGACATACGCCAAGCACACTGTAAATGTTCGTTTCCGCCAAACCAGCAGGTTAAATGTAATTTAGAACCCCTCCTTTAAGCTCCGGGTGAAGGAACAATCAGATGACCATGTGAAACTTAAACACCTTAGGGCTAGAAATAAGATTCCACTGCCTGAGTACACTGTTGCCAATACGTAATAGATCACTAAACCTTTACAGAAGAATTGTGAACTATAATTGTTATTTAAGCTCCATTATTAACACTCAATTCTTGGTAATCATTCTATATCAAATATCGTTATGCATAATTCGTGGCATTTCTGATTTTCAATACTACTTCTAAATTGCAAAGAAAATGGCATTTATTTATAGTGACATACGATAAATATTTGGAAGAAATAAATTTAGGTAAACAATAAATCTAAGGTTAAGGTAGGCAACCCATTTAGACTACAAAATATATTCCCAACAAAACAATTAAAAGCACTTCATATAAAGCTCGTCAAAGGATTGGAATACGCAAGTATATTTCAAAGTGAGATACTTAAAATAAAGGGATATTAAACTAACACTAGGGCGGTGCTATGGTCGAGTGGCAAGTTCGCTCACCTCTCACCAAGGTGGCCATGTTCGGTCCCACAGATTTGTGTTGAACGATATAATATACGATATAATATACGACATTTTAATCAAAATCGTTAGGTATTGGTGCATTTTCCCACGTATAGAGTAGTTGGGGGTGGGGGGAGTTTCTTCAAAAGCTTCGTGTTGCATCCTCAGAAGATAGGTACTAACTATTCGTGTCGCATCCTTAGAAGTTTGGTATTAAACGGACCTTTCATTATTGAGCTATGCTGCCCACACACACGCAGGCACGCGCACAGTGGCAGACAGAATGACAGTCTAAAAAGCTTTTTTGGAATCCGAGGTAACCAAAACATATTTTTTTCCGGTGAAATCTCGGTATCGAATTTTTGGGTGCAACACAATTTCTTCGCTATACACTATGTACAAATTACGCTTAGAGAAAGTAAAAATATTGGACTGAACTGCCAATGCTGCCGGCTGCTCAGTGTGGTGATTCAGTGCAATGCTTGTTGGGACGTAGTGGGCCGCCAGTCGCGTCATTCACGATAAACTTAGTATAAATTCAGTAAATTGATGTTCTCTTCCACAATATAAGTTAGTGTTCACACATTGTCTTTATCATTATTAATTAATTTTCTTATAAGGGTTTCTGGTGAAACATTGACATTGCGGGTTTAGATAGAACTACTGTAGAGAAACTAAATATTCAGTGTAGTGCAAACTTTTCACTCATGTATGAATACTTGCTCCCTTAAGCTATAAGTACCCCTTATCTGAGGATATAGTTACATGAGACTTTGTTCCCATAAGGATCATAATTTGTCTCCGAACATCCGCAGGTTCGTTTCCTTGGGATTTGCCTCGTAATTAGTAAACTATGTCAGAAAGTTACTTCGAAATAATCACTCCCACAAGGAATGTATCTGCACTGTCCCTGAGAGAAAAGAGTACCTCGCTATGATTGGTGGTGCGGTGCACTTTGAAAAGCGCTATTATTACAAGCAACTTTTTATGTCTTTACTTCGGAAAGCAAGTAGGAAAATGAAAAAAATTAAGTGGAGATTTCACCAGAAATACAAGTTTGATGCCTGCTGAACTTAAAAAATATTAAGTGCTCCAATTGCATGACTGTCCATACGCTCAGTAACCATTATTCTTATAAAGCTATGCTTCAATTAGTTCATGGTAATCGACAAAAATTAGCATAGATGGTCTTATTACTTGCTTCCTTGTAAGTAGAAGCGAAATAAGGGAGTACCGTAGGTTAAAGTAATAGAAAAAGCTGGTTACTATGTGACTGAAGTTCCTTTGTTTGTATGGACAGGAGTTGACAAATTCTTGTATGAGAAAAGTATAAGTTTTTACTTTCTCTATACGTACAAGGTACATCGTGTATAGAGAAGGTATTGCATTCCACCCAAAAATTCGATAGCGAGATTTCACCGGAAATACATGTTTTGGCCCGAGTCCAAAAAAAATCATTTTTACAAAAAGGCCCGTGTATGTATATGCGTGCGTGTGTGTGTGTGTGTGTGTGTGTGTGTGTGTGTGTGTATGTGTGTGGACAGCATAGCTCAAGGACGAAAAGACCGTTAAATAGCAAACTTAATCTTCCAAGGATGCGACACGAAGATTTTCAAGAAAATTCCCCCACCCAAAACTACCCTTTACATGGAAAAAATTTCGAAAATTTGGATTTTCCTAAAAATGGCTCTAACGATTTTGATTTCGTATATTTAAGATATTTACTTGACAAATAAAATTTATATCTTGAATTTTCTGGGAATAGCTTCTGAAGACTGGTTTATTCTGGGTGAATTTTACGGATTTTGCATAACTGCTAAACCGTAAGAAATGGACAAAACCTTACCATACAGAAAGTGTAGAGCACATTAAAACACATACAAATTTTTTCGTGAAATTGATAGTCTTTGAGTTATTCTTTGACTTTGTTTCAGTTATAAAAAACATACCTTTCTCGTGCAGGAATTTGTGAATTCCTGTCCATATAAACAAAGGAACTTCAGTCACATAGCAACCAGCTTTTGACTATCATTTTAACCTATGACTATTCTTGCTATTTTTTTTCTCGATTAGGATGACGTAAATAGAAGCATAAGCTTTTTAGTAATAACTTGTTTCAGAGCTGTAGAGAAAGTCATGTGGATGGAACACATCAGATTTTTTTAAAGCTGAAATCAATAACAAAGAATATCTCAAAAACGATCAAATGCACGAGAAAAATGTATCTATTATTAACATAAATTGTACATTTTTTGTGTAGTAAGTTTAGAAGCTATTCTCAGAAAATTCAATAGAACACATTTATATCAAAATTGTTAGAGCCGTTTTTGAGCAAATCAAAATTTTCGATTTTTTCCGTGTAATGGGTAGTTTGGGGTGGGAGTATTTTATTGAAAATCTTCGTGTCGCATCTTTGGAATTTAACGGTCTTTTCGTTTTTAAGCTATGCTGTCTACAGTCACACACACACACATGGACCTTTTTCCAAAAATGCTTCTTTTGGAAACAGGGGGACCCAAAACATATATTTCTGGTGAAATCTCGGTATCGAATATTTTAATGAAATACAATACCTTCTCTATACTTTGTACATAAACTTGTGTATAACATTAAGTTGTTTTAAAGAGTTCTGCATTTTTTGTGGTAACTTTTGTCTGTATCTTAAAGTTTGCCAGTTACGCAAAAGTAATTAAAAATGAAGAGGACTACATTGGAGATGTATATTATATTTGTCGCCCTCCGTGGTATAATGGTGTACCATGCTAACTTCATATAACAAATGTCGCGGGTTCAAACCCGGTGGATGACGATGGACTTTTTCGAGTGTAAAACTCCTTAGCATGGCTTACTTCAGAATGGAAGTAAAGCCGTTGGTCCCGTGTCGTAGACATAAAAGAACCTCAAGTCTGATAGAGAGGCCTCTCAGCAAAATTAGGCGGTCTTTCACCCCCAATATATATATATATATATATATATTGTTTGACATGCAAGTATCTTTAATATAGGATGTAGTTGACTCAAATTCGTTTTTTGAAAAATTCAATTTTCTCGAATTTAGTTATGGGGTTGGGTGGGGGCAGGATTTCTTGAAAAACTTCGTGTCGCATCCAATGCTGAATGCTGAGCTTAAACAGTATAAAGTTTGGTATTTAACCAATTTTAGTTTTTAGTTTACGAGTTTAACACAGGAACACATACACATTAACACTCATATAGGGTCTTTTTCTAAAAGGTTTTTCAATTCAGGGGACCCTAAAACGTTTATTTCCAGAAATTTCGGTCTAAAATGCTTTAATGGAATGCAATACGCTCTATCTACGTAGCCTGTAATAAGTAGAAAAGTAAAAAAAAAAAAAAAAGAAACAGCATTTTAGAAAAGAATGGGTCTATGTGTGCCTGTGTGTTGTTTCTCTGAACAGCATAACTAAAAACGAAATGTATAAGTACCAAACTTGGTATCTAAGTTTTTTATTATCTAAAGATGTGACACAATGATTTTTAAGAAAGTCCCCCCACACCAAACTAAATTTTACATGAAACCTAAATAATGAGGCTTATTAAAATACCATATATAGCATATTATGCAACGAGAATACAATGGTAGTAATGAAGATCCAATTTCATAATTTTCATACGCGACTGTTGATTGCAAGTATGACAAAATGTTATATGTCTATTTATACTCGATTACATGTCTAAGTTTAATATATTTGTAAACTTTTAAATGTTCTACGTTTACCTGAGTAAATATGAGTAGGAAGGATCATACTTTACGCAGTGAAACAGCTGGCAGGGTTGGTATGTGCATAGAGCTTTTTGTGCATGTTTCTCAATTTCTGTGGCAATACGTTTTTAGTCACATCGTGAGCCTTTGCAGAAATTTCCAGCGGTGTAAGTTGCATCTCACTTTTTTCGTGTCCGGCGATTTTACTTTTTCTAAACTCATGCTAGTTGTTCTTCGATTAAACTTACGAGAATAATATAATAGCTGTACTTTCAATAGTTGGTGCCTGGTAGCGTTCCACAATGTGCGCAGACGCGAAAGTATTAATTATTACATGTTAATCTTTGATTGTAGAAGCCTGCAGTTTATTGAAGAGATTTATAGAGAGTGTCCTTAGAAGTGCTACTACCAGACGTATAATTACTAATATGGTCAGGCATAAAGATATTTAGGCTATAAATAAAATACATGTGTTGAATTTTCTGAGAATAGCTTCTGAAGTCCTCTTCACTGAGGACATATATATAATCTTGCATAACTGGTAAACGTTAAGTGGTAGATGAAAACATACCATAGAAATATTTAGGTACCTTAAAAACACCTAGTTTATTTCAAATAACTCTTTGGCCTCAGCCACGTAGGCGATATCCATTATTAATTTTTAAACACCTGATCATTATTTTAGTCCTATTAATGTTCATTTGTTTCTCAAATTGCCATGAACGAGTATGAAATTGTAAGACAGGCTAATATACTGTACGGTTCTTAAACATTTTACTACAGCTGCTCCCTTTGTATCTGAAACGAAATACGCCAATTTATTATTTTTGGACATGTTTATTACGATTAATATTAAGTATATATGGAAATAAATGTTCGTAAAACAATTTGTATACCCAGTAATTGTAAGAAGACAACAACAACAAATATAGAAATGTAGGACTCAGAATTATATTGTTTCTACCTTTTAGTAGGTAAAAATAAGGTTAGTATTTAACCCAAAATCTCGACAGCTAGATTTACCAATTATAGGTACATGTGGTTTACTTTTTGTTGAACCCATAAAAACTCCGGACCATATGTGTGCATGTGTGCATGGGCGCATGCGCGCGTGTGTGTTAACAACATAGCTCTAAAAGAAAAATTTAGTACCCACCTCTGTGGTGTAGTAGTGGGATTTACTGTCTCGCATTGAAAAAATACGAGTTGGAATCTAGATTAGGGCAACTTACCCTAGGGTAAATATTTTAGAGGTTTTTCTCTTATCCTGGGAAGACAAATATCAAAAAATTGTAAGCGCTATAGACCCCAGACTCATTCGAGCATCAATTCTCCCATTTCATTTGTATGAGCTATACGTTTAATTGAGATTCAACTATCCAAAAAATCAGTTAGATAGCAAATTTCATCTTAAAAATCCAGAATTTTTCAAGGGTGTAACACAATTTTTTCAATCGTTCAACTTAAGATTACCATGAAATGTCTTTGAAAATAGATTAATGTAATGCTAAAAGGAAATTAATCCCATAATATTTAAGTTATTAGCAAAAATTTACCTTTAGGAAAGGTATTACATTATTGATGTGGTTCATTTCTTTCCTTAAATAAATTATATGAAATACAATATAGTCTGTGCTCAACAAAATAGAATAAATCGTGTTACATTTATAATACATATAATATTTATTGCAGTTGTGATAATTAAACGTGTCAGAAACATTCAATGTATAATTAAGAATGTGATGTATTGGCGCCCCAAGTGCGATGCTGTGGGCATACGCCCCAATTGCCTCTACAGACTGCAGCTTTGATCCCCAGGGTTACTCGATTTGTCATTCCTGCATTAACTAGGGCTTATCCTGAACAGTAAACGCAGTTTTGAATTTTATGCGGAGAGACTGGATGGTCACCAGTCAACTGTTTGCATGTTTACTGAAGTGAAGGGTTGAGCTTGGAACGATATCAGCTGTTAATCCTGAAACAGTACACTTTTTTTTTTCCAGCGTCGCTTGTTGATATCAGGTGAATGTGAATTTCATAATGGATTTAAATACGATTTCTAAATACACTACACGTATTTCTCCAACAATACAGGGCATTGATAAATGTTTGAATTTTAACGTGTTCTCATCCTAGCCATGAAAATTGCATAAGCACGTGACATGCTGTAATGGAAGTGAAAAATGCTTGGGTTTAGGTAAATTTAGCACCGAATTAAATCTATCCATTTAAAAAAAATGGGTGTTCCAGTTACATGACTTTCTCTACATCTCTGCAACAAATTATTGTTAAAAAGCCTCTATTTACTACATGCTAATCGAGAAAAAATTAGCAGAAAGTCTTATTACTTGGTTCCTTGTAAGTAGAAGCGAAATAAGGGAGTACGATAGATGAAAGTGATAGTGAAAAACTGTTTGCTGTGTGACTGAAGTTCTTTTGTTTGTATGGACAGGAGGTGACAAATTCTAAACAAGAAAAGGTAAGTTTTTCAAAAGTAAAACCAAAAACAAGGAATATCTCAAAATCCATCAACTCCACGAAAAAAAAGTATATAGCATAAATTGTGTGCTTTAACGTGTTCTCCATTTCTTGTGTGGCAAGCTTTTGTCCATTACTTACGGTTTAGTAGTTATGGAAAATTCCGTAAAATTCATCCAGAATAAACTAGTTTGGGGAGACTATTCCCAGAAAATTCAGGATATTCATTTTACTTGTCAGAAAAATATCTTTAATATACGATATTTTAATCAAAAATGTTAGAGTTATTTTTGATAAAATTAATATTTTCGAAAAAATTCCGTATAAAGGGTAGTTAGGAGTGGGGATTTTCTTTAAAATATTTCTGTCGCATCCTTGGAAAAGATACCAAACTTAAATATCCAGTTTGGTGTTTAACGGACTTTTCGTTTTTGAGCTATGCTGCCCACGGACACACACAGATAGACAGACAGACAGACATACGGATATTTTGCTGAAAATGCTTTTATTTTCGGATTCAGCGAGACCCGAAACATGTATTTCTGGTGAAATCTCGGAATCGATTTTTTTTGTTTACAATACCTTCTCTATACACTATGTATTTAGTGCGTATAGAATAAGTAATATGTATGATGTTTTGCATTGACATTACTGTTATACCTGTTCGGAAACAAACTATTCTTACAAGCTTTCTTCTATATACTTCATCTAATGTAGATAAACATTAGCAGAAATTGTCGTATTGCTTAGATCCTTTTAAGAGAAGGAAAATAAGGAATACATTGGGCTAAAGCGATAATCAAAACTTTTAAAATTTGTCGCTTTATGATTGCAATTTGGTCCTCTTTGCATGACTTGGAATAAAACATAAAAAATATAAAATGAGAGAAAAGTTTATTTTAATGCTAAAACCAATAACAGGAATATCTTGGAAATAGTAATCTCCACAAAAGTGAGTGTTACATAAATTTCATGTTTAAAGATCTATTTTGTAGTAAGTTTTTGTGTATCTTTTACAGTTACCTGTTATGGAAAAGTCATGGAGAATGAAAGGAACTTCAAGGTTATTCCCAGTAAATTCAAGACATACACTTTATTTGCCATGGAAATATGTTTAACGTATGGCATTTTCATTAATATCATTTGGATCCATTTTTGAGAAAATTTAAAATTTCTAAAAACATTCCATGTAAATTGCAAAGGGTGGTTTGGTTGCAGGAATTTTCCTAAAAGTCTTCGTGACGGATTCTTAGAAAATACTCAACTTAAACACCAACTTTACGTTTTTGAGCTATACTATCCAGACACACGCAATCACACACACACACACACGCACACACATACACGCACACATACACACATACACACATTTATACATACGATATTTTTCTATATTTTTTTGTTTTTTTGTTTTTTGTATTCAGATATTCTGAAAATCATGTATTTCGAGTGAAACATTGGTATCTAAATTTTGGGTTCAGTGCAATATGTTTCCACCTATTAGATACATAGATGCTAGAGAAAGTAAAAGGTAACTTCTAAGGCTTCACAAAATTAGAGATTAAAATTCCACAGCAAAGTTCTACAGCAGATATTTGTGTTTTATTAACCACATACAGAATAGGTTTTGTATTACACACAAATTTGATACCAAGCTTTCACTAAAAGATACGCTTTGGGATCCTCTGTTTGTTTGTGTGTGTGTGTGTGTGGTGTGTGAGTGTCCGTGAATAACACTAATCAAAATTAGATTAAATACCAACTTCATATTTAATTTCACATCTTACAAATGTGCGACACGAAGATTTTCAGGAAAATCTCTGCACCCAAACTTACTTTTACATGGAGAATATGTTTTAAAATGTTTATATTCTCAAAAACTGATTTTTGATTAAAATGGCATATGTTAAGACATGTTCATGACGATAAAATGTATGTCTTTAATTTTCTGTGAACTGCTTCTAAAGTTATATTCTGGTTGAGAGTTTGCTAAACTGTAACAGACAGAGTCCATGTCTTTCTCTAGCTGCTCTACAATTAAATTTCTTACGAAAGTTTTTTCTTCCTACACCATGCTTATCGAGATAAATATTAACAGAATGCTCTTTTTACTGAGTTCCTTAAAAGTAGAAGAGAACTAAAGAAATGCACTATACTAAAGTGATAGTCAAATATTTTAAAAGCTGTCGCTGTGCCTTTTAATTGAAATTCGCTTCCTTGCTTGACTAGAAGTAAAACAAAAGAAACAGGCAACTTCCTTTCTTAGAAAAATTTAAGTATTTTAAAAGTGAAATTAATAAAAAGAAATATCTCCTAAACGGATATTACCACAACAAAAATGTAAAGGACATCAATTGTGTATTTTCACGAGTTCTACATTTTTGGTGTAGTAAATTTATCACTTGTTGCCACACCAGCTATACAAAAGTCATACAAATGCCATCCAGAATAAAGAGGTCATCAGAGACTATTCCCAGAAATTTCAAGATTTACATTTCGTTTATTATAAATATATAATAAGCATTTGGTATCTTATTAAAATCGTTAGTACCATTTTTGAAAATGTCACAATTTGAGGAAAATATTCCATGAAAAGGGTGGTAGGAGTTGGGGGGATATTTACTGAAAAGTTTCGTGCGTATTGTTGGAAGATACTGAACTTAAGTACCAAGTTCGATTTTTAACCAACAAATTGTTTTAAGTTAAGCTGTCCATAGACACACACACACACATTCGGACGCTTTTCTAAAACTCTGAGGAGTTCCAATCCCAAGACTGTCTCTACATCTCTGTAAAAAACATATTTTCTTCTTCTTCTCCTACAACACGATTTAGGCTTAAGGTTTACCAGCAAAATTCATTCTAACAAAGAGGTCTTTAGAGGTTATTTTCAAAAAATTCAAGATATACTTATATATTTGATTTTCCTTGTAGATATCTTAAATACACGGTATTTATTCAAAATACCGTGAGAAAATAAAAATAAAATCTAAAAATTTTCCTTGTAAAGGGTAGTTTGGAAAGAGGGGATTTTCCCCAAAATCTTCGTGTCGCATCCCTGAAGGATACTTAACTTAAATACCAAGTTTGGTATTTTATCACATTTTCGTTTTTGAGCTATCGTGTTCCAGACACAATGCTAATTTGTATGCTTGAATTTTATTCATCTCCAAAAGAAAGATGAGTTACTTTTTGCTGATATACATAACCATTATACAATGTGTAGCAATAATATGATACCTCCTAAATTTCGGTTACAGAAATCTGTTAACTCTCATCTCTATCTTGGAGTGAAATTTTATAATAAACTACCTTTAAATATAAGACAAATTTCAAATGCAAGTGCTTTTAAAATTAGTGCAAAAACAGAATTAAGGAACTTAATTTTTACAACATACAAGAATATTTAAATATAGATGCATTTTAATGACTTGCTGACGAAACCTATTGCATTGTATGTATGCCAAATGGTGAAATAAATTATCATTATCAATATTATCAAGGACACACACATAGGCATTTTTCTAAAAATGTGTTGTTGTTTGTTTTGTTTTGTTTTTTTGCTTTGTTTAAAATTTTAAAGGGGCACGCTAAAATTTCGTAAAAAGTGTAAATCTCGTTAAAATATCAAAAAATTGCTACACAAAAAGTGTACATGTAAAAACACAATTTGTCACAATTTTTTGATTTGTTTTGTTATTGATGTTTTTTTTAAGCTAGCTATTTTCGAGAAAAATTCTTGATATTGATTTAAATGTTATAATACTTTTATCAAGTGGAAAGTTCGTTTTTTCTTGTTTTTTGCTTCTGGCAACGCAAAAAATCGAAATATCAAAGTGACCAGCTTTTAAAATATTTCTTTCAGTTTAGATTGGTGTATTCCTCTTATACCTTATTTATAAGAAATAATTTGCATTTCTACTCAGGTTTATCTTGATTTTCAGGAATTAGATAAAAGTATAAAATTTTTATAAGGGTAGTTTGTTGGAGAATATGTAATGAAAGTCATGTGAATGTAACACATTGGATATTTTATTTCATTTTACGCATCTTCATGCGCGAAACGGACACAAAACAAAACTTTCGCTATTGATGAACCCGTATACTTTTATAATTTGCAGTTAACGTCCTGACATTATAAGGCTTGGCATTTGGAATCACTAAAGTTAATATTAGTGCGCTGCAACATGATTTGTGAAATACCATTTACAACAGTTGTCTACTTACATAGCAATGGTCAAATTTACATGAGTTTTTTCCAACTTAAGTGGGAACAGATTTTAAAATTTTGAATACTTAAATTCTTCTCAAATGGGAAGTCGTTATTCACATTTTTCATCCTGGTCATTCATAGTGAAGGGAATTTCAATTGTATCACAAAGCGACCGGCTTTTAAGAGATTTGGCTATCACTTTATTCGAGTCTTAAGGCCTTAGTCTTATTTCGCCTTCTACTTTCAATAAACTAAGTACTAAAACTATGTTGTCTGCTAATGTATAAATCAATTAGTGTGAAGTAGAGAGAAGAATTTTATAAGAATAGTTCATGAGATTGGACATATAAGATTTATTTATCAATTTTTTCTAAAGAAAACCATTTCCAATATATTACTTGTTATTGGTTTTAAAATTATCAATATTTGGATTTTCTCAATTGGTAATTCATTATGCACTTTTTCATTCTGGTCATGCAAAAAAGCTTTAAAAACAATTAATTTTAGCCTACTGAATTTCCTCATTTCGTTTACACTTAGGAGGAACTATGTAATAAAGCTAATTCCAGCTATGTTTATCACGATTAGCTCAAAGTACAGAGAAACATAGCTTCTTAAAAATAGTTTGTTACAGTATATTTAGAGAAAGTCGTGTAAATGGAACAACTGCTTTAACATCCTGTTACATATTATATTAACTGTGTATCTAAAATCTCTGTGTTTAAAGGTGCTTCCTATTTTGTGTCTCGTGCATTAGCTTCCAAAATACTCTTTCATAACCACTAAAATATTTCAGAGAGTTATTTTCTTGATGATTAAGTGCCAACAAAAGTGTTATTTATAGTAACACACAAGTTTGAGTGAAGCATTTAGAGTGCCTTAAAGGAAATAATTTAATCCCATTCACATTGTCTCAGCAAAATGTATTAGGAAAGTAACATGTGGCAGAATATGAACTGCGAGCACGTCTGCCTTATTAGATTCAGCCTATATAACCGGTGAGGAATGTAACGCAGGTGTTCAGTAAGATATAGTTGAAATAAAACCGTTCATTTTTATGGGCGGCACAAATGGTGATTCTAATTATATTATCATGCAAAGTATCACCGGAGATAACTCAAAATCTGAAGTGATATTGTCACTAATGAGGTATCAATTACATTTATTCTCCTTATTTCGAGTTTAAAAATATATGACAGCTCCTCATCATATAGCAACATAAGTTCAAATAATTAACTAGGAAACACAAACCTAACCTCAAAATTAAGGTAAATTTTACTTTAACAAAAGAGTGAACAGGGATTAAGGAAAACAACAAATGTATTTTTAAACGTCCGTAATATCCAACACTTACTTGAGGAGGCATAATTTGAGGTAGTATTTACCTCTAATCCCTTCATTACCGTCACATAATAAATCATAAAGGTGTATATAACAATATTAAATGTTCTATTGGCAAATTAATAATTTAAGAGAATTTACGCATATATTACGTGATTTTAAAGCTTTGCTGACACCAAAGACTCGCAGCTAGAGTGGAAATGTTTGATAGGCAATAAAATGTGTACGTGTCTTTCCTATTGGCATTTTATATTAAACTTGCAAACAAGGTACGAGGAAACCCGTAGGCTGCCCCGAAAATTTAGAAATAAGGGAATCTTTTCATTGTTTTCCATTGTGTGACTGAGTTTAGAAAATCGTTAGAGGGATTTAGCAGACGATATCTTAGATCAAGCTAAGTTCTCGGAGAAAAGATAACCAATCAGAAGGAAACAGAAGTTTTCGTTGTATTGTGCTGAGGAAGAAATGGGTGCAGTTGTGCTTTCTCACGGCAGTTTTGACAATGTGTCAACCTCACGTTCACCAGAGCGCTAAAACCGTGTGCTTTTCCTAAAAATCTTATGTGTTCCATTCACATGAGTTTTTCGTCATGAAAATCGAGAAAAACATTAGCATAAATTTCCTTATTTACTTGCATTCTTGTAAGTACAAGAAAGCAAGGGAATACACAGGCTAAAACGCATGTCAAATCTCTTAAAAACTGGTTGCCATGTGGTTTAAATCTGTTTCTATGCTGGGTCAGAAGTTTACAACTTTTCGTGCGAGAAAAGTTTTAAGTATTCTAAAATTGAAATAAATAAATATCTCAGGAATATCTAAGAAACCGTCAATTCCACGAAGGAAACATATATGATATAAATTGTGTGTTTTAATGCGATCTACATTTTGTGTAGTAAGTTTTTGTCTATCTCTTACGGGTATGCAAAATTCATTCAGAATAAAGAGGCCTTTAGAGGGTATTCCCGGAAAATTCAAGATATACATTTTATTTGCCATTTAATATACGATATTTTAATCAAAATTGTTAGACGCATTTTTGAGAAACCAAACTTTTCTAAAATTTGTCTATGCAAAGAGTAGTTTTCATTTCGCATCCCTGGAAGATACTAAACTTAAATACCATGTTTGGTATTTTATCGACTTTTTGTTATCATGCCCACAGACACACGGACACACACACACACGGACATTTTTCTAGAAATGCTTTTTTTTTCATACAGGAGGCGTTAAAACACGCATTTCCGGTGAAACCTTGGTGGTATCGAATTTTTGGGTGGAATGCAAATACCTTCTCTACACACTATTTACACACTGCGTGTAGAGAAAGTAAAATGGGAAAACAAAATAGTTCTAAAGTTAACTGTGTAACCAGTATTTCAAGGGCCGAAATTGTTAACTTCGAGTAGTATTATGGAAATATAATTTTAACTCTATGAGTTAACCTTTAGTCTTAAACAAAGCCCCATAATTTAATATATGCCAATTCTTTGTAAGTCTTCAACTTATCAAAAACCAACTATTATAAATCGCAGGTAAATTAATAATATAGTAGTACGAACATACTAATTTTATCTTAAAATCCACTCATACCACGGCCGAGTTGTCGCAATTACCTCGACTAACAAAGCAGCCAAAGATCAAAGCGAGAACCCATACAACAACACGACATCTACAGGAACGACTGAGAGAGTATCCAGAAACATCAACAGGTAGGTCCCAAACAATTAATTAGTCACCATTTCGACTACTATAAACACATCAATGTAAATTGCTAGATAGGAAATAACACTTCCTAGGGTATAATAATATCCAAATTTTCAAATCCAAAGAGTCATTTACAGCTATACATCCATATGGGCTCGATAATATTCCCATTCCTTCTTATTGGAACTACAGAACATCGTGTTTCCGAGTATTTTATACACATTCGGATTCGGTTTAATGAATGAGGCACGTAACCGGAGAGGCTTTATATATTTATGGTGGGAGTGCGTGTATGTCCCAACAAGCCATGATGGCGTATCCTTTGTTTCCTAGATGAGGATAAAATTTCGATTTCGCGATGTTGCCACTATATACATATGGTGATTAAGGATCCCTTCATCGACCATAGATGCACAATCATTACTGAAATGCACCTGAGATGAGAATAATGAAGGTTTTGCCTCCGGAGAATCATTTTTCGTATTTATTTCACAATATCTCCTTGAAACATATTCCAGCTAGAATCAGATCTTTATGGTTTCAAGTTGTACATGATATCCTACTCACTCGTAGTAGAATCATCTCACTGATTCTGGTAAGTGCCCGAAATGCAACGGAGAAGACACAGTAAAACATAGGTTGTATGAATTTTCATTACACAGGAAATTAAGATTCACTTTATGGATATCCTGAAGAAACTACGGTTAAAACTCTATAAATGGTGCACTCCAAATATTCTTCTTCGACCAGATTTTGTTTTAACTCAGACTTCAAGACATAAGTTTACATTGTGGTTAATAGCAAACACAATGCATTATATATTGCAATATTATGAGTACGTGAACCTAATTGAATATGTAATTTATATGAAAACAGAGCATGCTAAGCTCTTCTGTAATACTTACTCTGCAAAATCTTACAAGATTATAAAAACTTTTTTGATTGATGTTAATTCACTAACTGCAAACAGAATATAGTAATGTGTTTGTAACCAGTTAAATGTTTGTTACCAAAGTGGTGTATATTCATAGTTTTTTATTGCAAGGTATAACAAAGTAAACAATACATTAAAACACACGTCTTGCGGAAGTGAAAATGATAGGACTTTGCACCTAAAACAACCTCATACCTTGAAAGAGGAGGTCCCTGGTCAGAATGCATTGCACGGGACCTGCAGCTTTACTTCCCAACGGAAGGAGGTACAGAGGCTAGCATGATAACTGCACCACGGAGGGTGGATAGGAATCAAAAAAAAAAAAAAAAAAAAAGAAAAAAAAAATGGAACGCTTATTGCATTTGGGAGGCGGTAAATGTACGGACGGAGGGGACGCCGGATCCGAGTCAGATTGTCACAAATGAACTCTTTTGAACTCTTTGTGCCTTAACCATGACCTCTGGCCGAGAGGGATGAGAATAGAGACCGGAAGGGCAACAATATCTGTAGCCCAGGGGTCTAGCATGGTTAGTCATAACGTTTCCAGCTTGAAGGCATCCGATACCGCCCATCACACTCAAAAGCCCCTAATCCCGACGGTCCCCCGAAGGCCACACCGCTGGAAAACCCCCGAAGGCGGTTCCTAACAGAGTAATTCTATAAAACTACTTTCGACAAGAATGAACGCTCTACAAAGCACAACTACACCCAAACCGAACCTACCGAACACGTTGTTTGTTCTTACAACTCTGAAACAGATGGCAATAAAATAATTATGACTATAGCAAATCACGGTCTGGAAAGCGATGATAGAGGTAAAAACCACCTGAACATTCGCCACCTGGGAAACAACGAAAAAACCCTGAGTCAGAGTGGGCGATGATGAGAACCGCACTCTTGCCACTCGATAAATATGGGTGACTGAACACTTGACTAATCTAGGTGGACAAGATATTTTACCAGTGAAATCTTGTGATAAAAATATTAAAAGAAAAGAGGACCATTTGAAAGAAAAATCTTATTTCAGATAAACGCCAAACAGGAAGACTATAAATAACTAGGAACTCTGTAACATTCACATAGATTCCTCAATGCGTTTGAGGTATACTACACATATTTTAATAAAAACTTATATTGCTTGCTTACTGTTAACACCGACAAACACTCAGCAGAAATAGTGTCAAATAAGGTCATCACCAAAAATATCTTCTGCATCTTGTAAGGTCAGAAAGCACTCAATTACTCAAAGAAATGAACCTGATAAAATAAAAGTGATGATCATACTTATGGTTAAACTAGATCGAAGAAAATAAGAACGATCACGTTTTAGGTACATGAAATGCTTAAAATATGCAAAGATTGTAATATTAGCAGCAAACATTATAAAAATAAGTTATATTTGTACACATCATCATTTTTAAATAGACTTCACAAGCAAATTACAGCAAATTCAAGTGGTTGTTCCAAAATTTCCAACAAACGGAGTATATGTTTATTGCTGTGAAATATTTCGGGGACTTTCTCCTAACGTCAAAACAGTAAACTAAAGAAATAAATCAGTCATTACTAATTCAGAAGACAAAATTCAAGGTTACTATAAAAATGCTCTAAGCGGCTTCCTCCTGCTTAGATGCTGTCACTTTGTTGAAAATTCCTGAGAATTTCGTATTTCCTCCTAATACAATATCTAGAATATCTGAAATGTCTAGATAATTAACTTAAAAACTAATACAAGTCCTCCTCTACCATATTCTGTATCAAATCCCAGGAAAGCAGTCACCCAAACCAGGGACTTTAAATGTTCACAAATGAAGAAATCCATAAAATTTAAATCAGGTGACCGAGTAGGTCATGCAATGAATGCCCCTCTTCCAAACCATTTGCGGAAACTTATCGTTCAAGAAATTACATGCTATCCGAGTGGAGTGATTTTACATTGTGTAACAACCACAATCCTTGGATGACGTCCAGATATAAATCATCAGTTATATGATGTAACGGATCTCTGAGAAACTGTGGATATGTATCTGCATTCAGGCACATAGGAAAGAAATGGGTTTACAAGTGATGTGCAGTGAGTTCATCCCAAAAGCTTAGGCGAAACCTTTGTTAATGTCTGACTTGTCCTTCATACGATTTTTCATAGACCCAGTAATGAGTATTGATAAAATTGAAGCTACCGTTACGAATAAACTTACTCTCATTTCTGAAAAACAAATTCATGAACATAAAGCAATTCTGTAATATGCAAAATAAAATTCTTGACTCATTCCACCCCATGTAATTCTTGAAGCCGCTGAACGTGATACGGCTACAGAAGTTTTAATGCAAATTCTCAAAATATTCAGATGACAAGCGTCTTCTATTATTCCAGTGTTCTTGCGCTATCTGATGGTTTGGTGTTCAAAAAAATGTGATGTGTTCCATTCACATTGCTTTCTCTACTTTAGTGTTACAAATTATTCTAATTACTTCATCTAATGGAGCAAAAATTAGCAGAAATATTCTTATTACTTGCTTTCTTGTTAGTAGAAGCGAAATAAGGGGGTACCATAAGATAAAATGGTTAGTCAAAAGCTTATTCCTCTGCGACTGAAGTTCCTTTGTTTGTATGGATACGAGTTCACAAAGTCCTGTATGAGAAAATTATGTCTTTATAGCTGAAAAAAACAAGGAATATCTCAAAAACAATCAACTCCACGAAAAAATGTATATAACATATATTGTATGTTAGAAGGCGCTCTACATTTGTTGTGTGGTAAGTTTTTGTCCATTTCTTACGGTTTAGCAGTTATGCAAAATTCCGTAAAATTGACCGAGAATAAACTAGTCTTCAGAGGATATTCCTAGAAAATTCAAATTATACATTTTATTTGTCATTTAAATATCTTTAATATACGATATTTTAATTAAAATCGTTAGAACCATTTTTTAGAAAATCAAAATTTTCGAAAAAAGTTCCATGTAAAGGGTAGTGTGGGGTGGGAGAATGTTTCTCAAAATCTTCGTGTCGCATCCCTGGAAGATACTAAACTTAAATACCAAGTTTGGCATTTTACTGACTTTTCGTTTTTGAATTATCGTGTTCACAGGCACACGGACACACTGGCACACGGACACACACATACACACGAACCTTTTTCTGAAAATACTTTTCTTGGATACACGAGACCCTACAATATATATTTCCGGTGAAATCTCGGTATCGAATTTTATGGTGGGGTGCAATACCTTCTCTATACAGTATACACATAGCACGTATAGAGAAAGTAAAAATATGATCAATAGCTTCCAGCTCTCATTGACTACTATCATCCGAAACACTTCTCTCAAATGTGCCACTCTGTAAAGCTTTGGTAATTCTGGAGCATATTCATGAATAAAATCTGTATAAAGCTCACGTGCTCGCAATGGCCAAACATGTAAAACATATCGGTTGTTCACTCACAGAATACATTTTCTTCTGCCTTACATGCTCTACAACAAGCAATCAAATAAAAAAAAAATCTTATGTGTTCCATTTACAAGACATTCTCTACATCGCTGTAACAAATTATTCTTAAAAAGCATGTTGTTCTATCTATTTTATGATAGTCAAGATAAACATTGGCAGAAATTGTGTAGATGAAATCCGTTCTATGTGAGGCGAGGAGTTTACAATTTTTTTGTGTGAGAAAAGTTTAAGTATTTAAAATCTGAAAGATTTAACAAGGAATATCTCATAAGTGGTCAAGTCAACGAAAACAACGTATATGGCATAAATTGTGTTTTCAACGTGATCTACATGTTTGTGTAGTAAGTTTTTGCCTATATCTTACGGTTTAGTAGTTACACAAAATTCAGCAAAATTCATTCAGAATAAGGAGGTTTTAGAGGCTATTCCTAGAAAATTCAAGATATACATTTTGCTACCATATAAACATCTTCAATATACGTTATTTTAATCAAAATTATTAGATCCACTTTTGAGAAAATCAACATTTTCGAAATTTTTTGCATGTAAAGGTTAGTTTGGGGTGGGTGAATTTTTCTCAAAATCTTCGTGTGACCCACTTATCATTTTTGAGTTATCGTATTCACAGACAAACGGACCTTTTTTTAGAAATACTTTTTAGATACACGGGATCCCCAAAACGTCTATTTGTGGTGAAATCTCGGTATAGAATTTTTGGGTGGAATGCAATACTTTCTCTATTCACTATGTACACAGTACGTGTAGAGAAAGTAAAAACCAGTGGACAAAATTTTAATTAAATCAATTTTTAATTCTTTGCTCTACAGCAAACAACTATACAAAAACAATCAAGCATTCAACACATTTCAGATCCACGCTCATGAACCTTTAATACAAGTAATTAGTACCTGAGTCATTGATTAATAACAATTTAGCAAACTACTTTTAGATATATGAACTCATACTGTTATGGTGTTGAGAGGGCGTCCGAAGTATTTGACAGGGCAAATCTTTACAGAAGTGCCACATTTTTCAATATAAAAGTTGGGTTGATATATAGAAACACTGTCCTCGTAATTATTGCCTGATCGGAGTATAAATCTTGTTTATCCGATGATTGTTTTTGGGTTATGCACTACCTTTCTCTCTCACTCTCTTTCTGTCCCTCTCTCATATACATACAACGGTTTATCTCAAATGTTGCTTTTAGGGAAGAGGAGGTTGAGGTAATGCGTATGTTTTGGCGACGTGTTGGCAATGCGTTTTAAGATAAAAATACAACGTTTCACCCATCTTGGCAACTAATTGGTAGAGAAAAAATCGAGTGTCACACTTTTTCTACCTTTTGCAATTTAAAAGACAAAAAATGAATATATGTCACTGTAGACAACACTGTAAGTACACAAAGAAAACCAATGTTTTAAAATATTTGTTAAACCGTATTGGGATAAATTTTTATTTATTGTTAAGATAGGATTTTACTTCTTTTTATTCAACACTCCCCTCACAAATCGATCCAAGGTTTCCCTAATTATATCAGGCTGATTAAATTCCACTCGTTGAGTCAGAGTACTCGCGCGTACTCCGGTGACGAGCTAGTTTGGAGAGTGACTGTGATAGCCACTACCTTATTGGGGAAAGGTTATAGAAACAGTATGTAATGTTAAAGTGAATATATACCTTCCATATAGATCTAAAGAAAAGACCGTAAAGTACCAAACTTGGTATTTAAGTTTCTATCTTCCAATGATGGGATACGAAGATGTTCAAGAAAATCCCCCACCCCCAACTACACTTTACATTAATTTTTTTTCGAAAGTGTTGATTTTCTAACAACTGACTCTAACGCCTTTGATTAAAATATCATATATTAAGGATATTTACCTGACAAATAAAATGTATATTTTGAATTTTTTGGGAATAGCCTCCTGGGTGAATTTTACGGGATTTTACATAACCGATAAACCGTAAGAGATAAACAAAAACTTAAAGCACAAAAAAATATAGGGCACGTTGAAACATATCACTATGTTGTACACATTTTATTCCTGGTTTTGATCTTTTTTGAGATATTCCTTGTTTTCGGTTTCAGCTATGAAAAACCTATACTGTTACCATATAGGAATTTGCCATCACCTGTACATATAAACACAGGAACTTCAGTGACATAGTAGCCACCTTTTGACTATCACTTTAACCTATGGTACTCCCTCATTTCGCTCCTACTTATAAGCAAGTAATAAGACTCTTATCTGCTATTTTTTCGATTAGCATTAAGTAAATAGAAGCGTAAGCTTTTTAACAATAATTTATTGTAGAGATGTAGAGAAAGTCATGTGAATGGAACACATCAGATTTCTAATCCATACATTTAGAATACAAAATTAGATGTAGAGGCACTTGTTTTAAGAACGGCAATAGAATATTTCTTGTCTCAAGAAGAAAAGGGTGCTCCACCACTTTTACCACTGCAGGCCAAGTATTTCAAAAAGCTAATTATCCTTGATAGCCCTCGGAATTTTAGATATCGGCAGCATTGGAGCTAATTGGATTAGTTAAGAACTGTATGAGTTGAGGAAGTTGCGAAAATTGACTGGAATGTTTGAAATACTTTTTCAACTTCGCTCACACTGCCGTTATCCTTTAATTATTTTGGAGATAAAGGAAAAAGATTATTATTATTATTATTAGGGCGCTAGGATAAGTTTAATGTAGCAGCACTGTAATTTTTATTTTCTGCTGAAGCAGCCCTTGAGCAGGTCATGGAACAAACGGTCATGGAAAGAATGCCTAGACTTTGCGAATAAACTCTATAGATGAAATTTGAGGTTAAATATTTCTGGTTGTAGGTATGAAGATGAGTTTGTTTTAGCGTTATCACATTTTCTGCAAGTGGTCAGAGAAACAGTGATGTAAAATAACTACGAATCAAGCATTGGTTCCTTATAAATACTAACACCGGCTCATTTTGAATGATGCAGCTGCATTCGACACGTATGATATTGAATGACCTCGCTCGGCAGTAGCCTAGCTCACACACCTAGAGAGGGTAACGCGATTTTCCACTTATTCCAAACGTTATTTGGCACCGAGTGAAACGCAAATAATTGGTAACTGTTGATTGTGTTTTTCGATATTGTGTTTTGATCTACTTTCCCTCATGTTGTCATGGTAGAAAGTTGAATTTCTTGCATTCAGTGCTGGTAACCATGACCTACTTGCGTACTTTGTCTACAAAACCGCAAATATCTGCATGGGCTATATCAACTCCTCTAATTGTTTGTTGTATCTTTATTATTAAAAATATGAAATCTTATTTTTAAAGTTGAAAATTGCCCTTTAAATCTTCTCTGGGTCCTTTCCCTTTATATTTGTGACGATTTAAGTCATGTAGCAGCCAATTATTAACTACAAATTACTGAACTTTTTAAGGTCAATACCTAAACATGGACAATTGATATAAGTTCAATGCTACTACAGGAACCAATATACCATTAGCAAATGTTAGTAATTCACTTTATTCTATCGTATAAACTTCATGTATATACTTTATGTATCCCAGGAAATAACAGAAATGAATGTTTATTTCATTGTAAATTATTTTAACTTCTTTGTCAGCTCACCATTCTTTAAATAATGAGAAATCCTTGTCGTATAAGTCCTTCAACTTCCCAGGTAACAAACTAAATGCAGGGTTTTTTACCATAATCTAAAATGTCTTCGAGAATGTCCATTTTCATTCATTTATTGGTTTATTTGGTGCAGTTTAAACAACTGTAATTGAAACTGTTTATTCCGTTGCAACGAACACGACTAAAATGTAATTCCTTGTAATGACGACTCTAATAATATTAATATTAATAAATATAAGAGTATCTCGGTTAATATTAGGATAGAATAAAACGTTGTATATTACACGTGGCTTATTAGACTAGCTTACGTGATCGTGTATTAAAAACCCCACTCACAAATAACAGTCTATTTAAGCCACTTAAAATATAAACACGTATTTTTTGTGTAAGTATGTTTTATTATTCAGTGTCGTACACAAGTCATGTATTAAGTACAGTATCAATGAATCCTGGCTAAAATTATGAAAAGTTAATAAATAATGTTTTTTCATACTACAACAGATGGATTTTAAATTTTAAGACAATATATATATATATATATATATATATATATATATATATATATATTTATTAACGGACAGCAGTGGCACGATTATTAATTAGGCGCGCCTAACTTTAAATCTTGTTTTCTCGCAAACATAGTTTCTGCGTTTTTACTCACTCAAAATTCTCCACAAACTTCAATTTTCTATTAATTTCTTTCAACATTTCTGTATTGCATCTTGGAAGCATTTAACATTACAATATACGTTAGCGAATTTTGAGCAACTAATTATTACATTTTGAAAAATAACAGAATTTTGGAGAGAAAAGAAATAATAACTCCTGTACCATAATTAGAGATATATCCAAAGGGAATCTAGTTGTAAACGACATTTACTTTAATTTAGAACCCCTTTATATAAATATATTCAAAAATTCATCGCATGGAATATTTTTAGAACGTGAATTAGACAGTAAAGATTATTAGTTAAATAACCATGCAAGATGGAATTTTTAAATATGACAAACACATTGCTGTTACTGTGTGTAAAAACTGGGATTAATTTCAACAAAATACCTTATGTTCTGTGCATTTTTCTTAAGTGAATTGGAGAATCGGAAGCAACAACCTAACTTCATCTCATTATTTCAAATTCTTTTTCTTTGATGATGCTTACCACACTTTTTCGAAACGTATGCAACATTACCGTATGCAGTAATTGTGATATATACTACAAAATTGTACACTTTTCTGTTACGTTTTATTCTATTTATTTTATTCTGTTACGTTGGAATCCCACGCAAGCTGTCAGCTTGAGTTTATGAAGACAATTCTCTGAGCCCCTATTCCTAACAAATCTACATTTTATACTTTGTTAGTAAAAGCATCTGATGTGTTACATTCACAGACTTTCTCCATATCTCTGCAACAAATTATTGTTGAAAGGGATATTTTAAAAACGATAAACTACACGAAGAAAATGTATATAACATAAATTGTATGTTTTAATGTGCTCTACAATTTCTGTTTGGTAAGTTTTTGTCCATCACTTACGCTTTAGCAGTGATGGAAAATTCGTAAAATTCAGACAGAATAAAGCAGTCTTCAGAGGCTATTCCCAGAAAATTCAAGATATACATTTTATTTGTCAAGTAAGTGTCTTAAACTTACGAGATTTTAATCAAAATCTTTAGAGCAATTTTTAAGAAAATCAAAGCTTTCAAAAATTTTTCCATGTAAAGGGTAGTTTGTGGTGGGGGGGATTTTCTTGAAAATCTTCGTGTCGCATCCTGGGAAGATACCAAACTTAAATACCATCTGATGTGTTACACTCACATGACTTTCTCTAGCTGTTCTGCAGACCTCCTACAAAAGATTCTTCTTCTTTGGGCATAATGTTAATCGAGATAAATATTAGCAGAATGTTCTTATTACTTAGTCCTTATAAGTAGAAGGGCATAAGGGAATACGGTATGCTAAAGCGATTGTCAAATGTTTTAAAAGCTATCGTTATGTGATTGTCATTGCAAATCGCTTCTTTGCTTGGCCAGGAGTAGAACACAAGAAAAACGGACACTTCCTGCCTGAGAAAAGTTTAAGTACTTCACAACTGAAACCAATAACAAGGAATATCTCGGAAGCGGTTACCTCCACAATAAAAACGTAAAAGACAAAAATTGCTTTTTTGTCGTGATGTACATTTTTTGTGTAGTGAGTTTTTTTCTATCTATTACGGTTTAGCAGTTAAACAAAATTTGGCAAAAGTCATCAAAAGTAAAGAGGTCTTCAGAGGCTATTCCCAAAAAAATTCGAAATATACATTTTATTTCGGACATAAATAGTTTTGATATACGGGATTTTAATCAAAATCGTTAGAGCCATTTTTAACAAAATCAAAATTTTCGAAATTTTTTTCATGTAAAGCGTAGTTTGTGGTGGAGGGATTTTTTTGAAAATCTTCGTGTCGTATCCTTGGAAGATATTAAACCTAAATACCAAGTTTCGTATTTAACGGTCTTTTCGTCCACAGACACACACAGACAGACAGACAGACAGACAGACAGAAGACAGACACACACGGATATTTATTTAAAAATAATTTTTTCGGACTCAGGGGACCCAAAAACATTTATTTCCGGTGAAATCTCGGTATCGAATTTTTGGGTGCATTACAATACCTTCTCTATCCATATGTACATTATACATATGGGACTAGAGAAAGTAAAAATACACTGGGTTCCGTTAGAGAAATACTGTAATACCAGAAAATTGCTCAAATATTTTTTATGACAGAACAATTGACTGGGTAGGTTGTTTTGCAGACTGTAATGAATAATCTTTCATAATAAAGAAAAATTCTGTAAAGAATGTCTAAAGTTAAACATTATACAAAATATCACTATATGCTCAACGAATTAGAAGACCGTGTTTGACGTCCGGTTTCCAATATTTCGGCTGTTAAATTTCGCTGAGTTTTCCATTATTTTAGCATTAGATGTCGGACTTCTACAAATACAGGAACCTAAGTAAGCGTAAGTGATCTATTGGTTTTCAGCATTCGCATAATCTATGCTACCCACCGACACACAGTAACACATACACACAGACACACACGGACATTTTTCTAAAAATGCTTTTTTTGGATTCAGGGGTTTTAAAACATGTATTTCCAGTGAAATCTAGGTATCGAAATTTACATAGCACGTGTAGAATATAAAAAAACACATTTTAAAGTTAGATTCACTAATACTATTTAAATCCATGCATATATTGGCGAAAATATTAAATTTGGTAACTCTTTGAGCATTTTAATGTCATTTTTATCTATTACTAACTGCTCTTCCCGGCTTCGCACGGGGGGTATACCTAAAGAAAAAAACTTGGACAGAATCTCCGTTTACAGTACGATCCTGCAATGAATTAAAATTACAATCAGATAATTTTACAATACTTTATTTTAATGTCTTGTGATGTACAATTTTCCTTCCGGAGAGCAAAAAATAGCGCCGATAGTTTGCCCACTCTCGAGTTCGCAACGTACAACATGCAAAAAACACAATTCAAGGTATATTACACACACTTCAAACAATTGATCTTGGGATTTACTGACATTGCGAATGCAAGGCGCGCTTAAATTCAAAAGGAAAGTCGGTTGACATTAGTGGTATTCTTGGAATAAATATATCCTCGCCTTTGAAATTTCCTGTTATAGTAACTTAAATAAATTTTTTCATATTTTTTTTAACATTGAATTTTTGTTCCGCTTCATTAATTTCTGCTGATTGATATTGCGTAGTATAATCATCACCGAGTCAACCTTGAGCCGTAAATTTTGTGGCGGGAATCCTGGCAAATTCAATGAATTTAGTTAGATAATTGACGACTTCATTTGGTTTGGTAATGGAATTGATCGATTTAAATGAATGCATTTGTCCATCAATTTAACTCTGAATTTTTATATTCAAATCATCTACATCTACAAGTCGCTGCTAAAATGGCTCGTTCGCTCAACCAAGCATAGTTTTTGTAATTTGCACCAATATTTGGAAACACTTTCGATGTTTATTGTTCCTTTGACGTTGTGAAGTGACAAAAATTTGATGGAAACGAAATGAGGCCACTTGAAGTGTCGACATGAATTTTCCCATGGCCGGTTAATGCGGTCCTCATGACCTGGAGCCGCTACTTATCCATCAAGTAGCTCCTCAACTAGCTCCCCAGGGACCTCACGAGGATGAGTGCACCCCAGCCCAGGTCTCCCAGAGGGGAACAAATCCCCACGCCGGTACTGGGAATTGAACCCAGGTTTCCGCTCAGCAAACAGCAATCCTGCCACCACGCTAAGAAGACGACCTATTGTTCTACCTACAAGATAAACATTAGCATAATTACTCATTAGTTCCAGGCTAAAGCGATAGTGAGTCCTTTAAAAACCGATCGATATGCTTTTCAGAAAGACAAAACAGAGATGAAACGAAAGGTAGCCCAGTTTGAGAAGATTGAAACCAATAACTGGGAATATCTCGAAAATGAAACACTATGTAACCCAAATGTGTATGACATAAATTGTGTATTTTAACAAGATCTACAGTTCTGTTATAGTAAGTTTTTGTCTCTATATTATGGTTAACCAGTTATGTAAAATTTAGCAAAATAATCCAGAATGAACTGGTGTTTGGGAGCTATTCCTAGAAAGTTCAAGGTATTATTTTATTTGTGATGTAAATAGGTTTAACGTGCAGTATTTTGATGGAAACTGATAGAGCCATTTTTGAGAAAAACAAAATGTTAAAACATTTTCCCATTTCAAGAGATTTTCTTGAAAATCGTCGTGTCTCATCCTTGAAAAATATCAAACTTAAATACCAAGTTTGCTGTGTAACAGTCTTTTCGTTTTTTTAGCTATGCTGTCCACAGACATATGGATATTTTTCTGAAAATCTCATGTGCTCCATTCACATGACTTTCTCTACATCTCTGTAATAAATTATTGTTTATAAGTGAATTCTTCTATCTATTTAATGCTAAAACATTGGTGGAAGTGGTCTTATTACTTAGTTCCTTTATAAGTGGAAGGGAAATAAAAGAATATGTTAAACTAAACCGACAGTCAAACATTTTAAAATGTGGTTGCTATGGAATTGGTATCCGTTTCTTTGCTTGGCCAAGGGTTGACAAGTTCCCGTATGAGAAAAGTTTAAGTATTTTAAAACTGAAATCAAAAACAAGGAATATCTCCAAAACGGCCATCTACACAAAAATATGTATATGATATAAAGTTTGTGTTTTATCGTAATCTAAATTGTTTGTGTAGCAAGTTTTGTCAATCTCTTACAGATTACTAGTTATGCAAACGTCAATAAAAGAAAAAGGTCTTAAGAGGCTACTTCCAGAAAATCCAAAATGTAAATTTTATTTGGCATGTATCTTAAATATAAGAGATTTTAATTAAAATCGTTAGAGCCATTTTCCATGTAACGGGTAATTTAAGGTGGGGGAATGTTCTTGAAAATCTTCGTGTCACATCCTTGAAAGTTACCAAATGTAAGTACCTAGTTTGTATTTAACGGTCTTTTCTTTTCTGAGCTATGCTCTCCACAGCCACACGGACGGACTCAGAGGACACCAAAACATATATTTCCGGTGAAATCTAGGCGTCGAAATTTTGGGTGGAATTCAATATTTCTTTGTACACTATATGTACAAAATATGTTAGGAAACAAAGGCCTATGATTCCCTAAATGTATGCAGGTATTTTTTTTTATATTGTTTCATTTGTATAGGCCCCCTTTAACTTCAATGGTCATATCGGGGGCTTTGACTTGTGAAACAACTCGTATTTCTGTAGGTTAGAACATTAGGTTAATCATTGTTATATTACTAATGCTCACGCACATTCACTCTCACATTCATACTTCCAGACTCTGTGGGGGATAGGGAATAAATCTGGTTAAAGAAAAATTCCCCGCCCCAGCCGGAAATCGAACCCGGGACCTCCGGGTGAGAAGTCAGCTCGCTGACCGGAGGCAGTCTAAATGCAGGTATTATTTGAGGTTAAATGTTGTTCCTCTAGCTGCCACAAATTGTTAAGATAATGCCAGTTTTAAGAATAATGTGATTTGTTGTTTTCCACACTCAAAGATGGAACGGTTATAGGCGAGAAATCCTAGAACAGCTCCTGAACGCCAGACATCACCCTGCATGTACGAGCTTCAGTTTCAGGCCCACTCTAGTCCAGGATAGGATGAAGCATACAGAGCCACGTAGACGGCAATCTATCTTCAAGAAGGATATTCGGAAGGAAAATACACGATTCCTTGGTAATGAAATTTAACGCCAGTCATATACCGGGCCGCCAACTGAGTCTCAAGATCTTATTACATGGACAAATTGACGACAAGAAGTTTATGGCACGTATGCTGTAACTGTAAGCCGCTGAAAGTCTTCTTCCATGGCCTGTTCCGTCCTCAATTAAATATATTACTCCATCTTGTTCTTGGTCTCTCTACTTAGCAATAAAGAGTTTTTAATGTAGTAAAATCTTCGGTATTCGTGTCTTTTTCACCCTTGGTAGATAAGTATATGTTGGTACCATCTATTTTTATTTTAATTAATTTTATACACATAAAATATACATACCATCTAGAGAAGGTATTGTATTCCACTCAAAATTTCGATGTCGAAGGACCAGCTGAATACACAAAGATTTGCGCAGGAAGAATTCCTCATGAATACTTTGATCATCTCTGCGTAACATAATTTTCAGCGTTGGAACAAAGTATGGTTTTTCATGAAAATTTGAACAGCAAAAGTTAGCCTCATAATATATGAAGATCAACTGAAAATGCATAGTTTGCCATATTGCCGAACGACATGTTACGGGCATTAATCGGCATTTCTCCATGGTTGTTACCTTGCTACCCTCACTGTATACGAGTTTATAATTCTTCAACTTTTTTCCCTGATCCTCCTGAACATGCTGAGCGTACGTAACCTTTAGTTTCTCGCAAAATACACTTTAAAATTGTTTCTTTAAAGTGTATGTTCATTTTAGTGCCCTAGAAACATTTTCGATACCCTTTCCAATTATCAGCAGTTCGTTACATATTCTTCGGAATGTAGGTGAACACCTTTTGACTCAATTTTTACAAGACACTAATTACAAACTAAATACGAATATGAGGAATAGTGGCAAGCTGACCTTTAAGCAGGTAGCCATGGCAGCCCGCTTATGTGTATTTAGATGCCAATCGGTGCATAGAGCTAAACTTTTATGCAATAAAAGGCAGTTTTCGCACTTTGATAAAAAACCTGTGTTAAACGTTATTCTGGCGTCATTAATTTCAATCCAATCAGAAGACAGCACATTGAATCGCTTGCATAACGGTGCCCTTAACCGAACGATCAGCTGTGGTTATGTCTACAAGAATAACATGGCCAATAATGTAACTGTGATAATCATTATTAACAATCGTGGCTATTGCTAGAATACCATTTACAATAATTAGTCATAATATGTCTTTTTAGTAAGTGTTAGCACATAATCCTTACGAAAATAATATCTAGTGTATAGAGCAACATTCTAAATAAGTTTTTGCCTACGTACAGTAAATAACCAGGGTTAAGCTGATATACGGTACTAAGTGCATTCCCTTACTTATGGTTTAGTGAAAACGATATGTATATATAACACATAAATATTTACAAATCTAATCAATTGTGTAGTAAGCAATAATTTTTCACTCAAATATTTACGCAAGCAGTTTCTCTACTTAATATATAGAGAATATATTACATTCCACCCACAATTCCAATACCAGAATTTCACTCAAAAACACATTTATGTTCCCTGTATAAAAACATGTTTAGAGAAAGCTCATTGTGTGCCTGAGTGTGTATCTGTGAACAACTAAACTCAAAAACGGAAAGCTACTTAAATACTAAACTTGATAATTAAGTTCAACATATTCCTAGGATTTTACATGAAAATTTTTAAAGAAAAGCCCACACCCAAATTACCCTTTACATCGAAATTTAATATACTCAAAAATGCTCTAATTACTTTGATTTAAATACCAAGTATTAAAGATATCTACAAGACAAGTAGAATGTTCATCTTGAATTTTTAGGGAACAGCTTCTGAAGATCTTACCATTCTGGATGAATTTTGCATAACATTAAACCGTAAAATATAGACAAAAACGTCCTCACAAAAATGTATAACTCTTTAAAATACACAATTAATATCGTATATATACATTTTTCTGTCTAGGTAACCATTTCCGAAATATTCCTTGTTATTTGTTTCAATTTTTAAATACTTAAATGTTTACTTTCTCTACACGTACTATGTACATAGTGTATAGAGATGGTATTCCATACCGAGATTTCATCGGAAATATAAATTTTAGGGTCTCCTGTATCTAAAACAGTATTTTCAAAAAAAGATCCACGTGAGTATGTGTGTGTGTGTGTTTGTGCCCGTGTGAATATGAACACGATAACTTAAAAACGAAAAGTCAGTAAAATACCAATCTTTGTATTTAAGTTTAGTATGTTCCAGGGATGCGACACAAAGCTTTACATGGAAAAAATTTCGAAAATTTTGATTTTCTCAAAAATGGCTCTAACGATTTTTATTAAAATACCGTATATTAAAGATATTCATATGGCAAATAAAATGTATACCTGGAATGAATTTTGCGTAACTGGTAAACCGTAAGGGATACACAAAAAATGTAGATGATTTTAAAACACAGAATTTACGTCATATACTTTTTTTTCGTACAATTGACCATTTCTGAGGTATTCAATGTTATTTGTTTCAGATTCAAAATATTTAAACTTTTCTCATACGGAAAGTTACAAACTTCTGGCCCTGTATAGAAACCGATATCAACCAAATGGCAACCAGCTTTTAAAAGATTTGTCTTTCATTTTAGTCTAGTGTATCCCCTACTTACAAGGAAGCAAGCAAATAAAACAATTTATCCTAACGTTTATCTCTATTATCATAAAGTAGATAGAAGAATAGGCTTTTTAAACATGATTTGTTGCAGCAATGAATTGAAAGCTATGTGAATGGACCACAAATTATGTTTAAACCGGAATTTGTCACTCCTTTTCTTTTGTTTTGCTTCAGGAGTCTGTTTCACAATATTTAAAATGTATGTACATATTTACAATTTAAAAATAAAAAGAGAAAATTACCATTACATGTAAACCCTGGTTCAAAATTAAAGTTTGGGGACATTTACAAATCTAGATCTAAAATTTAAAAACCTAAACATTATGCATATTTTATAGTCCCATTTCAAAGCTTCGTTAACCATTCGTTACTCACCGAGGCGGCCCGGGTTCGATCCCAAGCGACCGCAGGGGCGGGTTTTCTCGGGTTCTCCGGTTTCCCCCGCCGTCAAATGGGGCACTATCTTCATGTATCATCAGTGTCATCGCCTGCAGTGCCATTGCAGTAAAAGCAGGCGTTAAACACTACCAAAAAATCTGATGTGTTCTATTCACATGACTTTCTCCACATCTCTGCAACAAATTATTGTTAAAAAGCTTACACTTCTTTTTACTTTATGTTAATTAAGGAAAATTAGTAGAAATAGCTTTATTACTTGCTTCCTTGAAAGTAGAAGTGAAATAAGGGTTGACCATAAGTTAAAGTGATAGTCAAAAGCTGGTTGATATATGACTGAAGTTCCTTTGTTTGAATGGGCAGGAGTTGACAGATTTCTGTATGAGAAAAGTATAAGTTTTGAAAAGCTGAACGTAATAACAAGGAATATCTCTAAAAACGATTAACTCCACGAAAAAAAAATGTATATAACATAAACTGTATGTCTTACTGTGCTCTACATTTTTTGTGGTAAGTTTTTGTCCATCTCTTACGGTTTGCCATTTATACAAATCTCCAAAAATTCATCCAGAAGCTGGTCTTTTACCAGAAAATTCAAGATATACATTTTATTTGTTAGGTAATATGTTTAATATACGATATTTTAATCAAAATCGTTAGTGACATTTTTGAGAAAATCAAAATTTTCGAATTTTTTGCCTGGGGTGTTTTTTGTTTGTTTTTTTTAAATCTTCGTCCCAACTTAGGAAAATACCACAAACACACACACACGCGCATTTTTTTTTCCAAAAATTATTTTTTTTATTCATGGGGACTCAAAACATGTATTTCCGGTGAAATCTCGGTATCGCATTTTTGGGTGGAATACAATACCTTCTCTATACACAATGTACATAGTACGGATAGAGAAAGTAGAAAACCAAACGTTACAAAACTACTAAAGTGCTAAGTTAACTCTCCACACATCTAGCACATCTGATAAGTTTTATGATTGTATTTAATTTGAAATATACTGCATAAAGCTATTTAAATATTCAAAGATATCAAATATTAGCGACATGCAATTACAAAGTCTGGCAGTTTAGCATATTGGCTGCACTGATGATCTATGATTTGAATGGTCGTTTGCACAATGTGCAGTATTGCATTGCGTAGGTTTATTTAAGCCCGAACGCGGGATATTCTATCGACACTTATGCATAGTGAAGCCTTAGAAATTTCATACATATCTGCAACTGCATGATATTGACAGTCACTCATCATCCAGTTAGCGCCCCAATTTTGCCCATTGCATACGAAATGTGAAGTCCTGTGCATATTTTTCAAAAAACAATTTCATTATACATCAATACTACGAAAACTCTGACTGTATTAATAAAGAGATGTAAAGTCATTATGAATTTTGAGCTTATAATATTTGTCTTCTGACTTCCCTTCCTCCTCATTATTATCTGAATTACTGGAAGTGCCACTAAATGACTCTTATACAGTTTTCAGATATAGGGCTGGGTACTTTATTGTACACTTTTCTAATATTAAAATATAGATTATAAAAATATTAAACAGTACATTACAAATTTTAGGCATTCATAAATAAACTAATTATTTTAGAAATACAAATTGCAAATGTGTGGATTCATGTTTTTTTTTTTTTTTTTTTTTTTTTATTGCTTCATTTGTATAGCCCCCTTTAACATCAATGGTCATATCGGGGGCTTTCACTTGTGAAACTGTAGGTTCAGAACATTAGGTCAAATTTTTATATTACTAAACACACGCACATTCACTCTCACATTCATACTTCCAGACTCAATGGGGGATAGGGAATAGTTCCGGTTAAAGAAAAATTCCCCGCCCCAGCCGGGAATCGAATCCGGGACCTCCGGGTGACAAGTCGATTCATGTTTTGATTGTGAAAGAAAACACTTGCAAAACTCTATAAAATTTTAGTTATAAATATTTGAGTTTGTAAAGTTGACTTAACAAAGTTCTATTCTGAATATATATTTACAATTTACCAACAAAATTCATTATTCATAAAAAAAAAGCTTATAAACATTGTGAAACACACCCTGGCCATAAAAAGAATACCAATTTTAATAACATTTCAGCCATTTAATAATAATAATAATAATAATAATAATCTCTTCAGCCTAGTGTATTCTTTTATTTCCTTTGTACACTCAAAGACATTAAAATGCTTATATACCTATCTTCAGTCTTAGTCTTTTTGTTGACCCCATATCTTCCATCTGTTTGCTATGCTCTTAAAAGAGTATTGAACAACCCGAGTTACAGAAGGGAAGGGCTTTAACATGAAACATATTTTGTAAAAAATGAAGCTCTGAGTTGGCAACTGGTGATCTCTAAACTTTCTGGTTGGACATAATCCAACCCTCTCACCGGGTGATACAAAATTAAGTTAGTAGTTCCTCTGCATTGCATACTGGAGTTCTAATACCAGGGTAATTCGCGCACATTACCTTACTAAATTAACAAACTGCTTATATAAGTCAACCTGTTCTGAGAGAGCGTCAAGCGGGGTTGAAGGATGAAGTGGTGAATTGCACAATCGGTTTTGCTTCTTCTTATTCGCGTAGCATGTTGAACCAGTAAGGCAACAATGAAAATCGTGGAAAGACTAGAGTCCCCCGTCAAACATTCACATTTTCAGCAAAATCACAGTACCAGGAGTATTTTTTGAGTCTATTTATGACGATCTAAGTAACAAGACTAATTCTGCAAATATTAATCTTGATTAGCATGAAGGGGATAGATACAACAATAACCTTTCTTTAGGAATAGTTTGCTGCAGAGAAAGTCATGTGAACGTAGCACATCGATTTTATTTTTTTAGGTATGGAATTATTTACGTCAAGGTGAAAGTTTCGTGCGTTGCTAAAAGATAAAAAACAGTAAAATCATGCTTATAAAGCTTCCAAGGTTTACTACAATTAGGAATAGCTTCAAATATATAGAACAGTTGGCAGTAAACTTCTAACAATTAAAGCTAAGAAAAACGAATACTTCCGAACACTTCCGAAGATAATTAGCTGTTTTTCGAGCTATCCCGTTAATTTTAATTACGCCATATCTTCGGGAAAGATAATAAACTTTGCGTTTGCGAAAACTATCTCTATTATGTCTTTTAACGGGCAAAATTGTAATTTAAAATTTAAAAAGTATTGTACTTAGTATACCTACACGGTCTATAAACATTTTGTCTCCAGTTTGTGCAAAGGTTAGGAACAGCCTGTATAATGTCCCAGTTTCTGCACTTGTAAAGAATGTGCCCACTCATATGTGGTCTGCACATTATTTGTTACTTCCTGTTCTCCGACTTCTACCTTCAGAGTCACCGCTGCTATGAGCAAAGCTACGGCGCCGGTAAGAGTTGTTAGTTAGCTAAAGCTGTTAATTTTCCAAAACTACGTACCTAACGAAGCGTTACTTTTTTTAAAAAGACAGATGACATCATTTTTACGCGTCGCTCGGTCCTTTCTACCTAACAAGCTTGTGGTATCCGGTGTCTCTTCAGCCCCTACCTGCTTGATCTCATTAAGCGGCCCAGTAACGATCATGTTATCTTCAGTGATTTCATTTGAAACTTTTAACAAGGGTTCTCAGGAATTTTACTGCCAACTTCTGCATTAAAATACACAAGTTTTACGTTACAGGGCTGCTGCTGAAGTGGCAGCAGACTGTCATATTTCAAACAGAGGAAGGTTGCTTCTGTTTGAGGTCGCCAATTCCCAGAATCACTCGATGAATCCATAACGAAAGGTGCTTTCAGAAATATGTGTGTATGTGTGACTTTGTGTATGAGTTGCGCGCAGGTGTCAGTCTATATATAGCTAACGTTATGATGTGAAACAGTCAAATGATTTTCTTCAAATGTTACTCATGTAATGGTACTCTGCTGTACACTCAATGGTATATGAGATAAAACTAACAAGTTTTTTCCCCCAAATATTAAAGCGACCGAATTACTTGAAGTGGGTTATAATTTAAAGTTATTTTTCTTTTCTTTCTCTACGTACTATTAACATAGTGTATAGAGAAGATATTGTATTGCACCCTAAAATTTGATATCGAGATGTCACCAGAAATACATGTTTTGAGACTCCACGAATCCAAAAAATCATTTTTAATAAATGTCCGTTTGTGTGTCTGTCTGTCTGTCCACATGTGTGTTTGTGGGTGTGATTCTTTGGGCAGCATAGCTCAAAAACGAGAAGACCGTTTCATTACCAAACTTGGTATTTATGTTTGTATCTTCCAAGGATGCGACACGAAGATTTTCAAGAAAATCCTCCAACCCCAACTATCCTATACATTGAAAAAAGTTCGAAACTTTTGATTAAAACCTCTTATATTTAGGATATTTACATGACAAATAAAATGTATATCTTCAATTTTCTGGGAATAGCTTCTGAAGACATATTTAATCTGGATAAATTTTGCGGAATTTTCCATAACTAGTAAACGGTAAAAAACATACTTAACAAAAAATGTAGATGTCGTTAAAACACATAATTTATGATAAATATTTTTTGTGGTATTGATTGTTTTGAGACATTCCTTGTTATTTGTTTCAGCTTTAAAGTACTTCCTACACTTTTCTCATATGGGAATTTGTCAACTCCTGTCCATACAAACAAAGATACTTCAGTACATAGCAACCAGATTTTAAAAAAATTGACTATCGATTTAGCCTATGGTACTCCCTTAATTTCCTTCCACTTAAAAGTAAGCAAGTAATAAGACTTATTCTACTAATTTTTTCTCAATTAGCATTGAGGAAATAGACGAAAAAGCTTTTTAACAATAATTTATTGTAGAGAAGCAGAGAAAGTCATGTGAATGGAACACATCAGATTTTTTTCCAGATGCTGATGTAATGCCATTTTAAGAGTAAGGTTTTGAAGTATCAAGTGTCATATAAAATCAAATCTTCAACTTGGTTTCCCTTTAACGAAATCTTTCTGTTTGTACATATTTAGAGCTTTTAGGAACGCTCACTACGAAAACGCTTCACATAGCATCCTGCTTTTTTATTTTCTCTATGTGTATATGTATTGTATTCTATAAAAAGTTCGATGCCAAATTTCACCGGAAATACATGTCTTGAGGACACCTGAATAAAATATATATTTTTAGGGACTGTGATGTGTTTGTTTGTGTGTGTTTGAGTGGCGGAGGGTGTATGCGAAGGAGCTGATAAACACCAATGCGTTCCAAAAACTTGCTGAAGTTGCTCGTTTTTATTTAAAATATATACCTATATACATGACGTAAATTGTACGTTTCAACGAGTTTTAAACTGTTGTGTAAAAAGTTTTCTCTGGCGGCGTCTTTGCTGAATGGTTAGACCGCTTGTCACCCATCTAGGTGGCCCGGGTTCGAACCCGAGGGCCCGCATGTGGAATTTTTGGTGACGAAGCGGCGTCTGAGCGGGTTTTCTGCGAGTCATCCGGTTTCCCCCGCCATTCATTCCACCAATTGCTAGATAATCAGCTTTCATATATTTCGCTTGTATTTCATATCATCCACTTCCTCATGCTCATGTTTGACTACGGGTCCACCACTCGTTCCAGGTTCTCTATTGTGTAGTTTCATACCGTTGGCTCCCCGACAGCTTCTGACCCATAGGCATCCGCTTTTAAGTTCTTGGGGCTGTCTGCCCTAAGCAAGCGGATGGTAAGCCAACTACGAAACGAATTTTTCTCTATCTGTTACGGTTTCCCAGTTATACAAACATCATCCAGAATGAAGAGGGATTCAAATCCTATTCCCAGAAAATTCATTTCATTTGTGACGTAAACATATTTAAATGTGGCATTTTAATCAATGTCATTAGAAGTATTTTTAGCAACATTGCAATTTTCTAAAATTTCCACCTAAAGCATAATTTGGGGTGGGAGGATTTACTTGAACATTTTTGGGTCATAACCTTTAAAATGCTGACCTAAATATTAAGTTTCATATTTAACACACACACACATACCCACATACATATACATACATACGTACGTACGAACATTTTACGATATTAGGCAATTTTCGTGATTTCCATTATGATATGTTGTGAACTTTGCACCTCTGATGTCGAATTAAAATGCGAGTGTTACTATTTATTTAGGAACTTGGCTGCAACCGTTTGGTTGACATTTATCGATTAGATGATTAGTGTGAGAAGATAGCGAATGAGTTCCTGCACTATTAGATGTCATAAAATTTATGTTTTTTGGCATGAGGGAACCTGCCCTTGAGATTTTTGTGGACCTTGCTCCTTTGCATTTGTTTAGGAGGTCACAAGGGTGAGTTCGTACCATCTTGGATGAAAAGGGATAGCAGTATAAACTACCCCATACCAATGGAACACACTCTTACTGTGTGTAGACGTTGGGATAGGCAACTTTTCTCCCTGATTTGTTGAGGACTAGTAAAAATGCGGTCGCGATTCCTTTCAGGGAGGAATGAGACCCAGAGACCGGGTTTCACCTGAACGCTGGGAGCCAGTCATGTACACGACGGATCCCGCTTCATGGGCAAGACGGCGGTCAGAATCTGGAACCCCGGAACCAGTATTGCCATTTCCTTTGAAAATGTTGCCACATGAGGTACTCATCTGCTCAGAAAGCTAGGCGGGCTTGACAGATTTTATAGCTGTCCAAATATCAATCGTTGTATGAGTGCCAAGGATTGTTAGATAGACTTTATGCTTCCGTCAGGTTACCCTTGTTTGGGTTCCTGTACATGCGGGTATCAGAGATAATGAGATGGTGGACAAGCTAAGCGGGGAGCTCTTTTGCGGCGTGTCTTTCAGAAGACTTCAGAAATAACCTAGCGTAGCCTCATCTTAAAATGTAGAGAACACAAACTACCACAGACTGGCACATGACGTTATTCCTTCGCCGAGCGGTAAATTTAATGAAATGTCTACTTATGAAAATAATAAGGAATTCGTTGCCTAACAAGGCATCTCTACATGGACTTACACAAGAATCCTTGTGTAGGAGCTGCCGGAAGGTTTTTATACCTCCTAGCATATTTTATGTGAATACAGACATTCGAGATACATATAATATATGCAACTCTAGTTATTTTTACTCTAATAAGAAAGAAATGTCCAAGAATTAAGAAGCGCTGATATCAAGGACGTGCTCTGTTTCATTCGGACCATAGCTTTGAGTGAAGCCTAAAAACTGAGGCTAAAAAGGTATGCTGTATAGTTTCCTTGAGGCTGCCAAGGTTAAATTATAGTAACCAAATGATTAGTTAAAAGACAACCCTTAATAAGTATGTCAACCAAATAATATCATTGTTAACATTAATTTCAACAAATATATTGCTTAAACAATACCAGGAAACCATAAAAATGTTTGTTTTCTAGAGCTTGTACAGTCAATCAAAATGGAAATATTTTAAAGTTCCTCCGAGGACGTCACAGCTTTCACAACAATGATATTAAGAATTCTTTGCTACTTTGACAAGTGTTATGTTAATATATTCTGCGTTTTGGGGAAAAATTCCATTTATTTGTAGCAGGACTTTGCAGACACGCTGTATGTGATGAGATTTAATTAAGCCACAATTGCAACCTTAGAATCAACGAGAGGTGATACAACTGTTTTGAGACTCATTGCAAAGCCTGACCACTTATTGCATGAACGTGTGGTGTTATCGTTCTGCACCACATTTAGGACGCCTTATGCGGTGAGCTCAGACGTTGGGTGCCCTGGGCGGTGGCCTTATCCCCACATTCAAAACACCAGGTGCTGAGTTCTCGGCTTCGAGCCCAGATTGATGTCATTGGCAAGACTCACTCCACTACCTGTGAGTAGACCCACGTACCTGGTCAGGTGAATCTACTACCGTTGAATTTGCCTGTATTGCTCAGCCTGCAGGATGGTTGACTCTCTCGGGGTGGTGCAGCTAGTTCAGGGAGTGATCTTATAATAATTAAAACTCACGTAACTTTCCTGGAGTTTATTTCTTCCTAGGACAGACGAGATAAGCACTTTGCTTTACAATTATGCTAACTTGAACATTTGTTATGAATTTTAACACTTGGCTGATCACACGCAATTATAGTTCCATCTTCTTCCTTAGTTCTGCGTTATAAAATATACTGTAACACAATCACTGACTTTAAAGATACTTAGAGCACTGGAGACTACAAGGCTTTCGTTACACGTTACAGTGTTTAACTTTGTATGAAGAAGTTACGTTCAGCCCGACAATCGATAGCATGACAGCGACAGACAGCATACAGCACATATCAACAAACAGCCGCAGAGAGTAAAACAGACAGCCCCGATGTGCTTTCTTGGGCTGTTTATATACAAAAAATCCGTCATGGCAGCCTCTTTCTGGCTGGACAGAAAGGCCGCGCGATTGACGTAAATATTACCCAAAAGTCAATTTTCTCTTTCCAGGGTGCACTGCAAACCTCACGTGACATTTGTTGTACAATAAAGAATTACCGTCTTCCGAATTTTAAGGTTTACCCCCGTTGAAACTCGATTGTACGTGACTGGGCAAAAGAAACCTTTCTAACAAAAGCGCTTCTCACCCCCTTCTACTCTCTTGGCGTCAGCTTTCTATTTCTGCTCCAAGCTGAATTTACTCTGTTAAAAATCATACATTTGTACTCTTTTAGCTTTACATTGATACACAATAGTTTTATAAGTAAGATATTTAACGGTCTCAGAAGGAGCACATTGAAACAGAAACAATGCACGATAAAGTTTTAAATTAAATTAGAAATGATTACAAACTCAAAATACCATAAAATCTGTCATCCTGTAGCTTACATGAAATAAAGAAGACTATTAGAATATTATACTCTCTTAGAATTAAAATATAGCTTATAACAGGTCCGTGAAAAGAACTGTATATTGGCAACGACCCCACCTCGCTGGCAACGAATAAGTCACACTGCGTAAATGCAAACAGACAGTGGCCCTAAGCCGATGTTCTGTTCTCCATCATGTAATGGCTCTTTGCAACTCCTAGCTTGGTCAAGAGAAAGAGCGGTAGCGCACAGGTGAAGTCTACATAGTAATATTATTCCACAGTCATATAAATAGTTCTATTATGGGTAATGATGGATTGTATAAAAGGCAAGTTGAGAAATAAACGTCAAGAAAATCTAGGAAAATTATATTAGAAAAAATATATGTGTTCCATTCACATGACTTCCACTCTATTTTACATCTCTACTATACATTATTGTTAAAAAGCCTATTCTTCTATTTACTTAATGCTAATTGAGATATAAATTAGCAGAAAGCATCTTATTACTCGCGTCCTTGTAAGTAGGACAGGAGTTGACAAATTCTCTTTTGAGAAAAGTATAAATATTTTAAAACTGAAATATATAACAAGGAATATCTCAAAAACGGTCAACTCTACGAAAAAAATGTATATGTAACAAATTGTGTGTTTTAATGTGCTCTACATATTTTGGGTGGTGGTTTTTGTCTGTCCCTTGCGGTCTACCAGTTATGCAAAATTCTGTAAAATTCATCAAGAATAAACATATTCTCAGAGCCTATTTTAATAAAACTCGTTAGTCATTTTTTAGAAAATCAAAATTTTCGAAATTTTTTCCCCGTAAAAGATAGTTTGGGATGAAAATCTTCGTGTGGCATCTTTGGAAGATACCAAGTTTGGTATTCACCGATCTTTTCGTCTTTGAGCTGCGCTATCCACAAGCGCGCACACACACGCACACATACACACACAGACAGAAACACACAAACACACGGACATTTTTCTTAAAATACTTTTTTTTTGGACTCAAGGGGTTTCAAATCACATATTTCCGGTGAAATCTCGTAATCGAATTTTTGGGTGCAATACAATACCTTCTCTATACACTATGTACATGTTCATAGTACCTGTAGAGAAAATAAAAAAGTCTTGGGAATTATTCATTGGGAGAATCATTTATTGAATCAAATAGTTTTGGAAAAAAATATTGCTTTCAGAAAATCGGTTTAAGAAAACTGTGTGAATCGTTTACATTGGCTGGGGAAGTTTCATTTAAGCCCTCATCCTAAATTGTTAAGGCTAATTGAAGTTAAAAGTTAAGTACTAATTGTATCACACAATACTGTTCAGAGACAGACCTGCCTATACAGATACAAAATTGTGTTTTGATTCAGGGTACTATTTCTGCTGAATCCAATAATCAATTTTAGCGCATGAAACTCTTATTTACCAAAGACACTTAAATGGTAGGGAAAATAAATTATTAACAAACAACCACTTATGTTAAAGAGCTGAATTGCACCGCATAATCACCACGGATCAATAAATTATTGATCGCTATTACTGACGTATTGCTGCTGATGTTTTACACTTTCTCTAGCACGTATGTACAGTGAACATAGTAGATAGAGAAGGTGTTGCAATTCATTCAAAATTTCGATACCGAGATTTTAGTGGAAGCACAGGTTTTAGGATTATCAGAATTAAAAAAAAATAGGGCCTTGTGTATGTGTGTGTGTGTTTTATGTATGTGTGTGGATAGCATAACTGGAAAATGAAAAGTCAGTTAAATATCTAACATGGTATTTAAATCTGCCAGTCCCCGTGACCGCGCTCGCTTTGGTGCTTCGTGGCGCACGGGATCGTGGGTTCGGGTCCCGCCTTGGTCATGGGTACTTCTGTGTTTGTACATGTGTATATGTCTGTGTACGTATGTGTAAAAAGAAAACGTTAAACATGAATAGGACAACTAAGGAATTGTGAGAAACTGGGAGAAAAAAGATCCAATATATCCAAAGGATGCAACAAGAAGATTTTCAGAAAAATGCCCCCAAACACAACTATCCTTTACATGGAACATTTTTTTTTAGATTTCTGTTTTTTTCAAAAACGGCATTAACGATTTTGATTAAAATGCCATATTACTTTCTCTAGCCCCGTATGTACAATGTACATAGGGATAGAGAAGTATTGTATTCCACCTAAAAATTTGATGGCGAGACTTCAAAGAAAATGCATGTTTTAGGACCTCCTGAATCCAAAAAAGTATTTTCAGAAATAGGTCCTTGCGTGCGTGTGTGTGTGTGTGAGTGAGTGAGAGTGTATGTGTGGACAGCTTAATTCAAAAACAAAAATACGGTTAACTACCAAACTTGGTATTTAAGTTTGATATCTTCCCAGGATGAGCCATGAAGATTTTCAAGCACTCTTAACTACCATTTATATGGAAATTTTCCAAAATTATGTTTTTGTCAAAACTGCTAACAATTTTGGTTATAATACCACATATTAAAGCCATTTCTATCACAAATAAAATGTATATCTTGAATTTTCTGGGAATAGCTTCTAAAGACCTGTTTATTCAGGTTGAATTTTGCTTAATTTGTCATAATTAGTAAACATTAAGATATACACAAAAACTTACTATACAAAAAATGTAGATCTTGAACACACGTTATGTCATATACACTATTTTCGTGGAGCTTACCTTTTTTGAGGTATTCCTTATCATTAGTTTCAATTGTGAAATACTTATACTTTTTGTTTGTAGAGTAGCCAGAGAAAGTCATGTGAGTGTAACACATGATGCTATTTTTAAGATATTTTCATGACAAATGAATGTATATCTTGAATTTTTTTGGAATAACCTCTGAAGACCTGTTCATTTTGGATGACTCTTGGAAAACTCGTAAACCGTAAAAGATAAATAAAAGCTTGCTACACAAAATATCTGATGTGTTTAATTCATATGACTTTCTCTAACTCTTCCACAAACAACTTTTCTTACAAAACATTATTCTTTTATATACACCATGCTAATAGAAATAAAATTACCATATTCGTTCTTATTATTTACTTCTTTGTAAGTTGAAGAGGAATTAGGAAAAACATAGGCTAAAGCGACACTCGGATCTTTTAAAAACCGGTCATTAAGTGAAGCATTGAAATTCGGTACTCTTTGCTTCTTAGGAGTAAACAAAAGAGAGGCGAAAAGAAAGATGTCTCCCGTTTGAGAAAGGTTCAAGTGCCTTAAAACTGAAAGCAATAACTCTGAATATCTCGCAAATGGTTAACTCTTTAAAACAGAAAAAAAAAGAAGTCATAAATTGTGCGTTTTGATGACATCTACAGTTTTTATGTGACTATCTCTTACTGTTCATCAGTTATACAAAAGCTATACAAAACTCATCCAGAAGGAGGAAGTATTCAGCGGCTATTTTCAGAAAATACAAGATATACATTTCGTTGGTCATGAAAATACCTTAAATATATGACATTTTAATAAAAGCGTTAGAGCAATTTTTGGGAAAATCAGAATTTCCGAAAAACGTTGCAAGTAAAGGGAAGTTAGAGGTGGGGATTTTTTTGAAAATGTTTGTGTCGAACTGAACTTAAATTTTTATTTTTGTGATCTGCTGCCCACAGACACACACACACACACACACACACACTGACATGTTTCTAAAAACACTTTTTTTTGGAATCAGGAAATCTGAAAAAATGTATTTATGGTGAATATAATACGTGCTCTATCCACTATGTACATTGTATGTACATACGTGTTAGAGAAAGTAAAAATAATCCTTTGTAAAAAAAAAGTATATCTGCGGAACAGCTAAAAAAGTCATGTGAATGGAACTCATCAGTATTTGTTTTTTGTTTTTTTTTTTCCTCGCTCTAGTTCAATGCGAAACCAACTAGCAGAATAATAACAGTAGGAGACGTTATTTTTCTCTGCAGAATGACTTTTCACTTTAATCTGCAAACAATGTGGAGAACGACATTTGTCATCTGGAAAAAACAGGTTAATTGGACAAAAGCGCGTTTATTGAGGCACAACAGCAACAAGCATAAAAAACTACCATTTCCCATATGAAATTGTTTATACAATTGTTAAGGCATATACACACGTTTTCTGTTTACGTACAATCTAAGTAGATTTATAATGGAGATAATTGTTAATTTTAACTGTTAACAAACAATTCTTTTATACTATTTCTCCATGTATAAATGCGGAAGAGCACAAATTGTTTGTAAAAAACTGTAAATATGAAAGGTTAATGAATTTATGCTGTAGTTTTAGAGCCGCATATAGATACATTTTAAATCTCTTTGCTTTTGAGCTTTATGTAGAAAGAAAATTATAATAAATGTGAATTAAAGTTTTGGAAATGTGGATTTTTTTTATAGTTCTGTCCACAAAATAAAATCCCACTACAAAATATAACACTCTAATTCAATCAAGTGAAAAGTGAAAAAGATTGTATAATGGAATATTCTCTCCTGATTTTCCCTAGTAATAAAAAATCCAGAAACGTAAATTATACATTTTTGTATTCTGTGAATATTCATTATCTAAACATATTACATTATATTCAATTTTGGATTGGAATAAATTAAAATTTGTTCAAAATGCATACATATAAAACTTATTGAAATAGAATTCATATTTTGTTGTAACTCTTGAAATTCAAAGTCAAAGAATTGATAGCTTCGAACCACATTTTTTTTGCGCAAATAACACGTTTTTCCAAAACACCTTAACATGTTAAATAACAATATCAAAGAACTCAGTGAACACTATTTGGTAGAATGAAAAGCGAAAAATACGAATGAAAACAGTTGATACAGTGTGTATTAGCTCCTTCCCAAAATATACTAGTAAAATGTAAATCTTACCTAATGTGACACATTTCACTTTGTCTATCATGTATAGTAAGTAGGGAAAACATTCTATTCCATTCAAACATTCCATGCAGAGATTTTACGGGAAATACATATTATGAGGTTCCCTGAACAAAAAAAAAAATAGCATTTTTTTTAGAAAAAGTCCTGGTATATGTTCGAATGTATGGCTGTGTATGCTTCTGAATAGCATCTGAATAGTATAACTCAAAAATGAAAAGTACGTAACTTGATATTTATGATCAGCATCTTTCAAGGACACAACAGGAGCATTTTCAAGTAAATCCTCATATTCCAGTTCCCTTTACATTAGACTTTTTCTAAATATTTTTTCTCCAAAAAGGCCTTATGATTTTTATTAAAGTGACACATGTTGAAATTATGTTACTTATAAATGAAGTGTGCTTTATATCTTGACCAAAGCTATAACGTTTTGTTTCTTCTGAATAACTTTTGGATAACTAGTAAAGAGTAAGAAATATATGAAAATATAAATCTCGTTAGAGCACAAACTACCTATGTTAAATACATTTTTTGTAGAGTTAGCTAAAAAGCAGAATAAAACCTATGAAGGAAATTGGAAGTCAAATTTGGACAGAATGTAAAACAAGAGGATATCTAAGGCAATTTTAAAGGTTAGGAGACCAGATCGACCAAGTACACGATGGGGTGAGTGAGTGAATTGTGTTTAAGGGCCCATCGATAACAAGGTATTTGGGAACGAAACACAATGGAATCAGCACTTTGGGGTTGGAAACTTAACCATGAAGTAAAATAAGAAAAAGAGGTATGCCTATACTTTTCTGAAATCTGCAGTCCTCATTCTTTTTTGTTGTTTCTCTCTTTTTTCATTTTTTTCTTTTTACTTTCTCTACACGAACTATGTATATAGTGTATAGAGAAGGTATTGCACTCCACCCAAAAATTCGATACCGAGCTTTCACCGGAAATATACGTTTTAGGCTCCCCTGTATCCAAAGAGAGCATTTTCAGAAAAAAGGTCCGTGTGTGCGCGTGTCCGTGTGTCTGTGAACACGATAACTCAAAAGCGAAAAGTCGGTAAGGTATCAATCTTGGTATTTAAGTTTAGTATCTTTCAAGAATGCGACACGAAGATTTTGAGAAAAAAAACCCACCCCAAACTACCCTTTATATGGAACTTTTTTCGAAAAATTTGAATTTATCAAAAATGGCTTTAAAGATTTTGATTAAAATATCGTATATTAAAGATCTTTACCTGACAAATAAAATGTATATCTTCAATTTTCAGGGAATAGCCTCTGAAGCTTACTTTATTCTGGATAAAATTTATGAAATGTTGCATAACTTTTAAACTGTAAGAGATACATAAAAACGTACTACACAAAAATGTAGAGCACGTTAAAATACACAATTTATGTTATATACATTTTTTGTGGAGTTTACCGCTTTTTAGATATTCTTTTTTGTTTCAGCTTTAAAAAACATACTTTTCTCATGTAAGAATTTATCAACTCCTGTCCATACTAACAAAAGAACTTCAGTCACATAGCAATCGGCTTTTGACTATCACTTTAACCTATGGTACTCTCTTATTTCGTTTCTACTTTCAAGGAAGTTAGTAATAGACCATTTCTGTTAATTTGTTGTCGATTAGCATGAAGTAAATAGAAGCATAAGTTTTCTAAGAATAATTTGTTGCAGAGGTATAGAGAAAGTCATAAGAATGATACGCATCAGATGTTTTGTTTTACTCTTGGCCACAGAAAAAGCGACTGACTCTTGAAGTATTTGACTATAGCTTTAGCCTAGTGTATTGTCATGTTTCCCTTCTATTTACAAGGAAATAAGCCATTAAATTATTTATGTTCATAATTATTTCAATGTTCATGAAATAGAACAATACGTTGTTTTAAGAATAGTTTATTGCAGAATAAATAAAGCCAGGTAAATGGAACACATCAGATTTATATGCTTTTTAGTGGAATTAGGAATAAAATAAATATGGCAAGAAAGGTTAACGATTTGACAGCACAAAAGTCTCCGTTGTTGTTAACTAAAGATTAATTTTCCACTATTCCCATTAGATGCACATCAAGTGAATCTAATGAATAATAAATGTTTAATTTCAGGTTTACACCCTCGTGACATACTCAACCCAGATCATCAAAACATGCTTAACGCCATTTTTGGAGTTGCTATTGACTTTTCAGACAGTTAGTTTACAGTAATGTTGGCTATTTAACAAGATGTATTCTGAGTGAATTTTCCCTTGACCACTCAACTTTTCTTAAATTTCGCTGATCAAGAATGCTGGGGTTGTTTCTTCTATCACGAGCTCTTTTCCTCATCTTTTTCTCTTTCCGTTTCCTGTATCAGGCGTGCTTCTAAGTTACGTGGCATGAGGCGGGACCGGACAGATGTCGTGGATACTTGCAAGAAGTATGTTCCTAATAAATAGTAGAGGATTGCTGGTTGTACGAGTCGTTTAAAGCCCTTTCTGAATGGCTCTATAAGTGACAAAATCTGATGTGTAACATTCACATGGCTTTCTCTACATCTCTGCAACAAATTATTGTCAAGAAATTTATGCTTCTATTTACTTCATGCTAATCGAGAAAAAAATAGCAGAAGTAGTCTTATTACTTGCTTCCTTGTATATATATATATAACATAAATTGTATATTATAACGTGCTCTACATTTTCTGTGTGGTAAGTTGTTGTCCATGTCTTATGGTTTAGCAGTTATGCAAAATTCCATAAAATTCATCAAGAATAAAGTAGTTTTCAGAGGTTACTCCCAGAAAATTCAAGATATACATTTTTTTTGTCAACTAAATATCTTTAATGTATAATATTTTAATCAAAAACTTTTGAGCATTTTTTTGAGAAAATCAATATTTTCGAAAAAAATTCCATGTAAAGAAACGGGAGTCTGGGGTGGGGGGATTTTTCTCAAAATCTTCATGTCGCATCACTGGAAGATATTTAACTTAAATACCAAGTTTGGTATTTTACCAACTTTTCGTTTTTGAGTTATCGTGTTCACAGACACACGCACATACACACACGGACCTTTTTCTGAGCATGCTTTTTTTTGGACACAGGGCATTTTAAAACATATAATAACTCGGTATCAATTTTTTGGATGGAGTGCAATACCACCACTATGCACAGTGTAGGGAAAGTAAGAAGCAATTCATACTTCAGCCATGAAGGTCACACTAATGGCAAGAGCTATAGTTGGAAGAAATGGCGAGATGCTGGATTGTATGAACATTAGTCTCAGTTCTCCTCAAATATTGTTTGAAGCGACCAATCAGTTGTTTCATGCCGGAATTAAAGTTTCCTTTTAATGGTTTATTCTTTGACTACATACTCTATGAAAATTAAGGTCATATAATTTTACTTGAATATAAATATTGTATATCCTAAACATTACCATTGTCAGTATCTCTACATTTTAAGTAAATAAAAATGCAGAACAGTTATCAGTGTTTTTCGTGACAAATTTCTGAAATGCACCACCAGACGAGAGCACACTACTCTCCAAGATTTCCGATTCTAAACTATTTGTATATTCTGCCAGTCGACAATCGCATAATGTAGTTTTACTTTCAATCAATAAAACAAATCGCTCGATATCGGCTTTGTGTTATTGTGCTGTTGACCGCGTGAGAGCCTCCAATCATCTCATAAGTCCTTCAGTTGTTTGGATGTGGTGTGAGGTTGCAAAAGTTGCAGGCAGAACTCGTTTGAAAACTCTTATATAGCACTGTGATTCTACGGTTACAGCCGGTGGTGTGCAGAGCGTTGACCGTCTGAAAAGAGCTTAAGTTTCTGCGTTCTATTTCCGTGATCCCGTCCATTGTTGACCACTTTAAAGCTGCAAAACATTTGAGTTTTTCTTTCAAATGTCACCAACTTATGGACATATTCTATAATATGACCATTTCTGTTTATGCTTACTTCAATTAACACGAAGTAGTTAAGTTATTTAGTTAATTTCGATTCCTAAGTGAAGCTTGCAGTATCGTTACGATATTTCCTTGATGGGGTTTAAATTTCTGGTTCGTAAATTCGCAGCTATGCTCCATATGACGATGGATGCGCTCATTGCCCACAGATAACACGACTTATATGCGCGAAATGGCGGAATTTGCCCAGAAACCTTCTTCTTTCAAGGTTTGCAGTTCTTTTAAATGTAAATAAACATTGCATGTGGCCATTGGCTTTATTTCGCTTCCGAAGAAAACCTATCAGGGTTTTTGCGTCCAAAAAAATCCAACTTGGATTTAAAGGCTACATAGTAACCACCACACCTCGGAGGGTGACATGAAGTAGTTAAAAGCCGCGCTGTGGTCGAGTGGTTAGACCTCTCGCCTCTCACATAAACGACCTGGGTTCTATTCCAAGTGACGGCCTTTGAGATTTGTGGTGGACAAAGCGATGCAGGGACAGGTTTTCACCAGGTTCTCCGGTTTCCCCGCAATCGGTTTCCACTGGTTCTCCATCATCATCCCATGTATCACCTGTGGTCCCACAACTAGTAAAAGCGGGCGTTAAACATTATCCAAAAATAAAATATAAAAAAAGTAAATAGAAGAATAATATTTTATAAAATTAGCTTGTAGAAGCTTACATAGAGAAATCCATGTGAATGCAACACATTTTCCATTCATATAGATATTAAAGAGTGTCCTCAGAAAAATGTGCTTGTTATCTTCTGAAATTATATGGTAGACTCGGGTATTGTGCATCGTTAAGTTTTCTGGTCTAGAAAATATCAAGTGTTTACCTATTCTTTTTATATATATATATAGTTTAACGTCCTTTAACCTGGTTTGTCATATCGGACAATGAATGAACTTGGTGAAATGATGCTCAAATGATCTCGGGGTCCATAGAGCTTAAAGTTACTCGGAATTTGTCTTCTCAGTATAAGGGAAAACCCCGAAAAAAACCTTATTCGGGTAACTCACCCTAAACGAGATTTGAACTCACGACCTTTTGAACGTAAAGCAGACACGCTACCACCACACTACCCAGGCGGGCTTGTTCTCTTTTGTGTACAGAGATTTGTTGTTAATCAGGTACAAACAGCTGAAGGTGACGTGCAGGAAACAAGCTCTAGAGACTCCTATGTGTAATATAACCGACTGAGTGTATTCACTTGTAACGCAGAATTTGCTAAATCGGATTTCTTATATTTAATTTACGGGAAATCTGCACAGTAAATGCCAACAGCATCCGACTCTATTATCCTGTCTAGCTACAAGAAATGACAGTATAGTCAGCAACGCAGTTTAATAACCGCATTTGTGGAGGTCTACATCCAACGCTTTATCTTTCTCGCTTGGACATGACAACTCTACATGCAGATGCACCCATTAGACTAGGCAGCCGTACGTTGCCAAGGGTGCTTGTTTGCCTTAATGACCAGTTTACTTTGTTCACCACCGCAGCGCTAGGAGCAATCAGATGTGATTTTCATGTTCATTCTTGATAATGGTTATGCATGCAAGATCATAGAGACGGATCACAGAGCATTAGAGCAATAGCTGCTGGACGAAAACCTTCCGGCTATGTCTACTGCGGATACGGGACGTCTCATCAGCTCGGTGCTAGCGCAGCTAGCGGGAGATCTGGGTTCAATTCCCGGTACCGGTGTGGGGATTTCCCCCCCCCCCCCTGGGAGACCTGGAGAGGGGTGCACTCAGCCTCGTGAGGTCCTAGGAGGGCCAATTGAGGAGCTATTTGATGGAGAGTAGCGGCTCCAAATCATGCAGACCCATTTAACCAGCCGGGAGAGTTCGAGGCACTGACCACGTCTCACCCTCCAATACTGCACCCCATTACATGACCTAGATGGTGGACGCAGCGGCCGGGCGGTAAGTCAAGGTTCCTTGTGAGCTTTCGTACCATGGAGTTATTATGTTACACTGCAGATGCAGAAATCGCTGTGCTAATGAGGAACCGCTTTAACACTAGACAATAAATGCTATAATGCAGAACGGAAATTGTGTATCCGTTCTTAATTTCGTATTAAGAAATACCAGTTTTCATTTCTCCTCATTTAATATTTACTCAATATGATTAATCAATGAAAATAAAAGGATTTTAGGAAACAAGTTTTTACTTTCTCTACACGTACTATGCACATAGTGTATAGAGAAGATATTGTATTGCACCCAAAAATTCGACACCGAGATTTCACCCACCGGAAATACGTGTTTTGGGACTCCCTGAGTCCAAAAAGCATTCAAACACTGTAGATAAACAATATTGTTTATGAACATTAAAAGATGCATATATAATTATTATTACTATTATTATTATTATTACTACTTTCTCCAGCCCATATGTACAGTGTACATAGTCGATGGGGAAGGTAGTGTATTCCATCCAAAAATTAGATACCGAGTTTTCAACGGAAATACATGTTATAGGACACCATGAATCAAAAGTCCGTGATGTATGTCTGTGTCTGTGGATAGCATACTTTAAAAACGAAAAGTCCATTAAGTACCAAATTTAACATTTAGGTTCAGTATCTCCCAAGGATGCGACACTAAAAGAATCTCACCACCCAAAACTACTCTTTACATGGAAAAAGTTTCTAAAATGTTGATTTTCTCAACAATGACTATAGATTTTGATAAAATCTCTTATATTTAAGATATTTACATGCCAAAAAAAATATATCTTGAATTTCCTGGGAATAGCATCTCAAGTCCTCTTTATTCTGGATGACTTTTTTAAATTTTATATAACTAATAAACTGTAACAGATAGACAAAACTTACTTCACAAAAATGTGGAGTTCCTTCAAACACACAATTTATGTCATATACATTTTTTCCTAGAGTTGAGCGTTTTCGAGATATTCTTTGTTATTGGTTTCAGTTTTAAAATACTTTAACTTTTTTCATACAGGAACTTTTCAACTCCTGGCCCAACAAAGAAACAGAATTCAAGCCCATAGCAAACACATTTTATAACATTGATTGTCGGTTTAGCCCAGTGCATTCCCTTGTTCTCCTTCTACTTATAAGGAACCAAGTAGTAAGACCGTTTCTGAAGCATTTATCTCGATTAGAATGAAGCTAGAATAAGCTTATTAACCATCATTTGTTATAGAGATGCAGAGAAAGTCATGTGGATAAAACACATCAGATTTGTTTTAGAGAATTGGAAGATAAGAAGCTCATTCAACAGATCCTTGATTTCATACATGATAAGATCAAATCGTTAAAATTAATAAAAATAATATGATGTATTCCATTTACATGATTTTCTCTAGCTGTTACTAAACATCTTAGCTTACAAAAAATTACTCTTTTATAGTGACTTCCTAGTCAAGATAAACATTAGGATAAATTATCTTATTACTTGCTTTATTGTAAACAAAAAGAAATAAGGAAATATACTAGCATAAATCGACAGTCGAATCTTTTAAAAGCTGGTCCTATGTGAAACAACTGACGGTCGTTCGCTTTGCAGGGCCTGCAATAAAAAACTAAGATGAAGCGAGACGTCACTTCTCATTGAAGGACAATTTTATTAATTTAAAATTAAAACCAATTACAACGAATATCTCAAAAATGGACGCATCTACAAAAACATATATCATATAAATTATGTGTTTTAGCGAGATCTACATTTTCTGTGTAGTAAGCTTTTGTCTATCTCTTACAGTTTAACTTATGCAAATTTTGCAAACCTCATCCTGAATGAAGTTGTCTTCAGAGGCTATTCCAAGAAAATTCTCATGTTATTTAGGATGCAAATGTCTTTAATATACGGTATTTTAAACAAAATCATCAGACCCACTTAAAAAAAAAAAATTTTCAATGTTCTTTCCAAGCAAAGAGTAGTTTGTGGTGGAATGACACACTCAGACACACACAGACCTTTTTCTATAAGTATTTTTTCGGACATAGGGGACCTCAAAACATATATTTCCGGTAATGTCTCGACATCGAATTTTGATTGGAATACATACCTTTTGTAATCACTATGTACATTGTGCATAGGGGCTAGAGAAAGTAATAATCTCTACAGCGAAGGAATGCCTTGTGCAGGATTAAACTTTTTCGAACTATTCTCTTTAACGAAGGGACCAAAGTGCTATTTTAGCTACATTGATAAAGAAAATCACATTTTGATTTTTGGTGGGAAAAATGCCCCATTCTTCGAAGTAAATACTTGGCGAGTTTTAATCTCTTACGTTTTAGGTTTTATGACCTTTAAGGTACACTGGGAGTTAATTTTTTGCAATAATCGTTCTAGAAAAAAAATATGTTTTATTAAATTTTCTTGAAAATGTTGAGCATCCATAGAAGGTAACGTTTTCATCTCCCCAACCTGATTCGAGTTCTATAGTAATTTAAGGATAGTTTTTAACATATCATTTTACAAAACAGCGTTGGTTTTTTTCCTTCAAAACGGCATTTTCTTTCTTTGAAAATGTTCTAAGCGTTCCAGTTATTATTTAATTTCGACTAAAATTTCTCAACAGGTACAGAAATATCCATCGTAAATTCTACGTGACAAAATAATGCTAGAGTCTCAATAATTTAAAATGTTTATATGAGAATATGGCATGTTTAGGCATTAAATATTCTTATCGTCTTATACAAATTCACAATTCGTTCATAAAATTTAGTAAAAATATTATTTTCTACAACTTTGATTTGTGACTCAAATATCCAATTTTAAAAGTGTTAACCGATTTTCTCAATTTATGGCAACGTAGGGTATATTTAAATGCAATAATATTCATAAAATATTTATAGATTACAAAGTATTTATCATATTTGAATACATTTTGAAATATATATTAGCTAAACAGCAACATAACCACGACAAAATATTTAGATAAATGTATATAGAAATGTTTAACCTTTAAAGTTCATTCAGTGTCCCTTACTAATGAATGAAATGGGTGAAATGATACTCAAATGAGCTCGAGATCCGAGGAGCTTTAAGTATACCTACAATCATCTTCTCAGGATAAGACAAAACCCCGAAAAAAACCTTATTCGGGCAAACCAAGATTCGAACTAGAGTGCTTCTAGAATGTGAAAACTAACTACCATTACACCACAGAGACACATTTAAGTATTGCGTCGTTTTAAGTATTCTCTTTGCTGGTAAATGGCACGTCATTTTTCAGGTTGTGTTTTTATTATTTTTATAATAACAATAATAATTTTCGGAAAAGTAACAATATATATACATATATATCTTCAAAATCATAACTAGAGCTCAGAACACTTTTCATATTGCACTTCAGAATGTTGAGAATAAAATATGACATTAACCTTTTGATATGTCATGGAAGCAGCAGAAAGGATAACGGCATAGCACGAGCATTCAAGGAATTAGAGGGGCAATGCTGAGTTGGGAAACTAAGAAAGATTTGTATTAAAATAGAATGCAGAAGAGTGATTAAATTTTAAACATATATAGCATATATTTTAAATACAATTAACATCACCAACAGAAATTTTTATTTATTTTTCAAAATTTTAGCTATAACATTTTATAAAGAGAAACCATCCACTACATGAATATTTCCATCGAACAGTATATTAAAAACGTAAGACATTACAAAAACGAACATCTTATCTTGATATTGTCGAAGGGATTGTTTTTTACTGTATTTAATAAATTGGACATTAATATAAAATATATTTCATATTCAAGTGACACTTTGCAAGATAACTATTTAGTTGTTAGTAATGATTGTGCACAACATTAAATGTGTAACTATAATTGATTATAATTCTGATGTGTTGCAATCACATGAATTTCTATAGCTGTTACACAACTTTCCTTAGAAAGATTATTCTTTGATCTACGACAATCTAATCAAGATAAACAAGGTAATCATTAATAATAGTAATTGTCTTATTACTTGCTTTCTCGTAAGTAGAAGGAACATAAGCGAATACACCAAGCTAAATCAATAGTCAAATCTTTTGAAGGTTGTCCCTAAGTGAAACAATTGAAGTTCGGTTCGCTTTGCATGACCTGTAGTAAAACAAGAGAGGTGAAATCACTTTCCGTTTGAGAATAGTTTACGAGTTTAAAATTGAACCAATCAAAAGGAATATCTCAGAAACATAAAAACGTATATGGCATAAATTATTTGTTTTAACGAGATCTACATTTTTTGTGTGGTAAGTTTTTGTCTATCTCTTACGGTTTAACCGTTATACAAAATCCTGCAGAACTCATAACCTTAAGGGGTCTACATAGGCTATTTCTATAAAATTAAAAATATACATTTATTTGTGAGGTAAATATCTTTAATATATGGTATTTTAATCAAAATCATTAGTCATTTTGAGAAAAACAAAATGTAAAGGGTGGTTAGTGGTGGAGGGATTTTCGTGAAAATCTTCGTGTCGCATTTTTGGCAGATATTAAATATAAATACCAAATTTGTATTTAAGATATTCTCGTTTTTGAGCTATGCTGTCCACAGACACACAAGGACCTTTTTCTTAAAACGCTTTTTTCGATCTCAGAGGGTCTCGAAACATATGTTCCCGCTGAAATCTCGACATCAAATTTTTGGGTGAAATACAACAGTATCTTCTTTATCCATTATGTGCATTGTACATGTAGGCTAGAGAGAGTAAAATCCACTTTTAATACTTCAGTGTCCCCTTAGAGGTTAGCAACCTGCAATTTACGTCACTACATTAAGCTTTGCTGGTGCATACCGGCTGGAACAGAAATTCATACTTCCACCATTCTAAGTGAATTCTATATAAAAAGGTAATTTCATATAAAAATAAGAATGAGTAATGCTAACAGCATTTTAATTTTTCAAGCATGAACGTACATGCAATATACTGATAAGGTATGGTATTCCACCCACAATTTTGATCTCGAGATATCACCGGAAATATACGTTTTGAGGTTCCGTGATTCCGAAAAAAAATACTTAGAAAAAGGTCCGTGTATGTGTGGCCATCATAGCTCAAAAAGGAAAAAAAGCTTTTAAATAATAAACTTGGTATTTATGTTTAGTGTCTTCCAAGAGAAACCCTAGCCCCAAACTACCCTTTACATGGAGCAACTTTTGAAATTCCTGTCTTTGTCAAAAATAGCTTTAAAACTAAAGATATTTGTATGACGGAAATAATGTATATTCTATTTTCTGGGAATAGTCTCTGAAGCCGTCCTTATTCTGGATGATGTTTTCTGAATTTTGTACAACTGGTAAACCGTAAAAGATAAAAATTTACTACACAGAAAATGTACATCTCGCTAAAACTAAATATGATAACTTATATCATATATGTTTCTGTATAGAGCTGCCTGTTAGAGGCTTGAATTTTAAACTACGTACGTAACTTTTTTCAAACCACTACATTTAGAGCCATAGCTCGTAATTAACTCCAGTAAAGAACCTTTAAACCCCTGTAATAGGCAATTCTCATTACGACGTCATAGTTTCAAGAAGTTGAGAAGGTTTTGGAAACACCCTGTTTTGCATTTAATTAAAAGGCTACAAAAATAAACTCAGTTTATATTAATAATTGCTGTCAAAGAAAGCGTCGATAAACACCTGAACTAATTATAAAATCTGCACATTGGATTCTTTTATTTAAATTCACAATAAGTAAACCTTCAGGTTCAAGCATTTACTTTATTTCATTGCTGCACTCAAACTTAAACAAGTGAGTTTCGTTTTAATTGCTTGCTCTAAAAGATTAAATAACTCTGTTTAGAATTAACCACTTCCTCCAAGCTTAATAGCGTTCCTATAATACAGCAACAAATTTACAATAATATCGGATAAACAGTGTGCGCTCAAAGCTACAATGAATGTGTTAAACGATGTTTTTCCAACACCTAAAGCACGTTTCTCTGCAAACATTTTGAGAGGAAAATTACAAACTGTTAGAACTTTAGTATAACATTCAACACAAGCTACACAAAGTAAAGCTGAATTTAGTACTCCAGATTATGTGTTCCATCCATTAAAATAATTATGCGCTTAACAGTATTTGAGTTGTTATTTTCTCTATGAGAACACTAAACTTAAACTTTACAAAATCCCACACCCAAATTTGTAATAAAGCTCTAGTTTAGTGCGCACTACATACTTTAAATTGAGGTTGGTTGGGATCTATAGCTGTTATTGAAAGTGCATTTCTGGAAAGAAAATACTTTGCTTTCAAAATGAATATCACGGATTCCCATTTGAAATGTCATGCACAGATACATTTTCATAATTAGACAGGTTTCAATAAGGTGTATTGAGTTTTAAAAACACTATTTCTGTGTTTTATTGATCTCTTGCTTTTGATAAGCTGGGCCTTAAGAGTATAATAAATATTTTATAAATAAACATCATAAAAATGGTTTCAATTTCAATATTATAGACATTTTAATAACAATTTAATTAGAATAAAAATAAATGGGAAGCTGACAAGGAAAAAAATGACAACAGTACTTCGTCAAGGAGTTCCACTAAGTTCGTTACTGTTTAATTTAGTAATGAATAATAAAAGATATCAAAACTAGAGATGGATCTTGGATAGAAATAAATATATTAACATCTTAAATAATATGCATAAGCTTTCACGACCGGTGACCATAGTTTTAAAATTTAAAATTTTCGGGCTATTTTGCCGTGGTATTTAGGTTAAAATGGCCGGGAGGGGCTCGAGGTGCTGACCACGTCTCACCCTCCAATACTGCACCCCATCCATGAAGTCTGTAGTGGACCGAGATGGGGGACGCAGCGGCCGGGCGGTTGGCCAAGGTTCCCTGTGAGCCGTCGTGCCATGGAGTTATATCTAGGTTAAAATATGTTTATTTAAAATATATTTATTATTTATTTTAAATAATATATTTTAACCTACATACCACGGCAAAACAGTGCGAAAATTTTAAATTTTAAAACTATATTAATATCTTGCTATGCAGATGATGTCTTGATGACAGTTAGGGAAGTTAATTTGCAACGATTATTGCAAGGATTTTATCTTAGGCTGCCAAGGGTTCAATATGAAATTATCATTAACACAAACTAAAAGTAAAGCAATATATCCTTTAAGATGTAAATTATAAGTTGAAAGAAAAATTATTGAGAAACTCATGGTAATTAAAGGGTTAGTGCGGAAAAATACCAGCCAGTAGTCCCTGCAAAATAAAGCTGCACATTAGGCTAATAAAGCAGCAACTGTGGTGGCCATAGAAATTACAGAAGGTACATGCAATAAAAATATATATCTAAAAATACTAAAACAAGACATAACGGGTGATACGCCCAATACTGAACTATGCAACTGAAACAAAAACAGGCATTTATAAAATAAAACACATCTAAGAAACAAATGAAATTAATAATCTAAGAAAGGTTAAGATAAATCATAAATACAAAATCAGTAGTGAGAAAATAAGAAGCCAGCAGAAAATTCAATATATATCTTGTTTGATGTCATACAAGCCCATACATATAGGTTAAAAGAAGATCGTGCGCGTAGTAAGGGGCAGTTTACTAGCAGATGGAAATCAGAAGATCGGAAAATAGATGGAAGAACACTTTGGATGAAACTGGACACAGGACTTTTAAAAGTAGAGGATATTTTTAGGAAGGTGTAGCTTGGAGATGGTCTCAATTGAAATATTGCCTGATATACAACTCTCTTTTAAAAATGACATAGAATAAGCATTATTTACACTGTGTGTGACACCCTATTTGCCTATAGGTACACTGTCGCTATACTCAAGTTACACTTAAGTAAAGCGAATTTCAATAACAAGTATGCAAATCAATTTTTACAAATATGACTTTTTCCTCACCTAAATAAAACTTCTTATGGAACCCATTTATGCAAAGAATTGCTATGTTATTCTTGCTGGTCACTCAAAATTGAAACAATAAACATATAATCTAACATATAATCTAACATTTGCCAACGACTGCATGTTAAATTATTTCTATTTGTTAAAATATTTCTACTTGATGTTTCGTTCATATGTGCTTGAAGTATTTTCAGAGGAGCTGTTTTCACATTGCTCATCTGTCGAGAACCGATTACATTGTAAAAAGGAGCAGCTGTATACATCGGTGGACGGAGTCAAGCGGAGGGGTTCTGCCGTTGTTTGTTTTGTGCATGGAGGTTTCAGAGTTGGGAAAGTATGAGAATCAGGTTTGGTTTAGTTTGAACCCTTCGTCTGTGGTAAAGTTATTAGTATGTTTGTAGATTTCATGGATCTTTCTATATAAATTGGAATAATAATGCTTAGTTGTAGTTAAAATACCTCTATTTTACTGTGCTCCATTCCATTTTTGTCTAAGAATAAAACAGGTGCCACGGCTGATCTATTTTCCGAAGCGGCATTTTTTTTTGTGGGTGTTCATATATCGACCCTATTTTATTTATTTATTTTTACAACGTATTCAGTTCTTAGTAGAAATAAGAAAACCACGGCGGAACGACCCGGAAATTTTAGGTTATAAACTATAGAAAGTATTTCCAGTGCTTCTGTAATTTCTCGCATCGGCATCCATCTAATATATGTGTAACCATCTCTGACTCATATTGCGAGCAAGTTGGTTCCACGATAATATGTTAGGCTCGCATTCGACAGGTCCAGGTTCAATTCCAGTCGACTGTCCCTCAGACCTTGGAGTTTTTGCGGTTTTACCTCATTCGTAAGAAAAAACTGGAATATATTCCAGTTTCCGTTCATCTGATTTCTTCTCAATTTATAGACTTCGTGACATATGGTAGTGTCGGACAGATGGCGTGGGTATTTTATAATAGGAAAGAGTACTCCCGTGAGCACTAAAGGGCTTCGTGGTCGACGCTTCGTTCTTCGCTCTCTCTAGGCAGCTCTAGCGGTGGGACGATTCTTCAGGACTAGCACTATCAGGGACTTCCACCCGACTCTGTGACTGTTCATTTACTTCATCCCATCTTCCTGGGAGATATTAGCGACAGTAGATCTGTATAGATTGCAGTGCGCGAGTTGTCCTTTTTTGTTGCATAACTACCTAGAAACGTTTCCAAATTTGAACCAATGCAACTTACTACACTGGCATAGAAATAGGATTTAATAGATTTCCTCATGTTGAGAATATGTGATATTATTACCAATTAGATGCGTTTTTCGAACTGGCATTTGTGTTAAAATATGCAAGCTGGGAAGGAAGTCCAAAGCCGTGTTTAAGAGAAACGAGCCGGAAATTAGGATAAAAAATGAAGGTAGTTGTGAATGCCGAAAAGTAAGAAAACAGAAGACTGCAGGCATCAAAGCCAGTTACATTTCTAGGAATAAATTACATCCGCTCTGAGGACATAATAAAAATTAGTAAGGTCAACCTCAAGCAGAAATTCTTAGCCTCATTCTGTCCTCTTTCCTTAAAGCTATGCTTGTCAAAAAAAGAATGCAAGAAGCTTGTAATCATTTCTTTAATGAAAAAGTGATTATTACATGGTCCGCGAAGTTCACAAAGAATCCTTTGTTCGTTCCGGAAGAGAAGTCTGGCAGTAGGTAGGTTAATCCTCCAATTCCTAAATCTTCCGTCATAAAAGCGATAAGGTAGTTCATATTGTGTTGCACAGTCTGGACATTTAGGTTTGGTACTCGCGCTTGGAAGTATTCGTGATTTCAACTTCGACAGTTAAACCCACAAATTTTTAATTAATTAAAATAAGCAAACAGAATAATCATTGGTTCAACATATGAAAAAGGAATAAACAAGAAATATTTACGTCCCACGGTCAACATACGTTGCAAATCTTAAAAGTTTACACCAAATTTTATTACTACACAGTTCTTATCAGGACAAAGAAAATTTGGGTAACATTCAAATAAGAAAAAAAAAAAAAAAATCGAAACGCTTTTTCTGTTATCATCCTGCTTTTGACACAGATTAGAATTAAGAAATGAAATGAAATGGCGTTTTCTTTATGGACGCTCTTTAACTGCTGTAGTTTTCAGCGTCCCGTTCTATACTGGGCGTGAAAGACAGCTTAATTTTGCTCATAGGCCTCTTTAGCAGGCTTGAGTTTTTTTTACGTGCCGTAAATCTACGATATGGGATCCACGGCTTTACTTCCCTTTCGAAGGAATCCATGCTAAGGATTTTGACATCGTCCTCCACCGGGTTTGAAACCGCGACCTTGGGTATATGAAGTTAGCATGGTAATCATAACACCACGGAGGGCGAAATTAGGATTAGGATTAGACACACATGGGGAAGAGCACCGAACATAGGCTCTTTGCTTCTTACATCACTCTTAAAGGCGACCATATATGGGTGACCAGCATTGTCGGGGTCCCTAACGATTACAGTTACAAAGCCTTGGACGTGGTCCTAAACATTACTTCAGGTCCCAAGCCTCCTGGGATCACCAGAGGAAGTCCCAAACCCGAAAGCGCGTCCCAACCGGGGGTTCTCAATGAAAACGCCTAGATACCCTTTAACAATGCGCAAGCCAACGCGCCGAAAGAGAGATTATTAAGAAATTAATTGGGACCTTAAATTTGGGGGAATTAATGAATCTATTCTGCATTCGTCTGGTGACCCGGAGAAACCCACCAGAAAAAAATCCACGTGTCAAGAGGGCAATGGGGATCGAACCCGCCAACTCCCGGATACGGGACACAGACGAATCCGGCTGAACGATCCTGCTATTTAACCGCTTAACCTATACTTAAACACAAAATTATAAAATATAGGAAATGTAAAACCTTTTAGGCTACAACTTTAATTTTGAGAAATTTAGAGATTCTGAATTTAACACCTAGTTATGCTTGTTTATTTTTATTCTTGGACAACTTGAGCTCACCTCTGTTTAGCCGTGCCGTGGTCGACTGGTACCACTCATCTCTCACCAAGGCGACGGCATATGGGACTTGTGGCGGACAAAGCGGTGCAGGGGCAGATTTTCTTTGGTTTTCTCCCACCATCGCAATCCACCAGTGCTCCATCTTAATTCATGTATCATTGACTTGTACCATATGTTGTAAAAAAAACCCATCTGTTTAGCGCCTTCTCATTGGTTTGGTGTCATTTCTTGCTATCACGTGCCTTCACATATATCGCTACTTTATGATCTAATAATTCTATTTTTATTATCTCATTAGGTAGAATAGTCATATTATGAGCTCTTATAAATACAACATATATAAGAAACACATTAAAAAGACTTGGCAAGAGACTGCATCCTTTTCTGTCACCTTTATTATTATAATAAATTCCTTCAATAATGTTCCATTTATTGATATTCTATTCATTGTCATTAAATAAAAACACAGAATATTACGCTTCTTTTAAATCACTATATACCTAGCTCTACAACTTAAAATAACAGTGAATGGCTGTTCTACAATGACAATGCGAATATAATTGCCATAGTGGCTGCATCTGATGAAGATGACGACAACAATGATGCTTAACCACAATTCCCCTACTCATAATTCCATATTTCTTAAACAGTAATAAATATTTTTAAATATAAACCTTTATTTAAATTAAATTTGAAAATAAGTGCCTAACAACTGGCTGCTATCCTACAATGTGACACCAAATCATACATTTTTTACTTTCTCTAGCGCCGTATGTACAGTGTACATCGGGATAGAAAAGTATTGTATTCCTCCCAAAAATTCAATGTCGAGATTTCACCGAAAGTACACGTTTTAGGACCCCGTGAATCCAAAATAAGCATTTTCGGAAACAGGTCCGTGTATATGTGTATTTGTCTCTGTGGAAAATATAACTAAAAATCGAAAACACGGTTAAATAACAAACTTGGTGTTTTATGGATGCGACACGAAGATTTTCAAGAAAATCCCCCCTAACATGGAAAAATGTTTGAAAATTTGTTTTTCTTAAAAATGGCCCTAATGATTTTGATTAAAATACCACTTATTAATACCATTTCTATCACAAATAAAATGTATATCTTGAATTTTCTGGGAATACCTTCTAAAAACCTGTTTATTCTGGTTGCATTTGGCTTAATTTGGCATAACTAGTAAACCGTAAGAAATAGACGAAAACTTACTGTACAAAATATGCAGAACTTGTTAAAATGCACAAGTTATGTCATATACATTTTTTCGTGGAGCTTACCGTTTTTGAGTTGTTCCTTGTTATTAGTTTCAAATGTGAAGTACTTGTAGTTTTCTCAGACGGAAGTGTGCGTATTTCTTTTGTTCTACTCCTGGCCAAGCAAAGAAGCGATATACAATTACAATCCCATAACGACAGCTTTTAAAACATTTGACTATGACTTTAACCTACTGCATTCCCTTAGTCCCAGTTTACTTATAAGGAACTAAGTAACAAAATTCTGCTAATGTTTATCTCGAAGAAGAATTATGGTGTTGGAAGAAGTATTATCTTTTGTAAGAAGTTGATTTGTAGAGTAGCTAGAGAAGTTCATGGGAGTGTAACACATCAGATTTTTGTATATATGTTCATGTCATAATATTTCATGGAATATTAATTGGTGGAGCCTTTTTACTGAGCAGTCACAGTCTGAAGCGCTAACGTTTATAACTTAATAAATGCATGCATCATTTAGCATTAATAATTATAAGAAGGCACATTTAAAATGTATTATGGTGGTGAGCCGTTAATTATGTCGCGTACCCAAGCTTCCAGAATTTAAAGCAGTTTTCGCTTTTTTCTTGCCTTCATACATGACACGATACGGCAATGCAGCTTTCGTCGACTTTCTGTGCTTTTCTTAGGTGCGTTTATTGGCTAGAGAAAATCAGGAAAATTGCTCTCAGCTTTTTAACTGGTTGGAACTTTTATTGGGACGGTAGTAGAGGTTTCCAGAACACTTTCTCTCTCTTGCCATCTGTACACAGCTTCTCGGGAATCCTTGCGAGTAAAATAAAAAGTAACAGTCACTGCAAACTCAGTTGTTGGAAGGTTCAGTGCTGCCTGCTTTTCAGTCACCAGGTTCTATATCTAGAGGAGAGAGTCCTGTGTTCGACGCAATAGAGGGTGATCAGAAGCCTTTAGAGTCTAATATGCATGAGTGAGCATGCGGAAGAGAGAAGCTCTTGGCTGATGCTGTATCTTCGTTAATTTTTCGTAGTCAGCTCGCCCTCCCCGTATTTAGTATGACACTTCTCTAGGACCTAGGGGTCAGAAGCTTGTTGGGGAGCCAACGGCATGAAACCATAGAATGGAGAACCTGGAACGAGTGTGGACCAAAAGCCAGTCATGAGCTTGAAGTAGTGGATGATAAGAAATGTAAGCGAAAATGATGATGGAACATTTGGTGAAATGAGCTGCGGGGGAAATCTGAGGAATCGGATATTTCATTAATTGAAGCGCAAAATATATGGAAAAGATGACAAAGAACTATAAGCAGACTATGCAAAGTTACAATATTTAATGTTTTTTGCTTGTGAGCAGGTATAGACAACATAAGAAGAATTCAAATATACCAGGTGAGTCAGGCACCCCTTAGTTTTTTTGGAAGGTAGGCTACCCATCAAACGGCATATGCCTCGTAGTCCAGTTTGGCGCATTCTTAAACGTATTTCTTGAACTTCTTAGAGAGAAGAATGCGCAAAATTCAGAGGAACAGCTGTTCAAGGGACAGCACACACTCCTCGCTAAAGTACACCTCAAAAACGTACGAGTCGTTTACTGAGAGCGAATTCCGTTTCTATCCGATTTTACAAAATGGTTATTAGAGTATATAATAGCAACGTAATTCAGTAAACGCCTCGGAAAAGATCGCATGTGTTACACTCACATGACTTTCTTTAGCTGTTCTACAAACTTCTTATATAACATTATTCTTCTTTGTGCACCTTGTTAATCGAGGTATTCATTATTTGAACCACCTTAATTCAACAAAAAAAAAAATTGCCCAAAAACAATTATATTCTCACTATATACACTATTAGTACGAATTAAAATTCTTAAGGATGTCCCTAGTATTCCTGCTCATGCACCAAAGATAAAATATAATTCAATGTTCTTATTACTTAGTCCCTTATAATTAGGAAGAAAATAGGGAATACACTAGGCTAAACCGATATTCAAATGTTTTAAAAGATGTCGTCATGTGATTGTCATTACAAATCGCTTCTTTTCTTGGCTAGGAGTAGAACAAAAGAAAAATGGACACTGTTGTCTGAGAAAAGTATAAGTACTTCACAACTGAAACTAATAACAATGAATACCTCGAAAACGGTAAGCTCCACGAAAAAAATGTATATGACGTAAGTTGTGTATTGTAACAAAAAATTCATTTTTTGTATAGCAAGTTTTTGTCTATCTCTTATGGTTTACTAGTTACGCCAAATTAAACAAAATTCATCCAGAATAAACAGGTCTTTAGAAGCTATTTCCAGAAAATTCAGCATATACATTTTATTTGTCAGGTAGATATCTTTAATATACGATATTTTAATCAAAATCGTTAGAGCAAGTTTTAAGAAAATAAAAATTTTCGAAAAAAGTTCCATGTAAAGGGTAGTTTGGAGTGAGAGGATTTTTCTCAAAAGCTTCATGTCGCATCCCTGGAAGACACTAAACTTAAATACTAAGTTTGGTATTTTAGGTACTTTTCGTTTTTGAGTTATCGTGTTCAAAGACACACCGACACACACTCACGGACCTTTTTCTGAAAATGCTTCTTTTGGATACAGGGGGTCCTAAAACATGTATTTCCGGTGAAATATCGGTATAAATTTTTGGTTGGAATACAATGGGTACTTCTCCATCCCTATGTACATTGTACATACGGGCCTAGAGAAAGTAAAAATTGAACTATCTTATCAGTACACTATCAACGTTAGCTGAAAAGAAAATGACGGAATCTTGTACTCAGAGCAGGGCTTGGCTGCCATTAATTAGGAAACATTAGGGACATGCCTCATCCATCATGGACTTGTACAGTCAAAACGGACATTTTATTAAAGAACGGTTTATTTAAATTTTTCATGCATCTCAAATAACATGCATAATAGCCTTTGTCATTTAAGTTATAATATTAAAACGCCCGGCAAAGGATTAAAACGGTCTTCAAAAGCTAAATCAAGCACGAATACTCACGACTCGGAAAAGTTCCCAAGTAAAGGGCAGCTTTGAGTGGGGGAATTTTCTTGAAGATTAGAGTGTCCATCCTTGGAAGATGCTCAACTTAAATATCAATTTTCGTATTTGTATTATGCTATTCACAGACACGCATACATAGATCTTTTTCTAAATATGCCAGTTCTTTGGCTTCAGGAGTTCCCAAAACCGTATTCCTAATAAAAACTTGGAATCCAATTATTGGGTAGAATGCAACACCGTCTTTATCTGTACATAGTACGTGGTAAAGAAAAAAAATCTGATGTGTACCATTCACATGACTTTCTCTATATCCCTGCAACAAATTATTTTTAAAAAGCTTATGCTTCTATTTACTTTATGCTAATCAGAAATAATGAGCAGAAATAGTCTTACTACTTGCTTCCTAGTAAGTAGAAGCGAATTAACGGACTACCATAGGTTAAAATGATAGTCAAAAGCTGGTTGCTATGTCAATGCAATTCCTTTGTTTATATGGATAGGAGTTGACAAGTTCCTGTATGAGAAAAGTATTCCTTTTTCATAGCAGAAACCAAAAGTAAGGAATGTCTCAAAAACGGCGAACTCCACAAAAAAAAATGTATACAATATAAATTGTGTGTTTTAACGTGCTCTACATTTTTATGTAGTAAGTTTTTGTCCATCTCTTACGGTTTAGCAGTTATTCAAAATTCCGTAAAATTCATCCAGAATAAACTACTCTTCAGAGGCTATTCCTAGAAAATTCAAGATATATATTTTATTTGTCAGGTAAATAAGTTTAATATACGAAATTTTAATCAAAATCGTTAAATCCATTTTTGAGAAAATCAAAATTTTTGAAAAAAGTTCCAAGTAAAGGGTAGCTGGGAGTGGAGGATTTTACTCAAAATCTTCGTGTCGCATCTCTGGAAGATACTAAACTTAAATACCAAGTTTGGTATTTTACCGACTTTTCGTTTTTGAGTTACCGTGTTCACAGACACACGGACACACTGACACACGGACAGACGGACACACAAACACTCACAGGGACCTTTTTGTGAAAATGCTTTTTTTGGATATTGGGGACCCTAAAACATATATTTCCAGTATCGAATTTTTGGGTGGAGTGCAATGTATACTCCATACACTATGTACATAGTGAGTATAAAGAAAGTAAAAATTCGATCTATTCGGTTTCCATTCTACAAATTATACCTCTGGCAAATTCAACAGGTGATACTTAAATTGTGTCACTGTTCAAAACTCTCTTAATTTAACGTTCTAGAAATTAGGAGAATTCTGTTTGATGAAAAGAAATAAGTGCAAACGATATCCATTGGCGTGCAATAATGGCTATGAACTGTTTAAGATAAACCGCACAGTTAGCCTTGCTAACAGCTAGTTGCCTTACCTATGTGCACTTATGGAAAACGTTGGCATACATATATGATGGCAGTTAGGATCGAAACCTTCAGCCCCACTTAATTAGTGCATTGTTTCAGATGTGTTTTGTTGCAGTTTCTTGTTTCCTTTAACCATGTAACGCAGAAGCCGCATCTGAAACCCCTCATTAATTACAAGCGCGTACCCTGTCTGTGGAGGCCCCTCTAACTGGGACTGCTTGGGAATTCTCCGACAATATCAAGGTAAACAGCCAGAAGGCACGCTTTTTCATTAGAATAATGCACCTTCTTATCCAACTCTGATACCTTTTCATCACAAAGGTTGCAAGTCGATCTAACATCTCCCAAGATATTTCACTACTATACACAGGCTTAGTTGAACAATCTTGAAGGTCGTGCATATAACAATTTGAGGAGATAGTTTATAAATACGGTTTTCAATACATACCATTTAGAAAATTATGTTTATTTTTACTTTCTCTATACGTGCTATGTACATAGTGTATAGAGAAGGTATTGTAAGGCACCCAAAAATTCGATATCGAGATTTCACCGGAAATACATGTTTTGAGACCTCCTGAATACAATAAAAACATTTTTAGAAAAATGTCCTTGTGTGTGTGTGTGTCTGTCTGTCTGTCTGTCTATGTGTGTGTGTGTGTGTCTTTGGGCATCATAGCTCAAAAACGAAAAGTCTGTTAAAAACCAAACTTGGTATTTAGGTTTGGTATCTTTCAAGGATGCGACACGAAGATTTTCAAGAAAATCCACCCACTCCCAACCACCCTTTACATGGAACTTTTTTAAAAAAATTTGATTTTCTAAAAAATGGCTCTAACGATTTTGATTAAAATATCATACATTAAAGATATTTACCTGACAAATATAAAGTCTATCTTGAATTTTTTGGGAATAACCTCTGAGGACTACTTTATTCTGGATGAATTTTGCATAACTACTAAACCGTAAGAGATGGACGAAAACTTAGCATACAAAAAATCTAGAGCACGTTAAAACACACAATTTATGTTATATACATTTTTTTCGTGGAGTTGATCGTATTTTTTTAGATATTCCTTGATTTTGGTTACAGCTTGAAAAACATACCTTTCTCATACAGGAATTTGCCAACTCGTATCAATATAAACAAACGAACTTCAGTGGCATAGCAACCAGCTTTTGGCTTTCACTTTAACCTATGGTAGTCCCTTATTTCGCTTCTACTTACAATAAAGCAAGAAATAAGACTATTTCTGCTATTGTTCTCGATTAGCATGAAATAAATAAAATAATAAGCTTATTAACAATAATTTGTTACAGAGATATAGAGAAAGTCATGTGAATGGAACACATCAGATTTTTTTAGGAAGAATAATTCTTATATATTCTAAATACCATCTTAAAGGTATTCCAAACTATGTTTATTTTGGGTAAGAGTGATACTTATATATCACTAAATACGACCTTAAAAGTGTTGTAAGAAATATTTATTTTAATTCATATTAGCAAACTTATTTTATATAATTTAAACAGTAGAAACAATGTAAAATATGTTTAAAGCAGAAAACCATACAGCCTCTATTTCCAGTATTCCTTCAAAAATTAATTACAATTCAAAAACTAATTTTGAGATCAATACAGCCTTTTGGAGTCCTTCTGGTATCTTAAATTTTGAACGGTAAGGAAGTAAAGTTGCTCATATTTTCTCTGAGCACCCTGTAAGAATGATTTTCCGTGTAGGAGAGTTTCCTTGCTTGAGCGAAAGAGCAAAACAAAAAACGGGGAATTAGCCGTTTTGCTGTATAATTCAGAACCTGAGGAAAAGTCCTGAATATTTTATGATCCTCTTTAGACAGAGACGTGCATAGGTAAAGTTTAGCACAGCATGTAATCTAACCGCTCGTGGCGGATTATGGCTAGTAAGAAAATGCCAAAAGCGAATAAAATTGCAGCAACTTTGATAGCTGGAAAAATGGGTAAATCCATAAAGGTTGCCCAGGAAACATGCAGAAAGCATTTTGTGTAACAAGAATTTTATTTTATAGCTTCTTACTCTGAAATTCTAGCTAAGAATTATTTACTTGCTGAGAATTGTTT